>CM038555.1:33332494-35922715 GCA_021527575.1 Ensete glaucum
GGAGGCCATTAACGCCAAGTTTAAAGCCTTTGAAAGTCACATGAGGAGAAGATTGTGATCCCTTTTTGTCGAATTCAGCATGAACCGACCACCTAGCCCGAAGAAATCGCAACAAGGAGAAACATTAGATTGGCGAGATGATCCTCAAGAGCATGGTCACATCATCCTTGATCCAAATAATTCACGTATGAAGGTTGACTTCCCTAGATGGGAAGAAGGAGACCCGACCGGATGGATCGCGCACGCGGAGCGCTATTTTTGGTTCTACCGAACCGCCGATGCTACAAGGGTGGAGATTGCTACCATCCACCTCGAGGGAGATGCTATTCAGTGGTTCAATTGGTTTGAGCACATCCATGGAGGTCTCTCTTGGCAGCGATTCAACGAAGGACTACTAAATTGCTTCGGACCAACCAATTTCGATAACATCGACAGACAACTGGCGAAGATTCGACAAACCTCTACAATACACGAATACCAAACAAGGTTTGAACATTTATCTAACCAAATTATGGATTGGTCTGAAAAGCAGCTTTTATGGACTTTTATTGAAGGCCTAAAGCCAAAAATTTGAGTAGTAAAGGCGCAACAACCGTACACTCTTATGACGACGATTTCCTTCACAAGGATCCAAGAAGAACGATTGAACCACGAAGTACGAAGGACAAGGGTCGCTCCCCAACTATCCATGCCGAAGCCTTCAGCCCCCTCTACTGCCATCTGAGCCCCCGCACAAAAAAAATTAACAAGAAATGAGCTTCGTGAACGATCGGCGAAGAGGTTGTGTTGGCACTGTGATGAACCATAGAGGATGAGGACAGCGAACCATTTGAAGAAAGCCTCGAACCCGAAAATGAAGCCACGAAGGAAGAGCCCCAACTGGCCGACTATGTAGTGCACACAATGGCTGGCTACTCTAACCCGCAAACGATGAAAGTTGGAGGACTCCTTAAACAACAACCCATCACCGTTCTTATATATATGGGTAGCACCAATAACTTCCTCAATAACAATGCTGCTGCACGTATGGTGCTTCAAATCGAAGGTTGCAACAAGGTCGATTTAAAGGTCGTCGACGGTCGATCCTCAATTACGACCAACGATGCCCGCGGGTAAAATTACTCCTACAAGACCAAGAAGTGGTAGCCGATTTCTTCCTCCTACCCATCGATGACTACGAAGCCGTGCTTGGGATTGAATGACTCACAACATTAAGTAACATCTCCTGAAATTCCTCTAAATTAATCATAAAGTTTTATTGTAAAGGGAGATCGGTCACATTGCGAGGCAAGCGCGGAAGCCACATCTCCACCGTTTCGACGCAACAAATAGAGAAGGTGCTACACAAAATAAATGGTGGATTTTTGATGCATATCCAGCAACCATCAAATGAGGAAAAAGTGCAAAATTCAGATCCTAAGTTTGCCCTATTGCTGGACGAATTTGCGGATGTTTTCACGAAGCCGTGTGGGCTGCCCCTTAACCGGTCGCATGATCATCGTATCCCTATATTGTCGGGCAAACCTCCAGCAAATTTGAGACCGTACCGCTATCCTCACTTGCAGAAGGACGAGATTGAGAATATCGTTAAGGAGATGCTCAACATCGGAGTGATTCGACCAAGCTGCAGCCCTTACTCCTCGATGGTGTTGCTAGTGCGTAAGAAGGATGGTACGTGGCAGATGTACGTTGATTACTGGGCTTTGAATGCCATCACCGTCAAAGACAAATACCCTATACCAGTAGTAGATGAGCTCTTGGATGAACTAAAAGGAGCCCGAGTATTCACTAAATTGGATCTCCATTCCAGATACCATCAGATTCAGGTATACACTGAAGATATTCCGAAAACTGTATTCCGCACACATAACGGCCACTACCGAGTTTTTGGTAATGCCCTTCGTAGTTACAAATGCTCCTACTTTTCAAAGCTTGACGAACGACATTTTCCGGAGGTTCCTACGCAAGTTCGTGTTGGTCTTTTTTTATGATATTCTCATTTATAGTCTTACATTTGATATGCATTTTCAGCACTTGCAAATTGTTCTAACAATCCTTTGGGAGAATACCCTTTACGTTAAATAATCAAAGTACAACTTTTTACAGCGTAAAGTGGAATATTTAGGGCACATTATATCAGAGGATGGACCTACGCTACAAAGACCCAATTGTGATTGTTCCTTCTTCCCCTTGCATCAAAATTATTTTGCATGACTTGCACTCTTCACCTTCAGTAGGGCACTCCGGATTTCTAAGAACATATAAGAGGGTGATGCAAAACTTTATTTGGAGAGGCATGAAAAGATCGATTTATGATTATGTTTCTAAATGTGATGTATGCCAGCATCAAAAAGGTGAAATGGTGGCAAGTCCGGGAAAACTACAACCACTACCTATACTGGACTTAGCATGGACTGAAATATCTATGGACTTCATCAAAGGGCTACCGCCATCTCAAAGTAAAAGCATGATCTTTGTGGTGATAAATCGTCTAACCAAATATGCTCATTTTTGTACCGTGAGACATCCTTATACCACTGCCAGTATTGCTCAACTTTTTATGAAAAATATTATAAAACTGTATGGGATGCCAAGGTCGATTATGAGCGACCGTGACAGGGTGTTTACAAGTAAATTTTGGACCGAGCTCTTCCAACTACAAGGCACCCAATTGAAGATGAGCATAGCCAATCATGCACAGCTGGACGGCCAAACAGAAGTGGTGAACAGATGCATCGAGACTTACTTACAATGCTTCACCAGTGACCGACCTAAAGAGTGGACAAGGTGGCTTCCTTGGGTCGAATGGTGGTACAATACAACTTATCATTCATCAACTAAATGTACCCCCTATGAGGCATTGTATGGCCGACTGCACCTTGTAATACCTAAATATGTAATTGGTGCGACCAAAGTGGATCAGGTCGACCAAAACTTAATTGACAAGGATATGCTTTTGCAGCTACTGAAAGACAACATAACTGCTGCCCAAGCCCACATGAAGAAACAAGCAAACACTCACCGGAGCGAGCGAGAATTTTCGATAGGAAATTGAGTCTACTTTCGCCTATAACCATAGAAGCAGCTGTCAATCAACATCAGAGCGTCGATGAAGCTATCATCACGATTCTATGGACCATATAAGATTTTGGAGCGTGTTGGGGCCATGGAATTAAATCTCCCAGATGACGCTATGATCCATCCTGTCTTCCATGTATCCTTGTTAAAGCCGAAATTGAGAGAACATAAGTTGATTCAGACTCAATTGCCGAGCACTACTAATGATAGCGAGATTCAAGCTCAACCTGAAGCTATACTTGATCGGAGGATTGTGATGTGTCGTCGACGCCCTTCAACAGAAGTACTCGTGAAGTGGAATAATTTACCATCTGAAGATGCACCATAGGAGTCTTACGTGGAGCTGAAGACCCGGTTCCCAGAGTTAATGGACCCTCAGCCTTGAGGACAAGGCAGATTCAAAGAGGACGGGCTTGATAGAAATCCAATAAGGTTGTCCTAATCACCCTAGAAGTAGTCAATAAAAAACTCTGTGGGATTGTAATAAAACCCACAGAGTTTAGATTAGCCACTTCTATCCTATAAAGAAGTGTGGCTAGGGTTTAGATTAGGGCTTTAGGGCTTAGTAGTCGTCGCCCCCTTTATTGGGCTGGTCGGCCAAGGTTTCCCTCAGCTAGGTCGGCTATAGGAGGCCAAAGGGGTAATTTTACTTAGGCAAGCACCCTATGGGCTAGGGTTTAGAACCCTATATAATGATGTAGCCGCCCCTCTCTTTTATCAAGCAAGATCAATATTTTATTCAACCTTGTGCCAAGTTCTAAGAGGGAGGAACCCCTATAGTGTTTCTAGGGTTGATCCCCCCTTAAAGATCAAAATCTATAGAGCTCCTTTTGGGGTTCTATCAGCATGTCGCTTAGCGACCAAGTAAAGACATCTGCATTTCTTTGAAGAAAATCTACCAGCCGAAGGTGGTGCTCTTTAGAAAGGGTCGTCCCAAGCTTGACAGTCCAATCAGGCTGGGCTTTGTCGAGGGGAACCTCGATCAACTATTCGATGGGCTCCTGGCAAAAGGGGGAATTTGTCAGGGTCCCTTAGATCTGTTGATTACATCTCATCTTTTGTCCTTGATGATGTAGTAGTGAGGCAGCACTACCCAGGTTCCTAGGAGTCGCTTCTTACCTCTTTGACCCCCACCACTCGGGTTCGGGAACTTTACCCTCGGGTGGCGTGTCGACACAACCGCCTTCAGTTGGTTGAGGGTTGGTAGTCCAATGATCATGTTGTAGGCTGAGTGGGCGTCGACTACTACGAACTCGGTCGATAGAGTCTTAGCACGAGGTTCTTCTTCGAAAGTTATGCGGAGAGTCACCATCCCAAGAGGGTTCCTCGTGAATCTGGTTAACAACGCCGTCAAGTGGAGGTCGGTCTTCGTCAACCGAAGCTTCTGGAAGGCATCAACATACAGTACGTCGAAGGAGCTGCCTATGTCCACCATGACCCTCTTCACCCAAGCCTCCGATATCCAGATCGAGATGGATAATGGGTCATCCTAGGTATAGCGGGCAACTTCCTTTTCCCTGAAGAAGATTTGTGGTTATCCCTCCATTCTTGAACGCTTTCTCCTAGTGGCTTGGGCGCATGCCTATGTCTAGAGGAGCTTTCTCCTACAAAAGTTGGTCCCCCGAAGATGACGTTGATATGTTTCTCCTCTGGTCCATAGGAGTGGGGGGACCATGGTGCTACGCAATTTGCTCCAACCCACCGAGGGAGCCCCTAGGAGGCCGAGTGAGTGCTCACCGACCGGGCTTCGAGGGAAGGGGGTACTGATGACAGCTGAAGAGCGGGTCACCGATTGTGCCCCTTCACCAGAGCACTCATTGGGAGGAGTTGTGAAAGGATGTTCCTACGACATTCGACCTTCCTTCTAGAATCAAAAATATTATTTTACTGAGGCCATCGACCGATGAGTCAGCTCCGCTTGGTTCAATGTCGAAAGTGTAAGTCCTTCCTAGAGAGCCAACATAGAGAACTGTTGTGGGGAGCTGGCCTACAAGGACTAGCATAGAGAGCTGGCGTGAGGCGTCGTAAAGAGCTTCCCACTTATGGAGGGAATAAATTGGTCTGGGAGGACAAATTGCCTTGCCCGTGGGAGAGTCGTCTCGTTGTGCCTCCTTAGTTGCACCAAGGATCCTGCACGATAGGTCAGCGTTGGAGGATGTCTCGACGTAGCCCCTCTTATGCGTAAGTTAGAGGGATGGGGAAGGAGAGAGTTAATGGTATTCAAGAGGGTGTAATGTTCACCCACTTGCCCCAATTTGGCCTGAGCCATGGTTTTTATACCTAGGCCCCTAGTGATGATGGGGATTTGAGGGTCCCGCCTACCCTGCTCGTCAAGGGCCATTAATGAAGGCAACATACCAACGCATCGTCCTAAGGCCGACGTCGATGTTGGGCGATCGGGATGGCATTCACTGTCTAACCTTTTAGCCACATTGAGTCAAGGAGTGGTCCCCCCTTCAATCATCTGAAAGGGAGGTGTGGGGGAGGTGAATCATGCTATCGACCATTAATGCGGGTCGTGGCCCTTTCTTCAGTAGTGCTATCAAGGAGGAGTGGGTCTTATGAGCTCTTTATGGGAAGCCGAGACAGGAAGGAATCGTGGGCTGATCCACTGTCAACGACAATGGGGAGTTGGTGGGAGCTGCCATACTTTTGCTCAGGTGGCCTCCAAGGCCCAAGTTGTCATAGACTTAGCTAAATTTGTCTAAGCCATGCGGCACTCTCGAAGACTTAGCTGAAATTGCCTAAGTCGTGGAGCAACCTTTCCCATTGTTCCGGACTTAGCTGGGATTGCCTAAGTCATGAAACGCCCAAAGCATTATCTGTCCGCAAGGAGTCAGCCCACTTGCAACCTCGTGCGGTCCCGTAGGACCTGCAAAGAAGAAGTTGATTAGCTTAGAAACGAGCGACGGACAAGTCCCGACGTCTCGCAAAGCAGGAAGCTATACAAGCAATTCGTCGAACACCTTGAGTGCAACAGAGAAAAGAGAGAGTGAAACAGGACTTTAGAGAGTTGTAAGAACTGCAAATCCACAAACGACAGTTCCCAAGGTATCGAACGCAAGACAAGTTCAATCGTTGATGAAAGCCTACGCCCGACATATACGCGAAACCCCATTCAACCCGGTGCCACCCAGGGGGTTCCAAGGTGCTGAAATTGCTGACATTTCACACCGCTCAAAGTGGTCACTGCAGCACACGAAAAAGATCCAAAAACGGGGCTGTTTTGGCTCCGCGCAGTGAGCGATCATTCTACAGCCTTCTACACTACTTTCGCTCACATTTCTTAGGTAAAAACACATAAACTCAAGGAAAAACAAGCTGCCAAGCATCTGTACAAACAAGAAAAAGCCATGAACGGTTCGAGCGAAGATGTTGCGATTGAGCGATAACCGTTCGTGACATTCTCCCCCACTTAAACTGCTGACGCTTGTTGGCAGGCTTTAACGCGGGCTTCTTCATGTCGTAGGTGTCTTCTGGCTCCCAATTGGCTTCTGTTCGAGGAAGCTTTTGCCACTTCACCAAGTACTCGATTTGCTGCGCTCTATTAGGTAGCCTTGTCTTGCGATTCACCATAATAGTTTCAACTCGCTTCTCGTAAGAGGCTCTGGTGGGGGGTAGTTGAGTTGGAACATTTCGAGAATCATCTTGCGGATCTGAGTGCTAGGCTTTCAAGTTGCTCGCATGGAAGACGTATGAATTCTGAACCATGCTGGCAGTTGCAACTTGTATGAGACATTGCCTACCCTGCTGATGATTGGGAAAGCCCTTCATACTTGTATACCAATCCTTTGTGTACTTTGTGCCTAAAGAACTGGAGTGATGCTGGTTGGAGCTTCACCAACACCATGTCATCAACTTTAAACTCTTGTGGTTGCCTTCCCAAGTCTGCCCACATCTTCATCTTTTTGGCCGCCTTCTCCAAGTAAACCCGCACAGTATCTACATTGCGATGCCATTCCTTTGCGAAGTGATAGACTGATGGGCTACTCCCTGTATAACCAATAACCAAGGTGTGACAAGTTGATGGTTGTTGTCCCGTAATAATCTCGAAGGGGCTCTTGTTGGATGCAGAGCCCCGCTGCAAGTTATAGGAGAATTGGGCTATGTCCAACAGCTTCACCCAATCTCGTTGGTTGGCACTCCCGTCGTGCCGGAGATATTGCTCCAAGAGCAAGTTGATTCTTTTTGTTTGGCCATCCGTTTGGGGATGGAGGCTTATGGAGAAGTATAATTTAGATCCCAACAACTTGAACAACTCAATCCAAAATCGTCCCAAGAACCGAGAATCTCGATCACAAATAATGTTATATGGGACTCCCCAATACTTCACCACATTCTTTATCATCAACTTAGTCGCCTCCTTCGCTGAGCAATGTAGGGGTGCATTAATGAATGTTGCATACTTCGAAAATCGATCAACTACCACGAGTATCGATCCAAGTCCCCCTACTGTGGGCAAGCTTGATATGAAGTCCAAGGAAATGCTCTCCTATGGCCTCTCTCGTATGGGCAGCGGCTCCAAAAGTCCCACTGGCTTCTGCTGCTCTACTTTGTCCTGTTGACAACTAAAGCATGTTCGAACATATTCCTTCACATCTATCCCCATCTTCGGCCAATAGAAGGCCCTCTCCACGGGAGCCATTGTTCGGTGGATACCTGGATGTCCAACCTAAAAGGAATCGTAACACTCTTTCAAGAGTTCACGCCTCAAGTTATCCACTCGCGGAACATAAACTCTGTTCCTCTTGGTGTAGATGAGTCCCTCCTGGACCCAAAATCGTGGTGCCTTACCCTCTTTAATGAGTTGCATCAGAGTTACTGCCTGAGGATCTCGGTACAGTTCATCCGTGATCCTGGAAAGGAAGTTGGAGTGCAATGACTTGCTTGGCCTCCGCCCTCCAACTGTATAGCATTTACTAGCTCCACTTTCCGGCTCAATGCATCAGCCACGACATTTGCTTTCCCGGGTTTATACTCCATTACCATGTCGAACTCAGCCAACAAGTCCTGCCATCGTGCTTGCTTTGGGGAGAGTTCCTTTTGAGTCTGGAAGTAACTCAATACGACATTATCTGTCCTTAGCACAGATGGTGCTCCTAGAAGGTAGTGTCGCCACATTCGTAGACAGTGGATCACTGGTGTCATCTCCTTCTCATGCATAGGATATCGTCGCTCGGCCTCGTTGAGCTTGTGACTCTCGTAGGCCACCGGATAACCCTCTTGCATAAGAACTCCCTCAATAAAAAATCAGAAGTATCTGTATGGACTTCAAAAGAACTCCATTCCGAGAATTACTTGGAAATCGTCCAATGGCACTGCCATCAAGTTTGTGCTCCTGCTCCATGTTCTGATCTTGATGGGGACCCCCTTTACTCGTCAAGAGATCCGCTTGGCCTCCAAGTTCACATCCTTCATACGACTTGGGCTCTTCTCGAAGATTAATCCAAGTCGCTTAGCTTCACGATCGGCAATAAAATTGTGGGACACACCTGTGTCCACCATTGCACGGGATGTACGACCATTAAGTTTGATGTCCACATACATCAACTCGTTGCTTCCTGCCTTCGGTGGCCTTGCCTTTGTGTTCTCCCCCACTTGACCCCGCAACGCATTCAACAAACGCATTGCTCCCATCTTGGGTCCTTGCGACGCCTCACTGTCGCTACTGGATTCAAAATTGCTCGAACTAATGGCAACAGCTTTGCCATTGTCTGACTTACGGGGCTATATCAATGAAGTTAAAGCATTGAGTGCCTGCTTTTGTGGGCACTCCCTCACCATGTGTGGTCCTCCACACAAGAAGCATCCACCAGACTTTGGAACTTTACCTTTCGAGTTTGGTCCCTTGTGGAAATTCTTCTTTTGTTCACCCCCAGACTCCTTCACTCGAGAGTATTTAGTTGGGCGATTTCCCGAAGATTGTTTCTTCTTTCTCAAATCCTCTGAAGAAACAAAGTCAATTAACCTTTCTACGACTGCAATTGCCCCGACTACGTTGGTGACATTCCTCCGATGTAGTTCTTGTTGTGCCCATGGCTTCAAGCCATCGAGGAAGTTAAATAGCTTGTCTTTTTCAGACATGTCCTGTATATCCAACATCAGTGCTGAAAATTGTTTCACATAGTCTCGGATTGTTGTACTTTGGCGAAGTTGTCTCAGTTTCCTTCTTGTTACAAACTCTGTGTTCTCGAGCAAGAACTGAGTACCCAACTCTCGCTTCAAGTCTCCCCATGTATCCACTCGACATCGGCCTTGCTGGATCTCTTCCCAACGGGTTCGCCACCAAAGTTTTGCATCCCCATTCAGATACATTGTTGCTATAGCAACTTTGGTCTCTTCAAAATCAAGCCTAGTAGCACGAAAATACTGTTCCATCTCGAACAGAAAATTTTCAAGCTCTTTGGCATCCCTAGCACCCCCGTAGCAATGCAGCTCCAGTGCCCTGAAGTTTTATGGTGACGCAGCGCGGGTATTTGTTCCCTCCCGCATCAAGAGTCCTTGTTAACACCTTCACCTTGGTCGTGAGTTCCGTCACAACTTCGTGTAGATGTCATACGGAATCTTTGGTGTCCTCTGTCAATTGATCGATCAGGGACTCAACTTTCTCGATCTGAGATTCAACTTCTTCTTACGAGCTCTCTACCCCAAGTAGCCTTCGTTGGCCTTGGTAGAGTTCCTCCAAGCTCGCTTCAAGAACATCAAGGCGGGTTTCCGCCGTTGTAAGTCTCTCCTTGTGGCTCTTTTTCTCGGTTGGCGCTCAAGATGGTGCCTCCTCCACTCGTGGAGAATACCCAACTTCACGCTCATCTTGGTCACTGCTACGCTCCTCATAAGCGGCTCCAATAGTTTGCGAGCGAGTTTGCACTTGCAGCCCACCTACGGCTGCTTGGAGCAAGGGTCCAGCTTGCCTCATCTTGCTCGATTCACCACGATGTTTCACCATGGCGAGATTGTGAATTTTCTTCGTTGTTCGTTTGAATTGCTTGCCTACTCTGATACCACACTGTCATGGACTTAGTTGAATTTGCCTAAGCCGTGCGGCACCCTAGCAGCACTCTCAAAGACTTAGCTGAATTGCCTAAGTCATGGAGCAACCTTGCCCACCGTTCCGGACTTAGCTGGGATTGCCCAAGTCATGAAACGCCCAAAGCATTATCTGTCCGCAAGGAGTCAGCCCACTTGCAACCTCGTGCGGTCCCGTAGGACCTGCAAAGAAGAAGTTGATTAGCTTAGAAACAAACGATGGACAAGTCCCGACGTCTCGCAAAGCGGAAAGCTATACAAGCAATTCATCGAATACCATGAGTACAATAGAGAAAGAGAGAAAGAGAGAGAAACAGGACTTTAAAGGGTTGTAAGAACGATCGCAAGTTCACAAATGACAGTTCCCAAGATATTGGACGCAAGACAAGTTCAATTGTTGATGAAAGCCTATGCCCGACATATACCCGAAACCCCATCCAACCTGGTGCCACCCAGGGGGTTCCAAGGTGCTGAAATGGCTAACATTTGACACCGCTCAGAGTGGTTGCCGCAGCACACGAAAAAGAACCAAAAATGTTTTTGGCTCAGAACGAGCGATCATTCTGCAACCTTCTACACTACTTTCGCTCACATGTCTTAGGTAAAAACACATAAACTCAAGGCAAAACAAGCTGCTAAACATCTGTACAAACAAGAAAAAGCCATGAACGGTTCGCTGAGCGAAGATGTTGCAGTTGAGCGATAACCGTTCGTCTTTTGCCAAACCATAGCAAGCCTCTTCTTCTTCAAGCAACAACCTTCTGCAAGATTTTCAGTCGGTATAGAGTCCAGCCTGGGACGAGAGATAGGAGAAACGATGAGGCGGCAATAGGAGCCTACCATCCCTAGCTCGACGAGATTCTTCTTCTCCTTCAACATTAGAGCTTAGAAGCCACAACAACAAACTCGCGAAACAACCCCTTCCGCAACACCAAGAAGAGGTCTGGCGATTGAGAAAAGGAGGAGAAAGGGAGAGTTCGACAGCAAGTTTACAAAACGAATAGTTCGAATTTGTCACATGAGAAGTCCAAGCCATTGTCACACTATAAGCCTTTGCTTCCTCTGAAAAGTAAGTCCACTTAGAGAAAGGTTTGACATCATTGAGTCCCCCCCCGCGCCCCCACTGTCTCTCTCTCTCTCTTCTAACATACTTTGAGTTGGTACCTTAATTAGTGTATTTAACATGTTTAGACTAGAAAACTTAATAGCAAACACAAAACAAGCATTAGCTAAAGCAACTAATGAGTGAACAAGAAAGCAAAACTAAAGAGTTTGAAAATGTATAATTTATTGCTCGTTTAATGCTTAAGTTGGCATTAGAGTCATGCTAGATCTCTACAACATCTAAAATAGTTAACAATAGTAGCAAATTGAAGCTTTATAAGGAATATAACATGAGCAAGCATATAACTGGAAATGTTGTATTGAAGATCTGATTATAGCTAGAAAATACAAATAAATTGGAATGTCAAAAGATGTTTACCTAATAATGCCTAATTTGATTATAGACAGGAGCAAATTCTCTAGCAACTGAGACGCTTGTATCTGTTCTCTAGCAACATACAACAAAATAAACATATTAAAATTTACAAACATGTATTCTTGACACTAGTTTCTGTACAACACCAAGATATGGGAAAGGCAAATCAATAAATTAATCAATGAAGGACAAGTCAGCAAGAAAGACTATAACATAGGACTTGATTTACACAAGTAAGCAACACCATCAATATACCTGGCCTCATAAAGTTTGACAAGCCAAAATCTGTTGCTTGCAGTGGTGAATCCACTCGATTGGATTTGAAAATGGAAGTTCTACAATCATCCAAAAAACATCTGTGGAAATAGGATATGCCTATGGTTTTATAATTCCACTTAAAACAAGAAGGTTTTAGAGTTTCCCAGATATATATACCAACATACCAATGTTGCATTTTGTGAATGGTCTTATGTCTCGGTGAACCAGACACTCAGCTGCAAATTTAAGCATCTGTCAATCATCTAAAGCAGCATCATTCTCTGTACTCTATCTTTCTGTTGAGAAAATTCATCACAAATGCTAAGTTTAGAAGTCAACTTTGGGATAGAATACCAGTATAACTAATTCGCGAGCATTAACATCTTAACCAACTTTCAAATGGTTATGAGGATACAAGATAAATCTTTCCCCATATGAACTCCGAGGACTATTTTAAAAGATAAATATATAAATAAAAACTTACGGATCATATTTAGCCCATATCTGATCAAGTATTTTACTGCTCTTGCATACTCTAACAAAGAAAACAAATACCAATAAGCTGTCATGAGTTCATCCACTAAAAATAAGGAAAAGAGTAAAATCTTTTAGCAAATACAGTGGAAAATAGTAAAAGCTTTATAGCATAGGAAGTAACCATAAGTATAGTGGCTCACCATCCTCAAAACATCTAGTCAGGTAAAATGAAATCTTCTTGTCTCAGATATGAAGGAAAAAGGAAATTTAAGCAGTCAATGAAAGTACAGTATAATAATCTCACATTTCTCTTGTTTAGCATTGTGTTCAACAACCAATACTAGAACTTTTCCTTAATGCTAATATTATGGAAAAGCTCCACAATATTAAGTTAAAAAATAATAACTACAGGATTTAAGAGCAGAATGTTGAAAGGGTTATTGAGAAATAAAAAGCATACATCATCTATGATTTGGATTACATGTTTCCTCACACCTGAGTATCCTAAATTGATGTCTAGATGTATCATGGTTTACAATAGGAAGCCTTAAATGATTTTATATTTCCTTTTCTTCATATCACAATATACAATCGTCTACTAATGATCTTGGCTCTCCCAAATTTGGCAACTTGAAATGTCAAAAACCTGCATTCACATAATCATTTTTTATCCACTTCCACTTTGAATATCTCAACCAAAACATGATATTTATTACTATATGTACGGATATTTCTTCACCGTAATATACAATTTCGAGATAAGATCACATTTCTCAACATTCGAAAGAACCATAAAACAGAAGTAAACTAATTTTAATCAAGGTTTGACTTACCGATCCGTACCAGTGTACCAAGTTCATCTCGATCACTAGCGGTACACATAGTGCATACCATCCGATAAATTAAAATATAATATAATATTTTATAATATTATATTATATTAGAAATATTAAAAATTTAAAAAATAGAAAAAGGGGCGACGTCGCCTCGATCTTTCTCCCCATGCGGAAGAAAGAGTGCCTGCGACCCGCGGGTGGTGACGGCGCGCAAGCGGCGATGGTGCACGGGTGAGGACCGCACGCGGGCGATAGGTATTTTTTCTCTTCTTTTCTTGTTTTTTTCTTCTTTTTCCTCTTCTTCTTCTTCCTCCCTTTTTCTCGCTCAATCGACCGCCGACGGTCAATTTCTCCCTCAATCGACCGTCGGCGATCGATTTCTCCCTTCAATCGATCGCCGACGATAGATTTTTGATGGAACCGCCCGGTAGCGGGCGGTAAACATCGAAATTGCAAACCTTGCTTTTAATAACTATCTTTAGCAAGGATAGTTGTTTCAAGTATCGAACCCATTTTGGTGATCTATCAGATTGATATGAGCTAATCAATACCAATGTACCGACTCACGGTACACTGATATACAACGATTTAAAGAGGCGGTCAGGCGCTTGCCTAAGCACTCAGGCTAGGCGAGGCAATGCGAAGCGAAGTAAGGCCCAAGCACCTCAAGGGTGGACCAGGCGACACGCTTCAATGAGGCACCGCCTGAACCCAAGCACTAGGCGCGTCGAGGGAGTGCACAATTCAAATGAAGCAACCGAACCAGACTTTTAACTCTGGTTCGGTTAAATAGTGGTTAGTTGGTTCGTTTAAACCAACTAGCCACTCTCTTACCCGCAAAAGCCACACCCCACACCCCACACCCCCGCATGACCTCGAGCTATCAACCCTAGCGTAGCTTCTGCCTCCATTGCCGACGCTTTTTATAACAGATGCAGCAGACCAAGGCTTCCTTTGTCACCGATGGACGAATTCGATAGCTTAGCCTTCATCCATAGCTTCCTTCCGTCGTCATTTCTTACGTGTGCAATACCTTCCACCGTCGACGGAGAGGACCGCATCTTCCTCCGCCCACAGCAACGTCGTCTGCAGCTTCTACCGCTACCGCTGCTATAGTGCACAGCTTCCTCCATTGCAGAGGCTATCATTCGTAGTTTCCTCCGTCAATGCTACTACCATCTGTAGCTTCTTCCGTCGTCGCCACCATCGTTTGAAAATTTTTTCATCACCGTTGCCCTCTGCTTCCTCACTTTCCACTATTGATGATACTTTTCTCCCCTTCTAACTAATATTAATAGTAATTTTCTCCCCCTCTGACTATTGTTAACAATAAATAATATATTGTTAATAGTATATTATTAACTACTATATAAAGCAATCTCTATTTAGATTGATAATATGCTATTTAGATTTTAACACTACTAATCTCTATTTATTTAAAATTATTATTAGGGTTTCAAGATTAATGATAAAAGTACAAAGCAATTCAAAAGATTCTTCAAAAAATTCAAGAAAAGCATTTGCTTGGAAATATAATTATCTAAAGGATCCTAAAGGTCCTAATGCAATTACTTGCATCTTTGTAATAACACTATGAGAGATGGTATTTTTCGTGCAAGGCAGTATTTAATAGAAAATTTCAAGAATGCATCAATCTACAAGAAGTGTCCAAGTAATATAAAAGAAGAGTTGCTAGCTTATATGATTAAAAAAAAGATATGAAAGAATGAATCTAATGGGATTTTACTAGAGGATAATGTTGAACATATTAGTGATAATAAAGAAGAATATTATTCTGAAAGTATCAATCCAAGTGGAAAAAGAGTATATGACAAAAAATAAAAAGAAATCATGGTTATTAAAAAGGGTAAAAGGGGATCAATGGACTTATATATGTATCAAGGATCATAGAAGTAACAGGGGCAAGCAGGAGCAAAAATAAGACAAACAAATATAAGTGATGCTTGTGATAAGGAAATAAGGAAAGAACAATACAGTACATTGCTCACTTCTTCTATCAGGCTAGCCTTCCCCTTAGTACTTGTCGTTTAGACTGTTTTAAGGAGATGATTGCAGGTATTGGAAGATATGGTGGGGGATTACAACCTCCAAGTTATTATAAGCAAGGTTTGCAATACCGATGGGTACTACCTGCTCGGCTATCTGACACGCCGTCACCGCTACCGATAGTACCATCAATTGGGATTACCACCAAATCAGCCGAGGTTGATTTCGATCGTCGTCAGCTAGCGAACGATTTCGACAGTTGTTGACCGCTAATGAGTGATAATGATCAATTTCGACCGTCGACGATCGATTTCGAGCAGTATCAGCTGAGGGAGAAAAAAGAAGAGGGAGAAGAAAAGGGAGAACCTAGAGTGCGGTGCTGCTCTCTCGATCCTGATCCATCACGCGCGAGTGATTTCTTCTCCTCATGTAGGGAGAAGAAACATGTGCCTGCGTAGGGAGAAGGAACAAGGCGATGTTGCTCTTTTTTTATTTTTAACTTTATTATTATTATATATATATATATGTACCAAGCGGTACAACTAAGCGTACCACTCGCTACTAGCATACCGTACCGTACCAAACTGAGCTCGGTATATCGATATGGTACGATTTGGTGAACCTTGATTATAAGATGTTATTTCCATTAATGAAAAAAGAGTTAGATTATACAAATAACTTATTTAAGGGCAGCAAAGAATCATGGGAAAACATGGTCACTCTATTATGTAATGTTATAAATACCATACCGATATACCGATAAGATATCGATATAGTACGTACCAAGCTGTATCGAGCTATACCGAGAGTACCGACACATGATACACTAAGGTACCGAGCTATATGAAGCATACCGATCCTCCATCGGACTAGTACATCCGGCATCGATGCTTGGATTAATAAGAGACATAGGAGTATAATTAATTTTATGGTCAACTATTCTTTAAAGATTATGTTTGTGAAGTTAATAGATGCATCATCTTTTGTGAAATCTAGAGAAAATGTCATCTAAGTTATAACCAATAATTGGTGAACAAAACGTTATCTAAGTTATAACCAATAATTGAAGTAACTATATGCTAGATGGTAAGATTTATCTTTTAAAATTTTTAAGCTTTAATTACTCTATCTCCAATTTGAGTGAAAGACCTATGTGACTCCTAAGTCTTATTAATTTTGTTATCCATATCTTAGGTAAATTAGTTAAAGCAAAAAGACAACACTTATATTGGACTCCATGTGTGGCATATTTCATTTATTTACTGTTAGAAGATACTGAAAAAATTTATTAAATCAAGAATACTTAAGAAAGAGCAATTTTTATCATTAGATTTCTCTATAATCATATTGGAGTTTTGAATATGATGAGAAAATTCATAGGCAATAAGGAATTGGTGAGATATGATGTCACCAGATTTATCACTTCCTTCTTGACATTGTAAAACGTGCATCGTCAAAAACATAACCTGAGAAACATGTTTACCTTAGAGAAAACAAATGCACCAAAAAGAAAAAGGCAAGAGGACCAATGATATTATCTTAATGCCATACTTTTGGAACCTTATAGTTTATATATTAAAGGTAATAGGCCCTCTTGTTCGAGTCCTTAAATTAATGAAAACAAGCCTGATATGAGATATATTTATGAGGTTATAGAAAAAACAAAGGAAACGATTGAATAGTCTTTTGACGAAAATAAAGAAAAGTATAAAAAAAATTTACAATCATTGACGAAAGACGAAATTGTCAACTTCATCATTCATTACATGTATAATGATATTATTTGAACCTAGAATTCTTTTATAAGAATATTACTATTAAGTCTGATGCAGAAATTGTAAATAGGTTATATCAATGCATTGGAATTTCAATGATAATTTGATCAAACATGAATTATTTTTATAAAAGATCAAACATAAATTATCTTTATATCAGAATATCAATGGTCGTTATGACATTCCAATGATAATTTGATCTAGGACAACCACATCCAAAAGTATTAATAAATTGATATAATTAATTTCATGTATAGTATATTACTACTAATAATAAAATAATTTTTCAATTGAATGGTGAAGTCTATTTGAAAATTTCATCCAGAATTTGTAGCAATTGGTAATTAAAATTCTTAGTTTGACATGTAGTACTATGGGTTATGAAAGAAATTAGAGTATCTTTGAGTATATAAGGATCACAAAATATTTTTGTTTCAATTAATCTATTTTTTTAGATAAATATATTAATATATTCTTAAATTATATAACATGATAGATTAATACAAAAAGAAATCGATTAAAGCATCAATGATTATATAATCTTGTTTATATAAAGCGGGGTTCTTAATTTCGTACCATACCGACATACCAAGCTCTAGTCCAGATACACGAGCGTATCGAAGCAGTATGGGGCATCGAGCAATACGCCTATATATATAAATAAATATATATATATATTATAAAATGTTAAAAAGGAGGCAACGTCACCCCCCTCCTCTTCTCCTTGTCACTTGAGACGAGAAGAAAAAAAATTAAGAAGAAGGCGACGTTGCCTCCTCTTCTCCTCATTGCCTCAAACGAGAAGGGGAGGCGACGTTGTCGAGGCTTCTCCTCACCTGTGGTGTTCGGCGAGTGAAGGCGGCGGCACCAAGTCAGGACATAAGGTTCTCCCTCTTTCTTTTACCTTTTCCTTCTCCCTCGCCACGGATAGGCCGCAGCCAGGCTGAAACCGCCAGGTAGCAAGCGACTACAGTCGAAATCAATCATTACCAACCTATATTGGGCGGTAAAAGGGCGAAAACAATCCCGATCAACAGTACTGTTCGATAGCAAGCAATTCGCTTATCGATCTATTGGTGGATCGATATGTACTACTTGTACTGGGCGATACGATTCAATTTTGAAAACCTTGATACAAAGTATACTCAAGCATTGAAAATTCATCATAATTTATGAAATAGCATTGATTTACAAGACATTGATGATTCAAATGAATAGTTGGTGAGAGAAATGAGTGCGAACTTGTAAGATGCTGAAGACGAGCTTATATTTGAAGATGACAAGTTGACATAGAGAGATATGGCAAAAGCTTCAAGTGTTGAAGAATTATAGACATGTACAAGACAAGTGACGAAGGAAAAAATGAGAGCAAAAGCCTCAAGCACATCTCCTATCATTGTCGACGAGAAGAAAGCATATTTTAATAAAGATGGACGAGATGATATGTTAAAGAATGACAACGTTGAGTATGACGATGATTGAATTTGATGCAAAACTTTATTGTTTTGAGTCTTTTAACATTTTTGTTATAAAAAGATAGATACTTTGACTTGGTACTTTAGATCTTTTTAATTTAATGTTATATTTTAATTTATATAATCATATTTATTAATTTTATTATATATTTTTATATTTTAATATTTCATAATGTCCCGCTTCACTCGGGCGAGTACCTAGCGTCTCAAGCATTTTGGGACTTCGGCGCCTAGCACTTTTTAAATCACTACTAATATGTATCAATGTTTTGGGGAGGAAGAAAAAAAAAAGTAGAAGAGGAATGGCAGTAGAGGAACAGAGGAAGTAGGAAGGAAGAAACGGAAGCGATGGAGGAAGAAGTAGCTGAGGAGAAAGAAGGAAGAAGAATAAGCAATGAAGGAGAAAGAAGGGAGAAGAGGAGGAGAAGAGATGAAGCACACCTGGGATGTTGAAGGAACACAACGGCAATGGCATTGGTAGCAACAACAATGGCATTAGCAATAACATTGCAAAGTAGCAGCATCACAAAGCAACGGTAGTGGCAACACGAAGCAACAATAATGGTAGCAA
Source organism: Ensete glaucum (assembly GCA_021527575.1). Classification (NCBI taxonomy): domain Eukaryota; kingdom Viridiplantae; phylum Streptophyta; class Magnoliopsida; order Zingiberales; family Musaceae; genus Ensete; species Ensete glaucum. The sequence continues at coordinate 33,351,478 of CM038555.1, forward strand.
AATAGTGAAGCAATGATGGTGCCAACTACAACGAAGCAACGATGACACATTGAACATTAAAAGAATAGTTCACGAGCTCGAATTATTTTTTTTCATTATTTTTTACTTAACTAGACCGAGCTATCCGAAGGTCTTCGAAGCATATGCCCGAACTAGTATGTATCACCCGTTTCATACTATTTCGAGCAATACAATAGTCCTTCATTTTTAGTAACAATTCAAGCACAATAAAACAAAAAATATCTTGTTTTCCTTTTTTTAACTAATTAAATGATTAGATTACATACACTACCTTCAAGAATGCCTCAACATATAACACGACAAAAAGAAATTGATAATTCTTGATGTCAAGACATATATCATGAACAAGGAAAAAGCATTTGGTAGAGTTAATACCTTGCAGTTAACGATTACATACACCGACGTATCGATCAATTATCGACGATACGCATAAGCTATATCGAGCTATACCGAACGTACCGACATATGGTACACTAAGACACCGAGCTGTACCGAGCGGGCAAATCCTCTATCGGACCAGTACGTACCGAGCATACCGGGCAGTACGATACGGTATTGCAAACCTTGCTCTCTAGCTCATCCTTTACATTAATGCACTTCTAAAACCCCTCAAGACTTAATTACCCCGTATATTGCTAGCACTAGATTATCGTCGAAGGAAGTAGAAATATCACAAAAGAAAAGATATAATGGAGATCGATTATAGCATTTTCTTATACTATATTCATATTCAGGAGTCATTAATCATCTAAAGAATGAAGCAAAATGCTAGATGACTAAATAGTTTCTCTTAAAACATTCTTTATACGTAATCCAAGTTACCAAGAATACACAAACAATTTCATTAATGGAAATTTAATAATAACAGCAAAAAAACTAAAGAAACACAAATCAGACCACACTTTAGTTTCATATTTTGGAATTAGCTCAAGTAAGCAAACTACATTACTCCATGAAACCTAAAAGAACACTTCTTAATTAGCTTAGGACAATGAGGCATATTGCAAAACATTGCAGCCAATACCTGGATCAGCATGTCCTCCACTTCATCTTGCTTGAGATCAGAGCTATCTTGCAAAATCATCTATAGTCAAACTGCAGACCACACTTTAGTTTCATATTTTGGAATTAGCTCAAGTAAGCAAACTACATTACTCCATGAAACCTAAAAGAACACTTCCTAATTAGCTTAGGACAATAAGGCATATTGCAAAACATTTCAGCCAATACCTGGACCAGCATGTCCTCCACTTCATCTTGCTTGAGATCAGAGCTATCTTGCAAAATCATCTATAGTCAAACTGATGCACATGCTAGAATATTTAAAAAAGCTTTATTAAAATTCTTTCAAAATACTGTCAAAGCAGTAGGTTCATATTGGTATCTATCGGTCCAACCAAAGACCAATATAATGCTCTATGAACTGATATTTGCTCGTAAACTCATACGATACCATTCTGATTTGACCAATTGTTTAAAACTTGTATTGGACCAAGTTTTTAAAACCAAGAATTCAGTATTAACTTACAAAATCAAAATGGGTAAAATTAAGTTATCACTGAACATGACTTCCAAACCAGGAATACTAGTAGAATAAATGCAAAAATGAAATTTTCTTACTTCTACAAGAGCAAAATAATCTTATGTTAGAGATTAGGATCAAATCTGTAACAACTAGAAGAAGACTTCATTAGTTGCAAGCAAGAACCATTATCGTAACTCCATCCAACTGAATCTTATTCATTAGCGCTTTCTATAATTCTAGCAACTTTCTATAATGCTTACAGTTAGAAAAAGCTACTCCTGCTCCAGTCAAGGAAATTTTGTAAAATAGAAGAAAAAAATAATTGTTTGGAAAGTTTGTAACATAAAAGAAAGAACAATAATGGTTTAGACTATAATCAAGATGGTTACAACTTGTAACGGGCAAGTATGTGTTTGTTGTATTTAAGTAACAACAAGTAATCTTCCATGTAGAACTAATATATAACAAATTAGTAGCTATAGAAGAAAAGGAATATCAGGTTGCTATAACGATATGTACCACCTAGTACAGGTGGTACATATCGGTCTGATAAGATACCAGTATGTGGACCGCCCTCTACCAGGTGTTACCGAACACCTAACCCCGTATCGGTCTATATCGATTGGTAATGATCAGATTTCAACCGTTACTGATCAAAGGCTGAGATTGCCCAATTTCAAACAGTCAAATTGACTGTTTGAGGCATAGAAAAGGATTTTTAACCCTTTCCTCCCCCCTTTTTCAACTCATTTCACTCTCCAAATCTTTTAAACTCTCTCAAACTCTATTTTACTCACATCTCTCTCTTATTCTTACATTTTAACTCTCCTAAACTTAACAAAGCTATAATTTGTGGATTGGATAAAATTTAGGAGGCTAACTTGAGAGGATTAAAAGGAAGAACACTCTAATCAAGAGGTATGTATTCTCTTTCTAGGTTTTTATTGATTTATAAGATGATTAAGCCTATTCTATCTGGTGTATGATTTAATGTCTAATATTTTTTTATATATTTTTTATGGTAAAATAATGTTTAATTAGCAAGTAATTAAGGTTTTTAATATTGTGATTGGTATGTTTAATATTGATTTTTTTAAATTAAATACTTAATGAGTCAAATCTTTATATTTCATGTATATTAAGGATTGGATCATAAGTTTGTGATAATATAATAGATTTAATTAGGCTTTAATTAAGTTTTTAATGTTATGATAAATGGTTTTAATGATTATTTAATCAAAATTTGATTGATATTGAGTTAATTTACGTTATTTTTGCTAAAATTATACTAAATTTATATTTATTTCTAATTTAAAAACTTTAATATAATTTTTTTTCTATTTTCAGGTATATTTTGAGGCTTTTTTTTTATAATTTTAGGTATACTGTCGATGCCTCATACTATACCGAGTAGAACTCAGTACATTAGTATGGATTGAAATTGTAATCCTTGAATTGATGCTAGTTTCCTTGTGTGTGTCCACACAAAGTAGAGCTCGGTACATTAGTAATATTACATCACATGTGAATTGATGCTAGTTTCCTTGTGTGTGTGCACACAAAGTTTGATGAAAATTACACCAAGTAAAAGAAGAGAAACTATTATAAGTAATCTAATACTAAATTGCCTTGCAAAGACAAAACAAAGTTCTAGGTAGGATGCAAATTGAAGAACATTAAAATATGTAGTTAGATTAGACAGAAAACAACTATTATTCTCCATAGAATATGAATACACAGAAACATACCTGTTATAGCAAGGTTTGTAATGCTAACTTGTATAACTCTGTACATGGTATTATTTATCAAATTGATAGCATAGCAGTATGCAAACCTGGATAAATGGGACAGTGTGCCTGATACATGGCATATACAGCTCAATATATTTTTACAAGGTGGTACACCCAATATTAATCAGTGGTATAGACTAGCACAAAACTAGTCCAAACCTTGAGTAATGTACGATGGGTACACAAAATTGTGAACCTTATGTTGGAGAATAATAATAGAAATCGATGATTTAAAGATGAAATATCTATGGCATATTAATGAAGTCCTTGCACCAGGTGGTGGAAGGCTCATGATAATCAACAATTCGAAATCTCATTGAAAGTGGAAGATTTGGAAAAGAAAATATCAGGTTTAGTCAATGATTTGGTTGTGTGCCTAATAGCATATGTGTCAAAAATCTATAACAAGTGTTTCTTCCATATACTAAGAGTGTGTAGAAAGTGAAACAAACTCAAGCAAATGAAGAGAATATGTCAATGCTGCAGAGAGCGAACTCCACAGAGTACTCTATACCAAGATTTTTCATACCAATCCGCAGAGATGAACTCGATGACATTTGACTCGACCAAGCGACGCAGGTGTAAATTCGGTATAATATATTATAATATAATATAATATATAATATTAATATAATATAAATTAAAAAATAAAAATAAAAGGGCGACATCGCCTCGTTACTAAGTATTATTAGAATATAGGTACGAGATCCCAGAAATAAACCACTCGCTCCTTGTTCAAACTCACTCGCCTAGAGCCGCCCATACTGCTATAAACTAGCACTCTTCCCGCATGGGAGAATGAACACCAGTGATAGATCGCGGAGGGACCGGGAAGAGTGGGGAACCAGCTTCTCCTTCTTCTTCTCCCTCTTCTTCTTTCTCCCTCCCTCGGCTAATTTCGATCGAAATCAGCCAACTTAAAATCGACCAGACGATCGATTTTGTACCACCCTTGGTACCGATCAGAGAGTATGTACCACCGAAAGCCTTATCGTCATTTTATGTGCCGACATACCAAGTTTATCTCAAGATGTAAAGATTTGCAAATATGCATAGTGTATACCGTTCAATACATTATAATATAATATAATATTTTATAATATAATATAAATATAATATAATATATATTAGAAAAATAAAAAAGGCGACATCGCCTCGATCCTTCTCCACACATGGGGAAAAGGAATTGCTGTCGATTTCGGGTCATCGATTGAGGGAGAAAATGGAAGAAGAAGAAAAGAAGAGAAAGAAGAAAAAGAAAAGAGGAGTACCTATTTCCACGTAGACCGTCGGCGGTCGATTGAGGGATAAAAAGGGAAGAAGAAGAAGAGGAAAAGAAGAAAAAAAGAAAAGAGGAGTACCTATTTCTCCGCGCCATCCTCGCCGACACGTCGTCGCCCCGCGCCGTCGTTTCCAGTGGAAGGCTCATGATAATCAACAATTCTAAATCTCATTTAAAGTGGAAGAATTGGATAAGAAACAAACTATCTAAGATCCTACATATCAGATTTGGAAAAGAAAATATCAGGTTTAGTCAATGATTTAGTTGTGTGCCTAATAGCATATGTGCCAAAATCTATAATACCAAGTGTTTCTTCCACATAGAGTGTGTAGAAAGTGAAACAAACTCAAGCAAACAAAGAGAATATGTCAATGCTTGCAGAGAGCAAACTCCGCAGAGTACTCTATACCAAGGTTTTCCATACCGGTCCATATCGGTGTACCGAGTTCATCTCGGTATGATATAGTATCAAGCGGTATGTACAAGGTGTACCATTCGGTATAATATATTATAATATATATAATATAATATATAATATAAATTAAAAACAAAAGGCATCATCGTTACTCAAACAAGAGAACCAAACAAAGTATTATTAGAATATAGGTATGAGATCCCGTGAATAAACCACCCACTCCTTGTTCAAATCGCTCGCCTAAGAGCTGCTTACTTTAACTCCTTAACTGTTGATCCGGATCTTTGCCTTACTCGCTTTAAACTAGCACGTGCGGGGGGAAGGAATCGCCCGCGAGCGACGGATCGAGCGGAGGAACCAGGGAAGAGTAGCGCGCGAGGGAACCAAGTTTCTCCTTTTCTTCTTTCTCCTCGCTAATATCGATCGAAATCGATGTCGATGGTCGATTTCACAATTATACTCGACGGTTTGTATGTACCGCTGCACGGCATTACCACTCGGTCAAGCAAACCTTGCTCTATACAAAACTACAATTCTATAGTCAACACACGATTACACAATTTCAAACTGCAGCATGGAGTAAGATAATAGTGAAGCATAATTAGAGACGCAACTATATCCAGACAATCACAGATCCATGAAAGTATGTAGCTCAAGTGCAACACTGTGATCTTTGACTACTTGTAATTGTCAAGGTTTTGAATCAAACCTAGGTCTAGAAACATTAATGGTCAAGGTAGTGTCAACCATTCTAAGCTAGATATTACATGCCACAAAAAGTATATAATGTCTTATAAATATACATTCATACCATACATTACCTTTTCAATTGCATCTACCTCTTGACATATAATGTCTTATCAATTTACATGTGATCTATATGTCAACATCATGGATGTTGGTTTTGGCAAAACATCTTCCTTTAACCAGGTATTGATGAACAATACCGTGGTGTTCAAGCTTCAACTTGGAACAGTTACAATCATGTATCCAGCAACTAGTAATGGTCCAAGTGAGGGTTGGTACACTAAGCATCTAGGTTAGGATGATATACATCCTTCAAATCATGTAAAGCTCATAAGTATATTAAACGACACTAGAACATCCATTTCTTAGTCTACTATTGGAATATCATCTTCAAATTTTTTCTGTCAGTTGTCCTTTAGTACATGCTGATTTGGTTGGAAACAGTCTTAATTCTAAACTTATATTATCTAAATTTTACATGTACCATTATCACGTAACTGATTGTTAAGGCTCTAGAATCTTAATCAATGTAAGAACAAACCATCCTTAATATATCTTTATTACTATTGAACAACAAAATAATCATTCCTTTATTATCATTCCAAGACAAGTACACGGATATGATTGAGTAATATTGTGCAAACTAAATTACTTGAGCATAATCAGAGCCCTAACTCAAACTCAAAGTATTAAATTCTACCATTAAAATTGCCCGTAACAACTTTAATACTTCAAAAATAAAATAATAACAATGATAACAAGTCCTGAGAAAACCCTTTATCCAACCAAAAGTCAATGTATCTTATGTTGAAGAGAGGTATGAAAGCACCTAAACTTGATGAATTCTACTAGTTATGCCAAACAAAATCAATTACATGCAAGACATTCATAATATGCTATTATTCCAGCACAATAAGTGATGTTGTAGACAATCACTAAACATTCCCTAGTAGTCCTACACTAATGTGCGCTCATCTATGTAACTTAAAGTCGTATGGTTTGAAGATATGCGATTATGTACTTCGACTATTCGATCAGATTAAGTTGTGCCATTCCAAATGGCTGATCGAAATCTTACAGAATTATTTCTTATAACTCATAGTAAAACAATCAATCTGCAGAAAACCAATGAGACCTACCGCAAAACAACAGTTATTTTAATTGTGTCCAAATGAATATTTGATTAGAATACCAGATGGTATGGAAAACCTTGCTAGGAAGTAAGGATGCTAAAAATATTTAAATCCATGAGTTTAAGATTATCTTTGAAAAGAAAAATAAGTGGTTTAAATCAAGGTTCTCCGTTTCAATTTGTACCGTCCGATACGAGCAGTACATACCAGTCCGACAGATATCAGAAACCACCCGCTGAACGATATCGATATCCCCACGGAACGAGGTAACGAGGCGCCACCTCATCTGTTTTTCTTTTCTTTAATATATATTATATTATAGTAATATTATATTATATTATATTATATTATATTATATTATATTATATCGAGCGGTATACACTATGCATACCGTTCAGTACTCGATACCATACCGTACTGAGATAAACTTGATACACCAATACGGACCGGTATGGTGAACCTTGGTTTAAATCAGGATTCGAGATCGATTCACTGCATACCAAGTTTATCTCGATATGATACATCGATGTTATCGCACATAGGTGTATCGTTCAACACATAATAATAGAATATAATATTTTATAATATAATATTAATATTATATAATATATATTAGAAAAAAACTAACGACATCGAGGCTACGCCTTGATTCTTCACCCCATGTGGGAAAATGAATCGCAGCGACGTATCACGCGGATCTCCCCGTGAGGAGAAGGAATCGCCTCGAGCTACGGATCGCGAGGGAACCGTGAAGAGCAACAAGGTATTTTTCTCCTCATCTTCTCCTTCTTCCTCTTCTCTCTTTTCTTATTTCTCCCTTAATCGACCGTCAACGATCGAAATCGACCGCCAATGACCAATTTAAGCGGTACCACCGATAGCGGTCCGACACCATCACCGACGGACCAGACACACCTATAAGAGGCCTTACCGCTCAGTAAGGCAAACATTGGTTTAAATAAAGTTATTGTTGAACATGACTTCCAAACTATGAATATTGGTAACATAAATGTAAAAATGATAATTTCTTACTTCTGTAATTTTAATTGCAATATTCAATTATGATCTTTGTCAATCAGTACTAAATTACTAGTGTATACTTGGAAAGTGTACCTCAGTGGCTCTCCCTGGTTTGGAAATCTACCATCAAACTACATACGTTGAATCTAGAAACCAAAAAGTAGAACAGAAATCATAGTAGGAATAACACTATTTCAAAGTAATTAAAAGAGAATCTAAGCATTAGCATAAAACTCACAGAAGTTGGTCCCTTTAATTGTTTGGGCATGCATTGTAGATTCTGCCAGCAACCAGTACAGAAGAGTTACACTTCAAAAAGTACCACTAATTCAAACCTGTGGTGTACCTGCCAAGAAATGATGCTAACTAATCATCGATAATAGGAGAACAAAGTAATAATAATTTTAAACTTCATGTGTTTATTTACATTCTACTTGTCTACCTTCATCAATTAGTTAATAAGAAAAACTTGCATTTTCTCAATAATGTTTTAAATACAATCAGGATACTTGCAAAACCACAACCATGCATGTCTTGCATTACATCTTGATTAGGTGCTTTCGGTGGATTAAAGTGGCTGAACCTGAATTGCCGCAACGACCATCGAGAGGCATTTTAAAGCACCTGCGAATGTTGGTAAAGTATAAGAAGTGGAAGAGGCAAAATTGCCAACTTACAAAAAGAACATCTGCAAATGTTGGTAAATTGGATGAGAAGACAAGTGCAAAAACCTTCTTAATAATGTAATATGAAGGAACCTTCCTAATGATGTCATCTGAAGATTGCATTCGATTGGTTTCAAAACAAGATTTTTTTCGATGTGTTAATAATATAAAAACAAAGCACAAAGGTAACAGAGGAACCCTGCTTAGGTGCAAAGGGATAAGAGAAATTATGTAATGATAACCCAATCAAGCTTCTCTTGTAATGTTGTCTACCAATCTAATGCTTTACACTTACAAGAAATGTCTTTTCTACAAGAACACCTATAAAGTAATAACTTTAAATGATCGATAAGTTATGCAAATTAAAAAGAAAAATATATATGTAACGAGACTATATTCATTTTCAGAGAATTCAAATGTGAATAGGACTTATTTGGCTACTTGGCGATCAAAGATTTATGCAAATTAAGATTTCAAAAGTTCACATTAGTTCCTACCAATTCAAACAATGACCTATATGGATGACAAACTAACCAACATAGACATACATTCCAACTACCAAGATTTCATTTTTATTTCTATGTGGTACAAGTCTTACAATTATCATATCGCTATGACCAATTGTTAAAAAGATTTAAATCTTTAATTCAACAATAGCTTTGAGTAAAAAAAGTGATTAAAATAAAGCTCTTATTGAATATGACTTCCAAACTATGAATACTAGTAAGATTAATGCTAAAATGATAATTTTGTATTTCTATAATCTCCTTTATTTTAATAATTTCCACTGCAATATCCTGTTAGAGTTAGAATATAAACAGTTATGATCCATGTCAATCAGCACTAGATTACTAGTGTGCACAAAGAAAGTGTACCCAGTAGCAGCCTGATTTGAAAATCCACTATCAATCTACAAATGTTAAATCTAGAAACCAAAAAGTAGAACAAGAATCAAATTAGGAATAACACTATTTCAATGTAATCAAAAGAGAATCTAAGCATCAACATAAAACTTGGAAAGGTTGGTCCATTGAATTAGTAGTTTGATGGCAAGATTTTGTCCAATACTTGAACTATTTGAGAGTAGATATCATGCATTGTAGCTTTCGGCAATGACCAACACACGAGTTACACTTACAAAAAGTATCGCAACAACTAATACAAACCAGTGGTGCACCTGCCAAGAAATTAGGCTAACTAATCATTTAAAATTTGAGAACAAAATGATAACGACTTTGAATTTCATGTGTTTATTTACATTCAACTAGTCTACCTTTATCAACCGGTTAATAAGAATAGACTGCATTTACTCATTGATGTTAAACAGATTACATCACAATCAGTGACATGCTTAGTAAACCATGTATGCATGTGTTGCATTTCATCTTGATTGGGTGGTTTCCATTGGGTAAAGTAGCAAAACCTGAATTCGCAACTGACAGCCCAATAAAGTCTTTTTAAAGCACCTTATACTAGAAGAATTTGAAAAAACAAAGTTAGCGGCTTACAAAAGAACATCAGACAATGTTGGTAAATTAGATGAGTGCAGAAAACTTCCAAATAATGTCTTTTGAAGAACCTTCCTAATGAAGTCTTCCGAAGATAAAATTTCATTGGTCAGAAAGCAACTTCTAAGATTTTTCTTAGTTTATACAAAAACAGAGCCCAAAGGTAACAGAGGAAACCTACTTAAGTTTATACGAAGCTTCTCTTTTAATTTTATCTTACTCTTACAAAAAATGTCTTTTCTACTAAATTACCTACAAAGTAATAACTTTAAATAATCAAATAAATTATGTAAATTCAAAAAAAAAACTATAATAGATTTAAAGGTCAAGTGTTTATTTACAACATGTCTACATCCTTCGGCTAGTCAACAAAAGTAACTTCCATTTTTTAATTGATATTGAAATGCTAAAATTACATTATGTACAAAGCACAACTTGTAATCTTGTGTTTGTTGTAATTTGAGCCAATTATTAACTTTACTTAGATTACATATAGAACAAGTTAGATTAAGAATTTAGGTATTTTGTATCACACAGAAAATTGACGTCAATACTCGACTATGTTATAAACAAACCATTAATGTTCTTTTATGTATGGATACTAGATATATAGCAATAATAAAAGATGTCAAATATAATAAGCCTTAAAAGGTACAACACACTTTCATTCATGTTAATAAAGCAAGATGGTATACCTCAATTTGCCTATGGAAGCTTCTGTACTATCTAAAATTGCTACAAAATCATGGCAATCACAAACATCAAAATCTGGGATTGTATGCACAGGATGTCTTCCATTTCATTCTGCTTGAGATCAGCAGCATCCTTAATCATTAATTGTAAACAAAGTGGTTGGTCAAGAACATTTACCAATCATTGAAATCCAATGTTCTTGGATTTATGATAAATTAAGATTTTTATTTCATCAATTTTCACTTGCCTAATATTAATAGCAATTTTATATAACTAGATCTCTGCAACATCTACAAAGATTAATAGTAATACTAACAGCAAACTCAAGCTCTACAAGAAATACAAGATGAGCAAGCAAATAACGACAATGCTATTTCAAATATGTTCATAGCTAGAAAAACAATTATATTGGAATCGAAAGAAGTTCCACAACTTTTGTGTAATAGTAAGTTGATTGAAAGCCGCTTTCCACTATAGGATAAGAGACCTCAAAGATTTTAAGCAAACTTCAACAAAAAAATTCATATTTTGCCATCTTCATAAAAATTTTTGCTATGATATAAAATTATTAGCTCAGAATGAATTACAATTGTTTAACAAAATGTTTATCAGAAGGCAAATTTATGAACTAGCATAAGTATATATATGTTTAGTTCTTCCACAAAACAAATCTTAGATAACCAACTTGACGTTTGTTGTCATTTGTATAGGGACAAGTTTCACTAGAATAGTGATACAACTACTCGGACAAGTTCCACTAGAATAGTGATACAACTAAGAGCACATGCCGTATTAGTTCTCTAGCATCCTACAACAACAAAAATATATTAAAATTTGCATGCATGTATTGCGACACCGATTTCTATACAACATCAAGACTTACGGGAAAATCAACAAACTAATCGTGAATGGCAAGTCAACAAGAAAGACTATATTATAGGACTATATTTACAGGAATAAGCAACACCACCCTTATAAATTCGACAGCCAAAATCAGAGCTTGAGGTTGACTCCTCTTGTGTGGACTTGAAAATGGAAGGTCTATAATCATCCAAACAAAGGAAGTTTTGTGAAGATAGAATATGCCTATGGTTGATGATTTCCACATAAAACCAAAAAAACTTCAGGGTTCTCCAGATATTTATACCAAAACACCTAATGGATATTGAATTATGACTAGTTTCATGTCTTAGTGAACGACCATGCAAATGATACTCACTGCTTTTAAGCATCGTCACTACTATAGCAGAACTTTCTCAGAACATCACATATGCTTAGTTTAAATGCTGATTTCTAGGAAAGAGTAGCACTATATCCAACTGGCAAAAGCATTAGAAACAGAACCAACTTTTCGAATGGTTATGACTTATGAGTTATGATGATACAAGATAATTCACAAATAGAAAAAAGATTATTTACATGGCCTATACATGATCACCACTCTTACATAATCTAATAAAGAAAACACAGACCAAAAAGTTGTAATTAGCTCATTGCCTAAAAATAAGTATAAAATTTTATAGTAGATACATAGGAAGCAACCATATGCCAAGTGTGGTTCACCATACTCAGGAACCAAGGTTTTACTTACGATACTGGTACATATTATTTGACATACCGAGCAAGACACACTATGCGTACCACAGATATTAAAATATATTATAATATTATATTATATAAAATTAAATATAATATTAAATATTATAATATATTTAAAAAGTAAAAATGGGAGACGTCTCGATCTTTCTCCCGGAGAAAAATCGCGAGCGACAACCATGAGCGACCCAAGGCGGTGGTGGCACGCGACCCACGGGCAAGGACACGAGGTATTCTTTATTCTTCTCTTCTTTCTTCTTTCTTCTTTCTTCTTTCTTCTTTCCTCTTCTTCTTCTTCTTCCTTTTCTCCCTCAACCGCTAGGGCGCTCATCTAACCTAGCATAGTACACGATTCGCAGAGAGATCATGGAAAACCTTGCTCGAACCTACATTCGATCGTACACAACCGACATATTGAGCTCAAATCAATATGGTATGGTACACACCGATTGGTATGCTCGATCGTCGAGCAATATGCCTAAATAATAATTTATGCCTCCATAACGGTATTTGACCATTACAAGGTTGTTAAAAGGCAAAATCGATCGTTATCAACTTAGGTAACCATAGAAATCAATCGTTACCAACATAGGTAACAATCGAAATCAATCGTTACGAGAACGATCAAAATCGATCGTTACCAAGTTATAACGATCAAAATTTCACCGATACAAGTTGGTAACAATCAATTTGACCATTACCGATCTTGTAACGATCGATAAGCCTAGTACAGTTAGTAAATAAATTTCGACCATTATAGGTTAGTAACGATCGATTTCGACCATTACCAACCTTATAACGATTGATTTCGACCACTACTAATCACGTAACAGTTAAAATCGATCGTTATCGACCCTATAACGATCGATTTTAACTGTTACCAATCCTGTAACGATCAATTTCGATCGTTGATCGAACGGTCAAACTTTCGATCCTTACCGAAGAGAGCTAAAACAAAAGTACCGTGATCGAGCGGTCCGCATACCGATTTGCTAGCGGACCAATACATACCGCCCATATCAGGTGGTACATAACAACACAGCAAGCCTTGCTCACAACATCTAATATAATAAAATGAAATATTATTTTCTCAGATATGAAAAAAACAATTCTAGGAGTTACGAAAGTAAATTATAATAATCTCATATTTCTCTTGGACTTCAACAACCAAAACTAAAACTATTTCTTTCCTACAAAAACCTCTACAGATCCAAGAAGAAAACATAATTGTCATTATGGTACAAATAACGATATATAATCCAAGTAAACACAACCATCAATATAGTATGAAACTATGAATAACCATCATTATTGCATGAAGTATGAATAAACATTACATGGAAGTACTTAAAAGCAAAATTTTAAAGGCTTATTAAGAACTAACAAAGATATATCATTATCATCTATGATTTGCATAACATGCTAACACCCAATTATCCTAAGATGATGTCTAGGTCTATCTTTATTGTCAGCCACAAAGGAAAACTTCAGTGACCTTAAATTTCCTTATCTTCATCACAATATATACCAAGGTCTGCAATACCGAATGGTACCGCCCATATCGGGTTGTACGTACAGGTCCACCAACAGACCGGTACGCGGACTGCATGCTACGGGGTGGTACCATCGATTGGGATTGTTTTGCCCCGATTTCGACCGGCGTTAGTGAGTGGTATCAACAAGGGAGAAGGAAGAAGAGGGAGAAGCAAAGGAAGAACCTGGAGATCCGACGCCGCTCTCCTTCGACGATTCTGATCCATCGCCGCTCATCGGACACCGCAGATGAGATGTCACCTCATCCTCATCTAAGAAGACGAGGCCTCAGCGTCGTTAATGACTTCTCTTCGTCAAGGCTTCGCCATGCGGAAGAAGAAAACTAGGTTTCTTCTCCTCACGCGAGGAGAAGAAACAAGGCAATGTCACCCTTTTTCTATTTTTTACTTATTATTATATATATATATATATATATATATATATATATATATATATATAGAGGATACACCTAGGCGTACCACTCGATAACCCCATATCGTACTGTATCATATCGAGCTATGCTTGGTACATCAGTATAATATGGGATGGCATACTGATCTTCACTCTGCCAAATTTTTACAACTTGAGATGTCACCGACTAGCATCCACATAATAATTAATATACCACTTCCATTTTGAAAAGGATAGCCAATGCCTTGGGTCGTAAGCACCAGCATGTACTCCACTTCATCCTGCTTGAGAGCAGAGCCATCAGACAAAATTATTTACCATCAAATGCGAGATGCTAGATTATTTTAGAAAAACTTCATTAACGGTATGGATATATGGAGAAATAAAAATGTAGAATAACATTCGATATAAAATTTATTACCATTTTTATTTATGTCAATAAGCTCGTGAAGGTCTACCTCAATTTGTCTATAGAAGTTGTACATGTATCTTTCACATCATCAAGGAAAGATAAGAGATTATTGCAACCACAAGGATCAATATCGAGGTCTGAACCTCTCATGTGTCCACCACTTCAACGGTTTGGACTATAACTATTTACAATCGAAGTTATTCAGTCTTGAAAATTATTTACACCAAGTGAAAAATTATTAAAGCACACTGAAAATTGTAGATATTAAAACCCACTGACAAATTATAAATATCATTTTCATAGGAAAAACAATGATAAATTGTGCTGGATTTGCAATATCTAATGCATATTTACTCAAAGCAAAGGCTTGGGTTTGCAAGATTTTTTCATGACATTTATTAATGTTGAACAAAATGGGATATTAGTCAATGGCTAAATGAGACAAAGGGATCAATAAAGTTTTCTATCTTGATACTTCTTCAACATTTAAAAAAATGATCCTGGTAATTTTTCTATTTTCCTCTTTAAGGATTCAGCCATTGAGTCCGTGCTTGAGTCAAAGATAACAACAAAAGACAGATGATTTAACAATTGTCTTCATAGCAAACTACATATACAAAAAGAAAAGACAATACGAAACACCTAAAAGCTGTTCTTTAAGATGGTCTTCACATTTTACAAGATAGAAGGCACCAAGCAACCACAAGTTTGGTCACATTAAAGGAACATATTATGTTTTTCTTAACAAAACCTATTGTCACTACATAGTAATAATGCTTGTTTCAGATATTACGCTCATTGAGACTTGTGAGAAGTCTCTTTAGACTTACACATTCTTGGAACTCCAAAATATAATAAATGAAAGTGCTTCAAATTAATTTCTTTCTTGACATAGTTAGTGATATAAAGCAAAGAAATGTAACCTTGCCTCTATGCCAACTAAAGAATTAGCTAGTACACATCCACTACATAGTAAAAACAACAATTGCAAGTCACAAACATGAGCCCTCTTCTCATGGGGCACATGGAACCGATGTTGCTACAAACACCGTCTATTTCTCTAATATACTTCCTCTTCTTCTCCTCCTCTTCTCGTCCTTGTTTGCTTCCTTCTTCTCCCTCCTCCTCCTCCACTGCTTCCTCTTCTTCCTTCTTGTTCCTTCTACTCCATCCCTTCCTCTTCTTCCTTCTTTCTCCTCTTCCTCCACTGCCTCTCCATCTTCCTTCCTCATCTTACTCCACCACCTCCTCTTCTTTCTTCCTCTTCCTTCATTGTCTCCTCTTCCATTAAGACTATGAGACTAAGTTGCATATTCTTGGAATTCCAAGATAACAATAAATGAAATTGTTTCAATTTTTTTTTTTTTCATATGGTTAGCGATATGAAATAAAAATATATAAGCTTGGATTACCAATCAACATATGTTTATATGATTCTTAATAGTTGCATGTAGTAAACTAATAAAGAAATATTTGTTCTATATTACAGTGTAACTTAAACAATTACTCAACATGAAACACGCCACACGTATCGAGCACATCCGAATTTCAACCTTACATCCTACAAAAGTGATATTAATTTGGCATATTATCATCATCGCTAAGAAAAGGGTACAAAACCAACAAACTTATGCAGGAAGAGAACTTACAGAGAATCCAGGTTCAGCTTCCACATTTTTGGATGAAAGCTCAAAAAAAAAGAGGAATGAGCATCATTCAACAAAAAGAACAACCAAAAATGATCGCTAATCTTATAATCAGCTTCCACTTATTTAAAATCATCAAGAAAATCGGGTTGAGATGTAACTATACAGGTATTAAAGACAAAGAGAGAAGATCCATCTTTAGAGAGCTCATATTCGAGCTAAACTTGTTTTGCCACTTGGCAAATGAATCTTAGAGCACATTCAACCAAGGTTTTAAACAACACATTTTAGTAGCCAATCAAGTCACGACAGCTTAACATTTCAAGATATATGTACATCCTTATTTCCCAAATTTCTAATAATGTCGTTGCTAAACACCTTAGTAATGTAATCAAACAACTATCAATTTTCACCAATAAAAATATGGATTATCCTTTCTTTCACATAATTACCTGATAAACCAAACTCCTATGGAAGCTTCGTTATCTAACATAGCTATGAGATCATGGCAATCACAACTATCAAAATGGGGTTGTATGCATAGGATGTCTTCCATTTCATCCGCTTGAGATGCATCCTTAATCATTAATTGTAAACAAAGTGGCTGGTCAAGAACATTTATCAATCAATGAAATCCAATGTTCTTGGATTTATGATAAATTAAGCTTTTATTTCATCAATTTTCACTTGCCTAATATTAACAAGAATTTTATGATAACTAGATCAACGCAATATCTACAATGATTAATAGTAATACTAATAGCAAACTCAAGCTCTACAAGAAATACAAGATGAGTAAGAAAATAATGACAATGCTATTTTGAATATTTGTTCATAGCTAGAAAAACAATTGTATTGGAATATTGAAAGAAGTTCCCCAACTTTTGGGTAATAGTAAGTTGATTGAAAACCGATCCTACTATACGATAAGAGACCTCAAAGATTTTAAGCAAACTTCAACAAAAATTGTATTTTACCATCTTCCTGAAAATTTTGCTATGATATTCAATTATTAGCTCGGAATGAATTACGATTGTTTAACAAAATATTTATCAGAAGGCAATTTTATGAACTAGCATATGTAAATATATCTATATATCTATATATATATATATATATGTATATATATACATATATGTATATATATATATATACACATATATATATATATGTGTGTGTGTTTAGTTCTTCCACAAAACAAATCTTAGATAACCAACTTGATGCAGTGTGTGTCAATTGTATAGAACGGGACAAGTTTCACTAGAATAGTGATATAAGTAAGAGCACATGTATTAGTTCTCTAGCAACCTACAACAAAAATATATATTAAAATTTGTATGCATGTATTGGACACGATTTCTATACAACATCAAGACTTAGGGAGGAAAATCAACAAACTAATCAGTGAAGGGCAAGTCAACAAGAAAGATTATAATATAGGACTATATTTACAGGAATAAGCATCACCACCCTTATAAATTCCAAGCCAAAATCAGCTTGGAGGTTGACTCCTCTTGTGTGGACTTGGAAATGGAAGGTCTACAATCATCCAAACAAAGGAAGTTTTGTGAAGATAGAATATGTCTATGGTTGATGATTTCCACATAAAACAAAAAACTTCAGACTTCTCATATTTATACCAAAACACCTAATGAATATTGAAATATGACTAGTTTCATGTCTTAGTGAACGCCACGCAAATGAGACTCATAGCTTTTAAGCATCGTCAATCACTATAGCAAGAACTTTCTCAAGACATCACATATGCTTAGTTTAAATGCTGATTTCAGGAAAGAATAGCTATATATCCAATCAAGAGCATTAAAAATAGAACCAACTTTCGAATGGTTATGACTTATGAAGATACAAGATAATTCACAAATAGAGAAAAGATTATAGGTCTTACATGGCCTATACATGATCACCACTCTTACATAATCTAATAAAGAAAACACAGACCAAAAAGTTGTAATTAGCTCATTGCCTAAAAATAAGTATAAAAATTTATAGTAGATACATAGGAAGCAACCATATGCCAAGTGTGGTTCACCATACACAACCTACATTCGCAGTATCGTACCACACCGACATACTAAGCTCAGTTCGATATGGTATGATAAGGGCATACCGATTGGTACACTCGATCGCACCATGCAGTATGCCTAAATTAATAATTTATGCCTCCATAACGGTATTTGACCTTTTACAAGGTCGTTAACGGGCAAAATCGACCGTTATAGAGTCTGTAACAATTGAAATCAATTGTTACATAGTCGTTAACGATCAAAATCGATCATTACCAACCGATAACGATCGAAATTTCACCCGATACAAGTTGGTTACAATCGATTTGACCATTACTAATCTTGTAACAATCAATAAGCCTAGTACAGTCGGTAATAGTCAAAATTTCGACCATTATAGGTTAGTAACGATCGATTTCGACCGTTATCAACCTTGTAACAGTTGATTTCGACCATTACTGATCATGTAATGGTTAAAATCGATCATTATCGACCCTATAACGATCGATTTAGACTGTTACCAATCTTATAATGATCAATTTCAATCGTTATAGGGTCAGTAACAGTCAAACTTTCGATCGTTACCGATTGTACCGAGCTAAAACAATAGTACCACCCGGTATCGAGCCGTCCGCATATCGATTTGCTAGCGGACCGATACATACCGCCCGTATTGGGTGGTACATAACGATACAGCAAGCCTTGCTCACAACATCTAATTAAATAAAATGAAATATTATTGTCTCAGATATGGAAAAAAAAAAGAAATTCTAGCAGTTACGAAAGTAAATTATAATAATCTCATAGTTCTCTTGTTTAGCATTGACTTCCAACCAAAGCTAAAACTATTTCTTTCCTGCAAAAACCTCCACAACATCCAAGAAAAGAAACATAATCATCATTATAGTACAAATAAAGATATATAATCCAAGTAAACACAACCATCAATATAGTATGAAAAACTATGAATAACCATCATTATTGCATGAAGTATGAATAAACATTACATGGAAGTACTTAAAAGCAAAATTTTAAAGGCTTATTAAGAACTAACAAAGATATATCATTATCATCTATGATTTTCATAACATGCTTACACCCAATTATCCTAAGATGATGTCTAGGTCTATCTTGTTTGTCAACCACAAAGGAAAAACTTCAGTGACCTTAAATTTCTTTATCTTCATCACAGTATATACCAAGGTTTGCAATACCGAATGGTACCATATCGAGTACGTATAGGTCCACCATGCAGCATACGATCGAACACGGGTGGTACCATCGATTTTGTTTCGCCCGATCTTGGCCATCGCTACCCGCCAGCGAGATCGCAAGTGAGAAGGAAGACGAGGGAGAAGTAAAGGAAGAACCTAGAAATCCGACGTCCATCGCCACTCATCGGACACCGCAGATGAGATGTTGCCTCCTCCTCAACTAAGGCGACGAGGCCTCGGTCGTCTCTTCATTGAGGCTTTGCAGCCGCGCGGGGAGAAGAAAACATGGTTTCTTCTCCTCACGCGAGGAGAAGAAACGAGGCGATGTCGCCCTTTTTTCTATTTTTTAACTTTTAGTATTATTATTATTATTATTATTATTATTATTATTATTATTATTATTATTATTATTATTTATTATCATCATCGAGGATACGCCCGGGCGTACCGCTTGGTAACCCCATACTGTACCGTACTGAGCTATGCTTGGTACGCCGGTATGGTATGAGATGGCATACTGATCTTCACTCTGTCAAATTTTGACAACTTGAGATATCACTAACTAGCATCCACATAATAATTAATAAACCACTTCCATTTTGAATATATCATCCAAAAAATGATATTTATTACTACGTGTATGAATATTTGTTCATTATAATATACAATTTCTAGATAGTCATTTTTCTCAACATTCAGACACAATAAAACAGAAATAAACAATTTCAGTAACAAATCAAGCACAATAAAGCAAACAAGAAAACTTTCTAAATAGTTTAGGACAATATGGCTCATTGCAAAAGATAGCCAATGCCTAGGGTCGTAAGCACCAGCATGTACTCCACTTCATCTTGCCTAAGAGCAGAGCCATCATACAAAATTATTTACCATCAAACTGATGCAGATGCTAGATTATTTTCGAAAAACTTCATTAACAGTATTTTATGTATGGATATATGGAGAAATAAAAATGTAGAACAACATAAGATATAAAATTTATTACCATTTTTTATTTATGTCAATAAGCTCTGTGAAGATCTAACTCAGTTTGTCTACAGAAGTTCATGTATCTTTCACATCATCAAGGCAAGATAAGAGATTATTGCAACCACAAGGATCAATATATGAGGTCCTATCCTCTCGTGTCCTCCACTTCAACCTCTTTGGACTATAACTATTTACAATCGAAGTTATTCACAATCCTGAAAATTATTTACAATCGAATTTAAAGGTTATTAGAACACACTGAAAATTGTAGATATTAAAACCCACTGACAAATAAATATCAATTTCATAGGAAAAAAAATGATAGATTGTGCTTGATTTGCAATATCTAATGCATACTTACTCAAAGCAAAAGCATGGGTTTGCAAGATCTTTTCATGACATTTCTTAACCTTGAACAAAATAGGTAGTCAATGGCTAAATGAGACAAAGGGATCAATAAAGTTTTCTATCTCGATACTTCTTCAGCATTTAAAAAAATGATCCTGGTAGTTTTTCAGTATTCCTCATCAAGGATTCAGCCATTGAGTCGGTGCTTGAGTCTAAACATAACAACACAATTGTCTTCATAGCAAACTACATATACAAAAATAAAAGACAATAAGAAACACCTAAAAGTTGTTCTTTAAGATGGTCTTCACATATTACAAGATAGAAGGCACCAAGCAACCACAAGTTTGGTCACATTAAAGGAACATTTTTTTTTTCTTAACAAAACCTATTGTCACTACATAGTAATAATGCTTGTTTCCGATATCACGCTCATTGAGACTTGTGAGAAGTCTCTTTAGACTTACACATTCTTAGAACTCCAAAATACAATAAATGAAATTGCTTCAAATTAATTTCTTTCTTGACAATAGTTGGTGATATCAAGCAAAGATATGTAAGCTTGCCTCTATGCCAACTAAAGAATTAGCCAGCACACATCCATTTATATGATTCTTAGATTTCTACTAAATAAAAAAGTAGCTTCCAGTTGTAGTAAACTAATGAAGAAAGCCTTGTTGTAGATTATGTTGACTTAAACAGTCACTTAGCATGAAATGAGCTACATTTGTAGAATACACTAAACTTACAACCTAATATTTTTATCAAAGTGATATTGGTTTCACATGTTATCAGTCACTAAGAAAAGGTTACAAAATTAACAAAGTTATAGAGAAAGATACCTTACATGCTTTCAACTAAAATAATTATGAAAAGAATACAAAGTGACCATCATCACCAGGGACTATCTACCATCCAAAATGGTACAAAACAAATGGTACATACGAATCCAGGCAAGGACCAGTACATGGATCACCCACATCTAGAGTGGTCCAATCTAACTCAATATAAAAAATAAAAACAACAATTGCAAATCACAAACATGAGCCCTCTTCTAATGGGGCACATGGAACCGATGCTGCTACCACCACCGTCTATTTCTCTATTAACGCATGCTACATAAGCAGCCATTGGGTGTATGTGGATGCATATGCAATAGCTTTTTCCATATATGAAGTAATGTTACATAATAATGTCACATTGGTCTAATGCTATGATCATAATTGTTGTAGACCAATTTTGAACATTACTTAGAAGGAACCTAAATGAAGTATATATTTATGGATGTACTACAATTTCATTTATTTAACAAAATAAATATTGTTTGAGCATTTTTCCTATCCTTTGTCTCACGAGCAGAAAACAATATTGTTTATGAAGTTATAATGCAAGACTTCATTCACATCTCTCAATGGCAGAGCATACAAGGAAAATGTTAAAGGAAACTGAACTTGAAAATTAAACAGGTATGGTTGTACCGCCTCTTGTTCCTAATTTTCATTTTGTTTTGGTTACTAAACAATAATAACGAAATCAAACAACTATTCATCTTCACTAATTAAACATGGATTACTCTGTTCTTTCCTTTGCATTAATACTTGCTGATAAGATAGTGATATGTTAACAGGGATAGTTATAACACCTAATCATTACCAATTTTCTAATAACTTTAGTTCCTAAACAAAATCAATTCATCATCACAAATAATGATATACATTACTTGATTCTTTTCTTTTGCACACTCACGTTCTTATAAAATAAAATCTGCAATGCTCCACTTGGACTAGGGGACTAAGATGCAGAATGAAACAAGATCAGGATGGACAAAAAGAAAACAAACAATTGTAATTTGTTATTACTTATGATTTCTGAATTATAAGTTGCAATACAAAAGAAACACCAGAGAGAATTCAGGTAGAAACCAAGAGCACCATAACGGAAGGCCCATCGTGGAAGTCACACAACCAAAGCACACGTTGATACAAACACACGCTTCCACTTATTATGAAAAGTTGTATTCGAAAAAGAAACTTATTATTACCTGCAAAATCCAGAGATAAGAAAATTGCTGAAACACAACAAGATATTGATTTATTCTCTTCATGGCTGATTTGCTTTCCGCATAAGATGAGAAAGAACCAAAATCATAAAAGGATGATTAACGAAACAAGAACTACATTACGAGGTTTCCCTCACTTCAAAGTGACAAGGATGGTGCTTAACTCAGATCCTCCTAGGCATGTCCTAGGTCGCTATGGTCACAAATGCAATGCAATGCGTGCTAAAACAAGAGAATCAAAGAAGAAGAGTCCAACACAAGGAAAGAGATTGGGGAGAAAGAAAAGGTGCCATGTTTTACAAGCAAGATTACAACAGAAAGGCATAATCCGGAGACCTCATATCCAATTTTGGTGTGTTTCCAATCTTCAACCAAGAAACTCATGCTCGAGAATGAACCAATCTTGAGTTTACCATGGTTCTGCTCACGAGATCAACGAGCACCAATCAAGAATTGACAACCCGACAAGTTCTTCAAGGTCATCCAGAGTCCCTTGCTAAATTCTTCCACGAAGAGAAACGGAGAGAAGGGAGGCAAGAAGAGTAAGAGAGACAAATTGCAATGAACCATTTAAAAATAACTCGCACAATTAAAACAACATGTATTCTTTTTGTGTAATTCTTCAACAATCCTATTGAACACTAATGCTTTTGCAACATTTGGAAATTTTATGCATACCAATAAGAGAATCTAAACTAGAGGTTGGCCTCAAAATTATAAAGATCAACAAAAGAATAATGCTTTAACAAGATACCGGTTTTTTCTCGACTTTCTTTGAGAGACTAAATCCTTCAATCAGTTGCTTGAGGTATTTGACGTTCGTTAGTAACATCAAAATTACATATTTCTCAAGAAAAAATAGAATTTATTTTAAAAGCAGCTCATATACATACCTTCCTTTATAACGAGATGACTAAATACTGATCTAATTTCTAGTGTGCTGATATATTGATCAAAAATCAAGGAATGCAATTTTAGAAACAACACCCATGTCAATCAATGACCAAACCAGTATAAATCTAATATTTTCCAGCATATTGGCACACAATATGCAGGAATGTACGATTGCATGGGGGAGGGTGGCATAGGGAGGAGGAAGAGTAAGGAAGAAAAGGAGGTGGTGGCAGAAGAGGAAGATGAAGAAGGATGAGAGGAAGATGGCGGAGCAAATGGAAGGAAGTAGAGGAGGTGATGGAGAAAAGAGGAAGAGAAAGAAAGAAAAGGAAGTACAAAAGGAGGGAGAAAAAGGAAGAGGAAACGCTGGAAAAAGAGGAGAAGAAAAGGAGGAAGCAAAAACAAGGTCACAATTACAAGGTCACAATTTTCTTTTCTTTGTGGATCAGACCACCGGAAATGGGTTTGGTCTATCCGTTGGTTCACACCTAGACCAGTAAATGACCTGTACAAGGAGAAAAAAGATAATGAATTTAAACCAAGGATTGTCATACTAGTCCATACCGGCATATCGAGCTCAGCTCGATAAGGTACCCGATACCGAGTGGTATGCACAAGGCATACCTCCTGATATTTATATAATATAATATAAGTTCAAATAAAAAAAAGCGCGACATCGCTGAGGCATTTTTTCTCCCCATCGAGGAGAAGAAATCGCATCATGACGATATAGCGGAAGAGCAACGCGACTTTAGGTTTTTCTTCTCCTCTTCTTCTTCCTTTTCTTCTTTCTCCCTCCCTCGGTGATAGCACCCAAAATCGGCCAAACAAATCGACCATTACCGATCGAGGAATAACAGTTGGAGACAACCCCAATTGATGCACCGCTTAGATAAGCTTGGCATAATCTGGCAAGATCGTACGCATATGTCGAGCAATACATGTCGAAACGACAATCCTTGTTTTAAACATCAAGTGTTTAGTTATAATAGCTTGTCTGTCTATATCATCCAATTTTTTAGGAAAGCCCACATTTTCTCATTAATGTGTAATTGCTTATACTATAATCAAGATGGATACAACTTGTGAGTCGCAAGTATGCACTTGTTGTATTTCGATAATGATCAATACTGCTTTACTTACATTTATGACAAATTAGTCGATGTGGGTAAGTATGCATTTGTTGTATTACAAGAATGATCAATAGCAAGGTTTGCAATTTTGACCTGTACTCGGATGGTACATATCGCGTCAGTCGTTGTGACGCGGACCGCTATAGGGCGATTCCACCAAAAATCGACCATCGACTGTCGATTTCAACCGTCGACGGCCGATTGAGGGAGAAATCGACCGCCGACGGTCGATTGAGCGAGAAAAAGGGAAGAAGAAGAAGAAGATGATGAAAAGAAGAAAAAAAGAGAAGAGGAGAAGAACCTCGCTCGCGCGCCATCGCCGCGGTAACCGCTGACCGCCACGTCGCCATCACACGTCACCATGGTCGGTGCTTTTTCTCCAGGGAAAAGATCGATGTCACCCATTTTCTCTTTTTAATATTTTAATATATTTAATATTATATTATATAATATTATATTATAAAATTTATATTATATTTTAATATATCGAGCGGTATGCACTGTGTATAATCTAATTAGTACCAAGATGAACTCGGACACTAGTACGGACTTAAGTCAAACCTTGATCAATAGTACTTGCTTTACATAAAAGACAAATTAATCGATGTGAATATAATTTTATTTTAAAACACAAAGGATAATGCAAACGCTAGATTACTTTAAGAACAGACATCATTAACATTATTTTATTTGTAGATATATAGATATATAAAAATATATAGAATAACATAAATAAAAGGGACATACCTAGTGCACGAGGCTCTTGACAACTAGGGAGGGTCAATATATGCAGTCTTACCTTTTTTATTTCTTTTTCAACAAAACGGATACAGTGATGTTTGGTTCAGATTTCACACTGCTACTACACATCTGTTTATATGATTCTTAGATTTCTTCTGAAAGATAATAAAATGGTTTTAGTAAACTAATAAAGAAATCTTTGCTGTAGATTATGTTGTAATTTAATTACTCAGCTTGAAATGGGTACATACACAGAACACATTAAATTTTAAACTTGGTTTTTCTAGCAAAGTGATTTTAATTTGGCATATGATTACTTTATTAGCATAATTAAGAAAAGGGTACAACACCAACAAAGTTATGCAAGGTGATGACTCCCATGCTTTCAACCAAAATAACAGCAGAAAGGGAAAAGAATATAGAGCAACCATTGTTGCTATTAAATCTGCTCGCTACAGAAAGCATAACATCTGCAAATATAAGTTATATCAAAGACATTCAGTTTCTAGATTGTCCAATAAAAGCTCCAAAAAGAAAAAAAGACGTAATTAACAAATAAAACAACCAAAATGATGTCATTAATCTTATAAACTGCTTCAATTAATTCAGCATTATCATGTAATTAACCAAGAGTAAGGTTTCCAATACTGTCTAATAATCGGTAGTACTTATTGGTCCGATAGCCTACCAATACTCGGCAAGAATATACCAAGCAGTGTGCCCAGTATAGGATCTGTACTGCCTAGTACACCATGCTCGGTACGCCTTGGCATTGCTACATTACAAATTCCGAGAGAGTTACGGAGGTAGGTGGAGGGATTGAGACGTATACTGCAATAGGTATATAGAACATGTACTATACAATCTTTTTTTTTTCAATCCTTTTTAATATCTTTTCGGATCTCGATACATATATATGTACCAAAATTTGGTACACGGTACTAATATAATACCTACACTACTGGTACACATAATTATGAGATTAACATTAAGAGAATATGTTTTGAGATACAACTAGAAGGATACTATAGCCAAAGAGATAGTCTTCATTCTCGAAGAACTCATATTTGAATAGGACTTGTTTTGCTACTTGGTAAGACAACAGTTATGCAAATTCAACTAAGATTTCAAAACTTCACATTAGTATCTACCAGTCCAAACTCCAAACAATGACTAGCATGGACCTATATGGACTCAAACTAACCTATGTATTCCAACTACCGGTGAGCATTTGATTTTTATTTCTTGTTATACTAGGAAGTACAAATCTTATAAGCATCTGGTTTTATCGGATGCTTAAAGAATTAAATCCATGAGTTTAAGATTAACTTTGAAAAGAAAAATAAGTTGTTTAAAATCCATGAGGCTATGAGAATAAGTTGCATATTCTTGGAATTCCAAGATACAATAAATGAAATTGCTTCAAATTATTATTTTTTTCATATGGTTAGCAAAATCAAATAAGAAAATATAAGCTTGGATTACCAATCAACATATATTTATATGATTCTTAATAGTTGCATGTAGTAAACTAATAAAGAAACATTTGTTCTATATTATGTAACTTAAACAATTACTCAACATGAAATAGGCCACACATATCGAGCACATCCGAATTTCAACCTTACATCCTACCAAAGTGATATTAATTTGGCATATTATCATCATCACTAAGAAAAGAGTACAAAACCAACAAACTTATGCAGGAAGATAACTTACAGAGAACCTGTTCAGCTTCCACATTTTGGATGAAAGCTCCAAAAAGAAGAGGAATGTGCATCGTTCAACAAAAAGAACAACCAAAAATGATCGCAAATCTTATAATCAGCTTCAACTTATTTAAAATCATCAAGAAAATCTGGTTTGAGATATAACTATACGGGTATTAAAGACGGAGAGAAGATTCATCGTTAGAGAGATCATATTCAAGCAAAACTTGACTTGCCACTTGGCAAATGAATCTTAGATCACATTCAACCAAGTTTTAAACAACACATTTTAGTAGCCAATCAAGTCACGACACGCTTAACATTTCAAGATATATGTACATCCTTATTTGCCAAATTTCTAATAATGTCGTTGCTAAACACCTTAGTAATGTAATCAAACAACTATCAATTTTCACCAATAAAAATATGGATTATCCTTTCTTTCACATAATTACTTGCTGATAAACCAAAATCCTACAAATTTTCCTAGGACTACGATGTAGTACGAAACAAGATCAGGATGTGAGAAAATAAAGCAAGTGATCATAAATTGCTACCACCTAAGGTGATTTTTAAATTATGTTGTAATACAAATGAGTCAGGTGCAAAGAGAATTTAGTGGTGGCAACCGGGAGCACATAAAATAGAACACACTCATACTGTACCAGTAACACAGAATATTATATTATATATATATATATATATATATATTCATTTGGAAAAAGAATTGAAAATTGTGTCAGAAATAATGAGGAAGCACAAGCCACAAATGTGCTTGTATATTCACGCATGCTGCATAAGAAGCCATTGGGTATATGTGGATGCATATGCAATAGCTTTTTCCATATATGAAGTAATGTTACATAATAATGTCACATTGGTCTAATGCTATGATCATAATTGTTGTAGACCAATTTTGAACATTACTTAGAAGGAACCTAAATGAAGTATATATTTATGGATGTACTACAATTTCATTTATTTAACAAAATAAATATTGTTTGAGCATTTTGCCTATCCTTTGTCTCACGAGCAGAAAACAATATTGCTATGAAGTTATAATGCAAGACTTCATTTACATCTCTCAATGGCAGAGCATACAAGGAAAATTTAAAGGAAACTGAACTTGAAAATTAAACGGGTATGGTTGTACCGCCTCTTGTTCCTAATTTTCATTTATGTTTTGGTTACTAAACAATAATAACGAAATCAAACAACTATTCATCTTCCCTAATCAAACATCGACTACTCAACTCTTTCCTTTGCATTAATACTTGCTGATAAGATAGTGACATGTTAACAGGGATAGTTATAACACCTAATCATTACCAATTTTCTAACTTTAGTTCCTAAACAAAATCAATTCATCATCACAAATAATGATATACATTACTTGATTCTTTTCTTTTGCATACTCATGTTCTTATAAAATAAAATCTGCAATGCTCCACTTGGACTAGGGGACTAGGATGCAGAATGAAACAAGATCAGGATGGACAAAAAGAAAACAAACAATTGTAATTTGTTATTACTTATGATTTCTGAATTATAAGTGCAATACAAAAGAAACACTGCAGAGAGAATTCAGTGGTAGAAACCAAGAGCACCATAACAGAAGGCCCATATTGTGGAAGTGACACAACCAAAGCACAAGTTGATGCAAACACACTGCTTCCACTTATTATGAACAGTTAAAAGAAACTTATTATTACCGCAAATCCAGAGATAAGAAAATTGACACACAACAAGATATTGATTTATCCTCTTCATGGCCTGATTTGCTTTCCACATAAGATGAGAAAACCAAAATCATAAAAGGACCATTAACGAAACAAGAACTACATTACCGAGGTTTCCCTCACTTCAAAGTGACAAGGATGGTGCTTACCATTCAATCTTTTGGCCTTTAAGACGAATCTTTTATTATGTTCATAGTATTCCTTGATCTTGAACGAAATGGGACATTAAACATTTCTATATTGGTACCCTCTTTTCTCAAGATAGATTTTAAAAGTTTCATGTCTTTTAAGATTTAGTCTCGAAGTCAAGGATCGATTGCGTTTGTTCTTAAGAATTCCTCAATTAAATTCAATTAAAAGGTAGCATGATGACCAAAAAGAAATGTTTAGCACCCTAACCTTCTGTCACGATAACTCGGATCCTCCTAGGCATGTCCTAGGTCACTATGGTCACAAATGCAATCAGAACGCATGTGCCTAAAACAAGAACAGGATCAACGAATAAGAAAAGAAGAGTCCAACACAAGGGAAAGAGATTGGGAGAAAGAAAACAGGTCTGTGTTTTACAAGCAAGATTACAACAAAGGCATGATCCGGAGACCTCATATCCAATTTTGGAGTCTGTCGCCAATCTTCAACCAATAAACCTCATGCTCGAGGATGAACCAATCTTGAGTTTACCATGGTTCTGCTCGACGAGATCAACGAGCACCAATCAAGAATTGACGGAACCTAGACAAGTTCTTCAATATCATCCAGAGGTCCCTTGCCAAATTCTTCCACGAAGGCGAGAAACGGGAGAGAAGAGAGGAAAGAAGAGCAAGAGAGACAAACCCGAGCAAATAGAAGCCTAATGCGAACTAAAGATCCAAGAAGAAACATAAAGAAATACCGGAACAAGAAGTTTCAATTGAAAGGAGCAGAACAAAAGTGTCCTCAATTGCGCCTCAATCTCCCACGCTCTCTTTCGTTTTGCCATGGCGATTAAGAACATGAGGCACAAGCAAAACCATAAATGATTCAAGATGAACCTAGAGAAATCCCAAAAACACAAAGAAGCCTAAAGAAATTCAAAAAAAAACTGAAAGAAATCTCAATAAAGTCAGAGGAAAAGAAAATTAAACCCAATCTTAAAGAGAGAAAGAAGAAAGAAAAGAAAATACTGCATTCCTCCAAGTGAGATTTCCAAGTAGCACACATGAAGCTCTGGTTTGCAGAACCATCTTGGAGGATGCAGCATGTCCATTTGACAACTTGCACCTCTGTTCGTGATATTAAGGGTTACAGCGGTTCCATTTCCCATTAAAGTTAAATAACCCAAGGAGATCACCTTCCTCCGCATAGCCTGATCATGACGAGAGAGTTCACAAGAACCAAGAATCCCGAAAAGGTTCAAGAACAAACCAAAGAAACACCAAGAAGAGATGATAGAGGAGAGGTGAGGAAGAGAACATAGAAGATTTAGGGAGAAACAGGAAAGGTTTAGAGAAAAGGAGAGGAGATGAAAAGACCATAGAGGGTTTGATCTCAAGCAAACAGGAAGAGGACGGTGAATAAAAAGGTGCGAGTTTGGGAGGGAATATAGCGTATAAGAGACGAGCGTTAAGATTCGTGACTTATCATCCTGTCTTTTTACTTCCGAAATGATAAGTCAATAATTAGATTCTTTGGTCGATCCTCCATCTCATATGGGTTTACCACTAACCTGATGTCTTTAGAGCATTTTTTTTAGTATACATAAGCTTGCAGGAATCACAATTTAAAATAGTCAAATTTTCAGACAAAGATTTATAGAAATATAAAAAAAATAAGTATAAACCTTCAAGATATTGTATAATTATTCTATTATGAAATAGAGATATAAAAATTTGAAGTATAAATGAAACAAATTTCTCTTGATATCTTAATTAAAGTTTAGGTTAAATTAAAGATAAAATAAATTTATTATCATAAATCAAAAATAATATAACATCCAGATCCATAATGAATTGAGAAATTCTAATAAAATAAAAAAATTCAAACTTTTTGAAATAACATTCAAGTTATTCACTAGCATATTCAAGAACCTCATGTAAGAAAGAAGATGTTGAAGTAAATAGATCAATAAGAATATAATTATTTATGTTTACATGTTAAAAATGATAAAAGAATATAAGGAGACATTCATGACAAAGACAAAAAGTATATAATAATATTAATTAAAAAATAATTGAAATCATACAGTTCTATCGTTAGGGAGGAATAAGATTGAAATTGCATAAGTTAGATTGAAAGATAAACATGATGCTAAAGCCATCATATGATAATCAAGAGATAATAAAAAAAAAAAAGCTAATGAAAGAAAGGATAAAGATAGGTAGAAAAATATACAAGAATTAGTATAATAAAAATAATAGGTTAAAAATTTTACGAGACAAATAAGTAATTAAAATACATCTATTCATGATGTCACTTTAAGAATCGCGAGACAAAAGACAAAATATAAGAATAAGCGTGTTATGATTCTATACTTGTAGTTCCTTAGTTTATATTCTAAGTTTTGCTTGGACTTAAATTTTATAATGATAATAATAATTGAAAATAGTAAACCCATTCAAGAAGAGAATTTAAAAAACCATTTCAAAAACTTAAAGAAAATATATTGAATAAAAAATTATAAAGACAATGACGAATTAAAGTAAGGGATAAGTGCATGACCTTAGTTTTTTGTGTGTGAGTTTTTGCTCATTATCTCATGGATTTATTCTCATAGATCATTGGTACTTGATTTTCACAATAGCAATAAATAATTAGAATAGGTAAAATCCTTAAAGAGAAACCACTTTGAGAACTCAACATGCTAACAAAAGTATCCAAGAAATAAGTAAAGAATGGGATCATTATTTTGTCCTTGTCTTTGGCTCAATCTCTAAGTCTCTTTTATTCATATCTCTCAAAATTAACTATTTTTGGGAGTCCTTATATGAAATAAAATGTAGAAGATCAAACTTGAATTGAGTTGGTTTTGTTGTTAACTCGACACAAATGGGAATGGATCAACTCGGTCCATATGAACCTCTCCAATCAAAAATATCATACATACACATTAAAGTATGTTAAAAATAATATATGACAATTGAGGTCTTTAATATATTTATTTTTAATTTAAATTAACAAATTATCACTTTTACATGGATAACGACTAAAAAAAAAGGATATTTTAGTTTTATTAGAATATTTGTTTAAATTATCTAAGTCAATATCGACACCATCAACTAATGCATACTCAATTGCCTTGAGATTAATTTGATATATATAAAGAATAATTATTTAAGATAACAAAGATCTAAAATTCAACTAACGAATCAAGAAAAAAATTTTAATTTCTAAATTATTATCATTATTTTTGGTTGACTATGTCTTTTTAGATTTCTCATTATAT
Source organism: Ensete glaucum (assembly GCA_021527575.1). Taxonomy (NCBI): domain Eukaryota; kingdom Viridiplantae; phylum Streptophyta; class Magnoliopsida; order Zingiberales; family Musaceae; genus Ensete; species Ensete glaucum. The sequence goes on from CM038555.1 coordinate 33,384,144, forward strand.
AGGAGATTTTGGTATCCCCTAACTAGCAGCATACTTCAGATCACACTGGCTCCACCTCTGATTATACGTGGTGCCACCTCATTAAGAACCATAAGAGTACCTCGAAGTACCATAGAAGTAATCATTTTCAAGACCAACGTGACTCATTACTAGAAGGACACAACTCAGTTCCAAACCGACGCAAGACACACCCATGTTGTTCGGAACCAAAAATAATCCAACAAAGATGTATCTCCACAAAAGGTAAGAATGAAAGAGTACCTACGAATCAAGAAATCGACCCCTTAAAATATCAGAGGCACCAAACAAGCTCAAGGAAGACAAACTCCCCACTTCAAGTATAAAAATGATCTTTATAGGCTAGGGAATATATTCATAGATCCATAAAAAGACAAACTTAAGCTTCGAAGGGGTCATGATAAAACCCCACATCACATTGCCATGTTGTGTAGGAGCTCGAAAAGGCAATCTCTCAAAGAAATTCCAACTATATATGCCTCTAGAGAAGACAACCATATGTTAAATCTCAGATTTTAATGATGAAATCAATTGATGAAGTTATGATCTAATCAAAATTTGAGAAAATATAGGACTAACTTCGATCATGAAAAGGCTAAATGATTGAAGCAAAAAAATTAGACGTTGGGCCGGAGTTAGAGATCGGACATCGGGCCAGAAGAATCAGACATTGTGTTAAGATCAGATATTGTGGAAGTCAACATATCGATGGATCGAGCAATACACCGAAGGAGAGCATGATACACCGAGAGTTTAGATGAACCAATGACAGTCGGACAACACAAGATTTATGTTTTGTAATCATTTATGTCATGATAGTCATAGTTTAGGTCTTAATTGAGTTAGTTTTAGGTGTAACTATACTAACTCGATTAAGAGCCCATTGGGCCTTAATTGGGGCTGATTTGGGCCCATTAGGTTCTCATTCAGTGACCCAAAATTAGGCCAGGTCGTGGCACCGCTAGAAGACACAGTCTTCTAGGTTGTGTCAAGTGGTGGTACCGCCCATACATAATCTCTCGAACTATGTTAGGCGGTGGTACCGCCCAGGCTGCTGGTAATTATTGAATCTCAGATTTAATGATGAAATCAATTGATAGGTTTTATTATATAACCTGTGTATTAGAGATGAGTGATGTAGGATTAACTACGAGGGTGCAAAAGCAATATAATCTAACATTGGGCAAGAGTCAAGTTCAAGCATCGGGCGGGGGTTCGGATGATATAGTGGGAACTCACCAGAAGATTACTAGAAGCTTGTCGAAGGTGATTGGGGGCTTGCCAGGAGTTCACCGGGAGCTCACCGAAGGTGTTTGGGAGTTTGCCAAAGGTGATCGGGAGTACGCCAGGAGTTCACCGAAAGATGATCGAGAGACTCATCGGGAGTTCGTCGGAGGATGTCGGGATGTTCACCAAGAGTTCAGAAGATCAATTGACATGCCGAACAAGAACCATTGTAATTGTGTAGTGTGTCGTAGTTAGCATCGTAATTAAGTCCTAATTGAGTTAGATTTAGCAAAATCTAAATTAACTCAATATGAGGCAACTGAGTCTACTTTGGGTTAGATTTGAGTTTAGTTTGAGCTCATTTTGTTGATCCAAGATCAGGAATGACACCATTTTCGAAAATAGTCTTAGAAAAGATAGTCTCCAAGAAGATATAGTATCCGAGAAGACATAGTCTTCGAAGACATAGTCTCTAAGAAGACATAGTCTCTAAGAAGACACAATCTCTAAGAATTTTAGCTCCATTCTTGAAGCCATTTAGGGCCTATAAATACCTCACCCATTCTTGCTTAAGGATGCAATAATCAAGAGTGAAAACTTATGAAAACGTTATTATAATTCCTTGAGAGCTCTATCTCTTTTCATTAAGTGTAGTTTTTGTTTAAAAGAGGGCGAAAATAATTATAAAGGTTTTCTCCTAAACCTATGAAATAGAGAAAAGTGTAAAGGGTTTTAATCTTCACTTGTGGAAGAAGATTATTGATATACATTGATAAGCCTCAACAAAAAGGAACTCAAGAAGTGGACGTAGGTCAAGCTTTTGATCGAACCACTATAAACTCTATAAGCCTTTTTTACTTACTTTTATCTTAGCATTCCATAGTTAAATTGAGATTCTTCATTTATTCTTAAGTTTAATTGCTCTCTAACTTGATCTTGATAAAAAATATTTTTAGTTTCAGTTTTTACTTCAAGTACATTCTTCAAACTAAGTACACCTTGCACTTGTACTAATTTATCCCCTCTTTTAGTGCCAACTCTATCTTAATAATAGTACCGCTAGAGCCCAAGGTTTCAGACTTCGTACGACTCCATCCATTAATGGTAGTAGTACTGCCAACACCTTAGAAACCCCAACAATTTAAATTTTGGCTCTAAAATTTTTAAAGAAATTTGAGGCCTATAAATATTCCACTTATTCTTACTTGAGAAATAAGAATTGAGATAAAAAAAATTGTGATTATTAGTGTGAAAATGTTGTTGTAATCTCTTGAGAGCTCTCTTCCTCTTAAAGCTTATGTTTTATTCGAAGGGAGGAGTAAGACCTGTAAAAGTTCTATATTAAGAAACCTCAGCGGGAGCATCACATGTGCAGTGAAAATCAAAATAAAATTTAGTTTTCTACACAGATCAAATCGTCATGCAAAAGATTGGGCACGAGAAAGCCGTAAAAATTGATAAAACTATGTCATGTGATAAATTGATTACATAGGGAGATTGTATATCCCTGTATTTTCAGATCCGGATGGAGAGGATGAATGAGGTCAAGCGTCATCCTCTCTAGCGGCATCCACATGATAGATCTCTGTAATGAAACTCCTCCAATCTGATCTCGCAACTCTTACGTAGAGGAAGGGAGGATAATAGGAGGGGGAGGCCAGAGCTGCATTCTATCAACCATGAGTCTCCCCTCCTATTTATAGTGAGCCACCAAAAACCCTATGGCTCATGTCTTAGTGGATATTAGATCTTTATCCAATTACCTACTAACCTTGCATTATTAGATCTCTATCCAATAATCTCCTTAGGCCTCTAATTGGGTCTTAAGCAAGGAGTTCATCAACGTATGGTCTCATCAAATGAAAATAGGGGCTAATTGGATCTCTATCCAATCCTCTATTCATTGAAGCACCACCATATATGTGTGAACCTGTAAGCCCGATACCGAACTGGCCGTAAGTCGATCTCATTAGAACTCCTTCTGATATAGTGAATTATTATCTCCATAATAATTCACTCGACTCATTTACTATGGACGTACTAATCCATTATGCTATAGTCCCCAAACGGTATAGAGGGATCAAATCCATCAGACTTATATGTCCATAGTTACCGTGTATCTATAATCTCTCATCCAACTAATATCCTAGAGACCATATATTGGACATAGTAATGTCAGGTCACTAGAGAACGCTTTCTCTCTCAATCTGAGTGACCTTGGTTAGGGATTTGTTTAAGCAAGCATATATGAGATATTTCTCTCATGATACTGGAAGTGGATGATCCTCTATTGACACTTAATTATTTTCATAAGGTTGGCTACCAATCCCGATAACTAGCCATACCATATCTAAAACTTTTCAAACCTATAAGTTTGAAGTAAAAAAAGTAGTACTTATATAATGCATCATTGGTGTCTCAAGTTAAAAGACCAGATACACAATTGAGACTATGAAATCGCTGTATGACATTAGGTATTATTAACTATACAATATTCCATAAGCAGATTAATCAGTAAACTCATTCTCCAATAAGCACTTGTACTATATTCTTAGTGTCTCTATATACAAGTGGCTATGAGACTAGCCGCCTTTATCATATAAGTGAGTATATAGTACACTGGTCTGTCCGGTTATCTCGATGTCCCTCTCGAGTAACCTATGACCAAGATTATTCAGGAGCTATATTTAAAGGTGAATCAATCTCATTATCGTGATCTCATCATGATCCGATTCTGATTACACAGAAACTATGACATCACTATATATATATATATATATATATATATATATATATATATATATATATATATATATATATATATATATATATAACAGATAATATAATGTGAGAATGATAGCACTCCCACTTATCTTCCTATACACACAAGTCATAAGATCTGATCGCTTCATCAAATCTTATGTTTCAACTTCGGGAAGTTTGCTTCAATCCATAAATGGATCTGAGCAACTTGCAACTTGCTTCAATCCATAGGTATGCATTGTTTACCTCATCTCTTTTTCTCTTAGATGTATTTATATTTATGATGTGTAGAGAAGTATCTAACACATATAAACCATTTATCAATGTCCCTCTAGTGATGATCTCATCATCCATAATTATTGAACAACTATTCTCAAAACTAATTTATATCCATTACTTGTCAAACAAGAGATAAAAAATAATATTTTTAATAATAGAGGGAACAAAATAGCATGCATCTAATGTAGTAATAGCTCCACCAGGCATATGTAGAATGACCTCCCCAATAGCAACTACAACAACTTTTGCTCCATTGCCCATCTTGAGGTCCATCTCACCTTTGGCCAATCTCCTAGGTCTTGCTAGAACCTGTAACGAATTGCAGATATGATAACTACTCCCAGTATCTAATACTTATGTGTTATCATAAAAATCTGACAAGTGAAGACTGATTATGAATATACCTGAAGCTTCTCTAAGCTTCTATTTTGCCTTCTTTACAATGTAGTCCTTATAATTCCTCTTCTAATGCCCATCTTGGCCATAGTGGAAGTATTATTCTTTGTCCTTTGTTGGGTATTTCTTGACAACCTTTGTCTTACCCGGTCTTCCTTTACCCTTCTCCTTCTTAAGGATTTTGCTGGCCTTCCTTTTCTTTTTGGTCTCACTAATATAGAGAACTGGCTTCTCCTTCTTGATGGCACTCTCAACTTCCCTCAACATATTGAGGAGCTCAGGGAGAGTCACCTCAAACTTACTCATATTAAAATTCATGATGAAGTGAAAAAAGGAATCTGGTAGGGACTGAACTATAAGATCAATGCACAGGTTATCCTCTAGGACTATTCCTAGACCTATGAGTTTCTCAATTCACTTTATCATCTTTAGGACATGGTTCTCAATCGATATCCCTTCTATCATCCTGGCTTGGAAGAGTCTCTTAGATATCTCATATCTTTGAGTTCTTCCCTGTTTCTCAAACAGCTGATGGAGATGAAGAAGGATAGAATCTGCATCCATGCTCTCATATTGCCTCTATAACTCAAGAGTCATAGAGGCTAGCATATAATATTTTGCCAATGTGGAATCATCTATATACTTCACAAAGCAGCGATCTTATCCTCGCTTGCCCCTTCTTCCGGTGTGGGCACAATTGTATCAAAGACGTACGTAATTTTATCCATCGTGAGAATAATTTTCAAATTACGGAGCCAATCTGTGTAGTTTGGACGGAGGCTTGGCATCAAGTATGCGGGGGGTTTGTGTTTATATATGTTTCTAACAAACAAGATATATCATAAATAAATAACATACAGACTTTATAAAAATATTAATTAAGATATAAACTTCTATCTTAATTGTTGGGAAACCTCGGTGCATCACATGCTGAAAATCAAAACAAAAAACTGGTTTCCCATGCAGATCAAATCGTCATGCAAAATATTGGGATTGTGAGAAAAACATAAAAATCGATAAGACCACGATATGTAAGAGATTGATTTTACCTAGGGAGATCGTATATCCTTATATTCCAGATCCGAATAGAGAAGATGAAGGAGGTCAAGCGTCCTCCACTCTAGCGATATCTATACGATATATCTCTACAATGAAACTCCTCAAATCTGATCTTGCAACTTTTACTCAGAGAGAGGGAGGAGAATATGAGGTGGTAGCTAAAGTTGCAGCCTATCAACTATGAGTCTCCTCTCCTATTTATAGAGAGCCACCAAAAACCCTAGGGCTCCTACCTTAGTGGGTGTTGGATCTCTATCTAATAACCCATTAATCTTGTATTATTGGATCTCTATCCAATAATCTCCTTAGGTTTCTAATTGAGCCTTAGGCAAGGAGCCCATCAGCATAGGATCTCATCTAATGAGAATAAGGGCAAATTGGATCTTCATCTAATCCTCTATTCGTTGAAGTATCCACTATATGTGTGTGACCCTCTAGGCCCGATACCGAGCTGGCCGTGAGTCACTCCCATTAAAACTCCTTCTGATATAGTGAATTATTATCCTCATAATAATTTACTTGACTCATCGACTATGGACGTATTAGGCCACTACGCTATAGTCCCCAGATGATACAAGGAGATCGAATCAATCGAACCTGTCTATCCACAGTTACCATATATCTATAATCTCTCATCCAAATAATATCCTAGAGACCGTATATTGGATATGGAACTGTCAGGTCATATATTGAATTAGTTTGTCTTGCTCTAATAAGATTATACCGGAGAACTCCTTCTCTCTCAATCTGAATTACCCTAGCCAAGGATTTGTCTAAGCAAGCATATATGAGATATTCCTCTAATGATACCGAGAGTGGATGATCCTCTATTGACACGCAATTGCCTTTGTAAGGTTGGCTACCAATCCCGATAACCAATTGTACCAGATCTGGAACTTTTCAAACCTGTAAGTTTGGCATCAAAGAAATGAGTACTCATACAAAGCATCATTGGTGTTTCAAGTTTAAGGACCATATACACAACTGAGAGTATGGAATTACTGTATGACATTAGGTATTATTAACCATACAACATTCTATAAGCGGATCAATTAGTGAACTCATTCTCCAATGAGCACTTGTACTATATCCTTGGTGTCTCCACACAAGTGTCTATGAGACCAGTCATCTCCATCATATGGATAGGTATATAGTACACTGATCTATCCGGTTATCTCAATGTCCCTCTTGAGTAACCTATGACCGGGATTAGCTAGGATCTGTATTTAAAGGTGAATCAATCTCATTATTGTGATCTCATCACGATCCATCCTGTTGCACAGAACCAAGGACATCATAATATATATGTAGCAGAAAGATCACACAGCGTGTCACACGTATCATCACTCACGTGATTGGCTTGCAGGGCACCTATAACTAGCAATAAGAATATATAAGAATTCAAAGAAATAATATAAGGCTCAAAATGATTCTAGCTAAAATCAATTTTTAAAGGATGAAATCGATAAAAGCTCGATTATAGTAGAATTTATAATACACATTTCATGATTTATTTAGACAATTAATTATACTCCAAATTACTTAAGGTATCACTGGAAATCTATATCAGTTTATTTTTAGATGAATTTAGATTTATACAGTTTTGTATTTCTAATAAGGAATTACTAATTTAGTATAGAAATATAAGAATTTATCATCCCTATTTTGTAGAATTGGTAGTATAAGTTGAAACAAATGTTTCAATAGCCAAATATGCTTGAAAATCTTTTAAGTTAGAAATAAAATGAAAGATATATAAGTCTAGTTTCTCATGAAATAAGTTTTGCATAAATTAGAGTTTCCAACAAAGAGTTCGAAATAATTTAATAAGTTTTGCATAAGTCTTGTGATGCTCAAATATAATCTGAGCTAGTAGTTTCGTCAGTAGATCTATAATGCTATCTTCGGATGAAACTATTTTCATTGCTATATCTTTTTGGGTCATGATCGCTCTAATCAAATGGAACCTCCTCATAACAATTCTGTTGAGGCATGAGTTCCTTTGTTAGAGTTATCGCCCTGTCGCTGTCACAATATATAGGAGTAAGCTCCATGCTGCTTGGTATGACTTCCAAATCCTTGATGAACTTCTTCATCCATACCCCTTCGTCTTGCTGCTTCTACTATAGTAATATATTCCACCTCTGTAGTCGAGTCAGGAGTAGTATCTTGCTTGGAACTCTTCCAACTTACTACTCCTCCATTTAAGGTGAAAATATACCTTGAATTTGACTTGCTATCATCAATGTTGGACAAAAAACTCGAGTCCATTTAGCCCTCAACCTGGAGGCTACCTCCTCCATATATCAGTAAAAGATCCTTAGTCATTCTCAAGTACTTAATGATATACTTTACTGCCTTCCAATGTTCTAAACCTGGATCTGCCTGATATCTACTCGTGACACTCAGAGCATGTGTTATATCAAGCCTAGTACATAGCATCACATACATGATAGGCCCTATCGCTGAGGTATAAGGTATCTTATTCATGTATGCCCTTTCTTCAGGAGTCTTTGGGGACATACTCCTAGAAAGTGATATTTCATGTCTCATCGGTATGAGACCTCTTTGAAATTTTTCATGCCAAACCTTTTAACAATGGAGTCTATGTAGCTAAACTGGGATAACCCAAGTATCTTTTTGGATCTATCTCTATAAATCTGAATCCCCAAAATATAGGATGCTTCCCCTAAGTCTTTCATAGAGAAGTTTCTAAATAGCCAAGCCTTTATTATGGCGAGCATTCCTACATCATTCCCAATGATTAGGATGTCATCCACATATAGCACCAAGAAGGTGATACCGCTCCCACTTACCATCCTGTACATACAAGGCTAATCTTCATTCTTAACGAAGTCATAAGATCTGATCACCTCATCAAATTTTATGTTCCAACTTCGGGAAGCTTGCTTCAATCCATAAATAGATCTAGGCAACCTGCACACTTTATCTGGACTCTCTTTGGATACGAATCCCTCTAGTTGTATCATATACACCTTCTCCTCGAGGTCGCCATTGAGGAATATCGTTTTGACATCCATTTGCTAGATCTCATAGTCATAGTGTGCTGCAATAGCCAAAATAATTCTAATGGACTTAAGTATGGCTACAAGTGAAAAGGTTTTATCATAGTCAACTTCTTGTCTTTGACGATATCCTTTAGCTACCAACCTTGCTTTATAGGTCTCTACTTTTCTATCTACTCTGATCTTCTTCTTGAAAATCCATTTGCAGCCGATAGGTACAATACCCTTAGGTGCATCCATAAGGTTTTAAACCTTGTTAGAGTACATGGAATCCATATCAGAATTCATGACTTCTTATCACTTCTCGGAGTCTATACTCATAATAGCCTCCTCGTAGGTTTGAGGATCAACATTCTGAGAGTTATCTCTATTGATATATCTCACATATCTTTCAGGAGAGTAAGATACTCTACTAGACTTACGAAAAGTTGAAATTTGTCTGTTAGGTACCTGAACAGACTCGAGCTCTGGAATAGTGCTCGAGCTAGGTTCTCTAACCTCGCTCAATTCTATCTCACTCCAACTATTTCCACAAAGAATATGTTCCTTCTCAAGGAACACAGCTCTCTTGGCAACAAAGACCTTTCCGCCCTCGAGATGATAGAAATAATACCCCAAATTTCCTTTGGGTATCCCACGAATATACACTATTCTGTCCTTAATTCTAACTTACTAGGGTTGTATCTTCTAACGTGGGCAGGACAGCCCCAAATCTTAACAATCTTAAGATCAGGTTTCTTTCCTTTCTATATCTCATATGGTGTAGACACTACCGATTTTGATGGAGCTCTGTTCAGAAGGTAAGCTACGGTCTCTAGGGCATACCCCTAGAACGAGATGGGTAGATCAGTGAAACTTGTCATAGATCGCACTATGTCTAACAGCGTGTGATTTCTCCTTTCTAATACACCATTGAGTTGATGTGTATAAGGAGGTGTTCACTGGGATAAAATCTCATTGTTCTTCAGGAAATGGGTGAACTCTATACTCAAGTACTCTTCTCCTCGATCTGATCGAAGAGTTTTAATACTCTTTCCAATCTGGTTCTCCACCTCATTCTTATATTTCCCGAATTTCTCAAAGGCCTCAGATTTGTACTTCATCAAGTACATATGTCCATACCTAGGAAATCATCAGTGAATGCAATGAAGTATGGGTAACCACCTATAGCCTGAGCCAACATGGGGCCACATACATCACTATGTATAAGTTCCAATAACTTAGTGGCTCTCTCTCTAGTTTCACTAAAAGGAGAGTTGGTCATTTTCCCACGAAGGCAAGGTTCACAAGTTGCATATGACTCATAGTCAAATGAATCTAAGTATCCATCTTTCAGCAACTTTTGAATCCTTCTTTCATGTATATGAACTAGTTTACAATGTCATAGGTATGCATTATTCACCTTATCTCTTTTTCTCTTAGACATATTTATATTCATGATGTGTGGAGAAATGTCTAACACATATAAGCTATTTGTAAGGGTCCCTCTAGTGATGATCTTATCATCCATAATTATTAAACAACTATTGTTCTTAAAAACTAATTTATATCCACTAGTTGTCAAACAAGAGATAGAAATAATATTTTTAATAATAAAAGAAACAAAATAGCATGCATGTAATGCAATAATAGCTCCACCAGGTAGATGTAGGGTGACCTCTCCAACAACAACTGCAATAACTCTTGCTCCATTGCCCATCTTGTGGTCTATCTCACCTCTGGCCAATCTCTTAGGTCTTACCAGAGCCTACAACGAATTGCAGATATGATAAGCACTCTCGGTATCCAATACCCATGTGTTATCATAAAAATCTGACAAGTGGAGACTGATCATGAATATAACGGAAGCTTCTCTAAGCTTCTGTTTCGCCTTATCTGCAAGATAGTCCTTACAATTCCTCTTTCAATGCCCGTCTTGACCATAGTGGAAGCATTGTCCTTTGTCCTATGTCGGGTCTTTCTTGGCAACTTTTGTCTTACCTGGTCTTTCTTTACCCTTGCCGTTCTTAAGTGTCTTACTGGTCTTCTTTTCCTTTTAGTCTCACTAATATAGAGAACTGGCTTCTCCTTCTTGATGGTACTCTCAACTTTTCTCAACATATTGAGGAGCCCAGGGAGAGTCACTTCAAACTTACTCATTTTAAAATTCATAATGAAGTGAGAAAAAGGAATCTGGTAAAGACCGAAGCATAAGATTAATGCACAGGTTATCCTCTAGGACTATCTATATACTTCATAAAGTAAGCGATCTCATCCTTATTTATCCTTTCCTCTAGCGTGGGCATAATCATGTTAAGGATATATATGATTTTCTCTTCCGTGAGAACAATTCTTAAATTATGGAGCTTTTGGACTAATGAGGCGATTGGTATCAAGTATGCCACGTATGGATTTTGCAAGTGACAAACATGATATAGCATAAATTAAATAACATGTAAGCAAAAAATACTAATTAAAATATGGACTTCTATGTACTCACACTATTTTTCTAGTGAATCACGTGACATCTTTGACACATGAGATGAAAGTTTCCGGTAAACTCCTAGTGGGGATCGGGATCCAATTGGCGTCTTAGTGTAACCTCGAGGGACTCGACCAATTACCCTTTGCGGTCGGCAACCACCCTTGTGACCGGTGCCTCCACCCTTGCCGGGCAAGAAGGTGGGCGGGCGACAACCCTTGGCTAGCAGTCACCCGCCGGCGAATCGTCGTGCCGGGTGGTCGCCTCGTGCCCACGAGCGCCTTGCAAGTAGCTGTGCCATGGTCGATCGCCTTGTAGGGGGTTGTGGCCAACCACCTCTGCATGCAGATAACATGCATGTGGCCACCCCTCCCCCCAGGCAGTGCCTACTTTCACTGCTAATCGCTGCAACAAGTGCGTAGAACAGTTCTACGCGATTCAATCTCATCATACATAGTTTAAAACCAATTTTTTACACGAAAACCTTAGCTTTGATACCATTGTTGGGAAACCTCAACGGGTGCATCACATGTGCAACAAAAATCAAAACAAAAAATCGGTTTCCTACACAGATCAAATCGTCGTGCAAAATATTGGGATCGTGAGAAAAACGTAAAAATCGATAAAATCGTGATGTGTGAGAGAGTGATTTTACTTAGGGAGATCGTATATCCCTGTATTCCGGATCTGGATGGAGAAGATGAAGGAGGTCAAGCGTCCTCCTCTCTAGTGGTATCCACACGATATATCTCTGCAACGAAACTCCTCCAATATGATCTTGCAACTCTTGCTCAGAGGGAGGGAGGAGAATATGAGGTGGTGGCTAAAGCTGCAGCCTATCAACCATGAGTCTCCCATCCTATTTATAGAGAGCCACTAAAAATCCTATGGCTCCTGCCTTAGTAGGTGTTGGATCTCCATCCAATAACCCACTAACCGTGCATTATTGGATCTCTATCCAATAATCTCCTTAGGCCTCTAATTGGGCCTTAAGCAAGGAGCCCATCAGCATAGGGTCTCATCTAATGATAATAGGGGCTAATTGGACCTTCATCCAATCCTATATTCGCTGAAGCATCCACTATATATGTGTGACCCTCTAGATCCGATACCGAGCTGGCCGTGAGTCACTCCCATCAGAACTTCTTCTGATATAGTGAATTATTATCCTCATAATAATTCACTCGACTCATCGACTATGGACGTACTAGGTCACTACGCCATAGTCCTCAGATGGTACAGGGGGATCGAATCCGTCGGACTTGTCTATCTACAGTTACCATGTATCTATAATCCCTCATCTAAATAATATTCCAAAAACTGTATATTGGACATGGTACTGTCAGGTCATATATAAAATCAGTTTGTCTTGCTCTTCGGATTCTATCATAGAACTCTTTCTCTCTCAATCCGAATGACCCTGGCCAGGGATTTGTCTAAGCATGCACATATAGGATATTCCTTTCGTGATACCGAGAGTGGATGATCCTCTATTGACACTCAATTGCCTTTGTAAAGTTGGCTACCAATCCCGATAACTAGTTATACCAGATATGGAACTTTCCAAACCTGTAAGTCTGGCATCAAATAAAGGAGTACTCATACAAGGCATCCTTGGTGTCTCAAGTCTAAGGATCAGATACATAACTGGGACTATGTAATTGCTGTCTGACATTAGGTATCATTAACCATACAACATTCTATAAGTGGATCAATCAGTGAACTCATTCTCCAATAAGCACCTGTACTATATCCTTAGTGTCTCCACACAAGTGGCTATGAGACCAGCCGCCTCCATCATATGGATGGGTATATAGTATACCGATCTATCCGGTTATCTCAATGTCCCTCTTGAGTAACCTATGACTGGGATTATTTAGGATTTATGTTTAAAGGTGAATCAATCTCATTATCGTGATCTCATTACGATCCGATTCCTATTGCACAGAACCAAGGACATCACAATATATATGTAACAAATAATATAATGTGAGAATATGTCAATATTAATCATAAGTAAAAAGATCATATAACGTGTCACACGTGCCATCACTCATGTGATTGGCTTACAGGGCACCTGTAGCTAGCATTAATATACTCTCACTATTTTCCTAGCGAATCACATAACACCCTCAACACGTGAGACGGAAGTCTCCGGCAGACTCCTAGTGGGGATCGGGATCCAATCGATATCTTAGTGCAACATTGAGGGACTCGACCAATTACACTAAGCCTAAAATGTAGGCAACTCCTGCCAATCACAACTCTTTGTGATTCTTGTTATGTTTGATCTTCGAATCATCATGGTCTCGACTGCTCGACCAACCATGAAGTTCAGTTAAGTCATCACCATCGTTATAAGATGAGACTGATTCGATGAATATGCTCTCGATTGCTCAACCAAGTCATACCATGTCCGTAGGTCATTGGTGATATCTATATATCGTAGGCAAAAACTCGATCACATAGATATGTGAGCCTCGAGTGACTCGACCAACTCAACCTATGTCATGATTCAATTTCTTCCTATAACGATGGAAGGCCATGAGTCAATCTTATTGTCTCACGCTTACCGACTTAATATTATCGTAGGAGGGGTTTTTGTTTTGTATCGATCTCCTAATATGTTGTATCATACACATACATATTTAATATATATCAAGATCGTATGCAAATATATATATATATATATATATATATATATATATATATATATATATATATATATATATATATATATATATATATATATATATATATATATATATCTAGTAGGTGTATAGCACATCACAGATGCAAGTCACACCGGATGATCATGAGCTTGTCACCTAATATGGACTTCTCTCCTAAACTTGTGAAAAGGAGTAAGGGTTGTAAAAGGATATTTGATCTTTGCTCTTGAAGGAAGATTGTTAGTGAATGCCATTGGCCTCGATGGAGGGGGAATCGAGAATGGACGTAGGTTACAATAATCGAACCACTATAAATCTGGTGTGCTCTTTTCCTTATGCTTTTCACTCGTATTACTTACTAATTTAGTTCTCACAACACTAAGTTAAAGCATACTTTTGATATCGGTTTTCATTAAACAAAATTATTAAATCGATATAATTTTATGAAATCACTAATTCACCTCACCCACCTCCCCACTACACTGTCACGGACAACAATGTAAACAAGGTGTTCGATGAAATGCTTGTGTTAGTCCGTGTCCTTCGGTTTAGGTACATATCTTGTACAACAAGAAGCGGGCTTGCAGTAGGCTTGGCAGCCCTAGTTTGATTTACTTTATGGCCAAGTTTGGCTTGTAAATACAAGTGTGTCTTATAAGCACTTGTGGGGGGGCTTCGGTCTGTAGTGGACCATTATCCTTTGTGTGCAACCTCTCTGAGTTTGTAATGTCCATGGGTGTAGTTTGTATTTTGGCTTTATAAAGTGTTTTTCTTGAGTAGTTGCTTGTGGATCCCATGGAATTTGCTTCTTCTGGCCCGTTTTCTCTTTTTGTAAGTTTGTGGGATTTTAGGAGATCTCGGGGAGGGCTGACCTTTGCGGATGGACACATATGGGTGCCGCACGACTTAGGCAAAATCAGCTAAGCCCGTGACAATGTGGTATCAGAGCGGGACAAGCACACACAGAAACACTTGTCATACAAATGTGGGGGACCTAGCTAGGCTGTGTGGAGGACAGCCAGCACGCGCAACCGTTTGGGGGAAACAGACATTAAGATGTAGGGAAAGGAGTCGCTCAGAGGAGCGGGCATCCTGGTTTGGCATTCAAGGAATAGCCAACCCCTTTGCGCGAGAGGCACCACGAGGACAAACAAGCGAAGAAGAATGCGTAGCCCACAAAGATTGGGATGATTGAGTTTGAGCTATAGCTCGACGTTGGCAACCAAACTTGATGGTGCTTAAGGCAAAGCAGGGCGCTTGGTGAAAGATGAGACCGTGCAAGGTGGGAGGTGTTGTGTAACGACCGAAAGAGTTGTGCAAAGCTCACAGAGGTGAGGGGAATTGCTAACTTGAAGGATTTGGAACTCATGCATGGGCTTGTACACGGATGACAGAGTGTTCGTGGCCATCCCAAGGCGCGATTAGAACTCGGCGCCATGGAGCATCAGAACTTTCTCTTCAACATAGAAAGGATATGTCCGTAGGTGGCTGAAATGTGCAACAAATTCAGCATGTTGCTAGACCTTGAAGGGTGCAGTGGAGACTGTATTGGAGAAGGGTCGTAATCTAGCAAGTACATTTATGGGGGCAGAACAAAGCACAAGTTCAGTAAGACGGAGTAGTCCAAAGGGGATGATGGTCTCCGAAACTTCCAGTGGGAAGTATGTAAAGAGAAAAGTTGCTCCAGTAGAACAGATATCCAGGAGGGATAAGTCCTAGTTCTCTAGTGGGAGAATCATGCATAACGGACTACACATATTGAGGAAGAGTTTCTCAAGGTTATATCTCCATAAAGCTCAACGGACCGAGTGAGCGACGAAGAGTTGTCGCATGATCTCAAAGGAGGTAATGCATTGGTGGATGCATTTCGAGATCAAGTGGGGGAGCAATCCAAGGCAACATCATATGAAGGCACACTTAGAGTCGAGGCAGAAATCGAACTCAACAAAGGGCTGACCCATGGAATGGTGGATGTGAGGGCCACTATCAACTCAGTGCAAATCGAGGAGCAGAGCGACTTGGGTGGAACTCGGTGAAGTATCCAAGCCGCATGAAGGGAGTCGACATAGAAGATGGAACATGGAGCGGAGGCACGGAGCTTTCCTTAGACAGAGGTCAAGGGCATGAACTCTTGTAGAGGCAAGAGTGGGATCATGTCGTTCCATGGGTTCTTCATTCTGATGGGACAAACTTATTTTGCATGGTGCCAAAGATGAAGGGAGCTTCAAGGCACATGCAAGCTACCTAAGAGATGCATTTGATGGAATAACTAAGGTGATTCAACTTGCGGAGGCAAAGTTAAGATCATGAGACCTTAGTACGGGGCAAGAGGACGCAGAGGCGGGTACTCTTGAAGAATATGCCATAGTGTTGCCATTCAAGTTGTCAAGAACAGGAGGTGCATAGCAAGATTGTGTTGGTAGGGGATAGAGGCCCAAGATCCAGACAATGGTGCACCAACTATAGCGAAGTCAGAGGACTTCAGGAGCTACTAGGCGACGGACTGTCCTAGAGCTATGCTTCGTCCAGGTGTAACCCAGGAGTGGGGGGGACGAAGGGGAATTGCCAAGGGAGCGAACTAAAAATCGGAGATGGCGGAGGCCTTACGATGTGTTGGCAGAGGCCACACGTGGAGAAGTCGTAGTCCGAGTTCATCACACGAGAATCTGTATGCAATGGAGATGTCACCAGGAGGCGACATGGTGCAGCGGATCGTGGTGGAATAGTTCGTGGCAATGCAATACAGGCAATCTTGTCCCGTGAGGGACAAAATCATGCGGAGGTATGATCAGGAGTTACTGGGAGCTCCACTTTGGTGTACGACACAACAAGAAGAAGGGCTATGGATTCAAGGAGTGAATGTCGTAGTACCGCAGAGGTCTTGGTGTGCATCAAAGCTTGCATTGGATGAAAGCCTTAGTCATCAGCATATGGGAGCTGTATACCACCGAGGAAGAAGTCCATGTGCACGTACCAGTGAGTCCCATGGAGGGGGACATGATCATGTGAATGATCAGGAGCTGCTGGGAGCTCCACTTCGATGAACAATGCAATGGCAAGAAGGGTTGTGGATTCAAGGAGTGAATGCCATCTGCAGAGGCGGGTCTTCCGTGTGTATGCATCAAGCTTGCATCGATAAAAGCCTTGGTCGTCGATATGGGGTGTACCACCGAGGGAGTAGTCGATTGCAAGTACCGTGAGTCCCATGGAGGGACTTGATTAACCGGAGCAGTTGGAGAGTTGGGCCGTGCTCACATTCGCTAAGGGAGCCCGCAAGTCGAGGAGGACAAGGCCGAGTAAGCGAACGTTGCTACCAAGGAAGCTAAGGAGAACAGAATCGGCGCGAGCCCTGCAACAAGATGGCGGAGGCCATGCATGAGAGTTGCAGTCTGTCTCTCCATCGACCAAGGAGAACTGCTAGGAGGACATAGTGGTGTCGAAGCAGGTGGTCGAAAGGGGCGAGGAAGCGACGACGAGTCCAACGGGGCTCAGCTACCCAAAAGAAAAGCGTCAGTTAAAGAGGAGGTGGACTCGGAGGAGTTCCACAGTGCCATAGAGGCAGATCTACCGATCGCGAAGGAAGGGATAAAGATACAAGGTAACGGATAGTAGTGCTATGGGCTTGGCAGCACCCTAGTACCGCAGATGCGGGACTTCCGTGAAGTTATCGATCCCTTGCCCTCATGAAGAGACAACATTGGTCGTAAAAGGGGCCAAAGAGGTGGAGAATACAGAGGTAAACTCCAAGTACCAAGACGAGGCAAAAGGGCAGAGGCCAAGAAACTTCATAAGACCGATGTCGATGGGCTTCTCATCCAGATAGCCGAAATTAAGGGACTTCGGGTTGATGCAGGAGTGCTCGACCAAGGAAGTAGGACATGGTACTGTACCTTTCTACTCAAGAGGAGTAGGCGACAAAGGTGATGGAGAAGACGGTACAATCCCAAAGGCGACCAGACCTATCAAAGACTTACTCCAAGTTGGGGGACTCCAAGTTGGGGTAAACTTTTGCTCTTTTCGGGTAAAACTTCTTGCATTCCAGAAGTTCAATGGCAGTGGGAAGGTGAATCACAGTAGCTAACCCAACGCAAGGAGTGCAACCACTTCAAGTGCTTCAGAAGTGTGAGCAAAGAGCAGGCGAATGTTAGTACCCAGCTTAATGCATGAAGTACAAACTCGAGGAGGCAGGTGAAATCAAGTAACCTTTGCCAGGCGAAATTGAGTAACCTTTGCCTTCTCAACTCGAGAGAATGGGCGAAACCGAGTACCCCAATTCTCTTAACTCGAGGAGGTGAGCGAAGCCAAGTAACCTTACCTTCTCAACTACGAAGAGAATGGGTGAAGTCAAGTATCCCAGTTCTCTTACTTATCCAAGCAGGGGAGCTCTGCATAAGTTCAGTGACCCTTCAAAGAAAGCTTGTGAAAGACAATGGTTGTCAAATCCTCACCGTTGGTGATCAGGGTTATTGAGAGTAGTTTTTTCACTTCATTTCCCAATTGACTAAGAGGGAGTGATGCGAATATACTTGGAAGTGACAACTAACAGCGGAAGAAGGTTCAATGAGCAAATATTATGGAGAAAGGACCTTAAAAACTTCAAAGTCTATGAGGCGATGCTCGTTAAAGCTCCAACAAGCATCTACCCAGTTCAAGCAATATGAGTATACTGCGATACTGGCACATAATAAGGCAGGTCTTTTCCTTCATCAGAGGGATCCGCGAGAACCAACAAGGATCAGCACAACTCAACCATCCCCACACCAGATTCAGTCATGGGTGAGTTGAGGCAGCATGACAGATTAGAGTTCGACTACTCAACAACAGCGGCGAAGAGCGGCTAGGAGCCAAAGGGGGAGTGTTGCAGCCAAAACAGAAGATTAAAGATTCAGCAGAATGCTAGGAGATGCAACGTCTACAGTGGCTTCGACGAGGACGTCGAAGGAATAAGTGGGGGAGAATGTCACGGACAACAATGTAAACAATGTGTTCGATGAAATGCTTGTGTTAGTCCGTGTCATTCGGTTTAGGTACATATCTTGTACAACAAGAAGCAGACTTGCAGTAGGCTTGGCAGCCGTAGTTTGATTTGCTTTATAGCCAAGTTTGGCTTGTAAATACAAGTGTGTCTTATAAGCACTTGTGGGGGGGCTTCGGTCTGTAGTGGACCATTATCCTTTGTGTGCAACCTCTCTGAGTTTGTAATGTCCATGGGTGTAATTTGTATTTTGACTTTATAAAATATTTTTCTTGAGCAGTTGCTTATGGATCCCGTGGAATTTGCTTCTTCTGGCCCGTTTTCTCTTTTTGTAAGTTTGTGAGATTTTAGGAGATCTCGGGGAGGGCTGACCTTTGCGGACGGACACGCATGGGTGCCGCACGGCTTAGGCAAAATCAGCTAAGCCCGTGACAACACCCCCACCCTCTCTCTCTCTCTCTCTTAGTGCTAATACGGTCATAACTATTGGTATCAGAGTCAAATTTTTATCAATTGATTTAACACCCAAGAGAAACTAAATAGCTTTTTCTGATAATTAAGAGGGTCATTTTATCACTCGTCCTCCTATATTTAATAGGACAAACTACACATACTAGAAAATATGAATGATGATTTTTTTAATTTCTATGGTCTTTGATTTATAAAATATTATCAAATATAATTTTCAAAAATCCTCTAGACCAATAAATGAATGAAATAATGTAGAGAAAAATTATTTTATTTAAATGTGAAAGTTATGAATGTTTTATTTTACGCTTTAGATAAAAATGAATGTATGAAACTTCATATGATTTGATACACACTCAAAAGTCATACATTAAGGCATCAATAGAGTTAAAAGTGTCTAAGATTAATCTTTTGATATCTAGTTTTGAATTGTTTCGAATGAAACTAAGCGAAACCATTAAAGATATGTACACCCATTTTACGGATGTCATCAATAGTTTGAAAACTCTTAGTGAATCTTTTACTAATCTTGACCTTATTAATAAAATTCTCAGATCCTGTGATAGAAAAGCAACTATAATTCAAGAAGCAAAGGACTTGAACTGTTTTTCGCTTGAATAACTTATCGAGTCATTAATGACCTATGAGATGACCTATATGACACATGATGAATATGAGAATAACCTTCTAAAGAATAAGAAGGATATGACACTTAGAACTAAAGAGGATCACTCGAGCAAAAGCTCAAGTAATGATGATGGCTTGCCACTCTTAATAAGAAAATTAAAAAATTCATAATAAAATAAAACAAATCTTACAAAATAAGACACTAAGAATAAAAATAAACTAAAAAATGACACAATGATCTATTATGAATGTAAGAAGTTAGGACACTTCAAAAGTGAATGTCCCTAATTGAAGGATAAGCTACCAAGGAAAACGAAAGCACTCAAGGTGACTTGGGACGAATCGAGTGTATTCGAAGACGAAGAATAAACCAATAAAGATGAAGTAGTGAACTACTCATTAATGGCTTTCAACAATGAGGTATGTGATTCAAACGAATCTTCTTTAAAAGTGATTTGTTTGATGTTTTTAATGATTTATATGATGAGTTTAAATTAGTTAGTAAGAAATATTTAGTTTAGTAAGAAATCTATAATTTTTGTGGTAGATGTGGAAATTATGCTTATAAAAATATTTATTTAAAAAATATAGCTGATACAAATTAGTTTGGGTCCCTAAGGGAACGATAAAAAACTCAACGCCTTTAGTCAAAATAGGTAGATCTTTTCATAAGGGTCTTAAAGCTAAATGGGTACCTAAAGCAAACCTCCATTTCTTGTAGATATATCTATAATCAAAAGCTAGGAGTAATAGATAGTACCTTGACAGTGGATGCTCGAGGCACATGACTAGAGATCCAACATATTTCTTTAAGCTCACTAGCTAACACATTGAATTGATTTCCTATGCTGACGCTGACTTTGTTGGATGTAGAATAGATAGAAAAAGCACATATAGAACATGTAAACTCCTAGGTCATGCACTTATTTCTTGGTCTTTTAAGAAATAAAATTATGTTGTGTATAATTTATTTATAGAAAACTATGGACTTTATTTAAAAATCATCTCTATAGAATGTGATAATACTAGTGTTGTTTGTTTAACAAAGAATCTCATTCAATACTCTAGAACTAAACATATTAATATTAGATATTATTTTATTAGAAATAATATTAATAATCATGATATATCTTTAGATTTTATTGATACAAAACATCAATTAGTATATATTCACTAAACATTAAAATAAGGAACAATTTGATTTAATTATAAGAGAGATAGGCATGTTGAATCTTCCAAACATATGAACTCTTTTCATATATATTTTTGGA
This sequence comes from Ensete glaucum, assembly GCA_021527575.1. Lineage (NCBI taxonomy): Eukaryota > Viridiplantae > Streptophyta > Magnoliopsida > Zingiberales > Musaceae > Ensete > Ensete glaucum. The sequence goes on from CM038555.1 coordinate 33,405,386, forward strand.
TCATTATCTTGATTTCTCAGTTTTCATATTTTAGTTTTTTTAAATCAAGATCGTTTCCTATGATTCCTTCCTTTTGCTATTTACAAAAGAAAAGATTTGTTAAAATGATTCTTGGTTTTTTGATTTTCATGACTTGATATATCATTTTTCATGTGATGACATTGATGTAAAATTTTGCACCATTGAATCCTTCCCTTCTCTTTTTTGTTTTGATAATGATAACAGGGAGAAAAAGAAACATGAACTTGCTAACTTGCATATCAATATTTTTTTTTTTTTTTTGCTAGCTTGGATGGTTCAAAAACTTGCTAGTTGCACTTTTCTCTTTTTTATTGATGACAAAGGGGAAGAAGATATGATGATGATTTGAAATTTAAATCATGCATGGTATAATGTATTTTGATGTTTTGAAATTATGCATGCAATACTCATGATTTTATGATGCATGATGTGAAGTCATTGTTTCGACTTGAATTTAAAAGTTATCAATTTTTTAAATTTTAACTTGTTTTATTCCAAAATAGTATATAGATATGGGAAGTTTAGTTAAAACTTCAGCATCAATTGGTCATCATTATCAAAAAGAGGAAGATTGTTGAATCTTAGATATTGATGATAAAATCAATTGATGAAGTTATGATCTAATCAACGATGGAGAAAAGTGATGCATGATTAATTTTGATTATGAAAAGACAAAACAATTGAAGTAGAAGAAGATGTTAGGCTGAAGTTAGAGATTGGGCATCGGGCTAGAAGAATCAGACATTGTGTCAAAATCGTATGTTGCGGGAATTAACATACCAATGGATCGGGCGTTATGTCGAAGATTTGGACAATGCACTAGAAGTTCGGATGAAGTTCAGATGAACCGATGATATACCGGACAACATATGATTCTTGTTTTGTAATCGTTATGTCTTGATCATCATAGTTTATATCTTAATTGAGTTAGTTTTGAGTGTAACTATGCTAACTCAATTAAAGACCCATTGGACCTTAATTGGGGCTGATTTGAGCCCATTGGGAGGCCCATTCGATAACCCAAACTAGGGTTAGACATTGGTACCACCCAGACTAGGCGGTGGTACCACCAACATTTTATGATGATAGGTGCCACCAGTATCCTGAAAATAAAAAAGAATAAATTTTGACTTCATTTTTGAAAGCCATTAGGGACCTATAAATGTCCATTCATTCTTGCTTGAGAATGTAAGAAAAGTGAGCAAAAATTGTGATTGAAAATATTGTAAATCTCTAAGTGTTGAGAGTTCCCCTCTTCTTGAAGTTTAGGTTTCATTTTAGAGATAGTGTAAGACTTGTAAAAGTTCTATCCTAAACCTATGAAAAGGAGAAAATAGTTGTAAGGGTAGTTGATTTTTGCATATTGAAAAAAGATCATTAGTGAAATGTGATGTCCTTAACGGAGGAGGAATTGAGAGTGGACATAGGTCGCGATGACTGAACCACTATAAATTCGGTGTGCTCTTCTCCTTTGTGCTTTTCATTTTTATTGCTTACCGATTTAGTAGCTCACTACTTTTACTCACATTTCAAATTTAATATATTTTAAAAATATATTTTAATCAAATAATTTTTTTGAATTATTTAAATGCTTGTCGACTATCAATCAGGTGTTGTAGTTTAAAAGTAAGCTATAAGCTCAATAAGAAAGGAAAGAAAGATGGGTTTTCAAAAGGAAAAGGAATAAGTAACGAATAAGAAATCAGGTTAGGAGTTTAAATAAAAGCGAGTTCAACTCAGTTGTTAGGAGAGTTCGTATAGCCGAAATGAAATCATACTGTAGATATAGGAGATATATGGTGGCTGCACCTATCTTATGATTTTTTTTTCTTTGGTTTGAAACTATGCAAGTGTTTATTTACTACATTCTTCTCATATAAGGTGCATATTCTACAAGCACTGCGACAAGCATGATCAGAGTAACAAGTCATTCCTATTTTTGATGTTAGGGAAGGAAATTCCAATGATAAATGAGATGTGCAAGATAAAGAATTGTTTGAGTTCAATCTCCTTTCAAATTTGTAATGAAAGGTGTTGTCGACTTGAATTGCCTAGAATGCAGTGCAGGGTTCATAGAATCATAAGTATCTGGCTTGTTTTGAAGCGCTAAGTCCTGTTCATTGACTATATAGTATAGATATTTTTGGAACTTTACAGCTTCCCTTTTCTCATTTTCTGAATTAAAGTAAGCTGGAAATCAGATTGAATCAGAAGTAGTACTAACTCGCTAATACATAACAATAAAGGTTACTTGTTGGATCTAATGTAATGAGAAAGTCCATATCGAGAAAGGACAAAGTAAGCTAGAAAGGAAGGACGATGTTTACTACCCTACCTGGTGACAAAGTAAACAAACGATGAAGCGGGAAGGAACATAATGAGTTTCTTGGGGTGCAAGTGGAATCAAAGTTATTGTTTCATCCTAGTCGATTTAAGAATTAGCAAATTCCAATTAAACTAGTAACAAAATCAATAGTAGGAGAATCCACAATGCCAATTAAGTCTAGAGTCAATTCCTACAAGAAAATCTTCTAAGCTAAGATTATATAAATATTTAATTAGAGGTCAAGCAAGAGAAGACGGACAAGTGATAGAATAAGCAAGAGTAGAAAGTTCAAGTGCAAGTGATTCATAGAGTTGGGTGCAAGTTTAATTTTATACATATATAAAAGCCAAAGATCATATAGCTTGAATCGAATTACCCGATTGATATGTGTCTGTTCGAGGTGAAGAATAGAAATCTTATTATTTCTTATCACTCGGTTCTATAATAAAATAACTATTCTATTTGATAAGGGTGCATATAATGAGAGAACTAAGGTAAGATATTCTGACCGAAACCCTATTGATGCTGATCCAACTACTTAAACTAATTCTAAAAGAGGAGATTCAACTCATTCATTTCACTGATCATATCCGAGTCAAAGATTAATTTATTCACCATCGTAAGTCGAGTCAAACACAAATCTTAATTCTACTACTTACTTTCGTATAGAAGATTTGATCTTAGCACAAAATTAAATTGAACTGGCTCTTACTCTGATTCTTACTCTTCATACTATGATTCTGATACAACATTTTTGGGAGCTTACATTGCTTATTATCCTTCTTCAAACCCTGAACTTTCATTGTAAACTTTCTTTTGTAAAGCGTTTTAGTCACTCGCAGGAATATCAACTCCGTTAGTGAGCCAAAACTCTATTCTTTGGGCTTCTACTATGTTCGAAAGAAGAAATTCATTCTGGAAGGAAGATAAAGACACTTGAGATAGTATTGTATTATCCATATTAAGGTAACGATAGCTTCACTTTAGACTTACTCCGTTGGCTAGGCATGAGAACTTTGATTCGACATCTAATCTTGAAACCGGTTATGGTTTAGACTACTCACCTCCAAAGTAAGAATTGAACTATAAAATCATAATTCAACTCTAAAGTGATACGGTTCTAAAGTTGATACGGTTCTTGTTGAAATAGAAGTTTTGTTTGCTTGCTTGCTCGCTCTCTAAAGAATGGAGGATAAGCAGATGGATCCTAGACTCAACTCAAGTATAACAGCAGCACCCTTGTTTCTACCCTTGCTTGTTCCCTTAACCATAAAAACAGAGGCAGAGGTAAGGCACCTACACAAACATTATTAAAGACAGAGGTAGAAAGGCCTGTTCCAGTTGCCTAACTTCTATTACAGGCGAATTGCCAATTTGAATCTTTAAGCAGAGGTATATATATAAAAAAAAATGGGTAAACTAACCAATCTAGTGCTCCCTTCTATAAAGTAAGAATTGAACTAAGGTATTACCTAGTGCATATAAGAATTGAAGGTGGTATACTGAGAATTAATAAGAATAGAGAAAGTAAGAATAAAGAATAATAGTATTTTAATGCAAGTATATAGAACAGTAAAGTACAATATAGTGCATTTACTGTCAACTAAGACAGATTCAATTCTACCATAAGGAGTGAATACAACATCTCCCTCTAGCTACCTTAGTCTAGTGCTTTTCAATCTATTTCTAGTGATTTTAGATCCTATTCTAATATTTTATATATTAATCATATTTAATAAAGAAAAGAGGATACTCCCACTCCCTCTGCATCTAAGAATGGATGGAACTATAAAGCGAAATTAAACTCTTTCTTGCCAACCCTCGTACCTAAGTATAATAAAACCCGTCTACTTATGTATAACATTAGGAATTAAGTTGCTCACCGGCGCACTTAACTGAGTCTTGTGTGGTGCTATCAAGCATAAAAATGATTATCTCTCTTCTGTCTTATAACTCAACTCTTAACTCTACACTTGTTGAATAACTTGCTCGACTGGCCTCTCCTTGCATAACGACTTGTTCGAGTTGCATCCCAACAAGAAATGGGGGAGAGGCAGAAAGTCTACTAGTACTAAATTATGCTTATGTTGATTCTAGAGCCGAATGATTAAGTCGAACGTGACTTTGCACAAATCAATCCTTTGATTCTCTTATTACACTATATATCACTTGCTCTTGAAGTGAGTAAAGACACATTATATACTATCTGAAGGGAGTAAAGACACACTATCTACTATCTATAGAACTTGACTAAGCTAATGTCAAAAATAGAAAGAGACTCGTTATCAACAAATTAGGATCCAACTCATTCATAAGAATACTTTCTTAAAGCTAGAAAGAACCACATAGTGAAGTGACTTATAGCCAATAATTTATCTATAAGATTCATCTCGAACATAACCACTTGCGGAGGGCTGACATTAATTCTTTATTCTTTCCTACCTTACCCTTAAGTATTAAGTACCAGTGTAAGGTTACAAATATTATATATATACTAACCCAATGAACTAAGCAAGATTCAACTTCAATTCAATTCTCAAGGTAAACTCTCCTTTCAACTTACCTTCCTGCGCCAAGACCTTCTAACATTGAATTACCAAGACCTTCTAATATTAAATTGCCAAGACCTTCAATTTAAACATAAGGATAGTCTTCAAGAAGGGCTTTAGGGACTCTATCACAAGTAAAAGAGCTAGAGCCTTAGACACAAGTTCCATTCGTATTTTCGGGAGTCTAAATTCCTATTAGATATGCACAAGATAAAGATTAAAAAAAAAAGATGGGAGATTTAATTAATTCTTAACTTCAAGATAGATAAGTTGTTTCAATAGAAGGAGAGTTTGAGGCTGAATTTATTGAATCTGGAATTTTGATGATGAAATCAATTGATGGGTTATTGATCTAACATATGTGTTAGAGATGATTGATGCAGGATTAACTACGACAGAGAAAGAAAGTTACAATCAGATGTTGGGCTACAGTCAAGCCCCGACATCAGGTCAGGATTCAGACAATATAGTGGGAACTCACCGAGAGACTCACCGAAAAATTACCGAAGGAATTTGAAGCTTACCGGGAGTTTGTTGGGAGCTCACCGAAGAGACCAGAGGCTTTCCAAGAGTTCATCGAAAGCTTACCGAAGGTATCAGAAGCTTATTAGGAGTTCACTGGGAGCTTGCTAGGATGGCCTCGGGAGTTCGTCGAAAGAAGACTAAGAGACTCGTAGGAAGATCATCGGGGGTTGTCGAAAAGCTTATAGTGAGTTAGGAGGGTCTTGATGGACTTGATGGTCACATGATTGTAATTGATTAAGTTATAGTTATCATCAGCTTGAGTTTGAGTTCTACTTGAGTTAGATTTGCAAGGAATCCAAATTAACTCAAGTGAGGTAAACCGAGGCCACTATGAGGATGAGCTCAGGTTGAGCTCAATTGGTTGACCTGAGAATTGGTCAATAGAAGGTATAAGTTAAGATTGGAAAAGTGGAGTGAATCATTTTTTCGAGATTCCCGACAATTGTACCACTAGTGGGCAGTGGTTGTACCATAAGTGTCGATGGTTGTATCGCCTGTACTCAGATTTTCTAAATATGTTTGAATTTTAGCTCCATTTCTAAAGCCAATTGGGGTCTATAAATATCCCAAGTCTGCTTACTTGGAAAAGCAAGGATGGTAAACAAAATAGTGGGTTAAAATTCTAATAGAAAGTTATAAAAATTGAGACTTTCTCCTGAGTGCTACAAATTATAAATCGAGTCTAAGGGAAGTAAAAAATTCTTATAAAGGTTTCTCTCCTGAACTTGTGAAAATGAGAGTGTGGGAAGTGTAAGGGTTTGGTCTTTATCCAAAGAAGATCGATAGTGGACTCCGGTGGACCTTGATGAAGAAGACTAGGGAAGTGAACGTTGGCCAAGATTGTGGTCGAACCACTATAAATCTTTGAGCATCTCTTTACTTTGCCTTTTCTATTATGTATGTTCTTATACCGAGCTTTCCTTTAGCATGATCATAACTTAGCTTCGTTCAATAAGCTTTGTGATCACTTACTCGATAAAATGCTTCCAATTTTTAATTTTATTCCAAATGAAAAGTTTTTCTTAAAGTATATTTTTTATATTTACACTAATTCACCTCCCCCCTTTCTTAGTGCCAATTGATCCTAACAATTAGTATCAGAGCAAGGTCTTACTCATTGGACTAACACTCATTTGAGTAAATGACTTTGTATAACATTAACGAGGGTCAATGCATCACGAGTCTTTCTATGTTCAATGGGACGAACTACACCTCTTGAAAAATTAGAATGCATATTTTTGTAATTTTTATAAATTTTGATTTATGGCACATTGTTGAGAATGATTTTAAAAAGTCTTCCAAACCAATGAACGAATGAAATAATTTGGAAAAGAAGATTTTTTCGTTAAATACAAAAGCAATGAATACTTTGTTTTGTACTTTAAACAAATATGAGTTTGACCAGGTTTCTTCTTGTGAATCGGCTTTGGATATATAGCATAAAAATCATATATGAAAGCATAACTAAATCAAATGAATCATTAAATGAAATGATCCGTAAAAATGAACTTGAAGAACACCTTCCAAAGAACAGGAAGGAAAGGACTTTGATAACACAAGAATAAAACCTTCCAAAGAACAGGAAGGATTGTGAACTAAGAATGACATATGACTCATCGAGTGAAATCTCAAGTGATGAGAACCTCGAACTTGAACTCCTGACAAAAAAACAAAAATTTTAATGAATATGAACAAAAAACTTAAAATGGACAAAACCTCTTGCAATCAACGTAAGAAGCCGAGGCGCTCACCAGATTAAGAAGACCACATCAAAGAAGAGGTTGCCAACTATACTCTTATGGCCATCTATAACGAGGTAAATGAGTCTTCGAATATTTCCTTTACTGAATTACTGAATATTTTTCATGAACTTTATGATGAGTTTAGAAAAATTAGCAAGTCTTATAAACTGCTTAAGAAAGAGCATGATTCACTAGTTAGTAAATTTGAAGAAATACATGTAGCATCTCTATCACGTAGTTCATGCACCGAATGTGAAAGTTTAGATGGACTTAGAAACAAAAACCTTATATTAAAACATACATTAGAAAAAATTAAAATAGAAAATAAATCCCTAACCATGATCCTTATAAATAAGGGTCATATTCATAGGAAAGAAGGTACAAGCTTTATTGGCAATACTCAATAAAATCCAATCATCTTTGTCAAAGGATCCACTTTGAACTTGACACCAAAAATTAAATGCAACTTTTGTTATAAATTAGGATATATAGCTTACAAATATTCATTTAGAAAGTATAGTATATATAAATTAATTTGGGTTCCTAAAGGAATCATAAACAATCTCAAGTCATTAGAGAAAATGGATAAACCTTTTTATAAGGGTCCCAAAGTAAAATTGGTACCTAAATCAAAACCCCCTATATTGTAAATTTGTCTCTTAACAAAACTAGGAGCACTAAATGATGTCTTGGAGGTGAATACTCAAGACATATGACTTGAGATCTAAAACACTTTTCAAGCTCACTAGCCTAAACAATGATAACAAAAAAATATTGGAATTAAAATTATTGATAATAAATCTTTCGATGGTTCATTATTACATAATCAATCTTAACGATACATAGCTTGAGTATACTAGTATGAAAATAAATTAGAACTAAAGAACCTTAGTTATTGTAAATGAAAAATATTTATGTTGAAATTTATGAAAATAAATTTTATTGATAATATATTAGTTTCTATAATTTAAAAGGTATTTTATAAAATAACACTCTTGACTTCCAAAGATATTTAACTAAACAAAACCATTTTTATATGAGTCTAATATTTTTAATCATGATTATGACTAAAGATATTTCTAAATATAACTATGATCTTTTAAAAAATATTGACAATGAGATTTGAAATAAATAAAAATTTAGAACTGAGTTTGTCAACTCCTTCACATGTAAAGAGTTGACTAGTTTAAATATTGGAATTGAGATATAGGTTGAATTTTTATTTGAAGATGTTTTATTGGTTTGATGTGTTATAGTAATGATCTTGATGATTTATTCTAAAATAAAATTTGGTTTTTGGTCTTAAATGATAACTCATTGATTTAAAAAATATTATTAAAATAGATCATATGAAATAACTACATTGAAAGATAATTCTTCTTGAAAATATTTTTATCCTATCAAGCCTTCAACAAGAGATAAAATAATACCATTATTGTTCAATCTCTTAAACTATAAAAGTAATTTGATGATTTAAATTTAAAAAGGTTATTGTCAAAATCATGATGATGACAACTTTGAAGTTTCCTATATACAAATCAAGGTCTTCTATCTTTTCTTTTTTATAATATATTCATGATCTTGATATTTATACTTTGATATTTTTATGAATGAATACTCTTCTTATTTGATTTCCTAAGATTTCTAAAGCTTTGAATCTTATCTATAAAGAAATTTATCAAAATAAATCATGTCATTTAATATTCGTGATTTGATAATAATTTCTTTCATGACATGATTATTTATGATTTTGTTCTTACCACACCTATTAATCACCAAAATTAATATTTATTAAATTTGTGATAAGTTGAAGATTAAATGAGAATTGTTTATTATGAATATTCTCTTTATTTTTTGACTTGACTTATATGGGAATCACGTTTGATCTATATGATTTCTTCTTTAATTAAAAAAGATTTATGATCTTGACATTTATAAGTTGAGATTTTTTATCAAGATCGTTCTTCCGTCTTATTAAGAAGAATTATCTAAATAAATTATATGTTTTAAGATTTAAGATTACATAATCTTAAGAAAAATTATGTCTTTTGGTACTTAAAATTTGATTTTTCATCCTTAATGACATGATCCTTTTATGCTCATGGTTGAAATTTGAATATGGATGTAAAAAGAAAAATTATACTATCATATATTTTTTTTACAATGATAAAAGGGGAAAATAAAATTATCAATATGATTAGAAAAAAATGGGATATGATGAATCTTATAATTTGCTTAGAAGAAAATTTTAAAATTTAAAATTTCTAAATGCATGCAAAGTACATGATTTATAAATTAAGCTTGATTTACTATCATATTATTTTTTGACCTTTATAATTTGAGATTCTTATTAAAATTTACATGAGATTATCTTCAAAATACATGATTTGCTATTTGTATTTGAAGATTACATAAGATGAATGAATGAGTAGCTCTTGGATTTTTTGAATTTTTGAGCTCACATTCAAAATAATTCTCATTGAAATTAACATTTATAAGAAGGAGATTTAATTTTTTATTGTGATGAGACTTTATCTTGATTCATAGACCTTATATGAATATTTTTGAATGTACCCCCTCTCCCTATTTAGAAAACTAAATTTTTAAATCTTTAATTTCATCCCCATTTCTTCTTCTTTCCTATTCAAAGTGGAAGATTTTGATAAGAAAATTATTCTCTTATCTTATTTTTACTAAGGTGGAACAATGAAGTACTAAACATTTAATCAATATTTATTTTATACAAATTTAAAAATTTTGACATTTGATGAGATTATATATCTTGAAATTACTTGCTCATTATTTCATCCATCTTTGTTGATGACAAAGGGAAAAAATAGCATATTGATGACACATATATGAAAAAAGATGCATATATTACAAAAGAGGAGAAATAACATATTTGATGACACATATATAAAAAATAATAAAATAGATATTTTCTTTTTTTTTTATAACAAAGGGGGAGAAATGATTGATGACTTATGGGAGAGAATTTGAAATTGATGAATGCAATAAATATTGTGATAAATGGATATATATTAAAAATCTTTGATATATTGATGGTTATATTGAAAATCTTTGATATATTGATGGTTGAAGAGACTTAAGGTAAAATTTTATGAAATTGATGTAATATTGCATCTTTGATGTATTGATAAAAATTGATGATTTAAGACAAAAATACTTGATATTAGTGTTATATCATTTCTGAATTTGATAAATGAAGGTTATGATACTTGAATTCAAGAGTGTGTGGTTCTCTTGAATTTAACTTTTCCTTATTTGAATTATGGCATTGGAGATAGGGGGAGTTAAGGTTAATTCATGTCATCAATTAGTTGTCATCATCAAAAAGGGAGAGATTATTGAATCTTAAATTTTGATGATGAAATGAATTGATGGGTTATTGATCTAATATGTGTGTTAGAGATGATTGATGCAGAATTAACTACGACAAAGAAAGAAAGTTGCAATCAGATGTTGGGCCAGAGTCAAGTCCGGGCATCGGGCCAGGGTTCAGACAATGTAGTGGGAACTCACCGAGAGACTCATCGGAAGCTTGCCGAAGGAATCGAAAGCTTGCTGGGAGTTAACCAGGAGCTTGTTGAAGGGATCAGAGGCTTCTTGGAGTTCGCCAGAAACATGCTGAAGGTATCAGAAGCTTACTGGGAATTCACTAGGAGCTTGTTGAATGTAATCAGGAGCTTGCTAGAATGGCGTCGGGAGTTCGCCGGAAGAAAACCAAGAGACTCACCAAAAGATCATCGGGGGTTACCAAAACGCTTACCGAGAGTCAAGAGGGTCTTGTTGTACTTGATGGTCACATGATTGTAATTGATTAAGTTATAGGTAGTATCGGTTTAGTTTTGAGTTCTGCTTGAGTTAGATTTGGAAAGAACCCAAATTAACTCAAATGAGGCAAACTAGGTCCACTATGGGAATGGATTGAGCTCAAGTTAAGCTTAATTGGTTGTATCGCCTAGGCCGATGATTGTACCACCCAGGTTGGTGGTTATACTGCCACCACCCAGTTTTTCGAGCAGCTTTCGACAGTTGTACCATCGACATATGTGGTTGTACCACCCATACTTGGATTTCTCAGATATTTAAATTTTGGCTCTATTTCTGAAGTCAATTGGGGTCTATAAAATACCTCAAATTTTTTTGCTTGGAAAAGCAAGTGGTGAATGAAATATTGGGTTAAAATTCTATTAAAGAGTTGTAAAAATTGAGAGCTTCCCTTGAGTGCTGCAAATTATAAATCAAGTCTAAGAGAAGTGAGAAATTCTTGTAAAGGTTGTTGAATCTCACAAGGTTGTTAGAGTTGATTGATGTAGGATTAACTATAACAGAGAGAAAATTACAATCAAAGGTTTGGCCAAAGTCAAGTCAAAGCATTGGATTTGTTAGATATGTTGATTGTAATTAATTAAGTCATAGTTAGCATCATTAAAGTTAAGTTTTACTTAAGTTAGATTTAGAATGATTCAAATTAACTCAAGTGAGGCTAATCGGGTCTACTATGGAGAGTTGATTGAGCTCAGGTCGAGCTCAATTAGTTGACCCAGGAATTGGTCAACAGAAGGTACAAGTCTAGATTGGAAAAGTGAAGGGAATCACTTTTCCAGGATTCACGATGATTATACCGTCGGTGGGCAACGATTGTACTACCTAAGTCGACGGTTGTACCACCATCGCCCAATATTCCGGTCTGCTTTCGATGGTGGCGCCACTAGCGCCGGTGGTGGTACCGCACGTACCCGATTTTTTCGGGTGTATTTGAAATTTTGGTTCCAAATTCTGAAGCTAACTGAGACCTATAAATACCCCAAGTTTTTTTACATTTTGTACAATAATTTTGGGCTAGAAATTCTATGATAAATTGTGTGCAAAAATTATAAGAAAAAGAAAATGGATAAAGGAGATGGGAAAGTTGTATGATTAAATGATTCTTGTTGAATGATAGAATTTGAGCATAAGACAATATAGAAAAGGGAGAAAAAAAATCATACTTCATTTTCTAGTATTTTTGAAATATTTAAAATGTTTTTGAATGAAAATGAAATGAGCATGATAACTCATTTCACTAAGTCTAAAAAATTAGACTCACTTAAAAAGAAAAATTATTAGAATTAAATCAAAGCTATTGTTTGAAAATATTTTATTATAATAATTTTGATGATTTCTTTTGAAAATAATTCTTAGTTTTTAAGTTTTGAAATGTTTGAAAATATTTACTTAGTTGAAAATATTTATTATGACTTTGATGTTTTCTTTTATAAATAAAATTCAGTTTTTGATAATAATATATAAAGGCATTCTTGAAATAAATCATATAAACTAACTCAGAAAGATGATATTTCTTCTTGAAAATATCTTTATACTATCAAAGCTTAGTAAGAGATAAAGTGACATCATTATTGTTAAATCTCTTAAATTATAAAATTGATTTGATGATTTAAATTTGAAAAAGTTTTTGTCTGAATTGTGATATTGAAATCTTGAAAATTGCAACTTGATATCTTCATATAAATCAATATCATTTACTATTATTCTTACATTTTAGAAAATTATCATAATGAACTATGATTTTATTCTTTTATTTGTTCTCCTATGTTTCCTTTACAACTTACTAAATTTTTTTTTCATCCTAATTATGATCTTAACTTCTTAATATTTATAACTTGATATTTTTATATGAATCAAGACCCTTCTTGTTTGATCTCTTAAGATTCAATTTTATTATCTAAGATGAGATTTATTAAATTAAAACATATCTTTTGGTATTCATAAATGTCTTTTGATATTAACATCTTTCTTGACATGATTTATTTTATAACTCATGAATAGTATAAATTATTACCAAATTAATATGTCTAAAAATTATGATAAATTGTAAATTAAATGAGATTTGTTTTATCATGAATATTCCCTTGATTTCATGACTTGGATTATCCTTTATGGCAATCACATTTAATCTCTATGATTTCTTCTTTTTAAAGAAGATTTATAATCTAAACAATTATAATTGAGTTTTTATCAAGATCATTCTTCGATTTTATTAAAAAGATTTATCTAAATGAATTGAGATTTTATAATTTATCTTGGATGAATTTATTTAATTCCCTAAGACTCATTTTCATTATTTACAAAAAATGGAGAGATTTATTAAAAATCATATTTTTGATAATTATAATTTGATTTTTTTATTCTTAATGGCATGATTCTTTTGTACTAATAGTTGTAAATTAGGATATGGATGTAAAAGGAAAAAAAATGTACTATCATATTTTTGTCAATGACAAAAAGTGGGAGATAAAATTATCAATATGATTAGAAGCAAATTGGATATGATATCATTGAATGAGAAACAATTTGGTTATAAGAAAATTTTAAATTTTAGATTTTCTAAATACATGTGAATTACATAATTCATAATTCATAATTTGAGCTTGATGTATTATCATATATTCTTTTAGATTTCTTGACTTATACAAATTAAGTTTCTTATCAAAATTTACATGAGATGATCTTCAAAATGCATGATTTACTATATTTCAAATTTCTTGATTTGCTATTGTGTTTGAAATTCTAAGAATGCATAAGTGGATTTTGAATTTTTTCGATTTTCGAGCTCATCTCTAAAATAATCATTTCAAAATTTAATTCTATAAGATTGAGGTTGAAGAGCTAGGAATGCTAAACCATGAGAATGCTTGACTTGCTTTGATTTTCGAGCTCATTTTTAAAATAATCATTTCAAAATTTAATTCTATAAGATTGACGTTGAAGAGCTAGGAATGCTAAATCATCATTTCACTTCATTGAAATGAAATGAAGTAAATTGAATGGGTAGTTTTTAACTTTTGAATTTCAAAATTTATAAGATTAAGTTCTACTTTCGTGATATGATGTTTTTCACTCATCTCCTTTATTTCTATTTTATTATTCAGAGAAAGGGAAAAAAAATTTCATAAGAAAATTATGGTTTTATCCTATTTTATTAAGGGGAGTAATGTAAAATTTATTTTGTAAAAAATATAAAAAAATTGAAACATGATGATCTTATGTATCATAAAATTACTTATTTATTATTTCATCTCCTTTTGGTGATGACAAAAGGGAAGAAATAGAGAATTGATGACACAAAAATGATATATACATGTCAAACATATATACATGTCAAAAAGAAAAATTTTTCATGAGAAAATTATTGACACATGTGCTTTTAAATTATTTGCTCTAATATTTCACCTTTTTATTGATGACAAAGAGGGAGATGACATATTGATGACACATGTAAAAAATTGAAAAACACATATTTCTTCTATTTTTTTTGATAAACAAAGGGGGAGAAATAATTGATAACTTAAGGAAGAGAATTTCAACCTAATGTATGATTGATGCATAATGTTGAAATTAATGTTATATCATGATGATTTTTGAAAGAAGAAAATTTTGCATGAAATTATTGGAATATTCTTGAAAATTTGATGATTTATGATTGGTTAAAATATATATCATGTATCATATATGATTTGATTATTTTAAAATTCATGGTATATCATTTCAAGATTTGAATGGATAATATGATACTTTAATTCAAGAGTGTTTGGTTCTCTTGAATTTAAGTTTTTTCTTATTTGAATTATAATATGGATTTAGTAGGAAGTAAGGTTTAACTCTCGTCATCAATTGATTGTCATCATCAAAAAGGGAAAGATTATTGAACCTCGGATTTTGATGATAAAATCAATTGATGAGTTATTGATCCAACAAGGTTGTTAGAGTTGATTGATGCATGATTAACTATGACAGAGAGAAAATTATAATAAGAGGTTTAGCCAAAGTCAAGTCCAAGTATCAAGCGGGAGTAAGGACAATGCGATCGGGAACTCGCCTGAAGTATGTCAGGAGCTCGCTGAGGGTATCAGGAGATTGCTAGGATGGTGCAAGAGAGTTCACTGGAAGAAGACCGAGACTCACCGAAAGATTGTCGATGGTAGCCGAAATGCTTGTCGAGAATTGGGAAGGTCTTGATTAGATTTGTTGGTCATGTTGATTTTAATTAATTAAGTCATACTTAGCATCGTTAAAGTTGAGTCTTACTTGAATTATATTTGAAATGATTTAAATTAACTCAAGTGAGGCTAACCAGTTCTACTATGGAGAGTAGATTTAGCTTAGGTCGTGCTTAATTAGTTGGCCTGAGAATTGGTCAACATAAGGTATAAGTTGGGATTGGAAAAGTGAAGAGAATCACTTTTTTGGAATACATGGCGATTGTACCGTCGATGCCCAGTATTCCAGGCTGCTTTCGGCGGCAGCACCACAGGCACCAGCGGTGGTACCACCCGTACCCAGCTTTTCTGAGTGCATTTGAAAATTTGACTCTAAATTCTGAAGCCAATTGGGACCTATAAATACCCCAAGTTTTTTTTTACATGTTATACAACAATTTTGGGCTAGAATTTCTGTGATAAATTATGTGTGAAAATTATAAGAAAAAGAAAAGGGGTAAGGAAGAAAGGAAAGTCTTGTAAGGTTGTAAGGTTCATCTTCTTAGTAAAAGGAGAGGGAAAACTGTAAAGGTTTGATCTTCACCAAAGAAGGTTGATAGTGGATGCCGGTGGGTCTCGGGGAAGAGGACTCGGGAGTAGATGTAGGCCAGCCAAACCACAATAACTGTGAGTGTGATTCAATTGCTTTCATTTTACTTTTGATTGCTCTTAAACACTTGATAGTTAGATATAAAGTTTTAATTTCTCTAATTCTTTCAAATTGGTTCTTAATTGATTTCATCAAAATATCAAAAACGTTGTTCACTCTTTACTTCATGAAAGTAAAGTTTTTAAATTGATCACTATTTCGCTTGCACTAGTACAGCCCCAACATCTCTTAGTGCCAATTGATCCTAATAAAGGTTCTCTCCTGAATCTGTAAAAATGAGAGAGTGGGAAGTGTAAGGGTTTGGTCTTCACCCAAAGAAGATCAATAGTGGACTCCAGTGGACTCGATGAAAAGGACTAGGAAGTGGAACGTATGCCAAGATTGTGACCGAACTACTATAAATCTTTACTTTACCTTTTTTATTATACATGTTCTTATATAGAGCTTTCTTTTAGCATGATCGTTACTTAGCTTCGTTCAATAAGCTTATTGCTCACTTACTCAACGAAACACTTCTAATTTTCGATTTTGCTCCAAACAAAAAGTTTTCCTTAAATTATATTTTTTACACTTGCACTAATTCACACCTCCCCCTCTTTTAGTGCCAATTGATCCTAACATAATCAATTCCTTTTGTAGTACTAAAAGTCCTGATTGTCTTTCTAAAGGAGCAGGAGTTGGCGAAGGGGGACAAATAACTAAGGCTTTTGATAAGTAGGGGGAAAGGTAAGAAATAAGCTTAAGTCGGTGCAGCTACATCAGCACTAGGTAGGAAACAAGTAAGATATTAGGCATAAAATGCATTAGAAGCTCAATTTGGAGCATGAAGTAGTAAGAGAAATGATACAAACAAGTAGGAGTACTCATTTCTTTGATGTCGGGCTTATAAGTTTGAAAAGTTCTAGATTTGGTACAACTGACAATTGGGATTGGTAGTCAATCTTATAAGGGTAATTGTGTGTTAATAAGGGATCATCCATTCTTGGTATCATGAGAGAAATATCCTGTATGGTCTTGCACAGACAAATCCCTAGCCAGAGTCGTTCGGATTGAGAGAGAATGTGTTATTCGGGAGAATCTGATTAAATCGAGACTTGGACAGATTTCATATGTGGCCTGATAGTACCATGCCTAACATATGATCTTTGGGATATTAATGGATGAGCGACTATAGATACATAGTAACTAAGAACTATTAAGATCAATTGGCACTAAGAGGGGGGGAGTGTAAATTTTTTATTTTAAATAAAAACATTTCGGTTTAAGCATGATATAAAATCCGAAGCTTTTTGTTCTTAGTGAAACAAGTGAATGATAAGAAGATTGCTAAGTTACTTTCTTACTAATTACTTAAGAAAGAGCAAGGAAATCTGAAAGATAAAAAATATCATAAGTGAAATGTTTGCTTTCAAAGAGTAAACAAGATCAGAAGCGTTAATAAGGAAAGCAAAAGATGAACTCACAATTTTTATAGTGGTTCGGCACCAATGGCCTACGTCCACTCCCAAGTCCTCCTTCTTGAGGCACACCGACGTCCACTATCGATCTTCTTTGGGTGAAGACTAAACCCTTATACTTTGCTTACAAATGAGACACGATTATACTCTTCGATCACTCCCTTACCTATTTTCTTTTTCTCATAATTCTCACATAATATTTTCTCAGAATATAATCTTTAAAATTATTTTTTAGAATATAAGAAAACTTGAGTAATTTATAGGCCTCATATTGGCTTCAAAACCGGAGCCAAAATCCAACATACCTATAAAAACTAGGTACGGGTAGTTTATCTGCCAACCTGGGCGGCTCAGCCACCCGAACACCAGGGTATGAGCGGTTTAACCACCCAACTTGGGCGGGTCAGCTACCGTTAGCTGCTCAAAAGCATGGGCGGTACACCCATTGCTCACCGGCGGTTTACCCATCGGAATTTTCGTAAAAATGGTTCCCTCTACTTTTTGAATTCTGGCTTGAACATGATGTTGAGCAACCCTCTGGTCAACCAATTGAGCTCAATCTGAGCTCAATCAAACCCCAATAGTAGACCTAGTTACCTTATTAAGTTGATTTGAATTTCATCCAAATCTAACACAATTAGGACTCACTTCTAACTATGACTCAACGATTACAACGCTGAAAGACCACATGCTTAGACTAAGACCCCTGCGCTGGTGGTGACTACCCTTGCCCATCGGCAGCTGCTCTTACGACCGACGCCGCTCCCCATGCTGGTGGCGCCTAGTTCTGGGACGCCTTGCATGCCGCTGGCCGGCACCGCCACAGCGCCTATAGCCAGCCACCCTTGAGGGCGTCGTGTTGCAAGTGGCTATGCCCACGGGCGGTTGCTGCCCATGTAGGCGGTCGCTTGCGGGCTGGCCCTGGTAGCATCCAGCCGCCCCCTTTAAGGGGGCCTTGGTCGCAGCCAGTCACCCCTTTGCAAGGGGCCTTGGCCATAGTCGGTCACCCCTTTGCAGGTGGCCAGGCCGTGGCCGACCACCCCTACAAGGGGCCTAGCCGTGGCCAGCCACCCCTGCAGATGGCCTAGCCATGATCGGCTTCCCCCTGTCCTCACTGTGTTTATAGTAAAAATATAGCAAGAACACGTAGAACGATTCTATATGATTCAATCTCATCACACGCAGTTTAAAACCAATCTTTCATACAAAAATCTTGGCTCTGATACCCCTATTGGGAAACCTCAATAGGAGCATCATATGCGCAACGAAAATCAAAATAAAAAACTGGTTTCCCATGTAAATCAAATTGTTATGCAAAAGATTGGGGTCACAAGAAAAATGCAAAACCTGAAAAATCATGATGTGTAAGAGATTGATTTTACTTATAGAGATCGTATATCCCTGTATTTTCAGATCCGGATGGAGAGGATGAAGGAGGTCAAGCGTCCTCCTCTCTAGCGATATCCACATGATGGATCTTTCAAGCGATACTCCTCCAATTTGATCTCGTAACTCTTATGCAGAGGGAGGGAGGAGAATAGGAGGGGGAGGCCAAAGCTGCAACCTATCAACCATGAGTCTCCCCTCTTATTTATAGAGGGCCACCAAAAACCCTTAGGCTCTTGCCTTAGTGGGTATTAGATCTCTATCCAATTACCCATTAACCTTGCATTATTGGATCTTCTATCCAATAATCTCCTTAGTTCTCTAATTGGGCCTCAACCGAGAAGTCAATCTGATTGGATCTCTATCCAATCCTCTATTCGCTGAAGCATCCACCATATGTGTGTGACCCTCTAGGCTCGATACTGAGCTGACCGTGAGTCACTCCCATCAGAACTCCTTCTAATATAGTAAATTATTATCTCTATAATAATTCACTCGAATCATCGACTATGGACGTACTAGGCCACTATGCCATAGTCCGGAGACGGTACAGGGGGGATCAAATCCATTGGACCTATCTATCCACAATTACCGTGTATCTATAATCCCTCATCCAACTAATATCCCAGAAACCGTATATTAGATATAGTATTATCAAGTCACAAACGGAATCAATTTGTCTTACTCTAATTGAATTCTATCAGAGAACTCTTTTTCTCTCAATCCGAATGACCCTGGCTAGGGATTTGTTTGAGCAAGCACATATGAGATATTCCTCTCATGATACTAAGAGTGAATGATCCTCTATTGACACTTAATTACCTTCGTAAGGTTGGCTATCAATCCCAATAGTTAGATTTGGAACTTTCCAAACCTGTAAGTCTGGCGTCAAAGAAATGAGTACTAATACAAAATATTATTTGTGTCTTAAGTCAAAGGACCAGATACACAACTGGGACTATGAAATCATTGTCTGACATTATGTACCTTTAACTATACAACATTCCATAAGCGGATCAATCAATGAACTCATTCTCCAATGAGCACCTGTACTATATCCTTAGTGTCTCCACAAAAGTGGCTATGAGACCAGTTACCTCCATCATATGGATGGATATATAGTACACTGATCTGTCCGGTTATCTCGATGTCCCTCTTGAGTAACCTACAACCGGAATTATTCAAGATCTATATTTAAATGTGAATCAATCTCATCATCATGATTTCATCACGATCTTGTTCCCATTGCACAGAACCAAGGACATTATAATATATATGCAACAGATAATATAATGTGATGCACAGCGTGTCACACATGTCATTACTCACGTGATTGGCTTGCAGGGCACCTGTAACCAGTAGCATGCATATGTGATATGTGATTATACACCTATTATATATATATATATATATATATATATATATATATGCATGCGATGTAGATATATATTAAATATGTATGTGCATAAGACAACATATTAGGAGATCGATATAAAATAAAAACCTAGCCTATGATAATATTAAGTCGATGAACATGAGGTAATAAGATTAACCCACGTGACCTTCTATAGTTATAGGAAGAAATTGAATCACGACATGAGTTGAGTTGGTCGAGTCACTCGAGGCTCACCTATTTATATGATCGAGATCTTGCCTACGACAAAAATATGACACTGATGACCTGAGGACGTGGTATGCTTGGTCGTGTCGCTTGAGGTTATATCATTAAATCTGACTTATCTTGTAACGATGATGACTTAACTGAACTTCATAGTTGGTTGAGTAGTCGAGACCATGATAATTCAGAGCCCGAACATGACGAGAATTATAAGGAGTTGTGATTGACAAGAGTTGCCTACCTTTTTGGGCTTAGTGTAATTGGTTGAATCACTCGAGGTTGCATAAAGATGTCGATTAGATCCTGATTCCCACTAGAAGTTTATCAAAGACTTCTGTTTCACGTGCCAAAGGTATCGCGTGATTTGCTAGGAAAATATTGGGAGTAGATTAAGATAAAAGTTTATATTTTAATTATTAACTTCCTACAAAATCTATATATTGTCCATTTATGCTATATCTTGTTTATTAGAAACATGTTGTTTGCAAACCCGTAGCTTACTTGATGCTAACCATCTTAGTGGTCCAAACTATATAGATTAGCTGTGCAATTTCAGAATTATTCTCTTGGTGGAGAAAATCATGTATGTCCATGACACGACTCTGCCCTAGAAAGAGAAACCAGTTCTCTATGCCGGTGAGAACAAAAAGAAAAAGAAGGCTGATGAATCCCTTAAAAGGGCAAGGGCAAGGGTAGACCGGGTAAGATAAAGGTTGCCAAGAAAGACCCGGTAAAGGACAAAGATCAGTGCTTCCACTATAATAAAGATGGGCACTGGAAGAGGAACTACAAGGATTATCTTGCATAAAAGGCAAAATAGAAGCTTTATGTACATTCATGATTAGTCTCCATTTGTCAGATTTTTTATGATAGAACATGTGTATTAGATACCGAGAGTGCTTATCATATATGCAATTCTTTGCAAGCTTTAGCAAAGTTTAGGAGATCGACGAGAGGTGAGATGAACCTCAAGATAGGCATTAGAGCAAAAATCGCTACAGTTGCTATTAGTAAGGTCATACTACATCTACTTGGTGGAGCTACTATTACATTAGATGTATGCTATTATGTTCCCTTTATTATCAAAAATATTATTTTTATTTCTTTTTTGATAATTAATGGATATAAATTAATTTTTGAGAATAATAGTTGTCTAATAACTTTGGACGATAAGATCATCACAAAAGGGACCTTGATTACTAATATATATGTTAGACATTTCTCTAATATATCATGAATGTAAGTACGTCCAAGACAAAATCAAATGAGGTGAACGAGGCATACCTGTTGAATTTCAAATTTTGATAATAAAATCAATTGATAGGTGTTTGATCTATTCTGTGTGTTAGAGAAAATGATATAGAATTAACTATGACAAGGTAATATAATCAGATGTTGGGCCGAAGTCAAGTTCGGGCATCGGGCCGGTGTTTAGATGATGTAGTGGGAACTTGTCAAGAGTTCGTGAGAAGCTCGCAGAAGTTATCCAGGGCTTGCAGGGAGCTTGCTAAAGATGATCCGGAGTTTACTAAGAGTTTATTGGGAGCTCGCGAAGGTGATCGGGAACTTGCCGGGAATGCATCGGGGGTTTGCCAAAAGATGACCGAGACTCGCCTGGAGTTCATCGAAGATTACCGGAAAGATCGCTAGGAGTTGGGAAAGTCACTTGACATGTTAGTCAAATTGATTGTATTTGTATGTCTTAGTATGTCGTAGTTAGCATCAGTTTGGTTAAGAGTCCAAATTGAGTTAGATTTGAAAGGAATCCAAATTAACTCAAAATGAGGCATCTACTTTGGGTTAGATTTGAGCTCAAGTTCAGCTCATTTTGTTAACCTGGGAAGGGGTCAATAGAAGGTATGAGTCAGGTAGCAAAAGTATGGGAAAAGTAGATTTTGTGGGATTCCTGACGATTGTACCACTAGTGGATGACGATGGTACCACCCAGGTCGATGGTAGTACCACCTAAGCAATTGTATTACTACCTCCGCCTTGTTTTTAGGGTGCTTTCAGTGGTAGTAACATCGGCACCAATAGTAGTATCGCCCATACGTAGGAATTTTAGAAAGGTTTAAATTTTTGGTTTCATTTTTGAAGCCAATTAGAGTCTATAAATATCTCAAGTTTTCTTGCTTAGAGCAGTATGGGGTGGTGAACAAAAAAGTGGGATATAATTTTATTCAAGAGTTATAAAATTTAAATAACTTGTAAAAATAAATTTAAAAAATGTCTTCTAAAGAAAAAAAGAAAATTACTTTGAGAACACAAGAAGAAGACCTTCCAAAGAATAGGAAGGAAATTGAACTAAGAACAGAAGAACATCACCTTCCAAAGGATATGAAGGAATTTGAACTAAGAATAACATATGACTTCTCAATTAAAACACCGAGTGATTAGAACTATGAACTTGAACTCTTGACAAAAGAACCAAAAAATTTAATGAATATGAATAAGAAACATAAAACTGAACTGAAAATAGACAAACCTCTTGCTATGAATGCAAGAAGCCAAGACACCTCAAAGCTAAGGAGTACAACCGAGAAGTGGAGAATTTTACACTCGTGGTTAACCACAATGAGGTAAGTAACTGAACTAATGTCTTATTTACTTTTGATTAATTATTAAATATTTTTCATAAGCTTTATGATAAATTTAGAAATATTAGTAAATCCTCAAGTTACTTAAGGAAGCACTAGTTTGTAAATTTGAAAACATGCATGAAGCATCAACATCATATATTTCTTGCTCTAAATGTGAGTCATTAGAGTTAGTTAAAAAGGAAAAGATCATGTTAAAAGAAACTTTAGAAAAATTTAAAATAGGAAATAAATCCCTAAACATGATCCTTACAAATAAGGGTCATAATCATAAGAAAGATATAAGCTTTGCGAGCAATTGTCAATAAAAGCTAACTATCTTCGTTAAAAGACCCACTTTAAATTCTTCATCCAAAATTAGATGCAACTTTTATGGTAGATTAGAATATATAGCTTATAAGTATTCATTTAGAAAATATAGTCCACATAAATTGATGTGATTTATTAAAAGAATCATAAATAATCTCAGGCCATTAGAGAAAATGGGAAGAATCTTTCATGAGCGACCCAAACTCAAATGGGTACCTAAACCAAAACCCCCATCTTATAGAGTTGTCTCATAACAAAGTTATGATAAAAAAGGAATGGTATCTTGATAGTAAATGCTCATGCCATATGACTTGAGATCTAATTCACTTATCAAGCTATCTAGCCAAATGACAAAAATATATGATGATTTGTTATTTTTCAGATTTACTTGCTACGAAA
Source organism: Ensete glaucum (assembly GCA_021527575.1). Lineage (NCBI taxonomy): Eukaryota > Viridiplantae > Streptophyta > Magnoliopsida > Zingiberales > Musaceae > Ensete > Ensete glaucum. Next base: position 33,428,988 of record CM038555.1, read on the forward strand.
AGGATTTTTAAGCTCATATTCAAAATATTCTTTTCAAAATTTATATCTATAAGATTGAGGTTGAGAGCTAGGAATGTTAAACCATGAGAATACATAAATTACTTGATTTATAAATTTTAAAATTACATGAATAGTTCCTAACTATCTTAAGATCCAAAATTTACTAGATTAAGATCTATTTTATGATGTTTTTTAAATCCCCATATTATTTCTACTTTGTTATTTATAAAAAAATGGGGAAAAAGTTTTCATGAGAAAAATAGATTTTTATCCTATTAAGGTAGAGAAATGTCATCATGTGCTTTTAAATCGTTAGCTATATATTTCACTTTTTTATTGATGAAAAAGGGAGAGAAATGGACATTAATGACACATGGATATTGATGTATAATTTATTTACTTGGAATATTGATTGCCTCAAGATACTTGAATTCAATTAGTTGACCAGAGAATTGGTCAACATAAGGTTCAAGTCGGAATTCAAAAAGTTGAGGAAACCACATTTCTGAAAATTTTGACAGTTGAACCGTTGGTGAGTGACGGGTGTACCGTTGTCGCTCAGGTTTTCGGGTGGCTGAACCGCTCAGGTCGGCTGCTGAACCGTTGGTACCCTATTTTCAGGGTGCTTGCAGCGATTGCACCACCGGCACCGACAGGTAAACCGCTCATACCTAGATTGTTTAGGTACGCTTAAATTTTGGCTCCAAATTATAAAGCCATTTGGGGCCTATAAATATCCCAAGTTTTCTTGCATTCTACATAATAATTTTGGGGATCAAAATTCTGTGAAAAACTTGTGTGAATTGTAAGAAAAAGAAAAGGGGAAGGGAGTAAGCTAAGGGTTATAAAATTCTTATCTCCCTTATAAGCTCAAGTTGTAAGGGTTTAGTCTTCACCCAAAGGATATCAAGAGTGGGCATCAGTAAGCCTCAACGAGGAGGACTCTGGGAGTGAACATAGGCCATTGAGGCCGAACCACTATAAATGTAAGTGTGCTTTAATTACTTAACTTATTACATTTGATTACTCTTAATCACTCTCTATTTAGATACGAGCCTTAATCACTCTACTTCTTTTAAATTGGCTTCAAATCAGTTTTGTCAAAATATAAAGAAAATATTTCATTGTTCACTCTTCATTTTATGAAGGAAGTTTTTAAACGAGCACTATTTCTCTTGTAGTAATTCAAACACACACCCCCCCTCCCCCTAGTGTCAATTGATCCTAACAAATATAATGAAATATGAGTAACTATCTATAGCTTGAGTCGATATGAGACCACAGATAACTTAATGGCTCTCTCTCCAGTTCCATTAAAAGAAGAGTTAGTTATTTTTCCACAAAGACAAGGTTCTCAGGTTATATAAGACTCATAGTCAAATGGATCTAAGTATCCATCTTTCAGAATCTTTTTCTCATGTATATAACCTAGCCAACAATGCCATACTTATGCAATATTCATCTCATCTCTATTTCTCTTAGATGTATTTATATTCATGATGTGTGGAGAAGTGTCTAATATTGGTTACAGGTGCCCTGCAAGCCAATCACGTGAGTGATAGCACGTGTGACATGTTGTATGATCTTTTTACTTATGATTATTATTGGTATATTATAATATTATGCTATTTGTTGCACATATATATATATTGTGACATCCTTGGTTCTGTGCAATGGGAATCGGATTATGATGAGATCATGATAATGAGATCGATTTACCTTTATAAGCACAGATCATAAATAATCCCGGTCATATGTTACTCGAGAGGAACATCAAGATAACCGGATAGATCAGTATACTATATACCTATCCTTATGATGGAGGCGGCTAGTCTTAAAGCTACTTATGTGGAGATACTAAGGATATAGTATATGTGCTCATTAGAGAATGAGTTCAGTGATTGATCCATTTATGAAATGTTGTATGGTTAATGATACCTAATGTCAGATAACGATTCCATAGTCTTAGTTGTGCATCTGGTCCTTAGACTTGAGACACCAAAGATGTCTTGTTTGAGTACTCCTCTCTTTGATGTTAGACTTAAAGGTTTAGAAAGTTTCAGATCTGGTATAACTAGTTATCCCGATTGGTAGCCAACTTTACAAAGGTAATTGAGTATCAATAAAGGATCATCCACTCTCGGTATCATGAGAGGAATATCCCACATGTGGTTGCTCAAACAAATCCCTAGCCAAGGTCATTCAGATTGAGAGAGAAGTTCTCCGAGAGAATCTGATAAGAGCCAGACTTAGACGGATTCCGTATGTGGCCTGATAGTACTATATTCAATATACAATCTCTGGGATGATAGTTGAATAAGGGACTATAGATACACATTAACTATGGACAGATAGGTCCGATAAATTTTTTTATGTATGGATAACAAGATATATAGAGTTATAAAAAAGATTAGATAGCTTAGATATAATGTTTAGCACTTTTGAGGCTTTTCTCATTAATGTCAATAAAACAATGTAAAATTTACCTTGCATATCTTTTACATATATCCTTTATACTATTAAGAATAGATATGATATACTCCAACCATAGCAGTAAAATTCAAAGTCCTAACCATAAGCATGTCCTCCGTTTCATCCAGCTAAAAGAACCATGTTGCGGAATAACAAATTGAAGATATCATTTTCATAGGGAAAAAAATGAAAACTTGTGCATGTTTTGTAATATTTAATGCGACGTTAGAAAAAAGGTTTCGCCTTTGCAAAATATTTTTCATGATATTCCCTAGCCTGCCTCAAACAAAATGGGATACTAGTCAATGGCTTGATGAAACAAAAGCATCAATACAATTTTCTATCTCGATACCTCTTCTTCAGCAATTTTAAAATATGATCCTCGTAGCCATTTCTTGAATCTAAAGATTCAACAAAATTAAGATGATTTAACAAATTTTATACAAGACAAGCTTCGTAGATAAGGATGCAATAAAAGACTAGCTTCATACAAGAAACACCTAACAACTTCTTTTAAGATAATTATCATATATAATACAACAACAGACATCAAGCAACTACAAGTTTAACCACATTAAAAATACACAATTCTTAAAAAAAAAAAGATCGTTAATTACATGCTTTAGATTTTGCACTTATTAAGACTATATGAACAAGTTTCTTTATACTTGTATATTCTTGGAAATCCAAAATACAATGAAATTGTTTCAAACTTTGGCGGTATCAAATAAACAAATGCAAGCTTAATCTATGCCAACAAAAAAATTAGCCAATACATATTCATATAAATGATTCTTAGATTTCTCCTATTGTAATAAACTAATAAAGAAATTTTTGGTGTAGATTATATTGTAAGTTAAACAATAGCACAGCATAAAATTGGCTCAATGTATAGAACATATTTAAATTTTAACCAGATTTCTCTTAACTAAGTAATATAGGTTTGGTATATTATAACCAACACTTAGAAAAAGTTATAAAATTAACAAAGTTATGCAAGGTTATAAGTGACGCTTTCAACCAAAACAACAATAGAAAGGGAAAAGGATCGCGGAACAACCACCATCGCTATTAACTTTACTTCCTTGAAAAAACTGTCTAAAGAATAACTTATATGAAGAGAAAGTTCAGCTTTAACATTGTTGGACAAAAAACCACCCAAAAAAAAAGAAGCATTCAACAAAAAACGATCAAAGAAAGATCGCTAGTCTTGGAATATACTATAATTCATTCAGCATCAGCACGTAACCAAATAGGAGAATCTATTTGAGATATAACTAGGATATTAAAGCCAATGAGAGAAGATTTATCATAAGAGAGCTCAAAGGAGGAACTGTACTCAAAAACAAGGTCACAATTTTCTTTTCTTTTTAGATCAGACCACCGGAAATTGGTTTGGTCTATGCGCTAGACTAGTAAACGACCTGTACAAGGAGAAAAAATATAATAGTTTTAAACCAAAGATTGTCAAATTGGTCCGTAATGACGTACCAAGCTCAACTCGATAAGGTACCTGATATCGAGCGATATGAACAGGACATACCATTTGGTATAAATATAATATAATATAATATAATATAATATAATATAAATATAATATAATATATAAATATAATATAATATAATATATAAATATAATATAAATATAATATAAGTTAAAATTAAAAAGGGGCGATGTCACTGAGGTGTTTATTCTCCTTGCACGGGAATTAGAAATCATTTACGAGTGACAGATAGTGCTGGGGAAGAGCAATGGAACTCCAAGTTTTTTTTCTCCCTCTTCTTCTCCCTTTTCTTATTTCTCCCTCCCTCTACTGATATCGTCGAAATCGATCACCGACAGTCGAAATCGACTATTACCAATCGATTTTGGAGGGTAATAACCTCGATCCACAGTACCGTCCGATTGCGAGCGATCTACATAACGATCAGTTGGCGGACCGATATATACCCCCGATACATATCGAAACAACAATCCTTAGTTTAAACATTAAGTGTTTAATTATAATAGCTTGTCTGTCTCTATCAACCAAGTTTTTAGGAAAGTCATATTTTCTCATTAATGTGTAATTACTTATATTATAATCAAGATACAACTTGTGAGTTGCAAGTATGCACTTGTTGTATTTATCAATAATACTTGACTTATATTTATGACAAATTAGTCGATATAGGTAAGTATGCATTTGTTGTATTACAAGAATGATCGATAGTATTTACTTTACATAAAAAATAAATTAATCGATGTGAGTATGCTTTTCTTTTAAAACACAAAGGATGATGAACGCTAGATTACTTTAAGAACAGACATCATTAACATTATTTTATTTATAGATATATAGAGATATAAAAAATATAGAATAAAATTAAAAAAAAAAGACATTCCTGACAACTAGGGAGGGTCAATATATGATGTCTTACCTTTTCTATTTCTTTTTCAATAAAATAAATATACTGATCTTTGGTTCAGATTTGACACTTGCTACTACACATCTGTTTATATGATTCTTAGATTTCTTCTGAAAGATAATAAAATGGTTTTAGTAAACTAATGAAGAAATCTTTGCTGTAGATTATGTTGTAATTTAATTACTCAACTTGAAATGGGTACAGACACGAACACATTAAATTTTCAACTTGGTTTTTCTATAGAAGTGATTTTAATTTGGCATAATTAAGAAAAGGGTACAACACCAACAAAGTTATGCAAGGTGACGACTCCCATGCTTTCAACCAAAATAACAGCAGAAAGGGAAAAGAATATAGAGCTATTAAATCTGCTCCCTACAGAAAGCATAACATATGCAAATATAAGTTATATCAAATACATTCAGTTTCTAGATTGTCCAATAAAAGCTTCAAAAAGCAAAAAAAAAGTAATTTACAAAAAAACCAAAATGATGTCATTAATCTTACAAACTTCTTCAATTAATTCAGCATCATCATGTAATTAACTAAGAGTAATGTTTTCAATACTGTCAAATACATGGTGGTACTGGTAGTACTTATTGGTCCAATAACTTATCAATACTCGAACAAGAATATACCGAGCGATATATCTATTATAGGCCCTGTACAACCTAGTACACCATGCTCGGTACGTCTTGGTATTGCTGTTTTACAAATTCTGAGAGAGATTCAGAGACAAGTGGAGGAGACATATACTGTCACAGGTATATAGAACATGTACTATACAATCTTTTTTTTTTAGTCTTTTTTAATATTTTTTTGGATCTCATTACATACCTATGTACCAAAATTTGGTATACAATACTCATAAAACCTACACTACTAGTACACACAATTATGAGATTAACATTAAAAGAATATATTTTGAGATACAACTACAATTACACTATTGCCAAAGAGATAGTCTTCATTCTCTAAGAACTCGTATTTGAATAGGACTTGTTTTGATACTTGGTAAGACAACATTTATGCAAACTCAAACTACCCTATACATTCCAACCACTAGTGAGCATTTGATATTTATTTCTTGTAATACTAGAAAGTAAGGATGCTTAAAAGATTTAAATCCATGAGTTTAAGATTAACTTTTAAAAGAAAAATAACTGATTTAAATCAAGGTTCTTCGTTTCGATATGTACTGATAGGTGTGGACAATACATACCACTCCGACATGATACTGATACACGAATCGCCCGCTACCGAGCGATACCGTGCGCCTCCCCGTGCGGGAATGAGGTAATGAGGCGTTGCCTCATCTATTTTTCTTTCTTTAAATATATATTATATTATACTAATATTATACTAATATAATATTATATTATATCGAAAAACACACACTATGCATACCGTTCAGTACCCGGTACAATACCATACCGAGATACACTCGGTACACCAGTACGTAAATCACCCGCTACCCAAAGAGATAATATTCATTCTCGAAGAGCTCATATTTGAATAGGACTTGCTTTGCTACTTAGTAAGACAACATTTATGCAAATTCAACTAAGATTTCAAGACTTCACATTAGTATCTACCAATCTAAACTCTAAACAATGACTAACATGGACCTATATAGACTCAAACTAACCTATACATTCCAACTACCAATGTGCATATGATTTTTATTTCTTGTGATACTAGGAAGTAAAAGTTTTACAACTACCCTATTGGTTTGATCGAATGCTTAAAAGATTTAAATCCATGAGTTTAAGATTAACTTTAAAAAAAAATAAATAGTTTAAATCAAGGTTCTCTGCTTAGATTTGTACCGTCCGGTATGAGCGATACCGAGCGATACTGTGCATCTCCCTGCATGGGAATGAGGTAAAGGCATCACCTCATATGTTTTCTTTCTTTTAATATATATTATATTATACTAATATAATATAATATAATATAATATTATATCGAGCGGTATGCACTATGCATATCATTCAATACCAAGTACAATACCGTACCGAGATAAACTCGGTACCATTCAATATAATATAATATAATATAATATAATATATTTATAATATAATATTAAATATAATATAATATAATATATAAAAAAATAAAGCTAACGACGTCACCTTGATCCTTCTCCCCATGTAGGGGAAAAAGAATCGCCCACGAGCGGCGAATCACGCAGGTCTCCCCATGTGGGGAGAAGGAATCACTCTCGGACGACGGACCAAGCCGGGGAACTAGTGAAGAGCAACGCACAAGTTATTTTTCTCCTCTTCTTCTCCTTCTTCTCCCTCCTTTTTCTTATTTCTCCCTTAATCGATCGTCTACGATCAAAATCGATTAACGATGATCGATTTAGGCGGTACCACCCGATAACTAGCGATCCACATACCGATCAACTGATGGACTGATACATACCGCCTGGTATGAGTGAGGCCTTACCACTGGATAAGGCAAATGTTGGTTTAAATAAAGTTATTCTTGAACGTGACTTCTAAAACTGATAACATAAATATAAATATAAAAATGATAATTTCTTACTTATGTAATTTCAATTATAATATTTAATTATGATCCTTATCAATCAGCACTAAATTACTATTATGCACTTGGGAAGTGTACCTCAGTGGCGGGCCCTGATTTAAAAATCCACCATCAAACTACATACATTAAATCTAGAAACCAAAAATAGAACATCAATCATATTAGGAATAATACTATTTCAAAGTAATTAAAAGAGAATCTAAGCATTAGCATAAAACTTATTGGTCCCTTCAATTGTTTGGGCATGCATTGTAGATTGTGCCAGCAACCAGCACAGAAGAGTTGCACTTACAAAAAGTGTCGCAACCCTAATTCGAACTTGTGGTGCACCTGCCAAGAAATTATGCTAACTAATCATCGATAATAGGAGAACAAAGTAATAATGATTTTAAACTTCATGTGTTTATTTACATTCCACTTGTCTACCTTCCTCAATTAGTTAATAAGAAACGCCTGTATTTTCTCAATAATGTTTTAAATACAATCGAGGGCACTTGCAAACCACAACCATGCATGTGTTGCATTTCATCTTGATTAGGTGCTTTCCGAAGGTAAAGTGGCGAACCTGAATTGCGCAACCCCAGAGGCATTTTAAAGCACCTGCGGATATTGGTAAAGTAGAAGTGGAAGAGGCAAAGTTGCCAACTTATAAAAAGAACATCTGCAAATGTTGGTAAATTAGATGAGAAGACAAGTGCAAAAACCTTCCTAATGATTTCATTTGAAGATCTCATTCCATTGGTTTCAAAACAAGATTTTTCGATGTGTTATAAAATAAAAAAAAAGCACAAAGGTAACAGAGGAACCCGCTTAGGTTTCAAAGGTAATAAGAGAAATTATGTAATTGTCAACCCAACTAAAGCTTCTCTTGTAATGTTGTCTACCACTCTAGTGCTTTATACTTACAAGAAATGTCTTTTCCACTAGATCACCTATAAAGTAATAACTTTAAATGATCTGATAAGTTATATAAATTAAAAAAAGAAAAAAATATATATGTAGCCAAAGAGACCATATTCATTTCCGAAGAACTCAAATGTGAATAGGATTTGTTTGGCTACTTGGCAAAAAAGTATTTATACAAATTAAGATTTCAAAAGTTCACATTAGTTCCCACCAATCCAAACAATGACCTATATGGACTGACAAACTAACCAACATAGACATATAATCCAACTGTTAGTATTTGATTTTTATTTCTAGGTGGTACAAGTCTTACAATTATCATACTGGTATGACTGATTGTTAAAAAAATTTAAATCTTTGATTCAAGATTAGCTTTGAGCAAAAAAATTGATTAAAATAAAGCTCTTATTGAATATGACTTCCAAACTATGAATACTAGTAAGATAAATGCAAAAATGATAATTTTGTATTTCTATAATCCCTTTTATTTTTATAATTTCCATTGTAATATCCTGTTAGAGTTAGAATATAACCAGTTATGATCCATGTAAATCAGTACTAGACTACTAGTGTGCATAAAGAAAGTGTACCCAGGAGCAACCTGATTTGAAAATCCACTATCAATCTACAAATGTTAAATCTAGAAACCAAAAAGTAGAACAAGAATCAAATTAGGAATAACACTATTTCAATGTAATCAAAAGAGAATCTAAGCATCAACATAAAACTTGAAAAAGTTGGTCCATTGATTTGGTAGTTTGATGGCAAGATTTTGTCCAATACTTCAACTATTTGAGAGTAGATATCATGCAATAAGTTGCATATTCTTGAAATTCCAAGATACAATAAATGAAATTGCTTCAAATTATGTTTTTTTCAAATGGTTAGCGATATCAAATAAAAAAATATAAGCTTGGATTACCGATCAACAAATATTTCTATAATTCTTAATAGTCGCATGTGGTAAACTAATAAAGAAATATTTGTTCAATATTACAGTGTAACTTAAACAATTACTCAACATGAAACAGGCCACATGTATCGAGCACATTCGAATTTCAACCTTACATCCTACCAAAGTGATATTAATTTGGCATATTATTATCATCGCTAAGAAAAGGGTACAAAAGAAAAGAGGAATGAGCATCGTTCAACAAAAAGAACAACCAAAAATGATCACTAATCTTATAATCTACTTCAACTTATTTAAAATCATCAAGAAATGAGGGTGGGAATGGAGGCGCAGAAGCCCATGAGCACCAGCCACTGCTTGAGGCTCCTCCACTTCCTCCTCCCAATCCACTCCGCCTCCATTACTTCCTTCCCCCGTCGCCTCTGCTCTATTATTATTATTCTCCCATGTTATTGGACCTATACACACCCAAAAGTAGCAACGACAACGAGCTCAACAACAGATGGGAGGAAGATCACCATGGCTACAACTTCCAAAGTTCAAAACAGCTGCTGCCTCCACCTCGTCACCTCGCCATCAATCTCATCGAACCGCTAAAATAGATCTCATAAAGATCGAGTATGTCTTCCATGCCAGATTCCATTAATAACTCGGTAAAATGAGAGTACTGCCAATAAGTTGCCTGCTAGTTGCTCGGTGAATAGTACCATCAGCAAGTCGAGCACCTCGAAAAAGCATGAAGACTGAGGTGAGCGCCTCGTGGTGATTAGCTCGATGTAATCCGAAGTCATCGACATTATTCCAGATACTTTGAAGATAAAAATATCGAGCATCCAAGATATCCTATATATAATGATCGAAGTCGAAAGTGATTTTTTGATCCAAAACTTCTGATATCTACATTAATAATTCAACGTATATGAGAGTGAACTCAGACCGATCAAAAAAGTTATTTTCACTGTATTATGTTAAAGATTAATATATATATATATAAAGAAATAAAATATTTTATTAAATATTCTACAGAGAGATAATCTTTAATAATCTTTAATAATCTTTAATCATCTCTACTAATCTTTTCTTGATTTTTTATCTATGTAAGCGATAAGAAAGGGACAACATATAATCTCGAACCCTTATCCATGTGGATAGACAAGTGTTAGGTGGTTTTTGATTTCTCATTTTATCCTGAATATCACATGAATATCAAATATTGAATGATGACTGACGATATCTCTCCATTAGTATTTAATTTATTTTATCTCCAAATTTTGCTTAGTTAAAAGAAAAAAATCATTGTTCAAGCAAAAGAAGATGTCTATGTTTGCACCACTCAAGCGCCACAAGTTGACATTCCAATATACAAACTTTGACCTAAAAAATTAGGTCAATTAATCTTGATACTTTTGGTATTTCTAATTCCAACTAGTTTCAGTTCAACCAATTTCTTCCATTGAATTTAGAATATATTATGGTAAAAATAATATGACTCACACATCAACTCTATATGGTCATGTGTTAGCCTTATCGCAACACCCTGACTTCAATTGGCCAACAAGCTAATTCCAAATCATCACCATTGTAACTTCGCATAAATGAAGCAATGACAACGTGCATCCAGCCAATATGGTCAACATGGTCGACACGAGGGTGTCACGTGGCCAATATGGTCCACATGGTCTACCTTCACACATCCACTATTATACGGACGATGTAATCAGGGGGTATAGCAATCCAACATAGGGGGAGGACAATTACAACCAAGTCTTTCATCCCATTATTGCAGGAGTTACATAATGGGATTCCAAATTTCCACTATAAAAGGGGCACATAGGTACATCTCGAGCAACTTAACTCTCCAAGCCTGACTTCTCAGACTTATTTGATCAATCAATATTAGAGTAGCACTTGGCAAATGAATCTTAGAGCACATTAAACCAAGGTTTTAAACAACACATTTTAGTAGCCAACTGAAGTCACGACACAGTTAACATTTCAAGATATATGTACATCCTTATTTCCCAAATTTCTAATAATGTCAGGTTGCTAAACACCTTAGTAACAGAATCAAACAACTATCAATTTTCACCAATAAAAATATGGATTATCCTTTCTTTCACATAATTACATGCTTATAAACTAAAATCCTACAAATTTTACTAGGACTACGCTGTAGTACGAAAGAAGATCAGGATGTGAGAAAATAAAGCAAGTAATCATAACTTGTTACCACTAAGGTGATTTTTAAATTCTGTTGTAATACAAATGAGTTAGTGGTGGCAACGGGGAGCACATAAAACAGGACACATTCATATTGTACCAGTAACACAGAATTTTATATATATATTCGTTTGAAAAAAGAATTGAAAATCATGTCAGAAATAACAAGGAGGAAGTACAAGCCACAAATATGGTTGTATATTCATGCATACTTCATAAGCAGCCATTGGGTATATGTGGATGCATATGCAATAGCTTTTTCCATATATGAAGTAATGTTACATAATAATGTCACATTGGTCAAATGCTATGATCATAATTGTTGTAGACCAATTTTGAACATTACTTCGAAGTAACCTAAATGAAGTATATATTTATGGATGTACTACAATTTCATTTATTTAACAAAATAAATATTGTTTGAGCATTATGCCTATCCTTTGTTTCGCAAGCAGAAAACAATATTGTTTATGAAGTTATAATGCAGACTTCATTCACATCTCTTAATGGAAGAGCATACAAGGAAAATTTTAAAGGAAACTGAACTTGAAAATGAAACAGGGATGGTTTTACTGCCTCTTGTTCCTAATTTTCATTTGTGTTTTGGTTACTAAACAATAATAACGAAATCAAACAACTATTCATCTTCCCTAATTAAACATGGATTACTCTGTTCTTTCCTTTGCATTAATACTTGCTGATACGATAGTGATATGTTAACAGAGATAGTTATAACACCTACTCATTACCAATTTTCTAACAACTATAGTTCCTAAACAAAATCAATTCATCATCACAAATAATGATATACATTCCTTGAGTCTTTTCCAGTGTTTTAAATAGGCGCTCGGGCGCTCGCCTAAGCGCCCAAGCAAGGCAAGGCGAGGCCCGAGCGCCTCAATCATCACCCAGGCGCGCTTGAGAGGCGCCGCGGGCGCCCGAGCCAGGACGCGGTTGAGAGCGCCGGTTTAATCGACCGAACCGGGCTTTTAGCTCTAGTTCGGTCGGTCGTAGTTGGTTCAATCGAACCAACTAACACTATATATTTCCGTTAACCCTAATCCTAATATGGAATCGAGATTAGCATCTCGCCGCCGTATTTGTTGTTGTCGCCGTCTTCACCGCCTCGCCGCTATCTTCGCCATCACTACTCTCGCGAGTGCGAGAGCTGCTCGCTTGGATTACGCCGACACCATCTATCGTCGTTTCTCTTCGTCATTCGGCACTGCCGTCACCACTGTCGCTTGCCACCATCGTTGTCGCTACTCCTCTCGCGTCGATTAGCTCATCATCTCGATTCTCATTATGATATTAACACTTAACAGGATACTATTAAGTTGACTAATTATTATAACTAATTATTAACAATATCTTATACTGTTAATAGTATAATAGTATACTATTAATATACTGTTAACACTTAACAATATATTAACAGTATAATGTATATTAAATATTAACAGTATAGTAGTATACTTGTTAATATTTATTACATATACAGTGTAATAATATATTTATTATATTAACAGTATATTGTAACATACTGGCACAATACATCAGTATACTGTAATAATATAATATATTTATTATATTAACAATATACTGTAGGGACATATATAATATATTTATTATATTAACAATATACTGTATAATATATATTAAATATTAATAGTATACTTGTTAATAAAGATATTGTTAATGGCCTATTAATAATATATTAATATTTAATAGTATATTATTAATTTATTGTTAACGATACTATTAAGTATTAAATAGTCTACTAATAACAATATTTTTATTTATTAGATTAATAATATATTATATTGATTTTAAATTTTAATAATATTAATTCTTATTTATTTGAAATTATTGTCAGGGTTCCAAGATAAATGACAAGTGTACAGAGTAGCTCAATAAATTCTCTAGTGACATTAAAAAAAGATCCGGCATGGAAGTGCAACTATCTAAAGGATCTTAAAGATCCTAATACAATTACGTACATATTCTGTGATAAGACTACTAGAGGTGGGATTTTTCGTGCAAAACAACATCTAGTAGGAAATTTAAAAAATGCAGCAGCTTGTAAGAAGTGTCCACCTAAGGTAAAAGAAGAGTTGCTGGCTTACATGAATGAAAAAAGATACAAAAGAATCTTATGAAAATTTATCAGAGGATAATGTTGAACATATCAGGGATGATGAAGAAGATTATTCCATAAATGTCAACTCAAGTGAAAAAAATATATACGACAGAAGAGGAAAAAAAGTTATGAGCACTACTACTAAGAAGCGTAAAAAGTGACCGATGGATCTATATATTTCAAGGATCACAAAAGCAACAAGGGCAAGCGAGAGGTTCAAAATTAAGACAAACAAATATAAGTGATGCTTGCGATAAGGAAATAAGAGGAAGAACAATTCAATACATTGCTCGTTTCTTCTATCAGGCTGGTCTTCCACTTAGTATCACACGTCTAGACAGTTTTAAGGATATGATTGAAGCTATTGGAAGATATGATACATGATTAAAACCTCAAAGTTATTATAAGATACGAGTTCCATTGTTGAAAAAAGAATTGGGGTATACAAATGATTTATTAAAGGGTCATAAAGAATCATGGGCAACACATGGTTGCTCTATTATGTCAGATATTTGGACCAACAGACGTAGCAATATAATTAATTTTATGATTAATTGTTCTTTATGGACCATGTTTGTGAAGTCAATAGATGCTTCGTCTTTTGTGAAATCTTGAGATAAGATATATGATTTGCTTAACAAGTTTGTAAACTAAATTGGATAAAAAAATATCATCCAAGTCATAACCGACAACGGAAGCAACTATGTATTAGCTGGTAATATCTATTCTTTAAATATTTTTAATATTTATTTATTTTTATCTTTAATTAAATCTATAAATTTTTTATCGTTTATTTCAGGTAAATTACTTGAATAAAAAAGACACCACTTATATTGGACTCCATGTACGGCACACTGTATCGATTTAATGTTGGAGGATATTGGAAAGATCCCGAACATTTAGAAAACATTAGAAAGAGAAATCTTTATTGTTGGTTTTCTTTATAATCATATTGAAGTTTTGAACATGATGAGAGAATTTACAGGCAACAAAGAATTGGTGAGATGTGGTGTTACCCAATTTGCTACATCATTTTTGATGTTACAGAGCGTGCACCGTCAAAAACATAATCTGAGAAACATATTTACTTCTAAGAAATGAGTGATAAGTAAATGGTCAAAAGAAGTAAAAGGTAAAAGAGCCACTGATATAATCTTAATGTCATCCTTTTGAAACCATATGGTTTACATATTTAAAATAATGAGCCCTCTTGTTCGTGTCCTTCGATTAATGGATAATGAAAATAAGCCTGCAATGAGATATATTTATGAGGCTATGGATAGAGCAAATGAGACGATTAAAAAGTTTTTTAATAAAAATGAAGAAAAATATGAGAAAATTTTTACAATCATTGATGAAAGATGGAATTGTCAGCTTCATCGTCCTTTACCTGTAATAAGATATTATTTAAATCCAGAACTTTATTATAAGTTTACATCTATTGGGTTTGATGCAAAAGTTCTAGATGGGTTGTATCAGTATTATAAGATTAGTTCCAAGCGTTGAAGCGCAAGATAAGGTTATTCATGAATTATCTTTATATAAAAATGTTGAAGGTCTTTTGGAATTGTGATTCGATCTAGAACAACTACATCCCCAGGTAGTAACAATTTGATATAATAATTTCATCTCTGGTAATTGATATACTATTATGTTATTGCTAATAATAACATAAATTTTACAATTGAATGGTGGAGTCTCTTTGGAAATTTCACTCCAAGCTTACAGCAATTTGCTATCAAAATACTCAGTTTGACATGTAGCGCTTCAGGTTGTGAGTGGAACTGAAGTGTCTTTGAGCATGTAAGAATCATTAAATACTTTTATTTCAATTTATTTATTTATTTATTTATATATATTAATATATTTTTAAATTATATTACATGACAAATTCACTCGAAGAGAAGAAATCGACTAGAACATCAACGATTACATGATCTTGTTTACGTAAAGTATAATCAAGCTTTGAAAGCTCGTCATGAATTACGAAATAGAATTAATCCAATCTCATTACAAGATATTGATGATTCAAATGAGTAGCTAGTGGAAGAAATGGGTGCCAACTCAGGATGCCGAAGACAAGCTTGTATTTGAAGTTGATAGATTGACATGGGAAGATGTGGCAAGAGCCTTAGGTGCTGGCGAATTACAAACATATACAAAGCAGATGACAAAAAGAAAATTAAGTGCAGCAACATCAAGCTCAGCTCCTGTTATTATTGAAAACATAGAGACTGAGACATATTTTGATGAAGAGGAAGGACAAGAGGAAGAGGACGTACTTAATGAAGATGATTTGTATGAAAATGACGATGATAATGACTATAATAAGTGATTTTAATGTAAAAGTTTATTGTTTTGAATTTTAAAATTTTTGTTAATGTGACATTGTGACTTGGTCATTATACTTCAGATTTACTTAATTAAATATGATATTTTTATTTAAATAATTATATTTATTAATGATAATATATATATTTTTTAATATTTTGTTAAATAATTATATTTATTAATGGTAATATATATTTTTTAATATTTTGATGTCTCGCTTCGCTCGGGCACCTCGGGCGTTTTGGGACCCTGGCGCCTAGCGCTTTTTTAATCACTGGTCTTTTCTTTTGCACACTCACGTTCTTATAAAATAAAATCTGCAATGCTCCACTTGGACTAGGGGACTAGGATGCAGAATGAAACAAGATCAGGATGGACAAAAAGAAAACAAATAATTATAATTTGTTATTACTTATGATTTCTGAATTATAAGTTGCAATACAAAAGAAACACTGCAGAGAGAATTCAGTGGTAGAAACCAAGAGCACCATAACAGAAGGCCCATAGGAAGTGACACAACCAAAGCACAAGTTGATACAAACACACTGCTTCCACTTATTATGAAAAGTAGTATTCGGAAAAAGAAACTTATTATTACCTGCAAAATCAAGTAGATAAGAAAATTGCTGAAACACAACAGTATATTGATTTATCCTCTTCATGGCATGATTTGCTTTCCCTGCATAAGATGAGAAAGAACCAAAATCATAAAAGGACAATTAACGAAACAAGAACTACATTACCAGTAGGTTTCCCTCATTTCAAAGTGACAAGGATGGTGCTTAACTCATATCCTCCTAGGCATGTCCTAGGTTGCTATGGTCACAAATGCAATCTGCAATGCGTGTGCAGCTAAAACAAGAACAGAATCAATAAGAATAAGAAAAGAAGAAGAGTCCAACACAAGGGAAAGAGATTGGGGAGAAAGAAATCAAGTGCTGTGTTTTACAAGCAAGATTACAACGGAAAGGCACAATCCGGGAGACCTCATATCCAATTTTGGAGTCTGTTTGCCAATCTTCAACCAGTAAACTCATGCTCAAGGATGAACCAATCTTGGAGTTTACCATGGTTCTGTTCCTGGACGAGATCAACGAGCACCAACCAAGAATTGTCGGAACCCAGACAAGTTCTTCAATGTCTTCCAGGAGTCCCTTGCCAAATTCTTCCACGAAGGGGCAGTAGAAACGGGAGAGAAGGGAGGAAAGAAGAGCAAGAAAGACAAACCCCAGTAACAAATAGAAGCCTAATGGTGAACTAAAGATTCAAGAAGAAACATAAAGAAATCCCGGGAACAAGAAGTTTCAATTGAAAGAGCAGAGCAAAAGTGTCCTCAATTGCGTCTCAATCTCCTACCCTCTGTCTATGCCCTCTTTCGGTTTTTGCCATGGCGATTAAGAACAAGAGGCAGCCTGAAGCAAAACCATAAATGATTCAAGAAGAACCTAAATAAATCCCAAAAACACAAAGAAGCCTAAAGAAATTCAAAAAGAAACCGAAAGAAATCTCAATAAATTCAGAGGAAAAGAAAATTAAACCCAATATTACAGAGAGAAAGAAGAAAGAAAACCAAATAGTGCATTCCTCCAAGTGAGATTTCCAAGTAGCACACATGAAGCTCCGGTTCGCAGAACCATCTTGGAGGATGCAGCATGTCTATTTGATGACTTGCACCTCTGTTCGTGATATTAGGGGTTACAGCGGTTCCATTTCCCATTGTGAAGTTAAATGCCCCAAGGAGATCACCTTCCTCCTCATAGCCCGATCATGACGAGAGAGTTCACAAGAACCAAGAATCCCAAAAAGGTTCAAGAACAAACCAAAGAAATACCAAGAAGAGATGATAGAGGAGAGGAGAAGAAGAGAACATAGAAGATTTAGGGAGAAACATTAAAGGTTTAGGGAAAAGGAGAGAAGAGGAAGAGAACATATAGGGTTTGATCTCAAGCACCAAACAGGGAAGAGAAGATAGTGAACAAAAAGCTGCGAGTTTGGGAGGGAATACAGCGTATAAGAGACGAGTGTTAAGATTCGTGACCTATCATCCTATCCTATATTTTCTATACTAGATCACTATATTTCTGATCAATGCATCCAGATTCCTCATGTATGGATCATATTTTTTCTGATCAATGCCTCAAGATTCTCTCATATACATGGGGTCACTATCCTCATATATACTGGATCAGTGCAAGCAAAGAACCTCTATGAATAAGACTAAGCCAAATATATAATGAAAAGATACTATAAAAATAATAAAACGAAGAGATAGTTCCAAAAAAAAAAAAAGATCAAAATTAAACCACGAGTCAATATTTATATTCTAGGTCAATCCTCCATCTCATCTGGGTTCACCACTGACCTCTTGATATCCTATATCATGCACATCCCATCAGATATCTTTAAAACATCTTTTTAATATGCAAAAGCTTGAAGGAATCACAATTTAAAATAATCAAATTTTCAGACAAAGATTTATAGAAATACAAGAAAAGATAAGTATAAACCTTCAAGATATTGAATAAGTATTCGATTATGAAATAGAGATATAAAAATTTTAAGTGTAAATGAAACAAATTTCTCTTGATATCTTAATTAAATTTTAGGTTAAATTAAAGAGAAAATAAATTGATTATCATAAATAAAAAATAATATAACATCCAGATCCATAATGAACAGAGAAATTCTAATAAAATAAAAAAGTTCAAACTTTTTGAAATATCATTCAAGTTCTTCACTAGCATATTCAAGAACCTCATGCAAGAAAGAGGATCTTGAAGTAAATTTACGCTTTCATCTTAAAAATGATAAAAGAATATAAGGAGATATTCATGACAAAGACAAAAAGTAAACAATAATGATAATTAAGAAATAAAAAATAATTGGAATCGTACAGTTCTATCGTAAGGGAGGAATAAGATTGAAATAACATAAGTTCGATTGCAAGACAAACATGGTGCTAAAGCCATCAAACAACAATCAAGAGAGTATAGAAAAAATAGCTAAAGAAAGAAAGGATAAGGGCAGGTAGAAAAATATACAAGAATTAGAAGTCAACATGTCAATAGATCAAGCAATACGCCGAAGGAGAGCATGATGCACCGAGAGTCTAGATGAACCAATGATATGTCGGACAACACAAGTTTCATGTTTTGTAATCATTTATGTCATGATAGTCATAGTTTAGGTCTTAATGGAGTTAGTTTTGGGTGTAACCATGCTAACTCAGTTAAGAACCCACTGGGCCTTAATTGGAGCTGATTTGGGCTCATTAGGTTCCCATTTAGTGACCGAAAATTAGGTCAAGTGGTGGCACCACCAGAAGACACGGTCTTATAGGCTGTGTTAAGCGGTGGTACCGCCCATACATAGTTTCCCAAACTATGTTAGGCGGTGTCAATCGAACCAACTAACGCATCAATAATTGCTTCTTCAACCCTAATCTCACTCGCAAATCACGATTGCGCTATCGACTCTGTTGCCGCCACTCGTCGCTCGCCGCTATCGCTGCCCGCTGCTCTTCATCATTGTTGTTGCTTGCCTCTATCGCTACTCACCGCTGCCACTGTCGCTGCTCGCCGTTATTACTTTCGATATTCTCGGTAAGCAGCTTTCTTGAAGTTAGCCACCTCGCTTATCATCGTTATGATATTGTTAACTTATTGTTAACGGTATACTGTTAACAATAAATTAACAATAGTATATTGTATATTAATAGTATACAGTTAATGTACTATTAACAATAGTTGTTTATAGTATACTGTTAAAGTATACTGATAGTAATATTTTTAATTTATTAGATTAATAATATATTATTTTGATTTAAATTTTAATAATACCAATATTTATTTATTTAATATCATGTTTCTAGATTTTCTTAATTTAATATTATTTTTATATTTAAATAATTATATTTATTAATTTTATTATATATTTTTTATATTTTAGCGCCTCGCTTCGCTCGGGCGAGCGCCTAACACCCCAGGCGTTTTGGGACTTTGGCGCCTAGCGCTTTTTAAATCACTGATCCAATATTCATGGATTTATGATAAATTAAGCTTTTTATTTCATCAATTTTCACTTGACTAATATTAATAGCAATTTTATGATAACTAGATCTCTACAACATCCACAATGAATAATAGTAATACTAATAGCAAACTCAAGCTCTACAAGAAATACATAATGAGCAAGAAAATAACTGACAATGCTATTTCGAATATCTGTTCATAGCTAAAAGACAATAATATTGAAATCAAGGTTTTCCGTACTGCCTTGAACAAAATAGGTAGTCAATGGCTAAATGAGACAAAGGGATCAATAAAGTTTTCTATCTCGATCCTTCTTCAGCATTTAAAAAAATGATCCTGGTAGTTTTTCAGTTTTTCTCTTCAAGGATTCAGCCATTGAGTCAGTGCTTGAGTCTAAAGATAACAACAAAAGATAGATGATTTAACAATTGTCTTCATAGCAAACTACATACACAAAAAGAAAAGACAACAAGAAATACCTAAAAGCTGGTCTTTAAGATGGTCTTCACATATTACAAGATAGAAGGTGCCAAGCAACCACAAGTTTGGTCACATTAAAGGAATTTTCTTTTTTTTATAACAAAACCTATTGTCACTACATAGTAATAATGCTTATTTCAGATATCACACTCATTGAGACTTGTGAGAAGTCTCTTTAGATTTACACATTCTTTGAACTCCAAAATACAATAAATGAAATTGTTTCAAATTAATTTTTTTCTTGACATACTTGGTGATATCAAGAAAAGAAATGTAAGCTTGCCTCTATGCCAACTAAAGAATTAGCTAGCACACTTCCATTTATATGATTCTTAGATTTCTACTAAATAAAAAAGTAGCTTTTGATTGTAGCAAACTAATGAAGAAAGCCTTCTTGTAGATTATGTTGACTTAAACAATTACTTAGCATGAAACGAGCTACATGTATATAATACACTAAACTTACAACCTAATATTTTTAGCAAAGTGATATTGGTTTCACACGTTATCACAGTCACTATGAAAATGTTACAAAATTAACAAAGTTATAGAGAAAGATACTTACATCCTTTCAACTAAAATAATTATGAAAAGAATACAAAGTGACCATCATCACCAAGGACTATCTACCATCCAAAATGGTACAAAACAAATGGTACATACGAATCTAGGCATGGACCAGTACATGGATCACCCCCATTTCAGGTGGTCGAATCTAACTCAATATAAAAAATAAAAAAACAATTGCAAATCACAAACATGAGCCCTCTTCTCATGAGGCACATGGAACGATGCTGCTACCACCACGGTCTATTTCTCTAGTATACTTCCTCTTCTTCTCCTCCTCTTCTCGTCCTTGCCTTCTTCCTTCTTCTTCCTTCTCCTCCTCGACTGCTTCCTCTTCTTCCTTCTTGTTCCTTCTACTCCATCCCTTCCTCTTCTTCTTTCTTTCTCTTCCTCCACTGCCTTTCCATCTTCCTTCCTCATCTTACTCCACCACCCCCTCTTCTTTCTTCCTCTTCCTTCATCGTCTCCTCTTCCATTGAGGCTATGAGAATAAGTTGCATATTCTTGGAATTCCAAGATACAATAAATGAAATTGCTTCAATTTTTTTTTTCCCATATGGTTAGCAAAATCAAATAAGAAAATATAAGCTTGGATTACCAATCAACATATATTTATATGATTCTTAATAGTTGCATGTAGTAAACTAATAAAGAAATATTTGTTCTATATTACAGTGTAACTTAAACAATTACTCAACATGAAATAGGCCACACATATCAAGCACATCCGAATTTCAACCTTACATCCTACCAAAGTGATATTAATTTGGCATATTATCATCATCGCTAAGAAAAGAGTACAAAACCAACAAAGTTATGCAAGAATATAACTTACAGAGAACACAGGTTCAGCTTCCACATTTTTGGATGAAAGCTCCAAAAAAAGAAGAGGAATGAGCATCATTCAATAAAAAGAACAACCAAAAATGATCGCTAATCTTATAATCTGCTTCAACTTATTTAAAATCATCAAGAAAATATGGTTTTAGATATAACTCTACGGGTATTAAAGACAGAAAGAATATTCATCTTTAGAGATATCATATTCGAGCAAAACTTGATATGCCACTTGGCAAATGAATCTTAGAGCACATTCAACCAAGTTTTTAAACAACACATTTTAGTAGCCAACTGAAGTCACGACACAGTTAACATTTCAAGATATATGTACATCCTTATTTCCCAAATTTCTAATAATGTCAGGTTGCTAAACACCTTAGTAACAGAATCAAACAACTATCAATTCACCAATAAAAATATGGATTATCCTTTCTTTCACATAATTACTTGATGATAAACCAAAATCCTATAAATTTTACTAGGACTACAATGTAGTACGAAAGAAGATCAAGATGTGAGAAAATAAAGCAAGTGATCATAAATTGCTACCACCTAAGATGATTTTTAAATTCTGTTGTAATACAAATGAGTCAGGTGCAAAGAGAATTTAGTAGTGGCAACGGGAAGCACATAAAACAGGATACACTCATTAGAATACGTAATTATATATATATATTGTTCGGAAAAAGAATTGAAAATTGTGCCAGAAATAACAAGGAGGAAGCACAAGCCACAAATGTATATTCATGCATACTGCATAAGCAGCCACTGGGTATATGTGGATGCATATGCAATAGCTTTTTCCATATATGAAGTAATGTTATATAATAATGTCACATTGGTCTAATGCTATGATCATAATTGTGTAGACCAATTTTGAACATTACTTCGAAGGAACCTAAATGAAGTATATACTTATGGATGTACTACTATTTCATTTATTTAACAAAATAAATATTGTTTGAGCATTTTGCCCATCCTTTGTCTCACAAGCAGAAAACAATATTGTTCATGAAGTTATAATGCAAGACTTTATTCACATCTCTTAATGGAAGAGCATACAAAGAAAATTCTAAAGGAAACTGAACTTGAAAAAGAAACAGGTATGGTTGTACTGCCTCTTGTTCCTAATTTTCATTTGTGTTTTGGTTACTAAACAATAATAATGAAATCAAACAACTATTCATCTTCCCTAATGAAACATGGATTACTTTGCTCTTTCCTTTGCATTAATACTTGCTGATAAGATAGTGATATGTTAACAGGGATAGTTATAACACCTAATCATTACCAATTTTCTAATAACTTTAGTTCCTAAACAAAATCAATTCATCATCACAAATAATGATATACATTACTTGATTCTTTTCTTTTGCACACTCACATTCTTATAAAATAAAATCTGCAATACTCCAGTTGGACTGGGATGCAGAATGAAACAAGATCAGGATGGACATAACGAAAACAAACAATTGTAATTTGTTATTACTTATGATTTCTGAATTATAAGTGCAATACAAAAGAAACACTGCAGAGAGAATTCAGTGGTAACCAAGAGCACCATAATGGAAGGCCCATACTGTGGAAGTGACACAATGAAAGCACAAGTTGCAAGCACACTGCTTCCACTTACTATGAACAGTTGTATTCGGAAAAAGAAACTTATTATTACCTGCAAATCCAGTAGATAAGAAAATTGCTGACACACAACAGTATATTGATTTATCCTCTTCATGGCCCGATTTGCTTTCCTTGCATAAGATGAGAAAAAACCAAAATCATAAAAGGACGATTAACGAAACAAGTGCTGACACACAACAATACATTGATTTATCCTCTTCATGGCCCGATTTGCTTTCCCTGCATAAGATGAGAAAAAACCAAAATCATAAAATGACGATTAATGAAACAAGAACTACATTACCAGTAGGTTTCCCTCACTTCAAAGTGAAAAGGATGGTGCTTACCATTCAATCTTTTGGCCTTTAACTGACCGTAATCTTTTATTATGTTCATAGTATTCCTTGATCTTGAACAAAATGAAACATTAAACATTTCTATATTGGTACCCTTTTCGTCAGCTTTCTAAAGATAGATTTTAATATTTTCATGTCTTTTAAGATTTAGTCTCAGAAGTCAAGGATCGATTGCAATTCTGTTTGTTCTTAAGAATTCCTCAATTAAATTTAACTAAAAGGTAGCATGATGACCAAAAAAGAAATGTTTAGCACCCCAACATTCCTGTCCTAATAACTCAGATCCTCCTAGGCATGTCTTAGGTCGCTATGGTCATAAATGTAATCTGCAACGCGTGTGCAGCTAAAACAAGAACAGAATCAAAGAATAAGAAAAGAAGAAGAGTCCAACACAAGGGAAAGAGATTGGGGAAAAAGAAAATAGGTGTTGTGTTTTACAAGCAAGATTACAACGGAAAGGCATAATCCGGGAGACCTCATATCCCATTTTGGAGTCTGTTCACCAATCTTCAACCAGTAAACCTCATTCTCGAGGATGAACCAATCTTGGAGTTTACCATGGTTCTGTTCCTGGACGAGATCAAAGAGCACTAATCGAGAATTGACGGAACCCAGACAAGTTCTTCAATGTCATCCAGGAGGTCCCTTGCCAAATTCTTCCACGAAGGGGCAGTAGAAACGGGAGAGAAGGGAGAAAAGAAGAGCAAGAGAGACAAACCCCAGTAACAAATAGAAGCCTAATGCAGAACTAAAGATTCAAGAAGAAACATAAAGAAATACCTGGAACAAGAAGTTTCAATTGAAAGGAGCAGAACAACAGTGTCCTCAATTGTGTCTCAATCTCCTATGCCCTCTTTCGGTTTTTGCCATGGCGATTAAGAACAAGAGGCAGCCTGAAGCAAAACCATAAATGATTCAAGAAGAACCTAAAGAAATCCCAAAAACACAAAGAAGCCTAAAGAAATTCAAAAAGAAACTGAAAGAAATCTCAATAAAGTCAGAGGAAAAGAAAATTAAACCCAGTATTAAAGAGAGAAAGAAGAAAGAAAACCAAAAACTGCATTCCTCCAAGTGAGATTTCCAAGTAGCACACATGAAGCTCCGGTTCGCAGAACCATCTTGGCGGATGCAGCATGTCTATTTGACAACTTGCACCTCTGTTCGTGATATTAGGGGTTACAGCGGTTCCATTTCCCATTAAACGTTAAATCACCCAAGGAGATCAACTTCCTCCGCACAACCTGATCAGGACGAGAGAGTTCACAAGAACCAAGAATCCAGAGAAGGTTCAAGAACAAACCAAAGAAACACCAACAAGAGATGATAGAGGAGAGGTGAGGAAGACAACATAGAAGATTTAGGGAGAAACAGGAAAGGTTTAGGGAAAAGGAGAGGAGAGGAACAGTCCATAGAGGGTTTGATCCCAAGCTGCAAACATGGAAGAGAAGACGGTGAAAAAAAGCTGCGAGTTTGGGAGGGAATACAGCGTATAAGAGACGAGCGTTAAGATTCGTGATCCTATCCTTTTATTTCCTAAACCATGAGTCAATAATTAGATTCTTAGTTAATCCTCCATCTCATCTAAGTTTACCACTGACCTCTTGATGTCTTACATCTTGCACATTCAATCAGATATCTTTAAAATATTTTTTTAATATACAAAGCTTGAAAGAATCACAACTTAAAATAGTCAAATTTTCAGACAAAGATTTATAAAAACACAAAAAAGGATAAGTATAAATCTTGAAGATATTGAACAAGTATTCTATTATGAAATGGAGATACAAATTTCTCTTGATATCTTAATTAAATTTTAGGTTAAATTAAAGATAAAATAAATTGATGATTATCATAAATCAAAAATAATATAACATTGGATAATGAATGAAAAATTCTAATAAAATAAAAAATTTAAACTTTTTGAAATATCATTCAAGTTATTCACTAGCATGTTCAATAACCTAATGTAAGAAAGAAGATCTTGAAGTAAATAGATGAAGAAGAATATAATTATTTAGACTTACATCTTAAAAATAATAAAACAATATAAGGAGACATTCATGACAAAGACAAACAGTATACAATAATGATAATTAAAAAAATAAAAAATAATTAAAATCATACAATTATATGAAGAGTAAGATTGAAATGGCATAAGTTCGATTGCTAGACAAACATGATGCTAAAGCCATCATACGACAATCAAGAGATACAGAAAAAAATAGCTAAAGAAAGAAAGGAGAAGGGTAATAGAAAAACATACAAGAATTAGTATGATAAAACTAATACAAGAATTAGTATGATAAAACTAATAGGTTAAGAATTTTATGGGATAAATAAGTATTAAAATAAATCTATTCAGGATACCACTTTAAGAACCGTAAGACAAAAGATAAAATATAAGAATAAGCGTATTATTGATTCTATACTTATAATTCCTTAGCTTATATTCTATGTATCGCTTGGATTTAATTTTATGATGATAATAACAATTGAAAATATCAAACTCATTCGAGGATGGAAGAAACCATTTCAAAAAATTAAAGAGAATATATTGAATAAAAAACTATAAAAACTATGATAAATTAAAGTAAGTGATCAAGTGAATGACCTTAGTCTCCTTGTGTGTGAGTTTTTGCTTATTATCTCATGGATCTATCCTTATGAATCGTTGGTATTTGATTTTCACAATTGTAATAAATAATTTGAATAGGTAAAATCGTTAAAGAGAGAAACCACTTTGAGAACTCGACATGCTAACAAAAGTATCCAAGAAGCAAGTAGAGAATGGGATCATTATTTTGCCCTCGTCTTTAGCTCAATCTCTAAGTCTCTTAGATTCCTATCTCTCAAAATGAATTATTTTTGTAAGTCCTTGTATGAAATAAAAGGTAGAAGATCAAGCTCGAATTGAATTAGCTTTGTTGTTAACCTCGAGACAAATAGGAATGGATCAACCCAATCCATATGAACCCCTCTAATCAAAAATATCAGACATACACATTAAAACATGTCTTTAGTACTTTTATTTTTAATTTAAATTAAAATATATCACTTTTACATAGATAACGACTACACATAAAGGATATTTTAGTTTTATTAAAGTATTTTTTAATTATCTAAGTCTAAATATCGACATTATCAATTAACGCATCCTCAATTTCCTTGAGATAAATTTGATATTTATAAAGAATAATTATTTAAGATAAAAAGATCTAAAATTCAATCAATAGATTAAGAAAAAAATTAATTTCTAAATTATTATCATTATTTTTGGTTGACTATGTCTTTTTGGATTTCTCATTATAGAGGAGATTTTGGTATCCCTAGTAAGACACCTCAGGTCACACTGGCTCCACCTTTAATCATACTCGGTGCCACCTTATTAAGAATCATAAGAGTACTTCGAAGCACCATAGAAGTAATCATTTCCAAAACCAATGTGACGCATTACTGGAAAAACACAACTCAGTTCTGAATCGACGCAAGACATGCCCACGTTGTTCGGAACCAAAAATAATCCAACAGAGACGTATCTCCACAAAAGATGAGAATGGAAGAGTACCTACGAATAGAGAAATCGACCCCTTAAAATATTAGAGGCACCAAACAAGCTCACGGAAGATAAACTCCCCACTTCACGTATAAAAATTGTCCTTATAGGCTAGGGAATATATTCGTAGATCCATAAAAAGACAAACTTAAACTTCGGAGGAGTTACGGTAGAACCCCACATCGCATTGCCATGTTGTGTCGGAGCTCAGAATCGGCGATCTCTCAAAGAAATTCTAACTATAGACGCCTCTGAAAAAGACAACATATGTTGAATATCAGATTTTAATTATGAAATCAATTAATGAAGTTATGATCTAATCAAAGTTTGAGAAAATGTAGGACTAACTTCGATCATAAAAAGACTAACGATTGAAGCAGAAAATTAGACGTTGGGCCGAAGTTAGAGTTGGGCATCAGGCCGGAAGAATCGGACATTGCATTAAGATAAGATATTATGGAAGTCAACATGTCAATGAATCGAGCAATACACCAAAGGAGAGCATGATGTATCGAGAGTTTGGATAAACCAATGACATGTCAGACAATACAAGATTTATGTTTTATAATCATTTATGTCATGAAAGTCATAGTTTAGATCTTAATTGAGTTAGTTTTGGGTATAACTATACTCAGTTAAGAGCCCATTAGGCTTTAATTAGGGTTAATTTGGGCCCATTAGGTTCCCAGTCAGTGACCCAAAATTAGGTCATGTGGTGGCACCACCAGAAGACACAGTCTTCGTGTCAACCAATAGTACCACTTATACATTCTCCCAAACTATGTTAGCCAATGGTACCACCCAGGCTAGTGGTAGCTGTTGAATCTCGGATTTGATGATAAAATCAATTGATGAGTTTTATGATGTAACCTGTATATTAAAGATGAGTGATGCAAGATTAACTACGAGGATAAAAACGTAATACAAACTAATGTTGGGCCGAAGTCAAGTTTGGGCATCGGGTCAGAGTTCGGACAATGTAGTGGGAACTCATCAGGAGATCGTCGAAAGCTCGTCGAAGGTGATCGGGGGCTTGTCGGGAGTTCGTCGGGACCTTATCTAAGGTGTTCAAGAGCTTGCCGGGCCAAAGGTGATTAGGAGTACGCCGAGAGTTCATCAAAAGATGATTAAGAGACTCACCGAAAGTTCGTCGGAGGATATCAAGATGTTCACCAGGAGTTTAGAAGATCAATTGACATGCTGGACAAGAACGATTGTAATTGTGTAGTGTGTTATAGTTAGCATCATAATTGAGTCCTAATTGAGTTAGATTTAGTAAAATTCTAATTAACTCAATGTGAGGTAACTGAGTCCACTTTAGTTTAGATTTGAGCTTAGTGTGAGCTTATTTCATTAACCTAAGGTCAGGAAGGACACGGTCTTCGAAAACAGTCTCTAAAAAGATAGTCTCCGAGAATACATAGTCTCTAAGAAGACATAGTCTTCAAAGACACATTCTCTAAGAAAAAATAGTCTCCAAGAAGATACAGTCTCTAAGAAATTTAGCTCCATTCTTGAAGCCATTTAGGGCCTATAGATACCCCACCCATTCTTACTTGAGGATGCAAGAATCAAGAGTGAAAAACTTGTGAAAACATTATTGTAATTCCTTAAGAACTCCCTCTCTTTTCATTAAGTTAGTTTTTGTTTAAGAGAGGGCTGAAAGAATTATAAAGGTTATCTCTTAAACCTATGAAATAGAGAAAAGTGTAAGGGGTTTTAATCTTTACTTGTGGAAGAAGATCATTAATGGACACCGATGGGCCTCGACGAAGGATGACTCGAGAAGTGGACATAGGTCAAGCTTTTGACTGAACCATTATAAACTCTGTGAGTCTTCTTTACTTGCTTTTTATTTTAGCATTCAATAGTTAAATCGAGATTCTTCATTCATTCTTAAGTTTAATTGCTCTCTAACTTAATGAAAAATGCTTTTAGTTTCAGTTTTTACTTTAAGCACATTCTTCAAACTGAGTACACCTTTCACTTATACTAATTCACCCACCCACACCCCCCCCTCTTCCCACTCTTAGTGCTAACTCGGTCCTAATAGTGGTATCGCTAGAGCCCAAGGTTTCAGACTCCGTATAATGATAGTACCACCCATTAATGGTAGTAGTATCACCAACACCTTGGAAACATCGACAATTTAAATTTTGGCTCTATTTTTGAAGCCATATGGGACCTATAAATACCCTACTTATTCTTACTTGAGGAAGCAAGAATTGAGATAAAAAAAAATTATGATTACTAGTGTGAAAATGTAGTTGTAATCTCTTGATAGCTCTCTTCCTCTTAAAGTTTAGGTTTTATTCGAAGGGAGGAGTGAGACTTGTAAAGGTTCTCTCCTAAACTTGTAAAAAGGAGTAAGGGTTGTAAAAGGACAGTTGATCTTCACCCACTGAAAGAAAATTATTAGTGAAAGCCAGTGGCCTCGATGTAGGAGGAATCAGGAATGGACGTAGGTCACAACAACTGAACCACTATAAATCTGGTGTGCTCTTTTCCTTATGCTTTTTATTCGTATTGCTTACTAATTTAGTTGCTCACAACACTTTACTCACTTTCTAAGTTAAAACACATTTTTGATATCGGTTTTCATCAAACAAAATTTTTAAATCAATGAAATATTATGAAAGCACTAACCCCCCCCCCCTCCCCCTCCTCTCTCTCTCTTAGTGCTGATATGGTCGTAACTATTAGTATCAGAGTCAATTTTTCTCAATTTGTTTAACACCCAAGAGAAACCAAATAGCTTTTTCCAAAAATTAAGAGGGTCATTTTATCACTCGTCCTCTTATGTTTAATAAGATGGACTACACATACTGGAAAATATGAATATGGATTTTTTTAATTTTTATAGTCTTTGATTTATGGAATATTATTGAATGTGATTTTCAAAAATCCTCTAGACCAATAAATGAATAGAATAATCTAGAGAAAATATCATTTTATTTAAATGTGAAAGCTATGAATGCCTTATTTTGCGCTTTTAAAAAAAAATTTAATCATGTTTCTATATACGAAACCATACATGATATTTGGCACATACTCAAAGTGATACATGAAGGCACAAGTAGAGTTAAAAAAAAGAGTATAAGATTAATCTTTTGATACCTGGTTTTGAATGAAACTAAGCGAAACTATTAAAGACATGTACACCCATTTTACAGATGTCGTCAATAGTTTGAAAGCTCTTAGTGAATCTTTTACTAATCTTGAACTTATTAATAAAATTCTTAAATCCTGAGATCCAAAAGCAACTATAATTTAATAAGCAAAGGACTTGAACTGTTTTTTGCTTGAAGAACTTATCGGGTCATTAATGACCTATGAGATGACATGTATGACACATGATGAATATGAGAATAAACTTCTAAAGAACAAGAAGGATATGACACTTAGAACTAAAGAATATCACTCGAGCAAAAGCTCAAGTGATGATGATGACTTGGCACTCTTAATAAGAAAATTTAAAAAATTCATAAAAAACAAAACAAATATTGTAAAATAAGATACTAAGAATAAAAATGAACTTAAAACAGACACAATCATCTGTTATGAATGCAAGAAGCTAGAACACTTGAAAAGTGACTGTCCCCAACTGAAGGTGAAGCTACCAAGGAAAAAGAAAGCACTCAATGTGACTTGGATGAATCGAGTACATCCGAAGATGAAGAATAAACCAATAAAGATGAAGTAGGGAACTACTCATTAATGACTTTTGGCAATGAGATATGTGACCTAAACGAATCTTATTTATCTTATAGTGATTTGTTTGATGCTTTTAATAATTTATATGATGAGTTTAAATTAGTTAGTAAGAAACATAAATTTCTAAAAATTGATTATGATTCTCTCTAGTAAATTTAAAAAAAATTAAAAAATGAGCATGATAATTGTATGTTAACCTCTTATACTCAATATGAAGAGTCAGACTTAGTCAAAAAGAAAAATATGGTTCTACAACAAACATTATAATATTTTAAAATAGAAAACAAGTCATTAAACATTATCCTTGCTAATAATGGTCATGTATATAGAAAAGAAGGAATTGGTACAAAATAGTAAAACAAAAGCTAACTATATTTGTTAAAGAACCCACATTACATATTTTCCTAAAAATAAATATAATTTTTATGTAGATGTGGAGATTATGCTTATAAATATTTATTTAAAAAATATAGCTGACACAAATTAGTTTGTGTCCCTAAGGGAACCATAAACAACTCAATGCATTTAGTCAAAATAGGTAGATCTTGTCATAAGGGACTTAAAGCTAAATGGGTACCTATAGTAAATCCCCCTTTCTTGTAGATATGTCTATAATCAAAAGCTATGAGCAAAAGATAGTACTTTGACAGTGGATGCTTGAAGCACATGACCAGAGATCCAACATATTCTTTAAGCTCACTAGCCAACACATTGAATTGATTGCCTACGCTAATGCTGATTTGTTGGATGTAGAATAGATATAAAAAGCACATATGGAACATCAACTCCTAGGTCATGTACTTATTTCTTGGTCTTCTAAGAAATGAAATTATGTTACATTATCTATAGTCGAGGCTGAATATATAGCAGCTGGTGCATGTTGTGCATAATTTATTTGAATGAAGAACACTTTAGAAAATTATGAACTTTACTTGAAAAGCATCTCTATAGAATGTGATAATACTAGTGCTATTTGTTTAACAAAGAATCTCATTCAACACTCTAGAACTAAACATATTAATATTAGATATTATTTTATTAGAAATCATGTTAATAATCATGATATATCTTTAGATTTTATTGATACAAAACATCAATTAGCATATATTCACTAAACATTAAAATGAGGAACAAATTGATTTCATTAGAAGAGAGATATGCATGTTGAATCTTCCAAACATATGATCTCTTTTCATATATATTTTTGGATCATTATCTTAATTTCCTATGATTTTTTACTCTTGCTATTTACAAAAGAAGAGATTTGTTAAAATAATTCATGTTTTTTTTATTTTCATGACTTGATGTTTCATTTTTCATGTGACATTGATGTAAATTTTTGCACTATTGAATCCTTCCCTTCTCTTTTTTGTTTTGATAATGACAACTGGGAGAAAAAGAAACATGAACTTGTTAACTTGCATATATAAAAAAAAAATTGCTACCTTGCATGGTTCAAAACCTTGCTAGTTGCACTTTTCTCCTTTTTATCGATGACAAAGGAGGAAAAGATATGATAATGATTTGAAATTTAAATCATGTATGGTATAATGTACTTTGATGTTTTGAAATTATGTTAATTTGAAATTATGCATGCAATACTCATGATTTTATAATGATGATGTGAGGTCATTCTTTTAACTTGAATTCAAAGGCTATCAATCTTTTGAATTTTAGTTTGTTTTATTTCAATATGGTATATAGATATGGGGAGTTTAGTTAAAACTTCATCATCAATTTGTTGTTATCATCAAAAAGGGATAGATGGTTGAATCTTAGATTTTGATGATAAAATCATTTGATGAAATTATGATCTAATTAACATTTAAAAAAGTGATGCATGATTAACTTTGATTATGAAAAGGCAAAACAATTGAAGTAGAAGAATTAAATGTTAGGCCAAAGTTAGAGATTGGGTATCGAGCTAGAAAAATCAAACAGTGTGCCAAGATCGAATGTTACAGGAATCAACATACCGATGGATCAAGCGATATGTTGAAGATTTGGACAATGCATCAAAAGTTCGGACGAAGTTCAAATAAACCAATGACATACTAGACAACATAGAATTCTTATTTTGAAATCGTTATGTCTTGATCATCATAGTTTATATCTTAATTGAGTTAGTTTTAAGTGTAACTATGATAACTCAATTAAGGACCCATTGGACCTTAACTAAGGCTGATTTGGGCCCATTAGAATGCCCATTCGATAACCCAAAGTAGGATCAGGCATTGGTACCGCATAGATTGGGCGGTGGTACTGCCAACATTTTATGCTGGCAGGTAGCAGTACTGTCCAAGTTTACAGTAATACCACTAGAGCCCAATCTCCCCACTTTGACAAGCGATAGTACCAACTATTAATGGTGATGGTACCACTAGTACCTTAAAAGAAAAATTGACTTCATTTTTGAAAGTCATTTGGGGCCTATAAATACCCACTTATTCTTGCTTGAGGATGTAAGAAAAGTGAGCAAAAATTATGATTGAAAGTATTGTAAAGCTCTAAGTGTTGAGAGTTCCCCTCCTCTTGAAGTTTAGATTTCATTTTAAGGATGATGTGAGACTTGTAAAGGTTATCTCCTAAACCTATAAAAAGGAGAAAAGAGTTGTAAGGGTAGTTGATCTTTGCCTATGAAAAAAAGATTGTTAGTGAAAGCCGATGACCTTGAAGGAGGAGGAATTGAAAGCGGACATAGGTTGCGATGATCGAACCACTATAAATTCGGTGAGCTCTTCTCCTTTATGCTTTTCATTTTTATTGCTTACTGATTTAGTAGCTCACTACTTTTACTCACATTCCAAATTTAATATATTTTCAAAATGAATTTAATCGAATAATTTTTTTGAATCAACATAATTTTTCAAAAACACTAATTCAACCTCCCTCCTCTTAATGCCATTACTAGGATCCTAACAAAGATCAATTTCAAGATTAAATGATTGTCGACTATCAATTAGGTGTTGCAGTTGAAAAGTAAGCTATAAGCTCAACGGGAAAGAAAAGAAAGATGGGTTTTCAAAAGCAAAAGGAATAAGTAACAAATAAGAAATTGGGTTAGGAGTTTAAATAAAAGCGAGTTCAACTCAATAGATTAAATGAAAGAAATGATTCACTTCAAGTATAGGTTGGGCAAGCATCTCTGTTGTTAAGAGAGTTTGTATAGCTGAAATGAAATCATACTATAGAAATAGGAGATATATGGTGGGTGCGCCTATCTTATGATTTTTCTTTTTCTTTTTTTTTTGGTTTGATGCTATGCAAATGTTTATTTACTACATTCTTATCATATAAGGTGCATATGATACAAGCACTTGAACAAGCATGGTCGGAGTAACAAGTCATTCTTGTTTCCGATGTTAGGGAAGGAAATTCCAATGATAAATGAGATGCGCAGGAGAAAGAATTATTTGAGTTTAATCTCCTTTCAAATTTGTAATGAAAGGTGTTGTCGACTCGAACTGCTTAGAATGCAGTGCAGGGTTCATAGAATCATAAATATCTAGCTTGCTTTAAAGCGCTAAGTCCTGTTCATTGGCTATATAGTATCGATATTTCAGGAACCTTACAGTTTCTCTTTTCTCATTTATTGAATTAAAGTAAGCTGGAAACCAAATTGAATCATTTCTTATTAAGTCAACAACATCAAAAGTAGTGCTAACTCACTAACGCACAACAATAAAGGTTACTTGTTAGATCTAAAGCAATGAGAAAGTCCATATCGAGAAAGGACAAAGTCAGCTAGAAAGGAAGGACGATGTTTACTACCCTACCTGGTGACAAAGTAAGAAAACGATGAAGGGGGAAGGAACATAACAAGTTTCTTGGGGTGCAAGTCGAATCGAAGTTATTGCTTCATCCTAGTCAACATAAGAATTAGTAAATTCCAATTAAACTAGTAACAACATCAATATTAGGAGAATCCATAATGCCAGTTAAGTCTAGGGTCAATTCCTACGAGAAGATCTTCTAAACTAAGATTAAATAAATATTTAAGTAGAGATCGAGCAAGAGAATACAAACAGGTGACAGAATAAACAAGGGTAGAAAGTCCAGGTGCAAGTGGTTCATAGGGTTGGGTGCGAGTTTAATCTTATACAGATATAAAAGCCAAAGATCATATAGCTTGAATTGAATTGCCCAATTGATTTGTGTCTGTTCGAGGTGAAGAGTAGAGATCTTATCATTTCTTATCACTCGTTCTATATAAGATAACTATTCTATTCAACAAGGGTACATATAATGAGAGACCTAAGTAAGAGATTCTGCCTGAAACCCTGCTGATGCTGATTCAACTGCTTAAACTAATTCTAAAAGAAGAGATTCAACTCATTCATTTCACTGACCCTATCCAGATCAAAGATTAATTTATTCACCACCATAAGCCGAGTCAAACACAAATCTTAATTCTATTACTTACTTACATATAGAAAATGATCTTAGCATAAAAATAAATGGAACTGGCTCTTATTCTGATTCTTACTCTTACTTCATACTATGATTCTGATATAACTTCTTCGAGAGCTCACATTGTTTTTTATCCATCTTCAAACCTTTAACTTTCACTATAAACTTCCTTTTGTAAATCACTTTAGTCACTCGTAGGAATATTAACTCCGTTAGCAAGCCGAAACTTTATTCTTTGGGTCTCTACTCGGCTCGAAAGAAGAAATTTATTCTAGAAGGAAGATAAAGATAGTTGAGACAGTATTGTGTTATCCGCGTTAAGGTAAGGGTAGCTTCACCTTAGACTTACTCCATTGGTTGGGCATGAGAACTTTGATTCGACATCTGATCCTGAAACTGGTTATGGTTTAGACTACTCAGCTCTAAAGTAAGAATTGAACTCTAAAATCAGAATTCAACTCTAAAGTGATACGGGTTTGAAGCTGATAGGGTTCTTATTGAAATAGAAGTTTTGTTTGCTTGCTTGCTTGCTCTCTAAAGAATGGAGGATAATCAGATGGATCCTAGACTTAACTCAAGTACAACATTAGCACTTCTGTTTCTACCCTTGCTTGTTCCCTTAACCGTAAAAACAGAGGCAAAGACAAAGGCAGAAAGGCCTGTTCCAGTTGCCTAACTTCTATTACAGGGGAATTGCCAATTTCAGTTATAGAATCTTTAGCCAGAGGTATATATATATATATATATATATATAAAAGATGGGTAAACTAACCAATCTAGTGCTCCCTTCTATAAAGTAAGAATTGAACTAAGGTATTACCTAGTGCATATCAGAATTGAAGGTGGTATACTGAGAATTAAGAAGAATAGAGAAAGTAAAAATGAAGCATAATAATGTTTTAATGCAAGTATATAGAATAATAAAGTACAATATAGTACATTTACTGTCACCTGAGACAGATTCAACTCTACCATACGGAGTGAATACAACATCTCTCTACTCCCTCTCGCCACCTTAGTTTCATGCTTTTCAATCTATTTCTGGTGCTTTTCGATCCTATTCTAGTATTTTATACATTAATTATATTTCATAAAAAAAATACTTCTACTTCCTCTGTATCTAAGAATGGAAGAAACTATAAAGTGAGAATTAAACTCTTTCTCGCCAACCCGCCTACCTAAGTATAATAAAACCCGCCTACCTATGTATAACATTAGGAATTAAGCTGTTCACCGGCTCACTTAACTGAGTCTTGTGTAGCACTATCAAGCATAAAAATAATTATCTCTCTTCTATCTTATAACTCAACTTCTAACTCTACAATTGTTGAACAATTTGTCCGATCGGTCTCTCCTTGTAGAACGACTTGTTCGAGTTGCATCCCAACAAGCAATGGGGGAGAGGCACAAACTCTATAAGTAGGTTGTTAAAGAATATTGAGTTGGAGCAGGTTGGGTGCGAATAAAAGAAAGAAAGGGAGTTTAATTGAGAAAGATAAGAAAGAAGGGTTGGGTGGACAACTTCACCAAGCTTTAGTAGTATTAGTAATACGCAGGGGTTGGTTCTTTAGCGCCTAACCCTATCACTTGGTTTTACCTTGATAGATAGGATTTAGTTAGGATTTAGATATGATTTCCCCAACATATGTTAGTTGAGGGAAATCCTCCTTCTCATTATGTATAAATAAACGATGAATCAATGAATCAATCGGGCATTTTCATTACTTATTCTTATTTCCAACATGGTATTAGAGCCCCTCTCTCTATAACAGAGATTATCTTTCTTTTTTTTATTCACTGTCAAATGACAGTTTCTATCATTATTTCTTCATGGACAACTCCGCTGCGAAACCACAGAGACTCAGGGGTCATCCACCGCCACCATCTTGGACATCCTTTGCTTCCTTTGCTCCGAAGGTAACTCTCTCCTCATCGGTGCAGATCTATCTCTTCTTCACAAGCAGCTCTCGTCGATGTCGAAGCTGGAGATTTCTAGTGCATCGGCTTTCTCTTCCTCCGTTGCTTGTTGGCTTTCTCAATTCCTCTACCGAGACATTCTTCTGCACGAGGTCATCTTCCTTGTGCACCACCACTGTCGCATCAGCTCCAACAAGCAACGATACCTTGCCTACCCCATCTGCAGTAGACGATGGCTTCTACACCTGCTCGCTGGCGCCATCCCTCCTGCAGCCTCTGTTGCTCTGTTCTCTTTGCTGAGAGTACCTGTATGGGCCGTCGCTCATCGTCTCTCAGTGCTCTACAGAGAGGGCACAACAAGTTCTTTCTCCCTGTCAAACGACAGTAAATCTACGATCGTAGCGCTTCTCTCGCTGCCCTTCAGATCTACCGATTGCCCCAGCCATAGCAGCATCTCCTCCGTCAAAGTCAACCACCGTCAGGTCTTCACCGTAACTTCCTTCCTTCAGTTTTCATTGATATCAATTCAAGATCGACATCCTTAGTTCAAGATCGGCGTCCTTACAGGAGCTCGATCTTGCGGGGGCATGATAAAAGATAGGATTTAGTTAGGATTTAGATATGATTTCCCCAACTGAATGAGGAAATCTCGTATGTTAGTTGAGGGGAATCCTCCTTCTCATTATGTATAAATAAACGATGAATCAATGAATCAATTGGGCATTTTTATTACTTCTTCTTATTTCCAACAGACCTTAGTTAACATCTAGGTAGAGAATTCTCTAACACTTCAAACTTCTTTTGTTAGCACACTAGTAATAAATTATGCTTCTATTTATTCTGGAGTCGAATGATTAAGTCGAACGTGACTTTGCGTAAATCAATCCTTTGATTCTCTAATTATATAATATATATCACTTGCTCTTGAAGCAAGTAAAGATAGACTATATACTATCTGAAGCGAGTAAAGACACACTATCTACTATCTATAGAACTTAACTAAGCTAATGTCGAAAACAAAAAGAGACTCATCATGAACAAACTAGGATTCAACTCATTCATAAGGATACTTTGTTAGAGCTAGAAAGAACCACATAGTGAAGTGACTTATAGCCAAGAACTCATCTGTAAGATTCATCTCGAACGGAACCACTTGCGGAGGGCTGACGTTAATTCTTTATTCTTTTCTACCTTACCCTTAAGTATTAAGTACCAGTGTAAGGTTACAAATATTATTTATATACTAACCCAATGAACTAAGCTAGATTCAACTTCAATTCCATTCTCAAGATAAACTCTCATTTCAACTTACCTTCCTGCACCAAGACCTTCTAACATTGAATTGCCAAAACCTTTAATTCAAACATAAGGATACTCTTCAAGAAGGACTTTAGGGACTCTATCACAAATAAAGGAGCTAGAGCCTTAGACATAAGTTCCATTCCTACTTTTAGGAGTCTAAATTCCTATTAGACATGAAGAAGATAAAGATTCAACATAAAAGATAGATTTTACAAAAGATGAGAGATTTTACAAAAGATAGATAAGTTGTTTCAACAGAAAGAGAGTTCGAGGCTGAATTTATTAAATCTTAAAATTTGATGATAAAATTAATTGATGGGCTATTGATCTAACATGTGTGTTAGAGATTATTGATGTAGGATTAATTACGATAGAGAAAGAAAGTTACAATTAGATGTTGGGCAAGAGTCCAGTCCCGGCATTGGGCTAGGGTTCAGATAATGTAGTGGAAACTCGCTGAGAGACTTGTCAAAAACTTGCCGAAGGAATCAAAAGCTTGCCAGGAGTTTGTTGGGAGCTCACCGAAGGGATCTGAGGCTTGTCGAGAGTTCATCGGAAGCTTGTCGAAGGTATCAAAAGCTTACTAAGAGTTCACTGGGATCTTGTCGAAGGTATTCGGGAGCTTGCCAAGATGGTGTTGGGAGTTCGCCGGAAGAAGACTAAGAGACTCACAAGAAGATCGTCGGAGGTTATCGAAAAGCTTGTTGGGAGTCAGGAGGGTCATGTTGGACTTGATGGTCACATGATTATAATTGATTAAGTCATAGTTAGCATAGGCTTAGGTTTAAGTTCTACTTGAGTTAGATTTACAAGGAATCCAAATTAACTCAAATGAGGGAAACAAGGTCCACTATGAGGATGGATTAAGCTCGGGTTGAGTACAACTAGTTAACCTGATAATTGGTCAATAGAAGGTACAAGTCGAGATTGGAAAAGTGGAGAGAATTACTTTTTTGAAATTCTTGACGGTTGTACCACCCCACTATCACCTAGTTTTCTAGGCAGCCTTTGGCGGTTGTACCGTCAGTGCTAGTGGTTGTACCGCTCGTACTCAGATTTTTTAGATATGTTTTAATTTTAGCTCCATTTCTGAAGCCAATTGGGGTCTATGAATACCCCAAGTTTTCTTGCTTGGAGAAGCCAGTGTGGTGAATAAAATAGTGGGTTAAAATTCTATTAAAGAGTTATAAAAATTAAGACTTTCCCTTGAGTGCTATAAATTATAAATTGAGTCTAAGGGAAGTAAGAAATTCTTGTAAAATTTCCTCTCCTGAACTTGTGAAAAGGAGAGAGTGAGAAGTGTAAGGGTTTGGTCTTCACCCAAAGAAGATTGGTAGTGGACTACGATTGACCTCGACAAAGAGGACTCGGGACGTGAACGTAGGCCAAGATTGTAGTCGAACAACTATAAATCTGTGAGCATCTCTTTACTTTACCTTTTTCATTATGTATGTTCTTATACATAACTTTCCTTTAGCATGATCATAACTTAGCTTTGTTCAATAAGCTTGTTGCTCACTTACTCAACGAAATGCTTCCGATTTTCAGTTTTGCTCAAACAAAAAGTTTTCCTTAGACCATATTTTTTATTTATACTTGCACTAATTCACCCCCCCTAGTGTCAATTGGTCCTAACAATTAGTATGAGAGTGAAGTCTTACTCATTAGACTAACACTCATTTGAGTAAATGACTTTGTATGCCATTAACGAGGGTTAATGCATCACAAGTCCTCCTATGTTCAATAGGACAAGCTATACCTCTTGAAAAAGTCGAATGTGTATTTTCTTGATTTCTCTAGATTTTAATTTATGGTATATTATCGAACATGATTTTTAAAAGTCATCCAATTAAATAAATGATTGAAATGATCATGAAAAATATATGTTTTCTTTAAATGTCAAAGCTATGAATGCTTTGTTTTGTGTTTTAAACAAAAACGAGTTTAATCGGGTTTCTCCTTGTGATTCGACTTTTGATATATGACATAAATTAAAAATCACATATGAAAGCACAACTAAATCAAATGAATCATTAAATGAAATGACCCGTAAAAATAAACTTAAAGAACACCTTCCAAAGAATAAGAAGGAAATGACTTTGATAACACAAGAACAAAATATTCCAAAGAACAAGAAGGATTGTGAACTAAGAATGACATATGACTCTTTGAGCGAAACCTTAAGTGATGAAAATCTTGAACTTGAACTCTTGATAAAAGAATCAAAAAATTTAATGAATATGAACAAAAAACTTAAAATGGACAAAACCTCTTGCTATCAATGCAAGAAGCTGAGGTGCTTATTATATGAAGAAGACCACATCAAAGAAAAGGTTGCCAACTATACTCTCATGGCCATCCATGATGAGGTAAGTGAGTCATCCAATATTTCCTTTACTGGATTACTAAATATTTTGCATGAACTTTATGATGAGTTTAGAAAAATTAGTATGTCTTATAAACTGCTTAAGAAAGAGTATGATTCACTGGTTAGTAAATTTGAAGAAATATATATAGCATCTCTATCATGTAGTTCATGCACCGAATGTGAAAATTTAGATGGACTTACAAAAGAAAACCTTGTATTAAAACATATGTTAGAAAATTTTAAAATAGGAAATAAATCCCTAAACATGATCCTTGTAAATAAGGGTCAAGTTGATAGGAAAGAAGGTATAGGTTTTGTTGGCAATACTCAACAAAAGCCAATCATTTTTGTTAAAGGATCCACTCTAAACTGGCCACCAAAAAATCAATGTAACTTTTGTGATAAATTAGGACATATAGCTTACAAATATTCATTTAGAAATATAGTCCACATAAATTAATTTGGGTTACTAAAGAAATCATAAAGAACCTTAAGCCATAACAGAAAATGGGTAGAGCTTTTCATGAAGGTCCCAAAGTCAAATGAGTACCTAAATCAATGTAAATTTATCTCCTAACAAGGCTAGGAGCACTAAATGATGTGTTGGAAGTGGATACTCAAGGCATATGACTTGAGATCTAAAACACTTTTCAAGCTCACTAGCCTAAACAATGATAACAAGAAAATTATTGAAATTAAAATTATTGACAATGAATCTTTTGATGCTTCATTATTATACAATCAATCATGATGATGCATAGTATGAAAATGAGCTAAAACTAAAGAATCTTAGTTATTGTTAATAAAAAATATTTATGTTGAAATTTATAAAAATAAGATTTTGTTGATGATATATCCGTTTCTATGATTTGAAAGGTATTTTATAAAATAACCCTCTTGACTCTCAAAGATATTTATCTAAACAAAATCCTTTTTATATGTCTAATTGTTTTTAATCATGATTATGACTAAAGATCTTTCTAAATAAACCATGATCTTTTAAAAAATATTGGCAAGTATGTTTAATGATTGATTTGAATGTTATATTAGATGAACTTGAAATATGTTGCATGATTGAATGTTAGATTATTTTTTGAATTGAAACTTGAAATAAATTAAAAATTAAAAATGAGTTTATCAACTCCTTACACGACGTGTAAAGAGTTAGACTCATTTAAATATTGGAAATAAGATAGGTTGAATTTTTATTTGAAGACGTTTTATTGGTTTGATGTGTTATAGTAATGACCTTGATGATTTCTTCTAAAATGAAATTTGGTTTTTGATCTTAAATGATAACTCATTGATTTGAAAAGCATTCTTGAAACATATCACATGAAACAACTAAAAAGAAGGATAATTCTTCTTGAAAATATTTTTATCCTATCAAGCCTTCAACAAGAGATAAAATGATACCATTATTGTTGAATCTCTTAAACTATAAAAGAAATTTGATGATTTAAATTTAAAAAGATAATAGTCTAAATCATGATCTTAACAACTTGAAGTTTTCTATATACAAATCATGATCTTCTATTTTTTTCTTCTTTACAATATATTCATGATCTTGATATTTATATTTTGATATTTTTATGAATGAATACTCTTCTTATTTGATTTCCTAATATTTCTAAAGCTTTGAATCTTAACTATGAAGAAATTTATCAAAATAAATCATGTCCTTTGACATTTATGATTTGATAATAATATCTTTCATGATATGATTATTTATGATTTCCTTCTTAGTACACTTTTTATCACCAAAATTAATATTTCTTAAATTTGTGATATGTTGAAGATCAAATGAGATTTATTTTATTATGAATATTTTTTTTATTTCTTGACTTGACTTATCCTTTTGGGAATCACGTTTGATCTCTATGATTTATTCTTTAATAAAAAGGAGATTTATAATTTTGATAATTATAAGTTGAGAATTTTTATCAAGATCGTTCTTCCGTCTTATTAAGAAGAATTATCTAAATGATTATATGTCTTTAGATTTAGGATTACATAATCCCCTAAGATTCATTTTTATAAAAAAAAGAAGCTAAGTATTAAAAGAAATTATGTCTTTTGGTACTTACATTTTGATTTTTCATCCTTAATGACATGATCCTTTTATGCTTATGGTTGAAATTTGAATATAGATGTAAAAGGAAAAAATTATACTATCATTTTTATTTACGATGATAAAAGGGGGAAATAAAATTATCAATATGATTAGAATAAAATTGGATATGATGAATCTTATAATTTGCTTAGAAGAAAATTTAGAATTTTAAATTTTCTAAATGCATGCAAAATGCATGATTTATAAATTAAGCTTGATTTATTATCATATTTTTTTAGATTTCTTGACCTTTAAAATTTACATGTGATGATCTTAAAAATACATGATTTGCTATTTGTGTTTGAAGATTATATAAGATGAATGCATGAGTAGCTCTTAGATTTCTTAGATTTTTGAGCTCACATTCAAAATAATTCTCGTTGAAATTGATATTTATAAGCAGGGGATTCAATTTTTTTTTGTGATGAGACTTTATCTTGATTGATAGACTTTATATGAATATTTTTGAATGTACCCCCTCCCTCTTCTAATTTCTTTGGAATACTAACTTTTTGAATCTTTAATTTCA
The DNA here is from genome assembly GCA_021527575.1 of Ensete glaucum. Classification (NCBI taxonomy): domain Eukaryota; kingdom Viridiplantae; phylum Streptophyta; class Magnoliopsida; order Zingiberales; family Musaceae; genus Ensete; species Ensete glaucum. Next base: position 33,472,735 of record CM038555.1, read on the forward strand.
CCCCCTTTCTTCTGCTTTCCTATTGAAAGGGGAAGAAAAATTTTTGATAAGAAAATTATTCTCTTATCCTATTTTACTAAGGGGGAGCAATAAAGTACTAAACATTTAATCAATATTTATTTTGTATAAATTTAAAAAATTTGACATTTGATGTGATTACATTCTTGAAATTACTTGCTTATTATTTCATCTCTTTTTGTTGATGACAAATGGGGAAAAATAGCATATTGATGACACATATATGAAAAAAGATACATATATGACAAAGGGGGAGAAATATCATATTTGATAACACATATATGAAAAATAATAAAATAGGTATTTTTTTTTGTTGATAACAAAGGAGGAGAAATGATTGATGACTTAAGGGGGAGAATTTGAAATTGATGAATGAAAAGAATATTGTGATAAATGGATATATATTAAAAATCTTTGATATATTGATGGTTATATTGAAAATCATTGATATATTGATGGTTGATGAGACTTAAGGTAAAAATTTTATGAAATTGATATAATGTTGCATCTTGTGGTTCTCTTTAATTTAACTTTTCCTTATTTGGATTATGACATGGAGATAGGGGGAGTTAAGGTTAACTCCTGTCATCGATTAGTTATCATAATAAAGAAGGAAGAAATTATTGAATCTCAAATTTTGATGATGAAATAAATTGATAGATTATTGATCTAACATGTGTGTTAGAGATGATTGATGCAGGATTAACTACGATAGAGAAAGAAAGTTACAATCAAATATTTTGCCAGAGTCAAGTTCGAGCATCAGGCCGGGGTTCGAACGATGCAATAGGAACTCACCGAGAGACTTGTCAGAAGCTTGTCGGGAGTTCGCCAGGAGCTCGCCAAAGGGATCAGAAGCTTGTTGGGAGTTCGTCGGAAACTTGCTGAATGTATTAGAAGCTTGTTGGGAATTTGCCAAGAGCTTGCTGGGAATTCGTTAAGAGCTTGCCGAAGGTAATCGGGAGCTTGCCAGGATGGCATTGCGAGTTCATCGAAAAAAATCAAAAGACTCGCCAAAAGATCATCGGGGGTTACTAAAAAGCTTACTGGGAGTTAGGAAGGTCTTGCTAGACTTGATGATCACATGATTTTAATTGATTAAGTTGTAGTTAGCATCAGTTTGAATTTGAGTTCTACTTGAGTTAGATTTGGAAGGAATCCAAATTAATTCAAGTAAGGCAAATCGGGTCCACTATGGGGATGGATTGAGCTCAGGTTGAGCTCAGTTGGTTGACCTAAGAATTGGTCAACATAAGGTTCAAGTTGAGATTGTAAAAGTAGAGAGAATCGCTTTTTAAGGTCAGTAGTTGTACCACCACAGCTCAATTTTTTGGGTAGCTTTCGGTGGTTGTACCACCGGTGTTGGTGGTTGTATCACCTGTACCTAAATTTTTAGGATACATTTAAATTTTATTTCTATTTCTAAAGCCAATTGGGGTCTATAAATGCCCCAATTTTGTTTGCTTGGAGAAGCAAAGGCGGTGAACGAAATAGTGGGTTAAAATTCTATTAAAGAGTTGTAAAAATTAAGAGCTTCTCTTGAGTGCTATAAATTGTAAATCAAGTCTAAGGGAAGTGAGAAATTCTTGTAAAGGTTATTGAATCTCATATTTTGATGATATAATCAATTAATGAATTATTACTCTAACAAGGTTGTTAGAGTTGATTGATGCAGGATTAACTATGATAGAGAGAAAATTACAATCAAAGGTTTGGCTAAAGTCAAGTCTAAGTATCAGGTCGGAGTGAGGATGATGCGGTTAGGAACTCACCTGGAGTTCATCGGGAGCTCGCCAAGGGTATCGGGAGCTTACTAGGATGGCACAAGGGAGTTCGTAGGAAGAAGACTGAGACTCACTGGAAGATTATCGGGGGCAGTCGAAATGATTTTCGGGAGTTGAGAAGGTCTTGATTGAATTTGTTAGCCATGTTGATTGTAATTAATTAAGTCATAGTTATCGTCATTAAGGTTTAGTCATACTTGAGTTAGATTTAGAAGGATCCAAATTAACTCAAGTGAGGCTAATCAGGTCCACTATATAGAGTGGATTGAGCTGAGGTCGAGCTCAATTAGTTGACCTGAGAATTGATTAACAAAAGGTATAAGTTGGGATTGGAAAGTGAAGAGAATCACTTTTCCGAGATTCCCGACGGTTGTACCGCTAGTAGCCGACGGTTATACCATCGATGGGGACAATTGTAGTGCCCAGGTTGGTGGTTGTACCACTGCTACCCAGTATTTCGGGCTACTTTCGATGGCGGTGTCGCTAGCATCGGCAGTGGTATCACCCATACTCGGCTTTTCCGAGTGCATTTGAAATTTTGGCTCTAAATTAGGAACTATAAATATCCCAAGTTTTCTTACATTTTATATAATAATTTTGGGCTAGAAATTCTATGATAAATTGTCTGTGACAATTGTAAGAAAAAGAAAAGTGATAAAGGAGAGAGGAAAGTCTTGTAAAACCTGTAGTTCTCTCTTGTAAGGTTATAAGGTTCATCTCCTAAGCCTAGTAAAAGGAGAGAGGAAGCTATAAGGGTTTGTTCTCCACCCAAAGAAGGTTGATAGTGAACACTGGTGGGCGTAAGAGAAGAGGACTCGGGAGTGGACGTAGGCTAGGTTGAGGTTGAACCACTATAACTGTGAGTGTGCTTTAATTACTTTCATTTTACTTTTGATTGCTCTTAAACACTTGATAGTTAGATACGGAGTTTCAATCTCTCTACTTCTTTCAATTGGCTCTTAATCGATTTTATCAAAATATCAAAAGAAGATTTCGTTATTCACTCTTTACTTTACGAAAGCAAGGTCTTTAAATCAATCATTATTTCGCTTGCACTAATTCACCAACCCCCCCTATTAGTGCCAATTGATCATAATAATTGATATCAAAGCCAAGTGCTACTCATTAAACTAAAAACCCAAGTGAGCAAATGACTTCTTTTGGCCAAAAAAAAGGGACATTTTATTGTACATTTACCCATGTTCAATGGGATGGATTACACGTCTTGGAAAATCCAAATGCATATCTTTTTGATTTCGATAGATTTTGATTTATGGTGTATTATTGAAAAAGATTTTCAAAAGTCATCAAATCCAATAAACATTGGAATGATTATGAAAAACAAATATTTTCTTTAAATGCAAAAGCAATGAATGCTTTATTTTGTGCACTTAATAAAAATGAATTTGATCGAGTTTCTTATTTTGATTTAGCTTTCGATATATAACATACATTAAAAATCACATATGAAAGCACAACTAAATTAAGTAGATCATTAAATGAAATGATCCATAAATATGAACTTGAAGAACACCTTCCAAAGAACAGGAAGGATTGTGAACTGAGAATAACATATAACTCCTCGAGTGAAACCTCAAGTGATGAGAACCTTGAAATCAAACTTTTGATAAAAGAACCAAGAAATTTAATGAATATGAATAAAAATGAACTTAAAATGGAGAAAACCTCTTGCTATGAACGCAAGAAATCGAGACCCTCCAAAGATGAAGAACACAATCAAAAAGAAGTGGAGAATCTTGCGCTTATGGCCATCGACAATGAGGTAAGTGAGTCTTTAAATATTTCTTTTTCTAAATAATTTAATATATTTTATGAATTATTTGATGAATTTAGAAAAATTAGTAATCCTATAAGTTGCTTAAAAATGAACATGATTTGTTAGTTAGTAGATTTAATTAGATGCATGATACATTATCATAAAATAATCTTTGCTCTAAATGTGAAATGCTAGATGATGTTAAAGGGGAAAAATTTATACTTAAACAAACATTAGAAAAATTTGAAATAGGTAATAAATCCCTTAATTTGATCATTGTTAATAAGGGTCATGCTAATAGAAGAATGGGTATATGGTTTATTGGTAACATTCAATAAAAGCTAATTATTTTTGTTAAAAGACTTACCTTAAATTTTTTATCAAAAGTTAAATATATTTTTTGTGAAAAATTAGGAAATAAAGCCAATAAATGTTTATTTAGAAATTATAGTTCACACAAATTAGTTTGGGTTTCCAAGAGAACAACAAACAACCAAAAACTATTAGATAAGGAAGACAAAGTTCTTCATGTAGGACCTAATGTAAAATATGTATCTAAATCTTTCTTATAGAGTTCTCCTAATAAGGCTAGAAGTACTAAATTATATCTTGAAAGTAGATGCTCAAGCTACATGACTTGAGATCTAATATTCCTTTCAAGCTCACTAGCCTAAGTAACAATAATAAGAAAAATGATTAGAATTAAGTTTATTGGTAAGAAATCTCATGATGATTCTTTGGTCCTAATTATGTTTCAATTATGAATAATGATGCATAGCTAGAGCATACTAAAACTAGAACTAAAGAACCAAAGTTATTATTAATATAAAATTATTTATATTGAAATTTACAAAAATGAGATTTTGATAATGATTGAATGATAAGTTCAAAACCATTGGCTTGAATATTTGTTGATTTAAATGCAAATGCTAATGTTGAATGACTTACATATTTGGCTAAGTTAAATATCATTGTTAGATGATTGATTTAAATGTTAACGTGATTTAAATGCTATAATAGTGTATGGGTTGTATGATTAAATGATTATTGTTGATTGATAGAATTTGAATATAAAACAATATAGAAAAGGGAGAATAAAAATTCATGCATCGATTTTTAGTATTTTTAAAAAAATTAAAAATATTTTTGAATGAAAATGAAATGAGCATGGCAACTCATTTCACTAAGTCTAAAGAATTAGACTTACTTAAGAAACAAAAATTATTAGAATTAAATCAAAGCTCTTGTTTGAAAATGATTTATTATAATGATTTTGATGATTTCTTTTGGAAATAATTATTGGATTTTCAGTTTTGAAATGTTTAAAAATATTTTACTTGGTTGAAAATATTTATTATGACTTTGATGTTTTCTTTTATAAATGAAACTCAGTTTTTGATGATAATGCATAAAGGTATTCTTGAAACAAATCATATGAAACAACCCAGAAAGATGATATTTATTCCTAAAAATATATTTATACTATCAAGACTTCAATAAGAGATAAAGTGACATCATTATTATTGGATCCCTTAAATTACAAAATTGATTTGATGATTTAAATTTAAAAAAGTTTTTGTCCGATTCATGATATGGAAATCTTGAAAATTGCAACTTGATATCTTCATATAAATCAAGATTGTTTATCATGATTCTTAAATTTTAGAAAATTATCAAAATGAACTATGATCTTATTCTTTTATTTGTTATCCTATGTTTCCTTTGCAACTTAATAAAGAAAAGTTTTCATCATAATCATGATCTTGACTTCTCAATATTTATAACTTGATATTTTTATATGAATCAAGATTCTTCTTGTTTGATCTCTTAAGATTCAATTTTATTATCTAAGAGGAAATTTATTAAATTAAATCATATCTTTTGGTATTCATGAATGTCTTTTGATATTAATATATTTCTTGACATGATTTATTTTATAACTTATGAATGGTATGCATTATCACAAAATTAATATATCAAAATTGTGATAAGTTGTTAATTAAATGTGATTTATTTTATCATAAATATTTTCTTGATTTCATGACTTGGATTATCCTTTACGAGAATCATATTTAATCTCTATGATTTCCTCTTTTTAAAGAAGATTTATGATCTTAACAATTATAATTAAGAATTTTGTCAAGATCATTTTTTGATTTTATTAAAAAGATTTATCTAAATGAATTGGGGTCTTATGATTTATCTTGGATGAATTAATTTAATTTCCTAAGACTCTTTTTCATTATTTACAAAAAGAAATGAGAGGTTTATTTAAAAAAATCATATTTTTGATAATTACAATTTGATATTTTATCCTTAATGATATGATTCTTTTGTACTCATGATTATAAATTAAGATATGGATGTAAAAGGAAAAATTATACTATCATATTTTTTCAATGATAAAAATTGAGAGATAAAATTATTAATATAATTACAAGCAAATTGGATATGATAACATTGAATGAGAAATAATTTACTTATAAGAAAATCTATAATTTTATATTTTCTAAATACATGAGAATTGCATCATTCATAATTTGAGCTTGATGAATTATCATATTTTCTTTTGAATTTCTTGACCTTTATAAATTGAACTTCTTATCAAAATTTATATGAGATATCTTCAAAATGCATAATTTGCTATATTTTGGATTTCTTGATTTTCTATTGTGTGTAAAAAGTCTACATAAGATAAATATATAAGTGGATCATAGATTTCTTGGATTCTCGAGCCCATCCTTAAAATAATTATTTCAAAATTTACATATATAAGATTGAGGTTGAAGAGTTAGGAATGTTAAACCATGAGAATGCTTGAATTGCTTGATTTGCTATTTTTGTTTGAAATAAAATGAATTAAATTGAATGGGTAGTTCTTAACTTTTGGATTTCGAAATTTACAAGATTAAGTTCTATTTTTGTGATATAATATTTTTCACTCCCCTCCCTTATTTCTTCTTTATTATTCAGAGAAAGGGAAGAAAATTTTCATAAGAAAATTATGGTTTTATTCTATTTTATTAAGGGGGAGCAATTTAAAATTTATTTTATAAAAATATGAAAACTTTGATACATTATGACCTTATGCATCATAAAATTACTTGCTTATTATTTCAGCTCTTTTTGATGATGACAAAAAGGGGGAAATAGTGAATTGATGACAAAAAAATGATACATACATGTAAAAAAATGAAAAATAGATATTTCTCCTATTTTTGTTGATAATCAAAGGGAGAGAAATAATTAATAACTTAAGGAATAGAATTTCAACCTAATGTATGAATGATGCATAATGTTGAAAATAATGTTACATCATGATGATTTTTGAAAGAAAAAAATTTTGTATGAAATTCTTAGAATATTCTTGAAAATTTGATGATTCATAATTGGTTAAAATAAATATCATGTATCATGTATGATTTGATGATTTTGAAATTCATGGTATATCATTTTAAGATTTGAATAGATAATATGATACTTTAATTCATGAGTGTTTGGTTCTCTTGAATTTAAGTTTTTCCTTATTTGAGATTATGACATGGATTTAGGGGGAGTAAGGTTTAACTCCCTTCATCAATTGATCGTTATTATCAAAAAGGGGGAGATTGTTGAATCTCGAATTTTGATGATAAAATCAATTGATGAGTTATTGATCTAATAAGGTTGTTAGAGTTGATTGATGTAGGATTAACTACGATAAAGAGAAAATTATAATTAAAGGTTTGGCCAAAGTCTAAGTCCAGGTATTGGGTGGGAGTTAGGACGATGCGGTTGGGAACTCGTTTGAAGTGCGTCGAGAGCTCGCCAAGGGTATCGGGAGCTTACTGGGATGGCACAAGGGAGTTCACTAGAAGAAGACTAAGACTCACCAGAAGATTATCGGGGGTAGCTGAAATGCTTGCAGGGAGTTGGGCAGGTCTTGATTGGATTTGTTGATCATGTTGATTGTAATTAATTAAGTCATAGTTAGTATCATTATGGTTGAGTCCTACTTGAGTTATATTTGGAAGGATCCAAATTAACTCAAATGAGGCTAACCGGGTCTACTATGGAGAGTGAATTGAGCTCAGGTCGAGCTCAATTAGTTTGGCCTGACAATTGGTCAACAAAAGGTATAAGTCGGGATTAGAAAAGTGAAGGGAATCACTTTTCTGGGATTCTCGGTAGTTGTACGACTTGTGGGTGACGGTTGTACCGCCCATGTCAGTGGTTGTAATATCATCGCTTAGTATTCCAGGCTGCTTTTGGTGGCAGCACCGCTGGCATCGACGATGGTACCGCCTGTACCCAGCCTTTTCTGGTGTGTTTGAAAATTTGGCTCCATACGATTCAATGTCATCACATGCAGTTTAATAGTCAATCTCTTGCGTGAGCAACCTGGCTCTGATACAACTATTGGGAAACCATCAGAGCATCACATGCATAGCGGAAGAAACAAAAATAAAATAGGTTTTTCACGTGTATCAAGTCACCGTGCAAAGATAGGTGTACAAAAAATATGCATAAACGAAAACTGTGAGACGAGACAGATTGATTACCTAAGGAGATCGTATATCCATAAAATCCAGATCTAGATTGAGAGGATGAAAGAGGTCAAATGTCATCTTCTCTAGCGATATCCATATGATGGATCGTTGCAGCGATGCTCCTCTAATTACAGCTAAAATCTTGTAACTCTTGCTTATAAGATAAGGAAGGGAGGAGAATAGGAGAGGGTGACCAAAAGTGCAATCAGGTACCAATGTGCCACCCATACCTCCTATTTATAGAGAGCCACAAAGAAACCCTTGTAGATCATGCCTTAGTGGGTATTAGATCTCCATCTAATTATCTACAAATCTTGGATTATTGGATTTTTATATAATAATCTTAATTAATCTCTAATTGGGCCTCATATAGTGATATTAATGTTGGGTCTCATCCAATGAGAATAGAGGCTAATTGGATAACTTATATCCAATCTTCTATTCGTTAAAACATCCACCATATGTATGTGACCGTCTAGGCATAATATCGAGCTGACTGTGAGTCATCTCTATCAAAACTCATATTCTAACTCAATGAATTGTTATCCCATAATAATTTACTTAACTCATTGACTATTGACATAATATGCCACTACGCCATAGTTCCTAAACGGTATAGGGGATGTTAGGACCCTAGTTGAATCAAGTCCTAGTCGATTTAGTTGAGTCCTTAGATTGGGCCTTGTTGGCTAACCTAGACCTGACATTAGATTAGCTAGGAGAAGATTTGAGTCTATTATAATAAAGTAGCCTAAATCCTAGTTGCTGGTTACAGGTGCCCTGCAAGCCAATCACGTGAGTGATGACACGTGTGACATGTTGTGTGATCTTGTTTATTATGATTATTATTTATATATTCTTACATTATATTATCTGTTGCATATATATATTATGATGTCCTTGGTTCTATGCAATGAGAATTAGACCATGATGAGATCACGATAATGAGATCGATTCACCTTTAAACATAAATCCTAAATAATCTCAGTCATAGGTTACTCGAGAGGGACATCGAGATAACCGGACAAATCGGTGTACTATATATTCATCTATATGATGCAGGCGACTGGTCTCATAGCTACTTGTGTGGAGACACTAAGGATATAGTATAGGTGCTTATTGTAGAATGAGTTCACTAATTGATCCGCTTATAGAATGTTATATGGTTAATGATACTTGATGTTAGATATCGATTCCATAGTCTCAGTTGTATATTTGATCTTTAGACTTAAGACACCAAGAATGCCTTGTTTGAATATTCCTTTCTTTGGCATCTGATTTATAAGTTTGGAAAGTTTCAAATCTAGTATAACTAGTTATTAAGATTGGTAGCCAACCTTACGAAGGCAGTTGAGTGTCAATAAAGAATTATCCACTCTCAGTATCATGAGAGAAATATCTCATATGTGGTTGCTCAGACAAATCCCTAACTAGGGTCATTCAGATTGAAAGAGAAAGAGTTATCTAGGATAATCCGATTAGAGTGAGACAACTGTTTTCGTATGTAACCTGACAGTACCATGTCTAATATATGGTCTTTGAAATATTAGTTGGATGAGGGATTATAGATACACGGTAATTGTGGATAGACAAGTCCAATGTATTCGATCCCTCTGTATCGTCCGGGGACTATGGCGTAGTGGCCTATAGTCGATAAGTCGAGTGAATTATTATAAGGATAATAATTCACTATATCAAAAGGAGTTCTGATGAGAGCGACTCACGACTAGCTCGGTTATGGGCCTAAAGGGTCACACATATGGTGGATGCTTCAAGGAATAGAGGATTGGATAAAGATCTAATTAGCTCTTATTCTCATTAGATGAGATCCTACATTGATGGGCTCCTTGTATAAGACCTAATTAGAGGCCAAAAGAGATTATTGGATAGAGATCCAATAATGTAAGTTTAGTGGGTAATTGAATCTCTATCCAATACCTACTAAGGCAGAACCCCTATAGAGTTCATGGTTTTTAGTAGCTCTCTATAAATAGGAGGGAGGTTCATGGTTGATAGGCTGCAGCTTTGGCCCACCCCTCCTATTCTCCTTCCTCCCTCTACACAAGAGTTGCGAGATCTGATTGAAGGAGTTTCACAGCATAGAACCATCATGTGGATACCACTAGAGAGAAAGATGCTTAACTTCTTTCATCCTCTCCATCTGGATCTGGAATACAAGGATATACGATCTCCCTAGGCAAAATAATCTCTCACATGATGCGATTTTTTTACTTTTGTAGCTTTCTCGTGACCTAATCTTTTACATGATGATTTGATCTACATAAAAAACCTATTTTTGTTTTGATTTCTACTACGCATGTGATGCTCCCGCTTGATTTCTCAACACTAGTAGGGCTAGGATTTGGTTAAACTGGATAGGAGTCGGAGTTGGATACAGGTTAGAGTTAATTGAGTCATGAATGCAATAAACCCTAATCTAGCCACCACCCCTAGTAAAGAAGCAGTTGGCTAGGGTTAAGGAGGAGTCCTTATGGGATGAGAGTCTCTAGCCGCCTTCTCCTCTTAAGAGAGGCCAGCTAGGGCAAGAGGGTGAAAGTTCCACTTAGCTTGGGCTCCCTCTATAGTGGAATAAGAATAAAATTAGGAGTTTGAGGCCCCTATAACCACTAACCACATCATGGTTAGGAGTTGACTAGGGGTTAGGAGTTGGAGAAAGAGGGGAAGAAGAGTCTTAGTTTAGTAGTAGTCTTGGTTTACTTGGAAGTAGGAGTTGCTTCTTAGAGTTGGAGCTGGAGATGTTGGAAGTAGGAGTTACTTCCTAGAGTTGGAGTTGGAGTTGTTAGGAGTAAGAGTCTTGAGTAGGAATCCTATTAGGAGTTAGGGTTTAGAAGCCCTATAAATAACCTTGTAATTAGCCACTTTTCATCATCAATAAATTAATTATTTTTTAGCCTATATGTAGAAAACCAAGGAGGGAGGAACCCCTATAGAGTTCCAAGGAGGTCGATCCCCTATAGAAATCACCTCAAGCTTAGAATCCACAAGGGTTCTAACAGAGATCTTATCCATTTGACCTATCTGTCCTCAATTATTGTGTATATATAGTCCCTCATCTATTAATATCCCAAAGACCATATATGAGGCATAGTACTGTCAGGTTGCATATGGAATTTGTCCAAGTCTCGATCTAATCGGATTCTCCCGAATAACACCTTCTCTCTCAATCTGAACGATTTTGGCTAGGGATTTATCTATACAAGACTATACGAGATATTTCTCTCGTGATACAGAGAGTGGATGATCCCCTATTGACACACAATTACCTTTGTAAGGTTTGCTACTAATCCCAATAAGTCAGTTGTACCGAATTTTTCAAACTTGTAAGTCCAACGTCAAAGAAAGGAGTACTCTTACTTGTTTGCATCATGTTTCTTACTATTTCATACTCTAAATCTAGCTTCTAATGCATTTTATACCTAATATCTTACTTGTTTCCTACCTAGTGCTAACACAACTGCACTAAGCTTATTTCTTACTTTTTCCCCTGCTTATCGAAAGCCTTAGTTGTTTATCCCCCTTCGCCAACTCCTGCTCCTGTAGAAAGACAATCAGGACTTTTAGCACTAAACTTATTAAGGAAAACTTTTTGTTTAGAGCAAAATCGAAAATTAGAAGCGTTTTGTTGAGTAAGTGAGTAATAAGCTTATTGAACGAAGCTAAGTTATGATCATGCTAAAGGAAAGCTCTATATAAGAACATGCATAATAAAAAAGGTAAAGTAAAAGAGATGCTTACAGATTTATAGTAGTTCGGCCACAATCTTGGCCTATGTCCACTTCCCGAGCCCTCTTCGTCAAGGTCCATTAGAGTCCATTACCGATCTTCTTTAGGTGAAGACCAAACCCTTGCACTTCCCACTTTCTCCTTTTCATAGGTTCATAAGAGGAACCTTTGTTAGGATCAATTGACACTAAGAGGGTGGGGGGTTGATGGGGTGTGAATTAGTGTAAGCGAAATAGTGATCAATTTAAAAATCTTGCTTTCGTGAGGTAAAGAGTAAACAACGGAAGCTTCTTTTAATATTTTGATAAAATCGATTAAGAGTCAATTTGAAAGAAGTAGAGAGATTAAAACTTTGTATCTAACTATTAAGTATTTAAGAGCAATTAAAAGTAAAATGAAAGTAATTGAAGCACTCTCATAGTTATAGTGGTTCGGCCTCAACCAGGCCTACGTCTACTCTTCCTCGAGGCCCACCGGTGTCCACTATCCATCTTCTTTGGTAAAGATTAAACCCTTACAGCTTCCTCTCTCCTTTTACCAGGCATAGGAGATGAATCTTACAACCTTATAAGGGAGAACTACAGCTTTTACAAGACTTTCCTCTCTCCCTTACCCGTTTTCTTTTTCTTACAATTTTTGCACATAATTTATCATAAAATTTCTAGCCCAAAATTATTATATAAAATTTAAGAAAACTTGGGGTATTTATAGGCCCCAATTATCTTGCAGGATTAACTACGATATAGAAAGAAAGTTATAATCAAATGTTGGGCCATAGTTAAATTCGGGCATCGGCCCGGGTTCATACGATGCAATAGGAACTCGTCGAGAGACTCGTCGGAAGCTTGTCATAGGAATCAAAAGCTTGTTGGGAGTTCGTCGAGAGTTCTCCTAAGGGATTAGAGGCTTGCCGGGATTCCCCGAAAGCTTGCGGAAGGTATGGAAAGCTTGCTAGGAGTTCACTAGGAGCTTGCTGAGGGTAATCGAGTACTTGTCAAGATGGCATCAGGAGTTCGCCGGAAGAAGACCAAGAGACTCAATGGAAGATCGTCAGGAGTTACCAAAAAGCTTGTCGGGAGTCAAGAGGGTCTTGCTAGACTTGATGGTCACATGATTGTAATTGATTAAGTCGTAGTTAGCATCAGTTTGGGTTTGAGTTATACTTGAGTTAGATTTGTAAGGAATTTAATTAACCCAAGTGAGGCAAGCCAGGTCCACTATGAGGATGGATTGAGCTCAGGTTGAGCTAATTGATTGACTTAAGAATTGATCAATAGAAGGTATAAGTTGGGATTGGAAAAGTGGAGGGAATCACTTTTTCAGGATTCTCGATAGTTGTACCATCAGTGGGCGATCGTTGTCTAGTTTTTCGGGCAGCTTTTGGCAGTTGTACCGTCGGTGTCGATAGTTGTACCGCCCGTACTTAGATTTTCGGAGTACATTTGAATTTTGGCTTCATTTCTGAAGCCAATTGTAATCTATAAATACCCCAAGTTTTCTTTCATGGAGAAATAAGGGTGGTGAACCAAATAGTGGGTTAAAATTCTATTAAAGAGTTGTAAAAATTGAGAGCTTCCCTTGAGTGCTATAAATTGCAAATCGAGTCTAAGGGAAGTAAGAAATTCTTGTAAAAGTTCCTCTCCTGAACCTGTGAAAAGGAAAAAGTGGGAAGTGTAATGATTTGGTCTTCACCCAAAGAAGATCGGTAGTGAACTCTGGTGGACCTCGATGAAGAGGACTCTGGAAGTAGTCGTAGGCTAAGATTGTGGTCGAACCACTATAAATTTGTGAGCATCTCTTTACTTTGCCTTTTTGATTATGTATATTCTCATACGAAGCTTTCTTTTAGCATGATCATAACTTAGCTTCATTCAATAAGCTTGTTGCTCACTTACTCAACGAAATGCTTCCAATTTTCGGTCTTGCTCCAAACGAAAAGTTTTTCTTAAACTATATTTTTTACACTTTTACTAATTCACCCCTCTCTCTTAGTGTCAATTGATCATAACAATTGGTATCAGAGCGAGGTCTTACTCATTAGATTAACACTCATTTGAGTAAATAACTTTGTATGGCATTAACAAAGGTCAATGCATCACAAGTCCTCCTATGTTCAATGGGACAGACTACACATCTTAAAAAATTTGAATGCATATTTTCTTGATTTCTCTATATTTTAATTTATGGTATATTGTCTAAAATACCTTTTAGAAGTCATCCAATCAAATAAATGATTGGAATGATTATTTAAACACATGTTTTCTTTAAATGCCAAAGCAATAAATGCTTTATTTTATGCTTTAAACAAAAACGAGTTTGATCGGGTTTCTTCTTATGATTCGACTTTTGATATATGACATAAATTAAAAATCATATATAAAAGCATAACTAAATCAAATGAATCATTAATAAAATGATCCGTAATAATGAATTTGAAGAACACCTTCCAAAGAATAGGAAGGAAAAGACTTTGAGAACACAAGAATAAAACCTTCCAAAGAATAGGAAGAATTACGAACTGAAAATGACATATGACTCCTCAAGTAAAACCTCGAGTTATGAAAATCTTGAACTTGAACTCTTGACAAAAGAATCGAAAATTTTAATGAATATGAATAAAAAACTTAAAATAGATAAAATATATTGCTATCAACGTAAGAAGCTGATGCGCTCATTAGATGAAGAAGACCACATCAAAGAAGAGGTTACCAACTATGCTCTCGTAGCCATCCATGACGAGGTAAGTGAGTCTTCCAATTTTTCCTTTATTGAATTACTAAATATTTTTCATGAACTTTATGATAAGTTTAGAAAAATTAGCAAGTCTTATAAACTACTTAAGAAAGAGCATGATTCACTAGTTAGTAAATTTGAAGAAATACATATAGCATCTCCATCATGTAGTTTATGCATCGAATGTGAAAATTTAGATAGACTTAGAAAAGAAAATCTTGTATTAAAATAAACATTAAAAAATTTTGAAATAGGAAATAAATTTCTAAACATGATCCTTGCAAATAAGGGTCATGTTCACAGGAAAGAAGGTATAGGCCTTGTTGTCAATACTCAACAAAAGCCAATCATTTTTGTCAATAGATCCACTCTAAACTTGCCATCAAAAATTAAATATAACTTTTATGGTAAATTAAGACATATAGCTTATAAATATTTATTTAGAAAGTATAGTCCACATAAATTAATTTGGGTTCCTAAAGGAACCATAAACAACCTCAAGCCATTAGAGAAAATGGGTAGAGCTTTTCATGAGGGTCTCTCAAAGTCAAATGTGTATCTAAACCAAAACCCCCCATATTATAAATTTATCTTATAACAAGGCTAAGAGCATTAAATGATGTCTTGGAAGTGAATAATCAAGACATATTACTTGAGATCTAAAACACTTTTCAAGTTCACTAGTTAAACAACGATAAAAAATATTAGAATTAAAATTACTGATAATGAATCTTTTGATGGTTCATTATTATACAATCAATCTTGATGACATATAGCTAGAGCATACTAGTATGAAAATGAATTAGAACTTAAAAACCTTAGTTGTTATTAATAAAAAATATTTATATTGAAATTTATAAAAATAAGATTTTGTTGATGATATATTAGTTTTTATGATTTGAAATATAGTTTATAAAATAACCCTCTAGACTCTTAAAGATATTTATGTTGAATCTCGTATTTTGATGATGAAATCAATTGATGAGTTATTGATTTAACAGAGTTGTTAGAGTTGATTGATGTATGATTAACTATGATATATTACAATCAAAGGATAGGCCAAAGTCGAGTCCAGAAATTGGGCTAGAGTGAGGACGATGCGATTGGGAACTCGCCTAGAATGCATCAGGAGCTTGCCGAGGGTATTAGGAGTTTGCCAAGATGGCGAAAGGGAGTTCATCGGAAGAAGATCAATACTCGCCGGAAGATTGTCGGGGGTAACCGAAAAGCTTACCGGGAGTTAGGAAAGTCTTGAAGTGGATTTGTGGCCATTGTCACGGCTTAGCTGATTTTGCCTAAGCCGTGTGGCACCCTTGTGTGTCCGTCCATAAAGGTCAGCCTCCCAGAAACCTCCTAGGGTCCCTTAGGATCTACAAAAGAGAAAACGGGTTAGAGGAAACACTTTCCACAGGATCCACAAGCAACAGCTTTTGCAAACACTTTATATAGCTAATGCAAATTACAACTATAGATTTTACAAGTTTTGAACAGTTGCACACAAAGGATAATGGTCCATTACAAACCGAAGTCTCCATAAGTGCCTATATGACACAACTCCCATTTACAAGCCAAAACCGTGTTAGGATCAATTGGCACTAAGAGGAGGAGGGGGGGTGGGGGGGTGAATTAGAGCAAGTGTAAATTTTTCGTTTTAAACAAAAATGTTTTGGTTTAAGTACGATAGGAAGATCCAAAGCTTGTTGTTGAAATAAAGCAAGTGAATGATAAGAATATTACTAAGTTACTTGCTTACTAATTACTTAAGAAAGAGCAAAGAAATTCGAAAGATAAGAAATGTCGTAAGTGAAATGTTTGCTTACAAAGAGTAAACAAGATCAGAAGCATTAATAAGGAAAGCAAAAGATGAACTCACAATTTTTATAGTGGTTCGGCGCCAACGGCCTACGTCCACTCCTGAGTCTTCCTTCTTGAGGCACACCGGCGTCCACTACCAATCTTCTTTGTGTGAAGACCAAACCCTTGCACTTGAGCTTACAAGAGAGATAAGATTACACTATTTGATCACTCCCTTACTCCTTTTCTTTTTCTTACAATTCTCACACAATATTTTCTCATAATATAATCCATAAAATTATTGTCTTGAATGTAAGAAAACTTGGGGTATTTATAGGCCCTAAATTGGCTTCAAAACCGGAGCCAAAATTCAATCATATCTAGAAAATCTAGGTACGAGCAGTTCAATCGCCCAGCATGGGTGGGTTAGCCACTAGCAACTGCCCAAAAGCCTGGGCGGCGATGGTACACCTGTCACTCACCGGTGATTTACCCGCTGAAATTTTGGCAAAAATGGTTCTCTCCACTTTTCGAATTTCGGCTTGAACCTGATGTTGATCAGCCCTCTGGTCAACCAATTGAGCTTAACCTAAGCTCAATCAAACCCCAATAGTGGGCCCGATTGCCTTATTGAGTTGATTTGGATTCCTTCCAAATCTAACTCAATTTTGACTAAAACTCTAACTATGACTCAATGATTATAACACTTAATAACCAATCAAGATAATCAAGACCTAACTCCTACCAATCCGGCAGCCTCCGACATTCTTGCGACAGGTCTTCTAGTCTTCTCCCGGTGATCTCTTGGCGTGTTCCTGGCGAGTTTTTTGATCCCTTCGACGAATCTCCTAGTGAACTCGACGAGATCCCACTGCATCATCCGAACCCGGCCCGATGCCTAAGCTTGATCTTGGCCCATTATCTGGTTGTAACTTTATTGCTCCTGCCATAGTTAGACCTACACGATGCTAATTATGACTTAATTAAATATAATCATAATTATTAAACATCCATTACAAGACTATCCTAACTCCCGATAAGCTTTTCGGCTACTCCCGACAATCTTCCGGTGAGTCTCGGTCTTCTTCTGGTGAACTCCCTTATGCCAACCTGGCAAACTCCCATTACCCTCGGCGAGCTCCCAATGCACTCCTGGCGAGTTCTCAACCGTATCGACCCAATGCATGGACTTGACCTTAGCCAATCCTGATTGTAATAATTATTCTATCGTAATTAATCCTGTATCAATTAATTCTAACAATCTTGTTAGATCAATAACTCATCAATTGATTTTATCATTAAAATATGAGTTTTAATAATATCTCAGAGATTATATATTAGATATGATACTGTCAGGTCACATACAGAATCAATTTGTCTTGCTCTAATCGGATTCTACCAGAGAACTCTTTCTCTCTCAATTCGAATGACCCTGGCCAGGGATTTGTCTAAGCAAGCACATATGAGATATTCCTCTTGTGATACTGAGAGTAGATGATCCTCTATTGACACTCAATTACATTTGCAAGGTTGGCTACTAATCCCGATAACCAGTTGTACCAGATTTAGAAATTTCTAAACCTGTAAGTCTGGCGTCAAAGAAAGGAGTACTCATACAAAGCATCCTTGGTGTCTAAGTCAAAGGACTAGATATACAATTAGGACTATGGAATCGTTATCTAATATTAAGTATAATCAACCATACAGTATTTCATTAGTGGATCAATTAGTGAACTCATTCTCCAATGATCACTTATACTATATCCTAAGTGTCTCCACACAAGTGGCTATAAGACCAACCGTCTCCATCATATCGATAGGTATATAGTACACCGGTCTGTCCGGTTATCTCGATGTCTCTCTCGAGTAACCTATGACCGAAATTATTTAGGATTTGTGTTTAAAGGTGAATCGATCTTATTATCGTAATCTCATCATAATTTGATTCCCATTGCACAGAACCAAGGACATCACAATATATATGCTATAGATAATATAATGTGAGAGTATGCCAATATTAATCATAAGTAAAAAGAGTGCATAGCATGTCACACATCTCATCACTCACGTGATTAGCTTACAAGACACCTGTAACCAACAATCTTCCACTTGACCTAAAGCCAATCACCTATGTGTTTGATCCCCATCAGACCCCTGTGATCCTCAAATACAATCTGGGCTAGCGGTTTCATCGGTGGATTTGCAATGTTATCTTTGGATGGAACTCTTTCTATTGCTATATCTTTTCAGGTCATGATTGCTCTAATTAAATGAAACCTCCTCAGAATAATTCTGATAAGACCTGAGTTTCCTTGCTAGAGCTATCGTCTTGTCGTTGTCGCAGCATATGGGAATCAGCTTCACACTGCTTGGTACGACTCCCAAATTTCTAATGAACTTTTTCATCCACACCCCTTCTTTTACTACTTCTGCTGCAGTAATGTATTCCGCTTCTATGGTCGAGTCAGCAATAGTATCTTGCTTGGAACTCTTCCAGCTTACTGCTCCTCCATTCAGGGTGAAAATATACCCTGAGTTTGACTTGCTATCATCAATATCAGACTGGAAAGTCGAGTCTGTGTGGCCCTCAACTTGGAGGCTACCTCCTCCATATACTAGTAAAAGATCCTTAGTCCTTCTTAAGTACTTAAGGATACATTTTATTGCCTTCTAGTGTTCTAAACCTGGATCTACCTGATACCTGCTCGTGACACTCAGAGCATATACTATATCAAGCTTGGTACATAGCATAACATATATGATAGATCCTATCGTTGAGGCATAAGGTATCTTATTCATGTCTATTATTTCTTTAGGAGTCTTTGGGGACATACTTTTAGAAAGTGATATTTCATATCTCATCGGTGTGAGTCTTCTCTTAGAATTCTCCATGCCAAACCTTTTAATAATGAAATTTATGTACCTAGACTAGGATAAGCTAAACATCTTCTTAGATCTATCTTTATAGATTCGGGATCCCAAAATATAGAATGCTTCCCCTAAGTTTTACATGGAGAAGTTTTCGGATAGCCAAGTCTTTACTATGGAGAGCATTCCTACATCATTCCCAATAATTAGGATGTCATCCACATACAATACTAAGAAGGTGATAGTACTCCCACTTACCTTCCTGTACACACAAGGCTCATCTTAATTCTTAACAAAGTCATAAGATCTGATCGTCTCTTCAAATCTTATAGTCCAACTTTGGGAAGCTTGCTTTAGTCTATAAATAGACTTGAGCAACCTATATATTTTATCTGGACTCTTTCTAGATACGAATCCTCCTGGTTGTATCATATACACCTCCTCCTCGAGGTTGTCATTGAGAAATGCTGTTTTGACATCCATCTGCCAGATCTCATAGTCATAGTGTGTCACAATGGCCAAAAGAATTCTAATGGACTTAAACATAGCTACAGGTGAAAAGGTTTCGTCATAATCAACTCCTTATCTTTGATGATATCCTTTAGCTACTAGCCTTGCCTTATAGGTTTCCACCTTTCCATATACTCCGATCTTCTTTTTAAAGATCCACTTACAACCGATAGGTACAATACACTTAGGTGCATCCACAAGGTTCCAAACCTTGTTAGTATATAGAATCTATCTTAGAATTCATGTATTCTTGTCACTTCCCAGAGTTTATACTTATAATAGCCTCCTCATAGGTTTGAGGATCAACATCCTGAGAGTCCTCTCCACTGATATATCCCACATATCTTTCAGGAGGGTGAGATACTCTGCTAGACCTATGCAAAATTAGAATTTGTTTGTTAGGTACCTGAATAGACTTAGGCTCTGGAATGGTGCTTGAGTTAGGTTCTCCAACCTCGCTCAATTTCATCTCACTCTCACTGTTTCCACCAAGAATGTGTTCCTTCTATAACACAGCTCTTTTGGCAACAAAGACTTTTCAGTCCTCGAGCTGATAGAAATAATACCCAAAATTCTCCTTAGGGTATCCCACAAATGTGCATCATTCCATCCTTGATTCTAACTTGTCGGGGTTGTGTCTTCTAACGTGTGCAGGATAGCCCTAAGTCTTAACTACCTTAAAATCAGACTTTTTTCCTTTCCATATCTCATATGGTGTAGATACTACCAACTTTCATAGAACTCTGTTCATGAGGTAAGTTGCAGTCTCTAGCGTGTATCTCCAAAACAAGACGAGTAGGTCAATGGAACTCATCATAGACTGCACTATGTCTAACAACGTACAATTCCTCCTTTCTGATACACGATTGAGCCGAGGTGTATAAGGAGGTGTCCACTAGGATAGAATCTCATTGTCTCTGAGGAAATGGGTGAAGTCTATACTCAAGTATTCTTCTCCTTGATTTGATCGAAGAGTTTTAATACTTTTTCTAATCTGGTTCTTGACTTCATTTTTATATTCTTTGAATTTCTTAAAGGCCTTATATTTGTACTTCATTAAGTATATATGTCCATATCTAGAGAAATCATCAGTGAATATAATGAAGTATGAGTAACCACATATAGCCTGAGTCGATATAGGACCACATACATCACTATGTATGAGTTCTAATAACTCAGTGGCTCTCTCTCTAGTTCCACTAAAAGGAGAGTTGGTCATCCTCTCATGAAGGTAAGGTTCACAAGTTGCATATTACTCATCGTCAAATAAATCTAATTATCCATCTTTCAGTAACTTTTGAATCCTTCCATCATGTATATGACCTAGCCTATAATGTCATAGGTATGCATTGTTCACCTCATCTCTTTTCCTCTTAGACATTTATATTCATGATGTGTGGAGAAGTGTCTAACACATGTAAGCCATTTATCAATATCCCTCTAGTGATGATCTCATCATCCATAATCATTGAACAACTATTATTCTAAAAAACTAATTTATGTCCACTAATTATCGAACAAGAGATGAAAATAATATTTTTTATAATAGAGGGAACAAAATATCATGTATCTAATGCAATAATAGCTCCACCAAGCATATGTAAAGTGACATCACTAACAACAACTGCAGCAACTCTTGCTCTATTGTCCATCTTGTGGTTCATCTCGCCTCTGTCCAATCTCTTAAGTCTTGTTATAACCTTCGGTATCCAATACCCATGTGTTATCATAAAAATATGATAAGTGGAGACTAATCATAAATATACTTGAAGCTTCTCCAAGTTTCTGCCTCGCCTTCTCTGCAAGGTAGTCTTTACAGTTCCTCTTCCAATGCCTGTCTTGGCCATAGTAGAATCATTATCCTTTGTCGTTTTTCTTAGCAACCATTGCCTTACCCAGTCTTCCTTTGCCCTTGCCCTTCTTAAGGATCTTACTGGCCTTTCTTTTCTTCTTGGTCTCACAAATATAGAGAACTGGCTTCTCCTTCTTGATGGTGCTCTTAGCTTCCCTTAACATATTGAGGAGCTTAGGTAGAGTCACCTCAAACTTGTTCATATTAAAGTTAATAATGAATTATGAAAAGAAATCTGGTAGGGAGTGAAGTATAAGATCAACATATAGATTATCCTTTAGGACTATCTTTATACTTCACAAAGTGAGTAATCTCATCCTCACTTGTCCTTTCCTCTAGCATGAGAACAATCATGTTAAGGACATATACGATTATCTCTTTCATGAGAATAATTCTTAAATTGTGGAGCCTTTGGACCAATGAGGCGGTTGGCCTCAAGTATGCCACATAGGGGTTTTGCAAGCGATAAACAAGATATAGCATAAATAAATATCATGTAGACTTTACAGAAAATACTAATTAAGATATAGAATTCTATTTTAATGTACTGACACTATTTTTCTAACAAATCATGCGACACCCTTAACACATGAGACGAAAGTCTCCAGCAGACTCCTAGTGGGGATCGGGATCCAATCGGTATCTTAGTGCAACCTCGAGGGACTCGACCAATTACACTAAGACTAAAAGGTAGGCAACTCTTGCTAATCACAACTCCTTATGATTCCTATTATGTTTGGCCTCCGAATCATCATGATCTCGATTGCTCGACCAACCATAAAGTTCAATTAAGTCATCACCATTGTTACAAAATAAGTCTAATTCGATAGATATGCTCTCGATTGCTCGACTAAGTTATACCATGTTCTTAGGTCACCGGTGACATCTATATGTCGTAGGCAGGAACTTAATAACATAGATAGGTGAGCCTCGAGTGACTCGACCAACTCAACCTATGTCGTGATTCAATTTCTTCCTATAACGATGTAAGGCCATGTGGGTCAATCTTATTGCCTCACCCTTACTGACTTAATATTAATGTAGGAGGGTTGTTTTTTTGTTTTGTGTCGATTTCCTAATATATCGTGTCACACATATACATATTTAATATATATTTACATCGCATGTAAATATATATATATATATACATATATCTAGTAGGTGTATAACACATCACATATGCAAGTCACACCGGATGAGCATGAGCCATCACCTAATATGAGTAAGCCTGAGCCAATGGGCCTAATCACTCACAATAGAATCTATGTGTGCATCGACACATCTCTATGCCCTATGATTGTTGATCTCATCATCATCGGTTCCGTCATATTGTCGCACCACAATGCGGCGTGATCTCCCGCCATGGCATCGTGGGTCCCACTATCACCTTCATGCTCTCGTTGCGCCTCTTCATGTAATTATAAATAATCACAAGAACACAATCCCGATAATAAATGAGAAAAATAAAGACTCGCAGGTTTTAATAATAATAATAATAATAATAATCACAATTACACACATCACAATACATAGCTCATGATCATCCATCCAAATCATACATCACATATACACCACATCATATGTAGGATTACTAGATATATAATAATTAATTAAATTATTTTTTTGGAAATCAGGATATGCTTAGAATTTTTAGAATTATCAAGGGTATTTTCATAATTCTGGATGAGAGGATATTCTTCGAAATTTTTAGAATTATTGAGGGTATTTTAGAAATTCTGTACACGAGGACAATCCTCAAAATTTCTAAAATTTATAAGGATAAAATAGTCCTTTTCCCACCCTCATCCAGCGGTTGCCTTGCCGACGGGCGACCCCCTTTGTGGTAGGCGCTGCTGCCCCTATGGGCAGACGGGCACCGTTGCCCCACAAGCGGTAGCTCCTGCGGGCGCTGTGCCAGCGGTTGCCTCCCTTGCCGGCTGGCACTATCCATGAAGGGGGTGCCTCCGTGGGTGCCACCCCTCCGGGTGCTGCTTACACCCGCAAGCGCAAACCATGCCCATGGGCAACCGCGACTATTGGCAGCAGCCTTGGCCTTAAGCAACTAAGCTTGCTGGCAACTGCCCCTTGCGAGCGACCACCCTTGCAGGCGGCCCTAGCCGTAGCCAGTCGCCCATGTAGAGGCCCTGGCCATAGTCGGCTGCCCTTGTAAGGGCCTGGTCGTGGGTGGTTGCCCCTGCAGTGGGCATGGCCATGACTGGCCACCCCTAAAGGTGGCCTGGCCGTGACTGGCTGTCCCTCCTCACTACGTTCGCTGCAAAAATGCAGCAAGTATGCGTAGAACAATTCTATACGATTCAATCTCATCACATGTAGTTTAAAACCAATCTTTCGCAGGAAAACCTTAGCTTTGATACCATTGTTGGAAAACCTCAGCGGGAGCATCACATGCACAGTAGAATTCAAACCAAAAAATCGGTTTCCCACACAGATCAAATCATCGTGCAAAAGACTAGGGTCACGAGAAAAATATAAAAATTGAAAAATCACGATACATGAGAGATTAAGTTTACCTAGGGATATCGTATATCGCTTCCTATATTCCAGATCTGGATAGAGAGGATGAAGGAGGTCAAGCGTCCTCCTCTTTAGCGGTATCTACATGATGGATCTCTGCAGCAAAACTCCTCCAATCTGATCTTACAACTCTTGCGTAGAGAGAGGGAGGAGAATAGGAGGGGGAGGCCAAAGCTGTAACTTATCAACCATGAGTCTCCCCTCCATTTATAGAGAGCCACTGAAACCCTAGGGCTCCTACCTTAGTAGGTATTAGATATTTATCCAATTACCCACTAACCTTGTATTATTGGATCTCTATCCAATAATCTTCTTAGGCCTCTAATTAGGCCTCAACCAAGGAGCCCATCTACATAGGGTCTTATCTAATGAGAATAGGGGCTAATTGGATCTCTATCAAATCCTCTATTCACTAAAGCATCCACCATATGTGTGTGACCCTCTAGGCCTGATACCAAGCTAGCCGTGAGTCACTCCCATGAGAACTCCTTTTGATGTAGTGAATTATTATCTCCATAATAATTTACTCGACTCATCGACTATGGACGTACTAGGCTACTACGCCATAGTCCCCAGATGATACAAAAGGGATCGAATTCATCAGACCTGTCTGTCCACAGTTACCATGTATTTATAATCCCTCATTCAACTAATATATCAGAGACCGTATATTGGACATGGTATTGTCAGGTCACATACGGAATCAGTTTGTCTTGCTCTAATCGGATTCTATTGGAGAACTCTTTCTCTCTCAATTTGAATGACCTTAGCCAGAGATTTGCCTAAGTAAGTACATATGGATATTCCTCTCGTGATATGTCTAAAACTTTCTAAACCTGTAAGTCTGGCATCAAAGAAAGGAGTACTCATACAAGGCATCCTTAGTGTCTCAAGTCAAAGGACTAAATACATAACTAGGACTATGGAATCGCTGTCTAACATTAGGTATCATCAACCATACAACATTCTACAAGCGGATCAATCATTGAACTCATTATCCAATGAGTACTTGTATTATATCCTTAGTGTCTCCACATAAGTGGCTATGAGACCATCCGCCTCCATCATATGGACGGGTATATAGTACACCAGTATATCTGAATATCTCAACGTCTCTCTCTAGTAATCTATGACCAAGATTATTTAGGATTTGTGTTTAAAGGTGAATCAATCTCATTATCATAATCTTATCGTGATTTGAGTCTTATTATATAGAATCAAGGATATCACAATAAATATGCTATAGTTAATATAATATGAGAATATGCCAATATTAATCATAAGCAAAAAGATTGCATAGCATGTCACACGTGCCATCACTTATGTGATTAGCTTGGATCCCAACTTCTCTCTGCCGCTATTGTTGAATAGTCGAACTCTGATCCATCATGCTGCTTCAACTTGCTAATGACTGACTTTTGTATGGGGTTGACTGAGTTGTGATGATCTTTGTTGATTTCTGCGTATCATTTTGGTGAAGAAAAAGACCTTTCTTGTTTTATTGATTTGAAAATCATTCTTGAAACAAATCACATGAAACAACTAAAAAGAGGATATTTTTTTTAAAAATATTTTTATCCTATCAACCCTTCAACTAAAGATAAAATGATACCATTATTATTGAATTTCCTAAACTATAAAAATAATTTAATGATTCAAATATTATATTGACTAAGTTTGTGAAATGATTAATTTAAATATTATGATGATAGTTGTATGTTAAAATGGGTTATGATAGGATAATGGTTCTTGAATTGAGACTTGAATCCTTATATAAATCAAGTTAGAATTATATAAATGAATCATAATTTGTCTCTTCGGACTATAATTTGAAAATATTTTTATGAACCATATTCTTAACAACTTGAAGTTTCAAATATACAAATCAAGATCTTTCATTTTTTTTTCTTCCTTGCAATCTACTTATGATCTTGATATTTATAATTTGATATGAATAAAGAATCTTCTTTGATTTTCTAAGATTTCTAAAACTTTGAATTTTATCTAAGAAATTTATCAAAATAAATCACGGCCTTTGACATTTATGATTTGATAATAATATACTTCATGACATGATTATTTGTGACTTTCTTCTTAGTATATCTTATCACCAAAATTCATATTTCTTAAATTTGAGATAAATTAAAAATTAAAATAAATTTATTTTATCATGAACATTTTCTTGATTTCTTGACTTGACATATATTTTATGAAAATCATGTTTAAATCTTTCTGATTTTTACTTTTTAATAAAAAGGATATTTATGATCTTAACAATTATAATTAAGATTTTTATGAAGATCATTCTTCTATTTTATTAAAAAGATTTATCTAAATGAATTGGGTGTCTTAAGATTTATCTTGGATGAATTAAGATTATTTAATCTCCTAAGATTTATTTTTATTATTTACAAAAAGGAAAGATAATTCTTAAAAGAATCATGTATTTTGGTACTTACATTTGATTTTTTTCATCCTTAATGACATGATTCTTTTGTACTCATGATCATATTTAGAACTTGAATGTAAAAGAAAAAATAAACCATCATATTTCTTTTTGATAATAACAAAGGGGGAGATAAAATTATCAATATGATTAGAAGAATATTGATATGATGAATCTTATAGCATTGAATGAGGAACAATTTGCTAAGAAGAAAATTTAGAATTTTAAAATACGTGTGAAATGCTTAATTAATTAAGCTTGATTTACCATTATATTTTTCTTTAGATTTTTTGGCCTTTATAAATTGAACTTCTTATCAAAATTTACATGCAAAATGCATGATTTGCTTGATTTGCTACCTTACTTAAAATTTGCATAAGATGAATTAAATTACATGTGTAGCTCTTGATTTTTCTTGGATTTCAAAATTTACATCTATAAATGTGAATATTTTTATGATATGATGTTTTTCACTTCCCTTCCTTATTTGCACTTCTTGTTTACAAAATGGAAAGAATATTTATATGAAAATGATATTAAAAAAAAACACGATTTGCTATTGGAGATTACATAAGATAAATGCATGAGTAGCTCCTAATTCTTCTTGGATTTCTCAGATTTTTTAGCTTACTTTCAAAATAATTCTCATTAAAATTAACATAAGAAGGGGATTCAAATTTTTGTGATGATATATTATTTTAAAGATTATTCTTGTTTCATGAATCTTGATGAATATTTACAAAAGAAGAATATATGACATGAAATTTTATGATACTTGATATAAACTCTTTTTTTATGATGATGTTTTTAACTCCCCTCCATTGTTTCTAATAGCTTCTTATTTACAAAAATGAAAGAAAAATTTTCATGAGAAAATTATGTTTTACTTAGGGGGAGCAATGAAGTATTAAATATTCAATCAATATATATTTTATACAAATATAAAAACTTTGACGCATGATGAGTTTATGTATCTTGAAATTATTTGCTCATTATTTTACCTCTTTTTATTGATAACAAAGGAGGAGAAATAGTATATTGATGACACATATATGAAAAATGATATATGACAAAGGGGAAGCAAATTTTTCATAAAGAAAATTATGGCTCATATCATGTTTTACTAAGGGGGAGCAATGATGCATGTGACTTGAAATAATTTGCTCTAACATTTTACCTTTTTATTGATGACAGAGGGAGAGAAATAACATATTGATGACAAACGTAGAAAAATAAAAAATGGATATTTCTCTGATTTTTACTGATAAACAAAGGGGGAGAAATAATTGATGAGTTATGAAAATTTGAACTTAATGTATGATTGATGCATAATTTTGAAATTCATGTTATATACTTTGAAAATTTGATGGTTCATTGTTGGTTTGATTTTGAAATTCATAGTATATCATTTTAAAATTTGATAAATGGATGTTATGATACTTGAATTCAAGGGTATGTAATTCTCTTGAATTTAAGTTTTTCTTATTTGAATCATGGCTTGGATGTAGGGGGAGTAAGGTATAAATCCCGTCATCAATTGGTTGTCATCATCAAAAAGGGGAAGATTGTTGAATTTTAGATTTTGATGATGAAATCAATTAATGAGTTATTGATCTAACAAGTGTGTTAGAGATGATTTATACAAGATTAACTATAATAGAGAGAAAATTACAATTAGATGTTGGGCCAGAGTTAAGTCCAGGGCATCGGGCCGGGGTTAGGACAATACAGTAGGGAACTCACTTAAGGGATCATAGGCTTATCGGGAGTTCGTCGGAAGTTGGCTGAGAGTATTAGAAGCTTGTCGGGAGTTTGCCGAAGGAGATCAAAAGTTTGCCAAGATGGCATCAGGAGTTCGCTTAAGGAAGACCAAGAGACTAGTCGGAAGATCGGAGGAAGTAACTGAAAAGCTTACCGGGAGTTAGAAAGGTCTTATTGGACTTGTTGACCATGTTGATTGTAATTAAGTCGTAGTTAGCAATAGTTTGGGTTTGAGTTCTATTTGAGTTAAATTTAGAATGAATCCAGATTAACTCAAGTGAGGCAAATCGAATCTACTATGTGGATGATTAAGCTTAGGTTGAGCTCAATTGGTTGACCTGGAAAGGGATCAACATAAGGTACGAGTCGGGTATGCAAAAATATGAAAAAAGGGGCTTTTACAGGATTCCTAATGGTAGTATCACTAGTGGGTGATGGCGGTACCACCTAGGCGATAGTAGTACCATCATAACCCTATTTTCGAGTGGTTGATGGTGGTAGTACCACCAGTGCTAGCGATAGTACTGCCTGTATACTAAATTTAAGGTAATATTTAAATTTTGGCTCTATTTCTGAAGCCAATTGGGGTCTATAAATACCCCAAAATTTCTTACATTTAGCATAACATATTGGATAGAAGTTTTATAAGAAAATTATGCTAAAATTGTAAGATAAAGAAAAGAGGCAAGGGAGTGAGGGAAGTAATTATAATTCTTGTAAATCTCCCTTGTAAGCTTGTAAGGTGTAAGGGTTTGATCTTCACTCAAAGAAGATTGGTGTAAGGGTTTAATTATAATTCATCTCCTAAGCCTGTGAAAAGGAGAGAGGAAGGTGTAAAGGTTTGATCTTCACCCAAAGAAGATTGATAGTTGACGCTGGTGGACCTTGGAGAAGATGACTTGGGAGTGGACATAGGCTAGGTTGAGGTCGAACCACTATAATTTGTGAATGTTCTTTACTTGCTTTCTATTACTCTTAGTTAGTTTATTGAAAGATACAAATATCATTCTCACGACTTCTCTTGAATCGGGTTCTTAGTCATTTACAATGAAATACAAAAAGGCACTTTCGATTTTCTTTCTTTACTTTCCATAAGCAAGGTTTTTTGAAACGATCACTTTCACTCTTGCACTAATTCAACACCCCAAACCTCCTCACCCCCCTTTAGTGCCAATTAATCATAATAATATTTTTATGCCTTAGTATGTCGTGGTTAGTATCAGTTTTGTTTAAAGTCTAAATTAAGTTAAATTTGAAAGGAATCCAAATTAACTCAATGCGAGACAACCGGATCCACTTTGGGTTCGATCTGAGTTCAGGTTGAGCTCATTTCATTGACCTGGGAAAGGATCAGAAGGAGGTATGAGGCGGGTATATAAAAATATAAAAAAAGTGATTTTTACGAGATTCTCAATAGTAGTACCATCGGTGGACGATGGTAGTACTATTAAGGTGATGGTTGTACCACCCAGGTCGGCGATAGTACCATTGTAGCCTTATTTTCAAGGCACTTTCCACAGTAGTACCATCAGTGCCGATGGTAGTACCACCCGTATGTAGAATTTGCGGAAAGGTTTTCGAAGTAAGGATAATGAACAAAAAAGTGGGATAAAATTTTATTAAAGATTTGTAAAATTTGAAAGCTTCCCTTGAGTGCTTCAAAGTGTAAAAATTAGTCTAAGGGAAGTGAGAAATTCTTGTAAGAAGGTTTCTCTCCTAAACCTGTAAAAATGAGAGAGAGAAGTGTAAGGGTTTAATCTTCACTCGAAAAAAGTCATTAGTGTACACCAACGGGCCTCAAGGAGGATGACATCGAAAAGTGGATGTAGGTCAAGTTTTAGCCGAACCACTATAAATTGTGAGTTTTCTCTCCTTGTTTCATTTCAGCACTCATTACCTAAATCGAAATTTTTTGATCTTAAGTTTAAATTACTTATGTATTCAACTTAAACGAAATGATTTTGATTTACGATTTTATTTTGAGCAAGTATTTCTAAAATTAAGGTTTTCAACACTAGCACTAATTCATACCCCCCGTGCTAATTGATCCTAACAGTTACAAGCATTAATAAAGTCTTACAAATATTAGATTGAGTCTATTAGATCTTTTATAAGTACTTATTTCATTAATTTATTACATAGTGCTTTCGTTCGTTAGGTTAATGGGTCTTCTAACAAACAATGCTTGGTCAAGATCAGATACATCCTATGTAAATTGCAAATAATTTAAACGAGTGAGTATAGGGATACTAGAAGTATAAGAATATATAAAAGGAAAAAACTTTGATATTGTTCATATTTCACATTTGAGTAAAATATTAGCATATATAGTATTTATTTGAAATTTCTTGTAGAGGACTAATACCATTCTTATAGAATAATGTTGCTATATTTGGATATACAATCCTAAAATATAAGGATATCTAAAATAGCATAATCCTATCATATGATATAATTATTCGAAGTAGATTCTCCCTTAAGATTATTTAATTTTTAATTATATATCATTATAAATATTATTTTTAATATCATTTAGGACTAATTTATTTTATAAATTATTGTTCTAACCTACTTCAATGGCTATAAGAACCAATATAATAATAATAAATAAAGTTTAAAATATCTTATAAATGATAAAATATTTATTACAATTCATACCCCATAAGCCTGTCATCCTATACCACTTTGATAGATACTAGTTAGAAAAAAAATTAAGATATAAATTACAAATAATATTTACTAAATATTTTTAATCTAATTATATAGTACTGATTAATAAAAAATAGTTGTAATAATTATTGAACAGAAGATTTAATCAACACAAAAATTCATACGATGACAATAATTATGATAAAATAAAAAAATCCAAGAATAATAATTGAAATTTAATTATCATAAGAAAAAAATTATGAATATGTCATATGAGAAAACTACAAAAGAAATTCATAGTTTATATTTTTTTACTTTATAAATGACCTAAATGGGCTAATTAGTCTTATTTACTTGGGCATCCCAAATTGAGCTAATTTGAATTATATTAAATTAATTAGCCTATTCAAAGAAGACCCAACAACCAATCCAATCAAAATTGGATTTAGTCAAAATCCAATTTAGAAATAGAGTGATAAAAAATTAATTTAAAATTAAGTTTTAATCAAAATTTGATTAAAGTAAGATAAACTGATTAATTTTATAGTTAAGGGTATAAGTCATAAATATTTAATTTTGAAGAGTAGAATTATCATGAGGGGATATTGATTCGAATTAAATCATTTCAAAAGGGTAAAATAATCCTTTCATGAAAGCCATTAACCCTAGTTCCTCTCTCTCTCTCATAGTCATCACTTTGTTCCATTGTGCCCATGCATTCGCCCAGCTACACAAGTCCTCATTAACGATGAGGAGACAGTGGCTAAAGACCACTATCAATCTAGGAAAGCATTACCATCATCTGTTACTGCCCATCAATCAACCATCGTGACTCCTCATTGGGCTGGCAGCCTTCGACAATGGCATCAACCATATTGTGGCCTATCGCCATGCATTGGCTATGACTACTACAGTGTAGAACCTATTCATTGCTTGCATTACATGTCATCAACATAGCATTTATGTCATCTATCGATCAATAGTCGCTGCACGCATCACTATTACCTACGGAGAAACATTGTCCATAGTAGCAATCGATAATAGCAGTGTTGTTGCCTACGTAGCCTCCATATCGTGGTGAGAACACTCCGTGACCCTTGCAACCAACGCAAGATAGCAATCAAAGCAATGATTAAGCCACCACCAATCACAACAAATTGCCCACAAATAAAGCCTACATGCAGCAACACTACCACCTATGTAGTTGTTGTTCATGATAGGGTTGACAACCAATGGACGCCATCACCCTCAACAATATTGTTGCTAACAGCAAGTATATCGATGGTAGCTACCGACTAAATATTGATAATATACTTCTTTCATAGTTCCACATGTTTTGCATCGCCTACAGGTAGGCGAGGAGCACGAAGGAATAGATTTATTGATCATACATAATACATCATAGATTAATCCAAAGATAATATTAATATGAGATTTAAAATAATGATTCAAAAGATAAATAGATCTAATCACACAAAAAGATCTAAAATTCCCTTATAATTTAAGTTATTTTAATTTTAAAATATGACTGTAATACTAATTTTAAGCATAAAATCATAATCATGCTATTATGTGAAATAAACTTAATGTTAGAATTTGAAATCAAATAGCCATAGATCAAAGATTAGATGTGTATACCTTTTGATGTCATTCAAGATATCTTTATTTAATTCTAGAATATATTTCATAATTCGATCCATAGAACACAACAACATCGATTTGCAAAAGAATTAGCTTTTATTTCTTCTCACATCCTATTTTTCAGAGGACCACTATGAGCAATGGAATAGGGATAATGGGAGACAAGAATAGATTTATAATCTTGTGTCTATTATGTTATCACATGTATTTAATTATTAGAAGGTCTTATCTATTTTATAGGTGAGAGCAAAGAGTCTAGCATATATAATTAGGAGAGTTCCTCCCGTTAATGTCTATCTCATAAAAAATCCTATCATAATCAAATTTTTTTTATTGATTAATAATCATAATCATAATCTAATCCAAATTATAATATATTTTATTTAATTAATTAGGGTCATATAATCTAATACATTATGGTGGATACTTTCATGACAGCATCATAAGCCCTATTTGCTTACACATAATGAATTGATAGACAATCATTTTGTTGCTGCACAACCTCTGAAAATGGAATTGATCATATCATCATTAGGAAACCTTTTACAATTGGTCCAAGGATTAAGTATGTAGATCTCAATTTCATTTGATGCAAGAGGCAAATAAGAACTGTATTTCTTCATTTTGACTATCACTAGACTTTTTCCTTGGCTCACTCTATCTCTATGTATCATGAAACATCTCTATTTATAAAACATAAGTGTAACTAGTTACATTTGTGCACTTAGTAACCTATGAAATTTACTATTGACTCTATTTTCATAACTTATAAAACCTTCTTCATGGTTATCATGATGTATAATCTCTCTTATTTCTTCAAATCCCGGAGGTTGTAATTCTTTTATCTTTGAGTTCATGTGAGAATTCAATTTTTTTAATTAAGTTCATTATTTTACTGAACATGTCCAAGATCCAGTTTGCAGACTTCTTGAGTAATAGGAAGCAGAAAAAAATAAATATAAGGATCAATGTCAACAACCTCCTGTCGGTGCTTGATTGGTGGTAGTCTTAATGAGTTTTTCTAGATAGCCAATAACCTGCAACTATCACGACATTTCTTTGGAGGTGATCACCAAAAGCTCAAGTGTGATTTAAATTTAGCATTTGACTTACTTAACCAATTCATCTGATTGTTGAAATGACTGCCTTATCGGATTGGTTAAAAAGAAAAGAAAAATACAACACCTAATAACTTTAAATGTGTGACGACCTAAATAATCCTGCATCCAAGTTGGAATGATGATTATACTTAAAATGGTTGCTTTAGAATTGTTGTAGCACTTGATGGAAATTTGTGGTGTAGTACATGAACGCCTAATCGTTATTAGCTAACTAGCTCTTTTTTGCTTGACTGGTCATGCATTTTCCCTTTTCTTTATTTTTCGCTTCATTCAAATGATAATGAACATTTGAATGTTTTAGAGTTCTGTCTGCTAAAGTAGTTGGTGATATTTACACTCACATCTACGTATGGTACCTGGATATCATCTTTAATGTCATTTTTGACATGCTCTGCATTTGATTTTTGTGCAGAGATCCTGACATCCTGAAACCTAGTTGAAGCAGATTCAATGCAAATTTTAGCTGAGTTATGTTCTCTCTTTGGAATTCTAAGCTTAATTTCATCCATGAATTACCATGTCAATGCCTCAAACTTTGCTGCTTCCACGAATCACATCCTCAAACTCTGCACTCTGCATACCAAGGGAATTCAGAGGCCATCCTGATTTAGCACTACAGCATTGACATGTTGAGTAGATCCAGAGGGTGCAGACAGTGAAGAAATAAATGAAGAGGAGCTTCATAGGTTTCACTACCTTTCTGATTGTTAACGGATAAGATTAGATGAAATTTAGATGATATAAGATAAGAGTTTAATTTATGTTGTTAATCTGTTGGAGAATTCCTATCTTCAAAGTATATAAATTCATGATAAATCATGGGAATAAGGTAAGCTTTTTTCCTTCCCTCTTGTTTTACCATAGTATCAGAGCTTCTCTAGGGTCATCGTCCGTCGACTCCTCTTCTACGAAGTCATAGCCACTGATAGATCGTTCATTAAGCACTGACAGGGGTTTTGTGCAACAAAAACAGAGGACCTCTGCTTCCTCTGCCAAAGCAGCAGGTCTCTGTGCCATCGACCTCTCCCGATCTTCTGCAAAATCGACTCCTGCAAAATACTCCCCCTCTGTTTGTCGCCTGCCGAACCACCGGTGCAAGCCTCTCGCTGTCAGCCATGCCGTGGCTCTTCCCAACCCTAAAAGATGCGACGCCCGTTGCAACTTTCCAGATCTCGGGCCTCTCCTTAGCCAGAGGTCTCGGTAGCACTTGAGCAGAGGCTATGTTTTGCGGAGTTTTTGAAGAAACCATAGCGCTCGCATCGCTCCACCATCTTCGTCGGTGCCTCGCTCGAGGAGAACGATGGGTTCACCATAGAAGACACTGGCCATAGCCAGGCCTCTCCTTCAATCGTGACCCTCGGTGCTCCTTCCCAGCTGAGATTGATCCTTCCCCTGCTTCCCAACCGCGGCAACATATCTTCCAGGCCGCTTGCTGTCGTCACTATTGATTTTGCCGTTGCTGACCACATCCACAGTCGTCGGTCGACTCCTCTTGCGAAGCTCTATTTCCTGACAAAAACAAAGCAACAATAGTTTCTTTCAGCCACCCTCGATCCACCGCTGCAACCCACCCATGCCGCCTTCTTCTTCATTGCACACAGCAGTGTGCGTAGTGCCGATGATACCTATCGAGAAGTCATCGCCATAGCCCACCCCATCTTCACCTGCAACTGTTTGTAGCACCCTCCGGCCTCACAACCATCAGGCTCGATTATGGCTTTGTTTTCGGCTTTGTGGGCACCGAAGTTTTTTGCTTCCCTTGCTCTTTGCCACTGCTCCCATGAGTTTAGCCTACGGCTTCAAAAGAGTGGCAACAAGCTTGGCATTTGGTTTCGATTTCAACATATTTCAACAGTGATTCATCCTTAGATCGGTTCATTACTATGTCTTTATCATCTTCATCCGATGTGCATATTACTTTTGTTACTCCATGCCTCATCTCCATTAACACTGCAAATCTCTTCCCTTTCAAGTTATCTAAAAGCGAAAATTATGCATCTTGGCATGCTCAGTTTTCTAATCTCCTACTCGAGTATGATCTGTTTGGCTATGTCGATGGTTCTTCCCATGCTCCACCAAAGATGATCAACCCACCTGGTGCATCTAGTCTGGTACCAAATCCGGAGTATAAACTATGGTTCCGCTAGGATCGTTCCATCCTTCAAGCAATACAAGCTTCAGTATCTACATCCCTCGCACTAGTCATCTCCTTGTGTGATATTGCTGTCGAAGCATGGAGTAAGTTACAAACAACTTTGACAAGTTATTCCTATACACGTAAACTCAGTTTGCTATCTAATCTCATGAACACAAAACAAGAAGGTAATACTGTTGGTGATTATCTTCAACATATAAAAATAATCATCGATGATTTAGCTTTGATAGACCATTACCTCGGTGACGTAGAAGTTATTATTTACACTCTTAATAGTCTTGGAGCTGAGTATAAAGAAATTGCAACAGCAATATGGGCATGCAACTCACCACTGTCATTTGAAGAACTCTACGACAAGTTGACTGATTATGAGACATATTTGAAGTATGAGGATAAGGTACCATGACCACCTATCACTACTCAAGTCAATCACAAGTCAAAAAGGAAGACAAATCAGTATTATAAGTCTGTCACCAAGGGTTTGAGTCAGGTGCCGCCAACACCACCCTGGTGTCCAGATCTCACAAGTCAACAAATAACAGTTTGCTATCTATGTGATAAGGTTGGTTACTCTGCCAAAGTCTATCGCTCTTGCCCTCGACCTTCGGCCTCCTCTAACTTACCCCAGGCACATCTCATGACTACTCCGACTACTAATCAAAATCATTGGATTATGGACTCTGGTGCCTCCCATCACATCACCTCAGATATTCATAATTTGTCCATGCATAACAATTATAATGGTAACGATGACATCATCATCGGTGATGGCAAGTGTCTCCCCATTACTCATACTGGTTCCACGATGCTTAATTCGCATAGCTTTAACTTTACACTCGATGGTGTTTTCTGTACTCCTCATATTAAGCGAAATTTTATCTTTGTCTCTCAATTTTGTAAACAAAATAATACCTCTATTGAATTCTTTCCTGACTCCTTTCTTGTCAAAGATCTGAGCATAGGGGCATCGTTACTTCAAGGACAGAGTAAAGACAATATCTACTAGTGGCCGTCGGTCATCCAACTCACTGCCTACTCCTCTATTGTTGCTCCAATAGATGTGTGGCATCGTCATCTTGGTCATCCATCTTCCTCAATTCAACATAAGTTAGTCTCTCGTTATTCTCTTCCTACTACTAGAACTAGTTGCATTTTTAATCACTATGATGCTTGTTCTAGTAATAAAAGTCATCGACTTCCATTTGAAATTTCTTCTATTTCTTGCATAAAACCCTTTGAAATTCTTTATACTGATGTTTGGGGTCCTGCTCCAGTCCCTTCCTTCGATAAGTATAGATTTTATGTCATCTTTGTAGACTATTTTACCAAGTATACCTAGTTCTATCCTCTTTATCATAAGTCTGAAGTTTCAATAATCTTTCTTAACTTTAAAAAGATGGTGAAAAATATTTTTCAATCTATAATTAAAATAGTTTATTCTGATGATGGGGGTGAATATCAAGTACTCACATCATGTCTCTTAGTATGTGGTATTCAACATCTCAGGTCCCCTCCCTATACTCCCCAATTAGTTGGCTCGGCCGAACGAAAATATCTGCATATAGTTGAAACTGGTCTCACACTTTTCTATCACGCTTCCATGTCATCTACTTTCTGGTCTGTAGCCTTTCAGATGATAGTCTATCTTATTAATAGCATGCTTACCCTAGTTCTCTACTATATCCATGGCTACGTCCTTATACATCACATAAACTCAACCCAAGGTCTAAGCCTTATGTCTTCATCGGATACTCTCTTAAATACTGATAAAAGATAAGATTTAGTTAGGATTTAGATATGATTTCCCCAACTGAATGAGGAAATCTTGTATGTTAGTTGAGGGAAATCCTTCTTTTCATTATGTATAAATAAACGATG
This sequence comes from Ensete glaucum, assembly GCA_021527575.1. Classification (NCBI taxonomy): domain Eukaryota; kingdom Viridiplantae; phylum Streptophyta; class Magnoliopsida; order Zingiberales; family Musaceae; genus Ensete; species Ensete glaucum. The sequence goes on from CM038555.1 coordinate 33,510,530, forward strand.
AATCAATGAATCAATCGGGCATTTTTATTACTTCTTCTTAGTTCAATATGGTATCAGAGCTCCTCTCTCTATAAGAGAGATTACCTTTCTTTTTTTAATTCATTGTCAAATGACAGCTTCTATCATTATTTGTTCGTGGACAACTCCGTTGTGAAACCACAGATACCCAGGGGTCATCCACCACCACCCTCTCGGACATCCTTTGCTTCCTTTGCTCCGAAGGTAACTCTCTCATCATCAGTGCAGATCTATCTCTTCTTACTATCAAACGGCAATCTCTCGTCGATGTCGAAGCTGGAGATTTCTAGTGCATCGGCTTTCTCTTCCTCCGTTGGACCTTGTTAGCTTTCTCTTCTTCTGCACGAGGTTATCTTCCTTGTGCACCAACACTGTCGCATCAGCTCCAACAAGCAGCGGCACCTTGCCTACCCCATCTGCAATAGACGATGGCTTCTACACCTGGTCGTCGGCACCATCCCTCCTGTAGCCTCTGTTGCTCTGTTCTCTTTGCTGAGAGTACTTGTATGGGCCGTCGCTCATCGTCTCTTAGTGCTCTACAGAGAGGGCACAACAAGTTCTTTCTCGTTGTCAAACGACAGTAAATCTACGATCGTAGCGCTTCTCTCGCTGCCCTTTAGATCTACTGATTGCCCCAGCCATAGCAGCATCTCCTCTGTCAAAGTCAACCACCGTCAGGTCTTCACCGCGGTTGACAACACAGCAGCTTCCTTCCTTCAGTTTCATTGACATCGATTCAAGATCGACATCCTTAGTTCAAGATCGGCATCCTTACAGGAGCTCGATCTTGTGGGGGCATGATAAAAGATAGAATTTAGTTAGGATTTAGATATGATTTCCCCAACTGAATGAGGAAATCTCATATGTTAGTTGAGGGAAATTCTCCTTTTCATTATGTATAAATAAACGATGAATCAATGAATCAATCGGGCATTTTCATTACTTCTTCTTATTTCAATAAATACAATGGTTACTGATGCTACGATCCTCAGACTTACAAAGTCTTTGTGTCCCGCCATGTTGTCTTTATAGAATTATCTTTTCCATTTTATTATTTTAAATCTTTTATCATGCAAGCTACTCCAACAAATATACACCAATAGAGTATGTCGCCACTCTCATTCAAAGAGTCTCTACTAGAATCACCTACTCCGGATATACACTCTGATATTCCCCTGGTTCAACATCTTCCTTTTTCACAAGCATTACCTACTGCTAACATTCAATCTTTGGAAACTCAGTCATTGTCTTTACCATCCTCTCAACCCAATAACACCGATGTTTCTCAATCTGACCCATCCTATGCCAGTACTTCCTCGTCACCCATCCCACAACCACGAACTCAACCTCTTAGACATCCAATGATAACATGCTCTAAAAGTGGTATTTTTAAACCACAGTAGGTTCTTGATCTACATACTATTGTAACTTCCTCCCTTGAGACCAATGAACCCACTACAGTCACTCAAGCCAAAAAATCATTTCACTGGCGTAAAGCCATGTGTGAAGAATATGATGCTCTTCTTCATAACTCTATTTGGACATGAGTCCCTTTTCATCCTACACAAAATGTCATCGGGTGTAAGTGTGTTTTTCGAATTAAGAGGAACCCGGATGGGTCCATTAACAGATATAAAGCACGCCTAATGGCCAAAGGTTTTCACCAACGTCTTAGTGTTGACTTTATAAAGACATTTAGTCCTATTGTTAAACCAACAACAATCCGACTTATTTTGAGTTTGACTATCTCAAAAGGTTGGCATCTACAACAACTTGATATGAACAATGCCTTTTTATAATAGACCTTAACTGAAGATATCTTTATGGAACAACCTCTTGGTTTTCTTCATCCTCAATATCTGAAGTATGTCTGTAAACTCCAAAAAGTAATATATGGACTTCGTCAGGCTCCACGAGCCTGGTACACAGAACTTGGGACATTTTTTATGTTACTTAGCTTCATTAATTCTAAGTCTGATACCTCTCTATTTATCCGTCAACAACATGGAAGTACAATATATCTTCTAGTCTATGTGGATGCTATTATTGTGACAGGTAACAATTCTGTGAAGATTACAATGTTCTTCAAACAATTGACCAACAATTTTCTCTCAAAAATCTAGGTATCTTGAATTATTTTTTGGGTGTAGAAGCAACATATACTTCTTCGGGACTTTTTCTCTCACAACAAAAGTATATTTAGGACTTCCTATCGAAGACGAACATATAGGAGGCAAAAGCTGTTTTAACTCCTCTCTTAACTAGTGAATCACTCAAGTTAAATGATGTAAGCCCTGCTACAGATTTTACTCAATATCAACAAGTACTTGGCTCTTTACAATACTTAGCTCTCACTTGATCAGATATCTCATTTGCAGTTAACAAGTTATCACAATTCATACATCGACCGACTACCACGAATTGGTCAGTGGTAAGCGGGTCTTATGATATCTTAATGAGACTCTCAACTATGACATATTTCTTTGCAAACACTCCCCACTTCAACTTAATGCTTTTTCTTATGTTGATTGGGCTGGAAACTTTGATGATAGAACATCCACGTCAGGGTACATTGTCTTCCTTAGAGCCAATCCAATCAATTGGAGTTCTAAGAAACAAAAGACAATCGCTCGATCGACAACTGAAGCTGAATATCATTCTACTGCTACTGCTATTGTAGAACTTAATTGGATCATGAATTTGCTCAAGGAATTTGACATCTGCTCCACCACTACTCCCACTATATACTGTGACAATATTGGAGTTACCTATTTATGTGTCAAATCCAGTATTTCACTCTCGTATGAAGCATATAGCCATTGACTTTCATTTCGTACGAGATCAAGTTGTTAACCAGAAACTACGTGTTTCTCATATTCACACAGCGGATCAACTAGCAGACTTACTCACAAAGCCGCTCACCCGTAAATTATTTTCATTGCATAGATCTAAGATCGACATCCTTGGCAGGAGCTCGCTCTTGCGGGGACATGTTACTAAATAAGATTTGATGAGATTTAAATAATATAAGATGAGAGTTTAGTTTAGATAAGATTTAGATGTTGTGAGTATGTTGAAGAATTCCTATCAAAGTGTCTAAATTCATAATGAATCATGAGAATAAAGTAAGCTTTCTTCCTCCCTCTTGTTTTATCCCTGATGACAAGATTAGGAGAAGATAATTGCTGCTATAAAAGAAACAACTGATGAGGAAAGTGCACTGCTAAAAGCAGCAGAAGACCTCCAAGGATCCCTCTGTGCTTCTCCGGCTTGACACTCCAGGTAGGATCATACACTTAGTTTAGGAAGTCATAATGATGAGTTGAATTTGGTATCTATGGAACTCCAAGATTGTCGATAACAGAGAGTCAAAATGTACATGCTATAGAATATAGTAAGATATCTAAAATGTCTGATTACTTATGTTCAGCTGATGCTTTGTGCTATCATGCTTCACATTTTTAAACATTTTCTACTTTATACTGCATTTCGTTACTGTTTTTGTTGCAGGCATGCATTTTTATTTTATGCCTGTAATTTAATTATTTTTCATGATTAAATAAAAAAGAAAAGGAGAAAATTATGATACACCCAGGAAACTAACCGTATCTCACTTCCCGCCATGCCATCTTATGTGTTAGTTATTATGACGACACCGACGTTGATGGAAACAGCCGTTCGAACACCCAACATCGAAAATGACGAAACAATTATGAATACGTGTCCTCCTTGTCACCCCGGCCCGGCTTGTGTCGGACCATGCGGCATAACGCAGGGCCGCCGAGTTCCTTGATCCACTCTAACTCCGGCTAATAACTAGAAACTGCCACTTCCCACATCACAGCCGTCCAATTGCTCATTTTCAGGGTTGTCCGACCGCTATTTGAAATATGAACGGTTTGATCAAGGTGTAACGATTGGAAGGGATCCCAGACCAGATCCTTTTCGCTTTCCTATAAAGAAGAGGGTACCGGAAAGCGATGAGCCCAGGTTCTCTGTCGTCCCCAACAAGAGTACTTACTGTGGAGTGGAGTCGACGACGATGGAGGAGGCGGTGCTGTGGAAAATTCTTGATTTAAGCTTCTTCTCCCCTTTTCGTTAGGTCTAAGGTGCGATTTCTATTTGCCGAATGATTTTGATCCAGTTTACTTCCTTCTTCAGTTCATTTTCCGACCGTCGGTGGTAATTCGGTGGACCAATGACTCGGTTTTGATGCCCCTTTGCGCTCTAGATCTCGATTTTTCATTTTGTTCGGTTTTGATAGTTTGTGTTGTTGGGAACGTGTTCACAAATTCGAAATTTGAAGGTGTATTAGTGCTGACGAGTTCTAGGGCTTGGTGCAGTATGTTTCCGATTTCTTTATGATTGAGTTCGAGATGGTCGATCGATAGCATTCATGAGTTGAGGTTTTTGATATGGCTGCTTCACTAAAAATTTATTGTGTGTGCCACGATGCGTGGCGGAGGCACCATGAGCTAGACTTGTATAGATATTGCATTGAACTTATCTGTGATAATTGGCATGCAATAGTATGAAGCTTGATGGGGTTAGATGTACCATACTATACTTTATTTGGACATTACTACCCTGATGAATTTGTGCCTGAGATAGAAGGTAAGTTTCCTTGGTGCATATCCACTTATTAGGCCTGTCAAGTACTAACCATCAAGAAGCTTTATCATCATTAAAGTCTATGCATCAATTAAACAAGCTGGATTAAATTTTCTAGTAACATTAATTAAGTTTCGTCTAGTCTAAAAATAGAAGTATACAATCCCATAATTTTAACAAAGACTACGTCACATGTAGGCTACACATCTGTTGTATAAGCTTGAAGATTTTGAACTTTCTTTGGGCTTCAAATAGTCCAATAGTTACTACGAGGATTGTAAGAATTACATCAACTTTAAGTGTTGGACTATCAAGATTGGGCTAATAAAGACAATGTGAATATTTGTTATTATGACTAATGAATTTTTGTTATTAGGACTAAATTTTTTTATTATGACTAGTGAATATTTGTTATTTGACTATTCAATTGTTAAATTAATACTCCTGAGTTCTTAAAGTCTAAGGGTCCCAGGAGGTTGGGCCTTATCCCCAATAATATGGCTAACTACCTTAAGAACTCAGTTGATCCATTTGTTAGTTATGGCATTACCTATAAGTCTTCCATGGATAGGGTCAAATTGATAGTTCAAACACCTAAGGCAAAGCAATCCAAGTATGTGCATGAGGAAGTGGAAAAGTATTTCCTTGTAGAATCACATGTGCATAACTATAAGATGTCAAAAACCAAAGAGGATTGCCACAATCTCCTTGTTAGTTCGATTGTTTCTTGGCTATGTAGTGGACTTGGACCTAGTTAATGCAATTATCAATGAAAAAATAAAGGCCTTCTATTGCCTTTGGCCTTGAACTAAATTCATTGTTTTTTTATTTGTGTACCGGATGGTAACAAGCCCTGTATCACTGTGTCTCATACCAGTAAGTTGTCAGACTGATAAATATTATCCATACTGTAACGGTATTGCAAACCTTATTATAGAGAGATCATAATACGTCAGTGGTTGAGATATGCATAGTGCAAATACAATATGTGACTGTTTATGTATATTATACTTACTGTTCATATTAAAACATGTGAAGTAGTACCAATTTATATATAAGAAAAAAATCAAGTATAAGCATTGATAGCCTATTAAAATTTGACTTATGAGCTAATCTGTGAAAATTTTGACTTTGTAGACTAGTTCTCCCAAATCACTCTTTAGCTGCTTAGTGTCACGGGCTTAACTGAATTTGCCTAAGCCGTGCGGCACCCATGTGTGTCCGTCCGTAAAGGTCAGCCTTCCCCGATATCTCCTAAGGTCCCTTAGACTTATAAAAGAGAAAACGGGCTAGAAGAAGCAATTCCATCGGGATCCACAAGCAACTGCTCAAGCAAACACTTTATAAAGCCAGATACAAATTACACCTATGGACGTTACAAACTCAGAGAGGTTGTACACAAAGGATAATGGTCCATTACAGATCGAAGTCCCCATAAGTGCTTACAAGACACACTCGTATTTACAAGCCAAAATCGGCCACAAAGCAAACCAAACTAGGGCTGCTAAGCCTACTGCAAGCCCGCTACTTGTTGTACAAGATATGTACACAAACCGAAGGATACGGACAAACATGAGTGTTTCATCGAACACCTTGTTTACAATGTTGTTCGTGACAATGCAACACTCGCAGTGTGTCCCGTGAGAGATATGATCATGTGGAGGTATGATCAGGAGTTACTGGGAGCTCCACTTTGGTGTACGACACTTGCAACGGATCGTGGTGGAATAGTTCGTGACAATGCAACACTTACAGTGTGTCCCGTGAGGGACATGATAATGTGGAGGTATGATCAGGAGTTACTGGGAGCTCTACTTTGGTGTACGACACAACAAGAAGAAGGACTATGGATTCAAGGAGTGAATGTCATGGTACCGCAGAGGCGGGTCTTCGTGTGTACATCGGAGCTTGCATTGGATAAAAACCTTGGTCATCAGCATATGAGGGTTGTATACCACCAAGGAAGAAGTCCAAGTGCAAGTACCAGTGAGTCTCATGGAGGGGGATGTGATCATGTGAATGATCAGGAGCTACTGCAAGAAGGGCTGTGGATTCAAGGGGTGAATGCTATGGTACCGCAGAGGCGGGTCTTCCGTGTGTGTGTATTAAAGCTTGCACCAGATGAAAGCCTTGGTCATCAGTATATAGGGGGCTGTGTACCACCGAGAGAGAAGTCAGATTGCAAGTACCAATGAGTCCTATGGAGGGGACTTGATTATACAAAGGTATAATCAGAGCAGTTGGAGAGTTGGACTACTTCAGTGCTCACATTCGCTTAAGGGAGCCCGGCAAGTCAGAGGACAAGGCCGAGTAAGCGAACGTTGCTACCAAGGAAGCTAAGGAGAACAGAATTGGTCATCAGTATATAGGGGGTTGTGTACCACCGAGAGAGAAGTCAGATTGCAAGTACCAGTGAGTCCTATGGAGGGGACTTGATTATACAAAGGTATGGTTAGAGCAGTTGGAGAGTTGGACTACTTCAGTGCTCACATTCGCTTAAGGGAGCCCGGCAAGTCAGAGGACAAAGCCGAGTAAGCGAACGTTGCTACCAAGGAAGCTAAGGAGAACAGAATTGGCGCGAGCCCTGCAATAAGATGGTGGAAGCCATGCATGAGAGTTGTAGTCTGTCTTTCCATTGACCAAGGAGAACTGCTAGGAGGACACAGTGGTGTTGAAGCAGGTGGTCGAAAGGGGTGAGGAATCGACGACGAGTCCAGTGGGGCTCAGCTACCTAAAAGCAAAATGTTGGTTAGAAAGGAGGTGGACTCGGAGAAGCACCACAGTGTCGCAGAGGCGGATCTACCGGTCGCGAAGGAAGGGATGCAGATGTAAGACAACGGATAGTAGGGCTATGGGCTTGGCAGCACCATGGTGCCGTAGAGATGAGACTTCCGTGGAGTCATCGATCCCTTGCTCTCATGGAGGGAGAGCATTGGTCGTAAAAGGGGCCGAGGAGGTGGAGAATGCAAAGGCAAACTCCAAGTATCAAGACAGGGTGGAAGGGCAGAGTCCAAGGAACTTCATAAGACCGGTGTCGATGGACTTCTCATCAAGAGAGCTGAAAGTAAGGGACTTTGGGTTGATACAGGAGTGCTCGACCAAGGAACAAAGTAGGCAGTACGCGGTACTGTACCTTTTCTACTCATAGGAGTAGGCGGCAAAGGTGATGGAGAAGACGGTACAATCCCAGAGGTGACCAGAACTATCAAAGACAGTACAATCCGCATGATCCTGTCCCTCACGGGACACACTGCAAGTGAAAATTTTGACTTTGTAGACCAGTTCTCCCAAATCACTCTTTAGCTGCTTAGGGCAATAAGACATCATTGTAAACTAAGATAAAAGAACAAATCATGCATGGCTCCCATCTATCTAACGCCCATATTGTAGTTGAGCACTTTCTAGTAAATATCCATATGTTTCTATTTTGTTTATCACTACAATGTAGTACTTCTAGTTTCATTTATTTATTTGTTCTTGAGGTTAGTTCTTGACATAAATGTGGCTATCGAAATATTTCCTTGCCAGTTTGGCATCTTCCGATAAAATGTGAATGTTCTATTAAGTCTTTATCCATGATCACTGCTGACCAGATATTTTCCTTTCTAGGAATGTAGGAGAGAATATTCTGCTTTTCTGTGATTGTTAGAGGATGGATGGCTGTGACTGCATTGAGCCGCAATGGCCTGCTGATGAGCTTCTTATAAAATATCAGTACATATCAGACTTTTTCATCGCCCTTGCTTATTTCTCCATTCCTCTTGAGCTCATTTATTTTGTAAAGAAGTCTTTCTTCTTTCCTTATAGATGGGTTTTGATACAATTTGGTGCATTTATTGTTCTTTGTGGAGCAACTCATTTGATCAACTTGTGGACCTTTACTCTGCACTCAAAAACTCTTGCCATTGTTATGACTGTTGCTAAAGTTTCAACTGCTGTAGTATCTTGTGCAACAGCTTTAATGCTCGTTCATATCATTCCTGATTTATTAAGTGTGAAAACAAGGGAGCTATTTCTGAAGAATAAAGCTGAAGAGCTTGACAGGGAGATGGGCCTGCTACGGACACAGGAAGAAACTGGAAGGCATGTTCGAATGCTTACTCATGAAATAAAAAGCGCACTTGATAGAGATACAATACTAAAGACTACTCTGGTTGAGCTTGGGAGAACCTTGGATTTGAAGGACTGTGCATTATGGATGCCGTCACGTGGTGATACATCACTTAAGCTTTCCCATACCCTGCACCACCAAATTCCTACAGGTTCCGCTGTGCCAATTAATCTTCCTGTAGTCAACCAAATTTTCAGTAGTAATCACGCAATGGTAATTCCACATACTTGTCAATTAGCAAGGATATGGCCTTTATCAGTAAGATATGTGCCACCAGAAGTTGCTGCAGTGAGAGTTCCACTATTACATCTTTCAAATTTTCAAATAAATGATTGGTCAGAACTTTCTACAAAAAGTTATGCGGTAATGGTTTTAATATTCCCATCAGATAGTGCGAGAAAGTGGCAAGTTCATGAATTAGAGCTTGTTGAGGTGGTTGCTGATCAGGTAGAGTTACTCTTAAGTCTTCAGTGTTCATCCCTAATGTTTAGTATTAGCATTATATCGTTTGGTAGTGTTTGTGTTATAATGATAACCTGGCTTTTTGCTTTTTAAAATTTTGCCGCTGCTTTCTATTTCTTCAATATGACAGAAGTATTTATGTAGTTTTAAGATTATCCTTAGCAAGTTATTTTATTTTTTCATTTTTAATTATTCATTTTGTTTACCATCTTTACCTGCCATGCACATCAGGTAGTGTATAGTGAGGTATTTTATATTAGTAATCCCAGTTGCCCATGAAAATTTTGAAAAGTTTCTGATTCTTGAATTATTATCTAATTAGCACTAAATCTAATAATTACCATGCATATTAATTTCTTCATGTATCTTAATTCTCAAACAAGTTTCTAATTCAACATATTTCCATTCAGAGTTTACCTACAATTCCCTTTTCCTGTCTCCAAACTGATGCTCCATTCATAGTTACCTACCAGCATGTGCATCTCCTTTGCAGTTCCCCTTTCTCCTTTCTTTACCCTAGTGAAAGTTGATATGATGTCATTTAGATATGAATCTTAACAAATGTTGCATTTAGATATGAATCTTAACCAATCTTAACCGCAGGTATGCTCACCACGGATCTTTTCTCTTTTAAGTTTCTTCTTTCAAGTTTGGTAAAGTTCTAAATAGCTGATCCTAGATTGGATGAGCTGGAACAAGATAAACATGATACATTAAATCATAAATATAATGTAGCCTAAAATTGTCATTGTTATCTGTTACCATGCCTCATGTTATTTGGATAAAAATCTAGTTTCAATTTCAAGGCCTGTATGGTATGGGGATTTTGGAACCTAGTATTTCTCCAAAGTTATACATAGGGGTTGCAAATTTTTTTTTCAAAACTAATGATAAAAATTTGTGTTTAGTTGGAAGATTTCAACCATGGAACGTACTGAGTGAAGATTTCTGAATTCTATGATCAGTAAATTTGATGGGTACTCTTGGAGCTTGAGTCTTAAAAGGTGCAATTTTTCCCTTTAAAGGATATCTGACCTAAATTACTGATGTTGAAAGGGTGGAATTCAGCGAATGCTATTTCTAGGATAGGATTTTGAGAGTAAAAACTTTTAGGTGGGATTTTAAGGGTGTTTGGCTAAAATCTTTGGATTTCATAGGATATGCCCATGAAATTTTCTAAAGTAAATTAGGCCCTAGAGGCTAATATCCGAGTTATATTTACTTTCATAAACTGTTAAAACTAATAAAACCTCAAGGGCATTCTCATTTAATGTTAAGGTTTATGGTCGAGAAGTTGCATGACAATTACTTTAAAATTATGCATTGAACATTCGTTTTGTACTTTTGCTGAATACAAGTTGCAAACAATAGTCCTAGTTACTGGTGATGAATACTAGTCCAATATTATTCAAACTATATAGTATATGTATCCTAGTTTAATGTTTATGTAAGATGATAACACAACAGATTTTGGAAGTTCTTTTTTTTCCTCCTCTTCTCCTCTTTTCTTCCTTCTTCTTCATTCTCCTGTAACGCTTCCTCTTCTCTCTTCTTCTTGCTCCTCCATCGCTTCCTCTTCTTCCTTCTTCTTCCTCCTTTTTCTCCATTTCCTACTTCCTCCTCTTCCTTTTACTTCCTCCTCCACTATGCCTTTCTCTTCTCCTTCTTCCCCTCGGAACATTGTGTACATACTGGTGTACCATGTGTCTAAAGATCCAGAGGAGAATTGTGACTTTAGCAGGTAAAGACCTCTTATTTAGTTGTGATGGATCTATGTTGTTTCCAGTAATTTCCTTTACAATAGTTCTTTCAAAAGAACTTGCAAGCTTACAAATTCCCGGCCACAATTTACTTTTGTTGCATGCAAAAAAGTAGGTGATTTATCTTCTGAATTCCATCCTATTGCAAATTTTAAGTTTGATTTTTCATTATGGCCTTTCATAGTCATTGAAACCATCCAGCCTTTGACAGCTAATATCATGTAAATATAGAGGTCCATATGCCGAGAAGGGATCATGGAAGGGCTCAGTACATCGTTCAGTGTTGGCTTTTAACCTAATATGAACCATTAGTCAAGGTTTTAAAACTGTTAACCCCAATCCAATCTGCTAATTGGGATGCGGATCGGCTATAGTTGACATGAAATATTGCCAACTTGGAGCACTCCAGATTTCTGATGATGCATGCCGGAGTTAAGAAAGAAAGAAGAGGAAGGGGAAGAAAGGAACAAAGGAGAGGGAGAAAGTGAGGAGGTACCTTTGCTGCTGCTTTTTTCCTGCAAGGGTGAGAATGCAACCCTCTCCTTATGCCAAACTCCTTTTCCCTGATAAGGATGGATCTCCATTTGTATTTCCTTCACAAAAAACTTTCTCAAACCCCATGTGGAGGCAATAAATTGCATGAGAACAACCTCACCTGTCAACACCATGGGTGGTTTGTGAGAGATTAACATAGGATGGGAAATTTTTTGGAGAAGGATATGTGCATGTAAACTATAAAATATAATTGGCAAGATATATAAAGTATAATTTAAAATATAGTTTTAACATGAAATATGCATGAATATAAAAAAAATGTTATGTGTAATATATTTATTTTTTATATGCTAAAATTTATTTCAGTTTCTTTATGTAGTAGCTTTTTTAAGAATTTTAATTCACTAGTTTTCTTTATGTATTTTTTTTACTTTTTTTTTTAAAGTTTGATTTGGTTTTCATGTTTTTTAAATTTTAAATTCGGACCTGATGTCCAATTTGTGTCCATCTGAATGCTTACTGTCAGATCCATTCATCAGATTTAATCTAATCAATCTTGAAGTTAATTGATCCTTAACTTGATTCTGTGATTTAAATAGGTGCTCGCCTAAGTGCTCGGGCGAGGCGAGGCGAGGCCCGAGTGCCTCGCTCGATCTGTAGGCGACGCGCTTCAAAGAGGCGTCGCCTGGGTGCTCGCCCGAGCCCAAGCATCGGGCGCTTCGGGCGAGTGCCCAGATAAAACAAAGCGACCACCGAACCAAGCTAAAAGCTTGGTTCGGTCGTTCTCGTTAGTTGGTTCAATCGAACCAACTAACACAACAACATATATTTAGCTTGGTTCGGTCGTTCGCGTTAGTTGGTTCAAACGAACCAGCTAACACAACAACATATACTTCAACCCTAATCTTCTCGTCTAGGATTACGCCGTCGACATCTTGCTGTTGTCACTGCCAAAAAGCCTGGTTCGGTCATTCGCGTTAGTTAGTTCAATCGAACCAACTAACACAGCATCATATACTTCAACCCTAATCTTCTCGTCTGGGATTACGCCGTCGACATCTTGCCGCTACCACTACCTTCGCCACCGTCACTGCTCTTCGCCACCTTGCTGCTATTGATTCTCTTCACCGTCATCACTGCAGTCGCTATCGCTCCTCTCGCTCTTGGTTAGGTCAGCTCATCGCCTCGTTTCTACTACTCTCCGCTACCAGCTTTCACTCTCAGTCAGCGCCTCGCCTCGTCTCTACTCATCTCTACTGTTAACTTATTGTTAAGAGTGTATTGTTAACTTAGTATTAACAGTAGAGAACACTAAAAAATCTGGTGTAACCTTATTGTCTTCCCAAGCAGACATCTCAGGTAGTGAACACTCAAAAATATATAGTACACTGTTAACTTATATATATTTTATATATTTATTAATTATATTATATATATATATATATTTATTTTAGTGCCTCACTTCGTTCGGGCGAGTGCCTAGGCGAGCGCCATTGCCTCAGGCATTTTGGGACCCTGGCGCCTAGCGCTTTTTAAATCACTGACTTGATTAAGGATTTTTACGGAAGGAGTAAAATCTGTTCTAGGTTCTCTTTTAACATTCAAAGAGAAATCCATCTTGATTTATTCATGCACATGACTATGATACTTTGCTGCCTTATGAATATTGGTTTTCGTGACATTTTTATCTTAATTATTAGTCTCATAGGATGAAAAGCTGCAGGGAGATATGATTTCTCTTTTGCTAATCTAGAAGCATTAACTTTTGAACTTATTCAACTTCCTCCGTAGATTTATTGATTTTCTCAAGTTTGATATCTTTTTTCCATGCAAGTTCCTGGTATGCTCATTCGTTTTTGCCATAACTTTGTCTCTTGCAATTGCTACAATATTTTGAAATGCCAACTGTCACAATAAACTTTGTCATTATTTTCTCAATTTTTTACCTTGTGTATGATTTAAGTTCCTAACGTATACTTACTAAACTCACATATGCATTAATACCCTCTGTTCAGGTAGCTGTTGCACTTTCACACGCAGCTATATTAGCAGAGTCTATGAGGGCACGTGATCTTCTTGTGGAACAAAATGTAGCCCTAGATTTAGGACGACAGGAGGCAGAATTGGCAATTCGTGCTTGCAATGATCTTCTACCTGTCATGAACCATGAAATGCGAACTCCATTGCATGCAATTATTACTCTTTCTTCCCTGCTTCTGGAGACTGAACTAAGCCCTGAACTGAACAGCGGTCGATGGTTGAGACTGTTTTGAAAAGTAGCAGCCTTCTGGCAACTCTAATCAATGATACTTTAGATCTTTCCATGTTGGAGGATGGAAGCCTTGAGCTAGAAATTGGAGATTTTAACCTTCATTCTGTCTTCAGAGAAGTATGTTAAATATTTCGCACTTTGCTCTGTGTGTGTGTGTGTGTGTGCGCGCGCGCGCATTGTCCTTGTCTGTATGTTTCTATCATCTGAGATATGTTTTACTTTGTCATTATAATGCTTGATATAATTTTTTTTGTTGAATTGTAGGTTATGAACTTTATAAAGCCAATTGCAGCTGTCAAGAAACTACAAGTGTCATTGATGCTGTCACCTGACCTGCCATTGTGTGCCATCGGAGATGGAAAACGGCTTATGCAAATTATGTTGACTGTTGCTGGTAATGCCGTTAAGTTTACAAAGGAAGGGGTCATTTCGCTTGCCAGGACAGATTATTTAAGGGATTTTAGAGCTCTTGACTTTAATCCAGTTGCTACTGATGGACCTTCTACTTGAGAGTTCAGGTTTTGGGAATATTCCATACTTGATTAACCTGTAGCATTTTGATTATCTCATTGTAGATCTGTTTAATATAAAAGGTGCAATGCAGTTGTCTGAGATTTGGGAGCAGAAAAGTAGGAAAATAAGGGAGGTCCTGAGTTTCCAAATCCTGAATGTAGGGTTAATTGTATTCACTGTCAGCAGAACATCCTAAAAGTCTGTGATATATGGACTGATTAGCTTTTTATTAGCTTAAAGGTTTAAGAGCTCTGAGATTCTTCTTTGCACCACTTTTCTTCACCAGGCTCACTGATAGGAGTGACTGGTAGTCATGGCAATTAGAATTCTGAGATCATAAGCTCTTGACTATCAATTGGATATGTATCAATGCTGTAGTGGACACATTCTTCTAGGAACAGTTTTGTCGTTGGAGGACTGCATTAACTCATCTCATGCTTTTAGATATCCTTTGACAATTGTCAGCCATAATATGTTTAGCTCTTTATTCTTTCAGATCAAAGATACTGGTTGTGGAATTAGCTACCAGGATTTACCAAATCTCTTCACCAAATTTGCACAGAGCCAAATTGTTTCAAGTCAAGGATACAGTGGCAATGGCCTTGGGCTGGCCATTTGCGAGAGGTACAACCATATAGTATGACATGTTTATTCTTTTTTTGCCTCAGAAGCTTGTTTATAATGTTTAGTTTTTCTTAATTTACGTTGAATCATAAAGACTAATGAAACCTTGCAAGCATCCTTTTGCATATGTTTCCTTCGAAGTATCACATTACACTAAATTCCTCACCTTAGAATTCATGGACCAATTCCCTGCTCTTTGTTTTTGTCTAACAATGTATAAAACAAGGATTCATTGATCGTATCCATCTGTCCAAGCACTGGTATTCGGTCATAAGTCGATATTGATTGGTATTCAATTATTTATTATTATTTTTTTGGTGATACGGCATGGTGCAGGTTGGTGTTCAAATTTATTTTTCTTCATGTAGATAGAATGGGGGCTAAGGTGAAAGTGGCTCAGATAAAATCTATTCAAATATAATTTTGTATCTGAGTGGAGCTGAATATGACATCATAAATAAATGTTTGTTGAATATTCATATCTGTATTCAAGTTTGATTATCCATTGTTCATCTGAATGCAGATCCATATATGGGTCGTTTTATCTGTAGGTATCTAAAAAATTAACTAGAGGTATCACTTAACAAAAGTTATTATGTTTAGTATATTCTTCTTTTCTCATGTCATCATTTCATATTTGCTATAATGCTTTCTTACTTTTGCGTCATATAACATTTATCTATGCCTGCCTTATATCTTAAGAAAAAAAGAACCATCCAGTTCACAACGCTGCTCATAATGTTTGAAGTTTGAGGAGTGCTGAATGAAACTTACCTCTGCAAGCAAAATTTTTTTTTCCAGGACAGTTTTATTGGCTATTAGTGTATAATCAGGTTTAATCCAATCTGAATCCATGTCCATTGTTGAATTTGGTTTTAGCATTTGCTAATAAACCATAGTTGAATTTGTATCTGTTGATCAGAAGTGGATGTGGAAATTTGTTCTCGAATTTCCAATCTGTTTTCTTTACATGGTGCTAGCTCATTTGTCATCCACATAATGACTATTGATGATCTATTGATATAAGTCATCTACCTGATTTGTCATCCACTTGGAACCTGTGAACATGTGGACTACTATGGCCCCAACCAGAAATTGCATCTATTGCCTCTACTTGGCATGTATCATCACAACATGTGGATGCCATGTAAGCACCTGGTGGTTGCCATATGGGTACATAGACAGGAATCTCTATTAAAATTTATCGAGCGGTACTATTACATGTACTGGATGATAATAATCAAAATCTAATCATTATCGATTTGTATAAATTGTAATGATCGGATTCGCTGATCATTTGTAGTGAGATAGGGTACGAGATTCCCTATCTCAAATAATCAATTTGATTGTTTAAATCTAGGAAAAGGTCTTTTTCTAAATCTTTTCTTCCCCTCTCTCTTTTAACTAATTTCACTCTCTTAATCTCTTTAATTCTCTCTTTCACTCTTCTAAACTCAACGAGATTACGATTTACGGATTGGATCAAGTTTACAAGGTTAATTTGGATGGATCAAGAAAAAAATATGATAATCAAGAGGTATATATTCTTTTTTATATTTATATTAATTTATAAGATGATTAAGTCTATTTTATGTGGTTAATGACTTAATTTCTAATATATTATTTGATATTTTTTATGATTTAATAGTGTTAATTAGAGAGTAATTAAAGCTTTGATCCATATTTGGTCAATTAAATGTCTTTAATTTGTATTAGAGTATTTAACATATTTAAAATGATAAAAGAGGAATAATTAAAGGATAATTAACTATATTAATAGTATGATTAGTATAATTAATGATAATCTTGTTAGGATCAATTGGCACTAGAGGGTGTGAATTAGTATAAGTGTAAATATTCTTTCTAAATGAATCTTTTTTATTAAAATAAGATAAGAAAACCGAAGGTTTTCATTCTTAGTAAAATGATTGAGTGAACAAAGAAAAGTTTCTAAGTAGATAATCAAACCGGAAAGATAAGCAACGTTTAAAGTAAAGAACTTATCGTGAAAACTTTAATTTCTTAAAAGATGAGTTAAATAGGAAGCTTTAATACAAAAAATATGTAATCAATGCAAAGAACCACTCACAATTTTTATAGTGGTTCGGCGCAAAAGGCCTACGTCCACTCCCAAGTCCTCCTTTTTGAGGCACACCGGCTTCCATTACCAATCTTCTTTGGGTGAAAATCAAACCCTTACACTTCTTACAAGGGAGACTTAAGAAAAAATTTCTCTCTCTAATCTTTCTTCCTTCCTTTTTTTTTATTACAAATCACTCATAATTTCTTTTTTATAGAATTTAATTGCCTAAAAGAGTTGTTTTGAATGTAAGAAAACTTGAGATATTTATAGGCCCTAAATTAGCTTCAAAATCGGAGCCAAAATCTAATATACCCGGAAAAATCTGGTACAGGTGGTTTACCCACTGTCCCAGGTGGTTTACCCACCGTTAGCCGCTGGCCGCCACCCAGATTCTGTAATATGGGCGGTTTACCCACCACTTGGGTAGTTTACCTACCGAAAGGTGCTACTCGCCGCCTAGATTCTGTGGTACAGGCGGTCCAACTGTCGCTCACCGATGGTTTACCCGACGGATTCTTCAGAAAAATAGTTCCCTCTATTTTTTTAAATCCGACTTAAACCATCAGTTGATCACACCCTTGGTCAACTAGTTGAACTCAACCTGAGCTCAACCAAACCCTATAGTGGACCCGGTTGCCTCATTGAGTTCATTTGGATTCCTTCTAAATCCAACTCAATTAGGACTCTAACCCTAACTACGATTCAATGATTATAACACTTAATGACCAATTAAACCTAATTAAGATCTAACTCCCGTATAATCCGATAGCCTCCGGTATTCTTGCGGCAAGTCCTCCGGTCTTTTTCCCGATGATCTCCCTTCGTGTTCCCAACGAGCTTCCCGATCTCTTCGGCGAATCTCCTAGCGAATTTTCGATGAGATTTTATCGCATCGTCTGAACTCGGCTCGATGTCTCGACTTTATCTTGGCTTATTATCTGGTTGTAACTCCATTGATCCTATCATAGTTAGTCCTACACAATGCTAATTATGACTTAATTAAATATAATCAAAATTTCTAAAACATCCATTACAAGATCATCCCAACTCCTAGTAAGCTTTTCAGCTACCTTCGACAATCTTTCGACGAGTCTCGGTCTTCTTCTTGTGAACTTCCTTGTGCCATCCTGGCAAGCTCCCGATACCCTCGGTGAGCTTCCGACGCACTTTTGGCAAGTTTCCAACCGCATCGACTTGATGCATAGACTTGACTTTGGCCAATCCTGATTGTAATAATCCTGCATCAATCAACTTCAAACAATCCTGTTAGATCAATAATCATCAATTGATTTCATCATCAAAATTCGAGATTCAACAATCTCCCCCTTTTTGATGATGATAATCAATTGATGATAGGAGTTAATCCTAACTCCGACTAAATCCATACCACTTAAATTTAAGAGAATCACACACTCTTAAATTCAAGCTATCAACCTTCTATGCAAATTTCAACACAAATTTGTATAAAGTCATCAAATCATGAATTTCATCAAGTTATCAAATCATAATTAGAATTATGCACTCATATCCATATCCAAGGTATATCAATATATATATATATATATATATATATATCAAATATCCATATTTTTTAACAAGATCATATGTCATCAATGTATTCATCAATTAATATCATGTGTCATCAATATATATTTCTCCCCCTTTATCATTAACAAAAAGGTCAAATATAGCTAATAATTTCAAAGCACATAATGACATTACTCCCCCTTAGTATATGCATTATAAAATTTTCTTCCCGTTTAATAAGGAGAGAAATAAGGGAGGTGTTGTTGAATCATTTCATCATTGAGAATAGCTCTTAATAAATTTTAAAAGTAATAATAAGAGATTTTCGAATGTGGCACATCTTCATGCAATTTTTTTCCCCTTTTTTGAAAATAATAAGATAAAATCATGGAGAAAGTTTTCAAGAAATGTATCACAAAAAGGCTTCATTTCATGAAATCTATATTAGCAATTTATATATTTTCATGATTTAGCATTTCTATGTCTTAACCTCAATCTTGTATATATATATATATATATATATATATATATATATATAATTTCGAATATAAGCTCAACAAGTTTTTCTCATGAAAATTTTAAGTAAATGTAGCAAGTAAATCCAAATAATAATAAATCATTATCTTTATGTAGATTTTTAAAATCATTATTACATGCATGATCATCATACATAATTTTATATCATTATACCTTCTCCCTCTTTTTGTCATCAATAAAAGGAGAAGTGCAATTAGCAAATTTTTTATATATGAAACCTTAACAATTACTTTAGAACACGTAAGCTATTGAATTCATTATTCTCTTTTGAGAAGTATAAGCCAGCAAATATTTGCTTCCTTTACATTATTCTGGCTAGCAATTTTATAAGTTAACAAGTTTTGCTCCTCCTTTGTCATTGTCAACAAGAAATGATGGTTAGAATACTGCAAAACTTTTCCCATTACATCATTTTTCAATAAATATATCAAGAACTATATCAATCATCATATGAAATATATCAAGAACAATTCACATAGTGATGATATATTCAATTTGCGAAAACAAATTGTGAATATCAAGAAATAAATCATAGCATATCTTGATTAATGTATAATAGTTCTAAAGTTGTCAAGATCATGATTTATGCAAAAATCTCATTTTAAATAATATGAGAAGACATAAGAGATTTGATTTATTAAAGATTTCAAGTTATAATTTCGAGGAATCAAAATCATGATATCGGTATTTAATTTCCAATAATCAAAATCATCGAAATCATTTTTAAGAGATTCAAATTAAAATTAATAGATTTATTAGTCTCTTGAATGCTAGTGATTTTCTTTCTCCATTTTGTGTGAATAAGAACGTAGAATTAAGTTAGAGAAATAAAAAACACCATATCACAAAAAGATTCAATTTTAAAGATGTAATTTTTATAAATGTGAATTTCAAAATTAAGCTCAAAATTTCAGGATATTCAAGGAGATTCAAAAGTTTAAGAGATGCTTATGTATTTAAAATCATTTCATATAATTTTGATAACAATTATCATGAATTTCAAAAGAAAATGTGATAGTAGACTAAGCTCAAATTGTGAATTATATATTTTGTATGTATTTAGATAATTTAAAATTCTAAATTTCCATCTAAGCAAAATTTTTTTTTATTCAATGTTATCATATCCAATTTGCTTCCAATTTTATCTCCCCCTTTGTTAATGTAAAAAAGAAATATGATTGCATAATTTCTTCTTAACATCCATATTCAAATTAAGCTAAAAAGTACAAGGGGATCATGTCATTAAAGATAAAATTAAAATTTTAAATATATAAAAAATAATTTGGTTTAATAAGTTTCTTTTCCCTTTTTATAAATAATAAAAATGAGTCTTAGGGGATAATCTAAATTCATCCAAGAAATGAGTCTTAGACAAATTGTTCCTCATTCAACAAAGAGTTTTCATAATCAAAGTATTTATGTAAAGATTTCAAGTTTCATTTTCTAAACTTACCAAAAATCATGAAAATAAATCATCAAATCATCAAACTTACTTTCATAGTTTAAGATATTCATAAAAGATAACATAATCGATTTATTAATTTCTTTTTGAAAGATTTATAAGATAAAAAAAATTTCAAGTAAAAATTATTTGCTTTATTTCATACAAGCATGTCTTTGTCTTTTAAGCCAAATAAAAACACATATTTTCATTTAAAACCAAAAAGAGCTTTCATTATGACAAAGATCAATAATCTATAAATAACAAAGATCATCATGCTTAATATTGAAACATAAGCTCATTAAGCATAATCACTATCAAGCATGGTTTCATAAAACATCTTTAATCAAAATTCAACCTATCTTAATTTCAATATTTAAATGAGTCTAACTCTTTACATATAGTGTAAGGAGTTGACAAACTCATTTTCAAACTACTTAAAAATGAAGTATATATATTTTCTATATTCTAACATTCAACATAAGCATGCAATCATCATGACATTTCAATCAATATAATATTTAAAACAATCATTCCACAAACTTAGTCAATATTTGAAGCATTTAATAATAGTCTTTACATCCAAATCAATTATTTTCAATCATCATTAAAATCTTATTTTCATACATATAATTTTTATTCAAGATAACTAACATATCTTTGTTCTAATTATAGTATGCAATGGTCATGTATCATCAAGATTAACCATAATAAAAAATTATTTTTATTATTAATCTTGTTAATATTTAGGCTAGTGAGCTTGAAAGAATGTTAGATCTAAGTTATATGTATTGATATTTAAAATATTATTTGGGGCTCCTAGCTTTAATTTTGACATAAACCAACAAAAAATATATATTTGGTTCAGATACTCATATACCCATTTTACATTGGGTATTTCATAAAAAAATTTATCTTTCTTTTCTAACTGATTTACATTGGAGTACATTTTTTAAAAAGGCATTTGTTTGCCTTATGTCCTAATTTACTACAAAAGTTATACTTAATTCTTAGTGGCACATTCAATGTAGGTCCTCTTACAAAGATGGTTAGCTTTTGTCGAATATTTTCAACAAAGCCTATGCTATATTTATTATTAATATTACCCATATTAGCAATGATCATATTTAGGGATTTATTCTCTATCTCAAATCTTCTAGTTTAGTTTTAAGTATGCGATTCTCTTCTTTAATATTATCTAACATATCACATTTTAAGCATGGTTTATGTGATGCTAAGGAGTCATGCATTTCATCAAGTCTTTTAACTAACAAATCATGATCAACTTTAAGCAGTTTAAAAGACTTGCCAAGTTTTCTAAACTCATTGAATAAATCATGAAATATGCTTAATAATTATAAAAATAAAATATCTAAAGACTCACTAACCTCATCTTCAAATGCCATTAAGGCATAGTTAGCCCCCTCTTCTTTGGATTGCTCTTCATCCTCCGAGGAACTTGGATCATCCCAAGTGGCCGAGAGTGCTTTCTTTTTTAACGCCGGTTTCTTCTTCAGTTGGGGATATTCACTTTTGAAGTGTCCCGGTTTTTCACATTCATAGCAAATGATGTTGTCTTTCTTTAGTTCCTTTTTGTTTTTATAATTTTTGTTCCTTTTTATAAATTTCTTAAATTTTCTTGATAGAAGTGCAATGTCATGGTCTTCATCACTTGAGGTTTAACTCGAGGAGTCATTCATTGTTCGAAGTGCTACATCCTTCTCGTTCTTTAGAAAGGGTTCATCAAGCTCATCATGAGCTTTACAATTTAGTTCATAAGTCATAAGAGAGCCAATCAATTCTTCAAGAGACAAGTTATTCAAATCTTTAGTCTCTTGAGTAATGGTTACTTTAGGATCCCAATTTTTAGGCAAAGATCGTAAAATCTTACTCACAAGTTCAAAATTCAAAAAATATTTTCCAATTGCTTTAAGTCCATTGACGACATCCGTGAAACGAGTGTACATGTCTCTAATAGACTAATATGGTTTTATTCAAAACAACTCATAATTATGAACTAGAATATTTATTTTTGATTCTTTTACTCTATTAGTCCACTCGTGTGTGATTTCTATTATGTGCCAAATATCGAAAGTCGATTCACAAATGAAAATATGATTAATCTTATTTTTATCAAGTGCACAAAACAAGACATTCATAGCCTTTGCATTTAGAGAAAAAATCTTCCTTTCTAAATCATTTAACTCATTCAATAGTTTGAAAGACTTTTCAAATCCATTCTCAACTATATTTCATAGATCAAGGTCCAAAGAGATAATAAAAATACGCATCTTTATATTCCAATACGTGTAATTCATCCCATTCAATATGGGAGGATGTGAGATGAAATTCCCTCATTTATGTCAAAATAAGTCATTTATTCAAGTGGGTGTTAATCCAAAAGTAAGTACCTTGCTCTGATACAAATTATTGGCACTAAGAGGTGGGGTGGGGGGGAGGGAATTAGTGCAAGTGTAAATATTATTTCTAAATAAAAATTTTTTGATTAAAAAAAGATAAGAAAACCGAAGTTTTTAATTCTTAGTGAAATAATTGAGTGAACAAAGAAAAGTTTGTAAGTAGATAATCAAAAAATTTCTATCTTTAAGCTTTCTCCCTTCTCACTTTTTTTTTCTTACAAATCACTTATAATTTCTTTTTTTACATAATTTAATTACTCAAAAGAGTTGTTTTGAATGTAAGAAAACTTGAAGTATTTACAAACAACCCTGAAGGAAATACTACCAGCCTCAATGTTCGAACATAAAATTTAATATCACCAAAATCCACTCTAATACCAATTGATGGGATAAAAAAATTTATATACGAATAAATACGAGTAAATCATAATATAACGAAAAAATTAAACAAAAATTATAGTCACATTATACATTAAGATTTACATGAAAAATCCAATAAAAATGAAAAAAACAACGAAGCCAAGCTAGAGAACCAAATCAATTATAAAATTAGTAAATGTAAGAATCTATAAGTCTCTTGCCTTAAAAAAATCTACTCAACATAAATATAAAGATTAAGTTACCGTGCACGTTGCCCTAGTCTTCTTATATTTTCTTCTTCTCTTATTCTTCTACCATTAACTACTGCTGCTGCGATTTCTTTTGACCATAAGCCTTTTTTCAATCCTACCCTAACTACTAAATAATTGGGTTTAAGAAGAAAAGAATTAATGATTAATATGGGCTATAGCTTATTAAGACTCATCATGAACAGCAGATCTTTTATTGAATTGCCACTGCATGGCCATCGATGACAACCCTCGTGAGTTGCTAATTCCATGCATCATTCATTTTGCTCTTGAAGAGGGTAAAAGAACTGGCCGAACTCCTCTCGGGCAGCTCCATGACCAGGTAAGCATCGTCCCTCTGGTTGGGATGGGCTTCGTGTGCTTCTATTTCCTTACTCATTGGCGACGATTGTGTAACCTCAATCTCCGTTTCCAGCTTTTCATATTGCTCTATCGAGAACAAAGAGTCGTCCGCTCCGACTTCAGATTCGCTGGTGGCAGTGTCATGCTCCGTGTCATGATCACCTGTTTCAATCTTGAGAACGTCACTAGGAACGTCCGGCCGTAAGCCTGTTAATGCCTCACCATCCTGTGAAGAGGCCTCTGACTTATCTGATCTCGTTTCAGCTTTATTCTGATCGATATCTTCGATATCAGTCTCTTTTTCGTCCTTCAGCGAGTTATCAAGCGGCGAGCAAAACGTCATTGCTTGCGAAAGACTCGAAAGATTCTCCTTGCAATTTGCTCGAGTCATTACGACTTGTAGAAGGTTCAGAAGAATCCAAGCTGGTGATCTGGT
Source organism: Ensete glaucum (assembly GCA_021527575.1). Classification (NCBI taxonomy): domain Eukaryota; kingdom Viridiplantae; phylum Streptophyta; class Magnoliopsida; order Zingiberales; family Musaceae; genus Ensete; species Ensete glaucum. The sequence goes on from CM038555.1 coordinate 33,534,811, forward strand.
CATCTGCTCGGCATCATCTTCTTCGTTGCTGTTTCCATTGCTACATAGCCTTTTTCTTCTGTGCAGCCGAGTGCAAGGTAGACGAGGACGGAGATACCTCTTTAAGAGGGTGTTATAAATTATTCAAATTAAAAAGAAAAAAGATGTTTTCTTTTATTTTAGTAGTTATTTTTTAAAGGTTGTGTCTTTTGAGAAAATAGTTATTTTTCAAAGATTGTGTCTTTTGAGAAAATAGTTAATTTTCAAAGATTGTGTCTTTTGAGAAAATATTTATAAATAGATATTTGAGGGTAAATTACAGAATAAGAAAAAACTATTTTATGCTCTTCTTCTTTACTCTCCAAATGATTGAGTTAGACATTCTCTAATTCCTCTCTGAAGATTCTTTATTGTTTGCTCAATACAGATCTTCTAAAGGCTTGTCATATCCACTAAAACTATTTGCATCAAACTCATAGCAATCTTATTGAGAAGAGGGTGCAAATATCGTTTTTAGGAAAGTGTTTATACATGTTTTAAGCCTAAATATCTTTCCTAAAGTATTCTTGATCTTGTGTTTGTTTTTTGTTTCCATAGTATTTTTTATCCTCTTCTTTTGTCGTATCTTTTCCCAACAATCTAAAAACGATATTTTGTGAGTTTATACAAATTCACTATGGAGGCTACAAATACCATCAAATTATTGAATCAAGATTTTGTTCGTTTGGATCGTTTTGATGGAACGAATTTTACCCGTTGGCAAGACAAGATGAAGTTCATGTTGACTGCTTTGAAGATCTTCTATGTGCTTGATCCAAATCTTCAACCAATTCCTGATCCAACCGACGATGACACCGATGAAGTCAAGGCTGAAGAAAAGAAAAGAAATGAAGATGAAGTCATGTGTAGAGGACACATTCTCAATGCTCTTTCGGACCGGCTTTATGATCTTTATACGGTGGAACCATCTGCAAAAGCAATTTGGAATGCTTTGGAATTCAAATATCATGCCGAGGAAGAAGGTACAAAGAAAATTTTAATTTCTAAATATTTTGATTATAAGTTTGTGGATGACAAGCCAATCTTGGCACAAGTGCATGAGTTACAAGTCATTTTTAATCAATTGAAGGCTGAAAAAATTGAACTTTCTGAACCTTTTCAAGTAGGGGCTGTAATAGCCAAGTTGTCTTCATCTTGGAAAGGGTATAGGAAGAAGATTTTGCATGACTCCAAGGATATCACTTTGGAGCAAATTCAAAAACATCTTCGAATCGAGAAGGAATCGAGGATGAGAGACAAGAGTGAGAACTCTTTTTGCAATATAAAAGCAAATGTTATGAATCAGCCTAAGAATTCCAACAAAAGCAAACAAAACAAGGAGAATCATTTTGGCCCCAAAAGGGATCAAAGAAAATTTAAGAAGCCAAAGAGTGGAGGCTGTTTTGTTTGTGGAAAACCTGGTCATTTTGCTAGGGATTGCAGATTTAAAAGGGCCGAAACCAAAAGTCAACTCCGTTGAGGGAGATGATAATATAATCGCTACGGTGAGCGAAGTGAATGCCATATTTGGCAAGGTTTCTGGTTGGTGGTACGATACTTGTGCTACCGTCCATGTTTGCTATGATAAAGGCCTCTTCAAGACTTACAAAGAAGTCACAGAAGGGCAAGAGATTCAAATGGAAAATGAAGTTCGTTCTAAGGTGATTGGAAAGAGAAATGTGGAACTCACTTTCACTTCAGGTAAGAAAGTCACTCTTACTAATGTTCTTCATGTACCGGATATGAGTAGAAATTTAGTGAGTGGGAATCTCCTTGGCAAACCTGGAATTAAATCTGTATTTGAATCTGGAAAGTTAATTCTATCCCGTAATGAAACTTTTGTTAGAAAAGGCTATTCCGCTGAGGGAATGGTCAAATTATCTATTGTTGATAATGATTCTAAAGTTAATAAAGATGTTGCTTATATTTATATTGTTGATTCTTATTCATTATGGCATGATAGATTAGCACATATTGGAATCAGCATGATTAGAAGAATGGTTAAGTGTGGCTTAATAAATTGTCATTTTGATGATCTTAATAAATGTGAAATTTGTGTTAAATCAAAGATGACGAAGAAACCTTTCAAAAGTGTTGAAAGATATACGACTTTATTAGATTTAATACATTCTGATATATGTGAATTAAATGGCATATTAACGAGAGGAGGTAATAGATATTTTATTACTTTTATAGATGATATGTCAAGATTCACATATGTGTACTTATTGAAACATAAAAATGATGCTTTTAATGCTTTTAAGGCATATAAAGCAGAAGTTGAAAATCAATTGGGGAAGAAAATTAAAGCTTTAAGAAGTGATAGAGGAGGAGAATACTTTCCTAATGAATTTAACTTGTTTTGTGAACAACATGGCATAATTCATGAATGTTCAGCACCTAGAACACCTGAGCAAAATGGATTAGCGAAAGAAAAATAGAACTTATCTAGAGATGATTAATGCTATGTTGTTGCATGCTAAATTATCTTATAATTTGTGGGGAGAAGCTTTATTGGCTGCATGTCATATCTTAAATAGAATTCCCTCTAAAAAGAATAAGATCTCTCCATATGAGTTATGGAAAGGAAGACAACCTAACATTGGTTATTTTAAAGTGTGGGGGTGTCTTACATATTGTAAGAATAATGATCCTAAAAGGACAAAATTGGGACCTAGAGGAATCAAATGTGCATTTATAGGCTATGCCTCAAATAGCAAAGCATATAGACTTCTTAATTTGGAGTCTAATATCATAATAGAATCTCGAGATGTGGAGTTCTTTGAACATTTATTGACTTCTAGTAATAATATTCATCCTCCAACTAGTGAAGAGTCACTAATGGAGAAATCTCAAAAGGTTGGTGAGCAACCTAAAATTCCTTTGATTGGACATCAATCAAGTTCACAAGAGGTTGGAGAGCAATCTTATGAATTAAGGAGAAGCACTCGTGTACGAAAAACAAAAACATTAAGATCGGATGAGATTGATTCTCAAAGTATTTCTTTTTACCTTGTAGAAGGAACTAATGAGAGAGTATTAAAAACAATTCCTCTTGTTTTACAAGTGGAAGATGATCCTAAAACATTTAAAGAAGCTATGGCTTCTCGTGATGCTGCTTTTTGGAAAGATGCTATTAATGATGAGATGGATTCTATTATGTCAAACCAAACTTGGGAACTTGTTGATTTACCTTTTGCCTCAAAACCTATTAGTTGTAGATGGATATTTTGTAGGAAGTATCATACAAATGTTACTCTCCAAACATTCAAAGCAAGGTTAGTTGCTAAAGGATTTCGACAAAAGGAAGGAATAGATTATTTTGACACATATGCTCCTGTGGCTAGGATCACATCTATTAGAATTATTTTTGCTTTAGCATCAATTTTTAATCTTTATGTTCATCAAATGGATGTCAAAACAGCATTTCTAAATGGAGACCTCGATGAGGAGGTATATATGGAACAACCTAAAGGTTTTGTTCTACCGGGAAATGAACATAAAGTGTGTAAACTTATTAAGTCATTGTATGGTTTAAAGCAGTCTCCAAAACAATGGCATGAGAAATTTGATGCAATAATTCTTTCTAAAGGATTTGTTCATAATATTGCAGATAAATGTGTTTATCTCAAAACTTGTGATGGCTATATGGTGATAGTTTGCCTTTATATTGATGATATGCTAATAGTGAGCAACAACATGAAAGGTATTGTAGAAACAAAGAGGTTTCTATCTTCAACATTTAAGATGAAAGATCTTGGGCAAGTTGATACTATACTAGGTATCAAGGTAAAAAGAAATAGTGGGGGATATGTTTTGAGTCAAACTCATTACATAGAGAAAGTACTGGAGAAATTCAGTCACTTAAAAATCAAAGAAGCAAATACCCAATTTGACTCAAGTATCAAATTAGTCAAGAATGTTGGAAGAACAGTGACTCAATTAGAATATTCAAGTGCTATAGGAAGTCTTATGTATGCAACGCAATGCACAAGACCTGATATAGCATTTGCAGTTAGTAAATTGAGTAGATTTACTAGCAATCCAAATGTAGAGCATTGGAAGGCTATTGAAAGAGTTCTTGGGTACCTTAAACGAACCAAAGATTATGACCTACAATACTCAAAATTTTCTGCTATTTTAGAAGGATATACTGACGCAAGTTGGATATCGAGTTTTGGAGATAATAAATCCACTACCGGTTGGGTGTTCACCTTAGGAGGTGGCATTGTTTCTTGGAAGAGCAAGAAACAAACGTGTATAACTCACTCAACTATGGAATCAGAATTTGTTGCTCTAGCAGATGCAGGAAAGGAGGCTGAATGGTTGAGGGACTTTCTATTAGAAATTCCATTGACTTCTAAGAGTATGAATTCAATTTCTATACTTTGTGATAGTCAAGCCACTTTAGCTCGTGCGTATAGTTAAATATATAATGGAAAGTCAAGACATATAAGTCTTAGACATGATTATGTGAGGAAATTAATCAAGAGTGGGATTATTTCACTCACATTTGTGAAAACAAGTGAGAATTTGGCTGATCCATTCACCAAACCTCTTACAAGAGAAGTTGTAAGATCAACATCAAAATGGATGGGACTAAAACTCCTTGAATAAAAGATCCACCAATGATAGCAACCCTACTCAACATTATGAAATGAGTAATGAAGAGTTCAAAGGGTAAGAACAAGTCATTGACAAGTGGAGTGGTTCAGCATTTTGAAATATTTTACGAGTCTCATCTAAAGATGTTAAAGTGCTAGTTGTCACCGAATGAGGGTTGAGTTAATTATACTCTTAATGAAGTTCAGTCAAGTTAGGACAAGTATCTCAAAGAGTGACAAAGATACTATAAGAACTTCACCTATATGAACTTAGAAGTGGTGCCGCTTCGATTGAGAGTTGGAGTTTCTCTCATAAAAGTTCATAAACTTGGATGAGCCCAAGGCCATATTAGGGCTAAGCGAGATTTTATGAGGAATACAAGAATGTTGTATTTATGTGTGTGGTATCACTAGTGTTGTCATGAGGAATAACAAATTCAAAGCTTTTATGCTATTTGGGATTTCGACTTCACTTTGTGATGCTTACACTAAGGTAATATTCAAATCGAAAGATATATTACTTTATTCATAAATACTATTTAATCACTTGGAGAAAATTTTAAATTTGAACAAGTGGGGGATTGTTATAAATTGTTCAAATTAAAAAGAAAAAAGGTGTTTTCTTTTATTTTGGTAGTTATTTTTTAAAGATTGTGTCTTTTGAGAAAATAGTTATTTTTCAAAGGTTGTGTCTTTTGAGAAAATATCTATAAATAAATATTTGAGGGTAAATTACAGAATAAGAAAAAACTATTTTATGCTCTTCTTCTTTACTCTCCAAGTGATTGAGTTAGACATTCTCTAATTCCTCTCTGAAGATTCTTTATTGTTTGCTCAATACAGATCTTCTAAAGGCTTGTCATATCCACTATTTGCATCAAACTCATAACAATCTTATTGAGAAGAGGGTGCAAATATCGTTTTTAGGAAAGTGTTTATACATGTTTCAAGCCTAAATATCTTTCCTAAAGTATTCTTGATCTTGTGTTTGTTTTTTGTTTCCATAGTATTTTTTATCCTCTTCTTTTGTCGTATCTTTTCCCAACAGAGGGCTCTTCTGGCATGCAGGAGAAACAGTGCCACCTTCTCCTCCATCGACGGGGATGCTGCTGCTGCTTCTGCATCGTAAGGAAATTTTGTTTGCGTTGCCACAGTTGTTACAATAATTAAAATAGTTAAGATTAGATAAAATAAAAGATAAAAATTTAAATTTAAATTTAAATTAGACAAGGATAAAATTTATTGTGATACGATAGATATTTTTATATTTTAAAATATTTATATTTTATCTTTTAATTAATATAAATAATTTTTTTAAAATTTAAAATCCAATAACTATCACGATAAAGTTGCGAGGAAACTTGAAGAGGTCAAATAGAAATGATTGGAGGGAGAGAAATGGATACCCCCTCACTTGTAGTAGTGGAGATACAGATGAGGTATTTGGAGGACTAAGAGCGAGTCAAACATCTATTATGTTTATTGGAAATAATTCAATTAATTAAGATCAATTCAATTAGTTAATATTAGATAAAATAAAAGATAAAGATTTAGATCTAATTTAGTTTAGATAAGGATGAGAGATATGATAGATTTTTTAATATTTTAAAATATTTATACTTTATCCTTTAATTAATATAAATAGGTGTTCTTGGATAATTCTAAAGCACTATATATTTTAAAATATATAAGAAAATATTTCCCTTGTTATTTTCAGATTTTCCCTTTCATGCTACTCCTACTGATCAACATTTTGGCATAAATGTTATGATCATTTAAATTTTTGTAGATCTATGAAAACTATCTCAGATGGTGCAGGTCATGATGTTGATGACACACATGTACAGAAAAAGAATAGGGCCTTAAATTCTAAGGATAACAATGAAAGTATACATATAGGGTTGATAGAATTTTCTAATGATACGAAGACAGCTAAGAGAAAGAAAAGAAAGAGGAAGCTTCTGCATCCAAAGGGATTTGATCATACAAATACAGAGATTTCATCAGATCACTAGAGATAGATGTCAAAGAGAAAATTGTTAAGTTATAAACCTAAGCAGAAGCATAAGACACCCACTACAATACCGAAGATCAGCTCGTCAACATCTTCACAAGAATTTTGACGAAGAAAACTATTTCTCTGAAAATATTTTTTTAATTACAACTACTTGAATTAAGGGGGTGTGTTAGAAATAATTCAAAGAGTTAAGATCAATTCAAGTAGTTAGGATTATATAAAATAAAAGATAAAGATTTAGATCTAATTTAGTTTAGATGATGATGAGAGATATGATAGATTTTTTAATATTTTAAAATATTTATATTTTATCTTTTAATCAATATAAATAGGTAATTTTGAAAAATTCAAAAGATTAAGGGGTTGAGAGGTATTTGAAATGGAAGGAGATAAAGATAGATAAGAGTTTTGTTCTCGTGATAAAACGCAATCCTGAAGCTACAATTGACACCTCAAAGCCTTGGGATTTAGCTGCTCTGCAATCTTGTCTTGTTCTTGTGAGTAGGGATGATAAGGGAGTAGAGTTTTCTTTAATTCGGATATCCTTGTCTAATGTATCCATTTAAAATAGATAAAGATATCGTTAATTGGGTGCAATTACAAAAAATAGATATCACCCAACATCTACTATGTTATCCCACATCAAAAATGTCATTTCATTCTTACACTGAAGGCATTTATTCCATTCATGGAACTGTGATCATTACGCAGGTAATTAATTATATAATATCAACTTCTTATGAGAGCTTAATATGCAACCTTTAAAGCTTTTCTAATTGTCTTGCACAAGTAATTATCAATTATATGGCATAAATAATTAAACCAACATGAAAATGGAGACGATGAATAAGGTGTATGATCCACCAAAAAAGAATTTGTACATTAGATGTTTTTGTATCAGCTATTTCGATATACTATTATTGCTCTCTTCTTTTATTTTCTTCGCACTCCATGCATACTATTCCATGCATGGCTTATGTTCATGTTTATCTTTGTAAATGATGTTATACTACACAATTTTCATGACGACTTGATATCAGGAAGGGAGAAAAATGAATGAAATTCGGAAAGAAACGAGAATACCCGAAAGTTGAGTTGTAGGAAACCAACAAACTCAAAACATAACTTACACAAATTAATTAAAGATAGTTCACCACCAAGTTTAAAATCGCAAGAGGATACAGAAAGTTCACCACCTCAAGGAAATTAAACAGAGATACAGAACTAAGATTAAAAGACTCACCACCCAAAGACGCATCCAAGAGATACAGAGTCTTAGATACTCCAATGAACTTATGCAAATACAATCAACTATCCAAAAAGTTATTTTCCACCCTAGAATATAAAATAAGTACTAGAACATGAAACATCCCTTCATGTATAAGGAACTATAACATTAAATAATTCACAACTCCCAACTAACTTTAAATGCTTCACATCTCCCAACTAACCCCTTTATGCATTCCTTGGTCATGAAGAAAGGCATCTTGAAATAGCTGTAACTTTGTCCAATGAATATGCTCATGAGTTGTAAATTGAGTGGGTTGGGTTAAAAATTCTGAAAAATTAGACACTCTCGTGTCAATCTCCCCTGGTTGAAAAAGACTTATTCTCAAGTCTTCATTTGTTTGATCACCGTAATAAGAAATTAAATCAGCCACATTGAATATTGATGATGCCCCATATTCTTTAGGTACATCAATCTCATAAGCATTCTCTTCAATTTTTTTTAAGCACTTTGAATGGACCATTAGCCTTTGGTTTCAACTTCCCAAATTTTTCTACTGAAAACCTCTCCTTCCTTAGATGAATCCAAACCAGACCACCTGTATTAAACCTCATTTACTTTCTATGTTTGTTAGCTGCTTGCATGTACCTTTTATTTTGTTTCTCAATGGTTGCTTTAACATCATCATGCAGCTTCTTTATCTGTTTAGCCCACTCGTTAGCATCTCCACTAAATTGCTTATTCGTAAAATGAGAGACTAAGTCAAAGGACCAATAGGATTAGTACCATAAACAACCTCAAAATGACTCACTAATGGTATGATGCATGGAACGATTATAAGCAAACTCAATTTGAGGAAGAATGAGGTCCCATTGCTTAATGTTCTTACCAATATAGCTTCTAAGCAAGTTTCTCAAGCTTCTATTTGTTACCTCTATTTGCCCATCGGTTTGTGGATGATAAGAGATATTGAAATTCAAAGACATACTCGGTTTCCTTCATAGAGTCCTCCAAAAATGGCTAAGAAATTTTAAATATCGATCATATACCATAGTTCTTGGAATGCCATACAATCTAACAATCTCCTTGAAGTACAAATCAGCAATATGAGATGCATCATTTGATTTATTGCAGGGAACAAAATAAGACATCTTTGAGAATCTATCAACAACAACCGTGGTAGAATCTTTGTTCCTTTGAGTTCTCGATAGTCTCAAGATAAAATCAAGACTCACATCCTCCCTAGAGCATTAGGCACCGGTAATGGAGTGTACAAACCTGAATTTTGTCCTCTTGTTTTTGCCAAGTGACACACTTTGCATTGCTTCACAAATCTCTCCACATCTCTGAACATCTTGGGCCAATAGAAATTTAATTAAATAGGAGCTAGAGTTTTGTCCCTACCAAAATATCCTCCCAAAGCACCATCATGAGCTTCACCTAGAATTACTTGTCTCAAAGAACAAGATGGAACACATAAGACATTAGCTTGAAAAAGAAATCCATCAAAGATAGTAAATTGCTGAAAAGAACCTGATTTGCAATTATGCCATATTGAGTTGAAATCCACATCATTCTGATAGAGATCTTTGAATGTCTCAAATCCAACTACTTTGACTCCCATGGCTGATAATAAATAATGTTTTTTACTCAATGCATCGGCAACTACATTTTGAACACCAGATTTATAATTGATTGTGAAGTTATAAGATTGCAAGAACTCCACCCAAGTTGCATGCCTCTTGTTTAGCTTGTGTTGGTGATTAATAAACTTTAATGCCTCATGATCAAAATATAGAACAAATGGCTGGGTAAGAAGATATTGACTCCAATGAGATAAAGCAAGATAAATGGCATAGAACTCCTTGTCATAGGTAGAATATTTCCTCCTTGTATCATTCAGTTTCTCACTAAAAAATGTAATGGGCTTTGATTCTTGACTCAAAACAGCACCAATTCCCACATTGGAGGCATCACATTCAACCTCAAATACTTTGTCAAAATTACGTAATACCAAAATAGGAGCTTCGATCACTTTTCTTTTTAATAGCTCAAAAGCTTTATCAGCCTCATTAGTCTATTTGAATTTATCACCTTTCATGCATTCGGTGATTGGAGCAACAATCGAGTTGAAACCCTTGATGAATCTTCTGTAAAAGGAAGTTAAACCATGGAAACTCCTCACATCATGCAATAAAGTCGGTGTTGACCAGTTAAGAATAGCTTCTACCTTACTTTGATCCATCATGATTTCATCTTTTAAAATAATATATCCAAGAAACACCATACTATGAGTAAAAAAGTCATACTTCTTCAGATTAGCATAAAGTTTTTACTGCCTCAAAATAAGAAAAATCTTCTTAAGATGATTCATATGTTCTTCCTCACTTTTGTTGTACACCAATATGTCATCAAAATAAACTACAACAAAAGTTCCAATGCATGTTTTAAGTATATGATTCATAAATCTCATGAAATTACTAGGAGCATTAGATAACCCAAATGACATAACCAACCATTCATACAAGCCTTCTCTAGTTTTAAATGTTGTTTTCCACTCATCTCCAGGCCTCATTCTTATTTGGTGAGAGCCACTCCTTAAGTCAATTTTGGAAAAAATAGATGTACCATATAATTGATCAAGTAAATCATCTAACCTTGGAATGGGAAAACGATAATCAATAGTGATTTTGTTGATGGCACGACTGTCTATACACATTCTCCAAGAACTATCTTTCTTAGGCACCAACAAGGCTGGAACAACACAAGGACTCATGTTTTCCCAAATCAATCTCTTTTTCACTAATTCATCTACTTGCCTTTGAAATTCTTCATGCTCCTTGGGACTCATTCTATAAACTGCCTTGTTAGGTAGGATAGCCCCCGGAATAAGATCAATATGATGTTGGATGTCTCTTAATGGTGGAAGACCATATGTAATCTCTTCTAGTGTAATGTCTTGAAACTCCTCCAGGATTGGTTTCATGTTTGTCGGTGGCTCATTGTGATGTTAATTCTCTTCTACAACCACTAGAGCCAAAATATCACTATCCCTTTTCAATTCACCCTTATATTCACCATAGGATATAAAAGCACTAACTTCCTTCTTAGGTGCATTGATTTCAGAAGGTTGTAATGGAGCTAAAATAATCTTTTTTTCATTCAACTTAAAAGAATAAGTATGTTTATAACCATCATACAATACCCTCCTATCATAATGCTAAGGTCTGCCCAATAATAAATGACAAGTATCCATAGGAGCAACATCATACCATACTTCATCTTTGTAGTACTTGCCAATAGAAAATGGAACTAAACATCTTTTAGTTACTTTGATGTTGTTTTCCTTTTGCAACCAATATAATTGGTAAGGACGTAGACCATCTTGAAAGATACCATATTCTGTACCATCTTCTGTACTATCTTGAAAGATACCACATTCTCAAAGCTGCCACTGTCAATGATCACCAAGCACACCTTGCCATTAGAGGTACATTTAGTATGAAACACATTCTTTCTCACCCAACTTTTATCCTCAACCACATAAGATACTTGTAAGCTACGTTGTAACACAATAGATAAACCACGATCAGCATAAGTAACCTCTTCCTCATCATCATCAGATTTTTGTTCGTCATCGACTTTATTTCCTTCTTCGTCACTATGTTCTTTAACTAATGTAATAATCCTCCTATTTGGACAGTCTGAAGTAATATGCCCAAAACAATGACACTTGAAGCATTTTCGATCATTAGGTGTAGAAGACTTAGGTGGTAGTTTGCTGCTAATTGATCCTTCACTCTTCTCTTGCCCTTTCGGTACTACTTTGCTTTAGTGAGTAGGCTTAGAATTTTCTCCTCTCGTATAGCTATCTTTCACTCCATATCGAAAACTCTTTTTAAAACTTATGTTGTTTCTCCACTTTTAAAGCCAGCTTACTCACATCATTTAAAGTCCAATACGGTTGGCGTTGAATGACTTTGGCAATCTCATATTTCAGACCTCCAAGGTATCTTGTAATAGTCTATTCTTTTGGTTCCATAAGCTCTCCTTTTAACATAAGATTATCGAACTCTACTGTGTACTTCTCCACACTAAGATTTTTTTACTTAAAATCATGGATTTTCAGAAAGATTTCTTGCTTATAGTTGTCAAGTAAGTATTTTCTTTTCAGCTTCCTTTTCATTTTCTCCCATGATATGATTTTACTTTTTCCCTCATATTCTCTTTGCTTCTTCAAGTTTTCCCACCAAAAAGATGTATTTCTTTTGAGTTTTAGTGCCACGAGCTTTACCTTCTTTTGTTTTGGTGGTTCATGAAAATAAAAAATTCTTTCCACCGTATTAAGCCAATCAATAATCGTCAACATTGATTTTCCCTTCAAACTCCGGAATATCCAACCTTGTGTTGTATTTGTTCTGCCATTCATCTCGGTCTTTACGTCTCATTTGAAATCTTTGAAACTTCCTTGGATAAGATGGCGAATTACTACCAGAATCATATATTTGGCCAACATTTTCATGTTGATTATTTTTGTCTTGAAGTTCTTCAATAATTTCATTTTTTTCTTATAGACTATGTAACAAACTTTGTAGTTGTAACTTCAAGGTTTCAACGTCATCTTCATGGCTACTACCTTCACCAACTATATATTTTCCATTTTGCCTTGTCATGATCTCTAGCCTTAAGCTCTGATACTAAACTGATACTGGGAAGGGAGAAAGAGGAATGAAATTCGGAAAGAAATGAGAATACCAGAAAGTTGAGTTGTGGGAAACCAACAAACTCAAAACACAACTTGCACAAAATAGTTAAAGATAGTTCACCACTACGTTTAAAATCGCAAGAGGATACAAAAAGTTTACCACCTCAAGGAAATTAAATAGGGATACAGAACTAAAATCAAAAGACTCACCACCAAGGATGCATCCAAGAGATACAGAGTTTTAGAGACTCCAAAAAGCTTCTGCAAATACAATCAACTATCCGAAAAATTATCTCTCACCCTAGAATATCAAAGTAAGTACTAAAGCATGCTTCACAACTTAAATGATTCACATCTACCAACTAATCCCTTTATGCATTTTTTGGTCATGAAGAAAGGCATCTTGAAAGAGATGTAACTTTGTCCAAAAAAAATATGCTCATAAATTATAAATTGAAAGGAATGAGTTAAAAATTCTAAAAAATTAGATAGTCCTATGTCACGACTAGCTTGAATCATCATGCAAGCTAGGTGGTAAAGTTGAACCATTTCCTTGGTGAACAAAATAGAAATGGTTACTGTATTGGAACGACATCGGTCATCATCTTCAATGCTACATGCGCGCAACAGGCAAAAACCTCTACACTTGGTTGCTATCACGAATAGATTTAGCTGCATTCCAACATCTCAGCCAGGGACGTGCACGGTTGGATTGGTTGCTATCACGAATAGATTTAGCTGCATTCCAACATCTCAGCCAGGGACGTCCACGGTTGGACTATCATCTACTTAACTGAGCCGCTTCATCTGTGGATCCTGCCGGCCTCGGACATCGGCAGGAGGCCGGGAATGTAGGGCACGCAGGTCTTCGGCAGCCATGCGTTACCCTGGATGAAGTGCTCGACGGTGAACTTCTGGGCGTGCGCGTAGTCGATGGTCTTCACCCCCTTCCACTTCACCCTCTGGCTCGTGTTGGCGCCGGGGCCGCGGTTGTCGAGCTCGGTGTAGAAGCAGGTGTTAAGGCCGAAGTTCTCGAACCACGGCAGCCACCCCTTGGGGTCGATCAGATCGTCCAGCTGCGACTGCAGCACGAAAGTCCTCGAGAACTCCTTCCACGGCCGGCCGAGGAACGTTGGCAGCTTCTCCCGGAAGGGGAAGAAGGTGGGGTCGGCGCTGATGGTGCAGTTGTGGAGGATGATGGCGCTGGCCTGGCGCCGGTCCTTGCGCCCCTGCGCCGTCACGATGTTCTGCTGGTTGTCCATCGGCTTCCTCGCCAGGATCAGGCAGTTCTGGAACACCGCCGCGCCGTCGCCAAAGATGAAGTCGATGGTGCCGGAGATGTTGCACTCGCGGTAGAACTGGCGCTTGGTATGGACGTAGAGCGTGTCCTGGTACCCGTCCACACGCACGTTGTAGAAGACCGACTTGTCGGCCTGCACACGGAGCGCCACTGCCTGGTGCTTCGCAGGCCCGGCCGAGTTCTCGATCCAGAGGTCCTTGCCGATGAATCCGTCGCCAATGACAGCTGCGTCGTTACACGAATAATTTAGTCGTTAGTACCCGCACTTCACCGTTACTTAAACAACTTAGCGCATGGTGCGCCCACCGACGGTGGCGGTTTTGAAGGTCGCGGTGCCGTCGATGTAGTTGAGGCTGCCGGTTATCTTAGTCTTGTTCGTCCCGTCGCCGACCATAATCACGTTGGTGAGGCTCCGGTTAACCTGAACTTTCTCCTTGTACACGCCTTCCTTGATGTAGATGACGAATGTATCGTTGCTTTTCTTCGGGACGCGGACGAGGGCATCGTTGATGGTCTTCACGTCGCCGGTGCCATCCTGAGCTACAGTGACGTTGGGGTTCAGCTCGGCTGGGCTCAGCTGGAGGAGCCTTCTCTTGCCGAGGGAGACCCAATACGGGTACTCTTTGGCGAGGAGCTTCCGGCTGATACCAAGGTTGAGGGAGTCGAGCGTGTTGTCCAAATTGGTGACGATGGCCAAGATGTTGCTCGTCATCTCGGCGGAGCTGTTCAGCGCCTTCCGCATCGACTCCGCGACGTTGGTGGTCGTGTTCTCGAACCCGTCAAGGCACGTCTCCTGATACGTGATGGTGGCGCTGATCCACACCCTGAGGTCGTCCAAAAACTTGTCGAGCTTGATCAGGGAGAAGCCATCGAGCCGCTCGATGGAGCTCCCGAGGTCGTCGATGGCGTAGTCGAGGAGCTCGCGGCAGTTCTCGAGGGCATCGGAGGTGCGGGGGTCCTTGGCGGCCTCCGACAACACGGTCGAGTGGTTGAAGGCCTCCTTGATTTGGTCGATCGTGATGTGGAAGGCCAGGTTGACGAGCTCCTTGGGGTCGGTGGAGTTACCGGCCGCCGCGGAGAGGGTGCTCTCGCAAGTCTTCTGGTAGTCGGTGGGGTGGCAGAAGTCCTTGATGTTCTTCTGCGAGTTTGCGAGCTGGGTTTTCGCCGGTTCGGGGTGGTGGTTCGACATGGTGACGGCGATGGTCGCCACGACGGCCACGAGGACAACGGCAGAGACGCTGAGAGCAGCAACCTTCATGTTCCCCATGGTGTTTGCCTCTATATTCTCTAAACAACGCTGTGCGAGGTTTTGCAGTGACCTACCAATGCAGGGACTAATGGGGTTATCGGGTTATCCTACAGAAGAGAAAGGGGATGACCCCAAGGTCGGATGAGTGAGGAGTGACAGGAATCTGACCCCTCTTTATATAGAGGACGAAGAGGGACAGGGACAAGGAAGAGGATGGCTGTGGATTTGCGACGGACACAGACGAGGATGCAGGAGAGCCACGAAGACAAAAATAGCGTGAGGTTAGAGATACAAGGCTATTTATGACCTACTGGATTTGTATCTTCACATCTGGCTAAGCTGTTGCAGGAGGAAAACTAAACATTTTAGTTAGGCAAATTGTATATTTTCAAGCTAAGTTTGCATATATATATTCCTGTAAATTCTAAGAATTTGTTGTTATTTCACTGTAGTTAATCTCCATTAGCGAATAATCATTTGATGCTAATTCCAACTCTAAACTATATAATTATAATAAAAACACATTGAGAAGTTATATATATATATATATATATATATATATATATATATATATATATATATATATATATATATATATACTCATTATAGTTAATCTCCATCAGCTAACAATCATCAGATTATTAATTAAGACCCATAGGCTCATTAAAATTATAATAATACTAAAGATGCTTTAGATTTTAAATTTTTTAAACTCAAACTAGCTAACTGTAGATGGATTATTCGGATTTTTCTGAATAGACATTAACCAAAAAATAAACATACATGTGATGTTAATGTTTGGAGGGATATTAGTGATATACTAAAAGTTTATAAGGGTAAATACGCCATATAAATGTAGATACTCAAAACTCTAATCTTAAAAACTCGTTTTATTTATAGATTACACCAATATCAAATCTTCACTTTTTGACTCCAACAATATCAATATAGAACATATATAAGTCTCTTAAGAATCCTAAGAGGCCCTCTACCTGTTTGTCCTTGATATCCGTCTTTGACAATTAAAAGTTTCTGATGAATGCATACACTAGCATAGATAACAACATTCTCACATGAAAATGTTATCCGATACATCAACATTATCTGAAGGACAAGATTCCTGTTCCTTAACTAGCACGTCATTGCACAAAGTGAAACCATGTTAGACCAAAACATTTACTGCAGCATTACATAATAAATCAACACGGACAAAAGCTTATCTTCAATAGTTTTGAAAAGTTTATTAATTCTGTTCAAAGCATTTCAATAATTATCACAATTATACAGTCTCTTTGAAGCTGACATGCTCACAATCTATAATAAAAAGCAACAAATCCAGACATGAAAGACTCAGTTTTTCACCTCCAATGTCTTCAACCATCAACTTCGCTCGAGATTGTATGGCAAAATATCCACTGGGATGTTGATACTCAAGGATGACACCCTTGCTCAAATAAATGATAAAGTATATAGTCCCTGCGATGAAGTCACTAGAAATCAATTGCGGTCTGTTGTGCGCCTGGACATGCTCGGGTTATTGGAGGCTTGGCATGTGGTCCTTCTAACAAGCTTCTTGCAATTGTCTCATAAGCTGCCTCGGTTAGGTGAATACCATCCCAGGAGATGGAACTTGATGGATCACTACAGACCTTTGCATCTTTGTGACCGCACTGAACAAATCGATTGACGCCATATGGGCCATCGCTTCCACAACATGCGTGCAGTGGAGCTTTAAATCCTGCACTCACAAAGATCTCAATGAAGATTCCATCAAACTACATACACACGGATAAACATTGATTCTTATGAACTTTTCCCCGAAGGGTGGGTGCAAGTGCACTTCATTTAGGTTCTGTCGTATCCCAATTGGATCCATATCTGGATCAATCCTAATTTTCCACCTAATTCTGATAGACATCCAATTTGACCAATGTGTAACAGACATCCCTTACTACCATATTGCCTTCGTTTGGAACAGTTATGCCTCAAATCCAACCACAAGAAATATGTGTGAGAACATAACTCTTGAACTATAAGTTTGGTCACAAGTTCTCTACTAATAGCAACTCATTTTTTATATTCAACTATGAAAACAGAACAAAACCCATATATTGCCACTGAAAATACAACTAAAAAGATATTCAAGAAACTGCTCTTCGATGTGTTTGTTAGTTTTTCCATCACTGCAGAGAAATTTTGAGGATGACAAAAATTGAAATTGCATCCTGTTAGTCCTGGAACTTCAGGGGTGGATTTGAGTTATAGTTACCAAGTGAATGAAACATGTTTTCTAATCCAAGTAGCTCAGAACGGCCTAGGTTTAAATTTGAGTAAGTGATTTTCAAGTAAGAATCTCAAGCTATATGTATCACACATTTAAATATCAAATGGATCAAACAGTAAAAATTTTGATGCAGCTTAACATGCAGAAATCCATCCAGAATACCATGATCAAAAGGTCTTAAAAATATGATTTGGAAATAACATCCAACTTATAAGAAATTCTATAGAAGCCACAGGCATCCAATTCATACTTTGCAAACTTTGGTTTGTTCTAGTTCTAGTATGTAAATAAATCGCCAATATGGTCCAAGTAATAAATGTCCAAGTTTCTTTGGGGCCCCAATTCCAATAAGATCCCCATGTCTCATTGGCCCATATGTCTCCACAAAGAATGCCTATGGTTAAAAAGGTAAACCTAAACCAATGACACGATTAACTCCAATAATCCAAAAATGACCATGGGCTCACAAAAGAACTCCAAACATCAAATCTTGCAGACTGATACTAAGCTATGGGAGTTATCAAGCATGTAGTTTCTTGATTAATTCCAAATAAGTATTTGCTGGAGTCAGGAGCATATACACTATCTCAGAATCAGGTATTTTCAGCTTATAGGTCAAGCTAGCTACCTGCCCCATGGACAGTTAGAGTCTATTGAGATCTCTGACAGATTCTAGCACCCAAGTTAACTACAATCAGCGCAAAGGTAAGTAACTCAGTTAAATGATCATATTTCTTCTACCTTTAATAGATGAAAATACATAACTACCTTCTAAAGTTAGAAAAATAAGTTTAAATCAAATGTTTTTACTTTGCCTGATAAAACTACAATAACATTGAGAGCACTACCAAATTATTTGATTTTATTACCTTAAAAGTAAAGAATGTTTTTAAGGGAAAGGATTAATGATGATTCCTGTGCAAAATATTTTGGACCAAGGACAATCCATGATGAAATGGTTATTATAATTGAAATTGCATAAAGATAGTGTCATAAAGCATGATTTAAAAAGTTCAAGTTTAAGATGGAGGATAAATAGTGGGTATCATAATTGTTATAGCTATATCAAGATGACATAAGCATAGTGTAATATTGAAAGCATGTACGAGAAAGAATCACATGTTCACCAATAAAAAGTTCCAAAATGTAAAATTTTTCTAGAATTTCAACATAATGCCACACATCCTATCTCAAGAACCAGCGTCAGCAAAAGGTTCATATAACAACTAATTGGTAAAGCCAAATAAAGTGGATTTAAGCCTCATGTAAAGCCTTTTAAAGCCCATATATCAGCAAAATAAAAAAATAAATAAATCAATACAAGATAGAATACTGGAGCTTTTCTGAAGGCATAATTGACATACATATTTATGCATATCTACATTCTAGTGTAATGTCAGAATAAGTGGAAATATTTGCCTGCTTTCTGCAGTTACATGTATCATCTGGTTTTTGTCCAAATTTTGATGCTGACATTTGAGAACCAAATATTATTTTGAACCTCTTACTGTAGTAGCATACAACTACCATAGTATGCAAATTCAGAATAATGTAATGTCAGAATTCTGACATTACATTCTGACATTACATTCTAGTGTAATGTCAGAATAATGTAATTCATAGTATGCAAATTCTGACATTACATTCTAGTGTAATGTCAGAATAAGTGGAAATATTTGCCTGCTTTCTGCAGTTACATGTATCATCTGGTTTTTGTCCAAATTTTGATGCTGACATTTGAGAACCAAATATTATTTTGAACCTCTTACTGTAGTAGCATACAACTACCATAGTATGCAAATTCAGTGTTCCAGTCATGCTAGAACTCTATATGAGGAACAATAGTTCAAACCAGGAGTGCTCTAGGATTAGCAATAATTTTCTTTTCCTTTGAAGGAAAGATTAGTACATTTTTGACAGAGAAAAAACATACCAAAGAGTTGTGGAGCACGGAAAAAGCTTATGGTGGCATCATAGTAGTTTGCATAAATGATAGTGACATGTGGGTGAAGCTTCCGAAGCCTATCCAACTCATCCTGTAGTAGGAGATTATGGTATTCAGAGAACTCATTCAACCACTTGATGCAGCCTGTTTGTGAGTCATAATCCTCAACATTCTTGCTCTGGAAGACATCTAAATATGCTGGAATACATCCAATTGGGAAGTTCCCGGGAACCAACAATGTCTTTACCCCAAGTTCTATTAAATCCTAGCCAAAAGAAAGGATTATATGAATCTAGAGTTCCAGTTGGCAATGCTTGAGAAGAAGCACCACATTATGCCCAAAATGTATAACTAAATTTCTGAAATGTCAGTGGCAGAACCCTCACATTGATTGCTGAACTGATTGCATCAATGACGCTAGGAACGAAGGTTCTTACTTCATCTGCATTTTTTCCTTGGAAGAATGGATGGTTGTAGTCATTTCCACCGATCTCTCCCATCAGGATCAATGAAGTGTTCAACACATCTTTGGTATCTGCCATTACATACAAGACAAAACAATCAGAAAACATCACACCCAACAGTCAACACTTGTATTCAGCACGTACATGACTGACTTTTAACAACCAATTGGAAACGGAATTTTCTTATAAGTTTGAACTCCTGATATAATCTTACAATTATCTTCATCCACATATTAGATCAATAACTGTTCATAGTTGTTCTCGTGAGTAGCATTAATAGGTTTAACATAATTAATCATCATTATTGGAGACACTATGCCTACCGGAGGAGAGCGAAGACAACAACTGCTTGAACGACTCGATCTGAATACGCAAGGACCTGTCGGTCCATGAAGCTTGAATCCCCTTAGTGCTAAAGAAGTCAAGATCGAGCGCGGTGGCCCCGCCGACTGCGAAATTCGCCCCTTGCCGGAAATCATCCCCGCTACCTCCGTCCAGATACGGCCGCACCAGCGGCAACCCCAACCCTTGCGCTGAGCCAGTAGAATCATCCGAAATATAACTCATCTCAAACACTAACATCGACGCTTTTTACCATAGAAACGCAAATTGGGTGGTGATAGTTGTAGTGGAACAGACCGATGAAGTCGATGATGACGCGGCCGTCGGAGAAGCGGCCGGTGGGGCGGTCAAAAAAGGTGCGGCCGTAGGGTGGGCTTCCGCTGGAGGCGCCCAAGCTACCGACGCGGATGGCGTTGCCGGTGTCAGCAATGGAGTCGCCGAAGCTAAAGATGGCGGTGAAGCAGCCAGAAGCGGGGCGACGAGCGCCGGGGAGAATGGCGATGACGAGGAGGAGAGGGAGGAGGCGAGGAGGAGGCGCGAGACGGTCCATCGACGGGGGAGACCACACACACACCCCGAAAGGATTAATGGAAGTCCGACATGTGGCCGTGGTGGTCGCGTCAACAAAAATAATTGGTCGGCTTTGTTATTGGCTTTTTTTTTTTTAATCTTTTCACGTGAAAATAAGGAATCCGCTTGAATTCACTAGAAACACCTAAGGCCACTCCTTTTTTTTTTCAATTAAAAAAAGGATCTAAATTAACTTTTTATCTCTTTTCTTCTTTCGCTTGAGGTTCATTCTCATCCGACACAACCAATCCATTAGATCGGATTAAATTAAACTAACATTTGATTGATGCAAAATAACCAAAAACTAACATAACTAAATAAGATTAATATATTTGTAAAATCTTAATAAATAAATAATATCATAAAAATATAAAATAAATAAATATTATTATTTATATATTTTTAAAAATAATATAATTGTTAAATAAATCAATAAGTATTGAATATTAATTAAATCTAGTGTCAATATACATGTCAAATACTAAAATATTTTATCAAAAGTCATTTTTACCCAAAATAATAAAATATTTTCTTATCAAAATAATTGAAGTAATATTTAATGTTTTAAAAATTAAAAAATACCAAATTTCATTCTAGAGCTAATTTTAGGAGTTGACGGATTTATATATCTTTTCACTTCAAATGACTTAAATTATATTAATTTTAAGTGGGGACACATCGACTTTTGATCTCTTGTTTGTGAAACTTTATATATATATATATATATATAATAAACTTTTGATCTCCTGTTAATTTAAAAATAGTATAATCCAACTTAAAAAAATTCATTAAGATTCATTTGGATGCTTTATAGAATATATATAATAAACTTTAATCTTCATAACGATTAATTTATAAAAAAAATATTATGATTATAATTGTATATTATTGAATCTCATATTTTGATAATGAAATCAATTAATGAATTTGATAACCTAATATATTTTTGAGATAGGTGACATTATAGACTCAAATTACCAAAGGACCAAATGTCAAAGAGGAGAGTTAAGATATTATATTGGAAGATCATTGTATTAAAATTTAAACGTCGAGTTGAAAGATTAGTCGATGTGCTTAAGAATAGATTTCATGCTAAAGGTTTGGATATCATATTAGAAGGAACTGATCTCGTGAGGAAGTCAACATGTTGGAGGATTGGGTGATATTTAAAAAGATAAGATGATGTGTCAAAGGTTCAGATGAAGTATCAAAAGATCAAATGATATGTCAAAATTTTGAATGAATTTGAGCTAATTTTGAGTTAAGATATTAATCAACATAATTTTGAGCTAATTTGAATCGATGATGGGCTAAAACAAAGCTCAATTATCATGAAAGCTATTAAGGTTGAAGTTGGGTCAATTTCAAGTTATTAGAATGTAAAACAAATGACTTAAAATACCTATGTCAATAATAGTACCACCAATGGTAGTAGCCATACAACCAAAATTAAGTTTCACAATATTATATAAAAAATTATGATGGTAGTGCCATGGTTCCATATCAAAATTATAATGGTAGTACTGTAAGATTACCATAGTAGTGATGGCTCTATATCAAAAATTATGATGAAAGTATTGTAAGAGCCTATATTATGGCTCTGTTTCAAAGATTACGATAGTAGTGATAGGTTATAAGTAATGTCGATTAGTAAGTCGCCCCGGTTGATTCACTACCGAAGATGCAGGTTCCTTCTGGTATCTCCTTCATGCTGATGCGGGGAGCTAAGCTGACGAACCGACATAGGACGTTCACTAGGGAGACGAATCGCCAAGGATGATTTAGCCTTGGAACAGAGAGACTAGGTAGAGGAACGAGGATCTTCCTTAATGTGGGGTCAACTCTTAGCTGCTGGGTCATCTCTTGATAACATAGTTGCTCTTAGCTGCTGATGGTCCTCATTATGTTGAATCTTAGAATTTTTTATAATAAAATCAATTGATGGATGTTTGATCTAACCTATGTGTTAGAGATTAAGAATGTAGGATTAACTATGATAAAGTAATACAATCGGATGTTGGGCCCGAGTCAAGTTCAGGCATCGGGTCGGGGTTTAGACGATGTAATGGGAACTCATCAGGAGATCACTGGAAGCTCACCAAAGGTATCAGGGGTTTACTGGGAGTTCATTAGGAGCTCATCGAGGGTAATCGGGGGCTTACTGGGAGCTAGCGAAAGCTCAGTAGCTTGTCGGGAATTCATTGGGAGCTCGACAAAGGTGATCGGGAGCTCAGATTAAATTTATTTTGTTGACCTGGAAAGGGTTCAACATGAGGTACGAGTCAAGTATGCAAAAGTATAGAAAAAATAGTTTTTACAGGATCCCCAATGGTAGTACCATTGGTGGGCGATGATAGTTGTACCATCCAGGTCGACGATTGTACCACCGTCGCTTTGTTTTCAGGGTGCTTTCGGCGATAGTACCGTCAGCGCGAATGGTAGTATCGTTCGTACCCTGATTTTTACATAAAGCTTTAAATTTTGGCTCTAATATGAAGCCAATTGGAAAAGTAAGGGTGATAAATGAGAAAAAAGAAAAAAAATTATGATAAAAGTGTTACAAAAATTTAAGAGATTCCCTTGTGAGCTATAAATGATAAGAGAGACTAAATGAAGTGAAATGCTTGTAAGGTTCCTCTCCTGAACCTATGAAAAGGAGAGTGAAAAGTGTAGGAGTTTGGTTTTCACGCACAGAAGATCAGTAATGGATATTGATGAGCCTCGACGAAGAGGACTCAGGGAGTGGACGTAGGCCAAGTTGTGGCCGAACCACTATAAACCGTGAGGGTCTATTTAATTTTCTATTTGAAGTTACATGTTCTTACTTAGCTTTGTTTTAGCAAGATTATAACTTAGCATCATTCAATAGTTTAATTGCTCACTTACTCAACTTAAACGAAATACTTCTGATCTCAGTTTTACTTTAAGTGAAAGTTTTCTTAAACCAAAGTGATTAACACTTGTACTAATTCAACCCCTCCCCTCTCTCTTAGTACCAATTAATCCTAACAATTGGTATCAAAGTCACGTTGTACTCATTGGATTAACACCCAAGTGAGTAAATTGAATACTATGACATTAATAAGGGTCAATGCATTACAAGTTCTCTTATGTTCAATGGGTCGGACTACACTTCTTGGAAAATTTGAATGTGTATTTTTTTATTTTCATGGATTTTGATTTATAATATATTATTGAAAAAGGTTTTCAAAAGTTATCTAGAATGATTATGAAAAATAAATATTTTCTTTAAATATCAAAGCTATGAATGCTTTATTAAATGCTTTAAATAAAGACAAGTTTGATCGGGTTTCTATATGTAATTCGGCTTTTGAGATTTGACATACATTAGAAATGACAAATAAAAGTATAATTATCTAAATGAATCATTAAATGAAAATACTTTCAAAAATGAATTTGAAGAACACATTCCAAAGAATAAGAATTATAGTGAACTAAGAACAGAGGAACAATATCTTCCAAAGAATACGAAGGAAATAAAATCAAGGATAACATATGACTCCTAGAGTACAACCTCGAGTGGTGAGAATTTTGAACTTATAATAAATGAATCAAAAAAATTAATAAACATAAACTATACAAATGATCTTAAAGTGGATAAAACCTCTTGCTATGATGCAAGAAGCCGATATACCTCAAAGAATTCGCGCTTATGGCTAACCATAATGAGGTAAGCAATTCACCTAATGTCTCATTTACTTTTAATAAATTATTAAATATTTTTTATGAGCTTTATGATAAATTTAGAAATATTAGTAAATCCTATAAATTACTTAAGGAAGAGTATGCATCACTAGTTTATAAATTTGAAAATATGCATGGAGCATCAACATCATATATTTCTTGCTCCAAATGTGAGTCATTAGAGGTAGGAAAATATCATGTTAAAAATAAATTTTAAAAAAATTTAAAATAAGGAATAAATCCCTAAATATGGTCCTTGCAAATAAGGGTCATGATCATAAGAAAGAAGGTATAGGCTTTGCGGGCAATCGTCAACAAAAGCCAACTATTTTCATTATAAGACCCACTTTAAACTCTTTATCTAAAATTAGATACAACTTTTATAATAGATTAGGACATATAGCCTATAAGTGTTTATTTAGAAAATATAGTCAATGTAAATTAATTTAAATTTCTAAAGAAACCATAAACAACCACAAGCCATTAGAGAAAATATGAAGAACCTTTCATGAGGGACCTAAACTCAAATGAGTACCTAAATCAAAACCTCCCATCTTGTAGAGTTGTCTCCTAATAAGGCTAGGAGCAAAAATGAATAGTATCTTGATAGTGGATGTTCAAGCCATATGACTTAAGATCTAACCCACTTATCAAACTCTTTAGCCAAAATGATAAAAATAAGAAAAAAATTATTTAAATTAAGATGATTGAAACTTAATGATATTTGTTTCAATTGTAATAAATCTTTTTATTAAAATGGTTCATGGATATACAACTAATCTTGATGATGCATAAGTAGAGCATGCATGTACAAAAATGAATTAGAGAACTTCAGCTATTTTTTTGAAAAACAATCTAGGTTGCTTTTATTCAAATTTCCTGAAACGTGATTTTAATGATGATTTTAGATATATTTTCAAATATTTTTTTTTAATGAAAGAGATTGATGAATCTATTCAACTTTGATATTTTTTTATTTTAATTATTTGATAACTTAAATTATAATCTTGATATATTAAGAAATTAAAACTTAAAATCCTTATGTAAATTAAGTTCGTTTAAAGAGAATTATATAAATTTGTTTCTTTAGAACAATAACTTGAAAATCTTATGAACCATATTCTTAACAACTTAAAGTTTCCTATATACAAAACAAGATCTTCTATCTTTTCTTCTTTGTAATTTATTTATGATATTGATATTTACAATTTGATATTTTTATGAATGAATACTCTACTTATTTAATCTCCTAGGATTTCGAAAGCTTTGAATCTTATCTGAGAAGAGATTTGTCAAAATAAATCATGTCTTTTGACATTCATGATTTGATAATAATGTCCTTCATGGCATAATTATTTATGACTTCCTTCTTAGTATAACTTATTACCAAATTAATATTTTTAAAAATTATGATGAGTTGAAAATTAAATGAGAATTTTCTTATCGTGAACATTCCCTTCACTTGTAAACTTGTCATATCCTTAATGGAAATCAAAATTTTAACCTCTATGATTTCTTGTTTTCCTAAAAATGAGATTTATGATTTTGATAATTATAATTTAAGATTTTTTCATTCAAGATTGTTTAGATCTATAAGATTTGTTGTTAGGAGAGTTATTCAATTAAATCATATCTTTTAGCACTTAAAGATTTAATTTTTTAATCTTTAATGATATGATCCTTTTGTACTTATGGTCATAAATAAAACATATTATCATAATCCTTTTTGACAATAAAAAAGTGGGAGACAAAATTATTAATTTGGTTTGAAGAAAATTAGATATAAAAAATCTTCTAACATTAGATGAGGAGTGATTTGCTTAAAAGAAAATTATGAATTTTAAATATATGAGATTTGAATGATTTGATTTTTATTTTACTTAGAATTTTAAATACATAAGTTTTCTTGATTACTTATGTTGAAATTCACAAACAAAAAAGAGGGATAAATTTATTAAATCATGTCTTTTGGTACTTAAATATTTAAATTTTCATCTTTAATGGCATGATCCCCTTGTACTTTTGGGTGTAATTAGAAAATGGATGTAAAAGAAAAATTGTACTATCATATTATTTTTTAACAATCACAAAAAGAGAGAAAATTGATATCTTAACAACAAAGCTAATAGATGAGGAACAATTTGATTATAAGAAAATTTAAAATATTTTTAAATCTTCAAAATGTATGAGTTGTCATCATATTCTTGTTTTTGCAAAATGAGCTTCTTCTTAAAATTTACATGAAATGATTTCAAATCCTCCTAATGTATGAGATAGTTTCACATCATATGATTCATAAAGTTTTTATTTAATCAAATTTTTATTAGAATAAATAATTACATAAGATGAATTTACACAAAATGAAACTTTTTGTCTATTTTTTTTAGTTGCTTGAAATTTATATAAGATTAATGCATGAGTAGCCCTTGGAGCTCATCTTTGTAATAATATTTTCGAAATTTATGTTTATAAGAGATTAAGAGCTCTTCTAAGTGATGCGATGTTTGTCTTTACACCCCCCCCACATCGTTTCTCCTTTCTTATTCACAAAGGGCAAGAAAAATTTTTGATAAAACAAATTATGTCTCTTATCTTATTTTATTAAGATGAAATAATGAAATAACTTCTTCATGTACTAAATATTTAGATATATAATCAATATTTATCGTTTTCTATAACAAATACGGAGAAACTTTAAATATAATGAACATTTATCTTGAAATTATTTGCTCAACATTTTACCTTTTTGTTGATGATAAAGGAGGAGAAATGATATATTGATAATAAATATAAAATATTAATAAAAAATAATAAAATGAGTATTTCTCTTTTTTGTTGATAACAAAGGGGGAGAAATAATTGATGACTCAAGGGGGAGAATTAATGATTAATGACTTAAGGGGGGAATTTGAAATTAATGTATGAATGTTGTTTCATGATGAATGGATATATGTTTTGGAAATCTTTGATATGTTGATGGTTGATGACTTAATGTAAAAATGTTTGAAATTGATATATGAATTAATATTACATCTTTGATGTATTGATGAAAATTGTTTGAAATGTTATATCATGATACTTTAATTTAAGAGTGTTTGGTTCTCTTTAATTTAAGTTTACTTTATTTGGCTTATGATATGGACATAGGGGGAGTTAATGTTAACTCTGTCATCAATTAGTTGTTATTATAAAAAAGAAAGATTATTAAATCACAGATTTTGATGATAAAATCAATTAATGGGTGTTTGACCTGACCTGTGTGTTAGAGATGAATGATGAAGGATTAACTATGACAAGGCAATACAATTAGATGTTGGGCCAGAGTCAAGTTTGGGAACTTGTCGAAAGATCACCAAAAGCTTGCTAAAGTTATCGGGGGCTCGCCGAGAGTTCGCCAAGAGCTCACCGAGGGTAATCGGGGGCTTGCTGGGAGCTCACTAGAAGCTCGAGAGCTTACCAAGAGTTTGTCGGGTGCTCAATGAAGGTGATCGAGAGCTTGCCAGAATACACCGGGGGTTCACTAGAAGATGACAGAGACTCACAGAGAGTTCGTTGTAGGTTACCGAGAAGAACGCTGAGAGTTGGGAAGATCACTCAACACGTTGGTTAAATTGATTGTATTTATATGCCTTAGTTTGTCATAGTTAGCTTTGGTTTGATTTAGAGTCCATATTAAGTTAGATTTGGAAGGAATCCAAACTAACTCAATGTGAGGTAACCGGAGCCACTTTGGGTTGGATTTGAGCTCAAGTTGAGCTCATTTTTTTGACATAGAAAGGTGTTAATATGAGGTACGAGTCGGGTACATAAAAGTATAGAAAAAGTATCTTTTACAAGATGCCGGTGGTTGTACTATTGTCACCCTATTTTTAGGGTGCTTTCAGTGGTAGTACCATCGATGCCAGTAGTAGTACTACTCATATCCTAGTTTTACTAAAAGCTTTGAATTTTGGCTCCAATGTAAAGACATTTGGGGTCTATAAATACCTCAAGTTTTCTAGGAGACAATGTTGTAAAAATTTAAGAGCTTCCCTGGTGAGCTACAATTGATAAGAGAGATTAAGGGAAGTGAAATACTTACAAGGTTCCTCTCCTAAACCTGTGAAAAAGAAAGTAAACAGTGTAAGGATTTGGTCTTTACCTGAAGAAGATCAGTAGTGAACACTGACGGGCCTTGACAAAGAGGACTTGGGATGTGGACGTAGGCCAAATTGTAGTCGAACCATTATAAATTGTGAGTGTCTCTTAACTTTTCTATATGAAATTACATATTCTTACTCGAGCTTTCCTTTAGTAAGATCATAACTTAGCATCATTTAATAGTTTAATTACTCACTTACTCAACTTGATTGAAACACTTTTAATCTCGATTTTACTTTGAGTGAAAGTTTTCTTAAACCAAAATAATCAACACTTGTACTAATTTACTACCTCCACCCCCCCCCCCCCCTTCTCTTAGTATCAATTGATTATAACAATTAGTATCAGAGCCATATTTTATTCATTAGATTAACACCCAAGTGATTAAATAGCCTATTATGGTAAGAGTCAATGTCTCACAAGTTCTTCTATGTTCAATCAGACAAACTACACCTCTTGAAAAATCTGAATGTGTATTTTTTAATTTAATAGATTTTGATTTATGGTGTATGTTGAAAAAGTTTTTCAAAAGTCATCAAATCCAATAAATGATTGGAATAATTATGAAAAATAAATATTTTCTTTAAATACTAAAGCTATAAATGCTTTGTTCTGTAATTTAAATAAAAACGAGTTTGATTGGGTTTCTACATTTAATTCAGTTTTTGAGATTTGGCATACATTAGAACACATACAAGCATAATTAATCTAAATAAATCATTAAATGAAAAGACTTTCAAAAATGAATTTGAAGAATACCTTTGAAAGAATAGGAATGATAGTGAACTGAGAACATAAGAACAATACCTTCCAAAGAACAGGAAAGAATAGAACCAAAGATAACATATAACTCATCGAGTAAAAACTCATGAGAACTTTGAACTTATAACAAATGAATCAAAAAATTAATAAATAGAAACAATACAAATGATCTTAAAATAGACAAAACCTCTTTCTATGAGCGTAAGAAGCTAATATACCTTAAAGATGAAGAGTACAATCGAGAAGTGAATAATTTTGTGCTCATGGCTAACCACAATGAGGTAAGTAACTAACCTAATGTTTCATTTACTTTCGATGAATTATTAAATATTTTTTATGAGCTTTATGATAAATTTAGAAATATTAGCAAATCCTATAAATCATTTAAGGAAGAGCATGCATCACTAGTTTGTAATTTTGAAAATATGCATGGAGCATCAACATCATATATTTCTTGCTCTAAATATGAGTCATTAGAGGTAGGAAAATATTATGTTAAAACAAACTGTAGAAAAATTTAATATAGAAAATAAATTCGTAAACTTGATCATTGCAAATAAGGGTCATGATCATAAGAACGAAGGTATAGGCTTTACGAGCAATCATTAATAAAAGCCAACTATATTCTTTAAAGGACCCACTTTAAACTCTTCATCTAAAATTAGATGCAACTTTTGTGGTAGATTAGGACACATAGCTTATAAGTATTCATTTAGAAAATATAGTCCATATAAATTAATTTGAGTTCCTAAATGAAACATAAACAATCTCAATCCATTAGAGAAAATAGAAAGAACATTTCACGAGGGACCCAAGCTCAAATGTATATCTAAATCAAAACCCCTAATCTTGTAGAGTTGTCTCATACAATACTAGGAGCAAAAAAAAATGGTATCTTGATAGTGGATGCTCAAGCCATATGACTTGAGATCTAACTCACTTATCAAGCTCTCTAGCAAAAATGACAAAAATAAGAAAAAGAATTACTTGAATCAAGATGTTTGAAATTTAATGATCTTTGTTTCAATTATAACAAATCTTTTTATTAAAAATCGTTTATAGATATACAACTAATATTGATGATGCATAAGTAAAGCATGCCAGTACAAAATAAATTAGAGAACTTTTTAACTTTTTTTTAAAAAAGCAATCTAGGTTGCCTACATTGAAATTTCCTTAAAAGCGATTTTGATGATGATTTTGGATATGTTTTCAAATAATTTTTTAATGAAATATATTAATGAATCTATTCAACTTTATTGATTTTTTTATTTTAATAATTTGATAACTTAAATCATGATCTTAACATCTTAAGAAATTAAAACTTAAAATCCTTAGATAAATTAAGTTCATGCAAAGAGAATTATATAAATAAATCATAATTTGTCTATTCGAAATAATAATTTGAAAATCTTCTTATGAAACATATTTTTGACAACTTGAAGTTTCCTATATATAAATCAATATCTTCTATCTTATCTTGTTTGTAATTTATTCATATCTTAATATTTATAATTTGATATTTTTATGAATAAATAATCTTCTTATTTAATCTCCTAAGATTTCTAAAATTTTGAATCTTATCTAAGAAGAGATTTGATAAGATAAATCATGTCCTTTGACATTCATGATTTGATAATAATATCTTTTATGACATGATTATTTATGACTTTCTTCTTAGTATAACTTTCCCTTAGATATGATTAATAATATCTTTTAAAATTGTGATGAGTTGAAAATTAAATGAGATTTTCCTTAAACATTCCCTTGACTTGTAGACTTATCATATCCTTAATAGAAATCAAATGGTTAACCTCTATGATTTCTTGTTTTGCTAAAAATAAGATTTATGATTTTGATAATTATAATTTAAGACTTTTTAATCAAGATTGTTTAGATCTCATAAGATTTCTTGTTATAAGAGTTATTCAATTAAATCATATTTTTTAGTACTTAAAAATTTGAGTTTTTATCTTTAATGACATGATCCTGTTGTACTTATGGTCATAAAGAAAACATATCATCATAATCTTTTTTTATAATAAAAAATAGGAGACAAAATTATTAATTTGGTTAGAAAAAATTAGATATAAAAAATCTTCTAACATTGGATGAGGAGCGATTTGCTTAAAAAAAATTAGAAATTTTAAATACATGAAATTTATATTATTTGATTTTTATTTTACTAGGAATTTTAAATATATAAGATTTCTTGATTACTTATGTTGAAATTCAGAAACAAAAAGAAGGGGCAAATTTGATTTTTCATCTATAATCATATGATCCCCTTGTACTTTTAGGTGTAATTAGAATATAGATGTAAACAAAAAATTATACTATCATATTCTTTTTCAACAATCACAAAAAGAGAGAAAATTAATATCTTAACTACAAAGCCAATAGATGAGGAACAATTTGATTATAAGAAAATTCAAAATAATTTTAAATCTTCCAAATACATGAGTTATCATCATATTCTTGTTTTTGTAAAATGAGCTTCTCAAAATTTACATGAGATGATTTCAAATCTTCCGAATAAATAAAATAGTTTCATATCATGTGATTCATAAAGTTTTATCTAATCAAATCTTTGTTGGAATAAATAATTACATAAGATGAATTTACATAAAATGAAAGTTTTTATCTATTTTTGTTAGTTGCTTGAAATTTATATAAGATGAATGTATGAGTAGCCCTTGGATTTCTGGGATATTGAGCTTATCTTCGAAATAATCTTTTTAAAATTTATGTCTATAAGAGATTAAGAGCTCTTCTTAGTGATGTGATGTTTGTCTTTACACTACTATTACCCTCAATCATTTCTTCTTCTTTCTTATTCACAAAGGGGAAGAAAAATTTTTAATAAAAAAAATTATGTCTCTTATCCTATTTTACTATGGCAGAGCAATGAAATAACTTCTTCATGCATTGAATGTTTAGATATATAATCATTATTTATTCTTTTTGATAACAAATATAAAGAAGCTTAAAATATGATGAACATTTGTCTTGAAATTATTTGCTTAATATTTCACCTTTTTATTGATGACAAAGGGGGAGAAATGATATATTGATGATAAATATAGAATATTAATGAAAAATAGTAAAATGAGTATTTCTTATTTTTGTTAATAACAAAGGGGGAGAAATGATTGATGACTTAAGGGGGAGAATTAATGATTAATGACGTAAGAGGGAGAATTTGAAATTGATATATGAATGTTGTTTTATGATGAATGTATATATGTTTTAAAAATCCTTAATATATTGATGATTAATGATTTTAAAAGGAAAATAATTTGAAATTAATGTTGTTTCACAATGTATAAATGTGTGTCTTGAAAATGTTTGATATGTTGATGGTTGATGACTTAAAGTAAAAATATTTTAAATTGATGTATGAATATAATGTTGCATCTTTGATGTATTGATTAAAATTATTTGAAATGTTATATCATGATACTTGAATTTAAGAGTGTTTGGTTCTCTTGAATTTAAGTTTACCTTATTTGGCTTATGGTATGGACATAAAAGGAGTTAAGGTTAACTCTGTCATCAATTGGTTGTCATCATCAAAATAGGAGAAATTGTTAAATCTCATATTTTGATGATGAAATTAATTAATGGATATTTGATTTAACTTGTGTGTTAAAGATGAATGATGTAGGATTAATTACGACAAAGCAATATAATCAAATATTGGGTCGGAGTCAAGTTCAGGCATCGGGTCAAGATTCAGATTATGTAGTGAGAACTCATCGAGAGATCGCCAGAAGCTCGCCAAAGGTATCGGGGGCTTGCCGAGAGTTCACTTGGAACTCACCAAGGGTAATTGGGAGCTTACTGGGAGCTCGTCAGAAGCTCAGGAGCTTGCCGGGAGTTCACCAGGAGCTCGATGAAGGTGATCGGAAACTTGCCAAAATACATTGAGGGTTCGCCAAAAGATGATTGAGACTTGCCAGGAGTTCATTGGAGGTTACCGAGAAGATTGCTGGGAGTTGGGAAGGTCACTTGACATGTTGGTCAGATTGAGTTAGATTTATATGTCTTTGTATATCATAGTTAGCATCGATTTAGTTTAGAGTCCAAATTGAGTTAGATTTAGAATGAATCTAAATTTACTCAATGTGTGATAACCGAGTCCACTTTGGGTTGGATTTGAGGTCAAGTTGAGCTCATTTTGTTGACTTGGAAAAAGTTAAAAGGAGGTACAAGTCGGGTATGCA
This sequence comes from Ensete glaucum, assembly GCA_021527575.1. Taxonomy (NCBI): domain Eukaryota; kingdom Viridiplantae; phylum Streptophyta; class Magnoliopsida; order Zingiberales; family Musaceae; genus Ensete; species Ensete glaucum. The sequence continues at coordinate 33,568,370 of CM038555.1, forward strand.
AAAGTATAAAAGATAGCTTTTATGAGATTCCCAATGGTAGTATCGTTGGTGGGTGGTGGTTGTACCATTATTGCCCTATTTTCAAGGTGCTTTCAGTGGTAGTACCACCGACGCTGGTGGTAGCATCGTCCGTACACCAGTTTTACGAAAAGCTTTGATTTTTGGCTCCAATCTAAATCCAATGAAAGTATATAAATACCTCAAGTTTTCTTGCTTGGAAAAGTAAGGGTGGTGAACGAAAAAGAGAAAAAAATTATGGTGAAAGTATTGTAAAAATTTGAGAGCTTCCCTTGTGAGTTACAAGTGATAAGAGAGACTAAGGAAAGTGAAATACTTGTAAGGTTCCTTTCCTGAACTTGTGAAAAGGAGAGTAAAAAGTATAAGGGTTTGGTCTTCACCCGAAGAAGATCAGTAGTAGAAATCAGCGAGCGTCGACGAAGAGGACTCAGGAAGTGGACATAGCACTATAAAATGTGAGCCTTCTAACTTTTTTTTTAAAAGTTTATCTATTTATATTCAAGTTTTCTTTAAGCAAGACTGTAACTTAGCATCATTCAATAGTTTAATTGCTCACTTACTCAATGATAGGACCCTAACATTGTCGGGTCCATTGGTTCATAATTAATTCAAGTTGAGTTATGTTGGTATGTTTAGTCAGAGTTAGTTATTGGTCAAGTTAGCCCAATCAAGTCAATTATGAGTTTGGTTGGAGTTGGTTATTATCTTTAGTTAGGATGAAGTCAATTATTATTTTAAATTAGGAGTCTATCAATTAGTTTAGGGTCCAAGTTTAGTGGAACTCCGAGTCCAAGCCTAGAGGAATTCTTGGTAGAACACTATAAATAATGATGTAACTCTTTTATTTTAAGCAATCAATGAAGAAGTTATCTTTTAGCCAATAAGCAAAACCCTAGAATGGCTAGTCCCTTATAGAGATCAAGGAGGCTAATGCTCTCGAAGTGATCAAGGAGATCAATCCCCTCGAAGTGATCGTTTATCCCTCTTCCTCTTTGATAAAAACCTAAGGGCTCCTATTACTTGGTATCAAAGCATCAATATAAACCTTTAGGTTTCTACCAATTGGTATTAGAGCAGTGTTCATGTGTACTTTCACTGTTGCCATTCATTATCCACACGGTCGTTATCGTCGCTCTCATCTGTAGGCGACCCTTGTTGCTGCTACCATCTTTATCTACAGTCGACCCCTATTGCTACTATCATCTTCATCCGTAAAATATAGATTCCTGCTGCCATCTTCTCTTGTTGCTGCCGCAACCTTCATCCTTTGTTGCTGTTGCCATCTGCAAACTGCATATCGCTACTACCATCTTCTCTTGTTGCAGCCACCACCTTCATCCCTTCCTGTCATTGCCATCTGCAAACCCCAGATCGCTGCCTTCCTTCCTACCCACGCACAACAGCATTGCCGTTGCTGCCTTTTACTCCACTACCACTACCATCTCTGTTGGCGACATCTTCCTCCCCTCCTCTCTAGTGCCCGCTGCCACCTATCGTTGTTATCTCCCTTTCTCCCTCTACTGCAGCCATCTTCACACTGCCAACCCTCCTTTTCACAATTGTTGTAGCCCCATGCTGCTAGTCGCTACAACCATCGGTGCTGCTTCTGTTGCTAGCATCTCTCCACTTGTCGTTGCTAGTCGCCATTTGCCACTCTTCCCTGTCGCCGCTGTCCCTTCCCTCCTTGCTACCGACATCTCGAGCAAGAAGGGAACACCAATGCAAGTCCTCAGCCGCTGACCATGGGCCGTTGTCGTTCCCTTACCGCTGTCATCCCCTACTTCCTCTCCAACCTCCTCAGTGCCATCGCTGCCCCAACCGCCATCTTCCTCCCCTCCTCTTCATCACTCACCTGTCGCTGCTGTAGGCCACCTGAGCATAGCCATTGCTCGTCGGATCCTTGTCGCTTCCTCTTCCTCTACCGGTTGCAGCCTTGATCGCCCCTACTGCCACCCACCAGTGCCAGTCGCATCGTTGCCCTCTTCCTTCCCTTGATGTCTGTGGTAATTTTCTACACTCCATCAGTGTTAGCCACAACCGCTACCCTCCTCCTCTCCTCTGCTGTAGTCCTCACCTACCGTTGCTGCCCAACCATGCTGCAACCTCCTTAACAGTTGCTGTAGCCCCCATACCACCGCTAGTTGCTTCCTCCTTGATCACTGCTACTCCTCTGCTTCCTTACCTTGCTTCCTTCGTTGCTGACCACTGGAGACACTGCTGCTACTCTCCTTCACTATCACTGCCACCGATGCACATTCCCCGTTGATCTATTGTAGCAATAGCATACCACAATAGTGATCGATTTACTACCTGCACACCGCTGCCCATAGCCTTGACAATAATGATCCCTCGCTACCATAGGTGCTCACTTCCTTGTAGCCACACTAAATGGGACATTACTGATGTCACTGACCCAACACCAGAATGGGAATTAAAGATTACAGATCTGCACTCTTACACAACGGCGATCAATAACTCAATGAAAGCAAGATTTGAAGCCTTCGAAGCACAAATAAAAGAAAGTTTATAAGAACTCTTTAGTAAATTCAGAAGAAGTCTATTGGATAGCCCCAATAAATCTCAATATGGTTCCAATCTTAAAAGAAGCCCATATAAAAAATGTGAGCATAGGCAAGACATAGGGTACCCATAGATGGAGTTTCTCATATGGGAAGATGGAGAACCTAATCGGCTGGATCTCATGGGCTAAAAAATTCTTTCTCTTTCACAGGACTCTAGAAGAATCTATGTTGAAGATAGCTTCTATTTAATTCTAATGAGATATGATCCAGTGGTATGATTTGTACGAGACCTATCACAGAGTCCCTTCATGAGGACAGTTCAAGAGAGAGCTCATGATTCACTTCAGATCATTGGATTACAAGAATGTCAATGGACAGCTCATCAAAATCTGCCAGGCTTCTACAGTACAAGAGTACTATAGCACATTTGAGCGCTTGTCGAACCAAACTCGAGATTGGTCCGAGATACAATTGGTGAGAAAATTTATCGATGGACTCAATCTCAAGATTCAGTGTGAAGTTAAAGTTCGCCATCCACGCACCATGATAATAGTCATATCATTCGCCAGTTTGCATGAATGAAAAATCAATATGGACACTTATCGAAATAAAAGCTTCAATAGATAGGACTTTAAAGTGGTCAATATAGATAATCGCAAACAAGAGTAGCTTCTAAAGATCCAGCCAACTAAAGAGGATTCAAAAACTGAAAATATGGAGTTCGATCATGAAAAGGCTGTGACAAACTTCTGACGATTGAGCCATCTAAGGAGGAATCAAAAATTGACATGTGAAGTCCAATCACGAAAGCTATGATAAATTCTAAGTTAAAATTACTAATAGGCGAATCCTAATTTATCATAACAAGTGCTCAAAGTTAAATATGATTATACAGGGCAAACAACTACTTGTAGATTTCTTTTTGATGCCACATGAAGAACTCGAAGCAGTGATCATCAAAAGAAGATATGATACTACCACTAGTCATCATATGAAAAGGGGTCTTCAGATGACTACAATGATTATTGTACCAGAAGATTAATCCATTGCTTACACCAAGTGGAGACCCTACTTATCTAATCAAAGGGTTGTGATGCATGATAAATATCCTGGACTAAAGTACTTTCAAGTTTGATGCTGCTCAATCTTGAGGATAAGGCTAATTTGAAGAGGACAAGTCTGTTAGGACCCTAATAAGGTTGGGTCCATCAGTTCATAATTAATTCAAGTTGAGTCATATTGGTCTATTCAGTCAGAGTCAGTTATTGGTTGGGTTAGCCCAGGAGTCAATTATGAGTTTGGTTGAAGTTAGTTATTATCTTCAGTTAGGATGGTGTTAATTATTTTTTTCAGTTATGAGTCTATCAATTAGTTAAGAGTCCCAATTTAATGGGACTCTAAGACCAAGTCTAGAGGGACTCTTGATAAAACACTATAAATAATAATGTAACTCTTTTATTTTAATCAATCAATGAAGAAGTTATATTTTAGCCAATAGGCAAAACCCTATGAGGGTCGATCCCCTATAGAGATCTATAGAGATCAAGGAGGTTGATCCCCTCAAAGTGATTAAGGAGGCTTGATTCCCTCAAAGTGATCATTTATCCCTCTTCCTCTTCGATAGAAACCTAAAGGTTCCTATCACTCAACTTAAATGAAATGCTTCTGATCTCGGTTTTACTTTGAGCGAAAGTTTTCTTAAACCAAAGTGATCAACACTTGCAATAATTCACCTCACACCCTCCCTCCCCCCTGCCCTCCTCTCTTAGTATCAATTGATCCTAACACATTATAGGTCTGCACTTGGGGTTTTTCGACTTGACCCCTCTGATGCTTAGGTTAGAGAAAGGTAGAGGGAGAGGAAGATAGCAGTATGATCTATATAAATAAGAGAGTAGAGAGGCTATTTCTTGCTTGCCTCTTGTAGCTCGAGCAGGGGTGTGGTCTTTATACCTACACATCAAGTGGTCTGCATATGCATTAGCCAAGGGCCCCCTTAAATGAGGGTGGCATGCTGTAAGTCATTAATGCAGAGGCATAGCTTTGTTGTCAGTCATTAATATAGAGGTGACTAGGGAGGTTAGGGCATGCTATCATTAATGATTGTTCGTTCCCATACCTTTATTGTCTTCTAGTCCACATGGTGGAGGGAGCTAGAAGGTGCCAATATTATCTCTACCATTCGTCCCCCCTCCCCCCACCCCCAGAAATGCATCCTTAGAGCTTTGAATGGAGCTCTTAAAGGGTGTCACTTTTTCTGTGCTTGTATGATTTGTGTGTTGCTTGGTCGTAGATTCATTGTTATCGATGTGAGGCGGATGGTGTCCCTCTATGGGGGTGTTTGCTCATTTTGAGTTGGAGTGACAGATTGTTAACCTATGGAACATCGTAGTAGGAGAAATATGAGTTCATCGTAGCAGCTTCCACTATAGCGAGATTCGACCACTTTCAAGTAGGAGGCTAGACCTGTTGTGGAGCTTGGTTAGATTGCATTAAGGCGGGAGGCTGGACACACCATGGGGCTTGGCTCGATCGCATTCTAGTGAAGGGGCTAGACCCACTATGGGGTTTGGCTCAATTGCTTTTGAGCAGGAGGATCGATAGCGACTTCTATTATAGCAGATTTTTTGGTCGAGATAAATGACTTAGGAGCAAGTTAGCCTTGGTAGGCTTTGCTCAATTGAGGTGTATGACTCAGGCATATGTCTGTTGTAGCGAGTCTTCTAGCTGAGCTGCACAACTCAGGAGCAGGTTAGCGTTGGAAGGTTTGCTCAGTCATGGTGCATAATTTGTCAGCCATAGTGAGTCTTTCGGCCAAGGTGCATGACTTGGAGCAGGTTAGCCTTAGCGAGCTTTGCTTGGCCAAGGTGTACAACTCGGACGTACATCCATCATAGCGAGTCTTGTGGTCGAGGTGCATGACTTGGTAGTGGGTTAGCCTTGGCAGGCTTTGCTCAGTACATGACTCGGGCATACATCCGTCATAGTGGATCATGATTTGACCATCATAGTAGGTCTTTTAGTCAAGGTGCATGACTCAGAGAAAGTCAACCTTGCTAGGCTTTGCTTAGTCGAGGTGCACGGCTCAGAAACTAGTCTGCTCGGTCGAGGTGCATAGCTTGGATCTTCTAGCCAAGGTGCACAACTTAGGAGTGGATATGCTCGATTGTGGTGCACAGCTTGGGTCTTCTGGCTAAGGTGCATGACTTAGGAGCAAATCTTCTCAACTGAGATGCATAGCTCAGGATTGGGTCTGCTCGAGCAAGGTGCACAACTCGAGAGCGGTCAACCCTTGAAGGCTTTGCTTGGCAAAGGTGTAGGACTTGAGACTTCTAGTCGAGGTGCATGTCTCGAGAGTAGGTATGCTCGGTCAAGGTGCAAGACTCGGGTCTTCTATCCGAGGTGCACGACTCAAGAGCAAGTCTACTCAACTAAGGTGCAGGACTCACGTCTTTTGGCCGAGGTGCATGGTTCGGGAGCGGTTAATCATTAAAGGCTTTGCTTGACCAAGGTGCAGGACTCAGGCCTTTTGGCCGAGGTGCATGGCTTGGGAGTGGTCACCTGTTGAAGGCTTTGCTCGATCGAGGTAAATGACTTAGGTCTTCTAGCCAAGATGCAAGGCTTAAGAGCAGGTCTGCTTAGCCAAATTGCAAGACTCAAGACTTTTAGCCAAGGTGTATGGCTCAAGAGAGGTCAATCTTTGAAGGCTTTGCTCGATCGAGGTGCAAGACTTGAGTCTTCTAGCAAAGGTGCTTGGCTCGGGAGTGGGTATACTTGGTCGAGGTGCAAGACTCAACTTCTAGCCAAGGTGCATGGCTCAGGAGTAGGTTTGCTCGGTCAAGCTATAGGACTCGGGTCTTCTAGCCAAGGTACATGGCTTAGGAATAGGTCTGCTCAGCAGAGGTGCAAGACTCGAGTTTGCTAACTGAGGTGCATAACTCAACAGTGGTTAGTCGTTAAAGAGCTTTGGTTAGTCAAGGTGTTGGACTCGGGTCTTCTAGCTAAGGCGCATAACTTGGGAGTGAGTTTACTCGGTCAAGGTGTAGGACTCAGGTATTCTGGCCGAGGTGTATGGCTTGTGAGTGGGTTTACTCAGCCGAGGTTCATGGCTCGAGTCTTCTGGCCGAGGTGCATGGCTTGGGAGTGGGTCTGCTCAGCCGATATGCATGACTCGGGTTTTCTAGCCGAGGTGCATGACTCGGGTTTTCTAGCCGAGGTGTATGACTTGGGAGCGAGTCTGCTCGATTGAGGTGCACAGCTCAATCTTCTGACCAAGGTGCACAGCACGAGAGTGGGTCTGCTCCGGTAAGGTGCACGACTAGGGTCTTCTGGCCAAGGTGCATGACTCAGGAATAGGCCTGCTCAGTCGAGGTGCACAACTTGGGTTGGATCTACCATGACACTTGACTAGTGTTGGTGGATGATGCTGCGGTGAGTGGCATTTAGTGTTGCTTAGGCACTTCCCCTAGGACGTGATTACTGTCTTGCCCTTAGGATTTGTATTACTTGCGATGCTCATTTAAGGGGGGGTCTTCTACTACCCTGAGGTTTGATGCACTTAGGGAGCATGCTCTTCTCTAGGTTCTGCTAGCGTGCAGTGATTGGAGGCATGACTTCCATGGCGAGTCTGAATTTAGCTGTCGTGGGCTTAGGATTAGATCTGCCTTAGCAGCTTCTACCATGGCATTTTACCAACGATGGATGCCTGAGTGTAGGGCTACTAAATTTTGGGCTGCTGAGTTGCTCCTGGAGCTAGTGCTAGCTCATCAGCAAGCTAGGGGGCAAGCAGAGTCTCAAGGAGGCCCGATAAGCTATCGAGGATGAGATGACGGTGTAGGACAACTGAGGCTTAGGTCTCTAATATTGGAAATGGCTCTGTTGTGAGCAAAGGAGGCTAAGAAAAGGGCTGAAGGGGCTCGGAGGGTGCTATTAAGGATGAAGTGGGTGCGTAATGCCATCGCCAAGGGTGAGGCGAGGGCGTAGAGCCGTTGTTGAGGATGAAGTGGGGGCATAGGACCACTATGGCTTAGGTACCTAACACTGGAATTGGCTCACCTATGAGCAAAAGAGGCCAAGAAGAGGCTTGAAGAGGATCGCATGGCACTGCCAAGAACAAGACGGGGGTGCAGGGCTACCGTTGAGGATGACACAAGAGCGTAGGGCCATTACCAAGGATGAGGCGGGAGCGTAGGGCTGTTGAGGCCTGGGTCCCTAACGTTGTAGTTGGCTCACCTGTGAGCAAATGAGGCCAAGTAGAGGCTTGAAGAGGTCTGGAGGGTGTTGTTGAGGATGAGGCAGGGACGTAGGGCCGCTAAGGCCTAGGTACTTGACGTTGAAGTTGGCTCACCTGTGAGCAAAGGAGGCCGAGCATAACCTTAGGAGGCCCGAAGGGCACTGCCGAGGATGAGATGGTGGCGCAAGGCCGCTACCGAGGATGAGGCGAAGAAGTAGGGCACTACCAATGATGAGGCGAGGGCACAGGGTTACTATCAAGGACAAGGTGAGGGCACAGGGCCGCTGAGGCCTGGGTCCCTAATGCTGGAGTTGGCTCACCTGTGAGCAAAGGAGGTCGAGTAGAGGCTTAAGGAGGCTTGGAGGATGCTACTGAGAACAAGGTGGGGGCACCATACCAAGGGGGTTGAGGAGTCATCATGGGCTATTATTGATTTTCTGGTGATGCCACTCTAGTTCATAGCTTGGATTGAGCTTTCATCAAGGGTTCCCAAGAATCATTAGTTTAGGCCTCAGACTCTAGTAGGGCTTTGACGTGGCGTGGCAGATCACTACACTCCACTATTGGAAGGTGTGGCATAGGGAAGCTCGTTCCTCTTAGTTAAAGAGGTCCGTAGAAGGTGAGGCATGGACTAATAGGTTGCACTTCTGGAGAAAGAGGCATGGCTGGTGATCCGAGTATGGACCACTGCACCAGGATTATAGGTCAAAGCAGAGGCATCATTCTATTGAAATTAGATACATGCTTTCTCTGCTCGAGAAGGCTTAGGATCATGGGTAACACTTCCTCGCTCGAATATTCATTGGGAGGAGTGGTAGAAGGATGTTATGTGATATTTGGTCCTCCTTCTAGTGCCAAAATGATAGGTCATGAGTACCATCAATTGGTGAGTCAGTCTAGTTGGTTCACTATCGAAGGAGCAGGCTCCTCCTAGTGTGTCCTCCTTATTGATGTGGGGAGTTGATGTAGGGAACCAACATAGGAGGTCCGCTGGGGAGGTGATTCACTAGGGATGATCTGGCCATGGAACGGAAATGTCGCGTTAAGGAACGAGCATCTTCCTTGCTGTGAGGTCATCTCCTGGTAGCGAGGTTGGCTCCTGGCCGCTGGTGGTCCTACATAATAGGTCTGTGTCGGGAGCTTCCCGGGTCAACATATCTGATGCTTAAGTTAGTAAAAGCTAGAGGGGGAGGAAGATAGCAGTATGAGTTATATAAATGAGAGAATATATAGGCTATTGCCTGCTTGCCCCCTGCAGCTTGAGTAGGGTTGTAGTCTTTATACCTGGGCATCGAGTGGTTTGGACATGCATTAGCCAAGGGTGGTTTGCTATCAGTCATTAATGTAGAGGCATAGCTTTACTATAAGTCATTACATAGCTTTACAATCAATAATGATTGTTGGTTCCTAACTAGTAGGAGGTGAGATATCTCTTATAAAAGAATGAGTGTGGAGGTTCTCTCCTAAACTCATTAAAAAAAGAAAGGGTGTAAAGGATTGTTGATCTTCACTCATCGAAAGCAGCAGTAACGAAAGCTAATAACATATATATATATATATATATATCCAATTTTGATATATACGTATAAAAAATATGATTAAAAAGTGTGAGTAAAGGTTGCTAGTAAGTAAATTAGTAAGCAATAGCAAAGCAAAGGTAAGAAAAGAGATGTAAATTAATTTACAATGATTTGATCATCCCGGTCTATGCTCACGAGTCCTCTTCCCTCAAGGCTATCGATTTTCATTATTGATCTTCTTCATAATAGACGAAGATTAACTAATCTTGTTACTACTCTTTTCCTTTAAACATGCTTAGGAGAGAGCATTTATATCTCTCTTTTACAAAGGACCTCACACCTCCTACAACGTAGAATCATCTCTAAACTCAAGAAGGAAGATATTTAAACACCACTCAAAGAGAGTTTTTATGACACTTTTATAACATCCTTCATTTCTGAATAAGAAAATCTTATTTCTAAGATAAGAAATCTATTTTGAGTGTATAAGACAGTTATAAAATCTAACTATTTGTAAAACCAAAGGATCTAATCATAAATATTAATAATACAAGGAATAAAATATAAAATACACAAAACAACAAATCCCACCGCCTCTACCTCTCTTACATCTCCCTTAAGAAACCTTAACCGATGGATAAGAGTGAAGAAAAAAAAAGAAAAAGAGAGAAGGAGAAAAAGAAGAAGAAGAAGAAGAAGAAGAAGAAGAAGAAGAAGGAAGAGTAGAAGAATAGATATGGGGGTTTAGGGATTTTGATTAAATCCATATATTTGGGATCAAAATTATGAAAGGCAAATGTTTTATCCTTTTTTTACTTAAACTTATCTTTGCTATTGCCTTGATTATGAGAAAATTTTGAAATAAATCTAGCCTTGCAATTCGAAATCTCTTTTGTTGGTTGCAAAAGTTTAAATTTGGAATATTTTTAAGACCTTGACATGTCTACTTTGTTCTGGCCTAACTTTCGGTACTAACCTCTGATTTAGACAAAACCTAGTTCATTTAAAAATAGATTTATAGATCTTTCTTTTGAAACTATGATTGATAAATTTGGAGTTCAATTGCCAGCCCAAACATTATTTCAATTAATCATATGAAATTTGTAAAATAGAGTTGGTAGCTTATGACCTTTTATCATTAAATTGCTTATACATCCTTGTTGGAGTCTCTGATTTATATGAAACTTAATTCATTAGAAATTAGACTCATAGATGTTTCTTTTGAGTTTAAGATTAAAAGATTTGAAGTCCAAATGACTATTAAAATTTTAATTTTGATAGACCTTATGGATTCTACAAAACAGGGACCAAAATTCCTAACCTTTGGTTGCTATATCATCTGTAACTCTTTATAGAAACCTTTAATTTGTAGGAAACTTCTTTATCTAAAAGTAGATTTATTTATATTTGATTATTTAAATAACTTTACAATGTGTCTTCTAAATTCTGTCAGAATAGGGATCGTAATCAATTTTGCCTATACTTGTTTCACCCATTTTAAAATTAAATTTTTAGATGCTCTTGTCTTTGATTTCCTTGTATATTTAAATATATTATGTATTAATTTATGTTACATCATATTATTTTGTATAAGTGCATGTATAATTTATTATTCCACTTGTGCTTCTGATATATGCCAATTTATTGCTCACATATCCTTTTATACTCTAGTGTTTATGGGATATTCTAGACCTTTACCAAAAATAGTAAAGGGTGTTATGCTTAGAGCTTGTGATGCTTTACTTTTGTCTGATAGTCATCCAGAAATGGATGAATCATATTCTATCTGATCCTGCTTCATTATCTATGTTTTTGATATGATATCAGATCATATTTTGTTTGTGATCCTACTAAAGTCCTTTCTTACCTAACTTTTATTTCTTACCTATCCGAATACATTATATAAAAGTTTATGTTTACATCATATTGTTTCATAATTGGCACATGTATATTTCATTATTCGGCATGTGCTTCTAATATATGCTAATGTATTGCTCACATGTCTTTTTGCACTATGGTGTTTATGGGATATTCTGGACTTTTGCCTGAAATGGTAAAGGGTATTATGCTTAGAGCCCACGATGCTATGCAACCCCCTCTGACTTCACCCAGATATGAATGGATGAAGCTCCCAGACATGGGAGATTTATATCTATTGGACATCCATAAATGGATGTACCATATTCTGTCTGATCCCACTTCACCCTCTATATTTTTGATATGATATCCAAAGCATTGTTTTTTAGTATATGTGCACTTTAGATAAGAATAAAATAAATATTATGTCTAATATGATATTTGAGCTTTTGTTCCTTATTTGTTCACTTAATAATCTTTGAGATTATTTATACACAATTGATATGCTTCGACACATATTTACGTCTTTAACATGCTCCATAATGTTTCGAATGTCATTGTTATGTTCTGAAATATTTCATTTGCTATTGATATGTTCTAAAACATTTCACATGCTATTGATATATTCTAAAATATTTCATTTGCTATTGACATATTTTGAAACATTTCACACTCCATTGATATGCTCTAAAATATTTTATTTGTCATTGAAATGTTTTTAATGTCCTAAATGCCTTTGATATGCTCCAAAATACCTCTTACATCATTGAAATACTCCAATTACATTGTATTCCATTTGTTATTAACTAAATATATTTTGAATGAATGACGTTTGAAATTTTGTATCTAATGAGTTAATATCTATGAATTATTATATCTCTTTGTATCTTAATATTAGGCTTCTTTGAAGTCATCTGTTCTTGTCTTGAATATCTTTAACACTTGCTGAGCTTTGTAGCTCACTCCCTTGTTATCAAACTTTTTTAGGTTAGTTTGATACTCATTGAACTATTAAGATTGGGCGATGCAATAGAGAGCTATTTGGATTTTGGGCAAGTTTTATCGGATGATATATTATAGTTTTTGTATAAGTATATTTTGTATGTGAAATATTGTTGATGAATTTAAATAATATATCATGTAAAAGCTTTAAATGATCTTTCATGTTTGGAGTTACTTTGGAATGTTAAGTTCAGTCTATAATGAAGTGAATTTATGGTAAATAGTTGGTTATGTGATTATTTAGGTTCTCTTGTTGATGAATTATAAGTGTGGTTAATATTTGTTAAGTGGCCTTTGAGTTTCATAAATGTTCGAACGATGTGATGTATGATTATAAACTACACAGGTTTTATAGATGTGAATTTTAAAGTTTGAATGTTTCTCGATGTCCTCAAATGTTAGTTTGGATATTGGATAGATTATGATTAATTATAATGTTATTGATTGTAAGACAAGGTCACCCCTCTAAAATATTGATAATTCGGGGGGCATGATAACTTTTATATTGAAGATTTCATTCTTGCATCAAGCAAGCATAAGTAGATATTTATAGACTCCAAAATGTTTCAAGAATGAAAATAAAATTTAAATTCTCATAATTTTGGGGTAGTAGCGATACTACCTAAATAGGGCCAAGAATCCTAGCTCTGGTAGTGCAAAGGTCGGCCTAGGTAGTACCACCATTGTCCCGGGTGGTACTACTGCTAGTATGGGTAGTACCATCATCGACATCGTCGAAAAAACATAAATTGTGCTTTTCGACTCTTAGGTGGTACCATCACTGGGACCCAATAGGACCACCACCTAGGCCTACTTTAAGTCATCAATTTGGCCTTCCAACAAACCTGATTCAACCCTGACTCAAGCCTGATAGGTTTCTTGATAAGTTGGTATGGTTTTGGCCTAATACCAACTCAATTTGACTCAAAAGACCTCGATCAAGACTTTATAAATCTAACCATATATTCGGCACAATTACAAAACATTTTGGCATATCATCTGATAATCTAGCACATAGTCTTTTCCTTCGACATATCGCCTAATCTATCGACATATTGACTTTCCCACAACATCTAATCTTTTAGCACAATACTCGACCATTATAGTATGATGCCTAAACTTATAGTATGAAATCTAATTTTTGGCATGTCGACCAATCCTCCAGCCCGTGCTGATTACAAGTACATTATAAGCCAATTATGTGAGTGTGACACGTTGAGTGATCTTTTTGCTTATTACTATAATTGATATTTTCTCACATTATATTATCTATCGTGAATATATATATATATATTATAATATCCTTGGATTTATATCATGAGAATCGAATCTTGATGAGATTATGATAATGAGATCGATTCGCTTATAAACACAACCCTAAATAATCTCGATCATAGGTTACTCAACAGAGACATCGAGATAACTGAACCGATCATTGTACTATATTCCCATCCATACGATGGAGGCGATTGGTCTCATAGCTGCTCATGTAAGGATACTAAGGATATAGTACATATGCTCGTTAGAGAATGAATTCTCTGATTGATCCACTTACGAAATGTTATATGGTTAATGATACATAATGTCAGATGATGATTTTGTAGTCCTAGTTGTGTATCTGCTCTTTAGACTTAAATACCAAGGATGCCTTATTTGAGTATTCTTTTCTTTGATGTCAGACTTATAGGACTGGAGATTTCGGATATGGTACAACTGGTTATCGAAATTGGTAGTCTACCTTATGAAGATAATTGATTGTCAATATAAGATCATCCACTTTTGGTATCACGAGAGGGATATATCGTGTGTTCTTGCTCAAACAAATCCTTGGTCAGAGTCGTTCAGATTGAGAGAGAAGGAGTTTCTCCAAGAGAATCCGATTAAAGCGAAACTCAGATATAATTCGTATATGGCCTGATAGTACTATGCCCAATATACGATCTCGGAGATATTAGATAAATGAGTATCTATAGAAATATGAAAACTTAGCATTATGGTGTAGTGGCCTAGTACTTCCATAGTTGATAATAATTCACTTAGTTAGAAAGAGTTCTGATGGGTGGCACTCACAACCAGCTCAATATTGGACCTAGAGGGTCGCATATATTGGGAAACCTTAATGGGAGCATCACATGCGTAGCAAAAAATCAAAATAAAATAGATTTTTCACATGGATCAAAATCATCGTGCAGAAGATTGGATTGCGAGAAAAAGTCATAAAATCGAAAATCACATTGTGTTAGAGATTATTTATCTAGGGAGTTCATATATCTCTATTTTTTTAGATATAGATGGAGAGGATGAAGAAAGTTAAACGTCCTCCTCTCTAGCGATATCCACATGATGGATTGCTACAGCGGTACTCTTCCATTTATAGCCCCAAGTCTCATAACTCTTGCATAGAGGGAGAGAAGAGAATAGGAGGGGGAGTCCAAAGATGCAGCCTATTATCTATGTGCCTCCCCTCCTATTTATAGAGAGCCACCAAAAACTCTATGGGTCCTATCTTAGTGGGTATTGGATCTCCATCCAATTACTCACTTATCTTTCATTATTATATCTCTATCCAATAATCTCATTTGGCCTCTACTTGGGCCTCATACAAGGAGCCCATCAGTATAAGGTCTTATTTAATGAGAATAGGAGCTAATTGGATCTCTATCCAATCTTATATTCACTGAAGCATCCACCATATGTGTGTGACCCTCTAGGCCTAATACCGAGTTGGCCGTGAGTCGCTCCTATCAGAACTCCTTCTGATATAGTGAATTATTATCCTCATAATAAGTCACTTGACTCATGGACTATGAACGTACTAGGCCACTACGTCATAATCCCCAAACCCCAAATGGTACAAGAGGATTGAATCCATCAAATCTGTTTGTCCATAGTGTTAGGATCAATTGACACTAGGGTGGGGGGGAATGAATTAGGGCAAATAATAAAGTGCTTTTAAAAATCTTTGCTTTCGGAAAGTGAAGAAGAAAGAATGGAAACTTCTTTTTATATTTTAACAAAACTGATTTAAAGATATAGAGAGATTGAAACTCGTGTCTAAGTAGAGAGTAATTAAAATCAATCAAATATAATAAGTAAAGCAATTAAAGAACACTCAAAATTATAATGGTTCAGCCTCAGCCTAGCCTATATCCACTCACCGAGTCCTCTTCTCCGAGGTCCACTGGCATCCACTATCAATCTTCTTTAGGTGAAGATCAAACCCTTACATCTTCCTCTCTCATTTTCATAGGCTTAGGAGATGAACCTTATAACCTTAGAGATTTACAAGTATTACAAGACTTTTCTCACTCTCCTACCTCTATTCTTTTTCTTACAAGTTTTGCACATAATTTTTTTCTCAGAATTTTTAGTCCAAAATTTTTGTATGAAATGAGAAAATATGGGGTATTTATAAGCCCCAATTAGCTTTAGAATTTGGAACTAAAGTTTCAAATGCACTCAGAAAAACCGGGCACAAGTGATACTACAACTAGCACCAGTGACGTCATTACCAAAAATAGCCCAGAAATTAGGGCGGCGATGATATAACCGCCAACCTAGGCGGTTCAACTGTCGGGAATCTTGGAAAAGTGATTCCCTCTGCTTTTTTAATCTCATCTTGTACCTTCAGTTGATCACTTCTCTGATCAACTAATTGAGTTCGAACTGAGCTTAATCCACTCCCTAAAGTGGACTCGGTTTGCCTCACTTGAGTTAATTCGGATCCCTTCTAAATCTAACTCAAGTAGAACTCAATCTTAATCGATGCTAACTATAATTTAATTAATTATAATCACCATGGTCAACAAAACCAATTCAAGACCTTACCAACTCCCGATAAGCTTTTCAGCTACCTCGACAATCTTCCGACGAATCTCTCGGTCTTCTTCCAGTGAACTTCCTTGCATCATCTTGGCAAGCTCCAGATCTCCTTTGGCAAGCTTCTGGCCGAACCCCTAGCAAGCTTCTGATACCCTCAGCAAGCTCCCGACGCGTGCCATTACTCAAGAGATTGGCTTGCAGGACACTTAACCAGCAATCTCCCACTTGACCTAAAGCCAATCACATATGTGTCTGATCCCCATCAGACCCTTATGAAATTTAAATACAATCTGAGCCAGCGGCTTTGTCAATAGATTTGTAATATTATCTTCAAATGAAACTATTTCTATTGTTATATCTTTACGGGCTATGATCTCTCTAATTAAGTGTAACATCCTTAGAACAATTATGATGTGACCTGGGTTCTTTTGCTAGAGTTATCGCCCTATCACTATCACAGTACATAGGAATCAGCTCCACGCTGCTCGGTTGACTCCCAAATCTTTGATGAACTTCTTCATCCATACCCCTTCCTTTGCTGCTTTTATTGTAGCAATGTACTCTACCTCTGTGGTCGAGTCAATAGTAGTATATTGCTTGAATATCTTCTAACTTACTGATCCTCCATTTAGAGTGAAAATATACCTTGAGTTTAACTTACTATCATCAATATCGGACTAAAAACTAGAGTCTGTGTAGCCCTCAACCTTGAGGCTACATTCTCCATATACTAGTAAATGATCTTTAGTCCTTCTCAAGTATTTAAGGGCACACTTTACTACTTTCTAGTGTTCCAAACTTGGATCCATCGGATACCTGCCCGTGACACTTATAGCATGCATTATATCAGGCCTGGTACATAGCATAACATACATAATAAACCCTATCGCTGAGGCATAGGTTATCCTATCTATATCTTTCTTTCTTCATGAGTTTTTGGGGATATACTCCTAGAAAATGATATTACATATCTCATCGATATGAGACATCTCTTATAATTCTTCATGCTAAATCTTTTGACAATGAAGTCTATATACCTGAACTGAGACAAGCCAAGCATCCTCTGGGATCTATCACTAATGATCTGGATCCCCAAAATATATTATGCTTCCCCTAAATCCTTCATATAGGAGTTTCTAACTAGCCAAGTCTTTACTGTGGAGAGCATTCTACATCATTCCTAATGATTAGGATGTCACCCACATATAGCACTAAGAAGGTGATAGCGCTCCCATTTATCTTCCTGTACATCTTCATTCTTAACGAAGTCATAAGATATGATCACCTCATCAAATCTTATGTTTCAACTTTGGCAAGCTTGCTTCAATCTATAAATGGACCTGAACAACCTATACACTTTATATGGACTCTCTCTAGATACAAATCATTTTGACTATATCATATATACCTACTCGAGGTTCCCATTGAGGAATGTTATTTTCATATCCATCTGCTAGATCTCATAGTCGTAGTGTGCTGCAATGGCCAAAAAAATTTTAATGGATTTAAACATGGCTACAGGTAAAAGGTTTCATCATAGTCAACTCATTGCCTTTGACGATATCCTTTAGCTACCAGGCTTGCCTTATAGGTCTCTATTTTTTTATCCACTTCGATCTTTTTTTTGAAGATCTATTTACAACCGATGGGTACGATACTCTTAGGTGCATCCATAAAGTTCAAAACCTTGTTAGAGTATATGAAATTCATCTCAGAATTCATGGCTTCTTACCACTTCTAGGAGTCTATACTCATAATAGCCTCCTCATAGGTCTGAGGATCAATATCCTGAGTGTCCTCTCTACTGATATGTTCCACATATCTTTCAGGAGAGTGAGATACTCTACCAGACCTGTGTAAAGTTAGAACTTATGTGCTATGTACCTAAATAGACTCGGACTTTGGAATTGTGCTAGGTACTTCAACCTTGCTCAACTTTATCTCACTCCTATTGTTTCCACCAAGAATGTATTTCTTATTAAGAAACACAACCCTTTTGGAAACAAAGACCTTTTGATCCTCGGGATGATAGAAATAGTACCCACAAGTTTTTTTGGAATATCTACGAACTTGCATCATTCTATTCTTGATTCAAACTTATCAGAATTATGTCTTTTAAGGTGGACAGGACAGTCCCAAATCTTAATCATATTAAAATTAAGCTTATTTACTTTCTATATCTTATATGGTGTAGACACCACCGATTTTAATGGAACTCTGTTCAGAAGGTATCTTGTGGTCACTATGGCATATCCCTAGAATGAGACGGGTAGGTCAGCGAAACTCATCATAGACCACACCGTATCCAACAACATATAACTCTTTCTTTTTGAGACACCATTAAGCTAAGGTGTATATAGAAGTGTCCATTGGGACATAATCTCATGGTCCTTGAGGAAATGTGTGAACTCTGTACTCATGTACTCTCCTCGATCTGATTGAAGAGTCTTAATATTCTTTCTAATCTAGTTATCTACTTCATTCTTATATTTTTTGAATTTCTCAAGGGCCTCAGATTTTTACTTCACCAAGTACATATGTCCATACCTAAAGAAATCATCAGTGAATATAATGAAGTATGAGTAACCACCTATAACCTAAGTCGACATGAGACCACATACATCACTTTATATGAGTTCCAATAATAATGTGACTTTCTCTCCAGTTCCACTAAAAGGAGAGTTGGTCATTTTCCCATGAAGACCAGGTTAGCAAGTTGCATACGACTCATGGTCAAATGGATCTAAGTATTCATCTTTCAGTAACTTTTGAATCTCATATATATGACCTAGCCTGTAATATCATAAGTATGCAGTGTTTACCTCATCTCTTTTCCTCTTATACATATTTATATTCATGATGTGTAGAGAAGTGTCTAACACATATAAGCCATTTATCAGGGTCTCTCTAGTGATGATCTTATCATCCATAATTATTAAATAACTATTATTCTCAAAAACTAATTTATATCCATTAATTATTAAATAAGAGATGAAAATAATATTTTTAATAATAGAGGAAATAAAATAACATGCATCCAATGTAATAGGGTGACCTCCCTAATAGCAACTATAGTAACTCTTGCTCCATTGCCCATCTTGAGGTTTATCTCGCCTCTGTCCAATCTCCTAGGTCTTACCAAAACCTGCAACGAATTACAGATATGATAAGCACTCTCGGTATCTAATATCCATGTATTATTATGAAAATCTGACAAGTAGAGACTAATCATAAATATACCTGAAGCTTTTTTAAGCTTTTGTTTTCCCGTATTTGTAAGGTTACAGTTCCTCTTCTAGTGCTCGTCTTGGCCGTAGTGGAAAAACTATCCTTTATTTTTTGTCGGGTCTTTCTTAGCAACATTTACCTTACCCAGACTTTCTTTGCCCTTGCCCTTCTTAAGAGTCTTACTGGCCTTCATTTTCTTCTTGGTCTCACCAATATAGAAATCTAGTTTCTCTTTCTTGATGGCACTCTCAGCTTTCCTCAACATATTGAGGAGTTCAGGGAGAGTCATCTCGAACTTGCTCATATTAAAATTCATGATAAAGTAAGAAAAAGAATCTGATAGGAACTGAAGTATAAGATCAACACATAAGTTATCCTCTAAGACTATCTTTATACTTCACAAAGCGAGCGATCTCATCCTCGCTTGTCATTTCCTCCAGCGTGGGCATAATCGTGTTAAGACATATATGATTTTTTTCGTCGTGAGAATAATTCTCAAATTGCAGTGTCAATTTATATAGTTTGGATTAGTGAGGTGGTTGACATCAAGTATGTCATGTAGGGGTTTGCAAGCGACAAACAAGATGTAGCATAAATTAATAACATATGCAGATTTTACAGAAAAGCTAATTAAGATATGGACTTCTATCTTAATGTACTCCCACTATTTTCCTACCAAATCAACCGACACCCTCGACACGTGAAACAGAAGTCTCTGATAGAATTCTAGTGGGCATCGAGATCTAATCAGTGTCTTAGTGCAACCATGAGGGACTCGATTAGTGCAACCACGAGGGACTCAACTAATTACATTAAGCCTAAAAGGTAAGCAACTCTTGCTAATCATAACTCTTTGTGATTCATGTCATATTCAACCTCCGAACCATCATAGTCTTGAGAGACTCGACCAATTATGATGTTCAGTTAAGTCATCACCATTATTATAAGATAAGTCCGATTTGATGATGTGCCCTCGAGGAACTTGACCAAGCATACCATATCCTCAGGTCACTGGTGACATCTTTATATCATAGGTAAGATCTCAATCACGTAGATAGATGAGTCTTAAGGGACTCAACCGATGTCGTGATTTAATTTCTTCCTATAGCGATAGAAGGCTACCTGGGTTAATATTTACCTCATGCTCACCGACTAAATATTATCGTATGAGAGGTTTTTGTTTTATATCAGCCTCCTAATATATATATATATATATATATATATATATATATATATATATATATATATATATATATATATATATATATATATATATAAAGTATATAACATATATCACATATGCAAGTCACACTGGATAATCATGAGCCGTCACCTAATATGATTAAGCCAGAGTCAATGGGCCTAATCACTCATAATAGGATCTAAGTGTGCATCGATGCATCTCCATGCCCTATGATCATTAATCTCATCATCATCGTTACATCAGATCCTCGTCGCATCTCCATGTGTCATGATCTCTCACCACAGCATTGTGGGTCCCGCTATCACTTACGATCTCGCTGTGCCTCTCCATGTAATTACAAAATAATCACAGGCAAGCAGACCCGATAATAAATAAGAAAAACTGATGGCTTGTAGGCCCCAAGAATAATAATAATCATATATGCACACATCACATCATATGACTCATGATTATCCATCGATGTACACATCACCATATAGGATTACTAGAAATATAATAATTAATTAAACTATTTAATTAATTATTTTTGGAAATCAGGACATGCTAGAAATTTTTAGAATTTTCAAGGGTATTTTTAGAATTCTAGAAAAAATACATACCTCAAAATTTCTAGAAAAGTCAAGAGGTTTTTTTTTAATTATAGAATTCTTTAAATTTTGAGGGGTAGTATCATCCTTTTATCATATAAATGAAAACCCTAACCCTTTGCCCGTTTCAGCGACTGCCACCCCTATGCAGGCAACAACACTATGCACCACCGACGACCACCTTTGCCTACAGGCGGGCACTGCTGCTCTTGTACGGCCACCCTGGCAAGTTGTGCCTCTGCTCGCAGGTGCCACCTCCGCGAGCACTGCAGTTGATGGTGGCCATTCCTGTAAGCGATCGACCATGCAAACGATAGTCATGGCCGCCACCACCTGTCCCTTATGGCTGTGGGCAGCTGCCCCTTACGACCACGTGTGGTTGCTTTCCTACAGGTGGCTTGGCTGAGAACAGCTGCCCCTGCAGCAACCTGCCTATAGGTGGCTACCCCTCTCTTACTGCCTTCACTGAAACGCAGCAAGAACGCGTAGAACAGTTCTACATGATTCAATCTCATCACATATAATTTAAAACCAATCTTTTGTATGAACAACCTTGGCTCTGATATCACTATTGAGAAATCAAGCAGGAGCATCACATGCATAGTAAAAGATCAAAACAAAATAGGTTTCTCACGCAGTTCAAATCATTGTGTAAAAGATTAGATCACGAAAAAGCTGTAAAACTGAAAAACTACATCGTGAGTGAGATTGTTTACCTAAGGAGATCATATATCCCTAGTTTTTCATATATGAATAGAGAGGATGAGGGAGGTCAAGCGTCCACCTTTCTAGTAATTTTTACATGATGGATCACTATAGTGATACTCCTCCAATCATAATCACAGGTCTCACAACTCTTACGCAGAGGAAGAGAGGATAATAGGAGGGAGCAGCTAAAGGTGCAACCTATCATCTATGTGTCTCCCCTTCTATTTACAGAGAGCCACCAAAAACCCTTGTGGTCATGCCCTAGTGGTATTGAATCTCCATCCAATTACCCATTAACCTTGCATTATTGAATCTCTATTCAACAATCCTCTTTAGCTTCTAATTGAGCCTCATGCAAGGAGCCTATCAATGCAGAGCATCATCTAATAAGAATATGGGCTAATTGGATCTCTATCCAATCCTCTATTCATCGAAGCATCCATCATATATGTGTGACCCTCTAGGCCCGATACTAAGCTAGTCGTGAGTCGCTCCCATCAAAACTCCTTATGATATAGTGAATTATTATCATCATAGTAATTCACTTGACTCATCGACTATGGACATACTAGGCTACTATGCTATAGTCTCCAGATGGTACAGGGGGATCAAACTCATCGAACCTCTCTATCTATAATTATGTGTATCTATAGTCCCTCATCCAACTAGTATCCCAAAGATCGTATATTGGACATGGTACTATCAGGCCATATACAGAATCCATGTGAGTCTCGCTCTAATCGGATTCTCCTAGAGAACTCCTCCCTCAATTCGAATGACCCTAGCCAAGTATTTTTTGAGCAAGCACATATGAGATATTTCTCTCGTGATACCAAGAGTGGATGATCCTTTAGTGACACTCAATTGTATTTGTAAGATTACCTACCAATCCAGATAACCAATTATACCAAATCTGAAACTTTCTAAACTTATATATCCGGTATCAAAGAAAGGAGTGCTCAAACAAGACATCTTTGGTACCTCAAGTCTAACGACAAAATGCACAATTAGGACTATAAAATCACTATTTAAAATTAGGTATCATTAATCATACACCATTTCATAAGCAAATCAATTAATGAACTCATTCTCCAATGAGCACCTATACTATATCCTTAGTGTCTTCAACAAGTGACTATGAGACCAGCTGCCTCCATCATATGGATGGGTATATAGTACACCGGTCCATCCGGTTATCTCGATGTTCCTCTCGAGTAACCTATGACCAGGATTATTTAGGATCTGTATTTAAAGGCAAATCAATCTCATTATCGTGATTTCATCATGATCCGGTTCCTATTGCACAGAACCAAGGATATCACTATATATATATATATATATATATATATATATAATGAGAATATACCAATAATAATTATAACAAAAAAGATCGCATAACATGTCACATGTATCATCACTCACGTGATTGGCTTATAGGGCATCTGTAACTAGCAATCACAACCTTACAAGACCATCAAGTTTAACAATCGACCTAATCCCTAGTAATTTGATAACCTCCGGTAATCTTCCGGTGAGTTTTACAGTCTTTTTTTGGTGATCTCTCGACGTGTTCCTAACGAGCTTCCTGATCCCTTCGACGAACTTCTAGCAAACTCCCAACGAGTTCCCACTATATCGTCCAAACCTTGGCCCAATGCCCGAACTTGATTCTGGCCTAACATTCGATTATAACTTATTTTTTCCATCGTAGTTAATCCTGCATTACTTTTCCTAATGTATATATTAGATCAGCAAATCGTCAATTGATTTTATCATCAAAATTCGAGATTCAATAATGATGAGTTTATGTAAAATTCTATTATCTCTATAAGAACTTTGAAATTCATTTGATATATATTCACCACCTCTATTTATTCTTAAACATATAATCGTATAATCACTTTATCTTTCAATCAAATTCTTATATTTGTTTAATTTATTTAAAACTTATTTCTTTTCCTTTGATATGTAAATGTTTTGTCACTATAATCATTAGTAAAAGTAACAAAATACCTACTTTATTTATATTGAAATGACACTATTTTGACAGGGCCACAAATATCTAAATTTACTAGATCAAACTAATGCAATGTTTTTTTTAATTAGAAAGATATTTTTTCTTGCCCATGATACATACTTTACATAACTTTGATAGACGATCAATTCTTGACAAACCGATTACCATATTATACTTTTCTAGAGGTTTTAAAGCCTCAAACCATTATTAGGTTGAAGAAAAAGTTATCTTTGCCTCGTATTGGTCTCTTAGCTATATCATTAAATGCAATATTGCTAGAACACATTGTATCCATTTTTGAATAAAGCTTTTTGATGTCACATATGTGATTTGAAGCTGTTGTATTTATATACTATATCATAGACTAATCTTCTTTTAAATAATCATAAGTCATTAGCAA
Organism: Ensete glaucum; assembly: GCA_021527575.1. Taxonomy (NCBI): domain Eukaryota; kingdom Viridiplantae; phylum Streptophyta; class Magnoliopsida; order Zingiberales; family Musaceae; genus Ensete; species Ensete glaucum. The sequence continues at coordinate 33,592,488 of CM038555.1, forward strand.
AATAAGTTTCTTATTTTTTTTTCTTAACAAAATTTATTTTGTCACCTTGATTATTAGGATTGCAATAATATTCAAAGTAGTCCTATGTATACCTTTTGCAAACATAATATTATATTTTAGATCTTTTAGAATTTCTTCCATATCCATCACATCATTAATAATTACTTAAGTATCTTTGTCTAGAATTTTCTCTATTATATTTATTGTTTTGAGATTGCTTAATTGGTCGTTACCTTTTTCTCTTTGTTCATGACGTCTTACTCTTGAGATTTTGATTCATTTTTGTTTCCAAGGGTAAGATTAGTTTGTAGTTTTTGTTCTATAGATTGTTCTTCTCTTTTTATAAACCTTTATTTGTAAACTTGAAGAAAACTAATTAATCATTCTAAAGATATTTTTTTATAGGTATTTAGACTCTTCAATTTGTATAGTAATAAAATTAAAATTTGGATATAAAGATCTTAGTATTTTAATAATTATTTATTTGTTTACAATTTTTGTATTTAATAAATAATTGAAATAATTTTTGAGAATTAATTAGAAATAGATTTAGAAGTACTTTGCTGTAATTTTTCAAATTCAACTCATAAAACTTTGAAATGAAACTTTCTATCTTGTCCACACCATTGAATGCTATTTGAAATATTTTCTGAGCCCCTTTTAAAATCTTTGCTGGAGCGATAATCTCGAATATTGTATCATCAAGCTTTAATAAACTATAAACAAATTTTTTTTTTCCCCCTCTTTCCTTTGATCTTGAGTTATTTTTTTGATTCTTTATCCATTTCTTCTTTTGCTGGACCTTTTTCAACAAATCCATCTTCTCTCACATATCTTGAGAGCTTAGGAAAAATTTTATTTGGATGCATCATATATTATAATTCTCTTTATCAATTTAGAGATTTGAAATTAAAAGATACTTAGGAAGAGGCAATGGCTTAACTTAGGTTTGATACCATATGTTGAAATAAATAAGGAGAAGAGATCTATCACATAATGAAGAATAAGGATAAGATATAGGTCTGATACCATAGGTCTGATTAGTTTGTTTCACTCGAAGGAAACTCTTAGTAACTTTGAAACTTTATGTCTTTCATGACTAAATATATAGGATTTATATAGTCCAGATAGATACATTATATTTATTATATTTAATATGAATCTCTTTTTCTAAGAGACTCCTAATTTATTTTTCAAGAATCAATAATTAATATGGTTCATTCTTCTATAGGGCCTTGAACTTCTTGGTGCCTTAAAAGAATTGACAAATTTAATTCCATTTCAATAGAAGGCAGCACCATGAGAGGCCAACCTTGGTTTTGGCATTTGAGTTTTTAATGCATTTTATTTCACTTAATAGTATAGTATATTTGCGCATCTCTTTTATGATACCGTTTCACCAATTCCCCCATGATTTATTAGGAATCAATTTGGTAACTTGGAAAGTTGGAAATTAACGAGAACAACAAGTATCGTTGCCATTTCATACATTTGTTTGATCCATCCCATCTCGTTGGTTCCTCGGTCCTTCACTTCTATTGCTTCTAACACGGCTCTAATGCTTTAATAATTTTGTTCTCCAACTTCAGATCTCAAAAATTATATGTTAATCTCATGGTTTCTCAAGTGCACTTGATTATTTGATTTAATTTGAGCCACAAAAAATAGCTGATAGCATTTTATTGCAAGATTAAAGATCGTTCGTTAGTTTTCTTTAATCTGTTATTTTGAAAATAGAAACATAAAACATCATTGTTGTCATAATTACAATATAGATAGATATATATATAGGCAATTGTTAGTCAAAAATAACTCTTCACATATAAATGCCAACATATATGGCTGATCCCAATGATTTTTAAGTATTCATATGTCTTGATTAAATGAAGAAGAATACGGCTCTAAACTTTTCATAGAAGAACTAACCACTAATGCAGAATTTAGTAGAAAACTGATGGAGAGATAGGAGGATGGATAAGAGAGAGAGAGAGAGAGAGAGAGCAGGCTTTAAGAATCTCTCCTCACCTCATGAGAGAGAGAGAGAGAGCGGCCCCTGTCTTGTAGGCTTTAAGAATCTCTCCTCACCACATCATGATCCTTAGGTACAGTAGCATGCAAGCTTGAAGAGAATGATAGAACATATGGAGCATTTAATGGCCAGTGTAGACACAGTTGGGAGTGAGGTGTGCTGAGGTCCCACAGGACATGGAGACAAGGTAGCATAATAGCATGGCACAAACCCACCAAGATCTAATAATGCATATAAGGGAGAGGGACTTCTCCCCTAGTGCACTGCCCTCCATCTCTCACTCTGTCCCTCCTTCCACCAGAGTGTATCAGCTATGTATGATTCGAAAGCAATATGTCAGTCTCTCACTGGCTTTTGTGTAATATGTCCCGACAAAAGTACATAGTACAACCATTGATTGCACCACATGTGGAGGAACAGATGCAAGAAAACTTGGGTGAGCAATGCATTTGAGCAAGAATAACATCAACATCTGTTTTTATACTGTTGCAACCCATAAAACAGTTTCACCAAAACTTGATACAGCGATACATCTCGTTTCTATGCAGATGAAAGTTGACAGTGAGTAAATATGGATCTCACAAGAGAAGACATCATCACTAAACTTAAGTTAACAGCAGAGCTTTAAAGTTGGTTCTTTTATGCTATACCGAGCTGGGATTCAGGATTGGGCGTTTACCTGGAGGAGACGGAATTGAGGGCCTTGGCGAGGCCATTGATGGTGGTGTAGCTTCGGGAGCTGAAGCCCAAGCAGCCTAGGAGACCCTGGCGGTACGGCAGGAATGTCCGCCGCCTCATCTCCTCCGACTGGGTCCGGTTCGCCGTGTAGTGCCGCTCGTGCGCCGATGGAGAAGCCGCCGCCGCCGCAGCAGCGGCGCCACGTCGCCTCCCTATCCCGTTCGCTGGCCTCTGCGATGGCTTTGTCTTGTTCTGTTCCTGTGCCGGTGACGAAGCTGACGTCCCCGCCGTCGCCGGAGATGGCGGCAGTGGGGGCTTCGGTTTGGACGACGGGGAGAAGGAGATCGAGTGCCAGAACTTTTCCTTTTCCTTTCCATTTCCCCGCCCGCTCCCTTCACTTTTGCTTCGGTAGAGGAGGAGATCTTTGAGAAAGATCCATCTTTTGGAGTTCCTGCCGCCCGAAGAAGAGGATGACGCCGACTCCGGAAGCGTCGGCGATGCTTCCTTAGGACCCGGGTCGAGCACCTCGTGCTCCTTCACCTCTTCTTGCTTCTCGTCCTCGTCTTCTTGCCACTGGAACCGAGGGCTTCGAAGGGGCGACATGGATCTGGTCCTCCGATGGACGGATCTGCTCCGGAACATCAGATTCCGTCCCCTCCCCTCCTCCTTTTCCTGCCATTCCTTACCCTCTCCTTCCTCGTCGTCCTCGTCACCAAAATCCAGCAGAGGCGGGAGTGGTCGCGGGCGCAGGACGTGAGAGTGGACCTTGATCGGGCGGATCAAGCCGTTAAGGAAGAGCTCGTCGGCGGAGGTCATCGTCCCACCGGGGTCCGCGCCGTCGAACTCGAAGGTCCCGGATGCGGGGGCCTCGTCGGACGCCACCGGGTCGGCGGCGGGTGAGGAGGAAAACGAGTAAGGAGGAGAGGAGAGGACGTAGTGGACGGGGCTGGCGGGGCAGCTGAAGTAGTAGCCAGCGGCACGGCCGGGGCTGGAAGGGGCGCTGCCAAACGGGGCAGGGGAGGAGGAACAGCTGTCGATCGTCGTGTTAATGGAAAGCAGCGGGTACTGCGTGGTCTTTAGGGCTTCGCCAATCCTAGGGTTTCCGAGATCCATCTCCTTAGCCGGCCTCCGAAAGAGAAGCTATTTACACAGAGAGAGAGAGAGAGAGAGAGAGAGAGAGAGAGAGCGGGGCAGAAAGGAAGGCAGCGAGGGGAGCGGCGCGAGATCATATAAATAGCATGCAACACGAAGAAGACGGAAACTGGTAACAACCTCCAAACGCTTGCGACCAGGCTCATATTTGACGAGAATACCCCTAACCGGACTTGAAAATTCTACTCTATTTTAGCATGAACTAAAGGGCGTTTAGATCATCTTAAATCAATTGCTTAGCGGCACAACCCTGACTTGGTTTGCTTCTAAGATCACGAATTCTTAATAATCAATAAAATTAAACATATTTAGACCGGTTTTTAATATAACTAAGACATTAATTAGTTGTTCTTCATCCTTTAGATTTCTCAATCATAATTTTAAAGCCAAAAATATGTGGTCTAACCTGTGAACTGTTGACACGTAGACAGTCAACAAACGAGTCTATCACTAATCCAAAGGTTTAAACTGCCATATAGCAGTTATTGTATTTTAAGACAAGAAAGTAAATCATGATCCAAAATAGAGTAACGATAATTTTCATCCCTCCAAAACTTATCCAATATATTGTTTTGAGTCGTCCTGTTGGCTTCCCTAAAAATATGTTACATAACCGTCATAAGGTAGTTCATGAGAAATTACAGTTGAATCAAGAATTGACTCCAGGTATATTCCCAAATCTAAATCGAATATTAAGTTCCCTAAAGATATGTGCCTATAACAGTTTCATCGTACAAAGACAAGTTTAATCTCTTCAAGTTCTTATACTTCCTTTCCACAGACTTCTTCCCTCTCTTAAGCTCTTCTTTCGAGTCGTGTTTCACCATTTCGTAGATACTCTAATTAAGTTGACCGTTGGAGGAGTACTCATCGGAGGTATCCTCACTACCGCCCTCTCTTGTTGTACGATCATCTTTGAAAGCGGTCTTGCACCTAGAAAACAAATCTCAGTCTCCTCGATAACATCTTTACTCTGTATATTATCATTTACCTTAGCAGAAACGATCATGTCAACGCATGTATCTATGTGGCAAGATGCTGAAATCTGACCTTATGAATTTAATTGTGCAAAACAAGCAAAGATATAGGATAATTTTTGCCGTCACTTTGTTGGAGTCCCAGCTTAGATAAAATTGATCCATGGAGTCGATAGATCTTTGTACAGTTTTTTTGTTTCTTTAAGCATCTTTATGGTTGAGCTTTAATAGTTTCAATTATGGTGGAGTTGAAGGTGCAGGAGCTCAACATGGTACCAGTTCATCGAAGTCAAACCTGTGGTTGGCGTGAGGGACACCCAGCTGTAGTACTACTCCGAAGTGCACTCTCTGCTTGAAGCCAGGTCAACAAGAACCAGTTGATGAAACATTGGTGGGTGCATGAAGTTGGAGTCCCGAAAGGATGAGGGTTACTGTTACCGTGCGTGGTGAAGAAGTGGGAGGTGGGGAAGAAGAGGGTGGCATGCACGTCTGCAGGCTGTCAGCGGCAACGTGCTTCCCTTCTTTCCCCATGAGTTGAGTTCAGAACCCTAAAACAGTGTTAAGCTACCCATGCTGCTCAACCTCTCTGCGTGTCTTTTATCACCCAGCCATGTTCTTTAACTTTTTGTTGGTTGTCAGCTACAAACGAAGCTTTGCTTTGTTAAAAGAGATGGAGGAATTTGTAGGGAGATGTACAATAATGTCAAACTGCTTCACCATGAAACCTCACTTTATTCTCACGTCCTATGGTAATACGAGCTGATAAGATTCAGGCTTTGCTTCCAAGCTACAGCAGGCCTATGGACAAGCCATAGCTACATCAACTTGCTCTTACAGTGCTTTAGACCCACATGATGTGTACTACCAGTATTATTGTGTCCTCCCTCATCACTCTTACATCAATTATGAATGAACCCAGGACTCATATAGTACTGTAATAATAAGGAGGATTTGTCACATTGACACCCTATTTTGTGATCGTAGCAGTGTGAGATTATCTTGGCCAAACCATGTCTTTCTCATCACTCACAGATCTGAGAACTTCCACCAAGAATTATATATCTGCTGGTACCATAGTCTCCAGTGATAAAGACTGTCTAACCATCACCAACCAAATAAATGGCTAGCTTATTGGTTGTTGCCTACATCTGCTAATGATGATGGTTTGGTTCAGCAAGAAGACTGTCTATGGATTATGTCAAGAAAAAGGTTGTGGCACGTAATATTCCTATCCAAACTAATAGTGCAGGCGAATTTAGCAATCATGTTCTGAGTATATCCAGTGATATATGATAGAAATTTTGTTAATATACAATATGAAGGACCAGTTTCAGGGTCTGCTATGAGAGATAAACTTGATCAGAAAGAGGTTACATGATATGCAATTGTCATTAGCATCATAACTTCTGTCAAGAACTTGAAAGAGATTACAAGACACCATGATAAGGTGACAGTGAAGAAATAGGTTACACAGATGATGAAAATGAAGATATACAACAACTGGGCTATGAAAAAGTCACAAGGGTAGACTTGTCGAAAGAGAAAAAGAAATGAAGCTTCTTATTCGTCTCTTCCACCAAATCCAACATAACACACTCTCTCTATCCGTCTTCTCTTTTAGTATTAGGGTTGGTGCAAAAATGCTACTGAGATGATGTTGTCATTGGCCTGAATTATTACCTAAAGCACCTGTTAAGGCTCTTCCAATTAGCAACTAGGCATCAAGGCATACCATATATATATATATATATATATATATATATATTTGTATATATATTTGTAATGATTATACATCGATAAAGCTTACAATATCATCTTGCTTGACAAATTGTAGTCTCAGTGCAACTAAATTAACAATCTTTTGATAATTACCTTGTCAATCAAATAGCTTGGTTTAACACCTTGAATTCCTTACAGCTTCCAATGACATGATGCCAAGTGAGTGCTGATGTTATGACCCACAGACTATTCCACCACCCAACCTGCCATGTTCTTCTACCATGAGATGATCCCTTCAAGTGTCTCTCCAGCCAATTCCTTTTTCAGTGGCAGGCATCCCTTTTTGTCCGCGCTTGATGTCCTCCCACAAACTGCTACATCTCAAACCCAAGCATCGCTTCGCACTATCGGACAACGCCTTCTTCCTTGCCCTCCAATAATTTTCCCCACCTGGTTTCTTCCTTAGTTTCTCATAGTCTCTCGAAAAGTTATCAGAAAGAAAGGAATCCAATGCACCAGTTGCACATGTCAAATAATGTGGAGCTCCTACAACACAATCATCTGTGCTGCAATATCTGACTGATACTTCGAGATCATTGCTTCCTGCCAAAGCTAATGAAAAGATGCTTCACAAGAGCAGAATTAATCATTGCAAAACGGTACTTATGATAACTCTATCGAATAATTGATCTATTAAATAACAAACAAAATCATAAGTCCAAATGTATAATAGTATATTCATCTAGTCCTAAATACCTCACCTAATTAAGAGTTTCATGTCATTTATCAGGGACTAACATAGCATAATATTACGGCATGTCTCTAGCCCTGTCCACTGGTAACCTTTTTACTCGAGGCTCTCATGTGGCTGTAATAACTATTTATCATGATCCAACTTGATGAAATAGCTGACCTATTATGTTCTTGAGCATAAATTACTAAATCAAAATACTTGTATCTAAATTAATATTAATGAGACCAGACATGGATGACATAATCGTACTTCGGTGAACTATCTATCGACTATCATATGACATTGCTTGTGCTCTCTTAACTACTGTGTTTAGCTGCTAAGAAGAAGGCTTTAGCAACGCTGAAGAGACTTGTCTCTTAGTAACACGGTATGAGGAGACAATTCCATAAGTAATTTAGTTTAGAACATCAAGTTAACTGGCAGGAAATGATAAATATTAATTGTGATAATTATGCTGAACATAACAAAATACATCGTGGATTGAAATTTCTACAAAGATTCAAGAAGCCAACCCGTGAAATGTAGGCGAGATGTCATATCACAAGCCAAAGAAGCAGCAGCAGACTGTCCATACGTTAACATACAGCGATGACGATTGACGATGAAGCAGCGGAGTATGCTCCGATTGATGGACTATCACATCCACCCAATAATCCGAGTGTCCTACGTGATGTGATTGTTTAAATTAACGGCAGGCAAATAAATAATGGCACGACAAACGCTGAGCTCTTGATGAAGTAAAAATAGTTTGTGATCGGCATACGACTGGTACAACTCCAATGATGAATCCAATCACTCAGTCACAACGACGTGAAGAGAGTCCAAGATTAGTTTAGTTTTTTCTTCTTTTTTTTTTTTGGAAAAAAAGAGGTCATGTCGTTTGTTTTATGTTATAATTTCTTAAAATTGGGTTCAAAATAATCTTATATTGTTGAATTTTGAAAGAGTTTAATCATATATATAAAGTTTGATGTATAATCTGATTAATATATATTAAATATGATTGATTTGACTTAAACTCATCATTCTGATATCAAAGTCAAGATTAAAAAAGAATAAACATAAAAATTTTAATTAGAGTTTATATATATATATATATATATATATGAGAAGATGCTAAAAAAGTTAGAAACTAAAAAGAACTAAGAATATACTCATGTCGCTAAGAATTAAGAGAGTGGGTTTGATCCCAACTTACTAATCTTAACCTAGTTTACTTGATGATTGCAGCCAATCCTGTTTTCTCATATATTTTTGTTAGACCATATGATAAAACAAGGATTGGAAAGCTTGAAAGTATAAAAAAAACTTTGTAAAGACTTTGACATCTTATCTCAATCCCTGCCTTTGTCACTACCCATTGGCAAAAATAAAAAAATAAAAAAATAAAAAATGGAAAGCTTGGGTACTCAAACTTGATTAATTGGATTTAGTTAAATATTAGAACATTCGGTGATCATAATTAGCACAAAATGTGTTACTTTATTTTAATGATATGTTCATAATTTTGGTGTTGAATTATGTCGATTTTTTGAAATGGTGCAAAGCAAAGAACTAGATGTTCGGATTCATGAAGTAACTTAAGATGATATGGAAACGAGGCACAGTAAAATTTACGATCAAGAGAACTACCGGAATTAACATTAAAGTTGTTCCTTATATATAAGACTTGGAATTTTTGCCTTTTGATGGGTACTTGATATATATATATATATATATATATATATATATATATATATATATATCATCAATTATATGTAAAATAGACTGTCTTTTCTGATATTTCGATAATGTTTTGAGCTGTAGTGTTTTTTCTTCTTTTTCGATTATGATTCTATCAAATGAAACATGATATTCTTGTCATAAATATTGCGTCGAATATTAATGATTATTGACTTGCTGATATTGTTACTAGTTTCAGTTGTTACTTATGAATGCTGAATTTTGTGCGTAATTTGATCCCCACGATCTTGACACCATCTTTTCATCAAATATTCAGAATCAGACATTAGCTTATGCATGTACGAACGAGTGGATCATACATTAGTTCTTAGTCTGTTGAATTTTATTTTACTTTTTCTTAGTCTTAAATTTTTATAAAAAAAGAACAAAAAAAAAAAAGATTATGTGATGGGTCTATCTCATCAGCCATACAGAATACGTAAGAACCAGAGATTTTTTCCAAAAAAAAAAAAAAAGGAAGAAGAAGAAGAAGGAAAAAAAAAAAGATCATGTGCCTCACAAGGCGAGGAGATATCCGATGTTGTTTACATTAGCTTCAAGGTAGCATGGGTAATGATAACGTTATTGATATAATTGATGAGGTACTCGGTATCTATTCGAACCAGAAGATTTGGTAATTGAAAATCTTGAGCATATTTGAAGATGTTCCAAAAGAGTGATCGATTATGTCATTGATGATAAGAGTAAGAGCATATCTTTTAATCACTAATTATTTTTATTTTTATATTATATTTTTTTAATTTAAAAAAGATCTCGCTGGTACTCGTTCTATATCAACAAATTTCACCTCCTACAAACGTGTAATTCCGAATAAGATGAGTATGATCTATGTTGTATTGACAGAACAAGATAGAATAAATAAGAATGGTTGTGCCATCTGACAGTGAATGGGCGCCACAGAGCAGTAAACTGTGTGTTACAATGTGGCATCAAAGATGGTGGTCAGAACAAGCCCCTGTACAAATTCACTGCTTCCAGCTCTCTCTTTCTGAGCTTTGTCAGAGAGAGAATGTTTGACCCTGGGAAATATACCACACAGATGTCAATGAACTGGGAAAAACATTACCAAACTAAAAGAGTTCATAAACTCATCACCCAATGCAATATATATCCACGATATATAGTTAGTTATACAGAAAATGGAACCAACAGAACAAATTCCAAGACAAAGAAGCTCTTTTAGGGTACCTGGACTTTCACGCACTCATTGATGCTCCAGGAGAGAGATGTTCTACCGTACATGAAAGGAAAACAACTAATACTACCGAATCATGGTCATTGTTATGTAATTGCAAAGCTATATAAAGAGAGACGACAAAATTAAGGCCACGAGATAGGCTCATCGGTTTCTAAACCCAATCATTAGACTGCTAAATCCTGATTGAATGAACATGTTATCCCAAATTGCGGACTGCATAAGGCAGTGACTTCAAAAACTACCCCAATTGAAAGAGAGAATAAATTTTTTTTTTTTTTTTTGAAACCATACATAATGAAAGAGAGAATAAAAAACAAGCATTAGGATTAACAAAGACAACAGACCATCCTACTCCCATCTAAACAAAAGCAGCAAACTGTCAACAAGAGCGAAACATTGCAAGAGTTACTTCATATGTTTAGAGACATGGTCAGCAACAGCTAGTTTATGCTTTGACTGAAAAGTTTTTCATCTCTCCTCTCAGTATTTAAGACAATTATCATATCTGTTTGTTAGCTGACTAAGTCTACCGTCAATTTTATAACTGAACAAGCCAATCTCGTTCATTAGTTGAGGAAAATCCTCATTAGTTGAGGGAAATCTTTCCTCATCCCTGTATAAATAGACGATGCATTTATCAATAATATCAAGCTTTTATTCTCTCATTTCCATTTCTAACATGGTATCAGAGCCATAAGAGAAATTATTCTCTCACAAAACGAAAAATAGTTGTCATTACATCCCTCATCGCTACCTCATTGCCGAGGCAACGCTACTTCGGATCTTTCAAATCTACTATCACTTGCAAATAGCTCCACCGATCCACAGCTTATAGCTCACGCAGAGCGCTTCTCCTCGTGTGCCGCTACCACCTCCGCCTTTCGGTCTCAGATTCCAACAAGAAGGCGGATTCCCATCTGCTACACCACTATTGGACTACCGTTAGATATTCTCATTGGCCACTCACTCCCGTATCTACCAGGTGTTTTCTATACTATTCTGTTCAGTTTAGTTTTGTTAGCCACCTTCTGATCTATGCTACTACTACCTACAACTTTATAGCCATTAATTGCTTTTCTTTTTCTTTTCTTCTTTTCTTTTTCTTGGTCACCAGTTGTGTTACTGTTCTTAACTCTATGCAACGGCTTTTGTGATTTTCTAATGTCTTTCTCATCCACTTCTGATGTTCCTACTCTTTTTCCTACTATAATTCTGTTTCATCGTCCGGTCTTATTTCCATTAATGCTGCATCTTTAATCCCCTTTAAGTTATCTAAAAATGGTAATTATGCCTCTTGGCGTGCTCAATTCTCTAACCTCTTGTTTGGTTATGATTTATTGGGTTATGTTGACGGTTCACTTAGTTGTCCACCAGCCATGATTCATGTCCCAGGAGACCCTAGCCCAAGACCCACCGCCACAAGTTATGGCTTGGCAGATCGACTAATTCTCCAAGCCATTCAGCCTCTTGTTGGATCCATCGCCCGCTTGTGACCTCCTACCGCGGAAGCATGGAACAAGTTACAGACTACCCGGCGAACCGCTCGGACTCGCATGCTTGGACTACTCTCCAATCTTATGACTCTCAAGCAAGAGGGAAGTTGTATTGCTGATTACTTACAAAATATCAAAGTCATTATCGATGACCGGCTTTGATAGGTCATCTTCATCGATGAAGAGATCTTGGTTCACACGCTCAATGGCTTAAATCGAGTACAAAGAACTTATCACGCTCTTTGGCGTGACTCTCGTATCCTCTTTGAAGAACTTTATGACAAGTCGAGGATTATGAAGCTTACTTAAAGCGTGACACCAAGCTATCGGGACCTTTGTCGAACCTCCCATCATAGCTCAGTTCACCCAAAACTCAAAAAGCCCAATCAGAATACCACAACAATACTTCAAAAGGTGTAGTCACCCAACCTCCCACTACTATGAGTTTTCATCCATCACTTCTTCCTCCATATCCTTCGTCCACACCTCGTCCCAAATGTTTCCTTTTCACCGCCGCCCCCACCTATGTCTCGCAACTGTTCACAATTGTGTGACAAAATCGGTCACACTGCCAAAGTTTGTCGATCGCGTCTTCCAGCACCATCTACTTGGCCTCAATCAAATATCCTGACTGCTTCTTCTGAAGGTCCGTCTAACTGGATTGTGGATTCTAGCGCTTCCCACCATATCACCTCTGACCTCCAAAATTTATCACTCCATAATGGCTATGGCGGCCATGAAGACGTCATCGTTGGTGATGGTAATCGAATCCCTATTACTCATGTTGGTTCTAAGACATTACATTCTAACGACTCTTCTTTTACACTTCATAATGTTTTGTGTGCCCCTCACATCAAGAGAAATCTTATTTTTGTCTCTCAATTTTGTCAACAAAATCATACTTCTATTGAGTTCTTTCCTGATTATTTTCTTGTTAAGGACTTGAGCACGGGGGCATCTCTAGTTCGCGGCCCGATTAAAGACAACATCTACGAATGGTCGTCTACCGTGTTTCTCACCCAGCCCACAGCAAACACTTCCACTGCAGCTCCAGTCGATATATGACATCGTCGTCTTGGTCATCCCTAAAACTCTATTCAACAAAAATTACTTTCGCGTTATTTTATTCCTATTTTTAAATCCAACAATGTTCTTACTCACTATAATGCTTGTCTTAGTAACAAAAGTCATCAATTACCTTTTAGTACTTCCTCTCTTTCTTGCTCTAAGCCGTTTGAGGTTATTTATACTGATGTTTGGGGTCCTGCATCAGTTGTTTCCTTTGACAAGTTTAGATTCTATGTTGTCTTCGTAGATTATTTTACGAAGTATACATGGTTCTATCCTCTTCGTCAAAAATCTGATGTCGTTGTTGTATTCTCTAAATTTAAGAACTTAGTTGAGAACTATTTTCAAACTACTATTAAAACCATATATTCTGATGGCGGAGGTGAATATCAAGCTCTTGCATCTTATCTATCTACTTGTGGTATTCAACATCTTAAGTCACCTCCGTATACTCCTCAACTGGTTGGTTCTGCCGAACGTAAACATCGTCATATTGTTAAAACTGGTCTAACTCTGCTTCATCAAGCATCTATGCCTTCGCTCGTCCGCCTTTCAAACGGTGTACCTCATTAATCGTATGCCCACTCCAGTTCTTCAAGATTACCACCATTTGAAAACTATTTCAAAATGCCCTAACCTACACACATTAAAAGTTTTGGTCATCTGTTATCCTTGGTTACGCCCCTACAATTCTCATAAACTGCAGCCTCGATCTTGCCCTTGTATTTTCATCGGATATTCTCTTAAATATAATACTTTTCGGTGTTATGATCCTCTATCTGCTAAGGTATTTGTCTCCAAACATGTCATTTTTGTGGAGTCTGTCTTTCCCTTTCGAGATCAAGGTTATTGTGCCATCCCATTGAGTTCCTGTAATACATCTTCCTCCTCCCCCGTGCCTCTACAAGATCCACACTCACTTGTTATTTCGATTCCGCACATTCCTCCTTCGTCTTCTTCTCCGCTTCTTCCTCTCCTCCAGAGCCAATGCCTCTGTCCTCACCTTGTCCCGGTTCCTCTGTAGTCCCTGCGTCCACCTCCGAGTGATCACCCTCAATCCTTACCCTCTGCTACTCCTATCGCCTCAAGCCATCCAATGCAAACCCGCTCCAAAAGTGGTATCTTTAAACCCCGTTAAGTTCTTAATTTACATGTCAGCACCAACTCTTCTCTAGCCTATACTGAACCATCATCTTTTACTCAAGCCCAAAAATTCTCACACTGGCATACAGCCATGAGTGACGAGTATGATGCGCTTCTTCGTAATGGTACATAGACTCTCACCCCCTCTCACCCCACGCAAAACATTATAGGGTGTAAGTGGGTCTATCGCATTAAGCGAAACCACGATGGCTCGATTGCTCGCTATAAAGCTCGACTTGTGGCTAAAGGTTTTCATCAACGTCCTGGTCTTGACTACACTGAGACATTTAGTCCTGTCGTCAAACCTACTACCATTCGGCTTATCCTGAGTTTGGCCGTCTCCAACGACTGGTGCTTACGCCAACTCGATGTTAACAATGCCTTTTTGCAAGGAACACTTACTGAAGACGTTTTCATGCAACAGCCTCCAGGTTTTATACATCCTCAGTATCCCGATGTCTCAGAATTACGAAAAGCCATTTATGGCCTTCGTCAGGCTCCACGAGCCTGGTATACTGAGCTTGGTCTCTACTTGTCTTCGGTTGGCTTCATTAACTCTAAATCTGATGTCTCTCTTTTTCTACGCCACCAACATGGGTTTACTATCTATCTTCTGGTTTATGTGGACGATATTATTATTACCGGTGATAACTCTATGGCGGTTCAAGCATTTATTCAACAATTGGCCGACCGATTCTCTCTTAAAGATCTTGGTCACCTAAATTATTTTCTCGGAGTCGAGGCTACATCTACGTCTTCTGGTCTCTTTCTCTCATAGAGAAAGTATATTCTTGATTTGCTGTTCAAGACGGCTATGCAGGATGCAAAAGAGGTTGCCACTCCTCTATCCTCTAGTGAATCACTGAAGTTATGTGATGGTAGTCCTGCTACGGACCCTACTCGCTCGAGTAGTTGACTCCTACAATATCTTGCCCTTACCGCCGGATATTTCCTTTGCGCTAATAAACTGCCTCGCTCATGCATCGGTCATCCGCTCTCCATTGATCACAAACGCGTTTTGCGTTATCTTAAAGGGACTATTGATCATGGTATTTTTTTTCGCAAACATTCTCCCTCTCAGCTTCATGTCTTTGCTGATGCTGATTGGGCCGGCAATGTTGACGATCGAACCTCCACATCTAGCTATATTATTTTTCTTGGTGCTAATCCGATCAGCTGGAGTTCTAAGAAACAAAAGATTGCTGTGTCTACGATCGTCAATATCGAGCTATAGCGCCGCGAACTCATTTGGATCTCCAACTTGCTTAAGGAGCTTCACGTTTCTTCTTCTACTCTGCCTGTTATTTATTGTGATAACCTTGGTGCAACTTACCTATGTGCGAACCCGATTTTTCACTCTCGCATGAAGCATGTGGCTATCGACTTTCATTTTGTGCGGGATCAAGTTGCTCGTTAGCAGCTTCGTGTTTCTCATGTTCACACGGCTGATCAACTTGCTGACTCCCTCACAAAGTCTTTAGCTCGCAAGCCCTTTTTATTGCATCGGTCCAAGATCGGCATCTTTGACAGAAGCTCGATCTTGCGGGGGCATGTTAGCTGACTAAGTCTACCGCCAACTCTATAACTGAACGAGCCAATCTCGTTCATTAGTTGAGAGAAATCCGCATTAGTTGAGGGAAATATTTTGACTAAGTCTACCGCCAAATCTGTAACTGAACAAGTAAATCTCGTTCATTAGTTGAGGGAAATCTTTCCTCATCCCTGTATAAATAGACGATGCATTTATCAATAATATCAAGCTTTTATTCTCTCATTTCCATTTATAACAATATGTACAGTAATTAAGAATAAAGATAGCTGGGATGAAATTTATCCCAAAAAAAAATGTGATACGCCAATCTTCACGATCAATCACAATATTTACTGCTGATAACAAGTCATTGCAATTGGTAGCATATTTACTCAACAAGCAAAAGGCTTGATGGTATAAAAATATCCTTAAGAAGAGTATCTGAGGTGGATTTTACGGTCATCACCCTTATGTGCTACTAAAGGGCAGAGTTTCAACATTAATCCTTTGGTCTGTACTATCCTGGGAGGGATTCACACTACAGCGCGCCGCTAATGCCTGGCTCTTTCATAAGAATGAAATTTGGAAGAGCAGACTTGACTAATCTTAGATTCAAGTACATGTTCTTTAATGATTTCATCTAGGATATAAACAAATAAAGTCAACAACTACCAGCCAATCATCTGTAAGTATCGATAGTTGACTAGTTAATCAAGTGAAAATTAATTCAAAGTCACTATGATTTTCTAAGAGTAGATGAAAACAATGAACTTTGGATTTCAGAAAGTACCGATAGGTGCGAGACACTTGAGTAGTCAATCATCTCAAAATTATTCAAAGTTATTCTACGAGAAAATGGCAACAATGAACTTAGGATTTCATAAAGTACTGAAAGGTGGTTCACTCAGTTTAAAAGGCCACACTATATAATTTTTTTGATAAAAATTATATTATATAAGTTTTATGAAACCAAAGGATAAGTTCTTCTTTTTTGTTTCATGGTAACACAATCCAGTTGCTTTCTGGTCAATGTCTAGAGAAGGTAGAAATAATTGTCAATAAGTGGTGTTCAAGAAAATTAAAAAAAAAAAAAAAAAAGTGTACCGGGATGTAACCTGACAGGCCCAAAACAAGAAAAATGTATAATTCTTTTGATGGCTTCTCCAATGAACCAGTTAATTAATCTGTCTCAATTTCCATCTGATCCCTGTTACACACAAAAATTAGTAGCTCTAACATACATAACTCACCTTGCCCCATAAATATCCAAAATTCAACTGGAATGACCTAACCTAATCTAGAACAAGGCCATAATCTTCACTAGGTTAAGCAGCCAAAATTAAATTAAATTAAATTAAATTAAATTAAATTAAATTAAATTAATAAATAACATAAGTTAGTAGATGGTAGAAGATGAATATAGCATTGTGGGAAAGTAGACATGAGCACTATATTGATCAGCAAGTACAAAGAGGAAAACTGTAATTTCACATGATTTCATATAGAAATATATTGGAGTGCCTTGGTAATTACAAGACGCTGATATATTTATAATGTTCAACTATGGCAGTGCTGTGGTAATTAAAAGACAACGATTGAAAAATTACAGAAGGGATAGAGAGGATGGTTCTAGAGGGAAAAATGGTTCTATCCTAAACCAAGATGAGGCAAAGATTACCCCGGTTACTGTACCCGAAGATACAAGGATTAACAATATCAGAACAAGGCACGGTTCATTCAGGGTGCTTGTCAAAGGAAATAAACAGTATCCCAGAAATAACAAACTGCCGCATAATTGTTTAGTTGCTTGACTCCAGCCAGGATTGCACTATTGAATACAGTCCTACTCCATGGTTTGTGCAGGGAAAAATAAGAAGCCCCGGAGATGTTTTATCAAACTAATGCAATAAACCTTTCCTGACTGACGATCTCCAACTTTTAAAATAGTTGTCTATGGCCTTCCCTGCAACTCTTAGGTTCAGAATCACCCATAGCCTCTTCTTTTTCTCGATAATGCTAAGAAAATTGCTACAATGACAATTTCTTTTGAACTCGTCCAAGTGACCATTTTCTATCTTCTTATCAAACAAAGAGAATTTCTTTTAAAAGCTTCTCTAGAGATCTTTTGCAAGCAACAAAGACAACTTAATAAAAATATAATTTATTGCCTCCAAGCAGCACAACTGACCTCCAGTGGGAAAAATAGAATGCCTCATCTTCAGGTTCTTTTTTATTGAATTAATGCAGTGCACAGTTTGTCTCTAACCAGTTGCAGCCAAATAGTTTTAAGTATACACATTGGATGCACTTACCAAGTAAACTGCAAAACAACCTGAAAGGTAAGGGTGAACCATCTGCAAATTGAAACGAGACAAGATATTAAAAAAATAATGAAGTGTTATGATTTATTCTTTCGATCATATCTATTTATATAAGAAGAAAGAAGGGTAAAAGGATTAGACGTTGAGGATTTCCCTCAATAGTCTAATCATTCTACTACTATTGTTAAAATAATTCTATTTTTTAACATGTCTCCGTAAGATCGTGCTCCTGTCAATGACGTGGATTGGACCTATGAAGTGAAAATAACTTACAGGCGAGTGGCTTCTTGAGTGAGTTCGCCAGTTAATCTGTCGTGTGAACATGAGAGACACATAGCTGATGATTAATCACTTGATCTCGTATAAAGTGAAAGTCAATTGCTATATGTTTCATACGAAAGAGAAACACTAGATTATCACATAAGTAGGTAGTCCTGACATTATCACAGTATATTGTACGAATAACAGAAAAGTGGATGTCAAGTTCTTTGAGCATATTCATTACCCAATTGAGTTCGACAACTGTAATTGTAATGTAGCGATACTCAGCTTCAATGGTTGATCGAGCAACCGTCTTTTATTTTTTAGAACTCCAGCTGATTGGATTGACTCCTAGGAAAATAATATATCCAGATGTCGATGTTTTATCATCAAAGTTCCTAGCCCAATCAGCGTCAACATAAGCATGAAGTTGAAGTGAAGAGTTTTTATAGAGAAATATACCATAGTCAAGAGTGCCATTAAGATATCGTAATATTCGTTTAACTGCTAACCAGTGTGTAGTAGATGGTCTATGCATGAATTATGATAGCTTATTAACTACAAATGAGATATCTGGACAGGTAAGAGCTAAATATTGTAAAGAATCAATTAATTGCCAATATTGTGTAGGATTGATAGCAGGACTATCGTCATTTAACCGAAGCAATTCACTAGTAGAGAGAGGAGTTAAAACAATATTTGTATCCTTCATATTTGTCTACATCAATAAGTCTTGAGTATACTTCCGTTAAGACAGGAAGAGTCCCAAAAATACAGACGTTGCTTCTACACCCAAAAAATAATTCAATGGACCGAGATCTTTGAGGAAAAGATTTGGCGGTCAACTTCTTAATGAATATTGTGACCTCCATAGAGTTATTACCTGTCATAATAATATCATTCACATTTACTAGAAGATATATTGTACTGTCAGGTTGTTGACTGAGAAATAAGGAGGTATCATACTTAGAGTTAGAGAAGTCGGCTGACATAAAAAATGAGCCGAGTTCTTTGTACCAAGCTCGTGGAGCTTGACGAAGTCCATAAATAGCCTTGTGGAGTTTACAGACATATTTCGGATACTGAGGATGAAGAAAACTAAGAGGTTGCTCCATAAAGATATCGTTAATTAACGTTCCTTGTAAGAAGATATTGTTCACATCAAGTTATTGCAGGTGCTAGTCTTTTGAAATGACTAAACTTAGAATCAATCGGATTATCATAGATTTAACAATAGGACATTGATGAAAGCCTTTGGCCACTAAACGAGCTTTATACCTAGCAATTGACCTATCAGGGTTCTGCTTAATACGAAAAACTCGCTTAAACCCGATGACATTTTGTGCGGGATGAAATAGAACGAGTGTCCAGATAGAGTTATGAAGGAGGGCGTCATATTCATCATACATAGCTTGATGCCAATGAGGAGTCTTTTGGGCTTGAATGACCGTGGTAGGTTCACAGGTCTCAACAGAGGGAGTCACAACCATATTAAGGTCAAGAACCTGATGTGGTTTGAAGATATCACTCTTAGAGTGCATTATCATGGGATGTCCAAGTGGTTTAGGAGATGATGGTGGAATAGGTGCTGGGGAAGTAGTAGAATATGGTGAGTTGGACTAAGGAACATTAGCACGAGTAGGCTGAGGTGAGAGAAATGCTAATGATTGAGTGTCTAAAGATTGAATGTCTATGGTAGGAGGTATGTATACAAAAGAAGGAGAAGAAAAAGAGGGAACAAGATATTGTATTGGAGGAGTGCTCCACTCATATATGTGTGCTGGAGTGGATGATTCTTATGGAGGCTCATTGGATAATAACATGTGCCGCTGATGTATATTCACCGGAGTAGTTGGTACAGTAGAAGATCTGGACCAGTGAAATAGAAAGGAGGACTCCAGAAAGATAACATGACGAGACACAAAGACCTTATGAGTCAAAGGATCATAACATCAATAAGTATTATGTTCAAGAGAGTAATCAATAAAGGTACAAAGCTTCGACCGTGCGACTAATTTATGTGATGTATAAGAACGTAGCCAATGATAGCAGATACAACCAAAAACCCTAAGTTTTTGAAGATTTTGAGATTAATGAAATAGTTTTTCAAATGATGATTAATTATGGAGGACTGGAGTAGGTATACGATTAATCAGATAGACTACAGTCTGGAAAGCTGTAGACCAAAAAGTAGTTGGCATGGAAGTATGATGAAGAAGTGTAAGACCAGTTTCAACTATATGCTGATCTTTGCATTCGGTTGAGCCAACTAGTTGAGGAGTATATGGAGGAGACTTGAGATGCTAAATACCACAGGCTAACAAGTATAGTATTAGTGTTTGTTATTCACCCCTATCGTTAGAATAATCTATTTTAATGGTGGACTGAAAGACATTTTTCACCCATTTTTTGAAGGTAAGGAAGATTGTAGAGACCTCAGACTTATGTTGAAGAGGATAAAACCAAGTATATTTAGTAAAATAGTTAATAAAGATAACATAGAATATGTATTTATCAAATAAAATACTTAGTGCAGGACCCAAAACATTAGTATACAGAATTTCAAATGGTTGTGTGCAAGAAATAAAAGAAGTTTCAAATGATAGTCTATGACTTTTATTACTAAGACATGTATCACAATGAGTAACAATAGAGCTAGCCTTAAAAGATGGAAGAGAATAACAAGAGAAAAACTTTTATAGAGTTGAGGAAGAAGGGTAACCAAGATGATGATGCCACACATCCATTGAAGCAGTAATAGAAGAGTAGGCAATAGGCTGAGAGATTGATAACCAATGATAGATGTTATCTTAACTCTTGCCTTGTACTAATGATGCTCCCGTGCTCAGATCCTTGACAAGAAAGTAGTCAGGAAAAAATTCATTAGATATATTATTTTATTTACATAATTGAGATACATAATTGAGAGACATAAATAAGGTTCCATTTGATATAAGGAGCGCACAACACATCATCGAGTGTAAAGTTAAAATAATATGAATTAAGCATTGTGGAACCCGTATAAGTAATGAGAAGTCGCCTACCATCACCAATAATGATATCATCATTACCACTATAGCTGTTGTGAAGGGACAAGTTCTGGAGATCTGATGTGATGTGATGGGAGGCGTTAGAGTCCATAACCCAGGAATGTTAATTAGAAGTTGGGGTAGCAGCGAGATGCTCTTGGGGCATGGTAGCTAAAGGTCGAGGACGAGACCGATAGACCTTAGCGGAGTGACCAACCTTATCACATAGATGGCAGACTATTGGTTAGAGAGTTAGACTGCTTCAATACTTATATTTACTTAAGGGAGCCCGACAAGTCAGAGGATAAAGCCGAGTAAGTGAATGTTGCTACCAAGGAAGCTAAGGAGAATAGAATCGATGCGAGCCTTGTAATAGGATGGTGGAGGCCATGCATGAGAGTTGCACTCTATCTTTCTATAAACCAAGGAGAACATTAGTGGCCTTGCGCATCCGTCTCATTCTTGGTAGTGCCCTCCAAGCCTCCTCGAGCCTCTGCTAGGCCTTCGTTGCTCACAGTTGACACACAATGACTAAATTCAAACTCGCCATGGAAGTTGCACCACCACAGTCTAGCAGAACCTAAAGAGAAGAACGACCCCTTAAGTACATCAAGACACATGATTGAAGATCTAATAGATTTCTTAAAGTTCACTAGCTGAAATAGAGGATATGTCACCTTCGGAGACAACAACAAATGAAAGATGACTAGTATTGAAAAATATTGGTAATAAATCAAATCTTTTGATTGAAGATGTTCTTTTAGTGGATAATTTGAAATATAACTTAATAAGCATTAGTCAACTTTGTGATAAGGGATATAATGTTACATTTGAATCTAATGGTTATATCATAAAAATAATAAATAAGAATAAATGTATGATTGTTTTAAGAAGTGATAATGTTTATACTATTTATCTTGATGATTTTCATGATGAAACTTATTTTTTAGTTTTAAATAATGATGCATGACTTTGGCATAGGAGATTAGGATAAGTAAGTTTGAAATTAATCTAATAAATTAAAACTAAAGAACTTGTAAGAAGAATACCTAAAATAAAATTTGTGAAAAATAAAATTTGTGATACATGTCAACTAGGAAAACACATAAAGAGTAGCTTCAAACCTAAAAACTAAGTGAGTATCTCTAGACCATTATAATTGATTCACATTGATTTATTTGGACCTATTGATATCGTAAGTCTAGGAGATAGTAAAATATATTTTTCTAATTATTGATGATTATAGTAAATATACTTGGACATATTTCTTAACATAAAAAAGTGATTATTTTAAATTAATTTATAAAATTTTATAAATAAGTTCAAAATAAAAAAGGTTTTATAATTTCTTCTATTCGTAGTGATCATGGTGGTGAATTTAAAATTATTATTTTTAAGAATTTTATGATTTGAATGGGTATGACCATAATTTCTTCACTTTATAAAATCCATAACAAAATAGAGTTGTTGAGAGAAAGAATGAAAAATTACAAGAGATGACAAGAACCATGATTAATAAACATAACCTACTAAAATATTTTTGGACCGAAGATGTTAACATGACATACTATGTCATGAACATGGTTCTTATAATACCTCAACTATCTAAATTTTTTTATAAATTATGGAACTATAAAAGATGTAATATTTCATATTTAAATTTTTTGGATACAAATGTTTTATTTTAATAAAAAAGATACTTTAGAAAAATTTGATGTAAAATGTGATGAAGATATTTTTCTTGGATATTCTTTTATTTCTAAAGCTTATCGAGTATCTAATAAGAGAACTTTAGTTATTAATGAATCTATCTACGTTGTTTTTATTGAATCTTGGATTTTGATGATGAAATCAATTGATGGATTATTAATCTAACATAGATTGTTAGAAGTTGATTGATGCAGGATTAATTATGACAGAAAGATTATTATAATCACGATTGGCCAAGGTCAAGTCTTGCATCGAGTTGATGCAGTTGGAAACTTGCCAGGAGTGCGTCGAGAGCTCACCGAAGGTATTGGGAGTTTGCTAGGATGACGCAAGGGAGTTCACCAGAAGAAGACCGAGACTCATCGGAAGATTATCGGGGGTAGCCAAAAAGCTTACCGGGAGTTAAGATGGTCCTATAATAGATATTTGACAATTATAATTATATTTAATTAAATTATAATTAATATTATGCAGTACTAACTATAACAGGAGTAATAGAGTTACAACCAGATGATGGGCTAAGATCAAGCTTGAGCAACGGGCCGAGGTTCGAATGATGTAGTGGGATCTCGTCAAATTTTGTTATGAGATTCGTAGAAGGAATCGGGAAGCTCGCTGGGAACACACCGGAAGATCAACGAAAGAAGACCAGAAGACTCATCGCAAGAATGCCAGAGGCTACCGGATCGGTGGGAGTTATGTCTTGGTTTAGCTTGTTGGTCATTAAGTATTGTAATCATTGAGTTGTAGTTAGGAATTGAGTCCTAATTGAGTTGGATTTGGATAAAATCTAAATCAACTCAATAAGATAATCGGATCCACTATTGGGATTTGATTGAGCTTAGGTTAAGCTCAATTGGTTGCCAGAGGGTTAGTCAATATCAGGTTCAAGTCGAAATTCGAAAAGTGGAGGGAACCACTTTTGCAGAAATTTCGAGGGGTAAACTGCTGGTGAGCTGCAGGTGTACTACCACTGCCCAGGCTTTCGGGCGGCTAACTCGCCCAAGCTGGGTGGTTGAACCATCCAGTTTGGCTTTAGTTTTGAAACTAATTTGGGGCTTATAAATACCCCAAGTTTTCTTACATTCTAGACAATAATTTTGGGGATTATATTCTGAGAAAATATTGTGTAAAAATTTTAAGAAAAAGAAAAAGGATAAGAGAGTGATCAAAGAGTATAATCTTGTCTCCCTTGTAAGCAAAGTGTAAGGGTTTGGTTTTCACCCAAAAAAGATCAGTGGTGGACGTCGGTGTGCCTTAAGAAGGAGGACTCAGGAGTGGACGTAGACCGTTGGTACCAAACCACTATAAAAATTATGAGTTCATCTTTTACTTTCCTTATTAACACTTCTGATCTTGTTTATTCTTTGAAAGCAAATATTTCATTTACGATGTTTCTTATCTTTCAGATTTTTTTACTCTTTTTGAATTAATTAGTAAGCAATTAACTTAGCAATCTTCTTATCATTCAATTGCTTTATTTGAACAATAAGCTTTGGATCTTTCTATCGTGCTTAAACCAAAATGTTTTTATTTAAAATGAAAATTTATACTTGCACTAATTCACCATCCCTCCCTTCTTAGTGCCAATTGATCCTAACAATTGGTATCAGAGTCTCAGTTTTTCTCATTTGGTTTAACACCCAAGAGAAATGACTCTTATTGGATTTCAATAAGGCTTTTCTATCATTCATCCTCCCATATTCAATGGGACTAACTATACTTATTGGAAAATTCGGATGATAGTTTTTTGGCTTTCTTTATACCTTGATTTATGGACTAGTATTGAAAATGGATTTGAAAGGTCTTCTTTTCCAATGAACAATTAGAATGATTTGGAGAAGAAGACTTTCTCTTTAAATGCCAAGGCTATGAATGCCTTGTTTTACGCCTTAGATAAAAATGGATTTGATCGGGTTTCTTATTTTGATTCGGCTTTTGATATATAGCATGCATTAGAAATAACATATAAAAGCACACTTAATATAAATGACTCATTAAATAAAAATACTTCTAAAAATAAATAAGAAGAATACCTTCATAAGAATCGAAAGGAATGTGAACCAAGAAGAACACGTGACTCATCGAGTGAAATCTCGAGTTATGAGGACCTTGAACTTTTCACAAATGAACCAAAAAAATTAATAAGCTTGAACCTTAAAAATAATATAAAGATGGACAAACCTCTTGTTATGAACACAAGAAGCCGAGAAGCTCCAAAAATCAAATGCATAACCAATAAGTGGAGAACCTTGCTCTTATGTCTATTGACAATGAGGTTAGTGATTCATTAAGCAATTCTTTTTTAGAATTATTAAATATGCTTCATGATTTGTTTGATGAATTTAAAAAACTTAATAAATCTTTTAAGTTGCTTAAACATGAACATGATTTGTTAGCTGGTAAAGTTGATGAAATACATGAGTTATTAGCATTATACAATCCTAGTTCTAAATGTGAAATGCTAGACAACATTAAAGAAGAAAATATCATGCTTAAGATAATATTAAAAAAAAATTAAAATTGATAATAAATTCTTGAATATGATCCTTGCCAATAAGGATCATATTAATAGAAGAAATGAAATAGGCTTTGTAGGCAATACCCAACAAAAGCCAACTATTTTTGTTAAATAACAACAAAAGCCAACTATTTTTGTTAAAGGACCAACCTTATGTTATCAAGAATTAAATGTAATTTTTGTGGTAGATTAAGACATATGGCTTACAAATGTCCATTCAAAAATTATAGTCCTCACAAGTTAGTTTAGGTTCCTAAAAGAACAATAAATAATCTTATATCATTAGAGAAAATGAGAAGAACATGTCATGAAGTATCCAATGTTAAATGGGTACCTAAATCAAAACCTCCTATAATATAAAGTTGTTTCCTAACAAGGCTAGGAGCAATAAAAATATTTTGAAAGTAGATGCTCAAGCCATATTACTTGAGATCTAACACTTCTTCAAGCTTATTAGCCTAAATAATAATAAGAAAATTATTAGAATTAAAATTATTGATAATAAATCTTTTAATTATTTATCATTATATAATTAATATTGATGATGTATAGCTAAAGTACAAAGTATGAAAATGAATTAGAACTAAAGAACCTTAGTTATTGAAGAACATATTTTGAGTGAATGCTAAAATCATTGGCTTGTTTAAATGTAAAGACTATTGTTAAATGGCTCAAATATTTACAAAGTCTATGAAATGACTGATTTAAATGATTGAAATACTATGATTGAATGATTGTGTTGAATGATATATTTTTAGCATAAAATAATATAGAAAGTGAGAGAAAAATCATGCTTTATTATCTAGTTCTTTTAAAATTAAAAATATATTTAATGATAATGAAATGAGTATGGTAACTCACTACATTAAGTCCAAAAATTATTAGAATTGAAATAAAACAAAGTTTTCATTTAAAAATATTTTATTGCAATGATGTTAATAAAATTATGTTTTTGACTTTAAATGACATTGCATTCTTAAAATAAATTTCAAAGGACAATTATTCTTGAAATAATTTTTATTCTATTAGTCCTTCAATAAGAGACAAAATAATACTATTATTGTTGAATCTCTTAAACTACAAAAATGGATTAAAGAATTTTAGCTATTGAAAAATAATCTATGATGCTTTTAGTGAATTTTTCGAAAATCAAATTTTGATGATGATTTTGGATAAGTTTTAAAATATTTATTCTAGAAAGAGATTAATGAATCGATTATGTTATTTTATGACTCTCTTGAACTATGAAAGTAATTTTGATAATTTGATGATTTGAACTTGAATAAATTATTATCATGATTTTGGTAAGTTTAGAAAATAAAACTTAAAAATATTCTATTTTATCATCTAAGAAGAGATTTATTAAATTAAATCATGTCTTTAATATTCATGAATATCTTTTGATATCAATATTTATCTTGACATGATTTATTTTAAAAATTATGAATGACATAACTTATCACCAAAATTAATATTTCTTAAATTTATGATAAGTTGAAAATTGAAAAAGATTTGTATTATCATGAATATTTTCTTAATTTCTTGACTTGACTTATATGTTATGCGAATCATGTTATTAATCTCTATAATTTTCTTTTTTAAATAAAAAATATAATTTATGATCTTAATAATACTAATTAAAATTATTATCAAGATCATTTTTCTTTATTAAAAAGATTTATCTTGGATGAATTGAGATTATCCCCTAAGACTCATTTTATTATTCATAAAAAAGGGAGAAAGAAAGTTATTAAACGAAATCATGTCTTTTGATATTCAAAAATTTGATTTTATCTTTACTGACATGATCTCCTTGTACTTTTTGGCATAATTTGAATATGAATGCTAAGAAGAAATTATGTCATCATATTTATTTCTTGATAATAAAAAAAAGAGAGATAAAATTATTAATATGATTAGAAGTAAATTGGATATCATAACCTTGAATGAGAAATAATTTATAAATGCATGCAAAATACTTAAGTTACAATTTGAACTCGATCTACTATCATGCCTTTTTATGAAATTCTTAATGCTTTTTATCAAAATTTACAATAGATGATTTTTTGCTATACTTGAAATTGCATGAGATGATTTTAAATGCATGAGTAGCTCTTAAACTTTTGAATCTCCTTGAATATCTAGAAGTTTTGAGCTTAATTTCAAGATTCACATCTATAAAATTTATATCTTTAAAATTGAGTATTTTTGTGATATGATATTTTTCATTTCTCTACCTTGATTCTACTTACTTGCTCACATGTGTGGAGAAAGAAAATCACTAGCATTTCAATAGACTAATAAGTCTATTTAATTATATTTTGAATCTCTTGAAATTGATTTTGATGATTTTGAAATTGAATGAGTGATTTATTTAATCGTTGCTTTGATTTTTTAGAATTATAACTTGAAATCTTTTATGAATCAAAATATTTTATTATGTGTCTTCATATTATTTTAAAGGAGATTTTTATACAAATCATGAACTTGACAACTTAAGATTTCTTATGGATAAATCAAGAGATTTTATTTGTTTCTACTATGACCTGTCTCTTGATATTCACAATTTATTTTCATAAATTGAATATCTCATCACCATGTTAATCTTTCTTGATATATTTCATGTAATGATTGGTCTATTTCTTGATTTATTTCTTGAAAGATGATGTAATGGTAAGAGTTTTGCACTATTCTAACCATCCCTTCTTTTTGACAATGATAAAGGGGGAGTAAAACTTGTTAGCTTATAAAATTGCTAGCTTCAACAATGCAAAGGAATCAAATGTTTGCTAGTTTGCACTTCTCAAAAGAGAAGAATGAATTCACTAGCTTGTATGTTCTAAAGTAATAAAAAAATTGTTATTGCTAAGCTTTCATATATCAAAAACTTGCTAATTGTATTTCTCCTTTTGTTGATGACAAAGAGGGAGAAGGTATAATAATGTGAAATCATGTATGATGATCATGTATATAATGATGATTTTGAAAATCTACATAAAGATAATGATTTGTTATTGTTCGGATTTATTTGCTATATTTTCTTGAAATTTATATGAGAAAAATTTGTTGAGCTCATATTCAAAATTATTTATATACAGGATTGAGGTTGAGACCTAGAAATGTCAAATCATGAAAATATACAAATTGCTAATATATATTTCATGAAATGAAGCCTTTTTGTGATAATATTTTTTTAAAACAACTTTCTCCATGATTTTATCTTATTATTTTCAAAAAAGGGGAAAAATATATGAAGATGTGCCACATTTCAAATTTACAAGAGATAATTTTTGATATCAAGAGATGACTTTTGCTGTATTTGAAATATATAAGTAATCTTTAAATCTCTTAAAATTTTGAGCTCATCTTAGCATTGCTTTTAAAATTTATTAAAAGATCTTCTCTATGATGAAATGATTCAATAATACCGCCCTTATTTCTCTCCTTATTAAAGGGGAGTTTTATAATGTATATACTAAAGGGGAGTAATGTCATCATGCGTTTTGAAATTATTAGCTATATTTTACCTTTTGTTGATGATAAAGGGGAAGAAATATATATTGATGACACATGATGAATATATTGATGACACATAATCTTGTTGAAATACATAAATATCTTGGATAAGGATATGAATTGGACATCTTGAATATAAATGCTTAATTCCTTTTTACTCATGATTTCATGACTTGATACAAATTTATGTTAAAATTTGCATAGAATGTTGATTACTTGAATTTAAGAGTGTGTGCTTCTCTTAAATTTAGTAGCATGGATTTAGGGAGAGTTAGAATTAACTCATATCATCAATTGATTATCATTATAAAAGGGAAGAGATTGTTGAATCTTAGATTTTGATGATGAAATCAGTTAATAGATTATTGATCTAACATGTTAGAAATTGATTGATGCAGGATTAATTACGATAGAAAGATTTTTACAATCACGATTAGCCAAGGTCAAGTCCATATATCGAGTTGATGCGGTTGGGAACTTGCTAGGAATACGTCGGGAGCTCGTCGATGGTAGCAGGAGTTTGCTAGGATGGCACAAGTGAGTTCGCTAGAAGAAGACCGAGACTCGTCGGAAGATTGTCAGGGTTAGCCGAAAAACTTGTTGGGAGTTAGAATGGTCTTGTAATGGATGTTTGGTAATTATGATTGTATTTAATTAAATCATAATTAGCATCGTGCAGGACTATAGGAGCAATGAAGTTACAACAAGATGATGGACCAAGATCAAGCTTGAGCATCAGGCCGGGGTTCAGACGATGTAGTGGGATCTCGTGGAAGTTCACTAGGAGATTCGCCTAAGGGATCGGGAAGCTCACTGGGAACACGCCGGGAGATCACTGGAAGAAGATCAGAAGACTCACCGCAAGAATGCCGAAAGCTGTCAGATTAGCGAGAGTTAGGTCTTGGTTTAGCTTATTGGTTATTAAGTGTTGTGATCACTGTCATAATTAGGAATTGAGTCCTAATTGAGTTGGATTTGGATGAAATCCAAATCAACTCAATAAGAGAACCGGGTCCATTATTGGGGTTTGATTGAGCTTAGGTTGAGCTCAATTAGTTGACCAGAGGGTTGGTCAACATCAGGTTTAAGTCAGAATTCAAAAAGTAGAGGGAACCACTTTTACTGAAATTCTGGCGAGTAAATCACTAGTGAGCGGTAGGTGTACCATCGTTGCCTAGGCTTTTGGGCGACTGACCTACCCAGGCTGGGCGATTGAACAGCTCATACCTGGATTTTTCGGATACAATTAGATTTTGCCTCTAGTTTTGAAGCCAATTTGGAGCCTATAAATATTGCAAATTTTCTTACATTCTAGACAAAAATTTTGGGGATTATATTATGAGAAAATATTTTGTGAGAATTATAAGAAAAGGAAAAGGGGTAAGGGAGTGATCAAAGAGTGTAATCTTGTCTCCATTATAAGCAAAGTGTAAGGGTTTGGTCTTCATCCAAAGAAGATCGGTAATAGATGCCGGTGTCCTCAAGAACGAGGACTCAAGAGTGGACGTAGGCCATTGGTGCCGAACCACTCTAAAAATTATGAGTTCATCTTTTGCTTTCCTTATTAATGCTTCTGATCTTGTTTACTCTTTGAAAGTAAACATTTCACTTACGACATTTCTAATCTTTCAGATTTCCTTGCTCTTTTTTAAGTAATTAGTAAGCAAGTAACTTAGCAATCTTATTATCATTCACTTATTTTATTTGAACAATAAGCTTTGGATCTTTCTATCGTGCTTAAACTGAAATGTTTTTGTTTAAAATGAAAAATTTACACTTGCACTAATTCACCCTCTCGTTAGTGCCAATTAATTCTAACAGTTTTTAATAAATCTCTCGATATTAAAAAAATAATTTTGATAATAATTTTGAATTTAATAATTTGAATTTGAATAAGAATTCTCCTCTTTATAGTAACTTGGATACATCTACTTCTAAAAAAATCTTACCCAAAGAATGAAAGTATATAGATATACATTCTAAGGAGCTGATTATTGGATATACATCAAAAGGTATTCAAACTCTTTCATCATTAAAAATATTTGTTCAAATGCATGAATTAAGATCTTTTACTATTTATTCTTATATGATTCTTTATTTTTAATAAAGAGGAGATTTATCTAAATAAATTATGATTTTTCACTTGGCTTCTTGATTTTATGAATCGAGATTTATTTTGTAATTATTCTTCTATGATTTTTTTTACTAAAGAGGAGATTTAGTAAAACAAATCATATCTTTCATTTAATTTCCTGATATTTACAACTTGAGAATTATTTATTTATCTTTTTTATATTCATGACTTGTATATTTTATTTTGTTGATGATAAAAGAGAAGAAGTAACTCATATTTGAGTTGATGATAAAATAGGAGAAATAAAGATTCATGCCTAGCTTATGTATTGAACAAGTAGATTTATGATACTTTTATAACTTTTTATTAGTAGTGACTCATGCTTAACTTTTATTAACTATTTTTTAAATTTAAAGTTTGATTGAATATTTGAGCTTAAAATGATAATATCAATATCAAATTTATCTGAACTTAAATTCAAGAGTACCATTGAAAAAAAAATTATTTTGAATTTAAGTTTATTATATTTTAAAGATGATATATAAATAGGGGGAATTTTGTTAATACCCCATCATCAATTAACTCTTGGTGTTGATAACTTATAATTATTTTTATATTAAAATCCTTTATATTATGATATCAATGTAATTTTTATTTTTACAATTAGAACATTTATATAAAGGGGAAGAAGTAGCACCATGATATCACTCTCTTCTTTTTTAGGGGGAGAATTATATATATTTTTTGTTAAAAAGAGGGATAATCATGATGTTATCATGCAATGATTGGTGCACGAAAAAACTATATAATCCAAAAACTATGACTAGCGTGAGAATAATTACTTAGAGAGATCATATATCTCTGAAACTTTTAGAAACAATCAGAGAGGATGAAGGATGTTAGATGTGTTAAGATCAAGTTGACACTAAGAGGGGGCACGAGGATATGAATTAGTACAAGTACTAAAACCTCGATTCAAAAAATATTGCTTGAAGAAAACTGAAATTATAAGTTCTTTTCGAAGTAGTTGAGAGTGACAAAGTTTTAGAGTAAGAAAAAACTGAAAGAAGATGCTTGTGCTTTCCTTCGAACTAATTAAGAACAATCAAATTCAAATGCAATAGAAAAGAGAGGCAAGAGTAGAGATGCTCACAACTTTTATAGTGGTTTGGCCAAAACTTGACCTACATCCACTTTTCGGAGTCCTCCTTCGTCGAGACCCGTCGGTGTTCATTAAAGATCTTTTTCCATGAGTGGAGATCAAACCCTTTGCACTTCTCTCCTTTTCATAGGTTCAGGAGAGAAACTTTTTATAAGTTTTGCTCTCTTTCCTTTGACTAGCTTAACACTTGAAGCACTCTTGCTCTCCAATTCAAGAATAATTGAGGTACTTATAGATATTGGGAAATCTCAGCGGGAGCATTACATATGCAGTGAAAGATCAAACAAAATTGATTTCTCAAGTAGATTAAATAAAATCGATTTTCCAAGTAGATCAAAATCATCGTGTAAATATTGGTGCGAGAAAAATATAAAACTAAAAAACTAAATCATGTGTGAGATTATTTACCTAAGGAGATCGTATATCGCTATTTTTTCAGATTCGGATGGAGAAGATGAAGGAGGTCAAGTGTCCTCCTCTCGAGTGATATCTACACAATAGATCGCTGCAACAATACTCCTCTAATCATAGCCACATATCTTATCTCTTGCGCAAAGGGAGAGAGGAGAATAGGAGGGGGTAGCCAAAGGTGCAGCCTATTATCTATGTGTCGCCTGTATCTCCTATTTATAGAAAGCCACCAAAAACCTTAGGGGTCCTACCTTAGTGGGTATTGGATCTCCTCCAATTATCCATTAACCTTAGATTATTAGATCTCTGTCCAATAATCTCCTTTAGCCTCTAATTAGGCCCATGGAATAAACCCATCAATGTATAGTCTCATCCGATGAGAACAGGCACTAATTGGATAACTCATATTTCATTCTCTATTCGCTAAAACATCCACCATATGTGTGTGACCCTCTAGGCCCGATACGAAGCTAGCGGTGGGTCACTCTCATTAAAACTCCTTTTAATGTAGTGAATTATTATCCCCATAATAATTCACTCGACTTATCGACTGTGGACGTATTAGGCCACTATGCTATAGTCCCCAAGCGGTAGAGGGAGATCGAATCCATCGGACCTGTCTATTTATAGTTACCATATATCTATGGTCCCTTATCTAGCTAATATCTCAAATATCATATATTAGACATGGTATTGACAGACCACATATGAAATCCATCCGAGTCTTGCTATAATCAGATTCTCTCGGAGAACTCATTCTCTCCTAATCCGAATGATCCTAGTTCGAGATTTATCTAAGCAAACACACAAGAGATATTCCTCTCATGATACCGAGAGTGTATGATCTATCATTGATACTCAATTACCTTCATGAGGTTGGCTACCGTCTGTATCAAATATGAAACTTTCCAACCTGTAAGTATGATGTTAAAGAAAGGAGTACTCAAACAAGACATCCTTGATATCTCAAGTCTAAGGATCATATGCACAACTAGAACTAAAAAATTACTGTATGATATTATATATCATTAACCATACAACATTCTATAAGTGGATCAATCAGTGAACTCATTCTTCAATGAGCACTTGTATTGTATCCTTATTGTCTCCACACAAGTGGCTATAAGACGAACTGCCTCCACCATATGGATAGACGAATCGATCTCATTATCGTGATCTCATCATGATCTGATTCTCATTGTATAAAACTAAGGATATCACTATATATATATATGTATATATATATGTATATATATTTATGTATGTATATATATATACATACATATATATATATATATACATATACATATATATAATATATATATACAAAAGATAATATAATGTGAGATTATATCAATAAAAATCATAGCAAAAATATCACGCAGTATGTCACACGTGGCATCACTCACGTGATTGACTTGTATGACACCTATAACTAACAATAGATCCCAATTGGCTTCAAATAGAGCCAAAATCTAACTAATCCTATAAATCTTAGGTATGACAGTACTACCATCGATACCAATGGTACTACCATTGAAAGTGCCCCAAAAATAGGGGTGGTGATAGTACTACCACGACCCGTTGATGGTACTACTATCAAGAATCCTATAAATGGTATTTTTAGTGCTTTTTGCATACTCAACTTATACCTCTTGTTGACCCCTTTCTAGGTCAATAAAATGAGCTCAATCGTAAGCTCAATTCTAACCTAAAATGGACATGGTTCCCTCTTGAGTTAATTTGGATTTCTCTAAGTCTAACTCAATTAGGACTCAAATGATGATGCTAACTACGACTCACTATACAATTACAATCATTTATGATCAACATGTCAAATGACATTTCGAACTCCCATCAAGCTTCCTAGCATCCTTCGACGAACTTCCTATGAGTCTCTCGATCATCTTTCGGTGAACTCGCAGTATGCTCTAGCGAGCTACCTGATCACCTTCGGCAAACTCCTGGTGAGCTTCCACTGCATCATCCAAATCTCGACCTGATGCTCGAACTTGATTCTGACCTAATATCTGATTGTAATTCTTTTTCACCGTCGTAGTTAATCCTGGATAACTTTCTCTAACATATAAGTTAGATCATAAAACTTATCAATTGATTTCATTGTCAAAATCCAAGATTCAACAAGATGTTCTCTTCTCTAATGGTATCCACATGGTGAATCATTGCAATAATGCTCCTATAGCTCAAAAGCTCGCAACTCTTGTGCATCTTCTCACAACAAATATAGAAGATCTCTTATCATCTTCGCTGCCTCCTTTCAGCAAGGAGAGGCTAGTCGACTGGGAAGATGAGGGAGGGAAGTGAATGGAGAGAGCGGTCAAAGGTGCAGCCTATCCCCTTTCTGGTCACCCTTGCCTCATATTTATAAACACCAAAACCCTAATAAATCTTAGTTTGGTGGGTATTGGGTCTCTATCTAATTGCTCTTACTTCTTGGATTATTGGATCTCTATCAAATAATCTCAATTGACCTCTACTTAGGCTTTATGCAAGGAGTCTATCAATGTTGGGTCTCATCTAATAAGAATAGGGGCTAATTGGATAACTCATATCTAATCCTCTACTTATTGTAATCATCCATCATATATGTGTTGCTGTTTATAGATATACTACAAGCCAATCATGTGAGTGATGACACGTATGACACGCTATGCGATCTTTTTGCTTATGATTATTATTGGCATATTATCCGTTATATATATATATATATTATGATGTCCTTGATTCTGTGCAATGGGAATCAGATTGTGATGAGGTCTTGATAATGAGATTGATTAGTCTTTAAACATAAATTGTAAATAATCTCGATTATAGGTTACTCGAGAGGGACATCGAGATAACCGGACATACCAGTGTATTGTATACCTGTCTATATGATGGAGGTGACCGGTCTTATAGCCACTTGTGTGGAGACACTCATGGTATAATACATATGCTTATTAGAGAATGAGTTCACTGATTGATTAGTTGTGTATTTAGTCCTTAGACTTGAGACACCAAAGATACCTTGTTTGAGTGCTCCTTTCTTTGACGTCGGACTTATAGGTTTAGAAAGTTCTAGATCTGGTGCAGTCGGTTATCAAGATTGGTAGCCAATCCTATGAAGGCAATTGAGTATCAATAAAGGATCATCCACTCTTGATATCTCGAGAGGAATATCCCATGTGTGCTTGCTCAAATAAATCCCTGGCCAGAGTCATTCAGATTGAGAGAGGAGTTCTCTAGGAGAACCTGATTAGAGCAAGACTCTAATGGATTTCGTATGTAACTTGACAATACCATGTCTAATATACGATCTCTGGGATATTAGTTAGATGAGAGACTATAGATATACGATAACTATGTATTAAATTTCATATTTTGACGATGAAATCAATTGATGAGTTATTGATCTAACAAATGTATTAGAGTTGATTGATGCAGGATTGACTACGATAGAGAGAGAATTACAATTGGAGGTTTTGTCAAAGTCAAGTCTAGGCATTGGACCAGAGTTAAGATAATGTTATTGGGAACTTGCTCAGAGTGCATCAGGAGCTCGCTGAGGGTATCAGAATCTTGTCAGGGGTTCGTTGGAAGCTTGCTGAGGGAGATTGAGAGCTTGCCAAGATAGCGCAAGGGATTTCACCAGAAGAAGACCAATAAGCTCACTGGAAGATTATCAGGGGTAGCCAAAAAGCTTGTCGGGAGTTGGGAAGGTCTTGAATTAGATTTATTGGCCATGGTAATTATAATTAACTAAGTCATAGTTAGCATCAATTAAAGTTGAGTACTACCTGAGTTAGATTTGAAAGAATCCAAATTAACTTAAGTGAGATAAACCGGATCCACTTTAGGGAGTGGATTGAGCTCAGGTCGAGCTTAATTAGTTGACCAAGGAAGTGGTCAATTGAATGTATAAGACAAGATTAGAAAAGTGGAGGGAATCACTTTTTCAAAATTCTCAGCACTTGAACCACCCAGGTCAGTTGTTGTATCATCGTCACCTTATTTTCAAGGCTCCTTTTGGCGACGGTGCTGTTGGCACCGATGGTGGTACTACTCATACCCGGCTTTTTCGGGTGCGCTTGAAATTTTGGCTCCAAATTTTAAAGCCAATTGGAGCCTATAAATATCTCAAATTTTCTTACATTTCATACAACAATTTTAGGATAAAAATTTTGAAAAAAAATTATGGGCTAAAGTTATAGGAAAAAGAAAAGGGGTAGGGGAGTGAGAAAATTCTTGTAATACTTATAAATCTCCCTTGTAAGGTTATAAGGTTCATCAGCCTGTGAAAAGAAGAGAGAAAGATGTAAGGGTTTGATCTTACCTAAAGAAGATTGATAGTGGACGTTGATAGGCCTCAGAGAAGAGGACTCGGTGAGTGGACGTAGCCCAGGTTGAGACCGAACCACTATAATTATCAATCTTCTTTAATTACTTAACTTATTATATTTGATTGCTCTTAATTACTCTTTACTTAGATATGAGCTTTAATCTCTCTATTTCTTTAAATTGGTTTTGTCAAAATATAAAAAGAAGCTTTACTTTTTCTTCTTCACTTTCCAAAAGCAAACATTTTTAAATCAATCACTTTATTGTTTGTATTAATTCACCCCCCCTCTTAGTATCAATTGATCATAACAATTAATATCAGAGCAAGGTCTTACTCATTGGACTAATACTCACTTGAGTAAATGGGTTTGTTTGGCATGAATGAGGGACATTCTATTTCACATACTCCTATCTTTGATGGGACGAATTACACGTATTGGAAAATAAGGATGCTTATTTTCTTAATTTTGATTTATGGTGTATTATCAAAAATAATTTTCAGAAGTTATCCAATCAAATAAATGATTGGAATGATCATGAAAAACATATATTTTATTTGTATGCCAAAGCTATGAATGCTTTATTTTCTATTTTAAATAAAAATGAGTTTGATCGGGTTACTCACACATGAAAGCACAATTAAATTAAATGAAATATCTTACAAAAATGAACAAAAAGAATATCTTTCAAAGAACATGAAGGATTTGACATTGAGAACCAAAGAACATCTAATAGAACCCCAAAAGGAGCTCTATAGATTTGATCTTTAAGGGGGATTAACCCATGAAACACTATTGGGATTTCTCTCTCCTTATAGTCGGGCAGATGGTTGAAATAAACTGATCTATTGCTTGATCAAAAAGAAGTGGAGGCTACATCTTATATATGACTCAAAACCCTAGCCTAGGGGGGGTGCTACCTAAGTAAGATGATCCCCTTGCCCCTCCTATAGCCACCTTGCCTTAATAGAGATGGGCAGCAGCTAAGTTGGCTCCATGGCTGCCTACATCTGCTAGAAACCCTAGCCAACCAACCCAGTAAAGTGGGCGACAACTATTAAGCCCTAAGGCCCCAAGTAAATCCTAACCACACTTCTTTATATGATAAAAGTGACTAGGTGAGGATTTTATTATATTTCACAATTTTATTAACTCTGCTAAGGTGAATAGGACCCAACCCTGCCAGGGTCCTATCAAGCCCGCCCTCTTTGAATCAGCCTTGTCCTCAAGGCTGAGGTTCCATGAACTCAAGGAATTGAGTTTTCAGCTCATGTGATCCAACATTAGTAGTATTGGCAGGACTGTGATATGTCATGATCCTGTGATCCCATACGATCATCAACTGAACTTGAATCTCCTTATTAACTTGAGTGTCGGTTGGATGAATCTGGGCTGAGTCGTCCCTTTTAA
This sequence comes from Ensete glaucum, assembly GCA_021527575.1. NCBI lineage: Eukaryota > Viridiplantae > Streptophyta > Magnoliopsida > Zingiberales > Musaceae > Ensete > Ensete glaucum. The sequence goes on from CM038555.1 coordinate 33,630,725, forward strand.
ATTTTTATTTGAGGTGGAATACTTGGAGGATCAAATGTATTTTTGGTTTGGTGCATAGATCTGATCTCCAGATTAGAACCCCAATTTTGTAAGGTCCAAAGTAATAAGGGCATGATCTCTTTGAGACTTGAATTTCACGCTGGTGGAGCTAGAGATGAAAGGGAACTTGATCTTTCTCAACAAACTTTCTTTTGCTCCTGTGTTTGTCAACGGAAAGTTTCTTCCATGTATGGGCTACCACATGGTTACTCTATAATAGTAGTCGGGCCTTCTTTTAGAATGAGGGTTGCCCTCTGATAAAGTCTCTAGTGGTGGGAGTTTGATCCCAGTTTGAGATGGGTAGGAGTGGTGATTTTTCAGGATCCATTTTCACTTTTTCGTGCTCTTGACCCATATCATGCCAAACTTAAATTCAATAGTAATTAGTATTCCTTCATAGATCTGAAGCCTTGCATGAAGTGTATGGAGAGTCTCGGTGCATATTAGGGATTGACCATCTTGCATGAGGACGATGTCGATCCCAACTCATGATATGTCTGCTCCAATTATAAACACATTGCCATGATCAGGTAGTGCTAGCACCAATAAAATCATGGCTATGAGGGTCGTGTGGATGTGTTCCTCTTGTTCCTTCTTGCGATTGTGGGTTATGGATTGGAGATCCTCATCAAGGAAGACTTCTAGCATCATGGTCTACTCCTTAGGGAAGTCGTGGAAGTAGCACCAGATCTGAAAGTGTTGCATCAGCAACCATGGTGAGTTTGACGAGATATAATATTTCAGAAGTAACTTATCCCTGGGGAAAAGGATGTAGGGATATGTTATAGTGAGAAATAAGCACAGTCGAATAATCTGTATCTCTATAATCTCTTGAGCAACCCTCGTATCTTCAACCATCTGTGGCCAGAATCTGGCTGAGTATTAGATGGTGGTAATTTCAGCCAGTTCAGCATAGGGGAGTTGGGCATTTTAATAAGAGGTAGTAGGCTCGGTTTGATGCAAACTCCCAAAATTTCAGCAAGCTATGGGGAAGGGTTCTTATTTTCAATCTCCTTTGGCTTCATCTCTTGAAACTCATAAATTTGAATTGAGAAGTCGTTGGGTCTTCTTTTGGTACCCTCTCTAAGTGTCATATTATGGTCGTAGTCTCTTGGCTCCATCGTAGAATATTTATTTTCTTTTATTAAAAAATTTCATGATTAGATTTAAAAAATTTCAAAAAACATCTCCAATCATGGACAACCAATCAATGCTGAGCACTAGATCAAAACCATTGAGAGGGAGGAGGAAAAAATTAGCAACTAAGTCTTGCTCCTATAAGATCAATTTTACCAATGGTCACTTTTTGTTGCACTTCAGAAATCGGCCATTAGATACCTTGACTTCGAACCCTCTGTAATTTTCTTTTTGGAGCATTAAAAGGGTAGCAACCCTATTGCTCATGAAGTTGTGTATGTTCCTGGCGTCGATGAGGATGATGATGGATTACTGCTCGAGAAACCCTTCGATCTTTAATTTTTATAGGTTTGCGCAGCCGGCTAAGGTAGGGACCGTGCAGGTGATTGGTTATGGTGCATCCTTCTCCTTAGGCTCGGGAGCCATATTTTCAAGTTTGGGTTCTTCAGTGGGCATGATCATCAGAGGTCTCTCCTTTCTATAATAGTGTTCTAGGCTCCACAGTTTATTACAATGCTCACATAGGCCCTTTGCTGATCCATCATTAGGGTCTTCTCTTGTTAATTCCTTTGGTTGAGGGGTTCAGCTGCAGTAGGAGGAGATGAAAGCTTTAGTGCCATTGGTCGGGGAGTGACCCTCGTCCTCTGGGCTTCATAGTTCAATCGCTCTTCTTGATGTCATGCGAAGAAGATGGCTGCCTTAAGTGTGTACAGCTATCGCACTTTAACTTCTTTCCGAATCTCTAGCTTTAAGCCCTCAGTAAAAAGTTCTCAATATCTACTTTTTAGACCAATCATAATTTTGATTAGATAACCTTTCAAACCTATTTTGGTACTCTTGTATAGTGGAGGTTTGATGGATCATCGCTAGTTCTTCATCAAGTTTCTTGTAATTAATTGGTGCTGAAGGTTTATATACTTTTGGTTAGGATATGACTCTCATGCTCTGAGCATCTTGATTGAGGTGCCATTCTTAAAGTTATGCAAAGGAGATTGATGTCTTCAAGGTGTAGGGCTGCCATGTCTTAACTTTGTCTCTTATCTCTGGTGGGTTCCTTTTGCAATCTAAATTTGCTATATGTTGTTATCTTCTTGAGCTTGATGATTGGCCCAATCTAAACTCCTCGAAGAGAGTATGTAATTTAGCATCCATACACATCTCAAAAGTCTCCAATTTGCCTTCAAATAAGCCCATTGATGTCATGACATAAGAATCTCCAACCTATCAAATAATTGATTGAAGAGTGTAGCTGCAATCTTCAGGTTGAAGGCAGCAATGACAGCAAAAGGATGAGAAAGTGCTGCTGTGATGATGTTATAAAAATGTCGAGACTATGGCGGTGAAGTCTCCAAGTGGCTACTGTGTTTGGTAAAGGATGGCAGCCAAGGGTAACAACAACGGTGGAGGAAGAAGGCAACAATAGTAATATTGGCTGCGAGTCTACAGTGATGCTACAAAGTAGTCGAGGCTACAATTTTCAGGTGGCTAATATCTATTGGAGGATGGCAGCTAAGGGATCTGAATTGGGAGGCGGCAGTGATGGTGGAGGAAGAAGAGGGCATATCAGAATGGTAAGACGGGTAATAGGAGGAGCGTGCGGCTATTACAGAGGAGGGTAGAGATGGTATGGAGTGAGAGACCATTGCTAATCATGTTCAATTTGTTGCTGGTCGCGATCAAGGTAGTTGGCAGTGAAAGATTGTTGCGATCTATGATGTAGATAGATTACAGCAAAAGATAACTATTGGTAGTTTCCTTTTTTCATCACAAGGGATCGTTATTGGCTGCGATCAAGGAGGATGGTAGTGAGAGGTCACTGTTGACAGTATTGTGTAGCAAGAGATGCGTGCTGCGATTAAAGGGATAAGGGAGGTTGGGTGGCTGAAAGGTTAGTGGACCAAAGGCTACGGTTTTAGGCTACTTTGGGTGCAGTTTGGGGCTACAATTTTATGGAGTCTTGGCTACGATTTGGTATGGTTTTAGTGTTGTGATAGTAGTGGATGAAGGTTAGGAAAAAGGTTTTGGATCTGGGATAGATGACAATAAAAGTTTGATAGGGATCGGTGAGGGTATGCTGCAATATGTGCTAGTTGTAGAAGGCTACAGTTTTAGGCTAAAAAGGTAAGTGGATTGGTAAGGAAGTTGGCTGAAAAGATAGGTGGATCGGTAAGAAAGATTAGCTAAAAAGGTAGATGGATCGGTAAGAAAGTTGGCTGAAAAGGTAGGTAGATCGGTAAGGAAGGTTATTTGAAAAGGTAGGTGGATCAGTACGAAAGTTGGCTAAAAAAGTAGGTGGATTGGTAAGGAAGTAGGCTATGGTTAGGGCTATTTTCGGGGCTAATTGGGATGAGAGGTTTTGGAGCAAGGGTGGCTAAAAAGGTAGGTAGATCAGTAAGGAAGGTTGGCTGAAAATATAGGTGGTTCGATAAGGAAGGTTGGCTAAAAAGATAGGTGGATCGATAAGGAAGTAGGCTGTAATTAGGGCTATTTTTTTGGGGCTGATTGGGATTGGTTTCTAGCTACGGTTTGATAGATTTTTTGGGTGGTGATGGTAAGGTTTGAGGATGAGAGAAAGAGAGTCCTAGAAAAAACAAAAGAGACAACACTCAAATCTGATGGAATTCGATGAAAGAAGTCCTATTTATGTGCTATCCTACCGAACAGAATTTACGTCGGAGAAACAATGGATTCTTGACATAAATTTTAGAAAAAATTTGAGAAAAATATGCAACAATTTATCAACAAGTCCTTGGTTCAGATGTGAATAGTAGCAGCAATTTAGATCGATAAAATTTTGACAGCATAATGGTAGAAAAAATCGATGTAAGGAAAGAAGGTAGATTTTTCGTCATAAGTTTCAACAATACGCATCGAAGAATTGCAGCAATATAGAATCTATTTCTAAGATAATTTTCATCATAAATCAATCTTAGATGGAGGCTAAGTTGTTCTATGAGAATATATAGAAATTTTGTTCGCAAAGGATACTCAAAAGACCGGTTTCAATAAGCCTCTTTATGGCTGAAATTTTCTGTAGTAATTTCCCTTCACAACGATGATCATGTTTACGATGGAAAGAATTCACAACGAAGCAAGGATACAAAATTTTCTTTAGAATGTAAGGATAAAGGTTTGTAGTAATAACAAGGTGTGGGTGATGAATTTTTTTTCTAGATCTTCAAAGCAAATGTAGAGGGGGTAGCAGATTGATGGATCTACAGTTTGGGGATGACGATGGAGGCGATGTCTTGAAGCAATTATGAGAATTACTTGGATGGGTGGAGGCAACAGAGATAGCAACAGGGGCAGCAGGAATGCTGCTCTGATACCAAATGATAGAACCACAAAAGGAGCTATATATATTTGATTTTTAAGGAGCTACCAGATGTAGGTAGCCATGGAGCCAACTTAGCCATCGCCCATCCCTCCTTGTAGTCGCCCAAATGGCTAAAATAAATTGATATATTACTTGATCAAAAAGAGGTGGAGGCTACAGCTTTTTATAGGGCTCAAAACCTTAGCCTAAGGGGTGTGTTACCTAAGTAAAATAACCCCCTTGCCCCTCCTATAGTCACTCTGCCTTAATAGGGATGGGCGATGGCTAAGTTGGCTCCATGGCTACCTACATCTGCTATAAACCCTAGCTAACCAGCTCATTAATGGAGGCGATGACTAGTGAACCCTAAGGCCCCAAGTAATCCCTAATCACAATTTTTTATAGGATAGGAGTGACTAGGTGGGGGTTTTATCATATTTCACAGAGTTTTATTGACTCTACAAAAGTGAATAGGACCCAACCTACTAGGGTCCTATCAACACATTCCAAATAACAAGAAGGAATTTGAACTGAAAAGAACATATGACTTCTCAAGTGAAATCTCGAGTGATGAAAACTTTGAACCTTTACAAATGAATCAAATAAATTAATAAATAAAAATCATAAAAATAAACTTCAATTAGACAAAACCGCTTGCTATGAATGCAAGAAGCCGAGACACTCCGAAGATGAAGTGCACAACCAAGAAGTGGAGAATTTCGTGCTTGTAGCTAACCATAATGAGGTAAGTAATTCCTCCAATATCTCATTTACTTTTGATAAATTATCAAATAATTTTCATGAGCTTTATGATGAATTTAGAATGATTAGTAAATCCTATAAACTACTTAAAAAAAGAGCATGCATCACTAGTTAGTAAACTTGAAGAAATACATGAAATAGCACCATCACATAATTCTTGCATTAAACATAAAACTTTAAATGATGCATCAATATTATGTTTTTCTTGTTCTAAGTGTGAGTCACTGGAGATAATTAAACAAGAAAATAATATACAACAATGAACTCTAAAAAGACTTAAGATAGACAATATATTTCTAAACATGATTCATGTTAATAAAAGTCATTAATTTAAAAAAGATTTAGGCTTTGTTGGTAACATTTAACAAAAGCCAACTATTTTTGTCAAAGGACCCACCCTAAACTTACCACCAAAAATTAAGTGTAACTTTTGTGATAAATTATGACATAAAGCCTATAAATGTTTAGAAAATATAGTCCATACAAATTAATTTGGGTTCCTAAAAAAAATGGGAAGAACCTTTCATGAGAGACCCAAACTCAAATGTGTACCTAAATCAAAACCTCTCATATTATAAAGTTATCTCCTAAAAAGACTAGGAGCACTAAATAACGTTTTGAATATGGATGCTCAAGGCATATGACTAAAGATCTAACAATCTTTCAAGCTCACTAGCCTGAGTAACAATAATAAGAAAAATTATTGTAATTAAGTTTATCGATAAGAAATCTCAAAATGGTTAATGATTATAAAATTAATCTTAATTAATTTTGATTATGAATAATGATGCATAACTAGATCATGCTAAAATTTGAACTAAAGAACCTTAGTTATTGTTAATAAAAAAATATTATATATTAAAATTTACAAAAATAAGATTTTGATGATGATTGAATGATAGGTTCAAAATTATTAGCTTGGACGTTGGTTTAAATATAAAGGCTATTGTTAAATGTTTTAAATATTATATTTGACTAAGTTTGTACAATGATTGATTTAAAAGGTTAAATAGTTGTTTGTTATGATTGAATGGTTATTGTTGAATGTTAAAATTTAAGCATAAAATAAAATTAAAAAATGAGAAAAAATTATGCTTTATTTTCTAGTATTTTTAAAAAATTAAAAATATTTTAGAAATAAAAATGAAATGAGCATGGTAACTTATTTCACTAAGTCAAAAGAATTAAACTCACTTAAGAAAGAAAAATTATTGGAATTAAAATAAATCAAAGCTCTTGTTTGAAAATATTTTATTATAATGATTATAATGATTTTTTTAAATAATACTTGGTTTTTCAATTTTGAAATGTTTGAAAATATTTTACTTGGCTGAAAATATTTATTATGATATGGATGTTTTCTTTTATAAATAGTTTTTGATGACAATGCATAAAGGTATTCTTGAAACAAATCATATAAAACAACTAAAAAAGAAGATATTTATTCTTAAAAATATCTTTATACTATCAAGGCTTCAATAAGAGAAAAAATAATATCATTATTGTTGAATCTCCTTAACTACAAAAATGAATTAGAGAACTTTAACTATTTTTATTTGAAAAACAATCTATGTTGCCTTCGTTAAAATTTTTTGAAAAGTGATTTTTGATGATTTTAGATATTTTTTAAAAAAAGATTGATGAATCTATCCAACTTTATTGATATTTTGATGATTTTATCATGATCCTGACAAGTTAAAAAATTACACCTTGAAATTCTTATATAAATCAAGTTTGTTCAAAGAAAATTATATAAATAAATCATAATTTATCTCTTTTGAACTATAACATGAATCTTTTTATAAATAATGATCTTGATGATTTAAAATCATATATATAAATTAAGATCATATATTTTCATATCTCATTTTGTAAAATTGTGATCTTAATTTCTTGATATTTATAATTTGATTTTGTTTACAAAATTGATCTCTTAAAATTTCGTTTTGATATCTGAGAAAAATCAAATTTGATTTTTTTACTATCTCGATATTTATAATTTGATTTTTTTACTATTCATTATGATCTTAAAATTTTGTACTATTGTATTTTAATTGTTATTTTGATAATGACCAAGGGAGAGACAAAAGTGATATTTTGCATTAACAAAATTAAATACTTTGATTATGAAAAATATTCTAACATTGGATAAGAAGTGATTTGCTTAAAAGAAAATTAGAAATTCTAAATAAATAAGAATTCTTGATTGCGTATGTTGAAATTCACAAACAAAAAGGAAGGAGCAAATTTATTAAATTATGTCATTTGATATTTATGATTTGATTTTTCATATTATGATTTCTTTGTACTCATGGTCATATTTAGAACTTGAATGCAAAAGAAAAATTAAACCATCATATTTCTTTTTTACAATAACAAAGGGGGAGATAAAAATTATTAATATGATTATAAGAAAATTGATATGATGAATCTTATAATATTGAATAATGAATAATTTTCTAATAAGAAAATTTAGAATTTTAAAACACATGTGAAATGCTTAATTAATTAAGCTTGATTTATCATCATATTTTCCTTTAAATTTCTTGGCCTTTATAAATTGCTCTTCTTATTAAAATTTATATGTAAAATGCATGATTTGCTCCCTTGCTTGAAATTGCATAAGATGAATTAAATTGCATGGGTAGCTCTTGATTTTTATTAGATTTCATCTATAAAATTAAGTATTCTGTGATGATGTTTTTAACTCCCCTTCATTATTTCTACTAGTTTCTTATTTACTAAAAGGGAAGTGATAGAACCCCAGAAGAAGCTCTATAGATTTTGATCTTCGAGAGGGATCAACCATTGGAACACTATAGGACTTCCTCCTCCTTCCTAATAGTTGGCCATATGACTGAATTATAGATTAATCTTACTTAATGAAAAAAGGTAGAGGCTACAAGCTTATATAAGGCTTAAAACCCTATCCCTAGGGGGGTGCTTCCTAAGTGAATTCCTTCTTTTGCCCCTCCTATAGTTGTCATGTCTAAAAAAGGTGGCGGCGGCATAAGTGGCTACACAAGTCATGCCCCTCTGCTAGAATCCCTAGTCGACTAGCTTAGTAAGGGGGATGGCATCTAGGAAGTCCTAAAGCTCCAAAATAAACCCTAGCCACACTTCTTTATAAGATAAAAGTGACTATGTGGAGTTTTATTTTAATCTCACAGGGTTCTTATAAATTACTTTTAGGGTGATTAGGACTCAACTCTGTTGGAGTCCTATCAAGCTCACCCTCTTTAAATCAACCTTGTCCTCAAGGCTGAGGATCCATAAACTTGGGGAACCAGGTCTTCAGCTCATTATATGATTCTCATGCTATGGAAGGATTTGGGTTGAGTCGTCTTCTTTAAATTTTTATTTGAGGTGGGATACCCAGAGGATCAACTATAATCTTGATCTAGTGCATGGATCTAATATGTAGGTTAAGGCCCTAATGTGATCCCAATTTTGCAAGACCCAAAGAAATAGGGAGACCACTTCCTTAAGGCTCGAGTTTCCTTCTGATTGAGCTAGATGTGTAGGAAACCTTGATCTTCAATTTTTTGTCCATTTTGTAGTTTGTTAAGAGGCTATTTCTTCTTTGTATGTGCTACCATGTGGTTAGTCTTTAGTAATATCTAATCTTTCTTCTGGAATGGTGACTGTCCTTTGGTATGGTTCAAGATAATACGAGCCCAACCTAGCATGAGCATGTATTACATTCTTCTGGGCTTACTCCTCTTTCGTGTCATGGACCTGTATCCAGCCGAATTTTAAATTTGATAGTAATGAGTATCCCCTTTAAGAACCTCATGTGGAGTGTGGGGGAAGTCTCGGTGTGAATTAGGAGTCAACTATCTTGCATAAGAGTGACATTGATCCTAACTCTGGACGTGTCTACTCCAATCATAAATATCTAACCACGACTTGGTGGGAACAACATCATGGTCGTAAGGACTATAGTTCCACTTAGCCATGGTGGTGCATCTTTCTTCCTAGTGAGAGGGATGATATTTTGTTGAAATCTGTGAATGATCATTCTCTTATTTTGATTTCGCCACTGGAGGGCTTAAATTTTTTGCAGTCTTGGGCTATAGATTAGATGTTATCATCAAGAAGAGCATCATTGTCTAATCTTGGGGAAAGTCGTAGAAGTCATCTGAGATCTGGAAGTGTTGCATCAGCAACCATGGTGAGTTCGACGAGATGTAATACTTCAGAAGTAACTTATTCCTGGTGGAAAGGATACAGGGATATGTCATGGCAGGAAATAAGCATGGCTAAATAATCTGTGTCTCTATCATCTCTTGGGTGACCCTCGTATATTTGATCTTCTGTGGGTAGCAATCTGGCTAAGTATCTGATGGTGGTAATTTCAGCCAGTTCAGCATAGGGGAATCGAGCATCTTGACAAGAGGTAGTAGGCTCGATTTGGTGGAGACTCCTAACATTTCAGTAAGCTGTGAGGGAGGCTTCTTATCTTTAATCTCCTTTGGCTTCATCTCCTGAAACTCTTGAATTTGGATCGAGAAGCCACTGGATTCTTCTTTTGATACTCCCCTCCAGGTGTTGTGTTGTGGTTATAGTCACTGTGCTCCCTCTTAGGACCACCTGGTTTTCTTTGCTGAAAAATTTCATAGTTAATTTCAAAAAATTTCAAAAAACATCTCCAATCATGGACAACCAATCAATGTCAAGCACTATATAAAAATCATCAAGAGGGAGGAAGAAAAAATCAACAACTACATCTTGCTCCTATAGGATCAATTTTACCATGGGCACTTCTGGTTGCACTTTAGAATTTGATCATTAGCTACCTTGACTTTAAACCCACTATAATCTTCTTTTTAGAGCATTAAGTGGGCAACAACCTTACTGCTCATGAAGTTGTGTGTGCTCCCGACATCGATGAGGATGATGATGGACTGCTGCTCGAGAGACCATTCGATCTTCAAATTTTGCAAGTTAGTGTAGCTGGCTAAGTTAGGGACCGTGCAAGTGGCCAGTTGTGATGTATTCTTCTCCTTGTACTCGAGAGTCGTATTTTCAAGTTTGGGTTCTTTAGTGGGTGTAATCATCAACAATATTTCCTTTTTACATTGGTGTTATGGGCACCATAGTTTATTATAATACCCACATAGGCCCTTTGATAATCTGTTATGAAGGTCTTTTCTTATTAATTTCTTCGGCTGAGGGGCTCAGCTGACAGTAGGAGGAGGTGAAAGCTTTGGTACCATTGGCCTAGGAGTGACCTTAGTCCTTCAAGCTTCATAGTTTAATCGCTCCTCTTGATGTCGCGTGAAGGAGATGGTTGCCTTAAGTGTGTACAGCTATTACGCTTTAACTTCTTCTCGAATCTTCGGCTTCAAGCCCTTAATAAAAGTCCTCAATATATGCTTTTTAGACCAATTATAAGTTTAATTAGATAACCTTTTAAACCTATTTTGGTAATCTTCGATGATGGAGGTTTGACGGATCATCGCTAGTTCTTCGTCAAGGTCCTTGTAATTGATTGGTGCTAAAGGTTTATATGCTTTTGGTTGGGATATGGCTCTCATGCTCTAAGCATCTTGATTGAGGTGCCCTTCTTGATGTTGTGCAAAGGAGATCGATGTCATCGAGGTGTAGGGTTGTCATGTCTTATCCTCACTTTTTATCTCTGATAGATTCTTTTTACAATCTAAATTCGCATCAAGTTGTGATCTTATTGGGCTTGGTGATCAGCCTAATCTAAACTCCTCGAAGAGAGTGCATAATTTAGCATCCATACGTATCTTGAAAGCCTCTAATTTGGCGTCAAATAAGCCCATTGATGTCATAACGTATGGATCTTCAACTTATCAAATAAATTGATTAAAGAGTGTAGCTGTAATATTCAGGTTGAAGGCAGCAAATGGCAGCAAGGCTGTGGTGGTGAAGCCTCCAAGTGGAGGATGGCAGCCAATGGTAATAGTAATATTAGAGGAAGAAGATGGTAGCAGTAACGTCGACTGTGATTCTGCGGTGATGTTGCAATGTCGTTGAGGCTATGATTTTTCAGGTGGCTAATATTTGTCAGAAGACGGTAGCCAAGAGGTATGAGTCAGAAGGTAGTAGTGATGGTGAAGGAAGAAGAGGGCCGTAGCTACGTCGATTGTGCTGCGTTGCGACTTCGTAAGTGCAGGTGGCATTGGTTGCAGCAAATGTGCGGTTGCAATAGGTGGAAGACAGGGCAGTGGTGTATGCGGCTTTTGCAGAGGAGGGCAATGGCTTTATGGAGTGAGAGACTATTGTTGGTCATGTTCAATTTGTTGCTAGTTGTGATCAAGATAGTTAGCAACGAAAGATTATAACATGATGCGTTGCAGATAGATTACAGCAAAAGATTGTTGCTGGTAGTTTTTTGCTGCAAAGGATCATTGTTGGTTGCCATCAAGGAGAATGGCAGCCAAAGGTCACTATTAGCAGTGTTGTGCAGTGAGGGATTGCTGCTGGATGTGATCAAGTTGCTGCTGGTTGCGATCAATATAGATGGCATTGAGAGATGTGTATTGTAGCCCCAAACCGCACCAACAAGCATTGCCAAACCCTTTACAAACCAGCACCATATGGTTTATGGTTTCGTAGGGGTTTGGGGCTGTGACGGTAAAGGTGAAGGTTAGGAAAAGATGGCTAGGGGATGAAATAGCCTAAAACCCCTAACCCCAAACCCCTACCAAACCACTGCCAAAACCATATCCAAATCAGCCATAAAATAGCCTAAAATTGTAGTCTTCTATAACCAGCACCTATTATAGAAGGCTATGGTTTTAGGCTATTTTATAGCTAAAATAGACTAAAATAGGTGTTGGTTATAGAAGCGAAGGTTTGATAGAATAAGCTAAAAATTATAGAAGGCTATTTTTAGCCTATTCTATAACCAACACCTATAGAATTTGGGACTGTGGTGGTAGGGGATGAAGATGAGGAAAAGAAAATTTAAAATGTGGAAAAGTAGCAATGAAAATCTGATAGGATTCGATAAAAGATCTCTACGTACGTGCAGTTCTGCCGAACAGAATTTGTATCGGAGAAGCAACAAATTCTTGACATAAATTCCAGAGGAAAACCTAAGAAAAATATGCAAAAATTTGTCACAAAACCTCAGTTCATATGTGGGTAATATCAGCAAATAAGTTTGACAAAATTTCAATAGCATAACGATAAGAAAGTGGATGAAAAGACGAAATATAGATTCTTCATCATAAAATTCTAATAATGCATGATGAGGAATTACATCATTATAAGTCTGGTTAAGAAGAAATTTTTTTCTAGAGATCAATCTTAGATTAAAGTTAAGATGATCTATGAATTTGTATAAAGTTTTCAGCCAAAAATGATGAGCAAAAGTTTGGTTTCAAAAAGCAACAATCTGTTGAAAATTTTTTCTAGTGTTTCCCCTTCGCAACGATGATAACATTTGCGATGGTAGAATTTTGCAGCAAGAAAAATATGAAAAAACTTTTCCAACATGTAAGGCAAAGGAATAGTCATAGCAAATAGGCGTGGGTGATGAAAATATATCATATCTCCAATTTCAAATGTAGGGCGCAGTAGTAGATTGATTTGATCTATGTCTTGTGGATGACAGTGGAGGCGTGTGTTGTAGTAATTGTGGAAATTACTTGGAAGGGTGGGGGCAGCAGAGATGGCAGCAAGGGCAGCAGGAATGCTACCCTGATATAAGATGATAGAACCCCAGAAGGAGCTCTATATATTTTGATCTTTGAGGGGGATCAACCCTTGGAACACTATAGGGGTTCCTCCCTCCTAGTAGTCAGTCATATGGCTAAATTATAGAATGATCTTACATAATGAAAATAATGGAGGCTATAAGCTTATATAGGGCTCAAAACCCTAGCCCTAGGGGGTGCTTCCTAAGTGAATTCCCCCTTTTGCCCCTTTTATAGCTGTCATGCCTAAATAAAGGGGGCGATGACATAAGTGGCTGCACAAGCCATGCCCCACTGCAAACCCTAGCCGACCAGCCCAGTAAGGGGGGTTGCGGCTAGGAAGCCTTAAGGCCCCAAAATAAACCTTAGCCACATTTTTTATAGGATAGAAGTGATTAGGTGTGGTTTTATTACAATCTCACAGGGTTCCTATTAATTACTTCTAGGGTGATTAGGACTCAACCTTGTTGGAGTCCTATCAGAAAGACAAAGTTTCATGAGAAAATTATGTTTTATTAAGGGGGAGCATTGAAGTATTAAATATTCAATGAATATATATTTTGTAAAAATATAAAAATTTTGACACATGATGAGTTTATGTATTATAAAATTTATTGTTCATTATTTCACCTCTTTTTGTTTATGACAAAGAGGGAGAAATAGTATATTGATGACACATTCATACAAGAAGAAGGCTCTCTCGGCAATTTGGGATGACTCAAGCTCATCGGATAAAGAAGACCATACCAAGGAAGAGGTTGTAAACTATGTGCTCATCACCATCCATGACGAGGTAAGTGATTCATTTGATATCTCTTTTATTGAATTACTAAATATTTTTTATGATCTTTATGATTAATTTAGAAAAATTAGCAAGTTTTATAAACTACTTAAGAAAGAGCATGATTCACTAGTTAGTAAATTTGAAGAAATATATATAGCATCACCATCACATAGTTCATGTACTAAATGTGAAACTTCAGAGGAACTTAAGAAAAATATTACATTACAACAAATAAATAAAAAATTTAAAATAAGGAATAAATATCTAAACATGATGATTGCAAATAAAAGTCATGTTCATAAGAAAGAAGATATAGGCTTTGCGGACAATACTCAACAAAAGCCAACTATCTTCTTTAAAGGACTTACTATAAACTTATCACCAAAAATTAAATACAACTTTTGTAGTAGATTAGGACATATAGTTTATAAGTGTTCATTTAGAAAGTATAGTCCACATAAATTAATTTGGGTTCCTAAAGGCACCATAAACAACCAAAAACCTCTAGTTAAATTAAGTAGAGCTCTTTACGAGGGACCCAAAGTAAAATAGATATCTAAATTAAAACCATCTTTTTTGTAGGTTTGTCTTTAAACTAAGGCTGGGAGTATCAAATGACACCTTGATAGTGGATGATCAAGAAAAATGACTAGAATCCAACTTACTTTTCTAAGCTTACTAGTCTCAATGAAGGAGTTGTCACATTCAAAGACAACAACAAAGAAAAAATTATTCATAAAGGAACCATAGGTAATAAATTAAACCTTTTGATTGAAGATGTGCTATTAGTTAATGGTTTGAAACATAATATACTTAGTATTAGCTAATTATGTGATAAAGGATATTTTTTTAAATTTGAATCTAATGCTTGCATAATTGAAATACCACATAAAAATAAATCTTTGATTACCTTAAGAGACAATAATGTGTATCCTATTGATATTGAAAATTTTTGTGATGAAACATGCTTTTCAGCTTTAAATGATGATGCTTGGATTTGGTATAAGAGACTAGGTCATGCTAGCATGATATTACTAAACCAAAACTCAACAAAATATCTAGTAAGAGGATTACCTAGTCTTAAGTTTGTTAAAGATCAAATATGTGATACTTGCCAAATAGGCTATTACATTTGATCTATATGGATTTATTTAGACCAATTGATATTACAAGCTTAGGAGAAAGCAAATATGTGTTTGTCATAGTAGATAATTATAGTAGATATACTTAGACTTATTTCTTGGTACACAAAAATAAATTTTTAAATATTTTTTAAAATTTTATAAACTTATTCAAAATGAAAAAGGTTTTATGATTTCATCAATATATAGTAATCATGGTAATAAATTTCAAAATAATATTTCAAAATTTTTGTATATCCATAACTTCTCTGCTCTTAAAAAATCTATAATAAAATAGAGTCATAGAAAGAAAAAATATGAGCTTATAAGAAATGACTAGAACTATGTTGAACGAACATAGCCTACCTAAATATTTTTGGGCCGAAGCTATTAACACGGGATACTATATTATGAATAGTGTTCTTATAAGCATTACTCTCTAAAACTCCTTATGATCTGTGGAATAGTAACAAATCTAATATTTTGTATTTTAAAGTATTGGTTGAATGTTTTATTTTAAATAAAAAGGATACCTTAGGAAAATTTGATGTAAAATCTGATGAAGATATATTTTTTTGTTATTCTTCTATTTTAAAAGCTTATCATGTATTTCAATAAAAACTTTAATAATTAAAGAATATATTATTTTTAATAAGTTTTTGAACCTAAGAAAACTAATTTTGATGATGATATTGATTTTGGCACTTTGAATTTAAATGACAACCCTCCTAAAAGTAACTTGGATGAATTTTCTTCCAAATCCTTACCCAAAGAATGAAAGTATGTAAATACTCATCCTAAAGAGATTATAATAGGAAATACATCAAGAGGTGTTCCAACTCGTTCTTCTTTTAAAAATTTATGTGCTACTGTCGTATTTCTTTCTCAAGTTGAACTAAAATATATTGATGAAGTCCTAAGAGATGACTCATGGGTCATTACAATACATGAAGAGTTAAATCAGTTTAAAAGAAATGAGGTATTAGAGTTTGTTCATAGACCTTTTGACCGTTTAGTGCTTGTTACTAAATGGGTCTTTAGAAATAAGTAGGATGAAAATTGTATCATTGTTAGAAACAAAGCTAAATTAGTGGCCAAAGGTTTCAACCAAGAAAAAAGAATCGATTATAAAGAAACCTTTACTCACATGGCTAGATTTGAAGCCATAATGATACTCCTTGTCTTTGTATCTTTTAAAGATTTTAAGTTATTTCAAATGGATGTTAAAAATATTTTTTAATAGTTTTATTTATGAAGAAGTGTATGTTGAAAAACTCTCTGGTTTTAAAAATAGTTTTTTTCATTATCATGTTTTCAAACTTTCTAAAGCTCTTTATAGACTAGAACATGCCCCTCGGGCTTGGTGTTAGAAACTTAGCTCTTTCCTTATTTTGAATAATTTTTTAAAAGGCAAGGTTGATACCATATTAATTTTTAAGTATTTTAAAAATAATTTTCTTATAATTCAAATTTATGTTGATGATATAATTTTCGATTCAACAAATGAATCCTTATGTGAATCTTTTGCCAAAAGTATGAGTCAAGAATTTGAGATGAGCCTGATAGGTGAATTAACTTTTTTCTTAGGATTGTAAATAAAATTATTAAATGATGGTATCTTTATTAGTCAAATTAAATATACCTTAGACTTATTAAAATATTTTGGTATGGAAAATGCTAAAACCATAAATACACACATGAGCACTTCTACAAAATTAGACTTAGATAATAAGGGAGAAAATTTTAATTAAAGAACATATAGAGGAACGATAGGTAGCATGTTGTATTTAATTGTTGCTAGACCAGATATAATGTTTAGTATTAGATTTTGTGCAAGATTTCAATCTAATCCTAAACTTTCTCACTTTAAGATAGTTAAACGAATATTTAGATATTTAAAAGGAACCTCTAAATTAGGTTTATGGTATCCTAAATATAAAAATTTTGATTTACTTATGCACATGCCAATTTTGGAGGGTATAAAATAGATAGAAAAAATACTACTTGGATATGTCAATTTTTAGGGCATGCTCTTGTTTCCTGATCTTTCAAGAAACAAAATTTGATTGTTTTATTTATAGCTGAAGCTAAATATATTGTAGCTAGTGCTTGTTATGCCCAAGTTATTTGGATGAAGAATACCTTAGAAGATGTGACAACAAGTATAATATATTTAACTAAAAATCTTATCCAACACTCAAGAACTAAACATATTGATATTAGACATCATTTTATTAGAGATCATATGAATAATCATAATATATATTTAGAATTTATTGGTGATAAGCATCAATTAATAGATATTTTCACTAAGCCATTAAATGAAGAGTAATTTGATTTTATTAGAAGAGAGCTAGGAATGCTAAACCATCTAAATGCATGATTTGCTATTTTATGAATTTCTTGAAATACATGATTTGCTATTTTACAAATTTCTTAAAACTCTCCTAGATTTATTAGATTTTTTAGCTCATCTTTAAGATAACCTTATGGATTTCTTAGATTTCAGAATTTACATCCATAAGATTGAAGTTGAAAGCCCTTCTTAGTAATAAGATTCTTTTTCACACCCCTCATTCGTTTCTTCTTCTTTCTTATTCACAAAAGGGAGAAAAAATTTTTTATAAGAAAATTATGTCTCTTATCCTATTTTACTAAGGGGGAGCAATGATATACTAAATTTTTAGATATATATAATCAATATTTATTTTTTTACAAATATGAAAAAATTGGACATATTATGAGATTTTATACCTTAAAATTATTTGCTCAATATTTCAACTTTTTTGTTGACGATAAAGAGGGAGAAATAGCATATTGATGACACATGTAAGAAAAATGGTAAAATTGGTATTTATCTTTTTATTGATAAACAAAGGGGGAGAAATGATTGATGATTTAAGATAGAAAATTTAAAATTAATATATGACTAATGTATGAATTTAAATGTAATGTTGTATACTTAGAAAATCTTTGATGATTTGATGATTGATAACTTAAAGCAAACATGCTTGAAATTAATATTACATTATTTATGAAATTGATAAATGAATGTAATGTTGTACTCTTTTATGAAAACTATTTGAAATGTTGTATCATGATATATGAATTCAAGAGTGGTTGGTTCTCTTGAATTTAAGCCTACTCTATTTGAATTATAAAATGGACATAGGGGGAGTTAAGGTTAACTCCAATCATCACCAAAAAGGGGGAGATTGTTGAATCTCAGATTTTGATGATGAAATCAATTGATAGTTTGTTGATCTAACATATGTTTTTGAAAAAGTAATGCATAATCGACGAAAAATGAGTTACAACCAGATATTGGGCTAGAATCAAGTTCGGACATCGGGCCGAGGTTCGGACGATGCAATGGGAGCTCATCGGGAGTTCACTAGGAGTTTGCTGAAGGGATCGAGAAGCTCGTTGGGAACATGCTGGGAGATCGTTAAAGAAGACCATAAGACTCATCGAAAGATTACTAGAGGTTGCCAGATTGTCGGGAGTTAGGTCGATTGTTGAACTTAATGGTCTTGTAATGTTATAATCAGTGAGTTGTAATTAGTTTAGAGACCTAATTGAGTTAATTTTGGAAGAAATCCAAATTAACTTAAGTGAGACAAACCAGGTCCACTTTTGGGTTTGGGTTGAACTAAGGTTGAGCTCATTGGCTGACTTGGGAAAGGGTCAACTAAAGGTATAAGTCAGGAATACAAAAGTATAGAAAATACTTTTTTGGGATTCCTAGCAGTAGTACCATCAACTAGCAATGGTTGTACCACCCAGGTCAGCGATCGTACCACTCAAGTCTATGGTTGTACCATTGTCACCCTATTTTTAGTGCAGCTTTCGGTGTGGTACCACCAGTGCTGACGATTGTATCGCCTGTACCCATATTTTCTAAATACATTTAAAGCCAATTGGGACCTATAAATACCCCAAGTCTTCTTACTTTAAGGACAAGAAATTTGGCAAGAAAATTGATAAAAAAAATACTAAAATTATGTAATAAAAAAGTGGTCAAGGGAGTGAGAAAGAAAGTGTTGTAATCCTTGTAAAGGTCTTGAGAATTCTCCTTGTTTGTTGCTAGTGAAATACTTTTAAGGTTCCTCTCTTAAACCTATGAAAAGAAGAGATTGAAAAGTACAAGGGTTTGGTGTTCACCTGAAGAAGATCAGTAGTGGACACTGACAAGCCTTAATGAAGGGGACATGAGAAGTAGATGTAGGCCAAGTTGTAGCTGAACCACTATAAACTATGAGCATCTCTTAACTTTTCTTTTTGAAGTTACATGGTCTTACTCGAGCTTTCCTTTAGCAAGATTATAACTTAGTATCGTTCTATACTTTTATTGCTCACTTACTCAACTTGAACGAAACACTTTTGATTTTTACTTTTACTTCAAACGAAAGTTTTCTTTAAATCGAGATTTCAGCACTTGCATTAATTTACCCCCCTCTTAGTGTCAATTGATCATAACAATCATATCATACACACCTTAGCAAAATAGTATCTAAAAAAAAATAAGAAGACCATACTTAGTATAGTTCGATGCATGTTAAAGAGAAGAAGAAATCTTAAAGAATTTTGGAAAGATGTTGTTGCTTATGTAGTTTATTTGCTTAATAAGTTTTCGATAAAGCGAATTAACAATGTTACACTAGAATAAGTATAGGTTTTATAGAAACTAAGAGTCAATTGTTAGGACCAAAATCAGAACTAAGAAGGGAGGATGGGGTGGGTGAATTAGTACTTTTAAAAAGCTTCCATTGATTTTAAGATTTGTTCAAAAAAGCTCGTAATCGAAAGCCGTTTAAACTTGAAAATGATTATAGGACTATAATGAGCAAGTAAAGCAATTTACAAAGTGATTAAATAGCAAAGAAAAAAGGTACACCAATTTTATAATGGTTCAATCGTTGTGACCTACTCCACTCCCGATAGCACATATTGCCTCTCTAGGAGAGAGCATCGAGGGTCGCAGCTGGAGTGGAGGCACTGGCTGTAGGCAATGGAGAAAGGAGTGGTTGGTTGGTGCATTGATCACAGTGTTCAATGGCAAGATATGAGGTTGGATTGGATGACGATGCAGCCTCTAGGATGAGGCAGAGAAATCCAAAGGCAGGTGACTCAGCCTAGGACTTCCGATAAACATGATTATGGTTCAGCCTCACAAAGGAGTGGCAACAGAGTGCAGCCCAGGTGAAGGTGGAGGATGATAGTGACCCCGGCTCTTGGAGCTGTGAGTCTAGATGGGAGAAGGAGGGCGACGATGGTTGAGATGGCATCGTTAGTTTTATAGCAAAGGAGGGCACAAGTGTCGATAGGGAGGTGGAAGGAGGAGGTGCAATAGAATAGGTGGCAACTTCCCCACGTGTCCTCTTTCGCTAAAGCAGATTGGAGAAGGAAGAAGGGGTTTGGTGAGAAGAAGAGGTCGGGCTCTCTTTGCCAATTTTAGCATGTCACCATGAGATTGATGAAAAGCTATCATTGGATAGCGAAGGTAGAAGGGGTAATCTCTCTTAAAGAGAGAGAAGCTCTGATACTATGATAAAATAGAATGTGATAATAAAACCCGATGAAAGTTCATTGTACATCAACTATTTATATAGGTTAAGGAAGATGATTTCCCTCAACTGATCAGCGAGATTTCCTCATGCAGTTGGGGAAATATTATATGCTATCAAGCAGAACCCTACTTATGCAGCGATCATATTCGGCAGGTGAGCAGGTGTGGCAAGCGAGCAGACATGACGGGCGAGTAGGATCAACAGAGGGGTAAATAGGTGCGATGGGCGATTGTCTTCAGTGGGTGAGTAGGTGCAACGAGCGAGCAGGATCAACAGAGGGGTGACAGGCAAGTAGGTTTAAAAAAGGAGAGGAGGAGGAAATCGGTCATGGTCGAAGGCAACACTCAGATCTCCTCTGGAGCACCATCGATCTTATGCACCACTAATGTTGCCATTGGTCTACCGTACACAATGCAGCCGGATGGGAGGAAAGCAGTTTATGCGAAAATCGTGAAGTTTATATGAAATTAATAATTTTAAAAATAATAAAATTATTTTTTATCTTTTCTATTTATGCCCTTTTTGCATATGACAGCACATGTGATTTTTTTCATCAATTAAGTTAACAATGTAAAGAGAATTATGGTTAAATATTTCACTTTCATAAATATATTGATCACATTGCTATATTTTAAAGTATAAAGATCGAGATACTAATCATAATTAGTTATAAGAGATAATCTGTAATTACTCCCATGTTAACTTGAAAATGTTACCATGGTTTCATATATCATTCTTAATGTTTTTATTGTGTGCTGCTTCCACGAGTGATTCCTAGGTCATGTATTTGGATTTGAGGCTATTAAAGTCATGCTTCCA
Source organism: Ensete glaucum (assembly GCA_021527575.1). Lineage (NCBI taxonomy): Eukaryota > Viridiplantae > Streptophyta > Magnoliopsida > Zingiberales > Musaceae > Ensete > Ensete glaucum. Next base: position 33,651,946 of record CM038555.1, read on the forward strand.
GTGAGAACTATACATGAGCTTTGCAAAATACTTTGTTATAAACCCTACTAATTAGTTTCCATCTCCTTTGTTTTTTTATTTCAATTTTTCCTTTTGATCTTGCTAGTATGAAAAGGTCTATACCATTGTCATTGTCATGTTCATGTAGGTAGGCGAACACATAGAATGTTCGGAATACAACTTAGGATAGTGAATCATGAATTCTTCCAAATCATTTGTTTTAATTGTATTGGATGAGTTCTCAAAACTTTGGCTTTTTTCTCACAAACAGTATTCCTTTGGGAGCTATTTTACCCATTTATCCTTGGACAGCTAAGCCACTGTTGCTGGGTGATTCGTCATATCTAAGGAGTCAGCATGACGTGGTCCGACCCGCACACACAGAATCAGCTTTGCAGGACATGGAGCTCGGGGAGACACGAGGAGCCTGCTTGGCTCAGGATGTTCTAGTCATCTAGGGGCTTCTCCCTTATCCCATGGTCGGGTCCCTGTAAGAAAAGATCTTTATCGGGGGGAGATCCTCCCAACGAGATCCCTCCAATGGCTAAGTTAGTCTTGTGGATGAGAGTGTCTCCGGCACCTCCCGACGTCAGAGCTTTCTTTCGGTATGTCTTGTAAGAATGGAGAGAGACAGAGAGCGCCTCCTTGAGAGCCCCCCCAAGGGTGGCTTTTATACCTGTCCGCCGATGGTCGGTCGTGCCTCCTCTCATCATTCCTCTAATGTTCTCTGTTAGGATATTTAATACTGCAGGCACCGTCCACGGTCATTCATACTGCGAGTGAGCGTGTTGCGTGTGGTTCTTGCCCTACTGTCGTGCAATCTCTTCTGATTCCTCAAGATTTGATGGAGATTGTGTGGCGCCAGACGACGTTACGCATTGGGCTCCTCCCCTCATTATGGCGCATCATTTGCGGGTGTCAAGGATCCTATCGCTTACCCAGTTAACTGGTCCCACTTCTAGTCTGGATGCACCTAGGCCACATCGACCAATCGGGGAGGGGATCCATTATTACCCATATCATTCTCCCCTCCCCCCCCACCCTTCAGATTTGGAGTTTTCATGTGGGGTGATATGTATGTTTGTATGGAGTAGCATCGCCTGGCTATTGTTAGGTCCGAAGTCGGCATGATTATCATGCAACCATCAGGCTTCATGGGGGAAGTCTTTGGTCGAGGTGAAAAGTTCGTTGGAGGGAATGGTTGGGAACAGGATCCCTCAGACGAGGTTGAGAGCTCGCTTGGAGGTGCTCATCACTGAAAGCCCTTGGGCGAGGCTGAGAGCTCACTTGGAGATGCTTGGGACTGAAAACCCTTAGGCGAGGCTAAAAGCTCACTTAGAGATGCTCGGGATTGAAAGCCCTTGGGCGAGGCTGAAAACTCGCTTGAAGATGCTTAAGACTGAAAGCCCTTGGGTGATGCTAAAAGTTCACTTGGAAGTGCTCGGGATTGAAAGCCCTAGGGCAAGGCTAAAAGCTCACATAGAGATGCTTGAGACCGAAAGCCCTTGGGCGAGGCTGAAAGTTGGCATGGAGATACTCAGGACTTAAAGCCCTTAGGTGAGGCTGAAAACTTGCTTGGAGATGCTCGGGACTGAAAGCCTTTGGGTGAGGCTGAAAGCTCACTTGGGGGTGCTCAGGACTGAAAGCCCTTGGGAAGAGGCTAACAGCTCGCTTGGAGATGCTCGGGACTGAAAGCCGATGGGCAAGGCTGAAAGCTCACTTGGAGATGCTCGGAACTGAGAGCCCTTGGGCGAGGCTGAAAGCTCACTTAGAGATGCTCGGAACTGAGAGCCCTTGGGTGAGACTAAAAGCTCACTTGGAGATGTTCGGGACTGAAAGCCCTCAGGCAAGGCCGAAAGCTCGCTTAGAGATGCTTGGGACTAAAAACCCTTGGGCAAGGCTGAAAGCTTGCTTGGAGATGCTCGAGGACATCGAGCAACCTGATTTCTGGTGGGGAGATCTTTCTTGGGATTGATGATGATTTGTTCGTCGATCAAGACCCTTCCAAAGATGGCATGTGGCCCGCATGATAACTCATCAAGCGCGGAGCAGGAAGCATCATAATGAGCTCTCCCACTTTTTTGGGGGGAGGCGAAATGGCAATTGGTGTTGAGGTGAGGTATTAATCCTCCCCAGTTCCTTCGCAGTCTTCCTCTACTCTTTCCTTGGCTTCCTTCTTCTCTGTCACTATTGCTTTCTATCATTTTCGGCATTGGCTTCGCTGACATTTCCTTCCTTTGACCCCCTTTTTCTCCCCTGACAGTCTCTCGAGTAGGTCGGATGTCTTCGACCTCCTCCCAATCTGAGTCCCGTTCGGTCAAGGTTTCGACCCATAGGTCTAGAGCCTTAAGTCGTCCCTCCAGGAATTCTAGGTCGATCGCCATTGTTTCATCATCCGGGGGTGCAGCTCTAGCTAACCCTGGGGCCGCAGATGCCTTCGCTATGATGTGGTCCTATTTTAATGTATACTCGATCATGACGACCCATCGATTGGTGGAGGTGACGAAGAACTATTTTGTTCCTTTGGAGTACGAACTCCATGTGCCCCTATGATACTTTTTCGAGCAGCTTCAGTCTGTCGATTGACACCCTTGAAGTGGGTCTAAGGTTCCCGCTGCATCCCGTGATTAAGGCGTGCCTCAAAAGATGGCAAATTTCTCCTTCCTAGATGGTGCCCAACTCGTGGCGCTATCTGATGGCTTTCTTGTGGGAAAGGTTATAGGTCGGGCATAGTGGTAACCCATGAGTTGTTCATGGCTTGTTTCCGACTAAGTCGGGGGCAAGCCGAGTAGTACCTGACTACTCGTAATGGATTCCGAGGGGAGGTGCACCTTCTAGCAACAAAGGCTAGAAGTTGCACTTTTTCTTCATCTCTTGCCGTTAGGGCAAGAGCTTCCCAATCGAGTGGACATCTCAAATGGTGGACAACTTGGTCCCGGCGCTTTCGGCTAATGAAACCGAACTGGTCGAGATCTTCCGAGGGATCCTTTCTACTTCCAGAGGGTGAAGGACATGAACAAGGCCTGGCTAGCCAAGGCATGACTTAGCATGGCCCCTCAGGGTATGTTTTTCCAGTTTGCTTATTATGCTAAGTTTTTCCTAATTGTACCTTATCGTGCAGAGATGTTCAACCTTGGAAAGATGAAGTTCGGTGATGAAACGGGTAGTGGATCTACTGTTCTATCGACTACCAGCACATTTGCCACCATAGGAGTTGCTGGTTCCATGATTGAGAAGTACCCTAGCGTTGAAGAGGAGGCAGGTCTAAGGAAGGGTATCAAGAAGACGACCTCTGAGCATCCTGGAGATGTCTTAGGGAGCACCATGAGGTCCCCTACTAAAAAAAGGGAAGGGGGTGGTGGAGATTGAGGAGGCCCCCAAGCGAGGGTACACCATCCGGGACCTATGCGAGGTGGTGGACCGGGTGGGGGGCTGATAAGTATTTTGTCTCCATCATGACATAGGTGAAATCCATTGACAGCGAGGACCCTCTTGTGCCGAGGTGGTCAGCCATCTTCGGGTCATTCTAGGTGTGGACAGAGGGCCCACTGGCTGGGGAATACCTGCGAGGGCTCTACACCCCATCCTTGCAAAGCAAGTATATGAGTGCTCCTTTGAGGAGCTTATGAACAGGGCCGGGAAGTCAGTCGTTTGGGTAAGCAGCCATTCTCTTTTCTCCCACTCATTTTCTTTCTGCTTCTAAGCTTTGCTCCCATTTCCTTGCAAGGGATTCACTTCGTTAGTGCCCTTATTGATCGGGTCCATGATGCGGGTCAGTTAGTGTGTGTTAGAACCCTAATGGAATCCTAAGCTCGGGAGTGATCACTATAGGGGATCGGCCTCCTTGGAACTCTATAGGGGTTCCCTCCTCTAAATTGCTGCTCAAAAGCTACAGAAAATATGCTTCTATTAATGATAAAAAGTGAAGGATTACAAGGCTATTTATAAGCCTTCTAACCCTAATTCTTAAGAGGACTCTGACTTCAATACTTCTACCCCTAACCAACTCTAAAAGCAACTCCTGATGTAACTCTAAGTCCCACCTCCAGTAGACCCATCTAGGGGTGGTCAGTTGCTTTATTATTTCCTAACCCTACTCTAACTTAATTCCCTCCTCAACCAACCCCCTTTTTAACTAGGATAAGGGGTGATTAATTAGGGAAACATGCATCTTACTCTCCCTTCAAATATCTTTTTCAACTATTTCTAACCTAGCCGACCTCCTTACTTTCCTTAACAGGGGTCAACTAGATAAGATTACATAAATGCCTCTTAGATTTTGTATGATTGTCCTCTTCAATGAAACTAAATTAGGACTCTCTAACTAGAGTCCTAATAGTGCGGACCCAGCATGAGAGAACTTTGGTGCTTCGGGCTGCCAATAAGAAGCTCAAGCTTGGTGCCAACCAGGAGTTGGTATGACCATTGAGTTTCATGCAAAAGGCTGGAGGAGGACGTCAAGAAGCTACAGGTGGAGCTGGAGTCCCTCAAGAACTAGCGAAGGGGGCTCAAGGAAGAAGTTGGAGTCATGCACTCCAGCTTGGATGGGGCTTGGGATGACCGAGCCCGTCTAGAGGGAGATGTGCTGTCGCTGCGCGAGGCAGTGACACTTCTTGAGGCCAAGCTAAAGGCTAAGGGGCCAAAGGCAGTGGCTACCTATAAGGTATCCTGAGGATTTGAGTCAGGCCTTGAGAAGATGGGGCGGGTCAGCTATGAGTTCGGGTACTAGGTGGCACTCAAACAGTTACGGGGGAAGCATTTGGAGATAGAGATCAAGTAGGACCCGTTCGCCGAATGTCCTGAGGACGCCAACGTAGGGATAGATCTCAACCATCTCTTCAATGATAGTACCCCCTAAGAGAAGTAGTTGACCTTGTAATAGCTTTTTATTTGTATGTTGGGCGCTGAAGCCCCACTTTGTATTGGTCGGGCGACCACTTGATATAGTTTTTCTGCTCATTAAATAAAACTTGCCTTTTGAACATCTCCCTTTATCACTTGAATTGCCTTAAGGCGCTTTACGTCCTTGATCTGTTGTTTAGACATAGAACTTTCTTAAGTTTAATACATGCTAGGCCCGAGACAGAACCTCCCCTTCCAATGTCACTAGGGTGAAAGTCCCATCTCGATGATTCGTATGATGCGATAGGGCCCCTCTCATCTTGGGGTGAGCTTTTGATGAGAATGTCTGGGGTCACTAACCTCGGCTTTCCTGAGGACCATGTCTCCCATGTCGATTGGTCGGAGTCAGATCCTACGATTATAGAGTCCAGCGACAGCCTATTGGTAGTGTAGAGTCTTTAAGTGTACCTCGATTCTATGTTCCTCGAACAGGTCGAGGTTCTCACTGAGGCCTACTTTTGATGCTTCATGGGTGAAGTTTTTAATCCCAGGGTCGGGAAGACCACTTCAGGCGGTAAGACGACCTCATTGCCAAAGGCCAGACTATAGGATGACTCTCCTGTAGGGGTCTTCGGAGTCATCCGTAGAGCCCATAAGACACTTGAAAGCTCCTCAACCCAGGCTGTTAGAGCGCCTGCCACTCTTCTCCTCAGTCCTTCGAGTATATTTCTGTTGGTTACCTCGGCCAATTCATTGGCCTGTGGGTGGGCCATCGAACTAAATTTTAGTTGAATCTAGTAGCTTTGGTAGAAGGCCTTAAACTTAAGGTTGTTGAAATATGTCCCATTATCTGTTGACTATGGTCTTTAGGATGCTGAACCTCATAATGATGTTATTCCAGATGAAGCCCTCCACCTACTTCTTGGTGGTCAAGGCTAAAGGTTCAGCCTCGACCCAATTGGTGAAATAATTTACCCCGACGATCAGGAACTTTCATTATCGTGTAGCTTATTAGAATGGGCCGAGGAGGTCCATTCCCTATTGCGCAAAAGGCCATGTACAGTGGGTCGGGGAGAGTGGCAAAGCTGGCTGGCAGGGGATGCAGGTGTGCTTCTAACATTCTATGTATTTTTAAACATAGGTTATTGCATCTGCTTACATGGTTGACCAATAGTACCTGAGGTGGAGGATTTTGAAAACCAGGGTGCATCCTCCGATGTGTTCGCCGCATATCCCCTCATGGAATTCGGAAAGCACTACCTCAGCTTTGGATTTTGATAAGCAGTGTAGTAAGGGCTAGCTAAAGGCTCTTCTATAGAGGCATCCGTCGATGATGTCATACCATGCTTCAGTCCTTTTGACATAACGAGTGGTCTCTTTGTTTGTCACGAGAGTCGCATCCCTCTTATAGTGTAGTATTTCCTCCCTCCAGTTTGGATGAGCGACTGTTGTTGCCTCTTCAATAGTAGCGATCGTCGGTCGATGGACGCTGGGGATGGTTGACAACTCGACATCGGTGGTGTCGGCGGAGGCTGATTTGGCCAGGGCGTCGGCCCTGGAGTTCTCGACATAAGGGATCTGAGAGATTTTAAAGTACTTGGTAATACCTATCAGTCGCACGAGCTTCAGCGAGATATCGAGTCATGTTCAGCTCTCGAGCCTCGAAACTCCCGTCGATTTGGTCAATGACTAGTTGGGAGTCGGTGAACACCTTCAGGTGCTCCGCTTATAGCTCAATCACTAAACTGTCATGGGCTTAGCTGATTTTGCCTAAGCCATGTGGCACCCATGCATGTCCATCCATAAAGGTCAGCCCTCCCCGAGATTTCCTAGAGTCCCTTAGACTTACAAAAGAGAAAACGGGCCAGAAGAAGCAATTCCCATGGGATCCACAAACAACTGCTCAAGCAAACACTTTATAAAGTCAAATACAAATTACACCCATGGACATTACAAACTCAAAAAGGTTGCACACAAAGGATAATGGTCCATTACAGACCGAAGTCCCCATAAGTGCTTACAAGATATACTTATATTTACAAGCCAAAATTGGCAATAATACAAACTAAACTCGGGCTGCTAAGCCTATTGCAAGCCCGCTACTTGTTGTATAAGATATGTACATAAACCGAGGGACATGGACAAACACGAGCATTTCATTGAACATCTTATTTACATTATTGTCCGTGACATTCTCCCCCACTTATTCCTTCGACGTCCTCGTTGAAGCTACTGTAAACGCTGCATCTCCTCAGATTCTGTTGAATCTTCAATCTTCTGCTTTGGCTACAAAATGTCCCTTTGGCTCCCAGCCGCTCTCCACCACTGTTTTTGAGTAGTCGAACTCTGATCCACCATGCTGCTTCAACTCACCAATGACTGAATCTGGTATGGGGTTGGCTGAGTTGTGCTGATCCTTATTGGTTCTCGCAGATCCCTCTGATGAAGAAAAAGATCTGCCTTATTATGTGCCAGTATCGCAATACACTCATATTGCTTAAACTGGATGGATGCTTGTTGGAGCTTTAATGAGTATCGCCTCGCAGACTTTGAAGTTTTTAAGGTCCTTCCTCCACAATGTTTACCCATTGAACCTTTTTTCACTGTTATTTATCACTTCCAAGTATGTTCGCATCACTTCTAATTTCGATTAGTCCATTGGGAAATGAAGTAGAAAATCTACTCTCAGTAGTACTGATTACCAGTGGTGAGGATTTGACAACTATTGTCTTCCATAAGCTTTCTTTGAAGGGTTACTGAACTTATGCAGAGCTCCCCTGCTGGATAAGTAAGAGAACTGAGATACTTGACTTCACCCATTCTCTTCGTAGTTGAGAAGGTAAGGTTACTTGGCTTCGCTCACCTCCTCGAGTGAAGAGGATTGGGGTACTCGGTTTCATCCATTCTCTCGAGTTGATAAAGCAAAGGTTACTCGATTTCGCCTGCCTCCTCAAGTTTGTACTTCATGTATTGAGCTGGTTACTAACATTCGCTCGCTCTTTGCTCATACTTATGAAGCACTTGAAGTGTTTGCACTCCTTGCATTGAGTTAGCTATTGTGATTCGTCATCTCACTACCATTAAACTTCTGGAATGCAAGAAGTTTTGCCTGAAAAGAGCAAAAAGTTTACCCCAACTTAGAGTCCCCCAACTTGGAGTAAGTCCTCCTAGCAATTCTCCTTGATCGATGGAAAGATAAACTATAACTCTTATGCATGGCCTCCGCCATCATGTTATAGGGCTCATGCCAATTCTGTTCTCCTTAGCTTCCTTGGTAGCAACGTTCGCTTACTCGGCTTTGTCCTCCTACTTGCTAGGCTCCCTTAAGCGAATGTGAGCATTGAAGCAGTCCAACTCTCTAGTTGCTACGATTATACTTTTGTATAATCAAGTCCCCTCCATGGGACTCACTGGTACTTGCAATCTAACTACTCCCTCGGTGGTACACAGCCGTCATATGCTAACGACCAAGGCTTTCATATGATGCAAGCTTTGATGCATACACATGGAAGACCCGCCTCTGCGGTACTATGGCATTCACTCTTTGAATCCACAACCCTTCTTGTCATTGCATTATTCACCAAGTGGAGTTCCCAGCAGCTCCTGATCATTCACATGATCACGTCTCCCTCCATGAGACTCACTGGTACTTGCACTTGGACTTCTTCCTCAGTGGTATACTGCTCCCAAACGCTGATGACTAAGGCTTTCATCCAATGCAAGCTTCGATGTACACACGAAGACCTGCCTTTGCGGTACTATGACATTCACTCCTTGAATCCATAGCCCTTCTTCTTATTGTGTCGTACACCAAAGTGGAGCTCCTAATAACTCCTGATCATACCTTCGTATGATTTTGTCCCTCATGGGACAAGATTGCCTGTATTGCATTACCACGAACTATTCCACCACGATCCGCTGCACCATGTCGCCTCCCGATGACATCTCCATTGCATACAGATTCTCATGTGATGAACTCGGACTATGACTTCTCCACATGTGGCCTCTGCCAACACATCATAGGGCCTCCGCCATCTCCGATTTGTAGTTCGCTCCCTTGGCAATTCACCTTCATCCACCCATTCTTGGGTCACACCTGGATGAAGCATAGCTCTAGGATAGTCTGTCGCCTAGTAGCTCATGAAGTCCCCATGACTTCGCTAGAATTGATGCACCATTGTCCGGATCCTGGGCCTCTATCCCCTACCAGCACAATCTCTGTTATGCATAACTTATTCTTGACAACTCGAATGACAATACTGTGGTATATTCTTTAAGAGTACTCACCTCTGTGTCCTCTTGCCTCATGCTAAGGTCTCTTGATCCTAACTTTACCTTCGGAAGTTGAATCATCTTAGTTACTCTGTCAAATGCATCTCTGAGGTAGCTTACATGTGCCTTGAAGCTCCCTTCATCTTTGGCACCATGCAAAATAAGTCTGTCCCATCAGGATGAAGAACCCATGGAATGACATGATCCCACCCTTGCCTCTACAAGAGTTCATGCCCTTGACCTCTGTCCAAGGAAAGCTCCGTGCCTCCGCTCCATGTTCCATCTTCTATGTCGACTCTCTTCATACAACTTGGATACTTCACCAAGTTCCACCCAAGTTGCTCTACTCCTCAATTTGCATTGAGTTGATAGTGGCTCTCGCGTCCACTATTCCACGGGTCAGCCCTCCATTGAGTTCGATTTCTGCATCGACTTTAAGTGTGCCTTCATATGATGTTGTCTTGGATTGCTCCCCCACTTGATCTCGAAATGCATCCACCAATGCATTACCTCATTCGAGATCATACGATGATTCCACATTACTCACTCAGCCAATTGAGCTTTATGGAGATATAGCCTTGAGAAACTCTTCCTTAATATGTGTAGTTCGTTGCACATGATTCTCCCACTGGAGAACTTAGACTTATCCCTCCTGGATATCTATCCTACTGGAGCAACTTTTCTCTTTATATACTTCCCACTGAAAGTTTCGGAGACTACCATCCCCTTTAGACTACTCCATCTTGCTGAACTTGTACCTTGTTCTGCCCCCATAAATGCATTTGCTAGATTGCGACCCTCCTCGGAGTGTACACTAGGTTAAATTCACTGAGCACCACCTACCTCTTGAGCATCTGCCCTGCTACATCGAACTTAGAGAAGATTTGACGTAGTGGTTGATCGATGATTAACTTGATGGTGGAGGCCTAGAAGTATGGCCATAACTTTATGGCCATGAGGACCAGAGCGAGCATGAGCTTCTCAATTGGAGTGTATTGCTCCTTGGTACCCTATAAGATATGGTTGGAGTAGTAGACAAGTTGTTGGTTGATCCCATCGAGCTTGATTAGGACCAAGCTGATGGCCCGCTCTGAAGCGGCGAGGTACAGCTTGAGCTAGTTGCTCGAGCTGATGGAGGACATCCGCGGTAAGGGCACGAAGTTGTTAGGATCAAAGTGGCACTCAGGGGGCGGGGGAGGGGGGGTGTTAGTGCTTATAAAAATTTACATGGATTTAAATACTCACTCAATACAATCGTATCAGAAATGCATTTAAGCGTAAAGATGCATGTAAGCATAGAGAAGCGATTAAGCATAAAGATATTTGTAAGAGTGCAAGCAAAGGTAATAGATAGTTAAATAAGAAAGCAATGAAGATGAAGAGCAAAGAAGAGGAGGCAAACTGATTTTATAGTGGTTCGGTCTCGTGACCTATTCCACTCTCGATTCCTCCTCCGTTGAGGTCATCGACTTCCATTATTGATCTTTCTTCAATAGGTGAAGTTCAACTACCCTCTTACAACTCTATTCTCCTTTTACAGGTTTAGGAGATAACTTTTATAAGTCTCTAAGCTCTCCCTTAAATGAAAATTCTACACAAGATAAAAATAAAAAGAAGCTCTCAATTATAATAGCGTTTTCATAAGGCTTTTGCTCTTAATTGCTTGCTATCTTTTAGCAAGAATGTGTGGGATATTTATAGGCTCCAAATGGCTTCAAAAGTGGAGCTAAAATTTAAATTCTAAGTGATCTCGAGGTGCTAGTCTCGAAGACTGTATTATGGGTGGGTCAATCGCTTGATACATCTTCGAAGACTGTATCATCTTGGAGATCATGTCTTCGAAGACCATGTCATCTTGGAGATCGTATCTTCGAAGATCATATCTCATCTGACCTTGGATTACTGAAATGACTTTTATAAAGTCCAAATTAGTCCCAATTAAGGCCTAATGACCTCTTAATTAAGTTAGTAAAATTAACTCTTATTATGATACTAACTATGATACTTAATGTACAATCTTTGTTATCCGATCATCTCCTTGGCGAACTCCCAGCATCTTTCTACTAAACCCCCAGTGAGCTCCCGATTTCCTTTACTAAACTACAATGAACTTCTAGCATTCTTTCAGCGAACTCCCAGTGAGCTCTAGACAACCTGTCGGCGAACTCCCGACGAACTTCTTGACAAATTTCTGATGAGTTCTCGGTGAGCCCCTGACAATTTCGTGCGAACCTCGGTCGACCTCTGACAAACTCTCGGCGAGCTCCCATTGCGTCGTCCGAACCTTGGCTCGATCCTCGAACTTGACTTCGACCCAACATCTGACTGTACTGCCCTTTACTGTTGCAGTTAATCCTGTATTATTTTCTTAACACATCAGTTAGATCATAAAACCCAATTGATTTCATCATCAAAATCATAGATTCAACAGAGGTGGGTCTTCAGCTCCTGGAAGGCTTGATCACACTCAGGGCTCCAACTAAAGCTTTTATTCTGTTTCAATGTTTGTAGAAAGGGGTAACTTCGGTCGCTGACCTGATATATGAACAGCCCGATTACGGCCAACCTCCCGATGAGGCGCTCAACCTCCTTGACGGTCTGGGGGTGGCTTCATGTCAATGATGGCTCTTATCTTTTTCGGGTTCACATCTATCCCTCACTAGTGGATGATAAATCCGAGGAATTTCCCCGATGCCACGTCGAAGGCGTACTTGGCGGGGTTGAGCTTCATTCCAAACCTCCTGAGGTTTTGGAACATTTCGACGAGATCCAAGAGGTGCATCTGTGCTTGTTTGCTTTTGACGATCATGTTATCCATGGAGACCTCCATATTCTTACCTAGTTGATCTTTAGTTGATTGACCATTCTTTGGTAGGTAGCCTCAATGTTCTTTAGTTCAAATGACATCACTTTATAATAGCAGGTTCCCTAATGCATGATGACCCTGAGGTGGAATCCACTGGCTGATCAATCCTCAACAGTGGGTAGTGATCCTTCGGGCAAGCCCGGTTGAGATCAGTATAGTCAACATACATACGCCACTTTCCATTAGCTTTTTTCACAAGAAATATATTGGATAATCAAGTCGGGTATTTGACTTCTACTATGAACCCAGCCTCTAATAGCTGATCAACTTCTTCTTCAATAGCCTTTTGTCGGTCGAGGATAAACTTCCTCAGCCTTTGCTACACTCGGAGGAGCCTCTAGGGTGGTGCTCAATCGATGTTGAGCAATTTTTGGGTGTATGCTTGGAAATGTCACTTGGTGACTAGGCGAAGACATCCGTGTTGCACCCAAGGAAGACTAGGCAGAGTCTCCCTCTTGCCTTTTTTGGGAATAGTTGTTGCTGCCAGGTAGCATCGCCTCGACTCCTACGGGTTGCTCCTGATCTCCCCAGGCCCAGTGCTAGTTGGGAACTTCATACTGCAATGATATGTGGAGACGACCGCCCTTAGCTTATTGAGAGTCGACTGCCCGATGATCACATTGTATGCCGAGGGGAGCTCGACAACCATGAAAGGAACCATGAGGGTCTTAGTTCTTGGCTCGTCATCGAAAGTCATGGAGAGGGTTGTGATGCCGACTAGAGTTATCATATCCCCGGTAAATCTTGTTAAAGTTGAAGTCATAGGGATGAGATCTCAGTTAGTCATGTCGAGCTTTTGAAAAGCATCAAGGTAGAGTATGTCCACGAAGCTCCCTATATCTATCATGATACACTTGACACGGGCGTTTGCAATGTAGGCCATGATCACTAGTGCATCATCATAGTCTAAATATTCACCCTCAGATTCGAAGGTGATCTCAGGATCACACCGTGCACGGGGTCTCTTCTAGACTTCTGTGCAAGCATAAGCTTTCCTCGCCGAGGAGCTGTCGCCACCCACGACCAGGCCACCTACTATGACGTCTATTTACCTCTCCATGAGGCCTTCCAGATGGAGAGACGGCTTGCATGGCTTCCTTATAAATCGGTCAAGGTGACCCCGACGTATGAGGTATTCAATCTAGTTCTTCAAGTCGTAGTACTCCATGGTGTCATGTCTGTAGTCACAGTGGAAGCGATAGTAGCACCCATGGTCACATCCCCAAGTCCTAATTAGATTGGGGGCTTTGAGAAGCCCTTTCTCCTAGATTTGGAGGAAGATCTCGATCCAGGTAGAGTTGAGTGGGGCATTGGGGAGCCGAGGAATGGCCTGCTCGGTTCTCTCTATCCTTTTCCTTGAGAGTGCGGGCAGTGGCCCCCGAGAAGATTCCGCCTGTGGGTGCTTTTGATCTTCACACTTCTCTGCCACCAAGGCTTTGAAGGTGACATATTGGTTGGCTCTTTGTAGCATTTCTGGCATAGTTGTCAGTGGTCACTCCACGAGTGACCAAAAGAGGCGCGAAGACCTGATCTCGATCATGAATGCTTGGATGTCCAAGGACGGGTGCGTATCGGGGATGGCCCTGATCTCTTTTGTGAAATGGGTGACGTATGAGCCGAGGGGCTCATCTTCCTTTTGCCTCATCCTGAGGAGAGATGCGGTGATCAGCTTTGGCCAGGTGCTAGCAAGGAAGTTGGCCTCGAATTCTCTCACGAGCTAGTCGAAAGAGTGGATGAAAGCGAGCGGTAGTCGGTCGTATCATCCTCGATCGATCCCACATACGGTTATCGAGAAAGCCCGACACATTATAGCATTTGACATGCTGTACAAGGCCATCTATACCCTGAATACAGTGACATGCTCCGTTGGGTCAGAGCTACCATCATATGCTTCCAGCACTGGGAGGTGGAAGTGTTGTGGAATGGGCGTATCTTGAATTTCTTGGATGAAGGGAGAGCCACAGAGGGAGCTTTTGACATGCTTGTCCTTTATCCTGATGGTCTTGTGGACATTGTCTATCCACTGATTCACTAGATATAGTTGCGCCCTCAGGGAATTAGTAGAGTCCAAAGAGAGTGTATCGGGGTCTAGCAAACTATGGATTAATGTGTTGGGTGTAGATGTCGGGCATCTAGTCGCATCGCCTGAAGGAGCACGATCAAACTTCAACGGGAACTGAGGTAGGTTGTCGACAGGCTAGGTCGCTAGAGGCTATCCTTCAGGCGATGCAACTAGAGTTAGGGAGGCTGCCTGGGTTAGGGAGGTTGCCTAGCGCTGTGAGCTTGGCTGTTGGGCAAGCTGCGGGATGTAGGGGATGATTTCTTATAGCATTCCCGCTATAGCCTGGACCTGGTTGGTAAGCCCCTTAAAAGCCTCAGGAGCAACCGCCAAGACCCCGAGATTAAGTGGGGATGGAGTTAGTCCAGGGTCATTGAATAGGTACCAGTACCGCCCTAAGGTGCGAGAAGGCAAGTTCCCGTCTCTGAACAAGGGGAGTGGAGGGGGGTTACGGGCTCGCCCCAAGGTCGGTTGCGTTACGGGAGGGACATCTTCCCCTAGGTTGTCGAGTGCTGAGCGTTCTTGTGATATCATACCCTCCTTCTAGTACCAAAATATTGTTGGGTGATTCACCATGTCCGAGGAGTCAGCACGATGTAGTTTGGCTTGCACGCGTAGAACCAGCTCAACAGGATGTGGAGCTTGGGAAAGACACGATGAGTCTGCTTGGCTCGAGTGTTCTAGTCATCTAGGGGCTTTCTCCCTCGTCCCATGGTCGAGTACCTGCAACAAAAGATCTTCATCAGTGGGAGGTCCTCCCAATGAAGTCCCTCTGATGGCTAAGTTAGACTTGTGGGTGAGAGTGTCTCCAGTGCCTCCCCGGCGTCAGAGCTTTCTTTCCATATGTCTTGTAAGAATGGAGAGAGAGAGAGAGAGAGAGAGAGAGAGAGAGAGCCTTCCTGAGAGTCCCCCTAGGGGTGGCTTTTATACATATCCATCGGCAACCGGTCATGCCTCCTCATCATCCCTCTGATGTTCTCTGTTAGGATATTTAATGTTGTAGGCACCGTCGGTGACCGTTCGTACTGCAGATGAGCGTGTTGCATGTAGTTCCTGCCCTTATATTGTACGATCTCTTTTGATTCCTCAATATTTGATGGAGATTATACGGTGTCCAATGACACTGCGTATTAGGCTCCTCCCCTCATTATGGTATATCATTTACGGGTATCAAGGATCCCATCGCTTACCCTATCAACTAATCTCGCTTCCAGGTCAAAGACACCTAGGCCGCGTCAATCGATCAGAGTGCGGATCCATTATTACCCCTATTAGCCACTATTTTTTTTCCCAAAACATCATTGGGGTTCAGATCGTTCACTACTGATTTGACATTTTAACTCTGTTAAAGGAGACCTATTATTGTCTTTTAAAAATATATGTTTCATGATATTTTTTTTGAAGCCAATGTTTTATAACCCATTTACTATTATATTAGTTCATTGATTTTTAAAAATAATATTTTTAATTTTAATTATCTCATTATTGGGAGGATTCTATTCTTGATAAAGTATTTTTAGTTGTTGATTGATAGACAGACAATGAGACATCAAGTTTGAGTACAAATCATTTATCAAATAGCTCAAGGTTTGATATTTTTTCCATTCACTTAAATGACTCATTTTATTATAATGAAGATGATGATAGTGGTGCTGTCTTTGAAAACGAATTAGCTAAAGAAATATTAGAAGAATAGATTAAAAGTGATATAAACCTAATATTTATGATGCATTAGTTGTTGTTGATCGGTCAGTTCTTTTAAATAAAGATATGTATGATAATGTTGGATAAGTATTTATTGAATACAATTAGAGTTAATATAATTATATATTGTTATCAATTCCTTTAACTAAAAATGATGATTGTTCATATAATGATCTATTTCTTGGTCAGATATGATATTTGAATTATGTTAAAGTTATATATATATATAACCCAAATAATGTCTTTGTATAAGTGTTTCAAGGTAGACTGAATTTAATGATAATATCAATAAGATCAAATTTATCTCAACTTGAATTTAAAAATATATATATTATTTTATATTTAAGTTTATCATATTTTAAAGATGACATATAGATGGGATGAATCTTGTAAAGATCCCGTCATCAATTGACCTTTCATTGTTTATAATTTAAATTTATCTTTGATGACACAGATATCCTTTATGATTTATGATATCAAAATATATTTTTTTATTTTTATATGATTAAAATATTAATATAAAAAGGGAGAAATAGTAATATGTTACTATGATATCACTCTATTCTTTTTAATGATAATAAAGAGGGAGAAGTAGTAACTATTATCTTTTTATTAATAAAGAGAGAAAAGTAATGACTTATGCATGAATAGGTAGAATCGTGATGGCTTACTTATAATTTTTTTATTATTATACAACTAATGTTTGATTTATACAAATAGCATATAATTATATTTTGATTGATATTATATATTGATAATGGTTGAAATTTAAAATTAGAAATGATTATGATTATAACTTGAAATTTGAAACTTGATAAGATCAAAATTATTTAAATTTGAATTTAGTATATACAGTTAAAAGGATATATAATTATTTAAATTCAAGTTTATCATAACTTTTTTAAAATGAAAAATAAATATAAGAGTTCTATTAAAACTTTATCATCAATTGGTTTTGATTATAAAAAATAGAAAGATTATTGAATCTTAAATTTTAATGATAAAACTAATTAATAAATTTATTTGACTAATATACTTTTGAGATAAGTAAAGTAGAAAATACTTCAATTATCGACTCGGACCACTGAAGGGCTAATTATTGAGCAAGAGAGTTGAATATTTTGTTGGAAAATTATCGTGTCAAAAATTGGAGATCGAGTCGAAGGATTGATTGACATGCCAAAAATCAAACTTTATACTAAAGGTTCAAGCATCATGTTAGAAGGATCGAATATTGCGTAAAAAGATTAGATGTCATGAGAAAGTCGATTTGCCAGTGGAATAGGTAATATGTCGAAATAAAAGATAATGTGTCGAAGGTCCAAACAAAGTGCCAAAAGATCAGATGACATATCGAAATAATGTACAACAAACCGAAAATTTTGTACATATATCGTATGTGTAGATGATTTGTAAGAGTCTTGATCGAAATCATTATGGGTCAATTTGAGTTAGTATTAGGCTGAAATCATACCAATTTATCAAGAAATTTATTAGACTTGAACCAGAACTAAATTAGGCTTGTTAAAAGGCCAAATCAGTGGCCTAAACAAGCTTTTGATGGTATTGTCAAGCCTAGGAAGTAGTTATGCCTAAGTTAGTCGACAAGCATTATTTATGCTTTATCAACGTTTTCGATAATGGTACCACCTTTATCGATGATAATATCACCAAAGTCCATATTTGTAGCCTGGTTACAATGGTAGTACTGTCCAGTGCCGATGATAATAGGACTTGCACTCCAAAATTTCGGAGATTTAAATTTTTGACTCCATTCTTGAAACCTTTTGGAGCCTATAAATACTACACTCAGGTTTGTTTGATGGAATATTTATTCCTAAGTAAAAAGGTATTTTAGTTTTCTACTCCACTTAAGTTTAGTTATAATTCTAAGTTATAGAATATGAAAGATCTCATGTAAAAATAAAGCATGAAGATTATATCCTTAGCCTAAAAAGGGAGAAAGATGTAACAAGAGTAATTGATATTCATTCATTGAAAAGAAGATTGATAGTGAAAATCGATAATCTCGATAGAAAAGAAATTAAAAATAAACATATATCGAGTAGATTAAATCGTTATACATTGATTTGTCATAAATTTAGATTTCAAAATATATTGATTTATCGATAGAGTTTTAAAATTTGATTTCAAAATATATTGATTTATCGATAGAGTTTTAAAATCAATTAAAGATTATAATGCACTAATTTACCTTCTCCATCAGATCCTAACACTTATTGTGTCAATATTTATCTTGTATCTTTTATGTCAAAGATGATGCTTCTATCACTTTCAAAATATAAAGAAGACTCATGCTCCATAACCTGTCCAACACTCACTAAGTTATGATGTAGATAAGGTATAAATAACACATCATGAATTTTTCAAGACCTCCTTCTGTTTGGACTACAATTGTATTTGTTTTCTTTGACTTTAATAAGTGCATTATTGGACATTCTAACTTTAGATTGAAATAAGATGTTCATATAAAGAAAAATATCTTCTTTCGTTGTCATGTGATTATTACAACGCGATCGATGTAGTATTATTGTTTTATCTTTTTGTTATTCAATACGTTGACATGCATAAGACAAGTTTATATCACATTCTTTTTTTCCTAAATAATAATATTTTTTGCTTGTGACCAAACTTCTTACACTTATAACAGAGTGTACTTTCTCTATAATAATAATCCTTCTCTTGATGATTGGTTCTATTGCATGTTTTTTTTTTTTTTTATACTTCTTTGTTGAAATTTTGGGTCATAATTTATTATTCCTCTTCCTGTTAATAAACTTGTACATCTTCCTGTTTCTCTTCCTTTGGTTTCCGCCTCTAGGTTGCTCCCCCTTACTTTGGGATTAGGTATTTGATTTCTCCTCACCATTCTTGGAAGCAACATTGAGTCTTCACTGAAATGCATTATCACAACGATGAATCAACCTTTGTTCATACCTTTCCAATGAACTCATAAATTCTTCAATACATAATGTAGATAAATAATTTTCTTCTCCAATCACAATCACAACCACAATTCTTGATATTGATAAGGATCAAACTTCTATGGGAAACGCTTCTCTATAATTCTCTTATCACTGATCTCTTCACCGTAAGTCTTTATTTGATTAACCAACTTCATAAGCTTTGTGTAGCAATTATTCAATGTTTTATTTTTTATATTCTCTAACTATCTTGTTAAGGGTTGAAGATTGACAATCCTAACTTTTATATCTCTTTTTAAAAAAAAAAAAATTTGAAAAAGATCTCATGTATCGTTTGCTTTTGTAACCCTCATGATCCGGAGGAAGATGGCATCCAAAATCCCCTATTGAATTTTTTTCAAGAGCCATTGCATCTATTTGTTGTTTCTCTTTTAATCCAACTTGTCTGATCTCTTATGATGTTTTTCGAGTTATCAGAATCATCATAACTATTCTTATCCAAATCTCATACATCAAGTGAAGAAACATGATTCTCATCTTCACAAATCAAAAATCATAGTTCTAATACTAGATGATGGAGAATATGAGATTTATAGGACTAATATATTAGAATTGATTTCTAAGTTAAACATGCAAAAAAAAAAAAAAAATTCATTCAATTTAAAATTACAACAACCTTCTCCAAATGTTCTCCATGACCTATTAATTGAAAATCCTAATCAATATTTAATTTTATTTTCTAAGCTATACGTAATATTTCATAATATTCTAAGGTCAACATGTATGTATGTAATACATTAATATTAATGTGGGGAGGATGTTGTTCCGAGGACCTCGTGAACCTTGAAAACGCCAAGGATGTTGACAACTGTCGCCGGCGGTAGAAGGAAAGGAAGAAGGGCGAGGGGGGGGGGGGGCAGGAATCTGCCGACGCCACCGGAGAGGAAGAACGGGGGGAGGGAATCCGCCGATGGCAGCGGAGAGGAAGCTTCCGCCGATCCAAGTAGAGCCAGTAAGGCGGAGGGGGCGGGAATCAATCGACAGCAACAGAGGAAGTAGTGGGGAGGGGAGGGGAATCCACCGACGGGGGCAGGGGAGAGGAAGCACCAACCGATGAAGCAAGGGAAGGGGGAAGGAATCCGCCGACGGAAGCAGAAGAAGGAGGGGAGGGGGCAGGAATTCGCCAACGACAGCGGAGAGGAAGCTTCCGCCGATGGAAGCAGAGGAAGCAGGGGTGGCGGGAATGGAGCGAGGGAGGCAGGAAGGAGGGCGGGGAATCTGCGTTTCTAACCTAAAACGATCTGATTTTTAAACCAAAAAAAAAAAAAAAGCCTAACAAAACCAGACGTCACGAGGAGAGAGAAGATAGAGACTTTCTTTAAATATTCTGGATAGCGCTCGCTGGTCTTCACAGGATGGATGAGCACTACTACTACGCTGCTTTGAGAAAGCACTAGAAGCGCAGGTTAGAAATATTTTACGTCTATTTTGAATAATAATAAAAAAATGTTCTAATATTTATTTTTTAAAAACCAAATTAAATGATTAAATTTAAATGTAACCCATATTAAAACTATAGCAAGAATATATTTTTAACCATCGTATTAAAAAAAAACAAAAAAACAAAAAACTACGGCTAATATATTACGATCCAGTCTAATTTGTTGTAGTGTTAATTCTAGTATTCTTGGGCCATTTTAATTAATCTCCATTGACACTATCCTCGTTGTTTCTCTAAATTTTAGGGATTCTTCCTCAAAATGGAAAAGACAGATTAAAAAAGTTGCGACTTTAGGTTACACAAGAATTAAGCAATCTAGATAGACCATTATCCTTGGACATATATAACTCTTCTAGCATGAACTTGAGCTTTCCTTGCTTATCACACTGAACCATGCCAATTTAAAGGCTTCTTTATGCATCACAGTGCCTTTTTCTTTCTCTTGTCTACATCAACGAAGGGAAGAAAAACTTAAATCTACTAAGCCAACGACACGGACGGGAGGACATGGTCTTTAACAATGGTATAAACATGAATGCTCAACCCAGAAGAAGACTCCCTCTTGTGCGTTCAGGTGTCTTGAACATATATCAAAAGATGATACCTTAAAACTTGAATTCTTTTTGGTTTAAAAAAAAAACACCAAAAAAAAAAAAACGATGAAGATAGGATTTAAATTAATAATTTTATAAAATATAAATAAATATAACTGGCGAAGGTATCATACATATTCTTATAATAATAATAATAATAATAATAATAATAATAATAATAATAAAAAAAGAAAACTCAGAGTCCATGTAATGTACCAAACACGTGTTTCTCTGAACTAGATAAAGAATACTTGTACTCATCATGATAACCAACAAAAAAAAAGTAAATGAGAATCCTTTTAACTCCTTGATGATATAATAACTCCGTGATCACACAACAAGAAGAAGAAGATAAACGTGGCTACATCTATTTCCGATGCATGTACTTCAACAGACTCGACGACAGGAATGAGCATTATTATGCTTATCATCTTCTCTCTCTTAAAACCCAAGGCCACAGAAAAGCTAAAATAGACTTCAACATGCAGCAGGTGTAAGTGTGCAGGCCTGATGGGACTGAAACACAAGCCAAGAAGGTGGAGTCCGTCCGTGGGGCAAGAGAAGATATGAAGCCATTGGTTGGTAGAAAGGTCTCCGACAACCCCTATTTTTCTTGTATTAAATGTTAAGAGTTGATCTTCAAAGGCATGTCACATGAAGGTGGCTTGTGCTAGTTCCTGATGGAGGCCCAAAGCTTTGTGTTTTAGTGGTAATATATATATGATCAAGGTTCCAGTTTACAGATTCATTATATTTATCATTAAAAAAAATTTTAAATCAATAAAATATTTTTTATTAAAAATTAATTATTAAAAATTTATAATAAAAAATTAAAATCGAATTGATCGGGATTAATATATACTAAGTTAAATTATAAGTTAGATTGAAATATATATCATTTATCGATATTATTCGTTTAATTCTCCTTTTTTTTTTAATAATTTTTCAGACACATAAATATCATCTAACATAACAATCTAAGCAAACTTTAGAGAGTCTAGTTCTTAATCCCAAATAAACTGTTGATCATTAACCAGATTTGTGGTCTAGAATAAAACAGGCAATCCGACATATTGCCTTCAAGCTTATGGGTGGCAGATATGTGATAGCAATAACAAACTGTCAGCCACTAAATGACAAACGACAACTCTACAAATAAATGATGAAAGCAACACGTGTGCAGTGCAGCGACCACTCCAAGTGAAGGGAGGCAGGCGCATAGATCCAGTGAACATGCCTCTGCCGTTCAATGAATTCAACGTGCAAACAGTAACGCCACAAACTTTTTTTTTTTTTTTTTTGATGTCTTTTTTCTAGCTGTATTTGTGGTGTAAATGTACAAAAATGTAGAACGATAAAAGCAGGAAGGATTACGATTTTATTGTGGAATTATATGCCCTGTATTTAGTTATTGTGGATGAATAATCCAAGTCATTCTCATCCGGCAAATGAAAATGCTGAAGCTCTACTGCAAGAATTTAATTATTTATTCAAGCGTTCATCTAATTCTATATATATATATATATATATATATATATATTACATTTATGTTGAGTATAACCTACAGTATAAATCATCACTGGGTCTGCTTTCTTCGAGTACTTGACACAAAATAATGATTTGACAGTAAGAAGCATTGAGAAGGCTATCCTCGTTATAATTCTGATGAACAGAAACACTGCGTTGACACTATGATATCCACAAGAAGAGGCGAGAAGCGTTTCTTTCGAACAATAGAAACATGGGACCCATATGAGGCCAAGTAGACGTAGCATGACCCTTAATCTCGAACTTCAGGAACGATGTATAAACCAAAACATGCCATCAGTAGTCCAGATTGCGACTACAGTCACCTTGCGATATGTCGAAACTACGACTGCATCGCCATGCTTCATCAGGTACTACTCCTACGTGTACCAGCCAGCATAAGCCGTCAAGAGATGCAGATCTTGGTACCAAGAACACATGATTTTTTTTTTTTTAATTTAGGATTTTCTTGATCTGGGAAACTTGGTCGCACAGTCCTGAATCAGTCAGTACTCATGCTTGCACAAGGAGATGAAGTTTCTTCATGCTATCAAGATCTGTTCGATCTGGGATTGACGATGACGCAAAAGACTCGATGCTGGCACCAGTAATGGTGCTGTAACTGAGAAACATTCTCATGGTCAGCCTCAGCTGTGCATCATAAGAGGAGTTAAGGCGCAACCTCAGTTTGTCGGAGTGTCGTCATTGTTCCTCTGCAAGACCAGAGAAAAAGGAAAGATTGAGGAGAAAGGAAAGTGGTCACATGGCATATGAAACAAGTAGCATTAAGGTCGGCAGGTTGGATGTCTATTCTATTGCCTTCTTCTAAAGCACAAGTCATACCAATGCCTTCAATCCAATGCAACAAGACATATAGCAAGCATTATGCTGTTTCTTGTTCAAATCTTGAAAGGGAGAGAAATGATAAACCATCCATATACAATTCCTCGTGAAATTGCTGGTGCCACAACTATGCTTTTTTGGCTATTTTTGGATCATCATCAGCCGCATTGTACACAAAAACTGTGTTTTAGAGGAAGGGAAGAAATAGAAAGAACACCAAAAACACGGGAAAGTGCCAAAATATAATTGGTGAGAGAGTTCATGAATGGAGGCCTTTGATGATGAGAAATGAATAGCAGCAAATAAATAGTTAAAAAGTAAATGTTACATTAACATTACCATTACCATTACCACTACCACCGACCAAGAAGAGAGAGAAAAGGAAGAGCAGTGATCGGGAAAGAGCAGCAACGTGGTTGATTGAAAGCCTGTGAGGTTTGTACGCGCGAAGTCTCGCGCCACGACAACCCCCCCCAAACCCATGATGAACACGTGGCCTCCTTTCCCACCTCGTGCTGCTCACCCCCCCCCCCCCCTCTCTCTTTCTCTCTTCCTTCTGGTAGCCCAACTCATATAAGTTCTCCCAGACACGAGTCTGGATTTGTACCACTGACCACACTATAACATAGCGGTCATACTCAGATCTCCGTCACTTTGCTCGCCCTCTTCGTCTCTCCAGCTGTTGAGAGAAAAAAATGGGAAGAGCCCCGTGCTGTGCGAAGGTGGGGCTGAAGAAGGGGAGGTGGTCAGCAGAGGAGGATGAAATCCTAGTGAAGTACATTGCTGCTAACGGAGAAGGATCCTGGAGATCACTGCCCAAGAACGCAGGTACAGGAAGCTCCATTTCCATATAACTCTCTTAGGATCCAAATCATAAATAAAAAGCTCGTTTCGTCTCGAACATTCGATGTGTGGTCTCTCTAAACATGCAGTGGTTGTTCTTTCTCTGTCTGTGGGATTTGGAAGGTCTGTTGAGGTGTGGGAAGAGCTGCAGGCTCAGGTGGATAAACTACCTCAGATCTGGCCTAAAGAGAGGCAACTTTACCAAAGAGGAGGAGGAGATCATCGTCAAGCTGCACGCCACTCTTGGAAACAGGTAACCATTTCAATCCTTCCACCTTCGCTATAACCTTGTGTTCACCTACTTGTCCCTTTGTGCGAATATACTGTCGTGTACGTGAAGTGAGATACTCACCAGGTCACTAATTTTGTTTTACTTTTAGTAAATCGAACCGCGTTTTGGTCACATGCGGCAGACACTTGTCATCTTTTTTCCTTCTTCGATAAATATTATAAGGTCTACTTTCTGAAACCTTTCATTGCATGGGCCCACCATGATACGATCTCTCTTTAATTTATCGAGCGACCAGGCAAATTTTTCCTTGGATATGGGAGTCGGTGGGATCCGGTGCAACACGTGGTTCCCGCTGCGGTCTTCCAGACGCTTGGAAACCAGATGCCACGCCCAAACTGTTGCTCTCGAATGCTCCTAGTAATACATAATTATCAGAGTTTTGTCGTAGAAACTTCTTCATCTTGTTCCAATTCTAGCTTTTGAACTTGTACTTTTTTTACAAATTTATTTATTTGAAGTTTCTATAACAACCAATCCCTTACTTATCAAAAAGCAAAAGGGGTAACGTACAGACTGTCAGGGCAATTATCTATCTAATAAAAATTAAATTTATTGATTCTAGTAAAATTTTAAGTTTGCTGTAAATTTCTCTCTCTGTAAATTGAATGATTGATATGATATTCAATAAACTGTTATGATATATACATGACATCTTTCATTACATTAAGTAATTCTCGAAGTGGATCAGCTCTCTCTTTTTGCAAAGATGTGTCTAATTGATTTTGAGTCGCCCTCGTTGATGTGTTTAGAAAATTTTTATTGTATAGCCATTTAGAGATTACCATCATCTCATTATAACAACGCCAGTATGTTGTCATCTGTCGTCAAAAAAGAAATCCAACATTGCATCTCTTGATACATGATCAAAAGAGTCATCTGTATTTCATTTGGAAACGAATCCTCAATACATATTTGTCATTTAACATAAATTTGAAGATTCGTAAGATTATTTCTTTTGTATTCATTGAATTTTATTCCATCCATAATATACATAATTTATCTTCTAAAGTTGGAAGTAGTAGTAATTTTTTCTCCTTTAAAAATCATCATATTTTGGGCTTTTTATATAAATTTGGCCGGTGTATTCTGGTGTTTTGGTATCAATTTTTTCAATCTTACTACATAACTTTGATGAATGGCATGTAATCTTTCCTTAGGTGGTCCCTTATAGCAGGCCATCTCCCTGCAAGAACAGACAACGAGATCAAGAACTACTGGAACTCCCACCTCAGTAGAAAACTCCAGGGCTTTCAGCAGAACGGACTCGACGTCGGGGGGGCCGCCGTCGTGGACCTCAGCAAGCTCCCCGGCAGGGTTAGGCGACATGATGGCCGAACGAGCCGGTCGACGACGACGGAGAAGAACAACAAGCACGGAACAACAAGGAGAGAGAAACAAGAAATGGTGGTTGTCAGTCCCCCAGCTTCACTAGCACAAAGTGAGGAGGGCCACAGCCTGGTCTTGCATGCTGTCCAGAGCCAAGCTAGTAGTGCCTGCACCTTTGACGGGAACACCAATGAAGGGCTGATGGATCCCAATGAAGAGATGGTGAGTGAGCTTTTGTGTGCAAGCGCAATGGAAAGCATACTTGTTGGTCCAAGCGAGGACACCAGCGTCGGGTGGGGATCCCATGATGGAGATAGTGGGGTCATCGGGGGCACAACAGTGGAGGAATTGGTGCCATCTCAAGTGGACAAATTCTTGGACTGGGACATGGAGGGCATGCAGGCCAAGTTGTGGGATGAGGCAGGAGAGATGTGGGCATGGATGTGGGACAGTGAGAGTGGGGAGTTGGGCTTCCATGGCGTGGACGACAGTGGATCCCGAGAAGAGTCACCGGATAGCTGGCTCACATGAGGGATTTGGTGACAGTGATTTGCGCTGCTCTTGGTGGTAAGATTATTCCATTTCGCCAATGGAGTGCTCGGCTGTGACTGTAAAAACATCACAAGTTAATAGTCGTTGTAGAATGTAGGTAGGTGGTGCCATGCATCCTCTCATGTATGTCTTGTAACAAGTAAACAGGATATTTGTGGTTTGTGCTTGTGGTGTCCTTTTTGCTAATATTGTTGAGACTACGGAATGATGGTGAGGAGGATTTACTGTTCTTCTGTGTGCCAATAATTAGCTTTTCCGTATCATTTGTAATCAGATAACTTTTAGATCTTGGAGCAAGTTCTCACTAAGATTGATCTGATATGAGGGGCAGTACTGTCACCACCTTAAAGCCGCAGAGCTGTGGTTTGAGTCACCAAGCATATAATTCTTGCAGGTAGGATGACATAGCAATCGTGTAGGAAGCCTTGGAGAAACAGAAAATAAACTATTGCAAATAAAGAAGAAACCAAACTTTTTTTCTATTTTTGTCAATTCTTTCAGCTTGCATACAGTTGGTCCAGTATGTAATAATTAATATATTTGTGCTCAATAAATTAAAATTAATATATCTATAAAATATCATAAAAAAAAATTTCCATTCAAGACGAATCATGTGCTCATGATGCCAAAAGTTTGAGTCCTTTTGCTTTTGTCCCCCACTCATCGCAGTTGTACGTGAACAAGAAGCTCGATCATGCAGTGTCCCGGGGCCTATTAGCAATTAAATGTACGAGGAGCCCATGTTTGAAGGACATGATGCCACAGCGTCTCATGTGATGCATTAGCCTCATCCATCCTTTTTCGTTAGAGAGATCAGGGCGTGTCACCCTAAAGAAAAGGGAGGTAAGGTTCGTTGCTCACCCGGCGATAATTTAGCTACAGTGGTTCCACCCTCAAGTGCTTCTACTTGTTTCGATTCATCTCCTAGTTGCTCACTTGGTAAGTACAACAAGCTCAACAACAACAACACACACAAACACACACCGAACCCCCACCAAAAGAACAAGGAAAACACTGAGATCAAACAAAAGCAAGATAGAAAGTTGTGGAAAAAAGATTGAAGAAAAAACTTTGACGTGTGATCCTCAGATCGCTTATTTGGACCTGATTGGGGTTCGATACATTTGTTATTTGGGCTGATTTTGGAGTCGGATCTGATCCAATTTGAACTAGCACACTACGGATCTGTGGAGCTGACTTATTTAATATGGTCTTTAACTAGTTTTAGTTAAATATTATAATTAAAATTTAGATATGTGGAACTCAGTCATCTATTGCCCATAAAGCTAAATGCCTACTTTAGCATTAAGCTTTAATCATTAGATAGTTTAGTCTTTTACCTAATTATTTTACATAAGCCGCGAAGTAGATAACCCTACTTAAAGTTATCTTTACCTCCTTTAGTGTGATCCTTCAAATTTACTTATATTTTCTGACAAAGCTATTACAACAAAACCTAGAGAAACATATAGGTTTGGAAAAAAGAATCGTTGGAATAGTAAATTTCAACTGATCGAATACTATAAAAAATAGATGGAGAGTTAGTGGGTCAGTAGTCAAATCATATAATATTTGTTAGCATAAAATATCTGTTACGCTAAAAAATTTTAATATTAGAATTTGAAATCAAATAGTAATGCATCTTAAAAAATATTATTATGATACCTACTTTTTAATACATACCTTCATTTAATCTGTGAGTACATTAATCTTATTCGGTAAGGAGATCTAGACTCACCTTCTCGTCTCTTCATATTCTTTCACAAGATTATTAGTGAAATATATAGTATTACTAATCAGTTATCCTCTATAAAAATATCTCTTGATGATGAGTTGCAGACATTATTATTTCTCAGTTCTTCGTTATTTTCCTCAGTAATTCTGCTTCAGATGATATTATCACCATGAGTTAAGTAACAAGCGATTTATTGAATAAGGAGTTGAGGAGAAAGAATTCAGCAACTTCTCAGATTGATTCGCAGGCACTTGTCTCAAAGAATAGAGGAAGATCAAAGCCAAAAGATAGAAGTAGTTCATGCATGGGTAGATGCAAGTCAAGATCAAGAAAAGATATTATTTGCTATAATTATGGTGAGAAATGACATTATAAGAATCATTGCAAACAACCTAAGAAGAACAAGAAAAAGGGGAAGGAAGTTGAGCATACAGAGTCAAAAGAGAATATCACAGCTACCGTGCAAGATAGTGATTATTTGATTTTGTCTACTTCTAATGATATTTTTTTTTTTGTGTACCACGATCTCGAGTGGATAATTGACACAGGTGCTTCGTATCATTCTACACCACGGAGAGAGTTTTTTGCTACTTATAGGTCTGAAAATTTTGTTGTTGTCAAGATGGGCAATTATGACACAGCAGACATCTTTGGCATGGGTGATATCCACATAAATACCAACTTTGGCTGCAAGTTAGTGCTGAAGGATGTAAGGCATGTGGTTGACTTAAGACTGAACAGTTGGAAGACTGGATGATGAAGAATTTGATGTCAGATTTCATAGAGGGCAGTGGAAGCTTAGTAAGGGTTCTCTTATTGTAGCTAATAGGAAGAAATATCATATATTATACATATTACAAGCTAAAGCTTGTAGTGAGAAGTTGAATGCTACAAAAAAAGATTTCAACATAGAGTTATGGCATAGACGACTATGACACATGAGTGAGAAGGGGCTACAAGCTCTTTCCAACAAAGAGGTATTGCTATACCTCAGAGGTACATATTCGAACCATTGTATTGATTGTTTGGCTAGCAAATAATATTGAATTTACTTTGTTAGTCTTGCTTTATCTAGAAAAATACATGTCTTGGATCATGTCTATACAAATGTATATGGTCCTTTGAGGATAAAAAACTCTTGATAGATCTATTAATGTTCCTAGTATCAATGGTACACTTTATTTTATCAATTTTATAAATGACTTTTTCAAGAAAATTTAAGCCTATGATTTAACGACCAAAGATCAGGTTATTAATGTCTTCAAGGAGTTTCATGCCAGAATTAAAAGGGAGACAATAAGACAATTGAAATGCATAAGATCAGACAATGGTGGTGAGTACACATGATTATTTAATGATTATTACAGATCACATAGCATCTAGTATGAGTTGACTGTTCCTGGTACACCTCAGCATAATACAATTGCAGAGAGGATGAATCGCACCATCATGGAAAAGATCAGATATATGCTTTAACAGGCCAAGCTATCCAAAATATTTTGGGATCAAGCTTTGAGAACTACAGTTAATGTGGTTAACTTGTCACCTTGTACAACTTTAGATGATGATGTTGCAGAGCATGTATGGTTAGGGAAATATGTCTCCTATAGACACTTAAGAGTATTTAGTTGTCATGCATTTGCACATGTTCTAGATAATGAGATGTCCAAGCTGAATGGTAAGGCAAAAGAGTGTATTTTTCTTGGCTACTCACATGATCAGTTTAGTTACAGGTTTTAGGATCCAGAAAAGCAAAAGGTGTTCACAAGTAGAGATGTTGTATTCTTTGAGAATCAAACCATTGAGGATTTAAAAAGGGAGGCACTAGCTAAGACTTATGCAGAGAGATTTGTAGACTATGATCCAGTTATCCTTCCAGTATATCAGGGTGATAGGAGAGATGTGCAGGAAGATGGTGTAAAGCTAGATGTTGATCTACCTGCAAGACATGTTAAATTTTAAGCAAGAAGAAGAAAGAGAGCAAGTTCCTACAGAACCTTAGTTAATAAGATCTTCTAGACCACGTTAACCTTCTAGAAGATACTCTATAGATGAGTATGTGATGCTTACTAATGTAGGTGAACCAGAGAGTTACCAAGAAGCAGTTGAAAGTGAGTAGAAAAAGAAGTGGTTTTTGGTTATATAAGAAAAGATTGATTCTCTACTAAAGAACTATACATATGATTTAATGCAACTACCAAATATGAGTAAATCCTTGAAGAACAATTGGATTTTCAGGTTGAAGACTCAAGAACATTATTCTCAACTAAAGTATAAAGCTAGATTGGTTTACCTTTTTTTGAAGAGATTTTTTCTTCTATTGATAAAATGTCTTCTATCCATGTTACTCTTGGTATTGTTGCTAACCTAGACTTAGAGATTGAGCAACTAGATGTGAAGACAACTTTTCTTTATGGTGATTTGGAGGAGAAAATTTATATTGAGCAACCAGAATGCTTCAAAGTCAAAGGTAAAAAGAGCTTGTATGGGTTGAAGCAAGCTCCAAGACAGTGGTATAAAAAGTTTGATTCATTTATGGTTGAAAATAGATATAAAAGAATAACTTCATATCATTGTGTGTACATCAAACGGTTTAGTGAGAATTTTACTATTCTCTTACTTTATATTGATGACATGCTTATCCTTAGAAAAAATATATCTATGATTGACATGTTGAAGAATGAACTGAATGAGTCTTTTACAATGAAAGACATGGGGCCAGCAAAGTAAATAATGGGCATGCAGATTTCTCGTGACAGAAGAAATAAAAAGATTTGATTGTCACAAGAGAAATACATTGGGAAGGTTTTAGATAAGTTTAGTATGAGCAATGCAAAGCCAGTTAGTTCTCCTCTTGCAGGTCACTTCAAGTTGTGATCAGAGCAAAGTCCGTCAAGTGATTAGGAGAAGGAGAAAATGCAAAAAGCTCTTTATGATTCAATAGTTGGAAATTTAATATACACGATGGAATGTATGGGGCCAAACATCGTATATGCAGTGGATGTTGCTAACAAATTTCTTGCAAATCCAGGCAAAGAGCATTGGCCAGCAGTGAAGTTAATCTTTAGGTATCTCAGAGGGAGCTCTAAAGTTTGTCTAAGCTTTAGAGGTGGACCACCTATATTGACAGATTACATAGATGTAGATATGGCAAGAGATATTGACACAAGAAAGTCCACATTAGGTTTTGTACTTACTTTTATGGGGGAGCTGTGTCATGGCAGTCCATATTACAGAGGTGTATTGCTTTCTCCACCATAGAGGTAGAATATATTGCTACTACAAATGTTTGCAAAGATATATTATGGATGAAATGATTATTACAAGAATTGGGGCTGAAACATGAAAACTATATGATGTATTGTGACAGCCAGAGTGTCATCCATTCATGCAAGAGCCCAACATTTTTTTTCAAGCCAAAGCATATATATGTCAGATATCACTATATTATAAGTGTGCTTGAAGAGAATCAGTTACAGCTTTAGAAAATTCACACAGATGATACTGGGGCAGACATATTGACAAAGACTTAAATGAAAGAAAGACAAGAGATGTATCGATAGCTAGTCGACATGGCTTCACATTGATGAGTCATGAGATAGCCTCCCTTATGGGTTGAAGGGTGAGGTTGTTAGGCAGATGACCCAGATTCAGTCCATAATAAGCTTTAGTAAAGCCCGCAGCCACTAACCCTTTTTTTCTCTTAACCTAAACCCTAATTTTGGTGGCTAGTGTTATGAAAAAGAGAGCAGCGATAGTTGAAAATGTGGGAGAGAGAACGAAGGCTATAGATTGACAATAGAGGATAGAAAATAAGATCCAGGAAAGGAAAGAAGACAAGGACAAAGAAAGACTATTCTCAATCATCAATATCTCATGTTAGATCAGTTTGTAGTAGATTCTTACTACAATCACTTGGGAAGATTTTAAATATTGTGCACAGTAATATAGTCCTTGTATCCCTATAATTTTCTTGTGGTTGTTGCTTGGGTTTAGGCAAGAAGCATTGAGATCTGTATATTCATTATTTTAATAGTGGATTTTCTCTACCTTGTCCCATGATTTTTACCTTTCAAGTTGGAGGGGTTTTTCACGTAAATCTTGGTGTTCATTTAATTACGATTTCTATTTGATTCTATTATGTGTGATGACCTACTAGTATTTGTTCGTATACAAAATTTATTTTTTTTATTCCCATTAAGGACCATTATGATTAATGGATGTAGGAATAATAATATGAGAGACGAACTATAATCTCTTATTAACTAGTTAACGTAATAAAGGAAGATGGAGAGAAGATATGTAATCTCTCAATTATAACATGTTTCTGTCATTCTCATAATCATTCCTTTCTTTTCATTCCCTCTTATGTCCTTAGGAGATCCTGTCTTTTTTATAGGTGAG
This sequence comes from Ensete glaucum, assembly GCA_021527575.1. Taxonomy (NCBI): domain Eukaryota; kingdom Viridiplantae; phylum Streptophyta; class Magnoliopsida; order Zingiberales; family Musaceae; genus Ensete; species Ensete glaucum. The sequence continues at coordinate 33,684,250 of CM038555.1, forward strand.
AGCAGAGAGTCTATGATAGGTAATTAGGAGAGTTCCTCTGATCAAGAGCATCTCTTAAATAATCCTACTTTAATTGAACTTCCTCTCTATAGGCTAATAACCATAATCATAATCTAATCATATCCATAATATATATTACTTAGTTAAATCTAACCATATATATAATCTAACATTCTCCCACTTGGCCCATTAATTTGGTAATATATAAAAGTATCAAAATTATAAATATATAAAAAATTATTTGAAAACAAGTTTACACAATTGGATTCTGAAATTTTAAAAACTATTTATGCGTGCATTAATTTTAAAATAGGCCAAGTCTAATAAATATAATAATACTATATTAAGTCTGACTTGCAATGTAAGTCATAACGGTTGTATGTCATCCATGTCATACTTTCTTAAATGTACCACAATACTGTTAGCATTTCACACTGCAGTCTAAAATGACCCCTGTAATTTGTATTGTTAAGACAATCTTGTCATCGCATTCAACCATAATATGTATATATATAACTGTGAATAGAATAGCAGAAACAAATAACTTTAAATATGTAAGCAAAATATCAATTATAGTATCCACTCAAATATGCTTCACCATATCTTTTATAGATTGCTCACAAACCCAATCACAATAACATATTCTTTCAAACACTTTTGGCTGTAAGTCCTAAGTGAATGAATCAACAATCAATACAGTAGAATTCAAGTAATTAATTGACATTTGATGTTTCTAGACTCTTTTTCTCTAACCATCTAAGTACTTTATACCATAATGTATAGAGATGCAATAGTACTTGTCATTCTTCAAGAAGAAAATTAGTGCTATACGTCATAAAATATCCTTAACAACCTAACAATTGAGTTTGACCACATCAAATTCCGAGATAAAATTTTAAAATCATAAATTTGATTAATGGCCTTAAAGTATACCTTAAAATTAACTTTTATTATTAATAATATAATAATGAATTATCTCTCTGATTGATATAGATATTAATTGTAAGGTGGACTTCAGGTAATTTATAAAATCAACACTTAAAAATTACCATCATTTCAAACTGATATAATTTCATGCATGTGAGCATAGAATTGTCCCTTTCAAATATCTTATTATATTTTTTATAGTCTTTTAATGTTTTCACTTTTATGTAACATAAATATCTATCCAATACATTAACTATAAAACTGATATTTATTCTAACATTGAGCTTAGACATAGACTTCTAACTACACTTATATAAAGAATATTTTTTTATCTAATTCTTTTCAAGTCATTTTAAACTATCTGGTTTGACTAAAATTTTACTTTATGATTTACTGAATAAAGTTGAATATTAAACTTTTTCAAGACTCGGTCAATATATCCTTTCTAAGATAATTTTAATAATAATTGAGATCTGTAACTAAATATCTCAATACTAATAATATAAGATATCTCATTCATCTCAATCATCATAAATTCTTGATGATAAATTTTTTAATTTAGTATAATAAACCAAGAACATTATTGGCAATACAAAAAATTATCCACGTATAAGACTAATATAATAACTTGCTTCTACTGATCTTCAGATATAAACACTAATGAATAGTATTTTTTTAAAAATCTAAATAAATCAATAATATCAATAAACTATATTATTGTTAGAAGCTTGTTTAAAGTCATAAATAGATTTTTAAATTTGTACACTAAATTTTATATTTCTTCTATGAATCATTTATAGTAACTCATATAAAGCTAGATCTTTAATCAAAAAAACTTATTTTCACATCCTTATAGTATAATTCAGATTCATAATGAGTCATCAATATCATGACAATTCTTAATAAGTTTATTTTAAAAACTAAATATCTTATTATGGTCGACACAATCTTTTTTAGTAAAACTTTTAACCATAAGTCTGATCATTATATCATTTGACATTATGCTTAAGTTACATTTATGTAATACTCTTTTATAATTATTGGATAATTTGACAAATTTATCATACATTATCTTGGTTATTGACTTTAACTCTTCTTTCATTACATCATATTACTTTTTTTAGAATCGATATCTTTTATGACTTGTGAAAATAATGAGGGATCCTTTTGATTCCTATATTATAATATGATTCTTGTAGATATACCACATAATAATCATAAATGATATAATTTCTTTCCCTTTGAGATATTATCAAAATTATCAATTGTAGTTGTTCTACAAGATAATTAACAGTGATATCAATATTATGTGAGAGTTTAGTAATGTTATTGTATTGTTCGCCTTTATCAAATCATTTAATGATTTGAATAACAATAATCTCTAGAGTAATAAAAGGAGTATGAAGTTATATCTCCTCTATATCAAATATTAAATTTAGAGATTTTTTACTCCACTGATTCGCTATTTTGTAGGAATCTTATATTATCAGATTTAATTATCCCCATACTCTAATTATGGCAATAAGAAATATACCCCTTTGAACTTTCTAGATAAACTATAAAATATTTAAAATTAGTTATTAAATTTAAATTTTTTTTATGTGAATTGAAGATTCTTATCTCTACAGGACAATCCCAAATATGTAAATATCTTAAGTTGGATTTCCTATTAATCCATAACTCAAAAGAAGTTAATGAAATTTACTTACTATGAATCTTATTTAAGATATACATAGTTGTTCTTAAAGCTTTACATTGATTTAAGTACAAAGATTAATTCATCATGCTCCTAATTATATCTATAGGAGTACGAGTATCTTTTAGCAATTCTATTTTGCTGCGATACATCCGGTAAAACATATTGAATATATATACCCTACTTTTCTAAGAATTTAACAAAAGAACTAGAATTATAATTGAATTTATTTTAAATACCTTAAAATTAATCACCCCTGCTAGATATGATAATCTTGACTTTTCTATCTAATCGTCTCTCAACTTCATTTATATACACTTCAACAGTATCAATGGCCTGAGACTTTATATAAATTAGATATATATAATCATATCTTGACAGGTTATTTTTAAGATGATAAAATATCTCTTTTTAATAATATAAAAAATAAAGTGACCCGCAAATATAAATATAATCTCATGGAGTTTACTATATTTCATTTTAATATAAGATCATTGTAAACTCAAGATTCATATATCATTAACTCAATATTCATATTAATTTTATATAAACTATCATACATAATTTAAAAATTAACTTTTATTTATTAAATCTCGGATTTTGATGATGAAATCAATTGATGAGTTATTTATCTAATATGTGTGTTAGAGATGATGATACAGGATTAACTACGATAGAGAAAGAAAGTTACAATTAAATATTGGACCAGAGTCAAGTCTGGGGCATTGAGATGGGGCTCAGATGATGCAGTGGGAACTCGTCGAGAGACTCGCCGAAAGCTTGTCGAAGGTATCAGAAGCTTGCTGGATTTTACCGAAGGGATCAGAGGCTTGCTAGGAGTTCGTCGAAAGCTTGCTGAAGGTATCAGAAGCTTGTTGGGAGTTCGTCGAGAGCTTAGCGAAGGTGATCGGGAGCTTGCCAGGATGGCGTCGGGAGTTCGTTAGAAGAAGACCAAGAGACTCACTGGAAGATCATTGGGGAGTACCAAAAAGCTTACCGGGAGTCAAGAGGGTCTTGTTGGACTTGATGGTCACATTAATTATAATTAATTAGTCATAGTTAGCATCGTTAGGTTTGAGTCCAACTTAAGTTAAGTTTGGAAAGAATCCAAATTAACTCAAGTGAGGCAAACTAGGTCCAATATAGGATTTAGATTGAGCTCATGTTGAGCTCAATTGGTTGACCTAAAAATTGGTCAACATGAAGTACAAGTCAGGATTGGAAAAGTGAAGGGAATCACTTTTTTAGAAATCCTAACAATTATACCATTGGTGCATAATAGTTGTACCGCCATCAATCAGGAATCCGGGCAACAGACGACGGTTGTATAGCCCAAGTTAATGGTTGTAACATCGTTGCCCAGGAATCCGGGCAGCAAGCGGCTATTGGACCACCCAGGCTGGTGGTTGTACTGCACATACCCTATTTTCAGGATGATTTTTGGTGATTTTACCGTCGATGTCGGTAGTTGTACTGCTAATACTCAGATTTTCCGAATACATTTGGATTTTGGCTCCAAATCTTGAAGCGAATTGGGGCCTACATATACCCTAAGTTTTCTTGCATTTAATATAATAATTTTTAGGCTAGAAATTCTGTGAAAATTTATGTGCAAGATTTGTAAGAAAAAAAAATGGGTAAGGAAGAGAGGAAAGTCTTGTAATACTTGTAGATCTCCCTTGTAAGGTTATAAGGTGCATATCCTAAGCCTAGTAAAAGGAGAAAGAAAGTTGTAAGGATTTGATCTTTACCCAAAGAAGGTTGATAGTGAAAGTTGATAGGCCTTAGGGAAGAGGACTCGGTAGTGGACGTAGGCCAAGTTAAGGCCGAACCACTATAAATGTGAGTGTGCTTTAATTGTTGTTATTTTAATTTTAATTTCTTTTAAACACTTGATAGTTAGATACAAAGTTTCAATATCTAAACTTCTTTCAAATAAGCTCTTAATCAATTTTATCGAAATATCAAAAGAAGCTTCAGTTGTTCACTCTTTACTTTATGAAAGAAAGATTTTTAATCAAGCACTATCTCTCTTGCACTAATTCAGCCCTCCCCCCCATTCTTCGTGCCAATTAATCATAATAATTGGTATCAGAGCAAGGTTTTACTTATTGGATTAACACCGTTTTGAGTAAATGACTTTGTTTGACATGAATGAGGGTCAATACATCACAAGTCCTCCCATATTCAATGGGATGGATTGCACATCTTAGAAAATCTAAATATGTATTTTTTTTAATTTTGTTAGATTTTGATTTAAAGTATATTATTAAAAAAGATTTTCAGAAGTCATCCAATCCGATAAATGATTGAAATGATTATGAAAAATAAATATTTTCTTTAAATACAAAAGTAATAAATATTTTATTTTGTGCACTTGATAAAAATAAATTTGATCGAGATTCTTGTTTTGATTTGGCTTTCGATATATGGCATATATTAGAAATGACATATGAAAGCATAACTAAATCAAGTGAATCATTAAATAAAATGATCCATAAAAAATGAGCTTAAAGAACCTCTTCCAAAGAACATGAAGGATTGTGAACTAAAAATGATATATGACTCCTCAAGTGATGAGAACCTTGAACTTGAACTCTTGATAAAAGAACCGAGAAATTTAATGAATATGAACAAAAATAAACTTAAAATGAAAAAAACCTCTTGCTATGAACGTAAGAAGCTAAGATGCTCCAAAGATAAAAATCACAATCAAGAAGAAGTGGAGAATCTTACACTTATGACCATCAATAATGAGGTGAGTCCTTAAATATTTCTTTTTCTGAATTATTAAATATATTTTATGAATTATTTGATGAATTGAGAAAACTTAGTAAATCTTATAAGTTGCTTAAAAATAAATATGATTCATTAGTTAGTATATTTGATCAAATGCATCATACATTATGATCAAATGAATCATCTCTAAGTGTAGGCGATAAATACAAACTATTATTGCTTTCACTTTAGAATGATTCCCCATAACGATGAATATTTTATTCTATTTTGATTTTTTACATTAAAATAAATTTTTATTATTGGTAAGATATGTTAAAGTATTAAAAATTAATCCATCAAGTATTAGATAATGATTTCCATAACATTTGATTTAAACCATACAAAGGTTAAACTTATACATTTTTTTTAAACTAAATCTTATAGTTCTTCTTCTAATAACTTTTCTTACTACAGAAATAACACTTTATTGTGAAGAACTTTCTTTTATGAGTTCATATAGTATTTATAAACTCAAGTGACTTACACTTCAACTTTCTTTTATTGTTACTCACTCTTTAAGTAGTACCTAAAATATTTTGAGTCTTTTCTATTTTAATTTGAATGCTTTCTATTCATATATACTAGTCGACTCATTTAAGTTTTATTTATCCTTAATTAAATTTTAAATAAATCAAACAAAGAAGAAAGATAATAAATTATAAGAAATGACTCAATTGTAATCATGCTCAATGTTATTGAGGTTACAACTTTATCAGCTATATTGATAATATAATCTTAAATTCTTCAAATAGTATCATTTTTAGTTAATCCTTCTATTAAGGTGTTAGCTAATGACTTATCACTAAATATAAATTGATATATAAATATTCTTATGTAGTAGTTGTAAACTCCACCGAAGCCTAAATATTATTACTAATTATCATAACATTGAGTCTTTTAGACCTTTCTCAATTAGTTATATCAATTATTTATTCGATGAAACTTTTAATAATTAAGTCTGTGTTCTTTTTCAAGGTCTAACTTACTCAATATAAATTACATATGCTGAAACCATTTATTCCAAATAATATACAAACATTACAAGAATACAATAAAGGGAGTACTAATATAATAATATAATATTTTAAGTTTTTTAATAAATATTAAACTATTGATATCATCTCTATTTCACTTTAAGTAAAATATTGATATATTTAATGTTCACATATAATTATTTATGGAATAGTGTTGTTATCTTTGGGTATGCAATTCTAAACTACAAGGCTATCTAAAACAGTATCATCTTATTCCATCACATAATTATTCAAAATAATTTTTTTTATAATTATCTAAATCTCTTAATTATGTGTATAATTATGAATATTATTTTCTTTATGTCATTTAGGAGCAATTCTATAATATACTTTAAAAATTATTGGTCTAGGTCACTTTGGTGGCTATAGTAACAATATGAGAATATAAAATATTCTATAAATGATAAGACCTTTATTATAATTCACGTCCCATAAGTCTATCATCTTAAGCTACTTTGGCAGCTACCAGTCAGATAAAACTTAGGGAGATAAATTATAAAAAATATTCATCAAGATTTTATCTAACTTATACTAAAACAATTCAATAATAAAATAACAACAAAATAATTATTGAATATTGAACAGTATAAAGAAACCTTATATAGTAACTATAATCATGATAATACATAAATCATGAAAGGTCTATGTGAAAGAAAAATATTATTTCACAATTTCAAACATATATATGTGAATAACCAAATAAATATCTAAGAATAATAATTAGATTTTATTTACCACATAAAATCAATGAACTATATGAGAAAACAATCAATGGACCATTATACCAATTAACTTTATTTAATTGGGTAAGCTTAGAATTGGGCTAAGCATTAATCTAATTAAGTTAGTTAATAAAAATTAATCAAAATCAAAATTGATCAAAATTTATTCTTTTCTAAATTTGACCAAGACTAAATTAAATCAATAGTAATAATGATCTAATTCAATTAAAATTAAATCATATACATCAATTTTTATAATCAATTAGAATTTCACAATTGTATAAGGGTAAAAATATAATTTTATTGATATGACATAAACGGAATTACGAGATTAAAGGATATACAAAAAAATCCAATTTATGAAGGGCATTAAAGAAAAGTAAATAAAAGAACAAACTTTGGAATTCTTGTATTTTCAAAGGGTAAAAATATCCTTTAAGAAGAGAAACCCTAATCTCCCTACACCATTGCCTTTGTGCACCGACGATCACTGCCTGACCGTTTGTGGGCGGGCACATGGCCACCACTTATGCATAGTTGTTGTACGCACTTGGATACCGCTCTACAGTGGTGCTGCCGTAGCCAACCTGCTGTTCACGTGCAAACGCTTATGCACTTGTATCAGGTGCGGGATCGACCTCTTGTTCATGCGTAGTCCATGCTACTACCTATGCATGACCGCTGCTATGCAACAGTGCCCAGCGTTGTACTCAAGGATGTTGCTCAACTGCTGCCAACAATGAACATGCAATCAATAGAGATCGTTGCCCTCAATAATATTGACAACAAACAACAACCATCAAACAAACATAAAAACTATAATTATTTACAAGCAAGTGATATGATACATTGAATAGGAAAATAGATCGATAATATCGATGAATCATTCATGTATCGTAAATAAAAATTGGTTAATATTTTTTGAAAGATGTTAATAAATAGATCCAAAGTATTTGATCTCAAAACCATGATTCTAATACCAATTGTTAACATAAAATCCATAATATGCTATCTAGTATCGAAAAAACTTTAATGTCAAAATTTGAAATCAAATAACAATAGATACCTTTTAATGTTGCTATTCAGAAAAACCTTCATCTGATCTATGAGCACATCATCGTCGGATTTAAGATCTACAATAATGTCAATCTACAATGAGATCTAAACTCACCTTATTCTCTCTTTCTACATAACTACTATGATTGAACAATAATATGAGAGAAGAACTATAATTTCTCATTGAATGATTAACGTGACCAAGGGAGATGGAGAGAACATCTGTAATCTCTCAATTATGTTACATTTCTATCATTTTAATAATCATTCCTTTCTTTTCATTCCCTCTTATGTCCATACGAGATCCTGTTTTTTCTTTATAGGTGAGAGTAGAGGGACTAGAATAAGTAATTAGGAAAGTTTCTCTCATCAACGGTGTCTTCTAAATAATCTTACTTTAATTAGATTTCCTCTCTATTGCCTAATAACCATAATCAAAATCCAATCATATTCATAATATATCTTAATTAATTAAATTAAACCACATAATCTAACAATATTTACCTATAAGAACTAGTAATATTAATGGGATGAATGCCCTTCCTCCATCTCATCCCCGTCCCCCATCTTCATCTCATTTTTCATTTAGATGACTAGAGACGGAGAAACTCCATTAGAGGCAAAGAGTATCTGTATTCTCCTAAATAATCTATTTTATTTTAAAAAATATCATCAAAACTAATTAATAATATCAAATTTATAAATAATAATAATATTTATAAATTTTAGATGTCCTATTAATATTCAAATATAAATATATCTAAATATAAACATAAACAAATAAAATATATGCAAATCTCAGCTAAATTTTGAACTTTTGATAGAATTTTTTATTTTATATTATTTTATTTATAAAAAAATTAAATATATTAAAAATTAAGCACAAGATTGGTCTAGTAGTTAATATTAATTAGAATGCCAAAGTTATAAGTATCGGATTCTATTCTCAAATATATTTTAGTCATATTATTAATATAATATAAATAGGGGGATGAGTGGGAAGTGCTCCATGACTACACAAATTCCAATTGAATTCAATAAAGAATAATTTTTGGATACATGGACAAGTACTGTTGCCACGTTTTGGAATGAATATTAATTTTTTTAAAAAGAAATATCTATCATTAGAAATCAACTCAATAGAAACAAAGGACAAAAGGCATCATCAATTGCTTGTGAAAATTGTCCGTCCAAAAAAAAATACCCTTCCCTAGTTAGCTATAATATATGAACTGAATCATTTTTTTTATTCGAGATATATGCTTATAACTAACATCGCTGACCACCATAGCCAACAACAAAGTATCTGCACGTAAGATCCATAAATACCAAGGCATAAGATAGCAGTCAGTCAATGACAAAATTGATCCATTCTAGAGAGGTTGCTATTACATTTTAAATGCCTATATGCTACAAACCAGGTACTTGACTTTACCTATTTTGTCAGGGGGAAAAAAAAAAAAAGGCTTAAGTATGATTCACGGGAACTCTAAATCAAATTATTGACATAATTACATGATGATGTTCACTGGTTGCTACGATTGCAATTTTGTTGAGCCGTGTCTTTGAGGGAGGACAAGCCTAGGTTTCAACATCGTGAATCACGCGGGCAAGCATTGATACATGAAAGCTTCCCAAAAGGAATAGGAGCCACCTACAAAGTCGTGCAGCGAGCACTAATGTTCTTGACGTGATCCTACTATTGATGGCTGTTGATGTGATCTTTGGAGCAAAAATTGACCACAAATCAGAAAAATATTCTTCTTGTCCAAACATTTAATTTTGATGTGAATTCAAATTATTATTTTTTTTAAAAAAAATCTTGGTGTGCAATTGAACTGTGGCCAGAGTTGGACAGACAGTACTGTACTGACTGACCATCTCAGCAACAAGTCCGATAGTCCAATGGAGTTTGCCTCTGCAAAAATATGGTTACAAAAATACCCTCAAAATTTAATCTCACATGCGAAATATAATAAAAAATTAAATTAATTAAAAAAATACGTATTACCAAGAACCGGAGGTTTAACATTCGGATCAATAGTTTTGGACTTTACAAATTAATAAGCTAGTTATCCGAAGTCAAATCATGATAAATAATATAAGAAATGACATTGTATTTGACGTAGCGATATAAACTCAGTAGAAAGGGACTATCAAATTTGAGCAAGAGGTCATCACTGTGTTGGGTCTAGCTACTGTTCAATTTTAAGGTTCTCTTATAATTAATGTCTAGGTTGTCAAAAAAAAAAAAAAAAAAAAAAAAACAAAGAGAAAACTTGAATAAATTTATAATGCCTGGATGGGTCTATCATCACTAATTCAAGTTTAAGCATTTTGAAATTATGATTTAAGCTCAACAAGTTTATGAGTCAATTATCTCATTATTTTGAGTTCTAGCAAATTGTATCAAACCCAGCCTACCCTAATATTTAATAATGAAAGAACTATCAATAGATGAGACTATGGGTGTATCATGACATACAATCATAATTAGATTAGACCTCATATGTATCATACTAATTTGAATATATGATATATATATTTAGTTTTTAATAAGAACATCAAACCCTTGTGTAAGAATTTGAATTGGAAAGGTCTCATAGATGTACTCCTAACTACTTCAATAAATATAAATTAATAAATTGATTATTTCATCATTATCAGACCATGATAATTCGTATGATATTCTTAAATATATAATTTAAACTGAATCATAACAATTTAAAATATATTTTAAAGTATAATAATTAAAAAGAATGTCATCAAGCTAAAACTAAGTCTTTCTACGAATGATTATCATCCAGTACGATGTGCATGTTTTTTTTTTTTTTAATCAGTTAATGCATATAAAATTTTTTTGTACACCGTGTTTGACAACTTTGTTTTTGTCAAACCAATAAGACAAACAAAGTTGCTGCTTTGTTTCAAAGAATGTAGTTGTTCCTACTTTGACAGGACTTTTGCTGGCTAACTATTATGTCACATATGGAATGCGAATGCATGAAACCAGATAATATTCAGACCTTTTCACCTACTTAAACTGATCGATTTAGCTTTATAACATTTTATCAGCAACAAAGAGGTCAAGGTTGAATCTGGTCTTTCTATCTGGGCAGGTTTTAGCTTTAAAAGCCCTCCTTATATCAATGTATTCTTTCATTTGATTGCGGCTCTTTCAGAGCACATTCCAACATTATTTCAGTGACCCTCAAATGTTATTGAGAAGATATAGTACTCGAGCCTTTCACACATTAAATTATAATTATCATATCAATTTAAAATATAAATAATATTATATATATATATATAATTCTCACTTAGTAATATGATTTATGATATCTATGTTTTATAAATATGATAAATGATATGTTGATGTTTTCAGCTTTCATGATTAAAGTATATGCTTTCTAATAATATTATTCTCAGTATCATATAAAATACTAGTTAAGCATGTATAAGAATTAATGTTTACGCCAAGATATGAACGGACTTGAATATGAGATTAAGTTGTAATAATAAGTATGCATGTAGTAACTAAAAGTTGGACTAAGATTAACGTAAGAAAGATTGAGTTTTAAACATTATATATGTGGACGACCATAACCTATTTAGGTAAAAGTGAAGTAATAAAAATTAAATGAAGATATAAATCAAAGAAGAGTGTTATAAGATACATAAGTGAGATTGAAGGATGAGTTTAGATTAAAAATATCATCTTTGTTAAATTAAATTAAATTTAATTGAAGTTATTGTAATATTAGAACTAGTGTTAGTGTTCTGGTCAGTGAAAAAAGTATGTAACTAAAAAAATGAAAGTACTTAAATCTAATGATCTTATGCTTATTACCATATCAATTGTAGCATTAGAATAAGGCTGAATTTAGATAAAATTATTATTTTTATTAAATCAAATTCAATTCAATTAAAGTTGTTGTAACATTAGAACTAGGGTCAGTGTTGTCATCAGCAAAAAAAAGTACATAACTAAAAAATAAAAGTACTTAAGTATGGTGATCTTATGCTTATTACCATATCAATTGTCCTTTAGCAGTAGAATACCAAATTTGGAGTTTTATATTTGGTTTGGTTGAGTTCTGCACATTATGATGATAATTTATAGTATTTTGTTTAGGTATCTAAAATAATTTATAGTTATTGTGAAAGACTATATAGTTATCGTAAAATAATGTATAATAATCATTTATCATAGAACCGTAGAAGGAGCTCTATAGATTTTGATCTTTGAGGGAGATCAACCCTTGGAACGCTATAGGGGTTCATCCCTGCTAGAACTTGGTACAACGCTGAATAAAAGATTGATCTTACTTGATAAAAAAGAGGGGGCAACTACATCATTATATAGGGTTCTAAACCCTAGCCCATGGGATGCTTGCTTAAGTAAAATTATTCTTTTGCCCTCTTATAGCTGACATAGCTAAGGGAAATCATGGCCGACCAGCCCAGTAAAAAGGGCGGTGGCCACTAAGCCCTAAAGCCCCAATCAAAACCCTACCCATACTTTTTTATATGATAAAAGTGGCTAGGTAGAGTTTTATTATAATCCCACAGGGTTTTTATTAACTACTTCTAGGGTGAGTAGGACTCAACAGTGCTAGAATCCTATCAAGCCCGTCCTCTTTGAATCAGCCTTGTCCTCAAGGATGAGGGTCCATAAACTCAACAGTGCTATAAGACTCCCACGTTGCATCTTCGGATGGTAAATTATTCCACTTCATGAGTACTTCAGTTGAAGGGTGTCGACGATACATCATAATCCTTTCATCAAGTATAGCTTCAGGTTGAGTTTGAATCTCGCCATCATTAGTAGTGCTCGGCAGTTGAGTCTAAACTAACTCACGTTCTCCCAAGGCTTTAGCAAAGATACATGGAAGACGAGATGAATCTTAGCATCATTTGGGAGATTTAATTTGTATACCCCGATACCCTCCAAAATCTGATATGATTTATAGAATCATGGAGATAGCTTCATCGATGCTCGTGTTGATTGAGCTTGTTTGTTTGTAGGTAGTAGACCCACCACCAAAAAAAAAAAAAAAGCTTTTGTTTTTTTTTTTGCTTGTTGCTGGGGCTTGGGTGGGGGTTAGGTTATTTTTTTTAAACACAAACTCTTCTCTCTCAGTTTTGTTTTTTTTTTTTTTTTTTGATTTGACCCCACCCATTACATATTTAGATATTACAGGACGATCGACCATATAATATATATATAGGGTTACACTTTGTTGATGAATGATAAATTGTGTTGTACCATCACCCCAGGAAAAAAAAACCCCCACCCACCTTTGGGGGGGCGAATGAAGCACCATAAAAAAAGTTTGAGGCATCATTCACCACTTTTTTTTGGCCCATCATTCGTGGATGGATGGCTGTGCTCATCTTCAGTTGGAAGAGTTCATCCAAAAATTTACTGTAAAACACCCTATCGTGTCGCTCACAATCGACCTTGGCATCCTATATCTTTTTTATATTTTTTTTAAAAAAAGTTGAGCAATTGGCGGGCGGTATAAGAATCACAACACAAAAAAAATGAGCATACTTGGTTAAACGATATATCATCATATAGATCATTTTTTTACCTTGAGATGTTAGTCCATCGAGTATAGATATAGGTTGTAGTTTTTTTTTCCTTGCCACCCCCCCACCTTTTTTTTTTGGGCATACATCATATTTAGATACATAATCATAAATCGATCTTTTCATGCCTCTCCAAAATTTTGCTTCACCCTATTATATGTTCTCAGAAATCTGGAGTGCCCTGCTAAAGGTGAAGAGTGCAACTCATACAAAATAATTTTGATATAAGGGGAAGAATGAACAATCACAATTCGGTCTTTATAGTGCAGGTCCTTCGAATCCCAAGTGTAGTGGCCCATGGAACCCAGATTCTTCTTCAATTTTTCTATGATACCTCAGATTTCTAGATCGCTTTTCTAATCCTCTCTAATGTCTTTGAGGAAGTCGATGGAGGGAAGAGAGATAGTTGAAATTTCGGCTTGTCTTGGTAGCCGAGATAGAGCATCTACAATAACATTCTCTTTCCTCTTTCGATAAAAAATTTCATAATCAAAGACAAGAAGTTTAGTTACCCATCACTGTTGCTCTAGGGAAGATATTTTTTGCTCCAAAAAATACTTCAGGCTTCGATGATCGGTCTTAATCTGGAAGCGTCGGTCGATCAAGTATGGTCTCTACTTCCTGACGGTGTATACGATGACAAGCATTTCTTTATCATACACGGATATTTTAAGATAAGAGAGAGATGAAGCCTTGCTGGTGTAAGCAAGAGGTCAGCCATCTTGTATTTTAATAGCCCTAATTCTCACTCCGAATGTGTTGACCTCAATCATGAAAGTGTGGCTAAAATCGGGCAACGGTAGGACCGGAGTCGTCGTCATGGCTGCCTTGTGTCATTCAAAGGCTGTGGAAGCTTTATTTGACTATAAAAAAGAGTCTTTAGAAAATTCTTTAGTAGGGACGTGAGTGGGGCATTGATCTTGCCATAAATTTTCATGACTTTTGGTAATAACCCGTGAGTCCAAGAAAGCCGTGCAGCAATTTTTTGTTCGTAGGTTTCAGTCATCTTTGTATTGCTTTGATCTTTGTCGGGTCTATTGTCACTCCATCATCTGATATAATATACCCTAGATACTCTACTTTATGCTATAAAAAGCTGCACTTTGATTGTTTAACATAAAGGGTATTTTCTCGAAGGATTATTAGAATAATTCGTAAGTGCTGAAAATGCATATCAAGTATAGGGCTATAAATGAGGATATCATCAAAAAATACCAACACGAACTTACGTAGAAACCTCTGAAAAATGTAGTTCATCAAGTTTTGGAAAAGTAGAATGAGCATTCTAAGTTCGAAGGGCATTACTAAAAACTCATAGTGGCTGTTATGTGTGCGAAATGTATTTTTCATAACATCTTCAGTGTATACTCGAATTTGATGGTATTCGGAAAGAAAATCCAATTTAGTGAAGACTCGAGCACCTTTTAGTTTATCCAAGAGCTCATCTAATACTGGTATAGGGTATTTATCTTTGATGGTGATGGCGTTTAAAGCTCGGTAATCAATACACATCTACCACATACCATCCTTCTTACACACTAGCAACACTGACGAGGAGTAAGGGCTGTAGTTTGGTCGAATTACTCTAGTGTCGAGCATCTCCTTAATGATCTTCTCAATCTCATCCTTCTACAAGTGATAATAGTGGTACAATCTCAAATTTACTAGAGATTTACCTGGTAATATAGGGATACGATGATCATGCGGTTGGTTAGGGGGCAGCCCACGTGGCTCCATAAAAACATCCACGAATTCATCTAGCAATAGGGCAAGCTTAGGATCTGAATTTTATACTTTTTTCTCCTTTGATGGCTGTTGGATATGCATTAAAAATCTACCATTTCTTTTGTGTAGCACCTTCGCTGCGTCGAAATAATAGAGATATGACTCCTATGCTTGCCTCACAATTTGATTTGTCTCCTTTTATAATAAAACTTCATGATTAATTTAGAGAAATTTCAGGAGCTGTCACCTAATATTGTGAGTCATTCAATCCCAAGTATGGCTTCATAGTCATCGATGGGTAGGAGGAAGAAATTGGCTACCACTTCTTGGTCTTGTAGGAGCAATTTTACCCATGGACACCACTGGTTGTAATTGAGGATTTGGTCATTGACGATCTTTATATCGAACTTGTTACAACTGTCAATGTAAAGCATCATACATGCAGCAACCTTGCTATTGAGGAAGTTATTGGTGCGACCCGTATCTATAAGAACGATGATGGGTTATTGTTTAAGGAGTCCTCCAACTTCCATCGTCTGCAGGTTGGAGTAGTCGGCCAGCGCGTGCACTGCATAGTCGGCTAGTTGGGGCTCTTCCTCTATGGTTTCATCTTCGGGTTCGAGGCTTTCTACAGATGGTTCATTGTCCTCATCCTCTAGTGGTTCAATCACGAGGAGCCGATCTTTTTGCAATGATGTTCTCGGCTCCATAATTCATCACAGTACCAACACAACCCCTTGGACGATCATTGACGAAGCTCATCTCTTGTTAATTTTTTTGGTATGGGGGCTTGGATGGCAGTAAAGGGGGCTGAAGGCTTTGGCATGGCTGGTCGAGGAGCGACCCTTGTTCTTCATACTTCGTGGTTCAGTCATTCTTCTAGAATTCTTGCGAAGAAAATCACCGCCATTTGTGTATATTATATATTTTTGCTAGCTTTTTATTTTATCAAAATAACTATGCCTCGTCTTATTTATTGTTATCAATAGTTGATAACTTATCAACTATGGCCGATTATAATTAGAGCACACTCTATATATAGATATTGGGTTATGTCACTTCAACATCGAGAAAAATTGAACTATTAATATTTTAGCCTATGTGTTTAACTTTATTAGGATTATTTTCTTTAAGACAGTCAATACACTATTCAAGTTTTAATTATCACCACTTGAGAGAAAGAAGTTTCTGAGTCTTCCTAAAAGTCATCAATCAATTTTCTCCCGTGATCTGTGGTGAATTTTTATTGGATCGTATTGATTTTTGGTGAAAATATTTTAAACTCAATTATCTTCATTATAAACAGTGATGATTTGATTTGGAGATCATTTGCATAGGGTATTGGCTTCTTGAACAGCTCACTGATTAGTTTCAACACCTTGCTGAGTAGTATTCAACTATTGGATTTAGCTAAAATTTTGTTGGTAAGCATAAAACTTTCATTTATACATTCTGAACAGTAAAGATCAAGTTCGGAGGTATTTAAGTATCACTTTTTTTATTGCTTTAATGAAGACCATGCTGCTATTTTTATTCTTTGAATAGTTTTATCATATATTTGGACTGTCATCTATGGTTTAATTTGGCTGATTATTGGTGAGCATGTTTTAGACTAATGTTTCTTCAATCTAAATAGTGGAGATTATGCTTGGATGTGGTAAAAACTTTATGATCTTAATAGTAGCTACCCTTTGTTATTCATGTCTCTGTTTAGGTTTTAAATTTATTATGGAACAAATTCATTTGTAGATCTTTTAACAATATTTTCATAGTGGAGATTTTGATTTGGACCAAGAGGGTCCCATGATTTTGATCCTTTACATTGAAGGAGTTTTTCACATAAAAATTACTAGTATTTTTGTGTGCTAGATTATGATTCAATTATTCATTGCTTATATACTCAAGATAGTGCTCTTGACATATTCACACAAGTGGAGAATTTTTTTTGATAATTAATTATTTATATTATATATTTTTATCTATTTTTTTCAACACAGACGTATCAGAGCACAATTTTTTTTTTCTTGTTTGAATTATGGAGAATAATTTGGGTAGAATGGTTTATTACTGTATGTAAAGAAAATTTGTTTTGACACAAATTATCACAAATGAAAAGAAAAGATGAGAGATCTTCTCTTTGTAAAAAAGTTGTATTTACTGTATTTATATCTAAAAAACCTCAGTCTAAAATTGATGAAGAGTGGGCTTTTGAGCATCAAGAAGTTTGTGACTTTATATAGCAATCTGTAGAAGATAATATTTTAAATCACATTGTTAATGTGATTTAACAATATATTGTGGCAAAAACATTTAAACAAATGTATTGTGGCAAAAACATAATACTTTGTATGCTTCAATAAATTGTTTTTGCTTAAACAAGCTATATGTTTGCAGTTTAAAGATGGTAGCTCCATTTTTAATCATTTGAATAAATTTCAAGGTTATTTTGATCAGTTGTTTGTCATAGGTATAAAGTTTGAAGAAGAGGTACTTAGGCTTTGGTTGATTTCTACCTGATGATTGAGAGAGTTTTCGGGTATCTTTGATAAACTCTGCTCTTAGTGGTACTCTAACTATGGAGTATTAGGATCAAGTTGGTTGTCCCTACCTCTTATTTATAGAGAGTTACCAAACTCTAATTGATCCTACCTTAGTGGGTATTGGATCTATATTCAATTATCCTCACTTCTTGAATTATTGGATTTCCATCCAATAGTCTCAGTTAGCCTCTAATTGAGTCTCATGCAAGGGGTTTATCAATGTTGGGTCTCATCCAATGAGAACATGGGCTAATTGGATAACTTATATCCAATCCTCTACTCGTTATAATCATCTACCATATGTGTATGACCCTCAAGGTCAATACTGAGCTAGCCATGAGTTCCTTATGTCAGAATTCCTTATGACTCAGTGAATTATTATCCTATAATAATTAACCCAACTTATTGACTATGGAAGTACTAAGCCACTGGCCATAGTCCCCAGACGATATAGAGGATCTAATTCATTGGAGTTGTCTATCATCAATTATTGTATATCTATAGTCCCTCATCCATATAATCTCTCAAAGACCGTATATTATGCATGATACTATCAAGCTACATACGAAATTTGTCTGAGTCTCACTATAATCAGATTCCCCTAGAGAATTCCTCTCTCAGTCTGAATGACACAAGCCAGAGATTTGTCTGAGCAAGAATAGACTAGATATTCCTCTCATGATTTCAAAAGTGGATTATCTTTTATTGACACTTAATTACCTTCGTAAGGTTGGCTATAAATCTCAATAATCGACTATACTAGATTTGAAACTCTTCGGATCTATAATGTATCAAAGAAAGGAGCACTCAAACAAAAAATCCTTGGTGTCTCAAGTCTAAGGATCAAACATATAATTGGGATTATAGAATCATTGTTTGACATTAGGTATTATTAATCATACAATATTTCGTAAGCGGATCAATCAGTGAACTCATTCTCTGATGAATACATGTACTGTACCCTTAGTGTCCCCACATGAGCGATTACGAGACCAGTTGTCTCCATCATATGGATGGATATATAGTATATCAGTCTATTCGATTATCTCGATGTTATTGAATCTCATATTTTGATGATAAAATTAATTGATAAATTATGATATAACTCATATGTTAAGAAAAGTGATGCATGACTAACTACGATGGTGAAAAGGCAAAAACAATTAAGAAGAATCAGACGTTGGACTAGAGTCAAAAATCGGGCATCGGGTTGGAAGAATCGAAGAATACATCGAAGGTTCGATAGATATGGCAAAAGTTCATTGGGAGTTCACCAAAAGATCGTCTGGAGTTTGTCGGGAGTTCATCAGAATTTCACCGAAAATTTGAATGAAAAGTTGACATGTTGAACAACCAAGATTACTTGCATTGTAATTGTTTTAGCCTTAATTATCATAGTTAGGGTTTCAATCTGAGTTAGTTTTGAGAGAAATCCTACTAACTCAATTAAAGGTTCATTAGACCTTAATTGAGATTAATTTGAGCCCATTAGAAGGCTCATTTTATTGACTTGGAAGGAGATATAGCCAAGTTAAGAGATGGTACAGTTTAGGATATAAAAAATATTGAAAAGTACTTTTTTGGGATTCTTGGGCGATGATACTATCGGCTGCTTACAATAGCACCATCAGTCAATTATAGTACCATCTTTCCCAGGTGATAGTACCATCAGAGCCCAAAATCTCAAGCTCTGTTCGATAATGATACTGTACGTATCCCGAAATCATATGTGTTTTAATTTTTTGTTCTAATTTTTTAAGTTAATTGGGGTCTATAAATATCCTAGATATTTTTACTTGAATAGCAAAAAAGTTAAACAAAAACTTATGAAAATTTTGTTTTAATTTATTGAAAATTTTTCTATTTTTTGAATGTAATTTCTGTTTAAAGAGAGTACAAACGAGAATAACGGTAAAAGGATGGTTCATCTTCATCATGCGTTTGTCTTGCCTGGTCCCCCCACTATCATACTCTCTCTCTCTCTCTCTCTCTCTCTCTCTCACAGACCTTGTGAACTTGTGAGTCAATTATGCAAAGCATGGCATGGGTTGCACCTCCACACCTACACTCACCTAAGATTGGTGTGAGGATGGCCACGAAGTGTCTGTCTATTCATGGTTGTCCTTGAATGGCCAACAAGGGACATTTAAATGTACACTGCGAGCTTCATGTATCATGTGATGTTGTATCATCCCCTGGGTGACACCCATATCTTTGTGAGAGGAGTATTCATTTAGTATCTCATTAATGTTTGCAGAAGGTGAGGATACCAATTTGTCTACTGGCTTGTGAGCTAACATATTTATGTTCAGCACCAGAGAGGAAGATTTTGTTTGAGGAACACATGTGCCTTCCCTCTCTCCTGCTTTTGCTTCCTGTCAGCAGCAACAAGGTTATCTGTTTGAGGAAGAAAAGGCCTCTTATTCTCATGCTGATGCATGCTAATTATACTCAAAGGAAGGTTTGTCTGAGAATACATGTCTTCTTCCTCCTTCCATGCTGCTGAGAGAGTTTCTCTCGAGGAAGAAATCTTGTTTGAGCTTCGAAAACATAAAAGAAAAGGGAAAGAAACAAGTATGATCACAAGCAAGCTGGGGGAAGAAAAATCTGGTATTGATCCTCCACACAGAAGCAAGCATGTCTTCTTCTGCTTTGCTTTACCTGGTGATGCTAACCACAACCATTAAAGCAGGCGAGGATGGGCTCCATCTGCGAAGCCATGATGCCACAATAACTGGATCCTCTTCCAGCAGTAACAACCACCGTCTTCGGCATTTCTTGCATCAGAATGAAGAAGCAGATCCCATCACTCACCACCTCCCACCCACCCCCATCAGCTTGGTATTCAATGTCCATGCTAACCTGGTATCGCTGCTTTCAAAGGGCCAGCATGTGATGAGAAAGCCTACCCCATTTGACTAGGGGACAGGCAATTGAAGATGGTGGAGTTGGAGTCTTTGTCCTACCAGTATTAGGGAGAGAAGGTGCCCTCAGCAGCACCACCATTAAAAGCCTACTCATTGACTCAAAAGGAATGATCGATCACATCAAACCTAGTAGTATATTGTCATGTTCTTTTTATGGGGTGGAGGGAGACCTCGACACCAAAAACAAAATTAATTCAAAACATCCAAAAACAATGAGCATGTAATAGAGAAATAACTAATTACAATAGAGAAATAACTGTCATCGCCATAATTACAATAGCTTATGAAAACATAAGTTCACACCCTTAATTTTGTTTTTGTTTTTGTTTTTCCTTCCAAATTAGCAATCGAGATCATCACCAATTAAGATAGCTAATATCTTAACTAAAAGATTGCATTCTTTGTCATTATTTTCTTTCAAATAAGGTTAAGATAGCTTATGAACATATAAATTACAAAGTAAATTACAAAAACACTCAAATAACATTATCGATACACGTAATAAAACATAAATATCGAATTCTATATTTTTTCAATGATATTTTAACTCTCAAATATACTTTTCACTAACTAATTTTAAATTAAAAATAAATTTCAAGTTGCATTTAGTAATACACATTCTGACAATGCATCATCGGATATCAATAAATAAGTAATATAATAGAAAGTCGATGCATGATTTAACGTGCCTTCACAACTCCCACCTACATCCATATCAATTATAAGACACTTCTCTGGACCCTCTTGAGAAACTTCTAGAGAGATGGCTTCATGAACGGTCAATCAAAATATCTTCCTCAATTCCTCTTTCACTCGTCGAAATATTGAAACTCATGATTTATTTATAGGTACAAAGTATAATCTAATAACAAGTTTTAATTTAATTAAGACTCCCCCAACTATAATCCTAATATAATTATGACTCTTAAAAATACTTATCGATATACTCATGAAACTCAACATAATTATATATGCCAAAAAAACCACTGCTATCATGTCACCATTGTTTTTCTACATACTTCTATTGAAATGTGGCCCAAAACTTTTGACATCTTTGAAAAATATGAGAATTTAGCATCTATATATTGGTACTTCACAAAGATAGTATTGTACGTAAACATCCCAAGATAGGGTTAAAAGAACCTTAACGGCCCAAAGAATTATTCATCCAGCATTTGATTCTAACTGTGGTTTGCAAGGACATGTTGCCCCACCATGCAATGACATATGCAATCTTATTTTCCAAAACTGCAATCAAGATTAGGCAAGGTAAATGTTGTATTTGTATGTCTTAGTGTATCATAATTAATATTAATTTTTTGAGTCCTATTTTAAGAAATTCAAACTAGCTTAATGTGAGACAACCAAGTCCACTTTGGGTTGGATTTGAGTTAAAGTTGAGCTTATGACCTAGAAAGAGGTCAATAGGAGGTACAAGTTGAGGATGAAATGGTATAAAAAAGTATTACTTTTAGGATTCCCAAAGGTACTACCATCGATGGGCGACGATACTACCATCGGTGGGTAGTGGCAGTACCATCGTCACCCCTATTTTTAGGGTACTTTCGATGGTAATATCGCTCGTACCCGATTTTATGAAAATCTTTAAATTTTGGCTTCAATTTGAAGCCAATTGGGGTCTATAAATACCGTAAGTTTTCTAACAAAAAGAGTAAAAAAGTGAAAAGCAAAGCAGGTTAGAAATTATGTAAAATTGAGTTATTCATTTGAGTGTTTCAAAGTGTAAAGTGAGTCTAAGATAAGAGAGAAAAATTTATAAAGGTTCCTCTACTCAACTAGTGAAAAGGAGAGAAGTGTAACAGGTTTAGTCTTCACCCATAGAAGAAGATCTTTAGTGGACTCTGATGGGCCTCGATGAAGGAGGATTTCAAAAAGTGGACGTATGTTAAGTTTTGGTCGAACCACTATAAAATCTATAAGCATCTCTACTCTTGCCTCTTCCATTGTATTTGAATTTAATTATTCTTAATCAGTTCTAAGAAAGGCACGAGCATACTCTTTTTGTTTCTATCTTGATTTAGATTTACTTCAAACAAAATTTTGTTTAAACCCCACCTCTCCCCCCCCCCTCCTCTTAATCATAATAAGATGTTGGTAGCCCTTCGATGAAATTTATAGGAAGCTGAGTCTGGTGGGTAGAGGCTACAATTTTTCTAGGCTTGCTACCATCTCTCCTTTGTGCTATTGATAGGTATCGCACCAAGCCACAAATTCAGCAATGGTCTTCTTCATGCCTCTCCAATAGAACGTTTGTCGAATTCTCTTGTAGGTCAGAAGGAATCTGGAGTGTCTAGCTACTGGTGATGAGTGCAACTGTTGTAGGATGGTAGCTTGGTAAGGGGAATTGGGCACTAGCACGATTTGGCCCTTGTACCATAGATCCTTCGAGTTCCAACTATAGTGCGCCATTGAGTTTGGTTCCTCCAATTTTTTGATGATCTCCTAGGTCTTCAAGTCGCCTTGCCACTCCTTCCTGATGTCTTCCAAAAGATCACAAATTGAAGGAAGATATCTACAATTTTAGTATGCTCGTGTAGGTGGGAAAGCGCATCTGCAACCGAATTATCCTTCCTCTTTTTATAAATAATTTCATAATCAAATCTCAGCAATTTTGTTACCTATTTCTGCTATTCGGGGGGAAAATCTTCTACTTTATGAAGTATTTTAGGCTTTGTGATTAGTCTTGATCTGGAAGTGTCGGCCGATCAAGTAAGTCTCCATTTTCTCACTAATACATAATGGCCAACATCTCCTTGTCGTAGAGTGATAATTTAAGATGAGTTGAGGAGAGAGCCTTGCTGGTGTATACTAATGGTCAACCATCTTGCATTAAGATAGCACTAATTCTAGTTCCTGACATGTCGATTCGATCACGAACACCTTGTCGAAGTCGAGTAGAGCTAGCACTAGTATAGATGTCATTAAAGCCTTGAGAGCATTGAAGGTTGTGGTTGCTTCATCCGACCATAGGAATGCATCCTTTTTCAACAACGCCGTGAGGGGAGCATTAATCTTACCATAGTCCCTCATGAACTTGCGGTAATAGCCGGTTAGCCCTAGAAATCCTTGTAGCTCT
Organism: Ensete glaucum; assembly: GCA_021527575.1. Classification (NCBI taxonomy): domain Eukaryota; kingdom Viridiplantae; phylum Streptophyta; class Magnoliopsida; order Zingiberales; family Musaceae; genus Ensete; species Ensete glaucum. The sequence goes on from CM038555.1 coordinate 33,708,347, forward strand.
TTGATTATTTTCGGTAGTAGCCAGCTTTATGTTGCTTCAATCTTTGAAGGATCTACCGCTACTCGTTTCTTTGAGATGATATGACCAAGGTATTCAATCTCACACTGTAAGAAGCTGCACTTTGATTGTTTAACCAAAAGGGATTGTTCTCGAAGAATTATCAAAATAAGTCGCAAGTGAGAGAGGTGGCTTTTGAAGGAGGAGTTATAAACCAAGATGTCGTCAAAAAAGACCAAAATAAACTTATAGAGGTAAATCCAAAAGATGTCATTCATAAGGCTTTTAAAAGTGGAAGGGGCATTAGTTAGGTTAAAAGGCATTTTCAGGAATTCGTAGTGCCCATTATGCATCTAGAATGCGGTCTTCGTTATATCTTCCTTGTGCACCCGGATTTGATGGCATCCGGATCGCAAATCCAGCTTGGTGAAAAATTATGCTCCCTTCAATTTGTTAAGCAATTCATCCACCATAGGGATTGGGTCCTTATCTTTCATGGTGATACTGTTGATGGCTTGATAATCCATGCACATTCGTCATGATCCGTCCTTCTTTCATACGAGGAGTACCGACGAAGAATAGGGGTTGACACTTGGCCTTATGATCCTTGTTTCCAATATCTCTTGGATGATCCTCTCAATATCAACCTTCTAAATATATGAGTACCAGTATAACCGAACGTTTGCTAGAGTGTTTCCTAGCAAGATAGGTATTTGGTAGTCATGCAATCGGGTAGGGGATAGTCCTTTCGGTTAAGCAAGGACGTCCACAAATTCAAAAAGCAAGGAGGAGAGATTGCGGTATTTGTGAAACACCAGATCTTCAATTTGTAGGCCCTACAATTAGATTAGGAAACCAATAGCACCACTTCATAGTTATCCAATGATAATAAAAAGAAGTCCACGATGATCCCTTGGCCTTGCATGATTAGTTTCACTCATGAGCACTTATGGCTGCAAGAAGTTCACTCATGAGCACCCTCTCTATCCGTTGAGTCATAACGGTAGAAACTACACCCCATATTTGCCTTGTAAGATCACATGTTTCCCGTTGATGAAAAAATTCATTAGGAGTTTAGAGAAGTTCCATGATATATCACCTAAAGTCGTAAACCATTCAATATCGAGCACCACTTCATAGTTATCCAATGATAATAAAAAGAAGTCCACGATGATCCCTTGGCCTTGCATGATTAGTTTCACTCATGAGCACTTATGACTGCAAGATAGGGTTCGGCCATATGCAATCTTCACATCAAACTTGTTGTAATCTTTGATCCGGAGGGTCAATCAGGCAGCAACTTTATTGTCCATGAAGTTGTTGGTGCTTCCGGTGTCGATGAGTATTGTAATCGACTAGTGTTTGAGGAATCCATTGATTTTCATCGTTTGTAGGTTGGCATAACCGATTAGGGCATAAATAGTGCTGATGGCCAATTGTGATTCTTCCTCTGCATATTCCTCCTTGGATTCGGGATCTACGTCCTCAGGTTCTGGATCCTTAATTTGCTAGTCTACTCATGGTCTTGGTCCTTCGTGCATCAATGTTCAGCTTTTTTTCTTAGATGCTGGCGAAGGAGAAGGTAGCCATCAAGGTTGAGCCTTGACTTCACCTCAGATCTCGGCTTAAGTCCTTCGATGAATATTCCTAGCAATTGTTCTTCAGACTAATCATGAATTTGATTTAAGAGATGTTCAAACCTGATTTGATATTCGTGCATGGTACAGGTTTGACGAATCTTCGCGAGTTGGCCATCCACATTCTTGTACTCCAACGATCCAAAGTGGATCAGTAGTTTGCTTCTGAATTACCTCCACGTAGGTACGACATGTGTATGCTCAAATCAATCATACCATTGGATCGCATCTCTCTCAAGGCATGAATTTGATGTTGACTATTGATTCTTTAGGAGTTTTGTGGAAGCAAAAGTATCTTTTAACGCGTGAGATCCATCCGGTTAGGTCTTCATCTTTCAATCTAAGGAAGTCTACCCTCATACATAGGTTTGTGGAGTCCTGTGCTTGATCAACTTCTTGGGCTTATTCTCGTTGCAATCTGAACTTTCTCTATACTGAGATCTTTTTGGGCTCTCCAGTCGACATAATCTGAATTCTTGGAAGAGTGCTCGCAACTTATCCTCCATGGGGGCCTCGAAAGCTTCAAGCTTTGCATCAAGTGCATAGTCTAAGACCATTGCATAAGATTGAAGATCTGTAATGTTTAAATCCTTCTTCTATTGATGAGTTAGGGGCATAAGGTGTTGGCGGCAACAACAGGAAGGGAGGAGGTGACAGCAATAACAATTTAAGGTTAGATGGTTGCGGTAGATGGCTACTGATGGTGGCGAACAACAAGGGTGAAGATGGTGAAGATGACAACGATCTAGGGCTAGATAGCAGATGAAGATGGCAGCAAGGCAATGACAACAACAGGGGTCGGTTGCAGCAGATGAAGATGATAGCGACAAGGGGTAGATGAACAGTGAGATACCAAGAACGCTACTCTAATACTAGATGATAGGAACCTGAAGGTTTATATTATAGGTAGATTGATTGTTGTAGGGGATCATCCCTCCTTGATCTCTATAGATGATTGGCCCTTCTAGGTTTCGGTAATAAGAGCTGAAAATAAATTTGAATTTTTCATTGATGAAAGGAAAAATTTACAAGCTTATTTATAGGGTTTCAAGTCAAACCCCTAATAGAACTCATACTCCTACTCAAGATGAATCACATCCGATCTAGATCGGTCAATCAGAGTTTAAATCAATAACATGACTCATCTGAGATATTTATCATGAGTTTTATCTTTAAAGTTGTTCTAAGTTATTATTGTTTGCATATTTAACATCATTTTTTTATGAGAAATTTTTAACATCAATATCAATTAATATTGGTTTCAGCTTTATTTTAAATTGTCCGATGTTTCATTATTAGATTCATTAGTTAAGTGTGATGTGAAATATGTATTCTTATTTGTAAATGAATAGTATTCTCGATTATTACATCTAGGATGACAAGAAGACTCATGAATGTTTCTCAGGATATTAATGGATTGGGACATCTTTATCAATGGAAATGGGATTGACACAGTGTGGCATCATTACATCGAGGCTATGAAGTCCATTGCATCAGTTGTTTCGAACATTACTATGGACACAGGTTTTTGGGTAGTGTCCTATTGTTGCCTCCTAAATTAAATGCTTCTAATTTTGTTCAACTAATTTGGTTATAATATTTCAATGTATAAATATTATCAACAAGTCATGACTTTGATATTCAACTTTTCATTGGTATTTAAGGAAAAACTTGTTTTATGCATTATAATTAATTTCTGATTGTGAAGAAGTACCAGACGACACTTAAGCAGGAGAAATTATAATATCTCATTTCTTAACTTTAATGTTGTGATGCTGACAGAAAAAAAAAAAAAAACTATTACAAACATGACGTCGGATCAATTATGGTACCTCCTACTAAATTATATGTTTCTAATCTTGTTTAACCAATTCGATTATTATATTTCAATGGATTAATATGAAAAACAAGTTGGGACTTCAATATTCGACCTAAGTTATCAAATTAAAATTAGGACGGACCGATCAATTTGATGTTTGTGCCCCCTTATATAGTATCTCATTCAAGTAGAAAACTATTATGAACATAACTATGAATCAGCTAGGGTGTCTCAACATTAATGTTGAAGAACCTTGTTAGTAGTAGTAGTAGTACCATTTCTCGACTGTTTCACGACGAGTCTAGAACCATTTCTGCAAGTTTTTTTTTTTTTTTTTGGTTACTTTTTATATATTTTCATCTCTATTAAAAAAAATATATATTGGTAAACCGCGAACAATCTTAAGCAAGGAATTCATACTTTTCCATCCATTTGTGGTCAACATTGAACATCTATATAGTGGAAAATAAGCATTAGCCCACCTCTCTCTTTCTAAAAATTGCGGTAAAAATAAATCTATTTATGACTATTAGTGTGATGTTCTCTTATTCTTTGCATACATTCATTAAATTTGTACATGCTTATAGCTCTAACTATTACCTAAAATAATTTTATCATTTCATGATACAGGCATCACTAACAAGGTTCTTCAACATTATAATATTTATGTTGAGCTTCTAGGAATATCTCCTTAACAGTTGTAAGAATACCCAAGTCTCGATCACTAATGATACACAATGATTCGACTACCCCTGATACAACTTCATAATTGTGACAGAAACCACCGGTAAGAATCCATGTTTTCAATCTCATTCATGGCAAATGCAAGTGGAGATTGTTTGTTTGCCTCATCCACCCCCTATAACCTTCAATAAAGCACTATGATACTTTTCAATTAAGTGTTTGTTATAAATTTTTGTAATTCGATAACTTTCAACTTCATAAGCATATATCATCTATCCATAATCTTTATCTACACACCAAATCTTAAATTTCTTACTTGACGTCACAATATGCTTCTCATCAAAGTTTCTTGTATTACATATATATATTTTTTTTTTGACAATATGCTTCTCCATCATGAAAAACCTATTAAAAAACCTCTACAAAATACAAATAATAATATTTATGGAAATTTTATGTTTTTTATTTACCTATCCAACAAATAGATCTTTGGGTATAAAATCACCATTTTTGGCATACGGAACCAAAGTATTTAATGTCAAATCATCATCTCCTCAATTTATACAATCTCACTGACAATATTACCAGCAAAATATATATATATATATATATATATATATATATATATATATATATATATATATATATAACTTAAATAAGAGTCAATTTTAATGATGCTAACTACAACTTCATTAATTACAATCAATATGATCAACAAATCTAATCAATACCTTCTCAACTCCTGATCAACATTTTGGCTACCCCCGCCCCCGACACTCTTCCAGTGAGTCTCAATCTTCTTCTGACGAGCTCCCTTGCGTCATCTGGCAAGCTCCCAATACCTTCGGTAAGCTCTCGATGCACTCTAGACGAGTTCCCAACCGCATCATCCTCACTCTGGTACGATCATCCTCACTCTGGTACGATGTCTGAACTTGACTTTGGTCAAACCTTTGATTATAATTTTTTCTCTGTTATAATTAATCCTACATCAATAACTCTAACAAACTTATTAAATTAATAACTCATCAATTGATTTTATTATTATGATATTAAACGTTATCATATCATTTGTCATTCCAATAAATTTATTAAAACATATCTTTACAGTATTTTGATTCGGTGTTTACATTATTTTTTTAATTTATAAAACATTATAAAGTAACATAAAAACACTATATATGCTATATTTTCTATAACTTTTCATTCATTGCACTACATTTCATATACACAATTATATTAAAACATCATTTGGATATTGCATTACAAAAAAGTGATTCAAAGGTTTCATTGCAATGTTTTCATTCTTATTTCTAAAACACTATAAAGATAACATAAAAACACTATATACGAAATATTTTCATACTTATTTCATTCATTACGCTACATTTTGTATACATAATCATACTAGGACATCATTTGCATTATGAATTCGAAAAAAGTGATTAAAATATCTAATTTTAATATTTTTATGATGTGTTACAGTGTCTTTATTGTATTTCTAAAACACTGTAAAGATAACATAAAAATACTATATAGGAAATATTTTCATAATTCTTCCATTCATTATACTACATTTCATATACAAAATTGTATTCGGACATCATTTGCATAATAGATTCGAAAAAAATGATTAAAAGATGTTTACAGTATCTTCATTCCTATTTCTAAAACAGTATAAAGATTGTTAATAGATAAATTTGGTTGAAATATCATTTAGCAGGATTGCTAGACTGTTGAGGGAAATCCTCCTCTCTTAATTCTCTTAACCTCGCTCTCATTTGTATAAATATGTACCTCCCTTTTACTTGTATAAATATGTATTGCAGTGAAGGAATAAACAAACTATTCATTCTTCAATCTATTATCTCATTTTCTAATATGGTATCAGAATCGCTTGTCTAGAGTAAGCTGTATTCTCGCTGTCAAACGGTAGTGATTCCCTATTGCATCCGGCCGCAAGCAATAGCCGCAGCCGCTACCTCCATTGGTTGACCCCTCTTCTATTCTCCCATTGCGTCCGGTTGTGTGTAGCAGTCGCAGCCGTGACCTCTGCTATCAAATGACACCCTCCTTGTGTTGTTGGTCATCTCGTGCGCACCTCTCTACCTTTTGTGCTCCCTCTACTGAGGCATCACCGTGGCTAGAACGCGGCTTGTGCCCTCCTCTCCCTCCGGACCCGCAGCTCTAGGTGTAGAAGAACTCCTCCACTGGTGAAGTTGCTTTCTTCTCTCAACGGCTTCCCCGGCTACTGCACCATCGCCAGTCATTAGTTCAAGGCCAGAGTAGAGCAATCATTGGGGCCCATCATCTTCGATTCCCTTGTTGCTCCTCTGCTACTACCTTCTTCACCCGCCTCTGTCCCCTGCTGCCAGATCTGATCTCCAGCTCCACTCCTTCCAGCCGGCAGCCTGATCGCTGCCTCTTCTTCCTCCCCTATTGCTGCATCGTAAGGTTTTTTTCCTCCATCAGCAGCTGCTCCCAGCCACTGTCACCGCCACTACCACGCAACTGTGACACTCTTCCTCTGTTGGACAGCACCTTGCTACATCTTCTGGTTGCTCCAACCACCCTCCTCGTCGGCGTCTATTCTTCTACCTCCGCCAAGTCCGTCGATCTACCACAGTCGACACCCTCATCTGCGCCCATCCTCTGCACTTCCCCTCCAGCCACGGAAGTAGAGCAGATGCAACTATTCTCCCATCTCTTCATCGCTGTCAAATGATAGCACATCTCTCACTTTTGCCTGCCTCATCTGCTTGTCTCTGACCAAGCAATGCCTCCTCAATTGCTGCTTCTTCCACGAGCAAACAGCAGCAAACCAGAGATGTTTCTACATCTTTCTTCTCCTTCGACAGCTCCTCTGTCTTCCTTTCTAGATCTGCTGCCATCGTGTTGGACAAGAACCAACACTAGATCCTACAAGTTGTTTTATCCCGTGACTGATCTGCCATAAGCTCTTCCATCGCAATGGTGATTGGTATTTTTTACAAAGTTTTCATCATCTACCTCTCACATTCCCGTCACTGTTCCCACAAGAAGTAATAGCACTTCTTATAATATAGGACTTGTTTCCATCAATGCTACAACACTCATCCCTTTCAAATTATCCAAAGGAGGAAACTACACATCCTGGCATGCTCAATTTTTTAATCTTCTTTTTGGATATGATTTATTAGGTTATGTTGACGGATCCCTCAGTTGTCCATCAGCAATGGTCAACATCCTGGGGACTACAACTTCAGTACCAAATCCGGAGCACAAATTATGGTTATGCCAAGATCGTCTAATTCTTCAGGCAATTCAAGCCTCCGTCACTGGATTCGTCGCACCACTTATAACTTCATGTACTACTACTACCGAAGCCTGATGCAAGTTGCAAACTACTTTGGCAAATCACTCATGCACTCGCATGCTCGGCCTCCTTTCTAATCTAATGAAAACAAAACAAGAGAAAAGTGTCATCGCTGATTATCTCCAACATCTTAAGATTATTATCGATGATTTAGCTTTAATAGGGCACAACCTATGATGAAATTATTATCCACACCCTCAATGGTCTTGGACTTAAGTACAAAGAATTGGCAGCAGTAATAAGGGCTTGTGACTCATCGTTATCATTTGAGGAGCTCTACAACAAATTGACTGATTATGAGACATACTTGAACTGCAAAGACAGGGCACTAGGGCCTCCTATCACTACTCAAGTAAGTCATAAATCTAAATGGAAGAGCAATCATTATTCCAAGCCTATCAACAAAAGTCTGGGTCAAGTATCGTCTTTCCATAACCCAGGTAGAAACTTCGGTTCCCCACAGCCTTGGCATCCTGCTCCTATGCCTCAAGGTAGCAACATTAGTTATCAACAGCCTTGGTGTCCTGTTCCTTTGCCTCAACAATGAATCGTCTGCCAGTTGTATGATAAAATTGATCACTCGGCCAAAGTTTATCGGTCTTATCCTTGACTCTCAACTACCATGCCTCAAGCACACCTTACTTCTGCCCCAACTTCTAATCAGCATTCTTGGATCATGGATTCTGGTGTCTCCTATCACGTCACCTTGGATCTCCAGAACTTGTCCCTTCACAATAGTTATGGTGGTAATGATGACATCATCATTGGTGATGGTAAGCGACTTCTCATTACTCATATTGGTTCCATAATGTTTAACTAGAATACCTTTAACTTGCCACTCTATGATGTATTGTGCACCCCTTATATTAAACGAAATCTAATTTCTATATTCTAATTCTGTAAACAAAATAATACTTCCATTGAATTTTTTCTTGATCACTTTCTTGTCAAGGATCTAAGCATGGGGGCATCGTTAGTTCAAGGCCAGAGTAAAGACAATATCTACGAGTGTCCATCAATCTCTCAGCCTACAGCCTACTCTTCTATGGCTGCTCCAATGGATGTGTGACATCGACGTCTTGGTCACCTTTCTTTCTCAACTCAACACAAGTTTTACTCTCATTATTCTCTTCCAACTTTTAAAGCTAGTTCTATTTTTACTCATTGTGATGCATGTCTCAGTAATAAAAGTCATAGACTATCGTTTGAAACCTTTTCTATCTCTTGCATACAACCATTTAAAATTTTTTATACTGATGTTTTGGGGTCCTGCACCACTTGTTTCATAAGTCTCCAAATCTTTAGAAACTTAGAGTTTTTGGTTGTGTCTGTTATCCTTGGCTACGTCCTTATGCTTCTCATAAATTAGCCCCAAGGTCGAAGCCTTGTACCTTCATTGGTTACTCTCTTGAACACAATGCTTATTGACGTTACGATCCTCTGACTCACAAAGTCTTTGTGTCTCGTCATGTTATCTTTGTAGAGTCCTCCTTTCTATTTCACTAGTCAAAGTCTTCTACTGTATAAACTACTCTAATGAATATACATACATCAATGGCACATGTCATTGTCCAATACGTCTCCAAAAGAATCACCCACTCTAGCAACCATACATGAGTGGAGTACTCCTCTTATACAGTATCTCGCCCCCTCTTTTTTTTCTCCTTCTTCTGCATACATATCTCTTGCTACTGATATCAGAACCTTTGACCATCGGTCATTAGCGTTTCCATCACCTCAACCCAGTAGTGCTACTGTTCCTCAATCTAACTCACCCTGTTCTACTACTTTTCCAACACCCATTCCACCATCACCTCCTAAACCACTTGGACATCCCATGACAATGCGTTCTAAAAGTGGTATCTTCAAACCATGTCAGGTTCTCGACCTCAATATAATTGTGACTCTCTCTATTGGGACATGTGAACATACCACGGTCACTCAAGCTCAAAAGTCTCATCACTAGCGTAAAGCTATGTATGATGAATATGAAGCTCTCCTTCATAACTCTATTTGGACACTTATTTCATTTCATCCTGTACAAAATATCATTGGGTATAAGTGGATTTTTCAAGTTAAGTGAAATATTGATAGGTCCATTGCCAGGTATAAAGCCTAACTAATGGCAAAAGGCTTTTATCAACGTCCTGATGTCAACTTTACAGAAACATTTAGTCTTATTGTTAAACCCACGACAATCCGGCTTATTTTAAGTTTGGTCATCTCAAAAGACTGACATCTGCGGCAACTTGATGTGAACAATACCTTTTTACAAGGAACATTAACTTAAGATATTTTCATGGAACAACTTTCTAATTTCTTTATCCTCAATATATGCAACATGTATATAAACTCCATAAACCTATTTATGAACTTCGTCAGCTCTACGAGCCTGGTATAAAGAACTTGGCTCATTTTTGCTGACAGTTGGCTTTTTCAACTCTAAGTCTGATACCTCCTTATTTCTCCGTCAATAACTTGGCAGTACAATATATCTTCTAGTATATGTGGATGATATCATTGTGACAGGTAATAACTCTATGGAAGTCACAAAGTTCCTTAAGAAGTTGGCCGACTGGTTCTCTCTTAAAGATCTTAGTCCTTTAAATTATTTTCTGGGTGTGGAAGTTTGGTCTATATCTTTGAGACTCTTCCTCTCTCAACGGAAGTATAGTCAGAACTTATTAGTGAAGACAAACATGAAGGATGCAAAGGCTATCTTAGCTCCTCTCTCAACTGGTGAATCACTTTGGTTAACTAAAGGTAGTCCTGCTATGAAAGTCACAATGTTCCTTAAGAAGTTGGCCGACTGGTTCTCTCTTAAAGATCTTGGTCCTTCAAATTATTTTCTAGGTGGAAGTTTGGTCTATATCTTCGAGACTCTTCCTCTCTCAACGGAAGTATAGTCAGAACTTATTAGTGAAGACAAACATGAAGGATGCAAAGGCTGTCTTAACTCCTCTCTTAACTGGTGAATCACTCTAGTTAACTGATGGCAGTCCTGCTACGGATTCTACTCAATATCGATAATTAATTGGCTCTTTATAATATGTAGCTCTCACCCGCCCAGATATCTCCTTTGCAGTTAACAAGTTATCATAATTCATGCATAGACCATCTACCACACATTAGTCAGCAATTAAGCGAGTATTACGATATCTTAATGGTACTCTTGAATATGACATATTTCTATATAAACACTCTCTATTCCAACTTCATGCTTATGCTGATGCCGATTGAGTTGAAAACTTTGATGATTGAACATTGACATCTGGGTATATCGTCTTCCTAGGAGACAATCCAATTAGTTGGAGTTCCAAGAAATAAAAGATAGTTTCTTGGTCAACCACTTAAGCTGAGTATCGCTCTATTGCAACTGCTGCTGCAAAACTCAATTGGGTAATGAATCTGCTTAAAGAACTTGACATCTAATCTACTACTACTCCTATAATATAGTGTGATAATGTCGGGGCTACTTACTTATATGTCAATCCGGTATTTCACTCTCGTATGAAACATATAGCAATTGACTTTCACTTTGTACAAGATCAAGTGGTCAATCAACAACTACATATTTCCCATGTTCACACAACAGATCAACTGGCAAACTCCCTCACAAAGCCACTTGCCCATAAATTATTTTCACTACATAGGTCTAAGATTGACGTTCTTGATAGGAGCACGATCATCCAGGGGCATATTAATAGATAAATTTGGTTGTAACAGCATTATCAGGATTACTAGACTGTTGAGGAAAATTCTCCCCTCTTAATTCTCTTAATCTCCCTCTCACTTATATAAATATATAATGAAGTGAAGGAATAAACATAATATTCATTCTTCAATCTATTCTCTCATTTTCTCACAAAGATAACATTAAAACACTATACAGAATATATTTCTATAATTCTTCTATTTATTACACTACATTGCATATGCAAAATTATATTAAGATATCACTAACATCATGAATTCAAAAAAAGGTGAATAAAAGATCTCGTTACAGTGTTTTTATTAAGTGTTTACAGTATTTTCATTCCTATTTCTAAAATAATCTAGAGACAACATAAAAAACTATATACGAAATACTTTCATAATTCTTCTTTCCCCTAAACTATATTTTTCATATACAAAATAGTGCTAAGATATCATTTACATCATGGATTCGAAAAAGGCAATTAAAAGATCTCCTTAAATTGTTTTTATGAAGTGTTTACAGTATTTTCATTCGTATTTCTAAAACACTAACACTATAAAGATAATACAATAACAGTGTATATGTAATATTTTCATAATTCTTACATTCATTCGACCACATTTTATGTGCACAATTGTGCTTTGACATCATTTGTTTCATGGATTTGAAAAAAAATAAAAATATCTCATTACAATGTTTTTATGAAGCATTTACAGTCTTATGAATCGTTTGTATAAAACACTATAATGCAAAAATAAAAACATTGTATAGATAATATTTTCTAGTTCTTTCATTCACTACACTACATTTCATATGCAAAATTATACTAGGACATCATTTGCATCATGAATTAAAAAAATGATTAAAAGATCTTGTTACAGTCTTTTGCTTCATTTTTATAAAATACTGTAATGCAAACTTAAAACACTGCAAAAATTTCATTTCTATGATTCTTCAGTTCATGACTATACATTAAATTTAAACAATTGCAGTTTACGACTCTATACTTAATTTTATTTTAGTGCATACATCAACAAATTATGAAATAACCGATGATAAGTGTGCCATATTGTTATTGATTATATAAAATATACTTAGGAAATGAATGCTTTAGTCTTTACGGTATTTTTTTTTTTTTTTTGAAACCTTACTAGGTTCTCCTTCTTATTCAGAAAACACTATAAAAGCTAAATTATTCAACATACACGTCTTCTCAATGATCTGTAAATAAAAATAACTTTACAAAAAAAAGTTGGAATAGGTTAAATATACTTACATCTCTAATAATATAAATCTCTTGGATTGGAGGGGATAAAAACGTACAACACTATAAACACAAGTTGAAAACACTTTCAAAGAATAGAAAACACGAGGAGAAACCACTTACCTCAACCACTGTCCTAGCTAAAAACATCACAAATTTTTTAAGCGAAGATACCCCATCATAGCTTGGAACCAAATAGGGGAGGAGAGGAGAGCAAGTGTTAGTTTTGGAAATATTGAAAGGAAAAAAAGTTGAACCCTAAACACTCCAATGAGTCCAAACCAGTCTACCATATGGACCAGTCCCTAAGGTGGCTCTCAAAATCGATAAAAAAATCCGATGACAACTTTTTTAGGCGTATTTTTATATTTTTTAAAATATATGATCACTGTTTGGGAATAATAAAAAAGGGGGTACCATTTGGAAAATACTAAAAAAGATCATATTTTCCAAGGCAATCGTCCAATAATAAATTAAAGATAATGTCATCATCTACAGAGTAAAGGATAATATAACAATAATATATAAATATAAAATATAATTTTTTAAAATATTCTAAAATCTTAAAAATAAATTTAAAAGGTATATATGATCGTTATTTATTAGTTTAAAGCCTTTAAAGTATTTTTTATTGATTGTGATCATTAAAAGTTAAATTTATACGAAAAATAATAGAAAATTATCATTTAAATTTTCAAAAATAAAAAAATTATGTTTCTATCCATCTAGGATCGATTCAAAGGTTTACTAAAATTTTAGGCTTGTTTTAATCGGGTTTAGACCTAATCATACTATCTTTTGATAACTCAAAGATAGTATAACTAGGTCTAAATCTTAATTTTTTCAACCAAATTTTATAATTTATTTCAAACCAATTAACAAGTTCAAATATTACACAAGATTTCAGGGTCAAAATTAGTAATATTTTTATTCCTTTTCAAAAAACAATATGATTGGATCTAAACTTGGTCAAAATAAGGTCAAACTTTATGAAAACCTAGGCAATGATCCCAAATATGCAGAGACAATTTTCCATTTGTAAACTTTTAGATGATAATTTTTTTGAAAATTTTATCTTGTTAAGAGTTTAGAATTTCTAATTTATTCAAATTTTGATAAAATTTGATGCTTTCATGTAATATTTTGTAATATTCAAACTTCTAAATTAGTTTGAAACTTATTCTGAAAGTTTTATCCAAAAATATCAAGATTTAGACTTTGTTATACTTTTTTTAGATATTCAAAGTTAGTATAATTATGTCTAAACCTGGTTAAACCGAAACTAAAATTTCAGAAAACCTTTGAATTAATCTAAATGGACAAAAACATCACTTCTCTAATTTTGAGAAGCTAAATGATAATTTTCTTTTTTTGCATAAATATAACATTTTAAGGTTGAAATTAATTAAAATGTGTTAAAGGCTTAAAAATAAAAATTAGTGGTCATATAGACTTTTCAAATGTATTTTGAAGATTTTTGAACATTTAAAAAATTTTATTTTTTATTTATTTTAAATATATAAATAATGATATTATATTATCCTTTATTTTTAGAGTTAATAATATTTATTTTTAAATATTATTTATATTTTTAATATGTTTATAATCTAAAATGTTTATTATTTTTAATAATATAAATTTATATAAAATAATAAATTAACTTATATTATTTATTTTAAATCATTCCATGTTCGAAGTTTGTTTAGGTTTGGTTCAATTTATAAAAGGGAGAGAGAGGATGGTGTTTACTCTAAGGGGAAAGGACAAAAATCGTTGAGAGTTACATTTAATATTTTAAAATTTTTGGGGCTCTTCACGAGAATTTTTGGAAAAGGAGGTTAAATAATAATTTTGCAATACAAATGACTTCAGAGAAATTATCGTATTAATTTTCTATTTTAAAATTATCATGAATAATGACATGGATCACATGTTAGGATAAAATGAAAAAAAAATTATATTTTTTTACCTACAACTAATAATAATTGGAGACTTGATGTTTAAAATATTATATTTTTTATCTACTACTACTATGATATTGGAGATTTGATGTTTAATATTTTATATTTGATTTGGAAGACGAGGATTATGGTTTCATTCAATCAGAATAAGACTCATCATTCTACTATTTTCATAAGACTATGAACTTTACCATAATTTGTTCTAATTTCTATAAGTTTGGAGGTTTCATATAATGTACGTGTGTTAATGTTAATTGAAAAATAATATACTTATTTCTATCATCTTGTCTTTTTTGTTAAATTCATATAATAAAGTTTACGTTTGTAATGAAATTTGATATCGTGGATGAAAAGTTAGCATGGCTTGGTCCTACTTATGTGCGTCTGCTTGTTCACGTTGGTCAGGAAGTAGTTGAGAAGTTTGGAAGAGATCGATTGGACCTGATTGGAAATGTGCCTCAGTAGGTTCGCTCGGGAGTGCACTTTGGATTCCTCCTTCTCGGGGTCTGTCAAGAGATCTTGCATGAAGGTCTCGTCATGATGAGGGTACCTGATGTGGCCCCTCTGACGATCAAGTAAGTATCCCAACCGAAATAGTTTTAAGAGTTTAATATAGAGAGAAAGTCTAAGCCCTCGTCCTCCTGGTGTTGTTCCTAGGAGGGATTTTTATACTTATTAGGCGTCTGATCAGTCATATTCCTGCCCTTACCATTGTCGACATGCTGGGTAAGGCTCACATGCAATCTCTCAGAGTACTCATATTACCATGTATTCGGTCGGCGGGGAATGAGGGCATGTGCACCATTCTTCATTTATGGGTATTCCAGTTCGTTAGCATTATGTCACCTCGATTAAATATTGTGTCAGTTAGGTTGGTGTCAGAACTCATACTGTCATGACTCACCGAGCTGAAATGGTCTTAGTGAGCTGAGACGATCCATAACTTGCGCTGCCAAGAGTA
Organism: Ensete glaucum; assembly: GCA_021527575.1. Classification (NCBI taxonomy): domain Eukaryota; kingdom Viridiplantae; phylum Streptophyta; class Magnoliopsida; order Zingiberales; family Musaceae; genus Ensete; species Ensete glaucum. Next base: position 33,723,722 of record CM038555.1, read on the forward strand.
TACCTGAATTCAGTTTGAAATTTATTAAGAGGGCTAAAAAATACAACGAGCACTTTTATTTATAGAGTGATAAAGAATATTTCAAATAATAAAAAGGAGGACGATACTTTATGTGCTTCCGTGCGAGAAGCTAATTGTATTAAATTCAAACTATCTGAAGAAAACCTGATTAAATTCAAACTCTCAAGTAAATTAGGATTAGAATTTTAATTAGGGATAAAGTATGTATAGTCTATCTTAAAGAATTAAAATTTATTCTTATAAATACATCTAGAGTCTATCTTAAAGTTTTTTTATGAGAGAGTGAGGCATAAAGCATGATAATTTATGTGCTCTAGAGCAAGGAATTCTATTACAGACCCGGTTTCGGGTTTGAGTTTTGGTTAAATTGAGGAAGAATAATTTTTTATATAGTAAAAAATTTAATTTTTAATAGATATAAATAAAAAGTTATCAGATGATACTAAATTTTATATTAATTTTAGATGGATTCATATTTTGGTTTCAAGTGACTGTCTTCCTCCCTAATATAAAAAAATTCCAATAAGATCCGTTGACTAAAAAGCAAGCAGTAGTAAAATAAACCGTTGTGGAGAATTGAATCCCTTCTCCATAGTTGAATACGAAAATGACATGTCAAAAGCCTCCTTTGTCGGTACTGAAGAAAACATTTGGTAAACGGGCCATCCAAGAAAATAATTAAATAACTAAAAAGGGTTGAGAAAAAATAAAAGGAAAGAGCACCGGAAGAGTATTATTATATTTGTCTTAAAATGACCGCATGGATAGACCCGACGACGAGAAATCGTACCGACGTCGTCTTTGTTGACTCTCCGTTCTTGGTATCTGGCCACTGACGTGTTCGCCTATCCATTTGCAGCCGTCTTGAAAGCTCGATCTCATGGATGTTTCCGGTTTTCCTGGGTGTACTTGCGCCAGGGTTCCACGGGGATCTTTTCTCTCTCGTTGCTGCTTAGATTTTGGAAGTTCACGCACAAACTTGGAGGAGGAGGGAAGAGTTCGAAGAACCAAACCATCCGTGTTCAAAGAGCAAGAACAGAGACTGCCTTCCTGGGCTTTGTTCCGTGCCCATCAGCTGCCTCTTCCATACGATCGACACGCGTGCTCCAAAAGTTTCCAGCTTTTTGGACTTTCCTTCTTATTTGAGGCTTGACGGCCCCCATCTCTCTCTCTCTCTCGCGCGCGCGCGCGCGCACGGATACTTTGATTCTTGACCTCCTAACGTACGCTGAAGACTCGGAGAGGCGGCCCAAGGTTCGTCTTTTATCCCGAAAGGTGACGACTTCGTGGGATTCAAGGACGGATTCCGGGGGGTGGGGAGGGTGCAGCTATTGGGGGGCGTGAAAAATGGATGGTCTGATGTTGACGAAGGGGGTTCCGTCGACGGGCCTCGCCGTCGGTCGTGACGTCGCGTCACGGCACCACCTTCCGGCGGCGAAAGTTTACGCCTTGGGGCCTCGGGCAGCCGCTGGGAGCGGTGGGAACGCGGTGGAGGCATCGGCACCCTGTGTGGCGGCGAAGCGGTCGTATATGTTCCCGCTACGGCTGAGGAGGCTTTGGCCCGATGAGGGTGAGGCCGTCGCGGACAAGGGGAGCGACGAGGTTGCCGCGGCAGAAAAGGTGGCGCTGGAGGAGGAGGAGCAGGAGGCTGTGACGGAAGTGGCGGAGCACCGGAGGGACAACTGGGTGTTGAAGATACTGAGAGTGACGTCGATGTGGGCGGAGAGGGAGGAGCCGGAAGCGGGCGGCGACCGGGAGGTGGCGGCTGTGGAAGACGGCGACCGGTGCGTTGGTTGCGAAAGCTCCCTCGAAGATGGCTCGGAAGGGTGCGTCGTCGAAGACGAAGAAGAGGAGAAGAAGGTTTTCCACCGGGAGTCCTTCTCCCGGTTGCTCCGAAGGGTGTCCTTGGCGGAGGCGGAGCTCTACGCCAAGATGGCCTACCTTGGTAGCCTGGCATACATAGTTTCCAAGATCAAGGTACCAAATTGACAAGTTCCCAAGCATTTCTACGATCTGGATGTCCTTTCTTGCTTTTGGCCTATAACAAAATGTGTTTCGGGGATGTTCTGATCGAATGTTTGGACTTTAAGGAGAGTATATTTTTCCTGAGTTAATTCAGTGGTGTATCATCGAGAAATTTTTGCCTGCGAAGATTTTTCTTAACTTGTTGATTTATTTGATGGATTTGTTGAACTTTAGCATGCAAGGAGGACTGAAAGTTTTAAGTGTCTTTGATGGATCGAGAATGTTAGATCTTTACAAGGGATTCTATTTTATTTTCGGAGAAATTGTCAATTGTTTTTGTTTGGGTTGATCTATAGGCTGGATATTTAGAATGCCATCCTGATTGTTGATAGAGAATATCACATGTTCACCATGATTCTGAAACCTAAACAAATCTTTTAGAAAACTAAAAAAGGATTTTTTTTTTCTTTTTCGATTTAATCATACTTCGCAAGTGAAAAACTATGTTATCATGGTCTCCCTTTCAGAAATCAAGGTCTTGTGTTTTTGTCCATTCCATGATCGAACCGTCCAATGTTAATGAGACATTTACATCTCTCGACAAAAGAATGACTTTCACCTAACTTCACCATACAACTTAAATTCTTTTAGTTTATCTTTCAATTTTCTAAAAAGAAGACCTTAAGACATGATTTTGCCATTTCCTCAGCCGAAGAACCTCCTGAAATGCTATGGACTGCGATTTGTAACTTCATCACTGGAGAAGAAAAGCACATCTTTAAGTTCGGATGAGCAGCAGGAACCATCTCAAGATCAAGAACTGAAAGAGGAGGTCCATGAGGTGGAAGAGAATGACAAACGGAAGGGAAATAGTACTGGCATAAGTGCATCTGCTGCTTATCAAATTGCAGCTTCTGCTGCTTCATATCTGCAATCTCAGACGATGGGAATTCTTCCTGGTAAGACAGAGACAGACAAGGATCCAATAGAAGGAAGCAGCAAAAATAAAGAAGGCAGGACTCTGAGTCCAGAAGAGGCATCATTTATGGCCACTACAAATTCCGTCACTGCTGTAGTAGCTGGGAAAGAGGAGATGAGACAAGCCATTGCCAAGGACTTGAACACAGCCAAGTCTTTACCTTGTGAATGGTACATATGTGATGATGATAAAAGTGCAACAAGATATTTTGTCATTCAGGTGAATTATTTTTAATTAATTTTTTTTTAGCTTGTCTTCCATTTTTTCTCTTCCCTTTTTGTATACTAGGGATAGTTTTGGTATGAATTCATTACTGATGTGCAGGGTTCTGAGACACTGGCTTCTTGGCAAACAAATCTTCTTTTTGAACCTGTTCAATTTGAGGTACTACCTTGTTTTCTAAATTTTCTCTAAACATTTTTTATGGATTATTCTTGACGTTTTTGTTGGACTTCATTATGCCATGCATATAGCTTGTCAGAGTGAATCTAAGGCCTTCTTTGGCAGTTTGCTGCATCTGCATGTTTTTGGGGCAAGCTTAGGTCAAATATGATTTGTGGTCCGCATAAATTCAAAATCAGAATGGATATATTTTGTTGAATTCATCCAAATCATGAGGATTTATGACCCATATTTTATTTTTCTTTTGCAAAAAGTTTTAAAATTAATCGAAACCATCTTTGACTGGATGTGCCAAAGCTTGTATCTGTCACATGTCGGCATAATATCTGAATCCTTTTTGAAGACATTACTTCTGCTTATTATGGCCAGTACAATTCATATGTATTTGTCATGTGGCTGAAAGGGTCAATTCTGGCACATTGTAACCTTACTGTTATTTTGTTGGACTTATCAATATGTTTGAAGGAAAAGTAACTTTGCTCATTGAGATGTTTATTTTTATGTTCCAGGGGCTAGATGTACCCGTACACAGGGGTATCTACGAGGCTGCCAAGGGAATGTATCATCAGATGTTACCAGAAATCAGATCTCACTTGAAATCTCATGGTCAATCTGCAACTTTGCACTTCACTGGTCATTCTCTTGGTGGAAGCCTTGCACTGCTTGTGAATCTTATGTTACTAATACGAGGAGAAGCACCTCCTTCATCCTTGCTCCCTGTTATAACATTTGGTGCACCATCGATAATGTGTGGAGGTGATAACTTGCTTCAGAAATTGGGATTGCCTAAATATCATGTCCAAGCGATTACTATGCATAGAGATATTGTTCCTCGAGCCTTCTCCTGCAACTATCCAGATCATGTAGCTAAGATTCTCAAGGCTGTTAATGGCAACTTCCGAGATCATCCATGTCTCAAGAACCAGGTAAAACTTGCTCAATTTTGAACCCATTTGGACTGTTATATATATCTGTTTATGATAAGTGTACACTGTCTTAATGTGCCTTGAAGATTAAAAAACAAAAACATTGATACCTGATGTTCATTAATCCAAAATTTTCATGAACTTGGCATATATTGTGGTCTTGTATTGAAATATTAGACTGAAAATTAAAAAAGGTGCCATACAACATCTTATGGTGCCTTTAATATTAATCAGCTTCTCTAATCTCAAATATCTCAGCAATCTGCAAAACTAAAAAAATTGCTTCTGTTGGCTAACTGAACATTTTTCTCCCTTTTTTAACTTTGATAGAATTAGAAGGCACAAAGTTCAGTATTACTCTATACAGCAATGGATGCTTTAGTTTGTCTAATCAACAAGCTTGCTTTCATGCTTCATTTTAAATTTAAAGGCATTTACTTTGGTCCAAGTGCTTCTATTACCAAAAAGGGGATGAGTACCAAATTGGTTTAGCTATATTCAATTAAGAGACAAAGTAGCATTTTTCTAATTGAAAAATTAAGGCATATCTCAATCAACTAGCATACTTTTTTGTTTCTTCCACTGTCTTCCTAGTTTGTGTAGATTCAATGTAAATTTATCTACAATGACACAACTTAAGTTAAAGTGCTTGAGAATACATTACTTTTGCTTTTATATATTTAAAATGATTTTAACCAATGGTCTTCTTTTTTTGTGCCACCTCTTGATAGAAACTGTTATATGGTCCAATGGGGCAGCTTCTGATACTACAACCTGAAGAGAAGTTCTCTCCATGCCATGACCTTCTTCCCCCAGGAAATGGCCTCTACATCTTGGGCAATTCATTGGCACACTCAAATGATTCAGAAAGGCTACTGCATGCTGCAACTTTAGCTTTCCTAAACTCTCCCCACCCTCTTGAGATTCTTAGTGACCGCTCTGCATATGGTTCGGAAGGAACAGTCTATAGAGACCATGATACAAATTCCTACTTGAGGTCAGTCCGTGGTGTGATCCGCCAGGAGTTTAAACTCATTAGAAAGGTCAAGAGGGAGCAACGCCGTAAAATTTGGTGGCCCCTTGTGGCCACACAGGACATACACCCCAGGGTTGTCAGCACCAGGTCTGCTGGATCAACTGTCTCCACTCAACGCAACTTCAGCTTTGCCGGTGCTATTCATGGAGGAAAGCAAACACTGAAACGGTTTGGAAGACTGGTTACATCACAGTATGTTCATATATTTGTCGTGCTCTTTTTTCCAGCACGGTTATTGCTCTTGGGAGCATTATCTGTGATTAATTTCAGCTGACTGAAGTCAGTTGCTGTAATCTGCTGCAGTGGTTACATTCTTTATTCATCATACAATGCTTTCATAGAATTCTGGAATAGATGGAAAATTGTCATTATTCACGATAAATAGAAATTAATATATTTGTCTCAGCAAAAGGTCTCATGGTTCTTTGTTGAGTTATGCTTTTTGTTTGCCTGAACAAACTAAAGATCTGATGAGAACATACATTTCCAATCCCACAATTCATTTAATTACTTTTCAGACTTCCAATTTAAGGTACAAATCAAATCCTTAGTATGGTAATTTGTCTCACTTTTTTGTTTTAATATGCTAATCTCCAAATTTAATAAATTTGCAGATGAATTTGTGAGATAAGGAGATAATATATGATGAGATTGTATTGGCTCTCAGAATCCCTGGGATCAAATTACCATTGTAAGTCATCTGATCTCAGTCTGGTGAGCTTGATTCCGAATTTATTCTTTTTATCTTTTAATTGCCGCTGCTATCATCCATTGATTGTTATATAGCAGTTGGTTAATCATATATCTTGTTTAGATCATGCGTTTTGTTCGTCATTCAATATCTATTAATTAGATTGGATTAATACCATAAGCATGTTGCAGATATTTATAGGCAATGCTTATGACAAATACCAACTCCAGATTAATGTAGTCTTATGATGCTTTACTGAATATTTTCAGGTTTGTTGATTTTATGTAAACTTCCTCATGCCATTCATTGTAGTCTTAGCAAACCATGATAACCAACATTTTAGCTGAGTTGCTGATTGTATAAAGAGGCACATACTTACGTTTGTGACTAAATCATTCAGTGTCATACTTTCTTTAATGGATACGTGAGGTCAGGTCGACACATCATATAACTCTACTGCAATAAATATCAAACCCTTAATCGTAAATCCTGATAATTATCAACCTAGCTTGCTTAAATTTCTGAATCTTGCTATTTAAGAATTTAATCCCTGTACTTTCAGATATTGCTCATTGTGCACGGAATCTAGAAATTTAGTTTGTGTTCGAATTTTAAGAGGCTAGTATGATGACAAACACATGTTCAAATCAAGGTTCTGTTCGCTTCTATTGTATCATCTCACTCAAAATGGTAGGTGCATGAGTGTCGTGTTTGAATGTGACTCTGTAACTCTTGTGACTTCGATGAACTGATAAGGGTATTGGATGTTGCCATGATATTTCTGCATCTTGACCAATTCCATTTGTTTAAAAGCATCATTTTCCTTTCTCTCCAACATTTCGGCATCTTACACTGGAAACTTATGCCATGGAAATACATAGATACATACAAATGTTGACAGGTCCACCTTTGTTTTGCTCAATCAAACACATTTGTTAAGGGAATAGCAACAAGATTGAGGTCCCAGCATGCCTGGTTGAGGTTTCTAAGCCTATCTACTCACTCGGAGACACGTATCGTACACGTAAGAGTAAAGCTGCTACGCAGGTAAGGCTTACACACATAAGATGTTGACATATTAGTTGAAAATGTTCTGAATTTGCATCTACTAACAGGTTGCAGCTATCTCATGGGAATCCTGGGTCACATGGTCTTTTTTGTGGATGCATACTGGACAAAATATATATATTTTTTTTGTGTGGAGTCTGCTTCTTCAGGTTCACTACCCTTCTTGCTGAAAAAGTAATATTTTGTTGCTGCTTTAGTCATGGTCTTCTCCTTTCTCTTCACTGTGAACTTGTAAGCTCTGCTTTGATAAGTATCGAGGCTACAGAGATGAAGCCCTACATATGCATATAAACACATATTATCATGGATTACTTTGCTCTCAGAAACAGTTGAAAATGCCATCACGGATGTCATCAGGTCAAACATGGTGAAGTTTTCATCAAGAGTTGTTCTACTCTCTCTGACAAATGTCACTGGCATAGTCTTTCTACTCTTGCTGCTGGTTGTGTATTTTTGTGCTGTTGCAGATGAATTTTAATTTAAAAAATTAGAAGATATTTTAATTACCTTGAATAGTGTATATAATGCTCATATGTAAATTCGAACTTGATACTTATTATTTATACAATAATGTATTGGCCAACTGAATGTCTCATCAATACTGCTATTATAGATGGATTGACAAATCTTTCTTTTTTGTTATGACTTGATAATTCACATTGAGAGAACCTATAGGTTGCCAGGGAGTGCAGCGGTTGGAATGTACTTTAAGGATGTATTTGTGGACACATTTGAACCAATGTGTGTTACGGGCTCAACGCATATTTTAAATATGAATTAATGTTTGATAAAAAAATTTTTAATCATACCTGGATGTTACATTGAAAAAGCTCATCATCATATGCTGCTTTAGGATATTATTAGCATTTCAATATTTGCAGGATGTCAATGTAATTTTTAAAAATTTTTAAACTATCTTATGACATTATGTAAGATTATAAGATTGTCAAAATAGTTTAGTAAAAATATATTCTATAAGGTAAAATTTATTTACTTATTTTTAAAAATATATTATATCTATTATATGACTATTTTCATTTATTATATATTTGGACAATACAAAATTTTGTGTAAGATTCCATTCAATTATTTATTTTATTTATTTACTTATTAATTTAAATAAAAAATATGTATTCAATTTTGAATAAATATTTAAAATATAAAAAAGATATTTTTATCATAAAATATTTAATTTTACCAAATAATACTTATATTAATATATATTTTAAAAAATTATATAAACTCAAATCTTTTTTCTTCAATTAGACACACGTTGACGTCTTAATTCTCAGCAGAAGGTGGTGGGAAGCCTCTTGCTTTGGCCCCCCACGCCCGGCTTCCTCCTGATTGGTACTGCAACTCGTTCTTGAGCTTAGTGGTGAGTTGTGTCCGGGCACAAAGGCGAAGCAGCGTTGTCCTCCTCGTATATACGACGACTTTATTTAGATTAGGTGTATATTTTTCAGCCTCAAAATGGGTGGTTTGTGTTAATATATTGTTATAGCAAATATTGGTCTAGCTGCTACGTCCCCCTATCCTTCAACAGTTAGGCCTCCAGTATGATCGATCTGACATAGTAGAGCCGACCTGATACAGACATGACGGATTCAGAGCCTGTACGACCGACATGGCGTAGGTAAGGTTGACCCGCCACAATTGCAGCAGGCGAAACGTGCACCATGCTGCTAGGACCACGGACGATATAGAGGCGTGCGACAGTATGGTAAGAAACAGGGGCATTAAGTGTCTCAGGTACGAACGACCTTTAATGTGCAGTATCAAAGCTCATGCACCACTACAGAGCAGGGGGATTGCAAACTTTCAAACCAACACCTAACTTAATCTTCAGAGGAGCCACGTCGGGAACCCCACCTGATAAGGCCTTCTTACAGAAATCAATGATCGACCCGAGGCGCATACCCCAATTTATGACCTGATCCAAATCCGGAGGCCTCTCCATCCAACCAAGCACCATCTCTTCCAGCCAAGACTGATGCGGGTAAGCTAGCGCATACAGGCCAGGACCAACCGTGCCCACTCAGTAGACATGGAGGCACATATCGTTCCTACTCAGCAGACACAAAAGATTTACACTAATATTTTGTCGCTAGAAGGAGGGCCCATGTCATAAGAGTGCCCGCCGAGCAACACTAATACGGAGCATCTCAGGGGACCAAACCCCCTTCCCCAAGCGGAGGAGGTTATTGTGTTAGCACCTATCCCGAATCGCTATTGGAGGATGCTGACTGACCCAGGGTTCTCTCCACCGATTGTGAACCCTAGACCACCCATCGTCACGATGGAGGCCTTCCTCGGTCTTACTCACCAGGTTTAGGCACTGGCAAGAATGGTGCAGACCATCATGGCGTATTTGCCTTAGCTCATACAATCAATAACCTCTCAACAGTCGGCCCCTCAGCTAGCACTCCTGGTGGAATCTCCTGTGGCCCCGATTCGGGAAGTTCAGCCCGACGTGGAGGGACCACAATGCCCGATAGCTAAAGTTCTATCAGATTCCGCGACGACTATACCCATACGATTCGATGTCACTCTCAGGATTTCGCTCAAGCGAGTCTCAACCTAAACACTCTCTCCTCCGACTCCACAGATTCGCTGAGGAAACAAGTGTGTCAAGTCTATCAGCGACTGGATGAAGTTCAGAACGAGTTCCTTAAATCCAAAGAGGAGTTTAGGGAGAGCTCAAAAGGGCTCCTCGTTCACCCCGAGATACAAGACAAGCCCTTGCTGGCTAACTTCAGGTTGCCCTCTCTCAAACTCTACGATGACAGCTACGACCCGACCGAACACATCACAACATTCCGGGCCCAAATGGCCCTCTATGACACATCTGATGCATTAATGTGTTGAGCCTTTCTAACCACCCCAAGGGGACCGGCCAGGACATAGTATAGCTGACTCAAACCCACTTCAATCTCTTCGTTTGATTTATTAGCAAAAGAGTTCGAGCTAAATTTCTTAGTAAGTGCACTCTCAAAACCCACCGCTGCCTCACTCCTCGGGTTGGCTCAAGGAAATGAAGAATCTCTTGCCCAGTATGTTGGGTGATTCACTTTGCAAGTTCGAGGAGTGCCTGATGTGCACCCCTCCCTCGCAATTCAGGCATTCCTGATGGGGCTTAGGCCATCAAGGTTTTTCTGGTCTTTGATCGAGCGACCACTCGGGACGGTACCTGAAATGCTACAACAAGTGCACCAATACATAGCTGTCGAAGTGTTGGTAACTGGCAAGCATGATGAGTTAAAATGGACCTGAGCTGAACAGTTCTGAGGATAGCCCTTGGGACCCCCCAAAATAAGGGTTGACAAGCTAGATATGCTGCTATCGAGACCACTGCCGATACCCCTTAACTCAACCCGAACAGAGATTTTCCTTCAAATTCGGGAGAAAGGGCTCCTGAAAACTTTTATCCCAATGAAGACAGTTAGAAAAGCATGACAAAAGAAGATACTGTCATTTCTATAGGGAGCATGGCCATGACACAAAGGAGTGTCATGACTTACAGAATCAAATAGAAGATCTTATTCGGCAAGGACATTTGCATCACTATGTCCGTGACCAACCCACATTCCTCGACAATAGACCCCCCAGGGATTTGTCACCTCGTCCAAAGGGGCCGGTTGAAAAGCAGATCGACATCATTATTGAGGGATCGATCTCCGGTGGTGATAGATCCTTTGCATGCAAAGCCTATGCATGAACAACGGTGGGCAAGAGGTCAAAACATGATGATCACCTCGACATCGCCTTTGGGTCGGAAAATGAAGAATACCCTGATCATGATGATGCTCTAGTGATCTAGACCCAAATGGCAAATGCTCACTTGAAAAGAGTCATGATCAATACAGGAAGTTTAGCCGACATTCTATACCTTGACGCTTTCCAAAAGTTGGGACTAACTGACAAAGATCTTGTTTCTTTGATGTCTGCTTTAACAGGGTTCACAAGGGATTCTGTCTCCCCCTTAAGAGTAACTACACTTCCTATCACATTCGGAGAGGAGTTGAAGTTTAAAACATTAATGGTGTCGTTTATGGTGGTGGGACTCCCATCAGCGTATAATGTAATTATCGAACAACCAACCCTCAACCGATTAAAGGTGGTCATCTCCACATACCATAGAATTATGAAATTCTCGACCAAAGCGAGAGTAAGAGAAGCGAGAAGTGACCAACGGGAATCCAAGCAATGTCACTTGATGGCAATGACATTGTCCGAAAGACTTAAAGTCCCGAGAACCACCATGGTCCCTTTGAGCCCCGACAGGGACACCTAGAATCCCGAGCCGGAAGAGCAAGTATTGGAAGTGCCCCTTGACCCAACATGACCAAAAAAAGATGGTGAAGGTCGACTCGGCACTTCTGGAAGAACAACGAATTCAATTGGTGGAATTCCTTAGGATAAATGCAGACATTTTTGCTTGGTCTTCAAGGGACAGCACGGGGGTTGACCCAGAAGTTGCTAAGCACCACCTCAATATCACACCTAGCACCCGCCCTATAAAGCAGCGCCCCTGAAGGTTCACTCCCGAGCGAAAGAAAGCTATAGAAGATGAAGTCGCTCGATTGTTGAACGTAAATTTTATCGAAGAAGTTAGATATCCGACCTGGTTCTCCGATGTTGTACTCATTAAAAAAGATAATGGAAATTAGCGTATGTGTGTTAATTATACTAATCTCAATTGGGCTTGCCCGAAAGACTATTATCTGCTCCCAAGAATCTACCAGCTGGTAGATGCCACATCGGGGCATGAGCTGCTCTCATTCATAGATACTTTCTCGATATACAATCAGATCCGAATAGCTCTAAACGATGGAGTGAACATAACCTTTATCATTCACCATGGCACCTATTGCTACAAAGTTATGTCGTTCGGGTTGAAAAACACTGGAGCCACTTACCAATGGTTGGTGAACTGTCTATTTAAAGATCAAGTCAGAAGAAACATAGAAATCTATGCAGATGACATGATAGTAAAGAGCCAAAAGGCTGAGGCTCACCTTTCAGACCTAGCCGAGACGTTTCAGACACTAAGGAAGCACGAGATACGGCTCAACCCGAGTAAATGCACCTTTAGCATTATGTTTGGAAAATTTTTGGGCTTTGTTATATATCAACGAGGAATCGATGCGAACCCTAACAAGGTAAAAGCAATACTAAAGATGCAATCTCCTCAGACGGTTAAAGAGGTGTAATGACTCACCGACAGGCTAGCGGCATTAAGCCGATTCATTTCTCGTGCTGGAGACGAGCTTATCCTTCTTCTGAGCATTGAAGTTGGCAAGAAACTTCAAATGGACCCCCGAATGCGAAGAGGCGTTCCACTAGTTGAAGGCGCATCTACCCCAGCTGGCATCGGTGGAGGTTGTAGAGCCCCTCGGCTTGTATCTAGTAGCATCAGACGAGGCGGTCAGCTCAGTTTTGGTGAAACTCCACAAGGAAGGACAAAAATTGGTCTACTACACAAGCAACATCTTGGCCAATCCCGAGCTTCGTTAACCCCCAATCGAAAGACTAGCCCTGGTATTGATCCTAGCATCAAGAAAGCTGAGATCGTACTTCCAAGCATACCCTATCAAGGTGATAAATAACTAACCCTTATGTCAGATCTTTGTAAAGTTTGATGCTATAGGTCGAATGCTCAAATGTCAGTAGAACTGGGAGAATTCGACATCAAGTACATGGCAAAAACAGCGATCAAGGGCCAGGCAATAGCAGACTTCATTTCGGAGCTCATAGTCTTGAAGGACCTAGCGAACCCAAACATTACATGGACACTGCATATTAATGGGTCGGCCAACTCAAAAAGGGGAGGGGTCAAGCTGGTCCTCAGAGATCCCTTCGATCAAATTTATGAGCATGTCCTTCGGTTAGAATTCAAAGCCACAAACAATGAAGCCGAATATGAATTATTGTTTGGGCTAAAAATAGTTGTTGAACTCTGCGCAAAGACATTGAAATATTTACTGATTCACAGCTTATTGCAAGACAAATAAATTGAGACTTTTAGGGCCGAGAAGAAGTAATGACCAAGTATGTAGCTGAAGCCCGACGGTTGATTAACCAGTTTCAAAGCTGCACCATCGCTAAAGTAGCTCGAGCCGATACCTCACAGGTCGATGCCCTTGCCGGGCTAGCTTCTGCCCACGAGACCGATATACAGCAATGGGGAATAGCCAAGATTCCCAAATCGTCTATCAACTCAGCTCACGTGTCCGTGACAAGAGAGGTGGAGAGCTAGATCATTGAAATCCTCTGCTTCAAGAAAGATGGAACCCTTCCTGAAGACAAGGCAGTGGCCTGACAAATTAAAAGAGTTGAATCATGGTACTACATTATTGATGGCCATCTCTATCGGTAAGGCTTTAGTCGACCATTGCTTCAATGTTTACACCCAACTGAAGTGTATGCCATCTTAGCTAAGGTGCACGAAGGAATATGTGGAGAACATATTGGCACCCGCACCCTATCACAAAATCCTCAGGCAGGGTTATTATTGGCCAACTAAGCACAAATATGCTCAAATCTACGTGTGAAACTGCGAGCAATGCCAAAAAATGCCCGGATACAACATCTGCCGATGATGCCGCTCGTAACCATGGATTACACCTGGCCATTTGCTTAGTGGGGAATGGACCTTCTGGGTCCCTTTCCTCCAGCCTCGGGGCAACACAGATTTCTTATAGTGGGGATTCAATTACTTCACTAAGTGGCTCAAAGCGGAACCATTGGCATCCATTACTAAAAAGCAGGTCGAAGTGTTCGTGTTGAAGAATATTATCACCAGATTTGGCCTTCCCAGAGTTATCATCACCAATAATGGAACACAATTCAACAATGTGAAGTTCAAGACCTTTTGCTAAAGCTATTGAATCTAATTAAAGTTTAGATTGTTCACCCACCCCTAAGCCACCAGCTGAAGGTGCATCTCGTGCATCTACCCTAGCTAGCATTAGTGGAGGTTGGAGAGCCCCTCGGCTTGTATCTAGTAGCATCAAACGAGGTGATCAACTCAGTTTTGGTGAAACACAGCAAGGAAGGACAAAAATCGATCTATTACACAAGCCACATCTTGGTCGGTCCCGAGCTCCGTTACCCCAGTCGAAAGACTGGCCTTGGCATTGATCCTAGCATCAAGAAAGTTGAGATCGTACTTCCAAGCACACCCTATCAAGGTGATAACTGACCAACCCTTACATCAGATCTTTTCAAAGTTTGATGCCACAAGTTGAATGCTCAAATGTTTAGTAGAACTAGGAGAATTCGACATTAAGTACATGGCAAAAATGGCAATCAAGGGCCAGGCAATAGTAGACTTCATTTCAGAGCTCACAGTCTCAAAAGTAAACCTTACATGGATGCTATATATCAATGGGTTGACCAACTCGAAAAGGGGAGGGGTTAAGCTGGTGCTCAGAGATCCCTCCGATCAAATTTATGAGCATGCCCTTGGGTTAGAATTCAAAGCCATAAACAACGAAACTGAATATGAAGCATTATTGTTTGGGCTAAAAATGGATGCTAAACTATGCGCAAAAGATATCAAAATATTTACTGATTCACAACTTGTTGCAGGACAAATCAATGGAGACTTTGAGACCCAAGAAGAAGCAATGACCAAGTACATAGCTGAAGCCCGACAGCTAATTAACCAGTTTCGAAACTACACCATCGCTAAAGTACCTCGAGCTAAGAACTCACAGGCCAACGCCCTTGCCCGGCTAGCTTCTACCCACGGGACCAACATATAGCCATGGGGAATAGCCAAGATTCCTAGATCGTCTATTAGCTCAGCTTACGTGTCCGCGACAGGAGAGGTGGAAAGCTAAATCAATGAAATCCTCCGCTTCAAGAAATGCAGAACACTTCCTGAAGACAAAGCAATGGCCCGACGAATTAAAAGGGTTGAATCATGGTACTGCATTATTAATAGCCATCTCTATCGGCGAGGCTTCAGTCAGCCTCTACTTCGATGTTTACACCCGACCAAAGTGCATGCCACCTTAGCCGAGGTGCACGAAGGAATATGTGGAGAACATATTGGCGCCTGCATCCTATCACAAAAAATCCTCAGGCATGGTTATTATTTGCCAACTATGCACAAAGATGCTCAAATCTACATGTGAAACTATGAGCAATGCCAAAAACATGCTTGGATGCAGCATCTACTGATGATGCTGCTCGCAACCAAGGATTGTGCCAGGCCATTTTCTTAGTGAGGAATGGACCTTCTGGGTCCCTTTCCTCCAGTCTCGGGGTAGCACATATTTCTTATAGTGGGGGTCGATTACTTCACTAAGTGGCTCGAAGCAGAATCATTGGCATCCATTACTGAAAGGTAGGTCAAAGGGTTCATGTGGAAGAATATTATCACTAGATTCAGCCTTCCCAGAGTTATCGTCACCGATAAAGGAACACAATTCAATAATGTGAAATTCAAGACTTTTTGCCAGAGCTATCGAATTCGGTTAAAGTTTAGCTCGCTCAGGTCGCCCACCCTCAAGCCAATGGACTTGCTGAAGTAACAAATCAGGCCATTTTCGAGGATTAAAGAAAAGGGTTTCTAAGGTCCAAGGAACTTGGGTCGAAAAGCTCCCGAGCATACTATGGGCATCGAGGATGACCCCGAAGACCCTGATGGGAGAATCACCTTTTAGTTTGGCCTTCAGTACCAAGGCGATACTCCCTCTAGAAGTAGTCTACCTGATGCTGCGGATCGAGATGTACGATGAGGAGGCCTCCAACAAGCAATTGCATGAAAATCTCGACCTCTTGGAAGAAAAACAAGTCGAGGCCCACCTGAAAACATTAGCCTACAAAAAGGCCGTTGCCAAGCTCTATAACCGTAGGGTGCACCCTTGGTCTATCAGGTCGGGTGACCTAGTGCTGCGGAAAACCGAGATCAGTGATCTGACCCGATCCTGCGGAAAATTGGCTACAAATTGGGAAGGTCCCTACTGCATCATGGACGTTATCTGAGAAGGGACTTATACCTTGCCAACTATGGAAGGATGCTTGCTACCTAGAACATAGCACATATCGAACCTTCAAAAAATTTACACATAATCTATTTAGTCAACTCGAGAGAAGAAAAGTTATGATCACATTAATAAAATGTTTTTGTTTACAAAATGAGGTTGGTTACAAAATAAGGATTCACCCAACCTAGATGTCAAAATTAGATGGGCGATCAAGCTAAACAACGCAACTCGACCCACAGAAAAAAAAGAAGAAGTAATCAGAAAGGAAACGGAGTCATGGCTCGGGCAGATTCGAGTCGTCGAAGGCCTGTCGCCTCTCCATCGGCACCGAATCATCCTTCGGCTGAATAGTGAAAGGGTTCTCCTCCACCTCCAAGTCCGAGTGCAAAGCGCCGAAGCGGGCTAGGGCAACTCGATATCCATACTTGTACGAGACCCGACCCATTCTCTTCGGACCTTCTTTGAAGTCGGTCGAGCCCTTGTAACCATCTATTGTTCGCCTCGGTAGCTCGGCCTGCACGCTCTCCAATTCCTTCATGGACTTCAGCAATCTATTTATGAGCCTTGACCCGTGTCTCCTTCAGCTGCCTCCAGGCTTTAGACAAGTCACCTCGGGCATCGTTCAGTTCTTTGTCGGAGGTTTTGAGCCACTGGAGTGCTTCATTTGCTCATGTTTTGTCTTCTTGAGTTCCTTTTCCAGCTCGGCCGCCCATTCCTCGATTGTGGCCATTGCCTCTGGACCTCCTCCCGACTTCAGAGCATTAATCTCTTGTTAGAGATTGGTGATCTGGTAGCCTATGAACATGATCAACCGACTCGCATCGTGGACTCGGTCAAACAATGCCATTTGGAAGTGGTGGCTTTGTATAAAATGACAATTGTCAAGACAACATCAAGGAACAACTTGAAAGGCCAAGACAGGAGTTTAGTAATTACCAAGACCATCTCCTTGGCAGCTCGGGCAAAGAGCATATCGGACGGGAGTGTATACAATTCCCTTGCTAGCTATAGATGTAGAAGTCCCCTTTCGAACTCTGTCATGGCCCTTGGGTTGTCCCAGAATTTGGTCGAATTCTTCAGTGACTCCCAACTCGCCCGCATCTCATTGTCTGGGTACTGTAGAGCCAGACTGGACTTATAAAGGGCATAGTACCCCTTGTCATCCTTCCAAACTGAGGTTCTGCATAGGTCTTTCATGGACTTCAAGCGATGGAAAATCGATGCCATGGTTTCTTCGGCTGACTCCACCAGTGCCTCAAGCTCTTCAACCGACCCTATCGGTTCTTTACCTCTCGAGTGAGACCGAGACCCTTCCTCACCACGATGGGACTCGTGCCTCCCAGATAATGTCTTCACTCTTTTATGCCTCTAGGTAGAATTGCCAGATTGAGGGGCCGACGCATCAGATAGCTTCTTGGATGAAGATCTTGGAGCTTCGTTCGATGGAGTTCCCCCGACCTCTTGAGCAGGCATAGCAACATGAGTTGTAGGAGGTTTCTCACTAGACACCTTCAACATTTCGCGTAGATCGCTGAGATCCATCTAGTCTGCATCTTGACCATCATGTTAGAAAAATAACCTCAAAAGTTGGAGTAGCAAAAAAAAAAAAAGCAATACCCCTAAAGGCTGAGCTGAGACCTACCTCGACTAGCCAAAGCTCGATCATCTTCTTGATCGCACGAGAAGATGAAAGAATTCTCTTCAGTCTATCAACCAGGATGGACTCCTCCTTGGATAAGTATGGGGGAACATTACTGATCGAATGCATCGACCAATCGAGTTTGAATCCCTAGTTTGGACCACTAATAAAAAGATAGCGTACCTTCCAACCCTTATTATTGGAAGGGGCCCCATTGACCTTGAAGCCGACATGGGCGGTGAGATAGTAGCCACCACGGCTCTTGCAATGGCGAAAGCACGCTATAAATAAGTTCCGAGTTGGGATGATCCCAACTCCTTGGCACTCGCCCAAAAACACTACTAGGCAATGCCATGAGTTGGGCGCCACGTAACTCAGGGAATTCCCCACCACCTAAGACACTCTTCGATAGTAGAATGAAGGGGAAACTGGAGTCCTGCCTCCAAGGCATCAACCAAGATGCATACTCCGGGCACGCCCGAACTATATAGACGCTTTCCAGGGTGCGGGACATGCAACCCATACTTAATCGGGATGTTGTACCATTCCTTATGGCAGCAAGTGACCCCTCGATCACCTCCGTGTCGAGGTCATGGCTTGCTTTCATGACCTCCAAATCCCTAAGAACTCTCGTGTCAATTGGTAATAGAGGTCCCAAAGATGCCCCCGAGGAGCTAGCCTCGGGTTCTTTCGGACTTGTCCCTCCCGACCCAGCAGAAGGGACAACACTAACATTGCCAGAAGAATCTGAGGAGGTCATCCCAACCTATTCGCAAAGACATCGACTGAAGGGGGATAGGGAGGATGACCCAATAAGAACCAAAGGAGGAGGACCCAAGGAGAAGTGAGATCTCAATGGCGAAGCAGGAAACTTACAAAATTAAAGAATATGGTTCAGCTTCCCGAGGCAAGGTAATAAATTGCCTCAAAATGACCTATCGCATTAATACGCAGTCACTTCAGCACAAAAAAAAAAGATTTGTGTCCGAGTTTATCCTCTCGGTCGAATCTCTAAGATTTTTGTCCGAGTTCAGCTTCTTGGCCAAATCTCCGAGATTTATGCTCAAGTTCACCCTATCGGCAAAATCTTCAAGATTTGTGACCGAGTTCACCTTCTTGACCAAATCTTCAAGATTTATGCCTGAGTTCACCCTCTCGACCAAATCTTCAAGATTTATGCCCGAGTTCACCCTCTCGGCTAAATCTCCAAGATTTGTGCCCGAGTTCACCCTCTCGGCCAAATCTCCAAGATTTGTGCCAGAGTTCACCCTCTCAACCAAATCTCTAAGATTTATGCCTGAGTTCATCCTCTCGGCCAAATCTCCGAGATTTATGCTCGAGTTCACCTTCTCGGCCAAATCTTCGAGATTAGTGCCCGTGTTCACCCTTTCGGCCAAATCGCCAAGGTTTGTGCTCGTGTTCACTCTCTCGGCCAAATCCCCAAGATTTATGCCCGAGTTCACCCTCTTGGCCAAATCCCCAAGATTTGTATTCAAGTTCACCCTCTCGGCCAAATCTCCAAGATTAGTGCCTGAGTTCACCTTCTCGATCAAATCTCCAAGATTAGTGCCCAAGTTCACCCTCTCGGCCAAATCTCCAAGATTTGTGCCCGAGTTCACCCTCTCGGCCAAATCTCTAAGATTTGTCCCCGAGTTCACAGTCTCGACCAAATCCCCAATATTTGTGCTTGAGTTCATCCTCTCGATCAAATCTCCAAGATTTATACCCGAGTTGCCCCTACTCGACCAGTCCAGTTCCAGAGCTAACCTACTTGGCCAGTTCGATCTTCTAGCCACCATGCTCGACCAGTTCATTTTTCGAGCCACCCTGCTCGGCCAGTTCAGTTCCCGAGTTGCCCCTACTCGACCAGTCTAGTTCCCAAGCTAACCAGCTCGACCAGTCCGACTTTTGAACCACTATATACAGCTAGTCCAGTTTTGGAGCTGACCTGCTCGCCCAGTCTGACTTCCGAGCCACCTTGCTTGATCAATTCAGTTTTCGAACCACCCTGCTTAGCTAGCTCAGTTCCCGAGTTGTTCCTACTCGACTAGTTCAGTTCCTAAGCTGACCTACTTGGCCAGTCCAACCCTCAAGCCACCCTGGCTGGCCAGTTAAGTTCTCAAGTTTCCCTACTCAGCCAGCAAAGCTCCTGAACTACCCCGCTCACCCAACTCAGTTTCCACGGCAAGATCAGTTGGACTCCATTGCAAATCAGCAACCCGATGCAAGACCTTATCTTCGACGGCCTAATTGGGAGCCTCGAGAAGGTCTTCCGGGGGGGTCGATGATATAGCAAATATTGGCCTAGCTGCCATGTCCCCCCACCCTTGGACAACTAGGCCTCCAGCATGACCAACCTGACACGGTAGAGCTGACCTGACACAAACATGGTGGACTCGGAGCTTGTACGACCGACATGACATAGATAAGGTCGACCCGCCACAACTACAACAAGCAAAATGTGCACCATGCTACTAGGACCACAGAATGGAGACGTATGGTAGTATAGTAAATAATAGGGGCATTAAGTATCTTAGGTAAAACGACCTTTATTCCACAGTATAAAAACTCCTGCACCTCTACGAAGCAGGGGACTGCAAACTTTCAAACCAACACCCAACTTAATCTTCGGAGGGGCCACGTTAGGAACCCTACCCGACAAGGCCTTCTTGCAAGAATCGATGATCGACCCGAGGCACATACACCAATTTCTGACCCGATCCAAATCAAAAGGCCTCTCCGTCCAATCAAGCATTATCTCTTCCAGCCAAGACTAACATGAGCAAGCTAGTACACATAGGTCAGAACCAATTATGCCCACTCAGTAGACACGGAGATGCAGATCGTTAGAATGCAACTCGAGCGACTCTTAGTAATAATAATTCGGCAGGACTTTTCAGCCTTTGAACCGTGACTTTAAAAATAAAAATATCATTTAAAAGTATTTTAGAATCGAATCAGAAAGTTACCCGATCAGATTACTTGGTAGGATCATATGGTTAAGTAAAATATTTTAAAACACAAAGTAAATTTAAAATAATATGTAGTAAAAATCTAAAATATTAAAATTAATAAAAAATGAAAACAAAAAACTTCATTGTTCATATGGAATATGATGAAAATGATAATATCAATCAACATAATGAATATAAACCTTTATTTAGATTAAATAACATGTGACATTATCTAAAAAGTAATTATAGTAATCCAACCAAAAATAAATTATTCCACGATATAAAAGAAATAGTTGGTGTAACATAATTGTGGTGTTAGAATATGCATAAAATTTTCCAGATATCAAAATTAATTTTTTAGTTATTAAAATATCGTTCCATATATCTCGCCTAAGGAGTCAATTTTGTATAATATTCTGATTTTTCAAACTCATTTATTTTTTATTATACCTACTAATTTATTCTACTCAAGGACCGTGATAAGATGGAAATGAAGATGCGAAGGAGAGAGATGGTTAACATAAATAATTTATTAAAAAAAAAAGGATGGCTAAAAGAGAGAAGTAATTGCATAAGAGATACTATTTTATTTCTCAGATTAACCTTAATTTAAAGATTAACATAAATGCCCTTTTATAAAATAATAAATTAGATTTAAGATAAAGATATTAATTAATTTTAGCTTATTCATTTATTTTTATAAAAACAAAGCGATGAAAAAAAGATCGAGCTCCATGATAAATCATCAAAGTTTGTACAAACTAAATTATGAGGAAGAAAAGCTTACTTAAAAAAGCCTTATCGAATGAAATAGTCGCGCTTTTACATCAGCTTCCCAAATCCTGCTTCCAACCAAGATGGGTTTTATCTAATTTTAAACATCACGATATCTGCAAAAAAAATAAAAAATAAAAAAAGGATCAACAAATTGACACCAACAGTAGTATATGGAAAAAAGAAAAAAGCTACAGGAAGAGTCCGACTCTAAATGGCAAACCTCACGGTAAACTTGGTAGGACAAATAATTCTTGGAATAAAATTATTAAAATAAATTAGGTAATTATGTTAATTTAGGCATGCATGTGAATACAGAGATAAATCAAGTCAAAAGCATTCTTGAATTAAGTTCTACATGTAATTTTGTGTATAGATAACAATTATATAACTAGTTAAGTAGTAGATCTAACAGAGTAGGTTTGATCACAATCCATCGTCGACAATCTACTCGATCACCACCACCCATTCACTCATCTATAATTTTATTCTTCATATATAGTTTATCAATTTATAAATTTTCAAGACATACACATAAAGATTATGTGTTAATCTTAGCTTTGATTCCAAAATCAATTTTTACTACTAATAGAAAAGGATGGTGTTAATGTTGGGCGGATGATCCATTTATTCAGCCCACATGGTGGGTCCCTTAACGACTCACAACCCACTTAACCATTCTCTTTTAACCTAAACAGGATAACTGTAGCAGCGTTGTTGCAAAAAAGTTATAAAAAAAAAAAGAAAAAGAAAACTACAGGAGGCGGCTGTGGGCGTGGAGATAAAAAATTACAGCTTGGTTGAGGTAGAAAAAGAAAAGAATGAAAGGGAAGAAGACGAGGGTTTGCTTCTCTAGCTTATTCATTAACGTCCACGATAATAATGTAATTATTATATCGTTGTTATTTTTTTATGATTGTTGAGTGTGTTTTTAGATAAGAGACTCTGAAATTTGTACTTTTATTATTCGATAGTAGATTTGATTCTCTAGCTTATCCAATGATTTTTTTTATTATTTCGTGTAATTATGATTTTTATTTAATTTTTACAATGTACTTTGTATTATTTGTTAGTATAGGAAGTTTTTTATTCCATCAGTTACTCACCAAGCCTAAAACTAACTAAAATCTAATTTATCTACCAACAAAACCCACGTTGGGAAAAGATACTGTAAAACCAAAATTGTATCTAACATCCCTTATAGTTGTCAAAACTTGGAACCTATCATCATAATTATGGATTAAATTAAAAAAAAGATTATTGGATTAACTACTTGGATCAACTGTAGATACGTCCACTTCAAAGGACCAAAAGAAAACAAAGAGGGGATTCTAATTCAAGATTCATAATGGGTCTATCCCCACTAATTGGATCCACTTTCCCGTGTTCGTTGGGCCCTTCGCAAGATCAAAATGGACAGCTGCGAGTGGCCTACAAAATTAAGCTGCATGGTCTTATTTTTGGGTTCTAAATATTTTTAATTGAAGTTCCAAGTCAATTTTCATTCTATATTTCAGTTTCGCTACTATTAAATTTTGGTAGTGTGTGAATTATGATGCACAAAACTCTAGATTCTTGGTCTCGCCCGCAAGCATAAGCCAGCTACCTCTGATCTCGTTCTTATTAACCGATAAAATTGATTGTAACAATATTAACATGATTGTTAGACTCTTAAGGAAAATTCTCTCCTCTTAATCTTCTTAACGTCTCTTTTACTTGTATAAATAAGTCTTGAAGTGAAGGAATCAACTCACTATTCATTCTTCAATCTCTTCTCTTATTTCTTAACATGGTATCAGAGCCATAGATATAGAGAAAACTCTCATCTTACTGTCAAACAACAACACATCAAAAGAAAAAAAAAATCTTGGCTCATCCCTTCCCACTCGCTCCTCGCGTCCCATCGCATCCGACCGCACACAGTAGCTACCAGAGTCTAACAAATAGTCGTGCGCCATTGCCCTTCCCACCTGCGTTTCTCCCTCTCACTAGTCCTCGAGAGAAGATGTCTGCAACACAACTGCCACTTTTCTTGTTAGCAAAGTACCTTCCTCCTCTGTTTTCCCTCCCAGCAGAGAGCCAACCGATGCCAACTCCTGTGCCCTCTCCTCCTCTCTACTCCTACGTCGACTCTTGAAACCACGAAACAGGCTCCCTCCTCCTCGCGTCGGACCTACTCCTTCCTTGGCTTCCTCTAGCATTCATCTACAATAGTACTGACTCCCATTGCTCCTCAATCAGCTTCTCTTCTTGCACACAACCATTTGAAATTCTTTATACTAATATTTAGGGTCCTGCACCAATTATTTCATTTGACAAATACAGATTCTATGTTATCATTATCAACTATTTTACAAAGTATATTTGATTTTATCGTCAACAAAAGTTTGAGGTATCCACAATCTTTATTACATTTAAAAAGATGGTGGAGAACGTGTTTCAATCTATAATTAAAACAGTTTATTCTGACTGTGGGGGTAAATACTAAACACTAACATCATGTATGTTACCTTATGATATTCAGCATCTCAGGTCTCTCTTGTACACTCCTCAACTAGTTAGCTCAACTGAACGCAAACATCGGCATATAGTTGAAACTGGTCTCACGCTTCTCTATCATGCTTCCATGCTAACTACTTTTTACTCTGCAGCCTTTTAGACTGTAGTCCACCTCATTAATCACATGGTTACTCCAGTCATCCATAATCATTCATCATTTGAAAAACTATTTTATAAATCTCTAACTCTTCAGAAACTTAGAATTGTTTGTTGTATTATCCTTTGTTACGTCCTTATGCATCTCATAAACTAGTCCTAAGATCAATGCCTTATACCTTCATTGATTACTTTCTTAACATAATGCTTACTGATACTACGATCCTCTTATTCACAAAGTCTTTGTGTCTCATCATATTGTCTTAGTGAAGTCCTCCTTTCCATTTCACCAGTCCAAATCTTCTACTATATGAACTACTCCAGTGAATATACATCAATACCATATGTCATTGTCCAATGCGTCTCCACAAGAATCACCCACTCTAACAAACATACAAGAGTAGAGTATTCCTCTGGTACAATATCTCGCCTCCTTTTTTCTTCTCCTTCTTCTGTATATATACCTCCTACTACTGACAACCAAACCTCGGACCCTCAGTCACTAGCATTTCCCTCACCTCAACCCAGTAGTGCTATTGTTCCTCAATCCAACTTACCCTGTTCTACTACTTCCCAACACTCATTCCACTATCATCTCCTAAACCACTTGGACATCCCATGACAACGCGTTTTAAAAGTGATATGTTAAAACCACATCAGGTTCTCGACCTCAATACAATTATGACTCCCTCTATTGAGATGTGTGAACCTACCACGGTCACTCAAGCCCAAAAGTCTCCTCACTAGCGTAAAACTATGTGTGATAAATATAATTCCTTCATAACTCTACTTGGATACTTATTCCATTTCATTCCACATAAATATCATTATGTGTAAGTGGGTTTTTCGAATTAAGCAAAATCCTAATGGGTCCATTGCCAGGTATAAAGCTTGTCTAGTGGCCAAAGGCTTTTATTAATGTCCTCATGTTGACTCTAAAAAGACATTCAGTCATGTTGTTAAACTCACGACAATCCGGCTTATTTTGAGTTTAGCCATCTCAAAAGGTTGGTATCTATGACAACTTGATGTGAACAATGTCTTTTTATAATGAACATTAACTGACAATATCTTCATGGAATAACCTCATGGTTTTCTTCATCCTCAATATCTACAATATGTATATAAACTCCACAAAGCTATTTATGGACTTCGTTAGGCTTCACGAGCCTGGTACAAAGAACTTGGCTTATTTATGACAACTGGCTTTTCCAACTCTAAGTATGATACCTCCTTATTTCTTTGTCAATAACTTGGTAGTATAATATATCTTCTAATATATGTGGATGATATCATTGTCAAAAATAATAACTCTATGGAAGTCATAATGTTCCTTAAGAAATTGACTGACCTATTTTCTCTCAAAGATCTCGGTCCCTTGAATTACTTTTTAGGTGTGGAAGCAATGTCTACTTCTTCGGGACTCTTTCTCTCTCAACGAAAGTATATTCATGACTTATTAGTAAAGACAAATATGAAGGATGCAAAAGCTATCTCTACTCTTCTCTCAACTAGTGAATCGCTCCGGTTAATTGATGGTAGTCCTACTACGAATTCTACTCAATATCGATAAGTAATTGGCTCTTTATAATATTTAGCTCTCACCCACCCAGATATCTCCTTTGCAATTAACAAGCTATCACAATTCATACATAGACTATCTACAATAAATTGGTTAGTAGTTAAACGAGTATTACAATATCTGAATGATACTCTTGATTGTGGTATATTTCTACATAAACACTCTCCAGTCCAACTTCATGCTTATGTTGATATTGATTGGGCTAGAAATTTTGATGATCTAACATCGACATCTAGGTATATCGTCTTCCTATAAGCCAATCCAATCAGCTAGAGTTCTAAGAAATAAAAGACAGTTGCTCATTCAACCACAGAAGCTAAGTATCACTCTATTACAATTGCTACTGCAGAATTTAATTGGGTAATGAATCTACTCAAGGAACTTGACATACACTCTACTACTACTCGTACAATATACTGTGATAATGTCGGTCGGGGCTACCTACTTATGTGCTAACATATATTAATTGACTTTTATTTTGTACGAGATCAAGTGATCAATAATCAATTACGTGTTTCTTATGTTCACACAGTAGATCAATTGGCAGACTCCCTCACAAAGTCACTCACCCACAAATTATTTTCACTGTATAGATCCAAGATCGACGTTCTTGATCAATGTGTAATTCTCATATTAATCTTCTTAACCTTCCTATTACTTATATAAATTGGTATTGAAGTTAAGGAATAAACTAAATGTTAATTCTTCAATCTCTTCTCTCATTTCTTTTAACGGTTCTCACGCTCCCAAATACGTGCGACATACTCCGCAAGCTCGCCCTTCTTTGCTTGCATCGATGGGAGAAGGGTTGCAGAACCCCAGTCCGAGGGCCATGTGGGCTCACGTGCTACCCACCACTCGGAATGAGTAAAAAGAAACCCTTATGATGGCCACTTTCGTGTCCTTTAATCCTTGTTTAGTGCACAATAACACACCTCAATACCCAACAGGGTGCGTTGTTCTTGTCTCCTCTTCTTCCAACACCGTATGGATCTCAACAAGCCAACCCTAATCATGAGCTCAATGCATTGGATCTTAAGGTCTCAAACAACTCATTTGATTCCCTTGACACCTTAATCCTTATCTCCATATTCTAACTAAAAGTCCTTCCATGCCATAAACCTTCACGATCAAGTGTCGAATATGCCTCCATACAATATATTCCCTGCCATCCCGTCCTATCTTCCTTTTCCTTTTCTTGCTTGCATCAGTTAGACTTTCAAGGATTGAGTGACGACGAAGAACACATTAAAATTGTGATACCTTCAGAGTGTAGTTTTTTTTATGAGTGCTCCTTCTCTTTGGCCAAAAAAGATAAACCGAATTCCAAAGCTATTTGATTACACACTGATTCAGGTTGGGTGAGCATAATTTATTTCATCTTCACGGTAAAGTTGAAGGGACATTGGAGTCATGGGGAGGCGTTTCTTTGTATGTCTTCTTCGTGTGTCTCATCAAGACTGCACCTCGTTCTCGTCATATGTATCACTGAACTCAGAGAGGTTTGTATAAGAATGTCTTGGGTGTTAAACAAATCATCTTCTCTTTTTTTGAGGTGCATTTCTTGTTGTTTGTTCCACAAGTCAGATACCAAACCACATTGTTAATCTTGAGTGAGTTGTTCATCTGACACACACGTCGGTATACTGAATTCACGAAGATAAAAGTCCTGATCCGGCGATCTGTCTTATGCTTGGAAAGAAAGAAGGGAATGCTCGTGATCACGCCGTTATTATGGACTTCTTTTCCTGCAAGTTTTGAACATGAAATAAATCTTTTATAGCTTCATCATGTATATGGCAGATTCTGACGAGGTAACGTTAGTGTGTTGATCCGAAATAATACTAGTGTCAAATGATCTTTGCAGGTGAGCTATTTGGAATAATCTTGGTTTCACGGCATCGATCCTTATCTCTCTCTCTCTCAAACAATTCTACGAAGAAAGAAGCCACATTGGATTCCGTTTCTGTAAAGCAACCTTCACGTAGTTCATTTGGCGATGCATTGAAGGCAATCAAGGACTTGAGAAACGACTATAGACGTGAATTTTATACAGTCTCATAACTTGAAATGTTTAAATAGGTCAATGAGAGATTACATTCATATCCGCCTTCCTCTCTTTTCATTGAAAGCCACACGATGAAGCCTGTAAACGTTGAATGTCATTCACGGGTCAGTGCAGTGTCGACCTTGTGATAGCTCTAGATTAATTTGTAGCTGGATTACAAGTGAGAAATGCAGAAGCTCTCCTATTTTTCAAAACTGGGAAACCACATTGTAATAAGATATAGCGCAACTTAGCTTTGGGTTGTCTCCTCGAAGACAGGTAGAATAATGCTATCCCTCTCGATCACATCACTTGTACTGCACCACTCATCTGTAACCTCTGAACTATCACAAGAAATGCCGGTCTCACTGACGCGATCAGGTCTGCAAACACCGGAAATATATATATATATATATATATATATATATATATATATATATAACCTCCTCCAAAGACCTCTCAGGAACGAGCAAACTGTCGAGAGTAAACAAATGGCCGGAGAAATGAGTTGCTTTACCCAGAAAGAGGAGCGTGTGGAACACCTGTAAACCATCACAGGGGAAGCATGATAATGGAGTTGTGTGTTCGTAAGTTGATGGCTACCGTGCCATGATGACAGCTTTTAAAGGGAAATATATATATTGAAGGTGGCGTCACATTTGCCGTAGGTCCTGCATCCTCTCACGTGCGTGGGACCCTGCCATGATTGCTTACATCTTAACCCACAATAAAAACGGTGGCGTCGGCTTAAGAACCTGGCAAAAGAAGAGTTACCGTGTGTTGCTGTTGGATAAGCTTTGTGTTGTCACACTTGAGAGGCTCTTTATGGATGGATGCTGCACAAGGGCACTGTGCTGGGGAAACCAAAAAAAAAGTTAGCAGAGGGGAACAGTGGTAAAAGAATAGCATAGTTTGGCAGCACAGTAGTATTTTGGGGGACTAAAGCTGACGACTGATGCAGTAAAAGTCCGTGCATGTGTGCAGAGCAGCTTCCAATAAAGGTTCTGTGCTGCTATGAATGAGCCTTCCATTGCTCTCGTTGGATTTGGTTTGCTCGGATCTGATTCAAGTGATTACAGGTGCCAAACTTTGTGCAGCTAGCTATACCTTCTTCTCAGATTGCTCATCATTATGTTCAACCTTGGACTGTAATCTTTCTTGATTCACACTCTCAGCTCCAAACCACTTGGAGCGTAAGAACCAATGGATTGCAGACAAGGAAGTTACAAGATCAATTTTGATTGCTTGTATAACATTTCAGTCAAAATTACTGGCTGCTTTGTGAAGGAAAAGTTTTTGGTCCACTGTATCAGATACTGTGCCTGCATTTTCCTTTCTTTTTTTTTCTTTTTTATCTGAACTTTTTCTTCTTATTTTACCAAAAGCTGGAAAATGAGATTCACCTTCACTTGCTTTTCTCACACCATGTAATTTGAGTTTTAGAGCCAAAAAAGAACATAACCAGAAGGATGGCTAGTAGCCCAAAAGGAGTAGGAAGCTTGTACAGAACATCTTAAAGCACATACCAAATAATGACTAGGATTCATAAGATCAAAGAGGAAAAAATAAACCTGGACATCTAAGAACAGTATAGTAAGCACGTACAACAAAATTTCCATTACATATGACATCTTTCTTCCCAAACTGTACAGTACTCAAACTAGGAGACAACGAATCCGAATTCCCATCCCACTTTCCTCAGCAACTCAAGGCCTCATACTTTCACCGGAATTGCCCTGTGCGAAAGCATGCTGCCAACCGCGGCCATGTCACGGCAGAACACCCCTTGGAACACCGGCGCTGCCGCTGCGGCTGAACACCCCTTCTCTGTTCCCGTACCGCATTCCTTCCCTCCTGCGATGCGATCGGTTTTCGGCGGCTTCTCGGTTGCTTGAATTGCTGCAACTGCGGCTGCGGCCGCTTCCTTCGCTCGCTGCTTCTTCTCTACCGCCTCCTCGTCCATCACCGCCGTCATAATGCTAGCATAACCCTTCTGCAACATTCTGTACAGGATCGACGCCGACATCCTTGCCTGATCCCGGATCGCTTCCAGATCCCGGTGGTCGTCTGTGAACTCAAAGCGGTCGACGAATGCCACCGCCTTTTCTGGCTTATGCTTCAGCGTCAACAACAAGTGTGCGCGCTCCAACTCCGGACGTGAGCACCCGCGCCGAACGCCGATCAATGCGTAGTAATCCACGTTGTTTCCCTCGCCGGCCGCAATGCGGCCCCGCAGTTGTTGAATCCGCGGAATGAGAGCGCGGAGGTTGGCAGGAATGTCGCGGTACCGGAGATCGCGGTGGGGCCTCCACGGCGGACCGAGGAGCTTGCGGTCGCGGAGGATGGCATCGTACAGGAGCTTCAAGTGCTCGAGGTCATGGAGGCAGTCCGGTAGGGCGCGGACCGCCTCGAAGAGGTCAGCTCGGGAACGGAGAGCAGGGATGGAGGACGGGTCGACGGAGAGAGCTCGGTTGCAGTCGGCGATGGCCTCCGCAAGGCGGCCAGTGGCCCGGTACGCGGCGCCGCGGCCGATGAGGCAGCTGGCGGCGAAGCTTCCGGGAAGGCCACGGCGGCTATCGAGGACCTTCGAGAAGTGGCGGACGGCCTCGGCCGGAAGGCCGGCGTCAAGCGCAGCCACAGCGGCAGCGCGACGCCTGAGGATGAACTTAATGTGAGAGAGGAGCTGGGAGGCCGACTCCAACTCTGATGGCTGCGGAGCCGCCATGCCGCCGTCCTCGCCTGCGAAGGAGGCGAAGCTGTCGTCCGACTGGCCGACGGACTCGCGGCGGAAGGCGGCAGAAGCGAGGCGGCGGGCCGTTTGGAGCAGTACCATGGCGTCCTCCATCATCCCGAGGTGGCAACAAGCTTGGCCGAGCACCAAATACCTGACGGTCAGCAGTGCACAAACAGTGAGCCCAGAGCGGAACCCATAACCAGAAAACAAGCCTCGGACTCGGTTTAATTGGACAGGATGGTTTAGTGACGGACATCATGCAATAAAAAGATACAGTGTCGTAGGGACAAAGCTTTCAGTTAGAAGCGACGAAATAGATCACGTAAAATTACCGCTTTGGCCCTCATGTCTATATAACTCTTAATGCCTTTGCTTTTTCTTTGGAGGATAAAATGGTCAAATCATTCCCCTAATGAACCCTCTGCATTGCTGTCAACATTTAGGTAAAGGACTTTTAGTAGGTTGATTTGACTGTTAATGGCTCTGTAATCTGATGCTGGAGCCTTCAAATATGAGCCTAACTTTGAGTAGTGATGAGTAGACCAAGTCATCATCGGTATAAACTTACTAATAACATAATTATATCTCTAAAAAAGCAATTAACCACTGTTTCATTACTCAAAAGACATGCAGAGTCCCAACACCAATTGATCAAAAAATTAAGCAGTCTTGTGCCAAACAATGAGCTTGTTTGTTGTTGTCCTTTGTAATTAATGATGGCTCAATTGACCACAAGAGGAGCGAGAAATTTTAGGTTGTCCAATGAGTTTGTTATTGTTGACCATCGCTAGTTAGGGAGGGTGTAATCTTCGATGGAGGAGTTTTAAGAACGAGATTCCGGTTACCGGTCGTTATCGTACCTCCACTGGCCTTCCCTGTCGGTTCTCTTGGAGAGGCCGACCATGAGCCGGCGCTTCAGATCAGAGACGGAGAAGCACCGGAAGGAGCGGTCACCGTCGGACCTCTCGCGGCCGGGGGAGAGGAGATTAACGCGCTCCCGGCTGAGCGGCGCGGAGGAGGCGACAGAGGAGCGGTCGCCGGCAACGCCGAGAGAGGAGGACGAGTCGTCAATACCGCCTCCGCCGCCGCCTACCTTGAAGCTTGGAATGTAATCCTGAAGCATGTCCGCCACATCGCGGAAGCGGCGGAGGAAGAGGAGGGAGCGGGCCCGGAGCTCGAGCGCAGCCTCGAGGCGCGGGGAGTGGATGAGGGTGGCATCGAGGAGTCCCACCGCCGAGGCGACATTGGACAGCTCCTGCGTCGCTATGAGAGACCGGGCTTCTCGGAGGTACTTGTCGACAACCTGAGGGGAGGTGGAAAACGAGTGAAAGATTAGATTTTGAAAAAGCAGGTTCGTCATGAAACACGGGAAAAGCGAGTTAACGGCGATGAACACAAAGAACAGCGAAGGAAAACAACAAGTTCGTGTTCATGGCGTTTCTCTTTCGTTTAATCGCCTGTACAGAGTTCCACCTCTGCTGAAAGGGAAACAGATGTAATGCATCAAAGAAAACGAAGTGGACATGCTTCTCGACTGTCGACAGAAATAGCAGAGGAAGTTAAAGCTCAAACCAAGACAGAATCTGCTTTGAATCAGAAACAGAGATATGGCTTCTGCTTCCTTCATAATGTCAGGAGGAATAGCCGATCCCAAAATATAACAGAGGACGTTTAGAGAAGAAAAGCATGTCTCAATGTCTGCTCTACTAAGCATCGAACATGAACACCAAAACGGAGAGCTCACTCCCAACGCACAAGAAAGCTAGTGGGACACCAAAGGCAGCTCTGCATGCAGCAGCAGAACACCCACCTTCCTGTTGCTCAGCCACCAGTGCTTCTTCTCCGCGGCCAGAGAAGGTGAGCCCGTCGCCATTGCAGCATCAGTTTTTCTCCCTCTCCCACCTCAAAGAACTCAGCTTTCCCGGTCTGAGCTGGGAAGGCTTGTTAAGGCCGAGCTCACGGGCAACAAATGCCCATTTAAACCCCGATGAAGGGGCGAGGGCGAGGGCGAGGGCGAGGGGAAAAGATCACAGCTTTGACTGCCTCTCGACCCCCCCTCCTTTCCCTTTCACGGTAACCTTCGGTCCTTCGACGTCTTCGCTGGCAAAGATTCCTCGCTCCTAATACTTTAACGTGGAAGAAGGAAAAAGAAATAGGAAAAAAGAACAAAGACGACTGGTTATTCTCACTGACGGTAACCGCACCATCATCACGGGTTCAACTTTCGATGAAAAGAGGCGGATGCAGAGCGGTGCCCAGATCGCGACGGGTGAGTAAAATAAAGCTAACCCCCTCGTGTCTGCCCTCATTTAATACCCAAAACTACCGTGGGAACTACAGATCACGGCCGTTGGTTTAGTTAATCATCAGCATAGTGTTGCGATGAGTCTTATCGGAAGAATCTCTGGGACCCATATCAACTCCAGCAAAGGAACCCATATTTTTGCCAATGGCGAGTCAGGTATGTGAGTAAGGTGAAGTCAAACAAGTAGTCAAAAGATTTTCCGATAAGTTAATGCATATGGAGAAGCGCATTTATGGAACATGACTTGTTCCACAAGTTTCCTGCCTCTTATTTTTGGTATTTGTATAATGATTCCGTTTATTTTCTTTGTCGGTTGGACATGGTGACAGTTAAGCTCAAAATCAACTATTGTTTCTGTATATCTATATATATATCTATATCTATATCTATATATATATATATATATAATACGATAGATTTTACTATCAATTGATCATTTTATTTATCTGAAACAAAGAAAGATTTTGAAGGTTACTTTAGATCAACACGAGTATCTAATTTGTTTATGTTTGGAATTTTAATATTCTAATAGTCCTTAATCATGTATATTCAAATATGACAAGAGCATATTTTTTAGATAAAATTAAAAATATTTTAAATTAATTTTAAAGGAATATATTAAAGAGATTAGTTATTGTTATAAATTACTTATTTTCATAATCTCATATGGATGAATGGTTATTTCATGCATTAGTACTTATTTTGGAGTCTTAATATTAGAAAGTTTAGAATATGATGGTATTGACATAATCTCTTTAAGTTCTTTTAAACTCTACATCTATTGGATAATTTCTTGAGTGGTAAGTCTTTTTATTACAGTTTTATTTTATTATTTAATTTTCTTTAGGTGTTGAACTATCTGTATCCCTTTAAGATTTTAAACTTGGTGATAAATTATTTATCGATTTTTTGTAAGTTCTATATTGAGTTTGTTTCTATTCAATCCAAAAAAACTTATTCCAGTAAATATAACTAGACTATCAATTTCCTTTTTTTAAATCTATTTTTCTTTCTCTCTTCCTTCGTATCAGTTTAATATCAGAGCTAAAGACTAAAGATGGAATCAAAATGATGTAGCTGGTGAAGGTAGTGACCATAAAGATGATGTTGAATCCTTGAGGTTGCAGCTATAAAGATTGCTACATATTCTACAAGAAAAAAAATAAAGTCATTGAAAAACTTTGAAGTAAAAATAATCAATATGAAAATGATGTCCAAAATGTTAGTTATGATGATAATATACCTCCTTACCCAAGGGAGTTTAGAAGATTTCAAGCAAGGGGTGGAGAGAAAGACGAGTGATAGAATAAATACAACCCAAAAGTAGACATTCTGAAGTTTGAAGGTAAAACTAATATTAATGACTTTATTGCTTGGCTTAATATGATCGAAAGAATATTTGATTTTCATGAACCACTAGAATAAAATAAGGTAAAGCTTATGACACTCAAACTCAGAAGGAATGTATCTTTTTTTAGGAAAAATCTAAAGAAGCAAAGAGACTGTGAGGGGAAGAGTAAGATCTTGACATGCAAGAAAATAAAAAGGTAGTTGAAAAAGAAATACTTACGTAACAATTATAGGTAAGAGATATTTTTCAAAATCCATGATTTTAAGCAAAAAGGTATTAGTATGGAGGAGTATACAATAGAGTTTGACAATCTTATGATAAAAGGAGACCTTGTTGAACTATAAGAATAAACCATTGCAAGATACTTATGAGGTCTCAAATATGAGATTGCCAAAGTGATTCAACTTCAATCATATTAGTCTTTGAATGATCTAAGCAAGTTGGCTTTAAAAGTAAAGAAGCAGCAAAAGCTTGAAAAGGGTTCTCGATATGGGTCAAAAGATGGTTATACGAGATGATAAAATTTAAAGCCTACTCTTTAAAGGAAAGTGGTGTCGAAGGTACAAGACAAAGGTGAATAATTAGTTGGCAGCAAACAACCACCTAATTATTCTATACCAAGTGACAGAAAATACTTAAGATGTCATAGTTTTGAGTATATTGCTTCATATTATCCAAATAGAAAGATTGTTATATTTGTTAAAGAATATAATGATGGAGAAGAAAATGAAGCTAATAATAAATAAAAATATAATAATGATAAGGAAGAGGTTACTTAGG
Source organism: Ensete glaucum (assembly GCA_021527575.1). Lineage (NCBI taxonomy): Eukaryota > Viridiplantae > Streptophyta > Magnoliopsida > Zingiberales > Musaceae > Ensete > Ensete glaucum. Next base: position 33,758,630 of record CM038555.1, read on the forward strand.
CTAATCATGGATTGTCTATTATGTTACAACTTAACTTACAAGTATCATATGTGGCTGAGGATGAAAACTGGGTGAGAAAGAACATGTTTATTTCATACTAAATGCACTTCTCATTGCAAGGTGTGCTTGGTGATTATTGACAATAGCAGCTTTGATAATGTGGTATCTATTGAGATGGTGCAGAAACTAAAGTTGGACACAATCCCTCGTATACATCTTTACCAATTATGCTAGCTACAAAAATAAAATGACATCAACGTAAGTAAAAGATGTTTAGTTTTATTTTTTACTAGCAAATATTATAAAGATAAAGTATGGCATAATATTATTCCTATGGATGCTTGTCATTTGCTGTTAGATAGACCTTGGCATTATGATAGGAGGATATTATATGATGGCTATAAACACACTTATTCTTTTAAGTTGAATGAAAAGAAAATTATTTTAGTTCAATTATAACCTTCAGAAATCAATGCACCAAAGAAAAAAGTTATTGCTTTTATGTCCTATGATAAATGCAAGGGTGAAATAGAAAGGAGTGGTTATATTTTGACTCTATTAGTCATAGAGGAGAATGAACATCATAAGGAGTCACCAACAAATATGAAACCAATCCTGGAGGAGTTTCAAGACATTATACTGGAATAGATTCCACATGACCTTCCATCATTGAGAGACATCCAGCATCACATTAATCTTATTCTGAGGGTTGTCTTACCTAATTAGGCAGCCTAGAGAATGAGTCCCAATGAGTATAAAGAACTTCAAAGGCAAGTATATGAGTTAATGTAAAAGGGGTTGACTCGAGAGAGCATGAGTCTTTGGGTGGTTCCAGCCTTGTTGGTGCCTAAAAAAGATAGTTCTTAGAGAATATGTGTAGACAGACGCACCATCAATAAAATAACTATTGACTATCATTTTTTCATTCCAAGATTAGATAATTTACTTGATCAATTGTGTAGTGCTTCTATTTTCTCTAAAATTAATTTGAGGAGTGACTATCACCAAATAAGAATAAGGTCTAAAGATGAGTAGAAAACAACATTTAAAAATAAAAAAGGCTTATATGAATGATTGATTATACCATTTGGGCTATCTAATGCTCTTAGCACTTTCATGATATTTATGAATTATATACTTAAGTTGTGCTTTATTTTGATGACATTGGTATACAATAAGAGTGAGGAAAAGCATATGAATCATCTTAAGAAGTTCTTTCTTGTCTTGAGGTGGCAAAAGCTTTATGCTAATACGAAGAAGTGTGATTTTTTTACTCCTAGTGTGGTATTTTTGGGATATGTTGTTTCAAAAAATAAAATCATTATGGATCAAAATAAGGCAAAAGCTATTCTTAATTGGCCAACACCTGCTTCATTACATGATGTTAGAAGTTTTCATGTTTTAACTTCTTTTTATAGAATATTCATCAAGGGTTTTAGCTTGATTGTTGTTATAATCATAGAGTACCTGAAGGGTGATAAATTCAAGTAGACTAATGAGGTTGATGAAACTTTTGAACTATTAAAAAGAAAGGTGATCGAAGCTCCTATTTTGGTACTATCCAATTTTGACAAGGCGTTTGAAGTTGACTAATGTGGGAATTAGTGTTGTTTTGAGCCAAGAAGCAAAGCTCATTGCTTTTTTTAGTGAGAAGCTGAATAATACAAGAAGATATTCTATATATGACAAGGAGTTCTATGTCATTTATCGAGCTTTATCTCATTGGAGTCAGTATATTATTGCAAAACCATTTGTCCTATATTCTGACAATGAGGCATTGAAGTTTATTAATCATTAACACAAGCTAAATAAGAGGCATGCAACTTGAGTGGAGTTCTTGTAATCTTATAACTTCACAATCAAGCACCATTCTGGTGTTCAAAATGTAGTTGTTAATGCATTAAGTAGAAAATATTTTTTATTATCAGTCATGGAAGTTAAAGTGGTTAGATTTGAGACATTCAAATATCTCTATAAGAATGATGTAAATTTATGCTCAATATGACAGAATTATAAATTAGGTTCTTTTCAATAATTTTTTATATTTGATGATTTTCTTTTTCAAACTCATACTTTATGTGTTCCATCTTGTTCTTTGAGATATGTAATTTTAGATGAACCTCATGGTGGTGTTTTGGAAGGATATTTTGGTAGGGACAAGATTCTAGCTCTTATTCAATCAAATTTCTATTGGCTTAAGATGTTCAGAGATATGGAGAGACTTGTAAAGTAATGCCGAGTGTGTCATTTGGCAAAAATAAGAAGCCAAAATTCAGGTTTGTACACTCCATTGCTAGTGTTTAATGCTCTATGGGAGGATGTGAGTCTTGATTTTATATTAGGACTGCCAAGAACTCAAAGGAATAAAGATTCTCTCATGGTTATTGTTGATAGATTCTCAAAGATGTCTCACTTTGTTCCCTATAATAAATAAAATGATGCATATCATATTGTTAATTTGTACTTCAAGGAGATTGTTAGATCACATGACATTCCAAGAACTATGACGATTGATTGAGACTCAAAATTTCTTACCCATTTTTGGAGAACTCTATAGAGGAAGCTGGGTATATCTTTGAATTTCAGTAGCTCTCATCATCCACAAACCGATGGGCTAACAGAGGTAATGAACATAAGCTTGGGAAACTTGCTAAGAAGTTATGTTGGTAAGAATATTAAGTAATGAGATCTCATTCTTCTATAAATTAAGTTTGTATATAATTGTTCTATGCATCATTGCATTAGTAAGAGTCCTTTTGAGGTTGTTTATAGTGCTAATCCTACTGGTTCTTTAGACTTAGTCCCTTATTCTATAACTAAGCAATTTAGTGGAGATGTTGACGAGAGGGCTAAGCAGATAAAGAACTTACATGATCGTATTAAAGCAACTATTGAGAAGTAAAATAAGAGGTACATGCATGCTTCCAACAAACATAGAAAGCATATGAGATTTAATACGAGTGATTTGGTCTGGGTTCATTTAAGGAATGAGAGGTTTTCGCTAGGCAAATTTGGAAAATTGAAACTAAAAGTTGATGGTCCATTAAAGGTGCTTAAGAGAATTGACGAGAATGCTTATGAGATCGAGCTATCTAAAGATTATAGGGTGTTAGCAATATTTAATATAGCCGATTTAAGTCCTTAGCATGGTGATGAAACAAATGAAGACTTGAAGATAAGTCTTTTTCAATCAAGGGAGATTGACACGGGAGTGCCTAATTTGCTACAATCAGCTTGTATGGATCTTGCTGATCATTTGATATTCCCTATAGTCCCCAATATTGTCCCATAGCCTTTAACCAAGCCCACTCAAACATAATAACTAATGAGCATATTCCGTAGATAAAGTTAAAGTTGTTTCAAGGTGTTTTTTTCCATGACCAAGAAATGTATTAAAGGGTTAGTTACTAGCTGTAAAGTACTTATTTTCATAGTTCTCTATGCATGAAGGGTTGTTGCATGCACTAATACTTATTTTGGAGTTTTAGGGTTAGAGAGTTTAGAATTTGATGGTATTGGTAGAAGCTCTTTGAGCTATTTCTTAAACTCTGTATCTCTTGGATACTTCCTTAAGTAGTGAGTCTTTTGTTATAGTTCTATATCCTTATTTAATTTCCTTCGGGTAGTGAACTATTTATATCTCTTTAGGATTTTAAACTTGGTGGTTAACTATTTATCGATTTTATGCAAGTTATATCTTGAGTTTGTTTCTATTCAATCTAAAAAGACTTATTTCAATAAATACAACTCAACTATTGATTTTTATTTTTTTAATCCATTTCTGTTACTCCCTTCCTAGTATTAGTGGGACCCGATCTTTTTGTCTTTTTTTATTCCTCCTCTAATAAGAAGTCGTTGCTTTATTTCATAGATAAATAAAATATCATCATGGGGCCCTATTGAGTTGCGCTTGCGGTTGGGTGGAATTAGTTTCATGTTGTTTTGGAATCGAGAGGTCGCTCTCTTTATTTCGGTTACAACCGAGCTAATTCCACATCCTTATACTTAGAGTATCTTGATTATTAAACTTAATAAATTTATTTTAAAATTTTTATAGTTTTGAAAGTGATATATTCAATCTCATAATTATCGACGGAAGATACAAGTGACAATACATGGGACACAAAATGATGAACAAAAAAATGATTTTAATATTTTAATTATATTTTTTTTGTTACACCCTAATTAAAACTTTCTAGTCGACTGTTGTGATGATAGTGAATGGTGACATTATCATATCGTGGGTGGCATAACTTGCTCTCAATAGTAGTAGGGGTTGAGCCTCGAGATCATCGAGACATTCCCAATGTTGATTTACTCTAAGATTAAGGGGTTAAAAGTGGGAAATGAGGCGCTCGAGTGTGCGGTGTGCCTTAATGAGTTCGAGGACAACGAGGAGCTCCACCTCCTCCATTGGCCATGTCTTCCACTTAGACAACATTGATGCTTGGCTCACCTCTCACATAACTTGCCATGTCTATTGTGCCAACCTTGTTGAGTACGTCGTTGATGACAACCTCGACCTGTACCTATAACCACCCTTGCTATAGACATGGTGGATCTTCAATTCGAAACTACTGCATTACTAGAGGATCATGACGTCATCGTCGTGAACCCCATAATAATGGCGATGGAAGAGAGGAGCAGGAGGCAATCATATAATTGGTGTGGATTGGAAGCTAGAGGCGGGCGGTCCGATCACGATTTGAGCGAAGATTGACGAAGCTCCCACAGATTGGAAGGGTTCACTAAATATGCTAACAATACATGTGGCCCTACTATCGTCGAGAGCGGACTGTGCCACCCACAGCACAATAGCGTCACCATCCCCCACCATCACAACAGTCGAAAGAAATATTAATTAAAATATAATAAAAAATAATTAAAATATTAAAAATATCTTTTTGTTCATCATTTTTTGTGTCACTCCTACACGACGTGTTGTGTCTTCCGTTCATAAATAAAATCAATGATATTAGTGCAAATAAAATAAGTGTTTTAATTTTATGAAAATTTTAACAAATATTTTTTTTTAAAATTTAAGGACCTGAATACTAAAAACATCTAGCTATAAAGGTGAATCTGTATTTAGCCCAGGTACGATGTTACGTCTCCTCGTAACCCCACCTAACAAGGATGGATGGGTAGAGCCAGGATGAAGAGTTACTCAAATATTGTGCATCAGCGTAGGGCCCACGCTGCATGACATGTCCGGAGAAACGTCTCGCGCGATCCATCGTTCAAAGTGGTCCCAGCAAACGATGGACCCGCCGCACTGCATGGGAGACAACCATTGGGCATAGTCAAGCCATTATGGGGCCCACCGAAACAATGGCATGGTGATCCTAGTCCTAGTCATAGTGACAAGGATCAAGTGTCTTAACCATGTGGGTAGGCATTTAAAGATCGGTCCTAACACCAACCTTTTTAATTACGTTGTTTCTATTCTCTTTTAATAAATTAGATTTTTTTTAAGGATTATAATAAATTTCGAATGTAATTTGTATTGACAAGTTAGAATTTAATCTTTTTTTTTTTCTTAATTAAAAACCAATCCACATCATTGACAAGCTAGAATTGAAGCTCTGAAAACTACCTCATTGATGACGCAATTTAGATAGAAACTCTCAACACTGACTGAGTTTATTTGTGAAGATTGCAATATACTCAATTAATAGAAAGAGAGGAGCTTTTAGTAACCAAGGATGAGGACACTTGGAACAGTTTGGTTGTGATTGTCAAATTTATGTCGACCACATTTGATGCATACATGATTTACTCTGACCCCCCAAAACAAAGAAATCTAGTGGTAACAAAAAGAAAGGAGTAGAAATTTTCAATCACATAAAACTTATTTGTCTGTCCTCCAATGCAGTTATAGTGAACATCTGTTAATTTGATGATAGTTCATAGATATAACTTGATTTGTTCGTTTATGGACAGAAATCCATGCGAAAAGAAAAAAAATATAATAAAATAAAATAAAACTTTGTTGGACTCATTTTTCTCAGATCTCAATTTAAATGCCTAAACATCACAAAATAACAAGCCACAAATCTTTTGGACATGAAGATGTCAACTATGGACTTCGACTCTTGATAAAATGAACTAGGAATCGAATCCTGATCTTTACTACTTGCCTTTTGTAAAATATATGCTTACCTATATCTTTTACACAAGATGGGTCATTCTCATAGTTGTCCGCAAAAATATAATGAATTAACTTTTTATAGACTTGTTAGATGGAGGTTGAACATTTCTTGGCACATTCCACCTAAAAGTACATATTGATATGCTACAATTAGGTAGGCTTCTTCAACCAAGACTGCGTTACCATTGCAAAAGACAGGTGGTGCAGGTAAAAGGGTGCAACTAGGAGGGGGAATGCGGACAAGCGGTGCTGGTTGTAGATGGAAGCTAAATCTTAGTTGGATTCAACTGTCACACAGACGAGGATACATCAATGGAGTTCCAATCATAGATGTGGGGCTATCTCTTCTTCGACATCTAACATGCAATTTCCTCCCCCCCCCCCTCCTTTTTTTTTTTTTTTTTGGTATTTAAGCAAGCATGTCAATTTATTTACTGAACATGAGCTTCAGAGCAGGCAGTGTGAAATATAAACTGAGAAGCATGAAGTATTTAACCAAAGAGATCGTGAAGATCTAAATTAGATATAGCTAAATCCTAGCTGGATTCTACGGTCACACAAATGAATAAACTTCACTGGTTGTCCCAATCTTGGATAGTAGACCTGTTTCTGGCATATTAGTGTTGTGAAGAATTTGTTTTAGTGATGATAAACATGTTAGCTTATTCACTGAACAGCTCATATTGCATTGTGAAATATCACTGCAACAGGAATTCTCTGTGTCGGAGACCTATCATGCTCTGGATATCCAATAATATTATCTGCAACACTCAAAAGTGATACGCATATGTACACTCTCTACATACAATAAATAAACCACAACTCAAACTGCAAGTATCGGATTCTAAAATCTGCATTTGGACCTTGCTCTTATAAATAATAGGTTTCTGGATTGGACAATTACATCTTTACGAATTAAACTAGTTAATATCTTTAAAATTTATCAAACGAGATGCTACAGTGAGTCTAATATATCATCACAATATCAATATTAATATATTTAAGTCTTACAAAAAAGATAATTTAAGTTAAGATATGTAGTCTCGGATCTTCTGCTTATAAGTTGCAAAGAACCATCTCCATGAATAATATTTAATGTCTTTCAAGTTAATTTTATATGCCACAGCTTCGTTTATGACTATCAATAGACAAAAGAGAGTTAATCTCTCTGTATAATTTTATAAATCAAGAAATATCCCCATTTTTTGAAACTTCAACTGTATGGGACCAGACCGTGGTGAACTTGATTCTAATGCAATATCAGCTCAATCTTCTCAAGATCTTTATCACAAAGTTTCTATAAATCTTTTGCTCTACTATAGATAAAAAAAAAAAGGGTTTAAATGCAGTACCAGATTAACTTATTTGGTTACTTCGTCGTTTAGAAATCTCAAAATCTACTTATGAGGGATAGAATCCAGATAAAAGTGGAAAGAATAATACTAGATTCAATTGGCTTGCTAGATATCGAAGCCCAAAAGACTACCAAGCTATCGAGTAATGAGACTCCTCTTCTTGCATACATGTTCATCATCTTTGTTAATTTAGATCTCTAATTAAGTTGAGTTGGATGGGAGAGTGAGGAAGAGGAATCATCAGTACGAGAATACATTTATTATATGCAGCCAGAATACTATCTTGTCATTTTGGTACTGAACATTCATGGAAATTGTTGTGCAATATAATGCAACTACAGTGGATGAGTCCCCTGTAAAAGTAGAAGAAATCACCATGATCAGTACCTCAGATTTGAACTGGTAACTTATCACCCTGTCCGTTCATCAGTGCCAGCTTTCTCAACCTCCTTCCAGTACTCCTTGTCCTCACTGCCTGAGGCCTCCCCACATGACTTGTGTGGCCGGCCGGCTGCCCCCGCCTCACCTCCCATCTACAAAACCAGCTCACAATCATTAGCACAGCCAATGGCGCATCTTGCATGTTTGGTTCAAGCAATATCACATGGTCTATCTTTATGCTTCCGTGCTTTCATGGGAACCAGATGGGGGGGGGAAGCTTGCTCCCTCACTACAACTCAGCCAATGGTGTACTGCTCCACCTGCTTAGCTTTGACGACAGTGTGGTCCGGGATCATGTGAAACTTGTATGCTTGTCGAACCAGCAGCAATCAAGGGTGAAGTTATGTGACAGTTGCAGCTCCGGCCGAATCACGTTATGGCGGCCAATAGGCTCGAGGAGGTCACACTGCATGTCCGGCGGAAGAGAGGATCCTCGATCCAACTGTTATGGCTAGTTTCTGTTGCTTTGAGCTAGGATTTGTCGTTCGGGAATCCTTTGCATGACAAAGGAAGGGATACTGTGCAGGGCAGTGGTGCTAATTAGACCCCCCCCACCTTTGTTGCAGTCCATCGTGTGAGTAGGTAACTAAGAAACGCCTACACGCCATTAATGTGGCCTTGATTGCAATGCTCAATTATTTGAGATGCTTGATGTGCTCCTGCGGCATACACAGGTTTGCAGCAACTCTTCTGGATAAGCACGTCTCGCTTTGACAGGCGTGTGCCTGGTGGGTTATCACAGTCTTAAGTAAAAGCCACAGTGAAAGCATGGAGAAATCACTCAATTGTCTTGGAATAGCATCATCGATCATGCTTGCAGTTGGATTAATCTGATGTACTTGGCTGCTGCAAAAATCCATCCAGTACATTATTGAATTGTCTCTTGTCAAGAGTTTGCTTCTCAACATTAAGGACAAATAGTTAGGTTTGCTACTATTATCGAGGGGCCCTTGTTTTTTTTCCTCTCGCTATATGGTGACATCGGATTCTGCAGAATCACATGATGAGAACCCTAATAGGGATCATGGGATCAAATGGGAACTCGACAAGCGTCCGATTTAAAGGAGTTCAGCTGCGAGTGTGCTGCCTTTCATGCGGGACTCATGTCTTTTCGAGATCATGTTTGATGTAGGATGATCGTGAGACAAAGACTAGTTGCCAAAACTTATTAGTGCAAAAGCTAGGGGAGGAGCCAAAAGCGAAACGTTAGGAGGAGTCACCTGTGTGACTTCATGGCATGCATGCATGCATGCCCACCTTTCCAGCTCAATGGCAAGGTGATGATACTAGTACTCTCTCTCTCTCTCTCTGATGATGATGATGATGGTGGTGATGATAGATATACTTGATGAATGTGAATGGCCAGTGCTGGCTGATGGTGCAGGAAAATGACAAGGGGAAAGCAGAAAACAAGAAACATAAAGATGAGGGGATGTGAGAGAGATGGCCTGGCTAGCAGAAAGGACACCACCATTATTGATAGCTTTCAGTTGAGTGTACCATGCGAAGAGGAGAGGGTTGCCGTTAGTGGGGAGGCCCCAAGTGAAGTAGGGGAGGGGGCAAGGTTGCTTCATCAAGCGCCTTAAAACAAGAGGGGGCCTCGCTGCCATGAGGCCAGGCCACATGACAGACACATAAAGCCTCTCTTTGGATAAGTGAAGGGTTTTTGGCCGATCATCTTGTTTGCTAGCGAAAGAGATGAGGGAGGGGTCTATTACAAGGGGCTGTTCGCCTCCTGTGCTAACTGTTAGCTCAGGGAGAGAGGGCTATCCATAAATATATCCCAGCCTTTGGAGCCCAGAGGACAGCTTGTGGGAATTATGTGTGTGGATGTCACTCATCTTCACATTGCACTGGTGTGGAAGAACTGTAAGAGCTGGAGCGAGAACATGTAAAATATCAGGCAAGTTTCCCTTAGCGTATGTACTGATTTCCTCATAAACTGGAAACTCCATGCTTTTTGGATATCTTTCAAAAGCAACTCCAGGACAAAAAAATAAAAAAAAATAAAAAATAAACAGCATAAACAGAAAGAGAAAATATTCAAGAAGACGAACACCTAACCTCTATTTTGTAGAATTACCTTCGTATTTCTTTGTTTCTCTTAATAAACGTTCTAATAAAAATTATTATTTAGTAAATGCTATATGTATTGGAACAATAGATATATAATAGATTGGTGGTCGGTCCATGGTGGTGGGCACTTACACAACGAGAAGAGGAAAGAAAGAAGAAGGTAGACAAAAAAAAGGATAGAATTTGATTCGATTTCACTTCTCCAAAGCCAATACATGCACCGATCCATGCATTGCACTTACGACACGTATGATATCCATAAATGCCAAAAACAAAAAAAAAAAAAAAAGAAAAACGTGAGTTGACAACTGTCTTTGGCTTGATATCGATTGAACGTGATACCCTTGTGAAAAGAATCATATGCCGATGGAGGTTTGTGAGGATATAAACCCTCTGATTAAATTACTTGGAAAATTCGAGTTAAAATTCTCTTTTGTCTATCTACTAAGTCTCTTTTGTAAATTCACTTTCGTATGATAATACTATAGATCAATATGTTTATCTAAATGTTGTAATTGATTTGGACCTCGATAACTTGTAACTGTAGAAGGTGAAGTTCTTTCAATAATCTTGTAAGCTACATAGCATCACAAGCATAAGAGGTGGCCACCGTTGCATAAGCTATGACTGGCTGCTTCGTTGAAGTCCATGAAATTGCATTCTCTTTTCCCACGAAGAACACACACACACATATATATATTCTTTTTTATGGTTTATGTAATATAGTCATCAATAATCGACTTGTAGCTTATGGCACTTTTCTTCCAACTGATCAAAATTATTAGAAAAAAGTGATAATTTACTTGAACCGAATTATTGAGATTAACCTTGTATATGGAGGATCAATTTGTAGTACGCTATGTGGTATTTGGGAATATCTGCAATTTATTTTTGGACGGTTTAGAAATTACCTAACATTATTAGATAAAATTATTGGGGAATCAAAATTTGAAGTTATGATATTTATACTATTTAAGAAAAAAAAATATTTGAGTGGCATGCTAATTATTAAATTTGCTTAAAATCAAACTTGATTGAAGTCATATTATTGTCAATCATGTAATAGTAAAACAATGATGGGGTGACCATTAACCAAACATGCGATTATACCTTCATGTTTATGCACAAAGCCTAAGTCAATCTACATCCACATACTCATAAGCTTATTATTAATATGTGGAATGTTCAAGAAAAGGGTTGTGGTGGGAAATCATATAATTTTGAACCGTCCCACCATAACATTTGATCTTGTCAAAGTTGATTTGAATGAATGGCTCAGCTTACTCGCATTCTTCCATGGCTGGAGAGTAGCTTCTGCCCTCTTTTGTCTGATGGAGTTGTCTACTGTGGCTCAGCTTACTCTTTTTGAGTGCATGTGGCTTCATATATATACAGTGACTTGATGTTAGAGAGTAATTTTTTGCAAACCCACATAAATCCAGCTTGCTTAAACATAAGTTGCTGCATCATAACATAGTAGTATTGATAGTTCTCATTTTCGTTTTCACTGTTGGTGTTGCTTTGTTCTGTTTGCCGCCTCAAATTAGATGGAGGCCCATCACCGTATATGCAAAAAAAAAAAAAAAAGTTGGGATAGAGTTGAATTTTTGTTGATGGTACTATAAGTTCTTATAATTTATTTTAGCCTTTCATATTTGCTCTATTTTGATGATTCTTATATAAAAAAAATTAGATGTTCTGCTACACCAAGCATATTGTATCTATCTTGTGAAACACATTCATCGTTAAAATGGAGCTCTGGTAAGAAATGGAATAAAAAGTTAGATGATAGAGATTTTAATCTCCTCTTTTAATTAAGTTTTTAAATATTTTTTAAAATTTAATTTATTTTGATAACACGTTCTAAGTGATGTCTTAATTTTTTTTTTTTTAAAAAAAAATCTTCAAATTGAGGGGCTTAATAAAAATATTAGTAGTTTGATTACTAGATATGATATAGCTCAATTAAACTATCTTCTCTTTGATTTGATCTCAAATAAAATGGAGATTAATATTGATATTCTTGTTTTTTTCATGAAAGACTCAGTTCTTGGCTAATATAATTATTGACTTGTTATTAACATTTATCCTTATAGCTTAATATTATTCATAACTGACATCTTCCAAGAGCATGATTCTAACATGATAACGCTATTATATATTCTGCTTCACACACACACACACACACACATATATATATATATATATATATATAATATTTATAATAAATTAATCCTTTAAATACCAAGTAAAAAATGATATTGCCCAAGTAGAAAACAAAATCAATAGTACTTTTTCAATCTTCTAAGCTTCACCCAATCACTATCAGAATAGCCAAGTCAAAAATTATTAAAAATAATATAATATAATAGATGATGAGTTATGATAATTTTAAAGTAGCAAAGAATTCTTTTGATAACTCAATCACTACCAAAATAGTCAACAAGTTAAAAATTATTAGAAAATAAATATAACAGACCATGAGTTATTATACTTTTGATATAGTACCATTTTGACAACTTTTTGTGTGTCAATTTTGGTTCTTCTACGAATTAACTAATTAATTTGGTTCTCTATACCATATCTAATCTTACCAAGCTTTTGAAATAGGTTGAATAAATTCTCTCACCATCACCTTATTTTAAAATTTTGGTCCCACAAGTTTATAATAACCCATTTTGAATTATGGAGAACTTTCTTTGCATATCTTTCTTGCAAAATAAAGATATATTTGTTAGTTTAATTCAACTTTAATACCAAAAAAGAATATGATATGAGTCCAAAGTCAATCACTTTAAATTGATGAACCATGATTTGCTTAAATTCTTCAAATATAAGTGAATTGCGTCGTATAAAGAGAAGATTATCTACATACAACCACACAAGTAAGATATCTCAATTCTTGTTCATCTTCTAGTAAAGAGGACTTTCTAAAGGACATTGGACATAATAATGTTGTTTGAAGTGAGTATAAATTCTAGTATTCCATGATCTAGGTATTTGCTTTAGGTTATACAAATCTTTCTTTAACATAAAATTTTTTATTCATACCCAATTTTTTGTAAGTCTATCGTTGTTCTATATATACTTCGTCTTTAAAGAAAATCACACAAAAAATCTGAATTTTATATCATTATGATAGATTGATTAGTTAATTTATGCAGTAATAGATGTAATCAATTTAATAGTTTCCATTTGGATAACAAGAGAAAATTTGATGAGTTAAATTTTTTACTTATAATCATTTACAATTTTGTGCTTTTCAACTCTTACTTTTTTTTTCTCGATTTTATAAACCACTTCATAGTATTTTGTACATGAGGTAGTGATGCTAATTCACAAGTTTTGTTCTCTCTATGGATTTGACTTTTTCACCCATAACATCGTTTTACTTTTTTTAATCTTTATGACATCTTAAAACTGAGGTAGTTAATTTGTAGGCTTTGGATTGAGTGTATAATAAGGATGAGTTTGGGGCTTTTTGTCCTCCAACTTGATTCTTCTTTAATTGGGAATATGTGTATATGCAATGAACCCAAAAATCATGAATTGTGGGATGCTTGGCTTTCTATCGGTCGATGCCTCTTATAGAGTTTTGTTCTCCAAACTTGATCTAGTATCACAAATTTAGTTGTTTTACTTAAATTCATACTTTATTGATCATTTCATATTCATCCGTAAAATGCCAACCTCCTTATTATTTCTTAAGATCTCCTAAGCATATGTAAAAAACAAAGATGGGCTAAAAGAAGTATTCAACTTAGAATCACATATCAATTATTTTAGTAAATATTTGATAGATAATATAAAATATTATAATATACTTTGTAAGCTCTGAACAGTTACATAACAAAAGGTCCAAGGTGGTCAGTCCGTCATGACTAAAAGTCTCCACATGACACCTTTGTGAAATTATTCAATGAACCAGCCCTAGATACTACCCCAAGGTCTCTTCAGCCTTGTGCGACTTGGGTAACTTTAGGGTGGTAAGATTACATTGAAAAGACTCAAAATGGTTGCTTGGATGATTTATTTTGGATAGTTTTGCTTCTGTGCAATGATTGTATACTATGTGTGTTGTATTGTCTCAAACTATTCCACCATGATCCACTATACCATATCACCGTTAGTATCGAATCAACACTAAGAGGGGGTGAATTAGTGGTTTTGAAAAACTTTCGATGATTTGAAGATTCATTCGATAAAACTTGTATCAGAAAAACATTTAAATTTGAAAACATTCACAGGACTGTAATGAGCAAGTAAAGTAATTTGCAAAATAATTAAACAACAAGGAAGATAAGGCACACTAATTTTATAATGGTTCGATCATCATGACCTACGTCCACTCCCGATTCCTCCTCCGTTGAGTTCATCGGCTTCCACTATTAATTATATTTTAACAGGTGAAGATCAACTACCCTCTTACAGTTCTATTCTCCTTTTCATAGGTTTAGGAGATAACATTTATAGTTCTCTCAGCCATCCCTTAAATAAAAATTATACCTAGAGAAGAGGAGGAAAACTCTCAAGGAATTACAGCAGTGTTTTCACAAGTTTTTATTATCAGTTCTTGCACCTCCAAGTAAGATTGAGTGGGTATATATAGGCCCTAAATGGTTTAAAAAATTGAAGCCAAATAATTCAAATCCCTAGATTTTCGGAGTACGAGCGATACTACTATTGACATCGACGGTACCACCATCGAACAGAGCCATGTTTGGATCATGTTGGCACTAAGAAGGGGGGAGGGGGGGAGGAGGAGTGGATTAGGAGGTGAATTGGTGGACGTGCAAAAAGGACTCGTTTTGAAAAATTTGCTTGAAGTAAAGAAGAAATCAAAAGCATTTTTTGGAATTCATTGAAACAAGTAAGTGAGCGATTAAGCTTAATACCGAATGAAGAATCTCAATTTAGCTATGGAATGTTAAAATAAAAAGTAAGCAAAACAAAGCTCACAAATTTATAGTGGTTTGGCCAAAAGCTTGACCTACATCCACTTTCTGAGTTCTCATTCATCGAGGCCTGCTGGTGTCCACTAATGATCTTCTTTCATAGGTAAAGATCAGAACCCCTTACACTTTTCTTCTTTTCATAGGTTCAAGAGAGGAACCTTTATAATTTTTCTCTCTTCCCTTACTCACTTTCCACTTTATAGCACTCAAGGGAAACTCTCAAGTTTTATAGAATTTTAACCAAGATTACAACCACTTTTCTTGTACTTTTTTATCACTTTCTTGCTCTCCAATATAAGAATAATTGAGGTATCTATAGATCCCAATTGACTTCAAAAAATGAAGCCAAAAATTTAATCTTTCTAAAAAAATTAGATATGGGTGGTACCACCACCGACAATCGCCCGAATACCTGGGCGGTGGTGGTACTACTATTGGGCAATCCTAGAATAATATTTTCCTATACTATTTTGTACTTGAGGTGTACCTCATGTTGACCCCTATCCAGGTTAACGAAATGAGCTCAACCATGAGCTCAAGTCTAACCTAAAGTAGACTCGATTGCCTTACATTGAGTTAATTTAGATTTCTTCAAATCTAACTCAATTAGTACTCAACTATGATTAACTATGACATACTATACAATTATAATCATTCTTAGCTGGAATGCCAATTGATTTTTTAAACTCTCAGTAAACTTCCCGGTGAGTCTCCAGATCATCTTCCAACGAACTCCCAACATGCTCCTAGCGGTCTCTCAATCACCTTTGGTGAACTCCTGACGAGCTCCCACTACATTGTCCAAACCCCGGCCTGATGCCCGAACTTGACTCTGGCCTAACATCAGATTGTATTGCCCTTTCACTATCATAGTTAATCCTATATCACTTTCTCTAACACACAAGTTAGATCGTAAAATGAGTTTATCATTAAAACTTGAGATTCAACAATCTCCCCTTTTTTATGATGACAATTAATTAACACAGGAGTTAACCTTAACTCTCCCTATGTATATGTCATAGGATAAATAGAACAAACTTCAATTGAAAAGAACCCATCACTTTTAAATTCAAGCATTTTGACAATATTAAAAGTTTCATAATTTAACCACACATAATACCATACTTGATAAAATTTTTAAAATATTCATCTTCTTGATATCATATAAAAATTTTAAACACTGCAACATTCATTTTAAATATCAAACATATCATTTGGTATCAATCATATCATTTGACATTTCATTTCTCCCCCTTTGTCATCATAAAAAGAAGAAATGCTCAATTATATTTAAATATTTTTTAAATATTTAAATATAATTGATACCATTTTCTTTTTCTAACCATGGTACCATTTTCTTTTTCTAACCATGATAACATTTTCATCTTATTTATTTCTAAAGATCCATTTAGTATTAATCACTAAACAATCACTAGGTCTAGCAACAAGCTCCCACACCTTATTTCTCTCAAATTGGTTCAACTCTTCATGCATTGCAATAACCCAAGAACAATCTCTTAGGACTTCATCAATGCATTTTAGTTCAATTTGAGATAAAAATATATCATTAGCATAAAATATTTTAAAAGAAGAATGAGTTTTAACACATTTTGATGTATCTCCTATTATAAGCTCCTTAGGATAAGCATTTAAATACTTCTATTCCTTGGGTAAGGTTTTAGAAGTAGATTCATCTAAGTCATTTTTAGAAGGATTTTCATTCAAATTTAAAGTGCTAAAGGTATCCTTTTCATTTAGAATGAAGCATTTACAACCAAAAATCTTAAAATATAAAATATTGAGTTTTTTACCATTCAACAATTCATAAGGAGTTCTAAAGAGTAATGGTCTTATAAGAACCCTATTTATAACATAACATGTCATGTTAATGGCTTCGGCCCAAAAATATTTAGGTAAGCTATGTTCGTTTATATGGTTCCAGCCATTTCTTGTAAGCTCATATTTTTTCTTTTGCACTACTCTATTTTGTTATTGATTTCTAGGAGTAGAGGAATTATGGTTGTACCCATTTGACTAACAAAAAATTTAAAAATTATAATTTTGAAACTTACCACTATGATCACTAGGTATAGATGAAATTATAAAATTATTTTCGTTTTAAACAAGTTTGTAAAATTTTTAAAAATATTTAAAATAATCATTTTTATGTGCCAAGAAGTAAGTCAAAGTGTATCTACTATAATTGTTTATAATAATAAATATGTATTTGTTATCTCTTGTAGTATCAATTAGTTGAAATAAATCCATATAAATTAATTGTACTGGCCTGGAGGTGCTTTGATTTTTTGACTTAAAACTACTTTTTACTTACTTTCCTATTTGGTAAACATCACAAACTTTATCTTTAATGAACTTAATGCTAGGTAATCCTTTTACTAAATCTTGAGATTTGATTTAGCAGTTTCATGCTAGTATGACCTAGTCTCTTATGCCAAACCCAAGCATCACTATTCAAAGTCGAAAAGCACATTTTATCATAATTCAAAGTCAATAGTATGCACATTTTTATTTCTTAAGGCAATCATAGATTTATTTTTATGTGGTGTTTTAATTACATAAGCATTAAATTCAAATTTAATAATGTATCCTTTATCACATAATTGGTTAATGCTTAATAGATTATGTTTAAAACCATCAACTAATAGCACATCTTCAATCAAAAGGTTTGATTATTACCTATGGTTCCTTTCGTAATGATTTTTCTTTTGTTGTTGTCTTCAAAAGTGATAACTCCTTTATTTAGGCTAGTGAGTTTAGAAAAATAAGTTGGCTCTCTAGTTATGTGCCTTGAGCATCCACTATCAATGTACCATTTTATGCTCCTAGCCTTTGTTTGAAGACAAATCTAAAAGAAATGTGGTTTTGATTCAGGTACCCATTTGGCTTTGGGTGCCTCATAAAGAAATGTGTTGTTTATGGTTCCTTCAAGCACCTAAATTAATTTATGTGGACTATACTTTCTAAATGAACACTTATAGGTAAAATGCCCTAATCTACCACAAAAATTACATTTAAGTTTGGGTAAAGAGTGTAACGTATGTCCTCTAACGAAAATAGTTGACTTTTGTTGAGTGTTATTCACAAAGCCAATACCTTCTTTCCTATAGTCATGACCCTTATCAGGAAGGATTATGTTTAGAGATTTATTTACTATTTAAATTTTTTCTAAAGTTTGTTAAAGTATAGCATTTGCCTTTCTAATTTCCTTAAGTGTTTCACATTTAGTACAAGAATTGTATGATGTTGATGCTTGATACATGTTTTCAAATTTACTAGTGAGTAATGTATGTTCCTTATTAAGTAATTTCTAAGTTTTGCTAAGCTTCTTAAATTCATCAACTAATTCATGAAATGTATTTAATAATTCATCAAAAGTAAAGGAGTCTTTGGAAGATTTACTTACCTGATCATGGATGGCTATGAGCACGTAGTTAACTACTTCTCTATTGTTGTTGTCTTCTTCATCTAATGAGCTTGAATCATCCCATATTGCTGAGAAGGCCTTCTTCTTATTTGGTGCCTTTTTCTTCAACTATAGGTATTCACTTTCAAAATGCCTTGGTTTCTTACATTCAAAACATATTATATTATCCTTTTTTTGTTTACTTTATTTTTATAATTTTTGTTTTTTATGATTTTTTTGAGTTTTCTTGTTAGTAGTTCAAGATTATTGTCCTCATCATTTGGGGTTTCACTCGATGAGTCATCTGCTGTTCTCAGTGCCAAGTCCTTCATGTTCTTTGGAAGGTGTTCATCTTTGGTTCTCAAGCAATGTCCTTCTTATTATTTAGAAAGTGTTATTCAAGTTTATCATAAGCTTTATAGCTCATTTCATAAGTCATCAGAGACCCAATTAGTTCTTCAAGAGATAAGTAGTTCAAGTCTTTGGTCTCTTGTATATTAGTTACTTATGGGTCCCAACTTTTAGGCAAAGATATCAAAATTTTATTAACAAGTTCAAGATTAGAATAAACTTTACAAAGAGATTTTAAACTATTGATGACATCCATAAAGTGGGTATACATGTCACCAATAGTCTTACTTGGTTTAATTTTAAGCAATTCATAGTTATGTACAAGAAGATTTATTTTCGATTCCTTTACCCTACTTGTGCCTTCGTGTATGATTTCTAAAGTGCACGAAAAATCATAAGCCAAATCACAAGTAGAAACTCGATTAAACTTATTTTTATCTAAGGCATAAAATAAAGCATTCATAGCTTTGGCGTTTAATGAAAACATCTCTTTTTATGATCATTCCAATCATTCATTGGATTGGATAACTTTTGAAAACCATTTTCGATAATATTCCATAGTTTAAAATATATCGAAATAAAAAAGATATGGATTCTAGTATTCCAGTATATATAATTCGTCCCATTGAATATATGAGGACGTGTGATAGAGTATCCCTCGTTAATACTAAATGAAGCCATTTACTTGCTTGGGTGTTAATCTAATTGAGTATAACCTGGCTTTGATACTGATTGATAGGATCAAGTTGGCACTAAGATCATTAATATAACACACTTAAAATGATAAAATGTCTTTAAACAAAAGATTTGATTTAACGATAATACATTTTCCTTCTTAGGTGAGTCTAACTTAATTTTTCAAAAACACTAGGAAGAGAAGCATGATTTTTTTCATTTTATTTCAAGCCTCAATTTAAGAACAATCAAACATTCAATCATACCACCTATCTAATTTTCAAATCAATTATTCAATAACCATCTATACAAGTACAACTTAATTCAAGTCAATCCATCAACATAACATTTAAATCATTCAATAATAACATTTACATTTAAATCAACCAACGTCCAAGCCAGTAATTTCAACCTATCATCCTATCTAACATACAATCATCTAACATTCAATCATCATCAAAATCTCTTTTTTAGAAAATTTTAATGTAGAGAATTTCTTATTAAAAATAGTTAAGTTTCTTTAGTTCTAGGTCATTTTTGTACTACCATGCTCTAGCTATTCATAAGCCATGCATAATTGAAAATCAATCAAGATTAATTATATAACCATGAATCATCAAAAGATTATTGTCAAAAATTTTAATTCTAATAATTTATCTTATTATTGTTGTTTAGGCTAGTAAGCTTGAAAAATATTTTAGATCTCAAGTCATATGCTTTGAGCATCCACTATCATGATATTAGTTTGTGCTCCTAGCCTTTGTTTGAAGACAAAACTATAATGAATGAGGTTTTGATTTAGGTACCCATTTGACTTTGGGTTCC
Organism: Ensete glaucum; assembly: GCA_021527575.1. Classification (NCBI taxonomy): domain Eukaryota; kingdom Viridiplantae; phylum Streptophyta; class Magnoliopsida; order Zingiberales; family Musaceae; genus Ensete; species Ensete glaucum. The sequence continues at coordinate 33,778,883 of CM038555.1, forward strand.
TCACGAAAAGTTCTACCCATTTTTACTAATGATTTTGAGTTGTTTATGGTTTATTTAGGAACCCAAACCAATTTATATAGACAATACCTTCTATATCGACAAGCAAAATATCTAAGTCTACCACAAAAATTATATTTATTTTCGGGTGAAGAGTGTAATATGGGTCCTTTAATGAAGATAGTTGACTTTTATTGAGTGCTACCCACAAAGCCAATATATTCTTTCCTATGAACATGACCATTATTAGCAAGGATCATGTCTAGAGATTTATTACCTATTTTAAACTTTTCTAATATTTATTGTAGTATGACATTTTCCTCTTTAATTACCTCTAATGACTCACATTTAGAACAAAAAATGCATGATGTTGATGTTTTATACATGTTTTCAAGTTTTTATCAAACAATGCATGTTCCTTCTTAAGTAATTTATAAGTTTTACTAAGCTTTTTAAATTCATTAAATAACTCATGAAAGGTATTTAACAACTCATTAAAGATTTCGGAAGAGTCACTTACCTCATCATAGATGGCCATGAGCGCGTAAGCAACTTCTTTATTATTATGGTCCTCATCATATGTTGAACTTGAATCATCCCATGTTGTTGCTAATGCCTTCTTCTTGTTGGGGGGTGGGGGTGGGGGGGGTGAGGGGGGAGGGTGAATTAGTACAACTATAAATTCTCGTTTCAACAAAAAAAAACTTTTCAATTTAAGCAAGATAGAAAATCCGAAGCTTTTCATAATAAGTGAATGATTCAAAGAAAATACTAAGTTTCTTGCTTAAAAATGACTTAAGAAGGAACAAGTAAATCCTAATAAAAAGATAAGTAATGTCGAAGGGAAGTGCTTGACTTGAAACTTTTCTTTCAAAGAGCGAGTAAAAATTGGAAGCGACTATTAATATTTAGTTCAAAATGATTAAGAACTCAACAATTGTAAGTAGTGAATGCAACAAGTAAAAACACTTATAATTATAGTAGTTCAGCAACAATCACCCTACGTCCACTCCCGAGTCCTTCTCCTTAAGACATACCAACGTCTACTATCGATCTTCTTTGGGTGAAGACCAAACCCTTACACTTGAGCTTACAAGGGAGACTTTAAGAATTTTCCTAACTCTAAGCTCTCTCCCTTCCTCTTTTCTCTTTCTAACAATTCACACATAATTTTTTGCTCAAAATGTAATTTCTAAAATTATTTTATAGAATGCAAGAAAACTTAGGATATTTATAGCCCCAAATGGATTCAGAACTTTGGATTCAAAATTCAAACATACCCGAAGAAATTCGGGTATGGGCGATTCAACTACAGGCCTAGGCGGGTCAATTGTCAAAAGTATCCAAAATTAGGGTATGAGCAGTTCAACTGCTGATAGTAGCCCGAAATCCTCGGCGATGGTGGCGTTGCTCATAGGTAGTTCAATTGCCAGAATCTCCAGAAAAATGGCTCCCTCCACTTTTTGAATTCTGACTTGAATTTGATGTTGACCAATTCTTTGGTCAACTAATTGAGCTCAACCTGAGCTCAATCAAACCCCATAGTGGACCCGGTTACCTTATTGAGTTGATTTAGATTTTTTCAAAATCAAACTCAATTAGGACTCAATCCCTAACTATAACTCAATGATTATAACTCTTAATGATCAATAAGCTAAACCAAGACCTAACTCCCACCAATCCGATAGCCTCCGATATTCTTGCGACGAGTCTTATTGTCTTCTTCTAGCGATCTCCCAATATGTTCCCAGCAAGCTTCCCGATCCCTTCGGCGAACCTCCTAGCGAACTCTTAGCGAGGTCTCACTACATCGTCCGAACCTCGACCCGATGCCCAAGCTTGATCTTGGCCCATCATCTGGCTGTAACTCAATTGCTCTATCATAGTTAAACCTGCAATACTTTCTCTAACACACATGTTAGATTAAACACTCATCAATTGATTTTATCATCAAAATCCGATATTCAATAATCTCCCCCTTTTTTATGATGACAATCAATTGATGACCGGAATTAATCCTAACTCCCCCTAAATCCATGCCATAATAAAGAAAATTTAAATTCAAGAGAGCAACATACTTTCGAATTCAAGTATCACAAAGTAATCAATATTTCAAGCAAATAATATTTCAAAGATTGTAATGAGATACTCATGCCTCACTAACAAAAATTTGCTTTTAAACTATCAAGTTATCAACTCATTAAGGATTTTCATGAATTTTAAAAAGAATTAAACATCCATATCCAAGTATATCATCAATATCATGTATCATCAATGTATATCATTAATATCATATGTCATCAATATATATTTCTCCCCCTTTGTCATCATAAAAAAGGTGAAATATAAGGCTAAGGATTTTAAAGAACATGAGTGTTTGCTCCTCCTTTATAAAATATGACATGAGTCATAAAGAATTTTCTTCCTCTTGTGAAAAAGAATGAAAGAAAACAAGAGAAGAGTTGTAAAATATCATTAAACATAGCTCTCAATTTTGTAAAGGTGAATTTCAAAAATAAGCTCATAAACTCCAAGATATTCAAGGAGATTCAAAAGTTTAAGAGCTACTCATGCATATAAAATCATCTCATATAATTTCAAGCAAGCCTATCAAATAAGTCTATAAAATAGAAAAACATAATACAAATTTTCTCCCATTTTGTGAATAATAAGATAAATATCTCATGTGAACAATAAGATAATTTTTTAAAAATATTATCACAAAAAATTAATATCATGAAATCTATATTAGCAATTCATATATTTTTATGATTTAGCATTCTAAGTTCTCTTCTAAGAAAATTAAATTATTCTTCATTTAAAAGTTTAATAAAAATATTTACTAAAATTGATGCTTAGTGTTAATGAATTCCAAGGAGAGATCTTGACAATTTAAATGATCTCTTATAAAATGATATCTAATACCAATATATTTGGTTCTTGAATGTTGAATAGGATTTTTGGTTAAACGTATAGCACTTGTGTTATCACATTTTATAGAAATATTTTTTAATTTCATTCTGTAATCTTCTAGTGTGTTTTTCATCTAAATGACCTGGGCACAATATACACTAGCTACAATGTATTCTGTAGATAAAGCTATTAAATTTTATTTCTCGGAAGTCTAAGAAATAAGTGCATGCCCTAAAAATTAACATGTCCCAATATTACTCTTTCTATCTGTTCTATATCCACCAAAATCAGCATCTGAATTAGCAATCAAGTCAAAATTCTTTGATTTTGGATACCACAATCTTAGTTTAGATGTTCTTTTAAGTATCTAAATATTTGTTTAACTGTTTTGAAATAAGAGAGTTTAGGATTAGATTGAAACCTTGCACATAATTTAACACTAAATATGATATCTGGTCTAGTGGTAGTTAAATATAATAAACTTTTTATCGTTCCTCTATAAGTTTTTTTATTAAAGTTTTCTCCATCATTATCTAAGTTCAACTTTATAGATGTGCTCGTAGGAGTGTTTAATACTTTAGCATTTTCTATCCCAAACCATTTTATCAAGTTCAAAGTATATTTAGTTTGACTAATAAAAATATCATCATCTAGTTATTTTATTTGTAATCCTAAGAAGAATGTTAACTCATCCATTAGATTCATTTTAAATTCTTGACTCATTTCTTTAGCAAAAGACTCACATAAAGATTCATTTGTAGATCCAAAAATGATACTATTAACAAATTTGAATAACAAGAAGATTATTTTCAAAATGCTTAAAAAATAATGTGGTATCAACCTTACCTTTAGAAAATTTATTTGAAATAAGAAAAGAACTAGATCTTTCATACCAAGCTCGAGGGGCTTGTTTTACTCTATAAAGAACTTTTATAAGTTTGAAAACGTGATTATGAAGGAAATTATCTTCAAAACCAAGGGGGGTTGTTCAACATACACTTTTTCAGAAATAAAACTATTTAGAAAATTACTTTTAACATCTATTTGAAACAACTTAAAATTTTTAAAAAATGCAAAGGTAAGGAGCATCCTTATGGCTTCAAGTCTAGCCATGGTAGCGAAGGTTTCATCATAATTGATTCCTTTTTTTTGGTTGAAACCTTTGGCCACTAATCTAGCCTTGTTTCTAACCACGATACTATTTTCATCTTGCTTGTTTCTAAAGACCCATTTAGTACTAATCACTAAATGATCATTAGGTCTAGGAACAAACTCCAATACCTCATTTCTCTCAAATTAATGAAGCTCTTTATATATTGCATTAACCCAAGAATTATCTCTTAGGGCTTCATCAATACACTTTGGCTCGATTTGAGAAAGAAATGTGATATTCATACAAAATTTTTTAAAAGAAGATCGAGTTTGAACTTCTTTTGATGTTTCTCTTATTATAAACTTATTAGGATGATCATTCACATACTTCTATTCCTTGGGTAAGGATTTGAAAGTAGATTTATCTAAGTTACTTTTAGGAGTATTATTATTTAAATTCAAATTACCAAGATCAACTTCATCATCAAAATTAATTTCTTAAATTTAAAAAACTCATTAAAAACAACATGAATGAATTCTTCTATTACTAATATTCTTTTAGTAAAAACACAATAAGCTTTTGAAATAGAAGAATAACCTAGAAAAATACCTTCGTTGGATTTTATATCAAATTTACCTAAAGCATCCTTTTCATTTAAAATAAAATATTTATAATTAAATATTTTAAAATAAGAGATATTAGGTTTTTTAAACATTCTATAATTTAAAAAGAGTTTTAGTGAGTAATGGTCTTACAAGAATCCTATTTAAAACATAGCATGTCGTATTAACGGCTTCGGTCCAAAAATATTTGGATAGACTATGTTCATTCAATATTGTTCTAGCCATTTCTTATAAGTTCTTATTTTTTCTTTCTACTACTCTATTTTGTTATGGATTTCTGGAGTAGAGAAATTATGGATATACCTATTCGAATCACAAAAATTTTGATAATCATTATTTTGGAATTATTCACCATGATCACTCTGTATTAAAGAAATTATACATTCTTTTTTATTTTAAATAATTTTATAAAATTTTGTAAAATATTTAAATGTATCACTTTTATGTGAAATAATAGGTCTAGGTATATCTACTAAAATCATTCACTATAACAAATGCATATTTACTACCACCTAAACTTGTAATGTCAATTGGTCCAAACAAATCCATATGGATCAATTGAAGTAGCCTAGAGGTGCTTATTTGATTTTTAAACTTAAAGCTACTCTTTATTTGTTTTCCTAATTGACAAGTGTCACATATTTTGTCTTTGGTAAACTTAAGATCAGGTAAGCCTTTTACTAGTTCATAGGTAGAAATTTAGTTTAAAAGTTTCATGCTAGCATGACCTAGTCTTTTATGCTAAATCCAACTACCATCATTCAAAGCTAAAAAATAAGTTTAATCACAAATTTTTTTAATATCTATGGTGTATATATTATTGTTTCTTAAGACAATCAAAGATTTATTTTTTTATAGCAACTCAATTATGCAAACATTAGGTTTAAATTTAACCACATATCCTTTATCATATAATTAACTAATGTAAAACAAGTTATGTTTCAAGCCATCAACTAACAACACATATTCAATCAAGAGGTTTGATGTGTTACCTATTGTTCCTTTTCCAATGATTTTACTCTTGTTGTTGTCTCCAAAGGTAACAAGTCCTTTAATTAAATTAGTAAGCTTAGAAAAATAAGATGAATCTCCGGTCATGTGCCTTAAGCATTCACTATCAAGATACCATTTGGTGCTCCTAGCTTTAATTTGGAAACAAACCTATAAGAAAGATATTTTTGGTTTAGGTACCCTTTTTACATTGGGTCATTCATAAAGAATTTTATCTTTCTTTTCTAATTATTTTTGTTGTATAAAGTTCCCCTACGAATCCAAACTAGTTGATGTGGACTATATTTTCTAAATAGGTATTTGTTTGCCTTATGTCCTAATTTTTCATAAAAAATATATTTGATTCTTGGTGGCACATTTAAGGTTAGTCCTTTAACAACCATGATTAGTTTTGTTGAAAGTTACCAATAAAGCCTATACCATTTATTCTATTAATATGATCCTTATTGGCAAGGATTATATTTAGGGATTTATTCCTAATTTTAATTTTTTTTAATATTATTTTAAGCATGATATTTTCTTCTTTAACATTATCTAGTATATCACATTTAGAACATGGTTTATGAATACTAATGAATCATGCGTTTCGTCAAGTCTACTAACTAACAATTCATGATCATTCTTAAGTAACTTAAAAGATGTGCTAAGTTTTCTAAACTAATCAAACAAATCATAAAATATATTTAATAACTCTAAAAAGAAATACTTAAAAACTCACTAACCTCATCTTCGATTACCATTAGAGCATAGTTAGTAACTTCCTCTTTGAAGTGGTCTTCTTCATCCGAAGAGCTTAAATCGTCCCAAGTGGCCGAAAGTGCTTTCTTCTTGTGTGTTGGCTTCTTCTTCAAATGAGGATATTTATTTTTGAAATATCTTAGTTTTTTACATTCATAATATATGACATTATTCATCTTTGGTTTCTTTTTATTTTTATAGTTTTTGTTTCTTTTTATAAATTTTTTAAATATTCTTAATAATAATGCAATAACATGGTCCTCATCACTCAAGGAGTCATTTATTGTTTGAAGTGCTACATCCTTTCTATTCTTTTAGAGGGGGAAGGGTGGTGTGTGTGTGTGCGGGGGGTGTATTTTTGTGGTGGGGTGGGGTGGGGTTTGTGGGAGGCGGGGGGTTGAATTAGTGCAAGTGTAAATTCTCATTTCAATAAAAAATTTTTTACTTTAAACAAGATAAAAAATTAGAAGTTTTTCATAACAAATGAATGATTCAAAGAAAATGCTAAGTTTCTTGCTTTAAAAATCACTTAAGAAGGAACAAGCAAATCCTAATAAAAATATAAGCAACATAGAAGGGAAGTGCTTGACTTGAAACTTTTCCTTTAAAGAGTGAGTAAAAATCGGAAGCAACTTTTGGTATTTAGTTCAAAATAATGAAGAACTTGATAATTACAAGTAGTAAATGCAACAAGTAAAAACACTCATAATTATAGTGGTTCTGCATCAATCGGCTAACGTCTACTCCCGAATCCTACTCCTTGAGGCACACTAGTGTCCACTATCGATCTTCTTTAGGTGAAGACCAAACTCTTACACTTGAGCCTTCAAGTTAGAATTTTTCTAATTCTAATCTATCTCCCTTCCCCTTTTCTTTTTCTTACGATTCACACATAATTTTTTTCATAGAATATAATTCCGAAAATTATTGTATGAAATGCAAGAAAACTTGGGGTATCTATAGCCCAAAATAGCTTAGGAATTTTGGAGTCAAAATTCAAACATAGTTGGAAAATCTGGATACAGGCGGTTAAGCCGCAGGCTTGGGCGGGTCAACCATCGAAGTACTCAGAATCTAAGGTATGGGCAGTTCAGCCGCTAATAGCCACCTGAAATCTTAGGCGACGATGGTACACCCATTGCTTACCGACAATTCAACAGTTAGAATCTCTAAAAAAGTGGCTCCCTTTACTTTTCGAATTCTAACTTGAATCTAATGTTGACCAATTCTGTGGTCAACTAATTGAGCTTAACTTGAGCTCAATCAAATCCTATACTAGACCTAGTTGCCTCATTGAGTTAATTTAGATTTCTTCCAAATTAAACTCAATCTCTAACTATGATTCAATGATTATAACTCTTAATGACCAACAAGCTAAACCAAGACCTAACTCCCATAAATCCAGCATCCTCCGACATTCTTGTGGTAAGTCTTACGATCTTTTTCCAACGATCTCCCGATAGGTTCCCAGCGAGCTTCCTGAACCCTTAAGTGAATCTACTAGTAAACTCCCGACAAGGTCCCACTGCATCGTTTGAACCCCGACCCGATGCCCAAGCTTAATCTTGGCCCATTATTTGGTTGTAACTCGACTGCTCTATCATAGTTAGACCTACAATACTTCCTCTAACATACATTAAATTAAATAATTATCAATTAATTTCATCATTAAAATTCGAGATTCAATAAGATTATAATATCCTTTTTTAGTTCACTTTTATTTCTTTTTCATAAATTTTTTGATTTTTTTTGTCATAAGTTCAAAGTCATAGTTCTTATCACTTGAGGTGTTACTCAATGAGTCATATGTTATTTTCAGTTCAATGTCCTTCCTATTTTTTGGAAGGTATTCTTTTTATGTTCTTAGTGTCAAATCCTTCTTGTTCTTTGAAAGTTTGTTCTCATATTCTTCTTTATAAATTTATTTTTAATTCCTTTAATTCACTTGTACTTTCATATGACTTTTAATGTGTGATATATATCAAAAGCTGAATTACAAGTAGAAACTCGATTAAATTTATTTTTGTCTAAAGTACAAAACAAAGCATTTATAGCTTTGACATTTAAGGAAAACATGTTTCTTTCATGATCATTCCAATCATTTATAGGATTAGATGACTTCTGAAATCTATTTTTGACAATATTTCATAATTTAAAATATATTAAAATCAAGAAGTAATATTAAAAGAATTCATTAATGTGTAATCCATCCTATTAAACATAGGAGTACATGTGATAGAGTCTCATTCTGTAATATTAAAAGAATTCATTAACTCTTTTGGGTGTTAATCTAAATGAGTGTAACCTTACCCTGAGACCAACTGTTAGGATTGAGTTGACACTAAGAGGAGGGGGAGGGGGAGGGGGAGGGGGGGGGAGTGTTGTGAAATAGTGTAAGAGCTAAAAAAACTCAGTTTGAAAAATATTGCTTGAAGTAAAACTGAAATCAGAAGTGGTTTTATTGAAATTCATTAAGAGAAAATTAGAGAGGGATTTTAAATCAAAGTCAAAAGGAGATGTTTGTGCTTTTCTCATAATTAGATAATAGCAACTAAGGTTAAAAATCAAACTTAAAGAGAGAAAAGAGAAGTACTCACATAATTTATAGTGGTTCGATTAAAAACTTGGCCTACGTCCACTTTCCGGGTCCTCTTTTATTGGTACCTATCGGTGTCTAATAATGATCTTTTTTCACAGGGGAAAATCAAACACCCCTTTACACTTTTCTTCTTTTTATAGGTTCAGGAGAGGAACCTTTATAATCTTTTACTCTTCCCTTTTACTCACATTGCACTTGAAGCACATAAAGGAAGCTCTTAATTTTTATAAAATTTTACCCAAGATTTCAATCACTATTCTTACACTTTCTTGCTTTATCATACAAGAATACTTGGGGTATTTATACACCCTAATTAGCTTAAAAAATTAGAGATAAAATTTAATATATTTTTAAAAAATTCGAATATGGGCAATACTATCATCGGCACCGATGGTACTACTACCAAAAGTGCCTTGGAAAACTAGGTGGTGACGGTACCACCGTCACTTGAGCGGTACTACCGTCACCTACAAATGGTAATACTGTTGGATAGTCCGAGAATAATACTTTCCCATATTGTTTTGTACCTGAGTCATACATTCTATTGACCCCTTTCCAGGTTGACGAAATGAGCTCTATCATGAGCTCAAATATAACCCAAAGTGGACCTGGTTAGTCTCAAATTGAGTTAGTTGGATTTAATCAAACCTAAGTCAAATTAGGACTCAAAATATGATGCTAATTACGACACACTAAGATAAATAATTATAATCATTCTTGTTGTCCGGCATGTCAATTAATCTTTCGAACTCCCGACAAACTTCCCGACATTTCTCTGATGAACTCTCAACAAGCTCTCGATCATCTTCCGGCGAACTCCCATCGTACTCCCGGCGAGCTCCCACTACATTGTCCGAATTTAGGCCCGATATCTAATCTTGACTTCAGCCTAACATTAAATTGTATTACCTTTTTACAGTCATAGTTAATCCTGTATCACTTGTCTTTAACACACATGTTAGGTTATAAATCCATCAATTGATTTCATCATCAAAATCCGAGATTCAACACTATTAACAAAACATCTTCAAGCAAAAGATTTAATTTGTTACCCATTTTCTCAATGCTGATAATATTTCTTTTCTTGTTGTCTCCGATGGTGACATATCCTCCGTCTCGACTAGTGAGATTTGAGAATTGAATTGGATCTCTGATCATATGCCTTGAGCATCCACTGTCAAGTTACCATCTTTTGCTTCCAGCTCTTGTATAGAGATATACCTACAAAAAGGAAGGGTTTACTTTAGGTACCCATTTAACTTTGGTCATTCATCTAATGTTTTTTATTTTTAACATCAAATCATTTATTATTCATTTAGGAACCCAAACTAATTTATGAGAGTTATATTTTTTAGAAAAGCATGTATAAGCATAATGACCAAATCTTCTAAAAAAAATTATATTTAATTTTAGGAGGAATATGTAGTGTGAGTCCTTTTAAAAATTTTGTTGGCTTTTATTGAGTGATACTACTTAGTAAGCTAATTTATTCTTTTAACCTTGGTTAATAAGAGTCATGTTTAATAATTTATTTTTAATTTTAAAATTTTATAATGTTTGTTATAATAACATATTTTTCTTTTTTGAGTGAGTTTAAATCTTCATATTTAGAGTAAGGAGTCCAAGATGTTGATATTTTATGTATAATTTTTAATGTATCAAATATTAGTAAGTAATACATGATCCACCAATCTTTTTGAGTTTATCATATAAATCATAAAAAGCATCAAATAATTCATCATAAGATAAGGATGCTTCGGAAAAGTCACATATCTCATTGTTGACGGCCATCAGTGCGTAGTTTGCCACTTCGTCTTTATTTATTTGCTCTTCATCTTCTGATGCACTTGATTCATCCTATATTGCCTTGAATGCTTTCCTCTTCTTTTAGGTTGACAACATCTTTGTCAATTGTGCGCACTCATTTTTGAAGTGCCATGGCTTTTTGCATTTATAACTTATTTTGTATCCTTATTAGGTTCACTTTTATTCTTACATTCTTATCTTATAGAATTAGTTTTGTTTATTTTTATAAATTTTTTAAGTCTTCTTGTAAGGAGTGCAATGCCATCATCATTATCATCACTTGAGCTTTCACTCCTGTAGTCTTCTTTAGTTCTAAGTAAAATATCCTTCATCTTCTTTGGACGGTTTTCCTCTTATTTATCATATGCTTTGCAAGTTATCTCATAGATCATTAAAGATCCTATAAGTTCTTAAAGATGAAAGTTATTCAAGTCTTTTTCTTCTTGGATAGCTATTACTTTTGGATCCTAATTTTTTGGAAGAGATCTTAAAACCTTATTAACCAATTCATGATTAGTATAGCCTTTACCAAGAGCTTTTAAACCATTGACGACATCTATAAAATGGGTGTACATGTCACCAATGGTTTCATTTGGGTTCACTATAAACAATTCATAACTATGTACTAAAAGATAAATTTTAGATTCTTTAACTCTACTTATGCATTCATGAGTAACTTCAAGTATGTGCTAAATATCACATATAGTGTCACAAATGAAAACATGATTAAACTCATTTTTGTCTAAAGTAGAAAATAAGTCATTCATAGCTTTCGCAATTAAAGAAAATATTTTCTTATCAAAATTATTTCATTTATTCATTGATTTAGAAGATTTTTAAAAATTATATTCAATGACGTTCCACAAATCAAATTCTATATAAATTAAGAAAATTTTTATTTATTTTTTAAAATAAGTGTAATCCATCTCATTAAACACAGAAGGACGAGTGATAGAGTGACCACCTTGATTGCCAAAAAAATCATTAAAACATATAGAGCCTGAGAATCTAGGCTCTGACGATATCATTGCCAATAGGGCATGGTATCACTATCGGAATACTTGGAAAAGTATAAAAAGTGCTTTCTAATTATCAGGCGGTACCACTGCCTAGGCTGGTGGTACGAGCTCCTAAGCCAACTTTAGGTCCTTGAATCAGCCTTTCAATAGACCCAATTAGGCCTTGGTCTAGGCCTAATAGGCTTTTAATTGCATATATGAGATGCATTATTGGCATTCAATACCCATACAGTATTATAATTTTTTGACAAATGGAGATCATGTGTACCTGAAGCTTCTCCAAGCTTTTGTTTCTCCTTTTCTGCAAGGTACTCTTTGTAGTTCCTCTTCCATTGCTCATCTTTACCGTAGTGGAAGAACTGGCCTTTGTCCTTTTGCATGTCCTTCTTAGTAACCTTTGCTTCTCCCTATTTGCCCTTGCCCTTCTTAAGGGATTTCTTTGTCTTCCTTTTTTCTTTTGGTCTCACTAGTATAGAGAACCGACTTCTCTTTCTTGATGGTGCACTTAGCCTTCCTCAACATATTGAGGAGCTTAGGGATAGTCACCTCAAGCCTGTTCATGTTAAAATTCATAATAAACTGTGAAAAAGAGTCTGGGTGGGACTGAAGTATGAGGTCCACACACAAATTATCCTCTAAGACCAATCCTAGACTTGTAAGCTTCTCAATCCACTCAATTACCTTAAGGATATGGTTTTGAATCGATGTCACCTCATTTATCCTAGCATGAAAGAGACTCTTGAATATTTCATATCGCTGAGTTCTTCCTTGTTCCTCAAACAACTAGCGAAGATGAAGGAGGATAGAATTGACATACATGTTGTCATGTAGCCTTCATAGCTCAAGAGTTATAGAGGATAAATTTGAAAAATAGTATAGAAGGGGCTGAAGTATAAGGTCTATGCACAGGTTATCCTCTATGACCATTCCCAGATTTATGAGTTTCTTAATCCACTCAATCAGCCTCAGGACATGGTTCTGAATCGATATCCCCTCTATCATCCTATTATGGAAGAGACTCTTTGATATCTCATATCTCTGAGTTCTTTCTTATTCCTCAAACAACCAGCGAAGATGAAATAGGATGTAATTGGCATCTATGCTCCCATGTTACCTTTATAGCTCAGGAGTCACAGAGGCCATTATATAGCACTTAACCAAGGTGGATGTACTTCACATAACTTACTTTAGCGTAGACAAAATCATGTTAAGGACATATATAATTTTCTCCACTGTGAGAATGATTCTTAGGTTGCGGAGCCAATCTGTGTATTTTAGACCAGTAAGGCAGTCGACATCAAATATGCCATGTAAGGGGTTACAAGTGACATATTTTTAATAAACAAAGATGTAAAGTAAATAAATAATATATATATTTTGTAAAAAATAAATAATTAAGACATGGACTTCTATGTTAATCTACTCTCACTATTTTATTGATGAATTATGCGACACCCTCGGCACGTGAAACAAAAATCTCTGGTAGACTTCTAGTGGGGATTAGGATCCAATCGATGTCTTATTGTAACTTTGAGGGAGTTGAGCATTAGACAAAGCCTAAAAAGATAGGCAACTCTTGTCAATACTAATCGTGATTCCTATCCTAATCGATTTTCAAAACATCATGGCCTCGAGGGACTCAACCAACCATGATGTTTAATTAAGTTATCACTATCGTTATTAGATGAGTCTGACTTGATGATTTTTCTTTGAGGGACTCGACCAAGTACACCATGTCCTCAGGTCACCGGTGATATCTCTATATCATAGGCAAGATCTCGAATCATGAGACAGGTGAGCCTCGAGTGACTTGGCCAACTCAACCTACATCGAGATTCAATTTTTTCCTATAATAATGAAAGGCCATGTGGGTCAATCTAATTATCTCATGCTTACCAACTTAATATTATCATATGAGGGGTTTTTGTTTTGGTCTCCTAATATGACTTGTCATACATATATGTATTTAATATATATCTACATAACATGCAAATATATATACATATCAAATAGGTGTATAAGCAATCACATATCATATATACATAATCACATCGGATATCATGGACCATAACCTAATATGATCGGGCTTGAGCTAATGGGCCCAATCACTCACATGATGACCTATGTGTGCATCGATGTATTTTTATGTCCTATAATCATCCATCTCGTCATCATCGATTCCATCAACATCTTGGCGCATCTTCATATGTCGCGATCATCCGTCTTGGCCTCGTGGGTCTCGTTGGCACCTCCACACTCTCGTCACGCTATCTCGTGTAATTATAACATAATTATAGGTACATAGGCCCGACAATAAATGAGAAAGATCAGAGGCTCGCAGGCCCAATAATAATAATAATCATACATACACACATTATATCACATGGTTGATGATAATTTATCCAAATCATACATCACATGTACACACATCATTATGTAGGACCACTAGATAAATAACAATAGTTAATTAAATATTTTAATTAATTATATTTTTTAAAATTTGGGATATATAGGAAAAATTTTGATTTTTGAAGGGCATTTTCAAAATTTAGACAAAAGTACTCGGGATTTCTCAAATTCAGAGGGATAAAATCATCCTTTTGCCAAAAAGAAATGGTAATACTCTTCTGTCGCTTACCAATGAGAGGCGGCAGCTACCCCTATATAGACGACACTGCTATGCGTCGTAGGCGATCACCCCTATAGGTAGGTATCACCTTTGCCTACACGCAACCTGCCCGTCGGCATTGTGCCCACATGTGCCACCCCTACAAGTGGCCGCCCTTGCTTGTAGGTGGCCTTCCTTCACTGCTAAGCATGCATGTCACCTCTCTGTAGGTGTCTTTAGGCATTGCAAGAACGTGTAGAATAATTCTACACACTAAACACAACACACATAGTTAATAAGTCAATCATCACACGATGAACCTGAATTTAATACAACTATTGGGAAACCTTATCAGAAGCATCACATGCATAGTGAAAAAATGAAACAAAAAAAGTCTTCCACTTTAGTCAAGGAAAGGAGGCTAAGGAGAATAGGCGGGGCAACCACTAGAAGCTCTAGCCTATGAACCAGTTAGCCCCCTCCTATTTATAGAGGTCCTTATCAACTTAGCCTTAATAGATGCTGCCCTACATGGTACTGATCTCTATTCAACTATCCAAGCCTCTTAGATTACTGGATCTCCGTCCAATAATCTCTTATTAGCTCTTATTGGATCCCATCCATGTGATCCAATAATATAGGGGCTTATTGAATATTCAATAAACACAGGGTTCTACGGAGATCTCATATTCGAACCTCTACTTGTCACAATATCTACCATATAGTGACCTGCTAGGCCCAAAACCAAGTTGACCGTGAGTTATACTTGTCAGAATACCTTCTGACTTAGAACTCCTTTTGACTCAGTGAATTATTATTCCTTAATAATTTACTCAACTCATCTATTATGGACGTACTAGGCCACTACACCATAGTCTCCAAACGGTATAGAGAGATATAATCCATAGGACTTATCTGTCCTCAGTTTCTGTATATTTATAGTCTCTCATTTATCTAATATCCTAGAGATCATATATTGAGTATGATACTATCAGGCCTCATACAAAATCCATTCAAGTATTGCTCTAATCAGATTCTCCTAGAGAACTCCTTCTCTCTCAATTGAATGACCCTAGTCATGGATTTGCTTGAGAGAGGGCACATGAGATATTTCTCTTATGATACCAAGAGTGAATGATCCTTTATTTATACTTAATTACCTTTGTAAAATTGGATATCAATCCCGATAACTGATTGTACCAGATCTGAAACTTTCAGACCTGTTAGTCCGACATCAAAGAAAGGAGTACTCAAACATGACATCATTGGTGTCTCAAGTCTAAGGACCAAACATACAACTAGGACTACGAAATCGCTGTTTAACATTATGTATCATTAAACATTCAATATTCCATAAGCGGATTAATAAATAAACTCATTCTCCAATGAGCAATTGTATTATACCTTTAGTGTCCCAACATGAGTGGCTTTGAGATCGGTCACCTCCATCATATGGACGGGTATATAATACACTAGTTTATCTAGTTATCTTGATGTCTCTCTGGAGTAACCTATGACCAGGATTATTTGTGTTTAAAGGTGAATCAGTCTCATTATTGTGATCTCTCATGATGATCCAATTTTATTACACAGATCCAAGGATATCATAATATATGCAATAAACAAAATTAAGTGAGAATATGTCAGTAATAATAATAAGCAAAAAGATCGTATAACTTGTCACACATGTCACCACTCATATGATTGGCTTGCAGGTCACCTATACCTAGCACAAAAACCTTTGATAGAATTATAGATGGGTTGGGTCCTAGTCTATTAAGTCGAGTTTATAGATTGGACCCCTATTGGTCGACCTAGACCTAACATTGAGTCGGCTAGGAGTTGATTTAAGTCAATTTAAATAATCAACCTAAATCCTAGTAGGATTAGGATTTGACTGAATTGGAGTCCTAGTAGGAGTTGATTGGATCCAAGTCCTAATTGGCCTAAGAGTCAGTTAGGAGGAGTTTGATTAGGAGTAAGAGTTGGAGTTAGAGTTCTATTTCTTGTAGGACTCTTATTAGGAGTCCTGGTTTATAGGGTCTCTTCATGAACTCTATTAATAAGCATGTAAACTATTTTCTTTCATTAAGAAAAATTTCAGCAAATTTGTTCAGCCTGGTGGCCGAATATTAGAGGGTCGAACCCCTTAGAGTTCGAGGAGGGTTGATCCCCTACAGTGATCAGTTATCCATGATAGAACCTTGGGGTTCTATCAACCTTTTGGTCCTCGAGATGATAGAAATAATACCCACAAGTTTCCTTGGGATATCCCATGATCTTGCACTGCTCCGTTCTTAATTCCAACTTGCCGAGATTGAGTCTTCTAATGTGGATAGGAAAGCCCTAAATATTAACAACTATAAGATCGAACTTTTTCTCTTTCCATATCTCTATGATATAGACATTACCGACCTAGATGGAACTCTATTCAGAAGGTAAGTTGTGGTCTTCAAGGTATATTACCATAATAAGATGGGTAGGTCGGTGAAACCCATCATAGACCGTACCATGTTTAACAGTATGTGATTCATTCTTTCTGATACACTATTGATTTGAGGTGTATAAAGAGGTGTCTATTAGGATAGAATCTCATGATTCATGAGGAAATTGGTAGACTTTATTCTCAAGTAATCTCCTCTTTGATCCAGTCGAAGAGTATTAATACTCTTTTTAGTCTGGTTCTCTACTTCATTCTTGTATTCCCTGAATTTCTCGAAGGTTTCAAACTTTTACTTCATCAACTATATATGTCCATACCTACAAAAATCATATGTGAAAGTAATGAAGTAGGAGTAACTACCTATGGCCTAAATTGATATGGGAGCACACACATCGCTATGTATGAGTTTCAATAACCTAGTGGCTCTCTTTCTAGTTCCAATAAATGGAGAGTTGTTCAACTTTCTATGAAGATAAGGTTCACAAGTTGCATATGACTCATAGTTGAATGGATCTAAATATTCATCCTTTAGCAACTTTTGGATCCTTTCTTATGGATGTGACCTAGCCTACAATGTCACAATTATGCATCGTTTATCTCATCTCATTTCCTTTTGGATAGACTTATATTTATAATGTATGGAATTATATCGATTCAAATGAACCATTATGCAACGTTCCTCTAGTGATGATCTTATCATCCAAAATCAATTAACAACTATTATTCTTAAAAATTAATTTATATCTCATAACTATCAAATATGAAATGAAGATAATGTTTTTGATAGTAGAAGGAATGTAATAACATGCATCTAATGTAATAACTCTACCAAGCAGATGTAGAATGACCTTGTTAATATAAACTGCAACAACTCTTACTCTATTGCCTCATCTTGAGGACCATCTCGTCTCTCATTAATCTCTTATATCTTACCAGAATCTACAATAAATTACAAATATTATAAGCACTCTCGATTTTTAATACCCATGTGTTATTATAAAAATCTAACAAATAGAGACTGATCATGAATGTACCTGAAGCTTCTTCAAGCTTCTATTTCGCCTTCTCTACAAGGTACTCTTTGCAGTTCCTCTTCTAATGCCTATCTTTGCCATAGTAGAAGCACTAGCCTTTATCCTTTATCGGGTCTTTCTTGATAATATTTGCCTTACTCAGATTGCCCTTGCCCTTCTTAAAAGACTTATCAGCTTTTCTTTTCTTTTTAGTCTCACTAATATAGAGAACTAATTTCTCTTTCTCGATAGTACTCTCTGCCTCCCACAATATATTGAGGAGCTCCGGGAGTCACCTCAAGTTTATTCATATTAAAATTTATTATGAATTATGAAAAGAAGTCTAGGAGGGATAGATATACAAGATACATACATAAGTTATCCTCTAGGATCATTCCTAGATCTGAGTTTTTCAATCCACTTAATCATCCTCAAGACATGGTTTTAAATCGATATCCCTTTGTCATCTTGGTATGAAAGAGACTCTTAGATATCTCATATCTCTGAGTTCTTCCCTATTTCTCAAATGACTTATGAAGATGAAGGACGATGGAATCATCAATGCTCTCATGTTGCCTCTATAGCTCAAGAGTCATAGCGGCCAACATATAGCACTTAGCCAAAGTGGAATCATCTATATACTTCATGTAACGAGTGATCTCATCCTTACTTGCCCCTTCCTTCAGCATAGACAATATCGTGTCAAGAACATAAATGATTTTCTCCACTATGAGAATGATTCTCAGGTTGTGGAGCCAATCTGTATAGTTTGGACTAGTGAGGTGGTCGACATCAAGTATACCATGTAGGAGGTTTGCAAGCAACAGATTTATAATAAGCAAGGATGTAGCATAAATAAATAATATATAAATTTTATAAAAAATAAATAATTAAGACATAGACTATTATCTTAATATACCGTCACTATTTTTTTTTGGCAAGTCCCTCAACACGTGAAACAAAAGTTTCTAGTAGACTTCTAGTGAGGATCGAGATTCAATCAGTATCTTAGTGTAACCTTAAAGGACTCGACCAATGACATAAGCCCAAAAAGATAGGTAACTCTTGTAATCACAACTCCTTGTGATTCCTGTTCTGTTCGACCTCCGAACCATCATGGTCTCAAGAGACTCGACTAACTATGATGCTCGATTAAGTTATCACTTTTATTATAATATGAGTCTAATTTGATAATATGTCATCCAGGGACTTGACCAAGCATATCATGTCATCACGTCACCAGTAACATCTCTATATCATAAGCAAGATATTGAATCACGAGATAAGTGAGCCTCGAGAGACTCGACCAACTCAACCTATGTCAGGATCCGATTTCTCTCTATAACGATGGAAGGTCATGTGGGTCAATTTAATTACCTCACGCTTGCCAACTTAATATTATAGTAGGAGGGGATTTTTGATTCAATCTCCTAATATAATGTGTCACACACATATATATATTTAATATATATCTACATCACATGCAAATATATATACATATCCTATATGTGTATAAGCAATCACATATCACATATGCATAATTATACCGGATGATCATGGACTATAACCTAATGTGATAAGGCCCGAGCCATTGGGCCCAATCGCTCATATCATGATCTATATATGCGCCGATATATCTCCATGCCCTATGATCATCTATCTCGTCATCATTGATTCCGTTGGCACCTCAACATATCTCCAGGTGTTGTGATTATCCATCTCGACCTCATGGGTCCCCTAGCACCTCCACACTCCTGCCACACTTCCTCGTACAATTACAACATAATTACAGGCACAAGGCCTGATAATAAATGAGAAAAAATAGAGGTTTGTAGGCCTTAATAATAATAATAATCACATATACACACATTATATCATAAATTTTATTATTATCCGTCCACATCATACATCACAAATATACATCATCATGTAGGTCTCATAAATAAATAATAACAACAGTTAATTAAAACTTTTAGTTAACTAATATTTTTAAAAATTTAGGACATATTAGAATTTTCTGATTATAAAGGGCATTTATAGAAATTAGATGAAAAGGATAGAGCTAAAATATTTTTGCATTTCAGAAAGGCAGAATTATCCTTTTAAACCAAAAACCCTAATTCCCCTTGTAGCTTTCGGTCGGTCTCCTTCCCACACGTGGTCGTCGCCTTTGTGACAAGCACCACCCTTGCTTAGGCGACCCTCCGCTTCATGCATAGGTCGTTGCTAGTGCAGAGTGCCTCTATGATAGGCAACACAGCCTTAGCGGCCATCATTGCAGCACTGCCTCGCACGCAATGATGCCCCGCAAGCACAATGTGGGTAGGCAGCCACCGTATGTCTAGCGTGTAGGCAGCCATCGTCTTTGCATGCATGTGTTGCCTTCCACACAAGTGACCTACCCACAGGCAGGTGGCTCCTCCGCAGCCTTGCGTGCGCATCGCCTCAGGCAACCGTCGCAGGCATATCCTAATGTAGCAAGAACACATAAAATAATTATATGCAATTCAACACAATGCACATCAATCATCGCATGATGAACCTGGCTTTGATATCACTATTAGGAAACCTTAATTAAGCATTAAATGTATCATGAAAAATAAAAATAAAACTAGATTTTCACGTTTATTAAATCATCGTGCAATGATTGATACACAAAAAACTATAAAACCAAAAAATCGGTGTCATGTGTTAGATTTTTTACTATGGAGATAGTATATCCTTAAAAAACCAAATCCAATAGAGAGGATGAAGGAGAACTCACATGCTCCTCTTTAGCGGTAATCCACATAGCATATGTGTTGACGACGCTCCACATATCACTATGGGATCTCACTCTCCACGCGTAGTACATAAGAGCTGTCGACAAAGGAGGAGAGGAGGCTGAGGAGAATAGGATACGTAGCCACTAGAAGCTCTAGCCTATGAGCCATTTAGCCCTCTCTTATTTATAGAGGTCCCCATCTACTTAACCCTAATGGATCCTACCATATTGGGTACTAGATCTTTATCTAACTACCCAAGCCTCTTAAATTAGTGGATCTTTATCCAATAATATCTTATTAGCTTTTATTGGATCTCATTCATATGATCTAATAAAATAGGGGATTATTGGATATCCAATAAAATAGGGGCTATATAGATATCTCATATCTAAACCTCTATTGGTCGCAACATCACCATATGTGTGTGACCCTCTATGCCTAATATTAAGTTGGCTGTGAGTTACATATGCTAGAACTCTTTCTGACTCAAAACTTCTTATGACAGTAAATTGTTATCTCATAATAATTCACTCAACTAATCAATTATGGACGTACTAGACCACTACACCATAGTCCCTATGCGGTATAGGGGGATCTAATCCATTGGACATGTCTGTCCTTAGTTATCATGTTATATAGTCCCTCATTAATCTAATATCCAAAGATTGTATATCAGGCATAGTACTATCAGGCTTCATACAGAATCTATCGAAGTCTTGCTCTAATTATATTCTCCTAGAGAACTCATTTTCTCTCAACCCAAACGACCATGGCTAAGGATTTGCCTAAGCAATAATACACGGGATATTCCTCTAGTGATATCGAGAGTGGACGCTCCTTTATTGACACCCAATTGCTTATGTCAGATTGGTTACCAATCCTGATAATCGGTTGTATCATATCTGAAACTTCCAAATATATAAGTTCGACATCAAAGAAATGAATACTCAAATAAGGCATCCTTGGTATCTCAAGTCTAAAAATTAAATACACAACTATGACTATAAAATCATTGTCTGACATCAGATATCATTAACCATCTAACATTCCGTAAGTGGATCAATTAGTGAAATCATTCTCCAATGAGTACCTGTACTATACCCTTAGTGTCCCCATACAAGCAACTATAAGATCATTCACTTCCATCATATAGACGGGTAAATAGTACATTAGTCTGCTCGATTATCTCGATGTTACTCTCGAGTAACCTATGACCATCAATATTTAGGGTTTGTGTTTAAAGGCAAATTGGTCTCATTATCATGATCTCATCATGATCCAATTGCTATTGCACAGATCCAAAGATATGATAATATATACAACAGACAACGTATAGTGAGAATAATAATAATAATAATAATAATAATAATATATAAAAATATTATATAATGTATTATACGTGTTATCACTCACGTGATTGTCTTGTAGGGCACATGTAACCAATGAGAAGATTGGATGCCATGGGAAAGTTGACATGTCGATGGAATATACGATATGCAGAAGCAAAGGATGATGTATCAAAGGTCCGGATGATATATTAGAAGAATGGATGACATGCCAAAGTAGTGTACAACACACATAAGCTTTGTTAATGTGTTATATGCATGGTTGATTAATCAAAATCTTGATCAATATCATTATGGGTCAATTTGAGTTCATATTGGGTTAAAATCATACCAAGGAGAAAATTATAATAAGGGTAATTGATCTTTACCCACTAAAAAGAAGATAAATAGTGAAAACTGGTGGCCTCGAGAGAAAAGGAACCGAGAGTGGACGTAGGTCGAGAAGATTGAATCACTATAAATTGGTTTACCTCTCTTTACTTGTAACTTTAACTTTATCAATCAAGTTTTCAAAATATGTTAATTTATCAATTAAGTTTTAAAATCGGTTAAAAATATTTTTGTACTAATTCACCCTCCCTCTTAGTGCCATTAAGATCCTAACAATTGATATTAAAATAAGATTGACTCATTTAGATTAACACTTAAGAGAAAATAAATGATATTTTTAAATAATCAAGAGGGACACTCTATTGCATGTCCTCCCATTTTAAATGGGACGGTATATATCTATCAAAAAATATGAATGAGAATTTTTTTGATTTCTATGAATTTTAATTTATGAAGCATTGTAAAGTTTGGTTTAAAAAATCTTCCAAATCAATAAAAGAAAGGAATGATTTTGAAAAGAGAATATTTTCTTTAAATACTAAATTATGAATACTTTATTTTGTGCTTTACATAAAAATAAGTTTAATTGAGTTTCTACTTGGGACACATCACATTATATGACACAAGCTTAAAGTCACTCACGAAGACACAAGTAGAGTAAAAGAATCTGAAATTAATCTTTTAGTTTATGGTTATAAATTATTTAAAATAAAGCTAAGCAAATATATCGATGACATGTATACCTAGTTTATAGATATTGCTAATGGATTAAAAGCTCTTGGTAAAACTTATATTAGTCCTGAAATGGTGAGTAAGATCTTTAGGTCTCTTCCTAAAAATTGGGATCCAAAGGTAATTACAACCCAACAAGCTAAAGACTTAAATAATCTTCCTCTTGAAGAACTCATAAGATCTTTAATCACCTCTTAAATGACATGTAAAACACATGATGATGAAGATAAAGTCCTTCCAAAGAAAAGGAATGATATTGTCCTCAAATCCAAAGAAGATTACTCGAGCGAAAGCTCAAGTGATAATAATAAAGGCATAACACTTCTTAAGATTCAAAAAGTTTATAAGGAGAAATAAGACAAATCTTGTAAGCCGAGAAAGTTGACAACTATATGTCAACCCCTTCTACTTTTATGTGTCAACTATATGTCATATAGAAGTATGATAATTATACGTTAACATCTTCTACTTCTTGTACTAAATGTAAAGATTTAGAATTATCTAGCCTTGAATTTAAAAATGAATTAGTTTAAAAATCACTAGAATTATATGCCTTGAAAAATATAAAGAATGACTTACTTTGCCATGAATGAAAAACTAAAACATTGCTTAAAAAGTCTATTTATAGTAATGATATAATTTAATCACTTAAAAAAGGAGAATATGCTCCTATGACAAACATTAGATAAATTTAAAATTTAAAACAAGTCATATTATATGGTTCTTGCTAAACAAGATTATGGATTTATATTGGAAGGTATTGGTTTCATAAGTAATAGCACATATCAAACACCAACTAAATTTGTAAAAGGATTCATACTATATATTTCTTCTAAAGTTAGATGTAACTTTTGTGAATAGTTCGATCACTTTGCATATACATGCTTTCGTAAGAAATATAGTAATAATAAATTAACTTAGGTTCCTAAAGAAATCATAAATGATTTAAAACCAAAAGTCAAGAAAGATAAATCTAACCATGAAGAATTATAAGTTAAATGGGTACCTAAAATTTAAACATCTCTAAAATTCAAACATCTCTTTCTTGTAGGTATATCTCTAAACAAGAGATAGGTGTAAAAAGATGATATCTTAATAGTGGATGCTCAACGCATATGATCGGAGATTCTATAAACTTTTCAAAGCTCACTAGCTAAGATGGAGGATATGTTACCTTCAGAGACAACAATAAAGAAAAAATCATTTGTATTAGAAATATTAGTAATAGATTGAATACGTGATTGAAGAGATACTTTCGGTAGATGATTTGAAACACAACTTAATAAGCATTAGCTAACTTTGTAATCGAACCTAAACCATACCATTATAATTAATTCATATAGATTTATTTGGACCTATTGATATCATAAGTCTAGGAGGTAACAAATATGCTTTTGTGATTATTGATGATTGTAGTAAATATACTTGAACATCTTTGTACATAAAAATGATTATTTTAAATATTTTATTAAATTTTATAAATAAGTTTAAAATAAAAAAGGTTTTATAATTTCTTTTATTCATAGTGATCATTGTGGTGACTTTAAAAATTTTGATTTTCAAGAATTTTATGATTTGAATGAGTATGATTATAATTTCTCTACTCTAAAAAATTCACAATAAAATAGAATTGTTAAAAGTAAAAATAGAAGCATACAAGAGATGATAAGGCCCATGCTTAATTAACATAGCATACCCAAATACTTTTGGGCCAAAAATCGTTAACATAACATGTTATATCATGAATATTATTCTTATAAAATCTCAACTATCTAATGTTGAATCTCGAATTCTAATAATAAAATCAATTAATAAATTTATGGGCTAATATGCTTTTGAAATTAGTGATGTAGGAAATACTTTGATTATGGACTCAAACCATCAAAGGGCAAATTGTTGAAGTAGGAGAATCAAACGTTAGGCTAAAAAAAAATCATGTCAAAAATTAGACATCGGGCTAAAGGATTGATTGACATGCTGAAGATTGGATTTCATACTATGAGTTCAGGCATCACACTGGAAGGATCGGGAATTGTGGGAAAGTCAATATGCCAATAGATCGAGCAATATGTCAAAGGAAAGGACGATATGCTGGAGATCTGGACGAAGTATTGGATGATTGAATAATATGCCAAAATGATAGACAATATGTTTAAAACTTCCAAATTGTGTCAGATATATGATTAGATTTGTAAAGTCTTGATTGATGTCTTTTTGAGTTAAATTGAGTTGGTATTAGGTGTTGAATTTCATATTTTGATGATGAAATCAATTGATGAAGTTATAATCCAATGAGTGTTTGAGTGACAGAAGACTAACTTTGATCATGGAAAGGCAAATTGATTGAAGCAGGAGAATAAAAAATTGTACCAGAATAGATTATATCAAAATATTAGACTTCAGGCTAGAGGATTGGTCGACGTTCCGGAAGATAGACTTCATGTTATGAGTTCGGGCATCGGGCTAGAAGGACCGAGCATTGTGCCAAGAAGATTAGATGTTGTGGGAGGTCAATATGCAACGGATTAGGTAATACATCAAAGGCGAGGATGATGCATCAAAGGGTCGAACAAAGCACCAGATAAACCAATAACATGTCGGACAATATAGGATTCATGCTTTATAATTAGTTGTGTCTTGATCGAAGTAGTTTAGATTGTAATTGGGTAAGTTTTACGGGTAACCATGCTAACTCAATTAAGGGCCTATTGGGCCTTTGTTGGGACTGATTTGGGCCCATTGGGAGGCTCATTTAATGACTCATGATTTAGGTGATGGAACCACCTATGAGCTGGAAAGTAAAAAAACATAGTCTTCAATATTGTCAAGCGATAGTACTACCCAGATTGGGTGGTGGTATCACTAACAATTAATGTTGTGATGATGATGTTGCCCAGGCTAGCAATAGTACCTCTAGAGCTCAATCTCCTAGGCTCTGATAGGTGGTAGTACTGCCCAGTATAGGTGATGGTACCACCCATACCTTCAAAACCCAGACATTTAAATTTTGGCTCCATTTTTGAAAGTCATTTTGAGCCTTTAAATACCCACTCTTTCTTGCTTGAGCTAGAAAGAAAAAAATTAAAAAAGGAAAAAAATACTTGAGAAAAAAGAGTAATCTCTCTTGAGTTAGTAAGTCTCTTCCTCCTAGAGTTAGAAGTTTTTAAAGGGAGGAGTGAGGTTTATTGTAAAAGAGAGGTGTGAAGATTCTCTCCTAAGCCTATGAAAAGGAGAAAGAGTTGTAAAGAGGATAGTTGGTCTTTAACCCATTGAAAGAAGATCGTTAGTGAAAGCTAATGACCTAAATAAATGAGAAATCGAGAATGAATGTAGGTCACAAGGATCGAACCACTATAAATTCGGTATGTATTTTATTTCATGCTTTTCATTTTTATTACTCACTGATTTACATGCTCACTACTCTTGTGAATATTTTAAGTTAAATGTATTTCTGATATTGGTTTGATCGAATGAGTTTTCAAATCGATGTAATTTTATGAAGCACTAATTCAACCCCACCGCCCCCACACCCCTACCCCCTAGTGCCGATACGGTCCTAACATTGGGCCGAAACCATGCTAACTTATCACGATTCTCATTGGACTTAAACCAGAGCAGAATTAGATCTGTTAGAAGGTTAAATTGATGACCTAAAGTAGGCCTGGGTGATGGTACCATTAGGCCTAGGTGATAGTACCACTTAAGAGCCAAAATGCACTATGTGCTTTTTTGGTAGTACCGATGGTGGTACCTGTTGGGAAACCTCAGCGAGTGCATCACATGCGTAGTGAAAATCAAAACAAAAATTGATTTCTTACACAGATCAAATAGTCGTGCAAAAGATTAGGGTCACGAGCAAAAACTGAAAAATCATGATGTGTGGGAGATTAATTTTACCTAGGGAGATCATATATCCCTGTATTCCAAATCCGAATGGAGAAGATGCAGGAGGTCAAGCATACTCTCTAGCGGTATTTATATGATAGATCTATGTAGCGAAACTCCTCTAATCTGATCTTGCAACTCTTACTCAGAGGGAGGGAGGAGAATAGAATGTGGTGGTTAAAGCTGCAGCCTATCAACCATGAGTCTCCCCTCCTATTTATAGAGAGCCACCAAAACCCTAGGGCTCCTTCCTTAGTGGGTACTGGATCTCCATCCAATAACCCACTAACCTTGTATTATTGAATCTCTATCCAATAATCTCCTTAGGCCTTTAACTAGGCCTTAATCAAGGAGCCCATCAGCATAGGGTCTCATCTAATTATAATAGGGGCTAATTGGATCTTCATCCAATCCTCTATTCATTGAATTATCCACCATATGTGTGTGACCTTCTAAGCCCGATACCAAGCTGGCTGTGAGTCACTCCCATCAGAACTCCTTCTTATATAGTGAATTATTATCCTCATAATAATTCACTCGACTCATCGACTATGGACGTACTAGGCCACTACGCTATAGTCCCCAGACGGTACAGGGGGAATCAAATCCATCAGATCTGTCTGTCCATAGTTATTGTGTATCTATAATCCCTCATCCAACTAATATCCCAAAGACCGTATATTGGACATGGTACTGTCAAGTCACACACGGAATCAGTTTGTCTTGCTCTAATCGGATTCTACTGGAGAACTCCTCTCTCAATCCGAATGACCCTGACTAGGGATTTGTCTAAGTAAGCACATATGAGATATTCCTCTCGTGATACCGAGAGTAGATGATCCTCTATTGACACTCAATTGCCTTCATAAGATTGGCTACTACTCTCGATAACTAGCTGTACCAGAACTAGAACTTTCCAAACCTACAAGTCTAGCGTCAAAGAAAGGAGTACTCATACAAGACATCCTTGATGTCTCAAGTCTAAGGACCAGATACACAACTGGAGCTATTGAATCACTATCTGACATTAGGTTTCATTAACCATACAACATTCCATAAGCAGATTAATCAGTGAACTCATTCTCCAATGAGCACTTGTACTATATCCGTAGTGTTTCTACATAAGTGGCTATGAGACCAGCCGCCTCCATCATATGGATGGGTATATAGTACACCAATTTATCCAGTTATCTCGATGTCCCTCTCGAGTAACCTATGACCAGGATTATTTAGGATCTATGTTTAAAGGTAAATCGATCTCATTATCATGATCTTATCACGATCCGATTTTCATTGCACAGAACCAAGGACATCACAATATATATACTACATATAATATAATGTGAGAATAGACCAATATTAATCACAAGCAAAAAGATCACACAGTGTGTCACATGTGTCATCACTCACGTGATTGGCTTGTAGGACACCTGTAACTAGCAGTACCACCTAGGTCCATAGTATTGCTTAGGTCGACAATAGCACCGCCAGAGCCTTGATTCATGGTGTAGTTATGGTGGTAATATCATCCGATGACGGTGGTAGTATTGCTAGTACCTTAAAATTTTTGGGATTTAAATTTTTGGCTCAATTTTTAAAACCTTTTGCGGTCTATAAATACCTTACTCATGCTTTCTTGATGGAGCATGAATTCTTAACCACAACAGTATTATAAACTCTCTTTGAGTAGTCTTTGAGTCTCTTTTTCCT
The DNA here is from genome assembly GCA_021527575.1 of Ensete glaucum. Classification (NCBI taxonomy): domain Eukaryota; kingdom Viridiplantae; phylum Streptophyta; class Magnoliopsida; order Zingiberales; family Musaceae; genus Ensete; species Ensete glaucum. The sequence continues at coordinate 33,807,514 of CM038555.1, forward strand.
TCTTGAGTTTATAGGTGATTGTAAGTTGTAGAAGGTGGGAGATCTTGTAAAAGAAAAAAGTGTGAAGGTTCTCTCCTAATCCTGTTAAAAGGAAAAAAGTTGTAACAAGGATATTTGATCTTCGCCCATTGGAAAAAATATTAGTAGTAAAAACCGATGGCCTCAAGGAAAGAGGAATCAAGAGTGGATGTAGGTTGGGACAACCAAACCACTATAAATCAGTTTGCATTCTTTCTCTTGCCTTAATTTGCTCTTGCATACTGATTTACTTACTAGCAACATTTACTGGCACTTTTAATCACATTTTTTATACATATTTATCGATTAAACTTTTAAAATTAAATCATTTTTGTTATAGTACTAATTCATCCCCCTTCTTAGTGTTATTATGATCCTAACAATTGGTATCAGAGCTTGGTTCTTTAAGTTAGATTAACACCCAAGAGAGACCAAATATTTTTTTTCAGTAACCAAGAGGGTCACTCGGTCACTCATCCCCCTTATGTTCAATAGGATGGACTACACTTATCAGAAAATATGAATACAAATTTTATTACTCTCTATGGATTTGATCTATAGAATATCATCGAGATGAATGAAAGAAATGATTGTGAGAAGAAAATATTTTCCTTAAATGTTAAAGCTATGAATACTTTATTTTGTATTTTAGATAAAAATAAGTTTAATCATGTTTCTACTTATAATACCGTACATAATATTTGGCACACACTTAAAGTTACTCACGAAGGCACAAATATAATAAAAGAATAAAAAATTAATCTTTTGGTAAATAGTTATGAATTATTTAAAATGAAATCAAGTGAAACTATAGTAATATATACACCTATTTTACGGATATTGTCAATGGTTTAAAAGCTCATGGTAAAAGCTATGCTAATCTTGAATTGGTTAATAAGATTTTAGGATCTCTTTTAAAAAGCTAGGATCCAAAAGTAATGCTATCTAAGAAGCAAAAGACTTGAATAACTTTCCTCTTGAAGAACTCATAGAATCTTTAATGACCTATAAAATGACTTGCAAAACACATAATGAAAAAGAGAAAAACCTTCCAAAGAACAGGAAGGATATTGCTATTAAATCTAAATATGACCATTGAGCAATATCTCAAATGATAATGATAACAAAACACTCCTTATAAGAAGATTCAAAAAGTTTATAAGGAGAAACAATACTAAAAGTGAACCTAATAAAGATGTAATTATATGTTATAAATGGAAAAAGTCAGGACATTTCCAAAATGAGTGTCTATAACTAAAAAAAATGAAGTTGTCAACCTAAAAGAAGAAAAAAGCATTCAAGACAACGTGGAATGAATCAAGTGTCTTAGAAGATAAAGAGCAAATCAATGAAGATGAAATAACAAATTATGCTTTGATATCCTTTAATGATAAAGTATTTAACTCTCCCAAAACATCTTTATCTTATAATGAATTACCTGATTTATTTGATGAACTCAAAAAGATTGGTAAGAAATATAATTCACTAGAAAGGGATCATGAATTACTTACTAATGAATTTGATATAATAAAAATTATGTATTATAAATATATATCAACATCTTGTACTCTTTTCTCTAAATGCGAAGATTTAAAATTATCTAATCTTGAACTTAAAAAGGAGTTATTTTAAAAATCACATGCTTTGGAAAATCTGAGAAAGGACCTAATTGCCATGAATGAGAAACTAGAACATTACTTAGAAGAGTCGGTTGATAGTAATAATATAATAGAATCTCTTAAAAAGAAAAACATGTTACTATGACAAACATTAGAAAATTTTAAAATTAGAAACAAGTTACTTAATATGATTCTTGCTAAACAAGGTTGAATATTTAGAAAGGAATATATTGGTTTCATAATGGCACACATCAAAAATCAATTAAATTTGTAAAAGGATCCACGCTATATAGTCCTCCAAAAGTAAAATACTTTTGTGGAAGATTTGATGACTATGCTTATATATGATTTCTTAAAAAATATAGTTCTTATAAATTAGTTTGAGTTTCTAAAGGAACCATAAATTATTTGATGTTAAAGGTCAAGAAAGATAGATCTAAACCCCTTTTTCGTATAGGTTTGAAACATAACTTAAAAAGCATTAGTCAACTTTGTGATAAGAGATATAATGTTAAATTTTGAATCTAATGCTTGCATCATAAAAATATCAAATAAGAATAAATTTATGATTATTTTAAGAAGCAATAATATTTATACCATTGATCTTGATGATTTTCATGATGAAAATTATTTTTTAGTTTTAAATGATGATGCATACCTTTGACATAAGAGATTAGGATATATAAGTATAAATTAATCTCATAAATTGAAACTAAAGAACTTGTAAGAGAAATGACTAAAATTAAATTTGTCAAAGATAAAATTTGTGATGTATGTTAACTAGGAAAGCACATAATGAGTCACTTCAAAACCTATAAACTATGTGAGTACCTCTATACCATTATAATTAATTCATATAGATTTATTTGGTCCTATTGATATCATAAGTCTAGGATGTAGTAAATATAATTTTATGATTATTGATTATTGATTATTATAGTATATATACTTGGACATACTTTTTATAACATAAAATTGATTGTTTTGAATACTTTATAAAGTTTTGCAAATAAGTTCAAAATAAAAAAGGTTTTATGATTTCTTCTATTCATAGTGATCATAGGAGTGAATTTAAAAATTATAATTTTTAAAAATTTTATGACTCTAATGGGTATGATTATAATTTCTCCACTCTAAGAAATACATAATAAAATGGAGTTGTTGAGAGAGAGAATATAAGTTTACAAGAGATGATAATTTTGATTATGATTTTGAATTTGATAAATTGAATTTGAATGAGAATTCTTCTCTCAAAAGTAACTTGGATACATCTATTTCTAAAAAAACCTTATCCAAGGAATGGAAATATGTATATGCACATCTTGTAGAGCTAATTATTGGAGATACATCAAAAGCATTTAAACTTATTTTTATTAAAAAATATTTATATAAATACTATTTTTTTTATCTCAAATTGAGCCTAAATGCATTGATGATACTCTTATAAATGACTTACATATCTCGATAATGCATGATTAAAGAACTTTTATTATTTATTTTTCTATAATTTTTTCTTTTTATTATTTACTAAAAATGAGATTTATCTAAACTGATCATGATCTTTCATTTGACCTCTCGATGTTTACAACTTAAGATTTATTTTATATGAATAAAGACCTTTTACCATTTTTCTCATATTATTATTTCTTTCGCTATTTGCTAAAAAAGAGATTTATCTAAATGAATCATGATATTTCACTTGACATGTAGATATTTACAATTTAGTTTTATTTTGTATGAATCAAGAACTTTTATTATTTGTTCTCCTATGATTATTTTTTTTTACAATTTACTAAAGATGAGACTTATATAAATAAATCATGATCTTCTCTTAACTTCTTAGTATTTAAAACTTGAGATTTATTTTGTATAAATCAAGACCTTTTACCATTTTTTTCTCCTATGATTCTTTCTTATTGCTAATGATTAGGGAGAAAATTTATCCAAATGATTCATAATCTTTTGGTATTCATAATTTGAGATTTATTTTGTATGACTCTTTTTTATTCATGACTTGTGTACTCCATTTTGTTAATGACAAAAGAAAAGAAGTAACTCATATTCATGATGACAAAACAGGAGAAGTAATGCCTAGCTTATCTGTTGAATACGAAGACTTATGATGCTTTTATAACTTTTTATTAGTGGTGACTTATGCCTAACTTTTATTTTATTTTTTTAAAATTTTAGGCTTGATTGGATATTGGGCTTGCAATGATAATATCAAGATCGAATTTATCTCAACTTGAATTAAGAGTACCATTGAAAAAGTTTTATTTTGAATTTAAGTTCATCACATTTTTAAGATGACATATAGATAAATAGAGTTATGTTAATACTCCATCATCAATTGACCTCTCAGTGTCTATAACTTGAACTTATTTTTGATATTAAGATCCTTTATGTTCTAATATCAAAGTAATTTTTATTTTTACATAATTAAAAAATTGATACAAAGGGGGAGAAGTAACACCATGATACCATGATATCACTCTATTCTTTTTTATAATGACAAAAGGGGAGAACCACTAACTCATGTTTCTATTAACAAATGGGGAGAAGCATTTTTTTTATTAACCAATAGAGAGAATCATGATGTCTCACTTATGATTCTTTATTATGTAAATGGTTAACTTATAATTAAATTTTGATTAATATTACACATTGATAATTATTGAATCATAATATCAACAATATCAAATTTATTTTAACTTGAATTCAATATATGCATTTAAAATGATATATGATTGTTTAAATTCAAGTTTATCATAACCTTTCAAAATGACATCCAAATAGTGGAAGCTTGGTTAAACCTCCATTATCAGTCGGTTATCATTAAAAGGGAGAGATTGTTAAATTTCATATTTTGATGATAAAATCAATTGATGAGTCTGTGCACTAATATATTTTTGAGATTAGTGATGTAGGAAATACTTTGATTATGGACTTGAACCATCAAAAGGAAATTGTTAAAGTAGGAGAATCAGATGTTGGGTCAAAAAAATATCATATAGGAAATTAGATATCGGGCTAAAGAATTGGTCGATGTGCCAAAGATTGGACTTCCTGCTATGAGTTTGGGCATCATGTTGGAAGGATCAAGTATTGCACCAAAAGATTAGATGCTTTGGGAATGTCAACATACCAATAGATCAAGCAATATATCAAAGAAATAGATGATGTGCTAGAGGTTTGGACGAAGTGTTGGATGATCGGATGACATGTCAAAATACTGGATAATGTGTTGAAAGCTTCCTAATTATGCTGAATATATGGTTGGATTTATAAAGTCTTGATCGTGATCTTTTTAGATCAAATTAAGTTGGTATTGGATTAAAACTATATCAACTTACAAGAAACCCATTAGGCTTGAACCATGGTCCAATTGAGCTTATTAGAAAGTCAAATCAATGACCTAAAGTAGGCTTAGGCGATTGTACCATTAGGCCTAGGTGGTAGTACCGCTTAATAGCCGAAAAATATTGTTTGTGATTTTTCGATAATGCCAATAGTGGTAGCGCCTAGGGCGACAATAGTACTACCTTGGCCAATGGTGGTACAACCAGAACCTTGATTTCTGGTGTAGTTATAGTGGTAGTGCCGCTCGGTGCCGGTGGTAGTACCGTCGATAACCCAAAATTTCAAGGATTTAAATTTTTAGTATCATTTTTAGATTTTTTTGGGTCTACAAATACTCCACTAATTCTTACTTGATAAAACATAAATTCTTAAACACAAAAGTATTGTAAACTTTCTTTTTTAGTAGTATTTGAGTCTCTTCCTCCTTATTAAGTTTAGAGGTGATTTTAAGTTATAAGAAGTGCACGATCTTATAAAAGAAAGAGTATGAAGGTTTTGTCCTAAGCCTGTTAAAAGGAAACAAGTTGTAATAAGGGTAATTGATTTTTATCCATTTTGAAAGAATATTGGTAATGAAAGCCAATGACCTCAAAGAAAGAGGAATCGGGAGTGGACATAAGTTAGGACGATCGAACCACTATAAATCAGTTTATATTCTTTCTCTTGCCTTGATTTACTCTTACATAATGATTTACTTTTTAATTACATTTTTGATATGCATTTGTTGATCGAACTTTTAAAATCGGATCATTTTTTGCTATTGCACTAATTTACCCCGCCCCCCTCTCTTAGTGCCATTATGATCCTAACATCTAAAGCTACTTATGAATTAAGGAACAATAAAAGACCAAATATCTCATATTTTTAAAAAAATTATTATAATTATTTTATTTTAAATGATAAGGATGTTTTAAAAAAATTGATGTAAAATCCGATGAATGAATTTTTCTTAGATATTTTATCTCTAAAGCTTATTGAGTTTTCAATATGAGATCTTTAACTAGAAAATAATTTATTTAAGATTTTTTATGAATCTCTTAAAGCTAAGAAAAATAATTTTGATTATGATTTTGAATTTGATAAATTGAATATGAATGAGGATTCTTCTCCCTAAAGTAACTTGTATACATCTACTTCGGAAGAAATCTTAACCAATGAAAGGAATGAAAATATTAGATGTACGTTCTAAGATGCTAATTATTAGAGATATATCAAAACTTATTATTTATTAAGAAATATTTATGCAAATACTATGTTTTTATCTCAAATTGAGCCTAAATGCATTGATGATGATATTAAAAATGGCTCATGGTTCTCGACAATGCATAAAGAATTAAATGAATTCAAAAGAAATAAAGTTTGGACGCTTGTTCCTAAACCTTGTGATTATCTTATAATTGGTACTAAATAGGTCTTTATGAATAAACAAGATAAACAAAGTATCATAGTTCAAAATAAGGCTAGATTAGTTAATAAAGGTTTTCAACTAAAAATAAAGTATAGACTATAAAGAAACTTTTACTCCTATTGCTAGACTTGAAGTCATAAAGATACTTGTTACCTATACATATTTTAAAAATTTGAAGTTATTTTAAATAGATGTCAAAAGTGCTTTTGTTAGTGATTTTATTTTTGAAAAAGTTTATATTGGCAACCACCTAGATTTGAAAATGATCTTTTTTTCAAACTATATTGATACATTATCTAAGACTCTTTATAGGTTAAAACAAGTCATTAGGGCTTGGTTTGAGAGGCTTAGCTCCTTTATTATTCAAAATTTTGTTTTAAATACAAGGTCGACATCATGTTATTTACTAAATATTTTAATAATATTTTTTTATTATTTAAATTCATGTTAATGATATTATTTTAATTCTAGTAATAAATCTTTATGTGAATCATTTGCTAAGAGTATGAGTCAAGAATTTGAATTAAGTTTAATGGGTGAATTGATATTTTTTATAGGATTACAAATTAAATAACTAAATGATAGGATTTTTATTAGTCAAACTAAGTACACTCTTGATCTATTAAAATAATTTTACATAGACAATACTAAGGCTATCAGCACACCACTGAGCATTTTTACTAAATTAGATATGGTCAACGAAGGAGAATGCTTTGAGTAAAAAATGTACAAAGGCATGATAGACAATTTATTATATCTCACTGTAACTACACCTGATATAATATTTAATGTTGGGCCTTGTAAAAGATTTCAGTCGAATCATAAATAAACTTATTATAAAGTAGTAAAATAAAAATTATAGGTACTTAAAAGGAACATTATCTCTAGGATTATAGTATCATGTATCTAATAACTTTGATTTGATTGCTTATGCTAATGCTAACTTTATAAGGTGTATAATAGATTGAAAAAATATCTTTGGAACTTACCAATACCTGGGTCATGCACTTGTTTCTTAGTCATCCAAGAAGTAAAACTATATCACACTATCTATAACTAAATTTGAATATGTTGCGACAAGTGCATACTGTGCAGGTAATTTGGATGAAGAACAGTTTAGAAGATTATCGACTTTACTTAAAAACATTCCTTTAAAATATGATAATACCAGTATAATTTGTTTGATAAAGAATCATATTTACGCATATTGATATTAGACATCATTTCATTCGAGATCATGTTAGCAATCATGATGTATCTTTAGATTTCATCACTATGAAATATCAATTAGCTGATTATTTTTACTAAATCACAAAGTGAGGAACAATTCAGTTTTATTAGAAGAGAATTAGCCATGTTTAATATTTCAAATGCATGATTAAATAGTTTTTGTTATCAATTCGTCTATGATTCTTTCTTTCTGCTAGTGATTAAGGATGAGATTTATCTTAAAAAATCATGATCTTTCACTTAACTTCTCTATGTTCATAACGTGAGATTTATTTTATATAAATCAAGACTTTTGTTACTTGTTCTCCGATTATTTCTTTTTACTAATGACTAAAAAAAGGATTTATCTAAATTAATCATGATATTTCAATATTTATGACTTAGGATTTATTTTGTGTGACTCTTTTGGATTCATGACTTGTATATACTATTTTGTCGATGACAAAGGAGGAGGAGAAGTAACTCATATTTTTTGTTGATGACAAGGTGGGAAAAGTAGTGATTCATGCCTAGCTTATATGTTGAATAAGGAGACTTACAATGCTTTTATAACTTTTTATTAGTAGTGCCTAACTTTTGTTAATTATTTTTTTAAATTTGAAACTTAATTGAATATGTGGGCTTGCTATGATAATATCAATAAGATTGAATTTGTTTGACCTTGAATTCAAGACTACTATTGAAAAAGTATTATATTGAATTCAAGTTTATTATATTTTTAAGATGGTATATAGATAGGGGGAGTCTTATTAAGCTCTGATCATCAATTGATATCTTGGTATCCATAACAAACTTATATTTGATGACATGATATCTTTCATGTGCAATGATATCAAAGTAATTTTTATTTTTATATAATTAAAATATTGATACAAAAGGGGAGAACTAGTGTCATGATACCATGGTATTACTATTTTTTTTTGCTGATGACAATGGGAGAGAAGTATATATTTTTATTAACTAAGAGGGAGAAGTGGTGACTCAAGCATGAACCATCGGGAGACATGGAGAATTATAATATCTTATAATTTTTTTGTTATTATACAACTCATGTTTGATTTAGGTAAATAGTTAACTTATAATTATATTTTGATTGACACTATATATTGATAATTGTTAAAATTTAAATTTTGAAATGATTATGATTATAATTTAAAATTTGAAACTTGATTGAACATTGATTTTTGGGATTGAATGATTGAATCATAATATCGATAAGATCAAATTTCTTTCAACTTGAATTTAGTATATGCATTTAAATGATAAATGATCATTTGAGTTTAAGTTTATTATATTTTTTAAAATAATAAATAGACAGGAAAACCTTATTAAAATCTCATCATCAATTGACTATCTTCATAAAAAAAAAGAGAGATTATTGAATCCCATATTTTCATAATGAAACTAATTGATGAGTTTATTGGAATAAATATGTTTTTGATATAAGTGCTGTAGGAAATAACTTTGATTATGGATTTGGATCACGGAAGGGCTAACTATCGAGTAGGAGAGTCAGATGTTGTATTAAAAAATTATCGTGCAGAAAATTAGATGTCGAGTCAAAAGATTGGTCGACATGCCAAAGTTCAGACTTTATGTTATAGATTCGAGCATCATGCTGGAAGGATTAGATATTGTATCGAAAAACTAAATCTCATAAAAAAGTCGATATGCTGGTGGAATGAGTGATATATTGAATGAAAGGATAATGTGTCAAGGTTCGGATGAAGTATCGAAAGAATGGATAACATGCCAGAATAGCATACAATGTATCAAAAGCTTCGTTAATTTGTTGTATGCGTGGTTGATTTTTCAATGTCTTAATTGAAGTCATTATGAGTTAATTTGAGTAGGACTTAGGCTAAAACCATGCCAACTTATTAAGAAAATCATTGAGCTTGAACCAAGACCGAATTGGACCTATTAGAAGGCCAAACCGATGGCCTAATCTAGGCTTGGGCAATGGTACTGCCAAGGCTATATGGTAGTAACGCTTGAGTCTGCTGAAAAGTGTTGTTTATGCTTTTTTGATATTTATGACAGTGGTACCGCTTAGGGCATTGGTAATACCAACTAAAAGTACCACCTAGACTTATGGTAGTACCACTAGAGGCCATGTTTACCATCTAGCTGTGGTGATAGTATGATCCAATGCCGACAATAGTACCGCTCACATCCCAAAATTTTAAGGATTTACATTTTTTTGCTCTATTCTTGAAGTCTTATGGGGCCTATAAATACTTTATTCAACCTTGGTTGATAGAGCATCTACTTCTAAAAAAATAATATTATAAACTCTCATTTTAAGCATAGTTGAGTCTCCTTTTCCTCTTGAGTTTGTTATAATTCTAAGTTGTAAGAGATAAGAGATATTGTGTAAAAAGAGATTATAAAGGTTATCTCTTAAAGCTTGAAAAAGGAGAAAATTGTAATGAGAATAGTTTATCTTTGTCCATTGGAAAGAAGATCGATAATGAAAGTCGATGACCTCGAGAGAAGATGAATCGGGAGTAGACATAGGTCAGGATGACTGAACTACTATAAATTAATTTACCTCTTTTTACTTGTCTTTCGACCCCCCGCTCTCTCCCCCTCTTAGTGTCATTAAGATCCTAACATATCTAACCTTTTACCACCCAAGTAGCTCTAGGGTGTTTAGATGGCTAATATTTTGGATTGCTCTATATGTTTGAATAGAAGTGAGAAACAAAAGGTACATTTCATTCATTGAGTGAACACTTATTATACAGGGTTGAGGGAAGATTTCCCTCAACTGATGAATGAGATCTTCTCGTTAAGTTATAGATCGATTCAGCTAACATGCCCCCGCAAGATCGAGCTCCTGTCAAGGACACCGATCTTAGACCGATGTAAGGAAAAGAGTTTACGGGCCAGAGACTTCGTGAAGGAGTCAGCAAGTTGATCAGCCGTGTGAACATGAGAAACACAGAGCTGCTGGCAAACAACTTGATCGCACAAAATAAAAGTCAATAGCAATATGCTTCATGCGTGAATGAAAGACTAGATTTGCACAAATTTAAGTAGCACCAATGTTATCACAATAAATAATAGGCGTAGAAGTAGAGTGAATGTGAAACTCCTTAAGAAAGTTTGTGATCTAATTAAGTTTAGCAACAGTAGCGGCAATAGCATGATATTCAGCTTTAATAGTAGACCTAGTAACTGTCTTCTATTTCTTAGAGCTCCAACTAACCAGATTAGCAACAAGAAAAATAATATAACATGATGTAGAGGTTCTATCATCAATATTTCTGACCCAATCAGCATCGACAAAGACATGAAGCTGAAAGGGAGAGTATTTGTGAAAAAAATGTCATGATCAATGATCCCCTTAAAATAATACAAAATATGTTTGACAGTAGTCCAGTGTAAAGTAGACGGTCGATGCATAAACTGAGTTAATTTATTAACTGCAAAGGAGACATCTTGACGAGTAAGAGTGAGATATTGTAAGGAGCCAACTACTTGCCGATACTGAGTAGGGTTTGTAGCAGGACTACCATTATATAACTTCAATGATTCACTAGAGGATAAAGGAGTGGTAATCTCTTTTGCATCCTACATATTCATCTTCAACAAGTCATGAATATACTTTCTTTGTGAAAGAAAGAGACTGGAAGACGTAAATGTGGCCTCGACACCGAGAAAATAATTCAGGTTACCAAGATCTTTAAGAGAGAATCTGTCGGCCAATTTCTTAATAAATGCTTAAACCTCCATAGAGTTATCACTAGTGATAATAATATCATCCACATAGACGAGAAGATAAATAGTGCACCCATGTTATTGGCGTAGAAATATAGAGACATCAAATTTAGAGTTAATGAAGCTAACTGAAGACAAGTATATTGAGAATATTGAGGATATATAAATGGCTTTTTGGAGTTTACAGGCATGCCATGAATATTGAGGATGTATAAAGCCTGGAGGTTGTTCTATAAAGACATCTTCAGTGAGAGTCCCTTGTAAAAATGCATTGTTAACATCTAATTAGCGTAAGCACCAATCTTTGGATATTGCCAGACTTAGGATAAGCCAAATTGTTGTAGGTTTGATGACAAGACTAAATATCTCAGTGTAGTCAATACCAGGGCGTTGATGAAATCCTTTAGCCACAAGTCATGCTTTATAGTGAGCAATCAAACCATTAGGGTTTCACTTCATTCGATAGACCCACTTACACCCGATAATATTTTGTGTGGAGTGAGAGGGGGTAAGGGTCCATATAGTATTATGAAGAAGAACATCATACCTCACACATGGCATTACGCCAATGTGGAGATTTTTGGGCCTGAGTAAAAGATGACGGTTCAGTAGAGTCGGGAGAAGGTTTGGTGCTAATATGTAGGTCAAGAACTTGATGGGGTTTAAAGGCACCACCACTCTTGGAACGAGTTTGCATTGGATGCCGGGAGGTTATAAAAGTATTGGAGGGTACGGGCTGAGGGTTATCACTAGTTGAGTCAAACGGAAGGACGATAGAATCACCCGGACGAGGTGAGGATAAAGGCTAGGGTTCTAGAAGAGGAAAAGCTGAAGGAGCCAAAGGAGAGGAGGAAGATGGAAGGTGTGGAACATAAGTAACAATAGAATGTGGATCTGGCATAGGCACGTGGGAGGATGAAGATGTGTGAGAGGAACTCAATGGGATGATAGATTGCCCATAATCTCGAAAGGAAAAGACAGACTCCACAAAAGTAACATGTCTGAAAACAAAGACTAGCAAAGTAAGGGTCATAACATTGAAAAGTATTATATTCAAGAGAATATCTGATGAAAATGCAAGGGTAAGAACGAGGTTGTGTTTTATGAGAATTGTAGGGACATAACCACGGATAACATAAACAACCAAAGACTTTTAATATTTGTAGGTTGGGGCATTTTTGAAAGAGCTTTTCAAATGATGATTGATATTATAGGATAGGAGTAGGCATGCGATTAATGAGGTAGACAGCAATGTGAAAAGCTACGGACCAAAAGGTAGATGGCATGGAAGCCTGATGGAGTATTGTTAGACCAGTTTCAATAATATGACGATGTTTACATTCAGCAGAACCAACCAGTTGAGGAGTATGTGGAGGCGACTTAAGATGTTGAATACCGCAAGCAGATAGATATGATGCAAGGGCTTGATATTTACCCCCACCATCAGAATAGATAGTTTTAATAGTAGTCTGAAAGTAGTTTTCAGCTATGTTCTTAAAGTTAGAAAAGATAATAGCGACATCAAACTTTTGACAAAGAGGATATAATCATGTGTACTTCATAAAATAGTCTACAAAGATAACATAGAATCTAAATTTATTAAAGGAAACAACTGACGCAGGACCCCAAACATCAGTATAAACAACCTCAAATGGTTTAGAGTAGGAAAGAGAGGATGTACCAAAATATAGTTGATGACTCTTATTGCTAAGACAAGCATCAGAGTGAGTAATAACATTACTGGATTTAAAAATAGGGATAGAATAGCAAGAAAGCAAGTTTTGTTGAAGAGAGGTTGAGGGATGACCAAGCCAATGATGTTATATATCAACTGGAGCAGCAATGGAAGAGTTAGTAGCAGGCTGAGTAAGAAATAGGGCTGAGAGGCCGTAAACTAAAGATGCCCTCGTGCTCAAGTCCTTGACAAGAAAATAATCAGAAAAGAATTCAATGGAAGTATGATTTTGTTGACAGAATTGAGAAACAGAAATAAGATTTCTTTTAATATGAAGTGCACACAAAACATTACCATCACCAACGATGATGTCTTTATGTCCGCCATGGCCATTATGGAGCGACAAATTTTGGAGATCGAAAGTGATATGGTGGGAAGCACCATAGTCCATAATCTAATTGGACTGACTATCAGAAGGAGCAGTCATGACATTTGCCTAAGGCCAGGTTGATGGAGTTGGGAGACGAGGTCGAGACCGGTAAACTTTAGTAGTTTGATCGATTTCATCACACAACTAGCAAACGATCGATTGCTGAAACATAGGTGAAAATGAAGCACTCTGACGATGGTTGAGGTATGGAGGATATCGAGAAGGAAGTGATGGGTGGTTGCTCATAGAAGTGGGAGAAAAGTTGGCCACACCTTTTAAAGCATTCTTGTTATATTTGCGATTATGCCTTTTGGATGTTTGGTTGAACTGAGCTGTGATGGGAGGTCCTGACAAAGGTCCTGGTAGCTTAGCATCACGCTTCAAGTAAGTTTCATAGTCTGTCAGCTTGTCATAGAGTTCTTCAAAGGAAATTGGAGAGTCACGTGCTCGAAGTGTTGCTGTCAGTTCTTTGAACTCTGGACTCAGTCCATTAAGCACGAGGATGAGTACCTCTTTATCAGTAAGTGAATGACTTATTAAAGCCAGGTCATCAATCATTAGTTTGATATATTATAAGTAGTCAGCAACAATATGCCCTCCTGCTTGAAGGTCATAAGGCTGGAAAGTAGTCCAAGCATGCGGGTCCATGAGCGACTCGCTAAGGTAGTTTGTAACTTGGTCCAAGCCTCCCTAGCAATGGCATAGGAGGCCACAAGCGGGGCGATGGATCCAGCGATAGAAGCTTGAATTGCTTGGAGAATGAGCCTATCTTGGTATAATCATAACTTGTAAGTTGAATTTAGTACTAGGTTAGGTTCTCTGAAAACATGAATCATTATTGGTGGACAACTGAGAGAGCCGTCAATATAACCTAATAAATCATAGCCAAATAAAAGATTAGAGAATTGAGCATGCCAGGATGCGTAGTTGTCACCTTTAGATAATTTAAAGGGAATGAGGGAGGCAGCATTAATGAAAATAAATCCTGGATATGGAGAAGAATTCCCAGCAGGTAAGAAAGTTGTAGCATCATAGGTAGACAAGGACGACATATGGAACAAGTCAAAAAGAACTCAAGAGAAATGACAGGATAGTATAGAAGCAGGTGGCGTCACAGTGATAGAAAGGTGACAATGATGAAATAGTGAAGAAAAAAAGAAGAAAAGAACCTCAAACCAAAGCAGAGAGACCTTAATCGGTTGACGTTGTTGCTTGTAAAAGTTACAACAGTCTAGATATCTAATACTACAGCATTAACCTCTATGAAGTAATTAGGCTGTTGGAGGAGCATGCAGTTGTGAGGGTCTCGATGTTGAAGTCTACAAATGCAATGAAGTGGATGTGTAAGCAGTTATGCTTACTGCAACTGGCATAAGATTGATACTGTTGTTAAACAATGAAGGACTACTGAAGTAGAAGAGGGAAGGAGTCAAGGCCGAGAGCACCAAACCAGGGCACATCCTAGTGTAGCGAGGAGCCAATACTCCTCCTATGGCAACTTCAGGAGTAGAAATGAAGGAGAATACCAGGGAGTAGCCAGAGATGATGAGAATGGAAGCCAAGAATGGAATCCATGCTAGGAAGACAAGGCTGTAAATCTGAATATGAGAGAAGCAAGAAGCAGCAGTGGCAGTCCTTCCTCAGAATCAACCAGCGTCAGTCTGTTACGGCCTGGAAAAGCTAAGGCCTATGGAGGCTGCAAGAGCGCAGGCACGTAGGTCGTCGACTGAGGGAGGTATGTTGGAAGCCAAGAGTGTACGAGCAACAACAAGTGCTGGAGCGAGTTGTCGGCACAGATATGTAGACTACTACTGTTGGAAGATACAGTATGGACAATGGGCTGGGAATACGGCCATAGAAGTGCCGCTACTCGTCGAGGCTGATGCGACAGTAGTGGAGCACAAGGAAGACTGCATCGTGTAGGACTCCTTGCTAATGAGGAGAGGGAGGACCAGGCAGCCGGAGGTGGAGGGAGGGACAATACTCCGTAGTCGCCCACTGCAGTAGAGTAGCAAGCACCAATTCGTGCAGGATGCCAGAACCACCAGAAGGGAGAGATAGCATCGAGGTCGAGGGTGGGAAGAAAGCATAGGAGAGATAGCGTCCGGATCAATTCCTTGCCAGATTCAATCGTCGGCACTCGAATGTGCATCATGCTCTTGAAGAGATTAAAGCCATGAATGCAGTTTTGCAATGCTCTATTTTATGGAGTTGTGGTAGTGGATTTTGAGGATGTGGTGGTTGGTTCCTGCGCGAAGAAAGCCATGACAAGGTCTTCTGCATAGGCGGTGTTCTAACCGTGAGGTTGCTACAGCGAAAGAGTGAGAGATGCCTTGGAATCACTAAGGGTGGTACAACAGCAACAACAGTAGATGTCCATGGCCAACTTCAGAGTTGCGGATGGGGATGAGATCAACGACCACCGGAATTTGCTAGAAGTGTTGCGTCTGTCTCTGCTGGAGGCTTCTCAGAAGTATGGATTTTGGTGAAAGGTGCTTATTTCTTCATCAGAAGTTGAGGCCGCGGGGAGGTAGAGGAGGCAAGTGCTTTGCTGGCAAGAGAAGTGGCAGTTGTGTCGCAGACTGCTTCTCTCGAGGATGAGTGAGAGAGAGATACGTCGGTGGGAGGAAATGGCGCATGGCTGTTCATTAGATTCTAGCAGGTACTGTGCCCGACCGGATGCAATGGGACATGAGGAGTAGGTGAGAAGAGATGGGTTGTCATTGGACAGTGAAGAGGGCATTGCTAGGAGTGAGGATCAAATGGTAGGTAAGGAAGAAGAGGTAGTGATCAGGCAACCAGCTAGAAGCAGCTGCGGCAGTAGTAGGAGGGCATTACTGGGAGGGAGAGACAATAGGGAGCGCCATCAACATGGGTGGGCAGCTGGAAACAGTGGTGATGGTGGAGAAAGAGTAGCAGTTGGAAGATTGCCATGGTAAACAGGGGAGCAGAGTATGCAGCGGTAGCGGCAAGGGATGGCAAGGGCTGTAGTGGTGGCAGCGATCCTTTCGCTACTGTGCATGCTGCAGCGGAGTTAACGATGGGAGCGGCAAGCGATGAAGAGAAGGGTGTGGTCAATAACGTAGGAAGAGTATAGGGTATTTTGCTGCATGTGCTGCTGATAGAAATGCACTGTTTTTGTCGAGAAATAGAGGTCAGACAAAAAAATAATCGACGATGACTTCTGCACACGGCCAAACATGGTGGGAACTTACTGTCGTTTGACAGCGAGAAGAAAGTTTGCTCTAGGCAAGCGGCTCTGATACCATGTTTGAATAGAAGTGAGAAACAAAAGGTACATTTCATTCATTGAGTGAACACTTATTTATACAGGGTTGAGGGAAGATTTCCCTCAACTGATGAACGAGATCTTCTTGTTTAGTTACAGATCTGTTCAGCTAACACTATATACCTAAAAAAAGTTTAAAATAACTACCTGAATGAGTTGTTTTGAAAAGTTTTACCTTTACACCGTGATCACAGATGCCCTACGTGTATAAGCCTAAAATGATTACAAAAGCTAGCTAAAGTAGGGTTGCTAAGCCTACTACAACCCATCTATATTGTATCTAAAACATGAATAAAATTGAAAGAAATGAACATATAGAAACATTATACTAAATACCTTATCTACAAACTTATCCATGACAGTAGGGCACGGATGTAGATAATACAAGTCACTACATTAATTCAAAAGTCCTTTAATATGTTTTTAGCCTTGAATATGCTTATTATTATGATAAGAATTATTATATTCTTTCTCTTCGATATATTATTGTATTTGAGAAAATATTATGCCATTAGTAGAGGTTAAATATGATTTTTATCATAAAACCTTAAAACATCTTGAAGGTGAATTCCCACCTCTTGGAGCTGATGGTTTTGATGTAGATGTCACTTTTTATTTTCATAAAAGTTTTAAAATTTTTTGAACATGCTAAAGATTTTCCCTTCTTCTTTTAAGAAAAAAACTATTAGGACCCCAGATGAGTCGGGTCCTAGTCGATTGAGTCAAGTCATTAGATTGGGTTTTGTTAATCAGCTTAGACCTGACATTAGGTTGGCTAAGAGGAGATTTGAGTCTATTGTAATAAATCAGCCCAAATCCTAATAAGGTTAGGATTCGGCTAAACTGGAGTCTAGTTAAGAGTTGGAGTTGGATTCGGGTTGGAGTCAACCAAGTCAAGCTTGTAATCAACCCAATTGGTCGCCCATCTTGATGAGGGGAAGTCAGCTATGGCTGAGAGGAGCTGGCTATGTTTTGAGATGAGAGTGTTTTACTTAGAGTAGGAGTTTGATTAGGAGTTAGAGTCTTAGTTTACTTGGAGTAGGAGTTTTACTAGGAGTCGGAGTCTTCCATTAGAGAGGTGTTTTCATGAAGTAGGAGTCCTATTAAGAATTAGAGTTTTGAGACCCTGTAAAGCATGTAGCCACAACTATTTTTTTTAAGCAATCAATATATCATTTTCAGCCATTGTGGCTGATTACCAAGGAGGGAAGAACCCCTATAGAGTTCTAAGGAGAGTCGATCCCCTACCAAGGTCAACCCAAGCTTAGAATCCTGCGAGGTTCTAATACTTGGTATCAGAGCAGTGTTCTTGGTGTCTCGCTGCAATTCTACAATCGTTGCTACCTTCATCTAGCAATTCACCACCTCCCAAGCAATTCCTATAATTTTTGTGATAATCGTCGACTTTGTCGTCATCACCACTATGGTAGAAACATCATTTGCAGCCTCCATCAAAATTGCATTAGGTTCTAGTATCTACCTTACTATAATTGTAATTTACTTATCCAAAAATTAAAAAAGTACATCTATCTCACTGTAAAAACTTATCATCATAAAGTTTTCATCTTTACGATGAAAATTACACTGTAAAATTCTAGTCATATATTTGCTATCATATCTCCCATCTTTTTCCTGATATCTTGCTATCATATTCATCTTTGTATTTTATGTCATCTTGGCTTTCCTTACTAGTGCATTTTCACTAAATTCTTCTTTAAATTTTTAATGTAATCATTGAAAACTTTTCATCAAACTATTGTTCTTCGATGTAAAATTCTACTGTTGCATCTATCGTATCCGATCTTGCTGTCATATTTGCCACCATATTGCTATCACTATATTGCTGCTATCCTTGTTGATTTTGTGCTACCATATTCCTTAAAATACTGCTACAATATTGCTAGAACTTTCATCGTAAAACTACTATCTTTTGATAAAAAATTCTACTGCCATACTTTTTAGTGTTTTTTGCTGCATACACAACTGATCTCATCAAAATTTGTTGTTTCCATATTGCTATCACTATTCTCATCTATCTTGCTGTCATCCTCATCGATTTCCCGCTACCATACTTTTTTGTGTTTCTTGTTGCATACACAACTGATCTCTCCAAAATTTGTTGCTGCCATATTGCTATCACTATTCTCATCTATCTTGCTATCGAAATCATCTATATACTGCTGGAATCCTTTTGTCATAAAATTGTTATTCTTGACAAAGAATTTTGCAGCAACATCTTTTGGCACTTCTTCTCGCAGTCACACCACAACGGTTACTACCTCTAATAGCAACCTTAAGCCTTCCTTCCTAGCCTCAAACCACTAGCACCGAAACCCTTTCCAGCCTCCACCACACCCTCAAATCGTAGCACCAATAGCAACCTAAACTGCAAGCTATCAACCCTAAACCGCAACCTTGACCCATCTCTCTTTCAGCCACCAATCCCTATCATACCAGTTGCTGCCACCCACAGCAACTCTAACCCATCTTCCTATCCTTAAACCATTGCCACCAAACCCCCCTTACAACCTCCACAGCAACCTCAAATTGCAATATTAACTACACCTTTGATAGTAGCCTATCAACGCAGAATTTTATAGCACTACCTTTCAGTGTCTTTTGCTGTAACTATACCCTATCCTTACCGAGATTCTTGCTGCCACCCATATCAATCCTAAGCACCCATTTGCCTTAAGATGCAGCTATCGTAACCCACTTTTAATCTCTACAGCTAGCCTAAATAGCAGCATAAATTGCAACCCAAACAGTAGCCTACCACAGCCTTCCACCACTGATCCTTGTCTTCTGCGACCACCAATCTCTCCACTGACCTATGCCCTTAACCTGTCAATAGAAGAAGGATCATGATATCTCAAATCTAGAGATATATCCCATGACATCAGAGGATTTGATTGATGCCAAGTTGGAGGCTTTCGAGACGCGCATGGAGAACAAACTGCGCACTCTTTTCACATAATTCAGAATAGGATGATTAGTGAGCTCGATGAGATTGTAGCAAGGGAAGAGTCCAGATCGCAAAGAGAACCCTATAGAGAAAGAAGAATGTATAATGGATCCCACATCTATATGCATAAGGGTAGATTTTCTTCGATGGGAAGATGAAAACATAACGAGATGGCTTTCGCGCGCGGAGCGCTACTTCCATTATCACTGAACCCTAGAGGCTTCCATGGTAGACATCGCTGCCATCCACCTTGAAGGAGATGTCATACAGTGGTATAATTAGTTTGAACACACTCAAGGAGTCTTGACATAGAGGCAATTCAAATGCGATCTACTGATCTGCTTTGGATCATCCGAGTATGAAAACATCGACAGACAACTCTTGAAGATCTGATAGATCTCTATGATCCAAGAATACTATAGCAGGTTCAAAATATTATCTAACCAAGCTCATGATTGGTCTAAAAAATAATTGCTTTAGACCTTTATCGAAGAATTAAAGCCGGAGATACGCGGAGAACTTAAGGCGCGACAGCCCTATACATTGATGATAATGATATTCTTCGCACGATTTCAAGAGGAGAGGCTTAATCAAGATGTTCGGAGGATGAGACCTACACCATGACTAGCAGATACAAACCTCCAACCCCATCCACTTCCAATCGACCTTGTGTTGGCATTATGACGAGCTGTGGAGCTGTGACCACTAATGCAAGAAGGGATGACTTCTTCTTATTGAACCTACTAATGAATTTGAATAGGAAGAGGAAGACCTTGAGCATGAAGAGGAGAACACAAAGGAAGAATTACAGTCAGCCGATTGTATGGTTCATGCTCTTGCCAACTACGCGAACCCACAAACGTTGAAGATTGGAGGTTTCCTCAAGCAGCAGCCCATCACCATCCTTGTTGACACCGAGAGCACTAATAACTTTATAAACAACAAGATTGCTGCCTAATCAATGCTCCAAATTGAAGATTGTAGTAGGTTCAATGTAAAAATCGCAAATGGCAGAATCCTCAACTGTAGCCAAAGGTTCCTGCCAGTGAAACTAGTTTTACAGTGCTAAGAGATCACTACTGATTTCTTCCTCCTGCCACTTGAAAATTATAAAGTAGTGCTTGGAATCAAATAGATGTCCTTGTTAGGTTATGTTTTTTAGAATTTTTCCAAGCTAATCAAGAAATTATTCAGCCAAGGGAAAAAGGTAATCTTGCATGGAAAATGCAAGGACGAAGCAATGATAGTTTCTATGCAACGTATGGAGAAGATGTTGCACCAATCACACATCGGCTTCTTAATACAATTTCAAAGGCTATAAATGAAGGAACTGATGGTGAATGAAAATCAAAACCTTCCCTCACTACTTCCTAAATTTTTGAAGGTCTTCGTCGAATCGAAAGGTCTACCCCCCTAGCCGGCTGCACTACCACCTCAAGTTCATGAAGGACGATGACAAGATCATCACTGCCATCACGATGTTGCTAAAAAAAAGATATCTTCCTTTGGCCGAATGAAACTACAGCAACATTCAATGCCCTCATAGTTGCAATTTCATCTATATTGGTGCTAGCACTACCCGAGTCAATGTGTTCATAATTGATGCAGATGCATCGGGAGCTAAATTTAGCATCATCATCATGCAAGATGGCTGACCCCTAATCTATATCGGAGCTCTCTCTCCACCTCACCCAAGGCTTTTAATCTACAATGAGGAGATACTAATCCTTGCTAAAATTGAGGTTTGGCATGATACAGGTAAATGACGCAAAGGAGCAACGAAGATAAGCTCGGGGAAATTACAGCTTCTACTCACTATAGACTCAGATCAGGCTCACATCATCATAGACCTTATCAGAGGACAGCCACCATCTCAAAGGGAAGCTTGACTAACATTAAAGAATAATTACATGACCGCTTATGCAAGAAAGAAGCAGTTGCTTGATAAACATCAAAGCAGAAGGACATTTGCTATTAAAGACTGAGTCTTCCTTCATCTTCAGCCCTACCAACAGGAATCTATGAAAACTCGAGCCTCAAGTAAGTGGTCTCCCTATTACTTTGGATCCTATAAAATTGAAGAATATAGTGGAGTTATGCCCCACAGACCATATCTACATATCAATTCAAAAGTACACCTGATCCTCTATGTGTCCTACCTCAAGTGAAAATTTAGAGAGGATGACTTAGCCCAGATCTATCCACCTAACACCCAAGTTGATGAAGAGGCCTAGTTCTAGCTTGAGATCGCATGGGATTATAGTATCGTGATGCATCACCCTCTATACACTACTACTGATACTAGACCACAGGAGCATGATGCGCTTACTACAGGGGCCACAAGGGAAGGGAGCCTCATGAAGTATTACAGATTAGGACCTAGAGTCATGGAGTCTCAGCCTTAAGAATAATACTGATTTAAAGAGGACGGTTCTGTTAGGACCCTAGATGAGTCGGGTCCTAGTTGACTAAGTCGAGTAGATTAGGGCCTTGTTGGCTAGCCTAGACCTAACTTTAGGTCGGTTGGAGGAGATCCATTATAATAAATTAACCCAAATTCTAATAGGGCTAGGATTCAATTGAACTTGAGTCTGGTTAGGAAATGGAGTTGGATTCAGGTTAGAGTCTCACCTTAATTACGGGAAGTCAGCTAGGGCTAAGAGGAGGTGGCTAAATTTTAAGATGGGAGTGTTTCACTTAGAGTAGGAGCTTAATTAGGAGTTGGAGTCTTAGTTTACTTAGAGTAGGAGTTTCACTAGGAGTTAGAGTCTTCTATTAGGAAAGAGTCTTCATGGAGTATGAGTCTTATTAGGAATTAAGGTTTTGAGACCCTATATAAAGCATGTAATCATCACTATTTTTTTAAGCAATCAATATATCTTTTTTAGTCATTGTGGCCAACTACTAAGGAGGAAGGAACCCCTATACAGTTCCAAAGAGGGCAGATCCCATACAGAGATCAACCTAAACTTAGAATCCTACGAGGTACTAATATAAACCTAAGTCTTTCATATATAATCATCAATAAAAGTTAAAAAATAGTGATACTTATCAAAAGATATTGGAGGAATAGGACCACAAATATCAGTACTAATATGTTGAAATGACTTCTTTGCTCTAAAGTTTATCTCATCTGGGAAGCTTATTCTTGGTAGCTTAGCAAAATACACCTTCACATAGGTATTGTATATAAGAAAGACCATGCACTAATAGGTAAAAATCTCTACTAGCATTAAGCGTAACGATTTCTGTTCTGAACAGGAATTAAAGCAAATTGGATCTTCGTTGCGCCATGGAACAATATGCTACTACTAGAAACATGGAAGAATTATACTCTTTGGTGCATCAAGGAAGCTAGAGTCTAAAAGAAAGATTCCTTATTCTCTTCTTATTTGATCTCATGTTGAGATTTCTGAAGTTCAATTGTCCAAGCCTCAATGCCGCAGCTTTAAGGAGTCCATCACGTCTTTAGACATTGCACATCATAATTATTGGTTAAGATAAATAATCTGTTTTTTAACATCTCTATTTGAGCAATTAAATGATTTGTGTTACTTTTAAGAAAGAGTTCATTGTCTTTCACATAAATAACTATTTTCCAAGACCATGAGTATTGTTTTTCATACCTAACACATAATAAGCATTTGGAAGTAATGGATGACTTCCATCTTTAAGGTGAATCCGGATATTACCTTTGCCTCAATTCTCTAAAGTAGAATTGTCCCTTCACCATTTCATCTACCTCCATGAATAAATTTTTCTATCCACACATATGATTGCTAGCTCTAGTATACAAGTATTATTTGTTTTGCTTGACGATATCCTTTTTTTAATGTGCTAGCAACAAAAGAGAATTTTTTTCTTTTTTCCTAACATATTTAGTATTTTCCTCAACTTTGATTATTTTATTAGAATAGCATTGGGAAATAGAATGATCAGTTTTTCGCAAAAATAGCATTGTTTTAGACTTTAGTGTTTCTCATTGTTTCTTCGTCTTCATACTTGACTGTATCTCCTACTACGACCATGACCTCTTTCATGTTCTTGACCTCTTTCATGATCATGACTAATTGAAGCTTTCATTTCTTTTTTCTTTTTTTTTTTTTTAAGTGAGCTTTGTTTAGAGGACTTGTTCCGCCATTCTTTTTGTTGATTAAATATTCATATGCTTATAAAAAATCCAATTAACTCATCAATAATCATATGATATAAATCCTTTAATTCTTGGATAGAAGCCAAGGTAAAGTCGAACTTCACATACAATGATTAAAATACTTTTTTCAATCACACAAATATCTTTTGGATTCACATCATTTCTTCTTAGTTATTTACTATGCTGATAACTCTTGTAAAATATCTAAAAATAGTCTCAAACTTATTCATATATAAATTTTCAAATATGACTCTTACGTGATTAAAGCCAAATTTTTCTCACCTTCTCAACTCCTTTAAAAGGAAGGTGTTAGTCAAAAACTTCTCAAGGTTGTCTTCATCTAAC
The DNA here is from genome assembly GCA_021527575.1 of Ensete glaucum. Lineage (NCBI taxonomy): Eukaryota > Viridiplantae > Streptophyta > Magnoliopsida > Zingiberales > Musaceae > Ensete > Ensete glaucum. The sequence goes on from CM038555.1 coordinate 33,831,732, forward strand.
TCTTGATATATGGTCAAATGCACTTTCTTATACATCTTTCTCAAGTCCTTCAAGGTATTTCTTTTGTTAGGATCATAATGGTATTATGGGGGAATGAATTAGTATTATAATAAATTTTAATTGATTTAACAATTCAATCAATAAATCTGTATTTCCAATGAATGAAGATTCAACAAAAATATAAGTAAGCTTTATGAGTAAAATAAATTAGTGAAGAATAATAAATCAAAACCAAAAGAAGTAATGCAAATTGATTTACAATAGTTCGATCTTTCTGACTTATGTTCACTCCTGATTCAACAAAAATACAACACTTTGTTTGAACCTTTGATGCATCGTCCTTTTCTTTGACATATTACTCGATCTATCGACCTCTCGATTTTCTCATGACATCTGATCTTTTAGTGTATAACAAGAAGTCCAATTTTTGTCACATCGACCAATCATCTGACTTGACATCTAATTTTCGATATAATAATTTTCTAGCACAACATTTAATTCTCTTACTTCGACAATTTGCTCTTCGATATTTTGAGTTTGTGATCGAAGTATTTTCTGCATCACTTATCTCAAAAGCATATTAGTCTATAAACTCATCAATTGACTTTATTATCAAGATTTAGGATTCAGCAATCTTTTCATTTTTGATGATGATGACCAATTGATGACGGAGTTTTAACTAAGCTCCCCCAATCTATATACCATTTTGAAATATAATGAACTCGAATTCATAAAAATAATAACTTTTTAGTGTTAGTTTTTGAATTTAAGTTGAAATAATTTTAATCATAAATCTTAATATTTTTTAATAATAATCATTGCAAAAGTCATCATTACAATTTTAACCTTTCGATGCTAGTATTTAAATTTAAGTTGAAATAATTTTAATAATAAATCTTAGTGACTTTCAATAATAATCATTGCAAAAATCATATGCATAATTTAGTTAAAATATCAAAATAATCATTGCACAAAACATATGCATAATTTTAATTAAAATATCAAAATAATCATTGCACAAAACATATGCATAATTTTAATTAAAATCTAAGACATTATCATCGTCATAAGTTAAAACATCATAATTATCATATCATCAAAAAGTAAAGACTACTTGTGTCCCTTTACCATCATAAAAAAGGAGAAATATACAAGCTACATGAGTAGTGGTAATCCAAAATTTTTAAATAGAGTACAAAATGTGCATCAAAAGTGTCAAGATGCTGGTAAATCTATTGTATCTCAGTCAAAATTTGGTCTTGATGAAGCTCAATACGTCTAGTCGTGCTGCTATGGAATCAGAAGATAAAGAGAATGCTAGATCCACTAGAGATGTCCCCTCAAAGGGACTAGTAGGAGGAGAATGATTGTCCCTATGTATAAATGTTTCTAGTTTAAGATTAGGTGGAGAATGATCATTTCTTCTACGTCATATAGTCCACATTACAGTGTATCTTAATCTTCTTAATATGTGTCTATTAAAGATATTGAATCTATCTAGTTTCATAATTTCTTCATATAGTGGGATGGCTATGTCGTAGCTATGTAGTAGTCTAGTAATCAGATTATCATATGGAAGTATCATATTCTTCTTAGTTATATCAATCATGTTCTGTCATATCATATATCTAAAGCAATAATCATGTCTTATCATAATCCAATTCATGATGCCTATTTCCAGAGTATTAACTTCATCAAGATTCACTCATTCATGTTTAACATGCCTAATTCTCTTATAATAAAATAAAATTATTTCTCACTCAATGGTTTAGTTTATGAATACTAAATAGAATTCTTTAACAACCAAATTATACTAGTATTGTCACACTTTATAAGGATATTTTTTAGGTAAATTTTATAATCTTCTAAAGTATTTTTCATCTAAATTATTTGTGCACACCATTTACCTGTCACAACATAGTCAACTTCGACTATAAATAATACGATAGAGTTTTGCTTCATAAAGACCAAAAAATAAGTACATAATCTAAGAAATAACAAGTTCCACAAGTACTTTTTCTATCTATTATATATCCTGCTAAATTAGCATCAACAAAAGCAATCAAATCAAAATTAGATTTAGAATATCATATCTCATATTAGGAGTTTCTTTTATGTACCTAAAAATTCTTTTGACTACTTTACATTGGGATTATTTAGGATTGAACTAGAATCTTACACAAAGCCCAACACTAAATGTTATATTAGGTCTCGTTGCAGTAAGATGTAATCAACTACCTATAATATCTCTATAAGTTCAAAACATTCTCCTCCATTGTACATATCAAATATAGTATAAATGATTTTTAGTGTGTTAATAGCCTTAGCACTAACCTTAGAAAACTGTTTTAATAAATCCAAAGTATACTTATAGTAAAAATTTTATTATTTAGTTGCTTAGTTTATAATCCTAAGAAAAATATCAATTCAACCATCAAACTCAATTCAAATTTTTGGCTCATATTCTTGGCAAATGATTTACACAAAGATTTATTTACAAAATAAAAAATAATATCATCAACATAAATTTGAATAATAAAAAAATTATTTTTAAAATATTTAATAAATAATATAGTGTCGACCTTACCTTTTTAAAAATTTAATTTGAATAAAAAAGGAGCTAAGTCTCTCATACCAAGCCATAGGGGCTTGTTTTAATCCATAAAGAGCCTTAGATAATTTATAAATATGATTTAGAAAAAAATTATTTTCAAATCCGGTCGTTGCTCAATAAATTTTTTTCAAAAATAAAACCATTAAGAAAAGTACTTTTGATATCATTTTGAAATAATTTAAAATTTTTAAAATATACATACGCAAGGAGTAACTTTATGGCTTCAAGCTTAATCACAAGAGCAAAGGTTTCTTCGTAGCCTATACCCTTTCTTGGTTGAAACCATTGACCACTGATCCATATTTCAAACCATGACACCTTGCTTATTCATAAACACCCATTTAGTGTCAATCACAAGATGATCACTAGGTATAGGAACAAGTATCCAAACTTTATTTCTTTCATATTAATTGAACTCTTCATGTATCACCGAGACCCATGACTCATCTTTTAGAGTATTATCCATAATTTGAGATAAAAAAAGGTAACATTTGCATAAATATTTTTAATAAAAAATAAGTTTGAATACCTTTTGATATATATCCAATAATTAGCTTCTTAGGATATGCATCTAAATAAAGTTTACAATTTTGACCTGACCGCCCGATACGGGCGATACATACCGGTTCGTCAGGTTGCCAATACGCGGACCGCCCGCTACCGACGGTTCCACCAAAAATCAATCGTTGACGGTTGATTTCGACCATCGATGGCTGATTGAGGGAGAAATTGACCATCGACAATCGATTTCAACCGTCGGTAGTCAATGAAAGAGAAATCGATCGTCGGCGATCGATTAAGGGAGAAATCGATTATCGATGGTCGATTGAGGGAGAAAACGGTACCTATTTCCCTGTGCCATCCTCGTCGGTGCGCCATCATTGCCCGCCGGTCGCCAACACCCACGCGCCATCATCGCCCGCGAGTCGATGGTGCTTTTTCTCCCGCGCAAAGAGACGGAACGTCTCCTCTCGCAGGGAGAAAGGTCGAGACGACATCGCCCATTTTCCTTTTTTATTAATATTTTTATATATTTAATATTATATTATAAAATATTTATATTATATTTTAATATATTAGGCTGTATGCATAGTGTGTACCGCCCAGTACCGGTACAGACTGGTAAGTCAAACGTTTCATCTACATACTTCCATTTCTTGTATAAAGTTTCTTTTGAAGTAGATATATCCAAGTTGCTATGGAGAGGAGAAATCTCATTCAAAATCAATTTATCAAATTCAAAATCATCATCAAAATTATTTTTTTAATCTAAAAATTTATTTAAAATAATATGAATAGATTCTTCAATAACTAAGGATCTCTTATTGAATACTCGATAAGCTTTAAAGATGGAGAAATATCTAAGAAAAATAGATTCATCGAATTTTATATCAAATTTTCCTAACACATCCCTTTCATTTATAATAATATATTTATGTCTAAAAACTCTGAAATATGAAGAAATCATAAAATCTTTTTTATTTTAAACTTATTTATAAAATTTAAGAAAATATTTAAGATAATCATTTTTTATGTCAAGAAGTATGTCCAAGTATATCTAGTGTAATCATCAACAATCACAAAAGTATATTTCATATCTCCTAGACTTCTAATATCAATAGGTATAATAAATCCATATAAGTTTGATCGATAAATCCATATTAGAAATGTGATTCACCAAAAATACGAATAAGCTTTATGAGTGAAGAAAATTAGTAAGCAATAACAAGTCAAAAGTAAAAAAATGTAATATAAATCAATTTATAGTGGTTCGATCTTCCCCACCTACGTCCACTCCTGATTTCTCTTCTTTCGAGGCCACCGACTTTACTACCAATCTTTTTTTCAATGGCTGAAGATCATCTATCCTTGTTACAACTTTTCTTCTTTTAATAAGCTTAGAAGCGAACTTCCACACTCACTCTTTTATAGGATCTCTCACCTTCTACAACTTAAAATTACCTCTAAACTTAAAAAAGAGAACGAGACTAAAACAATGCTCAAAGAGAGATCTACAACCCTTCACAAACTCATAATTTGATGCTCTATCAACCAAGCCTTAGTGAAGTATTTATAGGCCTCAAAATAGAGCCAAAAAATTTAAATCTCTAAAAATTTTAGGGTACAAGTGGTACTACCTCTGACAACTAGTGGTACTACCACTAACAACCGTCGATACTATCACTGTAACTTTTCACACCATAATTTTAGACTTTGGGTAATACCACCATTAAAATTTATACATTATGGGTGGTACCACCAAGCAATGTTTATGCTTGTCAGCTAACTTTGTTGGTACCATCGCTTGGGCCTAACAGTGCCACTACCCAAGCCTACTCAAGGCCACTGTTTTAGCCTTCTAATGGGCCTAATTTAGCCTAGGTCTAAGCCCGTTAGCTTTCTCAACAAGTTGGTATAATTTTGGCTCAATACCAATATAATTTAACCCAGAAAAACCTCAATCAAGACTTTAACAATCTAACAACATATCCGACACAATTACAAAGCTTTCAACATATTGTATGTTATTCCGAAATGTCATATGATCTTCCAACACTTCATTCAAACCTTCGACATATCATCCTTTCTTTTAGCATATTATCTGATCTATTAGCATATTGACTTTCTCACAACATTGGATCTTTTAATATAATACTTAATCCTTTTGACACAATGCTCAAACTTATAATATGAACTTAGTCTTTGGGACGTCGACCAATCCTTCGACTCGATATCTAATTTTCAACATGGTACTTTTTTGGTACAATGTCTGATTCTCTTACTTCAAGAATTTGCTCTTTTATGATTCAAGTCTATGATCGAAGTATTTCCTACATCATTTATCTTAAACGCATATTAGTCCATAAACTTATCGATTGATTTTATCATCAAAATTCAAGATTATTACATGTGTAGCGGAAGAAATAAAATAAAATAGGTTTTCTATGTATATTAAATCATCATGTAAATATTAGTGCATGAAAATTCATAAAAATAAAAACTATGATATGTGAGAAATTGATTACCTAGGGAGATCATATATCCCTAAAAATTCATATTCAGATAGAGAGGATAAAGAAGGTCAAGCATCCTCCTCTCTAGTTATATCCATATGATGGATCTTACAGTGATGCTCCACCAATCACAGCCCAAAAGGTCACAACTCTTGTGCAGAGGGAGAGAGAACAGGAGAGGGGAGGGGGGGCGGCAAAGGTGCAGCCTATCACTAATGTGTCACCCTTGTCTCCTATTTCTAGAGAGTCACCCAAAAACTCTAATCGATCTTACCTTAATGGGTATTGGATCTCTATCCAATAATCTCAATTGGCTTCTAGTTAGACCTCATACAAGGAGTCCATCAATGTTCAGTTTCATCCAATGAGACTAGGAGCTAATTAGATAACTTATACACAATCCTCTACTCGTTGAGACATTCATCATATGTGTATGACCCTCTAGGCCAAATACCAAGCTGGTTATAAGTCCTACCTGTTAGAACTCCTTCTTACTAAGTGAATTATTTTCTCATAATAATTCACTCGACTCATTGACTATGAATGTACTATGTCACTATGTCACTATGTCATAGTCTCCAAATAGTATAGGGGATCCTATCCATTGGACCTTCTGTGAACAAGTCTCTCATCCATATAATATCTTAGAAATTGTTATTAGGCCTATTACTATCAGGCCTCATACAAAATCCATCTAAGTCTCGCTCGAATCGTCTTCTCCCGGATAACTCATTCTCTCTCAATTTGAATGACCATGGCCGAGGATTTGTTTAGGTGATAATATATGGGATAATCCTCTCGCAATACCGAGAGTATATAATCATCTATTGATACATAATTGCCTTCGTAAAATTGGCTAACAATTCCCATAACTGGCTATACCAGATATGGAACTTTCCAAACCTATAAGTCTGATGTCAAAGAAAGGAGTACTCAAATAAGACATCCTTAGTATCCCAAGTCTAATGATTAAACACACAACTGAGACTATAAAATTATTGTCTGATAATAAGTATCATTAACCATCCATCATTATATAAGCGGATCAATCAGTAAACTTATTTTTTAATAAATATTTATATTGTACCCTTAGTGTCCCCACATAAGTGGCTATGAAACCAGTCGCCTCCATTATATAGATAGGTATATAGTACACTAGCCTGTCTTATTATCTCGATGTCCCTCTTGAGTAACCTATGACCAGAATTATTTAGGATATATGTTTAAAAGTGAATCAGTCTTATTATCGTGATCTAATCATAATCTGATTCTCATTACATAGAACTAAGGAGATCATTATATATACAACATATAATATAATATAAGTATATGCCAATAATAATCATAAGCAAAAAGATCACGCAATATGTCACACGTGTCATTACTCACATGATTAGCTTACAGGATACCTATAACTAGCAATCTCTCATTTGACCTGAAGTCAATCACATATGTGTTTGATCCCTATCAAACCCTTATAAAGCACAAATACGGTCTAAGCTAATGGCTTTGTTAGTAGATTTGTAATATTATTTTCGGATGGAACTATTTTCATTGTTATATCTTTATAGGCTACGATCTCTTTAATCAGTTAGAACCTCTTTATAACACTTATGATGAGACTTGGGTTTCATTCTTAGAGCTATCGCCCCATTGCTATCGCTATATATGGGAATTAATACCTTGTTGCTCATTGTACTCCCAAATCTGTGATGAACTTCTTCATCCAGACCCCTTCCTTTGCTAATTCTACTATAACAATGTACTTTGCCTCTGTGGTCGAGTCAGTAATAGTATCTTGCTTGGAATTCTTCTAGCTTACTACTTCTTTATTCAAGGTAAAGACATATCTTGATTTTTACTTGCTATTATCAATGTTGGACTGGAAATTCAAGTCCCAGTAGCCCTCAACCTAGAGGCTACCTCCTCCATATACTAGTAAAATATCCTTAGTCATTCTCAACTACTTAAGGATACACTTTATTGACTTCTAGTGTTCTAAACCTGGATCCGTCTGATATCTATTTGTGACACTTAAAGCATGCGTTATATTAGGCCTGGTACATAGTATAACATGCATGATAGACCCTATCGCTGAGGTATAGGGTATTCTATCCATGTTTGTCCTTTCTTCAAGAGTCTTTGGTGACACATTCCTATAAAGTGATATTCCATATCTCATCGATATAATACCTCTCTTAGAATTTTTCATGTCAAACTTTTTGATAATAGAGTATATGTACCTAGATTGGGACAAGTCAAGCATTCTCTTGGATCTATCTTTATAGATCCAAATCCTTAAAATGTAGGATGTTTTTCCTAAGTCCTTCATGAAGAAGTTTCTAGATAGCCAAGCCTTAATTGTGGAGAGCATTCCTACATCATTCCCAATGATTAGGATGTTATTCACATACAACACCAAGAAGATGATAGCGCTCCACTTACCTTCATGTATATACAATGCTTATTTGCATTTTTAACAAGGTCATAAGATCTTATTATCTCATCAAATCTTATGTTCCAACTTTGGGAAGCTTGCTTCAGTCTATAGATGGACTTGAGCAACCTGAACACCTTATCTAGACTCTCTTTGGATACGAATCCCTCTGGATGTATCATATATACCTCCTCAAGATTGTTGTTGGGGAATGTAATTTTCACATTCATCTATCATATCTCATAATTATAGTGTGTTATAATGGCCAAGAGAATTCTAATGTATTTTAGTATGGCTACAGGTGAGAATGTCTCATCATAGTCAACTTCTTGCCTTTGACGATATCTTTTGGCTATCAGCCTTGCCTTATAGGTCTTCACCTTTCCATCTACTCTAATCTTCTTCTTAAAGATCCACTTGCAGTCGGTAAGTATGATACCCTCAGGTGCATCCATAAGGTTTCAAACCTTATTTAAGTATATGGAACCCATCTTAGAATTCATGGCTTCTTACCACTTCCCGAAGTCTATACTCATTGCCTCATCATAGGTCTAAGGATCAACATCCTGAGTGTCTTCTCCACTAATATATCCCACATATCTTTCAAGATGATGAGATACTCTACATAAAGTTAAACTTGTGTACTATGTACCTGAACAGACTCGGTGAATTAGATTCTCCAACCTTACTCAACTCTATCTCACTCCCACTATTTCTAATAAGAACGTGTTCCTTCTTAAGGAACATAGCTCTCTTAGCAATAAAGTTTGGTCCTCGGGATGATAGAAATAATACCTATAAGTTTCCTTGGGGTATCCCATGAACTTCCACTGTTCTATCCTTGATTCTAATTTATCAGGGTTGTATCTCCTAACATGGGAAGGGCAGCCCCAAATCTTAATAACCATAAGATCAGACGTTTTTTCTTTTCATATCTCATATAGTGTAAACACTACTAACCTAGATGGAAGTCTATTCAGAATGTAAGATATGGTCTCTATGGAGTATCCCCAAAATAAGATGATTAAGTCAGTGAAACTCATCATGGAGTGCACCATATCTAATAGTTCTCCTTTCTAATACACCATTGAGTTAAGATATATAAGGAGATGTCCATTGGGACAAAATCCTATGGTCCCTGAGGAAATGAGTGAACTCTGTACTAAATTACTCTCCTCCTTGATCTGATCAAAGAATCTTAATACTCTTTCCAATTTGATTTTCTACTTCATTCTTATATTCTCTGAATTACTTAAAGGCCTCGGACTTGTACTTCATCAAGTACACATGTCCATACCTAGAGAAATAATCAGTGAATGTCATAAAGTAGGAGTAACCACTTATAGTCTGAGTCAACATAGGACCACATACATCACTATGTATAAGTTCCAATAACTCAGCGGCTCTCTCTAGTTCTACTAAAAGGAGAGTTGGTCATCTTTCCACGAAAGCAAGGTTCGCAAGTTGCATACGACTCATAGTCGAATGGATCCAAATATCCATCTATGGCAACTTTTGAATCATTCCCTCATGGATATGACCTAGTCTACAATGCCATAGGTATGCCTCGTTCACCTCGTTTCGTTTCTTCTTTGATGTATTTACATTCATAATATTTAAAGAAGTGTCTAACATATATAAGTCATTAATCAAGATTTCTCTTGTGATGATCTCATCATCCAAAATTATTGAATAACTATTATTCTCAAAACTGGTCTATATCCATTAACTATTAAATAAAAAATAAAAATAATAATTTTAATAATTAATGGAATATAATAGCATACATCTAATGCAATAATAGCTCCACTAGGCAAATGTAGGGTGACTTTCCCAATGGCAACTGCAGTAACTCTTGCACCATTGTGTATCTTGAGGTCCATCTCATCTCTCGCCGGACTCCTAGGCCTTCCAGAACCTATAATGAATTAGATATATAATATGCACTCTTGATAGCCAAGCACGTCTTTGCCGTAGTGGAAGCACTGACCTTTGTCCTTGGCTAGGTCTTTCTTGACAACCTTTGTCTTACCTGATTTGCCCTTACCCATGCCCTTCTTAAAGGTCTTATTAGCCTTCTTTTTCTTATTGGTCTCACCAATATAGAAAACTAGCTTCTCTTTCTTAATGGTACTTCAGCTTCCCTCAACATATTGAGGAGCTCAAGTCGAGTCACCGCAAACTTGCTCATATTGAAGTTAATGATGAATTATAAAAAAGAATCTGGCAGGGACTAAAGTATAAGATCAACACACAGGTTATCTTATAGGATTGTTCCTAGACCTGTGACTTTCTCGATCCACTCTATCATATTTAGGACATAGTTATGAACCGATGCCCCTTCTGTCATTCTGGCTTGGAAGAGACTCCTGGATATCTCATATCTTTGAGTTTTCCTCTGTTCCTTAAACAATTGGTAAAGATGAAGAATGATGGAATTGGCATCCATATTCTCATATTGCTTCTATAACTCAGGAGTTATCGAGGCTAACATATAATACTTTGGTAAGGTGGAGTTGTCTATATACTACGTACAACAAGCGATCTCATCCTCACTTGCCCCTTCCTCCGGCATGGGCAGAATCATATTAAGGATGTATACAATTTTCTTCATCATAAGAATAATTCTTAAATTGTGAAACCAATTCATGTAGTTTAGACTAATGAGATAGTTGGCATAAGTATGCCATGTTGGGGGTTTGCGAGCGATATGTTTTTGACAACCAAGATATAGATTTTATAGGAAAATAATTAAGATGTGGACATATATCTTAATATACTCCCACAATTTTTCTAACGAATCATACGACAACCTCGAGAGACTCGACCAGTTGCACTAAGCCCAAAAAGGTAGGCAACTCTTGCCAATCATAACTCCTTGTGATTCTTGTTATGTTTGGCCTTTGAATCATCATGGTCGCAACTACTCGACCAACCATGAAGTTCAGTTACATCATCACTATCGTTACAAGATTAGTCTAATTTGATAATATACCCTCGAGTTACTCGACTAGACATACTATGTCATTAGGTCATCGATGGCATCTCTATGTCATGGCAAGATCTTGATCACGTAGATAAGTGAGCCTCAAGAGACTTAACCAACTCAACCTATATCATGATTCAATTTCTTCCTATAATGATAAAAGGCTATATGGGTCAGTCTTATTGTCTCATGTTCATCGACTTAATATTATCATAGGAATGGTTTTGTTTATTTTGTATCGGTCTCCTAATATATCGTTTCACACACATAAATATATATATATATATATATATATATATATATATATATATATATATAATCGTATATCATATATGCATGCCACACTAGATGATCATGAATCATCACCTAATGTGATTAGGCCTAAGCTGTGGATATATATATATATATATATATATATATATATATATATATATATATATGTATGTGTGTGTGTGTACGGCGCGTCTTCATGCCCTGTAATTGTCCTTCTCATTGTCGTCAGTTATGTGATCTTGGTGCATCTCCATACATTGTGATCGCTCATCACGACATCGTGGGTCCTACTAACACCTTCATGCTCCTGCTACATCTCTTCATGTAATTATAATATAATCATAAACATGCTCGACAATAAATAAGAAAAAAGGAGACTCGCTAGCCCAATAATAATAATAATAATAATAATCACATTTATACACATCATAGCACATGGCTCATAATCATCTGTCAACATTATATATCAAATATATGCACATCATCATGTAGGACTACTGTATAATAACAATTAATTAAATTATTTAATTAAATTATTTTTTTAATTTTGAGATATGTTTGGAATTTCTAGAATTGTTACGGGTATTTTGACATTCTAAACAAAAGGGTAGTACCTAGAGTTTCTCAAATTTTGAGGGGCAGTATCATCTTTTTGCCACAAGAAAAACCCTAAGCCCTATTCTTGCGATTGCCATCAATACCCCTGTATAGGCGATAGCGCTGCACATCATCGGTGACCACCCCTGCAGCCGGCATCACTTCCCCATCGAACAGGTAGGCGGACTCCGCTGCCCTCGGGTGCGTGGGCGTCATTGCCTTCGGGCAACCCCTCCAATGGGTGGGCGTTGTGTCCACAAGTGGCGCCTCCGTGAGCACTGCTTAGGCGGGCGTTGCCTATGCCCATAGGTGTCGCCCCATATGCGGCCTTGGCCGCCCCCTTCGCCCTCAAGTAGCTTGCCTCTGGGCACAATGTTCGTTGTAAGAACGCATACAACAGTTTACACGATTCAATCTCATCACACGCAGTTAAGAAACTAATCTTTTGCATAAGCAACTTGGTTCTGATACCAATATTGGGAAGCCCAATAGAAGCATCACATGCACAGCAGAGAAACAAAACAAAACAAGTTTCCCACATATATCAAATCATCGTGTAAAAATTGGTGCGTAAAAAATTCACAAAAATAAAAATAGCAATACATGAGAGATTGATTACCTAGGGAGATCGTAATCCCTGAAAATCCAAATTTAGATAGAGAGGATGAAGAAGGTCAAGCATCCTCTTCTTTAGCGGTATCTACACGATGGATCGTTGCAGCAATACTCTTCCAATCGCAGCCCAAAAGCTCATAACTCTTACGCAGAGAGAGAGAGGAGAACAAGAAGGGGTGGCTAAAGGTGTAGCCTATCACTAGTGTATCGCCCTTGCCTCCTATTTATAAAGAGCCACCCAAAAACCCTAATTGATCCTACCTAAGTAGGTATTGGATCTCTATCCAATTACCCACTAATCTTGAATTATTAGATCTTTATCCAATAATCTAAATTGACCTCTAATTAGGCCTTATATAAGGAGCCCATCAATGTTGGGTCTTATCCAATGAGAACAAGGGCTAATTGGATAACTTATATTCAATCATCTACTTGTTGTAACATCAACCATATGTGTGTGACCCTCTAGGCCCAATACCGAGATGGCTGTGAGTCCTACCTGTCAGAACTCCTTCTAACTCAGTGAATTATTATCAAATTATTCACTCGACTTATTGACTATTGACACACTAGGCCACTCTGTCATAGTCCCCAAACGGTACAAGGGATCTTATCCATTGGACCTGTCTATTCTCAGTTTCCATATATCTATAGTCCCTTATACATCTAATATCCCAGAGATCGTATACTGGGCATGGTACTGTTAGGCCTCACAGAATCCATCTGAGTCTCCCTCTAATCAAATTCTCCAAAAGAACTCATTCTCTCTCAACTCGAATGACGCCGACCAAGAATTTGTTTGAGCGATAACACATGGGATATTCCTCTCATAATTTCAAGAGTAGATGATCATATATTGACACTCAATTGCCTTCGTAAGATTGGTTACTAATCCCAATAACTAGTTGTACGAGTTCTTGAACTTTCTAAACTTGTAACTCTGGCGTCAAAAAAAGGAATACTCAAACAAGACATACTTAGTGTCTCAAGTTTAAGGACCAGACATACAACTGAGACTACGGAATCACTGTATGATAATAGGTATCATTAACCTTCCATTATTTTGTAAGTAGATCAATCAGTGAACTCATTCTCCAATAAGCACATGTACTGTACCCTTAGTGTCTCCATACAAGTGGCTATATCAGTCGCCTCCATTATATGTACATATATATAGTACATCGGTCTGTCTGGTTATCTCGATGTCCCTCTCGAGTAACCTATGACCAGGATTATTTAGTGCTAGTGTTTAAAGGTAAATTTGTCTCATTATCGTGATCTCATCATGATCCGATTCTCATTACACAGAACCAAGAACATCATAATATATATATACAATAGATAATATAATATGAGAATATATCAATAATAATCATAAGCAAGAAGATTGCATAGCATATCCACGTGCCCTCATTCTTGAGATTGACTTGTAGGGCACCTATAATCAGCAATAATGACATAATATTAGTCATATAAACTTAGTTCTAATACTACTTTGATAATAAATTAAAAAAATTAGAGAAATAAAGAGGAAGAGTTAAGGGAATATGATGCAAGAGATAAACAGAATTTTATTTCTACTTAATAGACAAGTCCATACACTTTTTCCTGACTCACTATATCTCTACTTGATCATAATAAATCTTATCTATTTATAGAGCCATAGAGTTACAACATTCATTTTTTTATGGTTATATTTATACAATAAATTTTATTGTGTGGTTACTATTTGTCCTTTATTTTCATAACCCATGAATCCGCCTTTAGTGTAACCTCACTCTCTTGTCTCTTAAAATTCCAAACATTTTAATTATTTTTATGCATGGGTTCATGAGAGAGATCTTAGTCCTCCCTTTTAATCAAGTTTATTTATCTTAACCAGCTCTACCTGGTATTCAGTGTGAAAATTAATGCATGCAACAGATTTATGTTGCAATAGCAGCAAAACACCATCCTCTATATACAATTGCAAGGAATTACTGATCAAAATAGCATCCTCTATGGTTAACAAATGTCATTGTTTAGATTGGATCTCAGTAGCATGCCATCACTCATTTAAGAGCCTAGTTGACATTATACATTTCATTGATATGGCTTGTTCCATCTCTTTATTGCATTTTATTGCCTCTTGGTGTTCAGCATAAAAGACAATGACAAGAAGAATCCTTGATGCTTGAGTCAGAAATTTAAGATCTTTCTGAGTTTCTTAATGGTGTACCAGCTGGTGATTCTAACTTGACTAATCTTTACACTTCTTTAAACGAAGCACTATTTGGCTATGAATTTACTGAGTTATCATATATGATACACAGGTTCTGCAGGCACCACTTATTCAGGGGACAATTGTGAGTTTTATTGTATTGGTTCTGATAGAATGAAGTTGACAAGAATGTTATTTCTAGTCACATTAGCAACATTATTATTGCTCCAACTCATCTTTCCAATAGACTGCAGCTAATTTGTAAAAAAGAAGTCATACATGGTCAGTCTTGGAAGCCAATCTGAACAATGATAAAGGAAAAGAAATTATGTTATGGTAGGTGATGCTAATTTAAGTTAACACTCTGAAGAAACTTAGCAAGCAGTATAAATTATTCTTCCTAATGATTTTTGCAAAGATATTCTGTTCCAGTCCAACTAAGCTTCAGTTGAAAAGGGGAATAGAGCAATCAAAGAAAGCAAATAAGCTGAATGAAATAAGGTTGCTTGTACAGCTAAATGTTGGTCAATCATTTCTAGATTCCACCAACATGAACAATGTTCATCAACAGTCGAGACAGGTTTGAGATACAAATGACAAACATAGAAGAGACCTTTAACATAATCTGCAGGGCTTCTCACATGGATGTCTTTGACATGCTTATTTCTCATTAGCTGTTAATCCTGTACAATTACATCAATTAGTAAATGCCTAGACTTAAACTACCAAATCAAGTTTATTGGAAGATGCAAAGAACAGAATTATTGTATCAAATGGAAGATTACCCTACGTTCTCCTAACTCGATGTGCATGTAGGCTTTCGAGGTGGAAGTTGATGATGAGGTGTCCGCTGCAGCGTAGATCATCAACGTGAAATTATGAAGAAAGATAACACTGAGCTGTAAATGGTTTGCCATCACTGGAAGTGGTGGGATTTAGTTGTCTTTCAGTGATTCTGATTGAATGATAAGCAACTCATTAGTCGACATACCTTTAACTTGGGCTTCAGGGATTCAGTTGCAGTTTTTGTCTTTGAACTTGTTCCTGCCTTTTAAATTGAAAAAAAAAAGAAAAAACAATTGAAAAGTGAGCTAAAGTTTGACATTTTATCACATTTTGTTCTACATAATATTAAAAAAATGATTCTGATTATCAATGGATTAGGATCTTGTACCACGATTTACAATTTCAGTTATTGGACCTGTGCCGGTCCATGGCTAGATCAACCGGTACATTGTCCAATACAATGTATTTTACCCTCCAATACAATGTATTGTTAGACTGACTCATACTAACAATCAGTTTTGAAATCCATGTCCAATACATTGTATTTTACCCTCGGTTGCTAAGAGCAATTCACTGCCTTAGACTGACTTATTCTATTAATTCTCTAAAAGCTTTTACTGACATAAGGAACAGTACAGAGCATATTAACCCAATTTTTTTCCTCCTATTATATCAGACTAGAATCAGTTCGACGCATTTAAGGTAAATTCAATAGGCTTACCATGCCAAGGACCCAGTCAGCAGAATCAAAGTAGGCTCTTTCATGGTCCTGTAACCAGAAAAAATAGAACAAATGACATGGATCAATTACTTCAACAAGTAGTCTTGTCTGTTTTCAGCAAACAACTTCACTTTGTCAGCAATCTACAATCGGTTTCTGCAGTAGAATTGTGATTTGTACCATCTTCATATAATGCTAGAAGACTTTTTCCTTGTCCTCAGGAGCCAGAATAAATGGTGGTGCTATTATTAAAACTATTTATGTGATCACAAAGTAAAGATGCTTATCCTCAAGTTTAAGTTTGGATAGAAACTAAATAAGTTAAAAGTATGCTGACCTTTGAAATCAGTTGCTTTTTAGGCACAATGCTTCCATACTTATTTCCCACCTTTACCTGGAATTAAGCAAATATCTGAATTCTTAGCAGCGAGTGATACACAATAGGAAATGGAAACATATATTCTCGAATTAAAATATTTTATAAAAATGCAAATGTTTTTCTCAATTCTCAGAGAAAAAAAATGTTATGACCATAAGAAACAAGGAGAAGATAATTGTGACAAAAAAAAAATTGATGGCATAACTGAACTGATGTAATGTTTATGGTCTTCATTGGCAACTCCATATGATAGAGGTGGAAAATCTTAGTGGTCCATAGGTTCCTTTCACCCCAATAAGTTGTGATGATTTGATTAGGATGTCTCACCTACCGAAAGCAAAAAAAAAAAAAAAAAAAGCAATAGCAAAAATCAAAACAGTGCCTACAGTGGATGTTTGGGCAGCTGAAGAAACTGCTGAAATGAGTTCAAGGTCTAAAGGAGTAAACTTTAATTCAGGGAAGACAGAAATCATTTTACAGGAGTTGATTTCTCACTTTTATTTGATCCAAATAGACTTTTGTTTCAAGATAAGTAAACAATTAATCAAAAAGAACTTCTGAAATATTTTCTGACAGAGTAATTTTGCCTATGCAAGCTTGTGCCAAACCTAAGTTTATCCAAAGTCACTGGAAGAAGTCCTTATATCTCTTTTAAATGAAGGAACTCCATAAAAGGGTTCGTTTGTGTACTTAATGCTGAAGTGTTTCTCAAGAATCATTTTGAAGGGTAAAGTTCAGATACTTAATTGGTTGATATGCACCGAGATAAATAAGACTGCAATGCTACTTTATCTTTCTTTACATCAATTCTACTTAAAATGGCCTGTTGAGTCAATGCCTACATTATAAACCATGCTCCATACACATAAATTGAAAGTATAATTTCCCTCTAAATCATTTAAAAATTTCACAAGAGTGAACCAGAAACCTGAAGATAAGTCAGACAATCCCTCTATCTCAATTGGAATTTAGACGGAACACTAACATCAATCCTCTAATTCTTTATTGCACATCCTCATCAAAGAATATTAACACGAGACTGTAGTGTTTTCCACAAAGCTGAAAGATTATACACTCCAAACTAGTGGAGTTCAGGAAAAACTTTGTTTTTTTTTGGAGGAACTAGAAAGATGTCTTCTGCATCCCTATCCAATTATCACTAGAACCTTTAATCAAGAACAGAAAAGGTTTTAAATATAAAGAAACTTATATTATGTGCTAGTTGTGTTAAGTGAGACCAACAAGTGTTTACCTCTTCACCTTGGGAGGCAAAATTCCCCTCATTACTGCCTGCCATATCCCTTCCTTCTCTCTCTGCATAAAAAGGCTGAGCGATTTAGTGTTGACATCATGAGACAAACGAAAGTTGAAACATACCTAGCTAACTACATCGATCTTACTTGGATCGAGAGTAGAGCAATGAAATCTTGAAAGAAGATGCAAGTGTTGGCCAAATGGGAGGATGAGTCCAACGAGAACACTTTGAGGCTTCAAGAAATAGTTGGAAAGAAATGAAGTGTGAAGACAAATGGACGCATAAAGAACATATTTTAGCTTTGTGGGTAGGAAGATTAAAAAGGAGAAGTTTGAGTTGGATGTGATAAATGATGAGGGAAAAATGACAAAATTGTGAGATCCCGTTGAAGTTTGTGGTTCTGTAGTTGGCTCATGTCACTTTTGCTCACATTATCTCACACTCAGCCGACACCCCTTTCCACTCTCCCAACCTTTGGGTTTTATTGCCTTTGGATTTGCTTACTTTTATCTCATCTTTTTCTCCTCCCACATTGCCTATCTTTTACATCGTCACTTTTCTTTTTATTTTTTTTTTTTCTTCTCCTTTATCGTTTAGCCTTATGACTATTCCTCTATATCTATTCGTGCGTGGACGATGTTTACTGTAGATAGCATCAAAGATATGGTCCCTCGTGGGCGAAAATTGCATGAGGGTTATGAACACGACCGACTATTTTGGATATCCTTTGTGAGCGATCATTTTAAAGCTTGTTAAGTTATTCTTTATGATAATAAAGAGTCACTAAATGTTACTTAGGTGTTGCGACAATGATAGCTTGTCCACTCATCCGTCGATAAACTTTGTTTTTTAACACTTGGGAATACATGTCATTTTAAGTGTCATAATTTAGGTAAAATTAACTAATTATATGATAAGTAGTAGTGTGTCTATAGTGATGACATAAAAGAAGAATTTAAAGAAAACAAAATGAGCTATTAGACTTATCCAATAAAGTTTATCAAAAAGGAAGACCTAAGGTAGTGTTTGTGGGGGGGGGGGGGGGGATGTTGTCACAAAACAAAAAACAAGGTCGTGGCTTATTTTTCATGTCATTGAGTCTCCTCATTACTGGTCGCAGAGTGGAAAGCAATATAGTTTGGTGCAGTAAGCATGGAAAATATTAGAGTCAGATGATGGCATTCTCAACATATTTGTCATGACTAATAATCGTATCTCACTGTCTTACCGATCGAAAGCTGATTTGACAATGTTGTCTTAAGCAAACAAATCCAAAGGAATGAAAAGTTTTGGCATATAATAATAGCAACAAGAAACCACTTGCAGATATTATAGAAGTAGAAACTAAAATCAACTCTTATTTATTTGACACAAATAAAGAATGAAGTAAGGCACGTAGTTCAATCTCCAAAGAATCAGAAGAATTGAATTGATAGTTTGCAACTTCTTATCAATTTATCTGGAACAAGTTCATTAAGAATTGAACTGGTCTCAACATCACTTTGTTTAACTTTCATTAAAATTTATGATCCTGCTTGTTTAAAAATAACTTATTTCTACTTCCCTAGAAATAATTATATTTATCAATATATGTTGCACCACTCACTTTATGAACGCACACTTTCTTTCAGGAAAAGAAATTTCCGAAATCCATAATTAAACATTTACGGAAATAAAAGCCACCATTTGTAATATGTCTCTAGAAAGTATATATTATAAAATAAAATTTATGCTTTTATTTAATAAAATCTATTTTTTTTATGAAAATCTGTTCTCCGGCACAATCATTGCGTAAAAAACCAAAAACAAACAAAAAGTGTGATCTAACGACAATTATACTCTCTCTCTGCCAGTCTTTTACCATCCCAAAAATATAAAGATATATATAAAATACCTCTATCTCCATTACCGGACCGATGTCAACCCAATCAATCATCTTTATTTATTTTTTTGACTTACTAGTTTCATTTTTGTATGGGTAGTTAGATCCCATGTTTCTTCGAGTTATCTTTATTTATTTTTACTATTAGACTATCAATCCATCTAAACTAAAGGAAAGCGCAAACGAAAAAACCTCACACCTTAGTGTTTTAGTTGTTTCTGTCCGAATTGTTTGCTTCTTTCTTTTATGGTTGCATGTGATCAAAGCCCACTATAGAAACATATAATGGAATCCAAATCTCTATTGCTCACAGAGAACGAGTAGTGTAAGAGAAGAGAGGGGCACTCTGGAAACCCGTAGGTAAGCTCTCCTGTCTGCTTACTCCTCACATACTACCAGGCTTGTGCCCCGTACTAGCTATAATAGAATCCGGTAACACCTCGTGATTCTTCCCGAGAATCTGAATTCACCTCTAAAATAAGAGACAAACAACTACTGGGCGGTTAGTTGTGAACAGTTTTTCCTTTTTGTAATTCCAAATTTGGTTAATTAATAATAATAGTGGCATGTCTTCGGCCATAAAACCCTGTCTAGCCCTACCTACTATAACAACACCCCAATTTGTACTGTACCTCTTGCTCCTCTCTGCTAACTGAATTAGGATAAGAATGAAGGTATAACTAATGCTTATTTTGTGAAGGTATACTGTACCTCTTGTTCGTTAAGAAAATCATAGAATAAAGACTCAAATTTAATATTATATCTCTTGTCATACAATACAATTGACTAATGCTTATTTTTTAATTTATCAAATTCATTAGAGATAACTACTTGATCCTTTTTTTTCTAGTAATTTATATTTCTTACTAATCTTTTTCATCAAACAAATCATGAAATACATTAAACAATTCATCATAAGATAATAATGTTTTAGAAGAGTCACATACCTCATCATTAAAGTCCATCAGTGCGTAGTTTACCCCTTCATCTTTGTTGATTTGCTCTTTATTCTCTGATGCACTTGATTTATCCCAAGTTATCTTAAATACTTTCTTCTTCTTTTGGGTTAGCAATTTCTTTTTCGGTTATGGATACTTATCTTTGATGTGCCCTAACTTTTTACATTCATAACATATTACAGTATTTTTTTTAGTTTATTTTCATAAATTTTTTAAGTTCTATGTCATTATCATCATCACTTGAGCGTTCCCTTGAGGAATCTTCTTTGGTTCTAAATGTAATATATTTTTGATTCTCTAGAAAGTTTTTCTCTTATTTGTTATATTCTTTACAAGTCATTTCATAGGTCATTAAAGGCCCTATGAGTTTTTTAATAGGAAAATTGTTCAAATCCTTTGACTCTTGGATATATATTACTTTTGAATCCCAATAATTCAAAAGAGATCTTAAAATTTTATTTACTAGTTCAAGGTTAGTATAAGATATACCAAGAGCTTTCAAACCATTAACAACATCCATAAAATGGGTGTATACTAATGGTTTCGGTTGCCTTCATTTTAAATAGTTCAGAACTATGTACTAAGAGATTATTTTTATTCCTTTACTCTACTTATGATATGAGTAAAAATGTCATATGTAATGTCATAAGTAGAAATATGATTAAACTCATTAAACAAAATGTTTATAGCTTTAGTGTTCAAAGAAAATATTTTCTTTTTAAAATCATTCTAATCATTCATTAGATTAGAAAATTTTTTAAAACCATTTTCAATGATATTCTATAAATCAAAATCAAAGAAAATTAAAAAAAAATATTCGTGTTTTCCAGTAAGTGTAGTTCATCCCATTGAGCATAGGAGGACGAATGATAGTGTAACCATCGTGATTGCCAGAAAAAGCCATTAAGACTCACTTGGATGTTAATACAATTGAGAGAACTTGGCTTTGATAAGTGTAGTTCATCCCATTGAGCATAGGAGGATGAATGTTAGTGTAACCATCATGATTGCTAGAAAAAGTCATTAAGACTCACTTGGATGTTAATACAATTGAGAGAACTTGGCTCTGATACTAACTGTTATGATCGTAATGACATTATGAGAGGTGGGGGGTGGGGTGTGATTAGTGCTTACCAAAAAAGGATCCGATCATTCGAACAAGAACATAAATTAGAAATCCATTTAACTTGAAAGTGTGAGTAAAGTAGTGAGTAAATTAAATCAGTAAGCAAATAAAAAGTAAGAAGAGAATGCAAACCAATTTATAGTGGTTCGGTCATCTTGGCCTACATCCACTCCTGATTCCTCTTATCTCAAGGCTATCAGCTTTCACTACTGATTTTCTTTCCAACGGACGAAGATCAATTACTCTTACAACCCTTTCTCCTTATCTCCTTTTACCATGCTCAAGAGAGAACCTTTACAAACTCTTTATTACAAGACCTTAACCATCCTTAGAATGATAATTAAACTTGAGGAGAAAGAGACTCAAACATAAAGAGTGTACAACACTTTTATCTCAAGGTTTCTATCACTTTTTCATCTCTTTTTTATTTTTTCGCAAGCAAGAATGGGTGAGGTATTTATAGATCCTCAATGGCTTCAAAATTAGAGTCAAAATTTTAAATCTCCATTTTTTAGGGTAGGGTAGTACCACCAGCGGAATCTTTGAAAAAGCACATAATAGTGCTTTCTGTAGCCTTGGTGGTACCACTACCTAGGTCAGTAAATTTACCTCTCATCAGGCCAAATCTAACCCTAGTTTAGGCCCAATGGCCCCAAATTAAGTTGGCATAGTTTCGACCCAATATTAGCTTAATTCGACTCTAAACAACTATGATTAAGACTAAACCACTCAATCATAAATCCAATATAATCAAGAAATCAACATGTTGTCCAGCATTTTGTCATATCATCTGATTATCCGATACTTCATCTGAACCTCCAACACATCATCTTTTTCTTTGGTGTATCGCCCGATCCATCGACATGTTAACTTCTTGTAACATCTGATCTTTTGGCATAATACCCGATTCTTCTGGTCCGATACCCGAATTCATGGCACGAAGTCCATTCTTCGATATGTCGATCAATCTTTTAGCTCAACATCTAATTTTTAACATGATACTCTGCTAGCCTAACGTATGATTTTCCTATTTCAATGATTTACATGTGATAGTTCGTGTCCATGATCGAAGTATTTTCTACGTCACTTGTCTTAAAAGTATATTAGTTTATACATTCATCAATTGATTTTATCATCAAAATTCGAAGTTCAATATATAGACCTTAAAAAACTTTAAGAATAGAGCCAAAATTCAAATCCTCATAAATTTCAGGGTACTAGTGGCACTACCGCTTGTACCAAACAGTACTACCATTGGAACAGGGCTAGGATTCTTGGCTCTAGTGGTACCACCATCGATCTGGGCGATACCACTATTGGCACTACCAAAAAAGCATAAACAATACATTTCGGCTCTCACTTGAGCTTGGTGGTACCACTGCCCAAGCTTGCTTTAGGTCACTTAGGCTATTGGTTTGGCCTTTTAACAAGCCCTAGTTTAAGCCTAATGAGTTTCTTGATAAATTGGTATGATTTTAACCCAAATAATAGCTCAATTTAACCTTGAAAGACCTCGATCAAGATTTTACAAATCCAACCATATATCTGGCATAATTATAAAGCATTCAACATGTTGTCCAGCCTTTTTGCATATCATCGATCATCTAACATCGTCCAAGCCTCCAGCACATTATCTTTTCCTTTAACATATTGCCCGATCTATCGACATGTTGACTTTTCCACAATATTCGATCTTTTGGTGTAATACATGATCCTTCTAGCACGATGCCTGAACTCAACACGAAGTCCAAGCTTCGGCATATCGACAAATCCTCCTGATTGACGTCCAATTTTTGACTTAATATTTTTCTGACCCAATGTTTGATTTTATTACTTCGATAATTTGTCCTTCGATAGTTCGAGTCTATAATCGAAGTTTTTTCTACATCACTTATCTCAGAAATATATTAATTTATAAACTTATCAATTGATTTTATACAAGATTCAACATACAATAGATACACTTGGACACACTTCTTGTCACATAAAAATAATTATCTTAAATATTTTATTAAGTGTTTTGTATGCAAAATATTAAATAATTTTTTATGATTTTATCTATTTATAGTAATTATGGTGGTAAGTTTAATATTGAATCTCATATTTTAGTGATGAAATCAATTGATGAGTCTGATGAACTAGTATAATTATAAGATAAATAATGTAGGGAATACATTAATCACAGATTTAAACTATCGAATGGCCAAATATCAAATTAAAGAGTTAAACGTTGTGTAGGAAGATTACTGTACCAAAATTGGATGTCGAGTCAAAAGATGGATTGATGTACTAAAGATCGAACTTTGTGTTATAAGTTTTGACATTATACTAGAAGGATCTGATATTATGTTTAAAGATCGAATGCTATGATAAAGTTGACATATTGATGGAATAAGCGATATATCAAAAAATATGATAATATATTGAAGGTTTAAATAAAATATCAAAAGATCGAATGACATGTTATAAGAGTGGATAATGTACAAAAAGCTTTGAAGATGTATCAGATGACTAGTTGAGGGCCAAGATCTTAATCGTGGGTATTTTGAGTCAGTATTAGGCTAAAATATAGGTCACTCGTCATAAAAGCCATTGAGCTTGAAGTAGGGATGAATTGAATCTATTAGAAGGCCAAACCAATATCCTAAATCAGGCTTAGGTGATGGTACCATCTAAGTCAATCAAAAAGGACAAATAGTATTTTGTTAATATTTTCGATAGTAATACCACATAGAGCGTAGTATCATCTAAAATTTAAATTTTATGATGATAGAACTATTGGAGTCTAGATTATGACTTGTTAAAAATTATGATGATAATACCACTCACTGTTAGTGATAATACTTTCCATACCTCGAAATTTTAGAGATATAGTGCTCGAGTCTCGTACACTTTGAATTATAACTAATATATCAATAGAATCACAAATAATATATATATATATATATGTTAATGATATGATTTATAATATTTATGTTTTATAAATATGATAAATCATATGCTCATGTTTTTAACTTTTAAGATTGAATTACTTTTTAAAATTATTATTCTCAGTCTTTTATAAAATGTTGGTTGAGCATGCACAAGTATTAATGTTTACATTAAGCATACCACAATAAGCCAAAAATATGATAGTAAAATTGAATATAAGGTTAAGTTATGATAATAAATATGATATAATGACTAGAAGTAGTAGTTGAATTTTAATCGATCTTAAATAAATATTAAAGTTTGAATAAGTTTGAATAAGATTAAAGTATCTAATATGAAGATTGATCAAAATACTATGATTTTTTTTTTATGAAATCTTTGAATGGCATTCTGATGGACATTTATGATACTTGTTTTAATTTTTAGACTTTTTAAAATTTTTTAGATTATTTAGCATTTAAATAGTATGTCTCTTTTTTTTTCTAATTTCTCTATTTTTTATTTCTACGATGATGGATGTATGTAAAGTTTTTTTTATATATTTGAGCTTCTAAATAGGTGAAAAATTTATGGTAAAATTTTGATCTACAAAAATTAAGACTTGATATCATATACATTATTTTTTGAAAAAAATAATAATGTATCTAATATAAGTACTGGTCAAATTACTGTGAGATTTATGATTCCTTTGAATGAAACTCAGATGAATGTTGAATGTTGAATGTTGATGATATTTTTTTTCATTTTAAAGATTTTTATGAATTTTTAAATTATTCAGCATATGAACAATATACCTTTTTTCTAATTTCTGTAATTTTTTTCATTTCCACAAATATATGATGGATCTGTGTTACAAGGGCTTGGATTTTGTTAACCAAAATTTTATAATAGGATTTTTCACCTATTTAGAAGCTTAAGTGTCAAAAGAAAATTATTTCTTTTAATTTTTTAAAATATGATGCTTCTATGAAATATATTTTGATATTTGAGTTATAAATAGGCACGAAACATATTTTAAAAAATTGGTCCCAAAAGATAAAAGTCTTGAACCACTTACATTATTTTTAGGTCAATTATAAAATAGTATAAATAGGTCAAATCCTAGACAAAATAATGTTTAGATTTTTAGAAAACCTTTGCACTGGACAAAGATTGACAAAAAAATCAATTTTTTTCCTATTTAGGGAGTTTCATAATTTCTCAAATTTTTAGTGTTTGAATATCATGAAAATTTATCTATTTTCTTTAGTTTCTTTTAATCTTTCAAACATATGATACTTTTATTAAATATTTTTGACATTTGAGCCTTTAAATAAGTAGAAAACATATTCTAAAAATTTCATCCAAAACTTTCACGGTTTAAATTAAAAATATAAAATAAAATAGTGTAATTGGGTCTTAACCTACTCAAAAAAGTTGGAACTTTTAAATTGGACCTATATCGACAAAAAAATATTTTTTTACTTCTTAAAAATTTAAATAATAATTTTTGAAATTTTCTGGATAAATTTAACTTTTAAGTGTCAAAATCAGTAAATAAATAAATTGAAAAACTTCAAAAATAAAAATAATGGTCATATTATTTATATTTTTTAAAACATATAAATATATAATAAAACTTTGTAAATTTATTATTTATATTTTTCTTATTTATTTTATTTTTATAATTTTTATAATTATATTTATTTATTAGTAACATAAATTGTTAATTAAATTATTTAAAATAATTTATTTGATCTTAATATGATGTATATTATTGATTTTTTGATAAATTTAACTTTTAATAATCAAAATCATTAAAATAAACTATTTTACAAATTTTAATTAAAAATAGAGGTCATAGAGACCTTTTAAACTTATTTTTAACTTTTAAATATTTTAGGAACTTTTTTATATTTTATGTTATATATATATATATATTATTTTACTCTTGATTTTGATAATTAAAAATTAATTTAAATTTTATTATTTATATAATTTGATATATTTTTATATTATTTATTATTTAATACAAATTGATATATTTATAAATTATTTAATATAATTTATTTTAAATTGAACTAAGTTTTAGATTATTAAAACCTGCGTAAGTTTATGATTTGGCTAATTATAGAGATGGAGAAAGAAGATGCCGCTTTTAGGAAAAAAAAAGTTATTGGATGGCTATTTCTGTTATTTTGAAAAGTTGAAGTTTTGAAATTTCTCAAAATCTGCCCTATATATATAATTGTCTTTATTGGTTTGCCTCAAAAGTTAATTTTAGGCATTATTTCAGAAGAATTATCTATAGATATTATATATATAATTTTTCTTTGTTGGTTTCCTTTAAAATTAGTTTTGGTCATTGTTTTAGAAGAGTTTTCTGTAGATATTAATCAGTTTTGATTTTTCTACCTCTATCGTACGGTTCCGTCTATTTAAATTTATTTGATGAATTTTGATAAACAAGGAATATTTACTTCTGATTAGGTAGATTTTTACTATTGTCATTAACTAGATCTTTCACATAATAAAAATGGATTGTTTTGATTTGAAATATCAATGTTTATATATATTTCTATATAATCTCATAAAATTTATTCTTGAAAATTAATTCTTTGAATTTTTGGGCTTCTAGGAGGTTTGGTTTTATTATTGAATTATTACTTTTATTTTAGGCCACATAGAAATTATTATTCAATGTTAAGTCATTTCAAAAATATTTAGGGTATGCAATGATATGGCATTTTTATTTTTTATTTGATATCCAAATTATTCCAAAAACAATTAATGGCACACTATGGATATAAATTTATAAAACTGAGAACTTATGATTTTATTGTTGTCGTTGTTGTTATAATACATATGAAAAATAATATAAATTATAAATAATGATTTGCTTAAACTAATAATAGACATTATCAAATTATACGAGTATAGTATAGTTCTTCTTAATAGTTAAAACTTTACATAGATTAACTTTTAATAAAATAATTTAAAAACAACTATTAATATTTTATTCTTCAATTTTCTTTTATTAGTGATTTTAGTATGTTAGTGCGTGTGAGAAACCTTAATGCCCATAATGGTGAAATTAGTAATTTTGTTCTGTTCAACAAATTAAGAGACTAATCTGAAAAGAATTTGTTGAATTAAGATAAAATATAAAAAGAGATTGGATTCCCTTATAAATCCCTCTCATAACACAAGATCACTTTGATAAATAACCATTAATAAGACACGCGGAGAATGAAGACAGCCACTCAAGATAATAGTGTCATAAGCTTTTTAATATTTAATTTAAGGATAATGAGAGGAGATTTTCTCCAAGATTTTATCATGAAATAAATTAATTTATTACTTGTGCAGATGTTATTATGAATGTTCCCACCAAGAACAAATATAGGTTGTTCCTGACTAATTGACTTATTTAATTTATCTTTGATGCGATCATCTAAAACTTAAGTGAGAAAGCTTACAAATTACATTACGAAGAGCAATTGGTTTGTACAACTTAATATGAAAAACAATGATTTTCTTTTGGGATGAACACTAATTGAGTTATCTACAAACTATCAAGAATAAAGCAAGACTGATAAAACAAAGAAAAGGAAGCCAAAAGGTCCTATAGAATTCAATATTGAGTCCATCACAACTATTGACTCTTTCCCGATCTTATTTAATATATGAAGCCAAAAAATTTCAGTTTCATAAAATGGTCTTGTTTGGCTAATATAAGGATAAATAAGATAGCTTAGGGCATTTACTCCCAAAGCATGATGATGAGGGAATGGGGAAGTCATTAGAGTAGAGTACCAGCAAAAGCACTTAAAATATCATTAGTACTTTGGAGTAAATGTTTTGCTATCATCCAAGTGAATAATTTTTAATATTATTATATTTTCCTCTGACTTGTTAATCTAAAAAAAAAACAAAAAAATTACTATTCTTATCTCTATTCACCAGCAATCATCTTGTATATTTAGTCTTAACCCATCATTTCGAATACATTTATCTACCAAGAGCAATCAACTTGCTACAAAGACATTGGAGTATAAATAATTAACTTGGGAAACCAAGGGGAGGGCAAGGCCATCAACCTTCTTTTTAAGTCTTGTTATCTTATCTGAGGTTGTTTTAATTAGGTATTCATATAGTATAATAATTAACCCTAAATCAAGATATTGATTTTCTTATTCTATTTAGTAAAGACAAACTAGATAGATTTGCTTGAACAGAATCCATAGGACAAGTTGGTGACCGAGTCCTAAGAATTCCCAATTAAATCAATAATCTCATGATACTCTAGCCACGTAGGTTCAAAATGAAATAACTTGGCTTTATGATGAACTCCTTTGCAATCTTTCACCTTAATGAGTAAATACTAATGATCAGAAGCAATGCAAATTATATGAAACTCAAAAAGTGTTCACAAATAAGGCATTCTAAGAATCATTAATCAGAATATATTTAAACGATCAGTTATTTATCTTTACCAAATCTATGATTACACTAAGTGAAACAAGGTCTCAAGAAACCAGCATCTAAAAGACTGACGTTAAGAACAAAATTTTACAAACCACAACATGCTACCGAGAGTAAGAACAATACTTGATACATACCCGAGAGTAACCAAGGAGTTATTTCTATAAAACTTCAATTTTTTTTTTTTTTTTGATAGAATAGCATTTAAATCATTACAAACCAACCAAGCTATGAATAGTAAGAACAATACTTGTATACAATCGAGAGTAACCAAGGAGTTATACATTGTTATTTATCTTTTATACTTATGTTGTTATAATTACATTATGACATATTATTTATATTAATATATTATCCTTTTGAATCCTCATTAAATTTTTTTTAGAAAACTTAAATTTTATTTTTCAAACTTTACATTTATATATATATATATGTAAATATTTAAATTCTTCAAAAATGTCATATCACTCGTTTAATAAGATAAAATCAATTACTAGTGATCATAGTTATTAATGGATTTAAAAATATTAATATTTAAAATATTTTTTATCATTTTCATGGAATATTGGACTCCTTTCCTATTCTTAAATTTGTCATAATTAGTCAAATGGAAAAATCCTAAAATAAAGGGATATATATAGCAGTCTTGAAAGATATTAATGTCAAAATATACAGGGGTATCTATATATGTGAAATTATTTTGGAAGGATATATATATATATATATACATATATATATGTATATATATACATATATATATATATATACATATATATATATACATATATATATAGTTATATATAAATATAAACAAATATAAATATATAAATATATACGTATATATAAACAAATAAAAGAACAAATAAAAAATTTAAAAAAGAAAAAGAAAAATAAATGGATAAAATAATAAAAAATAAAATAAATAAAATAAACAAATAAAAATAAAAAATAAAAAATAAAAAAATAAAAAATAAATTAATATCTCTGTCGTTAACCGTTTACGAGTCTCTCTCTTCCTGTCCTTTCCCAAGAGGAGCTCCTCCCTGGCACGCTTTTTTTTCTGCCTCGTATCCGTGACCGGCGTCGCCTGCCATCGTCTCTCCTGTCTCGCGATCGCGAGGGGTATTGGTGTTCTGATTTTCTCTCTCTCTCTCTCTCGCTTTGGCGAGCTCCATGGAGGGTGGCGATTCTGGGTTGCTTGCCGGGGCGGAGATCCACGGCTTTCGTACTGTCGCAGGTTCGTTACCTCCTTTGGTCGAATTCTAGGGTTTGGCGGTCGAATTGTTCAAATTCTTTGGGGTTTAGATTCTGCACTTTTTCTGATTGTTGATTCTTGGGTGTTCCCTCGAGCTTGATTACTCTTTTCTTTTTGCATTTTTCCTTTCACAAATTAGGCTAATCTTAGAAAACTTTCCAGCTACTGATCAAGATTGTGCTCTTTCATGTGGTTGGTGTTTGTGCGCAATGAATTAGTAATATGGAGATCCTGGCTTGAGTGCATTTTCTCTTGTTTGCTTCCGAGCTTTGTAGAATCAATCGAGGAAAACAGTACGCAAAGCCCGGGATTATTGAGTTCTTTAGAATGTCGGTCTCCGTCCCGTCGAGATCAGATCATGGCTTCATTGGCAATGAGGATCTTATTGTTTTGTAGTCAAATTTCCGTGTATGCCTCCGTTACTGCCATTGTTAGTATCTTTGCTCACCATTCTTCTTTTAGTCTTTTACGTTATTCTACAGTTTTTGTTTATAGCCTTAATTATTTTTGAAAATTTGTGGTCCAAACTACTATATATACCACATTTGCCAGGCTATGGCATCTTCTATATGAATGATACTGCAAAGCATCAGCATCAGGGTGATTTGTCATAATTGGATTGGTATCCATTGACAACTGAACTACACGAGAGGGAAAACCCAGTAAACATAGAGAGAGACACGTTTTTGAAGTCACATTAACTACCTTGTTTATGGCCTAGCCGAGATCTTTTTTATAGGCCCTCTTCTCAGAAAATATTTCTTGCTCAATAATTATTAAGTACGACATGATTTGACATGAAAATATTCCAAGCTCTTCCCCATCTCAACATGGAGCTCGTTGGTGGCGGTTGCCGCCTACCTTTCCGTTGCTTGCTGAACTCTGCTGACCTCTTTTCGGGTATGCATTTTCCTCGTCTTCCTCCAGTGACTTCTTTGGATCTTCCTCTCTCCCCTACCTCTTCATCCTTCTTCCTCTTCCTTCACTATCTCCTCTTCTTCCTTCCCCTTTGTCCTTCATCCTCTTCCTACCCTGCCAAATGCTACAAGATGTAATGTTAAATATACGATAATAAATTTAGAAATATAGAAGAGGGCTTTCAAGAGATTGCATACAAGTGCAAAAGTTTTCTGACAAAAACTCTCTTGAACTTATAGGGTTTAACTCTCATTATTCCAAGTATTCTAAGGTTTGTATCTAGGTGGAAGG
Source organism: Ensete glaucum (assembly GCA_021527575.1). Classification (NCBI taxonomy): domain Eukaryota; kingdom Viridiplantae; phylum Streptophyta; class Magnoliopsida; order Zingiberales; family Musaceae; genus Ensete; species Ensete glaucum. The sequence goes on from CM038555.1 coordinate 33,863,435, forward strand.
AAAACTGTAGTGCTGAACTTGGGTAGAAACTCCTCTCTCCCTTCTTTCTTCAGCTTCCTTTTTATAGGTAGTGGAGGATATTTTTGGATTTACATTTTATTCAGTTTGTGAGTTCATCTCCTATTCCCTTGCGATGTCCTTTTGAAGGTTTCACCATTTTTATTTCTATGATGAAGGTGATGTGTTGTTTCTTCATTACTCATCTGAATGCTTAGCTATTTATTAACTTTTATCAGAGAATAACCTGTCTTATTTGACTTTTATAAAGAATCTATCTTCTTTAGATTTTATCAAGCTTATGATAATTTTTATAATAAATTAAGTACTAAAGATAGTGAAGAAGATATGTATCAAATTGCTAAAGCTAGGGAAAGAAAGTGTAAGGATTTAGGTAATATTAGATGTTTAAAAATGAAGATCAAAGAATAATAGTTAATGATCTTGAGATTAAAGAAAGATGAAAAAAATTATTTTTATAAATTATTTAATGAATATTTTACATAGGGCTTAGATTTAATAATAAATAATACTGATAGATTTAATAATTATAGATTTATTCGTAAAATTAAAGCTAATAAAGAAGATGCATTAAATAAGATGAAAATAGCTGAGAGTGTGGGGCCCGATGGTATCCCTATTGAGGTTTGAAAAAGTTTAGGGGACAAGGAGGCAGCTAGTTTAGCTAGCTTATTTAACAAAATCATGAGATTCGAAAAGTTACATGATGAATGAAGAAAGAGTTTTTCAGTCTCAATTTACAAAAATAAGGATGACATAAAAAATTATTTAAATTTTAGAGAAATTAAAATCATGAGCCATACTATGAAGCTTTGGGGAAGAGTAGGATAAGGTTTAAAACAAATATTTTTGAAAATCAATTTGGTTTTATACTGGGAAGATCAACCATAGAAGCTATTTATTTATTAAGACAATTAATGAAAAAGTATAGGGATAAAAAGGAAGGTTTGCATATGGTTTTTACTAACTTAGAGAAAGCCTATGATAGAGTTCCTAGAGATTTATTATGGTGAGTTTTAGAATAGAAATGTATATCCACTATTTATGTTGATGTTATTAAAGATATGTATGATAATATAGTTATTAGTGTTAGAATTATAAGGAGTGTGCCTAGTGTGTTTCTTGTTAGCATAGGATTACACCAAGGATCCTCATTTAGTCTCTTCCTCTTCATATTGATAATAGATAAACCTACTAGTCGCTTATGCGATAGACCTCCCTGGTGTATGTTATTTGCTGATGATATTGTCTTTGTTGATGAGATCCTCAGTAAAATTAATTATAAACTTGAGCTATGAAGGTAAGCCTTCGAAACTAAAGGTTTTAGATTAAGTAGGACTAAATTGAATATATAAAATATAATTTTAGTGATTATAGAAATAGATAAGAGAATATAATTAAATTGCATAGATAAGAAGTCCCTTTAAGTAAAAGCTTTAGGTATCTTGGATTAATTATTCAACAAGATGGAGAGATCGATGAAGATATATTTAATAGGGTAAAAACAAGATGATTAAAATGATGAGGGGCGTCAAGAGTCTTGTTTATTTATTGGACACCCTTAAGATTAAAAGAAAAGAAAATATAAAACAGTTGTGTGACCAACATTCTTTATGGATCTGAGTGTTGGACAGTTAAGAAAACACATATACAAAAAATTTATGTTGTCGAGATGAGAATGTTGATATGGATGTGTGGAGTTACTAGGAAAGATAAGAAAAAAAATATTGTTATTCGTGAACAACTAGATATCACTTCGATAGAGGATAAGATGAGCGAAAATCGATTAAGATGGTATGAGTATGTGCTAAGGAGACCTCTGGATGTGGTAGTCAGAAGAGGTATAATAATTAATGTCAGTGGTATGAGGAAAGATAGAGACGACCTAAAAGACTAATAGAAAATTATAAATAAAAATTTAAGTGCTCTGAACTTAACTAAACATATGACTTTTTGCAGATCTCAATGGCAACAAAAGATCCATGTAGCTGACCCCAAATAGTTGGGACTTACGACTTTATTGTTGTAACAATATCTTATATCCTGAGTAATCTTCTTGATCAGAATATTCTTTATTATTAGTAACCTTCTTGATAAGAATATTCTTTATTATCATCCTCTTTTGATAGTGAAAGTGTCTCTAGTCTTGTTCTAGTCTTGTTGACCCCTTTCCTTGTGAATGACTTATGGAACCTTTTTTTCTAGCGTTTGACTAAAGCATGAAGTTCCTTTTTTGATAAAGATGTTGCTAACCATGGAGTCCCTTCCTGATTTTGAACATTGTTTTATAAATCTTTTCCTGTAAATCGTTTCAGATAAGGTAGGATTTTTGATTCTTATCTCCTCTGTAACTCTCTTTAAATTCAAAAATACTTCTGGTAGGTGCTTTGGGTTGCATTTGGCCTTGTAGAATGAATTTTGGATCAAATTTATCCCACCATTTTATGAATATTTTTCTGGTAAGAAATAAGAAAAATACTCTTTCTTGATATTAAATTTCATACTATCCATGATAGATCTATTTCATAGTAGAATTGCATGATCAAATGGTTGTTTATGCAATTCTTTGTAAAAGTTTTATGGATTTTCTTTTGAAATTCTTGGAAGAGAATTTCAGGTGTGGCTCCATATTCCAGCCACCATAGGTAGTAGAACCATATAGGAGGGTCTTAGTTTTAATTTAAATAAACCAGGAACATATAAATTGATTATTTTGAATAAGCAAGGTATTAAAACATGCATGTGATAATCCCAATAATTGTATTTATGTCTTCATGGGATGTCTTGAGAAAAGGTTTTAATATATTAGGATTCTGAGTTATATTCCAAATTCCAATACTTTAATGTCAGAATTTTCACAATGTGCATTTTGGATGAAGATTCGAATTGTTCTGATAGTAAATGTTTCATACTGTCAAACCATTTCCTACAAAACAGATTCAACAAACTTTTTTCCACTTTAGTGAAGAACCATTTATTTTGGACCTTATAAGCTATTTAGAGGAGGGGTAGGTAGAAAAAATTATTCTTCTAGCTAAAAAATGAAAAGATAAAAACAAATAATGACTCAAATAAAGATTTTTATTTGATGGAAGAAGTCTATTAAAAAGTATGGTAAGGAAAAAATAATGCAAACAAGTGATTCTTGATGACCTAATCAAAGAACTAAATAGTATTAATAGGAACTGCAATCCTTAAAATAAAGAAAATAGTTACTTGAACTCAAGGAGGGACCTGAAAGGATTTTTGAACAAGACCTAGATAAAGACATTAATAAGCCCTTAGAAGAAGCCTTTGAGTTTATAAACACTATAGAAAAATATTATAATAAAAAATGGCACAACAATGCTCTATATAAGCTAAAGCTGGGTTTCCATTTAAACATAAAACCCTCAAGGTCTTAGAGCTGATGTAGATTGCATAAGAGGAGGACTCTTCTCTTATATACCTCGAAAAATCTATCCTCAAGATTCATACTGCCAATGGTGCTATTCATAAAGTTAACTATAAACTCCCTAAGGTTCATGTTTGCTTTTCAGGACCTGACTTCTTTCTTACTTGTCTGCACTCTAGAATCACCTTTCTTCTCAACCCTAAGACCCTTTGCTGTAACAGAAGGCATGTTTTCCATAATTAATGATAAAGTAGTAGTCATAAGATTTTGTACCAAACCTGTGCATCAGCCAAAGAAGCTATATCATACAAAGAAAAAATTTATAAACAATTTAATAGTTAAGATAGGAAATACAAGGATATAAAAGATTCTTGATGATTCTAGATTCCAAAATAGGATACAACAACTAAAAGAAAAATTTGAACAGGATATTTGCTGTGACCTTCCTTTGGTGTTTTGGCACCGAAAAATGCAAGATGTTTGGTACCATATATATCTAATTTTGAAGAACACGAGATACTTAATATTTACTAAGGTCAGTCCAGTACAAATGAATAAGCGATAACTAGAAATCTGCAAACATAAAATGTCTAACCTTTTAGACAAAGGACTTATCAGGAAAAGTCCTCTCTAGCGTTGTGCTGCATTTTATGTAGAAAACACAGCTGCAAAGAACTAGGGGTTCCTAGACTAATCATCAACACAAGCCCCTAAATAAGGTTTTACAATGGATTAGACATCCTATTCCACATAAACAAGACCTAATTAGAAGAATCCAAGGATCATGAGGCCATTCAGATTGAAAAATGTTCCTTCAGAATTTCAAAAAATCATGAAAGAAATCGTTCTTCCATATACTGCCTTAATCATAGTTAATATTGATGATATGTTGATCCTCTCAAAAAATATTGACCAGCATTGGAAAGTGGAAACATCTTAATATCTTTTATAAAATCATAACAGAAATGATTTGGTGATATCCTTTCAAATAAATATTTAATTTGTAGGATATAAAAGAAAGCTTAATCATATATTCTGTTAGTAGAGTGATCCATTTTGTTGAAAGATTTACCAATGAGATGAAAGACAAAAAACAACTACATTGATTTCTTAGATGCATGAACTATATTCCAAATTTTTATCAAGATCTTGCTAAAGATAGAAAGATTCTCTCGGGCAGGCTAAAAAAGAGTCCACAAACTTGGAGCAATAGACATACTGAAGCAAAGAATCAAAGTTCAAGGTAAAAAGATGACCTTGCTTGTAAATCATTGACCCAAATGCATCTAAAGTAGTCAAAACAGATGAATCAGAAATAACATATAGGGGATTCCTTGAGGAAATCCTGAGCAATAAATAAAATTTACTTTGGGAACATCATATGAAGCACATATAAGTTATTATACTATTATTCTATTAAAAAGGAGATACTTGTCATTGTCAAAGTGATCAACAAATTTTAAGAGAAATTTTTAAATGAATAGTTTCTTTTAAGAATATATTGCAAAGCCTCTAAAGATGTTTTAAAAAACAATGTTGGAATCTTAGTATCTAATTCCTACTTCTCAACTCTTTTTCTTTTTGTTCTTTATTATTAATATTGGACAACTCTAATTGAATGATATCAGATCTGTCCCCTTAGATTTTGTTTCGTTCATTGTGAAAAACTATTTGGACACATACAACTTGCTTATGTTATTAGTTTAACTGTTTTTTAATAAATGTTTTAATGCTTCATTTATACCCAAGTTCCCATTTTCTTCCCTTGATGATGGCTCAAATGACAGCATGACTGCCTTTCAATAAAAAATCTCTATGACTTGAAGGCAAGGAATTACATATATGACCACCACTAATATACCAAATATCATTACTGTTTTAGAGAATCTTATGTCCATATTTTAATATCTTGCAAGAAGCTATCAAACTTGGAATGTGTGCAGATCTATGGACTTTCAAGTGGTAAACCATATTTAGAAAAATTCTATGTGGTTCATTGCTAAAGCTTTCGACTGACCTGGTACCTAATGATCTTACATTTTTGAAGTTGTTTTGGACCTAAGGAATAAAATTTTTGTAGTTGATATCTTAGTTTGTTTGTAACAAAACCTCTTATGAACAATTGGTTTTTGCTTTGTTTTTTGTATATATTATCAAACCAATATGCGTTGTGGACTTTAAATTCTGTTACTAGAAATATTTGATTGTCCTATGCACTAACCACTGTTTTCAAAATTTTTCTTGTAGTTCTAGTGTTGTGCTTTTACTGACTATGCTGCTTAAAATATTTTTGGCTCTTTTGACAGATTTGGATATAGAGAAATTATTTGAAGATGCCTCAACAAGATGGTTTCGCCCCAATGAAGTACATGCAATATTGTCGAACTACACTCTTTTTAAAATACAACCCCAACCTATTGATAATCCGACAAGTATACCAATGACTCTTAACCTTGTATAAAAAATTGCTTTATACATTTTGAAATGTGTTTTTCATACTTGTTCTAACTTCTTTGAAGAATATTTGACTAATAAATTACAGGCATACCAACACTGTAACAACATTTTGACTGTTCTGTCATCTTCATATATGTATGTAGTTGTATAGTTTTCTGTTGAAATGTTCTCTGTTTCCTAAATTGGAGTCAACTTAAGTATTTGTAGGGTCAGCAACTATGGAGTAATCACATGTCTGAGAATTTTGGAGGGTAAAGATATTAAGGAGAAAATGTTCATTTTGGTCCTCTATTATCTGTCAACAGTTGCATTCGTCCACTTCTCATCATTGCAACATTTGTTGTTCACCACTATGCAACACAAAGAGGAAAGGGTTTAGGGAGAAGGAAGGATGTAAAGTAGCCCTTAGCCTTGCAACAGAATAACGATATGATGACAGAGAAAAGAGATGCTATGATAATTTGAAATTAACTTAAATCTACGATTATTTCATTTGCATGGTTGCAAATTTCCAAAAAGAAAAAGAAAGAAATTTCTTTACCAGTCTCTGTAGGATCCAGTACTTTCACCGACATAGTGAGTTGAGAAGCATTTGGAGGCAAAAAGTGCCATCACTATTTTTAAAGCTCAGAGCAAATATGTTTGGCTTTTTTTGCATCACCTATTTGATAGTTATTCATTACAATAATATTTTTTATTATATAATTCATATATTTATCATAACATTAGAAATATCATAATTATTTTTCTAATGAACTATCTTTCAATGTTCGTAGTTATTATCTTTTATGCAATTTTTATTTTAGTATATATATTTGGAATATTAGATATCTAATGGAATAGAGAAGTAAAAGAATCTTTTGGCATTACTTTTTATCTTTTCATGTTTTTGTTTTTATAATTTCTGTGTTTCTTATAATTCTTATTTTAAGTCAGTTTCTCAGTGGATCCAATATCATGAATCCGATCTAACTCAATCATATTTCCCATGTGATGTCAGTCCCAGTTTTGCAAATCTTTGTAAACCATAAGGGCATGTGTGTATGTGAACTAGTGACATGAGAAATAAGGGTTGTGTGTACTGTAGGTAGTATTGTAGAAAATCCAGGGGCAAGAAGTCCCTCAAAAGTTTGTAGGGTTCAAAACTTAAAAATATAGCCCATTACCTTTTCTTAGAAAAGCTACCGCTAGTAATCTATAGACCAGAGGCTACCATCATTCTAGCAAGCCTGAGCGTAAGGGTTCTCTTAAAAATATAGCCCATTACCTTTTCTTAGAAAAGCTACCGCTAGTAGTCTATAGACCAGAGGTTACCATCATTCTAGCAAGCCTGAGCGTAAGGGTTTGATTGGCGTGGTGCAAGTAGTGGAATCTGAACCAATGCCAAAAGTGTCAGCATCACGGATATGGGGCCTCTCAAATGGCCCCAAATGAAGTAAAATGTCTGGTGATTTCTTGATAGTTAACATCTTAATATTTATAATATCCTTACTAGGAAATTTTGGGTTTTCTCTCTTACTTGAGTTATATTCAATTTTCATAGCTGACATCATTTGCTGAATAAAATTGATAAATTTAGGTCTCTTAATTTCTTGATTGTCTTGAAATGTTATTATTGCTTATCATGCAATTTTTTTGGCTTGGGCTCAGCTGTGATATTGACATCATTACTGCAGTGTCTTTCTATGATCTTTAAGGAAGCAAGCATATGAAATCTATTACTTGTTAGCCACTATCAACTTTTAGATGCTGATATCAGTACCTTTTATTTTCATCTATCTTAGGTGGCAGGGTATTGTTATTTGATCGTAAAATGCTGAGAAACTTCCGTAAAGATGGCCACAATTGGAAGAAGAAAAAGGATGGAAAGACAGTTCAAGAAGCTCATGAAAAACTGAAAGTTAGACTACATTTGATGCAAGGCTTTGATAATATTGTTTTCGTGTACTTTGCTTGTGTTTGAGCATCCAACTTTCCATTGATTTTTGATTTGTGATTGATTTCAAGTTGTCTCATACTTTGATTTTGATGACACCCTTTTTAAATAATAATAAAAATTTCAAGTAGTCAATTAAACTATAGGACAGCATGGTTCTAAAATCTTGGAAAAGTACATGTATCATCTATTCTACATGTAAATTAAAGTTTCTAATATATGCTAAACACTCTTCAGTTTCCAAAATTGATAGCACTGTTATATTATAAGCCTAATATAAAATAGAAAAAGAAAGTTATAATTGTCGGAAGAGATGTAAACATGCAGTAGTATTTATATTTAGCTCAGTCTTCCATTTTGTTGCTAGATATTTATGATGTATCATGGGCCTTCCAATTATCGATCATTGGTCGAACCAGTAAATGCCGATCAATACATTATTATTTGATTGGCACCTAAATCCTTGAATAGCATAAAAGGATGTATTTACTATTTAGTGCTCGGGGTTCCTGCCTATGCAAGGTCTGGGGAGGGTTAATGTATGTAGCTTTACCTTTAAATATTTAAAGAGGTTATTTCTGTGACTCGAACCTGGTCTCCCGAGTTGTAAAGGAACAATCTTACTATTGTGCCAAGACTCACCCTCACGTAAGTCCTTGAATGTACTTGCTAACTAATAATGGACCTTTTTTTAAGAAAATCTTTTTGTGGATTGTCACAGTGTTGTTCCATATTGCTGCCTGTTATGTTCATTGGTGATGTTGTTTTGGCCTTCCTCATACTTTTTCATGATTACGTGGTGCCTTCTTATTCCCTTGAGAATCTCACTTTAAGATACTCTGCTGGTTCCTTTCTTTATCTTGCTGTTTCTATGTGACTAACTGTAGATTATGTAGCTTCTTTATTTTGTTATATTCTCTTACATTTCATCTTGATCTGTATAACTTGTTATTATCATCATTCTTATGAGCACTCTGAATATTTTTACCTGACCCATGCAAAATCTCCACTCACTTGTGTATTGACCTATGTTACAGATCGGTAATGAAGATAGAATCCACGTTTATTATGCACGCAGCGAATATGATCCTAACTTCTACCGTAGGTGCTACTGGCTACTAGATAAGTATGTTCTGTTTATGTCCATCTTTCTAAATTTTGCTTTTGGTCAATAGCTATACCTTTCTCTGCAGCATGTTTTTCTTCTAGCCATTTTGGTACTGTAATGTAACTAGGACAAGGTGAACTCATGTCCGCTGTCTGCACAAAGAATCTTTTATTTGCTATAGGTGTTGCATGAGTATGCTCTTTCAAGTTCTTTTTGTCATTCATAATATTTTTTCAAGTTTAAAACAGGTTTAGAAGGAATTTCTGAGTTCATGAGATGAGGCCAAGGCCGATTCTTATGTCCCACAAGTCTAGATATTCTGAATTGCGATCAGACACCTGAAGCGTGAAACTTATGGCCTTTGTTATTGCTCTTCCAGTTTTATCCTGTAAAACCTGTATGAGGTTCCATTTCATGTTCGTTGTGTGTTAAAATTTGCGGTTCTGTTTCATGTACATACATGGTGACTGGAAAAGTTTTGATTTAGAATCCAAGATTGTAATATGTAAGGTGTCGTTAATATGGAATGTTTCGGGTCAATGATTTATTAAGAAGTTTGGGCAGGTCATTCCAGTTCTGCAGTTGTTTTAGACAGCATGAGTGCATGACATGGGAAACCTGAAAAATACAATATGACCAGCAGAACGGCAGATTGCGATAGTGAGCAGCATAACAGCATATCAAGTCGATCTAAGGCTTCTTATGAACTCAAATTCCAATATCACAATTTTCATAACTTCATCACATAAAATATATTTTCAAATTTTAATTGCTATTTTGTACTTGTGCCTGTATATCCATTTTGTCTCCTTGTTGATATGGACAGTTGGATAAGTATTACATTATATCCTTAGTTTCGTGTCCATGTAAAACTACTTTAGATGGAATCACAATCAAGTCTTAGGGGCAAAGAAAAAGATTCATAGTTTATTGTGATTGGCTAGAATAGAGATGAATTGATCTAGAACAGGGTAGAGAGAAGTAGAGAGAGAAGTAGAGAGAGCAAGAGAGGAGTGAGATTAGAAAGTAGAGTAGTGAAGATGCAAGTTTTTCATTCAAATCTACAGTGTTTGATCCATTGACAAACCCCACTATTTATAGGGGTTTAGTCTCACAGTGAACTTGTATGCCTGTGGTTTCTAAGGTACCTAAACAATAAAGAGTCAACTTAATACAAAAGTAGAGTCCAAGGTTAGCACCTAGAAAGACCAAACGACTTTAATTTTTCATACAAGTCTTAGAGTTTCTATTCCAATTAATTGATGACTTTTTGTTGATTACTTTGCCTAGAATATTCTTTTCTGAAATCCTTTATAAAGCTAGATGGTTCTTCTTCATTCTCCTCTAGTGGAAAAGAATTCGATCTGGGAGAGTGATTTTCAAGGTATTGGTCCAATGGGTCTAGTGCAAAGTCATGAAGTTCCTCTAAAGTAATCCAAGTGGTATCGAAAGTTGGACTATCATACCACTTAATAAGAAAGTGTTAAGTGATGCTAATAGTAGATGTAACAAGGCGGTTATCAAGAATGGCCGTACACTAACCCCGTGTTTTGAGATAATCAGTGCTTTGGGAGGATTGTTACATGTGGTAACACTAGTAGGCAGAGGAGACTCAAAAGTACCATGATATAGAGTTAAATCGTTCACATTTAAACAAGACTAATATTTAAGTCGAAAGGCAAATCGAGTATATATATATAAGATCCCAATTTTTGGATAATGGGGACAAGACCATTGGCACGAGCATGCAACTTCTTGAATGAGTTTGACTCCTACGATGTGCCTACACAACAAATTTATAACTTTCATTACTTAGGGCAATTGTACGTCGAATCTGAGGCACAATGGGTAAGTGGAAGGGGCGCAAGGTCAATGGGTGTGTGAGGAGTATAGCCGAGGACAACTTCAAATGGGTTTTTTTTCCAGTGGAGTGGTTGATTGAGTTATTATATGCAAACTCTACCATGGTTAAGGTTAAGTCCTGATTTTCTAGTTTCTCCCCGACTAAACATCTAAGAAGATTTCTTAAGGAATGATTAACAACTTTAGTTTGACCATCAGCCTGGGGGTTAAAGGGCAAAGAGAATTTCAATGTTGTGCCAAACATTCTACTAAGTTTTCCAAGATACCTTAGTTTGACCATCAGTCTAAGGGTTACAAGCCGAAGAGAATTTTAATATTGTGCTAAACAATTCCACTAAGTTTTCCAAAATAGCTAACAAATTTCACATTCTTATCATACACTATACTTGAGGGTAAATTGTGTAACTTAACTTCTCGAAAGAACAATTTAGCAATGTGTGAAGCATCCTTGGTCTTGTTACATGAGATAAAGTGGGTCATTTTGAAAATCGATCAACAACAACTAGAATAGAGTCGTAGCCACTGGTTATTTTAGGAAGTCCAAGGATAAATTCTAAACTCATCTTGCCACGGTGTGTGTGGAATGGTAATTGGATGCATAGGCCAATTTTTTATTTGCGAATTTTGATAATTTGACAAGTGCGATACTAGAACACTACCTAAGCAACATCTAGTTTTCAGGAAGGCCAGTTAATCTATCCTTGACTAACGCATTGGTGTTGTCTCGACCTAGGTAACTTGCTAATCCACCCGTGTGTATTTCCCAAACAAGGAAGTCTCAAAGGATTGAGGAACACACAATCTAGTGGATTGAAAAAGATAACCATCCCTTAGAATGAAGTCTATATATTCATGACGGTTTCCATTTTGGACTTCTTGATAGATGTGGCTAAAGTTTGGACATTGGGTATACTCCTCTTAGTCGTTCAAATCCTATGAACTTGACACTCTTGGTAGATAGGATTGTAGAAATTCGACTAAGTGCATCAGTAGCCTTATCTTGAGTTTCAGAACAATGCTTAATTAGAAAAGAGTATTCATTGATAAACTTAACCTAGTTGGCATGTTAGGTATTTAACTTCTTTTTGACATTTAAGTACCTTAGGGCCTAGTGGTTAGACAATAAGACAAACTCTTGCGATAGAAGGTAATACCATCAATACCTAAGATATTACACAATCGCGTAAAATTTTTTGTCCTAGGTGGAATAATATTGTTTTTCATCATTGAGTTTCTCGTTGAAAAAGACAATAGACTTACCTTCCTAACTTAGAATTCCTCTAATGTATATACTAGAGGCATTACAAGTGAACTCAAAAGGTTTACTAGAGTTACAGTGTCTAAGAACAGGAGCGGTGGTCATTCTCATTTTGATGTCAGTAAAGGCTTTGATAGTGGCCAAGGCCCAAGAAAACTCACCCTTCTTTAGATAATCAATGATAGGTGCCATATTGGAACTGAACCCTCAGATGAACCTCCTATAAAAAGAGACTAATTCATGGTAACTTCAAACCTCAAAAAGGGTTCTAGGCTTAGGCCACTCTAAAATAGCATGAATCTTTTTTGGATTAGTGGTAACACCTTGTGCAGAAATGATGAAGCCTAGGAATAGAATGTTAGAACCCGATTCTAAGGCTTGATTAATCTCTGTAGGGGATCGGCCCTCCTTGGAACTCTATAGGGGTTCCTCCCTCCTTGGTAGTCGGCCACAATGACTGATGGTTTATATGTTTATTTATAGGATTCATGAAGAGACCCCCTAAACTAGGACTCCTAATAACAGTCCTACTAAAAAATAAAACTCAACTCCAACTCCTACTTTAAGTGAAACTCTACTAGAAGAGTCATAACTCTAGAAAAAACTAAACCCTAGCCGACTTCCCCAACCAAAGTGGGCGGCCAATTAGGGTTGATTACAATTATGATTCAGTTGACTCTGACCCGAATCCAACTCCCACTCTTAACCAGACTCCAGTTCAGTCGAATCCTAACCCTACTAGGATTGGGCTAATTTATTACAATATACTCAAATCTCCTCCTAGCCTATCTAATGTCAGGTCTAGCCTGGCCAACAAGGCCCAATCTAAGGACTCGACCCAATCGATTAGGACCCGACTCAACTAGGGTCCTAACAGACCCTTCATCTTCAAATCAGCCTTGTCCTTAAGGCTGAGACTCCATGACTTCGGGTCTTGATCTGCAACTCTTTATGAGGCTCTCAAGTGGCCCCTGTAGTGGGCGCATCATGATCTTGCGGTCCAATATTGTCTTGTATCTTTTTATCAGCAGTAGTGTCTGGACGGTGATGCGTCGCGATCCCACGATCCCATGCGATCATCAGCTGAATTTGGTCCTCATCAGCAAAGATATCAGGAGGGTGGATCTGGGCTGAGTCATCCTCTCTAAACTTCCATTTGCGATGAGATACTTGGAGGATCAGTTACATTTTTTAATTGGTGCGCAGATCCGATCACGGCTCTAATGTGATCTCCAATTTTGTAGGGTCCAAATAAACGAAGAGACCATTTCCTTGAGGCTCGAGTCTTCATGGATTTTTGCTGGTAAGGTGGAAGACGAAGGAAGACTCGATCTCTAATGGTAAACTTCCTTTTGGCCCTGTGTTTGTGCACTTGTGATTTTATTTTTGCTTGGATTGCCGTGGGGTTGCCCTTCAATAGTCCTTCCTTAAGATGGCAGCCCCTCGATAAAGTCCATGAAAATGTTGGTCCAATCTGAAACCAAAGTGGGTAGGGCTGAGATCTACCTAGACTTGCTATCGTCTCTCCTTTATGCCATTGATTCGTATCATACCAAGACACAAATTCAGCAATGGTCAGTGTCTCCTCGTCGTATATTGATAGCTTTAAGTGATATGGAGAGAGGGCTTTGTTGATGTAGGCTAGGGGTCGGCCATCTTGCATGAGGACAATACCAATTCCGGCTCTCGATGCGTCAGATTTGATCACAAACACTTTGTCAGAGTCGAGTAAGGCTAGCACCGGTGTAGATGGAATTGCAGCCGTAAGGGAATCAAAGGCTATTGTAGCTTCATTCAGCCAGAGGAAGACATCTTTTTTCAGCAATGTCATGAGGGGAGTGCTGATCTTGCCATCGTCCTTCAATAACTTGCGGTGGTCATTACGGCCGGGTAGGGGGCAGTTTTGTCGGTTCAGCAAACGACATCCAAAAATTCAGCAAGCAATAAGGGGAGGTTTGGATCTTTGTTCATCTTGGTTACTCTATTTGTAGCCCTTGAAGTTGTATTAGGAAGCCAATATGTGATTTGTGTAGCACCGTCTCCATGCGTTGTATAGAAACAGTCGATACTTTGCCCCCATGCTTTCCTTGTAGGATCACCTGTTTCCCATGGCTGAAAAATTTCATGATTAATTTGAAAAAATTTTAGGAAACATCATCTAGAGTGGATGGCCATTCGACGCTGAGCACTGTTTGATAATCATCAAGCGGTAGGAGGAAGAAGTTCGCGGTGATTTCTTAGCCCTGCAAAACTAGTTTCATCCGTGGGCAATTTTAGTTGCAGCTGAGGATTCGGCTATTTGCGATTTTTACATCGAACCTGCTGCAATCTTCAATCCAGAGAGTTAATCGGCAGTAACTTTGCTGTCCATGAAATTATTGGTGCTTCCGATGTCGATAGGAATGGTGATTGGTTGGTGTTTGAGGAATCCGTCGACCTTAATGGATTGCGGGTTGGCGTTGCTGAATAGCGCATGTATGGTGCTGATGGCCGGTTGCGGTTCTTCCTCCATATCTTCTTTCTCAGGTTCAGAATTTACATCCTCAGGTTCTGGATCCTCGATCAGTTTAATCACCAAAAGCTTTCCTCTTTTGCAGCGGTAATCTCTACTCCATGGTTTCTCGTAGTGCCAACATAGCCCTTTTGTTGATCTTTCTTGGAGTTCTTCTCGGGTATGTTCCTTGGGCTGGGAGGTTCGGTTGGCAGCAAGGGAGGCCGAAGGCTTGAGGGTTGTTGGTCGGTTCAAGATCTTGGTCCTTCGGGCATTGTTGTTCAGTCGTTCCTCATGGATGCGGGCGAAGGAGATGACAGCCCTCAATGTATACGGTTGTCGCGCCTTGACTTCACATATGATCTCCGACTTTAATCCTTCGATGAACGTCCCTAACAACTTCTTTTCAGACCAAGAGTTTGATTTGAAAGATGCTCAAACCTGGTTTGATATTCTTGCATGATCGAGGTTTGGCGAATCTTCATAAGTTAGTCGTTCACGTTCTCGTACTCTATCGGTCTAAAGCAGACCAACAGCCCGCTTTTGAATTGCCTCCATGTGGGAACTCTATGAACGTGCTCGAACCATTCGTACCATTGGATCACATCTCCTTCTAGATGTATTGTAGCGATGTTGACCATGGATGTATCCGGAGTCGTGTGATAGCAGAAATATCGTTCCGAGTGCGTGTCGGGTCTCTAGCTTCCCATCTAGGGAAGTCCACCCTCATGCATGGGCACGAGGAGTCCGACGCTTGATCTCTTTTCTCCGCTGGGTTCTCCTTATGATCTAAGTTTTCCTCACGCTGAGATCTTTTTGGGCTCCTTGATCGGCCCAATCCAAATTCTTCGAAGAGCGCATGCAACTTGTCCTCCATGCGGGTCTTGATGGCTTCAAGCTTTGCGTCGATCATGTCATTCGATGCCATGACGTAAGATTGCAGATCTGTGATGTTGAGATTCTTCTTCTGTTGGCGAGTCAAGGGCATAGATCGACAAATGATTTGTCGGCAACAGGAAGAGGCAACGATCTTGGGAAGAAGGCTGCGGTTGGCTACTGTTTGGCCGAGATATGTGCTACTGTTTGGGGCGGCTGTAGCAGGGGTTGAGGTGGCGACAAAGGCAACAATCTAGGTTTAGATGGCTGCCCTAAGATTGCAGGTTGCGACAACAACATGGGATGATGGCAACTGCTGCAACAGGGAGATGGCAGCGGCAGCAACCGAAGAAGATGACAACGGCAACAACCAAGAAGATGGCAGCGACAACAATCGAGGAAGATGACAACAACGTCAACTGAAGAAAATGGCAGCAGTAGTAACCGAAGAAGATGACAGCGACAACAACCAAACAAGATGGTGGTGGCAGCAAGAGAGGGTAGTAGCGGCAGCGATCTAGAGTTAGAAGGCCACGATATGTGCTGCTGTTGGGGTCAGTTGCATGGGGTAAAAGAGAACTACGACGACTGCGTCTTAAGGTTATAGGGATGGCTTAGGCAATGTTTTACTTACCAGTCAGTACCGACGTACCAATATTTTGTTCGGTACGATACTGGTACTATGGTGGTACGCACAGTGCATACTACTTGATATTATTAAATTATTATAATATAATATAATATAATATAATATTAAAAATATTAAAAAGGAAATAAATGGGCGACGTCGCCTCGGTCTCTCTCCGGTGGAGGATGATAGTTGCCGAGGGTGAACGTCTCGCAGACCACGGCGCATGTCAGGACGACAACCATGTACTTCTTCTTCTTTCTTCTTTTCCTTTTTCTTCTTCAATCGACCGTCGATGGTCGATTTCTCTCAATTGATCACGACGATTTTAGTGGTACTTCTGAACGTGGCTGCATCGATCACCCGTATGCAGGCGATACGAGGCCTTTCCGCTCGGTAAGGAAAACCTTGGGCTTAGGGTTGCTATTGGTGATAGCTACAAGTTTGGCAAGGATCGATTGAGTATGCAGTGAGAAACACCGAAAAGTATGATAACAGAATTTTCGTCGAAAAGACAGCAGTTTTACGACGAAAGTTCTAGCAATATTGTAGTAGTATTTCGAGGAATATGGCAGCACAAATCAACAAGGATAGCAACAATATAGATGATAGTGATATGACAACAACAAATTTTGTAAGATTGGGTGGTGTATACTGTGGGAAAAATCGAAAGGATTCAGTGGCAGAATTTTACGTCGAAGAACAATAGTTTGGCGACGAAAATTCCAGTGTTGTTTTAGAGTATTACGATAGCAGAAAACCCATGAGGATAATAGCAAGATAGATAAGAGTCGTGGCAACAACAAATTTGGCAGAGATCAGTTGCGTATGCAGCAAGAAACACTGAAAAGATGCAGCGGCAAAATTTTATGTCAAAGAACAGTAGTTCGACGAAAAGTTTTCAGCGATTCGTCAAAGATTAAAGGAAGATTTTGGGGAGAATCTACTTGTAAGGAAAGCCAAGCCGACGTAAAATATGAAGATAATATAGCAGCAAGTTGTTGGCAAAGAGATCAAAGATATGATAGCAATTATGCGGCTGAAATTTTGTAGCGTAACTTTTGCCATAAAGATGATAACTTCGTAACGAAAACTTTTTGCAGTGAGCAACTTTTTGCAGCAATATAAGGAAGATGCAATGTATTATATCAAGGGATAGATGATGATGAAAGCCAAGCCGATGCAAAATACGGAGAAGAATATGACAGCAAGATATCAATAAGAAGATAGTAGTCGGCTAAAATTTTACGTCAACTTCGAAAGATCATTGTAGCAGTTTTTTCAGCCAGCAATTTTTTCAGCAAGATAGATGGATGATAAGGGTTGTAACAATGACATATGTAACTTTTTTTTTTGGATTTTTGAGTAAATAAATTGCAGCAGTAGTAAGGTAGGTACCAGAACCTGATGCAATTTTGGTGGTGGCGCAGTAGATGGAGGATCTGCGGTAGGGGGTGATGACGACGGAGTTAGCGACGAGATCAACAATTATCGGAATTGCTTGGGAGGATGATGGGTGGCTAGATGGCAACGACGAGGGTGGAAGAACAACAAGGTGCCAAGAACGCGACTTTGATACCAAGTGTTAGAACCCGCAGGATTCTAAGACTTGATTGATCTCTGTAGGGGATCGGCCCTCCTTAGAACTCTATAGGGGTTCCTCCCTCCTTGATAGTCGGCCACAATGGCTGAAAAGATTGATCTATTGCTTGATGAAGACAATAGTTTACATGCTTATTTATAGGGTTCATGAAGAGACCCCGCTAAACCGGGACTCCTAATAAGAGTCCTAGAAATAAAACTCTAACTCCAACTCCTACTTTAAGTGAAACTCTACTAGAAGAGTCCTAACTCTAGAAGAAACTCAACCCTAGCCGACTTCCCCAAACAGAGTGGGTGGCCAATTAGGGTTGATTACAATTATGACTCAGTTGACTTTGACCCGAATCCAACTCCGATTCCTAACCAGACTCCAGTTCAGCCGAATCCTAACCTTACTAGGATTTAGGCTGATTTATTATAATGGACTCAAATATCCTCCTAGCCTACCTAATGTTAGGTCTAACTTGGCCAACAAGGCCCAATCTAAGAACTCGACCCAATCGACTAGGACCCGACTCAACTAGGGTCCTAACATAGAATATGAGTTTGCATGAACAAACACTTTTTCAAATTGACATAGGGCTTAGGAAAGTAGGAAGAACCCATCGAAGATGTTCTAAATGAGTCTCTTTGGCTTACTAAAGATCAAGATATCGTTAAAGCGCATGAAAGTACACAAGTGCTTGAGTCTTAAATGCTATTTTTCATCCACCTTTAGGTCTAATATGAATTTGGTGATACCTTCTTCTTAGGTCAATTTTGGAAAATCAGCTAGATCCAATGAGAGTGTCGAGTATATCCTCAGGTCGAGGAATCAGGAAATGATATTTGATTGTTATTTTATTGATCGTTTGACTATCGATATATATCTTTCAAGATTCATCTTTCTTAGGGGTTAATAAGGCAAGGACAATGCAAGGATTGAGGCTATGTTGTGCAAATCCTTTATCTGAAAATTCTTCAACTTGCTTGTTTTTCTCAATGCGTTCATCTCCTCAAACATAGCCTTTTTCCACTTAGGTACAACTAGAGCTTCCTGTATAGACTTAGGAACATTTGTGTTTGACAAGTTAGGAACAAATGATCTAAAATAGGATAATCTATGATATGACACAATTGGAAATAAGATGAATAGCACATAACCTCGTTCATTTTCTAAGAGCAATAGGAATATTAAGATCTTGAAACTCACAAGGTTCTAGGCATAAAGAATGGTCTGGAGTACTTGAATTTTTGTGATTAGTCACACTCGGAGCTGGCTTTTGGTGGGCATTGTGTGGAGGTTGCCCCAAACCTTGTCGGATATACCTCCTTGTATAGACACGTAGCTACGATTGCTGTTTATCAGTCATTAAGTCTTCCCCTCCATTAGATTTCTGATGTTATAACACAATTGATTGAGGTTGTAGCATTGGATTGGTGGTACAAGGGAGAAGTTGTGGTTGAGAAGGTAGAGATTATGATAGGAATGGATTCACAAGGCTATTTCTAAGGAGATGTACCAGTGGTAGGAATGAATTTAGAAGGAGAATTCACAAGTAGGGTTATAAATTTATAATAGTTTCCCAAAAGGCCAAAACTTCCCTTCTATATGATTCTCTCCCTAAAGAAAATTTTAGGAGAAATAAGGCTGATTTTAAAAAAAAGTGACATTCTATACTTAAAAATGTTTTATAAGAGGATCAAAGTATTCGTATCCCTTTTAAGTTAAACATATTTTTTCATTTGCAGATTAAGTTTGGTGCAATTATGACTATATATTTATAAATGCTATACAACCAAATACCTTTGGAAGCAAATTACTAAAGATTCAAGTTTATGGAAAGATTTATAGGAGGATGTCTATAGTAGGGTTTGACTTATCGATTTGAGTCGGCATGTCGGCTGGTTTTTTTAATTTTAATTTTTAATAAAAAATGAGATTAGGGTTTTTAGTTTAGAACTAGATATAAGTTTAGCATCCTTTCGTTACTCAAAAATTAGAAAGGAATAATCACACATATCTTTTTTTCGAGCTTTGAGGAGCAACGTTGTGGCATGTTTTGAATCGTCCTTCCATTGATATTGAATTATCTTCAGAGATATGACTTGAATTGTTATATTACGAGTTAAATTGTAAGATTCAAATGAATCAAATAATGAATGATCGACCAATGGATATACCTGGTTCTACCACCAAAAAGAACGACAGGATTCCACAAACGGTGGATTGTGGTCCTTAATCTTATGTATTTTTATAGCAATATAGTATGTTTGTCAGATCTAATCGTGAAATTGCTTCCACGACATGGTATATCGATATATCATATGCCCTTGGTGCATTAATGTGGTGATAGATGTAGTCTGATCGTCGTGAACTATATGTGTCTGAGGTGGCTCTTAAGATAAGTATGATTGTGGCATGCATTTGTGCAGAGGTTGAATAACGTATGAACTTCTACTTTTACCACTAACCTATTGCTCTATATCATGACCGATCAACCTTGAAGAAGAATGACCAACTATCACCATACTATTGTCGATGTGAGATCCTCCATAATATGATGGATGAGAATATGACAAGCTCTTCTTTGTGTCTACGTCATAAAGGCTCTTTTGCATTTGCTCAAAATCATCGATTGCTTTCCTATTCAATGTATAAACCTGATCGGTATCTCGTTGAACTCTATGATTTGAATCTTAGGTGGCATGTGTAAGTATCGCTCCTCAGTCCATGCACCATCCATCGACTCCTCGACTGTCATGGACTTAGCTGATTTTGCCTAAGTCGTGCGACACCCTTACATGTCCGTCCATAAAGAGTTAGCCTCCCCGAAACCTCTTATGGTCTCTTAAGACCTATAAAAGAGAAGATGGGTTAGAGAAAACGTTTTGCTCAAGATCCACAAGCAATCATTTTAACAAACACTTTATAGCCAATGCAAATTACAAATATAGACTTCGCAAGCTCTGAACAATTACATAACAAAAGATCCAAGATGGTCCACCACAGATCAAAATTTTCACAAGTGTCCACATGGCACAAGCTTCATTTACAAGCCTAAAATGACCACAGTAGCCAACCAAACTAGGGCTACTAATTCTACTGCAAGCCCTCTACTTACAGTGCAAAGCATGAACAAAACCAAAAGATACAGACATACATGAGCATTACATCGAACACCCTATTTATAGTTTATCTGTGACATGACGTCGTCGCCATCGTCGATCGAGGCACTACTATCCATGTCATTGCTTACCTATGAACCGAGCAGGTTGCTGAATGTGATTGAGAAGGTGTCTCATCGCTCGACTCAATTCTTTCCAATGGTGCAATTGAGGTTATTGCTTCCCCTTTGTCCTAGCATACTGGGCGGACGACTATGACGGTCGAATGTCATGACCTCGAGTAGTTGACTCGAGGTTGTTCGGCTCCTTCCTCCACGTTTTGACCAAGGGGTATCTTCCTTTTGTTGGGGATGTTCTTTTTCTTCTATAGCTTTAGTGATAAATGCGAAGGATGTGGAGGATCTCTTGCCTCATCAAGTTCATCAGGTAAAGTGTTCTCTTAGTTCTCTGCTACTTCGACCATTCCAACATTAGCTGTGAATCTTCATTGTAGTATTTGAGGTCGATGGGATCAAACTCTAGTTCCTCTGGCTCCTTATCTAGCTTGGCACATCGCAACCTTAGCAGCATGTTGTACTAGATATATGTTAGTTTCTCCAACCGTATATATGATAATCAACTACGGATTTTCGTGTGAATTAATACGAATGTTGACCAGTTACATTCGGAACCACTCAATGTCATCGTCTATGAAAGTACACTGATTGTAATCTTCTTAAATTGGGTCCGGACCCTCCAAAATATAGTCGCCGCTTGATTGCAAAAAGATATAAATGACTTTATTAGTATAACAAATCATTAATGTCAATTTTAATTTATAATCAACATGTGTGTAGCCAAGGTTTCACTTACCGATTCGTACTGGTGTACCGACATATTATCGATCGCAGATAGATCATATTTATCACACGATATTAAAATATAATATAATATTTTTATAATATAATATTAAAATATTAAAAAAAATGGTCGCCTCGATCTTTCTCCCTGCGCGGGGAGATGCTTTGTCTCCTCGCGCGGGAGAAAGAGCGGCCGCGGGCGGCGACGGTGCGCGGGCGACCCGTGGGTGAGGATGGCGCGCGGGCGAGGTATTCTCCGCTTCTTTTTTTCTTCTTTTCCTCTTCTTCTTTCCTTTTTCTTCCTTAATCGATCGCTGATGGTTGATTTCTCTATCAATCGACTGCTGACGGTCGATTTTTGGTGGAACCGCTCGGTGGCGGTCCATGTACTGGTAACTTGTCGAAATTGCAAACCTTGTGTGTAATTTTCCCTTACTAGGATCCATTCTATAATGACACGATATAACTATTAGCGTCGAAGAATGAATTGATAGTTTTTCGGAATAGTTGGCCTTCCATAATAGAATCCACTACACTGGCACTTTTTAGCAAGACTTGGTATATAACATTCCTTAGTGTTGAACTGTTGATAGTAAATTTGATTGCGTTCTAAGCAAGGTTTGCAATTTCGATATTTACCGCTTGGTACGGGTGGTACATATCGGTCCGCCAGTGCAGACGCTGACCGGCCACAGCGGTTTCACCAAAAATCGATCTCGGTTGATTTTAGTCGTCGGCGATCGATTGAAGGGAGAAATCGACTGTCGGCGGTCGATTGAAGGGAGAAATCGATTGTCGACGGTCGATTGAAGGGAGAAATCGACTGTCGACGGTCGATTGAGCGAGAAAAAGGGAAGAGGAAGAAGAAGACGAAAAAGAAGAAAAAAAAGAAAAGAGGAGAAAAAGAATACCTATCGCCCACGCGCGGTCCTCGCCTGCCGCCGGGCATGTCATGGCGCTCTTCCACGCAGGAGAAAGATCGAGGCGACGTTCTTCTTCTTCTTTTTTATATTTTAATATTTTTAATATTATAGTATAAAAAATTTATATTATATTTTAATATACTGAGTGGTATGCACTGTGTGTACCGCTCGATACCAGTACCGTACCGATATCAAGATGAACTCGGTATGTCGGTACGGATCGGTAAGTCAAACCTTGGTTCTAAGAGTATACCAAAATTGAATGGTTGGTTTTAGAGAATATGTTGCAAGATAAATGCTCTCGTTGGTAAGAATTTTTTTAATATCAATTATTTATACTATAAATTATTCTTAATATAAAGTTACTTGCATTATGGATGTTTTGGTCCTTATGAACTTCGGTCCTGTGGTCGATGATCTTTAAGTATTAGTCAGCCTTAAAATCATTAGAGAATGTTTTCTTTATCTCCGCTCTTGCTGTAAGCATTATATGTCTAAGATAAGGCATCCACGGAGGCTTCTCCACATTGACCTTATAGAGAGCAACATAAAGCGGTTCCACTTCTTTTATTCTTTCATTCACAACCTCCTAAAATCTAGAAGAAAGAATTATCATTTGCACTTCTTTTCCATAATTCAATTTTGAATATCTTGAATATGACCATTTCTATGATGTGATTGTCTTGAGACCCTACTTCTTTTGTTCGATTAACCAAGGTTTGCAATTTTGATCGCCTTGACGGCAAGACATACCAATTTGCGGTTGCTAGTAGGCGACCGTCGCCACGGCGGATCGCCAAAATCAACCGTTAGCGGTCGATTTCGACCGTCAGCGGCTGATTGAGGGAGAAATCGATCGTCCGACGATCGATTGAGGTAGAAATCGGGTCGATTGAGGGAGAAAAGGTAAGAAGAAGAAGAGGAAAAGAAGAAAAAAGAAGAGGAGAAAAAACCTAGCGCCGTCTCGCACGCCCGCCACGCCCGCGCCGTCGCACGCGCCCCGCTCGCTTGCTTTTTCTCACGCAGGAGCGGAATGTCTCCCCGTGAGCGAACAAAATGTAAATCAGCTAAGTTCGTGATGGGAGAAAGATTGAGGTGACGCCGCCTTTTCTTTTCCTTTTTAAAATATTTAATATATTAATATTATATTATATTATAAAATATTATATTATATTTTAATATATCGGACGGTACACACTATGCGTATCGCTCAGTACCGGTACCAACAATATATTAGTTCACCGATACGGACCGATAAGTCAACCTTGGGATTAACCTTAACGAGATAAAATTTATAGCAAATCGAGTGATGTCGGGATAGAGTATTTCACAATTTGTATACTTTTGCATCAACGAGTGGACACGATGGTTGTATATAAACTTTATCACCGATTGTGCCCTTGCCACATACTTTCTTACTGATGGTAACTCACTAATGTCCTTAAACATAAGGTCTATGCAATGAGTTGCACATAGAGTCCAAAATAATGTTTTCCTTCTTTCCATCAATTATAAATCATCCTTCTTTAAATTAGCTCCATTGTCGGTGACAATCTAGACAATGTACTATAACCTGATCTCCCTTACCACGGTGTTCATTAGATTCTCAATGTAGCTTGCATCTTGAATTTTATTGGATTCATTAACCAGCTTATGAAATATGACCTCTCTGTTGCAATACATAAGAAAGTTGATGATGCTCATTCTTGTAGGTCTTGTCCAACTATCACATATATGACCTTTCTGTTGTAATACATATCAATGTCACCCCATACTTGTTCTATTGCCATTCGAAGGATTTGATCCGGTCCTTCAGTTTTGCCACCTCCTCGTCGAAATTAACGTCATGTATCTCCTTCGGCATTCGAGGTTGGATCCCTGTGTCAGTCTTTTGGATTAAATATACCATACTCTAATAATATGGACCATGAGCTGTGTTTGCTGGAATCCTATAGAAGTTGAACCACTTAGCTATTTGCTTACCAATATCCCATTTTTTTTTCTTTTGTATAAGCATAACCAATTCTTGTCTGTTTTGTTATTTATGGAGGATATGCTTGTAGATTAATATCAACAATATTAGGTGTTGCCCTCTTGTCAAGTCCTCTAATAAATCCATGGATTCCACCGTACCTCATACTACCGTTCTTGTTTAACTGAGGAGGAGGGGCAGTTGGCAGCCTCATGCTAGCACTCCTTTGGAATCCGTATGGTGTAGACCTATTGCCACCAACATGCTCTTATTGTGAGTTAGGCCGTCGATGCTTTATTGCATCCTTGTACATATACTGATACTCCAGTGATACACGAATACTAGCTCTGAGATCCGAGTCAACATCATCGTCGTGACCCTCATATTTATCAAAAATCAGTTCCTGCGTAGCATACATATATTTTTCCTATTCGTTGGCCTTCTTTTTAATTGCATTATCACTTGCCTGATGTAGCTTTTTTAAAATAATTGACGGACCTCCGTTGGAACCTTTTTGCATTTTATAACATTGGAAGAGTTGTCGGCCAAATGTTACTTCAGCCAAGTGATTTCTCCACCCCTGCTGATGTAGTCACAATGAATGCACTGCCAACTTTGATGATTCCCGTCCAAACGATGACATGATCCCAAGCGTCATCATGTTCTTGTTCCTTTGGTGCCATGTACTTGCAAAAATTTATCAAATTAACAAGCAGCGATTAGCCCTAATTTTCTTCAAATTTGAAATAATAAGCTGCAATTATATTTAATGAACCCTATTTTGCCATTATAAACATGTCAATCATCCTAATAGATATTAAATACATGGACTTGACCCATTATGGGTCAAAATCAGGGTTTGCAATACCGTGCCATACCGCTCGGTACGCTCGGTATGTATCGGTCTAATAAAGGACTGGTATGCTTGATACAGCTTGGTACCTTAGTGTACCATGTGTCTGTACGCTTTGTACAGCTTGGTATGTACTGGACCGCAGTTGATCGGTACATCGGTGTTGTACGGTATTCAGAACCTTGGTCAAAATATGATAAAATCATCATTAAATCCACTAATCACATCATTAAAAACATAATTACTCCCTAATTAGCCCTATTTTACCACTTTAAATATGTTAAACACCCTAATAGGCATTAAGTATATAGAATTGATCTAGTATTGGTCAAATTATGATATAATCATTATTAAACCCACTAATCACAGCATTAGAAACCTAAGTACTCCTTAATTGGCCCTCTTTTACGACTATAAACATGTCAAAAGGCCTAATAGGCATTAAATACATAGAATTAACCTAATATTGGTTAAATCACAAATAAATTATCATTAAATTCACTAATCACAGCATCAACATACTTAATTACTCCCTAAGTAGTTCTCTTTCACCACTATAAAGTATAAAGTATAAACATGTCAAACACCATAATACGGATCAAATATATTGAATTGACCCAATATGAGTCAAATTTCTTTGAAATCATCATTGAAATCACTAATCACATCATTAAAAACATTAATTTTTAAAACTTAATTAAACCTCTTCTACCATGTTAACATGCATATCCATCCAATATGCATTAAATACAAAGATTTCATCAAATATGTGTCTAATTTTGATTAAATCAGCCTTAAAAGCCTTAGTTACTCCACAATTAATCCTATTTTACCATAAAAAATTTGTCAAACAACATAATATACATTAACCACATAGAATAGGGTTAATCATCTCATAAATAAAACTCTAGAAAGGGAATACATACCTCTTGATTAGAGTGATCCTCCTCTAACAAGTGTTAATCATCCCAAATGAGCCTCACGAATTTGATCCAATCCACAAATCACAGCTTTGCTCAAGTTTAAGAAGGCAAAAATGTGAGAATGAGAGAGATGCGAGTGAGAATGAGTTTTGAGAGAGTGAAAGGTGTTCAAAGAGGGGGGAAGGAAAGAGTTTAAATATCCTTTAAACTGGTTCCAACAGTTAAATTGACCACTAAATAGGAAATTCTCAGCCCTTTAATCGGTATCGATTGAAACCCGACCGTTATCAACCTGTACCCCTTTGATCGGTATCGGTCAAAATCCGATCGTTATCGGCTGGTACAGGTTGATAATAGTTGAGTTTTGACTGTGTTGCCTGGTATAGGCCCCGTATTGCCTAATACGGGTTACCTAATACATAACCACTTGGTATAGGGCGGTCCACATTTCGGTCACCTATTGGACCGGTATGTACCGCTTATACCATACTGCGTTGGCGATATAGTGAACCATTTGACATTTGATTGATTAAATAAGATGCATTTAGGATAGCCACTTCCCAAAGATATTTACGAACTCCTGTAGTAAACATAATGGCCCGAGCTCTAATTGATGGCAGTTTTTCCTTTCAGGAATTTTTTTCTGTTGCGGTGCATCTATGCAAGATGTTTAATGAATAATGCCCTTTTCCATTAGAAATTGTTTAAGAATGGATTTGAAGCACTCTTCTCCACTATCAGTTCTAAGGAATTGTATTTTGGCATGTAATTGGGTGTTGTCCATGTTATAGAAGTTTTGAACCACATTTGTAGTCTCAGAATTAACTTCTAACAAACATACCCAACAAATTCTAGTATGATCATCAATGAAGGTAATAAACCACCTAGTTCTAGTAACATTTTCGACTTTTGAAGGCCCCTAAATGTTACTATGGACTAAGTAAAAGGGTCAAGACTATTTGTATGGCTGTAAAGGGAACATGACATGATGTTTGGCAACTTGACAAATTTGACACTGAAATTTAGTGATATCATTAAAAATCAAAGGAAACAACTTGTTCGAGTACATAAAACTAGGATGGCCTTATTTATAGTGCCATAATGTTAAATTCTTTTTTATTAGAAAAGAAAGAGAAAATGCGTGCTTGAGCTTGTCCATCCAAGGAAGCATCACCTTTAAAGTAATAGAGTTGATCAACCTCTCTGGCACTCCCAATCATCCTCCCCGAGCATATATCCTGAAACTCACAATGAGATGGAAAGAATTTAGCCACTCAATTTGAATCTTTCTTGAGTTTACTTATGGATAAGAAATTATGAGATACGTTAGCAACATCTAAAACAATTCTAAAAAGTAGATTCTTTGAGAGAACAACAAAATCTTTTCCTGCAATTGGGGACAAAGATCCATCAGCAATACAAACTTTAAGGTTACCAGGACATGACATGGAGTATAGGAGAACATGTGAGAAAGTCTGGTCATAAGATCACTAACACCTGAATCAACTATCTTGATTAGAGGAAATGTGGTGGGCAGTAGGAGTATTACTTTGCTTTACAAGAGAACATGTAGGAGATGGATTTGTGGTGGCCTAAGATTGGCAAAAAACTCCATAGATGTTCTAGTTGTTCCTTTTTGAAAAAAGGTGTCTTGAAGCCTCCTCAATTTCCTCCAACTTGAATCTCTGTGGTTGTCTGCATTCCTTTAACCCCTTTATCGCTGCTCTTATTATTTTTTCCAATTTTGAGGTTTACCGTGTAGTTTCTAGCATGACTCCTTGGTGTGTTTGGTTTGTGTAATAATCACACCATCTCTTATTGTTTTTTCAATTTTTAGGTTTCACAGCAGTTTCTGTTCGGTTTCCAGCATGCCAAGACAGATTTCCACTATATATTTGTCATAATTTGCCTCTTTACTACTTGGCAATTCCTGTTGGCTTTCAGCACTTCAGACTATGGTAAATGTATCGTCAAGATAAGGAAAAGGTTCTCTACTAAGAACACGATCACATACTTGATCAAATTCAGAATTTAATTCCAATAAAAATTGAAATACCCTCTCTATCTCCAATAAGTTTCTAGCTTTTTAGTGTCGATTGTAGATTTCATCACTATATTTTGATATAGGTCCATCTAAGTCAACCAATAGACCTTGTAGATTATTGTAGTAATTTGTGATGCTTGATGTACCTTGCTTTGTCTTTTGATTTGGAAAATCATAGAAATGAAACCTACATTGGAGCAGGTTTTATTGATAGCACCCCAAATATCTCTAGCCATAGGAAGAAGGTACATCTTGCTGATTTCTGGTTGGATGAAGTGAAGCAGCCACAATATTGCCGTTGCGTTTTTTATCTCCCAAGTTTCGTATGAAGCATCTTTCGACGCTGGCGCCTTTGCAGCCTATTCATATATTTGAACTTCCCTTTACTCATTAAAGAAATCTTCATGGATTGAGATCACTCCATAACATTTCTCCCATTTAGTTTAACGGTAGATATCTGGAGGGTATGACTCTTAAATTGAAGGGAAGATTGAGTGTGAACAGCTTTAGGAAGATTGGAAACAAACTTTGGAGTTTTAGATATGGCTAGAAACAAAGAGAGTCACTAGAGAGGACTATCGGCAATGAAGGCTGAGTGAGAAATAAATATGCCATATGCCATAATCGACAAAGAAAAAAAATCAAAACCTAACCTTGATTTGATATCATGAACAGGGTAACAGGAGGGAATTTCACTTTTCTGTATTGTTGCTTGTATACAAGATGAAGTTCATATAGTCAAACAAGAGACAAGGAAAAAAGGAAAGAACTACCTAATAGATAGATCTAGGTGCTAATCTAGGAAATATACAGCTAGCAAATATAAACAAATGAGGTAATATAATTAAGAACAAATCAATAATTATATCCTGGTCTATCAGACCAAGTAAGGTAGTATGTTGAGAATCAAATCACAGCAGATCTTAACAGATCTCAACAAATCAAATCACAACAGATTTTGACAGATATCAACAGACAAGTTGTGTGGCAAATGACAACAGTGGGGAGATAGGCGGCATTCGAATGGCAGCAGAGGTCCATGATTCAACACTCGCCTAGTTGTACGAAGAAGAGGGTTCATGAATTGAATCTATTAACATTAAGTTTTTTTACTTTCTTTAATGGGTCAGACTAGACTGTCTGAAATGGGGCGATCCATGTATCAATTCGCACCAGGACTGGTACCGGTATGTAATGCCTATTTCATATTGGTCTGAGTGAGATGACATTCCATGATTTAAAATTTCGAGTGGATGTACCAATGCATAGTATACCAACAATCGGTCAGGGTTGATAAGGGTGGAAGAGAAACAAAAGAAGAAGAGGAGAAGGCAGAGTCTTGGGCAATGAGCAATGGGCTGCGGTGAATGCGATGCTGTTTATATCAGTTTGGTGACAGTGAGAGAGATGAGTTCAAAATAAATAAAACAAGCCAAACCCTGAGTGGGTTTACTGCCCGGTTTTAGAGGGTTACCATATGGAACCCTAGAACTGGACCTGGACTGCCCAAAAATAGAATGGCAAGCATTCGTCCGTTGTGTTTTTTGGTCTAAGCAGATTATTAAACCATCCTTTTTATGTTGGGTATAAAGATTTACATTTACTTTCATTGGAACAAACTAATTTAACTTTATATATTAGTTTTTGTGAACTTGCATCATAGATTAATTTAAGCCTCAATGTATTATAAGGAGTTCTTATGTATTAAGTCAATTTTTTATACTTGGAGCATTTTGTTATTTATATTATATTACTTTAAATTTCTTCATGTTTTATGAAATTCATAATTGTGATATGCGAATGCTTTATTTTACAACCTTCCCTTTGGAATTATATCCAATAGACTACCTAAAACCAATATAGAGAATCATTTTTGGTTTAAAGTTCAAACTGTTATGTTTTAAAACAGTGCCAACTGACACAGTGTTGGATGTTTTGCTTATTCAGGAATTTGGAGCGCATTGTTCTTGTACATTATCGTCAAACATCAGAGGTTTTACCCTTTGAACCCTGTAGAAGCTCTGTATTAACTTTCATGTCTATCATCTTGACATATGATAAAAAATTGACTTATGCATGTGTTGCTCAATGCATAAATGCCAATACAGGTGGTTGAGAAATAGGCAATTACTCACGGTTGAGGACCTGAGGTGCCTAATTGTGGCTCTTTTCATGCCTTCTTTGAGAGGCCTAAAAATTTGGTTTGTCCATTCTTCCTGTGCATGGGAAGTAATGTGATCTTTTATCACATGCTCTTGGTCTTTTGCAGACATTAAAATACTGTGTAAAACCGGAATGAGGCTGTTTACTAATTATTTTTAAGCTAGATGGTATGAGTATTTAACCAGGGACACCTTTCCTGATTAATTTTTCAGCTAGATTGCAAGAATATTTAACCAGGGACTGAAATTTCAGAAGCACCTTATCTGATGGCTGGCAGCTGACCTTTTCATGCTGTTCTCACTTCTCATGTCAACTAAACATAGTGCCTCTGTACTACAAAAAAGAAAATAAAATCTGAAATACAGTAAGATCCATTGTAAACAAGGAAAACATTTTTCTTTGGTCACAATTGAATAAGCCAATGCAAGCTCCATCTTGATCTTCTCTCCTACCTCCTCTTTGATGAGGTGAAATTGTATGGGAAACAACCATATAACATAAGCAATCACCCACTGATTCTCTATTACAGAACCTTAAGACTGATGGGTTTTATTAAAGGACTAGTTTGGTTCAGTCCTTTCTAATTTAAAGGACTAGTCTGGCCTTTTTATGTTAATGAATACTTGGTCGGGGCCTCAAACATCCAATACATCCCTAAAGTCCTTCAAGTTTGGGTGCCAACAAAATGGTGCACATAGCATGCCACCCATTTCAGTAAAAAGGCAATTCTCAGGCCATGTATCTAACCATGCTAGTCAGATTTTTATCCAAATCTTATCATACTGTAGAATTTAAAGAGCAAAAGATTTCTCTTTGTTTAATGGTATTAAGAAAAGACAATTCTCTAGAACATTAAATTGAGAGTTGGAGTTGAATTGAATGACAAGAACCTTAGCAATAAGTCAAGCCTTTTGATGTGGTAACTGGCCTACAAGTGATCAAGATGCAGTCTAGTTATATTCAGATTTAAAATTCATTGATTGGTAATTGAAGTAATTAGTTTTTGGGTTCGAAATTAGGTTCATCAGAATTTGTCTATGTATGCTAATTCAGTCACAATTTACAGGGTGATTTAGTAACCTTTTGTAGATGATAAAATTTTTCTGCACCTTAGGTGATTCAGTAACCTTCTGTCAGATTTCATCCTTCCTTTTAATGTGTTATATTTTGTAATACCATTGTGAAGAATATCTTCTGATGTCGTATCTATGTTTGTCAATAATTACATCCTTTAGTACATTCTCAGATGTGTGCAGTTTTTGAGTTTGTGTGATATTTCATACCAACATTTATCAGCACTGGAGGTCAAGTTCAGCCAGGGGTGACAACCCCTTTTACACATTGTTGCAATGTTTAGTACAAACACCATGCCATTTTATGTCAGCTGGCCTGTATCATGGTGACCACAACCAACATGCCTGTAAAAATTGAATCCTTAAGTATATGTAGATGCTTACGTCTGCATCAAGGTTTTACCTACCGGTCCGTACCAGTGTACTGATATTTTCTCGGTACCAGGTGGTACGCACAGTGTATACCTCCTAGTACATTAAAATATTATATTATAATATTATATAATAATATAATATAATATTAAATTTAATATTAAATATTAATATATTAAAAAAAGTTAAAAAAGGGGCAACGTTACCTCGATCTTTTACCCCGCGTGGGGAGACATTCCATCTCCTTGCGCGGGAGAAAAATCGTCACGGGCGACTCGCAAGTCGCGACGGTGTGCGGGCGAGGACGGCGCGAGGTACTTATTTCTTCGTTTCCTCTTCTTCTTCTTCTTCTTCTTCTCTCTCAATCGACCGTCGACAGTCTATTTCTCCCTCAATTGACCACTGACGACCGAAATCGACTGTCGATGGTCGATTTTGGCGGTACCACCTGGTAGCGGGCGGTCTATGTATCGGTAACTTGGCGGACGACGTACCACCCAAGATGGGCAGTACAGATCAAAATTGCAATCCTTGGTCTGCATTAAATATACTTATAATGTAATGTATTCTCGCTGTCTTCATATTCTTGGAGTCCATTTTGTTTCTATATATCTAAATAGCGTTGGTTTTGAATTGTCTGTATGCGGCTCAAACACATATTTTGGGTGATGGTTTCTCACAACCAGTTAACTCTAGCGTAAATGAAAATGATTTCTTTGACTGTTGGCATTTCTTGAAATTTCTGCTTCTTGATTGTGGTGACTTCTACATAAACTAATCAGGCTTATTTCTTTTGTTGCTTTCCATTAAACTTTGTTTCAGACAAGGTTTTCCTTCGAGAAGACCGTATCGCTCTAACATACCGTCCGGCCGACCGCGGATTGGCCGCCCAGATCGCTAAGATCGGCCGTCACGATCGATTTCGTCGATGGTCGATTTCGCGTCGATGAGGAGAAATCGACCGTTGGCGGTCGATTGAGGAAGAAAAGGAAAGAAGAAGAAGAGGAAAAGAAGAAGAAGAAGAAGTACCTTGCGCCGCCTAGCGGCGACTCCGCCGGGTCACCGCGAGCTGCCGTGTTGCCGCCTAGCGCCGCCACTGCCGCCTAGTGCCGCTGCCGTGGGTTTTTTCTCCCGCGTGGGAGACGTTTAGAGTTTGAGGCGATGTTGCCCCTTTTTATTTTTTAAATATATTTTAATATTATATAAAAAATATTATATTATAAAAATATTATAATATATTTAATATACCAGGTGATACGCACTGTGCATACCGCCCGGTACCGGTACTGTACCGGTACTGACAAAATGTCGGCACATTGGTATGGACCGGTATGCCAATCCTTGGTTTCGGATTTCGTTGCACAAATAGCCCAACTAGGTACCGGGGTACCATACCGGTACCGACAAAATGTCGGCATACTGGTACGGACCGGTATGTCAATCCTTGGTTTCAGTTTTCGTTGCACAAATAGCCCAACTAGGTTGGACTTTCTAAAGTAACATCTTTTAAAATAGGTTTCAGTTTAAATGAATATCAGCCATCTGGGAACAATATCAGCATGGGGAATGTGCTAACAGACCTTTTGATTGATTATGCCAGCCAGCGGTATTCTTTTTGTTATCTGTGCTGGCCAGCACATACTGTTCAATCATGTTACAGCTCTGGGAATGATGCTGAAAGTTAGTTCCTTGCATAAAATATTTTCTTTGATCTAAGTCTGTTTCCTTGTTTTGTTCATGACATCAGGATAATGTGTTTCAACATATTCCTGCATCAGTGGAATGTCCAGAGGCTCTATCCCTGAAGAACAGGATGCATATCGATTCTCCGTCTACACCAATGCATTCAGCTAGTGGCTCCGCTCACTCAGAAGTGTTAGGATCTGCAGTTATTTCAGAAGAAATTAACTCTGGAGAATACCATGTCAGCTGCACTAGTGAGACAAAACCAGTCTACTGTCTGATCTGCCTTCTAAGACTGCCATTATATAAATTGCTTAGGAGCGTTGAGTACATGAACTTTTCTACAAACTAAATTTACAAAGATTTTGTTGTATGCCATTTTTTTTTCAGCTTTTTCTTGATAATGCTTAGTCATAATGGATGATGTAAACCTCTTACAAAAATATTTAAAACTTGTGCAGTTAAAACCTTCTGAGACTATTTGATTATGACAATTAAAAAAACAATGCAATCAATTTGAACCGAATGATCTGATCAAATGGAAGTATTAGTACTATCTATATAGAGATTAACAATAGCTTATAAACTTCCCATCAACCAAATGCAGTAGCTCATAAATTTCATAGAATTGTTGAATGCTTTAACTTTTTCTACAAACTTAGTTTCAAAGATTACTTTTGCGGTATGCCATTTCTTCTCATTTTTTCTTGATAGTGCTTGGTCATATTATCACGTCAGAATGAATGGCATTACTGGTCCTTGTATTATTTTATTTGCTGTGCTTATAGTCTGTATGTTCCCAATCATTTCATGTCACCAGCCCATGGTGCCAGCTTAGAAGTTGATACAGCTTCATCAATATTCTAATTTCCTTCCTGGAGATTCATATGTCCTCTTATGTTGCAGGTTCTGGAATATCAGGGCTAAATAATTCCACCGAATTTCAGAATCATGAGTTGAGTCTTCATGAGATCAACACATTGGAATGGGAAGAACTAGTTGGATCTAATGTACAGAATGGTACAGCTATAAATAGGGATGGTAATGACACAAGTTAAAGAAGTTCTACATTATCGAAAAGTCTAATGATGGTTTATGTGGCAGGTGATGCTTCATCCTGTGATCAACAAAGGAGTGGGTTTAGAAACTCCATGAATAATGTGAGTAATCTGTTGATTGGTATTGGGAGACATGTAGGAAACATTTTCTGTACATGATTATTTTTAGATAAAAGTTGTTTATACAAGTTCTCAAGTGAACTTATCATCAAGGATTTAAATCTCCATTTGATACGAGTGTTGGTGACATACCAGATCCGTTGAGTACTAGTAATACACCTACCTGCACCATTTGATATCCTTTAATATAATCTAAAAATATATAAATGAATTTTTTATACTGGTATCGAACTATATATTCTGAAATTGGTACCTGGTTGGGCCGGTAAATACTAGTTTGTGCCTTGCACTAATATGTACAATCAAGATGTGTAACCTTTGTTATCATAATGTGCTCAATGGACATAATGTCATGAAGGGATGTAGCCAACGTGTTTTCAATGCACGACTGTGCCACTCTTAGGTTTTGTTTGTGTAGTTTTTCAATTTTTTTGTATGTTTTCTCTTAGTTAGATTGTATGGGTTATGAAGGACTAATGTCAACCATATTTTGCTTTATTATAAGTGTTTTAATTTTTTTTTTTTTGTAAAACTCAGAAATGTTTTTTTACATAGCACGACCCTAAGTTGCGTTGCTCTTCTCCTATGCTATCCGTCGCCCGCGGACGATTTCTTCTCCCTGCGTGTACAGAAGAAACGTCTCCTCGCGTAGGGAGAAGGAACGAGGCGATGTTTTTTTATTTTTTTAACTTATTTTTATATTATATGATATGATATATATATATATATATATATATATATATATATATATATATATATCGAGTGGTATGTCCTGTGTGTATCTCTTAGTACCTGGGTAGGGACCAGTATGGCAATCCTTGTGGAAGACATTTATGATTGTTTTGATTTCAAATCTCAGTTTATGTAAATCTTGATGTTTAAAAGTATGAATAGTTTCTGTAGCATCCCAATTTTACCAAAAGTCTCATACTGAACAGGATCATATAAACAGTATCTGAAAGATATGACATGGGCATAATGCTGTAGAGCTATATAAGCTATAAAGAAATGTGTAAGATTCTGATATCCTTAACTTGGTAGTGTGGTTCAGTATTTTAAATTGGTTTCTTACTAGGATTTGAAAGGAAAAAAATATGACATATGTCAATCATGAAGTGGATTATTTAATACGATCAATATCTAGTTATGCCATTTCTAATGCCAATGAATGTCTCCTATGATAAGAATTTTTAGTAGACTTGTAATCTATTATGATAATAGGGATTAGAATATAAGATCTCTTCTGGTGAATCCTTAGCTTGCATATTTCAAATCTTGCTAAGTTGTTTTTCCAACTTATCAAAAACTAGATTTCATATTTTTCTTTCACTTTTAGTCCATTCCATTTCACGTAGTTTCAAGCAAGGTTTTACTTACCGAGCGATAAATCCCGTACTGCCCAGTACATACCGGTCTGGTAGCTGACCGGTATGCGGACTGACCGTTGGCGGTTGATTGAGGAAGAAAAGGGAAGAGGAAGAATAAGAAGAGGAAAAGAAGAAAGAAGAAGAGCAGAAGAAGAAGAAAGAAGAAGAGGAAAAGTACCTTGCCCACGCCCCCTGAGCCGTCGCCGCCCTCGCTGCCCGTGGGTGACTTTTCTCCCCGTGCGGGGAGACGGAATGTCTCCTGCACGGGGAGAGAGATCGAGGCGACGTCGCCCCTTTATTTGTATTTTTTAATATATATAATATAATATAATATAATATATTATAAAAATATTATAAAATATTTAATATACTGAGTGGTACTTATTGTGCATACCGCTCAGTACTAGTACCATACCGGTACCGACAAAATGTTGGTACACCGGTATGGACCGGTACGTAAAACCTTGGTTTCAAGTGCTATACTTATCTTATTCTTAAGATGCTGATCCACTAATATCTTCTCTCTTACTCCTGATGTTTATGATACATAGAAAACAACCAAGCAGACGATAAGTAAATAATTGTTTGCCCTTCAAGACTTTCTATGCTTAGTGTATTTCTATGTGCAAATTTGTTAAATAAATAGCTGATTTTGTTTATGCCACAGGGTTGCTTTCTTCCATCAAATGGTGTTGCTGCTGAATTATCTTCTCATTATCCATCTAATGTTAAATCTGGTAATGACTGTGGTATTGACCAATCAAATGGTGGCTATCTTCAAGCAGCTGAAGATCAAGATATCACGCCAGCATCATTCAGGGCAGAGAATCTAAATCAAGTGGCAGAATTTAACATGGATATGGTTCTCCGCGAAAACACGACTACATATACAAATGATGCCCTTTTTGGTGAGAACAGTTTTGGAAGCTGGAACTACATAAATGATTATTCTCTTGGTTCATTAGATGATCGTCAGCTTCTGGCTTCAAGTTCAAGGGGTGATGAGGCTATGGCAACATCAATGGGAGATCATGTTTTCAATATTACTGAAATCTCACCTGGATGGTCTTATTCTACAGAGGAAACCAAGGTTTTTTTAATTATCTAGCACCTTTATTTTCAAGCACCTCTTTGCATCTGATGCCTTTTCGCCCTAAAAATTTTTAGATGACAAAGTTACCTACTCATAATGGCTAACTAGATAAATAAGTTGATTTGATTGGACCAAGAATTTACAAAATATTCGCTGGTACGTATCTACTAGAATTTACCAATCCAGTCAAGTACAAATATTGAAAAGTATAGCTTGATATATGTACATTTACCATTTGCTTTTAATTCTTTTGTTATTTGATTAAATGATATTATATGATACATGGTGCACTACTTGGTTAACCGATATAACAATTGGATAAGTTACCAAAACCTAAACTGGTTGATAAGTTCTTGGTTTGAACAAGGAATGCAATTTTGATTATCGGACCTCCAGTCCATGGCTGAACTAGTATGGTTCTGATCCATTCTGGTGTATCATGTATCGGTATGTCGAAATGTACTATAGTACTGTTGAGGAAGGGAGAGAAGGTTAGGAAGAAGGGAAAAAAAAGAAGAGGAAGAAGAATGAAGAAGAGGAGGCTATGGAGGAGAAAGAAGTATACTATTGTGGGTGGTGTGCTCCTAGGTAGTGATAGGCAACAAGCATACAGGCTACAAGTGAGGACCGATGAGTGACTCCTTGTAAGGAATCATGTCATGAGCCAAGCCCTAGCATGAGAAGGAGAAAATAGGTATTGTATATAGTGAACCGGACTAGATCTATGCTCCTCAATATACTGTTCGATGATCGAACCGGTAAATTCTGACCAAACCATACCAAATTGCTCAGTTTTACTATCCCTAGTTCGAACCATCAAAATATTAGTTTAATAAATATACCATTTTAATGCACATCAATATTTTTATATTCAAACAAAAACTAATTATTTTAATAAACAAAATATACTTTTGAAAAAGAGTAACAACCACTAGATCCTTATAACTATTTTATTTCTTAATTTTTTTGTTCTGTGAGATTATGTTACTTAAAAAGCAAAGTGGTCTGTGATAATGTGGACCTACTTCACTCACATTCTTCAAGGTACAAATCCTTCATACTATAGCCACCACTCAATTAAAATATTATAATTAATTTTTTTTTTAATTTTGTATGTCAGATACATAAATATTATCTTTGATATTTTTACTTATAAGGGTCTATATATTGACAAAAAAATGTTGTCACTTATAATAACAAAAGGCCCTTGAAACTCTATGTTAGGTCATGGTCCGATTAAGCCATAGAAAGTTTGTTGTTATGGTCAAAACTTGACTTCATAATGGCAGCATCGATATTTAATGGTATCTAAATCTAATCTATTGGTGACATCATGAAGGGTATGACTTTATTCGGATTGATGAAGTGGGAGTTATCCAGGACCTCTCAAACAAAGTTGTTGGATGATGGATTGTTTCAAAACTCATCTTTGCTTTTGATTATCTGGATGCTTTCTAGGGGCCATACTAGGCAAGTAATTATCAATGCCAAGCAAGTAGCTAAAGAATCATAATTAGTGGGGGCCCTGCAATAAGTGAATGGTAGTGGCCACATCGCAAAGTTGTAGTCCGAGTGATAGAAGATCAAATGGGAAATGCTTCTTGTGTTTATCACATGATATGCACAAGTAGTTGATTGAAAGAGGTGGAGCATTATGACAACTTTGAGTCCAAGAGGGACTAGGTCACTAAGGAACTTAGCCAAGAAAGTATCGTACTGAAGTTCTACTATTTTTCTATTGGTTTTTGGTTTTTTTCATACATTTTCTCATAGGTAGCTTGTATAGGGCAAGGAGTACCGTCAGCCCAATTTTGATTTGTTGGCAGTGTTTTTGTTTTCTGTTTCTTCTACTTGTATTGCATTGCAAAAAGGGGAAAATAGTCAAAACCACCCTATTCTCTTGTGTGCCATTAGCTAATTTTTGGATGACAGTCTTGTAGCATAAAACATAAGCTCCCTCACCCACCCTCGAATCCTTGGAGGACACCAAACTGAAAGTGGACATTGGGCCAAAAGTGCTAGGTGAACATTGGGACAACCATTTAGTCCGTTTGCTAGAAAAGGTTGTTTAGTTTCAAACACAAGTAGCGAACAAGTCTCGACGTCTCACCCATAAACACAACACTCAAGTAATTTTGCAAACAGTTGGAGTGCAAGTGGAAAATAAGGACTTTAAAAGGAAAAAGATAGCCGCAAGTCCACAATGGTCGCTCCACTGGATGTTGGGGTGTTAGGAAAACCTATGCATACTTTGTTCACAAGCTTTTGTATCTAAATAGGGCCCAACACTCCCTTGCATGGTGCCAAAGACAAAGGGAGTTTCGAGGCACATGTAAGTTACCTCAAAGATGCATTTGACGGAGTAACTAAGGTGATTCAACTTGCGGAGGCGAAGTTGGGATCAAAATACCTTAGCACGAGGCAAGAGGACGCAGAGGCGGGTACTCTTGAAGAATATGCCACAGTGTTGTCATTCGAGTTGTTAGGAACAAGTGGTGCATAACGGAGATTGTGCTGGTAGGGGATAAAAGCCTAGGATCCAAACAATGGTGCACAAATTCTAGCGAAGTCAGGGGACTTCAGGAGCTACTAGGCGACAGACTGTCCTAGAGCTATGTTTCGTCCAGGTGTGACCCAAGAGTGGGTGGACGAAGGTGAATTGCCAAGTGAGTGAACCAAAAATCAGAGATTGTGGAGGCTCTATGATGTGTTGGCAGAGGCCAGACATAGAGAAGTCGTAGTCTGAGTTCATCACACGAGAATCTGTATACAATGGAGATGTCACCAGGAGACGACATGGTGCAACGGATCGTGGTGGAATAGTTCGTGGTAATGCAACACATGCGAACGTCCCGTGAGGGACACGATCATGCAGAGGTATGATCAGGAGTTACTGGGAGCTCCACTTTGGTGTACGACATAATAAGAAGAAGGGCTATGGATTCAAGGAGTGAATGCCGTGATACCGTAGAGGCGGGTCTTTCATGTGTGCTCATCGAAGCTTGCATCAGATGAAAGCCTTAGTCATCAGCATATGGGGACTGTGTACCACCGAGGGGGAAGTCAGATTGCAAGTACCAGTGAGTCCCATGGAGGGGACTTGATTATACAAAGGTATGACCGGAGCGGTTGGAGAGTTGGACTGCTTCAGTGCTCACATTCGCTTAGGGGAGCCCGACAAGTCAGAGGACAAGACCAAGTAAGCGAACATTGCTTCCAAGGAAGCTAAGGAGAACAAAATCGGCCCTGAGCCCTACAAAAAGATGGCGGAGGCCATCCATGACAGTTGCAGTCTGTCTTTCCATCGACCAAGGAGAATTGCTAGGAGGACACAGTGGTGTTGAAGCAGGTGATCGAAAGGGGCGAGGAAGCGACAACGAGTCAAGTGGGGCTCAGTTACCCAAAAGCAAAGCGTCGGTTAGAAAGGAGGTGGACTCGGAGGAGCACCACAATGCCGCAGAGGCGGATCTACTGATCGTGAAGGAAGAGATGCAGATACAAGGCAACAGATAGTAGGGCCATGAGCTTGGCAGCACCATAGTATCGCAGAGGCGGGATTTCCGTGGAGTCATTGATCCCTTGCTCTCATGGAGGGAGAGCATTGGTCGTAAAGGGGCCGAGGAGGTGGAGAATGCAGAGACAAACTCCAAGTACCAAGACAGGGCAGAAGGGCAGAGGCCAAGGAACTTCATAAGACCGGTGTCGATGGGCTTCTCATCAAGATAGCTGAAAGCGAGAGATTTCGGGTTGATGCAAGAGTGCTCGACCAAGGAACGAAGTAGTACGCGGTACTATACCTTTTCTACTCAAAGGAGTAGGCGGCAAAGGTGATGGAGAAGATGGTACAATCCTAGAGGCGACCAAAACTATCAAAGACTTACTCCAAGTTGGGATAAACTTTTTGCTTTTTTCGAGCGAAACTTCTTGCATTCCAGAAGTTCAATGGCTGTGGGAAGGCAAATCACAGTAGCTAACTCAATGCAAGGAGTGCAAACACTTCAAGTGCTTCAGAAGTGTGAGCAAAGAGCGAGCGAATGTTAGTAACTAGCTCAATGTATGAAGTACAAACTCGAGGAGGCAGGCGAAATCAAGTAACCTTTGCCTTCTCAACTCAGGAGAATGGGCGAAACTGAGTACCCCATTTCTTTTAACTCAAGGAGGTAAGCGAAGCCAAGTAGCTTTGCCTTCTCAACTACTAAGAGAATGGGTGAAGTCGAGTACCCTAGTTCTCTTACTTATCCAGTAGAGGAGCTCTGCATAAGTTCAGTGACCCTTCAAAGAAAACTTATGGAACACAATAGTTGTCAAATCCTCACTATTGGTGATCAGTACTACTGCAAGTAGATTGTCCGCTTCATTTCCCAATTGAATGCCAATCGAAAGTGAGAGTGATGCGAACCTACTTGGAAGTGACAACTAAACGTGGAAGAAGGATCAATGGGCAAACATTATGGAGGAAGGACCTCAAAAAACCTTGAAATGTCGAGGTGATGCTCGTTAAAGTTCCAACAAGCATCCATCCAGTTCAAGCAACATGAGCATCGCGATCATCGCGCATAATAAGGTAGGTCTTTTCCTTCTTCGAAGGATCTGAGAGTCAACAAGGATCGACAACTCAACCAACTCCACACCGATGATCATAAGATGGCGGATCGAGTTCGACTACTCAACAATAGCGGGAGAGCGATCGAAGCCAAAGGGTGTTGCAACCAAACCAAGATTGAAGATTCAAAGAAATGCGAGGAGATGCGTGGCTTCAACGAGGACGTCAAAGGAATAAGTGGGGAGAATGTCACGGACAACAATGTAAATAAGGTGTTCGATGAAATGCTCATGTTTGTCCGTGTCCTTCGGTTTGTGTACATACCTTGTACAACAAGTAGCGAGCTTGCAGTAAGCTTAGTAGCCCTAGTTTGGTTTGCTTTGTGATCGATTTTGGCTTGTAAATACGAGTGTGTCTTGTAAGCACTTATGGGACTTGCGGAATGGACCATTATCTTTTATGTGTAACCTTTTCGATTTTGTAATGTCCATGGGTGTAATTTGTATTGGCTTTATAAAGTATTTGCTTGAGCAGTTGTTTGTGGATCCCGTTGGAATTGCTTCTTCTGGCCCGTTTTTTCTTTTGTAAGTCCTAAGGGACCCTAGGAGATCTCCGGGAAGGCTGACCTTTGCGGACGGACATGCATGGGTGCCGCACGGCTTAGGCAAAACCAGCTAAGTTCGTGATAGTGTAAGGTAAAGGATTTTACAGTATTGATGAGGCGTGGGTGATAAAAATATACCAGATCTCCAAATCAAACGCATGGGGCAGCGGCAGATTGATTTGATCTACGGCTGCTGTGGAAGGTGGAGGCGCGTGTCGCAACAATTGTAGGAATTTCTTGGGAAGGTGGAGGTGGCTGAGATGGCTATAGGGGCAGTAGGAACGCTGCTCTGATACCAAATGATAGAACCCTAGATAGAGATCTATAGATTTTGATCTTTGAGGGGGATCAACACTTGGAATGCTATAGGGGTTCCTCCCTCCTAGTAGTCGGCCATATGGCTGAATTATAGATTGATCTTGCTTTATTAAAAGAGGTGGAGGCTACATGCTTATATAGGGCTCTAAACCCTAAGCCCTAGGGGGTGCTTCCTAAGTGAATTCGCTCTTTTGCCCCTCCTATAGCTACCATGCATAAATAAAGGGGGCGGTGGCCTAAGTGGCTGCACAGGTCACGCCTCTTAACTAGAAACCCTAGCCGACCAACCTAGTAAGGGGGGTGGTAGCTAGGAAGCCCTAAGGCCCCAAATTAAATGCTAGCCACACTTCTTTATAGGATAGAAGTGATTAGGTGGGGTTTTATTACAATCTCACAGGGTTCTTATTGATTACTTCTAGGATGATTAGGACTCAACCCTGCTAGAGTCCTATCATTAATACCTCAAAGTTTGATTTTGTAGTGTCTAAGAGTCATCTATGAAATGAGCAGTGACAACTTTGTATCCCTTCTCCTGGTTAGTATAAGTCCACATGTCTATAGTAATGATAATCTTACTACGATTGTGCTCAATCAATTCCATTATAGATTTTTATGATATTACTGCTAATTGTATTTCGAGACACTACAATTAGATAATGGTCGGAGCGTTTTAGAGTATCGTCTAAAACCATTATGTTTGACCATTGAAATAGGTTACTTATGCAATATAATCATCATTGCAAGCACTCTGCTCATAACTTATGGGACAAAGTTGTATGTGCCTAGAGTACTTTTACCCTCACTTGTTTCGGAACGTGATAGCACTAATTGTTTAATGTTCCTATGTTTTTGTTAAAGACATTTTGAAATGATCATACAAATATGTAGTCCCATTGTTACTTATAACAGATAACTTTTTTCGAAAATAATTACAAACCGCCTTATCAACTCCTTCAATTTTAATCTTCTTAAAGTGATTCTATGAAGTTCGTTTTCTTTATAAGGTTACCTCCTCGTCATTGCATATAGTTAAAGTTTATATGAGGTGGAGTATTGCTCAATGTCGTTGCGGACACTTGCTCGATTGAAGTTGGAGTCGTGATATGATCATTTCCCAATTGATCAGTCGATATAATGTAACTATAATCAAATCTTCAATTTATCAATCAAAATTATAGATATAATTTTGTGCATTTTCTTGTACAGATAGATCAATCACTTGATTTTTTTTGGGTATGGTTCAAGCACATAGGTAGAGTCACATAGCTATTGAGGGACAGAGATAATTTACTAGAGAGATAAAGTGAGCTGCACAGAGTGGGTGTTATGTGGGTAGCACACGCGGGGAGGGGTGTTGCCTCTAGGTGGGTATTGCGTAGGGAGGGTGTCACTTGGGGAGTGTGCATGGAGAGGGGTGTCGCGGTTGTAGTGATTGTCATCATTGGTTCCTAGGACTGGATGGGTGTCATGGTGTCAATGAGGACTGGGAATGTTGAATTGTTGATGGTCGAAGGGCTATAATTGTGAGATACTAAGGCAATGAGGCTGTCGTGAAGAGCTCGGAAAACAGAAATTATAAAATAAGGTGGAAGAGGCAAATCTTAATTAGGGTTTTGAACTTTTGATAAAATATTTTATTTACTTTTCTATTATTTTGTTTATATATTTTTTAATATATTAAAAATTAAACATGAGAATTGTTTAGTGATTAATGTTGGAATATTGGAGTTATAGGTATTGGGTTTAATTCTTAAA
This sequence comes from Ensete glaucum, assembly GCA_021527575.1. Classification (NCBI taxonomy): domain Eukaryota; kingdom Viridiplantae; phylum Streptophyta; class Magnoliopsida; order Zingiberales; family Musaceae; genus Ensete; species Ensete glaucum. Next base: position 33,907,877 of record CM038555.1, read on the forward strand.
TATGTATATTTTTATTTATATTATTATTAATGAATATATATATATTATATGTAATATAATAATATAAATGAGGCAAGGATGAGTATGGGGACAGGGTGGGGAGTGCTCTACCCATTCTGACCTCATAACCATACGGGTAATAGAAAATGTCCCCATCCTCACCCCTATCCTCATTTATTTCCCCTCATCCCTAACCCTAATACTCGCAGGCTTAATTGACACATTCAATCAATCCCCATCTTTGGCCAATAAAAGGTCCTCTCCATGAGAGCTAAAGTTTTATGAATATCCAAATGGCCCGCTTAAAGAGAATCGTGACTCTCACAAGAGTTCATGCCTCAAATTGTTTGATCTAACATAAACTCTGTTCTTTTTGGTATAGACAAGTCTCTCGTGGACCCCAAATCACGATGCCTTGCCCTTTTTTATCAATTTTATCAAAGTTACTATATGGGATTATTGTACGATCTATCCCTCATCCCTGATCCTGGAAAGAAAATTGGATTGCAATTATTGCTTGGTCTTTGCCTTCTAGTTGCTTTGTATTCACTAACTCCACTTTTTTGTTGATAATATCATTTAGAGTTTACAATATTATCTAATCAGGCAATCAATCGAAGGTGCTTGATATGCTCCTCGAGAGTTTGGTTGTAAACAAGAATATCATTTAGATTGGTGACCACGAACTTGTCTAGATACTCCTTAAATAGTTGGTTTGTTAGAGTGCAGAATATGGCTAGAGCATTGGTGAAGCGAAAAGGCATCACTAAGAATTTGAACGCTTCGTACTTGGTCACACATATAGTCTTTTGGTTGTAAATTACAATATCATCTAGATTGACGACCACGAACTCGTCCAAGTACTCCTTAAATAGTTGGTTTATTAGAGTGCAGAACATGGCTAGAGCTTTGGTGAAGCCTAAAGGCATAACTAATAAGACCCCAACCGGGCCGGGTCCTAGTCTATTGTGCAAGGTTTGCATTGACCAGATCGCCTTGCAGGCAAGACATACCGTCCGTCAGTTGCAGACACGGACCGCCGCCATCCAGGTTCAAAAATCGATCGTCGGTCGATTTCGTCGCTCGATTGAGGGAGAAAAGGAAGAAGAAGAAGAGGAAAAGAAGAAAAAGAAAAGAGGAGTACATATTTCCGTGCTATCCTTGTTAGCGTGCTATCGCCATGCACCGTGCTTCGGTCGCCAACAGAACGAGTCGCCACTGCGCCGCCTCGCTGGGAGAGAAAGGTCGAGGCAACGTCGCCTTTTTTATTAATATGTTAGTATATGTAATATTATATTATATTATATTATAAAATATTTATATTATATTTTAATATCTGGCAAGATGCACAACGCGATCACCAAGATCGTGTACCGAGATAAACTCGGTACACCGGTAAGTCAAACCTTGCTATTGAGTCATGTCCGCCATTGTGCCTTGTTGGTCGGCCTAGACCAAATGTCAAGTCAATTAGGAGTCTAGTCAAATAAGGAATCCAAGTTCAATCAAGAGTTGGATTCGGCTAGGAGTCTAAGGGAGTAAGAGTCCAAGTAAGAGTCTAAGTAGGAATTCAATTAGAAGTTCTAAGTAGGAGTTCAATTAGGAGTTCTAAGTAGGAGTTGGATTGGAGTCCCTATAAATAAGGGTGTAACATTTTTGTTTTGATCAATTAAAGTTATTTGATTTCAGGCTTTGGCCGAAACCCTAGGAGGGCCGATCCCCTATAGAGATCAAGGAGGGCCGATCCCCTACAGCGATCGTCTATCTTCGATAGAAACTTTTGGGTTCTTATTATATGGTATCAAAGCAGCGATAGAACCCTAGGGGTTCCTATCAATTGGTATCAGGGCAGCGATCCTCGATGTTCCCATAGTGATTCCACTATCGATTGCAATCGTTGTCATCGTCGCCGTTGCTTCTGTCACCTTGCTGCAGTTTCTCACCATCTTCGCTGCAGTTATCATCAGCAAAAAGAACAAGAAAAGAAAAAAGAGAGATTGAAGCCCGTAGCCTGCTATCCTGCTCGAGCAAGAAAGGAGTTAGCCGCTCCCTCCTCCGCTGTTGTCGCTCCCTCCTCGGCTGTTGCTTCCCCTGCTTTCTGCTATCCTCTTCTTCCTCTATTAGTGACAACTGTCGTTGTTGTTGCCGACGCCGCCTCCTGCAGCCATGTAGCCGTTGACCCCCATCGGTCATCGCTGTTTCCCGCAGCTGTTGACCATGGGCCCCTGGCAACACCACAGTGCTTGTTAGACCTCACCGTTGCACTCTTCCTTCTCCCTTGCTTCCTCTCGGCAGGGTCAACATCACACCGGTCCATCCATGTTTCCCGCTACAGTGCTGACATTGTCGTTGCCTCCTGCTCTAGTCGTTTCCTTTTTATTCCACCGCCGCCCCTACCATCCTACTGCTGCCGCCACTTGCAACCCCAGATTGCAGCCGTTGACTTTCACCTCTTGTTGCTGCCGCCACCAGCAATAATTTGCTGCAGCTATCTAACCCTAAATTGCTACTATTGCCGCTGACTTCCCCCTTTGCTGCTGTCGCCACCAACAACAAATTGTTGTAGCCATCTAACCTAGATTGCTATTGTCACCCCTCCTTCTTTGTTGTTGCTGCCTCTACCACCTAGCCCAAATCTCATGCCTTGTCTCGACAACAAGAGGTAAACATCATTGATCTTCAATCTTATGTGATGGCTTCGGATGATGCACTCGATGTAAGGTTTGAAGCTTTCGAGGCTCGCATAAAGGATAAATTACGAGCACTCTTCCACAAATTCGGAACATGCCGATCAGAGAGCCCTAACAAATCTCAGCGTGGAGAAAGTTTTGATTACAAGGAGAATCAATCTCAGAAGTGTGATCAAGGGCAAGACATCGGATACCCGTGCATGTGGGTGGAGTTTCCCAGATGGGAAGATAGAGACCCAACCGGCTGGATCTCACGTGCTGAAAGATTTTTTCGTTTCCACAAGACCCTAGAAGGATCTAAGGTGGACATCGCTGCCATACAACTCGAATGGGACGCAATTCAGTTATACGATTGGTTCGAGTATACACACGGCATACCCACATGGGAGCAATTCAAAAGCGGGCTGTTGATCCATTTCGGGCTGTTGAGTACGAGAATACGGATGGACAACTTGCGAAGATTCACAAACCTCCACTGTACAAGAATATCAAAGCAGGTTTGAACGTCTTTCAAATCAAACCCGTGATTGGTCCGAAAAATAATTGCTAGGTACATTCATTGAGAGGCTCAAATCGGAGATCAGATACGAAGTTAGGCCCTCCAACCATACACTTTGATGGTTGCCATATCCTTCGCCCGTATTCAAGAGGAAAGGCTTAACATCCACACCCGAAGGGTCAAGATCATGAACAAGCCAGCAGCTATCATACCGCCAGCCACCCCTACTGCCAACTGAACCCCTATGCTATAGAAGCTTACCCGAGAACTCCAAGAGAGATCGGCCAAGGGACTTTGTTGGCACTGATTACAGTTGCTAAAGAGGAAAACTTTTGATGATCGAGCTGATTAAAGAACGAGTAGCTGAGGACTTAGATTCGGAAGTCGAGGAGAAAGACACAGAGGAAGAGGCAGAACCGATCACCAGCACGGTTCATGCCCTATGCCAACCCTCAGATGATGAAAATTGAAGGACTTCTCAAGCATCAACCGGTAACAATTCTGATCGATACCGGTAGCACTAAAAATTTCATGGATAATATGGTCGTTGCCCAGTTAACCTACCGGATTGAAGATTGTGATAAGTCCGACATGAAAGTGGCAGATGGCCGAATCCTAACCTGTAGCAACAAGTGCCCGGGGGTGAAATTGATCATGCAGGGCCAAGAAATAATTGTGACCTTCTTCTTGTTGCCATTAGAAGATTACGAAGTGGTGCTCGACATCGAATGGTTAATAACCCTATGTGATGTTTCCTGGAACTTTTCTAAACTCATCATGAAGTTTTGCATTAATGGGAAATAGATGATCCTAAGGGGCAAACGTGGATGCAAGGTTTCCACTATTACGAGTCAACGGATGGAAAGAGTACTTCAAAAGGCGCATACCAGTTTCTTAATCCAATTGCAAGGGCTACAACTTGAAAAACCGGCGGTGCAGGAAAAAAACCCTATACTCGCTTCCTTGCTTTCTGAATTTGCAGATATAGTTGATGAACTGCAAGGACTTCCACCTATTCAGTTGCATGACCATCGAATTCCCATCTTGCCGGGGAAGGCTCCAGCAAACGTTCAGCTATACTAGCATCCCCACTTCCAGAAGGCTGAAATAAAGAGGATTGTCAAGGAAATGTTGGAAACAGGGATCAGTAGGCCGAGTGTCAGCCCCTACTCTTCACCGGTCCTCCTAGCACGAAAGAAGAACGGATCATGACGGATGTACGTGGATTATCGGGCCCTCAATAGCATCACCGTAAAAGACAAATACTCGATTCTTGTGGTGGACGAGTTGCTAGAAATGAAGGGAGCCCAGATCTTCACCAAACTGGACTTGTGGTCAGGCAGGCTATCATTAGATCCGGGTGCATAAAGATGACATACCAAAAACAACCTTCAAAACGCACAACGGTCACTACGAATTCCTATTGATGCCTTTCGGCCTAACCAATGCCCCCTCCACCTTTCAAAGCCTCATGAATGATATCTTTCGTGTTTATCTGCGTAAGTTTGTTTTGGTCTTCTTCTACGGATTCGTCTAACAACTCTACGAGAACATTGCCTTTTTGTCAAAAAGTCCAAGTGCAGCTTTATGCAAGGCGAGGTTGGATATCTCGGGCACATAATTTCAAAGGAAGGAGTGGCGGTTGATCCTTCAATGATTCAAGTGATGAAAGACTGGCCACTACCGAAAACAATCAAGGCTTTACGGGGATTTCTAGGGCTGACCAGCTACACCGCAAATTTGTGAAAAACTAAGGCAAAATCAATGCTCCTCTCACGTCACTCCTAAAGAAAGATGCCTTCAAGTGGTCGGATGAAGCAACTGAGGCCTTCAACTCTCTAAAGGCTGCGATGACTTCTACACTGGTGCTAGCCCTACCCGACTTCGACAAAATGTTTGTGATCGAGTTCGATGCTTCGGGAGCTGGTATTGGAGCTGTATTAATGCAGGAAGGCCGACCACTAGCATACACCAGCAGGGCCCTTTCCGCAATACATATGAAATTCTCGATCTACGACAAAGAAATACTGGCCATAGTAACAGATCTTTCATATGATTGCTAGAATGGAGTGCACAACCAATGCCAATAGAACTGGAAAACAAGTATGAAGGACAACGCATGTCAGACAGAATATATTCTTACCTTTGTTCAAGCCGGATCCGTATCTTCAGCAACAGAATTAGCAGTTACTCAAGAGCAATTGAAAGGTTTAGTTCGAGGGTTGAAGTACAAGTAAAGGTAGTAGGAGATAATTGTTGCAGTTACAAAGTGGAGACCTTACCTGATCGATTGGCCAAATCAAGACGGACCACAAGAGCTTGAAATACTTCATGGGGCAAAATATTTTCTCCCCCGAGCAGCAAAAATGGGTAACGAAATTACTGGGATTTGATTATGAAATTGTTTATAGAAAGGGCAAAGATAACTTGGTTGCAGATGCGCTTTCCCGCCTTCTTTAGCATGCCGAATTAGCAGCCATCTCCCTCCCTATTTGTGACCTCTTGGAAGACATCAGGAAGGAATGGCAAGGTGACTCGAAGATCCAGGAGATCATCAAAAAATTAAAGGAGAGCCTTGGTTCAGTTGTGCACTGTAGTTGGGACTCGAAGGATCTGCGGTACAAGGGCCGAATTGTGGTGGTGCCTCATTCTCCTTGCCGAGCCGCCATCCTAAAGGAGTTACACTCATCGTCTACGGTTGGACATTCGTGATTTCTTCACACTTATAAAAGGGTTCGTCAAATTTTCTATTGGAAGGGCATGAAAAAAATCATTAGGGAATTTGTGGCTCGGTGTGACACATGCTACAGAGATCGGCCTCCTTGGAACTCTATAGGGGTTCCTCCCTCCTTGGTAGTCGGACAAAGGCTGTTATATATTGCTTAATGAAAAGAAGGGTCCGGTTACATGCATATAGAGGACTCAAAACCTTAATTCCTAGAGAGACTCCAACTCCTACTCCCTAAACCGTAGTTGCCTCCTCTTGATGCTTTAGCCGACTTCCATAATAGGGTGGGCGACGCCTATAGCTAGGATTTTATTCATATGACTCAGGGTTTTATTTACATGAATTGGTTGAATAGGATCCAACCCTGTTAGGATCCTATTAGTTGATTTGAGATTCCTCCTTCCTCTTTCCTCTTTCCTCTTGTGAAATCTGTATCCCAAGGAGCCATTGCTAGCCCTGGGAGTGTTCCTCCAAGCTCGTTTTGAGGACATTGAGATAAGTTTCTACTATTGCAAGCCTCTCATGGTTCTTTTGATTTTCTACCGTCTAAATTTTAGATTGCACATCCTCCGCTTGTAGAATTGCCAACCTTTTGTTCATCATTTTGGGTGTTGAGCTCCTCTTTAGCTACTCCAGCAGCTTGAGATTGAGTTTGCACTTGAAAAGATCTTCCACGGTTGCTTGGGGCAGCTACCCCTTCAGTAGTCTTGCTTTTATTTTCCATGGTGCTTCATCATGGCAAGTGTGCCAACTTTTATTGTTTACTTGAATCACTTGTCCACTAGAATACAAATTACATTGTAAGGCATCCTTGTGACATCCATTCATAAAGGGTCAGTCTTAAGTGTAATCTTGCATAGGCCACGAAGGACTTAAAAACTAAGAAAAGGTTAGTTTGGTGGACAAGTCATGACATCTCGCCCAAAAACACAACACTGAAGCAATTTAGCAAACAGTTAGAATGCAAGCAGAACATAAGGATTTTGGAAGGGGAAGAGACAACTGCAAGTCCACAATGATCGCTCAACTGCATGTTGGGGTGCTAGGGAAGCCTACGCATACTTTTGCATACAAATTTGCATATCCGAACAGAGGGCTAACACTACCCTTTTATAGCCTCATCTAGCCCTGTGCCATCCCAGGGTTCCAGGGGTGGGATGGCTGATGTTTCGTATCACACTGTAGGTTTGAGAAATAAGGCTGGAACACGTGAAAATAGGACAATTTTGGCCCAGTTTTGTGCAGTTTGATGAGCAGTCATTGTGCAGCTTTGCGAACTGCCTAGGCTTATAAAATCTAGGGAAAACACATAAAACTAGGCAAAACAAAGTGCCAACAAAAGGTACAAGCAAATATAAGTAACGAATGATCTTTTGATAAAGGTGTTATGAATGCACAATGATCATCACTGATGCATGTCTTGGGCTATTCTAGCTAAATACATGACAGTATGCCAACACTTGATACACTGGTACAGACCAATGTCGTACTAGTCCAAGTCTTTATCGCCACAATACCATTACAAAAAATTGTGAACCTTGCCTAAAATCCTCGCAATCTACATCAATTGACATGTAGTTCATTTGCAGTCTCTTTTTTACATGAAAAGATGATCTGCGAAGACTCAACAACTTAATAATTCTAGTCACATGTTCCCACATCTCGAGGGCAATTTGTTCCTCGATGGACATCCCTAGGCTCTGTGAGTAAAACAATAGCCTAACTGATCACTAGAAATAAGAATAGTCTCAATCCACTCTTTCTCTATGAATGGACTTCAAGTGATCAAGTTAGTAGTAAATTTAGCGAGACCCCAAAATGGAGGAACTTTGTGCAATGAATCTCTTTTCTTCAAGGATGTATCCGGTGATACTTATAAATAAAACATATGATCTTCTGTGCCTTGCGACTATTCTTTTCAACAGTGGGATGTCATCAATATCTCTTATCATTATGTTGGTACAGCGGCACATGGTATCCAAAATATATGCAGTTGCGTGCTCATCAGCTATTTGCATTTGTCGAAATTAGTCGTAACCTGAATTATATTCATCCATCACTATTATCGTCAGATGTTTGATATAACTTACATTATGAAATTCATCTAATTCATCAATGCTTGATAAGAAATGGGCTTGTGAATGTTTACTTTTGTGATAAATATGCTGAATATTTGATAACCATGTCTCAACCAAGATGCTAATCAAGTGTAGGATTAGCTTGTATTCTGTTCTATATCGAAATGTATAGAAAATATATTTTCTGATTTTATTTATTTTTGGTGGCTTATTTTCCTGAAGAAAAGAAAACTTTTCAGGTCGTGGTGGTTGGACATTTTTGTGAATTCAAGAAGCGCCTAATGTCATCCAGCATCTATTGTGTCGTCGGTGAGATATGTGTCAAAGCTGAGATGGTTCAACCAGGTGTTTATCGGTGCAAGGTGTCCCCACAGCCACCCGGTCTAGTTAATCTTTACTTGACAATGGATGGGCATACACCGGTTAGCCAAGTTTTGAGTTTTGATTATCGATGTTCACCAAATATTCAATTGGATGGTCAGATCTTTCCTTCTGAAGATGACAGAAACAGATTAAAGCGGGAAGATTACCAGGTGCAGAAGAGACTTGCTCATTTGCTCTTTGCTACCTCCAACAATACATCTATTTTATCTAGCAGGATACCATTGAAATCTGTCAATGAAGCAAAAAGATTTGCATTGCTCACCTCTTCACTGATTGAAAAAGATTGGATGAATTTTTTAAAACTGGACAGCACCAATAAGTTTTCATCTGCATCAACTAGAGAAAATTTACTTGAGCTGGTTTTAAAGAATAAGTTACAAGAGTGGCTTTCGGTAAAGGTAGTTGAAGGTTGTGAAACACCTGGCCATGACAGTCAAGGTCAAGGAGTCATACATTTATGTGCTATTCTAAATTATGCATGGGCAGTTCGTCTATATTCCTTGTCAGGCTTGTCCTTAGACTTCCGAGATATTCATGGCTGGACAGCATTACATTGGGCTGCATATTGTGGAAGGTTTGTTATCTATACCTTACATGGAGAGTGCTTTGATGTTGTCTTTTTGTATACTTAGTTTTTTTTTTTCTTTCTTGTATATATACTTGACAGGAGAATTTAAAAGCCCCTACATGGTTTATATGATGGAAACTTGGTGTTTTGTCTGTAGAAGGTGATCTAAATACACTAGAAGCGTTTCAATTGAAAAAAAATTGTTGCGGTATTCTCTAACATAGAATGCCATTTCACCTAGATTGGTACCTACCAATCTGAGCGTGAAACTGTACACGGACCATGCTGATTTCGGGCAGTCTGGTTTGACTTATTAAATAAATATTTATGGTTTAGTTTAGGGCTCACATTTGTGAGCCTTCTTCGCCCCAAGCAGCAAGTGGCGAGCCCTCTTCACCCTCGAGCCATCCGTCGTGGCCCACCACCCACCATGCGCCAACCGATTCTAGGTATGCTTCCTCCTCTTCCTCTTCCTCTTCCTCCACCCTCTTCCTCCTCCATCTCTTCTTCCTTTCTCTTCCTCCTCCCTCTTCCTTTTCTTTCCTCTTCCTCCTTCTTCCTCCTTCCTCTTCTCCTTCTTCCTCTTCAAGTCACTGATACATGCCAGTGCACCGTGTATCTAGTACCAATCAGTGTATTCTGGTCCGGTCATGGACCAATACATGAAATGATGATCCTTGGATACTGTTATAGTGCACAAATGTTGGCAACAAGCCTAGAGTTCTGATCTAACAGTGTCTCTTTGACCCTCATACGCAATTTAGATGAGTCATTTTGATGCTTATCTATCAAGTATATACCGTGCTTGTTGCTTATGCCTTAGGACTTTCAACTGATCCAATTTTGACCTGAAAGCCTGTATGATTTCTTGAGAAATCTCTGTATATTTGGTCTTTATACGAAATTCGTCATTAAATGATAATTCTGCATTCTTATTCTTCCACCATGGTCAACATAGTTGCAATAGATGCACTGCCAATGATGTGAAGCTCCAAGCTGCATATGTTGCCATACTGGATTACTACTTTGCTATTTGATATCATTTTTCTACAACATTAAGAAGCAAGTACACAAAAAAAACTGAATTTGAGTAATAAGAACCTACATCTATCGTAGTTCTTCATAAATCTAGCTTGATCATTATTGATCTAAGATTAAATCTATGTTGATTTTAGCTGGATTTGCAAGTATTTGGCTAGATCTACATGGATTTATTTTGGATCGGCACTGACCTATCCTAATCTATAAGCATCTTGGTTTTGAATCGGTGCAGATCTAGCCATTCATCATAGGCGGATTTGTATCAGTCTTGACCAAACAAGTTGATTTGGCTACATATAGTTCTACATGAAATATGTGTGGATCTGATCCTTTATTGAATAACAATGCTTGAATCCACATGGATCCTGCATCTTTTAAACAGATGTATATGAAATATGCATAGGTTCGACAATCTTAATTAAGCAACAATGCAGGCTTGAAATGAGAAACCTAAGCCTTCATCAAATCAAAAATTCTTTTTCATCAAGATTAAGTAATTAACATGATATAAAATTCTGACTTGATTTTGTGGAAAGCCAAGATTTCTTTCAAGAAATCCACCCCGTAGCAAGAAAGGACTTCAAAGCCAAAATATTTAAATTTGATGCAAAAGGTGAGTAATATGGAGAATAAATTAAGAAAAAATTAAAGAAGAAAGATGATGCTAGTGAAGAAGAAAGAGGAGAAAGAAGAGATTGGGTGTGGAAGCAAAGGGTGGGAAGGGTACCAGCACAGGATGGTAAGTTTATCATCCAGTTCAACTGAATACTAATAATAATATTGATGGTATGCTGATATATAAGTGTTCTAGGATGATATGCATAATATGTATTGGACCAAGTGAAAGCATCTGGTTCGCATGCCAGCTTGCGGTCAGACTAGTAAATATTGTTTGGTATCAAGGTCACCAAAATCGCTCGATATGGTTTGGTACAAGTTACTAGCCAGAAAGCCCACTAGCATGCAGAACAAGGAAACCAAGCGGTACATTGGTTCAAGATTTGTACCACTCGATGATATAGAGCTTGCACCTCTTGGTATGCTTGGTACAAGGTCTATACCACCTAGTACAAGCCCTATACTGGTAGTATTTTTTTATTTATTTTTCAACTTTTATTCAAGCATTTTTCAAGACTTGGTATGTACTGGTTACTGACACAGTATGTGTACCAGTTACCAACACACTATGCCGTCATGGATCCAGTACTCAAAATTAAAAATATTGGTCTTTATTCATCGTTCCATCTAATCTTGCAATCCTTGGACAGAAACATTGTTTTGCCTGGTAGAGTAAAGAATTAATTTTTGCTCTTTATACAATAAGTTTGATTCTTTGTGTTATTATGCAATGCATGGTCACTTCATCTTGTCATGCTTAGCACAAATACTTGAAGGATCAATAGAACTTCTTTAGTTCCTAGTTCATTTATGGTATTTATTTTGACTAAATCATAATCTCTTGCACTGGTGTTCAATATCCATGATTATTGTCTATTAACTTGCCTTTGATTTTGTAATTCTCTAAATGCTGTTTTAGATATATTGTTACACTATTACCCATTTCTAGAGGACCACTATCTGAAGTACCTAATGAGAGGGATTCTTGAATGGTTGATGATTTGGTTGACCTTTCAGAAAGAGGAAGTATTTATCTGTCATGGATCATAATGTTTCTTGTATTTTGTTTTTCGTATAGACCTTGTCAATGTAGTTAACTTGTTGGCATCCAGAGTTCCCCAAGTTTCCTAATATGTTGCCTGAACCCTAGTACATTGTGGTTTGGAACCTTTGTGCATACTGGTTTGACAACTCATACACGTAAGGCTTACAGATATGTCAAGTTTGGTTAAATGGTTGTGACTTCAAAGCATGTGATGAATGTTGTGGATTGTTTAAAGTTTTAACTGGTTATCTAATGTCAATTTTTTGGGAGTGGATTAAATCATACTCCAAATTCTAAGTTCTTTCAGCTCGTTCCGTTTAGGAAAAGTATTATTCACGGATGCATACTGTTGGTGATTTTCTATTGCATGCACTTTGTTCTTCTAGTAATAATATGCAAATAATGCATTACAAGCAAGGTTTTCCTTACCGAGCAATAAGGCTCGTACCGCCCGGTATGTACCAGTCCGGCAGCTGACCGGTATGTGGACTGGTTGCTACCGGGCGGTACCGCTAAAATCGACCATCGACAATCGATTTTGGCCGCCGACGATCGAAATTGAGGAAGAAGAAGAAAAGAAAGAAGAAGAAAAGGAGAAGAAAAAGGGAAGAAGAAATATCTTGCCCGCGTGCCCTCGCCGCTCGTGGGTCGCCCGCACGCCCTCGCTGCCCACGGGCGACTTAGATCGAGGCGATGTCGCCCCTTTATTTGATTTTTTAATATATTTAATATTTTAATATTATATTATATTATAAAAATATTATAAAATATATTTATTATACCGGGCGGTATGCACTGTGCATACTGCCTGGTACTGGTACCGTACCAATACCAATAAAATATCAGTACATCGGTACGGACCTATACGTAAAACCTTGATTACAAGTGCATGGAATCATGATCAAGTATGATATTGACATACTGAGTAGTATTTACTAGTCAGAGCCATATCATTAGAATACTTATCATTCTATAGTAATTTGATACATTAAATATTCTGATATCTTTTCACTGATGTCCCATGATATACCATATTATAATGATGTGTTGTACAAGTCCAACAGAGTCCTGGTATATACACCCTTGATTCATCTATGGTCGATTGAGGAAGAAAAAGGGAAGAGGAAGAAGAAGAAGAAAGAAGAAGAAAAGGAGAAGAAGAAATACCTCGCCCGCGTGCCCTCGCCGCTCGTGGTCGCCCGCATGCCCTCGCCGCCCGCGGGTCGCCCACGAGCCCTCGCTGCCCACGGGCGACTTAGATCGAGGCGATGTCGCCCCTTTATTTGATTTTTTAATATATTTAATATTTTAATATAATATAATATAATATAATATAATATAATATAATATTATAAAATATTTATTATACTGGGCGGTATGCACTGTGCATACTGCCCGGTACTGGTACCATACCAAAATCAATAAAATATCAGTACACCGGTACGGACCTATACTTAAATTCTTGATTACAAGTACATGGAATCATGATCAAGTATGATATTGACATACTGAGTAGGATTTACTAGTCAAAGCCATATCATTAGAATACTTATCATTCTATAGTAATTTGATACATTAAATATTCTGATATCTTTTCACTGATGTCCCATGATATACTATATTATACTGATGTGCTGTACAAGTCCAACAGAGTCCTGGTATATACACCCTTGATTCATCTATGGTCTAACTTAGTCCTCCATTTGAGTTGTCAAAATCATGATTTAACTTCAGTTCAAGAAAATTTTACTGATAAAGTCTCATTCAAATGGTGTATGTAATTCTACCCTCAGGAATGGAATCTCAAATCTATTTTGCTTAGTAATTAGTATAGAGTTCCCAAGAGCTATCAATTTGCTGACAATGACCTGCAAACATATTGCTGTTCAACTCTTTGATCAGTAGTTGTTACTAATTTCGGTTTCAGTAGTCTCATGGTATTCTACTGGTCCACGGTCGGACTGATAAATACTGATCAGTATGATCTATACTGACTGCAATATGAGAATATGGGATATTCTCCAACCATTATGTGAAACCATGGTCATTGCAGTGACATACAAGTAACTAGCTAATTCTGCATTGTCCTGCTCCTGAAGGTTTATTTATCAACCTAAACAGAAATTCAACTTTCCATAAATTCACTTGCTTGGAATCCATCTATAGAAATATTTGGCATCCTGCATTTAAAATGACCTATGGAAGAAAATAGTGGAACAAAAAGATTCATGGTTCTTAGTTTTCATACAATGGAACCCTTGATATTGTCAGATGTATGATCCGACATGCAAGGAACGTCATCTATAACACCCGACTGTATCAGTCGCCAATTGCCACTCGAATACATACTGGTTTTCTGAAAAAAGGGCCAACAAATGGCTCAAAATAAAAAAAGAACTATTTTAGGGTTTTCCTCTAAATTCTTTGTATATAAATTATATTTAGATAATAATAAAATGTATCTAAACCATAAATTAATATAAATATTAGGTTATAAGGATGAAAAATTATCTTTGTCTTTTTGGATCCATCAAGGAACAGCTATCACACGGCCCTCCTTCAAAATGGAACAACTTTGTCACACTGGCCTCTTTTGAAGGAAGTTGCTTCCGATTATCTTGTATCACATAAAAAAAAAATTATGTTGGATTAGGTTTCAAAACTTTAAATTGGAGACAAATTCCATCAAATCCTGAGTTCTAATTCCTCTTTTATCCAAATCAAGAGGTTAATTTCATTGATTAGAAAGATTAAACAAGTGAGAGTGTGAGAGTGAGAATAAGAGAAAGTGAGTGTAAGAGGGAGCGGAGGAAGATTTAAATGGTCAAACAGTGCCCAACAGTCAAATTGACCATTGAGACCTGATTTGACCTGAATATTGATGGGTATGGTCGAAATCCAACTGTTACCAACTCTTATCATTCGGTAATGGTCAAGTTTTGTCCATATCAAGCAATATAAGAGGTATACCACCTGGTACATCCCCTTGCAGCATACTGCCCGAGAACAGGCTGGTCCACATATCGGTCAGCCGTTGGACTGGGACATACTGTCCATTTCTACTTATCAGCCGGTATGTCAAACCATGCTGACATGTTCAGTATCTTGCTGTCCCATATTCCCAAAGACAAGTTGTATTAATATCTTTCTTTTATTTATCAAGGAATCATGCTGTCCCATATTCCCAAGAATCAACTATAGTGTATTTATTTGAAAGCAAGTTATGTGACTAAGTTGCCAGTCCCAGCATACTAACATTTAAACTTATTTTATTGGACACGAGTGTGATTTGGCAGTCTCATACAAATTCAGAAGCACATGCAAGATGTATTTGAGATTCTTAATAGGTGCTTTAGGTACTTGCTAATGCATGATACACTTTCTCTGCATATTGCTCCCTGTTCCAGGTTTCTTTCCCACTCCATGTTACTAAGATTATCAACAACATATGTGGAAATTGTTCATTCAGGGAAAAAATGGTCGCTACACTTTTATCTGCCGGAGCAAATCCTAGCTTGGTTACAGATCCTACCTCTGAAACCCGTGGGGGATGCATCGCTGCTGATCTGGCATCAAAACAAGGTTTTGAAGGCTTGGCAGCATATCTTGCAGAGAAAGGACTAACTGCACATTTTCAGGCTATGTCCTTGTCTGGGAATATAACTAAACATGGAATGCCTACAACAGATACCTTAGCTGACTCCGAAAATGTGTACCCTCACAAATTTAGTGAGCAAGAACTTTGCCTGAAAGAATCATTAGCTGCATACAGGAATGCTGCTGATGCAGCAGATCATATACAATCGGCAATAAGGGAGCGTGCTCTAAAGCTACAAACTAAAGCAGTTCAGTTGGTCAAACCCGAGATGGAAGCATCCCAGATAGTTGCGGCTCTGAAGATTCAGCATGCCTTCCGCAACCATAACAGGTGGAAGTTGATGAAGGCTGTTGCACGAATACAAAGTCATTTCCACACCTGGAAAATCCGGAGGGATTTTGTCAACATGCGTAAAAAAGCTATCAAGATTCAGGTAAGATGTGTTTATAGACTTCCTCTTTCTTGTGAATTGTGCCAACCACTTCCTGACTATAAAAGCAAAAACAAGTTTTTGTTTGCAGGACAAATCTGTTAAAATTGCTCTCTAGTTATAGTAATTCTTTGCTCTCCTCTGTCTAGTAGATTTATTTTATGTTCACTGTTCGCAAGTTTATCTTTTGGAGGTGACAAACCTGTTCTGTTATTTTGGTGTTTCAGCTACAAAAGCCTTGTTTAACTGAATTTTGGATGTAACTTTATGATTCTCTTAACCAGTTTAATAATAATATCTAAACAGGCTGCATTTCGAGGGCATCGAGTGAGGAAGCAATACCGCAAAATTGTTTGGTCGGTTGGAGTACTTGAGAAAGCACTACTTCGTTGGCGGTTGAAGAGAAAAGGTTTACGTGGCATTCAAGTCGAAACCACAAAAGCAATGAAACGGGAGATGACACCGGAAAGTACCGGAGAGGAGGAATTTTATCGAATTAGTAGGGTACAAGCTGAAGAACGGATGCAGAGATCAGTCGTACGGGTTCAAGCGATGTTTCGTTCGTATCGAGCACAGCAAGAATATCGAAGGATGAAAATGGCACATGAGCAAGCAAAGGTGACTTTTTTTTCTCTAAATCATACCCGATTTGCTACAAAAACATATGAGCACCAGGACTGACAATTCTGGTGATAGCCATGTCCATCTTGCCAACTTGTGATTAAAAGAAGGAACCTGTCTCCTATAAACCAAAAGCTTATACATCTGTGATCGCCAACATGACTGAACCGGGAGCTGTCTTTGGCTGCAAATGGTTGATGTGTTGTGCAATTCCTGACAATTTTAATCTTCTCTAGGTTGAAAGGAACTTAAGTTAAATGCATGAAACTTCATAATCCAATTTCAGGGTAGTGCCCATATCTCAGTGCACAATATAAAATTTGCTTCCAGAGGCAAAGGGAAACACGTATCATGCTTCATTACCAGAATTGATATAATAACAAATAATGTGGTTAGTCAAAAAAGAAGTTATGGTTGCTTCAATGCTACTTCATTATTTTCATTATGCTTTGGTTTTTGATCCTGCAGCTGGAGTTCTGTGACCTGGGTCAACTTCAGTAGGATTTCCTGAGTCTCCAAGAACAGAAGCTTACACAATTGAAATCTTGATTCTGTACGGATAAATAGGTGTATATAGAATTTGTTTTTTTTTTTTTTTTTCTGTACCAGTCAAGTGGACACTAGCGTTGTTCCTTCTGATTAAGCTATCTGAAGCATTGAAACTTGCCTGAAATTTCTGCTCCTGTACATGGTAATTGAAAGAGCTGTCTCTGCCCATCTGTTGTGAAGATTGAAGGTCACAGCAGAAGCAGATTTTTGGTGTTACCTTACTTGGGCGGTGATGTGTATTGCCAATGTATGTTAGCCTACACCAATATATTATTTTATTTGTAAAGATATCTTGTTTTATTATTCTAATCCATAAATGTCAAACAAACCATTGTACCATCTAATGTTATCGACAATTGTTTTATCATTTGATTATGTCCACAGTCCAAACCTCGACATGTCTTAATGTGATTGAGAAAGCACCCAGGTAGGTGTGATATCTGCCCAAAGTTGCGCAGAATTATCCGTTCTCAAGTATAAAGTTGATCACATAATAATAAAAGTTCAATTATAGATCGATCGGCCCGGACCAAAAAGTGATGCTTGTCACAGGTCGAGTCGGTCCGGATTTGGTTCTCTAACCTGACCTCACTTTCCCTCCCATCTCAACACAATGCAACTGACCCATCCCAACTCTTATTGCTGCAGACTTTTGCATGATTAGACACGTCAATGTGGGCAACGATCACATCTACGTACATGGATTCCAATTCTATCAATAAATTGATGTATCTTAGTTAGAACAACCAGTGGGGCACCTTCTTCTCCATGCTCTTCTCCACTATGGTGCCCAGAGTTGGCGCCCACCTTTTGCTCGAGTACTGCCTCAAGAACTCCGCCCGCTCCGAGGACGGCCACCCCTCCACCCCTTCCATCTTCGACCCCACATCCTCCCCTCTCGAATCTTCCTCCTGCTTCCTCTCCGCCGCCGGTCCCTCCGTACGCGCACCGAGCACCCTCAGGAACGGCGCCGCCGACGCTGACCACTGCTTCAGCCTCGACCGGCTCGCCAATGCCAGGACCCGGCGGGCGTCGTCGGCTGACAAGCGAGCGGCCTTCCCTCTGGCCACGGGGAGCATCACGTAGATCTTGTGGGGCTCCAGCATGTGGTCGGCGGGAAGCGGCGCTGCCTTGGAGTTGCCGGCGGACAGCGACCGCACGTCGACCAGAAACTGGTGGGGGTGCTCCAGCATGAGCTCCGCCACCGGCGTTGGGCGGTCGAATTCGTGGATCGTGCCGTCGGAGAGCACGACCTTGCCGTCGCAGCTATCGGGAGCTTGGCAGGAGAGCAGGTTCCCCATAACAGAAGAAGATGAAGAAGAAGAAGAAGCCGCAGCTAAGTAAATGCAGCAGAGAGAGAGAGAGAGAGAGAGAGAGAGAGCGGTGTTGTGGTCTTAGAGGAGGCACGGAATGTGAACGCAGTGTTCCCCTTCTTGGCTTGCTAATTTGCAGGGTTTCAAAGGGACTCCATTTAACACAATTACGACACGGCGTAGTTGAAGAATGGTTCAAAGAGTGTACCTACGATGGTACAGCATTCGCCAAATTCACCAAATAATCTGCTGCCAACTGTGCTCAAAAGATCCGATAAGCCTTGCTTGTCAGCTATTGATTAGACCAGACTCACGATTCGTGTGAGGCACAAGCACCAAGTCATTGCCTACAGTCTCATGTCATTAAAAAGGTTTCGCTAACCTGGCTCCTTGGCAGTGTTTAATTTTAGGCCTTGACGCCACGGGACCCGAGTAGGAGGAAACAAGGGCCAGTCTCAGCCATTAGAGAACTCACACGCGTCCCCTGTTTCATGCGGGACCCGTGTAACATCCACTAGAGAAAAAAGGGTGGATGGAGCGCAGCACAGTGTTTGTTGTCTTGCGGATGACTCGAGGGGGTCTTCTTGTGAATGGGTTCGGAGAAGCCTCTCCACTGTTTGTCAAAATGTCTGACCCGTGAATGGTGGGGCGAGTCGTGGTTTTTTTAAATTAGAGGCCAAGTGGGAGCAGCGGAGAATGAATGACCGATGCCCGCGAGAGTAGGTGGGAATGACAAGTGACGTGCCAACCTTGGTTCTGTTGAGAACCACTACTCTTTTTTTTTGTTGTTGTTGTTGTCCTTTTTGGGCTTATGTGATTCATGCCCTGTTTGACTTGGATTTGATTAACCACATTGTGCATGGCATCTTCTCGATGATGATTGGATCATGAGAATCCCAACTTAGATTATAACATTTCAAAAATAAATAAATAAGCTGTTACTGTACTCATTTTATTTTCGGAGTAATTTCGAATGGGATTCGGTGATATCCACAACAAAAACCATAAGAAGGATGGTTTAAATTAGATATCGATGGATAGCGTTATGCACAGGTCAAGCAACGGCAAGTGCAGGAGTGATGGATTCACTTTTGTTGCAATCTTTAGTCACTATCACAGCCTCACATAATTTTATCTCGAAGTGTTGTTTGTTGAAAGATCTTACTTCACCCATTATCATGCAACTAATAGACTTGAGCATCTAAAGAATTTATCAAATCATCCTAATGTCTTCGGATCAAAAATCTACCATCACTGCTTATCGTATTAAATAATAATAATAACTACTCAGGATGCAAAATGAATAAAAGTCATGCACAAACACCCATTTAACTACGTGGTGCTGTAACCCGTTACTCCGACTATTCATGAATGTCTAAATACATCAAGTCTGACGCAATATTAGTTAAAAAGTAAATCATATTAAATGAGAAAGAAAATCTCATCCTCCATCTCCCCAGAAACATTGAACCATCACATTCTTCTCAACTTTGGGGGAGATGAGAGAAAAAGTTTAATGAGTGTATAATCTCATGTCTAAGTCCAATAGATCTGCCAAGCTCAACTCGGAGTCCAAGTCCGGCTGACCCATATCCAACCTCAAAACTCAAGTTCGATCACACTAAAGATAAGTCTGAGCTCAATTCGAGTTGGCCTCGAATTGAGAAGGCTTCATTGATTTAGAGTCTTGTCTCCTGAGTTTGGACTCTGATTGAGAGCCCCCTCTTAGTTTCAAGTCTCGGATCCCAAATATTGAACTAAGAGTTAGACTCCAATTGAGAGTCCTCTAGTTAGGATTCCTCTGCTACAACTATAAGCAAAGGGATGGGCAAACACTAGTATTAACACAAACGTTGCCTCTTCTACCTGATATAAAGATTATTATCATTATCGTTCCACAAAATCAAAGACGATTATTATCATTATCGTTCCACAAAATCAAAGACATCACAATATATATGCAACAGATAATATAATGTGAGAATATACTAATATTAATCATAAGCAAAAAAATTATGCAATGTGTCATCACTCACGTGATTGGCTTGCAAGGTACCTGTAACTAGCACATTGTTGCCCCGACTTCTAATCAACATTCTTGGATTATAGACTCCAGCGTCTCCCATCACATCACCTCGGATCTCCAGAATTTGTCCCTTCATAATAGTTATGGTGGTAATGATGACATCATCATCGGTGATAGTAAGCGACTTCCCATTATTCATACTGGTTCCATAATGCTTAATTTGAATACTCTTAACTTTACACTCCATGATATGTTGTATGCTCCTCATATTAAATGTAATCTCATTTCGGTCTCCCAATTCGGTAAGTAAAACAATACCTCCATTGAACTTTTTTCCTGACAATTTTCTTGTCAAGTATCTAAGCATGGGGGTATCGTTAGTTCAAGGCCAGAGTAAAGACAACATCTACTAGTGGTCGTCAATCTTTCAGTCCACTGCCTACTCTTCTATTGCTGCTCCAATAGATGTGTGGCACCGATGTCTTTATCACCCTTCTTCCTCAATTCAACAAAAAATTTTCTCTCGTTATTCTCTTCCAACTTTTAAAATTAGCTCTATTTTTAATCATTGTGATGCATGTCTTAGTAATAAAAGTTATAGACTGTCATTTTAAAACTCTTTTATCTCTTGTACATAATCATTTGAAATTTTTTATATTGATGTTTGGGGTCCTGTACCAATTATTTCATTTGACAAATACAGATTCTATGTTGTCTTTATCGATTATTTTACCAAGTATACTTGGTTTTATCCTCTTCAATATAAGTCTGAGGTCTCCATAATCTTTATTACCTTTAAAAAGATGGTGGAGAACATTTTTCAGTCCATAATTAAAATAATTTATTCTGACGGTGGGGTGAATACCAAAGATAAACATCATATCTGTTAGCCTGTGATATTCAGTATCTCAAGTCTCCCTCATACACTCCTCAACTAGTTGGCTCAGCCGAACGTAGATATCGACGTAAAGTTGAAACTGGTCTCACACATCTCCATCATACCTTCATGTCAACTATTTTTTGGTCTATAGCCTTCCAGACTGTAGTCTATCTCATTAATTGCATGCCTACTCCAGTCTTCCACAATCAGTCGTCATTTGAAAAAAAAATTCATAAATCCCCAAATCTTCAAAAATTTAGGGTTTTTGGTTGTATCTGTTATCCTTGGCTACGTCCTTCTGCATCCTATAAATTAGCCAAGGTCAAAGCCTTGTATCTTCATTAATTACTCTCTTGAACATAATGCTTACCAATGCTATGATCCTTTAACTCATAGAGTCTTTGTGTCTCGTCATGTGGTCTTTGTAGAGTCCTCCTTTCCATTTCACCAGTTCAAGTCTTCTACGGTATAAGTTACTTCGGTGAATATACATCAGTGGGATATGCCATTGTCCAAGGAGTCTCCATAAGAATCACCCACTCCAGTAAACATACATCAGAGTTGAAACTTTCCGAACCTGTAAGTCTAGCATTAAAGAAAGGAGTACTCATACAAGACATCCTTGGTGTCTCAAGTCTAAGGATCAGATACATAACTGAGACTATGGAATCACTATCTGACATTAGGTATCATTAACCATACAACATTCCATAATGGATCAATCAGTGAACTCATTCTCCAATGAGCACATGTACTATATCCTAAGTGTCTCTACATAAATGGCTATGATGGGTATATAGTACATCGATCTATCTGATTATCTTGATGTACCTCTCGAGTAACCTATGACCGAAATTATTTAGGATCCGTGTTTAAAGGTGAATCGATCTCATTATCATGATCTCATCACAATCTGATTCTCATTGCACAGAACCAAGGACATCACAATATATATGCAACAAATAATATAATGTGAGAATATACCAATATTAATCATAAGCAAAAATATTACGTAGTGTGTCACACATGATATCATTTACGTGATTGATTCGTAGGGCACATATAACTAGCAATAAGAACATATAAGAATTCAAAGAAATAATATAAGGCTCGAAAGTATTCTAGCTAAAATTAATTTCTAAAGGGATGAAACAATAATAGATAAAATCGATAAAAGCTCGATTATATTAGAATTTACAATACACATTTCATGATTTATTTGGACAACCAATTATACTCCAAATTACTCAAGGTATCACTAGAAATCTATATCAGTTTATTTTTAGATGAATTTAGATTTGTAAAATTTTATATTTCTAACAAGGAATTATTAATTTAGTATAGAAATGTGAGAATTTATCATCCCTGTTTTGAAGAAATGGTAGTATAAGTTGAAACAAATGCTTCAATAGCCCAATATGCTTAGAAAATATTTTAAGTTATAAATAAAATGAAAGATATTTGTATAAATAAGATAAGGTTCATAGGATAAAAATATTATATAGGATAAGGTTAGAACACTTGCCTTAGAAGAATTGATTTCTTTGAGTAGAGGAATTGATTCAAAACCTCAAACAAATTTAAAACTCCTTTAATTCCTCTTCCCTTTCTCTTCTCTACGTTGCAGCAAGTCTTTTTTCTTAGGTTTTGGGTAAATTTTCTCCTCTAATTATTATATAATTTTAGTGAACATAAAGGTTGCTTTGTGACAAGCATACAAGAAAGATGCTTAGGTGTCACCTATGCAATATGCATAAGTGACACCATCTTTAAACTAGCTAGCGATATATATCTTACTCTTTTCTATTTTTCTTTTTTTTATAACTTAATGTGAATCTTTCATAATTCATATCAAATTTTTAAGTTTGACATTTAGGTCCCTAGATATAAGCTTTTAATATAAAATTATTTAATTAAAAAATTATTAATCAATTTTCATATTTACAAATAGGTTCTTATAAATAATTTTAAAATGGATCATTTAAAATATTTCAGAAATAAGGGATATTACACCCTCTCTCTCTAAAAGAAAATTTTAGTCACCTAAATTTATCATACTTCCATCAATGAAAAGATTAGGATAAACTGTCTTCATTTCCTCCTCTAGCTCCCAATTTGTTTTAACTAGAGGAATGTCCACGAAAGGTAAGTCCTCATTGATAATAATTAAGTCACAGATTCCTACAATCTTCTCCATAATCTAAAAATAGATCTTGAGTCTTTGTGAGAGATGATCTCCTAAAAGACATCAAATAAAATTTTTATCGATCATTTATAAAATTTACTAAGCCGTAATATATTTTACACATCAAATATATCAAATATATTAGTAATCCTCAAACCATGCTCTGATACCATCTTTGTCATGCCCCCTGAATATTTGCTTTCGAAAGACATAAAACCTATCATAAATCAATAATATTGTAATTCATCAATAATCTAAACCCAGGATCCAAACTAACATTTAAGGATACTGAGAAACAATCAAACTTCAAATTCATATCTATAAAACCTGTGTAGTTTATAATCATATACTACATCATTTGATGATTCATAAAATCCAAAGTTAACTTAATAGATACAATAACCACACTTATAAAGCTACAAGTGTGGAAATCTATATGAATCACAAAAAATCATCTTTTACCATAAGTTCATATAATTATATAAATTAAACTTAACATTCTAAAGTCCTAAGCACCAGAGGTTCATTAAACTTTTATAAAACATATTAGTTCAGATTTCCTATCAATATTTGATTAGCCATAAAGTATACTTATACAAGAAAAACATATCAACCAATAAATATTCATCGAAAATCTTGTAGCTTTCCTTTACCTTTGCGCAATTCTAATTTTTTCCATCAGTGACAAGCTAACTTAAAAAATTTATATAGCAACAACATGTAAAACTCAACAAATGACCAACATATCCAAGATAGGAAAGTATAGTTTCAAATAAAACTAATATCAAATTATAAGGCAAGAGAATAAGAATTCATAGATAGCATCAATAGATATAAAATTACAAATCATTTCATTCAAAACATACTTTAGTTATAACAATAGAGGAAGAGTAATTAGAGCATATCATTGACGTGAAATATCTCAGAACATATCAATGTTATATGAAACAATTCAAAGCATATCAACGAAATGTGAAATATTTCGGAGCATGTCAATGGAATATAAAATATCTCGAAGCATATCAAATGCGTAAATATGTTTCGATGTATATCAATGATATATAAAATATTTTGAAGTATATCAAAGGTATATGAAATATTTTAGAGCATATTAATCATTTATGAAATATTTTAAGGCAAATCAAAGGTGTAAACATGTTTCAAAGCATATCAACGGTACATGAAATATTTCAAGACAAATCAAAGGTGTAAACATATTTTGGAGCATGTCAATGGTCTATAAATCATTTCAAAATTTATCATATAACAAATAAGAAGAGGTAGCTCAAATGTCATATCTGATGTCACTAGCTCAAATGTCATATCTGATGTCACACTTATTTCATTTGTATCCAAAGCATACAGACAAACTCATAAGCAATGCTTTGCATATCATATCAAAAAATATAGATGGTATAGTAGGATTAGATAAAATATGATATGATCCATTTATGGATGATCCTTAGATAGAAGTCTTTCACGTTTTGGAGCTTCATCCACCCATGCATATATGAAGTCATAGGGGGCCGACAGAGCATCCCGAGCTCTAAACATAACTATCTTTATCATTTCTAATAAATGTTCACATTATCTCATAGACATCATAGTAGAAAAGGATATTCTGAGCAATAAAGTGGTATATAACGGAAGCATATATGGAACAACAAAACGTATATGTGCCAATATGAATCAATACAATGCAAACATAATTTTTCACATAATGCATTCAGATAGGTAAAAAATTAAGTATAAGAATATATAAGAATTCAAAGTAATAATATAAGGCTCAATTGAAGAAAGTATTCTAGCTAAAATCAATTTCCAAAGAGACAAAACAAAATTAGGTAATACCGATAAAAGCTCGATTCTAATAGAATTTGTGATGGACATTTCATGATTTATTTGGGTAACCAATTATACTTCAAATTACTCAAGAGATATGTCATTTAAAAGTTATATCAGTCTACTTTCAGGTGAATATAGATTTGTAAAGTTTTATGTTTCTAACAGAAAGTTACAAATAATTTAGTATAGAAAGGTCATAATTTATCATCCCTATTTTATAGAATCAGTAGTATCAGTTGAAACAAATGTTTCAATAGGCAAATATACTGAAAATCTTTCAAGTCAAATATGAAAATAAAGATATATAAGTATAGTTTCTTATGAAATAATTTTTGCATAAATTAAAGTTTCCAAAGAGGAGTTCTAAGCAATTTAGTAACAAAGGGTTCGAGGATAACAATTTTGTTTTCCAGAATCCATAGAGTTGAATCGAATAAATATTTTAGTAATCATTTGCACTTCAAATCTATCAATCAAGTATGAAAGAAATATCTATAAGTCTAGTTTTTTATAAAAATAAGTTTTGTATAAATTAGAATTTTTAACATAGAGTTATAAATAATTTAGTATCAAGAGGTCAGAGATTACAAAGTTTGTTTTATAGATTTCTCAGGGTCAATTGAAACATGAATTTAGCTAGGCATATGAACTCTAAAATTTTTAATTTTAGTATCAAATGAAAGATGTATGAATCTTAGGTTTTGCTTAAATCAGAGTTTGGTACAGAAAGTAATGAGTAGAATAAAGTAAAAAGGCCAAAATTATTAAATTTCATGGATTCATAAATTTACAACTGAATGGAGAGATATAATGTTCTAAGCCACAAGTTTTTCAAAATCATATCAAATTAAGATATAGTCAAGGATAAAAACATTATGCAGAATGGAGTTAGAACACTTGCCTTAGAAGAATTGATTTCCAAGAGTAGAGGAATTGATCCAAAACCTCAAACAAATGTAAAACTCCTTCAATTCCTTTTCTCTACGTTGCAGCAAGTATTTTTTATCAGTTTTTGGGTAAGTTTTCTCCTCTTATTACCACTTAGTTTTGGCTAACATAAAGGTTGTTAGGTAGCAAGCATGCAAAAAAAATGCTTATATTTCACTTATTCAACATGCATAAGTAACATCTTTAAACTAGCTGGCTAGTGACACATTCTTCCTCTTTTCTTTTTTTTAACTTAATATGAATCTTTCATAATTTATATCAAACTTCTAAGTTTTATATTTAGTTCTCTAAAAATAAACTTTTAATATAAAATTATTTAATTAGAAAATATTAATCAATTCTCATATTTACAAATAGATCTTTGTCAATAAATTTTAAAATAAATTATTTAAAATATTCAAAAATAAGAAAAATTATCAAATCCACTATCTTTTGATATTTTATTACTATTGGTATGAACAATCTCAATTTAATTAGAATGTTTTTGAGATTAATATCATCAGCTCGCAGAGTTAATGTCTTCTACTTGTCCACAATTTCCATTAGAACTATTTTCGCGATTGATGTGACTAATGAGGTATTACTTCACGAGGTGCATAATGGGAATAAAACAAGAATAAACTTTGTATATGAACACTAACAGACTGTCACACACAGCGGAATCAAATAAAAATCACAATCAGATGAACACCAAGATTTACGTGGAAAACCCCCTCAACTCGAAGGGTAAAAACTACGGGACAAACCAGAGAATCACAGAGATACAAGGACTATAATACTAAGGACAATATCCAAAACCTTCCCAAGAAATCATAATAAGAATCCACTGCAAACTTATCTAACCTGAGATATGAATGATTGAGAATAGTCTTTTCCTATCATTGCCTTCTTTTCTTTCCTGGATCTCTTATTTTCTGGCCTCTACTGTCAATCTGTAGTCTTATTTCTCTCTCCTATATTTTCAGCCACCGCTGCCCTCTTAATCTGAACCCTTAACTACATAATCTAGGGTTTAGGTTAATATAAGTGAAGTTCTAGGTTGTGGGCTTCACTAAAACCTATTATGTGCTGAATCTGAGCTATTTGTCTAACAACCTCCCCCTTTAGCCCATAAGGAAGGCTATCTCATGACTCCTCAATGTGAAGCCATGCCGACCAACTGTCGACACATCTCCTATCTCTCTTTTGGTAAAGTCTTTATCAATATGTTTGACTCATTATTATCTGTGTGAATTTTCTGAAGCTATAACTGCTTCTCTTCAAGTACATTTATGATCTAGTGATATCTGACATTTATATGCTTTGACTTGGAATGAAATGTTGGGTTCTTACATGAATGGATGACACTCTAGCTGTTATAATACACCACATAGTTTTTCTGTTTCAGCCCTAATTCTTGTAAGAATCTTTTCATCCATAATATTTCTTTGCAAACCTCTATAATAACAATATATTCGGCCTCTATGGTGGAGAGAGCAATACACATTTGCAATCTAGACTGCTATGACACAGCTCCCCCTGCAAAAGTAAGTACAAAACCTGATGTGGACTTTCTTGTGTTAATATCTCTTGCCATATCTGCATCTATGTAACCTGTCAATACAGGTGGTCCACCTCCAAAGCTTAGACAAACTTTAGAACTTCCTTTGTGATGTCTGGCCTCGTACATACTATCGCGTATATTAAACTTTTAACTACTAAAGTACAAGGAACCTTTTGCATTTTCTCCTTCTCATTACTTGACGGACTCTGATCTGAGCATAACTTGAAGTGACCTGCAAGAGGAGAACCAACTGGTTTTGCATTACTTATACTGAACTTATAAATACCTTCTCAATTATTTCTCTTGTGACAACCAAATCTTCCTCCCAGTATTTATTTTGCTAGCCCCATGTCTTTCATTGTAAAAGACTCACTCAGTTTCTTCTTCAACATGTCAATCATGGATATATCTTTCCCAAGGATAAGCATGTCATCAACATAGAGTAAGAGAATAATAAAATCCTCAACAAACTATTTAATATACACACAATGATCTGAAGATGTTATTTTGTATTTATTTTCAATCATAAATAAATTAAACTTTGTATACCACTGCTTTAGAGCTTGTTTCGGCCCATACAAGCTCTTCCTCAACTTGCAGACAAGATTTTCTTTACCTTTAACTTTGAAGCCTTCTGGTTGCTCCATATAAATTTTCTCCTCTAAATCACCATAAAGGAAAGCTGTTTTCACATCTACTGCTCAATCTTTAGCAGCAATACCAAGAGCAACACAGATAGAAGATATTTTAATAATAGGAGAAAAAATCTCTTCAAAGTCAATATCTTTCTTTTGACCAAAGCCTTTCGTAACCAATCTAGCTTTATACTTTGGTTGAGAATAATATTCTTCAATCTTCAACCTGAAAACTCACTTATTCTTCAAGGCTTCACTTCCCTTTGGTAGTTGCACCAAATCATATATGTAGTTCTTCTGTAGAGAATTCATCTCTTCTTGTATAACAATAAACCACTTCTTTTTCTGCTCACTTTCAACTGCTTCCTGGTAATTCTCTGGTTCACCTTCATCAGTAAGCATCGCATACTCATCTGTAGAGTATCTTCTGGAAGGTTGACATGGTCTAAAAGATCATCTTAACTGAGGTTCTCTGGGAACTTGCTATCTTTCTTCTTCCTGCTCAACATGTCCTACAGGTAGATCAACATCTGGCTCTGCACCATCTCCCTACACATCTCCCCCATCACCTTGATATACTGGAGGAATAACTGGGTCATAGTCTACAAATCCCTCTGCAGAAGTCTTAACTGGTGCCTCCTTCTTCAAATCCTCAATAGTTTGATTCTCAAAGAAGACAATATCTTTACTTCTGAATAGCTTCTACTTTTCTAGATCCCAAAGCTTGTAACCAAACTGATCATGTGAGTAACCAAGAAAAATACACTCTTTTGTCTTACCATCTTGCTTCGACCTCTCATTATTTGGAATATGTGTAAATGCAGGACAACCAAACACTCTTAAATGCCTATAAGAGATATCTTTCCCTAACCATACATGCTTTGTAACATCACCATCTAGAGCTGTACATGGTGATAAATTGATTACATCAACTGCAATCCTCAAAGCCTCATCCCAAATCTTTTAGGTAGGTTGGCCTGTGAAAGCATACATTTGATCTTTTCCATGATGGTGCGGTTCATCTTCTTTGCAATTGTATTATGCTTAGACATACCAAGAACTATCAACTCATGTTGGATGTCATGTGACCTACAATATTGATTAAATAATCTTGTGTACTCACCACCATTATCTGACCTTATGCATTTCAATTGTCTTTCTGTCTTCCTTTCAACTCTAGTATGAAACTCCTTGAAGATATTAATAACATGATCTTTGGTCTTCAAAGCATAGGCTCAAACTTTTTGGAAAAGTCATATATAAAAGTAACAAAATAAAGTGCACCACTGATACTAGGAATATTAACAGATCCACCAAGAGTTTGTATCCTCAAAGGACCACACACATCTATATAGGCACGGTCCAAGACATATATTTTTCTAGATAAAGCAGAACTAACAAAAGAAATTTTATATTATTTACCAGCCAAACATTCAATACAAGGATTCAAATGTGTACCTCTAAGGTGTGGCAATATCTCTCTCTTGGAAAGTTCTTGCAGCCCCTTCTCACTCATATGTCCCAATTGCCTATGCCACAGCTCCATGCTGAAGTCTTTTTTTGTAGCATTCAACTGCTCACCACAAGCTTTAACCTGCAATCTGTATAATGTATGATATTTCTTCCTATTAGCTATAATAAGAGAACCCTTACTGAGCTTCCACTGCCCTCTGTGAAATCTGACATCAAAGTCTTCATCATCCAGCCTTTTTAGTCTTAAGTCAACCATATGCCTCACATCCTTATGCACCAACTTGCAGCCAAGGTTGGTCTTTATATAGATATCACCCATGCCAATGATGTCTGCTGTGTCATAGTTGTCCATCTTGACAAAACCAAAATTTTCAGACCTATAAGTAGCAAAGAACTCCCTCCGTGGTGTAGCATGATAAGAAGCACCTATATCAATTATCCACTCGAGATCCTGGCATACACAAGAAAAAATATCATCAAAAGTAGACAAAATCAAATAATCACTACCTTACACTGTAGCTGTGATAATCTCTTTTGACTCTGTATGCTCCACTTCTTTCCCTTTTTTTCTTGTTCTTCTTAGGTTGCTTGCACTAATTCTTATAATGTCCTTTCTCATTACAATTGTAGCAAACAATATCCTTTCTTGATCTTGACTTACTTCTAACTATGCGTGAACTATTTCTATCTTTTGACTTTGACCTTCCTCTGTTCTTTGAGACAAGTGCCTGCGAATCAATTTGAGAAGTTACTAAATTCTTTCTCATCAATTCATCATTCAATAAACTGCTTGTTACTTGACTCATGGTGACAACACCATCTGGTGCAGAATTACTGAGGGAAACCACCAGTGTCTCCCAACTTTCTAGCAAAGAACTGAGAAGTAACAATGCTTGTAACTCATCATTAAGAGATATTTTCATAGAGGATAACTAGTTAGTAATACTCTACATCTCATTCAAATGCTCAAGAATAGAAGTACTCTCTTTATATTTCAAGTTCACAAGTTTTCTGATCAGAAAAGCTTTGTTGCCAACTATTTTTCTTTCATAAAGACCTTCTACCTTTCTCCGAAGAGATTAAGCAGAACATTTAGTAGAAATATGGTGAAAGACACTATCATCAAGCCACTGATAAATAAATCTAACTATTTTTCAATTTAACCTCTTCCACTTATCATCTGTTATGGTTGTGGGCTTTGCACTATCCCCTTACAAAGGTCCATATAAATCTTTGCAATACAAGAAATCTTCCATTCTTGATTTTCATATCATCCAATTATTTTCGTTTAAACTAATCATGCGAGAAACATTACCGGCCTCTATATTCAAATACAAAAGATTAAATGTCACCAAAACCTTACTCTGATACTAGTTGATGGGAATAAAATAGGAATAAAACCTTCCTAAGAGATCATAGTAATAATCCACTGCAAACTGATCTAACCTGAGATATGAATGATTGAGAATAGTCTTTTCTTGTCCTTGTCTTTTTCCCTTTCTTGGATCTCTTATTTTCTAGCTTCTACTGTCAATCTATAGTCCTCTTTCTGTCTCTCACATTTTCAGCCATCGCTGTCCTCTTAATCTTAATCCTTAGCCACATAACCTAGGGTTTAGGTTAATATAAGTGAAGTTCTGAACTATAAAGTTTACTAAAGCCTATTATCAACTGAATCTAGGTCATTTGTCCAATCGTGCACAACAAGTGTCATCACGTCGAATGTTCACTTGAAGAACATGGAGGGTGGAAACGAGATTAATGTTTCATGTAAAAGCTGAACAGTTTAATGTTTCACATAAAACCATGACTCAGGCTACACAGAGGTCTACAGATGAATTATTTCTCTACGGCCTAGGATCGATGGTCTTCTTTGATGTAGATTGTGTAAGATTATGTGGCCCTTTATTAATTGAATAAGATATATTATATATTATTTAGATTCTGATAAAAGATATTAGCCAATATTAAAGAAAGTACATATTATATTGAGATATTTTAGGGGATGCCCTTGATGGAAGTAACTCTCCTAATAACTTATCCTAGACCCTCTGCTCTTGCCTATAAATAGACAGGACCTACTATAAACCTAATGCACGGTATAACACAAAACGACAAAAGGGTGAATAGAGTAAGAGATTACGATTATCCTCTTGATCTCCCAAAACCATCAATTAAGGTGGTCCTCTGAAAGGATAGGAAGAGAGGAGAAGGGGTCTAGATCTATTCTAGTTCCTCTTGTATATCGATATTCAGCGTTATTCAAATCCGACGGGTGATGCTCTTAAAGATCTAATTGGATCTCAATCAGATGGCATCTAAAGGTACGCATCGTAAACAGATCTAGTATTATTTGATTTCAATCCTGGCATAATAGTTTTTTTTTACATAATAGTTTGCATTATTATAGTTTTTATGCCAACAATGGGTATTAGAGCCTAAGATTTGAGATAAAAAATATTAGATCTATTATTTTGTTTACGATGCATTGATTTGAATATCTTATTGATCTGTTTTCCTTTTTGCTAAATTTTAATCGTTTGCTTGCGAACGATCTTGATGGTTATTGTGTGTAAAAGATGCAGCAACATGCATTTTTGGCCTGATCTGCCTGCGACAGCATCGAGTGTGCGTACAGATCAGCAGCATCGACGACGCTGCCAACGACCCAAGTAGACGCTGGGTCAGATGTGCGTAGGCGGCAGCCGCTGGATCAGCAGCATCGGCGACACTGTCGACGACCCAAGCAGACGCTAGGTCGGATGTGCATAGGCGGCAGCTAGATCGGCAGCATCGGCGATGCTACCGATGGCCCAAGCAGACATTGGGTCAGATGTCGTGGCGGCGACCATTCAGATTGCGTGGGTGCGCCACGAATGGTCGATCGCGGTAGTGGCGCGCGTCGGACGTCTGGCGGCCGGCGCCGCCAGCGATGGCCGCATGCCGGCCGCATCCCAACGTCCGATGGCGTGGCCGCAGCTGACGCCTGCAGCGACAAAAGGGAAGATTAGGGTTTTCCTTAAAAAATTATAGATTTGCCATTGAATGAAAAATTACATTTTTGTCATTAAGTGGAAAATTATAGTTTTGCCATTAGCCTTAAATTACAGTTTTGTCATTCACTTAAATTATAGTTTTACCTTTCAATTGAATAGGATTATTTATAATTTTACCCTTATGATTTATTAATCCTATAACCCTTTTAAAAAATTTTGTAATTTTTTTATTCTTTTAGAATTACAGTTCTGCCATTATAAAATTGAGAAATTATGGTTTATTTTCTCAATTATAAAATTGATCAATATATAATCTCATAAGATTTAATTATGATTATATTTTTGATTATTCAATGATTATATTTTATTTTTTATCAATTTATTTAATTAGACTTATGGGCTTCTCTAATTAAATAAAATTAATTAGTTAAAAAATTATAAATTATTATTTCTTTATAGTTTTCTTATATGAATTATTAATTGCATGTGTTAAATCTAATTATTATTTTTTGGATATTTATTCAGTTATTCACATGTAAATATTAGTAATTATGAAATAATATTTATTTTTCATATAAATGTATGATTTATGTATTATCATGATTACAGTTATCATATGAGTTTTTTTTTTCTGGTGATTAAGTGTTCAATACTTATTATGGTTGTTATCCTATTATTGAACTATCTTAGCAAAAATTAGTTAAATAAACTTGATGAATATTATTTGTAATTCATCTCCTTAAGTTATACTTGACCGGTAACTGCTAAAGTAGCCTGGGATGGTAGACTTATAGGATATGAAATACAATTAAAGTCTTATCATACATAGGACAATTTATTTTTTATTTTATATTACTGCATTGGTCTTGTAGTCACCAAAGTGGCCTAGATCAATGATTTATAAAATTACATTAAGGAACAAGTCCTCAATGACATTAAGGAAATAATATTCAAAATTACATGCATAATTAGGAGATTTAGATAATCCCAAAGGATAATCTATTTCAAATAATTATATGATGGGGTAGGATGATACTGTTTTGGATATCCTTGCAGTTTAGAATTGTATACCCGAAGGTAGTAAAACTATTCCATAAGGATGGTATCAGTCCTCCATAAATGATCTTGTGTGAACACTAGATATGTTAATATTTTTACCCAAAGGTTAAATATTGATGATATCAATAGTTCATCATATTTTGATAAAACTCAAAGCATTAATGTTATTTTATATTCTGCAGTGGTATTCCCATCCATACATTCTCATGCTTCTAGTGTCTCTATACTCTCTCGATTAAATTATTCAAAATGGTTAGAGCATATGCAATTTACATTGGGTGTATTAGATCTCGATTTGGCATTGCTTGTTAAAAAGCCTATAGATTTAACTGATAAAAGTACTGTGGAACAAGTCAATGAAATGAAGGCTTGGGAAAGATGTGATAGGCTCGGTTTAATATTCATAAGGATGACAGTTGCAAATAATATAAAGACTTTATTACTAGTTGCATCTAATGCATGTGAATATTTAAAGGTTATTGAAGACATATTTAAATCTACTGATAAGTCATTGGCTGGCACATTAATGAAAGAACTGACTATAGCTCAGTATGATGGTACTCGAGGAATTCAGGATCACATCCTCAATATGGCTGACAAAGCTACAAAACTTAAGGCGTTGGGAATGAATGTTGATGAATCTTTTCTTGTGCAGTTCATTCTTAATTCTCTTCCTTCTCAGTTCTGTCCATTCAAGATTCACTACAATACAAATAAGGATAAGTAGGACTTGAATGAGTTAACTAGTATATGTGTTTAAGAAGAACTAAGATTAAAGCAGGAAAGTTTATATAATGTACTGACAATTACTCAAGGAGTTGGTAACAAGAAAAGAAAATCGAAGCATCATCCATCGAAGAAATTTATCGGGTCTGGAAGTGTTAGACAGACTATTGAAAAGAAAGTTATTACAGTAAAGTGCTTCTTTTGTGGCAAGAAAGGATATGTAAAGAAGGACTACATTAAACATAGGACTTGATTCGAAAGGAAAGGTATAAACTCATCCTTTATATGTTTTGAATCAAACATTGCAGAAGTTCCTTCTAGTACATGGTGGATTGATTATGGCACTTCAATTGATGTTACTAATAATATGCAGGGATTCCTTTCAATCCGGAAATCAAAAAAACATTAAAGATTCATAATTATGGGAAATCATCTCAAACCAAAAGTGGTATCAGTAGGGACTTATCGCTTACACCTAGAGACAAGTCATCTGATGAATCTAAAAGACACATATTTTGTTCCTATAAATTTCTAAAAATTTAATTTCTCTGTCTAAAATTGATGAGTTAGGATATTGTGTTTCTTTTGGTAATGGTAAACTCAGTATATTTTATGATTTAGTAAAAGATAGTTCTGGAATTCTATGTGATGGTTTGTATAGAATTAATTTAAATTTTAAGTTTACAAATATATTATTGACCCTGCAATCAAGTATTGGAATAAAACGTAATTCTAATAACAAAAGATCTTCTATATTGTGGCATGGACGTTTGGGGCATATCTCCAAGGAAAGAATTGAAAGATTAGTGAAGGATAATATTTTGGAAAATTTAGACTTCACTGATTTTGATGTTTGCATATATTGCATTAAAGGAAAGCAAACTAAGCATACAAAGAAAAATGCCACAAGAAGTAAAGAACTTCTTGAAATTATTCATACTGATATCTGCGGACTACTCCATATTTCTTGTTTTAGTAAAGAAAGATATTTCATCACATTTATAGATGATTTGTCCAGAAATGACTATGTTTATCTAATATATAAAAAGTCTCAGGCCGTTGACATGCTTGAAGTGTACATAAATGAGATCGAGAGACAATTAGATAAGAAAGTTAAAATTGTCAGGTCTGATAGGGGTAGTGAATTTTATGGCAGATATGATGAATCCAGTCAGAATATTGGTCCTTTTGCTAGATTCCTAGAACAACAGGGTATTTGTGTTCAGTATGCATTACCAGGTGTGCCACAGCAGAATAATATTGCTGAAAGGCGAAATTGTACTCTTATGGATATAGTTAAGAGCATGATAAGTTATTCCTCTGTACCTAAGTCAATATGGGGTGATGCTCTTAGGACAGCTATGTATATCCTAAACAGGATTCCTAGTAAATCAGTTCTATCAACTCCATTTGAGTTATGGACTAGTAGGAAACCCAGTTTGAGACATTTACATATTTGGAGGTATCCTACAAAGATAAAAATATTCAATCCATATGAAAATAAATTAGATCCAAGAATATTTTTTGGATATTTTATTGGTTACTTAGAAAGATCTAAGGGATACAGATTTTATTGCCCTAATCATAATATAAGGATAGTAGAATCTGGTAATGCAAAATTCCTACAAAATGGTGAAATCAATGGGAGTCAAAAGTCTCGAAGGATTAATTTTGATATTGAGGAGATTCAGGCTTATTCTCCTATATTATCCCCTATTCGAAAAATTATCGTTTCTCAAATCAATGAGAGAATTGATGAGGGTGAACAACAAAATAACATTGATAAATTCTCACATGATATTGATGTCGCTGCTGATAGTCTTGTAGAACAATCACAATTGGCAGATTTGAGAAGATTTCAAAGAAAAAAGAAATATATCATTTCTGATGATTATGTAGTATATTTGCAAAAATCAGATTTTGATATAGGAATGAAAAATACCCCTTATCGTTTTCACAAGCCATAGAAGTAATGATTCTGAAAAATGGTATGATGCAATGAAAGACGAGTTAAAATTAATGGACCAGAATGGTATTTGGGAACTCATTGAATTATCTAATAATTGTAAAAGAGTCGGTTGTAAATGGGTTTTTAAGACTAAACATGACTAAGTGGGCAATATTGAACGATATAAAGCCAGACTTGTAGCCAAAGGTTTTTCTCGAAAGGACTTATTAAGAATCACCATGGCATTAGTAACTCATTATGATCTTGAGTTATATCAAATGGATGTGAAAATAACATTTCCAAATGGGAATCTAGATGAGGAAATCTATATGGAACAACCTGAATGATTCATAGAAAAGGGAAATGAATGTTGGGCTGATAAACATAAGAAATCCATTTATGGCCTTAAACAAGCTTCCAGACAATGGTATATAAAGTTTCATGATACTATTACTTCCTTCAGATTTAAGGAAAATACTGTTGATTAGTATATATATCTGAAGGTTAGTAGGAGTAAGTTTATTATATTGGTCTTATATATGGATGATATATTGTTTGCCAGTAGTGATCTTGATTTGTTGCATGAAACCAAGTTATTTTTCAACAAGAACTTTAAGATGGTTGATATAAATGAGGCATCCTATGTTATTAACATTGAGATATTCAAGGACTGATCTCAAGATTTGTTAGGATTATCTTAGAAATATTATATTAATCGTATTTTAGAAAGGTTTAATATGCAGCTTTGTAAAGCCAATGATATACCTATTATTAGAGGTGAAAAATTTAGCCAAAACCAGTGCCCAAAAAATAACTTAGAAATGGATCAAATAAAGAATATTCCTTATGAGTGCGTAATTAGAAGTCTACTATATGCTCAAACCTGTACAAGGCCAGATATCAGTTTTGCAGTGGCAATGTTAGGTAGATACCAAAGTAACCTAGGAATAAAACATTGCAAAGCTATAAAGAAATTAATGAGATATCTGCAAGGGATAAAAGATTATATGCTCACATATAGGAAATTAGATCAGCTTGAAGTAATGGGATATTCAGATGCTGGTTTTGCAAATTGCCTCGATAGTAGGAAATCCACTTCAGGACTTATGGTTATGCTAGTTGGTGGGGCAATTTCTTGGAAAAGTGTAAAATAATCACTTGTTGCATCATCTACGATGGAAACTGAATTTGTGGCATGCTTTGAGGCTACAAATCAAGCTTTATGGTTCGAAATTTTATCTCAAGACTTGGTGTGGTCAGCTCAATTGCCAAGTCGCTGAAGATATTTTGTGATAATACTACAGCTCTAAGAATGACAAGTACTCTAGTGGTTCAAAGCACATTGGATAAAGTACTTAGTGGTTAGACAAAGAGTCCAGAAACAACAAGTGTCAATTGA
The DNA here is from genome assembly GCA_021527575.1 of Ensete glaucum. Lineage (NCBI taxonomy): Eukaryota > Viridiplantae > Streptophyta > Magnoliopsida > Zingiberales > Musaceae > Ensete > Ensete glaucum. The sequence continues at coordinate 33,945,702 of CM038555.1, forward strand.
AAATTTGAGCACCACTATAATGATTGTCAATCCATTTACTAAAGATTTGCAGTGTAAAACATTTAAAGAATATATTTTTAGAATGGGGTTTGTGAGCAAGCTATAAAGGATATGGTAATAGTGTATGCTATTATTCATATTTCTTTTGCATAATTAAAGTTATTTGTTTCTGCTATCTTGTTTGTGTTTATATTTATGCATATTATGGTTGAATGCAAGAAACATGATTGTCTTGACAAGACAAATTATATGGCTCATTAAAGACTATATAAGGAAAGACTAATAATGTTGTAGTACATAAAAGGAAGTGTGGCATTGATGACATACAACTGTTATGACTCACATTGATAGTTGGACTAAATATAGTATTATTATGCTTATTAGATTTATTGGCTTATTTTTAAAATCATGGGCATGAATAAAATGCTTTTCAAAATTTTCAGAATCAAATTATATAAAATTATTTTTAAATAGATTTTATTTTATTTATTTTGATTTTCGATATCTTTTATATCTTATCAATTAATGGGCCAAGTGGGAGAATGCAAGATTATATGGTCCTTTATTAATTGAATAAGATATATTATAGATTATTTGGATTCTGATAAAAGATATTAGCTAATATTAAATAAAGTCCATATTATATTAGGATATTTTAAGGAATGTCCTTGATGGATGAAACTCTCATAATAACTTATCTTAGACCCTATGCTCTCGCCTATAAATAGACAGAACCTATTATAAACCCAATGCACAGCACAAATTAAGGTGGTTTTGTGAAAGGATAGGAAGAGAGGAGAAGGGGTCTAGATCTATTCTAGTTCCTCTTGCAGATCGATATTCGGCGTTATTCAGATCCGATGGGCGGTGCCATTGAAGATCTAATTGGATCTCAATCAGATGATACCTAAAGGTATGCATCGTAAACCGATCTAGTATTATTTGATTTCAATCCTGGCATAATAGTTTTTTTCATAATAGTTTACATGATTATAGTTTTTATGTCAATAGACTATCTATAAATATTTATTTTAGTTCATCAAATCATTTTTTTTTCTCTAAATACCAATGCAATGACACTTTTCCTCATTAAAGATAATATAATTGCATGAACAATTTCTGATGCAGATGTAAATCAAAGATAAATTTCATTAGGGAATTAAGTATTAAGGGATTGGGGATTGTGAAGATGAAACAACTTAGGGTTGTATGCAATGAGTCTTCTTATTTCTCAAATCTTGGTGTAATCTTATCTTATTTCAAGAAACATAATACCAATATGTATTAAATTATAAACCAATCCTATTCGTAAATTTAAATCTTATAAAATTTTATAAAGATATATCATCTTAAGATATCTTAAGAAATAAGTGTGTAACTTGGTCTAAGACTAAACGGAAAAATCTCAAAATAGACATAATCAAGTTAATCATAAAGCTTCTTATGAAACTTCTAAGTGGGAAGGATGCCTACATATATCAAAATCATTAAAGTAATGATGACTTAAATTATTACCCTTGTCCTCGTGCTGAATCACAATCTATGGTCGTCGAGACCTTTTCAAGATCTTATATCTAAATCGAATCATTAACATCTTATTGTCATATAATTTATGTTTGATAACTACTTTTCTATTACTTCTACGACTTGGTGGACCTGTACATTATATTTGATTCTTTTATAATATCACAATTTATTTTTCTTTATTACTCGTCTGCTTGAAGTCTTCAACTTTGGATGACAGTGATGTAGGTCATTTATAAGCTCACTAAATCCCCACCTGCAAAGAGTGATGTGATCATTCAAATATTTGGGCTTCCAACATATTTATTAGATAAAAGGTCTTATTTCATTTTATCTCTTTAATTTTCTTAGTATTATTATTATTATTATTATTATTCTCTAGCCTTGTCTTTGATTGATTATAATATATATATATATATATATATATATATATATATATATATATATATTCTCCTCTTGAAGTGTTATCCTGTAATTCCACTAGATTTGTATTATTCCAATTATAATGACTGTTAATTACTCCATTTAATGGTTTGCAGGAGTCTGTAAGTCAATGTGTGGTATTCATTTCATAGCAATACAAGGCATATCTAATGATCGATCTCCGATTGAAGATGAGAGAATCAATCACGGATACCTTTCTGGATAAGTGATTTGTTTGTGCAGCTTGTTGATTCTTGTTTTCAGCACCAAAACAAAGTTCAATTGAGAACATCGTTATCAAGGGACATTATTATTTTGAATGTGGTTCTTATCCCAAAAATGATTCATGTTGTTGAATCATGAGACATTAGAATAATTCTAGATAAAATCTTATATAATAATGAACAAATTTTAAAAGAAATAGTAACTCGCTCAAAAACTTAGAAAACAATAGGACATGGAAGGAATTTTCATGTTAATTGGACGGTCAAATGATCCTTAGTATTTTACTTTTCCTATGATAATTTGAAAATATGAAGAATCTCGTATTTATATGTTGGATAGGCTTTGTTCTTATTTCCACATCAATATGTGTGTTAACAAGGATAGAACAATCATAGAAGCCCATGATTGCATCCCCTTTAGTATATTTTTAAGTGGAATTTGGCCTAATATTTTCAATTAAAATATTAAAAAATTATGTTTTTCAGGAGGTTTTTATTTTTAGAGATAAAGTTGAGAAAGCATGTACAATAGAACCTCTAGGGAACAGAGAAAATTAATGAAGAGTTTAAAAAGTGATGATTGTGACATTTTAAGAATTAATAAAAAAAGATTAAACATGTTGTTTTTTTTTTTCATTTCCCTTGTCTACATTATTATATATATATATATATATATATATATATATATATATATTCATAAATAAGATAAGAAGATAATTCAAAATTTAAATCAATCAATAAAGAACAAACGAAATTATCAGTTAGCATATTCGGAAGAGAAGATTCAGGCGGAGGCAAACTGATGTGCCATAAAATATCATCATAAAATCGTTGACTCATCGCAGAGATAATTAAAATATATCTATAAAAAAAAAAAGGTCACATATATATTACTATTAAAATGAGTACAGAATTCATGACTATTATTGCTACAAGGTTTAGAGGTATCATATAAAAAGGAGGCGAACGTGATATGCCAGCATTTAGAAAACACAATCAATATACACAATCTTATCTTACCTCTTCTATAGGGAAGAAACTGCTTCCGTTTTGTATCATCGATCACTGTCATCTTCGTTTATTTTCATTATTGATCATGAAATTTCTTGTGGGAATAATTTTGATGTGCCTAATAATTCTAAAACTATTAGGCACATCAAAATATCCGTGGACCCTACCCGGACCAAGACAGGGGAACCTCGCTCGCCTGCTTGGCCACCCACCCTACTAAAACTAAAACTAAAACTAAAACCCAAAGGCCTCACGTCATTGCATGTCCGACGAGAAATATCCATCCAATCCAAGGGCAGACCCACCATCGTTACTTTAACTCTATCCTTTGTTTTGCTTAAATTATTGTGTTTGTCATTGTGCTTGCGTGAAGGCGAGAGAGAGAGAGAGAGAAAGAGAGCGAGAGATGGAATCCCCTTGTGCTTCTACGTGTCTCTGTAGAATCTGTTACGAAGAGGAGGAACAGAGCTCCACGAGTATGGAATCCCCTTGTGCTTGTTCTGGAACTGTAAAGGTACCAACTTTCTGATGGTTTTCCTCCTGTTGTTCGGTTTCCTTTGCGAATTTTGGAATAAAGGTTCGTTCTTTACCTATTGTGAGACTGATTCGAATTTTTTTTTGCCCTTTTTCCAGTTTGCTCACAGAGAATGCATTCAGAGGTGGTGCGATGAGAAAGGAAGCAATGTTTGTGAGATTTGCCTTCAGGTTGCAGAGCGACAACGAAAAGATAATAATGATAATTATTAGGACTCCTTCAATTGAACCATATGATGATGTCCGTGATAAAAATTTTAGTTGTAAACTGGGGATTAATTTCTCTTATTTTTGGGATTTATGAGAAGAAAGATGGGTTTTGGAAATTTTATTTTACTTCCCTGTGTTTCTAGATTTTTTATTTTTCCCCAATTTGTTATTATATATAAGAAATCAGGCCCTGTTTCATATAAATTGTGTACATCTATATCTTGTATAAGTAAATTTTTCCCTAATTATTCTTGATAACTTATGATTTTTAATTGGCCGGGAATGTGATCGGCTGTTGATGATGACTTGATTTCCAAACTAATCCGCTTTCCCAAAATAAAAATAAAAATAAAAATTCTCATGTGTTATTATATCTTTTGCCTGATTTCAATGCTACTTCATTTTTGTTATAAAAGAGGAAATTCCAAGTCTTTCTCCAAAATTTTAGGATTTATGGATTAACAGGTTTGGAGAGTTACGGAGTCATATGCACTTCCACAATCATATTTGCATCCTTTGTTTCACAAAGACAGGATATCGTATATATAGTTCATAGACTTTGGTATCCCTTAGCTAACAACTCATTTTGATTTTTTTCCTTTAGTTTCTTCAAACAACTTGCTGCAAAAACTTTCAAATTGTCAAGACTTGCAAATCTTCATTTTGAAGATTCTGTTGCAGATATTTAAACCAGACTATACTGTTCCTGAAAAGAAGTCCTTGGTGAATGTGGTGGTCATCAGGTAACTTTGGCTTCCTCTCTCTTTCTCTCTTTTTCTTTAGTTAATTTATATTTGAAATCCATCAACGAATAAATCCTAGTATTTTTCGAGTGTGTTTATCGCCTATTACGTGAGGTCAAATCAGGTTGCCGAATCCTAGATAGACTCAAATTCTTTCTTCAAGATGACGATGATCGAAATGGCTATGGACTTAATGTATGTGACTCTGCTTGCAGCCTTTATTGATCTATGACATGGATATATTATTACCCTGTTCTTCCAGTATCGTTGGAGTTAATTCTGTATCCAATCCTCGTTTAATACATAGTAGTTAACAAGAATCGAGCTGTGATGCTAACAAGCTTTGAACTGTCCCAGAGGAAGCATGGAGGTTGACAGGATAAATTTTGATCCAGAAAACCCAGGGTTAATCAATATAGCTGATTATGCAGTAGGATCAGATTACGACGTCTTCCCCTGGATCTAATACAAGAGAGCCTCTCGCTATAACATGTGTACCTGTCACAGTAAGCAATTTATTATAGTTTCTCATAGACCATAAATTTTGTCATACAAATCAGTTCTCTTCAATTTTCAATTTACAATTTTGTCACTATGAAATTTTAGAATTTTATCATAGAATCGGATCATTTCACTGTAAATACAACTATGTTGTTTGACCGGGAGTTTTAGCTGGAGTGATTAGTTCAAGTATCAGCTGTGGAATTTCTCGTTTGTCATCTTGTTCATGATCTTTTGTTAGTTTGTTTAATTAAAGCTTAATTTAATTTCGTAGAGAACCCAATAGTTGTTGTTGACAAAAAAAAAAAAAAGATATAGTAGAAAATATTTCATGTACAAGTTGATTAGATCCAAAAGTTTGACAGAGTACATCTCCCGTGCTGAGCTAATAACAGAAAAGAGAACTGAATATATCTCACAAATCTTATCATGTTATCCAATTGGATCAAGATTTTGATTTAATTCAATTGAACTGAACCGGTTCATTTGAAATATATATATATATATATATATATTTTTTTTTTTTTAAATTACTTAAAATCATAAATCGGTAGACGATTAATCGTATCAGATTAATCAGTTTTGAATCGATTCGACTAGATAGCTCTTGCATTGGTTATAGTTCAAACTACTTTATTTTAACCAAAACGAATCGACAAAACGGTTCGATTTGGTTCGACCCTTAATGGTTCAGTTGAAAGCAGTTTGGATACCCCTACAAGTTATTCACTGTCATCGAGATTATAGTAGTGGTTGTGTGTGACAGCACTTGAAACATAAGATGATAATGTCATGAAATTATGATGCATTAGCATGATTTAGTATAATTACATTCATTATGCTTATGGATAAGAATGCCAAATAGCTTTCATGTTATGGTGGGATTATGGTGGATATGAAAGTTTGTTTCACATGCAGTTTTAGTTGCCTAATTTGAAATTATAATATAATCTCGCCTCTTGCCTATTTATCTACTTAGCAATCTCTCCTTAAATCTTCCAGGCGATGGACAGACAGACTCCTGTAGATGCTGATGGAAATAAAAAGCACTGTGATGAGTATCGGGGAAACATGTGATTGTCATTTGACATGATTTGTCTATACCCTCTTTTGTATATATCATATGGTCTCTATGTTTTGAGCAATATTTGCATGATATGAGAATGTAATGTAACTCATTTACACTTAAGTATTGCTTACTTGTGAGATGTTTCATTTGTGTGAGTAAATTTGGGACCCCCAAAACGAAAAGAGCACATTAGACTTGAGAATTTAGAATAGCAGGACGAAGGGGCAGAGTTATCGAACCATATGGATTTTGTTACGGAGACTTACACAAGCTTGACTTAAATAAATTATTGTGATGGATTGATAAAATTAAAAAAAAAAAAACACCCTCTAGTTAATGGTATAGTGTTAACAATCAGAAATAAGTACAACAAGAAATATCTTCTATAATCAATTAGCAAAAAATATTTTATGTTATCAATTAATTGGTTCAAATTCCTGGAAAAAGCTTCCGCTTTTCCCCAAAGAATGTCCTCGTATAGATTTATGGTCACGGAGTTTTTTTTTTTTCTTTTTTAAAACCTTTCAGTGTTACCCATCTCGACTCCTTTTCTCTTTTTTTTCTTTGGGGTATCCAGATTTTTTTAATTAAATAACTTCAAAATTACTAAAGAACAAACTTATCAAATGAAATCCAAATTTTAGCATAAAATATTAAAGATTCATAAAATAATTTAAAATATATGTCAATATAAATTTCAGATATTTATGTTTTTTAATAATATTTTAAATAATATTTAAGAAATATGTCTAATTTTTATGATTTTAAAAATAATTTTAAAAATAATTTTAATTGTATTTAAATATTATTTATAAATACACATTTTCATTCCTTCTAAAATTATTTTTGAATTTTCATATTTTTAACAAAAATTTAAATTTATTTTAAAAAAATAACTTTGTGATGGTTAATTATGTATTTTTAATCATTTCTTTTAGTATATAATATCTCTAACTTTGCTATTGATTTAGTCACTTATTTTTTGTGACTGAAATTATTTTATGTGTTAATAAGGTATTTTTTAAGTAAATAGAACTATCTATTAACCAAACTAGCAAGAGTCTACAAAAGAGATGGATAGTGATCTACAATAAAAAAAATACCCCTCATAAATAGTTTTCTCCCTAGTTTCGTGCCCAATTAGCCTGAGCAATGCTATTACATTTCTTATTGATATGAACAAAAACCTAAGATTGGTTTCCCTAGTTAACATCAAAATATCCTTGAACACAGCTTCAAAACTCATGGGAACAAAATATAATTGTTTACAAAACTAACCCACTCTAAAAGCATCCATGCATAATGTTGTTCTTTGCCACACTTCGGCCTTCAATCTCTATAGAGCATAAAGGATGGCCATGCCTTCAGCTTGAACAAGCCTCATGACACTACAAGCTACTGCTCGAGCCGCGATGATGAGGCCACCTACCTTCTTAATAATATATCTAACACTTGCTAAGCTAGGTGGACTTAATAACACTCTTGACTAGGTAGTCCCCTCAGATATGCCGAGCACCCTTGGTAAATTAGTGCTCACATGAAAATTAAGTTAGATTGAAAATTTTCATTGATTTAAAGATTCGTTCGATAAACCTAGTATCGAAAATATGTTTAAACTTGAAAAAAAAGAGAAGACACATCAATTTTATAATGGTTCGATTCATGTTAGCTACTCTACTCTTGATTCCTCCTCTGTTGACATCACCAGCTTCTAGTATTGATTTTCTTTCAATGGATAAAGATGAACTACCCTTATACAGCTCTATTCTTTTTTTCACAAGTTTAGGAGATAACCTTTATGATTCTCGCAGCCCTCCTTTAATAAAAAATCACACTTAGAAGAGATGAGGGAAACTCTCGAGGAATTACAATAGAGTCTTCACAAGTTTTCATTTAACTTTCTTGATGTGCCAAGAAAGAATACTTAGAGTATTTATAGACCCTAAATGACTTCAAAAATTAAACCTAAAAATTTAAATCTCCATGATTTCAGGGTACCAACGGTACCACTGCCAGCACCGAGCGGTAGCACCGCCAAATAGAGCCCGGGATATTAGGCTCTGATGGTACCACTATCCCGAATAGACAGTGCTACCATTGACTAACATTACTACTACCAGCAACCGATGGTACTATCACCCAAGAATCCCAAAAAATTATATTTTAATACTTTTTGTACCTTGTGTTGTACCATCTTTTGACTTGATCGTACCTTCTCTCAAGTCAATGAAATGAGCCTTCTAATATGTTCAAATTAGTCTTAATTAAAGTTAATTAAGGCCTAGTAGACCTTTAATTGAGTTAGCATGGTTATACTTAAAACTAATTTAATTAAGATTTAGACTACTATAATCATGATAAAGACGATTACAAAAAGTAAATCTTGTGTTTTCTAGCATTTCATTGGTTCATCTGAACCCCCGGTGCATCATGCTTTCATTAGGTGTATTGCTCCATTTATCGACACTGTGACACCCGCAATATCCGATCTTGACGCAATGTTCAATTTCTCAGCTCGATACTTGATTTCTGTCATCGGCCCAACGTATAATTTTACAGCTTCAATCGTTTTACCTTTTTATGATCGAAAATAGTTCTACATTACTTAAGCTTGAAAACAGATTAGACCATAACTTCATCATTTGATTTCATTATCAAAATATGAGATTCAATAATCTCCTTTTTTTATGATGACAACCAATTAATGATGGAGTTTTAACTAAACTCCCTATATCTATATGTCATATTGAAATAAACTTAATATCATAGAATGATAACATTCTAATCATACTTCTTTTTTAATGAAATATGATTTTCACATTTTATATGCATACAACGTAAGTATCATCATAAGTATCATCATAGTAAAATCATGAGTATTGGATGTATCAAATTATCAAATTTGCTATAATGTCATCATAATATCAAGAGAGAACTAAGATTCTAAACCATCAAGAATAATTTTACATCATCGTTTCTTCTCCTCTTTTGTCATCAATTAAAAGGAGAAACATTCAACAAATATTTAAACCATGTAAGCTAGTATGTTTTCAAGTTTTACATCACTTTTAAAACATATAAACTAACAAGTATTTGAGATGTGAAGTTAAGCAAAATCTTTGCTTATTGAGATGTGTAAGATAGCAACTTTTGCTTCTTGAAATGGGCAAGCTAGCACTTCTCTTTAGATGTGCAAGCACTTATGGTTCTCTTGAGATGCTAGCAAGTTTTTTTATTTCCTTAAAAAAAAGAAGGAGGAGGAATTCATTCAAAGTAATCAAGTCATAACTTACGAAAGTCCATAAATAGAAAGAGGAATGATTCATAGGAAATAATTATTACATAAAAGATCAAGTATATCAAAAGTCTATGAATCAAATTTTTTATTTAATAAATAGTAAGAGGAAGGATTCATAGGAAATAATCATCACATAAAAGATCAAATATATCAAAAGTCCTAAATCAAATTTCTTCTTTTGTAAATAATAAGAGGAAGGATTCATAGGAAATAATTATCACATAAAAGATCAAGTATACTAAAAGTCCATGAATCAAATTTTTTTTATATAAATTGCAAGGAGAAGGAATGATAGGAAACTATCTCCAAAGAAAACTCAATTCACAAAAATCAAGAAATCCTAAAAAAAATGTATAAGAGGAACTTATGCATTTGGAAAATTTAACATGTCTAATTTTCTTCTAATAAAATCAAATTGTTCCTCATTTAATGGCTTTACAAAAATACTAGTTAATTAATATTTTATATTAATAAATTATAGATATATCATGGTTATTATTGTAATATCTAATAAAATGATGTCTAACATTAATATGTCTAGTTTTAGAGTATTGAATGAGATTTTTTGTTAACATATTGCACTAGTATTATAACATTTTATAGCGATATTTTTTAAGTGAATTATATAATCTTTTAAGGTATTTTTCGTCCAAATAACTTACGCACAACATACACCTACTTAGCTTCAACTGTAGATAATGCAACCGTCTTGTATTTCTTGGAATACCGAGAGACAAGTGCATGGCCTAGGACTTGACATGTTCGAGATTTGTTCTTTCTATCTATTCTATATCTAGCAATGTCCACATCCGCATAGGCAATCAATTCAAAATTTTAAAATTTTGAATACCATAATTGTAGATTAGGAGTTCCTTTTAAAAATCTAAAAGCCCTTTTAACAGCTTCAAAGTGAGATTGCTTGGGATTAGATTAAAATCTAGTGCAAAGTCTAACACTTAACATAATATCAATTGTAGTGGTAGTAAGGTAGAGTAAACTACCTATCATACTCCTATAAGTCTTTTGATCAAAACATTCTCTATCTTGGTCCATATCTAATTTTGTAGAAGTGCTCAATGGTGTATTAATTGCCTCAAAACTATCATATTGAATTGTTTTAATAGATCTAAAGCAACTTATTTGACTAACAAATATTCACATGCCTGCATACTCACTGAACTAACAAACCAACCTAATTTGAATCTAATATTGGCACTTATAAAGCAACACGAGTTTTTTCCCACCCCGTAAATAGAGTAAGCAGTGCCGATGTTTATGTCCCAATGTTTGAGTTTGCTTATGTCTGTCCTATACATATATCACTTATTTGCTTAATTTATAATCCTAAGAAAAAAATTAATTTACCCATAAAGTTCATACTTTTAACAAAAAGTTTACATAAAATTTCATTTGAAGAACAAAAAATGATATCATCAACATAAATTTGAACAATAAAAAAATTATTTTTAGAATATTTAATAAATAATATAGTATCAACCTTGTCTTTCAAAAAACTATTCATAATAAGAAATAAACTAAGTCTCTTATTCTGAGCCCTAGGTGTTTGTTTCAATCTATAGAGAGCCTTAGATAACTTAAACACATGGTAGAAGAAAGAGCATTCTTAAATTCAAGTATTGTTCAACATAAACTTCTTCAGAAATAAACCCATTTTAAAAAGTATTTTTAATATTCATTTGAAATAACTTAAAATTATTGCAATAAGCATAGGCATGAAGTATCTTTATGGCTTCTAATCTTGCTATAGGAATGAAAGTTTTTGATAGGACTCCAGCAGGGTTTTTTCAGTTTCTTCATAATTTATACCTTCTTCTTGGTTAAAATCTTTGACCACTAATCTAGCCTTGTTTCGAATCACGATACTAAATTCATCTTGCTTATTTCTAAAGACCCATTTAATACTAATTACTAAATGGTTACTAGGTCTAGGAACAAGCTACCACACCTCATTTCTCTCAAATTAGTTTAACTCCTCGTACATTGCAATAACCTATGAATCATCTTTTAGGGCTTCGTCAATGCATCTTGGTTCAACTTGAGACAAAAATTTTTAAATAAAGAGTGAGTTTAAACCCTTTTGATGTATTTTCAATGATTAGCTCCTTAGGATGAACATCTATATGCTTCTATTCCTTAGCTAAGGATTCTTTAGAAGAAGATACATCCAAGTTGCTTACGGGAAGAGAGTTTTTACTCAAATTTAAAGTATTAATGTTAAACGATAAGATTATTGTAACAACTTGTAGTTAAACTATTGAGGGAAATCCTCAATAGCCTTATCCTTTCAATATTTTGTTCTCCTATATAAACAGGTACAACTAAATAATAGACGATGTACTTCTTTTCTTTGTTTTCAATACAGCTTTCCTTAGTTTCTATCATGGTATCAGAGCACCTTGCCTAGAGCAAGCTCTCTTCTTGTTGTCAAACGATAGTAAGTTTCCACCATTTTCAGCTGCATGCAAAAGCTGTCGTCGACTCCTACCCATCTACCGTCGTGGCACATCTGCCTCCTCTATCAACAGGAACCAACGAGATCGACACTGATCTCTTGGCATCATCTGTCCCTTTTCTGCAAAACCGTAGCTGTGGAAGCTGGAGATGTATTCCTCCAGCAAATCTTCGGCCGCGATCAACAGCTGCTACATTTGCTCCTAGCCGCCTACTCGGTAACAACAACCTTCTCTCATATCTCTATTGCCTCCTGTAGTGGCCTATTTGCATAGCCTACAGCCTTTTCTCTGGCACACATCGGATCTACAAGCCATTCACCATCACATATCTTTCGGACCCAAAAACGATAGTGCTTGGTATCCTTTCCCCTAATGTCTTTGTCTTCTACCTCTCAAGTTCCAGTTATTATTCCTGTAGGAAGCAATAGTGCTTCTCAACATACAGGGCTTGTATCTATTAATGCTGCAGCCCTCATCCCCATCAAATTATCCAGAGGAGGAAACTACGCATCTTAGTGTGCTCAGTTTTCTAATCTCCTCTTTGGCTATGATTTACTAGGCTATGTTGATGGATCTTTCAATTGTCCACCAGAAATGATCACTATCCCGGGGGCACCAAGTCCAATATCAAATCCGGAGCACAAGTTATGGTTACGTCAAGATCGTCTCATTCTCCAAGAAATTCAAGCCTCTGTTGTTGGTTCTGTCGCACCACTTATATCTTCATGTACTACTGCTGCTGAAGCCTGGTGTAAGTTGCAAACTACATTGGCTGATCGTTCATGCACTCGTATGCTCGGCCTCCTCTCACGACTCATGAACACTAAACAAGAGGGAAGTACCATTGGTGATTATCTCTAATATATAAAACTTATCATCGATGATTTAGCATTAATAGGGCACCACCTCAGTGATGATGAAATTGTTGTTCATACTCTTAATGGTCTTGGAGTTGAGTACAAAGAATTGGCAGCAGTAATACGGGCATGTGACTCGTCGCTATCATTTGAGGAGCTATCTGACAAGCTAAATGACTACGAGTTATATCTAAAGCGTGAAGATAAGGTTCCAGGCCCACCTATTACTGCTCAGGTGAGTCACAAATCAAAAAGGAAGAACAATCAATATTCTAGACCTATCAACAAAGGACTTGGATAACCTCTGCCCCAAGGAAGCAACATCCATCACCAATAGCCTTGGCGTCCTGCTCCTATGCCTCTAAGTAGCAACATCAACTATCAACAACCTTGGCAACCTGCTCCTCTGCCTCAACAACGCATAGTCTGTCAGCTATGTGATAAGGTTGGTCACTCCGCTAAGGTCTGTTGGTCTCGTCCTCGACCTTCTGCTACTATGCCCCAAGCACATCTTACGGCTGCCCTGACCTCTGATCAATATTCCTAGGTTATGGACTCTGGCGCCTCCCATCACATCACCTCGGACCTTCAGAACTTGTCCCTTCACAACAGCTATGGTGGTACCAATGACATCATCATCAATGATTTTAAGCGACTTCCCATCACTCATATTAGTTCCACAATGCTTAATTCGCATTCTCGTACATTTACACTCGGTGATGTGTTGTGCGCTCCTCATATCAGACATAATCTTATTTATGTCTCCCAATTCTGTAAACAAAATAATACATCCATTGAATTCTTTCCTGACTCCTTTCTTGTCAAGGATCTGAGCACGGGGGCATCATTAGTTCAAGACACGAGTAAAGATAACATCTACCAGTCGTCATCGATCTCTCAACCCACTGCCTACTCTTTTATTGTTATTCCAATGGATGTGTGGCATCATCGTCTGGGTCACCCTTCTTCCTCAACTCTCTAAAAAAAAATTTTACGTTATTCTCTTCCGTCTGTTAGAGCAAGTTCTAGTGTTACTTATTGTGATGCATGTTTTAGTAACAAAAGTCATATATTACCTTTTGAACATTCTTTTATCTCTTGTTCGCAACCGTTTGAAATTTTATATACTGATGTTTGGGGCCCTGCACCAAGTATTTCATTTGACAAATTCAAATTTTATGTTATCTTTGCTGATTATTTTACCAAATATACTTTGTTGTATCCTCTTCAACATAAGTCTGAGGTCTCTAAAACCTTCATTACCTTAAAAAAAATGGTGAAAAATATCTTTCAGTCCACTATTAAAACAGTTTACTCTGACGGTGGAGGTGAATACCAATCTCTAACACCATACTTAAATACTTGTGGTATTCAACACCTCAAATCTCCTCCGTACACTCCTCAGCTAGTTGGCTCAGCCGAACGCAAACATCGACATATAGTTGAAATTGGTCTTACACTTCTCCATCATGCTTCCATGCCAACTATTTTTTGGTCTGCAGCCTTCCAGACCGCAGTCTATCTGATTAATCGCATGCCTACTCCAGTCCTCCAGGATCAATCACCTTTTGAAAAACTGTTTCACAAACCCGCAAACCTTCATAAACTTAGAGTCTTTGGTTGTGTCTGCTATCATTGGTTACGTCCTTATGCATCACATAAACTAGCCCCACGGTCAAAACTTTATACCTTCACTGGTTACTCTCTTGAACATAATGCTTACTGATGCTATAATCCTTTGACTCACAAAGTCTTTGTGTCTCGTCACATGGTCTTTGTGGAGTCCTCCTTTCCATTTCACCGGTCCAAATCTCTTACTGTGCCAACTACTCCGCTGATTGTACATCATTGATATATGCCATTATCCAATGAGACTCCACAAGAATCACCCACTCTAACTCACATACATGAATGGAGCGCTTTTCCAATACAACATTTCGCTCCCTCTTTTTCCTCTCCTTCTTTTGCATACATACCTCTTACCTCCGACATCCAGTCTTCGGATACCCAATCACTAATATTTTCCTCACCCCTGCCTACTTTTATTATTGTTCCTCAGTCTGACTCATCCTATTCTATTACTTCTCCGGCACCTATTCCGTCATTATCTCCTAAACCACTTAGACATCCCATGACAACATGCTCTAAAAGTGGTATTTTCAAACCCCGTCAGGTTCTTGACCTCAATACAGTTGTGACTCCCTCTGTTGAGATCTATGAACCTACCACGGTTATTCAAGCCCAAAAGTCTCCTCACTGGCGTCAAGCTATATCTGATGAGTATGATGCCCTCCTTCATAACTCTACCTGGACAGTTGTTCCATTTTATCCTACACAAAATGTCATCAGGTGTAAGTGGGTTTTTCGAGTTAAGCGGAACCCTGATGGGTCCATTGCCAGGTATAAGGCCCGTTTAGTGGCCAAAGGCTTTCATCAGCGTCCTGGCGTTGATTTTACAAAGACATTCAATTCGGTTATTAAATCCACAATAATCCGACTGATTCTAAGTTTAGCCGTTTCAAAAGGATGGCAACTGCGATAACTTGATGTCAACAATGCTTTCTTACAAGGAAGATTAACTGACGATGTCTTTATGGAATAATCTCCTGGTTTTCTTAATCCTCAGTATCCGAAACATGTTTGTAAACTCCACAAGGCTATCTATGGTCTTCGGCAAGCTCCACGAGCCTGATACAAAGAACTCGGCTCGTTTCTGATATCAATCAGCTTCTCTAACTCTAACTCTGATACCTCCTTATTTCTCTATCAACAACCAGACAGTACAATATATCTCTTAGTCTACGTGGATGATATCATTATGACCGGTAATAACTCTATGGGGGTTACAATGTTCATTAAGAAGTTGATCGCCAGATTCTCCCTCGAAGATCTCGGTCCCTTAAATTATTTTTTGGGAGTAGAAGCAATGTCTACATCTTCCGGACTTTTCCTCTCTCAATGGAAGTATACTCAAGACTTATTAGTCAAGACAAACATGAAGGATGCAAATGCTGTTTCCACTCCCCTTTCCACTGGTGAATCACTTCGATTAAATGATGGAAGTCCTGCTACAGATCCTACACAATATCGACAATATTTAGCTATCACCAACCCAGATATTTCATTTGCAATCAACAAGCTGTCTCAATTCATGCATAGACTGTCTACTACACATTGGTCAGCAGTTAAATGAGTACTACGTTATTTTAATGGCACTCTTGACTATGGCATACTTCTCCACAAAAACTCTCCACTCCAACTTTATGCTTATGTGGACGCTGATTGGGCTGAAAACGTTGATGATAGAACATCGACATCTGGGAATATTATTTTCCTAGGTGCTAATCCAATAAGCTGGAGTTCCAAGAAATAAAAGACTGTTGCTCGGTCAATCACTGAAGCTGAGTATCGCTCTATTGCAACTGCAGCTACAGAACTTAATTGGGTGATGAATCTGCTCACAGAACTTAATATCCGCTCTTCTGTCACTCTTACCGTATATTGTGATAATATCGGAGCTACTTACGTATGTGCAAATCTAGTATTTCACTCTCGTATGAAACATATAGCAATTGACTTTCATTTTGTACGAGATCAAGTTATCAACCGACAACTACGTGTTTCTCATATTCATACGACATATCAACTGGCAGACTCTCTCACGAAGCCACTTGCCCGCAAGCTATTTTTACTTCATAGGTCCAAGATCGGCGTCCTTGACATGAGCACAATCTTGCGGGAGCATGTTAAACGATAAGATTATTATAACAACTTGTAGTTAAGCTGCTGAGTGAAATCCTCAACAGCCTTATCCTTTCATTATTTTATTCTCCTATATGAATAGGTACAACTAAAGAATAGACGATGTACTTCTTTTCTTTCTTTTCAATACAGCTTTCCTTAGTTTCTATCAATTAAAATCAAAATTATTATCAAAATTACTTTTTATAAATTCAAAAAACTCATTAAAAATAACATAAATGGATTCCTCAATGACTAAAGTTCTTTTATTAAAGTCATGATATGTTTTAGAAATAAAGGAATATCTAAGAAATATACCTTCATTAGATTTTACATCAAACTTTTATAAGGCATCTTTTTTATTTAAAATAAAATATTTACAACTAAAAACTTTAAAATATGAAATGTTAGGTCTTTTATTATTCTACAATTCATAAAAAGTTTTGAAAAGTAATGGTCTTATGAGAACTTTGTTTGTGACATAACATGTCGTGTTAAGGCCCAAAAATATTTGGGTATGTTGTGTTCGTTTAATATGGTTCTTGCCATCTCTTATAAGCTCTTTTTTTTTTTGAACTACTTCATTTTGATGTAGATTTATTAGGATAGAAAAATTATGATGGTACCTATTTGGCTCGTAAAAATTTTAAAAATTACGTCACCACCATGATTACTATGAATAGATGAAATTATAAACCCTTTTCATTTTAAACAAGTTTATAAAATTTTAAAAAAATATTTAAAGCAATCATTTTATGTGTCAAGAAGTATGTCCAAGTATATCTACTATAATCATTAACAATTACAAAGGTGTATTGACTATCTCCCAAAATTATTGTATCAATTGGTCTAAGTAAATTTATATAGATCAATTGTAGTGGTCTAGAGGTGCTTATTTGATTCTTTGATTTGAAACTATTTTTATTTATTTTTCTAGTTTGCATGCATCACAAAGTTTGTCTTGGACAAACTTGATGCTGGGTATCCTCTTATAAGTTCTCTAGTCAAAATTTGAGAGATTAGTTTTATGCTAGCATGATCTAATCTCTTATGCCAAAGCCATGCATTATCGTTGAAAGCTGAAAAATATGTTTCACCATAAAAATCATCAATATCAATATTATACATATTATTATTTTTTAAGACAATCATAGATTTATTTTTGTATGGTATTTCAATCATTTATCATACTATTGATTATGTTTTAAACCGTTTACTAATAATACATCTTCAATCAAGAGGCTTGACTTATTACCTATGATTCATTTGCTAATATTTTTTGCTTTATTGTTGTCTCCGAAGGTGATATATCATTTATCTTAGCTAGTGAGCTTAGTGAAGTGTGTTGGATCTCCAATCAAGTGAGTATCCATTATCAAGGTACCATCTCTTGCTCTAGCTTTTAATTGTAAACATATCTACAAGAAAAGAGGTTTTCTTTTAAGTACTCATTTAACTTTGGGTCCCTCATAAATAGATCTACCTATCTTAACCATTGACATTGAATTATTCATGGTTCCTTTAGGAACTCAAATTAATTTGTGTAGACTATATTTTAAATAAACATCTATATGCATAATGTCCAAATCTATCATAAAAATTATATTTATTTATGGGTGAAACATATAATGTGAGTCTTTTAACGAAAATAATTGGATTTTGTTGAATGTTACTCATAAAGCCGATTCCTTCCTATCTATAAATATGACTCTTATAAATAAAGATCATGTTTAATGATTTATTATATATTTTAATTTTTTTCTAATATTTTTATAGTAAAATATTTTTTCTTAAGTCAACCTAACTCTTCACACTTAGTGCAAGAGGCTAACATACAATCATCACGATCATTTTGTATTTTTCAAATTCACTAGCAATAGAAGTATAATATTTTTTTAACAAATTATACTTTTTACTAACTAATTTAAAATTATCAAACAAGTCATTAAATGTATTGAATAATTTATCGTAAGATAAGGAAGATTCTTTTAAGTTACATACCTCATTACCAAATGTCATTAATAAGTAATTTGTAACTTCTTCCTTGTTGGTTGGCTCCTCATCTTCGGATGCACTTGAGTCATCCCAAGTCGCTTTCAACACTTTCTTTTTCTTTGATAGCTTTTTCTTTACATGGGGGTATTTATTTTTGAAGTGTCTTAACTTATTGTATTCATAACATATTATTGAGTCCTTTTTTAGTTCAATTTTATTCTTACTATATTATTTTGTTGTGTTTCTTTTTAAGAATTTTTTAAATTTTCTTATAAGAAGTGTCAACTAATCATCATCATTATCGTCACTTGAGTTTTCTCCCAAGTGGTCTTCTTTGGTTCTCAATGCCCTATCTTTCCTGTTCTTTTCTCAAGTTCATCATGAGTTATATATCTCATTTTGTAGGTTATTAAATACCTAATAAGTTCTTCAAGCGGAAAGTTATTTAGGTCATTTGCTTCTTATATTGTCGTTACTTTAGGATCTCAACTTTTTAAAAGAGATCTTTGTATTTTATTAACAAGTTCAAAATTAGAAAAACTTTATCAAGTGATTTTAAACAATTGACAACATCCCAGGTATATATGTCTCTAATGGTCTCGCTTGAACAACTCATAGCTATATATCAAAAGATTAATTTTTGACTCTTTAACTCTACTTGTGCCTTCATATGTGACTTCAAGTATATACCAATTCTCATGTGTAGTTTTGCATATAAAAACCTAATTAAATTCATTTTTATCAAGAGTACAAAATAAAGCATTCATCACTTTAGCATTCAAGGATAAAGTCTTATTTCTTAAATCATTACATCTGTTTATTAGTTTAGAATACTTTTTAAAACCGCTTTCAATAATATTCCATAAATTAAAATCCAAAGAAAGCAAAAAAAAATTCTCATTCTAGTTTTTCAATACGTGTAGTCTGTCCTATTGAATATAGGAGGACGAGTGCTCATATGAAATTATATCAATAGAAAATTTTCATCGATTTAAAGATTCATTTGATAAAGCTCATATAAGAAATGCATTTAAACTTGAAAATATTCATAAGATTATAATAAATAAGTAAAGTAATTTGTAAAATAATTAAGCAGAAGACACATCAATTTTATAGTGGTTCAGTCCACGTGACCTACTTCGCTCTTGATTCCTTCTCCATTGAGGTCACCTACTTCCACTATTGATTCTTTTTATAGGTGAAGATAAACTACCCTCTTACAGCTCTATTCTCATTTTCACAGGTTTAGGAGAAAACATTTACACTTCTCTCAACCCTCCTTTAATAAAAAATCACACTTAAAGAAGAGGAATGGAACTCTTAAGGAATTACAATAGAGATTTCATAAGTTTACGTTCAACTTTCTTGTTATGCCAAGTAAGAATACATAAGGTATTTATAGACCCCAAATAACTTCAAAAGTTAGTAAATCCCTAAGATTTTGGGGTACGGGTGGTACCACCGCTAGCACCGGGTGATACCATCGTCGAACATAGTTCGAGATTCTGAACTCTAGTGGTACCACAGTCCCAAATAAGTGATACTACTATCGGTAGCCGATGGTGTCACCACCCAAAAATCCTAAAAAAGTATGTCTTAGTATTTTTCATACCTTGTGCTATACTATCTTTTGACCTAGTGGTACCTCCTTCTAGGTCAATTAAATGTGACTTTTCATGGGCTCAAATAAGCTTTAATTAAGGCTTAATGAACCCTTAATTGAGTTAGTATGGTTACACCAAAAAATAACTTAATTAAGATTTAGACTACTATGATCATGACATAGACGATTACAAAGCGTAAATCTTGTGTTATCCGATATGTCATTGGTTCATCTGAACCCTCGGTGCATCTAACCTTTCCCTAGAATCACTTGTATTTTATAGAATGTTATTTAAGAAAGTCTGAAGACTTCCTTCAGCAGCTTCTCACCTAGCTTTGGCTATTACTCTTTCTCCCTCTTGCTCCATTCTGACTCAACCTCTTTTAAAAGAAAATAGTCTACTTATGCCTATCCCATAACGATGACTTCTTGAAAAGCTGTTGCTAATTTATCCACCAACCCATCATAAAAGATGTCTTTGGCCCTCTTCTATGCCTTGGACGTGTTCTCTGATACTCTCCCATATTGGCTAGATTTGAAGACAAAAGGCTCTCTAGCATTGTTAGTTCCACCTCCACCTATAATAGATCAAAGCACCACGAAAGGGTTAAAAATATGTATAAAGATATTAGAGTTACTCTCTCCCTTAGCCTCTATCGATTCTTTTCCATAATAGGACTAAGAGTCGAGAATAAGGTACACATGGAGCCTAATCCTGGAGCATAGGAGCTAGAAGTTAGGATCTAATTCCATTCCAGTGATGCACCCAGATTGAGTCACTCCTAACATATTAGACTTCAAATTTTTCTATCATCCACATTGATCCTTTCCCACCAACCCCATTTCAGCTTTTTTTTTGGGGACCTAGGCCTGGGCCTCCTTTGCACTTGGACCCATGACCCGTAATGCAAGTCTTACTAATGAAATCATGAAAGTATGGTGTCAATGGTTTCGAACATAGGTTGAAAATTAGGTTTGCATGAGATTAATGTAAGAGGTTGACCTCTCAGAAACCACGATCTTCCCAAGAAGATGTGATTCACTATTTTCACAGAGTAAATTTGAAAGAAAAAAAAAAAAATCCTTCGACCATATCCACTATAGAACAGTCGATAAGCAACCCCCATTGTTTGGGGAAAACCATCTTACCTAAGAACTTACCATAATAAGCTAGTTTGCCACTTCTTGTATGCCGATAGAATCTCTATGGGATCGAGTTCCATGCGTAGTGCTTGCTACATGATTCCGAATCTTGGTGAGCTTCTCTTCGTTCGCATGATTTGGTTGTCCCTCCCCCCATGCTTGCTTTTGGCCTTTTTGAAAAAGGCTCACCCAGGATATATGAATAGGGACCAAAGGTAAACCCTCAAGCTTCCTAAATCATCATAGGAGAAGCCTCTAATTGATTCCATCCTAATCGGGTTTGACCTTCTAAAGGATCCAGAGACATCATTGAAGCTAATCGAGAAGCATTAGATGTGAGAGAAAGAAACAGAGTTAAAGTGTTAATGAAGTTAAAATAATTATGAGAATAACATATAAAGAAAGTTGATATGCCTCGTCCATTTACTAGAGACGAAGAGCAAAAAGATCAACAAATTCTCAATTACTTTGATGATAACTAACATATTTCTGAGTTTATTTTTAACCTAGCAAGAGAGATCAAAACCTGCAAAAGGTGGTATCTGCTAACCACTGAACAAAACAAACAGCTCAACATGCTTTGTGGGGCATGACAAGCTAACATGATGCACATCATTTGGAAATCCACTGTTTAACTTTTGTACCATTGGTTGTACTTGTTCTCACACTTTGTTTGTCATAAGCTTACTAAACCTCTAAAGCAAGGCCCACATTTTTCATTCCTTCACTCTCATCATCCTCATCATCATAGGAAGCTGATCAGGCCAACAAAGAAGATAAGCATGAAGAGCCACAACAGAAGATAAGAAGAAGAAGGGGAGTCATTGAAGAGGTGTTTGATTCCTTTCATGCCCTTCCTTCACTTGTAGCTTTCAGAGACCTACATTTCACATTCTGCCAGCATCTCAGGTCAACAGTCCACGTGTTGCGTTCGTTGTGTCTCACTATCGCATGAGAACATCTCCTAATTTTTCTGCACTTGCCACCATATTTTTCCAATGAGAATTGGAATCCATCACTACCAAACAGAGAGGTTGAGCATAGGTATACTGTATGATGGTTGTGAGTTCTCGCAGGCCTTGAACATGACAAAGGAATGCTGGACAATTTATTGTAAAAGATAGAAGAAAGTAATAATAGAATAAAATGTAGTGGATTACAGAGTGATGCCAATGCTAAATGAAGATCTACCTTGGTATTATAATTACAAATGCTTTGTCAGCTTCCAACAACTGTGTTTGATTGCCTTCCATTTGTGCTTCTTGCTGATTGCCTACAAGCCTTGTGGAATTATTTTACAGCTTCTCCCAAGGTGCTAATTACCCTTTCATGCAGAATGAGGGCTGTGCCATTACAGCCAAAGAGCTTTAATGGCGTCACTACCAACAGTAGTATGAGCGATAGGATGCTGTACTGCCTTCAGAGGTCTGCCTTATTGTTTATTCTGTCACAAATCGGACAGTGGTCATTTTAGTTGAAGTGTCGAATTTGATCAAAAATTCAATAAAATGTAAGATAATATAAGAGAAAGGATGAATTGCCAAAAATAGTTATTGGATTTCACTTTTTCCCAAATAGCATTCCTGTTTTTTCCACAAAGTATCTTTTTTTTTTGCAAAATTAAATTTCTATTTGATATATACAGAAATTGATAATTTTATAAATCTTCTATTCGACACAAAAAGGGTGAAAAATCTTTTTTTTACTTGGCAGTGTCTTATACTCAAAATAATAATGATTTTTTTTATCTTATTATCAATGATCGCTGTTCCTTTTTTCTTTTCCAGGTCCACCAGAACTATTATTTTGCCCTAAAAAATAAAATCTCAAAATAGTTTGAGATTGTTCTGATTTAGTTGAGAGGGTCAAATAGATTCACCACAGGCCACAGTAGATCAGTTACAAGGCCTTTTAGGTACATTATAATATGCAACACTCAACTTGCAGAATGTGAATTTGGATACAACTTAAATGATGGCCTCAGAAGGACAATAAGGTTTAATGGATAGAGTTTGGCTGAAAAAAAAAAAAAAAGAGCTTAAGACTGGGTTAATTATATGCTTGTAAAATATAATATAACCTGTGGAACTTAATGAATTCCAATTTAGGTGAAATTTAAATGAGAATATCCGAAGGAAGTCCTATAGGTAATAGGAAGAAAAAAAATTCAAATATTAAATCAATTATATAATTTGTTAAAAAAATAGTGTAACCCCACTCCCAGAGTTCAATATGCAGGAGGCCAATTTGGATGAAATTTGATTTCTGGACTCTAAAGGCAAATCATTTTCTGTGGGTAGAATTAGAAAGAAAATTCTCAAAATGAAGTCAGTTGCATGATTTTTTTTTTTTAAAAAAAATAGTATATCATGCAGAAATCATTATGTAAGAGGTCACTTTAGATAAAACTGGAATGATAGAAACATAATCTTTTCAAAATAATGTCACATGCAAAACATAACTTATAGGAACTCATTTTGGGTGATGTTATATTGAGATACGTGAGACCATTGGGAAATTTTTGATGACTGTATGTGAGACGAGCATCAGTAAAAAGAAATTTCTTATCATCCCATTTAAAATTGATGACCGTATGCAAAAGAGAAACAGATGCAATTTATTTTGTTTGATCTTGAGTTTCTTATCTCCAAATCTTTCGTGTCTCAGCATCTACTGAATCCAAGCATGTTGTTTTCCATTCCATGACATCAAACAGTGGTACTCTTCATCTCTAGAATCATGCACACCTAATAAAATCCATGTCAAGCAAATATGCCTACAGTATATATATATATATATATATATATATATATATATATATATATATATATATTTTGGGGTTTGAGCTGCCTTTGTCAATGTGAGTTCAATAGTGTTGAAGATGGGTGAGCGGTTCATCTCACCTAGTCCTGAAAATAATATTTAAAATATGGTTTTGAATCACAAACTTATATTTTTAAGCTATTTTTAATAGTCCTGATGTCTAATTTATCTTAAAAGGTGTTTGATCTGTACATTTTGTAGCATGCATGTCTGCTACCATCAAATAAAAAAATATTTTTAGGGAGATAAATTGTGCTGTTAATCACTTGATGGTCAGTTTTCTCTGTGATGGGCTGTTTATGTAATACTAATTTTCTTTTGGTTAGAAAATAATAATAAGAATGCAACCATTTAAGCTTACAGAGCTGAAAAATCTCAGGACAGGTTTTGTCGTAGATTTTGCTGTCAAAGTCAATGTTTGAAAGGTCAAACTGCCATGCCAACCCATAGACTAAACAAAGCTGCCTACAGAGGAGAAACCGTGTCTTCTTAGTTGGTCCAACTATTCTCCCAACTCCTTCATGGACACACTCGCCATTTCCTCATGCTGGCATGGCATCCCGTGTCCATTATCCCTTGCTTATTTAAGTGAGAGAGAGAGAGAGAGAGAGAGAGAGGGGATTGGAAGAGAGATACAGAGATGGAATTTGGAGACAGACAGGAGTCTAGATTGGTCATAGATGATGCGAGGGCTGCATCATCATCATCATCATCTTCTTCTTCTTCATCATCTTTTCCTCCTTTTGCTTCCACACGCCTGTGCAGAATTTGCCATGAAGAGGAGGAAGAGAGCTCCACGAGCATGGAATCCCCTTGTGCTTGTTCTGGGACGCTGAAGGTAATCGATATCTGAATGGCTTTGATCTTTGTTGTTCGTTGATCTGGTTATGAGGCTGAATTGGTGTTTCCCTGTTCCAGTTTGCTCACAGAGAATGCACTCAGAGGTGGTGTGATGAGAAGGGAAGCAACGTTTGTGAAATTTGCCTTGAGGTTAGAGAAACATATGAGAAGAGAACAACATGAATAAAATGAGCCTTCTATCTCTCTTTATCCCCTGTAATCTCACTGTGCATTAAGCCCTTTTTAGATTTAGATTTTGTTTCTCAATTTGTTCTGTCTTAAAAGTTTCTAATTGGTTTAAACAGACTTAGGTTAATGTTTCTGTAACTTTTGTTTTTGAAACCCACAAATTCCTATTATGTATCACAGGTTATATCTTTTCGCTGACTTCTAAACTAGTGATAGTTCTATTCTAAGAATTTGCTGAAGAGAAAGATATTCTAAATCTTTTCATAACCGATGTTTTATACGATTGCTGAAGTATATGTATAACAAGTCATCTTATTTGTAAATTAAAAATGACTGAATTCTGTATTCTAAGAATTTGCTGGAGAAAAAGATATTCTAATGCTTTTCATAGCTTGTCTTTTATATGATTGCTGAAGTTTGAAGTTTAATGTGATCTTCTCCATCTTATTATTTTACTCCCTTTGTGTTGAAGCACTACCTAATAGGAAATTTTCAGTTCATAAGACTTTCAATTCCTCCAAGTTATCCATCCTGACGTATCTTTTGAGATGAAGGTTCATGTAACTTTGACTTGCAAAACTTCCAAATTCTCAAACCCTTTTCCTCTTAATCAAAACATCTTTTTGAATTCCCTCACAGATATTTGAACCAGGCTATACCTTTCCTGAGGAGAAGGCAAAACTGGATGTGGCAGTGAGCATCAGGTAATTAATGTCAGATACTAAAAACCACATTATCCACAACATTCTATCAGTGGGTCCAAGAGTTTGAATTCTTCCCTGGGCTGGGCTGGGCTGGGCTGGGTTGGAGAGGGCTGTCATCTCAATTTTACAACAAAGCTCAATCGGACACATTTGATTTTTCTTAGTCCAAGTCATGGATCATCTTGTGGGACCTAACATAATAGATTCCTCCCATTTCAATCTCAATAGTTTCTTCATTGTCAGCAATACAAGATTTTAAAAAAAAAAAAAAAAAAAAAAACCCGATACTAACAAGCTTCGACTGTGCCAGAGGAAGCTTGGAGATCCCCAGACCAAGTTATGATCCTGAAAACCGAGGATTCATCACTGCAAGTGACGATGCAGCAAGCTCAAACTATCCAGAGTGCTCCACCGCATCAAATAGAGGTGTCTCGTGCTGTCGATATGTGACTATCATGGTATGTAATCATAATTCGATGGAAGAAAAGAGATGCCTTGCGGTCTAGAATTTGATCCTCATCCATAATGTATTCATTCACGTATTTATCGAACCAACCGCAACAGAAGATTCAAAGTCTGGAAATATGATTTCAGCTCATAGCATCTGATCCTTAACCGTTGTGTGTAAAAATTTTATGCATGCAGTTTACAATTATGTTGCTGATCAGGCATTTCATCACAGTGACAACAGTTGGAGCTGATCGATTTCCATTCAGCATTGTTACGGTGAGCACTAATTCCGGTTCATGATCACTACTACCATACCTAAGCTGTACATTTTAACTTTCAATTCGACACCAGTTTACATGTTGATGTGAGAGAAAATTGCGTGCAGGTGTTTCTGCTGAGAGCTACTGGAATTATACTTCCCTTCTATTTAGTAATGCAGTTCATATCAGCAGTTCAGCTGGCACAACGGCAATATCAGATCGAGCAGCTCCATGTAAGCCATTTTTAGTAGTACCTTATGTTTTAGCATGTCATTTTTACGTCTATTTATTAACTAAGGAGCAGCTCCATGTAAGCCATTTTTAGTAGTACCTTATGTTTTAGCATGTCATTTTTACTTCTATTTATTAACCAAGTGAGTTTTGTTCTTGGAAATTTGTATTTGATTTTGAACAGACAAGAATTAATTCTGGTGGAATGGAGGAAGAGGATGAGCTCCAACACCACCCAATCAGATCATGATAATGACTGTTTATAATGTTTCGTCTGAAACCAGATATTTATTCTTCACTTCTTTATTTCTCTGTTCTTGTTCCTTCTGATACCCTTCTTTCTTTATTTCACCAAACCATAACAAGGGAAAGAGAGAGAGAGAGAGAGAGAGAGAGAGAGCGAGAGAGATCAGTGGGAAGCTCTCCCCACTTGTATGTATGTTGCTCCACCAAATGACCGACCATACGGTCTTCAAAGCTGCACCTTCCACTCTACCTTACAACAAAAAAAGGTCATTTACTTGACCGCTACATGAATTGAGATCATTTCTCAAATAAAAAAAGGTAATCATAGAATTCAAATCAATAGGGTAACAAATTGCAGAACATCAAACGAAATGTCATTCAGCTACACATGAAACCACCAGTCAAGCACTCAACATGAATCTGGCTCAACCTGCCATACATGTTAAGTCATCTCGATGGATTGTGCACCCAATCAAATCATATCTAGCCATAATGGCAGTTCACTACTGAAAAGGTGTGCAATGCAGTGGCTGCACCACTGGAAAAGGCCTCCTAACACTTAGGAATACAACCAAGGAGATTTCTTCTACTCACTCGCTAAGTAATAAGTTGATGATGTTTTATCTCAATAATTTGAGTCCCACCTGTATGTACAAATGCTTAGTGATCTCACCTTCACCACCTTACTTTGATCGGTATGGAAGCTCAATCATTTGAGTCAGTAGCTAATAGAATTCCTGAACAAATGTTTTAACTTAAATATACTGGGGTTTTATGGAGTTGGGACAAACAATATTTAGGACAAGCAACAACAAATTAGAAAACTAAAAATTGGAGAGAAAGGAGCCTAAATTCCAACATTGGAATATGCACGGGAAGAATGTGAGAAAACATATAATCAAGCATTAGCAAACCAAAATACAAAATAAAAGTCTTTGCCAAAGAAAAGCTGTAATGTTGTAAATTTTGTCTTCAATTTTAATTTCAATCTTAATGTCAATCACAAGGTAGAGCAGTGTCCTCTCCCCTGCCGACCATACACAATACACCAACAAAAATACATTGTGTGTGTTCGTCATTAAGAAAGCAAAAACAACATCAACAGGCTTACAAAGTGACAAAACTACCATGAAATGACTCGTGTCCCGCATGTCGGAATGGTAGAGCTGGTCATGGCAATTTTATTTAGTACTAACCGTTCTATCATCATTCAGTGATAGGATTATCTCACTCTCTACTTTTATCCTTCTTATTCACTGCATTAATAAAAAATAAAAAAAAATCATAGAGATACATTTATGCAAACGGGTAAACTAATTTACACAATTAAAAAAATTTATCTTTTCAAAATTAGGAAACTGATCTCCACAAAATCAAGAAACTAATATACTGCTAGTGGCATCCATGTTGTTTCTAAGGTGGTCTCATCAACTCTTGTAAAAACACGTTTGGTTAACATGAATTAAGATTTGACCATTTACGTATACACGGAGAATAGCACTACCTATACACGGGGATTGATCAACATTCTCCACAGGTAATAAAAGGCTTCTCAAAAACACTAACTCTAAGAATACATAATTATCACCAAAAATCCCAGGCTTAGAATAACAACTTCTCATGGTAAGATCTGTATAAGAAACTTATAACAATTTCATATGATAAAAGAAACTGGAACATGATACTCGTCAACCTTCTACCATACAACTTTAAATTAGAATACATCATATTTCAGCAAAAATGATAACTCAGAGCAGCAACGCCAGTAGAAAAATGAGGATGGAGTTCGACTACTTTCTCTGGTGTCGTCTGCTTGCTGAGCAATTGTCACAGCTTGGTGATTTCTTTTGACTTCTGCAGCATGCACTTCCTCGGCTTTGTGCCTTGCTGCTACTAACTCGTTCATGTGCTCGAGTCCTTTGGTCTCTCTATCTCAACCGGTGAAAAATGTGCAGCACCAATGCTTACACTTTGTTATTCTACAAGCGAAGATGATTTGAAACATTTTCTATATT
This sequence comes from Ensete glaucum, assembly GCA_021527575.1. Lineage (NCBI taxonomy): Eukaryota > Viridiplantae > Streptophyta > Magnoliopsida > Zingiberales > Musaceae > Ensete > Ensete glaucum. The sequence goes on from CM038555.1 coordinate 33,974,810, forward strand.
TTCTATTAACATTTCCTATAATCTAGTGCTTAACAAGAATTATATGCATAGCTGGTGGTGAAAATTTTCACGTAAAAGCTCAACAAGCCATAGGCCTCCTTGTACAAGTGATTCAAAAGAAACCATGATTTCTTCGAGCCACCGTGAAACCAATTCAAGAATCAAACTTGCAATTTTGCCACATGTCTTCGAGTGACACTTCCTTTCCTGCAAATTCTCCTTGTAAGAGCTAATTAACATCAAGATTTAACCATCTAACCAGACAAGGCTCTTCTTCCAAACTAAAGAACATAAAACAAGAATAAGCGTCTCGAGAAAAGATGCAGCTCAAGAAGGAGTATATTAAGGAAAAAGTCATATAGCATTTCGAATTTTAGTCTACTTCTATCACCACTTCTAACACAACCCCAAAAGCTTTCTGAATGCCACTTGATGCTTTTTGAATAAATCAGGTGAAACAATTCAAATGTTATTACTGTAGGTCCACAACCTAATCAAGTTACAACTCTGTCATATTTCAGGCCTTTTTCACCTGTGTTATACCCAAAGAGATCTAATATTTCCAAACTAAAGAGACTTGTCAAATCTCTCTCTTCTTTCCATCTTTTATGGTCAAATATCAGTGATGAAAGAAGAGATAGAGAGGCCGAATAAAAGTTTACTGAAAGTTATAAATAAGGATTTAAATATTATTTAAAACTATACTGAAAAGAAAATTTTACTAAAAATATTATTTAATACAGAACCCAATAGCAACAAAAGATCTTTGTAGCCAAGCCCAAATAGTTGAGACTTATTATTAGTGTTGTATTAAGTTAACTTGCAACTAGAACATGAAATCTCTTCCCCATACCACCACCACAACATTTTGACCTTACTCGAAAGTGATGGCGAGGTTTAAAAGAAGGATAACTTTGGAAAGGAGCATAAGAATGAGGAACAAAACTCAGCTGCCAAAAATGCAGGAGATAAACCCTGTTCAGCTTAAATACACTCATTTTGTAGTATCATGCACCCAATGCATCAATTTAAGTTATTTTTCATTCCCTTGGAATTCTCATCACCAATTGTTAAATTTTATTTCAAAACTTAGTAAGAACCAGAAAAAGGTTGAGTTTTTAACAAAAATAAAACTGCATTTGGGATAGATTTGCCACAGTATTTAGAACTGCATGCTTACAGAGTTTGCTGTCACACTTCATTTGTACCATCCAGCAAGAACATGCCTCAAGCAGAAACATAGAAGGCACGAAAAAGCCTGTACAGAAAAGATTTACAGCATTCATTACCTTGGTAAGCATACAGGCAAGTGAATAAAATTGAATGGAAGTAAATAAAACAGGAAAAAGATCAAGTTATTCTCAACCATCGATGTAACATACAATAATTATATCTGCAAAGGGTCAATATCCTAACTAATGAAATAAAACAATATACTAATTAATGAAATAAAACCCAATTACCTGTCATCCACCATATTGTGGTTATGCCGAATACAATTGAAGTAGCATAAAAAACTGAAAAGCAAAACAATCCAAGGCTCATTGTAAATAGGAACAAATGATTTATCACCTTAAAAGATGGAACAGTCTATCAGAATGTCACCTATCTTCAGATAACAGGAACATTTCAAAGCAAGAAAACACCTTAAACAAATGAAATTATACCGCAGAACTAAAGACTACTCTTATTATGTGTTGTTCATCACACTATCAAGATTTTCCTACAAGTGGTGATTAGTGTGTAATGTTGAGAAGCCGGATCACAGGAAACAGTCATGCATGAGCCTAATATATATTTCGGAACTCGTCTTAGTTAAGAAATGAAAAAAATATGAGCTTATCCAGTACATGGTAGCCTAGTTAAGCAATAATTACTTCTATATCACACTTCATGCACTCATCTAAACTGGAGAAATATCATTGCCGTTGCAACTGTAAAAGGCACAAATTACCATATGAGTCGAGTTACCTGGAAAATAAGAAGTATGATGCATAGAATATTTTCTGTGCACCGACCAAAACAATCTAAGGAATAGGTTTTCAAGGGTCCCAGCCTTCGACCCAGTTAAGATTCCAGTTTGAGGATCAAATCTGGAAGAACAAAAGACTTCCATTGTCAGATAAATAATATAAAAATAAATGTTTCAAAGTTATGGCAGCAAAGTGGAGTCAAGCTACCTTGGTAGGTGATGCCTTGGACAAGGAATTATCTTAAAAAGCTGGAAGCTCATTGGAGATAATTAAGAATGAGATTATCAAGTAACAGAAATTAACATAGTCCAAAGTGCAAAATGAAGAGCTTGAACAAACCTAAGGACATGAATAAAGGAAATTCAGAACTTGAGGCAAGAACAAAAGTAGGAGTGTCTCACGGTGGATAGCCAAAACACTCCAGTTAGCACGAGTTAGAAGTAGATATAAGTTTATATCATGTGCATACACAATAGATACAATGCAATGTCATGCATAGGGATATTTAACATAGAGAATACGAGGAAAATGGTGTGAATATGCTCGCATGGGCAGAAACAACCAAATTAACTAAGTAGAATAAACAGAAGGGCAAACTTCGAAACACTTGTAGAAAAACATAGAAGAATTTTAGTCAGCTCATAGTTGGTCCGATTAGGATTTAAAAACATCACATAGAAATCATCAATAACTTGTCTCAGACATGCATAAATCTGTGTGATTATAGAAATGCTGTTTATTTCCTTTGCTATACTCAGAGAACTAATCAAGGAACTTAAAGGTAAGGGTCATCTACTTTAGAGTACAACTAAATCTACATTAGAAGATAAAACAGTGATCGGGATAGAGGGGAAAAATCGACACTTATAAAATGAATACGGACTTTCACGCAGTATACCAAGATTTACATTAGAGGATAAAACAGTGATAGGAGGAGAGGGCAAAAAACCGACACTTTGATGGCGTCCTGAGGAGTGCCCTTCTTGTTGATGTCAAACCCGAAAAGACTCCTGCGCAGCACGCAGCGTGACACGACAGGGATAATCCGGACGGCCGTCGCGAAGGCGTCGAAGGTCATGGCGGCGTTGATGACGATCGATCGCCGAAAGTGGGGCTCGATCCGGTAATGAAAGAAGACAAGGTACAAGAAGGCGAGAAAGAACGCGCGGCAGCAGGGAGGATGAGGCCGAGCTTCGGCGGGGCACGGGGAGGATCCTCGGCAGGCGAGGACTTCGTTTCCCTGAACCGCGCCTCCGGCGGGATCTCTGAGGGTTTCGAGGACGGCTTCCGGCGAGTCGCCATGGCAGCGAGGCCGCGACGGTAAAGAGGGTGTTAACGGGCAGATCCGGTGGTAGGATCCGAACGTATTTAAAAGAATGGAAGAGCTGGCCACGTTTGCAGGTGTGATCGTGTATTCGACGTGTCCATAGGCCCGACGATAAGGTGTACAACGTTTGGAGTCATGAGAACCAATGCAATCGTCACACGTCATCTATCTGAGACGCGTGGGTTGACCCGGACCGGGTCGGGTTGGCTCGTGTGCAACCCGAGTCACTTAATTTCATTCTACTCGATGCATCAAAGTAGGATTTGCTGGACTAATAATTTCGGTATCCAATTTTTCGTTCATCAATTTATCCGATTAAAGTTTAGATATGTTTTGGATATATATCCAATATCCAACAATCTATATTAATCAATTAATATTGTTCTTGCATAAACTAATTTGATTATAAAAAATCATGTATATATGCAGGTGCTTAACTCAAACTAATTAAACTAAGGACTCTGGATGTTGATCTAAGTTTTCAACTAAGTTAAATCCATTATTTTTTTTTTCTCTTAACACATATGTATCCAAGATTTTGGAAATAATGTACTTAGAAAGATGCCAATATGAGTAACATACACATAAAATCTAAATTCTTGAAAGGATATATATATATATATATATATATATATATATATATATATATATATATATGTGTGTGTTAACATTTAGATTGTATGTTATATGTTTCTCATTCTGGCATTTGTCTAATGAGTCTGAAAAATCACTAGTAGTCATGTTTATGAATAGTTAATTTATGCTAGAAATAAAAAACATATTAAACATCCAAAATACTTTGTACCGTACGTTTGGAACTTGGTAAGAAATATAGCATTTAAGAATTATAGGAAGTATTAAAAGATAATTTGATGGAGATTACGTCACAGAATAGATTGAAACCGTGAAGAAGCTAACCAGCCAGCTAATGGATATTAGCGACATCATTATTCTAAAGATTAAACTTGATAATAAATCCATAAGATTTTAGATTTATGGGTGTGGTTATAAAAAATAAACTTAAATTTAGAAGGGTACATAAAAAAGATTCATAATAATAGTGGATTTCGGGGGATCTAAAAAGAATAAAAAATAAAATAATTTTTTAATTTTAATTTTGATTTTGATTATTATATGTAAATGACAGATCCCTACTTATTAAGGGAAATAATATGCCCATCAATACAACAAGTGTCAAGTAGTAGATGAAGAAAATGGGCTGAGTTGCAGAGAAACTGGCAACAAAAGAGATCTTTGTTATGATATCTTTTTATTAGATTCATCAAAGTCTAAATTCAAGAACATAAAATAGGATAGGGTTCATCATGACAATGTCCGAATTCTTTATTATGCCAAGTTCCAGTGGAACAGCTGGTGGCGAAGAACACTTGTGCAAGGAGGAGTTGACAAAAAAACTGTTGCATCGTTTATTCACTGCAAATGAGACCTCAGCTTTCAGCTGGAATGCTGCTTGCTTCTATTCATGCTTTCCTGCTTCCAGAATCTGGACCTAATTGTAAAGCAAATATCCTATAGCTTAAGATGACTAATCATGAGCCATCCTTGTGAACTGAGATGGGAACCATGGATCATCATCCTGTTCCGGGTATAAACCCAACAACAACATTAAGTTTTACGTTGTCTAAGTAAGGAATGAATGATTCCACCCCTTCATTCATTCCGCAAGGATAAGATCGAGATTCCCAGGCACGATATCAGGAGCACCAAAAGTTAATAGTTAAATAATATATATATATATATCATATCATATGACAAAAAAGTAAAGAGAAAAAAGAATATATATATATATATAATCTTTCCCAGCCAGTTAGCATATCTTCGACAGAAGAATCTATCTATCTATCTATCTATCTATCTATCTAATCTATCTATCTATCTATCTATCTATCTATCTATACTGGCTGGCTGAGTAATAATAACCATAATAATCATATAACAACTACGTGTAACCATCGTCCATAAATATCACTAAGTCATCAAATAAATCAATGAAAAGCAATGGACACATTTAAAAAAAATAATGGATATACTAAATAAATTAATAAATAATAAAAAAGTGAGATTTCTATGTTTAAATAAAATCTCTAACAATCTTTCACAAATCTCAAATTTTATAATAAATCAAATTATTAAAATATAAAATATTTATTGAAATAAGCTGCTTAGTGTTTATGCTGTGCAATGGGCAAAGTATCTTTGAAAAACCTAAATTTTTATCCAAGTGAACCAGAGCGAACTAGGTCTTGAATTATATTCATTTAACCTTAATCTCAACCACCACAAACACAATATTAACATCTATATTACGATGTTACACGTTATTGATCATGCGCTATGCATTGATTATTAATAAGAGTTTCTCGGGAGTGCCTAGGTTCCTAGTTGCGATTCTATATAATCACTTTCATATAGGAGAATCCTTATCACGGTGTGTGTGTGTGTGTGTATAGTCATATTTTATCAAAAAAATATCTTTTTGGGTCTCTTTCAAAATTATACTCTCTCTATACCTCCAGGAGCAATAAATAATCACTATAAAGATATCGATTAGAGTTCAACTTCATTAATGCACCAATGTTATTATTTTTATTTTTCAATATAGTTCTTCCATAACTAATCGGTTTGTTATTATTACATTGAATCTCCTTCAATACATCTTTCATCATAGGGGAGGTTGGGTTCCTACCACTAAAAGAATCATTCCAAATTAATTTATCCCTCTTGATAATATTAGGTTAATAGTCCTTTTATTTATACCATTATTAAGGTTATTATGACATATTATATAGTTATGTCATTCATGCATTTATGCATCCTGAGAATAAATATAATTTATTTTATGCATAATATAGTCATTCATATGTATAGATTGCTGATATATATGGTCAAATGTTAATCATGCAAATATAAATATAAATATTTATAATTTATTACCTTAAAAAGATGATAAATAATTGTATGTAAGAAATACATTCATAAATATGAACATGATATTGTCATTACTACATTTATTATGAAATTTGAAGTGCCCCACATTTGTAAACAAAATTAGCATATCTAAAGGTAACATATTATATGACACACTTCACTAATATGCATATCATTTTTTTATTTATGCATCAGATGATATTTTGTCATACAAATTTTTCATAAAAGTATATTCTAACATATCTTTAATTTCATACATCATAGTCCCCCACCATTTCAAATGTTACGGATAATTGAATACAATCATTGATGAAATGCAAATTAGCATTTATGGTGTTTGCTAATATACATACATACATACATACATAAATATATATAGTAAAATAAAAAAAATCACTAATTTATGCTATTAATCAAACTTATAATTATGAGAAACAATTTGATATAACAAAATTTGATATCTTTAATTTGGTATTTTGTCATACAATTTTTTTTCATGAAAGTATATTCTAACATGATATCTTTAATTTCATACATCATAGTCCCCCCACAATTTCAAATGTTAAGGATAATTGAATACTAAGTCATTGATGAAATGCAAATTAGCATTTATGGTGTTTACTAATATACATACATAAATAAATAAATATAAATATATTAAAATAATAAAATTCACTAATTTATGCTATTAATCAAACTTATAATTATGATAAACAATTTGATATAAAATATTTATATACTAAATATTTGAGACCTCTTGCAATAAAATGAATATTCTTGGTGGATCCTTGAGCTTTGTGATCAATATTCTTGGTGGCATGCATAAAATATTGCTCTGACCATGCACCACCCTGAGGCTAAGTAGATGGAAGGAAACATCGACCCCTATTGTCGTTGACATCATCGATCGAGGCATTATTGTTCATGTCACTACTATCTTGATGGAGCGAATAGAGTGCTAACTATGATGGAGGTGTCTTATCATCAGACTAGAAATGTTGCTCATAGATTCTTTCTAAGGGATCAACTAATGCTACTATATTTCTCTTTGCCTTGCCCTGTTGGACGGATGATCATGAATGTTGGGTGTCATGACTTTGACAAGTTTGATTCGAGGTTGTCTTAACTCCTTCGGCACATTTTGATTGGGGGACATCTTCTTTATTGCCTCAATGATAAGATAAGAAGGATATGGAGAGTCTCTCACCTCAACAAGTAAAAGATTCCTTTGGTTATTAACTACTTTGACCCATTCTAACATCAGATGAGAATCTTCATTATATAACTCAAGGTTGAAAGGATTAATCTATTATTTATCTACCTCCTTATCGAGCTCGGTACACTAGCCTTAGATTCATATTGTAGTATATATATAAGCTTCTCTAACTATCTATATGATAGTCTATTATTGATAATAGTGTGAATATGAATATTGACCAATTATATTCGTAGATACCTGACTTTGTTATTTAATAAAGTATATGACTGCAATCTTTCTTAGATTGGGAATGGACTCTCCAATTTGTAGCTATCAGTAGGCTAAAAAAAGATATAAATCATAATAAATTATTAATGATAATTTTAATTTATAATCAAAGATGAGCATATAACTTTTCCTTAATAGGATCCACACTCTAACAATATGATATGGCTACATTACAGGAGAATAAGTTAAGACTTTTTGCTAAAACACTAGGGTTTTATCTAAGGAAATAGAGATTTGATCGCTTCAAGGGATCAGTCTCCTTTTGATTGCTTCGAGTGGATAAATCTCCAAGTTAGTTTAAGGTTTTGAGTTATATTTGATTGCCCTTGATGAATAGCTAAAGACATTACATATTTATAGATTTATTTACTTCCTAGTCAACCATGTTAGAAATAGAAAGAAGTAAATAAATACCCATTGAATTCATTGATCAATCGTCAATTTATACAGATGAAGATAGGAGGATTTTCCTCAACTAACGTACGTGATTTCCTCATTCAGTTGGAGAAATTATATCTAAATCCTATCTTCTATCATGCCTCCAAAAGATCGAGCTCCTGTAAGGACATCGATCTTAAACTAAGGATGTTGATATTAAACCGATGACAATGAATCTGAATGAAGGAGACCGTTGTGTTGTCAATCGTGGTGAAGATCTGACGACAGTTGACTTTGACGGTGATTCAACCTAGTTGAGAAGGAGGTCGTTGTGTTGTCAACTGCAATGAAGATCTAATAGTAGTTGACTTTGACGGTGATATCAACTTAGTTGAGAAAGAGTAGATGATTCTATTGGAGGAAAATCCAATTAGATCAGACTATTATCGGACTATCATGCCCCTACAAGATCAAGCTCCTGTTAAGATGCCAATGAACCTGAAGGAAGGAGACCACTATTTTATCAACAATGGTGAAGATCTAATAGCAGTTGACTTCGACGACCATGTAAGACCTGGCTGAGAAGGAGACTGCAGGCATGGCAGGAATGGTAGGAAGAGGAGGTCTAGCACGAGGCAGGCACGATAAAAGAGATGGTGCATAAGCTGTCGTTGGATGATAAAAGAAAGTTTGGCCGAGATTGCAGCAGCTGCGGGCTTCGCGACAAATGAGTGAGGGACTGATTAGAGCGGTAGAACACTGCAGAAGGGTGGAGCCCAAAAGGACTCCACGAAATTAGTTGTGACTCAGAGAAGAAGAGGGACTGGTGGGGTGGCACTTGTTGTGTCACAAGAGAGCAACGCCAGTGGCAGAGGCGGTTGGGCAGCAGCAAAATGGCATTGCTAGGAGAGCTAGACGTAGTGAATTATAGGAGCCGGAGGGTACATCAACAAGGGGAAGGAGCGGTTGGTTAGAGATCAGACTCGGTGACAGTAAGCATAGGTTGCTTTGTCTCCGATCGTAATGCTGATCGAGGTTGATGCAGAGGTGAGAAGATATCTTGCTCTAGATAAGTGCCTGCACCGATTGCGGCTGCGGCAACATGAGGCAGTCACAACCGGTGGAAATCTCTAAGTGTTGATGGGGTGGGTGCCTGGTGCCATACGATTGAGATGAAAGGGCACGACTGTAGTAGAAGCAAGTGGAGTAGCCACCTATAGAAGTCAGCATCATTGGACTTGACATGGAGAAATCAGTTCTGTTTCTCTATGATCGGCTCGAGCTGCCAAAGAAGCAAGCAGCTGCGAGGGTATTGAGACTGAGGTCAATGGTCGTAATGTAGTGGGTGTGCCAACAGATGCACTTATTGCAACCGATGTAAGGATGGTGCATTTGCTGCATGATGGAGGGAGCGACATTGACAAAGGAAGCAGTGATCGGGAGAGGTTGCTGGCATAGAGGTCGCGATCATCGACGGAACAACAGAGAAGGGGAGGATGATCAGCCCCTTGAAAGACGACGATGAGCGGCCACAGGAGGGAGCGACGTGTGGCAGATGGGGTGGAGCAGCGGTAGCGGATAGATTACCGCGTAAAATAGGGGACGACTACTACGGTGATAAGGGAGGAGAGGAGGAATGTGCTTACTAGTGGTTGTTGGCGGCAATGGATGCTGTAGATGCAACTGAGCAGTGGAACGGTGACGCAGGAAGCAGCGGGAAGATGTCCGACGGCTGGTTGTAGCCTTTGGTTATCGAGAAACAAAAGTCATTATCGGAGGAAGCAGACTGAAGGTAGCAGTAGAGGGCCACGACTAAGGCTGAAGAAGAGGGTTGCAGCTATGGCTGAGGAGGAGAGGAGAGAACTATCATTTGGCAGCACTGTGGCACGCAACCGGGTGCGGTGGGATTTGTTGTCGTTTGACTGTGAAGAAATGAAATCTCTCTTACAGAGAGCACTGTCGTTTGATAGGGGAGGGCTCCTCTTCCTCGGTTAAGGATGGCAAGAGCGGAGGAAGGGACGAGCAGACAATGATAGAGGAGTAGTAGGAGCGTCGGCGATGGGCGCCGGAGGAAGAAGCCACCACCGCAAGTGACGGTGGGATGAAGCGACAGCAGGATGAGGCACTGTCGACGACAGTAGAGGAGAATAGATGACCGGTGAGATTTGCTCCAACCAAGTGCAGGACACTGGAAGAAAGAAGAAACAAAGATCTCCTCTTCTGGTAGATCTCAAGCAAGTAGCAGATTACCACGAAAAATAGGGGAGCAGAGGTGGGCAACACACAGTGAATGGCGTCAAGGCTACCACTGTTGAAAGATGAGAAATCTATGTTGATGATCCTCGAAGAGGCCAACAAGGTAGGCCTCGATCGCCTCCTAGAGCACCACCACCGTTGAGTTCTGGAGCAGCGGTTGGTGGCAAAGGGGAAGCATTGAAACAGGGGCTGCGACTTCTTGGCGTGGATGGCCACCCCCTGAAGATCAAGACTTTGGCACACAACAAGACCGCCTCACAGGAGGCAACAGTAAGCAGGTTGAGGGTAGTGACCATAGCGGTGGGTGGCAGTGGCGGTAGAAGCAGCTGCGGCAACAGCAGGAGGGTGCTGCTGGGAGGGGAAGGAGCATAGAGGTGGGGCGTACCACCTCTGTTGCTCGAGCACTGCGATCGGTGACGTGAGGTTGCCACGAGGAGAGAAGGGCGACGCCCGAGGATGTCCTTCGGGCAGAGGAGGAGTAGCAGATTTGCAGATCTAGTGGAAGATGCTCCCCACGTAGGCTGTGGGTTCGACACTGTCGTGAAAGAGGGAAGGAGAGATCGACAGAGGAAAGAGATCAACAACAAAGGGCGCGATTAGCGATGAGTGTAGTTGGAGAACAAGGGTCTGCTTCCACAAAGGGCGAGCAGAAATGACAAACACTTGGCTAGGAGCGTTGGAAGTAGGTGAGGAATGTGCTAGTTAGCAGATCTGAAGTAGGTGAGGAAGGTGACGACACTGACAAGCAGGTGTAGAAGTTGTCGTCTGCTGTAGATGGGGAAGCATACAGGGTCCAATGGGGAAAAAGGAAACTGATAGTGTAGAAGCTGTCATTTGATAACGAATAAAAAAAATAAAAAAATAATCTCTATTAAAGAGAGAGGGGCTTTGATACCATGTTAGAAATAGGAAGAATTAAAGAAATTATATCTAAATCCTATCTTCTATCAAACTAGGACTAGGAGTCCTAAAAAATAAAACTAGTAATTCCTAATTTGCTAGAATCCTAACAAACTCCTACCTTAACTAAGAAAAACTAAATAGGAAAAAGATCAATATCACATCCCTAAAGTTAAGGAATCCTAACATTTCCCGCCTCTTTAAAATAATCTTGTACTTAAGGCTGAGCAGTAATAAATTCTAATACTTTGTAAGACTATCAAGTGACATCTTCAATTAGTAAGTTGACCCACTAAACAAGCACCTCAGTGATAAGATATTTATGATGCTTCACAACATATCAATCAAGTATGGCTTGAGGTAGGATTTGAACTTCTCTAGTAGAAGAAATATCTAGCAGATGGTGCTGCACCACATCATCCTCACCTAACTTCTTTTAAGGCAAGAAATATGAAAAACTAGATGTATCTTAGAGCTTGTTAATAAGTCCAAGCAATAAGCAACTGGCCCAAGGCCTAATGCATTCCAACACTTCATAAGGCTCAAAGAATCAAGGAGATAGCTTCAAAGAAGATCGAACTTTTATGGAAGTTTACTTGTAAGGCTGAAGTCGAAGAAAAATCTAATCACCCACTGTAAATTCTCGCTCACTATGATGCTTATCAACTTGTTGCTTCATTGACTATGAGATTATCTCTTAAAAGTTAAATAATAAGGGACTGTAAGCTCAGGGCTGTCATGTCCATACTATCACACATGAATGGTACAACTTTTTTTGGGATCCAATCATCATTTTTTTTTTTTGGCTAATATCCACATGATGCATATGCTTTAATAGTTAGGAAACAACAAACAATCCCGAATTGCAGCCTTCACACGACTGCCAAAAATCAAACAAATACGGCTACTGGTTACTGTAAAGCCAAGCCACAATTGATCAGAAGGCGGTGACTTAAATATGTAAGCGCAATGTCCCACAAAGTGAATCAACTCGTATTGCTAAAGAAAGTGGTACTTGTGAAACTTGATCAGTGAGATAATGTAGGATAGCCTTCCATCTAGACACAACCTGAAGTCTACTGGTGTGCTTTGAGTTTCTAAAGTCATCTGCTTTATCCACTTTATTTCTATTATTCATTCCAACAGCTGAACTGCTTGAGGATTTGTCTTCGGATGAACTTTTTATGAATCCATCACTTGAGGATACAGAATTTGATGAATGTAGCTTCTCAACAATCTTCCTTTCACCATAGCCTGATGATGAAAATGAGGCTTGTCTACTTTCCAGACCACTCTTTTGAAGCCTTCTTAGCAAGTTTTTTTTTTTTTTGAAAAAGGTGAATTCGTGAAGCTCCATCAATCCTGCTTGTTCTGTCTACAGTCTAAGTAAAAATTGTTGATGGCTTCAGATGTTCAATATTTAAGGATGACAGATAGTCTTGGAAGTCTTCACTCAATTGGGAGAACTAATTCCATTTTATCTTATTAGGGCAGGAAGCAAGACTGAGTGCTTTGCAGCCGGAGTCATTCTCCCAAGAAGTGTTAACATATAAGCAACATGTTTTACTCCCATTATAAATATTTGATTCCTTACTTTGCAGTTTAATGGGATATATTTCAGCCTACTTTTCTATGCTAACACAAATCCTTGTTTTTTAAGTTAGTAGTCGACTTGTTAGTCAATTGTTTATTCACACTCATGGTTTAACAATATTTTATTTTAATTTTTTTATATTTTTTTTATGATATCAAGAGCAGATGATTCTCTATTAATACTCAATTATATTCGTAAGGTTGACTATCATTCTTTCTCAATAATTGGTTATACCAGATCTGAAACTTTCAGATCCGTAAGTCCGATATTAAAGAATAGAGTACTCAAATAAGACATCCTTAGTGTCTCAACTATAAGGACTAGATACACAACTCAGACTATAAAATCATTGTCTAACGATCAAATATCATTAACCATCCATCATTCCATAAGCAGATTAATAAATAAACTTATTCTTTAATGAGCATATACACTATATCCCTAGTGTCCCCATACAAGTAGCTATGAGACCAGTTGTCTCCAACATATGAATATTTATATAGCACATCAATCTGTTCGGTTATCTCGATGCCCCTCTCAAGTAATATATGATCGAGATTATTTAGGGTCTATATTTATAGGCAAATTGATCTTATTTTCATGATCTCATCATGATCCAATTATCATTGCACAGATCCAAGGACATCACAATATATTATATAATATAAAATAAGAAAATACTATAATATTAATAATAAAAAAGAATGTATAGTGTATCACACGTGCTATCACTTATATGATTGGCTTGTGGGGCACTAGCAGTCTCCCACTTGACCTAAAGTCAATCACCCATATGCCTAATTCCTATTAAGTCTCAATATTGGTCAAATACAATGGCTTGATTAGTGGATCTGCAATGTTATCTTCAGATAGAAGTCTTTCCACCTCTATATCACCATGGGCTATGATCTCTCTGATCATGTAGAACCTCCTTAAAATATCCTTGGACTTCTGATGAGACCTGAGTTCCTTTGCTTGAGTAATTACACTATTAATATCATAATATAAGAGAATTGACTTCTCGCTGCTTGGTATAACTCCTAGATCTATGATGAATTTCTTTATCCAGACTCCCTCTTTTGCTGCTTCTACCATAATAATGTACTCCGCCTCTGTGGTCAAGTCAATAGTAGTATCTTACTTGGAACTCTTTCAGCTTATTAGTTCTCCATTTAAGGTGAAGAAATACCCTAAGTTTGACTTGTAATTATCAATATTAGACTGAAAACTTGAGTCTGTGTAACCCTTAACTTAGAGGCTACCTCATCTGTATATTAGTAAAAGATCTTTAGTCCTCAAGTATTTAAGGATGCACTTGATTGCTTTTGAGTGTTCTAAACCTAATCAGCCTGACATCTCATGACCCTCCAAAGAAAGTTTTTCCTTAGTCTTTCTCAAGTACTTGAGGATGTACTTCATGACCTGATAGCATAATATACATAATAGTGTTGAATCTTATATTTTGATGATGAAATCAATTGATGAATTTATGAATAATATGCTTTCAAGATAAGTAATATAGGAAAAAACTTTGATCATAGACTTGAACCATCATAGGGCAAATCATTAAAGTAAGATGTTGGGCCGAAAAGCGTCATATCAAAGATTGGACTTTGAGCCAAAAGGATTGGATGAAGTATGATAGGATAGACTGCATGCTATGAGTTTCGACTGTTGGGAAATCTAGAGAACATCACATGTGTAGTGAAAAAATAAAACAAAAGGTTTCCCATGTTTATCATGTTGTCATACGATGATTAGTGCATAAAAAATCATAAAATCAAAAACTATGAATTGTGTGAGATATGTTACCTAGGGAGATCATATATCTATGAAATTTTTAGATCCAATAAGAGAGTATGAAGGAGGTTAGATGTCCTCCTCTCTAGCAGTATCCACACGGTGGATCGATATAGTGATACCCCTCTAGTCGCAGCATAAAATTTATAGTTTTTGTGCACCACTTTGCAGTGAACAGAAAAGAAGAACTTATTTCTTCTTTGCTATCCTCACGCAGTAGGGAGAGGGGTGATCGACTAAGAAGAGAAGAGAGTGAGGAGAATAGGAGAGGGCCGCCAAAGATGCAGCCTAACATCTTTCTTGGCTACCCCTACCTCCTATTTATAGAGAGTCTCTTAAAACCCTAATAGATCCTGCTTTACTGGGCATTGGATCTCTATCCAATTACCCACACTTTTTAAATTATTGGATCTCTATCTAATAATCTTAATTTACCTCCAATTGAGGCTTCATACAAGGAGTCCATTAATGCCGGGTCTCATCCAATGAAATAATGGCTCATTGGATAACTCATATCCAATCCTTTACTCACTACAAAATCCACCATATGTGTATGACTCTCTAGGCCTAATACCGAGTTGGCCATAAGTTGCATCCATTATAACTCTTTCTGACTCATAATTCCTTCTAACACAGTGAATTATTGTCACATAACAATTCTCTCAACTCATCGACTATAGACGTACTAGGCCACTATGCCATAGTCCTTAGACAATACAAAGAGATTTAATATATTGGACTTGCTTGTCCTCAATTATCATATATCTATAGTCCTTCATCTATCTAATATCCAAGAGATTATATATTAGACATGTAACTATTAGGCCTCATACAGAATCCATTAGAGTCTTGCTCTAATCAGATTTTTTTCGAAGAACTCCTCTCTCAATCCGAATGACCTTAGCTAGAGATTTGCTTGAGCGAGAATACATAGAATATTTCTCTTATGATACCGAGAGTGGATGATCCTCTATTGATACTCAATTGCCTTAGTAAGGTTGGCTACCAAATCCTAATAAGTGGTTGTACTAGGTTTGAAACTTTCAGACCTGTAAGTTCGATGTCAAAGAAAGTACTCAAATAAGATATCCTTGGTGTTTCAAGCCTAAGGATCAGACACACAACTAGGACTATAGAATCGCCATTTGATATCAAGAATCATTAACAATCCAATACTCTATAAGCAGATCAATCAATTAACTCATTCTCCAATGAATACTTACACTGTGTACCCTTTGTATCTCTACACGAGTAGCTATGATACCAGCCACCTTCATTATATAGATGGTAAATAGTTATCTCGATGTTCCTCTCGAATAACGTATGATCAAGATTATTTAGGGTCTAAGTTTAAAGGTAAATCGATCATATTATCATGATCTCATCACGATTTGATTCCTATTGCGTAGATCAAAGGACATCACAGTATATGCACCAAGTAACATAAAGTAAGAATATGCTAATAATAATAATAATAAGTAAAAAGATCACACAGTGTATCACACGTGTTGTCACTTACATGATTGGCTTGTAGGGCACCTATAGCTAGCAATGTCCCACTTGACCTAAAGCCAATCACTTACTTATCTAATCTCCATTAGGTCACTTTAATGCTCAAATATAATTTGAGACAATGACTTCGTCAATGGATCTGCAATGTTATCTTCCTCTTTTCATTGCTACATCTATACGGGCCACGATCTCTCTAATAAGTTGGAATCTCCTCAGAACACTTCTGATGAGACCTTGGTTCCCTTGCTAGAGCTATCATCCCGTTGGTGTCGTAATATATAGGAATCAACTCCTTGCTGCTAGGAACGACTCCCAAATCCATGATGAACATCTTCATCCAGACTCCCTCCTTTATTGCTTTTGCTGTAGTAATATACTTTGCCTTTGTAGTCGAGTTAGCAGTAGTACCTTGCTTGTAACTCCTCCAGCTTATTGCTCCTCCATTCAAGTTTAAAAATTTTATGTAGCCCTCAACCTGGAGTTTACCTCCTTCGTATACCAGTAAAAGATCTTTATCCTTCTTAAGTACTTAAGGATGTACTATACTACCTTCCAGTATTCTAAACCTGGATCCGCTTGATACATACTTGTGACACCAAAGCATACGTTATATCAGGCCTGGTACATAGCATAGCATACATGATAGACCTATCGCTAAGGTATATGGTATCTTATCCATGTCTGTATTTCTTTAGGAGCCATTGAGGACATACTCCTAGAAAGTGATATTCCATGTCTCATAAGTATAAGACCTCTCTTAATATTTTTTATGTCAAACCTTTTGACAATAGAGTTTTTATACCTATACTAGGATAAGCCAAGTATTATTTTGGATCTATTTATAGATCTGAATCCTCAAAGCATAGGATGCTTCCCCTAAATCCTTCATGGAGAAGTGTTTGGATAGCCAAACCTTAATTGTAGAGAGCATTCCTATATTATTCCCAATGATCAAGATGTCATCCACATATAATACTAAGAAGGTTATAGCGCTCCCACTTACCTTCCTATACATACAAGGCTCACCTTCATTTTTAACGATATTATAAAATCTAATCACCTCATCAAATCTTATGTTCCAACTTTATGAAGCTTGCTTCAGTCTATAAATAGACCTGAGCAACCTACACACCTTACTTGGACTCTCCTTAGATACTAATCCCTTAGGATGTACCATATACACCTCCTCAAGGGTGTTATTGTGGAACATGATTTTCATATCTACCTAGGAAATCTCATAGTCATAGTGTGCTGCAATAGCCAAAAGAATTCTGATGGATTTTAGTATAGTTTCGGGTAAGAAAGCTTCTCTATAGTCAACTCATTGCCTTTGACGATACTCTTTGGCCACTAGCCTTACTATACAGGTCTCCACCTTTCCATCTACTCCGATCATCTTCTTGAAGATCCACTTGCAGTCGATGGGTATGACACCCTCAGGTGCATTAATAATATTTCAAACCTTATTTGAGTGTATGGAATCTATCTCAGAATTCATGACTTTTTATCACTTCTCGGAGTCTATACTCATATAGCCTCGTAGGTTTAAGGATATCCTAAGTGTTGTCTCCACATATATGTCTCGCATATCTTTCACAGGGATGAGATGCTCTACAGACCTATGCAATGTTAAAACTTGTGTGTTAGGTACCTGAACAGACTTGGCCTCTGGAATGGTGCTTGAGCTAGGTTCTCCAATATCGCTCAACTCTATCATGCTCCCTCTATTTCTATAAGAATGTGTTCCTTCTTAAGGAACATTGTCCTCTTGACAACAAAAACCTTATGGTCTTCGGTTGATAAAATAATATCCATAAGTTTCCTTGGGGTATCCTATAAACTTGTACCGCTTCGTCCTTGATTCCAACTTATCGGGGTTGTGTCTTCTAACGTGAGCAAGGTAGTCCTAAATCTTAACAATCTTAAGTTCAGGCTTCTTCTCTTTCCATATCTCATATGATGTAGACACTACCGACATTGATGGAACTCTATTCATAAGGTAAGCTGGCCAGGACATATTCCTAGAATGAGATAGGTAGGTCGGTGAAACTCATCATGGACTGCACCATGTCTAATAATGTGCGATTCCTCCTTTTTAATATACCATTGAGCTGAGGTGTATAAGGAGGTGTCCATTGGGATAGAATCTTATGGTCTCTAAGGAAATGGGTGAACTCCGTACTTAAGTACTCTCCTTATTTACCTCATCTCATTTCCTCTTGGATGCACTTACATTTATGATTTGTGGAGCTATATATTACACAAATAAACCATTATGCAATGTTCCTCTAGGGATGATCTTATCATCCAAAATTAATGAACAACTATTATTCTCAAAAACTTATATCCCATAACTGTCAAACATGAAATGAAGATAGTATTTTTTTATGATTAATACAATAGTAGCTCCACCAGGTAGATGTCGGGTGAGCTCACTAACAACAATTGTAGCAACTTTTACTTCATTGCCCATCTTGAGGTCTATCTCATCTCTTACCAATTTCCTAGGCCTTACCAAAACCTGTAATAAATTGTAGATATAACAAGCACTCCCAATTTCCAATACCCACGTGTTATCATAAGAATATGACAAATGGAGATTGATCATGAATATATCTGAAGCTTCTCCAAGCTTCTATTTCGCCTTCTCTACAAGGTACTCTTTGTAGTTCCTCTTCCAATACTCGTCTTTGTCACAATGGAAGCACTAGCCTTTATCCTTTACTGGATCTATCTTGACGCCTTACTCAGTTTGCCCTTGCCCTTGCCCTTGCCCTTGCCCTTCTTAAGGGATTTATCAGCCTTTCTTTTCCTTTTGGTCTCACCAATATAGAGAACTAGCTTTTCTTTCTTGAGGGTACTCTTGACCTCCCTCAACATATTGAGGAGTTCAGGGAGAGTCAATTCAAGCTTGTACATATTAAAATTGATAATGAACTAAGAAAAAGAATTTGGTAGGAACTGAAGTATAAGATCAATACACATGTTATCCTCTAGGACCATTCCTAGACCTATGAGTTTCTTAATTCACTCAATCATCCTTAGGATATAGTTATGAATTGATGTCTCATTTGTTATCCTAGCACGGAAGAGACTTTTAGATATCTTATATATCCAAGTTCTTCCTTGTTCCTCAAATAGCTAGGGAAGATGGAGAAGAATGCAATTGACATCCATGCTCTCATGTTGCCTATATAGCTCAGGAGTAATAGAGGCCAACATATAGCACTTAGCTAGAGTGAAATCATTTATATACTTCATATAACAAGTGATCTCATCCTCACTTGCCCTTTCCTTTGGTGTGGGCAAAATCGTGTCAAGGATATATGCGATTTTCTCCATCATTAGAATAATTCTCAAGTTGTAGAGCTAATCCATGTAGTTTAGACTAATGAGGCGATCGACATTAAGTATGCCACGTAGGGGTTTGCAAGCGACATGTTTATGACAAACAAGATGTAATATAAATGAATAACATGCAGATTTTATAGAAAAGTAAATAATTATGATATGGATTTCTATCTTAATCTACTCTTGCTATTTTTCTAGCTAATCATGTGACACCCTCAGCACATGAAGTAGAAGTCTCTAGCAGACTTCTAGTGGAGATCGGGATCCAATCAGCATTTTAGTATAACCTCGAAGGACTCGACCAATCACACTAAGCCCAAAAAAGAAGGCAACTCATGCTAATCACAACTTCTTATAATTCCCATTGTATTTAACCTCCTAACCATCATGACCATGAGGAACTCGACCAACCATGATGTTCAGTTAAGTCATCACCATTGTTGCAAGATGAGTCTGATTTGATGATATGCCCTCGAGAGACTTGACCAAGTATACCATGTCCTCATGTCGTCAGTGACATCTCTATGTCATAGGCAAGATCTCGAATTGCGAAAATAGGTGAGCCTCGAGGGACTCGACCAACTCAACCTATATCGGGATTAAATTTCTTCCTATAATAATGGAAGGCCATGTGGGTCAATTTAATTACCTCTTGCTTATCGATTAAATATTATTATATGAGGGGGTTTTGGTTTGGTCTCCCAATATAATGTGTGATACACATATATATTTAATGTATATTTATATCACATGTAAATATATATACATATTTAGTAGGTAAATAAGTAATCACATATCACATATGTATAATCACATGTGATGATCATGGTTCTTAATCTAATGTGATCAGGTCTGAGCCAGTAGTTCCAATCACTCAAATGAAAACCTATGTGTGCATCTCCATGCCCCGTGATCATCCATCTCATTATCATCGGTTCCACCGGCATCTCAACATATCTCCAAGCATCACGATCATCCGTCTCGACATCGTGGGTCTTGCTAGCACCTTCATGCTCACGCTGTACCTTTTTATATAATTACAACTTAATAACAAACACACAAGCCCAACAATAAATGAGAAAAAATCAGTGGCTCACAAGACCTAATAATAATAATAATCACATGTATACACATCACATTAAATAGTCTATGATTATCCATCCACATCATATATCACATGTACACACATCATCATGTAGGACTACTAGATAAATAATAATAGTTAATTAAACTTTTAATTAATTATAATTTTTCTTAAATTAGGGACATACGAGAATTTCTAAATTTGTTAAAGGTATATTCAAAATTCTATATAGAAGGGTAGGTCTCAGAATTTATCAAATTCTGAAGGGCAAAATCATCCTTTCACCAAAAAGAAACCCTAATTCCTTTTGTCGCCTCCCAGTGGGCGGCGGTTGCTGCCCCTACGCACGCTGCTCCACAGCGTGTCGCAGGTGACAACCCCTATGGGCGGGGCGCTGCCTCTACTCACAATTGGCCAACCCGCGAGCACTATGACCGTAGGCAATTGCCCCTATAGGTGGTCGCCCCTGTTGACCCTTAAATTTTGATGATAAAAACTAATTAATGAATTTTTGCTCTAATCAACATTTGAATGATGCAGGACTAACTTCGATAATGGAACGACAAATCGAATAAAGCAGGAAAAATTAGATATTGGGCTAGAATGAATTGTTAGGATCAAATGGCACTAAGAGGGTGGGGTGAGGGATGAATTAGTGTAAAAGTACATTTTCAGTTTAGATAAAAACCTTTTAATTAAACTAAGATAGGAAATTCGAAGTTTTTTGTTCTTAGTGAAACGAGTGAGTGATTAAAATAAAGTTGCTAAGTTAATAAGCAAACCAGAAAGATAAGCAACGTTTGAAGGAAAATACTTATTATGAAAACTTTACTTTCAAATAGTTGAGTTAAAATGGAAGCGTCAATACAAAAATATGTAAGCAATGAAAATAAGGAAACACTCATAATTTTTATAGTGGTTCGGCGCCAATGACCTACATCCACTCTCGAGTCCTCCTTCTTGAGGCACACAAGCGTCCACTACAGATCTTCTTTGGGGGAAGACCAAACCCTTACACTTTGCTTATAAGGGAGACAAGATTACACTCTTTGTTCACTCCCTTATCCCTTTTCTTTTTCTTACAATTCTCACATAATATTTTCTCATAATATAATCCCCAAAAATTATTATGTAGAATGCAAGAAAACTTGGGGTATTTATAGGCCCCAAGTGGCTTCAGATTTTTAGAGGCCAAAAAATCAAACATACCCAGAAAAACTAGGTACGGGTGGTTTACCCATCGACCTGGGTGGCTCAACTGCTCGAACACTAGGGTACAATCGAGTTACCCGCCGGTCCTGGGTGGGTCAACTGTCAAAAGTACCTAGATTCTTGGGTACGGGTGATTCAACCGTCTAGTCTAAGCGGGTCAACCACCGCCAACCACTCGAAAGCCTAGGTGATAGCGGTACACTCATCACTGACCGACGGTTTACTCGCCAGAATTTTCACAAAAGTGGTTCGCTCCACTTTTCGAATTCCAGCTTAAACCATCAATTGACCATTCTTGGTCAACTAATTGAGGTCAACCTGAGCTCAACCAAACCCTATAGTGGACCCGATTGCCTCATTGAGTTGATTTGGATTCCTTCCAAATCCAACTTAATTTAGACTCAAACCCTAACTATGACTCAATGATTACAACACTTAATGACTAATCAAGCTAAATCAAGACCTAACTCCCGCCAATCCGGTAGCCTCGGGCATTCTTACGGTGAGTCCTATGGTATTCTTCTAGCAATCTCCTGACAAGTTTCCAGTGAGCTTTCCAATCCCGTTGGCGAATCTCCTGGTGAACTCGGGCAAGATCCCACTACATCATCCGAACACCGGCTCGATGCTCAAGCTTGATCTTGGCCCATCATCTAGTTGTAACTCCATTGCTCCTATCATAATTAGTCCTGCATGATGCTAGTTATGACTTAATTAAATACAATTATAATTGCCAAACATCCATTACAAGACCATTAGAACTCCTGGCAAGCTTTTCAGCTACCCCCAACAATCTTTCAGTGAATCTCGATCTTCTTCTGGTGAACTCCCTTGCACCATCCTGGCAAACTCTTAATACCCTCGATGAGCTCCCGACACACTCCTAGCGAGTTCCTAACTGCATCGACCCAATGCATGGACTTGACCTTGGCCAATCCTGATTGTAATAATCATTCTGTTGTAATTAATCATGCATCAATCAATTCTAATAATCTTGTTAAATCAATAACCCATCAATTGATTTCATTATCAAAATCTGAGATTTAACAATCTCCCTATTTTTTATGATGACAATCAATTGATGACAGGAGTTAATCCTAACTCCTTCTAAATCCATGCCACTTAAATTTAAGAGAATCACATACTCTTAGATTCAAGCAATCAATATTTTATGTAAATTTTAACACAAACTTACATCAAGTCATCAAATCATGAATTTCATCAGGACATCAAATCATAATAAGAATTATGCACTCATATCCATATCCAAGATGTCTAATCCATATCCATATTATGTGTTATAAGTATACATCATCAATATCATGAATCATCAATCAATATCATATATCATCAATAGAAAGATAAATATAGAGCTAAGAATTTTAAGGCACATGAGTCTTTGCTCTCCTTTTGTAAAATATGACATGAGCCATAAATAATTTTCTTCCTCTTGTGAAAAAGAAGGAAAGAAAATAAGGGACGAGTTGTAAAACATCATTAAGAAGAGCTCTTAATTAATTTCAAAAAGAATATTAAGATGAGCTCAAAAGTCTAAGTTGAAACTATTTTAACCACATCATTATAAAATTATGATTATTATTCCAAATCATCATGTATATTTTTGAAAATCAACATGCATTATCATCATATATGATTTCACATCATCATATCTTCTCCTCCTTTATTATCAACAAAAAGGAGAAGTACAATTATCATGTTTTTGATATATGATAGCTTAGCAATTTAGTAAATTTTTTATCGCTTTAGAACATGCAAGCTACAATTCTTTCTTCCCTTTTGAGAAGTGTAAGCTAGCAAATTTTTGCTTCCTTTGCAATTTTCAAACTAGAAATTTACATCATGCAAGCAAACAAGTTTTGCTCCCCCTTTGTCATTGTCAAAAAGAAGATGTAGTGCAAAACTTTTCCCATTATATTATTTTTCAAATCATCACATGAAATATATCAAGAAAAATTAATATAGTGATGAGATGTACAATTTATGAAGATAAATTGTGACTATCAAGAAACAAATTGTAAGAGAAATAAATAAAATAAAATCTCTTGATTCATTCATAATAAATCTCAAGTTGTTAAGTTCATGATTTGTATAAAAATTTCCTTTTAATGAATATGAGAACACATGACAAAAGATTTTGATTCATAAAAGATTTCAAGTTGTAATTCCAAGAAACCAAAACCACGATATAGGTAAATCATTCGTTCAATTTCAAAATCATCAAAATCACTTTCAAGAGATTCAAAATATAATTAATAGACCTATTAGTCTCTTGAAATGCTAGTGATTTCTTTTCTCTACTTTGTGTGACCAAGAAGTAGAATCAAGGTAGAGAAATGAAAAATATCATATCACAAGAATGCTCAATTTTAAAGATGTAAATTTTATAGATGTGAATTTTGAAATTAAGCTCAAAACTTTAAGATATTCAAGAAGATTCAAAAGTTTAAGAGCTACACATGCATTTAAAATCATCTCATGCAATTTTAAGTATAGCAAAAAAAATCATTTATTGTAAATTTTGATAAAAAGCATTAAAAATTTCATAAGAAGGCTTGATAGTAGATTAAGCACAAATTGTAAATCAAATATTTTACATGCATTTAGAAACCCCTAATTTTATTCTAAGCAAATGTTCCTCATTCAATGTTATTATATCTAAATTCACTTCTAATCATATTAATAATTTTATTTATTCATTTTTTTTATCATTGTCAAGAAAGAAATACGAAGACATAATTTCTTCTTAGCATTTATATTCAAATTAGGCCAAAAGGTATAAGGAGATCATGTCATTAAAAATAAAATCAAACTTTTGAATATCAAAAGACATTATTTTGTTTAATAAGTTTCTTTCCCCCTTTTTTTGTGAATAATAAAAATGAGTCTTAGGGATAATCTTAATTCATCCAAGATAAATTTTTTAAATAAAAAAGAAGAATGATCTTGA
Organism: Ensete glaucum; assembly: GCA_021527575.1. Classification (NCBI taxonomy): domain Eukaryota; kingdom Viridiplantae; phylum Streptophyta; class Magnoliopsida; order Zingiberales; family Musaceae; genus Ensete; species Ensete glaucum. Next base: position 33,999,600 of record CM038555.1, read on the forward strand.
TAAAAATTTTAATTATTATTGTTAAGATCATAAATCTCCTTTTTATTAAAAAAAATTTATAGAGATCAATAACATTATTCCCATAACGTAAAAGTCAAGTCAAGAAATTATGTAAATATTCATGATAATACAAATCTTTTTCAATTTTTAACTTATCGTAAATTTAAGAAATACTAATTTTGGTGATAAGTTAATTCATTCATGAGTTTTAAAATAAATCATATCAAGATAAATATTGATATCAAAAGATATTTATGAATATTAAAGACATGATTTAATTTAATAAATCTCTTCTTATATGATAAAATAGAACCACAAGAGAACAAAGAATAGTCTTTATCTTATAAAGATATCATATTATAGATATCAACATCATAAGTTAATTTTAATAAAGAAAAAAGTAGAAGATCTTGATTTATATATATGAAACTTTAAGTTTTCAAGAATATTGTTCATAATAAGATTTTCAAGTTTCATTTTCTAAACTTGCCAAAATCATGATAATGATTTATTCAAATTTAAATCATCAAATCATCAAAATCACTTTCATAGTTCAAGAGAGTCATAAAAATAACATAATCAATTCATTAATCTCTTTTTAAAATAAAATAATTTGAAAACTTATCTAAAATCATAAAAAAAATCACTTTTCAAAATTTTTTAATAAAGTCATCATAGATTATTTTTCAAAAGAAAATCACTAAAGTTTTCTATTTATTTTTGTAGTTAAAGAGATTCAATAATAAATGTATCATTATATCTTGTTGAAGGATTCATGGGATAAATATTCTTTCAAAAAGAATTATCCTTCTTTTGAAATTTATTTCAATAATGCATTGGCATTTAAAGTCAAAAACAAAATTTCATTATAATCATTACAAAAATATTTTCAAACAAAAGCCTTGATTCATTTTAAATCCAATAATTTTTGCATGTTGGAAGATTCTATCATGTTATCAAGAAGTTTTTCTTTTAAAGAAAGATGATTTCATATATCATTTTTAGGTTTAAAAATAACATAAATTATCAATACAAATTAATACACATCAATACAATAATCATCATCAAAATCGTTCTTTCATACATATGACTTTTATTTAAGTTAACTATACTTTCTTCTTTCTAATTCTAGCATGCTCTACCTATGCATCATCAAGATTAATTATATAATGATGAACTATTTTCAATAAAAGGATTTGTTATAATATAAATAAGGATCATTAAGCTTCAAACATCTTAATTCAAGTGTAAGTGTAAATTTTCAGTTTAGATAAAAACTTTTCGATTAAATCAAGATAGGAAATCCGAAGCTTTCAATTCTTAGTGAAATGAGTGAGTGATTAAAAGAAAGTTACTAAGTTAATAAGCAAACAGGAAAGATAAGCAACGTTTGAAGGAAAGAACTTACCGTGAAAACTTTGCTTTCAAAGAGTTGAGTTAAAGTGGAAGTGTCAATACAAAAATATGTAACCAATAAAAGCGAGGAAACACTCATAATTTTTATAGTGATTAGGCGCCAATGGCTGATATCCACTCTCAAGTCCTCCTTCTTGAGGCACACTGGCGTCCACTACCGATCTTCTTTGGGTGAAGACCAAACCCTTACACTTTGCTTACAAGGGAGACAAGATTACACTCTTTGATTACTCCCTTACCTCTTTTCTTTTTCTTATAATTCTTACATAATATTTTTTCAGAATATAATCTCTAAAAATTATTATATAGAATACAAGAAAACTTGGGGTATTTATAGGCCTCAAGTGGCTTCAAATTTTTGGAGTCAAAAATCAAACATACCCAAAAAAATCGGGTATGGGCAGTTTACTCGTCGACCTAGGCGGCTCAACGGCCCAAACACTAGGGTACGGGTGGTTTACCTGTCGGTCCTGGGCGGGTCAACTATCGAAAGTACCCAGATTCTTGGGTACGGGTGATTCAATCACCTAGTATGAGTGGGTCAATCGTCGTCAACTGCTTGAAAGCTTGGGCGGCAACTGTACACCTGCCACTCACCAACGGTACACTCGTCGCTCACCGATTGTTTACTCGCCAGAATTTTTGTAAAATTAGTTCCCTCCACTTTTCAAATTTTGGCTTGAACCATTAGTTGACCATTCTTGGTTAACTAATTGAGCTCAACCCGAGCTCAACCAAACCTTATAGTGGACCCGGTTGCCTCATCGAGTTGATTTGGGTTCCTTCCAAATCCAACTCAATTTGGACTCAAACCCTAACTATAACTTAATGATTATAATAATTAATGATCAATCAAGCTAAATCAAGGCCTAACTCCCATCAATCCGACAGCCACTGACATTCTTGTGGTAAGTCCTATGGTCTTCTTCCGGTAATCTCCCGACATATTTCTAATGAGCTTCCTGATCCTTTCGACTAATCTCCGGTGAGATCCCATTACATCATTCGAACCTCAGCCTAATGCTTAAGCTTGATCTTGGCTCATCATCTGGTTGTAACTCAATTGCTCCTGTCATAGTTAGTCCTGTACGATGCTAATTATGACTTAATTAAATATGATTATAATTACCAAACATCCATTATAATACCATCCTAACTCCCGGCAAGCTTTTCGGCTACCCTCGACAATCTTCCGATGAGTCTCGGTCTTCTTTTGGTGAACTCTTTTGCGCCATCCTGGTAAACTCCTAATACCCTCGGTAAGCTCCCGATGCACTCCTGATGAGTTTCCAACCGCATCAACCCGATGCAAGGACTTGACCTTGGCCAATCATGATTGTAATAATCATATTGTTATAATTAATCATACAACAATCAATTCTAATAATCGTGCTAGATCAATAACCCATCAATTGATTTCATCATCAAAATTCGAGATTCAACATAAATCATTTCAAAAGATTGGATGTCGAGCTGGAGGAATGGTCGACGTGCCGGAGGGACTTCGTGCTAGGAGTTTAGGCATTAGGCTAGAAGGTTTGGGCATTACGCCAACATGATCGGGTGTTATGGAGGTCAACACATCAACGGATCAGACAATACACAAAAGGAGAGAACCGTGCGCCAAAAGGTCAAATGAAGCACCGAAGAAACCAATAACATGTCGGACAACATAATATTCATGCTTTGTAATTGGTTGTCTTTATCGAAGTAGTTTATATCTTAAATGAGTTAATTTTAGGTGTAACCATGCTAACTTAATTAATGGGCCATTGAGCCTTAATTGAGGATGATTTGAGCCTATTAGAAGGCCTATTTTAGTGACCAAAAGTGAGGTTTGGCGGTGGCACCACCAGACCTAATGGTGGAACCACTTGTGAGCTAGAAAGTATAAAACATACTTTCTTAGGAATCCAAGTGGTAGTACTGCCTAGACTACGTGATGGTACCACCCAATGTTAGGTTATAGTACTGCCTATTTTGATGATGGTACCGTTAGAGCCTAGATTCCCGGGCTATGTTTAGTGGTGGTATCGTCCGGTGTGAATGGTACTATCGCCCATACCCCGAACACTCGGGGATTTAAAATTCTGGTTCTAAAATTTGAAGACATTTGGGGTTTATAAATACCCTAGTTATTTTTGCTTGGAATAGTAAAAACTGAGATTATAAACTTATATTTTATAGTGAGAAACCCTGCTAGAAAGTTGAGTTCCTTTCTCTAAATGCTTAGAGGTTGTTCTAAGGGAGAGTGTGAGGCAATACTTGTAAAAGAGTGTTGTAAATGTTCTCTCCTAAGCAGTAGAAAAGGGGGAAGAGTTGTAAAGGGGTAGTTGATCTTCACCTATTGAAAGAAGGTCGATAGTAGAATTCGTTGGCCTCGAGTGAATAGAAACCGGAAGTGGACATAGGTTACGTGGACCGAACCACTATAAATCTAGTTTGCATATCTCTTTCATGCTTTCCATTCTTATCATTCACTGACTCACTTGCTCACTACTCTTATGAACATTTTTAAGTTTAACATATTTCCAAGACAGGTTTAATCGAACTAGCTTTTTGAATCAACATATTTTTACGAAAGCACTAATTCACAACCCCCTAGTGCCAAATCGGTCCTAACAGTTGGTATCATAGCCAAGTTTTTCTTAATTGGTTTAACACCTAAAAGAGACTAAATGACTTTTTTCTGCTATCAAGAGTGTTACTCTATAACTCGTCCACCTATGTTCAATGAGATGGACTACATGTATTGAAAAACTTGAATGCGAGTTTTCCTGCTTTTTATGGATTTCAATTTATGGAACATCATTGAAAATGACTTTTAAAATTTTTCCAATCCAATGAATGATTGAAATGATTTAAAAAAAATATTTTCTTTGAACGCTAAAGCTATGAATGTTTTCTTTTGCGCCTTTGACAATGATGAGTTTAATCATATTTTTATATGTGAAAATACACATGATATTTAACACACACATGAAGACACTAGTAGAGTAAATAATCTAAAATAAATCTTTTGATACATAGTTCTGAATTGTTTCGAATGAAACCAAGCGAAACCTTTAGAGACATGTACACCCGATTTACGAATATCATCAATGATTTGAAAGCACTTGGTAAATTTTAAGACATGTATACCTTGAACTTGTAAATAAAATCTTAAGATCTTTTCCTAAAATTTAGGATCCAAAAGTCACTATCATATAAGAAGCAAAGTATTTAAACTATTTTCCACTTAAAGAACTTATTGAGTCATTAATGACCTATGAGATAACTTGTATGACACATAATGAATACGAGAACAACCTTCCAAAGAATATGAAACGCTTGGCACTTATAACAAAATAAGACTACTTGAGTGAAAGCTCAAGTGATGAGGATGACTTTGAACTTCTCACAATAAAATTTAAGAAGTTTATAAAACAAGAATCTAAAAATAGAAATAAAATTAAAAAGGACACAATAACTTGCTATAAATGCAAAAGGCTACGGAACTTCAAAAGTGAAGAAGTTGCATCCGAAAAAGAGGAGCGGACTAATGAAGATGAGGTGACAAAGTACGCTCTAGTGGCCCTCAAAGACGAGGTAAGTAACTCAAACAAATCATCATTACCTTACAATGAATTACATGAAGCTTTTTCTAATTTGTTTGATGAAAAATGTTAGTTAGAAATATAAATGGTTATATATATATATATATATATATATATATATATATATATATATATGAATATAATTTTGGACATTATGATTAAATATTTATGATTTTCATAATAAAGCTTGTTTTTTGGTTTTAAACATTGATGCATGATTTTTAAAGACTTTGGAATGGTTCTATAAAATCAATTACACAAATTTAAACTAAAAAGTGAATGCATTTTTTGTTGAAAATTTCACTATCTCTATAGTATATTGAGTATGCATCTTAGAGATCCTTAGTGATGAATCTATTTTTGAATCTCTTAAACTAAAAATGTGATTTTGATGATTTGACAAATCTTCTATGATTTCTTCTTTTTACTATTTACTAAAGAAGAAGACTTATGCATCTAAATTATGAACTTGATGACTTGAGAATTCTTATGCATGAAACAAGAACTTTTATTCTCGTATGATTATTTCATTAAGGAGAATTATCCAAATGAATCATGATTTTTCTCTTGATTTCTCGAAATTCATGACTTAAGATTTCTTTTGAAGATCATTTACTATTTAGACTCCTAACATATCTTTTCGTTATTTACTAAAGAGGAGATCTATCATAATGAATCTTGATCTTTCGGTATTCATGATTTGATGTTTCATGATCTTCGATATTAATATCTTTTATATCATGATTGTCATTTGACTCCCTTGTATTCATGATTTTTATACCTCATCACCAAATTGATTTTTCTTGATATCTTTCATGTGATAATTGGAACATCAATGTAAGAGATTTTGCACCATTGTATCCTTTCCTTATTTTTGACAATGGCAAATGGGGAGAACAACTTGCTTGCACATTTAAAGGAGAGAGTCTTACTAGCTTGCACATTTCAAAAGAGAAACAATAAATGCTAGCTACACTTTAGGAAGAAGCAAAATTTGTTAAACTTGTAAATCTCAAAAGAGAAGCAAAGATTACTAACTTGCACATTTCAAAAATTACTAGCTTGCATGTTTGAAAAACTTGCTAGTTGTACTTTTCTCCTTTTTATTGATGACAAAGGGGGAGAAGGTATGATGATTGTTTTGATGTTAATTTAAATTTTGAATCATGTATGGTATGATGTGTTTTGAGATTATGATGATTTATGATACATGCAATGATATACTCATTTTTTTAAATTTCAAAAGTTCTTTCAATATGTCATATTGATAGGGGGAGTTTAGTTTAAACTCCATCATCAATTGGTTGTCATTATTAAAAAGGGAGAGATTGTTGAATATCAAATATTGATGATGAAAACTAATTGATGAAGTTTTGATCTAATCAATGTTCGAGTAATGCAGGACTAACTTGGATCAGGGAAAGGTATATCGCATGAAGAATCAAACATTGGGCCTTAATGGAACATGTCAGAAGATTGGATGTTGAGTTGGAAGACTGGTCAACGTGCTGGAGGGGCTTCATGCTATGAGTTCAGGCATCGGGCTAGAAGGTTCGAGCATTGTACTAAGAAAATTAGATGTTGCAGAGGTTAACATGCCGATGGATCAGGCAATACATCGAAGGAGAGGATGATGCACTGAAGGGTCGGACGAAGCACCGGATAAACCAATGACATGCTAAACAATATAACATTCATGCTTTGTAATTAGTTGTCATGATCAAAGTAATTTAGGTCTTAATTGAGTTAGTTTTGAGTATAACAATGCTAACTCAATGAAGGGGCCATTGGACCTTAATTGGGGTTAATTTGGGCCTATTGGAAGACCCATTTTAGTGACCAAAAGTTAGATTTGGCAGTTGCACTACCAAACCTGATGGTGGAATTCCTGTGAGCTAGAATGTATGAAATGTACATTCCCAAGAATCTATGTGGTAGTACCATCCAGACTGCATGATGGTATGGTCCAATATTAGGTAGTAGTACAACCTATTCCAACGTTGGTACCGCCAGAGCCTAGATTCTCGAGTTTTGTTCGGCAGTGGTACCGCTAGTACCCCGAAAACTTAGGGATTTAAATTTTTGGCTCTAACTTTTAAAGCCATTTAGGGTCTATAAATACCATAGTTATTCTTTCTTAGAATAGCAAGAACTAAGATCATAAACTTGTGTTGAAATAGGATCAGTAATGGAAGCCGGTGGCCTCGTGTGAAGAGGAATCGGAAGTAGACATATGTCACGTGAATAGAACCATTATAAATCATGTTTGTATATCTCTTTCATACTTTTCATTCTTATCATTCACTGATTCATTTTCTTACTACTCTTACGAATATTTATAAGTTCAACATTTTTTCAAGATGGGTTTGATTGAACTAGATTTTCGAATCAACGTGTTTTTACGAAAGCTCTGATTCACTCCACCACGCCCCCCAAACCCCCACCCTCTTAGTGCCGATTTGATCCTAATAGTTGGTACCAGAGCAAAATTTTTCTTAATTGGTTTAACACTAAAAGAGACTAAATGGCTTTTTTCGGCTATCAAGAGGGTTGCTCTATCACTCGTCCTCTTATGTTCAGTAAGACGGACTATACATATTAGAAAACTCGAATGAGAGTTTTCTTGCTTTCTATATATTTTAATTTATGGAACATCGTTGAAATGGCTTTCAAAAATTTTTTAATCCAATAAATGATTTTAAAAAGAAAATATTTTCTTTGAACGTTAAAGCTATGAATGACTTCTTTTACGCCTTAGACAAGAACGAGTTTAATCATGTTTTTATATGTGAAAATGCATATGATATTTGGCAAACACTTGAAGTTACACATGAAGGCACTAGTATAGTTAAATAATCTAAAATAAATATTTTAATATATAATTTTGAATTATTTCAAATGGAACCAAGCGAAATTATTGGAGACATGTACACTCGGTTTATGGATGTCGTCAATGGTTTAAAAGCTTTTAGTAAAATTTTTTAACTTTGAACTTGTTAATAAAATCTTAAGATCTTTTCCTAAAAATTGGGATACCAAAGTCATAGCCATACAAGAAGTAAAAGACTTCAACTGTTTTCCACTTAAAGTACTTATCTGGTCATTAAAGACATATGAGATGACTTATATGGCATATAACGAACATGATAATAACCTTCCAAGAATAGGAAAGAGTTGACACTTAGAATAAAGGAAGACCACTAGAGTGAAAGCTCAAGAATCTAAGAAGCTCAAGAATCCAAGAACAGGAAAGAGATGACTTTGAACTTCTTACAATAAAATTTAAGAAGTTTATAAAGCAAGAATCTAAAAATAGAAATGAAATTAAAAAGGACACAATAATTTGTTATGAATGTAAAAGACCAGGCACCTCAAAAGTGAATATCCCAAATTGAAGAAGAAGTGACCGAAGAAGAAGAAAGCACTTTAGGCAACTTGAATGAATCGAGTGCATCCGAAGAAGAGAAGCAGACTAATAAAGATGAGGTGGCAAACTATGCTTTAATGGCTCTCAACAACGAGATAAGTAACTCAAACGAATCATCATTACCTTACAATGAATTACATGAAGCTTTTTAAAATTTGTTTGATAAAAAAAGATTAGTTAGAAATATAAATTACTATATATATATATATATATATAATTTTGGACATTATGCTTAAATGTTTATGATTTTTGTAATAAAACTTGTTTTCAGTTTTAAACATTGATGCATGATTTTTAAAGCCTTTGGCATACTTGTATAAAATCAATTACATAAATTTAAACTAAAAAGTGAATACATTTTTTGTTGAAAATTTCACTATCTCTAAAGCATATCGAGTCTACATCTTAAAAATCCTTAGTGATGAATCTATTTTTGAATCACTTAAACTAAAATGGTGATTTTGATGATTTGACAAATTTAAATGAGATTTTTCGAACCGAATTATGAACTTTCTCTTGATTTCTTGACTTAAGGTTTCGTTTATGATATTAAAATATTTTTTTATCTTCTATAATTTCTTCTTTTTACCATTTACTAAAGGAGAAGCCTTATGCATCTAAATCATGAACTTGATGACTTGAGAATTCTTATTCATGAAACGAGAACTTTTATTCTTCTATGATTCTTTCATTAAGGATAATTATTCAAATGAATCTTGATTTTTCTCTTGATTTCTGAAAATTCATGACTTAAAATTTCTTTTGAAAATAGTTTACTATTTGAACTCCTAAGATATCTTTTCATTATTTACTAAAGAAGAGATCTATTGTAATGAATCTTGATTTTCGGTATTCATGATTTGAACTTTCATGATCTTCGATATTAGTATCTTTCATGTCATAAGTTTCATTTGACTCCCTTATATTCATGAATTGTATACCACATCACCAAATTGATTTTTCATGATATCTTTCACGTGATGATTGGAATATCAATATAAAAGATTTTGCACCGTTGTATCCTTCCCTTCTTTTTGACAATGACAATGGGTGAGAAAAACTTGCTAGCTTGCACATTTCTAGGAGAGAGTCCTGCTAGTGTGCACATCTCAAGAGAAGCAAAGATTGCTAGCTTGCACATCTCAAAAGAGAAGCAAGAAATTCTAGCTTGCACATCACAAGAGAAGCAAAAATTTGCTAGCCTGCATACTTTAAGAAGAAGCAAAATTTGCTAAACTTACAATTATTAAATGAGAAGTAAAGATTACTAACTTGCACATCTCAAAAATTACTAGCTTGCATGCTTGAAAAACTTACTAGTTGTACTTTTCTTCATTTTTCTGATGACAAAGGGGGAGAAGGTATGATGATTGTTACGATGATAATTTGAAATTTAAATTATGCATGGTATGATGTATTTTGAGATTATGATGATTTTATGATACATGCAATGATATATTTATGATTTTTTAAATTTTAAAGGTTCTTTCAACATGTCATATTGACAAGAGGAGTTTAGTTTAAACTCAATCATCAATTGGTTGTCGTCATAAAAAAGGAGGAGATTGTTGAATCTCAAATTTTGATGATAAAAACTAATTGATGAAGTTTTGATCTAATCAACGTTCAAGTGACGCAAGACTAACTTAGATCAAGGAAAGGTAAATCGATTAAAACAAGAAGAATCAGACATTGGGCCACATGGAACATGTCAGAAGATTGGACGTTGAGCCGAAGAACTGGGCAACGTGTCGAAGAGATTTTGTGCCATGAGTTCGGGCATTGGGCTAGTAGGTTTGGGCATTGCGCCAAGAAAATCGGATGTTACGGAGGTCAACATGCCGATGGATCAGGCAATACGCTTAAGGAGAGGATGATGCACCAAAAGGTCAGACGAAATATTAGATAAACCAATGACATGCTAGACAACATAAGATTCATGCTTTGTAATTAGTTGTCTTGATCGAAGTAGTTTAGGTCTTAATTAAGTTAGTTTTTAGTATAATCATACTAACTCAATTAAGGGGCCATTGGGCCTTAATTAGGGTTGATTTGGCTTATTGGAATGCCCATTTTAGTAACCAAAAGTCAAGTTTGGTGGTGGCACCGCCAAACCTGACGGTGGATCTGCTTATGAGTTGGAAAGTATAAAATGTACTTTCTCGGGAATCCAAGTGGTAGTACCATCCATAATGCATGATGGTATCACCCAATGTTAGGTAGTAGTACTACCTATTCTGATGTTGGTACTGTTAGAGCCTAGATTCCTGAGCTTTGTTCGGTGGTGGTATCGCCCGTACCCCAAAAACTCGAGGATTTAAATTTTCGGCTCTAACTTTTGAGGTCATTTGAGATCTATAAATACCCCGGTTATTCTTGCTTAGCCTATTCTGATGTTGGTACTGTCAGAGCCCATATTCCTGAGCTTTGTTCGGTGGCGGTATCGCCCGTACCCCAAAAACTCGATGATTTAAATTTTTGGCTCTAACTTTTGAGGTCATTTGAGGTCTATAAATACTCCGGTTATTCTTGCTTAGAATAGCAAGAAATAAGATCATAAACTTGTGTTGAAATAAGATCAGTAGTGGAAGCCGGTGGCCTTATATAAAGAGGAATCAGAAGTGGACGTAGGTCACGTGGATAGAACCACTATAAATCTGGTTTGCATATCTCTTTCATTCTTATCATTCACTAATTCACTTGGTCACTACTCTTACGAATATTTATAAGTTTAACATATTTCAAAGATGAGTTTGATCGAACTAGATTTTTGAATCAATATGTTTATGAAAGCTCTAACTCAAAGCCTCATCCCTCCCCCTCCTCTTAGTGTCGATTTGATCATAACAGTTGGTATCAGAGCAAAGTTTTTCTTAATTGGTTTAACACCCAAAAGAGACTAAATGGATTTTTGGGCTATTAAGAGGGTTACTTTATCACTCGTCCTCCTATGTTCAATGGGACAAACTACACATATTAGAAAACTCGAATGAGAGTTTTCTTGCTTTTTATGGATTTCAATTTGTGGAACATCATTGAAAATGACTTTAACAAATCTTCTAATCCAATGAATGTTTAGAATGATTTTGAAAATTTATGGAACATCATTGAAAATGACTTTAAAAAATCTTCTAATCCAATGAATATTTAGAATGATTTTGAAAATAAAATATTTTCTTTGAACACTAAAGCTATAAATGACTTCTTTTGCGCCTTAGGTAAAAATAAGTTTAATCATGTTTTTATATGTAAAAATAAACACGATATTTGACACACACTTGAAGTTACACATGAAGGCATTAGAAGAGTTAAATAATCTAAAATAAATCTTTTGATGCATAGTTTTGAATTATTTTGAATGGAATCAAGCGAAACCATTGGAGATATACACACCTAGTTTATGGATATCATCAATGGTTTGAAAGCTCTTGGTAAATTTTTATTTTTTAACCTTGAACTCATTAATAAAATCTTAAGAACCTTTCTTAAAAATTAGGATCCAAAAGTCACGGTCATACAAGAAACAAAGGACTTAAACTATTTTTCACTTAAAGAACATATTGAGCCATTAATGAACTATGAGATGACTTGTATGGAATATAACGAATATAAGAACAGGAAGAAGTTGACACTTAGAACAAAGGAAGACCACTCGACCGAAACTCAAGTAATGAGGATGACTTTAAACTTCTCATGATAAAGTTTAAGAAGTTCATAAAACAAGAATCTAGAAATAGAAATGAAATTAAAAATGACATAATAACTTGCTATGAATGTAAAAGGCCGGGGCACTTCAAAAGTGAATGTCCCAAATTGAAGCAGAGGTTGCCAAAGAAGAAAAAAGCACTGAAGGCGACTTGGGACGAATCGAGTATATCCAAAGAAGAGGAGCGGACCAATGAAGATGAGATGGTAAACTATACTTTAATGGTTCTCAACCACGAGGTAAGTAACTCAGACGAATCATTATTACCTTATAATGAATTACATGAACCTTTTCATAATTTTTTTGATGAAAAAGTTTAGTTAGAAATATAAATTGTTATATATATATATATATATATATATATATATATATATATATATATATATATATAATTTTAGACATTATGCTTAAATGTTTATAATTTCAATAATAAAACTTGTTTTTCAGTTTTAAACATTGGTGCATGATTTAAAGACTTTGGCATGCTTGTATAAAATCAATAACATGAACTTACACTAAGAAGATAATGTATTTTTTATTTTTGCTATCTCTAAAGCATAGCATCTTAGAGATCCTTAGTGATTTTGATGATTTGACAAATTTGAATGAGATTTTCCAATCAAATTATAAACTTTCTCTTGATTTCTTGACTTAAGGTTTTATTTTTTGAAATCCAAATATTTTTTATCTTCTATGATATCTTCTTTTTACCATTTTCTAAAGAAGAAGACTTATGAATCTAAATCATGAACATGATGACATGAAACAAGAACTTTTATTCTCATATGATTATTTCATTTAGGAGAATTATCTAAATGAATCATGATTTTTCTCTTGATTTCTCAAAATTCATGACTTAAGATTTCTTTTGAAGATCATTTACTATTTGAACTCCTAAGGTATCTTTTCATTATTTACTAAAGAAGAGATCTATCATAATGAATCTTGATCTTTCGGTATTCATGATTTGATCTTTCATGATCATCGATATTAATATCTTTCATGTCATGATTTTCATTTGACTCTCTTGTATTCATGAATTGTATACATTATTACTAAATTGATTTTTCATGATATCTTTCATGTGATGATTGGAACATCAATGTAAGAGATTTTGCACCGTTGTATCCTTCCCTTCTTTTTGACAATGACAAGGGGGGAGAAAAATGAACTTGCTTGCACATTTTAAGGAGAGTCTTGCTAGCTTGGACATCTCAAGAGAAGCAAAGATTGCTAGCTTGCACATCTTAAAAGAGAAGGAAGAAATACTAGCTTGCATATCTCAAGAGAAGCAAAAATTTACTAGCTTGCATACTCAAGAAGAAGCAAAATTTGCTAAATTTGTAAATCTCAAAAGAGAAGCAAAGATTACTAACTTGCATATCTCAAAAATTTCTTGCTTGCATATTTAAAAAATTTGCTAGTTACACTTTTCTTCTTTTTATTGATGACAAAGGATGAGAAGGTATGATGATTATTATAATGATAATTTAAAAATTGAATCATGCATGGTATGATGTATTTTAAGATTATGATGATTTTATGATACATGCAAAGATATACTCATGATTTTTTGAATTTCAAAGGTTCTTTCAATATGTCATATTGACATGGGAGTTTAGTTTAAACTTCATCATCAATTGGTTGTCATTATAAAAAAGGGAGAGATTGTTGAATCTCAAATTTTGATGATAAAAACCAATTGATGAAGTTTTGATCTAATCAACATTTGAGTGACATAGAACTAACTTGGATCATGGAAAGACATATCGATTAAAGCAAGAAAAATTAGACGTTGGGTCAGAATGAAATATGTTAAAAGATTGGACATTGAGCCGGAGGACTGATCAACGTGCCGGATAGACTTCATGCCATGAGTTTGGGCATCAGGCTAGAAGGTTTGGGTATTACGCTAAGAAGATCAGATGTCGTAGATTCTAAACTTATGTTTTATAGTGATAAAACCTAGTTAGAAAGTTGAGTTCCCTTCTCTAGAAGCGTAGACGTTGTTCTAAGAGAGAGTGTGATGCAATACTTGTAAAAGAGAGTTGTAAAGGTTTTCTCCTGAACCTGAGAAAAGGAGAAAGAGTTATAAAGGGGAAAGTTGATCTTCGCCCATTGAAAGCAGATCAGTAGTGGAAGTCAGTGGTATCAAATAGAGAGGAATCAAAAGTGGACGTAGGTCACATGGATCAAAGCACTATAAATTTGGTTTCCATATCTCTTTCATGCTTTTCATTCTTATCATTCATTGATTCACTTCCTCACTACTCTTATGAATGTTTGTAAGTTTAATATATTTTCGAGTCAGGTTTGATCAAATAAGTTTTTCAAATCAACGTGTTTTTACGAAAGCACTAATTCACCCCCGTCTCTTAGTGCTGATTTAGTCATAACAATCAATTGATAAATTTATGAACTAATATGCTTTTAAGATGAGTAATGCAGGAAATCTTCGATCATGGACTTGAACCATCGGAAGATAATCTATTAAAGCAAAACGTTGGGCCAAAAAGCATAATATCAAAGATTAGATATCGGGCTAGAGGATTGGTTAACGTACAGTAGGATAGACTTCATGCGGAGTTCGGGCTTCAGGTCAAAAGAAACATGGAAGGTTCTGATGGAGTGCTGAATGATCAGAGGACATACTAGACTGATAGACAATGTACTGAAAGCTTCATGTTTGATAGTTAAGTCTTAATCATGATCGTTTAGAATCTAATTAAGTTGGTATTAGTTCATAACCATGCCAACTTGATTTGAGGCCCATTGGGCCTTAACCAAGGTTAAATTTGCCTTGATGAATGATAATTTTATTTATCTGAAAATGATCTGGGTGGTGGTACTGCCAAGTCCAGGCGGTGGTACCACTCGTGCTATGGAAAGCATTGTTCTGTGCTTTTATGGAGATTTCGATGATGGTATCACCACCAACTGACGATGGTACCACTAGGTGGCATTGGTATCACCTATTTTGGTGGTAGTACTGTCAGAGCCTATGATTTTGAGCTTTGTTCTATGGTACTACCGCTTAACGACTGCAGCAGTACAGTTAGTACCTCGAAAAATCAAGAATTTAAATTATTAGCTCTATTTTTTTAAGTCATTTGGGGTCTATAAATATTCCACTCTTTCCTACTTGGTAGAGCAAGAAAAAGAGAATGAAAACTTATGTTTTATAATATAAAAACCATGTTAGAAAGTTGAGTTCTCTCCTCCTTAAGCTTATAGGTTATTCTAAGGGAGTGTGTGAGGGAATCCTTATAAAAGAGGGGTGTAAAGGTTATCTCTGAAGCCTGTGAAAAGGAGAAAGAGTTATAAATGATAGTTGATCTTCACCCGTTGGAAAGAAGATTGGTAGTGGAAGCCAATGGCCTTGAGTTAAGATGAATCAGAAGTGGATGTAGGTCAAAGGATCAAACTACTATAAATCCAGTGTGCACTTCTTTTTTTGTTTTCTCTTCTTATTGTTTACTGATTTGACTGCTCACTACACTTTATTCACTTTCCAAGTCAAAACGTATTTTCAATATAGTTTCATTGAACGACATTTTCGAATCATTGTAATTTTTCGAAAGCACTAATTCACCCCCCCACTTAGTGCCATTACGGTCCTAATAGTTAGGATCAAATCTAAGTTCACTCAGTTGGATTAACACCCAAGTGAGTTCAATAGGACAGACTACATTTACTAAAAAATATTAATGAAAATTTTTATGATTTCTATGGATTTCGAGCTATGGAACATCGTTGAAAATGGGTTTTAAAATCTTCCAATCCAATGAATGATTAGAATGATTTTGAAAAGAAAATATTTTCTTTGAATATTAAGACTGTGAACACTATGTTTTGTGCCTTGGATAAAAAATAAATTTAATCATGTTTCTACGTATAATACTGTACATGATATATGACACACATTAGAAGTCACACATGAAGACACAAGTAGAATAAAAGAGTCAAAATTTAATCTCTTAGTACATAGTTATGAACTATTTAAAATGAAACCAAGCGAAATGATTAGTGACATATACACCCGTTTTAAGGATGTTGTCAATGGTTTGAAGGCTCTTGGTAAATGTTATAGTAACATTGAACTAGCAAATAAAATTTTAAGATCTCTTCCAAAATGCTAGGATCCAAAAGTAACTGCTATTCAAGAGGCAAAATACTTGAATAATTTTCCTCTTGAAGAACTCATAGGGTCTTTAATGATTTATGAAATGACTTGTAAAGCACACGACAAACAAAAAGAAAACCTTCTAAAGAATATGAATGATATTACACTAAGAACAAAAGAAGATTCCTCGAGCAAAAGCTCAATTAATGAAGATATTGATGTTATAGTTCTAACAAGAAGACTTAAAAAAATTATTAAAAAGAACAAAATTATAAGAATAAAATGAATCAGAAAAAGATATTATAATTTGTTATGAATGCAAGAAGATATGGTACTTTAAAAATAAGTGTCCACAATCGAAGAAGAAATTGTTAATTCAAAAGAAAAAAGCATTCAAGGCAACATGGGATGATTCGAGCGCATAAGAAGATGAAGAGCAAAACAACAAAGACAAAGTGGCAAACTATGCACCGATGGTCCTTAATGATAAGGTATATGACGCATGTGATTGGCTTGCAGGGCACATGTAACTAGTAGGATCTCTATCTTTCCATCTAGGAAATTCTACTTTCGTACGAGGGTAGTCATGATCATGCTCTTGGTAGTGTCTTCCTGTGTTATCAGATTTGTTAAGTTGTTTACTTGTAGAAGTCAAATTTTCATCTTGTTAGATTTTTCTAAAACTCTCAAGCAAACTCTTTTTAAAATCATTCAGAGTTTCTTATAGTCTGATTTTAATTTTTTAGTTCCAAGGCTTCAAGAATTGCTAGTAATCATTGTGTATGGTTATAGATTTGTAATTCCTAAGTTTTATTTTTGATTTTAGGTCAAGGGCATGAGCACTGCTTACTTGGCATTAAATGTGAAGTTGTTGTTGGTGGATGTAGGCGTTGGGGCCTATGGTAGTGTCGAAGAGGAGATTGAGGGAACGACGAAGAAGCACTACAAGAACTTTAGGAACGTTGAGGAAACACCGAGGGAATGTCACTCTGATACTAGATGATAAAACCTTAAAGTTTTATATAAAGAAAGAGATAGAGATTTAATTGTTTTGAGAGGATCAACCTCCTTTTGATCACTTCAAGGGGATCAAGCTCTAAGTTAGCTAAAGGCTTTAAGTTGTATTTGATTGCTCTTGATGAATAGCCAAAGGCATTGCATATTTATATTTATTTAATCCCTCGACAACTAGGACAAAGAGTCCTAAAAAATAAAAATATCAATTCCTAATTTGCTACATCAAAGGAATCCTAGCAAACTCCTACCATAACTAGAAAAAACTAAATAGGAAAAAGATCAATATTAAGGAATCCTAACATTAAAGAATCATAACATCTTCTCGAAATAGTCAGCTCTCCATGATAGCTTCGACTGCATCATCACTTTATAGGAATTAATAAATAACATAGTGCATGTAACATATCTGATCGAGTCCTAAGACTATACCAATACCGAATAGCAAGATTTATGTCATATACTACAAGACAAATGATTTCTCCAATATTGTAACTTATAAATATTGATTATTTATATTACAAATTACTATGAATTTGAATATACTTGCAGTATGAAGATTGGGCCCTACATTCCATGGTTTATAAATAAGCAACATACGTCTAAGGTAGGGCAATCATGGACGCTTCTTTATATCAATCTTACGAAGGATAGCATAGAGTTGATTGACTGCAATTATAATTTCAATGATAAAATCCATCAAACTATTTTGAATAGCGAGTTTCAGACCATTCTTGTGACATGATCATTACCTTTAGACCTTGTCTCTTTTGTTGGATGGACTTTAAAGCATTCAAGTTTGTTGTGAATTGAATGGTGTTGGGTTGAAGTATCTCTCATTCTATATACTTTTGCATTAAGTGCACCTAATGATGGTTGTAGATAAACTTCTTTATGGATTGTGCCCTTACCACACTTTTTGACTAAAGCTAGCTTACTAATATCTTTCATCATTAGGTCCATGCAATGAGCACATATGGAGTCCAAAGCATGCTTCCTCTTGGCTCCATCAATTATAACTCAGCTTTCTTAAAATTTACTTGATTATTAATCATAATTAGTATGATGTACTATAGCCCGATCTCCTCTATCACAGTGCACATCATGTTCTTTATGTAGTTAGTATCTTGAATTTTGCCTTAAGCATTCATGGTCTTTGAAAGACCACCCATTTATTGCAAACAATACATGAGGGAGCCGATAAAGCTCATTCTAATTGGTCTGATCCAATTGTCGCACCTAAGTGTCAACCCAAATAAATCTCGTCACTATGTATTGACTTTTACCTACTCCTCATCCAGATAAATAATGTGTATCTCCTTCATCATAAGAGGTTGGATGCCTATGCTATGATAATATAGAGCTTCAGTTGTATGTGCTGGAATCCTACAGATTAAATCACTTTATGGAATTTACCAATATCCCGTTTCTTTTTGTTTATGTATGCATCATCAATCCTTATTTGATTATTTTGTTGATTGTGGTGGATAAACTTATGGATCAACATCGATAACTTTAGGTGTTGATATCTTACCAAGGCCTATAACAAAACCTTGTATGACACCTTGCCTTAGGCTGCTAATCCTGTTGAACTAAGGAGAGCCAACGCCACTATCACCATCATACTCCCATCTTGAACCTGTCCAGCGATGTCTGATGGCCTCATATATGTATTGATGTTTCAATGGTGCATAAGGTTTGAGTCGACATCATTGTCATAACCATCATATTGATCATAGATGGATTCCTACCTAGCCTACCTATATTCTTCTTGTTGGTCGACTTTATTGCTCTATGGACCTCCATTGGAACTTTGGTGCATTATGCAATGCCAGGATACATGCAAATGAAATGTTGCTTCAGTCGAATGATGGTGGGACTCCAAACGATGGACATGATCCCAAGCCAGATCGTGTGTTTGTTCTTTTCGTGCCATTTTCTTAGTATTTTAAAATCATAAGGCACCAAAGTCCCAAAATGCCTGAGAAACTAGGCTCTCACCTAGGTGTCTGCCCTTGCAAAGCAAGATGCTTTAAAATATTAAAATATAAAATATATAATATAATTGATAAATATTATTAATAGTGCTAAATAAGGGTTGGTAATTCTAAATAGGATCAATAGTTCTAAGGATTAATATCAGTTTTAAATTATTAGAAGATATGATAACAATAATTAACAATAGTTTGAACATCAATTCTAAGAATTAACAATCCACTATTAATAGTAGTTAATAAACTGTTGACTATAGTTATAATAATGCATAGTATAAGGGAGAATAGGAGTCATTATGGTGGAAGGTGGGGAAGGAGTGGGCGACAACGACAATGGAACCTTTGGATAGCGAAAGAAGCTACAGACAATATAGAAATGGTGGAGAAAGCTATAAATGGTGATAATGGTGATAAAGGTTATCGGGAGTGGAGAAGCTTCTCCGTCAGTGGAAAAGGAAGTTGTGGTCCTCTCGCTTGGTAGCGGAAGAAACTGTACACTAAAGTAGTAGCAACAGAGGGTACTATGCATAAAAATTGTAGTAGCAAGAGCTTTGGACTTGTTCATCGATGAAAGAGGAAGCATTAGACCTGTTCATTGACGGTGAAGGGAGCTACACATAGAGGTGGTGGTGGAAGACCAAAGGTGGGTCGAGGTGGCGAGAGTAATTATGGTTATTGTTAGTGGGTCAGGGAGGTTTAATGTTTACTATTTTTAGTTAGTTCGTTTGAACCAACTAAGTCATTGGAATGAGCCAACTAGGTTATTTTTCAATCTAACTAGAGTTGACAATCTGGTGGCATTGCTTGCTTTCAAGCAAACACTCACCTGAGTCGCCTGACGCTTCACCAAAGTGTATTGCTCGGCTAATGTGCGAGGTGCTTGGGCCTCGACTTGCTTTGCTCAAGCGTCAAGGTGTGCGCTCGGGTGACTTTTCAAAATATTATATTTTTCTATGGATATATATCAAATCAATAAGTGCAATAATGCATTATCATCGAGTAAGGATCCTAATTGGGTCTAAAAGTAACTAATTTACACTAACAAGTAATTATAAGCTATGTTTATACCTAGTTACCAGAAATTCGGTTTATAATTGATAAAATAATCATAAATTAGATAGAATGACACCAATCACATCATTAACAAGCTATGTTTGTCTAACTATTCCAATTAGCACTAAAAGTAAGAGATTGATCCTAATAGTGCCTAAGTAAATATAAAATGAAATTAAACATCATTAATTTAATACAAAGAAGTTAATATGAAGCTAATAAGGATCAAATCATGTCAAAAGCTAACTAAAAGTAGAATAATTACACAAATTCTACCTAAATTCAAATTTTTGGTGCTAATCACCCAAGGTCACCCTTAATTGAGAAAGAGAGTGATAAGATGTGAGAAGAAGGAAATGAATGAGTGAGAAAGAGTGTTTGAAAGTTGTGAGAGTGAGAGAGGTAAAAGAGGGTTTAAATTCAGTTTCAAAGTAGTCCAATGGTCAATTCAAAGTGGTCCAATGGTCAAATTGACCATCCGACCAGGATGAATCACGACTATTAGTCCATGTCAATCAAAATTTGACTATTACTAATCAGTTTAGGTAGATGTTTAGGTAGGTAATGGTGAAATTTCAATCTTTTTGCTTGGTATGAAGCTTGTATCATTTGCTTGATATGGGGTAGTCTGTACTAGTTGATAATGATTAAATTTTGATCTTTTCGCTTAGTATGAAGCCCGTATCACCCGCTCGATATGGGGCAATCCACATCTTGATCATTTTTTAGGCCAGTATATACCACCCATATTCGATTAATATGGATTTGCCTATATCAAACTGATATATATCTGGTAGTACGTTAGCTCTTTTGCTAACTCGAGTTGCCTCTATACTATTAGGATCAATATGATAGTATGACACTAAGAGTTAGTGAATTAGCCCTAATGCAAACTCAAGGAACTTTGGAATTTCAATCAAGAAAAGAAGTTAAGTATTAAATATTAATTCACTAAAGAAATAGGCACGAATAAGAGAGCAAGTAAAGATAGAGAGACAAATCAATTTCATAGTGGTTCGATCTTCTTAATCTATATTGACTTTCGATTCCTACTCACTTGAGGCTATCGACTTTCGTTATAGATCTTTCCTCCAATTGGTGAAAATTAATGACTCTTTACACTTTCTTGTTTTTAAAGCATAGGAGAGAACCTCACACTTAATACACTCAAGATTTTATAAGAATCTATCACCTTCTAAACTTAGCAGATCAATTAAAAAATGAAGAAGCTGAAAGGAACCTAAGGCTTTAGGAGAAGATTTCAACACTATAAAAGCTCAAGATGGATGCACCCTAAGTCATAACTAAAGTTGGTTTGTATTTATAGCCCCACAGAGCTCAAAAAAAATGTGAAGCAAATAAAGATTTCCTAAAATCAAGGGCTCGTAATATATTAGGTTTTGATATATGAAACTTGAAGAAACTTGAAGATATATGAATCATATGTTGAATGAATAGGGAGAGTGATAGGGCAAGAAAGAATGAACGTATTCTTATTTGACTCAAATTATCCAGATTACAACTCAAAACTCTTTGACTCTCATAACACAATACATGGAGTTTATATAGTCCCATTGATACATCAAAGTCAATATGTTCAATATGAATATCTTTTCTCCAAATGATTTTTCAACTTGCAAGAATCAATATTTAGTTCGGTTCATTCTCTTATTGAGGTTTTAATGTGCTTCACCTTTTGATATAATGAACTTCTTTATAATAATACCTTAATGTGCTTCAAACTTTTTCATGGTTCGTTGGAAGGATGAATAAGTTCAATTCCAACATCATCATGTCAAGCTTAATCATTACATCATCACATTATTCGTATTTATTTAATTCGCTTATAATTCTGGATGCAACACGACAGGAAACTAGGAATGCATGTGTATAGGTATCACAGCGATGAATGAATCATGCTCTAAGCATAGCTACACATCCCGTACTGGCAGAAGCTACCCTTCTTGCACCTCTTGTTGCAGCCACCGCAGTTTTTGGGATCATACATCACGTTGACGCAGCTGCCACCGCAGCACGCTTGGCCGAACCGGCACTTCTTCCCGCACTGCCCACAATTCTGGTTGTCGATCATCACGTTCACGCACTGTTTCCTGCAGCAGTGGGGGCTGGAGCTGCCGCGGGCGCGACAAACTATGGGGAACCTGTCGCAGGTCATCGAGCCTCTCGGATTATGCTGCCTGAGCAAGGAGTAGATCCCCCGGGACAATGAAGACGGTGCTGCTGCTGCTGTCGAGCGCTCGTCCGATTCCACAGAGGAAACGGGAGGGCAAGAGATGTGGTGAAGGCCATGGCGCATGCCACGACGAAGAAGAACCTCATTGTCATTCTTACGTGGTGTAAGAGAAGAGGTTTAAGGGAGAAGGCTGGTTGAGGTTTGAGTGTAGACGACGATACAATGCATGATGGGTATTTATAAATGGACGTGGGAGAGACCAACGAGTTGAAAGGTTGATCAATTGTGTAACATTATTCATGGCTATATATTTCATTATATATTTCCAAACACCAATTAATCGAGTCACTAAACAATCATGTTTCTCATATTGTTCAAATGCCTGTCCAGTCGATTTGATTCACAGTATTAAACCACGATTTGCACACGGCCGTGAAGATTCCAAATAATGAGCGTGCCCGCCGCTCACTCGGCCACCTAGGCTGAGAGAAAAGTCCACGCTGGATGCGGCAGTTTGGCGTCAAGAAGCCAAGTTGGCGAGTTGTTGACTATTTGTGGCCCATGGACAAGTGAATTCCTAATAACGTCGACCTAAAGGCGTGCACCATTCAATACATCGGTGTTTCCAAGTCAAAGACCAGGTCAAGAATTATACGGAATTCTTGATTCCGATTGGGACGGATACATTAGGCCAATGACAAACTAGTATACTTGTCACCTTTTGAATAGCCGAGTGTGTGTTACGGGGGTGTTCAATGCTGTGGATAGCAGTGCGAGAGGAAGTGTAAGTGCAAACATTAATAGAGAAAGAGTTATTGATGAGGATATCTTACTTCTACTATATCGCCTATTGTCCTTGATGAGATATGAACTGTGTATCAATGGCCATGACATTGTGGTTAGTTCAAAGCTGTTCTTTGGTATAATATGTGATTAGGAAGAATCGAAGAAGCCGAACTGTCTTACACTACATAAATAGAGAGAGATACCATCTACGTCGACTTTTCAGATAAATGCAGCTTTACACAGGGACAAAAGCCAACGTCCTCAAGAATAGAGAAACTAAGTAATACATTATAAACTTTGTTTTAGTGCGTTTTGCATGCATTGCATATGGAAAACTTGTGTCTTAGGTCTTGCCAACTTGCTGCCACCGAATAATTTGTGTATCAAGTTCACAACCGTTTCCTTCCTTCGTCAGCTTCTACGGTGCAAGAAGCTCGCTACTTTCCACCTATATATATTTGTAATATAGTCATTTTGGTAGGTAGAGATGATGATGATTTTCACGATCTTGAGAATTTCTCGTAAAATATAAAGAGAATATGTACACCCATAGTCAATCAATATAATGATGATGTATCAATTAAGTGAGCCACACTATCATACAATCTAACTAACTATTTTATTGCTCATTAAAACACTAAGGGAGATTTTCCAAGTAGGTTCTTTGATGTTGAATTCTCAAGTTTCTAATGGGTTTCTTTTATTCGTAGTATTCAGATGTTAATTTAACCATCCAAAAAGTCTTATTAGATTGACTCCTAACCCAGGTTTTATAAGAAACATTTAAACTAAGAACAAGATTAACAAATCTTTTCGACTCTCAGAAAATTTTCACTTCAGCTATGTCATCTAACTAGTTCAATAGAACTATTCTACTTTGACTCTCGGATCATATCTCCAAGGTGAATACCTTCCTACCTTCGAATGTGATATTGTTAGATCGGATCTATTTCATTAGGATGAGTTGATGACTATGATTGATCATATAAGATATAAATTAATCCATCAACATGCAACACGGCACGCCATATGAACAACAGTAAAAGAATTTGGAAAGTAGTGAGGAAAGCGTTTCCCCGTTTCCAATGTTAAAGGAATTAAAAGTCCGTGCGTATCTTGTTGAAACCCAACATTCAATCATATATAGTAAAAACAAATTGTAAAATTATATGTGCGGGTTGGGATTTCATAGTCATTTAGAAAAATATCTTAAATAGGTTAGTTAGTGTCATAAATTTTCATAAATACAGCAAGTGTCGGTAGTACTATAAAAAAAAAAAAATAAAAGGCTATTAGTTGTATTTGCTACTTTGGAGGGTTATAAATATAATTTTATATGCTTTAAGAATAATCTTTATCTAAAATTCCATATAAATTTCAAGAATTATTTAAAATATTAAAAGACAATACATAATCTGAGTTACCTCAGCAATAGAACTAGTCCATCTTTTATGTTCTTTTTTAAATGAATACTAATATATATGGCTTAACGTTCAAATTCTATATAGATTATTAGATCATATTAATGTTGTTCATCTTGGGGTCAAGTCAAATCCAACTTGGTTGTTCTAGGAGCCAATCTTATAAAATTTTGCCTCATCGGATTAGCACTGAATCTTACAAAATTACAACGAGGGTATTCTTAACAAATATTCCTCCAAAGGTCAAGTAAATAACTAGTTAGACAAGTAAGATTGAAAAGCTAATATCCGTAGAATGTAATTGGGAAGCTCCTTTTTATAGTGGTCACTTGGAGTCATTATGTATGTTTATTGTATGATGGCATGAGATTTTGATGATCATTGCCACCTACTACCAAACTTGAGATTAGGTAATCATCTCCACATGGCGCTCATCGAGTATCAACAAATGGCTTAATCAATCAGCAGTTTCAAGTCTAAGTAACAAGAGGCTACTGGCAATAAAATTTAAGCTGATCTAGCAATTGGCCATGCATCGTAGCCACCCGTTGACAAATCAATATGGCACATTTATCACATGCCACATGCCCCTGATGAAGATTATTGTAAATTCAACACACAATGTTTGTGATGATTTAAATGACCACTGTGCTGGATGGATCACACCATGTGTCCCAGAGTGCTTGCTATGGCGCCACATGCCCCACTACCATTATTGCACTTCGAGAGCCAAACAAGTGGATGGGCACCAGAACCGCCGTCCTCGGGCCCTATAAATTGCAGCCTTTGACCACTATTACTCTTATTTTGGCCTTTAACTTGAACACTCCTTGACAACCAACTTGAACTTTATTCTCTAGTAGATTCAAGGTTTTAGATATTATACTTCTCCTCCTCCTCTTTTAGGAACTCATACCTATAGAGGATTTTATCACCACCCTCGATGTTTGTGACAACAAATTTATCCTTGGACGAAGTTAAGTAGACCACTCCTACTGGTTACAGGTATCTTGCAAGTCAATCACGTGAGTGATATTAGGATCGTAATGACGCTAAGAGAAAGTGTAGATTAGTGATATGATAAAAAAAATTTAATTTTTAAAGTTTGATCGATAAAATCCGTACTAGAAGTGTGTTTAACTAAAACTGTGAGCAAGGGTAGTGAGTAAGTAAATCAATATACAATAGCTAAGCAAAGTAAGAGAAAACAAATCGATTTATAGTGATTCGGTCTTCCCGACCGACGTCCACTCCTGATTCCTCTTTCCTCAAGGCCACCGACTTTCACTACTAATCTTATTTTCAATGAGCAAAGATTAACTACCCCTGTTATAACCCTTCTCCCTTTAATAGGTTCAGGAAAGAACCTTTACACCTCTTCTTTTAATAGGCTCAGGAGAGAACATTTACACCTTTATTTTACAAGAGACATTAACCCTCCTACAACTTAGAAACACTTTTAAACTCAAGAAGGAGGAAGAGACTTAAATACCACTCAAAAAGAGTTTACAACCCTTAAATCCTCAAGATTTTATTCTTTTTTTTCTTCTTTCATCAAGCAAGCATGAGTGGGGTATTTATAGACCCCTAAATGCTTTAAAAATGGAGTTAAAGATTCAAATCCCCGAGATTTCGAGATACTAGTAGTACTAACGCTGAACAGAGCCTATGAATCTAGGCTCTGGTGGTACCATCGTCACTTGGGCAGTACCACCGTTGGTAGGGGACGGTACCACCATCGAAATTCTTGGAAAAAATAAATAGTGATTTCTAGCTCTCAGGCGATTCCACCACCTAGGCCAACCTCAGGTCATTGGATTGACCTTCTAACATGCCTAATTTGTCCTTGATTTAGGTCCAATGGGCTTCTAATTAAGTTAGCATGGTTTTGGTTCAATATGAATTCAATTTGAGCCCAAACAACCACGATCAAGACTTAACAACTCAATCATATATCTAGCACAATTATAAAGCTTTCAACATATTGTCCAATATTCCAACATATCATCTGATCATCTAACACTTTGTTTAAACCTCTAACGTATCATCCTTTCCTTCAACGTATCGCTTGTCCTATCAACATATTGACTTCCTACATTATCTTATCTTTTGACGCAATACCTAATCCTTTTGGCCTGATGCTTGAACTCATGATACAAAAATCCATCCTTTAGCATGTCGAATAATCCTTTAACCCGACCTCCAATCTCTGACATGATACTTCTCTGGCCCAACCTCTGATTCTCGTACTTCAATAATTTGCCTTACGATGGTTCATGTCTATGAATAAAGGTTTTCCTACATCACTACTCTCAAAAGTATATTAGTCCATAAACTAATCAATTGATTTCATTATTAAAATCAAGATTCAATAATCTCCTTCTTTTTTATGATTACAACCAATTAATGATGGAGCTTTAACCAAACTCCTCCTATTTATATACTATTTTCAAATATAATAAACTTGTATTCAAAACAATAATAACCTTTTAGTTTTAGTCTTTAAATAAATCTTAGTGACTTTCAATAATAATCATTACAAAGATTATACACATAATTTTAGTTAAAATGTCAAAATAATCATTGCACACTTTCATATGCAAAACTAAAATATTGAAGTAATCATTGCATAATTCTAAATCATCATAAGTTAAAATATCATAATTTTTTTCACATCATCAAAGAGTATAGTCTACTTCTTCCCCTTTTGTTAAAAAATTGTCTCCCTTTATTAATAAAAGACATTAGCTACTTCTATATCTCCCTTTGTCATCGTCAACAAGAAGAGAAGAATATCATAGTGCTACTTCTCTCTCTTTATATCCATGTTTCAATTATAAAACAACTCTGATAACATAACATGAAGGATTTTAATATTGAGGATAAGTTCAAGTTATGAGAGGTTAATTGATGACAAGGTATTAACAAAACTCCTTATATCTATATGTCATCTTAAAAATATAATGAACTTGAATATTTAAAATAGAATTTCTTCAACAACACTCTTGAATTCAAACTAAGATAAATTCGATCTTGATTTTATCATTTCAAGCTCAAATATCCTATCAAGCTTCAAAATTTTAAAAAATAACTAATGACAATTAGGCATGAGTTATTATTAATAGGAAGTTATAAGTCTCTTATTAAATACATTAGCTAGGCATGAGTTGCTACTTCTCTCATTTTTGTAATCAACACAAATACGAGTTACTTCTTCTCTTTTTCAAAATAGAGTACACAAGTCATGAATATAAGAGTCATAAATCTCAAGTCATAAATATTTTGAAGTTAAGTAAAAGATCATAATTCATTTGGATAAATCTCCTCTTTAGTATATAGCAAAAAGATTCATAAGAGAATAAATAATAAAAGGTTCTTGATTCATATAAAATAAATCTCAAGTCATATATATCAGAAGTAAAATGAAATATCATGATTCATTTGGATAAATATTTTTCTATATCATTAGTAAAATGAAAGAATTATAGAAGAATGAATACAAAATAAATCTCAAATTATGAAAATTGAGAAGTTAAATAAAAAATCATGATTCATTTAGATAAATATCATTTTTAGTAATTAGCAGAAAGAAAGAATCATAGGATAATAAATATAAAATTAATCTGAAATCTTGAATATCTAGAATTCAAGAGAAAGATCATGATTCATTTCAAAAAATCTTCTCTTTAGTTAAATGAAAGAATCATACAAGAACAAATAGTAGAAGTTTTTTATTCATGCATTTAAACAAATATTTTTTAATGAAGAGTGAATTTAAATATCTTTTAATATATCTCCAATAATCAGCTTCTATATAATTTTATTCTTTGGGTAAGGTTTCATTGGAAGTAGATGTATCCAAGTTACTTTGAAGAGGAAAATTTTTATTCAAATTCAAATTATCAAATTCAAAATCATCATCAAAATTATTTTTCTTATCTTGGAGAAATTCATTGAAAACAACGTGGATAGATTCCAAACCAATATGTAATAATAAAGCAAAGCAAGAGAAGCATATAAACCAATTTATAATAGTTTGGTCATCCCAACCTACGTCCACTCTTCATTCCTTTTCCCCCGAGGCCATCAGCTTTCACTACAGATCTTCTTTCCAATGGGTGAAGACCAACTACCATTGTTATAACCCTTCTCCTTTTATTAGGCTCAGGAGAGAACCTTTACACTAACTTTTCTTCTTTTAAGAGGCTTAGGAGAGAGCATTTACACCTCTCTTTTATAAGAGACCTCAATCATCCCATAACTTAGAAACACTTTTAAGCTCAAGAAGGAGGAAGAGACTCAACCTATGCTCAAAGAGAGTTTACAATACTTTTATCTTCAAGAATTCTTAATCCTTCAATCAAGCATGATGAGGCATTTATAGGCCCAAAAATGCTTCAAGAATAGAGCCAAAAATTCAAATCTGAAAGATTTTGAGATATTGATAGTACTAACACCAGCACCAGGTGGTACTACAACTAAATCAAGCTTGGGAATCTAGGCTCTAGTAGTACCACCGTCGACAGTTGGTGGTACCACTATCGAATCTCCCAAAAAAGCACAAATAGTGCTTTGCGGCTCTCAAGTGATACCACTACCTAGAACAACTTTAGATCACTGAATTGGCATTTCAACAGGCCCAATTCAGCACTGGTTCAGGCCCAATGGGCTTCTAATTAAGTTGGCATGATTTTGACCCAATACCAACTTCATTTGACCCCAAACAAGCTCGATCAAGACATAACTACTCGATCATATATCTAGTATAATTATAAAGCTTTCAGCTTGTTGTCCAGTATTCCGGTATGTCATCTGATCATCTGGCACCTCATTCAAACCTGTGATGCAGCATCATCTTCTTTGACATATTCGTAGATCTATCAGCATGTTGACTTCCCACAACATTCGATCTTTTGGCCCAATATCCGATCTTTCTAGCTCGATGCTCGAACTCATAGCACGAAATCTAATTTTTGACATGTCGACCAATCATCTTGATGTATAATCGCTGAGTTGAAACTCCTCCGGCCCAACGTCTGATTCTCCTATTTCAATAATTTGCCCTGTGATGGTTCGTGTTCATGATCGAAGTATTTCCTGCATTATTTATCTTGAAAGCATACTAGTTTATAAATTCATTAATTGATTTTATCATCCAAATCTGGGATTCAACAGAGTGAACCCTTGCATTGAAGGTCACAGTGTTTGATCTTTTGTAAGGTAAGTTTTGGAGGTGTGCTCGAGCTCTGACCTCAACAATTAAGTCCATGCTTGCTTGGAGCCCAACCTCTTAATTCTCCTTAGAGAAATGTTCGCTTTGGATGATCGGTAGCATCATTTTGGTTTGGAGTACCACTTTCACCCCATAGGCTAGGCAAAAGGGCAATTCTCCCATAGGGACCTTGGGGGTTTTATAATAGCTCCACATAATCTTAGGCAATTCATCCACCCAAGTGCTCTTTACTCCTATGACTCTTTTTCATAAGCCTTAAAGGATTGCTTTATTGGTGACCTTAGCTTGACCATTACCCTGTGGATGGGTCACCAAATTGACTTTCAATTGGATCCCAAAAGCTTTGCATAATTATTTAAACTTGACATTATTAAACTATGTCCCATTGTCTATAATAATTTAGTTGCATCTACTTGAAGTCATTGATTACCTTTCCCTTCTCATTCCTTGTATAAATATTATGTGTGAATCCTTAAACTTCATGCTATATATTCTGGGTGGCATGCATAAAATGCTGCTCAGGCCAAGCACCACCTTGAGGCTAAGTAGATGGAATCATCAACACTTGTTATCATCACCATCATCAATTGAGTCATTATTGTTGATGTCACTACTTTATCTATGGAGAGAATAGAGTATTAACTACCATAGAGATGTTTCATTATTGAACTAAAAATGTTGCTCATAGATTCTTTCTAAGGAATCAACCAATGCTACTATTTTCCTCCTTGCCCTAGCCCATTGGACGAATGATCATAATTGTTTTGGGTGTCATGACCTTGACTAACCTGACTTGAGGTTGTCTGGCTTCTTCAACACATTATGACTAAGAGAGATCTTCCTCTAGCTAGGGGTTGTTCATCTTCTTTTATCACCTTAGTGATAAGACAAAAAAAGATGTGGAGAGTTTCTTGCCTCAACATGTAAAAGATTCCCTTGGTTCTTTGCTACTTTGACCCATCAGATGAGAATCTTCATTGTAGAATTAGAGGTTGAAAGGATTGATCTCTTGTTCATTTATCTCCTTATCAATTATAGGTACACCACAACCTTCAATGCATATTGTATTACACATACAAGCTTCTCTAACTGTCTATATGAACGTCTATTATTGATATTATGGAAAATTAAGATGAATATTGACCAATTACATTCATAGATACTTGATGTTATTGTTTGTGGAAGTATATGAACTACAACATTTCTTATATTGGGAGTAAACCCTCTAAATTGTAGCTGTCGCTAGGTTAAGAAAAGATATAAATTATATTTTATTAGCATAATAAATCATTCATGGTAATTTCAAATTATAATCAAAGACGCACATATAACTTTTCCTTAATAGGATCCATACTATAACGATATGATATAGCTACATTATTGGAGAATAAGCTGATACTTTTTCAGAATAGTCAGTCCTCCAATATAGCTTCGGCTACATCATCACTTTCTACGAGTCAATAAATAACATAGTGCATATAACAGATCTGATTGAGTCCTAAGACTATACTAATACTGAATAGTATGATTTTTGTAATATGCTGTAAGAGATAAATGACTTCACCAATATTGTAACTTACAAATATTGATTATTTATATTATGAATGACTATGAATTTGAATATACTTGCATTAGGAACATCTTGGTCCAAATGGGCTTGGGTGCTACATTCCATGATTCATAAATATTGATTAGACTTTCATTTATCAAACACCACTTTCTTCACCTCCTTCCTACTTATAAGCAATATATGTTTAAGGTAGAGCAACTATGGACACTTCCTCATATCGGTCTTATGGAGGACAGAATAGAGTTGTTTGATTCCTATCATAATTTCAATGACAAAATCCAAAAATCTTGATAATAGAATTGTCTTCTCCACTTGATAATACCACGTCTCATTTGTTGGATGGACTTTAAGGTGATGAAATTTTCTATGAGTTTAATGATGTCGGGTCAAAATATCTCTCAATTTGTTTACTTTTGCATCGAGTGCACCTAATTATGGTTATAGATAAACTTCATTATGGATTGTGCCCTTGCCACATTGACTAAAACTAACTCAACAATATCTTTCATCATTAGGTCAATGCAATGACCACACATAGTCCAAAACATGCTTCCTCTTTGCTCCATCAATTGTAATTCAACCTTCTTAAAATTTGCTCGATTATCAATCATAGTTTGTATGATGTACCATGGCCCGATCTCCTATACCATAGTGCCCATCAGGTTCTTTATGTAGTTTGTATTTTGAGTTTTATTTGAAGCATTCTTGGTCTTGTGAAAGACCACCCTTCTTGCAATACACTACACGAGAGAGCTGATAATGCTCATTCTAATTGGTTAGATCCAATTATCACACCTAAGTGTCACCTCATACAAATCACATCGCTTCTTGAATGATCTAATCTGTGTTTTGAGTTATGCCACATCCTCCTCTAGATAAATATCATGGATCTCCTTCATCATAGGAGGTTGGATGCATATGCTAATATTTTGAATCTATAATCATGTTATGATAATATAGACCTTCAGTTGTATGTGTTGGAATCTATAGATTAAATCACTTTGTAGATTTTGCCAATATTTAATTGCTTTTTGTTTATGTATGCATCATCAATCCTTGTTTGTTTACTTTGTTGGTTGCGGTGAATAAACTTATGGATCAATATCGACAACTTTAGGTATTGATCTCTTGCCAAGGCTGCTAGCAAAACCTCATATGGTACCCAACCTTAGGCTGCCAATCCTACTCAATTGAGGAGAGCCAATTGATTGTCTCATGTTGGCACTCCTCCCTAATTCCTATGGTGCAATCCCACTACCACCGTCGTGCTCCCATTTTGAACCTATCCATCGATGTCTCATGGCATCATATTTGTATTGATGTTTCAATAATACATAGATAACAGCTGTAAGGTTTGGGTCGACATCATCGTCACAACCCTCGTATTGATTATAGATGAGTTTCTATGTAGTCCACCTATATTCTTCCTGTTGGTTGACCTTCTTTTGGACTCCTTAGACTTTGCCTTTCGCAAATTTTTGTGAAATGCTCTATGGACCTACATTGGAACTTTGGTACATTTTATGACACCAAGATGCATGCAAATGAAATGTTACTAGTCGAGTGATTCCTCTACCTTGACCAATGTAGTCACAATTGATATAATACCAATGATGATAGGACTCTAAATTTTGGACATGATTCCAAGTAGATCATGTGTGTGTTCTTTTGGTATTATTTTTTTAATATTTTTAAAAGTACAAGACACCAAAGTCCCAAAACGCATAAGGCATTAGGCACATGTAAGTGGGAAATAAGTGCTCTAGAATATTAAAATAAAAAATATATAATAAATTGATAAATATGATTAATAGGCAAAATAAGAATTAGTAATTCTAAATAGGAATTAGTTCTAAATAGGGTCAACAGTTCTGATGATTAATATCAGTTTTAATTTATTAGGAGATATGTAACAATAAATAACGATAGTTTTAACATCAGTTCTAAGAATTAGCAATCCACGGTTAATAATAGTTAATCCACTGTTAATAATAAATTTTGAGCATTTATTGCCAAGATTAGAAATCGATATAGTGGTAGTAATATATTAGGTTTCGATATATGAAACTTGAAGATATATGAATCACATGTTGAATGGATAGGGAGAGTGATAAAGGAAGACTGAATGTATTCTTATTTGACTCAAATTATCCTGAATACAACACACACTCTATGACTCTCATAACATAATATATGTAGTTTATATAGTCCCATTGATGCATCAAATCTAATATGTTCAATATGAATATCTTTTCTCTTAGTGATTTTTCAATTTCAAGAATCAATATTGAGTTTGGTTCAATCTACTCAGTTTTTAAGGTGCTTCACCTTTTGCTAAGATGAACTTTTTTTATGATAACACCTTATTATCGTTCAAACTTCTTCATAGTTTATTGGAACGATGAATAAGTTCAATTCCAACATCGTCATGTCAAGCTTAATCATTACATCATCACATTATTCGTATTTATTTAATTCGCTTATAATTCTGGATGCAACACGACAGGAAACTAGGAATGCATGTGTATAGGTATCACAGCGATGAATGAATCATGCTCTAAGCATAGCTACACATCCCGTACTGGCAGAAGCTACCCTTCTTGCACCTCTTGTTGCAGCCACCGCAGTTTTGGGATCATACATCACGTTGACGCAGCTGCCACCGCAGCACGCTTGGCCGAACCGGCACTTCTTCCCGCACTGCCCACAATTCTGGTTGTCGATCATCACGTTCACGCACTGTTTCCTGCAGCAGTGGGGGCTGGAGCTGCCGCGGGCGCGACAAACTATGGGGAACCTGTCGCAGGTCATCGAGCCTCTCGGATTATGCTGCCTGAGCAAGGAGTAGATCCCCCGGGACAATGAAGACGGTGCTGCTGCTGCTGTCGAGCGCTCGTCCGATTCCACAGAGGAAACGGGGAGGGCAAGAGATGTGGTGAAGGCCATGGCGCATGCCACGACGAAGAAGAACCTCATTGTCATTCTTACGTGGTGTAAGAGAAGAGGTTTAAGGGAGAAGGCTGGTTGAGGTTTGAGTGTAGACGACGATACAATGCATGATGGGTATTTATAAATGGACGTGGGGAGAGACCAACGAGTTGAAAGGTTGATCAATTGTGTAACATTATTCATGGCTATATATTTCATTATATATTTCCAAACACCAATTAATCGAGTCACTAAACAATCATGTTTCTCATATTGTTCAAATGCCTGTCCAGTCGATTTGATTCACAGTATTAAACCACGATTTGCACACGGCCGTGAAGATTCCAAATAATGAGCGTGCCCGCCGCCGCTCACTCGGCCACCTAGGCTGAGAGAAAAGTCCACGCTGGATGCGGCAGTTTGGCGTCAAGAAGCCAAGTTGGCGAGTTGTTGACTATTTGTGGCCCATGGACAAGTGAATTCCTAATAACGTCGACCTAAAGGCGTGCACCATTCAATACATCGGTGTTTCCAAGTCAAAGACCAGGTCAAGAATTATACGGAATTCTTGATTCCGATTGGGACGGATACATTAGGCCAATGACAAACTAGTATACTTGTCACCTTTTGAATAGCCGAGTGTGTGTTACGGGGGTGTTCAATGCTGTGGATAGCAGTGCGAGAGGAAGTGTAAGTGCAAACATTAATAGAGAAAGAGTTATTGATGAGGATATCTTACTTCTACTATATCGCCTATTGTCCTTGATGAGATATGAACTGTGTATCAATGGCCATGACATTGTGGTTAGTTCAAAGCTGTTCTTTGGTATAATATGTGATTAGGAAGAATCGAAGAAGCCGAACTGTCTTACACTACATAAATAGAGAGATACCATCTACGTCGACTTTTCAGATAAATGCAGCTTTACACAGGGACAAAAGCCAACGTCCTCAAGAATAGAGAAACTAAGTAATACATTATAAACTTTGTTTTAGTGCGTTTTGCATGCATTGCATATGGAAAACTTGTGTCTTAGGTCTTGCCAACTTGCTGCCACCGAATAATTTGTGTATCAAGTTCACAACCGTTTCCTTCCTTCGTCAGCTTCTACGGTGCAAGAAGCTCGCTACTTTCCACCTATATATATTTGTAATATAGTCATTTTGGTAGGTAGAGATGATGATGATTTTCACGATCTTGAGAATTTCGTAAAATATAAAGAGAATATGTACACCCATAGTCAATCCATCAATTCGATAATGATGACATATCAATTAAAACAATATAATAGAATCTACCTGACTAGTTTTTTTCTCATTAAAAACACTAAGGGTAATTTTGTCAGGTAGGTTCTTTGATGTTGAATTCTCAAATATCTTATGATTTCTTTTTATTCATAGTAATCATATGTTAATACAACTATTCTACAAGTCTTATTGGATGTCCTCGTAGCCCAGGATTTACAATAAACATTTAAACTAAGATCAAGATGACTAAACCTTTTCGACTCTTAAGAGACTTTTCACTTCAGCTAGGTCGTCTAACTAGTTCAAGTAGAACCATTCTACTTTGACTCTCGGATCATATCTCCAAGGTGAATCCCTTTCTACCTCCGAATGTGATATCATTAGATCGGATCAATTTCATTAGGATGAGTTGATGACTACGATTGATCATATAAGATAATAAATTTATCCATCTACATGCAAAACGACATAAATTTATCCATCAATATATTATCCATCTACATGCAAATTTATCAGAGCATATTATAGTTGTTCGACTTTGGAGTCGAGTCGAATCCAACTTGGTTCTTCTACGAGCCGACCTTATAAAATTTTGCCTCATCGGATTAGCACTAAATCTTGCAAAATTATGTCGAGGGTACTCTTAACAAATGTCCCTCCAAAGGTTGAGTCAATAACTAATTAGACAAGTCAGATTGAAAAGCTAATGTCCATAGAACGTACTTGGGGGCTCCTTTTTATAATGGTCACTTGGAGTCGTTATGTCTATTTATTATATAATTGGTGTAATAATGGATGGCATGAGATTTTGCTGATCATTGCCACCTACTGCCAAACTTGAGATTATGTAACCATCTCCACGTGGCGCTCATTGGGTATAAACAAATGACTTAATCAATCAATCGTTTCAAGTCTATGTTGCAAGAGGCAACTGGCAGTAAAATTTAAGCTGATTTGGTAGTTGGCCATGCATCGTAGTAACTCATTGACAAATCAATATGGCACATTTATCGCATGCCACATGCCCCTGACAAAGATTATGGTAGATTCATCACAATCTTTTGTGATGATCTAAATGACTATCATGCTGAACGGATCACACCATATGTCTTAGAGTGCTTGCAATGGCGCCACATGCCCCACTACTATTATTCAACTTCGAGAGCCAAACAAGTGGATGGGCATTAGAACGGTCATCCTCTAGCCCTATAAATAGTAGCCTTCACCACTATTACTCTCATTTTAGCCTTCAACTTGAACAAGTTGAATCTCGTGTTTTGATGATAAAATCAATTAATGGGTTATTGATCTAACAAGTGTGTTAAAGTTGATTGATGTAGGATTAACTATGACAGAGATAATTACAATCAAAGGTTTGGCCTAAGTCAAGTCCAAGCATCGAGTCGGAGTGAGGCGATGTAGTTGTACCATCACCACCCAAGAATCTGGGTAGCAAGTGATGATTGTACTATCGCCTAGGTTTTTAGGCGGTTAGGCGGTTGGACCGCCTGTGCCAATGGTTTAACCGCCCAGTGGTAACTTTCGATGGTTGTACCGCCCGTACTCAGTTTTTCTAGGTGTGTTTAAATTTTGGCTCTATTCTTCTGAGGCCAATTGGGGTCTATAAATACCCCAAGTTTTCTTATATTTTAAAATATAATTTTTGGATTATAAATTCTGTGAAAAATTATGTGCAAGATTTGTAAGAAAAGGAAATGGGGTAAGAGAGAGAGGAAAGTCTTGTAATACTTATAGATCTCCCTTATAAAATTATAAGGTTCATCCCTAGTAAACATTTTCTGAAAGCAAATGTGTTTAAACGAGCATGATTAATCTTGCAGTAAACATTTTGATTATACATGTTCTTATATGAAGCTTTCCTTTAGCATAGTCATAACTTAGCTTTGTTCAATAAGCTTATTGCTCACGCAATGCTTCTGATTTTCGATTTTTCTCTAAACGAAAAGTTTTCCTTAAATTATGATTTTACACTTGCACTAATTCACCCCCACCCCTCTTAGTGCCAATTGATCATAACAATTGGTATTAGAGCCAGGTCTTACTCATTAGACTAACACTCACTTGAGTTAAGGGCTTTGTTTTGTATGAATGAGGGATATTATATTTCACGTCATCCAATATTCTATGGGATATATTACATGTCTTGAAAAATCTGAATGCGTCTATTTTATTTTGATAGATTTTGATTTATGGTGCATTGTTGAAAAACATTTTCAAAAGTCATCCAATCCAATAAATTATTAGAATGATTATGAAAAATAAATATTTTCTTTAAATGCAAAAGTAATGAATGCTTTATTTTGTGCACCTAATAAAAATAAATTTTATCGGGTTTCTTGTTTGATTCAGCTGTCGGTATAAAATAATTTATAAAAATAAACTTCAAGAACATCTAATATGAAGGATTATGAACTGAGAATGACATATGATTCATTAAGTGAAACCTTAAGTGATGAGAACCTTGAACTTGAATTCTTTACAAAAGAACAAAGAAATTTAATGAATATGAATAAAAATGGACTTAAAATAAAGAAAAACTCTTGCTATGAATGCAAGAAGCCAAACCGCTCTAAAGGCGAAGAGCACAATCAAGAAGAAATAGAGAATCTTACGCTTATGACCATCGATAACGAGGTACGTGAGTCTTTAAATATATTTTTTAAAATTATTAAATATATTTCATGAATTGTTTGATGAATTTAGAAAAATTAGTAAATCTTATAAGTTGCTTAAGAATGAACAGGATTTGTTAGTTAGTAGACTTGAAGAAATGCATGATTCATTAGTATCACACAATCCTTGTTCTGAATATTAAATACTAGATAATGTTAAAAAAATATTATGCTAAATTTGAAATAGAGAATAAATCTCTTAATATGATCCTTGCTAATAAGGGTCATGCTAATAGAAGAAAGGGTATAGGCCTTGTTTGGTAACATTCAACAAAAGCTAATCATTTTTGTTCAAGGATCTACTTTAAATTTACCATCAAAATTTAAATGTAATTTTTGTAAAAAAATTAGGACATAAAGTCAATAAATATTTATTTAAAAATTATAGTCCTCACAAATTAGTTTGGGTTCCTAAGGGAACAACAAATAATAAAAAACTATTAGATAAGAAAGATAATTTTCTTCATATAGGACCCAATATAAGATGTGAACCTAAACCTAGACCCCCATACTATAAATTTGTCTCATAACAAGGCTAGGAGCACTAAATAATACTATAAATGGGTACCTCAACCTAAACCCCTCATACTATAAAGCATATGCTCAAGTCACATGACCTGAGATCTAATACTCTTTCAAGCTCACTAAGCCTAAGTAATAACAAGAAAAATTATTGGAAAGAAAACTTTTGGTAACGAATCTTTGGATAATTCATTGTTATAATTAATCTTGATTGCTATCAATAGTGCATGACTTTTTGCATAACTAGAGCATGCTAAAATTAGAACAAAGAAAGTTTAGTACAAATTATCTAATTCGAAATATATGAAAGAGAAATTTTGATGATGATTATACTTATATACTTGTATTGACTTGTAATATCTAAAAGAGTATATACATTGTCTTGAGATAAACTTGAATGAAATAATTAAATGCTGAATTTAAATTTAAAAAATTATATATATGAAATCATACCTTATTTTATAATGTGGTTGAAAAAATAAAAAGATTTGTGAGAAGGAAAATTTCTTGGTAATATATTAAACTCATTTAACAAACAAAAATCGTTGGATTTAAAATATACCAAAATATTTTCTTTGAAAATAGCTTATTGGAATAATCATAATGATTTTGTTTGAAAATATTTTACATGTATAGAAATTTCATATTGTAATGACCTTGATGATGTTATGTTAATGTTAGTATTGAAGAAGTAACTTGAAATATGATTCAATGGTTTAATATTAGAATTTGAGCATAGAAGAAAAAAAAAGGGAGAAAAAGATCATGCTTCATTTACTAATATTTTTGAAAATTAAAAATATTTTTAAAATGAGAATGAAATGAGCATCGTAACCCATTTCACTAAGTCTAAAGAATTAGATTCACTTAAAAAGAATAAATCATTAGAATGAATCAAAGTTCTTATTTGAAAGTGTTTTATTGTAAGGAATTTAATTATTTCTTTTGGAAATAATTCTTGAAGTTTCAATTTTGAAATATTTGAAAATATTTTACTTGGTTGAAAATATTTATTATGATTTTAATATTTTCTTTTATAAAATGAAACTTAGTTTTTCTTAAAATATTTTATTGTAATGAATTTGATGATTTATTTTGGAAATAATTTTTGGATTTTCAGTTTTGAAATATATAAAAATATTTTTCTTGGTTGAAAATATTTATTATGATTTTTATGTTTTCTTTTATAAATAAAACTTAGTTTTTGATAACAATGCATAAAGGCATTCTTGAAACAAATCACATGAAACAACTAAAAAGGAGTATATTTCTTGAAAACATCCTTATCCTATCAAGCCTTTAATAAGAGATAAAATGATACCTTTATTGTAATCTCTTAAACTACAAAATTTATTTGATGATTTAAACTTGAAAAGATTTTCATCCTACACATGATCTTGACTTCTCAATGTTTATAACTTGATATTTATATATGAATCAATATCTTTCTTATTTGATCTCTTAAGATTCCAATTTTATCATCTAAGAAGAGATTTATTAAATTAATGATCTTTTATCCTTAATGACATGATTCCTTGTACTCATTGTCATATTTAGAACATGAATGCAAAAGTAAAATTAAACCATCATATTTCTTTTTGACAACAACAAAGGGGCAGATAAAATTATGAATATGATTTGAAGAAAATTGATATATCTTATAGCATTGAATAGGAACAATTTGCTAAAAAGAAAATTTTAAATTTTAAAACACATACGAAAAGCCTAAGTTTGATTTACTATCATATTTTTCTTCGGATTTCTTAGACTTTATAAATTACACTTCTTATCAAAATTTGCATGTAAAATGCATGATTTGCTACATTGCTTGAAATTTGAATAAGATGAATTAAATTGCATGGGTAGCTCTTAATTTTTCTTGAATTTTCGAATATAAATGAAATTTAAATTGAGTATTTAAAATTGAGTTTATTGAGTATTTTATGATATGATGTTTTTCACTTTTCTTCCTTCTTTCTACCTTCTTGTTTACAAAAAGGGAAGAAAATTTATATGAAGATGATGATTTGCTATTTTATGAGTTTATTTGTTACATTTGCTTAAAATTTACATAAGATGATTTCTCTTGAATTTTAGAATTTACATCTATAAAATTGCGTATTTTTATGATATGATGCTTTTCACTTCTCTTCCTTGTTTCTACCTTCTTGTTTATAAAAAGGGAAGAAAATTTACATGAAGATGATGATTTGCTATTTTACGAGTTTATTTGTTACATTTGCTTGAAATTTACATAAGATGGTTTTAAATATATGAGTAGTTCTTAAGTTTTTCTAGATTTTTTGGATTTTTGAGATCATCTTTAAAATAATCATTTAAAAATTTATATGTATAAGATTGAGGTTGAGAGCTAGGAATGTTAAACCATCAGAATGCTTGAATTGCAACTCTTATTTGAAATGAAATGAATTAAATTGAATGGGTAGTTCTTAACTTTTGGATTTCGAAATTTACAAGATTAAGTTCTATTTTTATGATATGATGTTTTTCACTCCCCTCCCTTATTTCTTTTTTATTATTCAAAGAAAGAGAAGACAAATTTTCATAAGAAAATTATGATTTTATCCTATTTTATTAAGATGGAGCAATGCAAAATTTATTTTGTAAAAATATGAAAACTTTGGCATAGGATAACTTTATGTATCATGAAAATTGTTTGCTTGTTATTTCATCTCTTTTGATCCTGACAGAGGGGAGAAATAGTAAATTGA
Source organism: Ensete glaucum (assembly GCA_021527575.1). Classification (NCBI taxonomy): domain Eukaryota; kingdom Viridiplantae; phylum Streptophyta; class Magnoliopsida; order Zingiberales; family Musaceae; genus Ensete; species Ensete glaucum. The sequence continues at coordinate 34,041,256 of CM038555.1, forward strand.
TGATACAAAGAAATAGCATTCTCTTAAAGAAAATTTGCTTGAAAATTTTAGAGTGTGCATAAAATTCTCAGAATGATTCTTGAAAATTTAATGATTCATGATTTGTGGAAATTAATGTCACATCATGATGATTTTTGAAAGAAGCAAATTTTGCATGAAATTCTTAGAATATTCTTGATATTTGATTATTTATGATTGGTTGAAATAAATATCATGTATCATGTATGATTTGATAATTTTAGAATTCATGATATATAATTTTAAATTTTGATAAATGTATGATATGATACTTTACTTCGAAAGTTTTTGGTTATCTTGAATTTAAGTTTTTTCTTATTTGAATTAATGACATAAATTTAGGGGAGTAAGGTCTAACTCCCGTCATCAATTGATTGTCATTATAAAAAAGAAGGAGATTGTTGAATCTTAGATTTTAATGATGAAATCAATTGATGAGTTATTGATCTAACAAGTATATTAGAGTTGATTGATGCAGGATTAACTACGATATAAAGATAATTACAATCAGAGGTTTGGCCAAAATCAAGTCTAGGCATCGGGCCGGAGTGAGGATGATGCGGTTGGGAACTCGCATGGAGTGCGTTAGGAGCTTACCGAGAGTATCAGAAGCTTACCAGGATGGTGCAAGAGAGTTTACTAGAAGAAGACCAAGATTCGCTAGAAGATTGTTAGGGGTAGCTGAAAAGCTTATCGAGAGTTGGGAAGGTCTTCAAGTGGATTTGTTGGTCATGTTGATTGTAATTAAGTCATAGTTAACATCATTAAGGTTGAGTCCTATTTGAGTTAGATTTGGAAGGGATCCAAATTAACTCAAGTGAGGCTAACCGGGTCCACTATGGAGAGTGGATTGAGCTCAAGTTGAGCTTAGTTGGTTGACCTGAGAATTGGTCAACATGAGGTACAAGTTGGGATTGAAAAAGTAAGAGAATCAATTTTTCAAAAATCATGACTGTTGTACCACCATCACCCAGGAATCTGGGTAGCGATGGTTGTCTTGCTAGGCTCATGGTTGAACCGCCCGTATATTGTTTTCAGGGTAGCTTTCGACGATTGTACCACTCGTACCCGATTTTTCTAGGTGTATTTGAATTTTGGCTCCATTCTTCTGAAGCTAATTAGGGCCTATAATACTCCAAGTTTTCTTGCATTTAAGACAATAATTTTGGGTTAGAAATTTTGTGAAAAATTATGTGCAAGATTTATAAGAAAAGAAAAGGGATAAGGGAGAGAGAAAAGTCTTGTATTACTTGTAGATCTCCCTTGTAAGGTTATAAGGTTCATCTCCTAAGCCTAGTAAAAGGAGAGAGAAAGCTGTAAGGGTTTAATTTTTCACCTAAAGAAGGCTAATAGTGAATGCCGGTGGGCCTCACGGAAGAGGACTTAGGAGTGGACGTAGGCCAGGTTGAGGCCGAATCACTATTATTATGAGTGTGACTCAATTGCTTTCATTTTACTTTTGATTACTCTTAAACTCTTGATAATTAAATACGAGCTTCAATCTCTCCACTTATTCTAAATCGGCTTTTGATCGGTTTTTAAAATTTATAAAGAAGCTTCAGCTTTTTCTTCTTCACTTTCTGAAAGCAAAGGTTTTTAAATGAGCACGATTAATCTTGCACGAAAGCAAACGTTTTGATTATGCATGTCCTTATATGAAGCTTTCTTTTAGCATTATCATAACTTAGCTTTGTTCAATAAGCTTATTGCATACTAAACGCTTTTGATTTTCTGTTTTGCTCTAAACGAAAAGTTTTCTTTAGAATGTGATTCTACACTTGTATTAATTCACCACACCACCCTTCCCCACCTCCTCCCCTCCCCCACCCCACCCCTTCTCGTTAGTTAGAACACTCCTAGATAACCAACTTGAACTTTCTTCTCTAGTAGATTCAAGGTTCAAGATATTATACTTCTCCTCCTCTTTTAGGAACTCATAGCTAGAGAGGATTTTATCACCACCCTTGATGTTGATGACAACAAATTTATCCTTAGGCGAAGTCGAGTAGACTACTCCTGTTGATTACAGGTATCTTACAAGTCAATCACGTGAGTGATATTAGGATTGTAATGGTACTAAGAGAGGGAGTGAATGAGTGATATGATAAAAAGAATCAAATTTTAAAAGTTCGATTGATAAACTTAATACTGGAAGTGCATTTGACTAGAAGTGTAAGGCTGGTGAGTAAGTAAATCAATATATAATAGCAAAGCAAAGTCAAGAGAAAACAAATCAATTTATAGTGATTCAGTCTTTCCTATCTACGTCCACTCCTGATTCCTCTTTCCTCGAGGCCACTGACTTTTACTACCAATCTTATTTTGAATGAGCAAAGATCAACTACTCTTGTTACAATCCTTCTCCTTTTAATAGGTTTAGGAGAGAACCTTTACACCTCTTATTTTAATGGGCTCAAGAGAGAACATTGACACCTCTCTTTTATAAGAGACATTAATCCTCCTACAACATAGAAATATTTCTAAACTCCATAAGGAGGAAGAGACTTAAATACCACTCAAAGAGAGTTTACAACCCTTCAATCCTCAAGATTTCGTTCTCTTTTTTCTTCTTACATCAAGCATGAGTGGGGTATTTATAAACCCCTAAATACTTCAAAAATAGAGCTAAAAATTCAAATTTCTGAGATTTTGTGTCACTAGTAGTACTACCATTGAACAAAGCCTAGGAATCTGGGCTCTAGCAGTACCATTGTCGCTTGGGTGGTACCACCATCAGTAGGGGATGGGACCACCACCGAAATTCTCGGAAAAGCACTAATAGTGCTTTTCGGCTCTCAAGTGATACCATCACCTAGGCCAATCTTAAGTCATCAAATTGACCTTCCAACATGCCTAATTTGGTCTTGATTTAGGCCTAATGGCTTCTAGTTAAGTTGGCATGGTTTTGGCTCAATACGAGCTCAATTTGAGCCTAAATAACCTCGATCAAGACTTAACCACTCGATCATATATCTAGCATAAGCACGAGGTTTTTAGCATGTTGTCTAGCATTCCAGTATATTATCTTATTATCCGACACTTTATTTGAAACTCTGGCGCATCGTCTTTCCTTCGATGTATCGTCCGATCTATCAATATATGGACTTCCCACAATACCTGATCTTTTGACGCAATACTTGATCCTTTCTGCCCAATGCCTGAACTCATGACACGAAATCCATCCTTCGGCACATCGATCAATCCTCCGGCCCGACCTCCAATCTTTGACATAATACTTCTCTGGCCCAACATCTAATTCTCGTACTTCTCTGGTTCATGTCAAAATAATCATTGAACACTTCATATATATATCTAAAATGTCAAAGTAATTATTGAATAATTCTAACTATTTATAAACTAAAACATCATAATTTTTTCACATCATCAAACGCTACAGTCGACTTCTTCCCCTTTTGTTAAAAAATACACTTCTCTCCCTTTATTAGTAAAAGACATGAGGTGCTACTTATATCTCCCCCTTTGTCATCATAAAAAAGAAGAGAAGGATAATATGGTGCAACTTCTCTCTCTTCATATCAATGTTTCAATTGTAAAACAACTGTTATATCATAACAAGAAGGATTTTAATATTGAGGATATGTTCATGTTATGAGAGGTTAATTGATAATAGGGTATTAACAAAACTCCTTATATCTATATGTCATCTTAAAAATATGATGAACTTGAATTTAAAATAGAACTTATTCAATTGAATTAAAGTTGAGATAAATTCAATGTTGATTTTATCATTTCAAGCCCAAATATTATATCAAATTTCAAAATTTAAAAGAATAACTAATGATAATTAGGCATGAGTCATTATTAATAAAAAGTTATAAGTCTTTTGTTCAACACATAAGCTAAGCATAAGTCACTACTTCTTTCATTTTTATCATCAACACAAATACGAGTTACTTCTCCTTTTCAAAATAGAGTATACAAGTCATGAATATAAGAGTCATAAATATTGAGAAGTTAAGTGAAAGATCATGATTCGTTAAGATAAATCTTCTTTTTAGTAAATAGCAACAAGAATCATAAGAGAATAAATAGTAAAAGTTCTTGATTCATATAAAATAAATCTCAAGACAAAAATATCGAGAAGTCAAATGAAAGATCATGATTTATTTGGATAAATCTTTTTCTAAGTTATTAGTAAAAAAGAAAGAATTATAAGAGAACAAATACAAAATAAATCTCAAATTATGAATATCGAGAAGTTAAATGAAAAATCATAATTCATTTAGATAAATCTCAAATAAGTCCACTCTTGATTCATTTTCTCTCGAGGCCATCGACTTTCACTATAGATCTTCTTTCCAACAGGTGAAGATCAACTATCCTTATTACAACTCTTCTCCTTTACTAGGCTTAGGAGAGAACATTTATACTAACTCTTCTCCTTTTAAGAGGATTAGGAGAGAATATTTACACCTCTTTTATAAGAGAACTGAACCCTCCCACAACTTAGAAACACTTTTAAACTCAAGAAGGAAGAAGAGACTCAACCTATGCTTAAATGGAGTTTACAACACTTTTATCTCCAATAATTCTTGATCCAACAAGCAAGCAGAAGTGAGATATTTATAGAGCCGAAAAGGCTTCAATAGTAGAGCCAAAAATTCAAATCACCAAGATTTTGAGATACTGGCAATACTAACGCCAGCATTGGGCGGTACTACCACTGAATAGAGCTTGGGAATCTAGGCTCTGGTGGTACCACCATCGACAGATGGTGGTACCACCATTGACAGATGGTGATACCATTATCAAAACTCCCGAAAAAGCACAAATAGTGCTTTACGGCTCTCAGGCAGCACCACTACCTAGATCAACTTTAGATCACCGAATTGGCCTTTCAATAGGCCTAATTTGGCCCTAGTTCAAGCCTAATGGGCTTCTAATCAAGTTGGTATGGGTTCGACCCAATACCAATTCCATTTGACCCCAAACAAGCTTGATCAAGATATAACTACTCAATCATATATCAAGCATAATTAAAAAACTTTCAGCTTGTTATCCAGTATTCTGGCAAGTCATCTGATCATCCAATACTTCATTCGAACCTCCAATGCATCATCATCTTCTTCGACATATCGACTGATCTATCAGTATGTTGACTTCTTACATCATCCGATTTTTTGGTGCAATATCCATCTTTTCGGCCCGATGCCCAAACTCACGGCACAAAGTCAATCTTTCGACATGTTGACCAATCATCTAACTTGTTGTATAATTACTGACATGAACCTCCTCTAGCCCAACGTCTGATTCTTCTACTTCGACAATTTGCCCTGTGATGGTTCGTGTCTATGATTGAAGTGTTTCCTATATCATTTATCTTAAAGCATATTAGTTTATAAATTTATTAACTAATTTCATCATCAAAATCTAGGATTCAATAGCGCAGACCTTTGCATTAAAGGCCTTAGTGTTTGATCTTTTGTAAAGTAAGTTTTGGAGGTGTGCTCGAGCTCTGATCTCATCAATTAAAGTCGTCCATGCTTGCTTAGAGCCCAATCTCTGAATTCTCCTTGGAGAAATGTTGGGTTTGGATGATCGGTAGCATCATTTTGGTTAGGAGTACTGTTCTCATCCCATAGGCTAGGCAAAGGCGATTCTCCCATAAGGACCTTGGGGGTTTTAGAATCCTAGGAAATTCATCCACCCAAGTGCCCTTTACTCCCATGACTCTTTTTCATAAGCCTTTGAGGATTGCATGATTGGTGACCTTAGCTTGACCATTAGCCCGTGGATGGGTCATCGAACTGACTTTCAGTTGGATCCCAAAAGCTTTGGATAATTCTTTGAACTTGACATTATTAAACTATGTCCTATTGTTTATAATAATTTAGTTGCATCTACTTGAAGTCATCGATTGCCTTTCCATTCTCATTCCTTATATAAATGTTATGTGTGAATCCTTGAACTACATGATATGTATTATGGGTGGCATGCATAAAATGCTACTCATGCTAGGCACCACCCTGAGGCTGAGTAGATGGAATCATCGACACTTGTTATAATCACAATCATCGATTAAGAAATTATTGTTGATGTCACTACTTTCTCTATGGAGAGAATAGAGTGTTAACTATGATGGAGGTGTTTCATCATCGGACTAAAAATTTTGATCAAAGATTCTTTCTAAGAAATCAACCAATGCTACTATCTTCCTCCTTCCTTGAACGAATGATCGTAATTGTTGGGTGTCATGACCTTGACTAGTCTAACTCAAGGTTGTCTGACTTCTTCAACACATTTTGACTAAGAGGGATCTTTCTCTAGCTGGGGGATGTTCATCTTCTTTTATCACCTTAGTGATTAGACAAAAAGGATATGCAGAGTTTCTTGCCTCAACAACTAAAAGATTCTCTTGGTTCTTTGCTAGACCCATTATAGCATTGAATGAGAATCTTCATTGTAGAATTGGAGGTTGAAGGGATTGATCTCTTGTTCGTCTACCTCCTTATCAATTATAGGTACACCACAACCTTCGATGCATATTGTAGTACACATACAAGCTTCTCCAACTATCTATATGAATTTCTATTATTGATATTATAGAAAATTATGAATATTGACTAATTATGTTCATAAATACTTGATGGTTGTTTATGAAAGTATATGGACTACATCTTAGATTGGGAGTAAACCATCCAAATTGTAGCTGTCACTAGGTTATGAAAAGATATAAATCATATTTTATTAGCATAATAAATCATTAATGGTAATTTCAAATTATAATCAAAGATGAGCATGTAACTTTTCCTTAATAGGATCCATACTATAACGATATGATAGAGCTACATAATTGGAGAATAAGTTGATACTTTCTCAAAATAGTCGATCCTCCAATATAGCTTCGGCTACGTCATCATATTCTACGAGTCAATAAATAACATAGTGCATATAACAGATCTGATTGAGTCCTAAGACCATACCAATAATGAATAACATGATTTTTGTAATATGCCATGAGATAAATGACTTCACCAATATTGTAACTTGGAAATATTAATTATTTATATTATAAATGACTATGAATTTGAATATACTTGCATTATGAACACCTTGGTCCAAGTGGGCTTGGGGGCTACATTGGATGATTCACTTTCATTTATCAAACACCACTTTCTTCACCTCCTTCCTACTTATAAGCAATATATGTTTAAGGTAGAGCAATTAGGGACACTTCTTCATATTGGTCTTATGGAGGACAGAATAGAGTTGTTTGATTCATATTATCATTTCAGTGACAAAATTCAAAAATCTTGATACTAGAATTGTCTTCTCCACTTGATAATACCATGTCTCATTTGTTGGATGGACTATAATGTGATGAAATTTGCTATGAATTTAATGATGTCAGGTCAAAGTATATCTCAATTTGTACACTTTTGCATCGAGTGCACCGAATTCTGGTTATAGATAAGCTTTGTTATGGACTATGCCCCTACCACACTTTTTGACTAAAACTAACTCACCAATATCTTTCATCATTAAGTCTATGGGATGACCACAAATAGTCCAAAACATGCTTCCTCTTTGCTCCATCATTTGTAATTCAACCTTCTTAAAATTTGTTCAATTATCGATCATAGTTTGTATGATGTACCATGGCCCGATCTCCTATACCATAGTGCCCATCAGGTTCTTTATGTAGTTTGTATTTTGAGTTTTATTTGAAGCATGCTTGGTCCTGTGAAAGACCACCCTTCCATTGCAATACACTACACGAGAGAGCTAATAATGCTCATTCTAATTGGTCCGATCCAATTATCACACTAAGTGTCACCCTATACAAATCACATTGCCTCCTGAACGATCTAATCCATCTTTTGAGTTATGCCACATCCTCCTCTAGATAGATGTCATGTATCTCCTTCATCATAGGAGGTTGGATGCATATGCTAATCTTTTGAATCGATAATCATGCTATGTTAATATAGACCTTCAGTTGTATATGTTGGAATCTATAGATTAAATCACTTTGTAGACTTTGTCAATATTTAAGTTCTTTTTGTTTATGTATGCATCGTCAATTCTTATTTGTTTATTTTGTTGGTTTGCGTGAATAAACTTATGGATCAATATCAATAACTTTAGATGTTGATCTCCTACCAAGGCTGCTAACAAAACCTCATATGGTACTCGACCTTAGGCGGCCAATCCTACTCGATTGAGGAGAGCCAATTGATTGTCTTATGTTGGCACTCCTCCCTAATCCCTATGGTGCAATCCCACTACCACCATCATGCTCTCATTTTGAACCTATCCATGGATGTCTCATGGCATCATATTTGTATTGATATTTTAATAATACATAGGTAATAGGTATAAGGTTAGTTGAGGTAAATCCTCCTATTTTCACCTATATAAATTGATGATATATCAATGAATCGATTGAGCATTTTTATTACTTATTTCTATTTCTAACCATTATCGTTCAAACTTCTTCATAGTTTATTGGAATGATGAATAAGTTCAATTCCAACATCGTCATGTCAAGCTTAATCATTACATCATCACATTATTCGTATTTATTTAATTCGCTTATAATTCTGGATGCAACACGACAGGAAACTAGGAATGCATGTGTATAGGTATCACAGCGATGAATGAATCATGCTCTAAGCATAGCTACACATCCCGTACTGGCAGAAGCTACCCTTCTTGCACCTCTTGTTGCAGCCACCGCAGTTTTTGGGATCATACATCACGTTGACGCAGCTGCCACCGCAGCACGCTTGGCCGAACCGGCACTTCTTCCCGCACTGCCCACAATTCTGGTTGTCGATCATCACGTTCACGCACTGTTTCCTGCAGCAGTGGGGGCTGGAGCTGCCGCGGGCGCGACAAACTATGGGGAACCTGTCGCAGGTCATCGAGCCTCTCGGATTATGCTGCCTGAGCAAGGAGTAGATCCCCCGGGACAATGAAGACGGTGCTGCTGCTGCTGTCGAGCGCTCGTCCGATTCCACAGAGGAAACGGGAGGGCAAGAGATGTGGTGAAGGCCATGGCGCATGCCACGACGAAGAAGAACCTCATTGTCATTCTTACGTGGTGTAAGAGAAGAGGTTTAAGGAGAAGGCTGGTTGAGGTTTGAGTGTAGACGACGATACAATGCATGATGGGTATTTATAAATGGACGTGGGAGAGACCAACGAGTTGAAAGGTTGATCAATTGTGTAACATTATTCATGGCTATATATTTCATTATATATTTCCAAACACCAATTAATCGAGTCACTAAACAATCATGTTTCTCATATTGTTCAAATGCCTGTCCAGTCGATTTGATTCACAGTATTAAACCACGATTTGCACACGGCCGTGAAGATTCCAAATAATGAGCGTGCCCGCCGCCGCTCACTCGGCCACCTAGGCTGAGAGAAAAGTCCACGCTGGATGCGGCAGTTTGGCGTCAAGAAGCCAAGTTGGCGAGTTGTTGACTATTTGTGGCCCATGGACAAGTGAATTCCTAATAACGTCGACCTAAAGGCGTGCACCATTCAATACATCGGTGTTTCCAAGTCAAAGACCAGGTCAAGAATTATACGGAATTCTTGATTCCGATTGGGACGGATACATTAGGCCAATGACAAACTAGTATACTTGTCACCTTTTGAATAGCCGAGTGTGTGTTACGGGGGTGTTCAATGCTGTGGATAGCAGTGCGAGAGGAAGTGTAAGTGCAAACATTAATAGAGAAAGAGTTATTGATGAGGATATCTTACTTCTACTATATCGCCTATTGTCCTTGATGAGATATGAACTGTGTATCAATGGCCATGACATTGTGGTTAGTTCAAAGCTGTTCTTTGGTATAATATGTGATTAGGAAGAATCGAAGAAGCCGAACTGTCTTACACTACATAAATAGAGAGAGATACCATCTACGTCGACTTTTCAGATAAATGCAGCTTTACACAGGGACAAAAGCCAACGTCCTCAAGAATAGAGAAACTAAGTAATACATTATAAACTTTGTTTTAGTGCGTTTTGCATGCATTGCATATGGAAAACTTGTGTCTTAGGTCTTGCCAACTTGCTGCCACCGAATAATTTGTGTATCAAGTTCACAACCGTTTCCTTCCTTCGTCAGCTTCTACGGTGCAAGAAGCTCGCTACTTTCCACCTATATATATTTGTAATATAGTCATTTTGGTAGGTAGAGATGATGATGATTTTCACGATCTTGAGAATTTCTCGTAAAATATAAAGAGAATATGTACACCCATAGTCAATCCATCAATTCGATAATGATGACATATCAATTAAAACAATATAATAGAATCTACCTGACTAGTTTTTTTCTCATTAAAAACACTAAGGGTAATTTTGTCAGGTAGGTTCTTTGATGTTGAATTCTCAAATATCTTATGATTTCTTTTTATTCATAGTAATCATATGTTAATACAACTATTCTACAAGTCTTATTGGATGTCCTCGTAGCCCAGGATTTACAATAAACATTTAAACTAAGATCAAGATGACTAAACCTTTTCGACTCTTAAGAGACTTTTCACTTCAGCTAGGTCTAACTAGTTCAAGTAGAACCATTCTACTTTGACTCTCGGATCATATCTCCAAGGTGAATCCCTTTCTACCTCTGAATGTGATATCATTAGATCGGATCAATTTCATTAGGATGAGTTGATGACTACGATTGATCATATAAGATAATAAATTTATCCATCTATTCTTTTAGGGATAGATAGCATGCAACACAACACACCATGTGATATGAACGACAAGAAAAGAATTTGAAAAGTAGTAAAACTTTTCCTCATTTCCAATGTTAAAAGGAATTAAAAACCAGTGCGAATCTTGTTGAAACCCAACGTGCTATCATATATAGTAAAAACAAATTATAAAATTATATGTGTGGGTTGCGATTTTATAGTCATTTACCAAAATATCTTCAATATTTGAGTTAGTGTCATAAATTTTCATAAAGCAAGTGTTGGTAGTATTATAAGATAATATTAAAAGGCTATCAACTGTATTAGCTACTTTAGAGGGTTATAAATATAATTTTATATGCTTTAAGAATAATTTCTATCCAAAATTCCATTTAAATTCAAAGAATTATTTAAAACCCTAAAAGATAATAAATAATCTGAGTTACCTCAGCAGTAGTAATTGTCCATCATTTGTATTCTCTTTTAAATGAATACTAGTATATATGGCTTAACATTTAAGTTCTATAAAGGTTATTAGAAGCATATTATGGTTGTCCATCATGGGAGTCGAGTTAAATCCAACTTTGTTGTTCTACAAGCCGACATTATAAAATTTTGTTTTATGAGATTAGTATTGAATCTGGCAAAATTACATCTAGGGCACTCTTAACAAATTTCCTCCAAAGATCAAGTCAATAGCTAATGTCCCTAGAACATAATTGGGGCTCCTTTTATAGTGGTCACTTAGAGTCGTTAGTCTCGTTTATTGCATAATTGGTGTGTAATAATGTAGGATATGAGATTTTACCGAACTCAAGATTAGGTAATTATCTCCACATGGCACTCTTCGGGGATGAACAAATGGCTTCATCAATCAATTATTTTGTGTCTAAGTTGTAGAAGGTTACTAGCAAGAAAATTTGAGCAAATCTGACATGATTGAACAATTGGGCATGCACCATACCCACTCATTGACAAATCAACATGGTGCGTTTATTGCATGCCATGTGCCCCTAATGAAGATTGTCCTATAGCAGATTCAAGTTTTGAGATATCATCGTTCTCTCGGACTTATAAATCATTGATTTCGTGACTATCCTTGATGTTGGTGACAGCATATATATCCTCGAATAAAGTCATGTCGACCGCGCTAACATAGGCTACCCCCTAGGGGTTAAATGCATCATGCGGTGTGGCTTTGCCCTTGATGGCGGAGTCCTTCGATTCAAACTCTTTGGTGTCAATCTCAGACTTAGAGATTCTTTGAGAGATTACCACATTCTTGCCAAGTTTGAGCTAGTGCCTGCTCATTTGGGTAACTGACCTATGCATCACATCACATGCTTGGCACAAACACATATACACTGGAGGCAGGACTAAGGTTTCCCCTCCACTCATTCTTTTGTGGAGGCTTTCAACATTTGGAAGTTCTCACATGCCTTGATGGTGCATTGCTCTTGGCACTTTCTTGCGGCATTTGTTGGTGATTACACAAGGATACATATCACCCATCGATGCTCCTATTAGCCTACAGTAATCTATGCTTTAGAGGGTTGGCTTACTTTCTCTTAGCGCAACTTGATTGTTGGGTTATTAGAGCTTCCACCACTTGCAGGTTAGAAGAAGAGGTATTTTTTTTATTTTTACTCGAGGATGGGTGGCTGATCAACTTGAGTTGGTCTATCTATAATTTTTCCAACATCACCCTGAGGATGCATGGGTCAGAAAAGGGGCAATTTTGCTGACTATCTCTGACCCTATTCGAGTCCATCGCTATCCTCCAGATGACTTAACAATGACCCGTTAATGTAGGATTAGCCTAGCTCCTCGAGGTAAGTAATTGGTGGTTTAGTTTTTTAGTTGTTGGTCAGACTATCAGACCCTCTCCTTTCTTTTGTAGATATGGCTATTCAAGATAGGACTCTTATAGCATCAATCTAGCAAGTCATCCACCTAGGTAAAACTTCATAGGTGTGTATCAAAAAAGTGGTCGACAAGGAGCACTATCGATCAGTGATTGAGGGCATGGGCCGTCGGGCCCTCAAGCAAGGTAGAAGTGCCCACCACAATCATCATCGTCATTGCTGAGCTAGAGGAATATATAAGTGTGTGACACGACATATTAGGAGACCGATATAAACAAACAAAACCCTTTCTATAATAATGTTAAGTCGGTGAATATGAGGCAATAAGATTGACCCACGTGGCCTTCAATCATTATAGGAAGAAATTGAATCACGACATAGGTTGAGTTGGTTGAGTACTCAAACTCACCTATCTACGTGATCGAGATCTTTCTTATGACATAGAGATGATGACACGAGGACATGGTATGCTTGGTCGAGTTATTTGAGACTCACCTATCTACGTGATCGAGAACTTGCCTATAACATAGAGATGTCACCGATGACCTGAGGACATGGTATGCTTGGTCGAGTCACTCGAGAGCATATCATCGAATCAAACTCATTTTTTAATAACGGTGATAATTTAACTAAACTTGATAGTTTGTTGAGCAGTCGAGACCATGATGATTCAGAGGCCGAACATGATGAGAATTATAAGGAGTTGAGATTGGCAAGAGTTGCCTACCTTTTTAGGTTTGGTGCAATTGGTTAAGTAACTCGAGGTTGCATTAAGATGTCGATTGGATCTCAATCCCCACTAGAAGTATGTCGGAGACTTTTATTTCACGTGCCAAGGGTGTCGAGTGATTTGTTAGGAAAATAGTGGGAGTACACTAAGATAGAACTCTATATCTTAATTAGTTTTTTTTAATTTGTATGTTATTCTATTTTGCTATATCTTATTTATCATAAACATGTCGCTTCCAAACCCCCTGCGTGATATACTTGATGCTAACCACCTCACTGGCCCAAACTATACAGATTGGCTCCGTAATTTGAGAATTATTCTTGTGGTGGAGAAAATCGTATATGTTCATGATACAATTGTGCCCACGCAGGAGAAAGGGACAAGCAAGGATGAGATTGCTTGGTATGTGAAGTTCATGATTCATATAAAATAAATCTCAAGTCAAAAATATAAAGAAGTCAAATGAAAGATCATGATTTATTTGGATAAATCGTTTTCTAAGTTATTAGTAAAAAATAAAGAATTATAAGAGAACGAATGCAAAATAAATCTCAAATTATGAATATCGAGAAGTTAAATAAAAAATCATAATTCAGTTAGATAAATCTCATTCTTAGTCATTACCAGAAAGAAAGAATCATAGGAGAATAAATACAAAATTAATCTCAAATCTTTGATATTTTGAATTCAAGAGAAATATCATAATTTGTTTGAAAAAATCTCCTCTTTAGTTAAATGAAAGAATCATAGACAAATAGTAAAAGTTTTTTTATTCATGCATTTAAACAAATAATTTTTAATAAAGAGTGAGTTTAAATATCTTTTGATATATCTCCAATAATCAGCTCCTTAGGATGTGCTTCTACATAATTTCATTCCTTTGATAAGGTTTCTTTGGAAGTAGATGTATCCAAGTTACTTTGGAGAGGAGAATTCTTATTCAAATTCAAATTATCAAATACATAATAATCATTAAAATTATTTTTTTACCTTCGATAAATTCATTGAAAACAATATGGATAGATTCCAAATCAGTAAGCAATAATAAAGCAAGAGAAGGATACAAACCAATTTATAGTGATTCGATTATCCTGACCTACGTCTACTCTTGTTCCTTTTCTCTCGAGGCCATCGGCTTTGACTATAGATCTTCTTTCCAATAAGCGAAGATCAACTACCCTTATTACAACACTTCTCCTTTTACTAGTCTTAGGAGAGAACATTTATACTAACTCTTCTCCTTTTAAGAGGATTAGGAGAGAATATTTACATCTCTCTTTTATAAGAGAACTCAACCCTCCCATAACTTAGAAACACTTTTAAACTCAAGAAGGAAGAAGAGACTCAACCTATGCTTAAATGGAGTTTACAACACTTTTATATCTAGTAATTCTTGATCCATAAAGAAAGCATGAGTGGGATATTTATAGACCCAAAAAGGCTTCAATAATAGTGCCAAAAATTCAAATCCCCAAGATTTTGAGATACTGGCAATACTAACGCCAGCACTGGGTGGTACTACCATCGGCAGAGGGCGATACCATTATCAAAACTCTTGAAAAAGCACAAACAATGCTTTATGACTCTCAGGCGACACCACTACCTAGATTAACTTTAGGTCACCGAATTGGTCTTTCAATAGTTCTAATTTGGCTCTGGTTCAAGCCTAATGGGCTTATAATCAAGTTGGCATGGGTTCGACCCAATACCAACTCCATTTGACCCCAAACAAGCTTGATTAAGATATAACTACTCAATCACATATCAAGCATAATTAAAAAACTTTCAGCTTATTATCCTGTATTTTGGTAAGTCATCGATCGGTGACACTTCGTCGAACCTCGATGCATCATCTTCTTTGACATATCGGTGATCTATCGATGTTGACTTCCCACAAAATTCGATTGTTTAGTGCAATACCCATCTTTTCGGTCTGATGCCCAAACTCATGCCACAAAGCCAATCTTTCAATATATTGACCAATCATCTAACTTGATGTATGATCACTGACATAAAACTCCTCTAGCCCAACGTCTGATTCTCCTGCTTTGATAATTTACCCTGTGATAGTTCGTGTCCGTGATTGAAGTATTTCCTGCATCATTTATTTTAAAGCATATTAGTCCATAAATTTATTAATTAATTTTATTATCAAAATCTAGGGTTCAATAGGGCGGACCCTTGCATTGAAGGTCTTAGTGTTTGATCTTTTGTAAACTAAGTTTTGGAGGTGTGCTCGTCCTTTGACCTCATCAATTAAAGTCCATGCTTGCCTAGAGCCCAATCTCTGAATTCTCCATGGAGAAATGTTGGGTTTGGATAATCGATAGCACCATTTTGGTTGGGAGTACTGTTCTCATCCCATAGGCTAGGCAAAAGGGCGATTCTCCCATAGGGACCTTGTGGGTTTAATGATAGCTCCACAGAATCCTAGGAAATTCATCCACCCAAGTGCCCTTTACTCCCATGACTCTTTTTCATAAGCCTTTGAGGATTGCATGATTGGTGACCTTAGCTTGACCATTAGCCTGTGGATGGGTCATCGAACTGACTTTCAGTTGGATCCCAAAAGCTTTGGATAATTCTTTGAACTTGGCATTATTAAACTATGTCCTATTGTTTGTAATAATTTAGTTGCATCTACTTGAAGTCATCGATTGCCTTTCCATGCCCATTCCTTATATAAATGTTATGTGTGAATCCTTGAACTACATGATATATGTTATGGGTGGCATGCATATAGTGATGCTCATACTAGGCACCACCCTGAGGCTGAGTAGATGGAATCATCGATACTTGTTATCATCACAATCATCGATTAAGGCATTATTGTTGATGTCACTACTTCCTCTATGGAGAGAATAGAGTGTTAACTATGATAGAGGTGTTTCATCATCGGACTAAAAATTTTGCTCAAAGATTCTTTCTAAGGAATCAGCCAATGCTATTATCTTCCTCCTTCCCTTGGGTCATTGGACGAATGATTGTAATTGTTGGGTGTCATGACTTTGACTAGTCTAACTCAAGGTTGTCTGACTTCTTCAACACATTTTGACTAAGAGGGATCTTTCTCTAGTTGGGGGATGTTCATCTTCTTTTATCACGTGATAAGACAAAAAGGATATGCAGAGTTTCTTGCCTCAACAACTAAAAGATTCTCTTGGTTCTTTACTAGACCCATTCTAGCATCGAATGAGAATCTTCATTGTAGAATTGGAGGTTGAAGGGATTGATCTCTTATTCGTCTACCTTCTTATCAATTATAGGTACACCACAACCTTCAATACAGATTATAGTACACATACAAGCTTCTCCAACTATCTATATGAATTTCTATCATTGATATTATAGAAAATTAAGATGAATATTGACCAATTATGTTCATAGATACTTGGTGGTTGTTTATGAAAGTATATGGACTACAACATTTCTTAGATTGGGAGTAAACCATCCAAATTGTAGTCACTCGGTTATGAAAAGATATAAATCATATTTTATTAGCATAATAAATCATTAACGGTAATTTCAAAATATAATCAAAGATGAGCATGTAACTTTACCTCAATAGGATCCATACTATAACGACATGATATAGCTACATAATTGGAGAATAAGTTGATACTTTCTCAAAATAGTCGATTCTACGAGTCAATAAATAACATAGTGAATATAACAGATCTGATTGAGTCCTAAGACTATACCAATAATGAATAACATGATTTTTGTAATATGAACACCTTGGTCCAAATGGGTTTGGGTGCTACATTCAATGATTCAGTTTCATTTAGCAAACACCACTTTCTTCACCTCCTTCCTACGTATAAGCAATATATGTTGGGTTCTTTTAACATATCATATATGGATCAATCAATTGTTTTATAGAATCAAAACCGAATTTTTGGTTCAAAACAATCTTTATAGATCCAAAATAATGGTTTTTAAGAATGTTTCCATAAAAACTTATTAATTCCATTATAATATGCATGAAATCCTACAACAATTAAGAAACATATTAATACAAAAGCGTACCTGATGAATCCATTAGAGTATTTTCTGAATTGATTGGTGATTTGGTCTTCCAATTGCAGTACCCACACTTATCTCGTCATTAAGTTAGAAATATGACTGATGGTATCCACACAATTAATTTTCATAATAATAATTATGTCCCTTAGCCAAATAATTTTACTTTAATTATATTACTTTAATTTTAGCTAATAAAAAATAATGGCTTGACATATTTAATTATACATGTGTGACCCTTAAAATTCTAACAATCTCCCACTGAGTCACATATGTATCCTTATAAATATGCTATATTTTATGAGCTCAAAAATATTACCATTGTTAAACAGGACATACAAAATAATCTCGTCCATTTATTATCTTGCATAGACTTATACTCTTAATTCATTGCTTCAATCTACTTATCTGAATTAGAATCCTCCATGCCTTGACGTAAGTTGATTGGATCATCTTCCATTATACCACTACTTTCTTTATGTTCCTGGAGAAATATCATATAATCATCCAAAATGGCACTCCTCCTTTCCCTAGTGGATCGTCAAAGTCTTTGGCTCTTGCATGATTCTTGAGGGTGTTGAGTTTGTTCCTCATGAATAATTTCTTCATACTATATGGGAGTTGAAATGACTATATCCTTTTGAGGTACATATTTTGCTATATTAGTGGCAACTATATGAATCAGATCAGACTGAACCAATTCTTCCTCAAAAATAAAGTCTTTAATCTTATTTCTCCCCCCAAACTCAATATTCTCAAAGAATGTAGCAATACCCGTCTCAAAAATATTTCTTGATTTGGGATCATAAAATTTATACCCCTTAGATCGCTCACAATAACCAATAAAGTAATTGCTCATTGTTCGGGGTTCCAATTTATTTTCATTAGGCCTGTAAGGCCTTGCCTCAGCTGGACAACCCCATACATAAAAGTGTCTTAAACTAGGCTTTCTCCTAGTCCAAAGTTCATAAGGAGTTTTTGCAGTTACTTTAGTTGGTACTCTATTAAGAATGTAAGCTGCAGTTTTTATTGCTTCTCCCCAGAATGACTCTGGCAAAGTAGATTGAGAAATCATACTTCTTACCATGTCCTTAAGTGTGTGGTTTCGTCTTTCAGCTACACCATTCATGCTAGGTGACCCAGGCATTATATATTGAGGGACAATTCCACACTTCTCTAGGTATAAAGCAAATGGTCCTGGACATTGTTCACCTGAACCGTCATTTCTACCGTAATATTCCCCTCCACGGTCAGATCTGACGCTTTTATCCTTTTGTTGAGTTGATTTTCAACTTCAGCTTTAAATGTTTTGAACACATCCAAAGATTGAGATTTTTCATGTATTAGATACATGTATCTATATCTAGAGTAATCATCTATGAATGATATGAAGCATTGTTGACCATTCCATGAAGGTGTAGGAAATGGTCCACAAATATCTGTATGTATCAATTCTAAGATGTCTGTAGCTCTATATGCATCTGATCTCTTAGGTTTGGTTTGTTTACCTTTAATGCATTCAACACAAACATCTAGACCTGATAAGTCAATGGGATCAAGAATCCCATCTGACACAAGTCTTTCAACTCTATTTCTAGAGATATGACCTAAACGTTTATGCCATAATATACCAGAATTTTTAATTTTACATTTACTACCTCGCAATTCCGCATTCAAGGTTTTATGATAGGATGCTATAGTATCAAGTAAATATAGATTATCATAAGTTATAAGTGAACCAGTTCCAATCATATTTGAATTTAAAGACAAAGTAAACTTATTGTTTCCAAATGAATAAGAATAACCAGATTTGTCCAAATAAGAAACAGAATTAAGTTCCGTCTAAATGAGTACAATAAAAGTGTCTTTTAAATCCAAATAGTATCCGACATAATAACAATCTAAATATGCCTATAGCGCCACATCTACCGATCTTCTGTCCCCCACATAAATGCATCTCTCAGCATTATTGGGCCTTCGGTAGATCACGCAACCCTGCTTTGAAACACTGATATTAGTAGTTACACCGAAGTCTAACCACCAAGTGTTTCTAGGTGATGAAGTTAAATTGGCTTCAGAACAAACCAAAGTAAGGAACGTACCTTTTTTAGCACGCCAAGCGTAATATTTGGCATAGTCCTTCTTCAAATGCCCAGATTTTTTGCAAAAGAAATAAGTATTATCCTTGTTTTGTTTCTTCTGTACTGGACTCTTATCAGCCTCATTCTTTCTAGATTTATATTTTATTTTCTTGCCCTTATCCTTAGAGATGTTGACCAAGTTTGCACTTTCAATCTTTTCTTGCTTTAATCTTTCTTCTTCTTGCACACAATATGAAATGAGTTCATTAAGAGACCATTTGTTCCTTTGGCAGTTATAACTGACCTTAAACTGATTGAATTGTGCAGGGAGAGATATCAGAACCAAATGGACAAGTAAGTCCTCTGAAAGGCTAAGCTTTAATGCTTTAAGCTTAGAAGCAAGATTAGACATTTTCATAATATATTCCCTTATATTTCATTTGCCATTGTATCTCATGGTAAATAAGCTTTGAAGTAGAGTGCTTGTTTCTGCCTTATCGTTTTTAAGAAAATGCTTTTCCATTTCGGTAAGAAAATCTTTGGTCTTGGTAATCCCTTCGGATATTGCACCCCTAAAGGCTTCTAGAATGCCATGCTTAATGATCATAAGACTCATGCGATTAGACTGTCCCACTTCTCATATAGTCTCCTTTCATCATGAGTACTATTTTCTATAAGAGAAGCGGGTTGGTTTTCTCTTAGTGCAAGGTCCAGATCCATACAGCCCAAAACGATCGTAATGTTTTCTTTCCAATCCTTAAAGTTAATTCCATTTAGAACTGGTACAGAACTGAGGTTAGCATATATTATTGTAATAGAACCTAAATAAGAGAACAATAGACAACTAGAAATTATGCTCATATTTATTACCATAAACTTAAGTAAATTCAAATAATGATATAACTCATCTCAAAATACCAAGTGCAACATTAATATCTTGTCTTTGGAGTTCAATATTAATTGCTAGTGGTAGTCTTGTTGTAATGATCAAACATCGATAATAAGGCATGTCAAATGAGAAACCTATCTTTGGATTGATTTATCATTTACATGTATAACTTTATAATTATCATGTGTTTACCATGTATGTATATAATCCTACCTCATTAACCTTCCTTTGGGCGGATAATTACAACATGGATGTAAATACACACTACATTTAATATTTTCATGAGAAATGTTATATATGAGAGGTCACTTTGGCGACTTCATATATTAAATTACTCAATCTAATATTAAACAATCACTAATTGAATTTGGACCATATTAGTCAAATTGGCTTGATCTTAATTTGTTGACTAAAAATATTTAAAGCATGTAAATCATTCAATTTATGTCAACAAACAACTTTATAGAACCAATATTATGTTTAAACTAACATAATATTGTAAAATATTATTAAACCAACATAATATTACAATAATATCTAATTAATTAAATTCATATTAATTAGATAAAATCCAAAAAAAAGAATTTGAGAAATTTATACCTTGAAGTGCAAAAATGAATTTACATATTTTGAAAAGGAAAAGACACGAAGCAGAAAAGATAATCCAAAATTAAACTGATATTACATCAGTAAAAAGGCATTGAATTGAATGTGAAGCATGTAGCATGATTACATAAAACCATAATCTTTTCCAACAATAATGGAACCAAATCACTTCAAAATAGAATGATTACATAAAATTATCATCTTTCCCAATGATGATATAACCAAATTACTTTAAAATATTGATGAAAACATCATTTAAAATACATTAAAAATAAGCTTAAATGTTCATCAATCATTGTAGGATGGCTCTGATACCACTTGTTGGGTTCTTTTAACATATCATATATGGATCAATCAATTATTTTATAGAATCAAAACTAAATTTTTGGTTCAAAATAATCTTTATAGATCCAAAACAATGGTTTTTAAGAATGTTTCCATAAAATCTTATTAAATCCATTATAATATGCATGAAATCCTACAATAATTAAGAAATATATTAATATGGAAGCGTACCTGATGAATCCATTAGAGTATTTTCTGAATTGATTGGTGATTTGGTCTTCTAATTGCATAGTATCCTTAAGAACTTTAGATTTCTCCTTGACGGGTGAAGAGAAACTTCATTCGATACTACAACCGGGGACCATAACCTTATTTATAGTCATAACTGATGAATCTACAATTATGATTATATTAATAATTGATGAATCTGCAATTATGCCTCAAGAGTTTCATATTCCTAACTTATCTCGTCATTAAGTTAGAAATATGACTGATGGTATCAACACAATTAATTTTCATAATAATAATTATGTCCCTTAGCCAAATAACTTTACTTTAATTGGATCACTTTAATTTTAGCTAATAAAAAATAACGGCTTAACATATTTAATTATACATGTGTGACCCTTAAAATTTTAACAATATATGTTTAAGGTAGAGCAATTGTTTGATTAATATTGGTCTTATGGAGGACAGAATAGAGTTGTTTGATTCCTATTATCATTTCAATGACAAAATTCAAAAATCTTGATAATAGAATTGTCTTCTCCACTTGATAATGCCATGTCTCATTTGTTGGATGGGCTTTAATGTGATGAAATTTGCAATGAATTTAATGATGTCGGGTCAAAGTATCTCTCAATTTCTACACTTTTGCATCGAGTGCATCGAAATTTTGGTTATCGATAAACTTTTTTATGGACTATGCTCCTACCACACTTTCTGACTAAAACTAACTCACCAATATTAAAACTAACTCACCAATATCTTTCATCATTAGGTATATCCAATGACCACAAATAGTCCAAAACATGCTTCCTCTTTGCTCCATCAATTGTAATTCAACCTTCTTAGAATTTGCTCGATTATCGATCATAGTTTGTATGACGCGTACCATGGCCCGATCTCCTATACCATATGCCCATCAGGTTCTTTATGTAGTTTGTATTTTGAGTTTTATTTGAAGCATTCTTGGTCTTGTGAAAGACCACCCTTCTTGCAATACATACACGAGAGAGCTAATAATGCTCATTCTAATTGGTCCGGTTCAATTATCACACTAAGTGTCACCCCATACAAATCACATTGCTTCCTAAATGATCTAATCCGTGTTTTGAGTTATGCCACATCCTCCTCTAGATAAATGTCATGTATCTCCTTCATCATAGGAGGTTGGATGCATATGCTAATCTTATGAATCGATAATCATGCTATGATAATATAGACTATAGATTAAATCACTTTATATACTTTGCCAATATTTAAGTTCTTTTTGTTTATGTATGCATCATCAATCCTTATTTGTTTATTTTGTTGGTTGCGGTGAATAAACTTATGGATCAATATCAACAACTTTAGGTGTTGATCTCCTACCACGGCTGCTAACGAAACCTCATATGGTACCTGACATTAGGCTACCAATCCACGGTTCTAAGGAGATATGTAAAAATAAATAATAATAGTTTTAACATCAGTTCTAAGAATTAACAATCCACGGTTAATAATAGTCAATCCACTGTTAATAATAAATTTTGAGCATTTATTGCCAAGTTTGGAAATCGATATAGTGGTAGTAATATATTAGGTTTCGATATATGAAACTTGAAGATATAAGAATCACATGTTGAATGGATAGGGAGAGTGATAAAGGAAGACTGAATGTATTCTTATTTGACTCAAATTATCCTGAATACAACACACACTCTATGACTCTCATAACATAATATATGTAGTTTATATAGTCCCATTGATGCATCAAATCTAATATGTTCAATATGAATATCTTTTCTCTTAGTGATTTTTCAATTTCAAGAATCAATATT
Source organism: Ensete glaucum (assembly GCA_021527575.1). Taxonomy (NCBI): domain Eukaryota; kingdom Viridiplantae; phylum Streptophyta; class Magnoliopsida; order Zingiberales; family Musaceae; genus Ensete; species Ensete glaucum. The sequence continues at coordinate 34,064,484 of CM038555.1, forward strand.
GAGTTTGGTTCAATCTACTCAGTTTTTAAGGTGCTTCACCTTTTGCTAAGATGAACTTTTTTTATGATAATACCTTATTATCGTTCAAACTTCTTCATGGTTTATTGGACTGATGAGTAAGTTCAATTCCAACATCATCATGTCAAGCTTAATCATTACATCATCACATTATTCGTATTTATTTACTTCGCTTATAATTCTGGATGCAACACGACAGGAAACTAGGAATGCATGTGTATAGGTATCACAGCGATGAATGAATCATGCTCTAAGCATAGCTACACATCCCGTACTGGCAGAAGCTACCCTTCTTGCACCTCTTGTTGCAGCCACCGCAGTTTTTGGGATCATACATCACGTTGACGCAGCTGCCACCGCAGCACGCTTGGCCGAACCGGCACTTCTTCCCGCACTGCCCACAATTCTGGTTGTCGATCATCACGTTCACGCACTGTTTCCTGCAGCAGTGGGGGCTGGAGCTGCCGCGGGCGCGACAAACTATGGGGAACCTGTCGCAGGTCATCGAGCCTCTCGGATTATGCTGCCTGAGCAAGGAGTAGATCCCCGGGACAATGAAGACGGTGCTGCTGCTGCTGTCGAGCGCTCGTCCGATTCCACAGAGGAAACGGGAGGGCAAGAGATGTGGTGAAGGCCATGGCGCATGCCACGACGAAGAAGAACCTCATTGTCATTCTTACGTGGTGTAAGAGAAGAGGTTTAAGGGAGAAGGCTGGTTGAGGTTTGAGTGTAGACGACGATACAATGCATGATGGGTATTTATAAATGGACGTGGGGAGAGACCAACGAGTTGAAAGGTTGATCAATTGTGTAACATTATTCATGGCTATATATTTCATTATATATTTCCAAACACCAATTAATCGAGTCACTAAACAATCATGTTTCTCATATTGTTCAAATGCCTGTCCAGTCGATTTGATTCACAGTATTAAACCACGATTTGCACACGGCCGTGAAGATTCCAAATAATGAGCGTGCCCGCCGCCGCTCACTCGGCCACCTAGGCTGAGAGAAAAGTCCACGCTGGATGCGGCAGTTTGGCGTCAAGAAGCCAAGTTGGCGAGTTGTTGACTATTTGTGGCCCATGGACAAGTGAATTCCTAATAACGTCGACCTAAAGGCGTGCACCATTCAATACATCGGTGTTTCCAAGTCAAAGACCAGGTCAAGAATTATACGGAATTCTTGATTCCGATTGGGACGGATACATTAGGCCAATGACAAACTAGTATACTTGTCACCTTTTGAATAGCCGAGTGTGTGTTACGGGGGTGTTCAATGCTGTGGATAGCAGTGCGAGAGGAAGTGTAAGTGCAAACATTAATAGAGAAAGAGTTATTGATGAGGATATCTTACTTCTACTATATCGCCTATTGTCCTTGATGAGATATGAACTGTGTATCAATGGCCATGACATTGTGGTTAGTTCAAAGCTGTTCTTTGGTATAATATGTGATTAGGAAGAATCGAAGAAGCCGAACTGTCTTACACTACATAAATAGAGAGAGATACCATCTACGTCGACTTTTCAGATAAATGCAGCTTTACACAGGGACAAAAGCCAACGTCCTCAAGAATAGAGAAACTAAGTAATACATTATAAACTTTGTTTTAGTGCGTTTTGCATGCATTGCATATGGAAAACTTGTGTCTTAGGTCTTGCCAACTTGCTGCCACCGAATAATTTGTGTATCAAGTTCACAACCTTCCTTCGTCAGCTTCTACGGTGCAAGAAGCTCGCTACTTTCCACCTATATATATTTGTAATATAGTCATTTTGGTAGGTAGAGATGATGATGATTTTCACGATCTTGAGAATTTCTCGTAAAATATAAAGAGAATATGTACACCCATAGTCAATCCATCAATTCGATAATGATGACATATCAATTAAAACAATATAATAGAATCTACCTGACTAGTTTTTTTCTCATTAAAAACACTAAGGGTAATTTTGTCAGGTAGGTTCTTTGATGTTGAATTCTCAAATATCTTATGATTTCTTTTTATTCATAGTAATCATATGTTAATACAACTATTCTACAAGTCTTATTGGATGTCCTCGTAGCCCAGGATTTACAATAAACATTTAAACTAAGATCAAGATGACTAAACCTTTTCGACTCTTAAGAGACTTTTCACTTCAGCTAGGTCGTCTAACTAGTTCAAGTAGAACCATTCTACTTTGACTCTCGGATCATATCTCCAAGGTGAATCCCTTTCTACCTCCGAATGTGATATCATTAGATCGGATCAATTTCATTAGGATGAGTTGATGACTACGATTGATCATATAAGATAATAAATTTATCCATCTACATGCAAAACGACATAAATTTATCCATCAATATATTATCCATCTACATGCAAATTTATCAGAGCATATTATAGTTGTTCGACTTTGGAGTCGAGTCGAATCCAACTTGGTTCTTCTACGAGCCGACCTTATAAAATTTTGCCTCATCGGATTAGCACTAAATCTTGCAAAATTATGTCGAGGGTACTCTTAACAAATGTCCCTCCAAAGGTTGAGTCAATAACTAATTAGACAAGTCAGATTGAAAAGCTAATGTCCATAGAACGTACTTGGGGGCTCCTTTTTATAATGGTCACTTGGAGTCGTTATGTCTATTTATTATATAATTGGTGTAATAATGGATGGCATGAGATTTTGCTGATCATTGCCACCTACTGCCAAACTTGAGATTATGTAACCATCTCCACGTGGCGCTCATTGGGTATAAACAAATGACTTAATCAATCAATCGTTTCAAGTCTATGTTGCAAGAGGCAACTGGCAGTAAAATTTAAGCTGATTTGGTAGTTGGCCATGCATCGTAGTAACTCATTGACAAATCAATATGGCACATTTATCGCATGCCACATGCCCCTGACAAAGATTATGGTAGATTCATCACAATCTTTTGTGATGATCTAAATGACTATCATGCTGAACGGATCACACCATATGTCTTAGAGTGCTTGCAATGGCGCCACATGCCCCACTACTATTATTCAACTTCGAGAGCCAAACAAGTGGATGGGCATTAGAACGGTCATCCTCTAGCCCTATAAATAGTAGCCTTCGACCACTATTACTCTCATTTTAGCCTTCAACTTGAACAAGTTGAATCTCAGGTTTTGATGATAAAATCAATTAATGGGTTATTGATCTAACAAGTGTGTTAAAGTTGATTGATGTAGGATTAACTATGACAGAGAGATAATTACAATCAAAGGTTTGGCCTAAGTCAAGTCCAAGCATCGAGTCGGAGTGAGGGCGATGTAGTTGTACCATCACCACCCAAGAATCTGGGTAGCAAGTGATGATTGTACTATCGCTGCCTAGGTTTTTGGGCAGTTGGGCGGTTGGACCGCCCAGGCCAATGGTTTAACCGCCCATACCCAGTTTTCAGGGTAACTTTCGATGGTTGTACCGCCCGTACTCAGTTTTTCTAGGTGTGTTTAAATTTTGGCTCTATTCTTCTGAGGCCAATTGGGGTCTATAAATACCCCAAGTTTTCTTATATTTTAAAATATAATTTTTGGATTATAAATTCTGTGAAAAATTATGTGCAAGATTTGTAAGAAAAGGAAATGGGGTAAGAGAGAGAGGAAAGTCTTGTAATACTTATAGATCTCCCTTATAAAATTATAAGGTTCATCCCTAGTAAACATTTTCTGAAAGCAAATGTGTTTAAACGAGCATGATTAATCTTGCACGAAAGTAAACATTTTGATTATACATGTTCTTATATGAAGCTTTCCTTTAGCATAGTCATAACTTAGCTTTGTTCAATAAGCTTATTGCTCACGCAATGCTTCTGATTTTCGATTTTTCTCTAAACGAAAAGTTTTCCTTAAATTATGATTTTACACTTGCACTAATTCACCCCCACCCCTCTTAGTGCCAATTGATCATAACAATTGGTATTAGAGCCAGGTCTTACTCATTAGACTAACACTCACTTGAGTTAAGGGCTTTGTTTTGTATGAATGAGGGATATTATATTTCACGTCATCCAATATTCTATGGGATATATTACATGTCTTGAAAAATCTGAATGCGTCTATTTTATTTTGATAGATTTTGATTTATGGTGCATTGTTGAAAAACATTTTCAAAAGTCATCCAATCCAATAAATTATTAGAATGATTATGAAAAATAAATATTTTCTTTAAATGCAAAAGTAATGAATGCTTTATTTTGTGCACCTAATAAAAATAAATTTTATCGGGTTTCTTGTTTGATTCAGCTGTCGGTATAAAATAATTTATAAAAATAAACTTCAAGAACATCTAATATGAAGGATTATGAACTGAGAATGACATATGATTCATTAAGTGAAACCTTAAGTGATGAGAACCTTGAACTTGAATTCTTTACAAAAGAACAAAGAAATTTAATGAATATGAATAAAAATGGACTTAAAATAAAGAAAAACTCTTGCTATGAATGCAAGAAGCCAAACCGCTCTAAAGGCGAAGAGCACAATCAAGAAGAAATAGAGAATCTTACGCTTATGACCATCGATAACGAGGTACGTGAGTCTTTAAATATATTTTTTAAAATTATTAAATATATTTCATGAATTGTTTGATGAATTTAGAAAAATTAGTAAATCTTATAAGTTGCTTAAGAATGAACAGGATTTGTTAGTTAGTAGACTTGAAGAAATGCATGATTCATTAGTATCACACAATCCTTGTTCTGAATATTAAATACTAGATAATGTTAAAAAAATATTATGCTAAATTTGAAATAGAGAATAAATCTCTTAATATGATCCTTGCTAATAAGGGTCATGCTAATAGAAGAAAGGGTATAGGCCTTGTTTGGTAACATTCAACAAAAGCTAATCATTTTTGTTCAAGGATCTACTTTAAATTTACCATCAAAATTTAAATGTAATTTTTGTAAAAAAATTAGGACATAAAGTCAATAAATATTTATTTAAAAATTATAGTCCTCACAAATTAGTTTGGGTTCCTAAGGGAACAACAAATAATAAAAAACTATTAGATAAGAAAGATAATTTTCTTCATATAGGACCCAATATAAGATGTGAACCTAAACCTAGACCCCATACTATAAATTTGTCTCATAACAAGGCTAGGAGCACTAAATAATACTATAAATGGGTACCTCAACCTAAACCCCTCATACTATAAAGCATATGCTCAAGTCACATGACCTGAGATCTAATACTCTTTCAAGCTCACTAAGCCTAAGTAATAACAAGAAAAATTATTGGAAAGAAAACTTTGGTAATCTTTGGATAATTCATTGTTATAATTAATCTTGATTGCTATCAATAGTGCATGACTTTTTGCATAACTAGAGCATGCTAAAATTAGAACAAAGAAAGTTTAGTACAAATTATCTAATTCGAAATATATGAAAGAGAAATTTTGATGATGATTATACTTATATACTTGTATTGACTTGTAATATCTAAAAGAGTATATACATTGTCTTGAGATAAACTTGAATGAAATAATTAAATGCTGAATTTAAATTTAAAAAATTATATATATGAAATCATGCCTTATTTTATAATGTGGTTGAAAAAATAAAAAGATTTGTGAGAAGGAAAATTTCTTGGTAATATATTAAACTCATTTAACAAACAAAAATCGTTGGATTTAAAATATACCAAAATATTTTCTTTGAAAATAGCTTATTGGAATAATCATAATGATTTTGTTTGAAAATATTTTACATGTATAGAAATTTCATATTGTAATGACCTTGATGATGTTATGTTAATGTTAGTATTGAAGAAGTAACTTGAAATATGATTCAATGGTTTAATATTAGAATTTGAGCATAGAAGAAAAAAAAAGGGAGAAAAAGATCATGCTTCATTTACTAATATTTTTGAAAATTAAAAATATTTTTAAAATGAGAATGAAATGAGCATCGTAACCCATTTCACTAAGTCTAAAGAATTAGATTCACTTAAAAAGAATAAATCATTAGAATGAATCAAAGTTCTTATTTGAAAGTGTTTTATTGTAAGGAATTTAATTATTTCTTTTGGAAATAATTCTTGAAGTTTCAATTTTGAAATATTTGAAAATATTTTACTTGGTTGAAAATATTTATTATGATTTTAATATTTTCTTTTATAAAATGAAACTTAGTTTTTCTTAAAATATTTTATTGTAATGAATTTGATGATTTATTTTGGAAATAATTTTTGGATTTTCAGTTTTGAAATATATAAAAATATTTTTCTTGGTTGAAAATATTTATTATGATTTTTATGTTTTCTTTTATAAATAAAACTTAGTTTTTGATAACAATGCATAAAGGCATTCTTGAAACAAATCACATGAAACAACTAAAAAGGAGTATATTTCTTGAAAACATCCTTATCCTATCAAGCCTTTAATAAGAGATAAAATGATACCTTTATTGTAATCTCTTAAACTACAAAATTTATTTGATGATTTAAACTTGAAAAGATTTTCATCCTACACATGATCTTGACTTCTCAATGTTTATAACTTGATATTTATATATGAATCAATATCTTTCTTATTTGATCTCTTAAGATTCCAATTTTATCATCTAAGAAGAGATTTATTAAATTAATGATCTTTTATCCTTAATGACATGATTCCTTGTACTCATTGTCATATTTAGAACATGAATGCAAAAGTAAAATTAAACCATCATATTTCTTTTTGACAACAACAAAGGGGCAGATAAAATTATGAATATGATTTGAAGAAAATTGATATATCTTATAGCATTGAATAGGAACAATTTGCTAAAAAGAAAATTTTAAATTTTAAAACACATACGAAAAGCCTAAGTTTGATTTACTATCATATTTTTCTTCGGATTTCTTAGACTTTATAAATTACACTTCTTATCAAAATTTGCATGTAAAATGCATGATTTGCTACATTGCTTGAAATTTGAATAAGATGAATTAAATTGCATGGGTAGCTCTTAATTTTTCTTGAATTTTCGAATATAAATGAAATTTAAATTGAGTATTTAAAATTGAGTTTATTGAGTATTTTATGATATGATGTTTTTCACTTTTCTTCCTTCTTTCTACCTTCTTGTTTACAAAAAGGGAAGAAAATTTATATGAAGATGATGATTTGCTATTTTATGAGTTTATTTGTTACATTTGCTTAAAATTTACATAAGATGATTTCTCTTGAATTTTAGAATTTACATCTATAAAATTGCGTATTTTTATGATATGATGCTTTTCACTTCTCTTCCTTGTTTCTACCTTCTTGTTTATAAAAAGGGAAGAAAATTTACATGAAGATGATGATTTGCTATTTTACGAGTTTATTTGTTACATTTGCTTGAAATTTACATAAGATGGTTTTAAATATATGAGTAGTTCTTAAGTTTTTCTAGATTTTTTGGATTTTTGAGATCATCTTTAAAATAATCAATTCAAAATTTACATCTATAAGATTGAGGTTGAGAGCTAGGAATGTTAAACCATGAGAATGCTTGAATTGCAACTCTTATTTGAAATGAAATGAATTAAATTGAATGGGTAGTTCTTAACTTTTGGATTTTGGAATTTACAAGATTAAGTTCTATTTTTATGATATGATATTTTTCACTCCCTTCCCTTGTTTCTTCTTTATTATTCAAAGAAAGAGAAGACAAATTTTCATAAGAAAATTATGATTTTATCCTATTTTATTAAGATGGAGCAATGCAAAATTTATTTTGTAAAAATATGAAAACTTTGGCATAGGATAACTTTATGTATCATGAAAATTGTTTGCTTGTTATTTCATCTCTTTTGATCCTGACAGAGGGGGAGAAATAGTAAATTGATGATACAAAAGAAATAGCATTCTCTTAAAGAAAATTTGCTTGAAAATTTTAGAGTGTGCATAAAATTCTCAGAATGATTCTTGAAAATTTAATGATTCATGATTTGTGGAAATTAATGTCACATCATGATGATTTTTGAAAGAAGCAAATTTTGCATGAAATTCTTAGAATATTCTTGATATTTGATTATTTATGATTGGTTGAAATAAATATCATGTATCATGTATGATTTGATAATTTTAGAATTCATGATATATAATTTTAAATTTTGATAAATGTATGATATGATACTTTACTTCGAAAGTTTTTGGTTATCTTGAATTTAAGTTTTTTCTTATTTGAATTAATGACATAAATTTAGGGGAGTAAGGTCTAACTCCCGTCATCAATTGATTGTCATTATAAAAAAGAAGGAGATTGTTGAATCTTAGATTTTAATGATGAAATCAATTGATGAGTTATTGATCTAACAAGTATATTAGAGTTGATTGATGCAGGATTAACTACGATATAAAGATAATTACAATCAGAGGTTTGGCCAAAATCAAGTCTAGGCATCGGGCCGGAGTGAGGATGATGCGGTTGGGAACTCGCATGGAGTGCGTCAGGAGCTTACCGAGAGTATCAGAAGCTTACCAGGATGGTGCAAGAGAGTTTACTAGAAGAAGACCAAGATTCGCTAGAAGATTGTTAGGGGTAGCTGAAAAGCTTATCGAGAGTTGGGAAGGTCTTCAAGTGGATTTGTTGGTCATGTTGATTGTAATTAAGTCATAGTTAACATCATTAAGGTTGAGTCCTATTTGAGTTAGATTTGGAAGGGATCCAAATTAACTCAAGTGAGGCTAACCGGGTCCACTATGGAGAGTGGATTGAGCTCAAGTTGAGCTTAGTTGGTTGACCTGAGAATTGGTCAACATGAGGTACAAGTTGGGATTGAAAAAGTAAGAGAATCAATTTTTCAAAAATCATGACTGTTGTACCACCATCACCCAGGAATCTGGGTAGCAGGCGATGGTTGTACTGCCTAGGCTCATGGTTGAACCGCCCGTATATTGTTTTCAGGGTAGCTTTCGACGATTGTACCACTCGTACCCGATTTTTCTAGGTGTATTTGAATTTTGGCTCCATTCTTCTGAAGCTAATTAGGGCCTATAATACTCCAAGTTTTCTTGCATTTAAGACAATAATTTTTGGGTTAGAAATTTTGTGAAAAATTATGTGCAAGATTTATAAGAAAAAGAAAAGGGATAAGGGAGAGAGAAAAGTCTTGTATTACTTGTAGATCTCCCTTGTAAGGTTATAAGGTTCATCTCCTAAGCCTAGTAAAAGGAGAGAGAAAGCTGTAAGGGTTTAATTTTTCACCTAAAGAAGGCTAATAGTGAATGCCGGTGGGCCTCACGGAAGAGGACTTAGGAGTGGACGTAGGCCAGGTTGAGGCCGAATCACTATTATTATGAGTGTGACTCAATTGCTTTCATTTTACTTTTGATTACTCTTAAACTCTTGATAATTAAATACGAGCTTCAATCTCTCCACTTATTCTAAATCGGCTTTTGATCGGTTTTTTTAAAATTTATAAAGAAGCTTCAGCTTTTTCTTCTTCACTTTCTGAAAGCAAAGGTTTTTAAATGAGCACGATTAATCTTGCACGAAAGCAAACGTTTTGATTATGCATGTCCTTATATGAAGCTTTCTTTTAGCATTATCATAACTTAGCTTTGTTCAATAAGCTTATTGCATACGAAACGCTTTTGATTTTCTGTTTTGCTCTAAACGAAAAGTTTTCTTTAGAATGTGATTCTACACTTGTATTAATTCGGCCCCCACCACACCACCCTTCCCCACCTCCTCCCCCTCCCCCCACCCCACCCCCTTCTCGTTAGTTAGAACACTCCTAGATAACCAACTTGAACTTTCTTCTCTAGTAGATTCAAGGTTCAAGATATTATACTTCTCCTCCTCTTTTAGGAACTCATAGCTAGAGAGGATTTTATCACCACCCTTGATGTTGATGACAACAAATTTATCCTTAGTAAGTCGAGTAGACTACTCTGTGATTAGTGTATCTTACAAGTCAATCACGTGAGTGATATTAGGATTGTAATGGTACTAAGAGAGGGAGTGAATGAGTGATATGATAAAAGAATCAAATTTTAAAAGTTCGATTGATAAACTTAATCGGAAGTGCATTTGACTAGAAGTGTAAGGTGAGTAAGTAAATCAATATATAATAGCAAAGCAAAGTCAAGAGAAAACAAATCAATTTATAGTGATTCAGTCTTTCCTATCTACGTCCACTCCTGATTCCTCTTTCCTCGAGGCCACTGACTTTTACTACCAATCTTATTTTGAATGAGCAAAGATCAACTACTCTTGTTACAATCCTTCTCCTTTTAATAGGTTTAGGAGAGAACCTTTACACCTCTTATTTTAATGGGCTCAAGAGAGAACATTGACACCTCTCTTTTATAAGAGACATTAATCCTCCTACAACATAGAAATATTTCTAAACTCCATAAGGAGGAAGAGACTTAAATACCACTCAAAGAGAGTTTACAACCCTTCAATCCTCAAGATTTCGTTCTCTTTTTTCTTCTTACATCAAGCATGAGTGGGGTATTTATAAACCCCTAAATACTTCAAAAATAGAGCTAAAAATTCAAATTTCTGAGATTTTGTGTCACTAGTAGTACTACCATTGAACAAAGCCTAGGAATCTGGGCTCTAGCAGTACCATTGTCGCTTGGGTGGTACCACCATCAGTAGGGGATGGGACCACCACCGAAATTCTCGGAAAAGCACTAATAGTGCTTTTCGGCTCTCAAGTGATACCATCACCTAGGCCAATCTTAAGTCATCAAATTGACCTTCCAACATGCCTAATTTGGTCTTGATTTAGGCCTAATGGCTTCTAGTTAAGTTGGCATGGTTTTGGCTCAATACGAGCTCAATTTGAGCCTAAATAACCTCGATCAAGACTTAACCACTCGATCATATATCTAGCATAAGCACGAGGTTTTTAGCATGTTGTCTAGCATTCCAGTATATTATCTTATTATCCGACACTTTATTTGAAACTCTGGCGCATCGTCTTTCCTTCGATGTATCGTCCGATCTATCAATATATGGACTTCCCACAATACCGATCTTTTGACGCAATACTTGATCCTTTCTCCCAATGCCTGAACTCATGACACGAAATCCATCCTTGACATCGATCAATCCTCCCGACCTCCAATCTTTGACATAATACTTCGCCCAACATCTAATTCTCGTATCGGTTCATGTCAAAATAATCATTGAACACTTCATATATATATCTAAAATGTCAAAGTAATTATTGAATAATTCTAACTATTTATAAACTAAAACATCATAATTTTTTCACATCATCAAACGCTACAGTCGACTTCTTCCCTTTGTTAAAAATACACTTCTCTCCCTTTATTAGTAAAAGACATGAGGTGCTACTTATATCTCCCCCTTTGTCATCATAAAAAAGAAGAGAAGGATAATATGGTGCAACTTCTCTCTCTTCATATCAATGTTTCAATTGTAAAACAACTGTTATATCATAACAAGAAGGATTTTAATATTGAGGATATGTTCATGTTATGAGAGGTTAATTGATAATAGGGTATTAACAAAACTCCTTATATCTATATGTCATCTTAAAAATATGATGAACTTGAATTTAAAATAGAACTTATTCAATTGAATTAAAGTTGAGATAAATTCAATGTTGATTTTATCATTTCAAGCCCAAATATTATATCAAATTTCAAAATTTAAAAGAATAACTAATGATAATTAGGCATGAGTCATTATTAATAAAAAGTTATAAGTCTTTTGTTCAACACATAAGCTAAGCATAAGTCACTACTTCTTTCATTTTTATCATCAACACAAATACGAGTTACTTCTCCTTTTCAAAATAGAGTATACAAGTCATGAATATAAGAGTCATAAATATTGAGAAGTTAAGTGAAAGATCATGATTCGTTAAGATAAATCTTCTTTTTAGTAAATAGCAACAAGAATCATAAGAGAATAAATAGTAAAAGTTCTTGATTCATATAAAATAAATCTCAAGACAAAAATATCGAGAAGTCAAATGAAAGATCATGATTTATTTGGATAAATCTTTTTCTAAGTTATTAGTAAAAAAGAAAGAATTATAAGAGAACAAATACAAAATAAATCTCAAATTATGAATATCGAGAAGTTAAATGAAAAATCATAATTCATTTAGATAAATCTCAAATAAGTCCACTCTTGATTCATTTTCTCTCGAGGCCATCGACTTTCACTATAGATCTTCTTTCCAACAGGTGAAGATCAACTATCCTTATTACAACTCTTCTCCTTTACTAGGCTTAGGAGAGAACATTTATACTAACTCTTCTCCTTTTAAGAGGATTAGGAGAGAATATTTACACCTCTTTTATAAGAGAACTGAACCCTCCCACAACTTAGAAACACTTTTAAACTCAAGAAGGAAGAAGAGACTCAACCTATGCTTAAATGGAGTTTACAACACTTTTATCTCCAATAATTCTTGATCCAACAAGCAAGCAGAAGTGAGATATTTATAGAGCCGAAAAGGCTTCAATAGTAGAGCCAAAAATTCAAATCACCAAGATTTTGAGATACTGGCAATACTAACGCCAGCATTGGGCGGTACTACCACTGAATAGAGCTTGGGAATCTAGGCTCTGGTGGTACCACCATCGACAGATGGTGGTACCACCATTGACAGATGGTGATACCATTATCAAAACTCCCGAAAAAGCACAAATAGTGCTTTACGGCTCTCAGGCAGCACCACTACCTAGATCAACTTTAGATCACCGAATTGGCCTTTCAATAGGCCTAATTTGGCCCTAGTTCAAGCCTAATGGGCTTCTAATCAAGTTGGTATGGGTTCGACCCAATACCAATTCCATTTGACCCCAAACAAGCTTGATCAAGATATAACTACTCAATCATATATCAAGCATAATTAAAAAACTTTCAGCTTGTTATCCAGTATTCTGGCAAGTCATCTGATCATCCAATACTTCATTCGAACCTCCAATGCATCATCATCTTCTTCGACATATCGACTGATCTATCAGTATGTTGACTTCTTACATCATCCGATTTTTTGGTGCAATATCCATCTTTTCGGCCCGATGCCCAAACTCACGGCACAAAGTCAATCTTTCGACATGTTGACCAATCATCTAACTTGTTGTATAATCACTGACATGAACCTCCTCTAGCCCAACGTCTGATTCTTCTACTTCGACAATTTGCCCTGTGATGGTTCGTGTCTATGATTGAAGTGTTTCCTATATCATTTATCTTAAAGCATATTAGTTTATAAATTTATTAACTAATTTCATCATCAAAATCTAGGATTCAATAGCGCAGACCTTTGCATTAAAGGCCTTAGTGTTTGATCTTTTGTAAAGTAAGTTTTGGAGGTGTGCTCGAGCTCTGATCTCATCAATTAAAGTCGTCCATGCTTGCTTAGAGCCCAATCTCTGAATTCTCCTTGGAGAAATGTTGGGTTTGGATGATCGGTAGCATCATTTTGGTTAGGAGTACTGTTCTCATCCCATAGGCTAGGCAAAAGGGCGATTCTCCCATAAGGACCTTGGGGGTTTTAGAATCCTAGGAAATTCATCCACCCAAGTGCCCTTTACTCCCATGACTCTTTTTCATAAGCCTTTGAGGATTGCATGATTGGTGACCTTAGCTTGACCATTAGCCCGTGGATGGGTCATCGAACTGACTTTCAGTTGGATCCCAAAAGCTTTGGATAATTCTTTGAACTTGACATTATTAAACTATGTCCTATTGTTTATAATAATTTAGTTGCATCTACTTGAAGTCATCGATTGCCTTTCCATTCTCATTCCTTATATAAATGTTATGTGTGAATCCTTGAACTACATGATATGTATTATGGGTGGCATGCATAAAATGCTACTCATGCTAGGCACCACCCTGAGGCTGAGTAGATGGAATCATCGACACTTGTTATAATCACAATCATCGATTAAGAAATTATTGTTGATGTCACTACTTTCTCTATGGAGAGAATAGAGTGTTAACTATGATGGAGGTGTTTCATCATCGGACTAAAAATTTTGATCAAAGATTCTTTCTAAGAAATCAACCAATGCTACTATCTTCCTCCTTCCCTTGGCTGATTGAACGAATGATCGTAATTGTTGGGTGTCATGACCTTGACTAGTCTAACTCAAGGTTGTCTGACTTCTTCAACACATTTTGACTAAGAGGGATCTTTCTCTAGCTGGGGGATGTTCATCTTCTTTTATCACCTTAGTGATTAGACAAAAAGGATATGCAGAGTTTCTTGCCTCAACAACTAAAAGATTCTCTTGGTTCTTTGCTAGACCCATTATAGCATTGAATGAGAATCTTCATTGTAGAATTGGAGGTTGAAGGGATTGATCTCTTGTTCGTCTACCTCCTTATCAATTATAGGTACACCACAACCTTCGATGCATATTGTAGTACACATACAAGCTTCTCCAACTATCTATATGAATTTCTATTATTGATATTATAGAAAATTATGAATATTGACTAATTATGTTCATAAATACTTGATGGTTGTTTATGAAAGTATATGGACTACATCTTAGATTGGGAGTAAACCATCCAAATTGTAGCTGTCACTAGGTTATGAAAAGATATAAATCATATTTTATTAGCATAATAAATCATTAATGGTAATTTCAAATTATAATCAAAGATGAGCATGTAACTTTTCCTTAATAGGATCCATACTATAACGATATGATAGAGCTACATAATTGGAGAATAAGTTGATACTTTCTCAAAATAGTCGATCCTCCAATATAGCTTCGGCTACGTCATCATATTCTACGAGTCAATAAATAACATAGTGCATATAACAGATCTGATTGAGTCCTAAGACCATACCAATAATGAATAACATGATTTTTGTAATATGCCATGAGATAAATGACTTCACCAATATTGTAACTTGGAAATATTAATTATTTATATTATAAATGACTATGAATTTGAATATACTTGCATTATGAACACCTTGGTCCAAGTGGGCTTGGGGGCTACATTGGATGATTCACTTTCATTTATCAAACACCACTTTCTTCACCTCCTTCCTACTTATAAGCAATATATGTTTAAGGTAGAGCAATTAGGGACACTTCTTCATATTGGTCTTATGGAGGACAGAATAGAGTTGTTTGATTCATATTATCATTTCAGTGACAAAATTCAAAAATCTTGATACTAGAATTGTCTTCTCCACTTGATAATACCATGTCTCATTTGTTGGATGGACTATAATGTGATGAAATTTGCTATGAATTTAATGATGTCAGGTCAAAGTATATCTCAATTTGTACACTTTTGCATCGAGTGCACCGAATTCTGGTTATAGATAAGCTTTGTTATGGACTATGCCCCTACCACACTTTTTGACTAAAACTAACTCACCAATATCTTTCATCATTAAGTCTATGGGATGACCACAAATAGTCCAAAACATGCTTCCTCTTTGCTCCATCATTTGTAATTCAACCTTCTTAAAATTTGTTCAATTATCGATCATAGTTTGTATGATGTACCATGGCCCGATCTCCTATACCATAGTGCCCATCAGGTTCTTTATGTAGTTTGTATTTTGAGTTTTATTTGAAGCATGCTTGGTCCTGTGAAAGACCACCCTTCCATTGCAATACACTACACGAGAGAGCTAATAATGCTCATTCTAATTGGTCCGATCCAATTATCACACTAAGTGTCACCCTATACAAATCACATTGCCTCCTGAACGATCTAATCCATCTTTTGAGTTATGCCACATCCTCCTCTAGATAGATGTCATGTATCTCCTTCATCATAGGAGGTTGGATGCATATGCTAATCTTTTGAATCGATAATCATGCTATGTTAATATAGACCTTCAGTTGTATATGTTGGAATCTATAGATTAAATCACTTTGTAGACTTTGTCAATATTTAAGTTCTTTTTGTTTATGTATGCATCGTCAATTCTTATTTGTTTATTTTGTTGGTTTGCGTGAATAAACTTATGGATCAATATCAATAACTTTAGATGTTGATCTCCTACCAAGGCTGCTAACAAAACCTCATATGGTACTCGACCTTAGGCGGCCAATCCTACTCGATTGAGGAGAGCCAATTGATTGTCTTATGTTGGCACTCCTCCCTAATCCCTATGGTGCAATCCCACTACCACCATCATGCTCTCATTTTGAACCTATCCATGGATGTCTCATGGCATCATATTTGTATTGATATTTTAATAATACATAGGTAATAGGTATAAGGTTAGTTGAGGTAAATCCTCCTATTTTCACCTATATAAATTGATGATATATCAATGAATCGATTGAGCATTTTTATTACTTATTTCTATTTCTAACCATTATCGTTCAAACTTCTTCATAGTTTATTGGAATGATGAATAAGTTCAATTCCAACATCGTCATGTCAAGCTTAATCATTACATCATCACATTATTCGTATTTATTTAATTCGCTTATAATTCTGGATGCAACACGACAGGAAACTAGGAATGCATGTGTATAGGTATCACAGCGATGAATGAATCATGCTCTAAGCATAGCTACACATCCCGTACTGGCAGAAGCTACCCTTCTTGCACCTCTTGTTGCAGCCACCGCAGTTTTTGGGATCATACATCACGTTGACGCAGCTGCCACCGCAGCACGCTTGGCCGAACCGGCACTTCTTCCCGCACTGCCCACAATTCTGGTTGTCGATCATCACGTTCACGCACTGTTTCCTGCAGCAGTGGGGGCTGGAGCTGCCGCGGGCGCGACAAACTATGGGGAACCTGTCGCAGGTCATCGAGCCTCTCGGATTATGCTGCCTGAGCAAGGAGTAGATCCCCCGGGACAATGAAGACGGTGCTGCTGCTGCTGTCGAGCGCTCGTCCGATTCCACAGAGGAAACGGGGAGGGCAAGAGATGTGGTGAAGGCCATGGCGCATGCCACGACGAAGAAGAACCTCATTGTCATTCTTACGTGGTGTAAGAGAAGAGGTTTAAGGGAGAAGGCTGGTTGAGGTTTGAGTGTAGACGACGATACAATGCATGATGGGTATTTATAAATGGACGTGGGGAGAGACCAACGAGTTGAAAGGTTGATCAATTGTGTAACATTATTCATGGCTATATATTTCATTATATATTTCCAAACACCAATTAATCGAGTCACTAAACAATCATGTTTCTCATATTGTTCAAATGCCTGTCCAGTCGATTTGATTCACAGTATTAAACCACGATTTGCACACGGCCGTGAAGATTCCAAATAATGAGCGTGCCCGCCGCTCACTCGGCCACCTAGGCTGAGAGAAAAGTCCACGCTGGATGCGGCAGTTTGGCGTCAAGAAGCCAAGTTGGCGAGTTGTTGACTATTTGTGGCCCATGGACAAGTGAATTCCTAATAACGTCGACCTAAAGGCGTGCACCATTCAATACATCGGTGTTTCCAAGTCAAAGACCAGGTCAAGAATTATACGGAATTCTTGATTCCGATTGGGACGGATACATTAGGCCAATGACAAACTAGTATACTTGTCACCTTTTGAATAGCCGAGTGTGTGTTACGGGGTGTTCAATGCTGTGGATAGCAGTGCGAGAGGAAGTGTAAGTGCAAACATTAATAGAGAAAGAGTTATTGATGAGGATATCTTACTTCTACTATATCGCCTATTGTCCTTGATGAGATATGAACTGTGTATCAATGGCCATGACATTGTGGTTAGTTCAAAGCTGTTCTTTGGTATAATATGTGATTAGGAAGAATCGAAGAAGCCGAACTGTCTTACACTACATAAATAGAGAGAGATACCATCTACGTCGACTTTTCAGATAAATGCAGCTTTACACAGGGACAAAAGCCAACGTCCTCAAGAATAGAGAAACTAAGTAATACATTATAAACTTTGTTTTAGTGCGTTTTGCATGCATTGCATATGGAAAACTTGTGTCTTAGGTCTTGCCAACTTGCTGCCACCGAATAATTTGTGTATCAAGTTCACAACCGTTTCCTTCCTTCGTCAGCTTCTACGGTGCAAGAAGCTCGCTACTTTCCACCTATATATATTTGTAATATAGTCATTTTGGTAGGTAGAGATGATGATGATTTTCACGATCTTGAGAATTTCTCGTAAAATATAAAGAGAATATGTACACCCATAGTCAATCCATCAATTCGATAATGATGACATATCAATTAAAACAATATAATAGAATCTACCTGACTAGTTTTTTCTCATTAAAAACACTAAGGGTAATTTTGTCGTAGGTTCTTTGATGTTGAATTCTCAAATATCTTATGATTTCTTTTTATTCATAGTAATCATATGTTAATACAACTATTCTACAAGTCTTATTGGATGTCCTCGTAGCCCAGGATTTACAATAAACATTTAAACTAAGATCAAGATGACTAAACCTTTTCGACTCTTAAGAGACTTTTCACTTCAGCTAGGTCGTCTAACTAGTTCAAGTAGAACCATTCTACTTTGACTCTCGGATCATATCTCCAAGGTGAATCCCTTTCTACCTCTGAATGTGATATCATTAGATCGGATCAATTTCATTAGGATGAGTTGATGACTACGATTGATCATATAAGATAATAAATTTATCCATCTATTCTTTTAGGGATAGATAGCATGCAACACAACACACCATGTGATATGAACGACAAGAAAAGAATTTGAAAAGTAGTAAAACTTTTCCTCATTTCCAATGTTAAAAGGAATTAAAAACCAGTGCGAATCTTGTTGAAACCCAACGTGCTATCATATATAGTAAAACAAATTATAAAATTATATGTGTGGGTTGCGATTTTATAGTCATTTACCAAAATATCTTCAATATTTGAGTTAGTGTCATAAATTTTCATAAAGCAAGTGTTGGTAGTATTATAAGATAATATTAAAAGGCTATCAACTGTATTAGCTACTTTAGAGGGTTATAAATATAATTTTATATGCTTTAAGAATAATTTCTATCCAAAATTCCATTTAAATTCAAAGAATTATTTAAAACCCTAAAAGATAATAAATAATCTGAGTTACCTCAGCAGTAGTAATTGTCCATCATTTGTATTCTCTTTTAAATGAATACTAGTATATATGGCTTAACATTTAAGTTCTATAAAGGTTATTAGAAGCATATTATGGTTGTCCATCATGGGAGTCGAGTTAAATCCAACTTTGTTGTTCTACAAGCCGACATTATAAAATTTTGCTTTATGAGATTAGTATTGAATCTGGCAAAATTACATCTAGGGCACTCTTAACAAATTTCCCTCCAAAGATCAAGTCAATAGCTAATGTCCCTAGAACATAATTAGGGGCTCCTTTTTATAGTGGTCACTTAGAGTCGTTAGTCTCGTTTATTGCATAATTGGTGTGTAATAATGTAGGATATGAGATTTTACCGAACTCAAGATTAGGTAATTATCTCCACATGGCACTCTTCGGGGATGAACAAATGGCTTCATCAATCAATTATTTTGTGTCTAAGTTGTAGAAGGTTACTAGCAAGAAAATTTGAGCAAATCTGACATGATTGAACAATTGGGCATGCACCATACCCACTCATTGACAAATCAACATGGTGCGTTTATTGCATGCCATGTGCCCCTAATGAAGATTGTCCTATAGCAGATTCAAGTTTTGAGATATCATCGTTCTCTCGGACTTATAAATCATTGATTTCGTGACTATCCTTGATGTTGGTGACAGCATATATATCCTCGAATAAAGTCATGTCGACGCTAACATAGGCTACCCCCTAGGGGTTAAATGCATCATGCGGTGTGGCTTTGCCCTTGATGGCGGAGTCCTTCGATTCAAACTCTTTGGTGTCAATCTCAGACTTAGAGATTCTTTGAGAGATTACCACATTCTTGCCAAGTTTGAGCTAGTGCCTGCTCATTTGGGTAACTGACCTATGCATCACATCACATGCTTGGCACAAACACATATACACTGGAGGCAGGACTAAGGTTTCCCCTCCACTCATTCTTTTGTGGAGGCTTTCAACATTTGGAAGTTCTCACATGCCTTGATGGTGCATTGCTCTTGGCACTTTCTTGCGGCATTTGTTGGTGATTACACAAGGATACATATCACCCCGACACTGATGCTCCTATTAGCCTACAGTAATCTATGCTTTAGAGGGTTGGCTTACTTTCTCTTAGCGCAACTTGATTGTTGGGTTATTAGAGCTTCCACCACTTGCAGGTTAGAAGAAGAGGTATTTTTTTTATTTTTACTCGAGGATGGGTGGCTGATCAACTTGAGTTGGTCTATCTATAATTTTTCCAACATCACCCTGAGGATGCATGGGTCAGAAAAGGGGCAATTTTGCTGACTATCTCTGACCCTATTCGAGTCCATCGCTATCCTCCAGATGACTTAACAATGACCCGTTAATGTAGGATTAGCCTAGCTCCTCGAGGTAAGTAATTGGTGGTTTAGTTGTTGGTCAGACTATCAGACCCTCTCCTTTCTTTTGTAGATATGGCTATTCAAGATAGGACTCTTATAGCATCAATCTAGCAAGTCATCCACCTAGGTAAAACTTCATAGGTGTGTATCAAAAAAGTGGTCGACAAGGAGCACTATCGATCAGTGATTGAGGGCATGGGCCGTCGGGCCCTCAAGCAAGGTAGAAGTGCCCACCACAATCATCATCGTCATTGCTGAGCTAGAGGAATATATAAGTGTGTGACACGACATATTAGGAGACCGATATAAACAAACAAAACCCTTTCTATAATAATGTTAAGTCGGTGAATATGAGGCAATAAGATTGACCCACGTGGCCTTCAATCATTATAGGAAGAAATTGAATCACGACATAGGTTGAGTTGGTTGAGTACTCAAACTCACCTATCTACGTGATCGAGATCTTTCTTATGACATAGAGATGTCATGATGACCTGAGGACATGGTATGCTTGGTCGAGTTATTTGAGACTCACCTATCTACGTGATCGAGAACTTGCCTATAACATAGAGATGTCACCGATGACCTGAGGACATGGTATGCTTGGTCGAGTCACTCGAGAGCATATCATCGAATCAAACTCATTTTTTAATAACGGTGATAATTTAACTAAACTTGATAGTTTGTTGAGCAGTCGAGACCATGATGATTCGAGGCCGAACATGATGAGAATTATAAGGAGTTGAGATTGGCAAGAGTTGCCTACCTTTTTAGGTTTGGTGCAATTGGTTAAGTAACTCGAGGTTGCATTAAGATGTCGATTGGATCTCAATCCCCACTAGAAGTATGTCGGAGACTTTTATTTCACGTGCCAAGGGTGTCGAGTGATTTGTTAGGAAAATAGTGGGAGTACACTAAGATAGAACTCTATATCTTAATTAGTTTTTTTTAATTTGTATGTTATTCTATTTTGCTATATCTTATTTATCATAAACATGTCGCTTGCAAACCCCCTGCGTGATATACTTGATGCTAACCACCTCACTGGCCCAAACTATACAGATTGGCTCCGTAATTTGAGAATTATTCTTGTGGTGGAGAAAATCGTATATGTTCATGATACGATTATGAGGAGAAAGGGACAAGCAAGGATGAGATTGCTTGGTATGTGAAGTTCATGATTCATATAAAATAAATCTCAAGTCAAAAATATAAAGAAGTCAAATGAAAGATCATGATTTATTTGGATAAATCATTTTCTAAGTTATTAGTAAAAAATAAAGAATTATAAGAGAACGAATGCAAAATAAATCTCAAATTATGAATATCGAGAAGTTAAATAAAAAATCATAATTCAGTTAGATAAATCTCATTCTTAGTCATTACCAGAAAGAAAGAATCATAGGAGAATAAATACAAAATTAATCTCAAATCTTTGATATTTTGAATTCAAGAGAAATATCATAATTTGTTTGAAAAAATCTCCTCTTTAGTTAAATGAAAGAATCATAGACAAATAGTAAAAGTTTTTTTATTCATGCATTTAAACAAATAATTTTTAATAAAGAGTGAGTTTAAATATCTTTTGATATATCTCCAATAATCAGCTCCTTAGGATGTGCTTCTACATAATTTCATTCCTTTGATAAGGTTTCTTTGGAAGTAGATGTATCCAAGTTACTTTGGAGAGGAGAATTCTTATTCAAATTCAAATTATCAAATACATAATAATCATTAAAATTATTTTTTTACCTTCGATAAATTCATTGAAAACAATATGGATAGATTCCAAATCAGTAAGCAATAATAAAGCAAAGCAAGAGAAGGATACAAACCAATTTATAGTGATTCGATTATCCTGACCTACGTCTACTCTTGTTCCTTTTCTCTCGAGGCCATCGGCTTTGACTATAGATCTTCTTTCCAATAAGCGAAGATCAACTACCCTTATTACAACACTTCTCCTTTTACTAGTCTTAGGAGAAAACATTTATACTAACTCTTCTCCTTTTAAGAGGATTAGGAGAGAATATTTACATCTCTCTTTTATAAGAGAACTCAACCCTCCCATAACTTAGAAACACTTTTAAACTCAAGAAGGAAGAAGAGACTCAACCTATGCTTAAATGGAGTTTACAACACTTTTATATCTAGTAATTCTTGATCCATAAAGAAAGCATGAGTGGGATATTTATAGACCCAAAAAGGCTTCAATAATAGTGCCAAAAATTCAAATCCCCAAGATTTTGAGATACTGGCAATACTAACGCCAGCACTGGGTGGTACTACCATCGGCAGAGGGCGATACCATTATCAAAACTCTTGAAAAAGCACAAACAATGCTTTATGACTCTCAGGCGACACCACTACCTAGATTAACTTTAGGTCACCGAATTGGTCTTTCAATAGTTCTAATTTGGCTCGTTCAAGCCTAATGGGCTTATAATCAAGTTGGCATGGGTTCGACCCAATACCAACTCCATTTGACCCCAAACAAGCTTGATTAAGATATAACTACTCAATCACATATCAAGCATAATTAAAAAACTTTCAGCTTATTATCCTGTATTTTGGTAAGTCATCTGATCAGCTGACACTTCGTTCGAACCTCTGATGCATCATCTTCTTTGACATATCGACTGATCTATCAGCATGTTGACTTCCCACAAAATTCGATTGTTTAGTGCAATACCCATCTTTTCGGTCTGATGCCCAAACTCATGCCACAAAGCCAATCTTTCAATATATTGACCAATCATCTAACTTGATGTATGATCACTGACATAAAACTCCTCTAGCCCAACGTCTGATTCTCCTGCTTTGATAATTTACCCTGTGATAGTTCGTGTCCGTGATTGAAGTATTTCCTGCATCATTTATTTTAAAGCATATTAGTCCATAAATTTATTAATTAATTTTATTATCAAAATCTAGGGTTCAATAGGGCGGACCCTTGCATTGAAGGTCTTAGTGTTTGATCTTTTGTAAACTAAGTTTTGGAGGTGTGCTCGTCCTTTGACCTCATCAATTAAAGTCCATGCTTGCCTAGAGCCCAATCTCTGAATTCTCCATGGAGAAATGTTGGGTTTGGATAATCGATAGCACCATTTTGGTTGGGAGTACTGTTCTCATCCCATAGGCTAGGCAAAAGGGCGATTCTCCCATAGGGACCTTGTGGGTTTAATGATAGCTCCACAGAATCCTAGGAAATTCATCCACCCAAGTGCCCTTTACTCCCATGACTCTTTTTCATAAGCCTTTGAGGATTGCATGATTGGTGACCTTAGCTTGACCATTAGCCTGTGGATGGGTCATCGAACTGACTTTCAGTTGGATCCCAAAAGCTTTGGATAATTCTTTGAACTTGGCATTATTAAACTATGTCCTATTGTTTGTAATAATTTAGTTGCATCTACTTGAAGTCATCGATTGCCTTTCCATGCCCATTCCTTATATAAATGTTATGTGTGAATCCTTGAACTACATGATATATGTTATGGGTGGCATGCATATAGTGATGCTCATACTAGGCACCACCCTGAGGCTGAGTAGATGGAATCATCGATACTTGTTATCATCACAATCATCGATTAAGGCATTATTGTTGATGTCACTACTTCCTCTATGGAGAGAATAGAGTGTTAACTATGATAGAGGTGTTTCATCATCGGACTAAAAATTTTGCTCAAAGATTCTTTCTAAGGAATCAGCCAATGCTATTATCTTCCTCCTTCCCTTGGGTCATTGGACGAATGATTGTAATTGTTGGGTGTCATGACTTTGACTAGTCTAACTCAAGGTTGTCTGACTTCTTCAACACATTTTGACTAAGAGGGATCTTTCTCTAGTTGGGGGATGTTCATCTTCTTTTATCACGTTAGTGATAAGACAAAAAGGATATGCAGAGTTTCTTGCCTCAACAACTAAAAGATTCTCTTGGTTCTTTACTAGACCCATTCTAGCATCGAATGAGAATCTTCATTGTAGAATTGGAGGTTGAAGGGATTGATCTCTTATTCGTCTACCTTCTTATCAATTATAGGTACACCACAACCTTCAATGCAGATTATAGTACACATACAAGCTTCTCCAACTATCTATATGAATTTCTATCATTGATATTATAGAAAATTAAGATGAATATTGACCAATTATGTTCATAGATACTTGGTGGTTGTTTATGAAAGTATATGGACTACAACATTTCTTAGATTGGGAGTAAACCATCCAAATTGTAGCTGTCACTCGGTTATGAAAAGATATAAATCATATTTTATTAGCATAATAAATCATTAACGGTAATTTCAAAATATAATCAAAGATGAGCATGTAACTTTACCTCAATAGGATCCATACTATAACGACATGATATAGCTACATAATTGGAGAATAAGTTGATACTTTCTCAAAATAGTCGATTCTACGAGTCAATAAATAACATAGTGCATATAACAGATCTGATTGAGTCCTAAGACTATACCAATAATGAATAACATGATTTTTGTAATATGAACACCTTGGTCCAAATGGGTTTGGGTGCTACATTCAATGATTCAGTTTCATTTAGCAAACACCACTTTCTTCACCTCCTTCCTACGTATAAGCAATATATGTTGGGTTCTTTTAACATATCATATATGGATCAATCAATTGTTTTATAGAATCAAAACCGAATTTTTGGTTCAAAACAATCTTTATAGATCCAAAATAATGGTTTTTAAGAATGTTTCCATAAAAACTTATTAATTCCATTATAATATGCATGAAATCCTACAACAATTAAGAAACATATTAATACAAAAGCGTACCTGATGAATCCATTAGAGTATTTTCTGAATTGATTGGTGATTTGGTCTTCCAATTGCAGAGTACCCACACTTATCTCGTCATTAAGTTAGAAATATGACTGATGGTATCCACACAATTAATTTTCATAATAATAATTATGTCCCTTAGCCAAATAATTTTACTTTAATTATATTACTTTAATTTTAGCTAATAAAAAATAATGGCTTGACATATTTAATTATACATGTGTGACCCTTAAAATTCTAACAATCTCCCACTGAGTCACATATGTATCCTTATAAATATGCTATATTTTATGAGCTCAAAAATATTACCATTGTTAAACAGGACATACAAAATAATCTCGTCCATTTATTATCTTGCATAGACTTATACTCTTAATTCATTGCTTCAATCTACTTATCTGAATTAGAATCCTCCATGCCTTGACGTAAGTTGATTGGATCATCTTCCATTATACCACTACTTTCTTTATGTTCCTGGAGAAATATCATATAATCATCCAAAATGGCACTCCTCCTTTCCCTAGTGGATCGTCGCAAAGGTGCTGGCTCTTGCGGCACAGATTCTTGAGGGTGTTGAGTTTGTTCCTCATGAATAATTTCTTCATACTATATGGGAGTTGAAATGACTATATCCTTTTGAGGTACATATTTTGCTATATTAGTGGCAACTATATGAATCAGATCAGACTGAACCAATTCTTCCTCAAAAATAAAGTCTTTAATCTTATTTCTCCCCCCAAACTCAATATTCTCAAAGAATGTAGCAATACCCGTCTCAAAAATATTTCTTGATTTGGGATCATAAAATTTATACCCCTTAGATCGCTCACAATAACCAATAAAGTAATTGCTCATTGTTCGGGGTTCCAATTTATTTTCATTAGGCCTGTAAGGCCTTGCCTCAGCTGGACAACCCCATACATAAAAGTGTCTTAAACTAGGCTTTCTCCTAGTCCAAAGTTCATAAGGAGTTTTTGCAGTTACTTTAGTTGGTACTCTATTAAGAATGTAAGTCAGCTTTTATTGCTTCTCCCGAATGACTCTGGCAAAGTAGATTGAGAAATCATACTTCTTACCATGTCCTTAAGTGTGTGGTTTCGTCTTTCAGCTACACCATTCATGCTAGGTGACCCAGGCATTATATATTGAGGGACAATTCCACACTTCTCTAGGTATAAAGCAAATGGTCCTGGACATTGTTCACCTGAACCGTCATTTCTACCGTAATATTCCCCTCCACGGTCAGATCTGACGCTTTTATCCTTTTGTTGAGTTGATTTTCAACTTCAGCTTTAAATGTTTTGAACACAACCAAAGATTGAGATTTTTCATGTATTAGATACATGTATCTATATCTAGAGTAATCATCTATGAATGATATGAAGCATTGTTGACCATTCCATGAAGGTGTAGGAAATGGTCCACAAATATCTGTATGTATCAATTCTAAGATGTCTGTAGCTCTATATGCATCTGATCTCTTAGGTTTGGTTTGTTTACCTTTAATGCATTCAACACAAACATCTAGACCTGATAAGTCAATGGGATCAAGAATCCCATCTGACACAAGTCTTTCAACTCTATTTCTAGAGATATGACCTAAACGTTTATGCCATAATATACCAGAATTTTTAATTTTACATTTACTACCTCGCAATTCCGCATTCAAGGTTTTATGATAGGATGCTATAGTATCAAGTAAATATAGATTATCATAAGTTATAAGTGAACCAGTTCCAATCATATTTGAATTTAAAGACAAAGTAAACTTATTGTTTCCAAATGAATAAGAATAACCAGATTTGTCCAAATAAGAAACAGAAATTAAGTTCCGTCTAAATGACGGTACAATAAAAGTGTCTTTTAAATCCAAATAGTATCCAGTACATAATAACAATCTAAATATGCCTATAGCTGCCACATCTACCGATCTTCTGTCCCCCACATAAATGCATCTCTCAGCATTATTGGGCCTTCGGTAGATCACGCAACCCTGCTTTGAAACACTGATATTAGTAGTTACACCGAAGTCTAACCACCAAGTGTTTCTAGGTGATGAAGTTAAATTGGCTTCAGAACAAACCAAAGTAAGGAACGTACCTTTTTTAGCACGCCAAGCGTAATATTTGGCATAGTCCTTCTTCAAATGCCCAGATTTTTTGCAAAAGAAATAAGTATTATCCTTGTTTTGTTTCTTCTGTACTGGACTCTTATCAGCCTCATTCTTTCTAGATTTATATTTTATTTTCTTGCCCTTATCCTTAGAGATGTTGGCCAAGTTTGCACTTTCAATCTTTTCTTGCTTTAATCTTTCTTCTTCTTGCACACAATATGAAATGAGTTCATTAAGAGACCATTTGTTCCTTTGGCAGTTATAACTGACCTTAAACTGATTGAATTGTGCAGGGAGAGATATCAGAACCAAATGGACAAGTAAGTCCTCTGAAAGGCTAAGCTTTAATGCTTTAAGCTTAGAAGCAAGATTAGACATTTTCATAATATATTCCCTTATATTTCATTTGCCATTGTATCTCATGGTAAATAAGCTTTGAAGTAGAGTGCTTGTTTCTGCCTTATCGTTTTTAAGAAAATGCTTTTCCATTTCGGTAAGAAAATCTTTGGTCTTGGTAATCCCTTCGGATATTGCACCCCTAAAGGCTTCTAGAATGCCATGCTTAATGATCATAAGACTCATGCGATTAGACCTGTCCCACTTCTCATATAGTCTCCTTTCATCATGAGTACTATTTTCTATAAGAGAAGCGGGTTGGTTTTCTCTTAGTGCAAGGTCCAGATCCATACAGCCCAAAACGATCAGAATGTTTTCTTTCCAATCCTTAAAGTTAATTCCATTTAGAACTGGTACAGAACTGAGGTTAGCATATATTATTGTAATAGAACCTAAATAAGAGAACAATAGACAACTAGAAATTATGCTCATATTTATTACCATAAACTTAAGTAAATTCAAATAATGATATAACTCATCTCAAAATACCAAGTGCAACATTAATATCTTGTCTTTGGAGTTCAATATTAATTGCTAGTGGTAGTCTTGTTGTAATGATCAAACACTGATAATAAGGCATGTCAAATGAGAAACCTATCTTTGGATTGATTTATCATTTACATGTATAACTTTATAATTATCATGTGTTTACCATTACAGGTATGTATATAATCCTACCAGTCATTAACCTTCCTTTGGGCCGGATAATTACAACATGGATGTAAATACACACTACATTTAATATTTTCATGAGAAATGTTATATATGAGAGGTCACTTTGGCGACTTCATATATTAAATTACTCAATCTAATATTAAACAATCACTAATTGAATTTGGACCATATTAGTCAAATTGGCTTGATCTTAATTTGTTGACTAAAAATATTTAAAGCATGTAAATCATTCAATTTATGTCAACAAACAACTTTATAGAACCAATATTATGTTTAAACTAACATAATATTGTAAAAATATTATTAAACCAACATAATATTACAATAATATCTAATTAATTAAATTCATATTAATTAGATAAAATCCAAAAAAAAGAATTTGAGAAATTTATACCTTGAAGTGCAAAAATGAATTTACATATTTTGAAAAGGAAAAGACACGAAGCAGAAAAGATAATCCAAAATTAAACTGATATTACATCAGTAAAAAGGCATTGAATTGAATGTGAAGCATGCTGTAGCATGATTACATAAAACCATAATCTTTTCCAACAATAATGGAACCAAATCACTTCAAAATAGAATGATTACATAAAATTATCATCTTTCCCAACGATGATATAACCAAATTACTTTAAAATATTGATGAAAACATCATTTAAAATACATTAAAAATAAGCTTAAATGTTCATCAATCATTGTAGGATGGCTCTGATACCACTTGTTGGGTTCTTTTAACATATCATATATGGATCAATCAATTATTTTATAGAATCAAAACTAAATTTTTGGTTCAAAATAATCTTTATAGATCCAAAACAATGGTTTTTAAGAATGTTTCCATAAAATCTTATTAAATCCATTATAATATGCATGAAATCCTACAATAATTAAGAAATATATTAATATGGAAGCGTACCTGATGAATCCATTAGAGTATTTTCTGAATTGATTGGTGATTTGGTCTTCTAATTGCATAGTATCCTTAAGAACTTTAGATTTCTCCTTGACGGGTGAAGAGAAACTTCATTCGATACTACAACCGGGGACCATAACCTTATTTATAGTCATAACTGATGAATCTACAATTATGATTATATTAATAATTGATGAATCTGCAATTATGCCTCAAGAGTTTCATATTCCTAACTTATCTCGTCATTAAGTTAGAAATATGACTGATGGTATCAACACAATTAATTTTCATAATAATAATTATGTCCCTTAGCCAAATAACTTTACTTTAATTGGATCACTTTAATTTTAGCTAATAAAAAATAACGGCTTAACATATTTAATTATACATGTGTGACCCTTAAAATTTTAACAATATATGTTTAAGGTAGAGCAATTGTTTGATTAATATTGGTCTTATGGAGGACAGAATAGAGTTGTTTGATTCCTATTATCATTTCAATGACAAAATTCAAAAATCTTGATAATAGAATTGTCTTCTCCACTTGATAATGCCATGTCTCATTTGTTGGATGGGCTTTAATGTGATGAAATTTGCAATGAATTTAATGATGTCGGGTCAAAGTATCTCTCAATTTCTACACTTTTGCATCGAGTGCATCGAAATTTTGGTTATCGATAAACTTTTTTATGGACTATGCTCCTACCACACTTTCTGACTAAAACTAACTCACCAATATTAAAACTAACTCACCAATATCTTTCATCATTAGGTATATCCAATGACCACAAATAGTCCAAAACATGCTTCCTCTTTGCTCCATCAATTGTAATTCAACCTTCTTAGAATTTGCTCGATTATCGATCATAGTTTGTATGACGCGTACCATGGCCCGATCTCCTATACCATATGCCCATCAGGTTCTTTATGTAGTTTGTATTTTGAGTTTTATTTGAAGCATTCTTGGTCTTGTGAAAGACCACCCTTCTTGCAATACATACACGAGAGAGCTAATAATGCTCATTCTAATTGGTCCGGTTCAATTATCACACTAAGTGTCACCCCATACAAATCACATTGCTTCCTAAATGATCTAATCCGTGTTTTGAGTTATGCCACATCCTCCTCTAGATAAATGTCATGTATCTCCTTCATCATAGGAGGTTGGATGCATATGCTAATCTTATGAATCGATAATCATGCTATGATAATATAGACTATAGATTAAATCACTTTATATACTTTGCCAATATTTAAGTTCTTTTTGTTTATGTATGCATCATCAATCCTTATTTGTTTATTTTGTTGGTTGCGGTGAATAAACTTATGGATCAATATCAACAACTTTAGGTGTTGATCTCCTACCAAGGCTGCTAACGAAACCTCATATGGTACCTGACATTAGGCTACCAATCCACGGTTCTAAGGAGATATGTAAAAATAAATAATAATAGTTTTAACATCAGTTCTAAGAATTAACAATCCACGGTTAATAATAGTCAATCCACTGTTAATAATAAATTTTGAGCATTTATTGCCAAGTTTGGAAATCGATATAGTGGTAGTAATATATTAGGTTTCGATATATGAAACTTGAAGATATATGAATCACATGTTGAATGGATAGGAGAGTGATAAAGGAAGACTGAATGTATTCTTATTTGACTCAAATTATCCTGAATACAACACACACTCTATGACTCTCATAACATAATATATGTAGTTTATATAGTCCCATTGATGCATCAAATCTAATATGTTCAATATGAATATCTTTTCTCTTAGTGATTTTCAATTTCAAGAATCAATATTGAGTTTGGTTCAATCTACTCAGTTTTTAAGGTGCTTCACCTTTTGCTAAGATGAACTTTTTTTATGATAATACCTTATTATCGTTCAAACTTCTTCATGGTTTATTGGACTGATGAGTAAGTTCAATTCCAACATCATCATGTCAAGCTTAATCATTACATCATCACATTATTCGTATTTATTTACTTCGCTTATAATTCTGGATGCAACACGACAGGAAACTAGGAATGCATGTGTATAGGTATCACAGCGATGAATGAATCATGCTCTAAGCATAGCTACACATCCCGTACTGGCAGAAGCTACCCTTCTTGCACCTCTTGTTGCAGCCACCGCAGTTTTTGGGATCATACATCACGTTGACGCAGCTGCCACCGCAGCACGCTTGGCCGAACCGGCACTTCTTCCCGCACTGCCCACAATTCTGGTTGTCGATCATCACGTTCACGCACTGTTTCCTGCAGCAGTGGGGGCTGGAGCTGCCGCGGGCGCGACAAACTATGGGGAACCTGTCGCAGGTCATCGAGCCTCTCGGATTATGCTGCCTGAGCAAGGAGTAGATCCCCCGGGACAATGAAGACGGTGCTGCTGCTGCTGTCGAGCGCTCGTCCGATTCCACAGAGGAAACGGGGAGGGCAAGAGATGTGGTGAAGGCCATGGCGCATGCCACGACGAAGAAGAACCTCATTGTCATTCTTACGTGGTGTAAGAGAAGAGGTTTAAGGGAGAAGGCTGGTTGAGGTTTGAGTGTAGAAGACGATACAATGCATGATGGGTATTTATAAATGGACGTGGGGAGAGACCAACGAGTTGAAAGGTTGATCAATTGTGTAACATTATTCATGGCTATATATTTCATTATATATTTCCAAACACCAATTAATCGAGTCACTAAACAATCATGTTTCTCATATTGTTCAAATGCCTGTCCAGTCGATTTGATTCACAGTATTAAACCACGATTTGCACACGGCCGTGAAGATTCCAAATAATGAGCGTGCCCGCCGCCGCTCACTCGGCCACCTAGGCTGAGAGAAAAGTCCACGCTGGATGCGGCAGTTTGGCGTCAAGAAGCCAAGTTGGCGAGTTGTTGACTATTTGTGGCCCATGGACAAGTGAATTCCTAATAACGTTGACCTAAAGGCCTGGACCATTCAATACATCGGTGTTTCCAAGTCAAAGACCAGGTCAAGAATTATACGGAATTCTTGATTCCGATTGGGATGGATACATTAGGCCAATGTCAAACTAGTATACTTGTCACCTTTTGAATAGCCGAGTGTGTGTTACGGGGGTGTTCAATGCTGTGGATAGCAGTGCGAGAGGAAGTGTAAGTGCAAACATTAATTGAGAAAGAGTTATTGATGAGGAAATCTTACTTCTACCATATCGCCTATTGTCCTTGATGAGATATGAACTGTGTATCAATGACCATGACATTGTGGTTAGTTCAAAGCTGTTCTTTGGTATCATATGTGATTAAGAAGAATCGAAGAAGTCGAACTGTCTTACACTACATAGATAGAGAGAGATACCATCTACGTCGACTTTTCAGATGAATGCAGCTTTACACAGGGACAAACGCCAACGTCCTCAAGAATAGAGAAACTAAGTAATACATTATAAACTTTGTTTTAGTGCGCTTTGCATGCATTGCATATGGAAAACTTGTGTCTTAGGTCTTGCCAACTTGCTGCCACCGAATAATTTGTATATGAAGTTCACAACCGTTTCCTTCCTTCGTCAGCTTCTACGGTGCAAGAAGCTCGCTACTTTCCACCCATATATATCTGTAATATAGTCATTTTGGTAGCTAGAGATGATGATGGTTTTCTAGATCTTGAGAATTTCTCTTAAAATATAAAGAGAATATGTACACCCATAGTCAATCCATCAATTCGATAATGATGGCATATCAATTAAAACAATATAATAGAATCTACCTAACTAGTTTATTTCTCACTAAAACACTAGGGGAAATTTTGCCAGGTAGGTTCTTTGATGTTGAATTCTCAAATATCTTATTGTTTCTTTTTATTCGTAGTAATCATATGTTAATACAACTATTCTACAAGTCTTATTGGATGTCCTCGTAGCCCAGGATTTACAATAAACATTTAAACTAAGATCAAGATGACTAAACCTTTTCGACTCTTAAGAGACTTTTCACTTCAGCTAGGTCGTCTAACTAGTTCAAGTAGAACCATTCTACTTTGACTCTCGGATCATATCTCCAAGGTGAATCCCTTTCTACCTCTGAATGTGATATCATTAGATCGGATCAATTTCATTAGGATGAGTTGATGACTACGATTGATCATATAAGATAATAAATTTATCCATCTATTCTTTTAGGGATAGATAGCATGCAACACAACACACCATGTGATATGAACGACAAGAAAAGAATTTGAAAAGTAGTAAAACTTTTCCTCATTTCCAATGTTAAAAGGAATTAAAAACCAGTGCGAATCTTGTTGAAACCCAACGTGCTATCATATATAGTAAAAACAAATTATAAAATTATATGTGTGGGTTGCGATTTTATAGTCATTTACCAAAATATCTTCAATATTTGAGTTAGTGTCATAAATTTTCATAAAGCAAGTGTTGGTAGTATTATAAGATAATATTAAAAGGCTATCAACTGTATTAGCTACTTTAGAGGGTTATAAATATAATTTTATATGCTTTAAGAATAATTTCTATCCAAAATTCCATTTAAATTCAAAGAATTATTTAAAACCCTAAAAGATAATAAATAATCTGAGTTACCTCGGCACTAGTAATTGTCCATCTTTTGTATTCTCTTTTAAATGAATTACTAGTATATATGGCTTAACATTTAAGTTCTATAAAGGTTATTAGAAGCATATTATGGTTGTCCATCATGGGAGTCGAGTTAAATCCAACTTTGTTGTTCTACAAACCGATCTTATAAAATTTTGCTTTATCATATTAGCATTGAATCTTGCAAAATTACATCGAGGGCACTCTTAACAAATTTTCCTCGAAAGATCAAGTCAATAGCTAGTTAGATAAGTCAGATTGAAAAGCTAATGTCCCTAGAACATACTTGGGGGCTCCTTTTTATAGTGGTCACTTAAGAGTCGTTATTCTCATTTATTGCATAATTGGTGTGTAATAATGTAAGATATGAGATTTTACCGAACTCGAGATTAGGTAATTATCTCCACGTGGCACTCTTCGGGGATGAACAAATGGCTTCATCAATCAATTGTTTTGTGTCTAAGTTGTAGAAGGTTACTAGCAAGAAAATTTGAGCAAATCTGACATGATTGAACAATTGGGCATGCACCATACCCACTCATTGACAAATCAACATGCTGCGTTTATTGCATGCCATGTGACCCTAATGAAGATTGTCCAATAGCAGATTCAAGTTTTGAGATATCATCCTTCTCCTCCTCTTTTATCAACTAAGACTCATAAATCATTGATTTCGTGACTATCCTTGATGTTGGTGATAGAAAATATATCCTCGGATAAAGTCGTGTCGACCGCGCTAACATAGGCTACCCCTTAGGGGGTAAATGCATCATGCGGTGTGGCTTTGCCTTCGATGGCGGAGTCCTTCGATTCGAACTCTATGGTGTCAGTCTCAGAGTTAGAGATTCTTTGAGGGATTACCACATTCTTGCCAAGTTTGAGCTAGTGCCTGCTTAGTTGGGTAATTGACCCATGCATCACATCACATGCTTTACACAAGAACTTATGCACTGGAGGTAGGACTAAGATTTCCCCTCGACTCATTCTTTTGTAGAGGCTTTCAACATTTGGAAGTTCTCACATGCCTTGATGGTGCATTGCTCTTGGCACTTTCTTGCGGCATTTGTTGGTGATTACACAAGGATACATATCACCCCGACACTG
This sequence comes from Ensete glaucum, assembly GCA_021527575.1. Classification (NCBI taxonomy): domain Eukaryota; kingdom Viridiplantae; phylum Streptophyta; class Magnoliopsida; order Zingiberales; family Musaceae; genus Ensete; species Ensete glaucum. The sequence goes on from CM038555.1 coordinate 34,099,483, forward strand.
ATCCTCCTATTAGCCTACGATAGTCAATGCTCTAGAGGGTTGGCTTACTTTCTCTTAGTGCAACTTGAATGTAGGGTTATTAGAGCTTCCACCACTTGCAGGTTAGAAGAAGAGGTATTTTTTTAATTTTACTCGAGGAATGGGTGGCCGATCAACTTGAATTGGTCTATCTATAATTTTTCCAACATCACCTTGAGGATGCATGGGTCAGAAAAGGGGCAATTTTGCTGACTATCTCTGACCATGTTCGAGTCCATCACTATCCTCCAGATGAGTGAACAAGGACCCGTTAATGTAGGATTAATCCCAGCTCCTCGAGGTAAGTAATTGGTGGTTTAGTTTTTTAGTTGTTGGTCAGACTATCAGACCCTCTCCTTTCTTTTGTAGATATGGCTATTCAAGATAGGACTCTTAGAGCATCAATCTAGCAAGTCATCCACCGAGGCAAAACTTCATAGGTGTGTATCGAAAAAGAGGGCGACAAGGAGCACTATCGACCAGTGATTGAGGGGAAGGGGCCATCGGGCCCTCAAGCAAGGTAGAAGTGCCCACCTCAATCATCATCATCATTGCAGAGCTAGAGGAGGCATGAAGATTGGGCACACCGAGCTAGGAAAGCTTCTCGGAGATCAGATTCCCCTCACTCTAGGAATCGATGAGAGGCTTGATGAGAAGAGCCCCTTTGAGAGTAGTAGTTTGTCCCATCCTCCCAGATATCTCTTGGAGAGTCACGAGAGATACCCCTGATAGCCCATGGTGGCCCATCGACTAGAACAATTCTAGATTTCTTGCTAATTTGGTAGTCTTCCTATCATTGTGTGGCGGTGGGCTTGTTATTGGATGACGATAGGCGGATATGCATCCTTGACTAGCACATGACTCACATTAGATGACCATGGGAGGTTTCAAAAGAGGACACCTCCTAGAATCAGTCCCTTTTGCACCTAGCCCTAGCCAAGGGTCTCTATTTGAGACTCACCGAGGACCTCCTTGCTGATGGCCAAAAAGATCTTGTCAAGGTAGGTATATGCAATCCTCTGACCACCTCATTCTTTATAATTTGTTTTGACTTGTGGTTGATTGATGCAACATTAATTGCTCAGGACCTCTATCTTGGATCTAGCACTTATTGGCTGCCATGGGCGATGAATGCTGAGATGACATGAGAATACAATTGGGCCTTGGATTCCGAGGCTAAGGTGGAGCCTCTCGGGTGTGAGAACTCCACTTTAAGGATGGAAGTTAGCAACCTCCATCAAGTAAATGAAGACGTGGTTCAGTAGTTGTAGGAAGTTGGCTCCTAAGAAGAGGAGATCTAGTCACATGAGGTGGAGAAGTACAAGGTTTTTGAGGGCTTCAAGAATGCATTAGCAAGGTTGGGACAAAACTTCTTCACCTTCGACTATGATCTACTATTCAAAACTCCTTTGCATTCGGCTATGATCTATCTATCTCCAAATTTAAGCATGACCACCTCGATGTCGAGTTCCCTGAGGACCCAAGCGAGAAGCACTTCGTTGATGATAAGTTACCATGGTCGGTTTTAGCGATATCAACGACTAAAGTGAGATGACGATCTACACGGATAGAGAAGCTTAAGATGGGGGCTTACTCAGTTAGCCTTGTTGGGGCTTAAGGAGCCGATGCTCAACACCATCGACGTCGAGGCCATCGAGGATCTACCCATTCAACTCCAAGAAATGAAATGTCTGAGTCACCACCCGATGCCTCACCCAATGATCCGAACCCTGAGGAAGAAGATGTTGAGATTTTAGAATAGGGGATCAGGCTTTTTGCTTTTGTGTTCTTGCTTTCTTTTCCTTTTTGTAGCCATCGAGAGTTCGTTTTGCATATAAGGGCTCTTAGGTATAGTGTAATTACTTGCATTAAATAAAACTTTCCTTTCAAATGTGTAATGTCATAACAAATCTTCACTTTTAAAATAAAAAATTATATAGTTATGGTAAGTATTATTTGAGAAGGGAAATATGCCAAGTCCTAGAGATGTATGATCCAACGAGAATTTAGAGTTGGTAGGTTTATAGTTGAACTTCCTAAAAAATCCTCGATGTGGCCCTTCCTAAGTGTGCACTAGCATTCTCCTAGTATGAGTTGTATTGTTGACCTTAGCCTTTCTTAACACTTGTTGAGGGTGAACCCTTGGATTGAATGTTTTGGTGAATGATCTTTTATAAGGTAAGTTTCAGAAGTGTGCCCAAGCTCTAAATGTTGGTTACAAGTGCCCTATAAGCTAATCATGTGAGTGATGGCATATTCTCATATTATATTATCTATTGAATATATATATATATATTATGAGTTCTTGGTTCTATATAATGGGAAATGGATCGTAATGAGATCATGATAATGAGACCGATTCGTTTTTAAACACAAATCCTAAATAATTCCAATCATAGTTAACTCAAGAGGGATATCGAGATAACCGGACAGCCCGATGTATTGTATACCAGTCCATTTGATAGAGGCGACTAGTCTCAAAGCCACTTATATAGAGACACTAAGGATACAATACATGTGCTCATTAGACAATGAGTTTATTGATTGATCCGCTTACGAAATGTTGTATGGTTAATGATATCTAACGTTAGATAGCAATTTTGTAGTATAAGTTATGTGTTTGGTCCTTAGACTTGAGACACCAAGAATGTCTTGTTTGAGTACTACTTTTTTGATGTCAGATTTACATGTCTCGAAAGTTTCAGATCAGGTACAATCGATTACTAGGATTGGTAGCCAACCTTACAAAGGTTATTAAGTATCAATAGAGGATCATCCATTCTCAATATCATGAGAGGAATAACTCGTGTGCTCTCGCTCAAGGAAATCCCTGATCAGATTATTCAGATTGTGAGAGAAGGAGTTCTCTGGGAGAATTCGATTAGAGTGAGACTCGGATGGATTTTGTATATGGCCTGACAATACCGTGCCCAATATATAGTCTCTGGGATATTAGATGGATGAGCGACTAGATACATGGTAACTGAGGACAAACGTGTCCAATGATAAAGATGTTTTGTACTGTCTAGGGACTATGGCGCAGTTGCCTAGTTCATCCATAGTTGATGAGTCGAGTGAGTTGTTATGAGATAATAATTCACTAAGTCAGAAGAAGTTCTAACAGGGAGGACTCATGGCCAACTCGGTATTGTGCCTAGAGGGTCACACAAATATGGTGGATATTTTAATGAGTAGAAGATTGAATATGAGCTATCCAATTAACCCATATTCTTACTAGATGAGACCCAACATTTATGGGCTCCTTGCCTGAGGCCTAGTTAGAGGCCAATTGAGCTTATTAGATATAGATCTAATAATCCAAGATTTATGAGTAATTGGATGAAGATCTAATAACCACTAAGGCAAGATCTATTAGGGTTTTATGGAGGCTCTCTATAAATTAGATGTAGGGGTGACATATAGATGATAGGCTGCACCTTTGGCTACAAGAGTTGTAAGACTTTGGCTACGATTGGAGGAGCATTGTTGCAACGATCTATCATGTGGATACCACGAGAGAGGAGGACATTTAACTTCCTTCATTCTCTCCATCTGGATTTGGATTTGCAAGGATATACAATGTCCCTAGGTAATCAATCTCTCATGTATTGTAGTTTTCATTTTTGTGGGTGTTTCGTGTAAAAACTTTTGCACGACGACTTGATACACGTATGAAACCTCTTTTCTTTTCTTTCTTCTACTGCGCATGTGATGTTCTCACTAGGTTTCCCAATAATGGTCTCAGAGTCAGATTGCTCATGTAAGAGATTGGCTTTTAAACTACATGATGAGATTGAATCACAAAGAACTGTTCTACGCATTCTTGTTGCGATTCACAATAAAGGCAGTGCAGAGGGGGCAGCCACCTATAGGCTGGCAGCCTACAAGGGTGGCTGCACACGGCCAAGCCCTTTGTAGGGGTGATCGCTCGCAGCCCGCCTGTTGTAGGTGTGGTTGCTTACGAGCATGGCCTCCACAGCGGCCCCCCCCACCCGAGGGTAGTGACGCTCACCCAATTGCTAGGGCAGTATCACCCGCCAACTAGGGCAATAGTGCCTGCCCGCTGGGGAAGTCACCCATGGGTAGAGGCTGCCGTCGACGGCACACAACGTTTCCACCTGTGTAGGGGTAGTGATAGTGGATGCTGGAAGGGGGCATGAGAGCTAGGGCTTCTTTTTTATAAAAGGAAAAATATGCCCCTTAACATTTAAGAAATTATTATATTTGTTCTTTTATCCATAATTCCTAAAATACCCTTAATAATTCTAAAAATTTTTAGCATGTCCCGGTTTCTAAAAAATAATTAATTAAATAATTTAATTAATTATTAAATATCTAGTAATCCAACATGGTGATGTGTTATTGTAATGTATGTTGTGGATGGATGATCATAAGCCATATGATGTGATATGTATATATGTGATTATTATTATTATTAGGGCCTGTGAGCTTTTTATTTTTCTCATTTATTGTCGGGCCTACGTGCTTGTTATTATGTTGTAATTACGTAAAGAGGCATGGGGGGAGCATGGAGGTAACAGTAGGACCCATAATGTCGTGGCAGACGATCATGATGCATGGTGATGCACCGAGGATCTGAAGGAGCCGATTATGACGAGAATGATGATCACATAGCATGGAGATATGCTGATACACACATATATTCTATTGTGAGTGATTGAGTCCACTAGCTCGGGCCTAATCACATTAGGTGGCGGCTCATGATCATTCGGTGTGGTATGCATATGTGATGCGTGATTAACACCTACTATATATATATATGCATACGATATAAATAGATATTAAATATATAAGTGTGTGACACGACATATTAGGAGACCGATACAAACAAACAAAACCCTTTCTATAATAATATTAAGTCGGTGAATATGAGGCAGTAAGATTGACCTACGTGGCCTTCAATCATTATAGGAAGAAATTGAATCACGATATAGGTTGAGTTGGTTGAGTCACTCAAACTCACCTATCGACATGATCAAGATCTTTCCTATGACATAGAGATGTCATGATGACCTGAGGATATGGTATGCTTGGTCGAGTTATTTGAGACTCACCTATCTACGTGATCGAGAACTTGCCTATAACATAGAGATGCCACCGATGTCCTGAGGACATGGTATGCTTGGTCGAGTCACTCGAGAGGATATCATCAAATCAAACTCATTTTTTAATAATGGTGATAATTTAACTAAACTTGATAGTTTGTTGAGCAGTCGAGACCATGATGATTCAGAGGCCGAACATGACGGGAATCATAATGAGTTGTGATTGGCAAGAGTTGCCTACCTTTTTGGGTTTGGTGCAATTGGTCGAGTAACTCGAGGTTGCATTAAGATGTCGATTGGATCTCAATCCCCACTAGAAGTATGTCAGAGACTTTTATTTCACGTACCAAGGGTGTCAAGTGATTCGTTAGGAAAATAGTGGGAGTACACTAAGATAGAACTCTATATCTTAATTAGTTTTTTTTAATTTATATGTTATTTATTTATGCTATATCTTGTTTGTCATAAACATGTCACTTGCAAACCCCCTACGTGGTATACTTGATGCTAACCGCCTCACTGGTCCAAACTATACAGATTGGCTCTATAATTTGAGAATTATTCTCATGGTGGAGAAAATCGTATATGTTCATGGTACGATTGTGCCCACGCAGGAGAAAGGGACAAGCAAGGATGAGATCGCTCGGTATGTGAAGTATATAGATGATTCCACTTTGGCAAAATACTATATGTTGGCCTCCATAATTCCTGAGTTATAGAGGCAACATGAGATCATGGATGTCAATTCCATCCTTCTTCATATTCACCAGCTATTTAAGAAACAAGGAAGAACTAAAAGATTTGAAATATCCAAGTGTCTCTTCCAACCCAAGATAACATAAGGGGCATCAGTTCAGGACTATGTCCTAAAGATGATAGAGTGGATTAAAAAACCCGCAGGTCTAGGAATAGTCATAGAGGATAACTTGTGTGTTGATCTTATACTTTAGTCCCTACCAGATTCATTTTCTCACTTCATGATGAACTTCAACATGAGCAAGTTTAAGGTGACTCTTTCTACACCTCAATATGTTAAGGGAGGCTAAGAGTGCCATCAAGAAAGAGAAGTTAGTTCTCTATATTGGTGAGACCCAAAAGAAAAAGAAGGCTAATAAGAACCTTAAGAATGGCATGGGTAAGGGCAAACAAGGTAAGGCAAAGATTGCCAAGAAATACTTTGCAAAGGACAAAAGATAGTGCTTCCACTATAGTAAAGATAGGTACTAGAAGAGGAACTACAATGATTACCTTACTGAAAAGATGAAACATAAGCTTAGAGAAGTTTTAGGTACATTCATGATCAGTCTTCATTTGTTAGATTTCCATGATAACACATGAGTATTAGATACCAGGAGTGCTTATCAGATATGCAATTTGTTACAAGTTGTAACAAGACCTAGAAGATTGGCAAGAGGCGAGATGGACCTCAAGATGGATAATGGAACAAGAGTTGCTATAGTTGCTATTGACGAGGTCACCCTACATCTACTTAGTGGAGCTACCATTACATTGGATGCATGCTATTATGTTCCCTCTATTATAAAAAAAATATTTTTTTTCTTATTTGATAATTAATCGATATAAATTATTTTTTGAGAATAATAGTTGTTTATTAATTTTGGATGATGAGATCATTACAAGAGAGACCTTAATTAATAGCTTATATGTGTAAGACACTTCTCCACATATCGTGAATGTAAACATGTCCAAGAGGAAATGAGATGAGGTGAATGAAGTGTATTTGTGGTATTGCAGGCTACGTCACATCCATGAGGGAAGAATTCAAAAGTTGCTTAAAGATAGATACTTAGATCCATTTAACTATAAGTCATATACAACTTATGAATCTTGCCTTCGTGAAAATTTGACCAACTCTCCTTTTAGTGAAACTTGAGAGAGAGCCACTGAGTTATTGGAACTCATACATAGTAATATATGTTGTCCCATGTCAACTCAGGCTATAGGTGGTTACTCGTACTTCATTACATTTACTAATAATTTTTCTAGGTATGGACACGTGTATTTTATGAAGTACAAGTCCAAGGTTTTTGAGAAATTCAGGGAATATAAGAATGAAGTAGAAAACCAAATTTGAAAGAGTATTAAAACTCTTTGATCAGATCGAAGAGAAGAGTCTTTGAGTACAGAGTTCACCCATTTTCATAGGGACCATGAGATTCTATCCCAATGGACACCTCCTTATACACCTCAGCTCAATGATGTATCAGAAAGGAGAAATCATACATTGTTACACATGATGTAGTCCATGATGTGTTTCACCGACCTACCCATCTCATTCGAGGGATATGCCCTAAAAATCGTAACTTACCTTCTGAATATAATTCCATCTAGGTCGATAGTGTCTACACTATATGAGATATAGAAAAAAAAAAGATACCTGATCTTAAGGTGGTTAAGATTTAAGGCTGTCCTGCTATGTTAGAAGACACAACCCTGACAAGTTGAATCAAAGATGGAAAATGATACAAGTTCGTGGGATACCCCAAAGAAACTTTGGGGTATTATTTATATTATCCCGAGGACTATAAGGTCTTTGTTGCTAAGAGAGCTATGTTCCTTGAGAAGGAATATGTTCTTAGTGGAAATAGTGAGAGTGAAAGAGAGTTGAGCAAGGTTGGAGAACCTAGCTCAAACACCACTTTGAGCCTGGGTCTATTCGGGTACCTATCACACAAGTTCCAACTTTGCATAAGTCTAACAGAGAACATCACCCTCTTGAAAGATATGTGGGATATATCAATGGCAAGGACACTCATGATATTGATTCTCAAACCTACAAGGAGGCTATTATGAGTCTAAACTCTAAAAAGTGGCAATAAGCCATGAATTCTAAGATTGATTTTATGTACTCAAACAAGATTTGGAACATTGTGGATGCACGTAAGGGTATTGTTCCCATCAGCTGCAAGTGATTCTTTAAGAAGAAGATCGAAGTAGATAGAAAGGTGGAGACCTATAAGGTAAGGCTAGTGGCTAAAGGATATCATCAAAGACAATGAGTTGACTATGACGAAACCCGTTCACCTATAGGCATGCTAAAGTCCATCATAATTCTTTTGGCTATTGTAGTATACTATGATCATGAGATTATGCAGATAGATGTGAAAATCAAATTCCTCAATGACAACCTCGAGAAGGAGGTGTATATGATATATCTAAATAGATTTGTATTTAAGGAGAGTCTAAATAAAGTGTGCAGATTGCTTAGGTCCATCTATAGATTGAATCAAGCTTCTCGAAGTTGGAACATAAGATTTGATGAGGCATTCAGTTTTTATGAATCTGCTAAGAACGAAGATGAGCCTTGTGTGTACAGGAAGATAAGTAGGAGCGCTATCACTTTCTTGGTGTTGTATGTAGATGACGTCCTAATAATTGAGAATGATATAGGAATGTTCTCCATAGTAAAGGCTTGGCTATCTAAAAACTTCTCAATGAAGGACTTAGGGGAAGCATTCCACTATCATAGTAAAGGCTTGGCTTGTCCCAATCTAGATACATAGATTTCACTATCAAAAGATATGGCTTAAAGAATTCCAAGAGAGTTCTCATACTGATGAGATATAAAATATCACTTTCTACGAGTATGTTCCTAAAAACTCCTGAAGAAAGGACATGCATAGATACAATACCCTATATCTTAGCAATATGATCGATTATATATGTTTTGCTATGTACCAGGCCTGATATAGCACATGCTCTTAGTGTCATGAGCAGGTATCAAGCAGATCTAGATTTAAAACAAAAGTGTATCCTTAAGTACTTGAGAAAAACTAAGGATATTTTACTAGTATATGGAGGAGGTAGCCTCTAGGTTAAGGGCTACATGGACTTTAGTTTCTAGTCCGACATCGATGATAGCAAGTCAAAATCAGGGTATGTCTTTACCCTGAATGGAGACTCAGTAAGTTGAAAAAGTTCCAAGCAAGATACTACTACTGACTCTACCATAGAGGCAAAATACATTGTTACAGTAAAAGCTGCAAAGGAAGGGTATAGATGAAGAAGTTCATCAGGGATTTACGAGTTGAAGCAAATAGCATGGTGCTAATTCCTATATATATATATATATATATATATATATATATATATATATATATATATATATATATATATATATATATATATATATATATATATCAATAGCAATAAGGCGATAGCTTTAGCAAGAGAGCCCCAATCTTAACAGAACTGGTTTGAGGATGTTTCAACTAATTAGAGAGATTGTAGCCCATAAAGACGTAGCAATGTAAAGAGTTTCATCCGAAGATAACATCGCAGATCCATTAACAAAGCCATTAGCTCAAACTATTTTTGAGCTTCATAGGGGTCTGATGGGGATTAGACACATAGGTAATTGGCTTTAGGTCAAGTGGGAGATTGCTAGTTACATGTGCCTTGCAAGTCAATCACGTGAGTGATGATACGTCTGACTCGCTGCACAATCTTTTTACACTATTATTATTGACATATTCTCATATTATATTATCTATTGAATATATATATTGTAATGTCCTTGGTTCTGTACAATGAGAATTGAATCGTGATGAGATCATAATAATGATACTAATTTCACTTTTAAACATAAATCCTGAATAATCTCGGTCATAGTGTACTCTAGAGGGATATTGAGATAACTGGACAGATCCGTATACTATATATCGTCTATTTGATGGAGGTGACTGGTCTTATCGCCACTAATGTGGAGACACTAAGGATATAGTACATGTGCTCAATGGAGAATGAGTTTACTGATTGATCTGCTTAGAGAATATTGTATGGTTAATGATACCTAACATCAGACAGTAATTCCTTGTTTGAGTACTCATTTCTTTGACGTCAAACTTATAGGTCTAAAAAGTTTCAAATCTAGTATAGCCAGTTATTGAGATTGATAGCTAATCTTATGAAGGTTATTGAGTGTCAATAGAGGATCATCCACTCTCGACATCATGAGAAGAATATCCCGTGTGCTCTCGCTCAGGCAAATCCCTGATCAGGTTGTTCGGATAGAAAGAGGAGTTCTCTGAGAGATTGTAATTAGAGTGAGACTCGGACGAATTTCATATATGGCTTGACAATATCATGCCCAATATATGGTCTTTGGGATATTAAATGGATGAGGGACTATAGATACATGGTAATTGAGGACAAATAAGTCCAATGGCTAAATGTCCCCTATATTGTTTGGGGACTATAGAGCAGTGGCCTTGTATATCCATAGTCGATGAGTCGAGTGAATTGTTATGAGATAATAATTCACTCAGTCATAAGAAGTTTTAACATGGAAGACTCACGGCCAACTTGGTGTTGAGCCTAGAGGGTCACAAACATATGGTGGATGTTTCAGTGAGTAGAGGATTAGATATAAGTCATCTAATTAGCCCCTATTCTTATTGGATGAGACCCAACATTTATGGGCTCCTTGCATGAGGTCCAACTAGAGGCTAATGAAGATTACTAGATAGAGATCCAATAATTTAAGATTAGTGAGTAATTGGATGAAGATCCAATACCCATAAGGCAAGATCCATTAGGCTTTTATGGAGGCTCTCTATAAATAGGAGGCAGGGGTGACACATAGATGATAGGCTACACCTTTGGCTGCCCCTCCTATTTTTCTCCCTCCCTCATCTTTAGCATAAGAGTTACGAGATTTTGGCTACGATTGGAGGAGCATCAATGTAATGATCCATCGTGTGGATACCGCTAGAGAGGATGACATTTGACCTCCTTCATCCTCTCTTCTAGATCTAGATTTTCAGAGATATACATTCTCCCTAGGTAATCAATCTCTCATGTATCACAGATTTCATTTGTGTGAGTTTTTAGTGAACTAACTTTTGCATGACGACTTGATGCATAAGAGAAACTTGTTTTGTTTTTCTTTCTTCCGCTGCACATGTGATGTCAATGCTAGGTTTCCTAACACTAACCTCATCAATTAAGTCTAAGCTTGCTTAGAGCCCAACCTCGAAATCCTTTGAGTAGAAGTATTGGGTTCGGATAATTGGTTGCCCCATCTCTGTTGGGATTACTACCTTCGTCCTATAGGTTCAGTAAAAGGGTGATTCTCCCATAGGGACCTTGGCAGTTGTATGATAGCTCTATAGAATACTAGGCAATTCGTCCACCCAAGTGCCCGTTACTCCCTTGACTCCTTTCGCAAGCCTTCAAGGATTGCCGAATTGGTGACTGTAGCCTGACCATTAGCTTGAGGATGGGTCACCAAACTAAATTTCAGTTAGAAAAGCTTCATAGAATTCTTTGAACTTCGCATTATTAAGCTATATCCCATTGTTATAACAATTCAGTTGTATCTACTTGAATTCATCGATTGCCTTTCCCTTCCCCTTCCATGTATAAACATTATATGTGGATTCTTGAGCTTCGTGATATTTTTTACTGGGTGGCATGTGTAAAATTTTGCTCGGTCCATGCACCAAGCTGAGGGTGAGTAGACAAATCCATTGACCCTTGTTGTCATCGCTATCATCGATAGGGGCATTATTATTGATGCCACTACTAAGTCTATGGAGTGAATAGAGTGCTGACTATGCTGGAGGTGTCTCATCATCCGACTAAAAACGTTACTCATATATTCTAAGGGATCAACCAATGCTACTATCTTCCTATTTGCCTTGGCCCGTTGCATGGACGATCGTGATTGTTGGGTTTCATGACCTTGACTACTCTAACTCGAGGTTGTTTGACTCCTTCAATACATTTTAACTGAGGTGGATCTTCCTTTGATTGGGGGATGTTCATCTTCTTTTATCGCCTTAGTGATAAGACAAGAAGGATGTGGAAGTCTCTCACCTCACAAGTAAAATATTCCCTTGTTTCTTTGCTACTTTGACTCATTCTAGCATTGGATGAGAATCTTCATTGTAGAATTGGAGGTTGAAGGAATTAATCTCTTGTTCATGTGCCTTATCGTCAAGCTAGGTACACTACAGCTTTAGATGCATATTGTAGTGCACATACAAGCTTCTCCAACCGTCTATATGATAGACTATTGTTGACGTTAGTGTGAATTATGATGAATATTAACTAATTACATTCGTAGATACTTGATGTCTTTGTTTGTGAAATTATATAAATTGTAACCTTCGCATTGGGACTGGACTCTCCAAATTATAACGATCACTAAGCTACAAAAAGATACAAATCATATTTTATTAGCATAATAAATTATTAAAGAATTTTAATTTATAATTAAAGATGAGCATGTTACTTTTCATTAATAGGATCAATACTATAATGATATGATATATCTACATTATTAGAGAATAAGTTGATACTTTCTCGAAATAGTCGACCCTCCATGATAGCTTCGGTTGCATCATCACTTTCTAGGAATTAATAAATAACATAGAGCATGCAACAGATCTATTCGAGTTCTAAGACTATACTAATACTGAATAGCAGTATTTATGTAATACACTAAAAGACAAATGATTTTGGGAATATTGCAACTTACAAATATTGATTATTTATATTACAAATGACTATAAATTTGAATATATTTGCATTATGAAGCTTGGACCCAACATTCGCTGATTCATAAATACTAATGAGATTTTCACTTAGCGTACAACACTTTCTTTACCTCCTCCCTACCTATAAGCAATGTATGTCTAAGGTAAGGCAACCATGGAAGCTTCTTCATATCGATCTTACGGAAGACAATATAGAATTGTTTGATTGCTATTTTAATTTCAATGACAAAATCCAAAAACTCTTGAAATAGAATTATCTTTTCCACTTTTTTGCATCAAATTATTTTAAATAGTGGGTTTCAGACTATTCTTGTGATACGACCATTGCCTTTAAACCGTATTTCTTTTGGTGGATTGACTTTAAGACGATAAAATTTATTGTGTATTGAGTGATGTTAGTTCAAAATATCTCTCAATTTGTATAATTTTGCATCAAATGCCCCAAATGATTGTTGTAGATAAACTTTTTTATGGATTGTGCTCTTGCCACAATTTTTGACTAAAGCTAATGCACCACTATCTTTCATCATTATGTCCAAGCAATGAACAAACGTAGAGTTCCTCTTCGCTCCATCAATTGTCACTTAGCCTTCTTAAAATTTACTTGATTATCGATAATAGTTTATATGATGTACTATGGCCTGATGTCCTCTACCATAATGCCCATTAGGTTTTTCATGTAGTTTGCATCTTGAATTTTGTCTAAAGCATTCATGATCTTGTGAAAAACCACTCTTCTATTGCAATACACTACAAGGGAGCCAATAATGCTCATTCTGATTGGTCGGATCCAATTACCTCACCTAAGTGTCACCTCATACAAATCCCATCACTTCTTGAATGATTTAATCCATTTTTTGAGTTATGCCACATCCTCATCCAAATAAATACCATATATCTCCTTCTGTAGGAGGTTGGATTCCTATGCCAGTCTTTTGAATCGATGACAACATACTATGATAATATAAACCTTTAGTTTTATGTACTGAAATCCTATGGATTAAATCACTCTGTAGACTTTGCCAATATCTAATTTCTTTTTATTTATGTATGCATCATCAATCCATGCAACATCAATCATTGTTTATTTATTTTGTTGATTCTGGTGGATAAACTTATAGATCAATATCGACAACATCAGGTATTGATCTCCTTTCAAGGTCTCTAACAAAACGTCATATGGCACCCTGCCTTAGGCTGCTAATCCTGCTCAACTAAGGTGAGCCAAACGGTAGTCTCATGTTGACACGCCTCCCCAATCCCTCATGTCACGGACAACAATGTAAATAAGGTGTTCGATGAAATGCTCATGTTTGTCCGTGTCCTTTGGTTTATATACATACCTTGTACAGCAAATAGCGGGTTTGCAGTAGGCTTAGCAGCCCTATTTTGGTTTACTTTATGGCCAATTTTAGCTTGTAAATATGAGTGTATTTTGTAAGTACTTGTAGGGACTTCGGTCTGTAATGGACCGTTATCCTTTGTGTGCAACCTCTCTGAGTTTGTAATGTCTATGGGTCTAATTTGTATCTGGCTTTATAAAATATTTGCTTGAGCAATTGCTTGTGGATCCCGTATGAATTGTTTCTTTTAGCCCATTTTCTCTTTTGTAAGTCCAAGAGACTCCAGGAGATCTCGGGGATGGGTGACCTTTGCGGACGGACACGCATGGGTGCTGCACAGCTTAGGTAAAATCAGCTAAGCCCATGACACTTTGGCCCAAATCTACTACCACAGTCATGCTCCTATTTTTAACCCGTCCATCGATGTCTAATTGCCTCAATATGTTTGATTAAGGTAGATGCCATCCAAACTTGCTGGTTCAAGATGGATGCATCGATGATAAACTCTTTTGTCTCTATGATGAGGGTGTTGCCACCACTTAGCACATGTGAGCATGCTTTTTTTTTTCTTTTTCTTTTTTGCATTCTTCTCTGTGAGGGAATGGTCGATTTGAAATTTCTATCGTGATGGTTATTTTTCTTCCTACATATGTTATACATATTTTCGTATATATGTGACAATATATGATACTTTGTTTTGTGACTTGCATTAAGTTCTATAATTTTGAAGTAGTGAAGACTGGTTGGTGATGTAACACATTCTTTAGCTACCTTTGCTTGATCAAGATTCGTTTGTCAGTCTTGGGGATTTGATTTGCCAGGTAATTTTTGTAAACAAATTTATTCTAGTATTCTAGCTAAACTAAAGAGATTTTATTTTTTCTGGAAAAAAGGTTGATCAGTGAACATCAATAATGAAATTTCGAGCATTTATTGCTGAGTTTAGAAAATGACACAGTACTATATATATATATATATATATATATATATATATATATATATATATATATATATATATATATATATATATATATATATATATATATTAGGTTTTGATATATGAAAATTAAAAATATATGAATCACATGTTGAATGGATAGGAAGAGTGATAGAGCAAGGAACAATGAATGTATTCATATTTGACTCAAATTATCCTGACTACAACACATAATACATGGAATTTATATAGTTCCTTTGATACAAAGTTAATATGTTCAATATGAATATCTTTTCTCTAAGCGATTTTTCAACTTTCAAGAATCAATATTTAGTTTGGTTCATTCTCGTATAAGGTTTTTAATGTGTTTCACCTTTTGATATGATGAATTTCTTTATCATAATATCAGAATGTACTTCAAACTTCTTCATGTTTCATAGGAAGGATGAATAAATTCAATTCCAACATCATCATGCCAAGTTTAATCATTACATTATCATGTTATTCGTATTTATTTCCTTCGCCTATAATTCTGAATGCAACAAATGCAACCGACAAACTGAATAGAGTAGAATACAGGACAACAAGAAACTAGGAAAGCATGTGTATATGTGTCACAGTGATGAATGAATAATGCTCTAAGCATAGCTACACATCACATACTGGCAGAAGCAACCATTCTTGCACCTCTTGTTGCAGCCATCACAGTTCTCGGGGTCATACATCATGTTGACGCAGCTGCTGACATAGCATGCTTGGCCGAACCGACACTTCTTCCTGCACTGCCTGCAATTCTGGGTGTCAATCATCACGTTCACGCACTATTTCTGCAGTAGTGGGGGCTATAATAGAAACGAGAAAAAGATATTGAAATAAAAAAATGAAGTACATCATCTATTCTTCACTTATACCTATTTATACGAAGAGAAGTTTGAAAGGATAAGACTGTTGAGGATTTCTCTCAACAGTCTAATTAATTTGTTAGTATTGTTACAACAACTTCATCTCTTAACATACCCTGTAAGATCGTGCTCTTATCAAGAATGCCGATCTTGGACCCATGAAGTGAAAATAACTTGTAGGCAAGTAGCTTCCTAAGAGAGTCAGTCAGTTGATCTACCGTGTGAACATGAGAAACACATAGTTGATGGTTGATCACTTATCTCATACAAAATAAAAGTTAATTACTATATATTTCATAAGAGAGTGAAATATTGGATTTGCACATATGTAGGTAGCTCCTATATTATCACAGTATATGGTAGGAGTAACAGAAGAGCGAATGCCAAGTTCTTTGAGTAGATTCATGACCCAATTAAGTTCTGCAGCTACAGTTGCAATAGAGCAATACTTAGTTTCAGTGGTTGACTGAGCAACTATCTTTTGTTTCTTGGAACTCCAGCTAATTGGATTGGCTCTTGGGAAAATGATATACCCAAATGTCGATATTCGATCATCAAAGTTTTCAGCCCAATTAACGTTAACATAAGCATAAAGGTTGGAGTGGAGAGTTTTTGTAGAGAAATGTGTCATAGTCAAGAGTACCATTAAGATATCGTAATACTCATTTAACTACTGACCAATGTGTGGTAGACGGTCTATGCATGAATTGAGATAGCTTATTAACTGCAAATGAGATATATGAGCGGGTGATAGCCAAATATTGTAAAAAACCAATTACTTGTCGATATTATGTAGGATCTATAGTAGGACTTCTGTCATTTAATCGAAGCGATTCAATGGTGGAGAGGGGAGTAGAAACAACCTTTGCATCCTTCATGTTTGTCTTGACTAATAAGTCTTGAGCATACTTCCGTTGATAGAAGAAGAGTCCGAAAGATGTAGACATTGCTTCCACTCGCAAAAATTAATTCAAGGGACTGAGATCTTTGAGGGAGCATCTAGCAGCCAACTTCTTAATAAACATTGTGACTTCCATAAAGTTATTACCTATAATAATAATATCATCTACGTATACTAAGAGATATATTGTACTACCAGGTTGTTGATGGTGAAATAAGGAAGTATTAGACTTAGAGTTAGAGAAGCCGACTGACATTAAAAACGAGCCGAGTTCTTTGAACCAGACTCGTGGAGCTTGCCGAAGACTATAAATAGCCTTGTAGAGTTTATAGACACGTTTCAAATACTGAGGATAAAGAAAACTATGAGGTTGCTCCATAAAGACATCATCAATTAATGTTCCTTGTAAGAAGGCATTGTTCATATCAAGTTGTCACAGGTGCCAACCTTTTGAAACGGCTAAACTCAGAATCAGTCGGATTATTTTGGATTTAACAATAGGACTGAATATCTCTGTAAAGTTAATGTTAGGACGTTGATAAAAGCTTTTGGCCATTAAACGGGCTTTATTCCTAGCATTGGACCCATCAGGTTTCTGCTTAACTCAAAAAATCCACTTACACCCGATGACATTTTGTGCGAGATGAAACGGAACAAGTGCCTAGGTAGAGTTATGGAGGAGGGCATCATATTCATCAGACATAGCTTGATGCCAATTAAGAGACTTTTGGGCTTGAATAACCGTGGTAGGTTCACAAGTCTCAACAAAGGGAGTCACAATTGTATTGAGGTCGAGAACCTGACATGGTTTGAAAATACCACTTTTAGAGCATATTGTCATGAGATGTCCAAGTGGTTTAGGAGATGATGGTGGAATGGGTGCTAGGAAAGTAATAGAACAAGGTGAGTTGGACTAAGGAACATTAGTGGTAGTAGGTAGGGGTGAGGGAAATGCTAGTGATTAAGTATCCGAAGATTGGATGTCTATGGTATTATGTATGCATGCAAAAGAAGGAGAATAAAAAGAGGGAGTGAGATGTTGTATTGGAGAAGTGCTCCACTCATGTATGTAGGCTGGAGTGGGTGATTCTTATGGAGGCTCATTGGATAATGACATGTGCTAGTGATGCATATTCACCGGAGTAGTTGGTATAGTAGAAGATTTGGATTGGTGAAATGGAAAGGACTCGACAAAGACAACATGACGAGACACAAATACCTTGTGAGTCAAAGGATCATAGGCATTATATTCTAGAGAGTAACCAATAAAGGTACAAGATTTCAACCATGGGGCTGGTTTATGTGATACATCAGAACATAGACAAGGATAGCAGACACAACCAAAAACCCTAAGTTTCTAAAGATTTACGAATTTATGTAATAGTTTTTCAAATGATGATTGATTATGGAGGACTGGAGTAGGCATGCAATTAATCAAATAGACTATAGTTTGGAAGGCTACAGACCAAAAACTAGTTGGCATGGAAGCATGATGGAGAAGTGTGAGACCAGCTTCAATTATATGTCGATATTTGCGTTCGGCTGAGCTAACTAGTTGAGGAGTATATGGAGGAGACTTGAGATACTGAATACCACAGGCTAATAAGTATGGTATTAATGTTTAGTATTCACCTCCACCGTTAGAATAAACTATTTTAATGATAGACTGAAAGATATTTTCCACCATTTTTTTAAAGGTAAGAAAGATTTTGGAGACCTAAGACTTATGTTGAAGAGGATATAACCAAGTATATTTGGTAAAATAATCAACAAAGATAACATAGAATTTGTATTTGTCAAATAAATACTTGGTGCAAGACCCCAAACATCAGTATACAGAATTTCAAATGGTTGTGAGCAAGAAATAGAAGACTTTTTAAAATGCAGTCTATGACTTTTATTACTAAGACATGCATCACAATGAGTAACAATAGAACTTGCTTTAAAAGATGGAAGAGAATAATGAGAGAATTTTTTTGTAGAGTTGAGGAAGAAGGGTGACCCAGATGATGATGCCACACATCCATTGGAACAACAATAGAAGAGTAGGTAGTGGGCTGAGAGATTAATAACCATTTGTAGATGTTATCTTTACTCTTACCTTGAACTAATGATGTCACTGTACTTAGATCCTTGACAAGAAAGTAGTCATAAAAAAACTTAATGAAGGTATTATTTTATTTACAGGATTGAGAGATAGAAATAAGATTCCATTTGATATGAGGAGCACACAATACATCATCGATGTAAAGTTACGAGAATGCAAATTAAGCATTGTGGAACTAGTATGAGTAATGGGAAATCGCTTACCATCATCGATGATGATATCATCATTACCACTATAGTTGTTATGAAGGGACAAGTTCTAGAGGTTCGAGGTAACATGATGGGAGGTGCTAGAGTCTATAACCTAAGAATGTTGATCAAAAGTCAGCGTAGCAACAAGATGCGCTTAGGGCATGGTAGTGAAAGGTCGAGGATAAGACCGACAAACCTTGGCGGAGTGACCAACCTTATCACATAGCTGACAGACTATTCATTTTTGAGGCATAGGAGTAGGTCACCAAGGCTATTGATAATTGATATTGTTACCTAGAGGCATGGGAGTAGGACGCCAAGACTGTTGGTAGTTGATGTTGCTCTCTTGAGGCGGTTCTTGTCCAAGTCCTTTATTGATAGGTTTAGAATACTGATTGCTCTTCCTTTTCTATTTGTGACTTACCTGAGCAGTATAGATGGTCCTGGAGCCCTATCTTCATGCTTTATATATGTCTCGTAGTCAGTCAACTTATCTTACAGCTCCTCAAATGATAGCGATGAGTCACATGCCCATATTGCTACTGCTAATTCTTTGTACTCAACCCCAAGACCATTAAGAGTGTGGACAACGATTTTATTATCACTAAGTTTATGTCCTATTAAAGCTAAATTATCGATGATAATCTTTATATATTGGAGACAATCATCGATAGTACTTCCCTCTTGTTTGGTATTCATGAGTCTTGAGAGGAGGCCGAGCATACGAGTGCACGAACAATTAGCCAATGTAGTTTGCAACTTGCACCAAGCTTCAGCAACAATAGCGGATGAAGATATAAGTGGTGCGACAGAACCAGTGACAGAGGCTTGAATTGCCTGGAGAATAAGATGATCTTAGTGTAACTATAACTTATGCTTCAAATTTGGTACTTGACTTGTTGCCCCCGGGATGTTGATCATTTCTGATGGACAACTGGAAGATCCATTAACATAACATAGTAAATCATAACTAAAGAGGATATTAGAAAACTGAGCATGCCAGGATGTGTAGTTTCCTCCTCTGGATAATTTGATGGGGATGAGGGTTGTAGCATTAATAGAGACAAGCCCTATATATTGAGAAGCACTATTACTCTCTACGGGGACAGTAACTAGAACTTGAGAGGTAGATGACGAAGACATTAGGAGAGAGGATATCAATCACTATCACTTCTAGGTCCGAAAGATATGTGTTGCTGAACGGCTTGTTGATAAGTTATGTGCTAGAATGAAAGCTGTAACAAGGCCATGCAGATAGGCTACTACAGTAGGTAGTAGAGAGCTAAGAGATGGCTGCTGTTACTAGGTTCCCTTTGCCTAGTGATTGATGATGGCAGCAAAAGAATGCTGCGAAGGACTTACGCCAACCACCGATCAATATGTTGAGAGCAGTGATGGTCGGTGGCTGGGAGCAAAAGGCAGCATCTTCGTACTCTTCTCTTTTACTATTTTCCCCTGATTATATATATATATATATATATGCTGACGATTGCTACTGGTATGTAGTAGCTGCGATGTGATTGAAGACGATAGCGGAAGGAGGAGTTAATCTACTGTCAAAGGAAGAGGATGAGCAGCTGGCGGTGGCAGGGGATAACAAAGGCTATAGCAAGGTACAACGACTTCGACAACATGTAGTAGTAGCAGCAGGGGTGGAGAGGAGGAAGTGTGCTTGCCGGTGGCTGCTGGCGACAGCAGACACTATCAACGCGGCTAGGTAGCAGACGCCATCGGTGGCTGTCACTTGAGAAGTTGTTCGACGACTGTGGCTTTGTAGAAAAAGGGCTGCTGCGAAGAAAAGAAAACAAAAAAAAAGAAGGACAAGCAGTCGGAGTGTTAGCCTTTTAGCGATGAAGAAGGGCCTGTGGCATATAGCCAGACATGGTGGCGATAGGTGCGGTAGCGATGCTCTATTTTGTCGAGAAACAAAGATCACGGTTTGAGAAGTCAACTGGCAGAAGCAGTGGCACACACAGAAATAGTCTAAAGGTGACCACGGCGAGGCCGCCGGAAGCAGAGGTGCCCGACGTGGTTGAAGATATCGTGGCCGTAGGTGAAAGGAGCCCTCGGTAGAAATAGTCTAAAGGAAGCGCTAGGGCCGAAGACAGAGAGCAGCGGTTGCACCAACATATAGTAGCAGAGTTTGGCAGATCTGAGAATGCGTCGATCGAGTTACCTGGAACACAACGATGATGGTAGGAGCGGTAGTGAGCCACTCACTATTGTTTGCTATGTGAAATGCTCCAGCCAGATCGCCTCTACGGACAACCATCCTCTCCTCCGAGAGGTGGAAGAGGAGGTTGGGAGATAGAGAGCCTCAGTTACGGTGTTGGCAAGACTACACAAGTGATTAACGCCAATCCAGCTAGGCAAAACCAGTGTGGCGCTAATGTCGGTCTTGATGGGGCTACGGGAGGGCGCCTGCGATCAAGGACCTCAGCCAGCTTCACGAGCAGTGGGAGAAGAGATGATGTCGGGAGATCAGTGCCGATCTCGTTGGTTCCATCGGCAGAGGTAGAGGAAAGGCGCAGTTGGATAGCATCGTCAGCATAGGTCATTGTCGAAGGAATCAGATGGCTGTGTAGCAGTAGTAGAGGGCCGCAGATGAGGCTGAAGAAGAGGGTCGCGACTGTGGCTGAGGAGGAGAGGAGAGAACTGTCGTTTGACAACACTGTAGCACGCAGCCAGGTGCGATGGGATTTGCTACCGTTTGACAGCGAGGAGAAAGCTTGCTCTAGCCAAGTTGCTCTGATACCATGATAGAAATGAGAAAAAGGTATTGAAACAAAGAAATGAAGTGCATCATCTATTCTTCACTTATACCTATCTAAATAAAGAAATGATAGATACTTGATGGTTGTTTATGAAAGTATATGGACTACAACATTTCTTAGATTGGGAGTAAACCATCCAAATTGTAGGTGTCACTAGGTTATGAAAAGATATAAATCATATTTTATTAGCATAATAAATCATTAATGGTAATTTCAAATTATAATCAAAGATGAGCACGTAACTTTTCCTTAATAGGATCCATACTATAACGATATGACATAGCTACATAATTGGATAATAAGTTGATACTTCCTTAAAATAGTTGGTCCTCCAATATAGCTTCAGCTACGACATCACATTCTACGAGTCAATAAATAACATAGTGCATATAACAGATCTGATTGAGTCCTAAGACCATACCAATAATGAATAACATGATTTTTGTAATATGCCATCAGATAAATGGCTTCACCAATATTGTAACTTGGAAATATTGATTATTTATATTATAAATGACTATGAATTTGAATATACTTGCATTATGAACACCTTGGTCCAAATGGGCTTGGGCGCTACATTCGATGGTTCACTTTCATTTATCAAACACCACTTTTTTCACCTCCTTCCTACTTATAAGCAATATATGTTTAAGGTAGAGAAATTGGGGACACTTCTTCGTATTGGTCTTATGGAGGACAGAATAGAGTTGTTTGATTCCTATTATCATTTCAATGACAAAATTCAAAAATCTTGATAATAGAATTGTCTTCTCCAGTTGAGAATACCATGTCTCATTTGTTGGATGGACCTTAATGCGACGAAATTTGCTATGAATTTAATGATGTCAGGTCAATGTATATCTCAATTTGTACACTTTTGCATCGATTGCACCAAATTATGGTTATAGATAAACTTTGTTATGGACTATGCCCCTACCACACTTTTTGACTAAAACTAACTCACAAATATCTTTCATCATTAGGTCTATGCAATGACCACAAATAGTCCAAAACATGCTTCCTCTGTGCTCCATCAATTGTAATTCAACCTTCTTAAAATTTACTCGATTATCGATCATAGTTTGTATGATGTACCATGGCCCGATCTCCTATACCATAGTGCCCATCAGGTTCCTTATGTAGTTTGTGTTTTGAGTTTTATTTGAAGCATTCTTGGTCCTGTGAAAGACCACCCTTCCATTGCTATACACTACATGAGAGAGCTAACAATGCTCATTCTAATTGGTCCAATCCAATTATCACACTAAGTGTCACCCCATACAAATCACATTACTTTGTGAATGTTCTAATCCGTGTTTTGAGTTATGCCACATCCTCCTCCTTCATCATAGGAGGTTGGATGCATATGCTAATCTTTTGAATCGATAATCATGCTATGATAATATAGACCTTCAGTTGTATATGTTGGAATCTATAGATTAAATCACTTTTAGACTTTGCCAATATTTAAGTTCTTTTTGTTTATGTATGCATCATCAATCCTTATTTGTTTATTTTGTTGGTTGCGGTGAATAAACTTATGGATCAATATCGACAACTTTAGGTGTTGATCTCCTACCAAGGCTGCTAACAAAACCTCATATGGTACCTGACCTTAGGCTGCCAATCCTACTCGATTGAGGAGAGCCAATTGATTGTCTCATGTTGGCACTCCTCCCTAATCCCTATGGTGCAATCCCACTACCACCGTCGTGCTCCCATTTTGAACCTATCCATCGATGTCTCATGGCATCATATTTGTATTGATGTTTCAATAATACATAGATAACAGCTGTAAGGTTTGGGTCGACATCATCGTCACAACCCTCGTATTGATTATAGATGAGTTTCTATGTAGTCCACCTATATTCTTCCTGTTGGTTGACCTTCTTTTGGACTCCTTAGACTTTGATTTTCGTAAGTTTCTGTGAAATGCTCTATGGACCAACATTGGAACTTTGGTGCATGCAAACGAAATGTTGCTTCAATCGAGTGATTCCTCCACCTTTACCAATGTAGTCACAATTGATATAATACCAACGATGATGAGATTCTAAAAGTTGGACATGATCCCAATTCAGATCATATGTGTGTTCCTTTGGTATTATTTTCTTAATGTTTTTAAACGCACAAGACACCAAAGTCCCATGTAAGTGCGAAACAAGTGCTCTAGAATATTAAAATAAAAAATATATAATATAATTGATAAATATGATTAATAGGCAAAATAAGAATTAGTAATTCTAAATAAGAATTAGCTCTAAATAGGGTCAATAGTTCTGATGATTAATATCAGTTTTAATTTATTAGGAGATATGTAACAATAAATAACAATAGTTTTAACATCAGTTCTAAGAATTAACAATCCACGGTTAATAATAGTTAATCCACTGTTAATAATAAATTTTGAGCATTTATTGCCAAGTTTAGAAATCGATATAGTGGTAGTAATATATTAGGTTTCGATATATGAAACTTGAAGATATATGAATCACATGTTGAATGGATAGGGAGAGTGATAAAGGAAGACTGAATGTATTCTTATTTGACTCAAATTATCCTGAATACAACACACACTCTATGACTCTCATAACATAATATATGTAGTTTATATAGTCCCATTGATGCATCAAATCTAATATGTTCAATATGAATATCTTTTCTCTTAGTGATTTTTCAATTTCAAGAATCAATATTGAGTTTGGTTCAATCTACTCAGTTTTTAAGGTGCTTCACCTTTTGCTAAGATGAACTTTTTTTATGATAATACCTTATTATCGTTCAAACTTCTTCATAGTTTATTGGAACGATGAATAAGTTCAATTCCAACATCGTCATGTCAAGCTTAATCATTACATCATCACATTATTCGTATTTATTTAATTCGCTTATAATTCTGGATGCAACACGACAGGAAACTAGGAATGCATGTGTATAGGTATCACAGCGATGAATGAATCATGCTCTAAGCATAGCTACACATCCCGTACTGGCAGAAGCTACCCTTCTTGCACCTCTTGTTGCAGCCACCGCAGTTTTTGGGATCATACATCACGTTGACGCAGCTGCCACCGCAGCACGCTTGGCCGAACCGGCACTTCTTCCCGCACTGCCCACAATTCTGGTTGTCGATCATCACGTTCACGCACTGTTTCCTGCAGCAGTGGGGCTGGAGCTGCCGCGGGCGCGACAAACTATGGGGAACCTGTCGCAGGTCATCGAGCCTCTCGGATTATGCTGCCTGAGCAAGGAGTAGATCCCCGGGACAATGAAGACGGTGCTGCTGCTGCTGTCGAGCGCTCGTCCGATTCCACAGAGGAAACGGGAGGGCAAGAGATGTGGTGAAGGCCATGGCGCATGCCACGACGAAGAAGAACCTCATTGTCATTCTTACGTGGTGTAAGAGAAGAGGTTTAAGGAGAAGGCTGGTTGAGGTTTGAGTGTAGACGACGATACAATGCATGATGGGTATTTATAAATGGACGTGGGAGAGACCAACGAGTTGAAAGGTTGATCAATTGTGTAACATTATTCATGGCTATATATTTCATTATATATTTCCAAACACCAATTAATCGAGTCACTAAACAATCATGTTTCTCATATTGTTCAAATGCCTGTCCAGTCGATTTGATTCACAGTATTAAACCACGATTTGCACACGGCCGTGAAGATTCCAAATAATGAGCGTGCCCGCCGCCGCTCACTCGGCCACCTAGGCTGAGAGAAAAGTCCACGCTGGATGCGGCAGTTTGGCGTCAAGAAGCCAAGTTGGCGAGTTGTTGACTATTTGTGGCCCATGGACAAGTGAATTCCTAATAACGTCGACCTAAAGGCGTGCACCATTCAATACATCGGTGTTTCCAAGTCAAAGACCAGGTCAAGAATTATACGGAATTCTTGATTCCGATTGGGACGGATACATTAGGCCAATGACAAACTAGTATACTTGTCACCTTTTGAATAGCCGAGTGTGTGTTACGGGGGTGTTCAATGCTGTGGATAGCAGTGCGAGAGGAAGTGTAAGTGCAAACATTAATAGAGAAAGAGTTATTGATGAGGATATCTTACTTCTACTATATCGCCTATTGTCCTTGATGAGATATGAACTGTGTATCAATGGCCATGACATTGTGGTTAGTTCAAAGCTGTTCTTTGGTATAATATGTGATTAGGAAGAATCGAAGAAGCCGAACTGTCTTACACTACATAAATAGAGAGAGATACCATCTACGTCGACTTTTCAGATAAATGCAGCTTTACACAGGGACAAAAGCCAACGTCCTCAAGAATAGAGAAACTAAGTAATACATTATAAACTTTGTTTTAGTGCGTTTTGCATGCATTGCATATGGAAAACTTGTGTCTTAGGTCTTGCCAACTTGCTGCCACCGAATAATTTGTGTATCAAGTTCACAACCGTTTCCTTCCTTCGTCAGCTTCTACGGTGCAAGAAGCTCGCTACTTTCCACCTATATATATTTGTAATATAGTCATTTTGGTAGGTAGAGATGATGATGATTTTCACGATCTTGAGAATTTCTCGTAAAATATAAAGAGAATATGTACACCCATAGTCAATCCATCAATTCGATAATGATGACATATCAATTAAAACAATATAATAGAATCTACCTGACTAGTTTATTTCTCATTAAAAACACTAAGGGTAATTTTGTCAGGTAGGTTCTTTGATGTTGAATTCTCAAATATCTTATGATTTCTTTTTATTCATAGTAATCATATGTTAATACAACTATTCTACAAGTCTTATTGGATGTCCTCGTAGCCCAGGATTTACAATAAACATTTAAACTAAGATCAAGATGACTAAACCTTTTCGACTCTTAAGAGACTTTTCACTTCAGCTAGGTCGTCTAACTAGTTCAAGTAGAACCATTCTACTTTGACTCTCGGATCATATCTCCAAGGTGAATCCCTTTCTACCTCTGAATGTGATATCATTAGATCGGATCAATTTCATTAGGATGAGTTGATGACTACGATTGATCATATAAGATAATAAATTTATCCATCTATTCTTTAGGGATAGATAGCATGCAACACAACACACCATGTGATATGAACGACAAGAAAAGAATTTGAAAAGTAGTAAAACTTTTCCTCATTTCCAATGTTAAAAGGAATTAAAAACCAGTGCGAATCTTGTTGAAACCCAACGTGCTATCATATATAGTAAAAACAAATTATAAAATTATATGTGTGGGTTGCGATTTTATAGTCATTTACCAAAATATCTTCAATATTTGAGTTAGTGTCATAAATTTTCATAAAGCAAGTGTTGGTAGTATTATAAGATAATATTAAAAGGCTATCAACTGTATTAGCTACTTTAGAGGGTTATAAATATAATTTTATATGCTTTAAGAATAATTTCTATCCAAAATTCCATTTAAATTCAAAGAATTATTTAAAACCCTAAAAGATAATAAATAATCTGAGTTACCTCAGCAGTAGTAATTGTCCATCATTTGTATTCTCTTTTAAATGAATACTAGTATATATGGCTTAACATTTAAGTTCTATAAAGGTTATTAGAAGCATATTATGGTTGTCCATCATGGGAGTCGAGTTAAATCCAACTTTGTTGTTCTACAAGCCGACATTATAAAATTTTGCTTTATGAGATTAGTATTGAATCTTGCAAAATTACATCTAGGGCACTCTTAACAAATTTCCCTCCAAAGATCAAGTCAATAGCTAATGTCCCTAGAACATAATTGGGGGCTCCTTTTTATAGTGGTCACTTAGAGTCGTTAGTCTCGTTTATTGCATAATTGGTGTGTAATAATGTAGGATATGAGATTTTACCGAACTCAAGATTAGGTAATTATCTCCACATGGCACTCTTCGGGGATGAACAAATGGCTTCATCAATCAATTATTTTGTGTCTAAGTTGTAGAAGGTTACTAGCAAGAAAATTTGAGCAAATCTGACATGATTGAACAATTGGGCATGCACCATACCCACTCATTGACAAATCAACATGGTGCGTTT
Source organism: Ensete glaucum (assembly GCA_021527575.1). Lineage (NCBI taxonomy): Eukaryota > Viridiplantae > Streptophyta > Magnoliopsida > Zingiberales > Musaceae > Ensete > Ensete glaucum. Next base: position 34,127,264 of record CM038555.1, read on the forward strand.
ATTGCATGCCATGTGCCCCTAATGAAGATTGTCCTATAGCAGATTCAAGTTTTGAGATATCATCGTTCTCTCGGACTTATAAATCATTGATTTCGTGACTATCCTTGATGTTGGTGACAGCATATATATCCTCGAATAAAGTCATGTCGACCGCGCTAACATAGGCTACCCCCTAGGGGTTAAATGCATCATGCGGTGTGGCTTTGCCCTTGATGGCGGAGTCCTTCGATTCAAACTCTTTGGTGTCAATCTCAGACTTAGAGATTCTTTGAGAGATTACCACATTCTTGCCAAGTTTGAGCTAGTGCACTCATTTGGGTAATCGACCTATGCATCACATCACATGCTTGGCACAAACACATATACACTGGAGGCAGGACTAAGGTTTCCCCTCCACTCATTCTTTTGTGGAGGCTTTCAACATTTGGAAGTTCTCACATGCCTTGATGGTGCATTGCTCTTGGCACTTTCTTGCGGCATTTGTTGGTGATTACACAAGGATACATATCACCCCGACACTGATGCTCCTATTAGCCTACAGTAATCTATGCTTTAGAGGGTTGGCTTACTTTCTCTTAGCGCAACTTGATTGTTGGGTTATTAGAGCTTCCACCACTTGCAGGTTAGAAGAAGAGGTATTTTTTTTATTTTTACTCGAGGAATGGGTGGCTGATCAACTTGAGTTGGTCTATCTATAATTTTTCCAACATCACCCTGAGGATGCATGGGTCGGGCAATTTTCTGACTATCTCTGACCCTATTCGAGTCCATCGCTATCCTCCAGATGACTTAACAATGACCCGTTAATGTAGGATTAGCCTAGCTCCTCGAGGTAAGTAATTGGTGGTTTAGTTTTTTAGTTGTTGGTCAGACTATCAGACCCTCTCCTTTCTTTTGTAGATATGGCTATTCAAGATAGGACTCTTATAGCATCAATCTAGCAAGTCATCCACCTAGGTAAAACTTCATAGGTGTGTATCAAAAAAGTGGTCGACAAGGAGCACTATCGACCAGTGATTGAGGGCATGGGCCGTCGGGCCCTCAAGCAAGGTAGAAGTGCCCACCACAATCATTATCATCATTGCTGAGCTAGAGGAATATATAAGTGTGTGACACGACATATTAGGAGACCGATATAAACAAACAAAACCCTTTCTATAATAATGTTAAGTCGGTGAATATGAGGCAATAAGATTGACCCACGTGGCCTTCAATCATTATAGGAAGAAATTGAATCACGACATAGGTTGAGTTGGTTGAGTACTCAAACTCACCTATCTACGTGATCGAGATCTTTCTTATGACATAGAGATGTCATGATGACCTGAGGACATGGTATGCTTGGTCGAGTTATTTGAGACTCACCTATCTACGTGATCGAGAACTTGCCTATAACATAGAGATGTCACCGATGACCTGAGGACATGGTATGCTTGGTCGAGTCACTTGAGAGCATATCATCGAATCAAACTCATTTTTTAATAACGGTGATAATTTAACTAAACTTGATAGTTTGTTGAGCAGTCGAGACCATGATGATTCAGAGGCCGAACATGATGAGAATTATAAGGAGTTGAGATTGGCAAGAGTTGCCTACCTTTTTAGGTTTGGTGCAATTGGTTAAGTAACTCGAGGTTGCATTAAGATGTCGATTGGATCTCAATCCCCACTAGAAGTATGTCGGAGACTTTTATTTCACGTGCCAAGGGTGTTGAGTGATTTGTTAGGAAAATAGTGGGAGTACACTAAGATAGAACTCTATATCTTAATTAGTTTTTTTTAATTTGTATGTTATTCTATTTTGCTATATCTTATTTATCATAAACATGTCGCTTGCAAACCCCCTGCGTGATATACTTGATGCTAACCACCTCACTGGCCCAAACTATACAGATTGGCTCCGTAATTTGAGAATTATTCTTGTGGTGGAGAAAATCGTATATGTTCATGATACGATTGTGCCCACGCAGGAGAAAGGGACAAGCAAGGATGAGATTACTTGGTATGTGAAGTTCATGATTCATATAAAATAAATCTCAAGTCAAAAATATAAAGAAGTCAAATGAAAGATCATGATTTATTTGGATAAATTGTTTTCTAAGTTATTAGTAAAAAATAAAGAATTATAAGAGAACGAATGCAAAATAAATCTCAAATTATGAATATCGAGAAGTTAAATAAAAAATCATAATTCAGTTAGATAAATCTCATTCTTAGTCATTACCAGAAAGAAAGAATCATAGGAGAATAAATACAAAATTAATATCAAATCTTTGATATTTTGAATTCAAGAGAAATATCATAATTTGTTTGAAAAAATCTCCTCTTTAGTTAAATGAAAGAATCATACAAGGACAAATAGTAAAAGTTTTTTTATTCATGCATTTAAACAAATAATTTTTAATAAAGAGTGAGTTTAAATATCTTTTGATATATCTCCAATAATCAGCTCCTTAGGATGTGCTTCTACATAATTTCATTCCTTTGATAAGGTTTCTTTGGAAGTAGATGTATCCAAGTTACTTTGGAGAGGAGAATTCTTATTCAAATTCAAATTATCAAATACATAATAATCATTAAAATTATTTTTTTACCTTCGATAAATTCATTGAAAACAATATGGATAGATTCCAAATCAGTAAGCAATAATAAAGCAAAGCAAGAGAAGGATACAAACCAATTTATAGTGATTCGATTATCCTGACCTACGTCTAATCTTGTTCCTTTTCTCTCGAGGCCATCGGCTTTGACTATAGATCTTCTTTCCAATAGGCGAAGATCAACTACCCTTATTACAACACTTCTCCTTTTACTAGTCTTAGGAGAGAACATTTATACTAACTCTTCTCCTTTTAAGAGGATTAGGAGAGAATATTTATATCTCTCTTTTATAAGAGAACTCAACCCTCCCATAACTTAGAAACACTTTTAAACTCAAGAAGGAAGAAGAGACTCAACCTATGCTTAAATGGAGTTTACAACACTTTTATATCTAGTAATTCTTGATCCATAAAGAAAGCATGAGTGGGATATTTATAGACCCAAAAAGGCTTCAATAATAGTGCCAAAAATTCAAATCCCCAAGATTTTGAGATACTGGCAATACTAACGCCAGCACTGGGTGGTACTACCATCGGCAGAGGGCGATACCATTATCAAAACTCTTGAAAAAGCACAAACAATGCTTTATGACTCTCAGGCGACACCACTACCTAGATTAACTTTAGGTCACCGAATTGGTCTTTCAATAGTTCTAATTTGGCTCTGGTTCAAGCCTAATGGGCTTATAATCAAGTTGGCATGGGTTCGACCCAATACCAACTCCATTTGACCCCAAACAAGCTTGATTAAGATATAACTACTCAATCACATATCAAGCATAATTAAAAAACTTTCAGCTTATTATCCTGTATTTTGGTAAGTCATCTGATCAGCTGACACTTCGTTCGAACCTCTGATGCATCATCTTCTTTGACATATCGACTGATCTATCAGCATGTTGACTTCCCACAAAATTCGATTGTTTAGTGCAATACCCATCTTTTCGGTCTGATGCCCAAACTCATGCCACAAAGCCAATCTTTCAATATATTGACCAATCATCTAACTTGATGTATGATCACTGACATAAAACTCCTCTAGCCCAACGTCTGATTCTCCTGCTTTGATAATTTACCCTGTGATAGTTCGTGTCCATGATTGAAGTATTTCCTGCATCATTTATTTTAAAGCATATTAGTCCATAAATTTATTAATTAATTTTATTATCAAAATCTAGGATTCAATAGGGCGGACCCTTGCATTGAAGGTCTTAGTGTTTGATCTTTTGTAAACTAAGTTTTGGAGGTGTGCTCGTCCTTTGACCTCATCAATTAAAGTCCATGCTTGCCTAGAGCCCAATCTCTAAATTCTCCATGGAGAAATGTTGGGTTTGGATAATCGATAGCACCATTTTGGTTGGGAGTACTGTTCTCATCCCATAGGCTAGGCAAAAGGGCGATTCTCCCATAGGGACCTTGTGGGTTTAATGATAGCTCCACAGAATCCTAGGAAATTCATCCACCCAAGTGCCCTTTACTCCCATGACTCTTTTTCATAAGCCTTTGAGGATTGCATGATTGGTGACCTTAGCTTGACCATTAGCCTGTGGATGGGTCATCGAACTGACTTTCAGTTGGATCCCAAAAGCTTTGGATAATTCTTTGAACTTGGCATTATTAAACTATGTCCTATTGTTTGTAATAATTTAGTTGCATCTACTTGAAGTCATTGATTGCCTTTCCATGCCCATTCCTTATATAAATGTTATGTGTGAATCCTTGAACTACATGATATATGTTATGGGTGGCATGCATATAGTGATGCTCATACTAGGCACCACCCTGAGGCTGAGTAGATGGAATCATCGATACTTGTTATCATCACAATCATCGATTAAGGCATTATTGTTGATGTCACTACTTCCTCTATGGAGAGAATAGAGTGTTAACTATGATAGAGGTGTTTCATCATCGGACTAAAAATTTTGCTCAAAGATTCTTTCTAAGGAATCAGCCAATGCTATTATCTTCCTCCTTCCCTTGGGTCATTGGACGAATGATTGTAATTGTTGGGTGTCATGACTTTGACTAGTCTAACTCAAGGTTGTCTGACTTCTTCAACACATTTTGACTAAGAGGGATCTTTCTCTAGTTGGGGGATGTTCATCTTCTTTTATCACGTTAGTGATAAGACAAAAAGGATATGCAGAGTTTCTTGCCTCAACAACTAAAAGATTCTCTTGGTTCTTTACTAGACCCATTCTAGCATCGAATGAGAATCTTCATTGTAGAATTGGAGGTTGAAGGGATTGATCTCTTATTCGTCTACCTTCTTATCAATTATAGGTACACCACAACCTTCAATGCAGATTATAGTACACATACAAGCTTCTCCAACTATCTATATGAATTTCTATCATTGATATTATAGAAAATTAAGATGAATATTGACCAATTATGTTCATAGATACTTGGTGGTTGTTTATGAAAGTATATGGACTACAACATTTCTTAGATTGGGAGTAAACCATCCAAATTGTAGCTGTCACTCGGTTATGAAAAGATATAAATCATATTTTATTAGCATAATAAATCATTAACGGTAATTTCAAAATATAATCAAAGATGAGCATGTAACTTTACCTCAATAGGATCCATACTATAACGACATGATATAGCTACATAATTGGAGAATAAGTTGATACTTTCTCAAAATAGTCGATTCTACGAGTCAATAAATAACATAGTGCATATAACAGATCTGATTGAGTCCTAAGACTATACCAATAATGAATAACATGATTTTTGTAATATGAACACCTTGGTCCAAATGGGTTTGGGTGCTACATTCAATGATTCAGTTTCATTTATCAAACACCACTTTCTTCACCTCCTTCCTACGTATAAGCAATATATGTTGGGTTCTTTTAACATATCATATATGGATCAATCAATTGTTTTATAGAATCAAAACCGAATTTTTGGTTCAAAACAATCTTTATAGATCCAAAATAATGGTTTTTAAGAATGTTTCCATAAAAACTTATTAATTCCATTATAATATGCATGAAATCCTACAACAATTAAGAAACATATTAATACAAAAGCATACCTGATGAATCCATTAGAGTATTTTCTAAATTGATTGGTGATTTGGTCTTCCAATTGCAGAGTACCCACACTTATCTCGTCATTAAGTTAGAAATATGACTGATGGTATCCACACAATTAATTTTCATAATAATAATTATGTCCCTTAGCCAAATAATTTTACTTTAATTAGATTACTTTAATTTTAGCTAATAAAAAATAATGGCTTGACATATTTAATTATACATGTGTGACCCTTAAAATTCTAACAATCTCCCACTGAGTCACATATGTATCCTTATAAATATGCTATATTTTATGAGCTCAAAAATATTACCATTGTTAAACAGGACATACAAAATAATCTCGTCCATTTATTATCTTGCATAGACTTATACTCTTAATTCATTGCTTCAATCTACTTATCTGAATTAGAATCCTCCATGCCTTGACGTAAGTTGATTGGATCATCTTCCATTATACCACTACTTTCTTTATGTTCTGGAGAAATATCATATAATCATCCAAAATGGCACTCCTCCTTTCCCTAGTGGATCGTCGCAAAGGTCTCTTCTGGCATTCTTGAGGGTGTTGAGTTTGTTCCTCATGAATAATTTCTTCATACTATATGGGAGTTGAAATGACTATATCCTTTTGAGGTACATATTTTGCTATATTAGTGGCAACTATATGAATCGATCGGAACCAATTCTTCCTCAAAAATAAAGTCTTTAATCTTATTTCTCCCCCCAAACTCAATATTCTCAAAGAATGTAGCAATACCCGTCTCAAAAATATTTCTTGATTTGGGATCATAAAATTTATACCCCTTAGATCGCTCACAATAACCAATAAAGTAACTGCTCATTGTTCGGGGTTCCAATTTATTTTCATTAGGCCTGTAAGGCCTTGCCTCAACTGGACAACCCCATACATAAAAGTGTCTTAAACTAGGCTTTCTCCTAGTCCAAAGTTCATAAGGAGTTTTTGCAGTTGCTTTAGTTGGTACTCTATTAAGAATGTAAGCTGCAGTTTTTATTGCTTCTCCCCAGAATGACTCTGGCAAAGTAGACTGAGAAATCATACTTCTTACCATGTCCTTAAGTGTGTGGTTTCGTCTTTCAGCTACACCATTCATGCTAGGTGACCCAGGCATTGTATATTGAGGGACAATTCCACACTTCTCTAGGTATAAAGCAAATGGTCCTGGACATTGTTCACCTGAACCGTCATTTCTACCGTAATATTCCCTCCACTCGATCTGACGCTTTTATCCTTTTGTTGAGTTGATTTTCAACTTCAGCTTTAAATGTTTTGAACACATCCAAAGATTGAGATTTTTCATGTATTAGATACATGTATATATATCTAGAGTAATCATCTATGAATGATATGAAGCATTGTTGACCATTCCATGAAGGTGTAGGAAATGGTCCACAAATATCTGTATGTATCAATTCTAAGATGTCTGTAGCTCTATATGCATCTGATCTCTTAGGTTTGGTTTGTTTACCTTTAATGCATTCAACACAAACATCTAGACCTGATAAGTCAATGGGATCAAGAATCCCATCTGACACAAGTCTTTCAACTCTATTTCTAGAGATATGACCTAAACGTTTATGCCATAATATACCAGAATTTTTAATTTTACATTTACTACCTCAACTTATAAAGTATTTTATCATATCATTCAAATCAAGCAAAGATTTCTAAGATTACAACTGAACCACTAGAAATTGTGAGTGTTTCTCTCCAGTTTATTTTCAGCATGCATTAGCTAAATCAAAGTTTCTCGATCTTCAATTTGAATCGCTCTTGTATTTAAAATTCCAAGAAATTCTTTCGATCTTAATTTTATTTGAATGAAAAGTTTTCTTTAAACTTAGTTTTTAGTACTTGCACTAATTTACTCCCTCTCTTAGTGTCAATTGATCCTAAAAATTGGTATTAGAGCAAGGTCTCACTCATTGGACTAACACCCACTAAAGTAAATGGTTTTATTTGGCATGAATGATGAATATTTCATTTCACGTCCTCCCATGTTCAATGTGATGGATTACATATATTGAAAAAAAAGGATGTGTATTTTTATCATTTCTATGGAGTTTGATTTATGGCACATTGTTGAGAATGACTCTGAAAAATGTTTTAACCCAATGAGTAAATGGAATGGTTTGGAAAGGAAGAATTTTTCGTTAAATATAAAAGCAATGAATGATTTATTTTGTGCACTTGATAAGAATGAATTTAATCGGATTTCTATTTGTGAAATTACTTACAAAATTTGGCACACTCTTGAAATCACACACGAAGGAACTAGTCATGTTAAAGAGTTCAAAAAATTAACATCTTAGTTCATAGTTATGAATTGTTTCAAATGAAACCAAGTGAGACCATTGGAGACATATACACTCGGTTCACAAATGTCGTCAATGGTCTTAAAGCTCTTAGTAAATATTTTTCTAAGTTTGAACTTGTTAGTAAAATATTAAGATCTCTTTTAAAAAGTTGGGACCCTAAAGTAACTACAATCTAAGAGACTAAAGATCTAAATAATCTTCTTCTTGAAAAACTTATTTGATCTCTTATGACTTATGAACTGAGCTGTAAAGCTCATGACAAACTTAAAGAACCCCTTCCAAAGAATAGGAAGGATTTATCACTGAAAACTGTTGATAACTTCTCGAGTAAAACCTCAAGTGATGAGAACAATGATATGACACTATTAACAAGAAAAATCAAAAAAATATGAAAAGAAACAAAAATCATAAAAATAAAAATGAACCAAAACAGGATAATATTATATGCTTTGAATGTAAAAGCTTGGGCATTTAAAAAATGAGTATCCTTAATTAAAGAAGAATGTATCACACAAAAAGAAGGCTCTTTCGGCAACTTGAGATGACTCAAGATCATCGGATGAAGAAGACCACTCCTAGGAAAAAGATGCCAACTATGCTCTCATAGCCATCCACGACGAGGTAAGTCATCTAATGTATATTTTTCTGAATTATTAAATATTTTTTATGAGCTTTATGATGAGTTTAGAAACATTAGCAAGTCTTATAAATTGCTTAAGAAAGATCATGATTCGTTAGTTAGTGAATTTGAATAAATACATGTAGCATCATCATCACATAGTTCATGCACCAAATGTAAAAGTTCAGAAGAACTTGGAAAGAAAAATGTTGTATTACAATCAGCATTAGAAAATTTTAAAATAGAAAATATATGGGAGAAGACATAGGCTTTATGGGTAATACCCAACAAAAGCCGACTACCTTTGTTAAGGGATCCACTCTAAACTTGCCACCAAAAATAAAATATAACTTTTGTGATAGATTAGGATATATAGCTTATAAATATTTATTTGAGAAGAATAGTCCATATAATTTGGGTTCCTAAAGCTATTCATGAAGGACCCAAAGTAAAATAGGTATCTAAATTAAAATCATCTTTCTTGTAGATTTATCTCCAAACTAAGACTAGGAGCACCAAATGGTACCTTGATAGTGGATGCTTAAAGCATATGACCAAACATCCAACTTACTTTTCTAAGCTCACTAGCCTAAATAAGGGAGTTGTCACCTTTAGAGACAACAACAAAGGAAAAACCATTGAGAAAAAAACCATAGGTAACATATCAAATCTTTTGTTTGAAGATGTACTATTAGTTAATGGCTTGAAAGATAATCTACTTAGTATTAGCCAATTATATGATACATGATATATTGTTAAATTTGAATCTAATACTTGTATAATTGAAATGTCACACAAGAATAAATCTTTAATTGCCTTAATAAACAAAAATATATATACTATTGACATTGAAAATTTTTGTGATGAAACATACTTTTTGGTTTTAAATGATAATGCTTACATCTAGCATAGGAGACTTGGTCATGCTAGCATGAAACTACTCAATCAAATCTCAACTAAAGACCTAGTAAGAGGATTACATAGTCTTAAGTTCGTTAAGGATAAAATATGTGATAATTACCAATTAGGAAAGCAAATAAAAAATAGCTTTAAGCCAAAAAATTAAATAATCACCTCTAGGCCATTATAATTGATTCATATGGATTTATTTGGATCAATTGATACTATAAGTTTAGGAGGTAGTAAATATGTATTTGTCTTAGTAGATAATTATAGTAGATATAATTGGACTTGTTTCTTGGTACACAAAAGTGATTCTTTTAAATAGTTTTCAAAATTTTATAAAATTATTCAAAATGAAAAGGGTTTTATAATTTCATCAATATATAGTGATCATAGTGGTGAATTTCAAGACAATGAGATTCAAATTTTTATGAGTCAAATAGGTATATCTATAACTTCTTTACCCCTACAAATCCACAATAAAATGGAGTAGTAGAAAGAAAAAATATGAGCTTACAAGAAATGGCTAGAACCATGTTAAACGAACATAGCCTACCCAAATATTTTTGGGCCGAAGCCGTTAACATGACATGCTATATTTTAAATAGAGTTCTTGTAAGACCATTACTCACTAAACTCCTTATGAATTATGGAATGATAAAAAAAAACTCAATATTTCTTATTTTAAAGTATTTTATTATAAATATTTTAATTTGAATAAAAAGGATGTCTTAGGAAAATTTGATGTAAAATCTGATAAAGGTATTTTCTTAGTTATTCTTCTATTTCAAAAGCTTATTGTGTATTTAATAAAAAAATTTAGTAATTGAAGAATCTATTCATGTTGTTTTCAATGAGATTTTCAAACTTAAGAAAATTGATTTTGATGATGAACTTGATTTTGGTTCTTTGAATTTAAATGATAATCCTCCTAAAAGTAACTTGGATGAACTTACTTCCAAATCCTTACCCAAGGAATAGAAGTATACAAATGCTTATTCTAAAGAGCTTATAATATGATATGTATCAAGAGGTGTTCAAACTCATTCTTCTTTTAAAATTTTTTGTGCTAATATCATATTTCTTTCTCAAGTTGAACTAAAATACATTGTTGACGCCCTAAGAGATTACTCTTGGGCTATTGCAATACATGAAAAGTTGAATTAATTTGAGAGAAATAAGATATGAGAGCTTATTCCTAGACCTAATGACCGTTTAGTGATTGGTACTAAATGGGTCTTTAGTAACAAACTAGATAAAAATGGTATCATGGTTAGAAACAAGATTAGATTAGTGACCAAAGGTAACAACTAAGAAGAAGGAATCGATTATGAAGAGATTTTCGCTCTTGTGACTAGACTTGAAGCCATAAAGATGCTACTTACCTTTGAATCTTTCAAAGATTTTAAATTATTTCAAATGGATATTAAAAGTATTTTTCTTAATGGTTTTATTTCTGAAGAAGTGTATATTGAATAACCCCCCCAGTTTTGAAAATAATATTTTCCCAAATCATGTTTTTAAACTTTCTAAAGTTCTTTATGGATTAAAACAAGCTCCTCAGGCTTGCTACGAAAGGCTTAGTTCTTTTCTTATTTCAAATACTTTTTTGAAAGACAAGGTTAATACCATATTATTTTTAAGTATTTTAAAAATAATTTTCTTATATTCAAATTTATGTTGATGATATTATTTTTGTTTCAACAAATGAACCTTGTATGAATTTTTTGTCAAAAGTATGAGCTAAGAATTTGAGATGGGTCTAATTGGTGAGTTAAACTTTTTCTTAGGATTACAAATAAAATAATTAAATAATGATATCTTTATTAGTCAAACTTAGTATACCTTAGACTTGGTAAAAGGTTTTAGTATGGAAAATGCTAAAGCTATATACACACCCATGAGCACTTCTACAAAATTAGACTTAGATAATGAGGGAGAAAATTTTGATCAAAAAATATATATAGGAATTATAGGTTGCTTGTTGTATTTAACTACTATTAGACCAGATATAATGTTTAGTGGTGGATTATGTATAAGATTTCAATCCAATCCTAAACTTTCTCACATTAAAATAATTAAATAATATTTAGATATTTATAAGGAACCTCTAACTTAGGTTTATGGTATCCTGAATCTAAAACTTTGAATTTACTTGCTTATACGGATGCCGATTTTGGAGAATGTAGAATAGACAAAAAAAAAGAATTATTGAGACATGTCAATTTTTAGGGCATACACTTGTTTCTTGATCTTCCAAGAAACAAAATTCGGTTGCTTTATCTACAGTTGAAACTGGATATATTACAACTAATGCATGTTGTGCCCAAGTTATATAGATGAAAAACATATTATAATATTATGTAATTTATTTGAAAAATATCCCTATAAAATATGACAATACAAGTGATATATGTTTAACTAAAAATCTCGTTCAATACTCAATAACTAAACATATTGATATTAGCCATCACTTTATTAGAGATCATGCAAATAATCTTGACATGTCATTAGAAATTAATGATACTAAGCATCAATTAGTAGATATTTTCACTAAGCCATTAAATGAAGAACAATTTGACTTCATTATAAGAGAGCTAGGAATGCTAAACCATCATGCATGATTTATTTTTTAGATTTATTTGCTATATTTTCTTGAAATTTATATGAGATGAATTTAAATACATGAGTAGCTCTTAAATGTTTGAATCTTCTTGGATTACTTATATTTTTTAGCTCATCTTTGAAATATTTTTTTCAAAATTCACTTTTATAAGATTGAGAGCTCTACTTAATGATGTAATTCTTTCACACTCCTCCTTTATTTCTTTTTTCTTATTTACAAAGAGATGAAAATTTTTATGGCTTACATCCTATTTTACTAAGGGGGAGCAATGACACATGTGACTTGAAATCATTACCTCTGTATTTTATTTTTTGATTGATGACAAAGAGGAAAAAATGGATATTAATGACATATATAAGAAAATTTTTAACATGAGCATTTATCTTTGTTTGTTGATAAATAAAGGGAAGAGATAATTAATGACTTAAGGGGATATTTTCAAATGTATGACTGATGCATAATTTTGAAATTCATGTTATATACTTTGAAAATCTTTGATGAGTTGATGACTTAATAACTTAAAGTAATTTTTTTGTTAAAATTGATGTTATATCATTTCTAAAATTGATGTATGAGTGTCTCATTGTATCTTTGAAATATTAATTATTTGAAAAATTATTTCATGATACTTGAATTCAAGAGTGTATGGTTCTCTTGAATTTAAGTTTACATTATTTAGTTTAAGACATGAAAATAGAGAGAGTTAAAGATAACTCACATTATCAATTGATTGTCATCATCAAAAAAGGAGAGATTGTTGAATATCATATTTTAATTATGAAAATTAATTGATGAGTATTTAATCTAACATAAGTGTTAGAAGAAATAATGTAGGTCTAACTGCGACGGAGAAAAGGAGTTACAACCAGATGTTGGGCTAAGATCAAGTTTAGACATCGAGCCAAGGTTCAGATGATGCAATAAGAGTGTTGAATCTTGGATTTTGATGATGAGATCAATTGATGAGTATTTATCTAGTATGTGTGTTAGAGGAAGATTTGCAAGTTTAACTATGATAGGAGCAATGAGGTTACAATCATATAATAGGCCAAGATCAAGCTTAGGCATCGGGCCGGATTTGGACGATGCAGTAAGACATCGTTGGGAGTTCGCTAGGAGATTCACTGAAGGGATCGGGAAGCTCGCTGAGAGCAAGCCTGGAGATCACCAGAAGAAGATCAGATGACTTGCCGCAAGAATGTCGAAGGTTACTGGGTTGGTGGAAGTTGGGTCTTAGTTTAAGCTTGTGGTCTTTAAGTATTGTAATCATTAAGTCATAATTAGAAGTGAGTCCTAATTGAGCTAGATTTGGATGAAATCCAAATCAACTCAATAAGGCAACCAGATCCACTATTGAAGTTTGATTGAGCTCAATTGGTTGACCAGAGGGTTGATCAACATCAGGTTCAAGCTAGAATTCGAAAAGTGGAGGGAACCACTTTTTTAAAAATTTCGACAAGTAAACCACCGGTGAGCGACGGGTGTACTAGCGTTGCCTATGCTTTCGAGCGGTTGACGGCGATTGACCCACCCAGGCTGGGCAGTTGAATCGCCCGTACCCAGGAATCTGGGTACTTTCGACGGTTGACCCGTCGAGGGCCGATGGGTAAATCACTTGTACCCTATTATTCGGGCAGCTGAGCTACTTAGGTCGATCGGTAAAGTGCTCATACCTAGTTTTTTCAGGTATTAGACATCATTTTATAAGAGATCATATAAATTGTCAAGATATCTCTTTGAAATTTATTGACACTAAGCATCAATTAGTGAATATTTTTACAAAACCCTTAAATGAAGAATTTTTTGATTTTCTTAGAAAATAACTTGGAATGCTAAATCATGAAAATATATAAATTACTTGATTTGATGAGAACAAGCTATTTTTGTGATAATGTTTTATTGTTCCCATGAGATGTTTATCTTATTATTCACAAAAAAGAAAAAAAAATACATGATGATGATTTTTATTATTTTACAAATTTATTTGCTATGTTTGCTTGAAATTATATGAAATAATTTTTAAATGTATGAATAGCTGTTAACCTTTGAATCTCCATGAATATTTTAGATTTTTTAATTTATTTTGAAATTTTACCTCTACAAAATTGAAAGCTCTTCTTAATGATCTTTACAACTACTCCCTTATTTTATTTCCTTCTTTTCCACAAGAGGAAGAAATTTTTTTATGAATCATATCATATTTTAAAAAAAGGGAACAAAAATTTATTTTAGCCTTATATTTCACCTTTTTGTTGATGACAAAGGGAGAGAAATGGATGTTAATGATTTATGTAATCAAACGGATGTTGATGACTTATGTAATAATTTAAGAATAAATTTTTAAATATTTAAAATTCATGAAAATCCTTGGTGCATTGATGACTTGATGAAAAATTTTTAAATGTTTAAAATTTATGAAAATCCTCGATGGATTGATGACTTGATAGAAAATTTTCAAATGTTTGAAAGTCATAAAAATCATTGATGCATTGATGGCTCGATACTTTAAAAATAAATTATTATTGATATATACATGTCTTATTGCTATCCTTGAAATATGATTTGCTTGAAGTATTGATTGCCTTAATTCACTTTAATTCAAGAGTGAGTGATTATCTTGAATTTAAGTCCTTTTTATTATGGTATGAATTTATGAGGAGTTAGGATTAACTCCCATCATTAATTGATTGTCATCATCAAAAAGGGAAAGATTTTTGAATCTCAGATTTTGATGATAAGATCAATTGATGAGTGTTTATCTAATATATGTGTTAGAGAAAGATTTGCAGGTCTAACTATAACAGGAGAAATGAAATTATAACCAGATGATGGGTCAAGATCAAGTTTGGGCATTGGGCCGGGTTCGGATGATGCAATGGGATCTCGTCGAAGTTCACTAAGAGATTCGCCGAAGGGATTTGGGAAGCTCACTGGAAACATATCGCGAGATCGCTCACTGAGAACTATAAAAATGATTATTTTGGTTTTCTAAATCATTTTCAATATTTCCTTAAATTTTGAGATTTTTATTCTATTGTTATTTATTTAAAATATACCAATAATATTATTTCATTATGTTTAATTTTATATTCAGTAATTCTTTTTTTATGTTTTATAATTATTTTAATATATATATTTTATTTTTTATTACTATACATTGATATATTAACAAAATAATTTTATATTTTTTTTTATTCTAAATCGTTCTAACATTTGGGTTCATTTAATCGATTCAGATTGGTTCAATTGAAAGGGTTGATATAATTGAATGAGTCCCGAAAGAAAGAGAAACGAGTAAAAAGAGAAAAGAATAGTTGAGGATATTTTTGCCCTTACAAAATTAAATCGATTCGATTTAAAGTGTTGATCTGATTGAATGATTAAAGAGAAACGAAGCAAAGGACATTTTTGTCTAATTATAAGTTACAGACAACCATGCGTTCCACGAAATAAAATAAAATTAGGTATAGCTAAAAAATTTCATAATAATCAAACATAATTTCAAACATTAAAAATAGAAACGTAATTATAATATTACAAAAACTGTTTTTTTGAATTAAATATCAATAACTAGTATTTTTAAATTTAAAATGTATCCTGAATCATTTAGAATAGATATATAATCAATAGATAATAAAAACTATTTTTCATGGATTAAAAATTTTATCCAAGTCAATAATTTCAAAGTAACCTAAAAATGCTTGGAAATTTGTGAATAAACAAATAAAATTTTAAACTTGCAGAATAGTTCATTCTAAGCAGAAACATAATTAAAAATATTTAAAATATATTTTCGTGATTAAAAGTATTATTCCAGTCAATCATTTTAAAGTAATAAATATAACTACTCAAAAATTTCAGAATAAATAAATAAAATTTTGGACATGCAGAATTGTTTATTCAAATAGAAATATAACCAAGAAGGATTCAAAATCTATCTTTATGAAGTAAAATTGATATAAGATCAATAAATACATATAAAAATTCTCATAATAATTGCAAATACATGAAGATCCCAGAGTTGCCATTCTAATTATGCAGAACTTTTTATTTGAAATAAAAATATAATCAAACAAGATTTAGAAACTATTTCTATAAATTAAATCAATTAATTCGTATAAAAGTCCTGTTTTACATAAAAATTCCAGATAAAAATATATGAAATACTTAGAAGAGAGAGAGAGAGAGAGAGAGATCAAAATATAATTAAATAATTTTTATAATAATAATAATAATAATAAATTTTCAAAATTATAGAATAATTTCTAAAAATTATAAATCAGATTATGCAAACTTTTATCTGTGAAAATATGAATTTATATATAATAAAATATTTACATTCAGAGAACCTATCTTTAAATATGATCCTAGATTTAAGAATACAAGAATATTTCTGATATTATTTAAAACAGAGACCATTATAAAAACACACACACACACTCTTTTCCAGCGAGTAGAATTCCTAATTTTAAGCTACAAGTGAAATTACGGTCAAGCTCCGACCCATCGTCGTTTCAAGAATCCTTTAGTGTGCGAGGAAAACGAACATCTCTGGGGGATTGGTTCGCCTTCTTCGTTTTTCCCAGCTATGCCGGCGGCGTCCTCCCCGCCGGCAATGGACCACGCCCGCCTCCATACACGACTCATCAAGGCCTCCTCCACCGACCGCACCCTCCACAACAACCACGTCACCCTCTACTCCCTCTCACCTTCCACCCTTCCCTCCGCCCTCCGCCTCTTCCGCTGCCTCCCCTTCACCTCCACCGCCGCCTCCTGGACCGCCCTCATCTCCGCCCATTCCAACGACCCCGCCGCTGCCCTACGCCTCCTCGTCTCCATGCTCCGCCGCCCCAAGATCCCCTCCCAGGCCACCCTTTCCGCCCTCCTCAAGGCCCTCTCCTCCTCCCTCCCATCCTTTCTCTCCTCCGGCCTGCAGATCCACGCCCTCGCCCACAAGATCGCCCTCCCTCGTCTTTCCTTCGCTGGCTCTGCACTCGTTCACTTCTACTGCAAAGCCCGCCGTCCGCGTGATGCCCTCAATGCGTTCGAAGAAATTTCTGATCAAGATGAGGTTTGTTACGGTGCGTTGGTAGTTGGTCTGGCGCAGAACCATTGTGCGGCCGATGCCTTAAGTGTCTTTGCCACAATGAGGTCAGTCTCTGCTGTTTCGTCGACCATGTATAGTGTATCTGGCGCCTTACGTGCAGCGGCTCACTTGGCAGCGCTAGAGCAGTCAAGGATCATACATGCTCATGCTGTTGTTGCTGGACTGGAGATCAATCTGGTGGTCAGTACCGCCCTGGTCGATGCTTATGGGAAATCGGGTATCGCCTCTGATGCTTGGAAGGTGTTCGAGGGAATGATAACTGATGCTAATCTAGTCATGTGGAATGCAATGCTAGGGGCATATGCACAACAGGGTGACTCCGAAAGGGCAACCCAGTTGTTCAATGAGATGCTGAGACAAGACTTTTGGCCTGATGAATACACCTTCCTTGCACTGCTCACTGCGTGTAGCAATGCTGGGTTGGCTGATGAGTCCGAGAGATGGATCGCATTGATGACCTCTCGATATGGGGTCGTGCCAGGACTTGAACATTACACATGCTTGGTTGGTGTGATGGCTCGCGTGGGGCGTCTGGGGGATGCAGAGCGCCTTGCCTTGACAATGCCGTGTGAGCCTGATGCAGCAGTCTGGCGGACGCTGCTTTCTGGTTCTATAGTCCATCGTGCAGTGGATATAGCCACGGTTGCTGGCCGGCGGCTCTTAGAACTTGACCACAGGGATGACTCAGCCTATGTCATGCTGGCTAATATATATTCATCAACAGGGAAAAAGAGTGAGACAGCCAAAGTTTGGACAGAGATGAGGGATCATGGAGTAAAGAAGGAAGGTGGCAGGAGTTGGATTGAAGTGAGGGGCGAGGTGCATGTGTTCATCGCAGGAGATCGGAAGCATAAAAGGATGGCAGAGATATATGCCAAGTTGAGGGAATTGATGGAGGAAGTCGGCAAACTGGGTTACAAAGAGATGGATGAGGAACTTTGGTACCACAGTGAGAGATTAGCAGTGGCATTTGGTGTAGTGAGTGGATCAGTACCAAAGGGAAAGTCACTGAGAGTGGTAAAGAATTTGAGGATATGTAGTGACTGCCATGAATTTTTCAAGTATGTGAGTAGGGTGATTGATAGGGGGATTGTGGTAAGAGATGTCAACAGGTACCATATGTTTCACGAAGGATGTTGCACGTGTAAGGACTATTGGTGAGTTTGAACTTGGTGGCCTCACTAAAAGAGTGATTAAATTTTACGATGAAGAATATGTCTTTATCTTTTTGGCCTTTTTAAATTGAACTTTTGTTTATCCTTTTTAGCCGGATTTTTTATATAATTTTATAAATCATCTTGGCTTCCATTTAAGAATGATTTCTGGAAAAAAATCCTTCTGGAACCGATTTTATTGTGCCTCAATTCGTCATTATGCAGTGTTGAAATTTTACGATGAAGAATGTCTTTCATCATTTTCTCTATTTTCCTATCGTTACTCTGTCAAAATTTTGTTAAACTTTTTGTTGATATTAATCACATCTTAATCGAGGATTTCTGCATATTTTTCTTTAGGATTTACTTCGAGAATTTATCATTTCTCCGACATAAAATATGTTCGACAGGACAACACATCGTAGCACCATTTTTTGTTGAATTTCATTGGATTTGAGTGCTATCTTTTGTGGTTTTTGGACTCTCTTTCTCTCATCTGCAAACTCTACCATCATCATCAAGAAATCCTCTAAATTGTACCATAAATCGATCCCAAACAGCCACTAAAATCAGCTATAAATCGCAGCCAATCTTATCGATCCACCTACCTTTTCATCCAACCTTTCTTATCGATCCACCTACCTTTTCAGCCAATCTTCCTTATCGATCCACTTACCTTTTCAGCCACCTTTGTTCTGAAACCTCGCATCCCGATCAACCCCAAAACCCTATAAAATCGTAGCCTAAACCACATCTAAAAGAATAACCTAATAAGCTTAAAATCATAGCCTTCTACAACCATCACTTATTCGTAGCACACTCCCACCAATCTCTATCAAACCTCTGTTACCATCTAACCCAATCCAAAACTTTTTTCCTCCACTACTTTTACAGCCCTAAAACTCTATCAAATCGTAGCCCCAAATCGTACCAAAAAACAGCCACAAAATAAGCCCCCAAAAATCACAGCCTTCCATCTTCAGTCCACCAACCTTTCAGTCATCCAATCTCCCTTATCCCTTCAACTGTAGCATGCATCTCTCGTTGCACAATGCTGCTAGCAACTATCTTTTGTTACCATCATCCTTGATTACAGTCAACAGCGATCCTTTGTGGCAAAAAGCTACCAGTAGCGATATTTTGTTATAATTGATCTACATCGCAGCCTGCAATAATCTTTCACTACCAACTATCTTGATCGCGGCCAACATCGAAGTGAACATGACTAGCAGTGGTCTCTCGCTCTATACCGCTGCTACCCTCTTATACAATAGCCGTGCATATCGCTACCTCATCTTCCTCCTATTACAGTCGCACCCTTGTTGTAACCCACGCCACTTGCAGCCACGAAGTCACAGCGCAAGTGTAGCCGACATTGTTGCTGCCACCTTCTTCCTCCACCATCACTGCTGCCTCCCGACTCAGACCTCTCGGCTGCCATCTTCTAACACATATCAGCCACCTAAAAAAGTCGCAACTTCGACGATATTGTAGCATCACCGTAGAATCGTAACCGACGTTACTGTTGTCATCTTCTTCCTCCATCGTTGCTGCTACCCTTGGCTACCATCCTTCACTTAGAGACTTTATCACCGCAGTCCCAACATTGATGTCATTCACTGCCTTGAACCTGAAAATTGTAGCTACACTCTTCAGTTGGTTTATTTAACAGGTTGGAGATCCTTACATTATGATATCGTTAGGCATATTCAAAGCCAAATTAGAGATTTTTGAGACGCGTATAAATGCTAAATTATGTGCTATCTTCGAGGAGTTTAGATTGGGCTGATCACCGAGCCCAATAAGACCATAACATGGAGCAAATTCTGATTGCAAAAAGAACCCACCGGAGATAAGAAGCGAAGTTAAGACACAACAACCCTATACCTCGGCAACATCGATCTCCTTTGCACAACTTCAAGAAGGGCATCTCAATCAAGATGCTCAAAGCATGAGAGCTACATCCTAATCAAAAGCATATAAACCTTCAACACCAATTAATTACAAAAATCTTGATAAAGAACTAGTGATGATCCGTTAAACCTCCACCATACAAGAGTACTCAAATAGGTACTCAAATAGATTTGAAAGGTTATCTAATCAAATTTATGATTGGTCTGAAAAGTAGACATTGAGAACCTTTATTGAGGGCTTGAAGCCGAAGATTCGGGAAGAAGTTAAAGCATGACAACCATGCATACTTAAGGCAGCCATCTCCTTCGTGCGACATCAAGAGGAGTGAAAGAATTATGAAGCCTGGAGAACTAGGGTCGCTCCCCGACCAGCGGCACCAAAGCTTTCACCTCCTCCTATTGTCAGCTGACTCCCTCAGTAGAAGAAGTTAATAAGAGAAGACTTTTATGATGGATCGGTAAAGGGCCTATGGATATTGTGATAAACTGTAGAGCCTAGAATACCAATGTAAAAAAGGAGACACCATTGATGATTATGCCCACTGAAGAACCTAAATTTGAAGATACAATTCTCGAGCCCAAGGAGAATGATACACCACAATTGACCACCCACACGGTCTCTACCTTAGTCGGCTACACTAACCTGTAAAAATTGAAGATTAAAGGGTTTCTTGAGCAGTAGTCCATCATCGTCCTCATCAACGTTGGGAGCATGCATAACTTCATGAGCAGTAAGGTTACTGCCCACTTAATGCTCCAAAAAGAAGATTACAACGGGTTCGAAGTCAAGTTAGCTAACGACCGAATTCTAAAGTGCAACCAGAAGTGTCCACGAGTAAAACTGATCCTACAAGAGCAAAATATAGTTACTGATTTTTTCCTTATCCCTCTTGATGATTTTGATATAATGATCGACATAGATTGGTTGTCCACGATTGGAGACGTTTTATGAAATTTTTTGAAGCTAATCATAAAATTTTTTAGAAAAGGAAAACATATAATTCTACGAGGGAGCCCAGTGACTACAATCATAACACAACACTTGGAGGGAATACCAAAAGAAGAATCCTTCCAACTAACACTCAAGTTGATGAGGATGCCAAAATTCAGTTGATGATAGCATGAGAATTATATGAGGAGCTGAAGATCTAGTTCTCTGAGTTTATGAATCCTCAGCCTTGAGGACAAGTCTGATTCAAAGAAGACGGGTTCGATATGAAGCAGGGTTGAGTCCTAATCACCCTAAAAGTAATTAATAAAAACTCTATGAGATTATAATAAAACCTCACATAGTCACTTCTATCCTATAAAGAAATATGACTATGATTTATTTTAAGGCCTTAGGGCTTCTTGACCGCCACTCCTTTCATTGGGTTAGTCGGCTAGGGTTTCTAGCATAATCATGCGGCTTGTGCAGCCACTTAAGTCATCGTCACCCTTATTTAAGTAGGACGATTATAGAAGGGGTAAAAGGGAGAATTCACTTAGGAAGCATCCTCTAGGACTATGGTTTTGAGTCATATATAAACTTGTAGCCTTTATCTTTTTTCATCAAGCAAGATTAATCTTTTATTCAGTATTATATCGAGTTTTAGGAGGGAGAAATCCTTATAATATTCTACGAATTGATTCCCTAAAAATCAAAATATATAAGAATTCTTTAGGATTGTATCAAACGACCTCATCGTAGAGTAATATTAGAATGAGATTAGTTTTTAGAAACTAAAAATAGCATAATAGCCTCATAATATATGCCAATGCATGCTCTGAGACATTATGAGAGCATCCGTTAAACTTGCAATAGACGCAATCCCGGTACTCATTCAGGAGCCAGAATGTTTTCAACTGGTTGACAGCATCAATTCCTCGAGACCTTTGCATTCTTATTTGGGTGTTCTAATTACAGGCATCTCCAGCATATAATTCTTCATGCTGAAGTTGAGGCCGTCAAGGAAGGACCTTAATGTACCTGCCTTGTATTATGATAGCGCAGGGAATCCCGAAGGTTTTCTCGTTTCGCTTTATGTGTAGATGCTTTTAGAATTTTTGTCAGAAAAGAAAAAGGAATTATTTGGAATGAGATGCTTTACTTCAGGATATTGCTTTTATTTAATTAACTTAACGATCCGTGTTTAGTTTTGTTCACTCAAATCTATTTTTTATACTCAAAATGAAAGATAAAAGGTGATTTTGTTAATTTTTATGAAAAATGCAAAAAAATGTTCCATTTCGTAATGTAATATTCAACCAAACCATTTTCATATTTATCCTTTTAAATATAAATTTAGCATATGCATTTCTATAGGACATTTTTGGACAGAAGCTACATACACGTAAAGAGTAATAGAATTGATAATTCTTATTTCAAACCAGATAGTTGAACATGACGATAACGACTTCCACCTATAACCCTAATGGAGAGCGAATATCAATTAAGAGAGATAATATGCAATTGAGTTTGAGAATGACATGATAGAGACAGTTGATGGTAATTACGTTGTAGAATCATCCTTGAGTCTAAACCCAATTCAAGGTGGAGGAAGGGCATCCATGATATGGACAAGTAGTAGAAAGGAGAAGGAGAAGAGAAGGATAGTGGTTTATGATTGAGAGGCAATATTGATCATTAAAGGTGAGGGCTGGGAAGGGGCATGAGAAGAGAGAAGGGAAGCGATTAACTTCTAGTTGAGGTAGAGGAAAGACATGAGTTGGGCGAGTGGGGAGAAGGGAAAGGGGTGGGTGGTGGTTCATAATTTAGACTTACAAGAAGTAATGATGTACAAGACATACGAGACTTTGGAAGGAGCAACGGAAGATGAGAGGAGGGAAGGAAAACGACGACCTTCCACTTGAGGTAGAGTGGGTGTGATCTAAGCAAGTAGGGAGAAAGAGGAAGGAGATAGTGGTAGTCCTTGGCTCGGACCCATGAGAGATACTAACAGGCAGAAGAGGCGAGAGGTTAGAAGAATCTAAGAGACAATAAAAGATAAAATTATAAAAAGAGAAGAGAAGCGATGGAGAATTCTTTGGGTTATATATATATTTTCTTCCTTGTTTAGCTTTCAATTGAAATTGACCATAATTATCGATTTTGGTTCTTGTTCTAAGTCATAAAAATTAGAACCTAATTGGTATAAATTGGTATAAGTTCGATTCGAGCCTATTGACTAGAGATTCAGTTTTAATTTTTAATCGATTTGATTTTGATTTGAATCTAATTATCATCCTAACTATTTAAGAGGGGTTTATTTTTTATTATAAATTTTGTAAGGACAGTTACCCTATTTCAGAATTTGTAAATACCCGTATATAAATGAGCCTTCATTTTCAGAATTTGGTCTATTTCCGTGTTCTTTGGGGGTATTATTGGAAGCACCGCTGGCCCCGAATGCGGTGATGTTTCTTCGGTCGCCTCACTATTTTTGGTCGGTATTCCCCGTTCCGTTTTTTGAGGTTCTCCCTCCTTTTTTCCTCTTTTCCTTTCCATATATGCCACAAACCGGTCGAAGGCATCGGCGGAAGCCATCTTCTCGCTCGGAACCGCGTATCAGCGGGTCTTGGCCCGAGATTTAGGGTCAGGGTTGGGGCTTCGATCGCCAGGATCCCTCGCCCACGCCGCCGGGACGATGCCGTTGTGGAAGGACAAGGTGGCGGGGAAGCTGTCCCGGCTCCTCGCCGAAACCCCCTCGTCCCCTTCCCCGCCGCCCGTGGATTCCGCTGTCGCTCCACCGGAGCCGCAGGTGATGCTGCTTGATACCTCCTGTCTTTATTCTTTCTTTCTCGTTACCATTAGTGATTGGATCTGCTCTTGGTTCGTGTTGTTTAAGATTCTGATGGCACATTGCATTGTTTTCGTTGTATCATTTTGAACATATACGAATTGGTATGTCTTCGTACCAGACCGTTTCCTTTATCTGTTCTGTGAACCTAATGTTATGCTAAATGGTCGGTTTTTCCTTGTTTGGTGGGATGAATGTTGTATCTTGGAAGCTTGAGAAGGGTGATCGTCCTTAAGAGAGATGATTTCCTACCCAGTTTCCAAACTCACGTGGATCTGAGCCCTTTCTTAAACTACTAGGTGATGGCTTGTCAAGATAACCAATGACATTGCAATCCGAGACACTGGGCATCATATCTCGAAATGTAATGGGAGACAATTGATATGAGAAATATTTCAGACCAATGGCTTAGCAATACGTGGATCCCAAATTATTTGAATCACGGCTCTCAGCTAGGCCAAGACATGAAAAATCTAGGCTCATGCATGAAATCACTAAGACTTTAGCCCTTTTTCCAGGGTTCAGAGTACATTTATATCCTTATCAGTTGTGTAATTATAAAACTAATAATTTAGAAGATGCATTTCTTTAATAATTTTATAATAATTTATTGAATATGGGATATCCATTTTGATGCAATTGCATGCTGCTTTATTGTATTGTCCAAATTTATAGTATGTTTAGCTTATATATTTTTTTTCTTGCAGGAAATTGGCTCACAAGAATTTGTTTCTCCAAAGAGATCTTCTTTCTTTTCACGCTTTTTATCTCTTCTAAACCCAGCAAGTTGTGGTATCGATGCAAGTGAGCGAAAATCACCTACTTATTCATATGGTGGCAGTTCGTCATCACGGAGAAGATGGAAAGTAAAATTTTTTGCACAGAAAGATAGATCACCTAGTTGTATTGAGGAAAGTGTAACAGGAAGTGAGAGTGATGCAGTACCTGAGGGTTCAAAGGGAAACATGGACCATTTCTCTGACAATCTCAATGGCTCTCACATACTTGACAAAGCTTCTACATCACATGACTCTGCTGAATATCTTTGTTATCTCACAGACAAGTCTGTATTCATGTCTGCCATCCTTTTTGAGTTTTTCGGGTCATGTTTGCCTAATATTGTGAAGGGGTGCCAATGGATTCTTTTGTATAGGTAAGATGTTGCAAAGTCTATTGTTTGCAAGTCTCTGTTACTCTCATTGATTCTGATATATGTTTGCTCTTTCCAAATGAAGGGCAGCACATGGAAACATGGAATATCACTTCACACGCTTCTTCGTAACAGTATTAACCTTCCAGGTCCATGTCTTTTGGTAAGTTTATATTTGTCTGCTAGTTTCTTCTGGTTGCCAATCACTTTGGTTGAGAAAACTACTAACATCTTCATGAGGTACTGCAACCATTTATCTGTTTCACTCTGGGGAATGTTTCTTGTGAAATTGATTTTCTTACTTGCTAGATTGTTGGAGATATGCAAGGTGCTGTATTTGGTGGCTTTTTTGATGGCCCTTTAAAGCCTGCACCTAAAATGAAGTACCAAGTAATGCTTCACAAACTTGTCACGATAATATACATCTTGTAAAATATTTTTATGTTGCTTTTGTATTTTCTCAAGTTTGATTAACATCATATACTTGGGCAGGGAACAAGTCAAACATTTGTGTTCACTACAATTTACGGGGAACCAAGGCTTTTCAGAGCAAGTGGTAATTGTTTCACTCATGTACATATTCTTAATATGCACAAGTATTTATATTTTCCAAGTTCTTTTTGGGACCTTGGTATAAGGAACTTTTTGGTGTTATATGTGATGATATATTTTTTGAATTATTAGCAACTAGGAGATATCCTTTTGAAAATACCAATATTATATGTCTGGAATGGGACATAGATCATTGATAATCCTGTTTAGTCTTGCTTAACCACTTTCAGGACAATATTGACTATTCCCATTACAGAAAATAATTCTAAACCTGATGTTTTTTCAGTTGACTAATGCCTGACATGTTCCAGTTTGATTCTCTTGAAATACTCTAAAAAATTAGATTCTACCATTGTCAAAGTTGGTGATATTTTTTGATCAAATAGTTAGCTGGTAATGGATGTACACATATTTTTCATTACTACTTGTTAAAGATGGTAACGCTATCTAAACACTGAAAATTAGACCATCATCATGGTTTCTTTGTTAAAAAGAAATTGGGTTGTCACAACCAAGATTGTGTCAATGAGTTGGTGGTTTATATTTTTCTTGTTTGGACAGCAGGCCAGGAACTTTTTGTCCACTTTGTAGTCAAGCTAACAAAGTTGAGATTGTCCAATTTATGAGGTCCCGAGTTGTAATTTATTGATGTCATGACTCAGCATTGATGGTCTGACAGTAGGGGCCATATCATGTATGAAAGTTTTAGGACACTGTTTACTTAGGAAAGTTTGTAAGAATCAATTTAAGCCTCTGAGGTTTTAAAACTGGATTAAGCAGATAGCGATGGGCATAATTATCGTTTTGAAGTTCATAAAGCTCACTCAACATTGACCAGCATATTTGATATAGTTTACCCAGTAGCTTCATGGGAATCTTGGGTACAAGTCTTTGGATGCATTAGAAGTTAGTGCTTCATGGCTTCTTGTTACATTAGTGTTTGCTTAGAAATTAGTGCATTACAGATTGGCTTTAACTGGTTTAGAGAAATTTATATATAGTGTATGATGTATTTTAAATCAAAAGGACTTCTTTTCATCAATTTTATGCTACTTAGGAAAAATGACCAATTTAATTTTTGAATTATTACATCCACTGCTGGGTTAAGAAATAGTATTACTTTCTCACAGAAGCACATCAATGTAGAGTACATTTTTTTGCTACCTTATACAATTCTGTGCTTATCTGGAATCTTTCTCCCATTAAAGTGCTTTAATTTGATCTGCCTTCAATTTGGTAGGCACATATAGTGAAGTTTATCCAGTGTGTTATGTGGGTCATGGTCACCATTGTAATGTATATCCTGAGAAAAGGATAGAAGAAATTTGTCCCATGCATAGTTCGAAAGAGAGACAAAAAAATATAAAATATAGAAGTCTATCAATGATTCTATTTAATTTCATATTGCTCTCGTTATTCTTGATATTCATTTTACCATCTGCAGTTTCTTTTTTTTCATTTTTTTAATCTCTTGGTATGATATATTTCAGTTTGTGTTTGTCCTTTACAATCACTGAGGACCACACATGATCCTTTATGTAGTCTAATTTGGGGTTATATATTTATTTTTAACAAAACTTAATTTTAATTTCCCACGTTTTGGTGGCAACAGTTTTCAGACACAGATCATACAGATTTAAAGGTTTTATCACACTTAGTATATCTACTATTTTATGAAGTGTTCTCTTGTACTTACTAGTACTACTCAAAGTTTGCAATTTCCACTATTGGTATGTCAAGACTCGGACTGGTATCGCAGGGACCACTATCGTATTGGTCTACTTTTATGTACCAAGTTTTTGAAAAAAAAAAAAAAAGACTGAAACAAAAAAAGAAACTATCCGGTGCAGGGCCAGTTTAGCTGGTACCGACCTATATGGACTTACTGGATACATCTCTGGTAGGAGCATACCACCCAGTTTGCTTGGTCCATGTTTCAGTAACCTATCAGACCTATAAATATTGTCCATGCCAAACCATACCGAATGGTGCTGTGGACCTTGTTCATACTAGTATATGTACTAGCTTATTGTATACCAGATTATATAGATTCAAAGGTTTCTATCATATTCATAATATCTGCTTTTCTCTAATATAGTAAATATTGAATATTACTGTGGTCTATGACTATAAAGACAAGGATTATTTTTCTTTTTGAAATTAAATTATCTAAAAATAATTGACATCAATATAGTTGAGGATACCAATATTAAGTTGCTCCTTTACAACCTAATTGGCTAGTGTTTTGAGTTACAAACCCCACATAAATGCATGCAAAAGTAAGATTAACCATCCTTTTAATAATAGTATAATGTAATAACATTGAAATGGAGTATGCATATTTTGATGAAGATAAAATGAAGCAAATGATTTAAGCATTGTTAATTATATACGACAGTTATATTGGGACATTGCTTGTAGGTGCAAATAGATACTACTACTTGTGCTTGAATGATGTACTGGCATTTGGTGGGGGTGGAAGCTTTGCATTATCCCTTGACGAAGATTTGTAAGTAATGTGCTTTTAGCTTTATCTTTATAAAAAATCTTAAATTGAGCAAACTGTTGGAGTCAATTTTGGCTTTTCATTTTTTTTTTTTGAGAAGGTTACATGGAATTAGTGGCCCATGTGAAACATTTGGAAACTTGTGCTTGGCCCATAGTCGAGAATTTGAATTGAAGAATGTTGAGGTAATATTTAATAACCTATCTATGATATAGTTTGATGCCTTAAAACATCCAAAGAAGTTCCTACTGTGCATGTATGATGTTTCTGGTTTTTGATTGTATATTATATCTAAAGCTCAAATTTATGGCATTTTGGGAAGATGACATAGTTAAATATGTTATTTCTTCAAGGCTTTGCATAGAAATAGTGAAATTGTCTGCTTTGA
Source organism: Ensete glaucum (assembly GCA_021527575.1). NCBI lineage: Eukaryota > Viridiplantae > Streptophyta > Magnoliopsida > Zingiberales > Musaceae > Ensete > Ensete glaucum. The sequence continues at coordinate 34,155,954 of CM038555.1, forward strand.
TGAACATTGTGTTTGGTTGAACATGATTGTTTAGACACTAGAACAGCTCAACATTTGTAAATGTGCAATGCTTTGACTGTAGAAGATTGGGGGATCTAGACAACAACTGAGAGAGAGATGTTACAGTAGGCAAGGGCGTAACCAGCAGTCTATGCACATGGCCATTATGCTGATTAAAATATCTTCTAATGCTGCCAATTAACATTGGTTTATTACACTAGTAGATACAAAATTTAACTTGTCACATGAATTTAGAGCTCAAACCTATCTTATTGATCCCTTACACCTAAAATTATTTTTTCTTAATTGAATACATTAATCATTTCATTTTTCTGCATATCTATTGGGTTTGCTGTCCATTTTTATGTTTGTCATGGAAATCCCTTTCAGGTTAACTAAGTCTTAATTGCTAGCAATAGCTTTTTGCCCAAAAATCAGTTGAGGTTGTTGGATCTTCTTTTATTGTTTGAATTATAGTATTATCCTTCTCTTTTGTCACTAATAAAAAATCGTGGACAAATGATATGAAGATAAAATCAGCCCACATTTCTTAGAATTAATGTGCTCCCATTTCTATCCATATGACTAGCCCCCATGATTATTCATACTTGGGCTTGTGTATTAATGTTGTTTTAATAACCAGAAAAATGAAAAGATTTGAAAACTATTAGACTGATTAGGCATGCACATTACACTATCACAGAAAGACAAAATGATGATTTTGCACCCAAGGGGAGAAAAAAACTTGGATCCTTTTAGTTAACGGACGGTGAATCTTAATGGATATGAAATGTCTACAAGAAGATTTAAAAAAAAAGGGTCTAGTGTGAGACCTTCTACATGAAGCAGGCTGCCGTAGTAACCAAAAACCACTAGACACTTAAACTGAGGGGTGACCTGACATGCATGTAGGAGCATGTGACTCAACCCTGTCATTTCAGTTGTCTTAAATTTTCCTTTCTATTCAACTCTTTAATGGAAATTTTAATGCCAAGTCCTTAATCATTACTTAAAAGTTGTTTCAAGCTTCAATAGTTCCCGGTTATATATTTTTCTGTATCTGAGCCTATTGCCTGCCATTACAATACTGCAGTTGTGGGGTTTCGCTCATTCATCTCAATATCTCACCTAAGTGGCGGCAAAGATGCTAATTTTCTGTTAATTATTTATTTAATTTCTTCTATTGAGAAGAAATACATTATTGAATTAATACCTCTGTTCTACATGATATGGTGTGCATCTCCCAAACTGTTTCCTATGACCTGAAGTTCGTATTGTTGCTCCATTATTTTGTTGGATCTGAAATGGCATGTATCTGTAGATGTCTTTGTACAATGATTATTCAGAGAACCACGCAGATGTGAACCCAGTACCCTGAATTATACGATATTTTTTTTTCAAAATATGATATTTAATAACAATATTATATTATTATTGATGCGCGCATAAAAACGTGAGCCGAGAGGGGCTCATGGCCCTTCTTCTAGCGCCATAGAAACGGCGATTGCGAGGAGTTCCGCAAGCTGGCGGGCGGGGGACAGCAGCAATAAGAAGCCTGGGGCAGGCGAGGAGCGGGACGACCGGCGCACCCTTGCCTTGTCCTTCTCCGCGGGGAGGAGGTTGTCTCCATGACCGTCAAGGGCACCCCCGCCCCCCGACGAGTTCTGCGCCAAGGCCCACGAAGCCGCCGCTCTCGCTGGTCCTGGCGTCCGACGCGCTGCCTGGTCTCGCCGGGCCCGTCGGCGGCGTTGGCGGCCACGCCCCCGGGATGATGCAGCCGCAGATATCGTGCCCGACGGTGCCGCAGATCTTGGCGGCGCCGGTCTTTACCTCCATGTCGTCCGCCCGCCGGCGCTGGGTCAGATGCCAGGGTTCCCGGGTCAGCCCATGCTGGTCGGCCAACGCCCACCCAGAACCGTGTCGGTGTAGTTAGCTTAAGGCCCGGGCTCCACCTTCGCCGTTCTCTGGGACGCCGCCGCAGATGATGAGGGTCCCTCCGCCGGTGATGTGGCCTGGGGTGCCTGCTCCGCTCCGCCAAGGCCAGGGATTCCGCCACGAACAGGTGGACCAGTCCCTATGTTTGCGCCACTGAGGCCTGGAATGCCGCCTCTGCCTCCACCAAATCAACAGCTGAGCCAGAACCAGTAGTGATTATTTGGTATGTTATTTTGGTACTTCCGACTTCGATCCAACAACGCTGAATGCCTTGACACGTTACAAATTGCTAGGTGTTGTTGTAGGAAATAAGACATCAAAATTTGTCTTATTATTATTTTTTAAATGAATAAGTGACCTCTTACATATCTCAATGGTTAATAATGAACAATAAAATGCGTCGGGCATACATATTTATACTTGTCAGGCATATTCTGCTTCCCATTTCCGCTTATTAACACAGCTGGTATGCTGGTAACCACAGTACCTCAAACATTTGGTATGGGTTATCAATGTTGAAAGAGTGTAATAGAAATGCGGTACATATTCATCATATTGATGCCCTCTTTTTTTATAACAAAAATTATGGTTGCCTTGTATATGTCTTTGTTAGTGACAAGATGAAGTAAAGATGGTAAGCAGTTCAACGATTTTTCCCATTTTTTGGTTGATTTTTCAATGTATGTTTTTGAAGGTAGAAGCTGTGAGCTATAAACATGTAACACTTACAAAACTAATCATGTGAAAGATCCATTTAGTAAGTGGTTCTATGTGGTAGAATTTTCCTTTGTTGTTCGGGCATAGTAAAGCTTTGCTTTGTTTAGATAAAGTGTTCCATATATTCTCTGCCACTATCTTGCTTAATGATAGGAAATATGAATAATCTTGATATTCATAGCTTCCTTGCCAATAAAATCAAAGGCCGAGATCACCTATTCCTTATGGTCTCAAATAGGAGGTCATGTCGTCTCGCTCGACTTCTCAAAATGGGCTTTCGAGACTCACTCTTTATCAATCCTGTAGTCGAAAAAATAAACCTGGCTCTGCATTAATGGTCGGCGACATGGTTTGATTTTATTAGTCTTTCCTTCTAGACGGACGACGGGGTGACCATACCCTACCTAACCCAAAGAAGCAAGAAAAGTCAAACCGAAGGTGCCATCCCAATAGTCCCCAGACGCCGCCCTTGAGAGCACACACCAGTGAGCTGCTTGCATTGAATGTCTTCGCCACGCAGGAGAAGGGAGGCCTCAACGAAAGCTCGTCGACTCCACTTAGCGCTAATGTATAAAAGCCAAGTCCCGAACCAAGTTGAGGCAGACAAAATAGACTCTTTACTCTCTTGATTACATTGCTAATACTATTGTCTTCCTCCTCCTTTGCTTTCCTGACTTCAGCATCGGAGGAGCCAAGTTAGGACACCCCCAGCGTAGGCCTATAGTGCAAGGTCATCGACATAGCTCGAAGGGTAGCCAGGAGGCCACCTAGTAGAGCAAACCACTCGACTCTTATACCAAACTTCACCACTCGAAGATAGTATCACTTATAGTAAATCGCCTCTCCCTACAGATTCTTTATCTTGCACTTAGCGCCCACTCTCCACATCATTCAGGAGGAGTCATTAGAGGGGACCTGCACTTTCGACAAAGAACCAATCGAGGCGACTCACTAGTCGACGATCTCTGTATGTTAACAATAGGGAATTTATCAATAGTTGATATACAATCATCGCATAAGATCATGGTGTCTTTCATCCGCTCACGTGCATATAAAATCAAAATAGAAAAATGTTAGGATCAATTGACACTAAAAGGGGGGGGGGGGGAGGTGGTAAAAACCTTAGTTTTAGAAATTTGTTCGAAATAAAATAAAAAATCGAAAGTGTTTCGTTTAAGTTGAATACGTGAGCAATTAAATTATGGATAATGCTAAGTTACTATCTTACTTAAAAAAAGCTCAAGCGAGAACAAGTAAATTTAAAAAGAAAGTTAAGAAAGGCTCACATTTTATAGTGGTTCGACCAAAATTTAACCTACGTCCACTTTTCGGAGTCCTCCTTGAGACCCGCTGGTGTCCACTAATTATCTTTTTCGAGTGAAGATCACAATCTTACACTTCGCTCCTTTTCACAAGTTCAGAAAAGGAACCTTTTACAAGAGTTTTTCACTTCCCTTAGACTCACCTTTACACTTTGAATCACTCAAGGGAAGATCTTAAATTTTATAATATTTTTCATAAGAATTTTCTTCTTTTTTTGTTCACCACCCTTGTTTCTCCAAGCAAGAAAACTTAGGATATTTATAGACCCCAATTGGTTTCAGAAATCGAACCAAAATCCAACCAATCCAAAAAAATCTGGGTACTAGCGATACTACCATCGAAAGCACCCCTAAAATAGGGGTCGTGACGGTACTACCACCACCCATCCGTGGTACTACCACCACTTAGGTGGTACTACTGGCACCCACCAGTGGTACTACCATCGAAAATCCCACAAAAGTTACTTTTTCAATACTTTTACATACATGACTCATACCTCTTGTTGACCCCTTCTAAAGTTAATGAAATGAGCTTGACCTGATCTCAAATCAAACCCAAAGTGGACCCAGTCGCCTCACATTGAGTTAAATTGGATTCCTTCCAAATCTAACATAATTTGGACTCTAAACCAAATTAATGCTAACTACAACATACTAAGGCATACAAATACAATCAATTTGACCAACATGTCAAATGACCTTCCTAACTCCCGACGATCTTCCCGACAACCTCTGGCGAACTTTCGGTAAGTCTCGGTCATCTTTTGGCGAACCCCTTGGCACATTCCCGGCAAGCTCCCGATCACCTTCGACGAGCTTCCGACAAACTGCGGCAAACTCTTGGTCACCTTCTTCATGCTCTCGTCAAACTCCCATCAAGCCCTCGATCACCCTCAGTAAGCTCCCGACAAACTCTCAACAAGCCCCCGATACATTCGGTGAGCTTCCGACGAATTCCCGACAAGCTCCTGATACCTTCGGTGAGCTTCCGACGATCTTCCAATGAGTTCCCACTACATCGTCTGAATCCCGGCCCGATGCCTGAACTTAACTCCGGCCCAACATTTGATTGTATTGTCGTAATTATTCATGCATCATTCATCTCTAACACACAAGTTAGATAATAAAACTCATCAATTGATTTCATCATCAAAATTCGAGATTCAATAAAAAAACACTGATAAGGACATTTTGTTCTACATTGGTTGAGGAGTAAAAACCTTAGTTTTAGAAATACTTGTTCGAAATAAAATAAAAAATCGAAAGTGTTTCGTTTAAGTTTAATATGTGAGCAATTAAATTATGGACAATGCCAAGTTACTATCTTACTTAAAAAAAGCTCGAGTGAGAACAATTAAATTTAAAAAGGAAAGTTAGGAAAGGCTCACATTTTATAGTGGTTCGACCAAAATTTAGCCTCCGTCCACTTTTCGGAGTCCTCCTTGAGACCCGCTGGTGTCCACTAATTACCTTTTTCGAGTGAAGATCAAAATCTTACACTTCGCTCCTTTTCACAGGTTCAAAAAAGGAACCTTTTACATGAGTTTCTCACTTCCCTTAGACTCACCTTTACACTTTGAATCACTCCAGGGAAGCTCTCAAATTTTATAATATTTTTTATAAGAATTTTCTTCTTCTTTTGTTCACCACCCTTGTTTCTCCAAGCAAGAAAACTTAGGATATTTATAGATCCCAATTGGTTTCAGAAATCGAGCCAAAATCCAACCAATCCAAAAAAATCTGGGTACTAGCGATACTACCATCGAAAGCACCCCTAAAATAGGGGTCGTGACGGTACTACCATCACCCATCCGTGGTACTACCACCACTTGGGTGGTACTACTATCGCCCACCGGTGGTACTACCATCGAAAATCCCACAAAAGTTACTTTTTCAATACTTTTACATACATGACTCGTACCTCTTGTTGACCCCTTCTCAAGTTAATGAAATAAGCTTGACCTGAGCTCAAATCTAACCCAAAGTGGACCCAGTTGCCTCATATTGAGTTAAATTGGATTCCTTCCAAATCTAACATAATTTGGACTCTGAACCAAATCAATGCCAACTATGACATACTAAGGCATACAAATACAATCAATTTGACCAACATGTCAAGTGACCTTCCTAACTCTCGGCAATCTTTCCGACAACCTTCGGCGAACTTTCGGTGAGTCTCGGTCATCTTTTGGTGAACCCCTTGGCACATTCCCGGCAAGCTCCCGATCACCTTCGGTGAGCTTTCGATAAACTTTGGCAAACTCCTGGTCACCTTCTTCATGCTCTCGTCAAACTCCCATCAAGCCCTCGATCACCTTCAGTAAGCTCCCGACGAACTCTCGGCAAGCCCCCAATACCTTCGGTGAGCTTCCGGTGAACTCTCGACATGCTCCCGATACCTTCGGTGAGCTTCCGACGATCTTCCAATGAGTTCCCACTACATCGTCTGAATCCCGGCCCGATGCCTGAACTTAACTCCGGCCCAACATTTGATTGTATTGCCTTGTCGTAATTATTCATGCATCATTCATCTCTAACACACAAGTTAGATAATAAAACTCATCAATTGATTTCATCATCAAAATTCGAGATTCAATAAAAAAACACTGATAAGGACATTTTGTCCTACATTGGTTGAGGAGTAGCGGAACCAAGGACTTATAAGTCTCTAACATTATTCTTACCCTTAGAGGCTCCTTTTGGGGCTCTCCTTAAAAGGACAAAATCGTGTGTGGTGCTAGAAGGAGGGTCATGAGCTCCTATTTTTTCTTTTTACTACTTTATTTTATTGTGGATTTCTAGGAGTAGAGAAATTATGATTATACCCATTTGAGTCACAAAAATTTAAAAAATTATGATTTTGAAACTCACCGCCATGATCACTATATATAGATGAAATCATAAAACCCTTTTCATTTTGAACAAGTTTACAAAATTTTGAAAAATATTTAAAGGAATCACTTTTATGTGCCAAGAAATAGGTCCAAGTATATCTATTATAAAGGTCTACAATAATAAATGCATATTTGCTACCTCATAAACTTGTAGTATCAATTAGTTCAAATAAATCCATATGAATCAATTGTAGTGGCCGAGATGCTTATTTGATTTATTGATTTGAAATTATTTTTTATTTATTTTCCTAGTTTACATGCATCACAAATTTTATATTTTTCAATCTTGATGCTAGACATTCCTATTACTAGATTTTTGGTTGAGATTTGGTTTAATAGTTTCATGGTAGCATGTCCTAGTCTCCTATGACAAATCCATGTATTATCATTTAAGATCGAAAAACATATTTCATTATAAAAAATATCAATATCAATAGTATACACATTATTGTTTCTTAAGACAATCAAAGAATTATTTTTCTGTGGTATTTCAATTATATAAGCATTAGATTCAAATATGATATGTATCCTTTATCACACAATTGGCTAATGCTTAGTAGATTATATTTCAAACCATCAACTAATAATATATCTTCAATCAATAGGTTTTATTTGTTACCTATAGTTCATTTCCTAATGATTTTTTGTTGTCTCCGAAGGTGACAAATCTTTCATTTAGGCTAGTAAGCTTAGAGAAATGAGATGGATCTCCGGTCATGTATCTTGAGTATCTACTATTAAGGTACCATTTTGTGCTTCTAGCCTTTGTTTGGAGACATACATACAAGAAAGGGGGTTTTGCTTTAGGTACCCATTTGCCTTTGGGTTCCTCATAAAAATTCTACCTAATTTTACTAATAGCATCAAGTTGTTTGTAGTTCCGTTAGGAATCCAAATTAATTTATGTAGACTATTCCTTTTAAATGAACATTTATAAGCATAGTACCTAATTTCTTCATAAAAAATATATTTATTTATAGGTGAAATATATAATGTAGATTCTTTAACTAAGATGGTTAGCTTTCGTTGAGTGTTACTCACAAAGCATCATGTTTAAGGATTTGACCTATTTTAAAATTTTCTAATATTTCTTGTAATGAAATATTTTCTTTCTTAAGTATATTTAATTCTTCACACTTAGTGCAATGAGCTATCCTATATTCATTATACTTCTTTTTAAAATTTTCAAACTCACTAGTAAGTGAAGCATGATCTTTCTTTAGCAATTTATATTTTTTACTAACTAATTTAAGATCATCAAACAAGTCATTAAATGTAATATCCCTCATTTCTAAAATATTTATAATGATATATTTTAAATTATTTATGAGGACTCATTTGTAAAATTAAATGATTTGTTTATTAATTCTCTTGATTTAAATAATTTTATATTAAAAGTTGATTGTTAGGGACCTAAGTGTGAATCTTAAAAAAAATATGAAATGAATTGTAAAAGATTCACATTAAGTTAAAAAAATAAAAAAAATATTGTGAGGACATGTGTCAATACCTTGTTTAAAATAGTGCCACTTGTGCATGTGCATGGGTGACACATAAGTACATTGCATGCATATTTGCCACCTATCAACACATATGTTAGCTTAAATAATTAACAATTATAGAAAAAAAAGGGGTGTTTTGGCTGCAACGTGAACTTGAGGAGAAGAAGAAGAAGAAAGAAGGATAAGAAGAAGAAGAGACGGAAAAAAGAAGAAATTTGGGGATTTTAAGATTATAGTCTAATACACACCCTTGGGACTAAAATATTCAAAGTCAAGTATTCTATCTTTCTCCTACTGAAAATTATCTTTGTTTTTGCAATTGATTTATAAAGAAAAATTCAGAAACTAATCCGAAATCTTTTGTTGGCTGCCTATGAATCTATAATATTATCAAGATTATGGCCTATCTGTCCTGTTCTTACTGTAACATTTAGTATAGACATCGGATTTAGGCAAAACTTAGTTTTTTTAAAAATAGATTCAAATATCTTTCTTGTGAACCTAAGTTTGAAGAATTTAGAGTTCATTTGCTAGCCCAAACATTTACTTCAATTGAGTATACAAAATTTGTAAAACATAATCTGTAGCTCATGACCTTTTAACACTATATTGCTTATATCTTCATGTTAGAGTTCTTGATTTACGTAAAACTTAATTTGTTAGAAAATAGACTCTTAGACCTTTCTGTTGAACCTAAGATTGAATGATTTGGAGTTGAAATGACTGTCAAAACCCCATGTTGATGGACTATATAAATTCTACAAAATAGAGACTGTGAATCCGGACCTTTGGTTGCAAAATCATCAATAACTCTTTGTAGAGACCTTCAATTTATATGAAACTTATTCTGTATGAAACTAGATTGATTTATCTTTTTAACAATAGCTTTTTTGAGTAATTTGGAGCATGTTTGATCATCTAAATAACTTTATATTTTGCCTTCAGAATTCAGCCAGAATAGGGATTGTATCAATTCTACGTATACTTGCTTCTTCCATTTCTAAAACTGAAATATCTAATGCTCTTATCCTTGACTTCCTTACATATCAGAATATGTTATGTATTAGTCGATGTTATATTATATTATTCTGTTTAGCGCATATATGATTTATTGTTCTGTATATGCTTTCGATATATGCCAAATTTATTGACCATGTCCTTTTGTACGCCGATGTTTGTGGGACAATATGAAACTTTGCCAGAAATAGTAAAAAGAGTTATGCTTAGAGCTCGCGTGCTCTGTTGGCCCCCTATAACTTCACTTAGATGTGGGTGGATAGAGCTCCTAGACGTAGGAGACTTATGTTTGGTGGTCATTCAGCGATGGATGCTCCATATTATGTTTATGGTCCCACTTCGCCCTCTATATTTTTGATATGATATCTAAAGCATTGCTTTTGAGTTATTTGTGTGCTTTAGATAAGAATGAAATGAATATTATGTCTGAATGATATTTGAGCTTCTATTCGTTACTTGTTCATTTGATATGCTTTTGAGAATATTCATACACTATTGATATTCTTTCAAAAAAATGTCCTATACCTCCTTGATATGCTCCAAAATATTTTGTATTCTCAGTGATAGGCTCCAAAATATTTCGTTTGGCATTGATATGCAGCTTGACATACTTATGCCTATGATATTCATCCAACTTCAAATATGACATATGAGCTTAAGTTTGATATTTATTCCTTTTACATGTTCTAAAGTATTTCATGTATTATTGATATGCTCCTAAAACTTTAAATGTCATTGATATATACCAAAATACTTTTGATTGCCATATATACTCCAATTACCTTCCTAAATTATTATGGATTTAAGTATGCTTCGAACGAGATAAACCTTGTGGTTGTGAATATGATTTTATGCTATATGGGAAGACTTTTGTATTCCCTACCTTGCACTCTTATATCAGGTTCAATTTAAAAACACCTTGATCTGAACCAGTTTGATACTTGCTGGGCTTCTTAGCTCACTTTGTTGCTATCTAATCTTTTTCAGGTTAGCTTGACATTTATTAAAATACTTGATATGGGGCTAAAGTAATGGGAAAGCAATAAGTTCTTAGGCTAAATGTTCATTTGACAATATGTTATCATTGTATGTGTAAACCTTAGGTCTAAAGTAAAGTTGTAGACATATTTTAAAGAGGGATAACTATGTAATATTTTTAAAACTACCCTCTTGTTTGGTATCTTGAATGTTAAACTTGCTGTATAATATATGAAGTGGTGGTGCATGGTTGTTTTCCAAAGTCATATGGATTTTATCGCATTAGTGGACTTTATGAATGTGGATTATATTTAGCTGCATTTGTTTTGGATCAGTTTTGTGATTTATTAAGAGACTGTGAAGAGATTTTAATATGCGCAAGTTTATATGAAATTGATTGAATGACTACATGTTATTCTTCGTATCCTCAAATGATTGTTTGGATCCTGGATGGATTATGTCATTGATAATATTATCAATCTTTTTAGATTAGAGTCACACCTCTCAAATATGTTATAATTCGGGGGGGGGGGGGGGGGGGGATATTAAATATATTAAATAATTCATCATAAGATAAAGAAGACTTGTTTAGGTTAATTACCTCATTACCAAATGCCATTAAAACGTAGTTTATAACTTCTTCCTTGTTAGTTGGCTCCTCGTCTTCGGATGAACTTGAGTAATCTCAAGTAGCTTTGAGCATCTTTTTCTTCTTTGGTTGCTTTTTCTTCACTCGGGGACATTCATTTTTTAAGTGTCTTAGCTTCTTACATTCATAACATATTATTGAGTCCTTTTAGAGTTCACTTTTGTTCTTAGCATCTTATTTTGTTTTAGTCGTTTTTAAGAATTTCTTAAATTTTCTTGTAAGAAGTGCGAAGTCCTCATCATCATCATCGTCACTTGAGTTTTCTTCCAAGTGGTCTTCCTTGGTTTTAAGTGTTATGTCCTTCCTATCTTTGGATGGTTTTTCTCGAGTTCATCATGTGCTATACATGTCATTTCGTAAGTCATTAAAGACCCGATTAGTTTTTCAAGTGGAAAATTATTTAGGTCATTTGCTTCTTCTATTGTCGTTATTTTGGGATCCCAACTTTTAGGAAGGGCCCAACTTTTAGGAAGGGATCTTAATATTTTGTTAACAAGTTCAAAATTAAAAAAATATTTACCAAGCGCTTTTAGACCATTAACGATATCCGTAAAATGGGTGTACATGTCTCATGTGGTCTCACTTGGTTTCATGCGAAACAACTTATAACTATACACCAAAAGATTAATTTTTGACTCTTCGACTCGACTAGTGCCTTCGTGTGTGATTTTGAGTGTGTGCCAAATCTCGTGCATCATTTTGCATATAGAAATCTAATTAAATTTATTTTTATTAAGAGCATAAAATAAAATATTTATTACTTTAGCATCCAAAGAGAAAGTCTTTTTTTCTGAATCATTCTATTCGTTCATCGGTCTGGAAGACTTTTCAAAACCACTTTCAACAATATGCCATAACTCAAAATCCATAGAAAGTAGGAAATTTCTCATTCAAGTTTTCCAATATGTGTAATTAGTTCTATTGAACATAGGAGGACGAGTATAGAAAGTCCCTCTTGATTGCCAATAAAAGCCATCTCTCTAAGCTCTCCCTTAAACAAAAAAAATACACAAGATGAAATGAGGAGAAACTCTTAACTACAACAACGTTTCCACAAGGTTTTTGCCCTTAATTGCTTGTTTACTTTCAGCAAGAACGGGTGAAATATTTATAGGCCCCAAATGACTTTAAAAGTTGAGCCAAAATTTAAATTCTAAGTGTTCCCTAGGTGTTGTTCTCGAAAACTGTGTTCTGGGCGGTTCAGCCACCTAACATAGTTTGATAGACTGTGTTTGGGTGGGTCAACTGCCTAGTCTGGGTGGGTCAATCACTTGACACATCTTTAAAGACTGTCGTCTTGGTGACCATGTCTTCGAAGACCGTGTCTCATCTGACCTTGGGTTACTAAAATGACTTTTATAATAAGTCCAAATCAATTCCAATTAAGACCTAATGGCCTCTTAATGAGTTAGTAAAAGTAACTCTCATTATGATACTAACTACGATATTTAATGTACATTCTTCGTTGTCCGATCATCTCTTCGGTGAACTCCCGACATCCTTTCAGTGAACCCCCGGTGAGCTCTCGATTTTCTTCGGTGAACTCCCAACGAACTTCTAGTATTCTTCCGGTAAACTTCTGGAGAGTTCTCGGTGAGCTCTTGATAACATCGTCTAAACCTCGGTCGACCTCCGACGAACTCTCGACGAGCTCCCATTGAGTTGTCTGAACCTCAGCCCGATGTTTGAAATTGACTCCGGCCCAATATCTAATTGTAATGCCCTTTTACCATCATAGTTAATCCTGCATCACTTTCTTTCACATACCAGTTAGATTATAAAACCCATTGATTTAATCATCAAAATCCAAGATTCAACATCATTTACTACTTATAATTGTCGGGTTCTTATTTGTGTTAAACAAAATATCAAGTGACGCTTTCATTTTTATTTACTCCTTGAATGCAAGGTTTCAAGTCAAGCACTTATAAGAAACTTTGTATTTTATTTTTGAACCGTCTAATTTCTTTACTTGAACGAAAAGCTTCCGATTTTCTTATCTTACTTCAAATAAAAAGTTTTTATTTAAAACATTAATTTACTCTTGCACTAATTCACCCCCCCTCCCCTCTCTCTTAGTGCCAATTAATCATAATAGTTGTAAGAAAAATAGGAGCTTAAAAGAAATGGCTAAACCATATTAAACAAACATAACTTACCCAAATATTTTTGGGTCGAAGCTATTAATATGATATGCTATGTCATGAATAGGGTTTTAGTAATACCATTACTCTTTGAAACTGCTTATGAATTGTGAAATAATAAAAAAAATTTATATTTCAAAGTTTTTGATTGTAAATGTTTTATATTAAACAAAAAGATACCTTTTAGGAAAGTTTAATGTAAAATCCAATGAAGACATTTTTCGTGATTATTCCTCAAGTTTAAAAGCTTATTATGTTTTTAATAAAAGAATATTAGTCATTGAGGAATCTATACATATCATTTTTAATGAGGTTTTCGAATTAAAAAAAGTTGATTTTGGTGATTATTTTGATTTTAGAATTTTAAATTTGAATAAAAATTCTCTACTCAAAAGCAACTTAGATGAATCTAATTCCAAATCCTTACCCAAGAAATGGAAGTATGTAAATGCTCATCCTAAGGAGCTTATAATTGGAGATACATCAAAAGGGGTTCAAACTAATTCATCTTTTAAAAAATTTTATGCTAATGCCATATTTTTATCTCAAATTAAACCAAAATGCATTGATGAAAAATATGATTCTTGGGTTGTTGTAATGCATGATGAGTTAAATCAGTTTGAGAGAAATGAGATTGGAAGCTTGTTCCTATACTTGGTGACCATTTAGTGATTGGTGCTAAATGAGTCTTTATAAACAAGTAAGATAAAAATGGTATCATGTTTCGAAACAAAGCTATATTAGTAGCCAAATGTTTCAATCAAGAGGAAGGAATCGATTATGAAGAAATTTTTCGCTCTTGTGGTAAGACTTGAAGCCACAAGGATGCTCCTTATCTTTGTTTATTTTAAGAATTTTAATTTATTTCAAATGGATGTCAAAAGTGATTTTCTTAATGATTTCATTTCTGAAAAAGTTTCTGTTGAACAACCCCTTGATTTTAAAAATAATCTTTTTTCAAATTATATTTTTAAATTATCTAAGGCTATTTATGGTTTGAAACAAGCCTTAAGGGATTGGTATGAGAGACTTAACTTTTTCTTATTCAAAATAATTTTTTGAAAGACAAGGTTGATACCATATTATTAATTAAGTATTTTAAAAATAATTTTCTTATTATTCAAATTTATATGGATGATATTATTTTTTATTCTTCTAATGAATTCTTACGTGAATCTTTCACGAAGAGTATGAGCCAAACGTTTGAAATGAGCTTAATGAGCGAATTAACCTTTTTCTTAGGACTATAAATGAAACAATTAAATGATGATATTTTTATAGGTCAAAATAAATATATTTTAGATTTGTTAAAACGTTTTGGTATGGACAATGCTAAGGCTATAAACACACCTATGAGCACCTCTACAAAATTAGATTTAGATACTGAAGAAGAAATTTTGATCAAAATGTTTAGCATTATAATTATATTTAGATCAAATGTTTAGTGTTACAAATTTAGATTTAGATTTAGATACCTATGAGCACCTATAGAGGAATGATAGATAGTTTATTATATTGAACTATTACTAGACTAGACATAATATTTAGTGTTAATTTATATACAAGATTTTAGTCCAATCCTAAATAATCCCATTATAAGCTAGTTAAATGAATATTTAGATATTTAAAAGAAATTTAAATTTGGGATTATGGTATCATAAATTAAAAATTTTGATTTAATTACCTATACGGATACTGGTTTTGGAGGTTGTAGAATAGATAGAAAGAGTACATCCATAACATATCAATTCTTAGGATACACTTGTTTCTTGATCTTCAAGGAAACAAAATTTGATTACATTATCTACAATCAAAGCTGAGTATATAGCAGCAGGTGCATGTTATACACAAGTTATTTAGATGAGAAATAATTTAGGAGATTATGAGATTCACTTGAAAAACATTCCTATTAAATACGATGATACTGGCTCAATATGTTTGATAAAAAATCTCACTCAACACTCAAGAACTAAACATATTGATATTATACATCACTTTATTAGATATCATGTCAATAATCATGGTATTTCATTGGAGTTTATTGATATAAAACATTAATTAGCTGATATTTTCACAAAGCCATTGAATGAGGATCAATTTGATTTTATTAGAAGAGAATTAGGAATGTTAAATCTTCCAAATGCATGAGTTGCTATCTTAATTTTTGGATTTCTCGTTTTGAATTTCTTCTTAAAATTTACCTGAGATGATTTTGAATCTTTCGAATATATAAGATGATTCTTTCCTCTTACCGTCTACAAGTAGAAATGTGATCTTTGATCTTTTGAATTAATTTTACATCATTCATTTCTCTTGAAATTTATAAAAGAAGAAATGTGATTCATGAATCTTTTGTCTACTTGATCTTTTATGTGATGCTTTCAAATGAATCCTCCATCTTGATATTTGATTCTTAGATTTTTGGGGATACTCGATCTTTTATGTAATGCTTTCAAATGAATCCTCCCATTTGACCTTTGATCTTTAATTCTTGGACTCTTGGGTATACTTGACACCTCCCTTCTTCTTCTTCTATTTTTTTTTACAAAGAGGGAGAAAAAAATTTGATATGGTACCTGTGATTTGACTCTTTATGTACTAAATAAATTTCTCTCTTTTTCTTCTTCTTATTTTACAAAGGGGGTGAGATGGTATGTTGATGACAAATGATGAATATTTGTGATAAATGTTCAAATATGTGTTTAACATTTCTCCTTTTTTTGTTAATGAAAAGGGGAGAAATGATATATTGATGACATGTGATATCAAAATGATGAATATATTATTTAAAATTTTTATCATGTGATACCAAAATGATAAATATTTATTTTAAAAATTTTATTATGTGCGGTATCATGGTAATGAATGGTCAAATATTTTAATTTCATGTATGTAATGCTCAAAGTAATGTTGACTTGTTGTTGGTATCATGCATGAAGTAATGTTGAAATGTTTTAAGATTATACATACCATGATATGAAACTATGAGAATGCACAATGTATAAAATGACATCTTACACGATGGTAAAAAATGCTACATTGAATTCAAAGGTGATTGTTTCTTTTGAATTCAAGTTTGCTCTATTTCAAATGTGACATATAGATAGGGGGAGTTAAGGTTAACTCCATTATTAATTAGTTATCATTATAAAAATGGAGGAGATTCTTAAATCTCATATTTTGAAGATGAAATCAATTGATGAATTTGTTGGGATCAATTGATACTAAGAGGTGGGTGACTTAGTACAAAAGAGAAAGTGCTTGATTCAAAAACCTTTGCTTACAAAAAGTGAAGAAAGACAATCAGAAGTTCTTATTTGTATTTTGTTAGAACCGATTAAAACTTGATTTAAAAAAGGTCAAGAGATAGTAGCGCGTGTCTAACTATAAAGTAAATAAGAACAATAAAAATTAGAAAGTAAAGCAATTAAAGAACACTCACAATTATAGTGGTTCAGCCTCAAACTGGTCTACGTCCATTACTCGAGTCCTCTTCTTTGAGGTCCATCGGCGTCCATTATCAATCTTCTTTAGGTAAAGATCAAACTCATATACTTCCCACTCTCCTTACACAGGCTCAGGAGAGAACCTTACAAACTCACAAGGGAGACTTTATAAGAATACACTTCTTCTCCTCACTCCCTTGCCCATTTTCTTTTTCTTACAATTTTAGCACATTAATTTTTCTAAAATTTCTAGCCCAATGTTTTGTGCTAAATGCAAGAAATCTTAGGGTATGTATAGACCCAAATTAGCTTTAGAAATAGAGCCAAAATTCAAACATATCTAAAAAATCCGAATAAGAGTAGTACAACCGCTAGCGTCGATAGTACAACCGTCGAAAGTTGCCTAGGAAACTGAGTGATGATGGTACAACCATCAACCTGGGCGGTACAACCGCTGCCTAGGTAGTATGATCGTAGCTCACCAGTGGTACAACTGCCAAGAATCTCGGAGAAGTGATTCCCTCCACTTTTCTAATCCTGACTTGTACCTTATGTCGGCCAATTCTTAGGCCAATCAATTGAGTTCAACATGAGCTTAATCCATCCCTATAGTGGACCTGATAAGTCTTACTTGAGTTAATTTGGTCCTTCCAAATCTAACTCTAGTAGGACTCAAACCTTAATTGATGCTCACTATAACTTAATTAATTACAACCAACATGGCCATCAAGTCCAACAAGACTCTCATAACTCCCAGCAAGCTTTTTAGCTACCTTCGATGATCTTACGATGAGTCTCTTGGTCTTCTTCCAGTGAACTCCCTAACGCCATCCTAGCAAGCTTCAGGCTAACTCCCGACAAACTTTCGATACCCTTATCAAGCTTCTAGCAAACTCTCGGCAAGCTTCTGATCTCTTTGGCAAGCTTCTGGTGAGTCTCTTGGTGAGTTCCTACTACATCATCCGAACCCCGGCCTGATGCCCCAGACTTGACTCTGGCTCATATCTAACTATAATTCTCTTTCTATCGTAGTTAATCCTACATCAATTATCTCTCTAACACATATGTTAGCTCAATAACCTATCAATTAATTTTATTATCAAAGTCCGAGATTTAATAGGATTTATGATCTAACCTATGTGTTGGAGATAAGTAACGTAGGACTTGCTGGTTATAAGTGCCCTGCAAGCCAAGCATGTGAGTGATGGCATGTGTGACATGCTATGCGATCTTTTTGCTTATGATTATTATTGACATATTCTCACATTGTATTATCTATTACACACACACACACACACACACACACACACACACACACACATATATATATATATATATTGTGATGTCCTTGGTTCTGTGCAATGGGAATCAGATCATGATGAGATGATGATAATGAGATCGATTCACCTTTAAACATAGATCCTGAATAATCTTGGTCATAGGTTGCTCAAGAGGGACATCGAGATAACCGAATAGATCGGTGTACTTACTATATACCAATCCATATGATGGAGGCGGCTGGTCTTATAGCCACTTGTGTGGAGACACTAATGATATAGTATAGGTGCTCATTGGACAATGAGTTCACTGATTAATCTGCTTATGGAATGCTGTATGGTTAATGATACCTAATGTTAGACAGCGATTTCATAGTCTCAGTTGTGTATCTGGTTCTTAGACTTGAGGCACCAAAGATATCTTATATGAGTACTCTTTTCTTTAATGCCAAACTTATAGGTTTGGAAAGTTTCATATATGGTACAGTTGGTTACGAGATTGATAGCCAAACTTACGAAGATAATTGAGTGTCAATAGATGATCATCCACTCTCGGTATCACGAGAGAAATATCCAATATATGCTTGCTCATATAAGTCCCTGGCCGGGGTCATTCAGATTGAGAGAGAAAGAGGTCTTCGAGAGAATCCGATTAGAGCGAGACCATGATGGATTCCATTTATGACCTGATAGTACCATGTCCAATATACAGTCTTTGGGATATTAGTTCGATGAAGGATTATAGATACACGATAATTATAGATAGACATGTCCGATGAATTCAATCCCCCTGTACTATCTGGGGACTATGGCGTAGTGGCCTAACACATCCATAATCAATGAATATAGTAAATTATTATGGGGATAATAATTCACTATATCAAAAGGAGTTTTGATAGGAGTGACTCACGGCCAGCTTGGTATCGGGCCTAGAGGGTCACACATATATGATGGATGTTTCAGTGAATAGAGAATTGGATGGAGATCCAATTAGCCCCTATTCTCATTAGATGACACCCTATGCTGATGGACTCCTTGATTAAGGCCCAATTAGAGGCCTAAGGAGATTTTTGGATAGAGATCCAATAATGCAAGGTTGGTGGGTAATTAGATGGAGATCTAATACCTACTAAGGAAGGATATCCAAGACCCACTAGGGAAGGAGACCTAGATTTTTTGGTGGCTCTCTATAAATAGGAGGGAAGACTCATGGTTGATAGGCAGCAGCTTTAGCCACCACCTCCTATTCTCCTCCCTCTGCGTAAGAGTTGTGAGATCAGATTGGAGGAGTTTCGCTATAGAGATCCATCATGTGGATACGGCTAGAGAGGAGGACGCTTGACCTCCTTTATCTTCTCTATTTGGATATGAAACACAGGGATATATAATCTCCCTAGGTAAAATCAATCTCTCACACATTGTGTTTTTACAGTTTTTCTCGCTATCCTAATCTTTTGCATGATAATTTGATTTGCGTGAAAAATTAGTTTTTATTTTGATTTTCGTTATACATGTGATGCACCCGTTGAGGTTTCCCAACAGTGGTATCAGAGCCAAGGTTTTCATGTGAAAGATTGGTTTTAAATTATGTGTGATAAGATTGAATCATATAGAATCATTCTACACATTCTTGCTATGTTTTCGTAGCAAACACAACGAGGAGGAGGATGGGCGGCTAGCCACGACCAGGCCTCCTACAAGGGCGGTCGGCCACACCCTGGCCATCTACAAGGGGGCGGTCGGCTGTGGCCAAGGCCCCCTACAAAAGGGGCATTTGGTTGCGGCCAAGGCCCCCTGCATAGGGGGCGGCCGATTGATCACCGCAGGGCGGTGCAGCCAACTGCAGCACTGGTGTGGCCATAGGGCAGCACCCACTCACGACCAGTCGCAAGGGTTGACAACTCGTGACAAATCCACGAGCATGACCCGCCCACGAGGCGGCGCCCTGCGAGCGGCGGCAACACAAAGAGGGAAGAGGAGGACCTAAGACATTCCTTTTGATAAAAAGATTATTTTACCCCTCTGAATTTTAAAAACTTTGAGGACTGTCCTCGTGTATAGAATTCTCAAAGTACCCTCAATAGTTTTGAAAATTTTGAGGACTGTCCTCATCTAGAATTTTGAAAATGCCCTTAATAATTCTGGAAATTCTGAGCATGTCCTGATTTCCAGAAAAATAATTTATTAAATAGTTTAATTAATTATTATATATATCTAGTAATCATACATATGATGTGATGTACATGTGATGTATAATGTGGATGGATGATCATGAGCCATATGTTGTGATGTGTGTAATTATGATTATTATTATTATTGGAGCCTGCGAGCCTTCATTTTTCTCGTTTATTGTCGGGCCTACATGTCTGTAATTATTTCTAATTACATGAAGAGGTATGGTGGGAGCATGGAGGTGACAACGGGACCCACGATGCCGTGGTGGGAGATTACGATATATGGTGATGCGATGATCCGACGGAATCGATGATGACGAGATCAACAATCACAGGGCATAAAGATACGTCGATACACACATAAATCCTATTGTGAGTGATTAGGCCCATTGGCTCAGGCTTAATCATATTAAGTGATGACTTATGATCATCCGGTGTGGCTTGCATATATGATGTGTTATACATCTACTAGATATATGTATATATTTATTTACATGCGATGTATATATATATTAAATATGTATGTGTATGACACGACATATTATGAGGCCGATACGAAACAAAAACCCCTCCTATGATAATATTAAGTCATTAAGCGTGAGGTAATAAGATTGACCCACGTGGTCTTCCATTGTTATAGGAAGAAATTAAATCATGACATAGGTTGAGTTGGTCGAGTCCCTTGAGGCTCACCTATCTATGTGATTGAGTTCTTGCCTACGACATAGAGCTGTCACCGGTGACC
Source organism: Ensete glaucum (assembly GCA_021527575.1). Taxonomy (NCBI): domain Eukaryota; kingdom Viridiplantae; phylum Streptophyta; class Magnoliopsida; order Zingiberales; family Musaceae; genus Ensete; species Ensete glaucum. The sequence goes on from CM038555.1 coordinate 34,176,754, forward strand.
TAAGGACATGGTATGCTTGGTCGAGTCCCTCGAGGGCATACCATCAAATCAGCATCTTGTAACGATGGTGATGACTTAACTGAATATCACGGTTGGTCGAGTCCCTCGAGACCATGATGATTCAGAGGTCGAACGTGATGAGAATCACAAGGAGTTGTGATTGGCTAGAGTTGCCTACCTTTTGGGCTTAGTGTAATTGGTCGAGTCCCTCGAGGTTGCACTAAGACACCAATTGGATTCCGATCCCCACTAGAAGTCTGCCAGAGACTTTCGTCTCACATGTCGAGAGTGTCGCATGATTCGCTAGGAAAATAATGTGAGTATATTAAGATAGAAGTCCATATCTTAATTAGTATTTTCTATAAAATCTGCATGTTATTTATTTTCGTCATATCTTGTTTTGTCAGAAACATGCCGCTCACAAACCCCCTACATGGCATACTTAATGCCAACCGCCTCACTGGTCTAAACTATACAGATTGGTTCCAAAATTTGAGAATTGTTCTCACGGCAGAGAAAATTGCATACATCCTTGATACAATTGTGCCCATGCCGGAAGAAGGGGTAAGCGAGGATAAGATCGCTCACTATGTGAAGTACATAGATGATTCCATATTGATAAAATATTACATGTTAGCCTCTATGACTCCTGAGTTATAGAGGCAACATGAGAGCATGAATGCAGATTCTATCCTTCTTCATCTCCGTCAGCTGTTTGAGAAACAGGGAAGAACTCAAAGATATGAGATATTTAAGAGACTCATCCAAGCCAGGATGATAGAAAAGACATCGATTGAGAACCATATCTTAAAGATGATAGGGTGAATCGAGAAACTCATAGGTCTAAGAATAGTCCTAGAGGATAACCTGTGTGTTGATCTTATACTTCAGTCCCTACCAGATTTCTTTTCTCACTTCATCATAAATTTTAATATGAGCAAGTTTGAGGTGACTCTCCCTGAGCTCCTCAATATGTTGAGAGAAGCTGAGAGTGCCATCAAGAAGGAGAAGCTAGTTCTCTATATTGGTGAGACAAAAAAGAAAAGGAAGGTCAGCAAGACCCTTAAGAAGGGCAAGGGCAAAGAAAGACCAGGAAAGACAAAGGTTGCTAAGAGAGACCCAACAAAAGACAAAGGACAGTGCTTCCACTACGATCAAGATGGGCATTGAAAGAAGAACTTTAAGGACTACCTTATAAAGGAGGCAAGACAGAAGCTTGGAGAAGCTCCAAGTATATTCATAATCAGTCTCCACTTGTCAGATTTTCATGATAACACATAGGTATTGGATACCGAGAGTATTTATCATATCTGTAATTCATTGTAGGTTCTGGCAAGACCTAGGAGATTGGCTAGAGGCAAGACGGACCTCAATATAGGCAATGGAGCAAGAGTTACTGCAGTTGCTATTGGAGATGTCATCTTATATCTACTTGGTAGAGCTATTATTGCATTAGATGCATGCTATTTTGTTTCCTATATTATCAAAAATATTATTTTTATCTCTTGTTTGACAATTAGAGAATATAAATTAGTTTTTGAGAATAATAGTTGTTCAATAATTATGGATGATGAGATCATCACTAGAGGGACCCTTATAAATGACTTATATGTGTTAGATACTTTTTCACATATCATGAATATAAATATGTCTAAGAGGAAAAGAGATGAGGTGAATAATGCATAGCTATGACATTGTAGGCTAGGTCATATACATGAGGGAAGGATTCAAAAGTTGCTGAAAGATGGATATTTAGATCCATTTGACTATGAGTTATATGCAACTTGCGAACCTTGCCTTCGTGGGAAGATGACCAACTCTCCTTTTAGTGGAACTGGAGAGAGAGCCACCGAGTTATTGGAACTCATACATAGTGATGTATGTGATCTCATGTCGACTCAGGTTATAGGTAGTTATTTATACTTCATTATATTCACTGATGATTTCTTTATATATGGATACGTATACTTAATGAAGTACAAATCTAAGGCATTTGAGAAATTCAGGGAATATAAGAATGAGGTAGAAAACTAAATTAAAAAGAGTATTAAGACTCTTTGATCAGATCGAGGATGAGAGTACTTGAGTATAGAGTTCACCCATTCCCTCAGGGATAATAAGATTCTATCACAGTGGACACCTCCTTATACATCTCAGCTTAATGGTGTATCAGAAAGGAGGAATCATACAGTATTAGACATGATGTGATCCATGATGAGTTTCGCTGTCCTACCCATCTAATTCTGGGGGTATGCCTTAGAGACCGCAGCTTATCTTCTGAACAAAGTTCCATCAAAGTTGGTAGTGTCTATGCCATATGAGATATAGAAAGGAAAGAAGCCAAATCTTAAGATTGTTAAGATTTGGGGCTTTCCTGCCTACGTTAGAAGACACAACCTTGATAAGTTGGAATTAATGACAGAATGATGTACATTCATGGGATACCCAAAGAAAACTTGTGGATATTATTTCTATCACCCCGAGGATCGAAAGGTCTTTGTTGCCAAGAGAGCAGTGTTCCTTAAAAAGGAGCACATTCTTGGTGGAAATAGTGGGAGTAAGATAGAATTGAGCGAGGTTGGAGAACCTAGCTCAAGCACCATTCCAGAGCTCAAGTCTGTTCAGGTACCTAACACACAAGTTTCAACTTTGCGTAGGTCTAGTAGAGTATCTCACCCTCCTGAAAGATATGTGGGACATATCAGTGGAGATGACTCTCAGGATATTAATCCTCAGACCTACAAGGAGGCTATTATGAGTATAGACTCCAGGAAGTGGCAAGAATCCATGAATTCTGAGATGGATTCTATGTACTCTAACAAGGTTTGGAACCTTCTGGATGTACTTGAGGGCATTGTACCTACCGATTGTAAATGGATCTTCAAGAAGAAGATCGGAGTAGATGGAAAGGTAAAAACCTATAAAGCAATGTTGGTAGCTAAAGGATATTGTCAAAGACAAGGAGCTAACTATGACGAAACCTTTTCACCTGTAGCCATGCTTAAGTCTATTAGAATTATTTTGGCCATTACAGTACACTATGACTATGAGATCTGGCAGATAGATCAAAACAACATTCCTCAATGGCAACTCAAGGAGAAGGTGTATATGATACAGCTAGAGGGACTCGTATTCAAAGAGAGTCCAGATAAGGTGTGCAGGTTACTTAGATCCATTTATGGATTAAAGCAAGCTTCCCAAAGTTGGAACATAAGATTTGATGAGGTGATCAGATCTTATAACTTCGTTAAGAACAAAGATGAGCCTTGTGTGTATAGGAAGGTAAGTGGGAGCACTATCACCTTCTTGGTACTATATGTAGATGATTTCCTAATAATTGGGAATGATATAGGAATGCTCTCTACAGTAAAGGCTTGGCTATACGGAAACTTCTCCATGAAAGACTTAAGGGAAGCATCCTATATTTTGGGGATTTGAATCTATAGAGATAGATCCAAGAGCATATTTGGCTTGTCCCAGTCCATGTATATAGACTCCATTTTTAAAAGTTTGGCATGAAGAATTCTAAGAGATGTCTCATACCGATGAGACATGAAATATCACTTTCTAGGAGTATATCCCAAAAGACTCTTGAAGAAAGGGCAGACATGGATAAAATACTTTGTCTCAGCGATAGGGTCTATCATGTATACGATGCTATATACCGGGCCTGATATAGCACATGCTCTGAGTGTCACGAGCAGGTATCAGATAGATCCAGGTTTAGAACACTTGAAGACAGTAAAGTATATCGATAAGTACTTGAGAAGGATTAAGGATCTTTTACTAGTATATAGAGGAGGTAGCTTCCAGGTTGAGGGCTACACAGACTTGAGTTTTCAGTCCGACATTGATGATAACAAGTCAAATTCAAGGTATATTTTTACACTAAATAGAAGAGTAGTAAGTTGAAAGATTTCTAAGCAAGATACTACTGCTGACTCGACCATAGAGACAAAATCATTGCTATAGCAGAAGTAGCAAAAGAAGGGGTATGGATGAAGAAGTTCATCATAATATGGGAATTGTTCCAAGCAATGTAAAGTAGATTCCTATATACAGCGACAGTGATAGGGCGATAGCTCTAGTAAGGGAACCTAGGTCTCCTCAGAATTATTCTGAGGAGGTTCTATCTGATTAGAGCGATCATGACCCATAAAGATATAGTAATGGAAAGAGTTTCATCTGAAGATAACATTGCAGATCTACTGTCAAAGCCATTGGCTCAGATTGTATTTGAGCATTACAGGGGTCTGATGGGGATCAGACATATAGGTGATTAGCTTTAGGATAAGTTGGAGATTGCTGGTTATAGGTACCCTGCAAGCCAATCACGTGAGTGATGGCACATGTGACATGCTATGCGATCTTTTTGCTTATAATTATTATTAGCATATTCTCACATTATATTATATGTTGTATATATATTGTGATATCATTGGTTCTGTGCAATGAGAATCAGATCATGATAAGATTATGATAATGAGATAAACACAGATGTAGAATAATCCTGGTCATAGGTTCCTCGAGAGGGATATCGAGATAACTGGACAGACTAGTGTACTATATACCCGTCTATATAACGGAGGCTGCTGGTCTCATAGCCACTAATGTGGAGACACTAAGGATATAGTATAAGTGCTCATTGGAGAATGAGTTAACTGATTAATCCTCTTATGAAATATTATATGATTAATGATACCTAATGTTAGATAGCGATTCCATAGTCTCAGTTGTGTATCTGGTCCTTAGACTTGAGATACCAATGATGTCTTGTATGAGTATTCTTTTCTTTGATGCTAGACTTATAGGTTTGGAAAGTTTCAAATATAGTACAATTGGTTATCGAGATTGGTACCCAACCTTATGAAGACAATTGAGTGTCAATAGAAGATCATCCACTCTCGGTATCACTACAGGAATATCCCATATGTGCTTGCTCAGACAAATCTCTGGCCAGGGTCATTCAGATTGAGAGAGAAAGAATTCTCCGAGAGAATCCGATTAGAGCGAGACTATTATGGATTCCGTATGTGACTTGATAGTACCATATCCAATATACGGTCTTTGGAATATTAGTTGGGTGAGGGATTATAGATACATGGTAATTATGGATAGACATATCCGATAGAATCGATCCCCCAGTACCGTCTGGGGACTACAGCGTAGTGGCATAGTACGTCCATAGTCAATAAATACAGTGAATTATTATGGGGATAATAATTCACTATATTATAAGGAGTTCTAATGAGAGTGACTCACGACCAACTCGATATCGGACCTAGATGGTCACATACATATGGTAAATACTTTAACAAATAGAGGATTGGATGGAGATCCAATTAGCCTCTATTCTCATTAGATAAGACCCTATGCTGATGGGCTCCTTGATTAAAGTCCAATTAGAGGCCTAAGAAGATTATTGGATAAAGATCTAATAATGTAAGGTTAGTGGGTAATTAGATAGAGATACAATACCCATTTAGAAGGAGCCCTAGGATTTTTTAGTGGCTCTCTATAAATAGGAGGGGAGACTCATGGTTGATAGACATTATCTTTAGCTACCACCTCCTATTCTCCTCGCTCCCTCTATATAAGAATTATGAGATCGGATTGGAGGAGTTTCACTACAGAGATCCATCGTGTGGATACCGCTAGAGAGGAAGACACTTGACCTAATTCATCTTCTCCATCCGGATCTGGAACATAGGGATCTATGATCTCCTTAGGTAAAATCAATCTCTCACACATCATGGTTTTTCGATTTTTACAGTTTTTCTTATGATCCCAGTCTTTTGCATGACGATTTGATCTGTGTGGGAAACCAATTTCTATTTTGATTTCTGTTGCATATGTGATGCACCCACTGAGGTTTTCCAATAGGACTAACTATGAGTATGAAAAGATAAAATAATTATAGAAGAATCTATCATTGGGCTGGAGTCAAGTGTTGAGTCTCAGATTTTGATGATGAAATCAATTGATGGGTTATTAATCTAATAAAGTTGTTAGAGTTGATTAATACATGATTAACTATGACAAAGAGATAATTACAATTAGAGGTTTGGCTAAAGTCAAGTCCAAGCATCGGGCCGGAGTGAGGATGATGCAATTGGGAATCCTTGGAGTGCGTCGGGAGCTCGCCGAGGATATCAAGAGTTTGCTAGAATGGCACAAGGGAGCTTATTGGGAGAAGATCGAGACTCGTCGGAAGATTACTGAGGATAACTGAAAAGCTTGCTGGGAGTTGGGAAGGTGTTGAAGTGGATTTATTGGCCATGTTGATTGTAATTAGTTAAGTCATAGTTTGTATCATTAACGTTTAACTACGATGGAGAAAAAGAGTTACAACTAGATAATGGACCAAGATCAAGTTTGGGCATCGAGCCAAGGATCAGATGATGCAGTGGGAGCTCACTAGGAGTTTGCTATGAATTCGCCAAAGGAATCAGGAAGCTCGTTGGGAACACACTGGGAGATCATCGGAGGAAGATCGTAAGACTCACTGTAAGAATAATGGAAGCTACCGGTTTGACGGGAGTTAGGTCATCATTTAGCTTGATGGTCCTTATAGTTATAATCAAGTGAGTCGTAGTTAGACTTGAGTCCTAATTAGGTTTGGTTTGGAAGGAATCCAAATCAACTCAATATGAGGCAATCAGGTCCACATTTGAGATGGATTGAGCTCACGTTGAGCTCAATTGGTTGACTTGGGAATTCGTCAATCGGAGGTACAAGTCGGGATTATAAAAGTGAAGGGAATCACTTTTTTGAAAATTTCAATGGTTGTACCGTTGCCGCCTAGGTTTCCAGGCAGCACACAGTGGTTGTATTGCTCAGGCCGGCGGTTGTACCACCTATACCAGATTTTTTTAGGTGTGATTGAATTTTTGTCCTGAAGCCAATTGGCGCTTATAAATACCACAAGTTTTCTTACATTTTATAAAATAATTTTGGGTTAGAAATTCTATGATAAATTATGTGCAAAAACTATAAGAACAAGAAAAGGGGTAAAGGAGAGAGGAAAGAATTATAAAACTTATAAATCTCCCTTATGAGTTTGTAAGGTTTCTCTCCTAAGCCTATAAAAAGAAGAGTGGGAAGTATAAGGGTTTAATCTTCACCAAAAGAAGATTGATAGTGGACACTAGTGGACCTTAGAGAAGAGGACTCCGGAGTGGATGTAGGCCAGGTTGAGGTCGAACCATTATAAATCTGTGAGTATCTCTTATCATGAATCTTATTTGGATTTGTATATTTATACTTGAGCTTTCATTAAGCAATAATCTTAGTATCATTCTATAAGTTAAATTGATTGTTTACTCTACTTAAATAAAACACTTCCAATATCGATTTCATTTTGAACGAAGTTTTTTTTAAATCGTGTTTTTATCACTTGCACTAATTCACACCCCACCTAACCCCCACACCCCCTCTGCCCTCCCCTCTCCCCACTTCCAATATCGGTTTGGTAGGAGTTAGGTCATCATTTAGCTTGATGGTCCTTATAGTTGTAATCAAGTGAGTCGTAGTTAGACTTGAGTCCTAATTGGGTTTGGTTTGGAAGGAATCCAAATCAACTCAATATGAGGCAATCAGATCCGCATTTGAGATGGATTGAGCTCACGTTGAGCTCAATTGGTTGACTTGGGAATTTGTCAATCGGAGGTACCAGTCGGGATTAGAAAAGTGAAGGGAATCACTTTTTTGAAAATTTCAATGGTTGTACCATTGCCGCCCAGGTTTCCAAGCAGCACGTAGTGGTTGTACCGCTTAGGCCGGCGGTTGTACCACCTATACCAGATTTTTTTAGGTGTAATTGAATTTTTGTCCCGAAGCCAATTGGGGCCTATAAATACCACAAGTTTTCTTACATTTTATAAAATAATTTTAGGTTATTAATTCTGTGATAAATTATGTGTAAAAATTGTAAGAAAAAGAAAAGGGGTAAAGGAGAGAGGAAAGAATTATAAAACTTATAAATCTCCCTTATGAGTTTATAAGGTTCCTCTCCTAAGCCTATGAAAAGAAGAGTGGGAAGTGTAAGGGTTTGATCTTCACCAAAAGAAGATTGATAGTGGACACCAGTGGACCTTAGAGAAGAGGACTCCGGAGTGGACGTAGGCCAGGTAGAGGTCGAACCACTATAAATCTGTGAGTATCTCTTATCATGAATCTTATTTGGATTTACATATTTATACTTGAGCTTTCATTAAGCAATAATCTTAGTATCATTCTATAAGTTAAATTGATTGTTTACTCTACTTAAATAAAATATTTCCAATATCGATTTCATTTTGAACGAAGTTTTTTTTAAATCGCGTTTTCATCACTTGCACTAATTCACACCCCACCTAACCCCCACACCCCCTTTCCCCTCCCCTCTCCCCACTTCCAATATCGGTTTGGCGGGAGTTAGGTCATCATTTAGCTTGATGATCCTTATAGTTGTAATCAAGTGAGTCATAGTTAGACTTGAGTCTTAATTGGGTTTGGTTTGGAAGGAATCCAAATCAACTCATTGTGAGGCAATCAGGTCCACATTTGAGATGGATTGAGCTCACGTTGAGCCTAATTGGTTGATTTGGGAATTGGTCAATCGTAGGTACAAGTCGGGATTAGAAAAGTGAAGGGAATCACTTTTTTGAAAATTTCAATGGTTGTACCATTGCCGCCCAAGTTTCCAGGCAGCACGCAGTAGTTGTATCGCTCAGGCCGGTAGTTGCACCACCTATACCAGATTTTTTTAGGTGTGATTGAATTTTGGTCCTGAAGCCAATTGGGGCCTATAAATACCATAATTTTCTTACATTTTATAAAATAATTTTGGGTTAGAAATTCTATGATAAATTGTGTGCAAAAATTGTAAGAAAAAGAAAAGGGGTAAAAGAGAGAGGAGAGAATTATAAAACTTATAAATCTCCCTTATGAGTTTGTAAGGTTCCTCTCCTAAGCCTATGAAAAGAAGAGTGGGAAGTGTAAGGTTTTGATCTTCATCAAAAGAAGATTGATAGTGGACACCAGTGGACCTTAGAGAAGAGGACTCCGGAGTGGACATAGGCCAGGTTGAGGTCGAACCACTATAAATCTGTGAGTATCTGTTATCATGAATCTTATTTGGATTTGCATATTTATACTTAAGGTTTCATTAAGAAATAATCTTAGTATCATTCTATAAGTTAAATTGATTGTTTACTCTACTTAAATAAAACACTTCCAATATCGATTTCATTTTGAATGATTTTTTTTTAAATCATGTTTTCATCACTTGCACTAATTCACACCCCACCTAACCCCCACACCCCTCTCCCTCCCTCTTCCCCCACACCCACACCCACCCCCTCCCTCCTCCTCCTCTTCCTCTTTTAGTGCCAATTGATCCTAACAATTGATATCAGAGCAAGGCCTTACTCATTGGATTAACACTCATTTAAGTAAATGACTTTATTTGGCATGAATGAGGGTCAATACATCACAAGTCCTCCTATATTCAATGGGAGTAACTATACATCTTGAAAATTTTGAATACGTATCTTTTTGGTTTTGATAGATTTTGATTTGTGGGGTATTATTGAAAAAGATTTTTAGAAGTCATCCAATCCAATAAATAATTGGAATGATTATAAAAAATAAATATTTTCTTTAAATGCAAAGGCTATGATTGTCTTATATTATGCTCTCGATAAAAATAAATTTGATCAGGTTTCTTTCTATGATTCAACTTTTGATATTTGGTATACATTGAAAATGATACATGAAAGAACAACTAAATCAAATGAATCATTAAATGAAATGATCCGTAAAAATGAACTTGAAGAACACCTTCAAAGAACAGGAAGAAAGAACTTTGGGAACACAAAAACAAAACTTTCAAAAGAATAGGAAGGAATTTGGATTAAAGAGAATATATGACTCCTCGAGTGAATTCTCGATTGATGAGGACTTTGAATCTTTGATAAATAAATTGGATAAATTAATGAACATGAATCAGAAAAATAATCTTAAGATGGACAAAACCTCTTGGTATGAACGCAAGAAGCCGAGGGGCTTCGAAGATGAAGAGTACAATCAAAAGGAAGTGGAGAATCTCGTGTTTATGACTATCAACAACGAGGTAAGTGATTCCTCCAAAGTCTCATTTACTTTTGATGAATTATTAAATACTTTTCATGACCTTTATGATGAATTTATAATGATTAGCAAATCTTATAAATTACCTAAGAAAGAGTATGATTCTTTAGTTAATAAATTGGAACAAATGTATGATACATCACCATCACACAATTCATGCACTAAATATGAAACCTTGAATGATGCAACAACATCATGTTTTTTTTTATTCTAAGTATGAGTCACTAGAGGTAATTAAACAAAAAAATAACATACTATAACAAACTCAAAAAATGCTTAAGATAGACAATGAATCTCTAAACATGATCTATGTTGATAAGGGTCATGTTCATAAGGAAGGTATTGGCATTCTGAGTAAAACTCATCAAAAAACAACTATCCTTATTACAAGACCCGTATTACACTCTTTGAGCAAAAATAGATGTAATTTTTGTGGTAGATGTGGACACTTTGATTATAAGTGTTCATTTAGAAATTATAGTCCACATAAATTAATTTGGGTTCCTAAAGGAACTATAAACAACCTTAAGCCATTAGAGAAAATTGGGAAGAACATATCATGAAGGACCCAAACTCATGGGTACCTAAATCAAAACCTCTTATAATATAAAGTTACCTCCTAATAAGGCTAGGAGCACTAATGTTTTGAAAGTAGATGCTCAAGACACATGACTTGAGATCTAATACTCTTTCAAAGCTTACTAGTCTAAGTAATAATAAAAAATTATTGAAATAAAATCATTAGTAATGAATATTTAGATAACTCATTATTATAATTAATATTGATTGTTCTAACTTTGGTATGCTAGTACAAAAATGAATTAGAAACTTTATCTAAATTTAAATTTATGAAAGAAAGATTTTGATGATAATTGAATAATAGGTTCAAAATCATTAGCATGGATATTGGTTTAAATGTAAAGGCTATTGTTGAATAACTTACATGTTATAGTGTTTTTGACTAAGTTAGCTTATAAATTTCAGTATTGAATGATTGATTTAAATGGTTGAATAGTTGTTAAGATTGAATATGTATTATTAAATGATAGATTACTTTTGAATTTGAACATGAAAGAAATAAAAATTCAGAACTGAGTTTATCAACTCCTTGCATTATGTGTAAAGAGTTAAACTTATTTAAAAATTAGAATTGAGATAGGTTAAATTTTTGCTTTGAAGATGTTTTAGCATTTTGATGTAATGATCTTGATGATTCCTTTTGAAATGATATTTGTCTTTCGATCATAATAAAAAATTCATTGATTTAAAAATCATTCTTGAAACAAACAACTAAAAAGTGGATAATTCTTCTTGAAAATATTTATCCTATTAATCCTTCAATAAGAGATAAATTGATACCATTATTATTGAATCTCTTTAATTACAGAAATGAATTAAATACTTTAGCTATTTTCTTTTGAAAAATAATCTATGTTGTCAAAATTTTTAGAAAAGCGATTTTTGATGATGATTTTTGATATATTTTATTTCGATTTTGATGATTTGATAACTTAAATCATGATTTTGATATTTTAAGAAATCAAAACTTGAAATCCTTATATAAATCAAGTTCGTTCAAAGAAGTTTCATATATATATAAATCAAGATCTTCTATTTTTTTTCTTTCTTGAAATTAACTTATGATCTTGATATTTAAAACTTGAGATTTCTATATGAATCAAGATCCTTCTTATTTGATCTCTTAAGATTCTATTTTATCATCTAAGAGGAGATTTATTAAATCATATCTTTTGATATTCATGAATGTCTTTTGATATTAATATCTTTCTTGACATGATTCATTTTTTTAACTCATGAATGGTATAACTTATTATCAAAATTAATATTTCTTAAATTTATGATAAATTGAAAAGAGATTTATTTTATCATGAATATTTTCTGGACTCATTGTACTTTTGAGTGTAATTTGAATATGGATGTTAAGAAAAATTATGTCATCTTTCATGATAACGATCAAAAGGAAAAATGAAAGTATCAATATGATTGGAAACAAACTGGATATGATAACATTGAATGAGAAATAATTTGCTTAGAAGAAAATTTAGAATTTTAAAATTTCTAAATATATACAAAATGTATAACTCAAAATTTGAGCTTGATTTAATATCAAAATTTTCCTTTATATTTATTTCTTGGACTTTATAAATTATACTTTTTATCAAAATTTGCATGCAAAATGCATGATTTGCTATCTTGCTTGAAATTTATACAAGATGAATTTAAATACATGAGTAGCTCTTAGCTCTTCTTGGATTTCTCGGTTTTTTGAGCTCATCTTTCAAAAAGGATTTACCTTGATATTGACATTCAAAGTTCGTTTTGTGACAATATTTTTATCCTTTCTCAAAGATCATGTTAATTCATAATAAATATTTAATAAAAAGAATATGTGACATAAGCTTTTATGATACTTGATATAAGATCTAATTTTCTGATTATGCTTTTCCAATCCCCTTCTTTATTTCTACCTTCTTATTTACACAAAGGGAAGAAAATTTACATGAAGATGATGATTTACTATTTTACGAATTTATTTACTATGTTTGCTTAAAATTTACATGAGATGATTTTAAATGCATAAGTAGCTCTTAAATTTTTGAATCTTCCTGGATTTCTTGGATCTTTGAGATTATCTTTAAAATAATCATTTCAAAATTTATATCTATAAGATTAAGGTTGAGAGCTAGGAATGCTAAACCATGAGAATGCATAAATTACTTGATTTACTAATTTTGAAATTGCATGGATAGTTCGTAACTATCTTAAGATATGAAATTTACTAGATTAAGATATATTTTGTTATGATATTTTTCAAATCCCATCTTATTTCTACTTTGTTATTTATAAAAAAGTGGGAAGAAAGTTTTTATGAGAAAAATAGGTTTTTATCATATTTTATTAAGGAGGAGTAATACAAAATTTATATTTTAAAAATATAAAAATTTTGACACATGATGAGTTTATGTATCATAAAATTATTTGCTCATTATTTCACCTTTTTCTATTGATGATCAAGGGAGAGAAATAACGACTTGATGACACAAAAATGATACATATATGTCAAAAAAAAAATTCATTAGAAAATTATTAACACATGTGCCTTGAAATCATTTGCTATAACATCTTACCTTTTTGTTGATGACAAAAGGGAAGAAATGACATTGATGACACATGTAGAAAAATAAAAAAATAGATATTTCTCCTACTTTTGCTAATAAACAATGAGGGAGAAATAATTGATGACTTAAGGAAGAGAATTTCAGCTTAATATATAATTGATGCATAAGTAAACATACTCTCCTGAAGAAAAGAAAATAATATTATATCTGCACCATGGACTGCACCCTGGAAAGCTCACTAAGCACCTAACGTACTCCGAACAATAATAAGCATCAATTATAGGTTTATGTTGGTAAACTCTTTTGCATCTAACTCTTAGTAAGCACTTAATTAGAGTTTACTTGTTTGGTTTACAACACTAAGTGCATCATAAAAAAGTAGCACTAATTACATCATTAACATTATTGGTTGAAATTAATATTATATCATTGATGAATTGATTTTGAAATTCATATCATTTCAAAATTTAATAAATTGATGGTATGATACTCGAATTCAAGAGTGGTTGGTTCTCTTGAGTTTAAGTTTTCCTTATTTGAAGTATGGTATGGATGTAGGGGGGAGTAAGGTTTAACTCCCATCATTAATTGATTGTCATCATCAAAAAGAGAGAGATTGTTGAATCTCGGATTTTGATGATAAATCAATTGTTGGGTTATTGATTTAACAAGGTTATTAGAATTGATTGATGTAGGATTAACTATGATAGAAAGATAATCATAATCAGAGATTTGGCTAAAGTCAAGTCCAAGCATCCGGTGGAGTGAGGACGATGCGGTTGGGAACTCACCTGGAGTGCATCGGAAGCTCGCCAAGGGTATCGAGAGCTTGTCAAGATGGCGGAAGGGAGTTCATCGGAAGAAGACTGAGACTCACCGGAAGATTATTGGGGGTAGCCGAAAAGCTTACCGGGAGTTAGAAATGTCTTGAAGTGGATTTGTTGGCCATGTTGATTGTAATTAATTAAATCATCGCTAGCATCATTAAGGTTTAACTATGATGGAGAAAAGGAGCTACAACTAGATGATGGACCAAAATCAAGTTTGGGTATTGGGCCAAGGTTCGGACGATGCAGTGAGAGCTCGCAGGGAGTTCACTAGGAGTTCGCTGAAGGAATCGGGAAGCTCGTTGGGAATATGTTGGGAGATCATTGTAGGAAGACTGTAAGACTCATCATAAGAATACCAGAGGCTACCAGTTTGGTAGGAGTTAAGTCATTGTTTAGCTTGATAGTCCTTATGGTTGTAATCAAGTGAATCATAGTTAGACGTGAGTCCTAATTGAGATTAGTTTGGAAGGAATCCAAATCTACTCAATGTGAGACAACCGAATCCACATTTAAGATGGATTGAGCTCAAGTTGAGCTCAATTGGTTGACCTGATAATTGGTCAATAGGAGGTACAAGTCGGGATTGGAAAAGTGAAGGGAATCATTTTTTCAAAAATTTCGATGGTTGTACCATCGGTGATTGTACCATTATCGCCTAATTTCCGAGCAGCAGGCGGTGATTGTACCATTTAGGTCGGTGGTTGTATCACCCGTACCCTATTTTTAGGGTGCTTTCGGTAGTGGCATTGTCGACGCCGATGATTGTACCGCTTTTCTGGGTGTGTTTGAATTTTGGCTCCAAATCCTAAAGCCAATTAGGGCCTATAAATACGTTAATTTTTCTTGCATTTCACATAATAATATTGGGCAAGAAATTCTATGATAAATTGTGTGCGAACTTTGCAAGAAAAAGAAAAGGGGTAAGGGAGAGAAGAAAGGATTGTAAAACTTATAAATCTCCCTTATGAGTTTGTAAAGTTTCTCTCCTAAGCCTGTGAAAAGAAGAGGGAGAAGTGTAACGGTTTGATCTTCACCTAAAGAAGATTGATAGTGGACACTGGTGGACCTTGGAGAAGAGGACTTGGGAGTGGATGTAGGTTTGGTTGAGACCGAACCACATAAATCTATGAGTGTTTCTTGTCTTGAATCTTATTTAGATTTTCATGTTTATACTTTAGTTTTTATTAAGCAAGAATACTAGAGGTTGCCGGTTTGGTAGGAGTTAAGTCATTGTTTAGCTTGATGGTCCTTATGGTTGTAATCAAGTGAATCATAGTTAGACTTGAGTCCTAATTAAGTTTAGTTTGGAAGGAATCTAAATCTACTCAATGTGAGGCAACCGAGTCCACATTTAAGATGGATTGAGCTCAAGTTGACCTGATAATTGGTCAATAGGAGGTACAAGTCGGGATTGGAAAAGTGAAGGGAATCATTTTTTCAAAAATTTTGATGGTTGTACCATCGATGATTGTACCATTATCGCCCAGTTTTCGAGCAGCAGGCGGTGATTGTACCATCTAGGTCGGTGGTTGTATCGCTCGTACCCTATTTTTAGGGTGCTTTCGGTAGTGGCATTGTCGACGCCGATGATTGTACCGCTTTTCTGGGTGTGTTTGAATTTTGGCTCCAAATCCTGAAGCCAATTAGGGCCTATAAATACGTTAATTTTTCTTGCATTTCACATAATAATATTGGGCTAGAAATTCTGTGATAAATTGTGTGCGAACTTTGCAAGAAAAAGAAAAGGGGTAAGGGAGAGAAGAAAGGATTGTAAAACTTGTAAATCTCCCTTATGAGTTTATAAAGTTTCTCTCCTAAGCCTGTGAAAAGAAGAGGGGGAAGTGTAAGGGTTTGATCTTCAACTAAAGAAGATTGATAGTGGACACTGGTGGACCTTGGAGAAGAGGACTTGGGAGTGGATGTAGGTTAGGTTGAGACCAAACCACTATAAATCTAGGAGTGTTTCTTGTCTTGAATCTTATTTAGATTTGCATGTTTATACTTTAGTTTTTATTAAGCAAGAATCTTAACATCGTTCTATAAGTTAAATTACTCGCTTACTCTACTTAAACGAAATGTTTCCGATATCAGCTTTAATTTGAACGAAGTTTTCTCTAAACTGAGTTTTCATCACTTGCACTAATTCACCCACCCTCCCCCCCCCTAGTGCCAATTGATCCGAGCATCAAGATTGGGCATCGATTCAGAAGAATAGAGAATAGGCAAAGCTTCAGATGATATAGCAGAAGCTTGCCGAGAGTTTGTCGGAAGGTGATCGGGAGCTCACCGGAAGGATGCTAGGAGTTCGCCAAAAGATCGATTGACGTGCTGGACAATGAAGATTAGTTGTAATTGTGTTTGTCTTTAAATATTATAATTAGTGTTTTAATTAGAGTTAGTTGTGTAGAAATCCTATTAACTAAATTAGGAGCCAACTAGGTCCAATTTGGGTTTGATTTGATCTTAATATGGAGCTCATTTCGTTGTCCTGGAAGGAGGTCAACATAAGGTATAGCTCGGGTATGAAACAGTACTGAAAAGTGATGTTTACGGGACACCTAGGCAATCTACCATCAATGGTCATTAGTAGTACCACCCATATAGTTGTAGTACCGTAAATCCTAGCGGTAGTTCCGTCGCCACCCAAAATCCCAGGCTCTATTCGATAGTAGTACTACCCATATCTCAAAATTTCGAGGTGTTTAATTTTTTGGCTCCAATTCTTGAAGCCAATTGGAGTCTACAAATTGTTAGGATCAATTGGCACTAAGGAGGGGGTGGGGGTGTGAATTAGTGTGTGTTGAAAACCTTAGTTTTAGAAATACTTACTCAAAATAAAATAAAAAATCAAAAGCATTTTGTTTAAGTTAAATATATGAGCAATCAATGCTAAGTTACTATCTTACTTAAAGAAAGCTCGAGCATGAATAATTAAATTCAAAATGGAAAGTTAAAGAAGGCTCATAATTTAAAGTGGTTCGACCAAAACTTAGTCTACAGCCACTCTTTGGAGTCCTCCTCCTTGAGGCCCGCCGGTGTCTACTAATGACCTTCTTCGATTGAAGATCAAACCCTTACACTTCTTCTCTCATTTTCACAAGTTCAGGAGAGGAACTTTCTTACAATAATCTTTCTTTCGTTAGTCTCTCTTTTCACTTGTAGCTCACAAGGAAAGCTCTCAAGATTTTTACAACACTTTTTACAAGAATTTTCTTCCACCACTCCTTCTCTAAGTAAGAAAACTTGGGATACTTATAGATCCCAATTGGCTTTAGAAATTAAGTCAAAATCCAACTAATCCCAAAAAATCTGGGTACTGGTGGTACTACCATCGACGTCGATGGTACTACTGCCAAAAGCACCCATAAAACAGGGGTGACGATGGTACTACCGTTGCCCACCGAAGGTACTACCATCGAAAATCCTGTAAAAGCCACTTATTCCATACTTTTGCATACTTGACTCATAACTCTTGTTGATCCCTCATCATGTCAACAAAATAAGCTCAAATCTAACCCAAAGTGGACCCGGTTGCCTCATATTGAATTAATTTATATTCCTTCCAAATCTAACTCAATTTGGACTCTAAACTAAACCGATACTAACTATGACACACTAAGGCATACAAATATAATTAATTTGACTAACATGTCAAGTGACATTCCTAACTCCCGGCGATCTTCCGATAACCTTTGTGAACTTTTGATGAGTCTCAATCATCTTCTAATGAACTCTCAATGCATTCCCAGCAAGCTCCCGACCACCTTCGGCGAGATCCCAGTAAACTTCCAACAAACTCTTGATCACCTTCAGTGAGCTTCCAGCGAACTTCGGGTAAGCCCCTGAAACTTTCAACGAGTTTCTGATGAACTCTCGGCAAGCCCTTGATACCTTCGGTGAGCTTCTGGCGATCTCTTAGTGAGTTCTCACTACATTGTCGAACCCTGGCATCATTCATCTCTAACACACTGGTTAGGTATTGCATTGTTGTATTGCAATAATTGACTCCGGCCCAACATTTGATTGTATTGCATTGTTGTAGTTAATTATGCATCATTCATCTCTAACACACTGGTTAGGTAATAAAACCTATCAATTGATTTCATCATCAAAGTTTGAGATTCAACATAAATACCCCAAGTATTTGGTAAAACCCCAAAAGGAGTTATATAGGATTTGATCTTTGAGGGGATCAACCCTTGGAACACTATAGGGTTTTCTCCCTCCTAAGGTCGGCCAACAAGGCTAAAATAAAATTGATCTTGCTTGATTAAAAGAGGAGGAGGCTACAAGCTTATATAGGGCTTAAAACCCTAATCCTAGGGGGTGCTGCCAAAGTGAAATTATTCTATTGCCCCTCTTATAGCTGACTTGCCTTAAGAGGGATATACGACAGCCTAATTGGCTACATAACCGATTCTAGTAGATGGAAACCCTGGTTGACCAGCCCAGTAAGGGGGTGGTAGCCACTAAGCTCTAAGGCCCCAAACTAAAACCCTAGCTACATTTCTTTATAAGATAGAGGTGGCTAGGTGGAGTTTTTATAATTTCACAGAGTTTTATTGACTCTACTAGGGTGAGTAGGACCCAACCCTGCTAGGGTTCTATCAAGCCTGCCCTCTTTAAATTAGCCTTATCCTCAAGGCTGAGGATCCATAAATTCTAGGAACCAGGTCTTCAGCTCCTCATAAGACTCCCATGTGACATCTTCAGATGGTAAGTCGTTTTATTTCACTAGTACTTCAGTTGAGGGGCATCGGCGATGTATCACGATCCTCCAATCAAGTATGGTTTGTGGTTGAGCTTGAATCTTACCATCATTTGTAGTGCTCGATAACTGAGTCTGGGATAGATCTTAGCATCTTCTGGTAGCTTTAATCTATATGCTACGGCCCCAATATGCTCCAAGATCTGATATGGTCCATAGAATCGAGGAGATAGCTTTATTGATGCTTTAGTGTTAATTGACAGCTGCTTGTATGGTTGTAGGCGAAGGTAGACCCAATCTCCTACTGAAAATTTCCGCTCACTTCGATGAGTGTTGGCTTGTTGCTTCATGCAGAAGCTTATCCCTATCAATTAAGTTTTGGTCGACCTGATCTACTTTAGCTGCACCAATTATATATTTAGGTATTATAATGGTTGGTCGATCATATAATGCCTCATAGGGGGTACATTTGGTTGATAAATGATAGGTTGTGTGGTACCATCATTCGACCCAAGGAAGCCAATTTATCCATTCTTTTGGTCGATCATTGGTGAAGCACCATAGATAAGTCTCGAGGGATCTATTCACCACTTTTGTTTGGCTATTCATTTGTCAATGATAGGTTGTGCTCATCTTTAGTTGGGTGTCTTGTAATTGAAAGAGTTCGATCCAAAATATGCTTGTAAACACCCTGTCACAGTTGCTCGCAATTGACCTTGGCATCCATGAAATTTAACAATATTTTTTACAAAGAGTTAAGCAATACTAGCAGTGGTATAAGGGTGTCTCACATCACAGAAGTGAGCATATTTTGTTAAACGATCTACCACCATGAAAATCGTACTTTTACCTTATGATAGTGGCAGCCCTTCAATAAAGTCCATGAAGATGTCAGTCCATGTTGATTCCGGTATAGGTAATAGTTGCAGCTTTCCTGGACTTGCCATTATTTCACCCTTTTGTTGTTAGCATATATCTCATTTAGATACATAATCATTCATGCCTCTCCAAAAGAAGTTTTGCTTCACCCTCTTGTATGTTGTTAGAAATCTAGAGTGCCTTTCTGAAGGTGAAAAGTGTCTCTATGCAAAATTATTTTGATGCAAGGGGAAGAAGGAACAATAACAATTCGGCCTTTGTAGTGTAGGTCCTTTACATCCCAAGTGTAGTGGCCCATGGAACCCAGATCCTTATCTAATTTATTATGGTTTTTGGATCATTGAGTCATTCTTCCATTCTTCCCTAATGCCCTCGAGGAAGTCGGTGGAAGGAAGGGAGATGGCTGAAATTTTGGCTTGCTCTGACAGCCAAGATAGAGCATATGCAACAATATTATCTTTCCCCTTCGATAAATAATTTCATAATCAAAACTAAGGAGTTCTGTTACCCATCTTTGTTGCTCCAGGGATACTATTTTTTGCTCCAAGAAGTATGTAAGACTTCAGTGGTCAGTATTAATCTGAAAGCACCGACTGATTAGGTAGGGTCTCCACTTCGTGATGGCGTGTAAAATTATAAGCATCTCTTTGTCATACACGAACATTTTATAGAGGGAGGGAGACAAGGCCTTGCTAGTATAGGCAAGGGGTCGGCCATCTTGCATTTGAACAGCTCCAATTCCTACTCCAGATGCATCGACCTCAATCACAAAGGGTCGGCTAAAATTGTACAATGCTAGAATCAGTGTTATCGTCATGGTTGCCTTGAGTTGTTCGAAGGCTGTGGAGGCTTTGTTCGACCACTAGAAGGAGCCTTTTTATAATATGGAAGTGAGTGAGGCACTGATCTTGCCATAATCTTTCACAAACTTTCGATAGTAAACTGTAAGTTCGAGGAAGTCACACAACGATTTTATGTTCATTAGTCTCGGCCATCCTTGCATCACTTCAATCTTTGTCGGGTCTACCGCCACTCCATCCTCTGATATAATGTACCATAGGTACTCCACTTTATGCTGTAATAAGCACTTTGATTATTTAACAGAAAGGGTATTCTCTCGAAGAATCGTTAAAACAATTCGTAAGTACTGAAAATATATATCAAGGGTTGTAAATGAGGATGTCATCAAAAAATACCAATACAAACTTGCATAGAAACCTCCAAAAGATATCATTCATCAAGCTTTGAAAAATAGAAGGAACATTCGTAAGTCCGAAGGGTATTACCAAAAATTCGTAGTGGCTGTTATGTGTGCGAAATGCTATTTTTGGAACATCTTCAGTGCATATCCGAATCTGATGGTACTCAGAACGAAGATCTAATTTAGTGAAGACTCAGGCTCCTTTTAGTTCATGCAAGAGCTCGTCCACTACTAGTATAGGATATTTATCTTTGACGGTGATGGCGTTCAAAGCCCGATAATCGACACACATCCACCATGTACCATCCTTCTTGTGCACTAGCAATATCGGCGAGGAGTAGGGACTGTAGCTTGGCCTAATTACTCTAGTGTCGAGCATCTCCTTAACGATGTTCTCAATCTCATCTTTCTACAAGTGAGGATTGCGATATGACCTTAAGTTTGCTAGAGGTTTACCCAGTAGTATAGGGATGCGGTGATCATGCTGTCAGGTAGGGGGAGGTCCATGCTGCTCCGTAAAAATATCAGTGAATTTATCCAGCAATAGGGCAAGCTTAGGATCTGTGATTTGAACATTCTTCTCCTCTGATGGCTGCTGAATAGATACAAAAAAATATCATATATCTTGTGCAAAACTTTATCCATCCATTGCGTCGAAATGGTGGAGATATAGCTCCCACGCTTGCCTCGTAAGGTGACTTGTTGATAGGACTCCAATAGGGTTGAGTCCTAATCAAGCTAGAAGTAGTCAATAAAACCCTATGGGATTATAATAAAACCTCACATAGCCACTTCTATCCTATAAAGAAGTATGGCTATGGTTTAAATTAGGGGCTTAGGACTTAGGGCCACCACCCCCTTTATTGGGCTGGTCGGCCAGGGTTTTCTTCAGCTAGGTTGGCTATAGGAGGGGCAAAGGGATAATTTTACTAATGCAAGTACCACCATGGGCTAGGGTTTAGAACCCTAAATAATAATGTCGTTGACCCCTCTCTTTTATCAAGCAAAGATCATCTTTTATTTAGCCTTATGCCGAGTTCTAGGAGGGAGGTACCCCTATAGCGTTCCAAGAGTTGATCCCCCTATAAGATCAAAATCTATAGAGCTCCTTCAGGGGTTCTATCATCTGGTATCAGAGCAACATTCCTGCTAATCTTGCTGCCAACTCCGCTGCCCCCTCCCTTCTAAGCAATTCCTACAATTGTTGCAACACGCACCTCCACCGTCATCCCTGAGCCGCAGATTAAATCAATCTGCTACTGCACCCTACGTTTGAAATTTGAGATCTGGTATATTTTCATAATCTATGCTTATTTGCTACTACTATTCCTTTGCCTTACATGTTGGAGAAGTTTTTTCATATTTTCTTTACTACAAAATTCTATTATCGCAAACGTGATCATCGTTGCGAAGGGGAAATGCTACAGAAAAATTTTAGCTGATTATTGCTTCTTGAAACCAAACTTTGGCTCATCCTTTTTAACTAAAACTTTTATACAAACTCATAGATAATTTTAGCTTTCATTTAAGGTTGATCTTTGGAAAAAATTCCTTTTGAAACTTGACTTATAATGCTAAAATTCCTCGTTACACATTGCTGGAATTTTACGACGAAGAATTTACCTTTCATCTTTTCATCCACTTTCCTACTGTTACGCTACCAAAATTTTATCAAAATTATTTACTGATATTATTCACATCTGCACCGAAGATTTGTGATAAATTTCTATATATTTTTCTTGGGTTTTTGATAAGACCCCAGAAGGAGCCCTGTAGATTTTGATTATTGAGGGGGATCAACCCTTGGAATGCTATAGGGTTCCTCTCTCTTAGACTCAGCACAAAGGCTGGATAAAAGAGGATAATTAATTGATTAAAAGAGGGGGATGACTATATATTAAATAGGGATCAAAACCCTAGTCTAAGGGGGTGGTTGCCTATGGGCAAATGGGTAATTCTACTTAGGCAAGCACCCCCTTAGGTTAGGGTTTTGATCCCTATTTAAGATGTAGCCACCCCCCTCTTTTAATCAAGCAATTATTATCTTTTATTCAGCCTTTGTGCCGAGTCTAGAGGGGAGGAATTCCTATAGCGTTCCAAGGGTTGATCCCCCTCAATGATCAAAATCTATAGGGCTCCTTCTGGGGTCTTATCATCTAGTATCAGAGCAACGATCTTGCTGCCCCTGTAGCCGTCCCAGCCGCCTCCACCTTCCCAAGCAATTCCCACAATTGCTATGACACGCGCCTCCACCTTCCACTCCAGCAGTAGATCAAATCAGTCTGTCATTGCCCCCTGCGTTTGATCTGGAAATCTAGTATTTTTTTTATCATCTACACCTCTTCAATACTATAAGATTCCTTACCTTACATGTTGAAGATTTTTTTCAAACTTTATCTGCTGTAAAATTTGTTCGTCATAAACGTTATCATCGTTGCAAAGACGAAACGCTGTAGAAATTTTTAGTCGATTGTTGCCTATTGAAACTAAACTTTTAATTATCCTTTTTGGCTGAAACTTTTGTACAATTTCATAGATCATCTTAGCTTTCATCTAAGACTAATCTCGTAAAAAACCTCCTTCTAGATCTGGACTTATAGTGTTGCGATTCTTTATTACACAGTACTGAAATTTTACAATGCAGAATCTGCCTTATGTATATTGGTCTCTTGAAACTAAATTTTTGTTCATTCTTTTTAGCCAAAATTTTTACACAATTCTCAAGATCAAGTTGAATTTCATCTAGATTTGATTTCATAAAAAAACTCCTTCTAGAACTAGTTTTCTTGTGCAATCTTTGACCATCACAGAGTTATGGAATTTTATGATGAAGGAATCTACCTTTCATCTTTTGCCCTATTTCCCTACTGTTATGCTGCCAAAATTTCATCAAACTTTTTACTGGTATTATTAACATCTAAACCAAGAGTTTTTATATAATTTTCTTAAACTTTCTCCTGGAATTTACATTGAGAAATCAGCATTTTTTCGATGAAAATATCGGTTCAGTAGGATAGCACATTACAACACTTCTTTCCACCGAATTCTATCAGATTTGAGTGCTATTTTTTATGGGATTTCAGACTCTCCTTTCCTCATCACCAAACCCTACCATCTTTACCAAAAACTCTTTCAAATACTATCCTAAACTGAATCCAAATAGCCACCCAAATTAGCCTATTTCCTTATTGATCCACCTATGTTTTTAGAAAACCTTCCTTACCGAGACACCTACCCTTGCTACCATCTATCTCAGATCTAAAATTTATTTTCCTAATCTTCATCTACTGCTATCACAGCCCTAAAACCATGCCAATTCGCAGCCTAAACTCCATAAAATCACAGCCCTAAATCTGCCCTAAACCGTAGCCTACTTCCATCTAAACTGATTCACCTTCCAACCGGCCACCCCCTTCTCCAAAATTCCCATGCCACTAACCCAACAATAGAAGATCTCAATATTATAGATCTTGAGGCATATATTATGACATCAGAGAAGGCTATCGATGCAAAGCTTGAAGCCTTTGGAAACCGCATGGAAGAGAAGATGTAATCCCTTTTCGCTGAATTCAGCATTAGCCAACCGTCGAGCCCGAGGAAATCACAACACGGAGAAACTTCAGATCGGTGAGACAATCCTCAAGAATATGGCCACATCACCTCTGATCTCAATAATCCATACATGAAGGTTGACTTCCCTAGATGGGAAGAAGGAGACCCGATCGAGATTGCTTTCATCCACCTCGAGGGAGATGTTATTCAGTGGTTTAATTGGTTTAAATACACTCATGGAGGATTCTCTTGGCAACGATTCAAGGAAGGAATACTAAACCATTTCGAACCAACCGATTTCAACAATATCGATGGACAATTGGCAAAGATTTGTCAAACCTCTATAATACAAGAATACCAAATAAGGTTTGAGCATTTATCTAACCAAACTGAGAATTAGTTTGAGAAACAACTTTTAGGTACTTTTATCGAGGGCCTAAAGCTAGAGATCCGAGGAGAAGTAAAGGCGCGACAATCATATACTCTTAGGGTGGTGATTTCCTTCACACGTATCTAGGAAGAACAATTGAACCATGAGGTATGAAGGACAAGGGTCGCTCCCCGACCAGCCATGCTAAGGCCTACTGCCCCCCTCTATTGCCATCCAAGTCCCCACACCAAAAAAGTTGACAAGAGACAAGCATCGCGGACGATCGACCAAGGGGTTATGTTGGCATCGTGACGAACTGTGGAGCCATGAACATTACATAAAAAATGGCTGACTCCTCTTGATTGAACTAGCGAACGATGAGGATAATAAAACATCTGAAGAAGCCCTTGAACCTAAAGAAGAAGCCATGGAGGAAGAGTCCCAATCGTCCGACTATGCAGTGTACGTATTGGCCGTCTATTCGAACCCGCAGATGATGAAAGTTGAAGGACTTCTAAAACAACAACTCATCACTGACACGGGCAGCACCAATAACTTCCTCAACAGTAAGGTTGCTGCACATTTGGAGCTTCAAATTGAAGATTGCAACAAGTTTGACGTAAAGGTCACCGACGGTTGAATCTTTAATTGTGACCAACAGTGTCCACGGGTCAAACTACTCCTCCAAGACCAAGAAGTGGTAGCTGATTTCTTTCTCCTACCCATCGATGATTATGAAGCCGTACTCAGGATCAAATGACTTACAACACTAGGTGATATCTCCTGGAACTTTTCTAAATTAATCATGAAATTTTATTAGAAAGGGAGACAGGTCACGTTACGAGGCAAGCACGGGAGCCAAATTGCCACCATTTCATCGTAACAAAGGGAGAAAGTTTTCCACAACGCAGATGGTGGATTCTTGATGCATATTCAGTAGCCATCTATGGGGGAGAACATGCAAAACTCAGATCCTAAGCTTGCCCTTTGCCAAAATGAATTCGTGGATATTTTCTTAGAGCCACGCGAGCTGCCCCTAACTGGCAGCATGACCACCGTATTCCTATTCTGTCGGCCAAACCTCCAGCAAATGTGCATCCGTACCACTACCCTCAATTGCAGAAGAATGAGATCAAGAACATCATCAAAGAGATGCTTAACACTGGGGTAATTCGACCAAGTTATAGCCCTTATTCTTCACCGATGTTGCTAGTGCGCAAGAAGGATGGTACATGGCGGATGTGTATTGATTATCGAGCCTTGAACGCTATCACCGTCAAGGACAAATATCCTATACCCATCATAGATGAGCTCTTGGACGAACTAAAAGGAGCCCGGGTCTTCACTAAACTGGATCTCTGTTCCAGTTATCACCAGATTCGGGTATACACTGAAGATATTCTGAAAACCATATTCTGCATGCATAAGGGCCACTACGAGTTTTTGGTAATGCCTTTCGGAGTTAAGAATGCTCCTTCTACTTTCTAAAGCCTGATGAATGATATTTTTTAGAGTTTTTTATGTAAGTTTGTATTAGTGTTATTTGATGATATCCTCATTTATAGCCCTACATTTGATAGACATTTTCAGCACTTATGAATTGTTCTAATAATTCTCTGAGAGAATACTCTTTATGTGAAATAGTCAAATAATAGTTTCTTATAGCATAAAGTGGAGTATCTTGGCCACATTATATCACAGAATGGAGTGGCAGTAGACCCGACAAAGATCAAGGCAATGCAAGGATGGCCGAAACCTACAAACGTAAAATCACTGCATGGCTTCCTTGGACTCACAGGCTACTACCGAGAATTCATGAAAAATTATGGCAAGATCAGTGCCCCACTCATATCCCTACTAAAGAAAGACTCCTTCTTATAGTCAGAACAAGCCTCTACAGCCTTTGAACGACTCAAGGCCGCCATGACGATGATGCCGGTCCTAACATTACCTGATTTCAGTCGCACCTTCATGATCGAGGCTGACGCATCCGGATTTGGGATTGGAGCTATTCTAATGCAAGATGGCCGACCTCTCGCCTACACTAGCAAGGCATTGTCTCCCTCACACTTGAAAATATCAGTATATGATAAAGAAATGTTTGCCATTGTACACGCCATCACAAAGTGGAGACCCTACTTGATCGGCCAGCGCTTCCAGATTAAGATTGACCACAGACATCTTAAGTATTTCTTAGAGCAAAAAATATCCTCCCCGGAGCAGTAACGTTGGGTAACTAGACTTCTTGGCTTTGATTATAAAATCACTTATCAAAAAGGAAAAGAGAATGTTGGTGCAGATGTTCTATCTCGGCTCCTAGGGCAAGCAGAAATTTCAGCCATCTCCCTTCCCACCAATGATTTCCTTAAACACATTAGGGAGGAATGGAAGACTGATCCGAAAATTCGAAGCATCATAGAAAAATTGGAGAAGGATTTGGATTCTGTAGGGCACTACACGTGGGACACGAAGGACTTACGCTATAAAGACCGAATTGTTGTTGTTCCTTCTTCTCCTCACATTCAAGTTATTTTGCATGAAATGCACTCTTTACCTTCGGCAGGGCACTCTGGATTTCTGAGGACTTATAAAGGGTAAAACAAAACTTCTTTTGGAAGGGTATAAAGAAATCAATTTATGACTATATATCTAAATGTGATGTATGTCGGCGGCATAAAGGAGAAACAATGGCAAGTCCCGGTAAACTACAGCTGCTGGACGAACATCTCTATGGATTTCATCAAAGGACTACCACTATCTCAATGTAAAAGCATGATCTTTGTAGTGGTAGATTGCCCAACTAAGTATACTCATTTTTGTGCTATAAGACATCCCTATACTACTGCCACTATTGCCCAGATTTTTGTGGAAAATATTATGAAATTGCATGGGGTGCCAAGGTCAATAGTAAGCGACCATGATAGGATGTTTACAAGTAAATTTTGGACCGAGCTCTTCCATCTACATGGCACCCAATTGAAGATGACCACAGCCTATCATCCACAAACAGATGACCAAACAGAGGTGGTGAACAGATGCCTCGAGACTTACTTACGATGTTTCACCAACAATCGGCATAAAGCGTGGACAAGATGGCTTCCCTGGGCCAAATGGTGGTACAACACAACTTTTCATTTGTCAATTAAATGTACCCCTTACGAGGCACTGTATGGCCGACCGCCCCTTGTAATTCTCATATATGTACTTGGTTCGGCCAAAGTGGATCAGGTCGATCAAGACCTAATTAACAGGGATAAACTGCTATAGCTACTGAAGGACAACCTAACTATCGCTCAAGCCCACATGAAGCAACAAGCAGACAATCACCGGAGTGAGCGAGAATTCTTAGTAGGAGATTGAGTTTACCTCCACCTATAACCATACAAGCAGCTATCTATCAACATCAGAGCATCGATGAAACTATCTCCACGATTTTATGGACCATATCAGATTTTGAAACTCATTGGGGCCATGGCATATCGACTTAAACTTCCAAATGATGCCAAAGTTCATCCCGTCTTCCACGTATCCCTACTAAAGCTGAAATTAGGTGAATATGAACTGGCTCAGACTCAACTGTCGAGCACTACAAAAGAAAGTGAAATCCAAGCCCAACCTGAAGCTATACTTGATCGAAGAATTGTGATGTGCCGATGAAGGCCCTCCACTGAAGTACTTATGAAGTGGAATAACTTACCATCTAAAGACGCAACATAGGAGTCACATAAAGAACTGAAGACTTAGTTCCCAGAGTTTATGGATCCTCAGCCTTGAGGACAAGGCTAATTCTGAGAGGATGGACTTGATAGGACTCCAGCAGGGTTGAGTCCTAATTATTCTAGTAGAAGTCAATAAAAACTCTGCTAAATTATAATAAGGCTTCTCCTATCTTATAAAGGAGTATGGCCAGAGTTTGGATTAGCCCTTAAGGCATAGTAGTCACCGCCCCCCTTACTGGGCAAGTCGGCTAGGGTTTCCCCCTACTTAGGTCGGCTATAGAGCCAACCTAGCCGCCCCTTATTCCTATTAAGTTAGGATGGCTATAGGAGGGGCAAAAGGATAATTTCACCTAGATAAGTGCCCCCTTATGCTAGGACTTTGATCCCTATTTAAGATTATCATCTTTAATTCAGCCTTTGTGTCGAGTCTAGGAGGGAGGAACCCCTATAGCATTCCAAGGGTTGATCCCCCCCAAGGATCAAAATCTATAGGGCTCCTTTTGGGGTTTTATCATGTAACCAGTAGATGGAACTCTGTTCAGAAGGTAAGCTATAGTCTCTAGGGCCTACCCCCAGAATGAAACGGGTAGGTAAGTGAAACTCATCATGGACCGTACTACGTCTAACAGCGTACAATTCCTCCTTTCTGATACACTATTGAGTTGAGGTGTATAAGGAGGTGTCCACTGGGATAGAATCCTATTGTCCCCGAGGAAATGGGTGAACTCCATACTTAAGTACTCTTCTCATCGATCTGATCGAAAAGTCTTAATACTCTTTCCAATTTGGTTCTCTACCTCATTCTTATATTCCCTGAATTTCTCAAAGGACTCAGATTTGTACTTCATTAAGTACACGTGTCTATACCTAGAAAATCATCAGTGAATGTAATGAAGTATGAGTAACCACCTATAGCTTGAGTCGACATGAGACCACATACATCACTATGTATGAGTTTCAATAACTCAGTGGCTCTCTCTCCAGTTTCACTAAAAAGAGAGTTGGTTATCTTCCCACGAAGGCGAAACAGAAGCTTGGAGAAGCTTCAGGTATATTCATGATCAGTCTCTACTTGTCAGATTTTCATAATAACACATACGTATATGATACTGGAGTGTTTATCATATCTGCAATTCATTGCAGGTTCTGACAAGACCTAGGAGATTGGCTAGATGTCACGGACTTAGCTAAAATTTGCCTAAGCCGTACGGCACCCTCGCGGCACTCTCGAAGACTTAGCTGAAATTGCCTAAGTCGTAGAGCAATCTTGCTCACTATTTCGGACTTAGCTGGGATTGCCTAAGTCATGAAGCATGTGCGTTATCTGCGCAAAGGGTCAGCCCTCTTACAACCTCTTAAGGTCCCGTGGGACCTACAAAGAAGAAGTTGATTAATTGAGCGGCGGCACGTCCCGGCGTCTCACAAAGCGGAAAGCTATACAAGCAATTTATCGAACACCTTGAGTGCAGCAAAGAAAAGAGAGAAAGAGAGTGAAATAGGACTTTGGAGGGTTGTAGGAATGGTCGCAAGTCCACAAATGATGGTTCCCAAGGTATCGGACGCAAGACAAGTTCAATTCTTGATGCCTCACGACATATACCCGGAACCCCATCCAGCCCGGTGCCACCCGGGGGGTTCCAAGGTGGTGAAATGGCTGACATTTCACACCGCTCAGAAAGGTTACCGCGGCACATGAAAAAGACCCAAAAATAGGGTTGTTTTGGGCTGTTTTGGCTCTGCGCAGCGAGCAATCGTTCTGCAGCCTTCTACACTACTTTCGCTCACATTTCTTAGGTAAAAACACATAAACTCAAGGCAAAACAAGCTGCCAAACATATGTACAAGCAAGAAAAAGTGACGAACGGTTCAAGGAGCAAAGGCATTACGGTTGAGCGACGACCGTTCATGACATAGAGGCGAGATGGACCTCAAGATGGGCAATAGAGCAAAAGTTACTGCAGTTGCTATTAGGGAGGTCATCCTACATCTGCCTGGTGGAGCTATTAATGTATTAGATGCATGCTATTTTGTCCCTTCCATTATCAAAAATATTATTTCTATCTCTTGTATAACAATTAGTGGATATAAATTAGTTTTTAAGAATAATAGTTGTTTAAAAATTATGGATGATGAGATCATCACCAGAGGGACCCTTATAAATGGTTTATATGTATTAGACACTTCTCCACACATCATGAATATAAATATGTCTAAGAGGAAAAGAAATGGGATAGAGAACCAAATTAGAAAGGGTATTAAGACTCTTCGATCAGAATGAGGACGAGAGTACTAGAGTACGGAGTTTACTCATTTCCTCAGGGACAATGAGATTCTATCCTAATGGGCATCTCCTTATACACCTCAGCTCAATAGTGTATCAGAAAGGAGGAATCACATGCCATTAGACATGGTGTGGTCCATGATGAGTTTCACTGACCTACCCGTCTCATTCTAGGGGTATGCCCTAGAGACCGCTGCTTACCTTCTGAACAAAGTTCCATCAAAGTCGATAGTGTCTAACCATATGAGATATGGAAAGGAAAGAAGCCCGATCTTAAGATTGTTAAGATTTGGGGCTGTCCTGCCCACGTTAGAAGACACAACCTCGATAAGTTGGAATCAAGAATAGAATTGTGAACATTCGTGGGATACCCAAAGGAAACTTGCTGGTATTATTTCTATCATCCCGAGGATCGAATGGTTTTTGTTGCCAAGAGAGTCGTGTTCCTTGAGAAGAAACACATTCTTAGTAGAAACAATGGGAGTAACATATAATTGAGCGAGATTGGAGAACATAGCTCAAGCACCATTCCAGAGTCCGAGTCTGTTCAAGTACCTAACACACAAGTTCTAACTTTATAAAGGTCTAGCAGAGTATCTCACCCTCCTGAAAGATATGTGGGATATATTAGTGGAGATGACTCTCAGAATGTTGATCCTCAGACTTACGAGGAAGCAATTATGAGTATAGACTCTGGGAAGTAGCAAGAAGCCATGAATTCTGAGATAGATTCCATGTACTCTAACAAGGTTTTGAACCTTGTGGATGCACTTGAGGGTATTGTACCTATTGGCTGCAAATGGATCTTCAAGAATAAGATCAGAGTGGATAGAAAGGTAGAGACCTATAAAGCAAGACTCGTAGCTAATGGATATCGTCAAAGATAAGGAGTTGACTATGATGAAACCTTTTCACCTGTAGTCATGCTTAAGTCTACTAGAATTATTTTGGCCATTATAGTACACTATTACTATGAGATCTGGCAGATGGATGTCAAAATGGCGTTCCTCAATGGCAACCTTGAGGAGGAGGTGTATATGATACAACCAGAGGGATTCGTATCCAAAGAGAGTCCAGATAAAGTGTACAAGTTGCTTAGATCCATTTATGGACTGAAACAAGTTTCTCAATGTTGGAACGAAGATGAGCCTTGTGTGTATGGGAAGGTAAGTGGGAGCGCTATCATCTTTTTGGTGCTATATGTGGATGACATCCTAATTATTGGGAGTGATGTAGGAATACTCTCCATAGTAAAGTCTTGGCTATCCATAAACTTCTCCATGAAAGACTTAGGGGAAGCATCCTATATTCTAAGGATCCTAATCTATAGAGATAGATCCAAAAGGATGCTTGGTTTGTCCCAGTCCAGGTACATGGACTCTATTATCAAAAGGTTTGGCATGGAGTATTCTAAGGGAGGTCTCATACTGATGAGATATGAAATATCACTTTCTATGAGTGTGTCCCTAAAGACTCTTGAAGAAAAGG
Source organism: Ensete glaucum (assembly GCA_021527575.1). NCBI lineage: Eukaryota > Viridiplantae > Streptophyta > Magnoliopsida > Zingiberales > Musaceae > Ensete > Ensete glaucum. Next base: position 34,209,053 of record CM038555.1, read on the forward strand.
CAGACATGGATAAGATACCTTATGTCTCAGCGATTGGGTCTATCATGTATACGATGCTATATACTGGGCCTGATATAATACATGTTCTGAGTCTCATGAGCAGGTATCAAGTAGATCTAGTTTAGAATATTGAAAGGCAATAAAGTGTATCCGTAAGTACTTGAGAAGGACTAAGGATCTTTTTCTGGTATATGAAGGAGGTAGCCTCTAGGTTGAGGGCTTCATGAACTCGAGTTTTCAGTCCAACATTGATGATAGCAAGTCAAATTTAGGGTATGTTTTCACCCAAAATGGAGAAGCAGTAAGCTGGAAGAGTTCCAAGCAAAATACTACTGTTGGCTCGACCACAAAGGCGGAATACATTACTGTAATAGAAGCATCAAAGGAAGGGGTGTGGATAAAGTTCATCGAGGATTTGAGAGTCATACCAAGAAGCGTGGTGCTGACTCCCATATATTGTGATAGTGACAGGGTGATAACTCTAACCAGGGAACCAAAGTCTCATCAGAATTGTTCTAAGGAGATTTTATCTAATTATAGCGATCACGACCCGAAAAGACATAACAATTGAAAGAGTTCTATCCGAAGATAATAATATAGATCCACTAACAAAGTCGCTAGCTCAGATTGTATTTGAGTGTCACAAGGGTTTAATGGGGATCAGACATATATATGATTGGTTTTTGGTTAAGTGGGAGATTGCTGGTTACAGGTGCCTTGCAAGCCAATCACGTGAGTGATGGCACGTGTGACACGCTGTGTGATCTTTTTACTTATGTTTAATATTGGCATATTCTTACATTATATTATCTATTGCATATATATTGTAATGTCCTTGGTTTTGTACAATGGGAATCATATCGTGATGAGATCACGATAATGAGATCGATTCACCTTTAAACAAGGATCCTAAATAATCCTAGTCATAGGTTACTCGAGAGGGACATCGAGATAACTGGACATACCGGTGTACTATATACCCATCCATATGATGGAGGCGGTTGGTCTCATAGCCACTTGTGTGGAGACACTAAGGATATAGTACATATGCTCATTGAAGAACGAGTTCACTGATTGATCCACTTATGGAATGCTGAATGGTTAATGATATCTAATGTCAGATAGTGATTTCATTGTCCTAGTTATGTATCTGGTCCTTAGACTTGAGACACAAAGGATGCTCTGTATGAGTACTCTTTTATTTGACGCCAGACTTACAGGTTTAAAAAGTTTCAGATCTGGTACAATTGGTTATCAAGATTGGTAGCCAACCTTACTAAGGCAATTAAGTGTCAATAGAAGATCATCTACTCTTGGTATAATGAGAGGAATATCCATATGTGCTTGCTCAGACAAATCCCTAGCCAGGGTCATTCGGATTGAGAGAGAAAGAGTTCTCCGGGAGGATCTGATTAGAGCAAGACTATGACGGATTCTGAATATGACCTGACAGTATCATGTCTAATATATGGTCTCTGGGATAGTTGGATGAGGGATTATAGATACATGGTAATTGTGGACAGACAGATCCGATTCATTCGATCCCTCCTGTACCGTCTAGGGACTATGGCGGAGTGGCCTAGTACGTCCGTAGTCGATGAGTCAAGTGAATTATTATTGGGATAATAATTCACTATATTAGAAGGAGTTCTAATTGGAGTGACTCACGGCCTACTCGGTTTCGGGCCTAGAGGGTCACACATATATGGTGGATGCTTCAGCGAATAGAGGATTGGATGAAGATCTAATTAGCCCCTATTCTCATTAGATGAGACCCTTTATTGATAGACTCCTTGATTGAGGCCCAATTAGAGGCCTAAGGAGATTATTGGGTAGAGATCCAATAATGCAAGATTAGTGGGTAATCGGATAGAGATCCAATACCCACTAAAGAAGGAGCCCTAGGGTTGTTTAGTTGCTCTCTATAAATAGGAGGGGAGACTCATGGTTGATAGGTTGCAGGAGTTTCGCTGCAGAGATTCATCGTGTGGATACCGCTAGAGAGGAGGATGCTTAACCTCATTCATCTTCTCCATCCGGATATGGAATACTGGGATATATGATCTCCATAGGTAAAATCAATCTCTCGCACATCGTGGTTTTCCAGTTTTTACGATTTTTCTCACGATCCCAGTCTTTTGCACGACGATTTGATATGCATGGGAAACCAATTTTTGTTTTGATTTTCATTACGTAATGAATTGCAGATATGATAAGCACTTTCGGTATCCAATACCCATATGTTATTAAGAAAATATGATAAGTGTAAACTGATCATGAATATACCTGAAGCTTCTCCAAGCTTCTATTTCGCTTTATCTGTAAGGTAATCCTTACAGTTCCTCTTCCAATGCCCATCTTGACCGAAGTGGAATCAATGTCCTTTGTCCTTTGTCGGGTTTTTCTTGGCAACCTTTGCCTTACCTAGTCTTCCTTTGCCCTTGCCCTTCTTAAGGGTCTTATTGACCTTTCTTTCTTCTTGGTCTCACCAATATATAGAACTGACTTCTCCTTCTTGATGATGCTCTTAGCTTCCCTCAATATATTGAGGAGCTTAGGTAGAGTCACCTCAAACTTGTTCATATTAAAGTTAATAATGAACTGTGCAAAGGAATCTAGTAAGGACTGAAGTATAAGATCAGCATATAGGTTATCCTTTAGGACTATCTTTATACTTCACAAAGTGAGCAATCTCATCCTCGCTTGTCCTTTCCTCCGGCATGGGCACAATTGTATTAAGGACATATACGATTTTCTCTTTCGTGAGAATAATTCTTAAATTATGGACCCTTTGGACCAATGAGGCGATTGACATCAAGTATGCCACTTAGGGGTTTTACAAGCGACAAACAAGATATAGCATAAGTAAATAACATGTAGACTTTATAGAAAATACTAATTAAGATATGACCTTCTATCTTAATGTACTCCCACTATTTTCCTAGCGAATCACGTGACACCCTCGACACATGAGACGGAAGTCTCCACCAGACTCCTAGTGGGGATCGGGATCCAATCGGTATGTTAGTGCAACCTCGATGAAATTGACTAATTACACTAAGCCTAAAAGGTAGGAAACTTTTGCTAATCACAACTCCTTATGATCCCGTCATGTTCGACCTCTGAATCATCATGGTCTCGACTGTTCGACCAACCATGAAGTTCAATTAAGTCATTACCATTGTTATAAGATGAGTCTGCTTCGATGGATATGCTTTCAACTGCTCGACCAAGTCATACCATGTCCTCAGGTCACCGATGACATCTATATGTCGTAGGTAAGAACTCGATCATGTAGATAGGTGAGCCCCGAGTGACTCGACCAACTCAATCTATGTTGTGATTCAATTTCTTCCTATAACGATGGAAGGCTACATGGGTCAATCTTATTATCTCATATTTACTGATTTAATATAACGTAGGAGGGGTTTTTGTTTTGTATCGGTCTCCTAATATGTCTTGTCATAGATATATATTTAATATATATATATCTACATCGTATGCAAATATATATATACATATATCTAGTAGGTGTATAACACATCACATATGCAAGCCACACTGGATGATCATGAGCCATCACCTAATATGATTAAGCCCGAGCTAATGGGCTTAATCACTCATAATAGGATCTATAATGCATCGATGCATCTTCATGCCATGCGATCATTGATTTGGTCATCATCGGTTTTGTCGTATCCTCGTCACATCACTATGTATTGTGATATCCCACCATGGCATCGTGAGTCCTACTGTCACCTCTACGATTTCGTTATGCCTCTCCATGTAATTATAAATAATCATAGGCATGCAAGGTCGATAATTAATGAGAAAAATAGAGGCTCATAGGCCCCAATAATAATAATTATTATAATTACACACATCATAACACATGGCTCATGATCATCCATCCACATCATACATCACATGTACACATTACATCATATATAGGATTACTAGATATATAATAATTAATTAAACTATTTAATTAATTATTTTTAAAGAAATTAGGACATGCTCAAAATTTTTAAAATTATCAAGGGTATTTTCAGAATTCTGTGCATAGGATAGACCTAAGAATTTCTCAAAATTTGAGGGGCAAGATTGTTCTTTTCTTAAAAGGATGCCCCCACACCCTCACTACACCACCACCGTCGCCCCTATGTAGATGGTTGCTGCCCTTGCTTGTAGACAACCACCCTGTCAAGGGGCGCCCGCCCTTGGTGACGTCACTCCGTGGGTGGCACCTCCATGGGCGTCGACCCTACAGGCACTTCCCTGCTGGTAGTAGGGCTGAGGATGACAGCCTGTTGGCCATTGGCGATCGCCCCTTTCGGGCACCCTATAGTCGGTTGCCCCTGTGGGTTGGCTGTAGCCGGCCATGCCCGCGTGTGGTCGCTTGTGGGCTACTATCTATACGGGTGGCAACCTCTATGGTCTAGCCTTGGCAGCATCCAACTACCCCCTTACAAGGGTCCTTGGTTATAGCTGGTTGCCCCTATAGCCAGCCTAGCTGTGGGTGGCCGCCCCTACAAGGGGCCTGGCCATCGCCGGCTAACCTTACGAGGGGTTTGGCCGTGGCGACCACCCTTGCGGTGGCTTGGCTCCCTCTTCGCTGTGTTTGCTACAAAAACGTAGCAAGAATGCATAGAATGATTCTACGTGATTCAATCTCATCACACGTAGTTTAAAACCAATCTTTCGCATAGAAACCTTAGCTATGATACCACTATTGGGAAACCTTAACAGGAGCATCACATGTGAAGCGAAAATCAAAACAAAACAGGTTTTCCATGTAGATCAAATCATCATACAAAAGATTGGGTCTCGAGAAAGCCACAAAAACCGATAAAACTATATCATATGATAGATTGATTACCTAGGGAGATTGTATATCCCTATATTTTCAGATCCGGATGGAGAGGATGAAGGAGGTTAAGCATCCTCCTCTCTTACGGTATCCATACAATGGATCTCTGTAGTGAAACTTTTCTAATATGATCTCACTACTCTTGTGCAGAGGGAGGGAGGAGAATAGGAGGGGGAGGCCAAAGCTATAGCTTATCAACCATAAGTCTCCCCTCCTATTTATAGAGAGCCACCAAAAACTCTAAGGGGTCCTGCCTTAGTGGGTATTGGATATTCATCCAATAACCCACTAACCTTGCATTATTGGATCTCTATCCAATAATCTCCTTAGGTCTCTAATTGGGCCTTAAGCAGGAAGCCCATCAATGTAGGGTCTCATCTAATGAGAATGGAGATTAATTGGATCTCCATCCAATCCTCTATTCACTGAAGCATCCACCATATGTGTGTGACCTTTTAGGCCCGATACCGAGTTGGCCGTGAGTCGCTCCAATCAGAACTCCTTCTAATATAGTGAATTATTATCTCCATAATAATTCACTTGACTCATCGACTATGGATGTATTAGGCCACTACGCCATAGTCATCAGACGATACAAGGGGATCGAATTCATCACCTGTCTATCCATAGTTACCATGTATATATAATCCCTCATCCAACTAATATTCTAGAGATCGTATATTGGACATGGTACTATCAGGTCACATACAAAATCAGTTTGTCTTACTCTAATTGGATTATATTGGAGAACTCTTTCTCTCATAATCTGAATGACCCTAGCTAGGGATTTGTTTGAGCAAGCATATATGGGATATTCCTCTCGCGATACCGAGAGTGGATGATCCTTTATTGATACTCAATTACCTTTATAAGGTTAGCTACCAATCCTGATAACCAATTGTACCAGATCTCGAACTTTCTAAACCTGTAAGTCTAGCATCAAAGAAAGGAGTACTCAAACAAGGCATCCTTAGTGTCTCAAGTCTAAGGACCAGATACATAATTGGTACTATGGAATTATTGTCTGACATTATGTATCATTAACCATACAACATTCCATAAGCGGATCAATTAGTGAACTCATTCTCTAATGAACACTTGTACTATATCCTTAGTGTCTCCACATAAGTAGTTGTGAGACCAGTCGCCTCTATTATATGGATGGGTATATAGTACATCGATCTATCCAGTTATCTCGATGTCCCTCTCGCGTAGTCTATGACCGAGATTATTTAGGATGTGTGCTTAAAGATGAATCGATCTCATTATCGTGATCTCATCACGATCCGATTCCCATTACATAGAACCAAAGACATTATAATATATATGTTACAGATAATATAATATGAGAATATGCTAATATTAATCAAAAGCAAAAAGATCACACAGTGTGTCACATGTGCCATCACTCACGTGATTGGCTTGCAGGGCACTTGTAACCAACACACCCCCCTCTTAGTGCCAACTCAATCCTAATAATTTTGAAAGTCTTACCAAGACTTCGTAGCAGGAGTAGATATCCGCCTATTCCTCCGAAGGATAGTGGTAAACCAGCCCAACTAGGGCAGGGCTAAGTGAACCCTAACAATAGGTAGCGCCAGCCGGATTCAAACGTTGGATTGATCTCTATAGGGGATCGACCCTCCTTGGAACTCTATAAGGGTTCCTCCCTCCTTGGTAGTCAGCCACAAAAGTTGAAGAAAAGGTGTCTTGCTTGATGAAGAATTGGTGGCTACATGCTTTATATAGGGTTCCCAAACCCTAACCCTAATAGGACTCCTACTCTAAGTAAAATACTTCCTAATGAGACTCCTACTCCAAGTAAAATGGCACTAGAAGAGCCCCAGTCCTAGAAGGAACTCAACCCTAGACAACTTTCCCAACTAAGGTGGGCAGCCAATTAGGATTGATTATAATTATGACTCAGTTTACTCTGACCCTAATCTAACTCCTCCTAATCAAACTCTAATTTAGCCAAATCCTAGTCCTACTAGGATTTTGGCTGATTTATTCAAACTGACTCACTCCTAGCTGACTCAATGTCAGGTCTGGGTCATCCAATAAGGCCTAACCTATAGACTCGACTCAATCGACTAGGACCCGACTCAGCTAGGATCCTATCAAACTCGCCAGTCTTCAAAATAGCCTTGTCCTTAAGGCTGAGCCTCTATAGACTTTTGGAGCTTTAGCTTCAATTTGTCATAGAGCTCCTGGGTAGCATCCTCAACAGGCATATGGGTCCACTACACTAGTACCTCTAGGGAAAGGCATCAATAGCGCATCATGATCCTGTGGTCCAATGTGATCATTGGCTAAATCTAGGCCTCTCCATTAGTCGAGATGTCAAGTAGATGCTCGGGGTTGATTTATCCTTTCTAAGCTTCAGTTTTGAGGCAGGACACGTCGAGGATCAGGTGTACTTTAGATTCAGTGCACAGATCCAATCAGTAGGGCATGGCTCCGATGTGCTCTCCAATTCTATTGGGTCCAAAGAAATAGGGAGACCACTTCCTTGAAGCTCGAGACCTCATAGATTTTTGCTGGTAATGTGGAAGATGAAGGAAGAATCGATCTCTAATAGTAAACTTCCTTTTACCCCTACATTTTTCAGCTTGTAGTTTTATTTTTCCTTGGCTACTGTGGGGTTGTACATCAATAGTCCTTCCTTGAGATGATGGTAGCCCCTCGATGAAGTCCATGAAAATGTTGGTCCATGTTGAAACCAAAGTGGATAGGGTTGAGATTTTCCCAAACTTGCTGTCATCTCGCCTGCAAACTTCTTTTTGCTCTAGCATTTGATAGGTGGCTGTTTTGTTCTTGTGTGGGCTACAATGTGGTTGTTCTTTGATGGCTACAAGACTTTCCTCTGAGATGGTGGCAGCTATGATGAGGTCCATGGAGATGTTAGCCTAATCTAAGTCCGTAATGGATAGAGGCTACAATTTTCTAGGGCTTGCTGTTAGGACCCTAATTGAGTCGGGTCTTAGTCGATTGTGTCGAGGCCTTAGAATAGGCCTTATTGGCCAACCTAGACCTGACATTAGGTCGGCTAGGAGGAAATTTGTGTCTATTCTAATAGGGATAGGATTCGGCTGAACTGGAGTCTGGTTATGAGTCGGAGTTGGATACGTGTCAGAGTTAATTGAGTCATGAATATAATAAATCCTAATCTAGCTGCCACCCCTAGTAAAGAAGTGGTTGGCTAGGGTTAGGGAAGAGTCCTTATGAGATGGGAGTCTCCTAGCTGTCGCCTCCTCTTAAGAGAGGCCAATTAGAACAAGTGGGGGAGAGTCCCACTTAGCTTGAACTCTCTCTCTAGGGTGGAACAAGAATAAAATTAAGGGTTGGAGATGCCTATAGCCACTAGCCACATCATGGTTATGAGTTGGCTAGGGGTTAGGAGTTGAGGGGAAGAGGAGTCTTGGTTTAGTAGGTGTCTTGGTCTACTTGGAGTAGATGTTGATTATAAGTTAAAGTTTGTTAGAGTAGGAGTCCTATTAGGAGTTATGGTTTAGAAGCCCTATAAATAGCTTATGTTCTCGTCTCATTTTATCATCAAGAGATTAAATTCCTTTCAACCATTGTGCATAAAATCTTGGAGAAGGGAACTCCTATAGAGTTCTAAGAGGTCGATCCCCTATACAAATCAACCCCAAGCTTAGAATCTGCAAGGGTTCTAACACTTGGTATCAAGCAGTGTTCTTGGCATCTCGCTACCCTTCCATAGTCGCCCATCATACTCTTATAGCCGCCCAAGCAATTCCCACAATTGCTTAGATTGTCGCCAAATTCCATCGTCAACTCCACTACTGCAAATCACCTTTTGATCTCCCTATGTCAAGTTCTGGTATTCTACCTTACTGCTGTTGTAATTTAGTTATCCTTAAATTTAAAAAAAAAAAGTGTTCCTATCTTGCTGCATAAACTCTTTGTCGCAAAGCTTTCATCTTTATGATAAAAGTTATGTTGCAGAATTTAGCCACATACCACTACTTGTTTTGATCTTGTTGTCATATTTTTTCTATCTAATCTCTACAAGTTTTTTACAATAGCTTTGGCACTTCTTAACAGCATATTTCTCTTTGGTTTCATGTAAAAATTATCAACTTAAACCACTGATCTTTTACGTCCAAACTGCTACATTTTAGATGTAAAAATCTACCGCAGTAACTTTTCGTAATCTTTGATCTTGTCGAATTCTTTGCTACCATATTCTCTTATGGAATTTTTGTTGACATTATCTTTCCTTTACCAGTGTATTTTCATTGAGTTTTACTCGAATCCTTGTTTTAAATTGTTAGAAAAAATTGCATCTATAGTGCTGAAATTTTTTGATAAAAAATTCTGCTGTACCTTGTCGTTCTTCTTTTACTAAACTACCAAAACCCTACCAATCTTGCTACCACCAATCATGTCATCTTTAGGGCACCCCTCTAGCCTTAAGATGTAGCTAGCATAACCTATTTTTAGAATTTATAGCCATCTTCAGTAGCCATTGAACCTTCCGTTGATCCTTACCCTCTACAGCCACGAATTCCTACCAAACCGGTTGCTACCATCAATAGCAACCCTAAGCCACTTGTCTAAACCTCTATCACTAAACCCCCCTTACAACCTCTACAATAGCCCTAAACAACCACATCAACAGCACCCCTTCCGATAAAAAATTCTGCTCCACTACCTTCGATAGTACTTGCTGCATCCACACCTAATGCTTACAAAATCCATTGCTATCATCAATAATAACCCTAACTCATTCCTATAACCTTAAACCTCAGCCATCATACCCCCTATATGACCCCTACAGCAGCCCTAAATCATAGCCTCAAGAGCAACCAAAAAATAACAACCTGTCTGCCCCAAACCACAGACATCTACCCATAATCCACCATCCCTTTCGGCCATCAATCCACCCAATTGTTTTATACCACTAACTCAATAGTAGGAGAAAGATCTTGACACCACAGATCTAGGATCTTACACTATGGCATGGGTAGATCTGATAAGTGCCAAGTTGGAGGTACTTGAATCACGTATATAGGACAGATTGCGCGTCTTATTCACCAAATTTAGATTAGGCCGATCTCCGAGCCCAACAAAATTCTATCAAGGAGAAAGTTCAGAGAGGCCTTTAGAGAAGGAGGGACAGCCCTCAGACATGATACAACCACAAATAAGGGTGGAGTTCCCTCGATGGGAAGGAGACTCGATGGGATGGATTTTACATGTTGAATGCTACTTCCACTATTACCCGAATATCGGAGGATTCCATGGTGGACACTATTATCAACCACCTTGAGGGAGATACAATTCGGTGGTACAATTGGCTTGAATACACCCATGGGGTCCTGATATGGATACAATTCAAAAGTACACTATTGAACCGCTTTGGACCAACCAAGTATGAAAATATCAATGAACAACACACGAAGATCCGACAAACCTCCACGATCAAAGAATACTAGATCAGGTTTAAGAAATTATCTTACCTCGCTTGTGACTAGTCTGACAAACAATTATTATGGATGTTCATTAAAGGAATCAAGCTGAAAATTAAAGGAGAAGTTAAAGCGCGGTAACCTCACACCATGATGGCCGCAGTTTCCTCCACTCGAATCCAAGAGGAGCAATTCAACCAAGACGCTCAAAGGATAAGAACCACTCCTAAACCAGCAACATATAAACCTCTGGTACCCCTTGCTCTTAGTTATCCTTCACTGCTAAGGAAACTGACGAGAGAAGAACTTTGTGACAGATCAGCGAAGAGCCTTTATTTACATCATAACGAACCATGGAGTCGTGACCATTGTTGCAAAAAGGGATGCCTTCTACTGATGAAGCCCATTGAAGACATGGACATCCAAGAGCATGAAGAGGAGGTCATGGAGGAAAATCTACAGTCGACTAATTTTACGATGCATGCTCTTGCCTGCAATGCGGACCTACAAATAATGAAAGTGGGGGGACTTCTTAAACAACAACCAATCACCATTCTCATTAACACTGGGAGCACTAATAACTTCATGAATAACATGTTTGCTGTTTGGATAGCCCTACATATCGAGGATTGCAGTAGATTTGATGTTAAGGTCACTGACGGATAAATTTTAAAGTGTGACCGCAGGTGCCCGTGGGTGAAACTATTGCTACAGGACTAGGAGATAATTGCATATTTTATCCTCCTCCCTTCTGATGATTATAAGGCCGTGGTAGACATCAAATTTTTTCAACCATGGGAAATAGTTGAACCTACGTAGGAAACACGGGAGCAACGTGACAACAATTTCAATGCAGTGAATGGAGAAAGTCTTGCACAAAGTGAACAATAGCTTCCTAATACATCTCCAACAATAACATATGAGGGAGCCAATAAAAATTGAAGATCCAAATCTTCTCCAATTGTTTATTATATTTTTATATATCTTCGCCAAACCATGCAGCCTACTGTTAGAACCCTTGTAGATTCTAAGCTCAGGGTGATCTCTATAGGGGATCAACCTCCTTAGAACTCTATAAGGATTCCTCCCTTCAAGTTGCTGCTCAAAAGCTGCTAAAAGGATTCACCTATTCATGAAGAAAAGTGGCTGATTACAAGATTATTTATAGGCCTTCTAAACCCTAACTCCTAATAGGACTCCTACTCCAAGACTCCTACTTCTAACAACTTTTATTCCAACTCTAAGAAGCAATTCCTGCTCCAACTCTAAGAAGCAACTACTAGCCGGCCCAACTAGGGGTGGCTGATGGTTAGGACTCCCAATCTAACTCTAACTTAATCCTACCTTAACCAACCCCCTTTAACCAAAGTAAGGGGCATCTAACTAGGGTTATATGTACTCAATGCCTCATCCAAATATCCTAACCAAGTCGGCCTCTTCATCTATTAATAGGGGTCTGCTAGATTAGATTTACATATGTGCTCTCTCAATGAACTTAAATTAGGACCTTATTAGCTAGAGCCCTGACCGACCCGCCCTCTTCAAATCAGCTTGCCCTCAAGGTCGACGCTCTACAAACTTTGGGAATTCAATCTTCAAGTTGTTATAGTCCTCCTAGGTGGCATCCTCTTTAGTAGATTCGCCCACTGTACTAGCACCTTAGTAGTGGGTCGCTGTCGTCGAGTCACGATTCACCAATCAAATGATGTCATTCAGTTGGATATGGATGCCACTGCTTCGATGCGCTCAAGAATCTGGTAAGGTCCATAAAACCAAGGTGAAAGCTTCATGGATGCTCTGATATGGATCGATGTTTGTTTGTATGGCTGGAGCTAAAGAAAAACTCAATCTCCCACTGAAAATTCTCTCTTGCTTTTGAGTTGATCATATTGTTGTTTCATCCTTGCCTGGGCTGTAGCGAGATTATCTTTTAGCAACTTCAATATTTTGTTCCTGTCCTTGAGCTCCCTGTTTACCTATTCAACTTTAGATGTACCAAATACATATTTTGGGATTACAAGGTGCCACAGTGTTGCCATTCGAGTTGTCAGGAACAAGTGGTGCACAGCAGAGATTATGCTGGTAGGGGATAGAGGCCTAGGATCCAAACAATGGTGCACCAATTCTGGTGAAGTCAGGGGACTTCAGGAGCTACTATGCAACGGACTGTCCTAGAGCTATGCTTCATCTAGGTGTGACTCAAGAGTGGGTGGACGAAGGTGAATTGCCAAGGGAGCGAACCAAAAATCGGAGATGGCGGAGGCCCTACGATGTGTTGGTAGAGGCCACACATGGAGAAGTTGTAGTCTGAGTTCATCACATGAGAATTTATATGCAATGGAGATGTCACCAAGAGGTGACATGGTGCAGTGGATCATGGTGGAATAGTTCGTGGCAATACAGCACATGCGGTCGTGTCCCATGAGGGACAAGATCATGCAGAGGTATGATCAGGAGTTACTGGGAGTTCCATTTTGGTGTATGACACAACAAGAAAAAGGGCTATGGGTTCAAGGAGTGAATGCCGTGGTACCGTAGAGGCGAGTTTTCATGTGTGCATCGAAGCTTGCATTAGATAAAAGCCTTAGTCATCAGCATTTGGGGGCTGTATACCACCGAGGAAGAAATCCAAGTGCGAGTACCAATGAGTCCCATGGAGGGGGACGTGATTATGTTAATGACCAGGAGCTATTTGGAGCTCCACTTCGGTGAACAATGCAATGGCAAGAAGGGCTGTGGATTCAAGGGGTGAATGCCATGGTACCGCAAAGGCAGGTCTTCTGTGTGTGCGCATTGAAGCTTGCATCAGATGAAAGCCTTGGTCATCAACATATGGGGGCTGTGTACCACCAAGGGAGAAGTCAGATTGCAAGTACCAGTGAGTCCTATGGAGGGGACTTGATTATACAAATGTATGATCAGAGCGGCTAGAAAGTTGAATTGATTTAGTGCTCACATTCGCTTAAGGGAGCCCGACAAGTCAGAGGACGAAGCCGAGTAAGCGAACATTACTACCAAGGAAGCTAAGGAGATCAGAATCAGCACGAGCCATGCAATAAGATAACAGAGACCATACACGAGAGTTACAGTCTATCTTTCCATCGATCAAGGAGGACTACTAGGAGGACACAGTGGTGTTGTAGCAGGTGGTCGAAAGGGGTGAGGAAGCGACGATGAGTCTAGTGGGGCTCAGCTACTCAAAACCAAAGCATCGGTTAGAAAGGAGGTGGACTAGGAGGAGCGCCATAGTGCCATGGAGGCAAATCTACTGATCGCGAAGGAAGGGATGCAGATGCAAGACAACAGATAGTAGGGCTATGGGCTTAGCAGCACCATAGTACCGCAGAGGCAGGACTTTCATGGAGTCATCAATCCCTTGCTCTCATGAAGGGAGAGCATTGGTCATAAAAGGGGTTGAGGAGGTGGAGAATACAGAGGCAAATTCCAAGTACTAAGACAGGGCGGAAGGATAGAGGCCAAGGAACTTCATAAGACCAGTGTCAATGGGCTTCTCATCAAGATAGCCGAAAGTGAGGGACTTTGGGTTGATGCAGGAGTGCTCGACCAATGAACAAAATAGGTAGTATGTGGTACTATACCTTTTTTGCTCAGAGGAGTAGGCGACAAAGGTGATGGAGAAGATGGTACAATCCCAGAGGCGACCAGATTTATCAAAGACTTACTCCAAGTTTGGGGACTCCAAGTTGGGGTAAATTTTTTACTCTTTTCGGTCAAAACTTCTTACATTCCAGAAGTTCAATGGCAGTGGGAAGGCAAATCACAATAGCTAACTCAATCCAAGGAGTGCAAACACTTTTAATACTTCAGAAGTGTGAGCAAAGAGTGGGCAAATGTTAGTAACCAGCTTAATGTATGAAGTATAAACTCGAGGAGGCAGGCGAAATCGAGTAACCTTTGCCTTCTCAACTCAAGAGAATAGGCAAAATTAAGTACCCCAATTCTCTTAACTCGAGGAGGTGAGCGAATCCAAGTAACCTTGCCTTCTTAACTACTAAGAGAATAGGTGAAGTCGAGTATCCCAATTCTCTTACTTATCTAGTAGAGGAGCTTTGCATAAGTTCAATGACCCTTCAAAGAAAGCTTATAGAAGATAATAGTTGTCAAATCCTCACCATTGGTGATCAGTACTACTAAGAGTAGATTGTTTATTTAATTTTTCAATTGAATGCCAAGCGAAAGTGAGAGTGATGCGAACCTACTTGGAAGTGACAATTAAATATGGAGGAAGGATCAATGGGCAAACATTATGGAGGAAGGACCTCAAAAACCTTAAAATCTGTGAGGTGATGCTCGTCAAAGTTCCAACAAGCATCCACCCAATTCAAGCAACATGAGTATACTGCGATACTGGCGTATAATAAGGCAGGTCTTTTCCTTCATCAGAAGGATCTACAAGAACCAACAAGGATTAGCACAACTCAGCCAACCCCATATCAGATTTAGTCATTGGTGAGTTGAAGCAGCATGGCGGATCAGAGTTCGACTACTCAACAATAGTGGCGGAGAGTGGTTGAGAGCCAAAGGGGCACGTTGCAGCCAAAGCAGAAGATTGAAGAATCAATAGAATGCGAGGAGATGCAGCGTGTACAGTGGCTTTGATAAGGACGTCGCAGGAATAAGTGAGGAAGAATGTCATGGACAATAATGTAAACAAGGTGTTCGATGAAATGCTTATATTTGTCATGTCCTTCGGTTTGTGTACATATGAGAACTGCATGAGCTTACCAACCCTAGTTTAGTTTCTTTTGTGGCCAATTTTGGCTTGTAAATATGAGTGTGTCTTGTAAAGTATTTGCTTAAGCAGTTACTTGCGGATCCCGTTGGAATTGTTTCCTCTGGCCTATTTTATCTTTTGTAAGTCTAAGGGACCATAGGAGATCTCGAGGAAGGTTGACCACGAAGAGAAGGAGAAGAACATGGGAGGAAGAAGGGGCTGCAGTAGCGAAGAAGAGAAAAAGAAGAGGAAGGAAAAAGAGTAGGAGAAGAAGAAAGAGAAGGGGGCTGCGCCCCTCTGCTTCCGCAAGATGAGGCGGCGTTTGGGTGGCGGTTTGTTTCAGCACCTCTGTTTCCGGCAGAGGAAACAAAGGAGTTGCAGTGCATCGGGGAAGAGAAGGGTAGAAAAGGAGAAGAAGAAAGGGAAGAAGAAGAAGAGAGGAAGAAAAGAAGGGGCTTCAGCTATAAGAGAAGAAGAAGAGAGGGAAGAAAAAGAAGAGAGGAAGGAGGCTGCGGCAGTGAGTTGGGGAAGAGAAGAGGAAGAAGAGAAAGAAGAGAAAGGGATGGCTGCGGCTGTGGCAGCTGCGACAGGGAAAGAAGAAAAGAGGAAAAGATGAAGTGGGAGGAAGAGGAAGATAAAAGAAAGAAGGAAGAAAGGGGGCAGCACCTCTGTTTCCTGCAGTGGAAACAGAGGAGGTGCTGTGCAAGGGGGAAGAGAAGGGAAGAAGATAAGAGAAAGAAGAGAAAGGGGGAAAAGAAGAAGAGGCAGAGAGAAGAAGAGAAGAGAAAGGGAAGAAGAGGGCTGCAGCTGCGGCTGGGAAAGAAGGGGGGGGTGGGGTTTGGGGTTTAGAGGAGGCTGGGAAAAAGAGAGAGAAGGCTGCAGCTAGGGCTGCGGCTGGGAGAAAAAAAGAACAGAAGAATAGAAGGGGAAAAGAAGAGGAGGTTGTTCCTAGGGGAATAAATAATAATAATAAAAGAAACTAGACTTGCATATCCTCCGTCTATATCATCTTGATTAATTTGGAGCGTAATTGATTGTCTAAATGTTTCATGCTATATGTCTCTTAAATTCTATTAAAATCATATATTTATTAATTTTTGCCTATTCTTGTTTATCTTTTGGAAATGAATTCTTCTTCAATTGAGGTTTGAACTCTCAATTCTTATTTCTTACCTATCCGAATGCTCTACGTGGAAGTTTATGTGTACATTTTACTGTTTCATATTGGCACATGTATTTTTCATTGTTTCGCATGTGCTTCCGATATTATGTTTACATTTTACTATTTCATATTGCACATGTATTTTTTATTGTTCCGCATGTGTTTCCGATATATGCCCATTTTATTGTGCCTGTCTTTTTGTATTCTGGTGTTTGTGGGATAATGTGAACCTTTGTCAGAAATGGTAAAGGGAGTTATGCTTTGAGCCCGCGATGCTCTGTCGACCCTTTCTGACTTCACCCAGACGTGGGTGGACGGAGCTCCTAGACGTGGGAGACTTCTGTCTGATGGTCATTCAGAAATGGATGAATCATATTCTATCTGTATCCCACTTCACCCTCTATAATTTTGATATGATATCCAAGGTATTGTTTGTGAGTTCATATATGTGCTTTGGATAGGAATGGAATGTATGTTCTGTTTAATTCGATTTATGATCTTCTGTTCCTTGTCTGTTCATCTACTAAGTTATGAAATTATTCATTCACCATTGATATGCATAGCAATATGTTTACATCCTCGATATGCTTCGACATTTTCTAATGTTTCAATTGCTATTGATATGTTCTGAAACATTTCATACTCCATTGATATGTTCTTACATATTCCATTTGCTATTGATATGTTTCGAGAATGTCCTATGTGCTTTGATATGGTTTGAAATATGTTTACGTTGTTGATATGCTCCAAATACTCTGTATTCCGTTTGTTATGAACTAAGTATGTTTTGAATGAAATGACATTTGAAACTCCTGTATCTAATGAGTTGATATCCATAAATTCTTGTATCTCTACTTTGTATCTTGATACCAGCTTGTTTGTTTGCCATTCGCTCTTATTTTGGATTCGTTAAACGCTTGCTGAGCTTTCTAGCTCACTCCTTTGTTATCAAATCTTTCAGGTTAGTTTGACACTCATTGAATGTTAAGATTATGCTGAGGTAGTGGAGAGTTATACAGATTGTTGGCAAGCATTATTGGATGATTTATTATGGTTCTTGTATAAGTATGTTTCATGTATAATGATAATGTTGTCGACAAATTTAATTGATATATCATGTAAAAGTTTTAAATGATCTCTTACATTTGGAGTTAATTTGGAAATGCTGGGTGTTGTCTATGATGAAGTGAATTTATGGTAAATGGTTAGTTTGGTGATTGTATAGATCCTTTTGTTGATGAATCATAAGTGTGATTAATATATATTAAGTTGGTTTTGAGTTTTCATAGATGTTTAAGTGATGAGATGTTTGACTACAAATTACACGGGTTCTATATATATGATTTTGAAGTATGAATGTTTTCTCGATGTCCTCAAAGTTTTGATTGGATCCTGGATGGATTGTGATGATTATAATATTTATATGACATGGTCACACCTCTCGAATGTGATTTACTTCGGGGGGCGTGACACATTTAGTCCAGTTGTTAAATCCACAATAATCCAATTGATTCTAAGTTTGGTCATTTCAAAAGGTTGACACTTGCGACAACTTGCCGTGAACAATGTCTTTTTACAAGGAACATTAACTAATGATATTTTTATGGAGCAATCTCCTGGTTTTCTTCATCCTCAGTATCCAAAACATGTATGTAAACTCCACAAGGCTATATATGGTCTTTGGCATGCTCTAAGAACCTGGTACAAAGAACTCGACTCATTTTTTATGTCACTTGGATTCTCTAACTCTAAGTCTGATACCTCCTTATTTCTCTATCAATAACCTGACAGTATAATATATCTTCTCGTCTATGTGGATGATATCATTATGACAGGTAATAATTCTATAGAGGTCACAACGTTCATTAAAAAGTTGGTCGCCAGATTTTCCCTCAAAGATTCTGGTCCCTTGAATTATTTTATGGGTGTGGAAGCAACGTCTACATCTTCGAGACTCTTCCTCTCTGAACAGAAGTACACTCAGGACTTATTAGTGAAGACAAACATGAAGGATGCAAATGCTATTTCAATTCCTCTCTCCATTAGTGAATCACTTCGGTTAAATCATGGTAGTTTGATAGGACTTTAGTAGGGTTGAGTCATAATCTCCCTAAAAAGTAGTCAATAAAACCCTATAGATTGTAATAAAGCCACTCCTATCTTATAAAAGAGTATAGCTAGGGTTTAGATTGGCCCTTAAGGCTTAGTGGCCACCACCTCCCTTACTGGGTTGGTCGGCCAGGATTTCCCCCTGCTTAGGTCGGCTATAAAGCCACCCTAGCCGCCCCCTATTCCTATTAAGGCAGGTCGGCTATAGGAGGGGTAAAGGAGTAAGTTTATTTAGGCAAGCACCCCCTTAGGCTAGGGTTTTGATCCCTATTTAAAGATGTAGCCACCCCCTCTCTTGAATCAAGCAATTATAAATTTTATTTCAGCCTTGTGCTTAGTCTAGGAGGGAGGAACCCCTATAGCGTTCCAAGGGTTAATCCATCTCAAAGATCAAAATCTATCGAGCTCCTTCTAAGGTTTTATCATCTGGTATCAAAGCAGCGATCTTGCTACCCCTGTAGCTGTCATCCACTCCTCCACCTTCCCCAAGCAATTCCCACAATTGCTTTTGATGTCGCCTCTATCGTCACCCACCAAGCCACAGATCTATCAATTTGTTGTCTTCCTCTACATCAACATCAAAGATCTGGTAAAAACTCTAAAGCCCATACCTCTTGCTACTGCTATTCCTCTATCTTATATGTGAGAGAAGTTTTTTCAAAATTTTCTTGTTACAAAATTGATAAGACCCCAGAAGGAGCCCTATAGATTTTGATCCTTAAGGGGGATCAACCCTTGGAACGCTATAGGGGTTTCTCTCTCCTAGACTTGGCACAAAGGCTGAATTGAAGATGATAATTACTTGATTTAAAGAGGGGGGCAGCTACATCTTAAATATGGATCAAAGTCGTAGCCTAAGGGGGCACTTATCTAGGTAAAATTATCCTTTTACCCCTCCTATAGCCATCCTACCTTAATAGGAACAAGGGGCGACTAGGTTGGCTCTATAGCTGACCTAAGCAGGGGGAAACCCTAGCTGACTTGCCTAGTAAGGTGGGGGGCAACTACTAAGCCCTAAGGGATAATCTAAACCCTAGCCATACTCCTTTATAAGATAGGAGTGACTTTATTACAATCTAACAGGGTTTTTATTGATTAGTTCTAAGATGATTAGGACTCAACCTACTAGAGTCCTATCAAGTCCGTCCTCTTCAGATCAGCCTTGTCCTCAAGGCTGAGGATCCATAAACCCTGAAAACTAGATCTTCAACTCCTCATGTGACTCTCATGCTATCATTAACTGAACTTTGGCCTCCTCATTAGCTGGGATGTTAGTTGGAAGGATTTGGGTTGAGTGGTCTTCTTTAAATTTCCATTTGAGGTGGGATACCTGGCGGATCAACTGTAACCTTGATCTGGTGCGCAAATTTGATCTCCAGGTTAGGGCCCTAGTGTGATCCTCAATTTTGCAAGGCCTAAAGAAATAGGGAGACCACTTCATTAAGGCTCGAGTTTCCTGCTGATCGGGCTGGAGGTGTAGAAAAACTTGATCTTTAATTTTTCGTCTATTTTAAAGTTTGTCAGGAGATCATTTCTTTTTTACATATGTTGTCATATAGTTAGTCTTTAGTGATATCCAATCTTTCTTTTAGAATGGTGACTGCCCTCTGGTATGGTTCAGGATGATTAGAGCCAAATCTAGTATGAGCATGGGTTGTAATTCTTCTAGTTTTACTCCTCTTTTGTGCCATGGACCTGTCTCCAACCATATTTTAAATTTGGTAGTAATTAATATCTCTTGTAAAAACCTCGTATGAAGTGTGGGGGAAGTCTCGGTATAAATTAGGAGTCGACCATCTTGCATAAGAATAGCCCCAATTCCAACTCCTGACGCATCGACCTAAATGACCAAAGTACAGTCGAAATCGAGCAGCGCTAGGACTGACGTCATCATCATAGCTACCTTGAGTCATTCGAAGGTTGCAAAGGCTTTATCCAACCATAAGAAGGAGTCTTTCTTTAGTAAGGACATGAGCGGGGTACTGATCTTAACATAATCTTTCATAAAATTTTGGTAATAGCCCGTGAGTCCAAGGAAACCGCGTAATGATTGTACGTTTGTAGGTCTCAACCATGCTTGCATTGCCTCGATCTTCGTCCGGTATACCGCCACTCTATCCTCTGATATAATATGTCCAAGATACTTCACTTTACGCTATAAGAAACTGCACTTTGACTATTTCACATAAAGTGTATTCTCTCGGAGAATTGTTAGAACATTTCGTAAGTCTTTGAAAATGTATATCAAGCGTAGGGCTATAAATGAGGATATCATCAAAGAACACTAATACGAACTTACGCAGAAAACTCTGAAAGATATCATTCATCAAGCTTTCGAAAGTAGAAGGAGCATTCGTAAGTCGGAAAGGTATTGCCAGAAACTCGTAGTGGTCGTTATGCATGCGAATGCAGTTTTCGGAATGTCTTTAATGCATACCCGAATCGATGATAACCGAAATGGAGATCCGGTTTAGTGAAGACTCAAACTCCTTTTAATTCATCCAAGAACTCATCTACGATGGGTATAGGATATTTGTCCTTGATAGTGATAGCGTTCAAGGCCCGAGAATCAATGCATATCCGCCATGTACCATCCTTCTTGCGCACTAGCAACACTGGTGAAGAATAAGGGCTGCAACTCGGTCGAATTACTCCGGTGTCCAGCATCTCTTTGATGATTTCTCGATCTCATCCTTCTGCAAGTGAGGGTAGTGATATGGATACAAATTTGCTAGAAGAAATTTGTATATTCTCCCCCTTAGATGGCTGCTGGATATGCATCAAAAATCCTCCATGCACTTTATGCAAAACTTTCTTCATTTCTTGCGATGAAACGATGAAAATTTGGCTCCCTCGCTTGCCTCGTAACGTGACCTGTCTCCCTTTGCAATAAAATTTCATGATTAATTTAGAAAAATTTCAGGAGATATCACCTAGTGTTGTGAGCCAATTGATCCCGAGTACGGCTTCATAATCATCGATGGGTAGGAGGAAGAAATCAGTTACCACTTCTTGGTCTTGGAGGAGTAGTTTCACCCGCGGGCACCGTTGGTTGCAATTAAAGATTCAACCGTCGATGACCTTTACTTCAAACTTGTTGCAACCTTTGATTTGAAGCACTAAACGTGTAGCAACCTTACTATTGAGGAAGTTATTGGTGCTGCCCATGTCGATGAGAACCGTGATGGGTTGTTGTTTTAGAAGTCCTCCAACTTTCATCATCTACGGGTTGGAATAGCCGGCCAATGCGTGTACTGTGTAGTCGGCCGGTTAGGACTCTTCCTCCATGGCTTCTTCTTTAGGTTCAATGGTTTCTTCAGATGTTTTATTATCCTCATCCTCTGTTGGTTCAATCACAAGGAGTTGGCCCTTTTTACAGTGATGTTCACAGCTCCACGGTTCATCGCGATGCCAACACAACCCCTTGGCTGATCGTCCACGAAGCTCATCTCTTGTCAACTTTTTTGGTGCGGGGGCTTGGATGGCAGTAGAAGGGGCAGTAGGCCTTGGCATAGCTAGTTGGGGAGCGACCCTTGTCCTTCGTACCTCATGGTTTAATTGTTCTTCCTGGATACATGCGAAGGAAATCGTCGCCTTAAGAGTGTACGGTTGCCGCGCCTTTACTTCTCCTCGGATCTTCGGCTTTAGGCCCTTGATAAAAGTACATAAAAGTTATTTCTCAGACTAATTCTCAGTTTGGTTAGATAAATGCTCAAACCTTGTTTGGTATTCTTGTATTGTAGAGGTTTGACGAATCTTTGCGAATTGTCCATCGATGTTGTTGAAATCAGTTGGTCTGAAGCAGTCTAATAGTCCTTCCTTGAATCGCTGCCAAGAGAGTCCTCCATGGGTATGCTTAAACCAATTAAACCACTAAATAGCATCTCCCTCGAGGTGGATGGAAGCAATCCCCACTCGTGTGGCGTCGGCAGTTCGGTAGAACCGAAAATAGCGCTCCGCGTGCGAGATCCATCCGATCGGGTCTCCTTCTTCCCATCTTGGGAAGTCAACCCTCATGCATGGGTTATTAGGATCAGAGGTGATGTGTCTATGCTCTTGAGGATCATCTTGCTGATCTGAAGTCTCTCCATGGTGTAACTTCCTCGGGCTTGATGGCCGGCCTATGCTGAATTTAGTGAATAAGGATGGCATCTTCTCTTCCATGCGGTTTTCAAAGGCTTCAAGCTTTGCATCGATAGCCTCCTCCGATGCCATAGTATACGCCTCAAAATCTATAATATTGAGATCTTTTTTCTATTGTCGGGTTAGTGGCATGGGAATTTTGGAGAAAGGGGTGGCCGATTGGAAGGTGGATTGGTTTGGGTAAAAATAGGCTACGATTTAGGGCAGATTTGGAGCTATAGTTTTGTGGGGTTGAGACTGCGAATTGGTATAGTTTTTGGACTGTGATAACAGTAGATGAAGATTAAGAAAATAGATTTTAGATCTGGGATGGATGGCAGCAAGGGTAGGTGTCTCGGTAAGGAAGGTTTTCTAAAAACGTAGGTGGATCGAATAGAAAGTAGGCTAATTTGAGTGGCTGATTTGGGGGCTATTTGGATTCGGTTTAGGTTATATTTGGAAGGGTTTTTGGTGATGATGGTAGAGTTTGGAGATGAAGAAAATAGAGTCTAAAATCCCACAAAAAATAGCACTCAAATTTGATAGAATTTGGTGAAAAGAAGTGTTGCGATGTGTTGTCCTGTTGAACCAGTTTTATATCAGAGAAACGATGACTTCTCAACGTAAATTCCAGAGGAAAGTTCAAGAAAATTATATAGAAACCCTTGGTTCAGATGTTGTTAATACTAGTAAAAAGTTTGACAAAATTTTGGTAGCATAATAGTAGGGAGATAGGGCAAAAGACGAAAGGCAGATTCCTTCAACGTAAAATTCCAAAACTGCATGATGGTAAAAGATTGCACAAGAAAACAAATTCCAGAGGGAGTTTTTTTATGACATCAAATCCAGATGAAAGTCAACTTGATCTTGAGAATTGTGTTAAAATTTCAGTCAAAAAGGATGAACAAAAGTTTGGTTTCAAGAGGCCAATAAACGAAAGGCAGATTTTGCATTGTAAAATTTTAGTACTGTACAACAAAGAATTGCAGCACTATAAGTCCAGATCCAGAAGGAGTTTTTTCACGAGATTAGTCTTAGATGAAAGCTAAGATAATCTGTGAAATTGTATAAAAGTTTCAGCAAAAAAGGATGATTTAAAAGTTTAATTTCAATAAGCAATAATCGGTTGAAAATTTCTGCAGTATTTCGCCTTTACAACAATGATAACGTTTGCGACGAACAAAATTTGCAGCAGATAAAATTTAAAAAAAATCTTCAATGTGTAAGGTAAGGAATCTTATAGTATTGAAGAAGCGTGGATGATAAAAATATACTAGAATTCCAGATCAAACGCAGGGGACAGTGGCAGATTGATTTGATCTGTTGTAGGGGTGGAAGGTGGAGGCGCGTGTTGTAGCAATTGTGGAAATCGCTTGGGAAGGTGGCGGCATGGATGATGGCTACAAGGGTAGCAAGATTGCTGCTCTAATACTAGATGATAAGATCCTAGAAGGAGCCCTATAGATTTTGATCCTTGAGGGGGATCAACCCTTGGAACGCTATAGGGGTTCCTCCCTCCTAGACTCGGCACAAAGGCTGAATTGAAGATGATAATTTCTTGATTCAAAGAGGGGGGTAGCTACATCTTAAATAGGGATTAAAGTCCTAGCCTAAGGGGGCACTTATCTAGGTAGAATTATCCTTTTGCCCCTCCTATAGTCATCCTATCTTAATAGGAACAGTGGGCGGCTAGGTTGGCTGTATAGCCGACCTAAGTAGGGGGAAACCCTAGTCGACTTGCCCAGTAAGGGGGGGGGGGGGGGGGGCAATTACTAAGCCCTAAGGGATAATCTAAATCTTAGCCATACTCCTTTATAAGATAGGAGTGACTTTATTATAATCTAACAGGGTTTTTATTGACTAGTTCTAAGATGATTGAGACTCAATCCTGCTGGAGTTCTATCAAAAATTTTATCGTCGCAAACGTTATCATCATTGTAAAGGCGAAACACTGCAGAAATTTTCAATTGATTATTGCTTCTTGAACTAAACTTTTAATTGTCCTTTTTGGCTGAAACTTTTATACAATTTCATAGATCGTGTTAGCTTTCATCTAAGACTGATTTTATAAAAAAACTCCTTCTGGATCCAGACTTATAGCGCTGTGATTCTTTATCGCGTAGTGCTGAAATTTTACGATGGTGAATCTGCCTTTTGTTTATTGGCCTCTTGAAACCGAACTTTTGTTCATCCTTTTTGGCCGAAATTTTTATACAATTCCAAAGATTAACTTGGCTTTCATTTGGAATTGATTTCTTGAAAAAATTTCTTCTGAAACTAGTTTTCTTGTGCAATCTTTCACCAGCATGCAGTTCTAGAATTTTTATGATAAATGATCTACTTTTTGTCTTTTGCCTTATTTCCCTACTATTACACTGTCAAAATTTTGTCAAACTTTTTACTGGTATTCCCAACATCTTAACCAAGGGTTTCTGTATAATTTCCTTAAACTTTCCTCTGGAAATTACATCAAGAAGTCACCGTCTCTCTGACATGAAATCTGTTCGATAGGATTGTACATCGCCACACTTTTTTTTGTCGAATTCTATTGGATTTGAGTGCTACTTTTTATGAGATTTTGGACTCACTTTTCCTCATCACCAAACCCTACCATCCTTACTAAAAACCCTTCAAAATCTTACCCTAAACTGAAACCAAACAGCCACCCAAATCAGCTCTAACCACAGCCTACTTTCTTATCGATCCACTTACCTTTTCAGCCAACTTTCCTTACCAATACACCTACATTTGTTGTCATCTATCCCAGATCTAAATTCTATTTGCCTAACCTTTATCTACTACTGTCACAGCCCTAAAACTACACCAACTTGTAGCCTAAACTCTACAAAATCACATACCTAAATCGCACCCAAAATAGCCATAAATCGCACTAAAAAATCGAAGCATATGGTCCACTAATCTTTCAGCTGCCTAATCTCCCTTATCCCTTCAACCGCAGTACGCATCTTTCACTGCTCAATGCTGCCAACAGTGACCTCTTGCTGCCATCCTCCCTAATCATAGCCAGCAGCGATCCTTGCGGCAAAAAGCTATCAACTTCGATGAGTTTAGATTGGGCCGATCACGAAGCCCAAGAAGATCATAACATGGAGCAAATTCTGATTGCAAAAAAAACCCATCAGAGATAAGAAGCGAGGATAAGACATGACAGCCCTACACCTCGATGATATTGATATCCTTTATACAACTTCAAGAAGGGCACCTCAATCAAGATGTTTAGAGCATGAGAGCCACATCCCAACCAAAAGCATATAAACCTTCAGCACTAATCAATTACAAGAACCTTGATGAAGAACTAACGAAGATCTGTAAAACCTCTACCATCTAAGAGTACCAAATCAGGTTTGAAAGGTTAACTAATTAAATTCATGATTGGTCTGAAAAATAGATATTGAAGACTTCCATTGAGGGCTTGAAACCAGAGATTCAAGAAGAAGTTAAATCGTGACAACCATATACACTTAAGGCAGCCATCTCCTTCGCACGACTACATGAAGACAAACTGAACCAAGATGCTCGGAGGACCAAAGCCACCGCATAACTAGCAGCATAGAGACTCTCGGCCCCATCTACCACTAGTCGGTCACCTCAGCCAAAAAAGTTAACAAGAGAAGAGTTTCGTGACAGATTGGCAAAGGGCCTATGTTGGCATTGTAATAAGCTGTGGAGCCGAGACCACCATTGTAAAAAAGAGAGATCTCTATTGGTTGAGCTCACTGAAGAACCCAAACTCAAAGATATGGCTCTCGAGTCTGAGGAAAAATATATAAAGGAAAAACCACAATCAGCCGCCCATACCTTTCATGCTCCACCATAGATAACATGTGACCTTATATGGGATAGGAGAGAACAAAGAAAATATTTTCTCGACATAGTGCTTGGAGAAGCTCATTAAAATCTCAGGCACGTCTGCTGAACCGAGCTGACTCCTTCCTACCAGACTGCATGACCCCCGTATGTTGATCTTATAAGGGGAACCACCAGCACATATTCGGCCATATTGCTATCCACATTTCAGAGGACCGAAGCTAAAAAGATCGCCCAGGAGACGCGAGAGATACGAATCATTAGACCACAACCTTCCCTTGTAATGACACTTTATCTCCAAAAACTTTACCTCTTTGTTTGCAGGGATAAGCTCTTCTTGAAGTGCCATATTTGGCTAAACTAGCTATGGGTTCTGATGCAGTGCTCCCTCATCTTTAACTACTTCCATGACTTCACCGAGGAGTGAACCATGATGCTAAAAGTCTTCCCTAATGATGACTTTGGATCAACGATCCACGATCGCAAGAAGGAATAGGAGAAAGGCATCCACATGACCCCCACAACCATGATGCCATCTATATCAATGCTAGCATTACCTGAACGTGGCAATATGTTCGTACTTGGAGTAGACATATCCAGAGTTGGGATCGGCATCACCTTTATGCAAGATGGTCCATAGCACGAAAGAGGAGTAAGCCCAAAAGAATTACAATCCATGCTCACGCTAGCACACGCAAAGAAGAAATGGCCTCTCGATAAACTTCAGAATGGACGAAAAATTGAAGATCGAGTTTTCTTACACCTCCAGCCCGATCAACAGGAAACTCAAGTCTTAAAGAAGTGGTCTCCATATTTCTTTAGGCCTTGCAAAATTGGGGACCATATTAGAGCCCTAACTTGGAGATCAGATCCGTGCACCAAATCAAGATTACAGTTGATCTGCCAGGTATCCCACCTCAAATGAAAATTTAAAGAAGATGACTCGGCCCAAATCCTTCTAACTAACACCCTAGCAGATGAGGAGGCCAAAGTTCAGTTGATAATAGCATGAGAATCATATGATGAGCTAAAGACCAAGTTCCCTGATTTATAGAACCTCAACCTTGAGGACAAGGCTAATTTTAATAGGGCGGATTTGATAGGACTTCAGTAGGGTTGAGTCCTAATCTCCCTAAGAAGTAGTCAATAAAACCCTATAGATTGTAATAAAGCCACTCCTATCTTATAAATGAGTATGGCTAGGGTTTAGATTAGCTCTTAGGGCTTAGTGGCTGCCACCTCCCTTATTAGGTTGGTCAGCTAGGGTTTCCTCCTGCTTAGGTCGGCTATAGAGCCAACCTAGCTGCCCCCTATTCCTATTAAGGCAGGTCGGCTATAGAAAGGGCAAAGGAGTAATTTTACTT
Source organism: Ensete glaucum (assembly GCA_021527575.1). Taxonomy (NCBI): domain Eukaryota; kingdom Viridiplantae; phylum Streptophyta; class Magnoliopsida; order Zingiberales; family Musaceae; genus Ensete; species Ensete glaucum. The sequence goes on from CM038555.1 coordinate 34,236,681, forward strand.
AGGCAAATACCCTCTTAGGCTAGGGTTTTGATCCTTATTTAAAGATGTAGTCACCCCCCTCTTGAATCAAGCAATTATCAGTTTTATTTCAGCTTTGTATCGAGTCTAGGAGGGAGGAACCCTTATAGCATTCCAAGGGTTGATTCCCCTCAATGATCAAAATTTATAGAGCTCCTTATGGTTTTTATCATAGTCTTGTTATAGATCCTACATAATATCGATAATTAATTGGTTCTTTACGATATTTAGCTCTCACCCGCCCATATATATCAGTTAAAGTTAACAAGCTATCACAATTCATGCATAGACCCTCTACCATACATTAGTCAGTAGTTAAACGAGTATTAAGATATCTTAAAGATACTCTTGACTATGATATATTTCTCTGCAAAAACTCTCCACTTTGACTTCATGCTTATGTTAATGTTGATTGGGCTGGGAACTATGATAATAGAACATCAACATTTGGGTATATTATTTTCCTAGGAGCAAATCCAATAAGTTGGAGTTCCAAGAAACAAAAGACCGTTGCTCGGTCAATCACTGAAGTTGAGTATCACCCTATTGCAACTGCAGCTGCTGAACTTAATTGGGTAATGAATCTACTCAAAGAACTTGACATCTGCTCGTCTATTACTCCTACAATATACTATGATAATGTCAGGGCTACCTACTTATGTGCCAATCCGGTGTTTCACTCTCGTATGAAACATATAGTAATTGACTTTTACTTTGTATGAGATCAAGTGATGAATCATCAACTACTTGTTTCTCATGTTCATACGGCAGATCAACTGACAGACTCCCTCATGAAGCCACTCTCCCGCAAGCTATTTTCACTTCATCGGTCCAAGATCGGCATCCTTGGTAAGAGCACGATCTTGAGGGGGCATGTTAAAAGATAGAGTTGTTAGATATAGTTGTTGTAACAATAGTAGCAGAATAATTGGACTCTTGAAGGAAATCCTCAATGCCTAATCCTTTTATTCTTCTCTCCTCTTGTATAAATAGATATGAGTGAATGAATAAAGAAAGCACTTTATTTCTGTTAACTCTTCTCCTCATTTCTATCACTCCTTACCTTTGATGATATCCTTTCACCACTAGTCTTGCCTTATAGGTCTCAATATTTCTATCTACTTCGATCTTCTTCTTAAAAATTTATGATAAAACCCCAAAAGAAGCTCTATAAATTTTGATCATTGAGGGGGATCAACCCTTGGAACGCTGTAGGGGTTCCTCACTCCTAGATTTGGCATAAGACTAAAATAAAATTGATAATTACTTGATTCAAGAGAGGGGGCAGCTACATCATTATATAGGGATCCAAACCCTAGCCTAAGGGGGTGCTTGCCTAAGTAAAATTATCCCTTTGCCCCTCCTATAGCCAACCTGCCTCAATAGGAACAGGGGGCGACTTGGTTGGCTCTATAACTAACCTAAGAAGGGGGAAATCTTGGCCAACCAACCTAGTAAATAGGCGATGGCCACTAAGCCCTAAGAGCTAATCTAAACCCTATCTATACTCCTTTATAAGATAGGAGTAGCTTTATTATAATCTAGCAGGGTTCTATTGACTACTTTTAGAGAGATTAGGACTCAACCCTGCTGGAGTCCTATCAAACCCGCCCTCTTAAAATCAGCCTTGTCCTCAAGGTTGAAGTTCCATAAACTTAGGGAATTAGTCCTTCAGCTCCTTATCAGCTTGGGTGTCAGTTGGAAGAACTTAGCTGAGTCGTCGTCTTTAAATTTCCATTTAAGGTGGGATACTTAGAGGATCAACTGTAATTTTGATTTGGTGGACGGATTTGATCTTCAGATTGGGGTCTCAACATGATCCCCAACTTTACAAGGCCTAAATAAATAGGGAGACCACTTTCTTGAGGCTTAAATTTCATGCTGGTGGAGCTGGAGATGAAGGGGGACTTGATCTTTCTCAGGAAACTTTCTTCTGCTCCAGCGTTTGTCAAGGGAAAGTTTCTTCCTTGCATGGGTTGCCACATAGTTAGTCTTTAATGATAGCTAATCTTTCTTCTGGAATGGTGACTGCCCTCTGGTATGGTTCAGGATGATGAGAGCTTAATCTGGCATAAGTATGAATTACAATTCTTCTAGTTTAACTCCTCTTTTGTACCATAGACCTGTATCCAACCAAATTTTAAATTTGGTAGTAATTAGTATCTCCTATAAAAACCTTGTATGAAGTGTAGGGGAAGCCTTAGTGGAAATTAGGAGTCGATCATCGTGCATAAGAATAGCCCAAATTCCATCTCCTGACACATCGGCCTCAATAACTAAAGTGCGACTGAAATCGGGCAGCGCTAGGACCGACATCATCGTCATGGCTACCTTGAGTAGTTTGAATGTTACAGAGGCTTTATCTGACCACAAGGAGTCTTTCTTCAGTAGAGATATGAGCGGGGCACTGATCTTGCTATAATCTTCTACAAAATTTTAGTAGTAGCTCGTGAGTCCAAGGAAACCGCATAATGATTGTACATTTGTAGGTCTCGGCCATCCTTGCATTGCCTCAATCTTTATCGGGTCCACCGCCACTCCATCCTCTAATATAATATGCCCAAGATACTCTAATTTATGATGTAAGAAGCTGTACTTTGACTATTTAATATAAGGAGTATTCCACCGAAGAATCGTTAGAACAGTTCGTGAGCGCTGAAAATGTATATCAAGCGTAGGGCTATATATGAGAATATCATCAAAGAATACCAATACGAACTTACGTAGAAAACTCCAGAAGATATCATTCATCCGGCTTTGGAAATTAGAATGAGCATTCATAAGTCTGAAATGCATTACCAGAAACTTGTAGTGGTCATTATTTGTGCGGAATGCAGTTTTCAGAATATATTCAGTGCATACCTGAATCTGATGATATCCGGATCGGAGATCCAATTTAGTGAGGACTCGGGCTCCTTTTAATTCATCCGAGAGTTCATTTATGAATGAGATAGGATATTTATCCTTGACAGTGATGGCGTTTAGAGCCTGGTAATCAACGCACATCCGCCACGTACCATCTTTCTTGCGCACTAGCAACACCGGTGGGGAGTAAGGGCTGCAGCTTAGTTAAATCACCCCGGTGTCAAGCATCTCTTTAACAATATTCTCAATCTCGTCCTTCTGCAAGTGAGGATAGTGGTATGATCATAAATTTACTAGAGGTTTTCCTGGCAAAATAGGAATGCAGCCCTCACGACTCCAAGAAAACATCCACGAATTCATTCAGGCAAAGGGCAAGCTTAGGATCTGAGTTTTATACGTTCTCCCCCATAGATGGCTACTGAATATGATCAAGAATTTACCATGTGCTTTGTGCAAAACTTTCTCCATTTGTTGTGACGAAATGGTGGAAATTTGGCTCTCGCGCTTGCCTCATAACGTGACCTATCTCCCTTTGCAATAAAATTTCATGATTAATTTAGAAAAATTTTAGGAGATATCACCCAGTGTTGTAAGCTATTCGATCCCAAGTATGGCTTCATAATCATCGATGGATAGGAGGAAGAAATCAGCTACCACTTCTTGGTCTTGGAGGAGTAGTTTCACCCGTAGGCATCGTTGGTCGCAATTAAAGATTCGACCGTCGGCGACCTTTACGTCAAACTTGTTGCAACCTTCGATTTGAAGCACCAAACATGCAGAAACCTTACTGTTGAGGAAGTTATTGGTGCTGCTCGTGTCGATGAGAACAGTGATGAGTTGCTATTTTAAAAGTCCTCCAACTTTCATCATTTGCGAGTTGGAATAGCCGGCCAATGCGTACACTGCGTAGTTGGCCAGTTGGGACTCTTCCTCCATGGCTTCTTCTTTAGGTTCAAGGGTTTCTTCAGATGTTTCATTATTCTCATCCTCCGCTGGTTCAATCATGAGGAGCTGGCCCTTTTTGCAGTGATGTTCATGGCTTCATGGTTTGTCGCAATGCCAACACAACTCCTTGGCCGATCATTCACGAAGCTCGTCTCTTGTCAACTTTTTTGGTGCAGGGGCTTGGATGGCAATAGAGGTGGCAGTAGGCCTCGGCATGGCTAATCGGGGAGCGACCCTTGTCCTTCATACCTCATGGTTCAATTGTTCTTCCTGGATATGCGTGAAGGAAATCACCGTCATAAGAGTGTACAATTGTCGCGCCTTTACTTCTCCTCGGATCTCTAGCTTTAGGCTCTCGATAAAAGTATCTAAAAGTTATTTCTCAGACTAATTCTTAGTTTGGTTAGATAAACACTCAAAACTTGTTTGGTATTCTTGTATTGTAGAGGTTTGACGAATCTTTGCCAATTGTTCGTCGATGTTGTTGAAATCGGTTGGTCCGAAGCAGTCTAGTAGTCCTTCCTTGAATCGCTACCAAGAGTCCTCCACAGGTGTCCTTAAACCAATTAAACCACTGAATAGCATCTCCCTTGAGGTGGATGGCAGCAATCTCCACCCGTGTGGCATCGGTGATTCGGTAGAACCAAAAATAGCACTCCGCGCGCGAGATCCACCCGATCGGGTCTCCTTCTTCCCATCTAGGGAAGTCAACCTTCATGCATGGATTATTGAGATTAGAGGTGATGTGACCATATTCTTGAGGATCATCTCGCTGATCTGAAGTTTCTCTGTGTTGTGATTTCCTCGGGTTCGACAATCGGCCAATGCTGAATTCGGTGAAAAGGGATCGCATATTCTCTTCCATGCGTTTTCCAAAGGCTTCAAGTTTTGCATCGATAGCCTCCTCTGATGTCATAGTATATGCCTCTAGATCTGTAATATTGAGATCTTTTTTTTGTTGTCAGGTTAGTGGCATGGAAATTTTGGGGAAGGGGGTGGCCGGTTAGAAGGTGAATCGATTTGGATGGAAGTAGGCCGCGGTTTAGGGCAGATTTGGGGCCATGGTTTTATGGAGTTTAGGCTACAAATTGGTGAGATTTTAGGGCTGTGACAGCAGTAGATGAAGGTTAGAAAAATAAAATTTAGATCTGGGATAGATGGCAGCAAAGGTAGGTGTCTCGGTAAGGAAAGTTGGCTAAAAAGGTAAGTGGATCGATAAGGAAGTAGGCTGATTTGGGAGCTTTTTGGATTTGGTAATATTTAGAAAGGTTTTTAATAAGGATGGTAGGGTTTGGAGATGAGAAAAAGAGAGTTTGAAATCCCACAAAAAATAGCACTCAAATCTGATAGAATTCGATGAAAAGAAGTGATACGATGTGTTGTCCTGCTGAATTAGTTTTACGTCAAAGAAATGATGACTTCTTGACGTAAATTCCAGAGAAAAGTTTAATAAAATTATACAGAAACCCTTAGTTCAAATATTGTTAATACCAGTAAAAAGTTTAATGAAATTTTGGCAGTCTAACAATAGGGAAATTGGGCAAAAGATGAAAGGTAGATTCCTTCATCATAAAATTCTACAACTGCATAATGGTCAAAAATTGCACAAGAAAACTAGTTCTAGAAGAAGTTTTTTCATCAAATCAAATCCAGATGAAAGCCAACTTGATCTTGAGAATTGTGTGAAAATTTCAGCAAAAAAAGATGAACAAAAGTTTGGTTTCAATAGGCCAATACACGGAAGGCAGATTCTGCGTTATAAAATTTTAGTACTATGTAATGAAGAATAGTAGTGCTATAAGTCCATATCTAGAAGGAGTTTTTTCACAAAATCAGTCTTAGATGATAGTAAGATGATCTATGAAATTATACAAAAGTTTTAGCTAAAAAAGATGACTAAAAGTTTAGTTTCAAGAAGCAACAATCAGCTAAAAATTTCTGTAATGTTTCACCTTTGCAACGATGATAACGTTTGCGATGAACAAAATTTGCAATAGATAAAATTTGAAAAAAAATCTTTAACATGTAAACTAAGGAATCTTGCAATATTGAAGAGGCATGAATGATAAAAATATACCAGAATTCAAGATCAAATGCAGGGGGCAGCGGCAGACTGATTTGATCTGCTGTTGGGGTGAAAAGTGGAGGCGCGTGTCATAGCAATTGTGGGAACTGCTTGGGAAGGTGGAGGTAGCTGAGATGGCTATAAGGGTAGCAAGATCACTGCTCTGATACCAGATGATAGAACCCCAGAAGGAGCTCTATAGATTTTGATCCTTGAGGGGGATCAACCCTTGGAACGCTGTAGGGGCTCCTCCCTCCTAGATTCGGCACAAGGCTGAAATAAAATTAATAATTGCTTGATTTAAAATAGGGGGTGGCTATATCATTATATAGGGATCAAAACCCTAGCCCAAGGGGGTGCTTGCATAAGTAAAATTACCCCTTTGCCCCTCCTATAGCTAACCTACCTTAATAGGAACAGGGGGGGGCGACTTCGTTGGCTCTAAAGCCAACCTAAGCAAGGGGAAACCCTAGCCATCCAACCCAGTAAGGGGGCGATGGCCACTAAGCCCTCAGGGCTAATCTAAATCATATTCATACTCCTTTATAAGATAGGAGTGGCTTTATTACAATCTAGCAGGGTTTTATTGACTACTTTTAGGGAGATTAGAACTCAACCCTACTGGAGTCCTATCAATTTATTTGCAACCAAAATGTATAATAATACCCTTAGGTGCATCCATAAGGTTCCAAACCTAATTGGAGTATATAGAATCCATCTCAAAATCCATGGTTTCTTGCCACTTCCCAGAGTCTATACTAATAATAGCCTCCTCATAGGCCTAACGATCATCATCCTGAGTATCCTCTCCACTGATATATCACACATATCTTTTAGGAGGGTGGAATACTCTACTAGACCTGTGAAAAGTTGGAACTTGTGTTCTATATAATTGAACAAACTTAAACTCTGGAATGGTGCTTGAGCTAGTTTCTCCAACCTTGCTCAACTTTATCTTACTCCTAATGTTTCCATCAAGAACATATTCCTTCTCAAGGAACACAACCCTTTTGGCAATAAAGACCTTCTGATCCTTGTGATGATAGAAATAATACCCACAAGTTTTCTTAGGGTATCCAATGAACTTGCAGCGTTCCATTCTTGATTCCAACTTGTCGGGGTTGTCTCCTAATGTGGGTAGGATAGCTCCAAATCTTAATAACCTTAAGATTAGGCTTCTTCCCTTTTCATATCTTATATATTATAAACATTACCAACTTAGATGGAACTCTATTTAGAAGATAAGCTGCGGTCTCAGGACATATCCCTAGAATGAGATTGGTAGGTCGGTGAAACTCATCATGGATCACACTATATCTAATAGCATGTGATTCCTCATTTCTGATACACCATTGAACTCAGGTGTATAAGGAGGTATCTATTGGGATAGAATCCTATAATACTTGAGGAAATAGGTGAACTTTATACTCAAGTACTTTCCTCCCCGATCTGATTAAAGAGTCTTAATACTCTTTCCAATCTGGTTCTCTACTTTATTCTTATATTCCCTGAATTTCTCGAAGGCCTAGACTTGTACTTTATCAAGTACATGTGTACATACCTATACAAATCATCAATAAATATAATGAAATAGGATTAACCACTTATATCCTGAGTTGACACAGGACCACATATATCGCTATGTATGAGTTCCAATAACTCAGTGTCTCTCTCTCTCTAATTCCACTAAAAGGAGAGTTGGTCAACTTGAAGGTAAGATTGGCAAGTTGTATGCGACTCATAGTTGAATGGATCTAAGAATCCATCTTTTAAATCCTTCCCTCGTGGATATGATCTAGACTATAATGTCATAGCTATGCATTAATTTTAGATGATGAGATCATCATAAGAGGGACGTATTGACATTCATGAAGTGTGAAAAAATATCTAGCAAATATAAATCATTAATTAAAATCCCTCTTGTGATGATCTTATCATACAAAATTAACGAACAACTATTATTCTAAAAAATTATATATCACTGACTGTTAAACAAGAAATGAAAATAATATTTATGATAATAGAGGAAACATAATAGTATGCATCTAATGCAATAGTAGCTTCACTAACTAGATGTAGGGTGATCTTGCCAATAATGACTGTAGCAACTCTTGCTCTATTGCCCATTTTGAGGTCCATTTTGCTTCTAGCCAGTCTTATAGGCCTTGCTAGAACCTGCAACGAATTACAGATATGATAAGCACTCATAGTATCTATTACCCATGTGTTATCATGAATGTCTGAAAAATTGAGACTGATTATGAATGTACTTGAAGCTTCTCCAGCTTCTATTTCACCTTCTATAACACCCCTTAGTCCCATATTGGAAAAGTAGGAACATATGAATGTCTTATAATGGTTGATGAGTGTACTATTGGTAATTCTCGGCTTGAGCATTTTGGCTAGTGGTTGGGCCAAACCAAAGCTATCAAGATAGTTAGCTCATCAACCCGGTTTCTGATATTTAATATCAGAGCTGACCTAGTATTTGGGCATTTTATAGAATGTTAATTAAAGTACAAACTTCTATCTTATGAAATGAAAATCTTGTTAAGTCATCACATGATATGCCCTAGACTAACCATGATGTTCAGTTAAGTCATCAAAATCGTTACTAGATAAGTTTGACTTGATGATATGCCCTTGAGGGACTCGACTAAATATACTATATCCAAAGGTCACTAGTGGCATTTCTATGTCATAGGCAAGATCTCAAATTACGTAGATAGGTGAGCCTCGAGAGACTCGACCAACTCAACCTATATCGTGATTCAATTTCTTCCTATAATGATGGTGATAGAACCCCAGAATGAGCTATATAGATTTTGACCCTTGAGGGGGATCAATCCTTGAAACGTTATAGGGGTTCCTGATAGAACCCCAAAAGGAGCTATATAGATTTAATCTTTGAGGGGGATCAACCCTTGGAACACTGTAGGGGCTCCTCCCTCCTAGTAGTCAGTCATATGGCTAAATTGTAGATTGATCTTGCTTGATGAAAAGAAATGGAGGCTATATGCTTATATAGGGCTCCAAACCCTTATCCTAGGAGGGTGCTTCCTAAGTGAATTTCTCCTTTTGCCCCTCCTATGGCTACCATGCATAAATAAAGGGGGCGGTGGCCTAAGTGGCTGTATAAGCCATGCCCCTCTGCTAAAAACCCTAGCCAACCAACCCAGTAAAAGGGGTGGCAGCCAGGAAACCCTAAGGCCCCAAAATAAACTATGGTCATACTTCTTTATAGGATAGAAGTGACTAGGTGGGATTTTATTGTAATCTCATAGCATTCTTATTGATTACTTCTAGGGTAATTAGGACTCAACCCTGTTAGAGTCCTATCAAACCCGCCCTCTTCAAATCAACCTTGACCTCAAGGCTGAGGTTCCATAAACTTAAGGAACCGGGTCTTCAGCTCCTATGATCCAGCATTAGTAGTAGTGGTAGGACTATGATGTGTCATGATCCTATGATCCCATGCGATTATCAACTAAACTTGAGCCTCATCATTAGCTTGAGTGTTGGTTGGATGGATCTGGGCTGAGTCGTCCCTTTTGAAATTCCATTTGAGATGGGATACCCGGAGGATCAATTGTAATCTTGATTTGATGCATGGATTTGATCTCCAAGTTATGACCCAATGTGTCACAGACTTAGCTAAAATTTGCCTAAGCCGTGCGGCACCCTCGCGGTACTCCCGAAAACTTAGCTAAAATTGCCTAAGTCATGGAGCAACCTTGCCCACTATTCCGAACTTAGCTGGGATTGCCTAAGTCATGAAATGCCCAACGCGTTATCTGTCCGCAAAGGGTCAGCCCTCTTACAACCTCTTAAGGTCCCCTAGGACCTGCAAAGAAGAAGTTGATTAGCTTAGAAGCGAGCGACGGACACGTCACGGCGTCTCGCAAAGCGGAAAGCTATACAAGCAATTTGTCGAACACCTTGAGTGCAGCAAAGAAAAGAGAGAAAGAGAGCGAAAGGATTGTAGGAACGATCGCAAGTCCACAGACGTCGGTTCCTAAGGTATCGGACGCAAGACAAGTTTAATTGCTGATGAACGCCTACGCCCGACATATACCCCGAACCCCATCCAGCCCGGTGCCACCCGGGGGGTTCTAAGGTGCTGAAATGGTTGACATTTCACACCACTCAGAAAGGTTGCCGTAGCACACAAAAAATACCAAAAAATAGGGTTGTTTTGGGCTGTTTTGGCTCTCCGCAGCGAGCAATTGTTCTGCAGCCTTCTACACTACTTTTGCTCATATTTCTTAGGTAAAAACACATAAATTCAAGGCAAAACAAGCTGCCGAACATATGTACATACAAGAAAAAGTGACGAACGGTTCAAGGAGCAAAGGCATTGCGGTTGAGCGACGACCGTTCATGACATTCTCCCTCACTTAAACTGTCAACGCCCTCGTTGACACTTGTTGGTAGGCTTTGACGCGAGCTTCTTCATGTCGCAGGGCGTCTTCTGGCTCCCAATTGGCTTCTGTTTGAGGAAGCCTTTGCCACTTCACCAAGTACTCTATTTGTTGTGCTCCATTGGGTAGCTTTATTTTACGATCCGCTAGAATAGTTTCAACTCGCTTCTCGTAAGAGGCTTTGGTGGGGGGTAGTCGAGTTGGAACATTTCGAGAATCATCTCGCGGATCTAAGTGGTAGGTTTTCAAGTTGCTCGCATGGAAGATGTTGTGAATTATGAACCATGCTGGTAGTTGCAACTTGTATGAGACATTGCCTACTCTGCTGATGATTGGGAAAGGCCCTTCATACTTGCGTACCAATCCTTTATGCACTTTGTGTCTAAAGAACCAGAGTGATGCTGGTTGGAGCTTCACCAACACCATGTCACCAACTTTAAATTCTTATGGTCGCCTTCCCAAGTCTGCCCACTTCATCTTTTTGGCCGCCTTCTCCAAGTAAGCCCGCGCAATATCTGCATTGTGATGCCATTCCTTTGCAAAGTGATAGGCTGATGGGCTACTCCCTATATAACCAATAACCAGGGTGTGAGGAGTTGATGGTTGTTGTCCCGTAATAATCTCAAATGGGCTCTTGTTGGATGTAGAGCTCCGCTGCAAGTTATAGAAGAATTGGGCTATGTCCAACAGTTTCACCCAATCTCGTTGGTTGGCACTCACGTAGTGCCAAAGATATTGCTCCAAGAGCGAGTTAATTCTTTCTGTTTGGCCATCCATTTGAGGGTGGAGGCTTGTGGAGAAGTATAATTTAGACCCCAACAACTTGAACAACTCGGTCCAAAATCGTCCCAAGAACCGAGAATCCCGATCACTAATGATGTTGTGTGGGACTCCCCAATACTTAACCACATTATTCATCATCAACTTAGCCGCCTCCTCTGCTGAGCAATGTAGGGGTGCAGCAATGAATGTTGCATACTTCAAAAATCGATCAACTACCATGAGTATCAATCCAAGTCCCCCTACTGCGGGCAAGCTTAATATGAAGTCCAAAGAAATGCTCTCCCATGGCCTTTCTGGTATGGGCAGCGGCTCCAAAAGTCCCACTAGCTTCTGCTGCTCTATCTTGTCCTGTTGACAAGTAAAGCATGTTCAAACATATTCCTCCACATCTGTCCTCATCTTCGGCCAATAGAAGGCCCTCTCCATGAGAGCCATTATTCGGTGGATACCCGGATGTCCAGCCCAAAGGGAATCATGATACTCTTTTAAGAGTTCATGTCTCAAGTTATCCGCTCATGGGACAAACTTTGTTCCCCTTGGTGTAGATGAGTCCCTCCTGGACGCAAAATCGTCGTGCCTTGCCCTCTTTGATGAGTTAAATCAGAGTCACTGCCTGAGGATCTCGGTACAGTCTATCCCTGATCGTGGAAAGAAAGTTGGAGCGCAATTGACTTGCTTGGCCTCCGCCCTTCAACTGTATAGCATTCACTTGCTCCACTTTTCGACTCAATGCATCGGCCACGACATTTGCTTTTTCGGGTTTGTACTCCATAACCATGTCGAACTTAGCCAAGAAGTCCTGCCATCATGCTTGCTTTGGGGAGAGTTTCTTTTGAGTTTGGAAGTAACTCAATGCGACATTGTCTGTCCTTGGTATAAATGGTGCTCCCAGAAGGTAGTGTCGCCATACTCGTAGACAGTGGACCACCGCTGTCATCTCCTTCTCATGCACAGGATATCGCCGCTCGGTCTCATTGAGCTTGCGACTCTCGTAGGCCACTGAATGACCCTCCTGCATAAGAACTCCTCCAATAGCAAAGTCAGAAGCATCGGTATGGACTTCAAAAGACTTTCCACAGTCTGGTAATCTGAGTACAGGTTCTTCTAACACAGCAATCTTCAGGTCTTGAAATGCCGCCTCACATTTGTCCGACCATCTCTAGGACTGCTCCTTTTTTAGCAACTCCATCAATGGAGCTGCGCGCTTCGAATATCCAGCTATGAAGCGCCGATAATAGTTGACGAACCCAAGAAAGGATCTCAACTCTGGCACCTTCTTTGGTGTTCGCCAGTCCACCACAGCTTGCACCTTAGCCTTGTCCATTCGAATGGACCCATTCCCAATTCGATGCCCCAAGAATAAAATCTCCGGTTGGGCGAAGTAGCACTTTTCCCTCTTCACGAACAAGGTGTTCTCCCTGAGAACTTTGAAAATTGTTCGGAAGTGTCTAACATGCTTCTCAAGTGTTTGGCTATAGACGACGATATCATCTAAGTAGACGACCACAAACTTATCTAGATACTCCTTGAACAGCTGGTTCATGAGAGTGCAGAATGTGGCCGGAGCATTGGTTAAGCCGAAAGGCATCACCAAGAACTCGAATGCTCCATACCTGGTCACACAGGTAGTCTTTGCCTCATCACCTTCTGCAATGCGCACCTGCCAATACCCTGACCGAAGGTCGAGTTTGGAGAAGTACTTTGCCTTGCCCAATTGATCGAACAAGTCCGCGATAAGCGGGATAGGGTACTTATTCTTCAGTGTCATCTTATTGAGGGCTCGATAATTAATGCATAATCGGAGACTCCCATCTTGTTTCTTCTGAAAGAGGACTGGAGCTCCGAAAGGTGCTTTGGAATTGCGTATGAGACTACCACTTAGCAGTTCATCTAACTGCTTCCTCAATTCTGCCAACTTTGGAAGGGCCATGCGGTATGGTGGTCTCGTTGGAGGCTTAACTCCCGGCTCCAGCTCAATCCGATGATCCACGCCTCTGCGTGGTGGTAGAGTTCTCAGTAACTCTGTTGGCATCACATCTGAGAACTCCTTTAGGATGTTCGCCACAACTACAGGTTCCTGAATGGCCTCCCCATCAAGTGTCTCTAGCTTCATAGCGGCTACAAAGGTTAATTCACCTTTTCGCACCCCTTTCTTTAATTGTAAAGCCGATATTTATTGTAGGTCCTTAATTCCTCCTGGAGAAACTGGAACCATGCAGGGATCATTGCCTCCCATTAGACACAAGAAGTTCAGGAACGATATTGGCACCAACTTTGCTGCGTGCATAAACTCCATTCCGAGAATCACTTGGAAGTCGTCCAATGGCACCGCCATCAAGTCTGTGCTCCCGCTCCATGTCCCGATCTTGATGGGGACCCCCTTTGCTTGTCCAGAGATCCGCTTGGCCTCCGAGTTCACCGCCTTTATACGACTTAGGCTCTTCTCCAAGATTAATCCCAGTCGCGTAGCTGCGCGATCGGTAATAAAATTGTGGGTCGCGCCCATGTCCACCATTGCACAGGTTGTTCGGCAATTAAGCTTGATGTCCATATATATCAACTCACTGCTTCCTGCCTTTAGTGGCTTTGCCTTTGTATTCTCCCCCACTTGACCCCGCAACGCATTTAACAAATGTATTGCTCCCATCCTGGGTCCTTGCGATGCCTCACTGTCACTACTAGAGTCAGAACTGCTCGAATTAAGGGTGATAGCTTTGCTCTTGTCTGACTTACGGGGTAGAATAGATACCGTCAAAGCATTAAGCGCCTGTTTTTGTGGGCACTCCCTCACCATGTGCGGTCCTCCACACAAGAAGCATCTAGTAGGCTTTGAGACTCTACCTGTTGAGCCCGGTCCCTTATGAAAATTCTTCTTCTTTTGCTCATCCCCAAACTCCTTCGCTCGAGAGTATTTAGATGGGCGATTTCCCGAAGATTGTTTCTTCTTTCTCAAATCCTCCGAAGAAACAAAGTCAGTTAGCCTTTCTATGGCTGCAATTGCCCCGACTACGTCGGTGACATTCCTTCGATGTAGTTCTTGTTGTGCCCATGGCTTCAAGCCATCGAGGAAGCTGAATAGCTTGTCTTTCTTAGACATATCCCGTATATCCAGCATTAGTGCTGAAAATTGTTTCACATAGTCTCGGATTATTATACTTTGGCGGAGTTGTCTCAGTTTCCTTCTTGCGACAAACTCTGTGTTCTCGGGCAAGAACTGAGCTCTCAACTCTAGCTTCAAGTCTCCCCATGTATCCACTTGACATCGGCCTTGCTGGATCTCTTCCCAACGGGTTCGCCACCAAAGTTTTGCATCCCCATTCAGATACATTATTGCTATAGCAACTTTGGTTTCTTCAGAATCGAGCCTTGTAGCTCCAAAATACTGTTCCATGTCGAACAAGAAATTTTCAAGCTCTTTGGCATCCCTAGCACCTCCATAGCACTGCGACTCTGGTGCCCTGAAGTTTTGTGGTGGCGTAGCACGGGTGTTGTTCCCTCCCGTATCAAGAGTCCTTATTAACACCATCACCTTAGCCGTGAGTTCTGCCACAACTTCATGTAGATGTCGTACGGAATCTTTGGTGTCCTCTGTCAGTTAATCAATCAGAGATTCAACTTTCTCGATCCGAGATTCAGCTTCTTCTAGCGAGCTCTCTACCCTAAGTAGCCTTCGCTGGCCTTGGTAGAGTTCCTCCACGCTTGCTTCAAGAACATCAAGGCGGGTCTCCGTCGTTATAATTCTCTCCTTGTGGCTCTTTTTCCCGGTTGGCGCTCCAGATGGCGCCTCCTCCCCTCATGGAGAATACCCAACTTTACGCTCGTCTTATTCACTATAGAGCTCCTCATGAGCGACTCCCACAGTTTGCGAGCGAGTTTGCACTTGCAGCCCACCTGCGACTGCTGGGAGCAAGGGTCCGGCTTGCCCCATCTTGCTCGATTCACCATGATATTTCACTATGACGAGATTGTAAATCTTCTTCGCTATTCATATGAATTGCTTGCCTGCTCTGATACCACACTGTCACGGACTTAGCTGAAATTTGCCTAAGTCGTGCGACACCCTCGCGGCACTCCCGAAGACTTAGCTAAAATTGCCTAAGTCGTGGAGCAACCTTGCCCAATATTTCAGACTTAGCTGGGATTGTCTAAGTCATGAAACGCCCAACGCATTATCTGTTCACAAAGGGTCATCTCTCTTACAACCTCTTAAGGTCCCGTAGGACCTGCAAAGAAGAAGTTGATTAGTTTAGAAGCGAGCGACGGACACGTCCCGGCGTCTCACAAAGCGGAAAGCTATACAAGCAATTTGTCGAACACCTTGAGTGCAACAAAGAAAAGAGAGAAAGAGAGTGAAATAGGACATTGGAGGGTTGTAGGAACGATCACAAGTCCACAAACGACGGTTCCCAAGGTATCAGATGCAAGACAATTCAATTACTGATGAACGCCTACGCCTAACATATAACCGGAACCCCATCTAGCCCAGTGCCACCCGGGGGGTTCTAAGGTGCTGAAATGGCTGACATTTCGTACCGCTCAGAAAGGTTACCACATCACATGAAAAAGACCCAAAAATAAGGTTGTTTTGGGCTATTTTGGCTCCGCGCAGCGAGCGATCGTTCTGCAGCCTTATACACTACTTTCGCTCACATTTCTTAGGTAAAAACACATAAACTCAAGGCAAAATAAGCTGTCGAACATATGTACACATAAGAAAAAGTGATGAACGATTCAAGGAGCAAAGGCATTGCGGTTGAGCGACGACCGTTCGTGACAAATGTGATCCCTAATTTTGCAAGGCCCAAGGAACTAGGGAGATCACTTTCTTGAGTCTTGGATTTTGTGCTAGTGGAGCTTGTGTTGAAGGATAATTTGATCTTTCTTAGGAAACTTTCTTCTGCTTCGGTATTTGTTAGGGGGAAGTTTCTTCCTTGCATGAGTTGTCATTTGATTGCTCTGCAATAGTAGTCATGCCTTCTTTTGGAATGAGGGCTACTCTCGGATAAAATTTTTGGTAGTGTGAGCCTGATCTGAGTTTGAGGTGGGTAGGAGTGGTGATTTTTTGGGGCTCATTTTCACTTCTTCATGCTGTTGACCATCTTGTATAAGGATAGTGTTGATCTCAACTCTTGATATGTCTACTCCAATTATGAACACATTATCACATTTGGGTAATGCTAGCACCGATGTAGATGGCATCATGGCTATGGGGGTCGTGTGGATGCCTTTCTCTTGTTCCTTCTTACGATCATGGGCCGTGAATTGGAGGTCATCATCAACGAAGACTTCTAGCATCATGGTCTGCTCCTTGGTGAAGTCATGGAAGTAGCCCGAGATATGGGAGCGTTGTATTAGAAACCATAGCTGGTTCAGCTGAATGTGGTACTTCAGGAAGAGTTTATCTCTGCAGATAAAGAGGCAAAGGTTTTGGAGATAAAGTGTCATTACAAGGAAAGGTCGTGGCCGAATGATCCGTGTCTCCCACGTCTCTTGGATAATCCTTTTAGCTTCGGTCCTCTGAAGATGTGGATAGCAATATGACCGAGTATATACTGGTGGTTCCCCTTGTAAAACCAGTATACGAGGGCTATGTACTCTAGTAGGAAGGAGTCAGCTTTGTTCGACGGAGGTGCTTGGGATTTCAGTGAGCTTCTCCAAGCATTGTATCGAGATCATCTTTTCTTCATTCTCTCCTTTCCCACATAAGGTCACCTATTTTCTTTTGCCATTCATAGGGTCGTTGGAGTTCCTGGTGTCGGCGAGGATGGTGACATTCTGATGCTTGATGAAGCCATCAATGTCCATTATTTGTGGTGAACTATACAAGGTGCGGGTAGCTGACTATGGTTTTTCTTTCATATCCTTCTCCTCAGACTCGAGCACCTTATCTTTGAGTTTGGGTTCTTCAGTGGGCTCAATCAACAAAGGTCTCTCTTTTTTACAATGATAGTCTCGGCTTCACATTTTATTATAATGCCAACATAGGCCCTTGTCGATCTATCCCGAAGCACTTCTTTTGTTAACTTTTTCGACTGAGGTGACTAGCTGGTGGTAGATAAGGCCAAGAGTCTCTGTGCTGCTGGTCGTACGATGACTTTGGTCCTTCGAGCATCTTGGTTCATCCTATCTTTGTGTAGTCGTGTGAAGGAGATGGCTGCCTTAAGTGTGTAAGGTTATTGCACTTTAAATTCTTCTTGAATCTTCGGCTTCAAGCCCTCAATGGAAGTCCTCAATATCTATTTTTTAGACCAATCACGAGTTTGATTAGTTAACCTTTCAAACCTAATCTAGTACTCTTGGATGGTGGAGGTTTAATGGATCTTTGCTAGTTGTTTATTACTATTCTCGTAATCGGTTACTGATGGAGGTTTGTATGCCATTAATTGGGATGTGGCTCTAATGCCCTGAGCATCTTGATTGAGGTACCCTTCTTGAAGTGGTGCCAAAGAGATTGATGTCATCGAGGTGTAGGGTTATCATGTCTTATCTTTGCTCCTTATATCTAGTGGATTCATTTTGCAATCTGAGTTTGCTCCATGTTGTGGTTTTCTTGGGCTTAGTGATTGGCCAAATTGAAACTCCTCAAAGAGAGTGCATAGCCTAGCATTTATACGCATCTCGAAAGCCTCTAATTTGACTTTGAATAATCCAATTGATGTCATGACATAAAGATCTCTAACTGCAAATTATTGGGGCTGTGGTGGTGAAATCCCCAAGTGGAGGATGGTAGCCAAGGGTAGCAGTGATGGTAGAGGAAGAAGATAATAGTAGCAACATCGACTGTGGTCCTATAGTGTTACTACAGTGTTGTCAAGGCTATGATTTTTAGTTGGCTGATATCTATCAGAAGATGGTAGCCAATAGATCTGAGTCAGAAGGCAACAATGATGTTAGAGGAAGAAGAGGGCAGTGGCGATGTCAAGCTGATTGTCTTCGACTTTGAAGTGGCATTGGTTGCAGCAAGGGTGTGGCTGCAATAGGAGGAAGACGGGGCAGCGATGTGCATGGCTACTGTGGAGGAGGGTAGCGGCGGTATAGAGTAAGAGACCAATGCTGGTCGTGTTCACTTCGATGTTGGCTGTGATCAAGATAGTTTGCAGCAAAAGATTGTTGTGGACTACGATGTAGACGGATTGCAGCGAAAGATCACTACTGGTAGCTTTTTATAGCAAGGATCACTACTGGCTGCGATCAAGGAGGATGGCAGCAAGAGGTCGCTATTGGCAGTATTGTGTAGTGAGGGATGTGTGCTCCGGTTGAAGGGATAAGGGAGGTTGGGTGGGTGAAAGGTTAGTGGACCGAAGGCTATGGTTTTTTTGGGTTGGTTTTGTCATAGTTTTGGGTACGATTAGGGGCTGCAATTTTATGAAGTTTTGGCTATGATTTGATGTGGTTTTAGGGCTATGATAGTAGTGGATAAAGGTTAGCAAAAGGGATTTTGGATATGGGATAAATGGCAGCAAAGGTAGGTGGATCAATAAGGAAGGTTGGATGAAAAGGTAGGTGGATCGGTAAGGAAGGTTAGTTACAGTTTAGGGTTGATTTAGTTGGCTGTTTAGGATCAGTTTAGGGTACAGTTTAGAAGGGTTTTTGGTGAAGATGTTAGGTTTTCTAGATGAGAGAAAGAGAGTCCAAAATCCCACAAAAGATAGCACTCAAAATCGATGGAATTCGATGAAGAAAGGTGCTGCGATTTGCTATCCTACTGAACAGATTTTACCTCAGAGAAATGATGAATTCTTGATATAAATTTCAAAAAAAAATTCAAGAAAAATATACAAAAACCTAGGTTCACATGAGGTCATTATCAGGAAAAAGTTTGGCAAAAATTTGGTAGAGTAACGGTAGGGAAATAGGGCAAAAGATGGAAGGTAGATCCTTCATCGTAAAATTCTAGCACTGCATGATGATGAAAGAAGAAACAATAAAACCAGTTCTAGAAGGAATTTTTTTCAGAGATTAATCTTAGATGAAAGCTAAATTGATTTATGAAATTGTATAAAAATTTAGGCCAAGAAGGATAAACAAAAGTTTAGTTTCAAGAGGCCAAAATGTGGAAGGTAGATTCTTTGTCGTAAAATTCTAGCATTGTGCGACGAAGAATTGTAGCACTATAATTCTAGTTTCAGAAAGAATTTTTCCTAGAGATCAATTTTAGATGAAATCGAAGATGATCTATGAAATTATGAAAAAGTTTCAGCCAAAAAGAATAAACAAAAGTTTGGTTTCAAGAGGCCAATATGCGTAAGGCAGATTCTTCATCATAAAATTTCTACACTGTGTGATGAAGAATTATAGCGCTATAAGTCCGGATCCAGAAAGAGTTTTTTCTAGAGATTAGTCTTAGATGAAATCTGAAATGATCTATGAATTTGTATAAAAGGTTCAACCAAAAAAGATGATCAAAAGTTCAGGTTCAAGAGGCAATAATCGACTGAAATTTTTCTGTAGCTTTTCCCCTTCGCAATAATGATAACATTTGCGACGGTAGAATTTTGCAGCAAAGAAACTTTAGAAAAACTTCTCCCATATATAAGATAAAGGAATAATAGTAGCAAGAGGCATGGGTTTTGGAGTTTTTACCAGATCTATGATGTTGACGCAGAGGACGGTAATAGATTGATGGATCTACGACTTGGTGGCGATGGTGGATAAAGGCGACATCAAAAATAATTATGGGAATTGCGTGAAAGATAGAGGTGGTAGTGATGGCTACAGGGTAGCAGGAATGCGACTTTGATACCATATGATAGAACCCTATAAGGAGCTCTATAGATTTGATCTTTGAGAGGGATCAATCCTTGGAACGCTATAGGGGTTCCTCCCTCCTAATGGTCGGCTATATGGTTGAATTATAGATTGATCTTGCTTGATAAAAAGAGGTGGAGGCTACATACTTATCTAGGGCTCGAAACTCTTACCCTAGGGGGGTGCTTCCTAAGTGAATTCCACCTTTTGCCCCTTCTATAGCTACCATGCATAAATAAAGGGGGCGGTGGCCTAAGTGGCTACACAAGCTATGCCCCTCTGCTAGAAACCCTAGCCAACCAACCCAGTAAAGGGGGCAATAGCCAGGAAGCCTTAAGGCCCTAAAATAAATCCTAGCCACACTTCTTTAAAGGATAGAAGTGACTAGGTGAGGTTTTATTATAATCTCATAGGGTTCTTATTGATTACTTCTAGGGTGATTAGAACTCAACTCTGTTGGAGTCCTATTAATTCATCTCTCCTAGATTCGGTACAAGGCTAAATAAAAGATGATAATTGCTTGGTAAAAGAGAGAGGGCGACTACATCATTATATAGGGTTCTAAACCTTAGCCCATGGGGTGCTTGCCTAAATAAAATTATCTCTTTACCCCTTCTATAGCCGACCTGCCTAAGTAGGAACAGGTGGCGGCTAGGTTGGCTCTATAGCCGACCTAACTAAGCAAGGGGAAACCCTGACCGACCAACCCAGTAAAGGGGGCAGTGGCCACTAACCTTTAAGGCCCCAATCTAAACTCTAACCATATTTTTTTATAGGATATAAGTGGCTAGGTGGGGTTTTATTATAATCTTACAGGGTTTTATTGACTATTGGGAGATTAGGACTCAACCTACTTGAGTCCTATCGTGCCCACCCTCTTAGAATCAGCCTTGTCCTCAAGGCTGAGGGTCCATAAACTTTAGGAACCAGGTCTTCAGCTCCTTATGCGACTCCCATGTTGCATCTTCAGATAGTAAGTTATTCCACTTCACAAGTACTTCAATTGAGGGGCATCGTCAGCACATCACATTTCTTCGATCAAGTATAGCTTCAGGTTAGGCTTGGATTTCACCATCAGTTGTAGTGTTCAGCAATTGAGTCTGTGCCAACACTTGTTCTCTCAATTTTAGATTTAGCAAGGATACATGAAAGACGGGATGGATCTTAGCGTCTTCTGGAAGCTTTAATTTATATACCATGGCTCCAATATGCTCCAAAATCTGATATGCTCCATAGAATCATAAAGATAACTTCATTGATACTCTGGTGTTGATTGATAGCTGCTTGTACGGTTGTAGATGAAGGTAGACCCAATCTCCTACTAAAAATTCTTGCTCACTCCGGTGAGTATCTGATTGTTGCTTCATGTGAGCTAGAGTGGTAGTTAGGTTGTCCTTCAGTAGCTACAAAAGCTTGACCCTATCAATTAAATTTTGGTTGACCTAATCTACTTTGGCCACACCAATTATATATTTCGGTATTACAGGGGGCGATCGACCATACAATACCTCATAAGAGGTACATTTGGTTAATGAATAATAAGTTGTATTATACCACCATTCAGCCCAAGGAAGTCACCTTGTCTACTCTTTGGGCTGGTCACTGGTGAAGCATCGTAAGTAAGTCTCGAGGCGTCTGTTCACCACTTATGTTTAGTCGTCTGTCTGTGGATGGTAGGTTGTGTTTATCTTCAGTTGGGTGCCTTGTAGTTGGAAGAGCTCAGTCCAAAATTTACTTGTAAATACCCTGTCACGATTGCTCACAATCGACCTTAGCATCCCATGCACTTTTGTAATATTTTCCACAAAAAGTAGAGCAATGCTGGCAGTGATATAAGGATGTCTCATAGCACAAAAATAAGCATATTTAGTTGGACAATCTACCACCACAAAAATCATGCTTTACCTTGAGATGATGGTAGCCCTTCGATAAAATTCATGGAGATGACAGTCCATGTTGAATCTAGTATAGGTAATGGTTGTAGTTTGCTTAGATTCACCACCATTTCACCTTTCACATCACATTTGGATACATAGTCATAAATTGATTTTTTTATACCCTTCCAAAAGAAGTTTTGTTTCACCCTCTTGTAAGTTCTTAGAAATCCAGAGTTCCCTGCCGAAGGTGAAGAGTGCATCTCATGCAAAATAACTTGAATGTAAGGGGAAGAAGGAACGACAATAATTCGATCTTTGTAACATAAGTCCTTCGAATCCCATGTGTAGTGACCAATGAAACCCGGATCCTTCTCCAATTTTTCTATGATATCTCAGCTCTCTAGGTCATTCTTCCATTCATCCCTAATGTCTTTGAGGAAGTCGGCAGAAGGAAGGGAGATGGCTGAAATTTTGGCTTGTCTCGGTAGCCGTGATAAAGCATCTACAACAACATTCTCTTTCCCTTTTCGATAAGTAATTTCATAATCAAAACCAAGAAGTTTAGTTACCCAATGTTGTTGCTCCAGAGAAGATATTTTCTGCTCTACAAAATATTTAAGGCTTCAGTGGTCGGTCTTAATCTAGAAGCATTGACCGATCAGGTAGGGTCTCCACTTCGTGACAGCGTGTACGATGGCAAGCATTTCTTTATTATACACAGACATTTTAAGATGTGAGGGAGATGAAGCTTTATTAGTGAAAGCAAGGGGTCGGTCATCTTGCATTAGAACAGCTCCAATTCTAACTCCGGATGCGTCAGCCTTAATGATGAAGATGCGGTTGAAATCGGGCACCGCTCGGACCGGCGTCATCATCATGACTGCTTTGAGTCATTCAAAGGCTATAAAGGCTTTATCCGACTATAAGAAGGAGTCTTTCTTTAGTAGGGACATGAGTGGGGTACTGATCTTGTCATAATCTTTCATAAATTTCTGGTAGTAGCCCGTAAGTCTAAGGAAGCCGTGCAGCAATTTTATGTCTGTAGGTTTCGATCATCCTTGCATTGTCTTGATCTTCGTTGGGTCTACCACCAATCTATCCTCTGATATAATGTGCCCTAGATACTCTACTTTACACTATAAAAAGTTATACTTTGATTATTTAATATAAAGGATTTTCTCCCAAAGAATCATTAGAACGATCCGTAAATACTGAAAATGCATATCAAGCATAGGGCTATAAATAATAATACCATCAAAAAATACCAACACGAACTTATATAGAAAACTATAGAAGATGTCATTCATCAGGCTTCAAAAAGTGAAAGGAGCATTCATAAGTCCGAAGGGCATTACCAGAAACTCGTAGTGGGCGTTATGTGTGCAGAATACAGTTTTCGAAACATCTTCAGCATATACCTGAATCTGGTAATAACCGGAATAGAGATCCAATTTAGTGAAGACTCGGGCTCCTTTTAATTCATCCAAGAGCTCATCTACGATTGGTATAGGATATTTATCTTTGAAGGTGATGGCGTTCAAAGCCCATAATCAATGCACATCTATCATGTACCATCCTTCTTGCGCACTAGCAACACCGGTGAAGAATAAGGGTTGCAGCTTGGTCGAATTACTCTAACGTTGAGCATCTCCTTAACGATATCCTCAATCTTGTCCTTCTACAAGTGAGAGTAGCAGTATGGTCTCAAATTTGCTAGAGGTTTACCCGGCAGAATGGGAATGCGGTGGTCATGCAGTCGGTTAGGGGGCAACCCACGCGGCTCCATAAAAACATCCGCGAATTCATCCAGCAAGAGGGCAAGCTTAGGATCTGAATTTTATATGTTCTCCCCTTTAGATGGCTGCTAGATATACATCAAAAATCCTCCATGTGCTTTGTGCAAAACTTTCTCCATCCGTTTCATCAAAACGGTGGAAATATAGCTCCCACACTTGCCTCGCATTGTGACCTATCTCCCTTTACAATAAAACTTCATGATTAGTTTAGAAAACTTTTAGGAGATATCACCTAGCATTGTGAGTCATTCGATCCTGAGCATGGCTTCATAATCATTAATGGGTAGGAGGAAGAAATCAGCTACAACTTCTTGGTCTTGGAGGAGCATTTTCACCCGCGGGCATCGTTGGTCGCAATTGAGCATTCGGCCATCGGCGACGTTTACATCAAACTTGTTGTAACCTTCGATTTAAAGTACCATGTGTGCACTAGCCTTACTATTGAGAAAGTTATTTGTGATGTCCGTATCAATGAGAATGGTGATGGGTTGCTATTTTAGAAGTCCTCTAACTTTCATCTTCTGTGGGTTGGAGTAGCCAGCCAACATATGTAATGTGTAGTAGGCTGGTTAGGGCTCTTCCTCCATGGCTTCCTCTTTAGGTTCGAGGCCTTCTTCAGATGGTTCACTGTCCTCATCCTCCACTAGCTCAATCATAAGCAGCCGGCCCTTTTTGTAGCGATGTTTTTGGCTCCGTAGTTCATCACAATGCCAATACAACCCCTTGGCCAAACGTTCACGAAGCTCGTCTCTTGCTAATTTCTTTAGTACCATGGCTCAGATGATAGTAGAGGGGGCTGTAGGCCTTGGGATAGCTAGTCAGGGAGTGACCCTTGTCCTTCATTCTTTGTGGTTTAATTGTTCTTCTTGGATACGCGTGAAAGAAATCACCGCCATAGGAATGTACGGTTGTCGCACCTTTACTTCTCCTCAAATTTATAGCTTTAGGCCCTTAATAAAAGTACCTAAAAGTTGTTTCTCAGACCAATCCACAGTTTGGCTAGATAAACATTAAAACCTTGTTTGGTATTCTTATATTGTAGAGGTTTGACGAATCTTTACCAATTGTCCATCAATGTTGTCGAAATCGGTTGGTCCGAAGTGGTTTAGTAGTCCTTCCTTGAATCGCTGCCAAGAGAGACCTCTATGGGTGTGCTCAAACCAATTGAACTACTAAATACCATCTCCCTCAAGGTGGATGGCAGCAATCTTCACCTGTGTAGCGTCGGCAGTTTGGTAGAACCGAAAATAGTGCTCCGCGCGTGAGATCCATCCGATCGGGTCTCCCTCTTCCCATCTTGGGAAGTCCACCTTTATGAATGGATTATTCTAATCAGGGATGATGTGTCTATGCTCTTAAGGATCGTCTCACCGATCTGAAGTCTCTCCATGCCGTGACTTCCTCGAACTCAATGGTTGGCCTATGCTGAATTCGGGGAATAGGGATCGCATCTTCTCCTCCATGCGGCTTTCAAAGGCTTTGAATATGGCATTGATGGCCTCCTCTGATGTCATGGTGTATTCCTCTAGATCTGTAATATTGAGATCTTTTTTCTATTGATGGGTTAGTGGCATGAGAATTTTTGGAGAGGTTGTGGCCGGTTGGATTGGTGGATTGATGGAGATGCAGGTAGGTTGTAGTTTAGGGCTGATTGGGATGGCTATTTGGTTGCGGTTTTATTAGGTTTTTTTAAGAGGTAATAGTAGAGATTGAAGATGAGAAGGAGAGTCTCAAATCTGGAAAAGATGGCAGCAAGATCCGCTGAAATTTCAACGAAAGATTGTTGCGGTATACACTATACTATGAAACAGAATTCCCATCGAAGAAGCAGTAGTTTCTCTACATTAATTCTAGCAAAAATCTGAGAAATTGATAGAGAATTTCAATATCAGAATCTTGGTTCAGATGGTGATAGTAGTAGTAATTTGGATCAAGAAAATTTTGGCAACATAACGATGGAAAATTTGTTGCAAACAAGATCGTAGAATTCTCATCGTAAAATTTTAGGACTACGCAACAAAGAATTACAGCACTACAAGTCCAGATCCAGAAAGAGCTTTTTCCAGAGATCAGTCGTAAATGAAAGCTAAGATGATCTATGAATTTGTGTAAAAGTTTCAGCCAAAAACGATGATCAAAAGTTTAGGTTCAAGAGGCAACAATCGACTGAAATTTTTCTTCAGCTTTTTCCCTTCGCAACGATGATAACATTTATGATGGTAGAATTTTATAGCAAAGAAACTTTAGAAAAACTTCTTCCCCATATAAGATAATGGAATAGCAGCAGCAAGAGGTGTGGGCTTTGGAGTTTTTACTAGATCTATGATATTGACGCAGAGGACGATAGCAGATTGATGGATCTGTGGCTTGGTGGGCGACAGCAGATGGAGGCAATGTCAAAAGCAATTGTGGGAATTGCTTGGAAGATGGAGGTGACAGAGATGGCTATAGAGCAGAATATGGCTCTAATACTAGATAATAGAATCCTAGAAGGAGCTCTATAGATTTTGACCCTTGTGGGGGGATCAACCCTTGGAATGCTGTAGGGGTTCCTCCCTCCTAGACTTGGCACAAGGCTAAATAAAGATGATAATTGCTTGATAAAAGAGAGATGGCAGCTACATCATTATATAAGGTTCTAAACCCTAGCCCATGGGATGCTTGTCTAAATAAAATTACTCCTTTGCCCCTTCTATAGTCAACTTGCCCAAGTAGGAATATGTGGCGCCTAGGTTGACTCTATAGCCGACCTAAGCAGGGGAAACCCTGGCCGACCAGCCTAATAAAGGGGGTGGTGGCCACTAAGCCCTAAAGCCCTAATCTAAACCCTAACCATACTTCTTTATAGGATAGAAGTGGCTAGGTGGGGTTTTATTACAATCTCATAGGATTTTATTGACTACTTCTAGGGAGATTATGACTTAACCCTGTTGGAGTCCTATCACTAACCAAACTAGGGCTGCCAAGTTTACTGCTAGCCTGCTACTTACTGTACAAAGCATGAACAAAACTCGAAAGATATATATATATATATATATATAAGCATTACATTGAGCACCCTCTTTATATTTTTGTTTGTGACATTCTTCCCTCCTTATTCCTTCGACATCCTCGTCGAAGCTACTGCATACACTATATCTTTTTGCCTTTTGCTGAATTTTTAATCTTATGCTCTGGCTACAACACGCCTTTTCGCTCCTAGCTACTCTCCACCGATGTTATTGAGTAGTCAAACTTTGATCCACCATGCTGCTTTAACTCACCAATGACTGACTCTAGTGTGAGGTCAGTTGAGTTGTAATGATCCTTATTGATTCTTGTAAATCTTTTAGATAAAGAAAAATACCTTCCTTGTTTTACACCAGTATCTCAAAAGTTTCATGCCGCTTAAATTTGGTGGGTGCTTGTTGGAGTTTTAACGAGTATCATCTTGCAGACTTTGAAGTTTTTGAGATCCTTCCTTCACAAAATTTACCCATTGATTCTTCTTTAACTTAGTTGTCGCTTCCAAGTAGGTTTGTATCACTTCCACTTTCGATTGATATTCTGTTGGGAAATAAAGTGGACAATTTACTCTCAGTAGCATCGATCATCATTGGTGAGGACTTGACAACTTGTCTTTCATTATATTTCTTTGAAGGGTCTATGAACTTGTGCAGAGCTCCTCTTTGGATAAATAAGTGAATTAGGGTACTTGATTTTGCCCATTTTCTTAAGAGTTAAGCAGTCAAAGTTACTTGACTTGCTTGCCTCCTCAAGGTTTTGCTTCATGCATCGAGCTGGTTACTAGTCTTCGCCAGCTCTTTGCTCATACTTTCGAAGCACCCGAAGTGTTTGTATCTTTGCATTGAGTTACCTATTATGATTCACCTTCTCACTACCATCAAACTTCCGGAATGCAATAAGTTTTTCCCGAAAGGAACAAAATTTCACCCTAACTTAGAGCAAGTCTTTGATAGTTTTGGTCACCTTTGGGATTGTATCATCTTCTCCATCATCTTTGTCGCCTACTCCTTTAAGTAGAAAATGTATAACACCACGTACTACATACTTTATTCCTTAGTCGAGCCATCTTACATTAACTCGAAGTCCCCCATTTTTGACTATCTTGATGAGAACCCCATTGACACCTGCCTTATAAAGTTTCTTGACCTCTGCCCTTTGGCCTTTTCTTTGTACTTGGGAGTTTTCCTCTGTATTCTCCACCTCCTTGGCCTCTTTCACGACCAATGCTCTCCTTCCATGAAAGCAAGAGATCAATAACTCCACAAATTCCCTGCCTCTACAGTACCATGGCACTACCAAACCCATCATACTACTATCTGTTACCTCATATCTATGTCCTTTTCTTCGTAATTATTAGATCGATCTCTGTGGCATTGTGGCACTCCTCCAAGTTCAACTCCATTCTGACCGACATTTTTCTTTCAAGTAGCTGAGCCCCTTCAGACTCGTCATCACTTCTTCACCCCTTTCGACTACCTACTTCAACACCTCTATGTTCTTTGAGTAGTTCTCCTTGGTCGATAGAAAGACAGACTGTAACTCTCATGCATGGCCCTAGCCATCCTATTGCAGGGCTCATGCTGATTCTATTCTCCTTAGCTTTCTTGATAGCAATATTTGCTTACTTGACCTTATCCTTTGACTTGTTGGACTCCCTTAAGTGAATATAAGCACAAGAATAGTCCCACTCTCCAACTGCTCTGATCATACCTCTGTATGATCAAGTCCCCCATGGGACTCACTAGTACTTACACTCGAAATTCTCCTTCGGTGGTACACAGCCCCCATATTGTCACGGGCTTAGCTGATTTTGCCTAAGCCGTGCGGCACCCATGCGTGTCCGTCCGTAAAGGTCAGCCCTCCCCGAGATCTCCTAAAATCCCACAGACTTACAAAAAGAGAAAACGGGCCAGAAGAAGCAACTCGGATCCACAAGCAACTGCTCAAGAAAAACACTTTATAAAGCCAAAATACAAATTACACCTATGGACATTACAAACTCAGAGAGGTTGCACACAAAGGATAATGGTCCACTACAGACCGATATCCCCACAAGTGCTTATAAGACACACTTGTATTTACAAGCCAAACTTGGCCATAAAGCAAATCAAACTAGGGCTTCCAAGCCTACTGCAAGCCCACTTCTTGTTGTACAAGATATGTACATAAACCGAAGGACACGGACTAACACAAGCATTTCATCAAACACCTTGTTTACATTGTTGTCCGTGACAATATGCTGATGACCAAGGCTTCCATCTGATGTAAAATTCAATACATGCACGGAAGACCCGCCCCCATATGTTATTCACCGAAGTGGAGCTTCCACTAGCTCCTGATCATACCTTTGCATAATCAAGATGGGACTTCTCCCACATATGTTGTATTGCCTCGAACTATTCCACTATGATCTGTTGCACCATATCGCCTCCTAATGACATCTCCATTGCGTTCAGATTCTTGTGAGATAAACTCAGACTACGATCTCTCCATGTGTAGCCTCTGCCAGCAAATCATAGGGCCTCCACCACCTTCAATTATGTTTGATCCTTTAGCAATTAACTTTCGCCCAACTATTCTCGGGTCATACCTAGACGAAGCATAACTCTAGGACAGTCTGTTGCTTAGTAGCTCTCGAAGTCCCCAAACACTGAAATTGGTGCATGATTGTCTGGATTATCGGCCTCTATACCCCACCAACAAAATCTTCATTATACACTGATTTTTTCATGACAACTCAAATAGTGGCACTATGACATATTCTTCAAGAGTACCTATCTCTACGTCCTCTTGCCATGTGCTAAGGCCTTCTGATCTCAACTTCACTTTCACAAGTTGAATCACCTTAGTTCCTCCATTAAATACTACTTTGAGATAAGATGCATGTGCCTTGAAACTCTCTTCATCTTTGGCACCATGTAGGATAAGTCTGTCCTATCAGAATGAAGAACCCATGGAATGACCTGATCTCACTCTTGCCTTTACAAGAGTTCATATCTTTAACCTCTATCAAAGGAAGCTTCATGCCTCTACTCCATGTTCAATCTTCTACATCGACTCCCCTTATACGGCTTGGATACATCACCAAGTTCTATCCAAGTTGCTCCGCCCATCAATTTGTATTAAGATGATGGTGGCCCATGTGCCCACCATTCCATGGGTCAGCTCTCTGTTGAGTTTGATTTTCATATTAGCTCTAAGTGTACCTTCATTTGATGTTGTCATGGTCGTCCCCCCATTTGATCTTGTAATACATCCACCAATGCATTACCTCATGCGAGATCATTTGATGACACCTCGTCGCTCGCTCGGTCCATTGAGGTTTATGGAGTTGTCTTGAGGTACACCTCCTCAACATGTGTGATCCATTGCATATGATTATCCCTCTATAGAACTAGGACTAATCCCTCCTAAATATATAGCCTATTAAAGCAACTTTATGTTAGGATCAATTGACACTAAGAGGGGGATTGGGGGGGGAGAGGTGAATTAGTAAAAACGATAAAGTGCTTGATTTTTAAAAACCTTCACTTTTGAAAAGTGAAGAAGGAAAAACATAAGCTTCCTTTTATATTTCGACAAAACTGATTTAAAGTCAATTTGAAAGAAATAAAGAGATTGAAGCTCAGTTTTAACTATAAGCAAATTGAGAGCAATAAAGAGTAAAAAGCAAAGCAAATAAAGACAATCACAGTTATATTGGTTCGGCCTCAACCTGGCCTACGTCCACTCTCCGAGTCCTCTTCTCTGAGGCCCACCGGTGTTCACTATCAATCTTCTTTGGGTGAAGGTCAAACCCTTACACCTTCCTCTCTCCTTTTCATAGGCTTAGGAGATGAACCTTACAACCTTGTAAGAGAAATTTACAAGTATTACAAGACTTTCCTCACTCCCCTACTCTTTTTTTTCTTAAAAGTTTAGCATATAATTTTTTTCATAAAATTTTTAGCCCAAAATTATTATGTGAAATACAAAAAAACTTGGGGTATTTATAGGCCCCAATTGACTTTAGAATTTGGAGCTAAAATTTTAAATGCACTTGAAAAATCTAGGTACAGGCGGTACCACCGTCGGCGCCAACGGCGCTGCCACCAAAAGTAGTCCAGAAAATAGGGCAATGGTGGTACAACCACCGACCCGAGTTGTTCAATCACCAAGAATCCCAAAAAAGTGATTCCCTTTACTTTTTCAATCTTGTCTTGTACCTTTAATTGACTACTGCCCTGGTTATCTAATTGAGTTCGAGTTGAGCTTAATCCACTCCCTAAAGTGGACCTGGTTTGTCTCACTTAAGTTAATTTGAATCCCTTCCAAATCTAACTCAGGTAGGACTCAACCGTAACTGATGCTAACTATGACTTAATTAATTACAATCACCATGGCCAACAAATCCAAAGCAAGACCTTCTCAACTCCTGGCAAGCTTTTCAGCTACCATCGACAATCTTCCAATGAGTCTCTCAGTCTTCTTCCGGCAAACTCCCTTGCGTTATCTTGGCAAGCTCCTGATCTCCTTCAGAAAGCTTCCGGCGAACCCCCAACAAGATTCTGATACCCTCGACAAGCTCCCAATGCACTCCAGGTGAGTTTCCAATAACACCGTCCCAACTCCGGCTCGATGGTTAGAGTTGACTTTAGCCAAACCTCTTATTATAATTTTCTCTCCATCATAGTTAATCATGCATCAATCATCTCTAACACACTTATTAGATCAATAACCCATCAATTGATTTTATTATTAAAATCTGATATTTAACCATCTCTCCCTCTTTTCTGATGATAATCAATTAATGACGGGCGTTAAAACTTGCTCTCCCTAAATTCATGTCATGATTCAAATAAGAATAACTTAAATTCAAGATAACCACATACCCTTGAATTTAAGTATCATATCATCCATTTAAATCTTGAAATAATATACTATAAATTTCAAAATCATCAAATCATATATGATACATGATATTTATTTCAGCCAATTATGAATCATCAAATTTTCAAGAATATTCCAAGAATTTCATGCAAAATTTCCTTCTTTTAAAAATCATCATGATATTAATTTCATCCAACGGATTTTTGTAAGATTATTCTAATAATTTTGTGCAAATTTTTATGTGTTATTTTTCTTCTTTATCAATTGTGCTATTTCTTCTCCTTTGACATGTATGTATAATTTTCTATCATCTAGTTGTCCCATTTTGTCATCATCAAAAAGAGGTGAAATAACAAGCAAATAATTTTTATGATACATAAAGTCATCATATGTCAAAATAATATGATTAAATGATTGAGTATTTTATTGCTCCCCCCTTAATGAAATTAGATAAGAGCCTAATATTCTTCATGAAAAATTTTCTTCCCCTTTGTCATGTATCATTTTTTTTATATATGTGTCATCAATATACTATTTCTCCCTCTTTATCATTAACAAAAAAGGTGAAATAATGAGCAAATAATTTTATGATACATAAACTCATCATGTGTCAAATTTTTTATATTTTCATAAAATATATATTGATTGAATATTTAATACTTCATTACTCCCCCTTAGTAAAACATAACTTTCTCATAAAAATTTTTCTTCCCTTTTTTGTGAATAAGAAAGAAAAAGAAATGAAGGGGAGGGATGGCAAAGATCCAAAAAATTTAAAAAGATGGTACATTCATCAAAAATTTAATATCGAAAGCTCATATCAAGCATCATAGAAGTTTATGTCATATATTTTTGTAAACATTCATCCAAATTCATGAAACAAGAATAATCTTTTAAAAAAATCTCATCATAAAAAATTTGAATCTCCTTCTTATGTTAATTTTATCGAGAATCATCTCAAAAAAGAGCTCAAAAATCTAAGAAATCCAAGCAAAATCAAGAGCCACTAATGCATATTAAATCTTAAATTTTGATAATAAAATCAATTGATGAGTATTTAATCTAACTTGTATATTAGAGAAAGTAATCCAGGTCTAACTATGATAGAGGAATTGAGTTACATCAGATGATGGGCCAGAATCAAGTTTGGGCATCAAGCCGAGGTTCGGACAATGCAGTGGTAGCTCGCCGAAAGTTCGCTAAGAGTTCGCCGAAGGAATTAGGAAGCTCGTTGGGAACATGCCGAGAGATTGCTGGAGGAAAACCATAAGACTCACTGCAAGAATGTTGAAGGCTATGGGATTAGCGGGAGTTAGGTCATTGTTTAGCTTAATGGTCCTTATGGTTATAATCAATAAGTCATAGTTAGGGATGGAAGGAATACAAATCAACTCAATATAAGGCAATCGGGTCCACTAAGGGGATGGATTGAGCTCAAGTTAAGCTCAATTGGTTGACTTGAAAATTGCTCAACATTAGGTACAAGTCGGGATTGAAAAAGTGAAGGGAATTACTTTTCTGGAAATCCTAGCAGTTGTACTATTGGTGACTGACGGTTGTACCATTGCCGCCTAGGAATCCTGGTAGCAAACAACGGTTGAACCACCCAGGTCGATGGTTGTACTGCTTGTACCCTGTTTTCAAGGTGGCTTTCGGCGACGACATCGCTGGCGCCTGCGGTTGTACCGCCCATACCTAATTTTTTTGGGTGTATTTAAATTTTGGCTCCATTTCTCTAAAGCTAAATGGGGTATATAAATACCTCAAGTTTTCTTACATTTAGTACAATAATTCACATAAGTCATTGGGCAAAAATCTATGAAAAGAAGTGTGTGCTAAAAGGGTGTAAGAAAAAGAAAAAGGAAAAGCGAGTGAGCTAAGAGTTGTAATTCTTATACAAGGTCTCCCTTGTAAGATTCAAAGATTGTAAGGGTTTGGTCTTCACCCAAAGAAGATCGATAGTAGACACCGGTAGGCCTCGACGAAGAGGACTCAAAAGTGGACGTCGGCTAAGATTAGGGCCGAACCACTATAAATTGTGATTGCTCTTTACTTATCTTATTTGCTACTTTCAATTATTCTTAATTAGAAAAGTAAGAGCATCATCTTTTGATTGTATTTTAAATCATTTACTTATTCACCTTTAAGTCCAAGAAATGCAAGTGATTTTATACTTGTATTTATCTTATGTAATCTTTAATAGCAAATAATGTTATTTTTTTTAAGGTCAACTTCATGTAAATTTTCTTTCCTTTTTGTAAACAAAACATCATATCACAAAAATACTTAATTTTATAGATATAAATTTTAAAATCCAAGAAAAATTAAGAACTACCTATGCAATTTAATTCATCTTATGTAAATTTTAAGCAAGGTAGCAAATCAAGAATCATACATTTTGCAAGTAAATTTTGATAAGTGCAATTTATAAAGGCTAAGAAATCCAAAAAAAATACGATGGTAAATCAAGCTTAATTAATTAAGCATTTGGCATGTGTTTCAAAATTCTAAATTTTCTTCTTAGCAAATTGTTCCTCATTCAATGCTATAAGATTCATCATATCAATTTTCTTCTAATCATATTGATAATTTTATCTCCCCCTTTATTATTGTCAAAAAGAAATATGATGGTTTACTTTTTATTTTGCATTCAAGTTCTAAATATGACCATGAGTATAAAGGAATCATGTCATAAAAAATCAAATCATAAATATTAAAAGATATAATTTAATAAATTTGCTCCTTTCTTTTTGTTTATGAATTTCAGCATATGTAATCAAGAATTCTTATGTATTTAAAATTCCTAATTTTCCTTTACACAAATCGCTCCTCATCTAATGTTAGAAGGTTTTTCATAATCAAAGTATTTAATTTTATTATTACAAAATATCACTTTTATATCTCCCTTTGTCATTGTCAAAGTAACCGTTAAAATATAATAGTACCAAATTTTAATATCATAACAAATAGAAAAAAATCTCAAGGTAATAGAATATGTCATTCATGACTACAAAAGAGTTATAAATCATGATATGAAAGATATCAATTTGCGAATACTAAAGGTCATGATTCAATTTGATATCTCTCCTTTTAGATATCAAAAATAAATTTTAAGAGATCAATTTTGTAAGCAAAATTAAGTTACAAATATCAAGAAATTAAGATCATGATTATGCAAAATGAGATATGAAAATACAGGATCTCAATTTATATATGTGATTTCAAATCATCAAGATTATTGTTTATAAAAAGATTCATTTTATAGTTCCAAAAAGATAAACTTCTCTTTAATAAAGAGAAAAAATATTAGTAAACGATCTTGGTTTATATAAAGATCTCAACTTATAATTTTCAAGATTTTAAGGTCATGATTTAAGTTATCAATTCATCAAAATTGAAATATCAATAAAGTTGGACAAATTCATCAAAAATAAAAACATATCCAAAATTATCATCAAAAATCGATTTTAAAAAAATTTCAATGAAGGCTATATAAATTGTTTTTCAAAAGAAAATAGTTGAAGTTATCTAATTCATTTTATAAGAGATTCAACAATAATAGTATCATTTTATCTCTTGTTGAAGATTGATAAGATAAAAATATTTTCAAGAAAAATTATCCTCCTTTAGAGTTATTTTAACCTATGAAATTTATTTCAAGAATGTAATGTTATTTAAAGTCAAAAACTAGGTTTCATCGAGATAATTATAATAAAATATTTTTAAAAAAGAGCTTCAATTTATTTTAATTTCAATAATTTTTAGACTTAGTAAAATGAGTTACCATGCTCATTTCATTCTTATTAAATATATTTTTAATTTTTAAAAATACTAAAAATAAAGCATGATTTTTCTCTCTTTTTTTATTCAATAACAATAATTCAATCGTAACATCATCAATGTCATTATAATATAAAATTTTCAAACGAGTAAAATATTTTTTAAATGAAATCAGTATGATTATTACAACAAGATATTTTCAAACAAAATCTTTTGGTTTATTTTCAATCCAACGATTTTTCTTTGTTAATAAGTCTAATATGTTACCAAGAAATTTTCCTTCTCATTTAATTTTTTTAATTTTTCAAACACATTAGAAAATAAAGCATGATTTCATATATATAATTTTTAAGTTCAAATTCAGCATTTAATTATTTCATTCAATTTAATCTCAAGACAATGTACACTCATTTAACCATTACAAGTCAATACAAACATACAAGCATAATCATCATCAAAATCTTCTTTTTATGTATATAATTTTTCCATTAAAAATAGCTAAACATTCTTCTTCCTAATTTTTATACTCTAGCTACACAAAAATTATGTATTAAGAGCAATCAAGATTATAACAATGAATTATCCAAAGATTCAATACCAATAATTTTATTTTTAATAATTTTTCTTGTTATTACTTAGGCTAGTGAGCTTGAGTGTTAGATCTCAAGTTATATACCTTGAGCGTCCAATTTTAAAATATTACTTAGTGCTCCTAGCTTTTAGGATGCAACTTTATAATATGGGAGGTTTTGGTTTAGGTACCCATTTGAGTTTGGGTCCCTCATGAAATGTTTTTCTCATTTTCTCTATTGGTTAAGGTTGTTTATAGTTCCTTTAGGAACCCAAATTAATTTATGTAGACTATATTTTCTATATAAATATTTGTAGGTCTTATGTCCTAGTTTTTCATAAAAATTACATTTAATTTTGGATGGTAAGTTAAGAGTGGGTCCTTTAACAAAAATTGTTGAATTTGTTGAGTGTTGCCAACAAAGCCTATACCTCTTTTTCTATTAACATGACCCTTATTGGCAAGAATCATGTTTAGAAATTTATTCCTTATTTTAAAATTTTCTAATGTTTGTTTTAGTATGACATTTTCTTTTTCAACATTTTCTAGCATTTCACATTTAGAGAAAAGATTGTGTAATGATAAAGTATCATACATTTGAGCAAATCTACTAACTAAAGAATCATATTCCTTTTTAAGTGACTTATAAGATTTACTAATTTTTCTAAATTCATCAAACAATTCATGAAACATATTTAGCAATTTCATAAAATAAATACTTGAACATTTACTAATCTTGTCTTGGATAGTCATGAGAGTATAGTTGGTAACCTCTTCTTTGATGTGGTCTTCTTCATCTAATGAGCATCTCGACTTCTTGCATTGATAGCAAGAGGTTTTATCCATTTTAAGTTTTTTATTTATATTCATTAAATTTTTTGATTCTTTTGTCAAGAGTTCAAGTTCAAGGTTCTCCTCACTCGAGGTTTCACTCGATGAGTCATATGTTATTTTTAGTTCACAATCCTTCTTGTTCTTTGGAATGTTTTATTTTTGTATTCTCAAAGTCCTTTCCTTCCTATTCTTTGAAATTCGTTCTTCAAATTCATTTTTATAAATTATTTCATTTAATGATTCATTTGATTTAGATGTGCTTTCATATGTGATTTTAAATTTATGTCATATATCAAAAGTTGAATCACAAGAAGAAACCTGATCAAACTCGTTTTTGTCAAGTACACAAAATAAAGCATTCATAGGTTTGACATTTAAAGAAAACATATATTTTTCATGATCATTCCAATCATTTATTTGATTGGATGACTTATGAAAAATATTTTTGATAATACACCATAAATCAAAATCTAGAGAAATCAAGAAAATACATATTCAAATTTTTCAAAAGGTGTAGTTTGTCCCATTGAACATATGAGGACTTGTGATGCATTGACCCTATTACTATCATACAAAGCCATTTGCTCAAATGAGTGTTAGTCCAATAAGTAAGACCTTACTCTGATACCAATTGTTATGATCAATTGGCACTAAGAAGGGGGCGGGGTGTGAATTAATGCAAATAATAAAGTGCTTGATTTTTAAAAACCTTTGCTTTCAAAAATTGAAGAAGGAAAAGCCAAAGCTTCTTTTTATATTTCGATAAAATTGATTTAATGTTGATTTAGAAGAAGTAGAGAGATTGAAGCTCGGTTTAACAATAAGCAAATTGAGAGCAATAAAAAGTAAAAAGCAAAGCAAATAAAGACATTCTTAGTTATAGTTGTTCAGCCTTAACCTGGCCTATGTCCACTCCCCGAGTCTTCTTCTCCGAGACCCATCGGCATCCACTATCAATCTTCTTTGGGTGAAGATTAACCCTTACACCTTCCTCTTTCCTTTTCATAGGCTTAGGAGATGAACCTTACAACCATACAAGGGAGATTTACAAGTATTACATGACTTTCCTCACTCCCCTATCCCTTTTCTTTTCTTACAAGTTTAGCACACAATTTTTTTCTCAAAAGTTTTAGCCCAAAAGTATTATGTGAAATGTAAGAAAACTTGGAGTATTTATAAGCCCCAATTGGCTTCAGAATTTGGAGCCAAATTTTCAACGCACCTAGAAATGTCAAGTACGGGCAGTACCACAACCAACACCAATGGTGTCACCTCCTAAAGAAACCCGAAAAATAGGACAATGATGGTACAACTGCTGACCTAGGCAGTTCAACCACCAGGAATCCTGGAAAAGTGATTCTCTCTACTTTTCTCATCTCAACTTGTATCTTCAATTGACCACTTTCCTGGCCAACTAATTGAGTTCGACCTAAGCTCAATCCACTCCCTAACGTAGATTTGGTTTATGTCACTTGAGTTAATTTGGATCCCTACTAAATCTATGACTTAATTAATTACAATCACCATGGCTAACAAATCCAAATCAAGACTTTCCTAATTCTCGGCAAGCTTCTTAGCTACCCCTACAATCTTCCAGCAAGTCTCTCGGTCTTCTTCTGGCGAACTCCCTTGTGTCATCTTGGTAATCTCCCGATCTCCTTCGACAAGCTTTCGACGAACCCCTGACAAACTTATAATACCCTCAATGAGCTCCCAACACACTCTATGCGAGTTCCCAATAGCCTTGTCCTAACTCCAGCCTGATATTTGGACTTGACTTTGGCCAAATCTCTGATTATAATTTTATCTCCATCGTAGTTAATTCTGCATCAATCATCTCTAACACACTTATCAGATTAATAACCCATCAATTAATTTCATCATCAAAATATGAGATTTAACAATTTCCTCTTCACTTTTTTTCTCTTTAGAAGTATCAGAGACCACCATCCCCTTAGACTACTCTGCCTTATTGAACAAACTATGCATTGTTCGCTGCACCCTCCAAGGCCTAGCAACATGCTAAATTTTTTACATACTTTAGCCTCCTATGGACATATCCTTCTCATACTGAAGAGAAAGTCTCAATGATCCATGGTATGGAGTTTTGATCGCCTTGGGATAGCCACGAACACTCCAACATCCGCATACAAGCCCTTGCATAAGTATCAAATTCTTTGAGTTATCAATTCCCCTCACCTCCGTGAACTTTGCTGAATCTAGGATTCTGATGATGAAATCAATTAATAGATTTTATGATTTAACTTGTGTGTTAAAGAAAGTGATGCAGGATTAATTGCCATAGTAAAAGAGCATTACAATTAGATGTTGGGCTGGAGTCAAGTTTGAGCATCGGGCTGAGGTTCATACGACACAGTGGGAGCTTGCTAAGAGTTCGCTGAAGGTTGGCCAAGGTTCGAATGACGTTGTCGGGAGCTTACCGAGAACTTGCCAAAGGTTTACCCGGAAGTTCGTCGGGAGTTCGCCAATAGGTTATCGGGAGCTCGCCAAGAGTTCATCGGAAGAATGCTGGGAATTTATCGAGAGTTTACAGGAAGAAATCAGGAGCTCGCCAGGGTTCACCGGAAGGATGTCAGGAGTTCAATGGGTGTTCATCAATGGATCAGTTGATGGTCAAACAGTGAGGATTATATGTTAAGTGTCATAGTTAACATCATAATGGGAGTTAGTTTTACTAACTCAATTAAGATATCATTAGGCTTTAATTAGGATTGATTTAGACTTATTATAACAGTCATTTCAGTAACCTAGGGTCAAATAAGACATAGTCTCCAAGACAACACAGTCTTCGAAGGTGTGTTAGGCGATGGCACTGCCCAAACACAGTTTTCTAGATTGTGTCAAGCGGTGGTACCGTCCAGGCCAATAGTACTACCTCTAGAACAGTCTCTAAGGGGAGAGGCCGTAAACACCTAGAAAAATCCTCAAAATTTTAAATTTTGGCTTCACTTCTAAAGCTATTTGGGACCTATATGTTGGGAAATATCAACGGGTGCATCACATGCTCAGCAAAAATCAAAACAAAAGCCGGTTTCCCACGTAGATCAAATCATCGTGCAAAAGATTGGGATCGCGAGAAAAATCATAAAAATTGAAAAACCATGATGTGTGAGAGATTGATTTTACCTTGGGAGATCGTATATCCCTGTATTCTAGATTTAGATGGAGAAGATGGAGGTCAAGCGTCCTCCTCTCTAGCGGTATCCACACGATAAATCTCTGCAACGGAACTCCTCTAATCTTATCTCGTAACTCTAGCACAGAGGGAGGGAGGAGAATAGGAGGTGGTGGCTAAAGCTGCAACCTATCAACCATGAGTCTCCCCTCCTATTTATAGAGAGCCACCAAAAACCCTAGGGCTCCTGCCTTAGTGAGTATTGGATCTTCATCCAATTACTCACTAACCTTGTATTATTGAATCTCTATCCAATAATCTCCTTAGGTCTCTAATTGGGCCTTAAGCAAGGAGCCCATCATTATAGGGTCTCATCTATTAAGAATAGGGGCTAATTGGATCTTCATCCAATCCTCTATTCGCTGAAGCATCCACCATATGTGTGTGACCTTCTAGGTCTGATACCGAGCTAATCGTGAGTCACTCCTATCAGAACTCATTCTGATATAGTAAATTATTATCTCCATAATAATTCATTCGACTCATCAACTATGGACGTACTATGCCACTATGTCATAGTCCCCAGACGATATAGGAGGAATTGAATCTATTGGACCTGTCTATCCATAGTTATCATGTATCTATAATCCCTCATCCAACTAATATCCCAGAGACCATATATTGGACATGGTATCAGTTTGTCTTGCTCATCCAACTAATGTCCATAATTATTGTCAGGTCCCCATACGATACAGTGAGATCGAATCTATCAGACTTATTTGTCCATAGTTATCATATATCTATAATTTCTCATCTAACTAATATCCCAGAGACCATATATTGGACATGGTATCAGTTTGTCTTGCTCATCCAAGTAATGTTCATAGTTACTATCAGGTCACATACAAAATTAGTTTGTCTTGCTCTATACCGAATAACTCTTTCTCTCTCAATCCGAATGACCCTGGCTAGGGATTTGTCTGAGCAAACACATATGAGATATTTCTCTTATTATACCGAGAGTGGATAATCTTTTATTGATACTCAATTGCCTTCGTAAGGTTGGCTACTAATCTCGATAACCAGTTATACCAGATTTAGAACTTTCCAAACCTGTAAGTCTGACATCAAAGAAAAGAATACTCATACAAGGTATCCTTAGTGTCTCAAGTCAAAGGACCATATATACAACTGAGATTACAGAATCGCTGTCTGATATTAGGTATCATTAACCATATAGCATTTCATAAGCGGATCAATCAGTGAACTCATTCTCCAATGAGCACCTGTACTATATCCTTAGTGTCTCCACACAAGTGGTTGTGAGACTAGCCACCTCCATCATATGGACAGGTATATAGTACACCAGTCTGTCCAGTTATCCCTATGTCCCTCTCGAGTAACTTATGATTGGGATTATTTAGGATCTATGATTAAAGGTGAATCGATTTCATTATTGTGATATCATCATGATCTGATTCCCATTGCATAGAACCAAGGACATCACAATATATA
Organism: Ensete glaucum; assembly: GCA_021527575.1. Lineage (NCBI taxonomy): Eukaryota > Viridiplantae > Streptophyta > Magnoliopsida > Zingiberales > Musaceae > Ensete > Ensete glaucum. The sequence goes on from CM038555.1 coordinate 34,277,910, forward strand.
TACAACATATAATATAATGTGAGAATATGTCAATATTAATCATAAGCAAAAAGATTACACAGCATGTCACACGTGTCATCACTCACGTGACTGACTTGCAGGGCACCTATAACTAGCACTATAAATACCCAATCCATTCTTGCTTGAGAATGCAAGAATTAAGAGCAAAAATCTTATGAAAAAAAAATCATTATTGTAATTCTTTGATATCTCCTCCTCATTACTTCTTGTATAGTTTTTGTTTAAGGGAGAGCTTAAAGACTTGTAAAGGTTATCTCCTGAACCTGTAAAAGGAGAATAGAGTTGTAAGGGGGTAGTTGATCTTCACCCATTAAAGGAAGATCAATAGTGGAAGCTATTGACCTCAAAGGAGGAACCAGGAGTGGACATAGGTCACGAGACGGAACCACTAGAAAATTGGTTTGCTTCCTCTTCTTTGCTATTTATCTTTATTAGTTTCTTACTTAACTATCTAATATCTTTAGTGTTGCTTTGATCCTAACAATTAGTATTGGAGCCACGTTTCTCTCTATTTGGCTTAGAACCCAAGAGAGATGGCTTTTATTAGCAATCAAGTGGGACTTTCTATCACTCATCCTCCCATATTTAATGGGACGGATTATAGGTATTAGAAAACTCAAATGAGAATTTTTCTACTTTCTTTGGATTTTGAATTATGGCATATTATTGAGAATGATTTTGAAAAGTCTTTCAAACCGAATGATTCGGAAAAGAAGATTTTCTATTTAAATGCTAAAGTAATGAATGCTTTATTTTATGCTCTTGATAAAAATGATTTTAATCGGATTTCTATATGCAAAACTGCGCATGAGATTTGACACGCACTCGAAATCACACATGAAGGCACTAGTCGAGTCAAAGAGTCAAAAATTAATCTTTTGGTGCATAGCTATAAGTTGTTTTGCATGAAACCAAGTGAGACCATAAGAGACATATACACCCGTTTTACAGATGCCATCAATGGTCTAAAAGTGCTTGATAAAAAATTTTCTAATTTTGAACTGGTTAACAAAATATTAAGATCCCTTCTAAAAAATTAGAATCCTAAATTAACAGCAATACAAGAAGCAAAGGACCTAAATAATATTTTGCTTGAAGAACTAATTGGGTATTTGATGACTTACAAAATGATATGTATAGCACATGATGAACTCCAGAATAACCTTCCAAAGAACATGAAGGACATAGCACTTAGAACCAAGGAATACCACTTGGGAGAAAACTCAAGTGACGATGATGATGATGATGACTTCGTACTTCTTACATGAAAATTTAAGAAATTCTTAAAAATGACTAAAACAAAATAATATGCTAAGAACAAAAATAAACTCAAAAAGGACTCAATAATATATTATAAATGTAAGAAGTCAAGACACTTCAAAAATGAATGTCCCAGAGTAAAGAAGAAGCAACCAAAGAAGAAGAAGACGCTCAAAACTACTTGGGACGACTCAAGTTAATCTGAATACGAGGAGCCAACCAACAAGGAAGAAATTGTAAATTATGCTTTAATGGCATTCGGCAACGAGGTAAGTAATATAAACGAGTCATCCTTATCTTATGATGAATTATTTAATATATTTAATGACTTATTTGATAATTTTAAATTAGTTAGTAAAAAGTATAAATTGTCAAAGAAAGATCATGCTTCACTTGCTAGTGAATTTAAAAATTATAAAAAGGAATATGATGAACATAGGATAGCTCCTTTCACTAAGTGTAAAGAATTAAATATACTTAAGAAAGAAAATGCTTCATTACAAGAAACATTAAAAAAATTAAAATAGATAACAAATCCTTAAACATGATCCTGGCTAATAGGGGTCATGTTCATAGAAAAAAAGGAATTAGCTTTGTGAGTAACACTCAACAAAAGCCGACCATCTTCGTCAAAGGATCTACATTATATATTTCACCTAGAAATAAATATAATTTTTATGAAAAAATTAGACACTATGCCTATAAATGTTCATTTAAAAGGCATTATTCACACAAATTAATTTAGGTTCCTAAAGGAACCATAAATAACTTGATGCCATTAGTAAAATTAGGTAGAGTTTTTCATGAGAAACCCAAAGTCAAATGGGTACCTAAACTAAAAACCCCTTTCTTGTAGATATGTCTCTAAACAAAAGCTAGAAGCACAAAATGGTACCTTAATAATGGATGCTTAAGGCACATGACCGGAGATTCAACTTATTTCTCTATGCTTACTAGCCTAAACGAATGATTTGTCACCTTCAGAGACAACAATAAAGGAAAAATCATTAGGAAAGGAAGTATAGGTAACAAATCAAACCTCTTGATTGAAGATGTGTTACTAGTTGATGGTTTGAAGCATAATCTACTAAGCATTAACCAATTGTGTAATAAAAGATATATTATCAAATTTGAATCTAATGTTTGTATAATATCACACAAAAATAGTTTTATGATTGCCTTAAGAAGCAATAATTTATATACTATTGACATTAATATTTTTTATAATAAAATGTATTCTTCGGCCTTAAATGATGATGTATGGATTTGGCATAGGAGACTAGGACATACTAGTATAAAACTATTAAACCAAATCTCAACTAAAAATTTAGTAAGAGAAATGTCTAGCATCAAGTTCATAAAAGATAAAGTTTTTTATGCATGTCAACTAGGAAAATAAATAAAAAGAAGTTTCAAATCAAAAAAATCAAATAAGCACCTTTAGGCCACTAGAATTGATCCATATGGATTTATTTGGACCAATTGATATTACAAGCTTACGAGGTAGCAAATATGTGTTTATTATTATAGACGATTATAGTAGATATACTGGACTTATTTTCTGACACCCAAAAGTGGTTCTTTTAAATATTTTTTAAAATTTTATAAACTTGTTTAAAATGAAAAGGGTTTTATAATTTCATCTATACGTAATGATCATGGTAGTGAGTTTCAAAATCATGATTTTTTAACTTTTTGTGAGTCAAATGGGTACAACTATAATTTCTCTACTCCTAGAAATCCATAATAAAATGGAGTAGTGGAAAGAAAAAATATGAGCTTACAAGCAATGGCTAGAACCATGTTAAACAAATATAGCTTACACAAATATTTTTGGGTCGAACCATTATTAACATGGCATGCTATGTCATGAACAGGGTTCTCGTAAGACCATTACTTTCCAAAACTCCTTATAAAATATGAAATAATAAAAAAGCCCCAATATTTTATATTTTAAAGTATTTAGTTGTAAATGAAAAGATGTCTTAGGAAAGTTTGATGTAAAATTCGATGAATGTATATTTAAACTCTAGTAGTTGAGGAATCCATCCATATTGATTTTAATGAGGTTCCCAAATTGAAGAAAATTGATTTTGATAATGTTTAATTTTGATACTTTAAATTTGAATGATAAGCCTCCTCTCCAAAATAACTTGGATTCATCTACTTCCAATGAATCCTTACCCAAGGAATAATAGTATGTGGATGCTTATTCTAAGGAGTTAATAATAGGAGATACATCAAAAGGTTTTCAAACTCGTTCATCATTTAAAAAATTTTGTGCCAATACTGCATTTTTATCTCAAATTGAACCAAAATACATTGAGGAAGTTAAACTAATTTGAAAGAAATGAGGTGTAAGAGCTTGTTCCTAGACCTAGTGACTATTTAGTAATTGGTATTAAATGGGTCTTTAGAAATAAGTAAGATGAAAATGGTATCGTGGTTAAAATAAAGCTAGATTAGTGGTCAAGGGTTTCAACCAAGAAGAGAGATCGATTATGAAGAGACATTCACTCCTATGGCTAGACTTGAAGTATAAGGATGTCATTTGTCTTTGCCTCTTTTAGAAATTTTAAGTTACTTCAAATAGATGTCAAAAGTATTTTTCTTAATAGTTTCATTTCCGAAGAAGTTTGTGTTGAACAACCCCCAGTTTTGAAAATAATCTTTTTCCAAATCATCTTTTCAAATTATTTAAGGCTCTTTATAGATTGAAACAAACTCCTAGAGCTTGGTATGAAAGATTTAGCTCTTTCGTTATTTCAAATAATTTTTTGAAAGGCAAGGTTTTTTTAAGTATTTTAAAAATAATTTTCTAGTTATTCAAATTTATATTAATGATATTATTTTTTATTTCATAAATGAATCATTATGTGAATCTTTTGCGAGTATGAGCCAAGAATTTGAAATAAGCCTAATGGATGAATTAATTTTTTTCTTAAAATTATAAATAAAATAATTAAATGATGGTATTTTTATAAGTTAAACTAAGTATAGTATTTTTATAAGTCAAACTAGATATACCTTAGATTTGACATTTTAGTATGGAAAATACTAAGGCCATAATGTTTAGTGTTGGATTATGTGCAATGTTTCAATCCAATCCTAAATATTTTCATTTTAAGATAATTAAATAAATATTTAGATATTTAAAAGGAACTTCCAATTTAGGATAATGGTATCCTAAATCTAAAAACTTTGATTTACTTGTGGATTTTGGAGGTCATAAAATAGATAGAAAGAGTACAATCGGAACATGCCAATTCTTATGACATGCTTTTGTTTCTTCGTCTTCTGAGAAACAAATTTCTGTTATATTATCTATAGCCGAAGCTGAGTACATAGCAACTGGTGCATGGTGTGCACAAATTATTTGGATAAAAAACACCTTAGAATATTATGGAATTCACTTGAAAAATATTCATATCAAATGCGATAACACTAGTATAATATGTTTAACTAAACTCATTCAACACTCAAGAACTAAATATATTGATATTAGACATCACTTTATTAGAGATCATGTAAATAATCATGATATATCTTTAAAATTTATTGATGATGCCTTCACCAAGCCATTAAACGAAGAACAATTTGACTTTATTAGAAGAGAGTTGAGAATGTTAATCTATCCAAACACATGATTTGCTATTTTTTAGATTTCTTGAACTTTTGTTTGAAATTTACATGAGATGATTTTGAATACATGAGTAGCTCTTATAGTCCTATTGGACTTCTCTCCTTTTTGAGCTCTCTTTCAAAATGATTCTATTTGAAATTGACATTTACAAGAGGGAAAATTAGATTCAAAGTTCTTTTTAAGATAAGATTAATTTGTATCCTCTCTCAAAAATTATTTTGATTTATTTTTTTTATATCCTTGATGAATATTTTTAAGTATCCCCCCTACTTAATATTTGATTTTTTAATACTAAATTTTTAGATCTTTGATAGCTCCCCTCTTATTCTTCTATTTTATTTACAAAGGGGGAGAAAGCAATCTCTTTATGTGATAAATGTAGAATATTCAGATATAAGTTGAGCATTTCTCCTTTTTGTTGATGATAAAGGGAGAGAAATGACAATTGATAGTATAAAAAATATTTTGAGATTTTTGAAATAGTTGAATGGATGTTTATATGGTTATCTTGTGAACATAATGATTGAAATATTTATGTGATACCAAGAAGATGAATATTTGTTACATTATAAAAAATATATCAAAATTGGTTGAATTCAAAAGTGATGGTGATTTTGAATTTAAGTTTGTTTTATTTATCCTATAGCATATACATAAGGGGAGTTATGGTTAACTTCAGTCATCAATTAGTTATCACAATAAAAAAGGGGGAGACTACTAAATCTCATATTTTGATGATGAAATCAATTGATGGGTTTTATGATCTAACTTATGTGTTAAAGAAAGTGATGTATGATTATGATAGAACCACAGAAGGAGCTCTATAGATTTTGATCCTTGAGGGAGATCAACCCTTGGAATGCTGGAGGGGTTCCTCCCTCCTAGATTCGGCACAAGGCTGAAATAAAATTAATAATTACTTAATAAAAAGAGGTGGAGGCTATATGCTTATATAGGGCTCCAAACCCTAACCTTTTGGGGTGCTTGTCTAACTAAAATTATCCTTTTACCCCTTCTATAGCCTACCTGCCTTAGAGGGAATAGGTGGCGGCTAGGTTGGCTCTATAGCCGACCTAAGCAGAGGGAAACCCTAGCCTACCAACCCAATAGAGGGGACGATGGCCACTAAGCCCTAAGGGCTAAAATAGAAGTGGCTTTATTATAATCTAGTAGGCTTTTATTGACTACTTCTAGGGAGACTAGGACTCAACCTTGTTGGAGTCCTATCAAACCTGCCCTCTTAAAATTATCTTGTCCTCAAGGCTGAAGTTCCATGAACTCAGGGAACCGGGTCTTTAGCTCCTTATCAGCTTGGGTGTCAGTTAGAAGAACTTGAGCTGAGTCATCATCTTTAAATTTTCATTTGAGGTGGGATACTTGGAGGATTAACTGTAATTTTGATCTGGTGCACGGATCTAATCTCCAAGTTAGAGCACTAATATGATCCCCAATTTTATAAGGCCAAAGAAATAGGGAGACCACTTTCTTGAGACTTGAATTTCGTACTAGTGGAGCTGGATAAAGGGGGACTTAATCTTTCTCAAGAAAATTTCTTTTGCTCTAACATTTGTCAGGGGAAAGTTTCTTCCTTGCATGGGTTGTCACGTGGTTGCTCTGTAATAGTAGTCATACCTTTTTTTGGAGTAAGGGATGTCTTTTAATAAAATCTCTAGTGGTGTGAGCCCAATCTGAGTTTGAGGTGGGTAGGAGTAGTGATTTTTCGAGGCACATTTTTACTACTTTGTGTTGTTGACCATCTTGCATGAGGATGGTGCTGACCCCCACTCTGGATGTGTCTGCTCCAATAATAAACATCTAGCCACGATTTGGTGTGGATGACATCGTGGTCTCGACGGCTATAGTTCCACTCGGCCAAGATGGTGCATGTTTCTTTATAATGAGAGAGATGATATTCATGCTTCGTTGAGTCCTATGAATGATCCTTCCCCTTTTCTGATTTCGCCACTGGATGGGCTCAATTTTCTTGCGGTCTTGGGCCATAGATCGGAGCTCATCATCAAGGAAGTCTTTAAGCATCATGGTCTGATCCTGGGGAAAGTCATGGAAGTCACCTGAGATCAGCAGCCATGGTGAGTTCGACAGATGTAACAATTTAGAAGTAGCTTATCTCCGGGAAAAAGGATGTAGGGATGTGTCATAGCGGGAAATAAGCATGGTCGAATAATCTCATCATCTCTTGACGACTTTTCTTCTCGACCTTCGGAGGTTGTAGAAGCAATCTGAGCAACAACTAGTAGAAGTTTTGGTTTATTCAGCATAGGGTGGTCGAACAACTTGAGAGGGTAATCGGCTCGTTTGGTGGAGATGCCCAAAATTTTAGCAAGCTATGGGAGAGGGTTCTTATCTTCAATCTCATGAAACCCTTGAATTTGAATTGGGAAACCATTGGATTTTTCTTTTGATGCCCCCACCAAGTGTTGTGTTGTGGTTGTAGTAGTTGGGCTCCCTCGTAGAATCACCTTCTTTCCTTTTCTGAAAAATTTCATGGTTAGCTTCAAAAAATTTTAGAAAACATCTCCAATCGTGGACAACCAATCAATGCCAAGCATTATATCAAAACCATCAAGAGGGAGGAGGAAAAAATTAGCAATTACGTCTTACTCCTGTAGGATCAGTTTTACCCGTGGGCACTTCTGGTTGCACTTCAGAATTTGGTCGTTAGCTACCTGGACTTTGAACCTGTTGTAATCTTCTCTTTGGAGCATTAAGTGGGCAGCAACTAACTGCTCATGAAGTCATGTGTGCTCCCAGCGCCGATAAGGATGATGACGGACTACTGCTCGAGAAACCCTTTGATTTTCAATTTTTGCAAGTTGGTGTAGCCAGCTAAGGTACCGTGCGGGTGGCCGATGGTGGTGTCTCCTCCTTGGGCTCGAGAGTCGTATCTTCAAGTTTGGGTTCTTTAGTGGGCGCAATCACCAGGGGTGTCTCCTTTTTATATTTGTGTTCTAGGCTTCACAGTTATTCACAATACCCACATAGGCTCTTTGTTGATCTATCATGAAGGTCTTCTCTTGTTAATTTTTGTGGCTGAGAGGGTCGGCTGACAGTAGGAGGAGGTGAAAGCTTTGGTGCCGCTGGTTGAGGAGCAACTCTAGTCTTCCAAGCTTCATAGTTCAATCGCTCCTCTTGATGTCATGCAAAGGATATACGGTTGTCACGCTTTAACTTCTTCCTGAATCTCCGGCTTCAAGCCCTCAATAAAAGTCCTCAATATCTATTTTTTAGATTAATCATAAGTTTGATTATATAACCTTTCAAACCTGGTTTGGTACTCTTGGATGGTGGAGGTTTGATGGATCATCGCTAGTTATTCGCTAAGGTTCTTTTTACAATCCAAATCTGCACCACGTTGTGATCTTATTAGGCTTGGTGATCAGCCCAATCTAAACTCCTCAAAGAAAGCGTATAATTTAATATCTATACACGTCTCAAGAGCCTCTAATTTGGCTTCGAATAAGCCCATCGATGTCATGATGTAAGGATCTCCAACTTGTCAAATCAAATCGATTAAAGAGTATAGCTGCAATCTTCAGGTTGAAGGTAGTAATGGCAGCGATGTCGGCGCTACATTGGTGAAGTCTCCAAGTAAAGGATGGTAGCCAAGGGTAGCAGCAACAGTGGAGAAAAAAAATGGTAGCAGTAACGTCGGCTGCGGTCCTTCGGTGATGCTGCAATGTTGACGCTGCAATGTCATCGAGGCTGCAATTTTTTTGGTGGTTGATATTTGTCAAAAGATGGTAGTAAAAAGACCGTATAAAGTGAGAGGTGTCATACAATGATTAAAAGATTTATGTAAAGCTTGTTAGGATAAAAAGCGGTACTAAGAGAGGGGGGAGGAGAGAGAGAAGGGGGGGGTGGAGAGGTTGACTTTATATCGATTTGAGTATTTACTCAATAAAACCATATCAAAAATATATTTAAGTGTAGAGATATTTGTAAGAGTGAAGGTAGTAGATAGTTAAGTAAGAAAGCAATACACAGTAAAAAAGAGGAAGTAAACCAATTTTATAGTGGTTCGGTCTCGTGACCTATATCCACTCCCGATTCCTGCTCCGTTGAGGTCAATGGCTTCCAATATTTATCTTCCTTTAATGGGTGAAGATCAACTACCCTCTTACAACTCTATTCTCCTTTTACAGGTTTAGGAGATAACATTTACAAATCTTTAAGCTCTCCCTTAAACAAAAAACTACACAAGAAGAAATAAGGATGAGCTCTCAAAGAATTACAATAGCATTTTCATAAGGTTTTTGCTCTTAATTCTTGCATTCTCAAGAAAGAATTATAGGGATATTTATAGGCCCTAAATGATTTCAGAAGTGGAGCTAAAATTTAAATTTTTAAGGATTTTTCAAGGGGTTGACAGCTTCTCCCCTTGGAGATTGTGTTCTAGCGGTAGTATCGCTAGCCTGGGCAGTACCACCACCTAACACAGTCAAGACACACCTTCGAAAACTGTGTCATATTAGAGACCATGTCTTATCTAACCTTGGGTTACTGAAATGACTCTTATAATAAGTCTAAATTAATCATAATTAAGGTATAATGACTTCTTAATTAAGTTAGTAAAACTAACTTTTATTATGATGTTAGCTACGACACTTAACACATAATCTTTGTTATCTGACTGTAAACTGAACTCTCAGCGAACTCACGGTGAACTCCCAACCTCATTCCGATGAACCCGCGATGAGCTCCCGATTTCTTTCAGCGAACTTTTGATGAACTCCCAGCATTCTTCCGGTGAACTCCTAGTGAGCTCCCGACAACTTATCGGTGAACTCCCGATGAACTTCCCGACAAACCTCGGGTGAGTTCTTGGTGAGCTCCCGACAACATTGTCCGAATCAGCTGACCTCCGGCAAACTCTCGACGAGCTCCCACTGCATTGTTCGAACCTCAGCCCGATGCTCGAACTTGACTCAAGCCCAATATATGATTGCAATGCCCTTTTTCAGAATAGGTTGTACATGTATCCACATCGTCTTTCTTCCCCCATTTTACCTTTTTTTTCTTCTTCTTCTCCATGCATCATACCAAAAAAAAATATTTAAAAATATTAATAATATAGGATGAATTTTGGAAAGAAAATAAAACTCTCTTTTATTTTCTAGAGATTTCATTTTTTTCTTATTTCCATATCATTCATTTGTTGTAATAGCTAAAATGTATCAATGAAAAAACAATTGAAATAGTATGGGCTCACCCTATGGATCCATCTATGAGATGAATCGGTCCTATTTTTTAATTATAATATTTTTGAATAAATTTATAGTATATTTGTGATAGGACTCTAGTAGGGTTGAGTCTTAATCAACCTAGAAGTAGTCAATAAAAATCTTATGAAATTATAATAAAATCCAACCTGGCCACTTCTATCTCATAAAGAAATATAGCTAGGGTTTAAATTCTAATCTTAGGGCTTAGTGGCTGTCGCCCTCTTTACTGGGCTGGTCGGCCAGGGTTTCCTTCAGCTAGGTCAACTATAGGAGGGGCAAAGGGATAATTTTACTTAGGCAAACACCCCATGAGCTAGGGTTTAGAACCCTATATAATGATGTAGCCGCCCTCTCTCTTTTATAAAGCAAGAATTATCTTTTATTCAGTCTTGTGTCGAGTTCAAAGAAGAAGGAACTCCTATAGTGTTCTAAGGGTTGATCTCCCTCAAAGATCAAAATCTATAGAGCTCCTTCTGGGGTTCTTTCATCTAGAATCAGAGTAACATTCCTACTGCCCTTACTGCCATCTCTACTGCACCCACCCTTCCAAGAAATTCCCATAATTGCTGCAACACGCGCCTCGACCGTCATCCCCAAGTCGCATATCAAATCAATCTGCTGCTAGCCCTTGCATTTTAAATTGGAGATTTGGTATATTTTTATCACCCAAGCTTATTTGTTATTACTATTTCTTTGTCTTACACATTGGAGAAGTTTTTTCATATTTTTTTGCTGTAAAATTCTACCATTGCAAATGCTATCATCGTTGCGAAGGGGAAACGCTGCAGAAAAATTTCAACTGATTGTTACTTCTTGAAATCAAACTTTTGCTCATCCTTTTTGGCTAAAACTTTTATAAATTCATAGATCTTCTTAGCTTTCATCTAAGATTAATCTCTAAAAAAAATTCATTCTGAAACTGGACTTATAGTACTGTAATTCCTCATCGCACATTGCTAGAATTTTATCACGAAGAATCTGTCTTCCGTCTTTTCATCTACTTTCATATCGTTATGCTACCAAAATTTTGTCAAACTTATTTCTTGATATTACCCACATCTGAATTGAGGATTTATAACAAATTTTTTCACATTTTACTTGGGTTTTCCTCTGAAAATTACATCAAGAATTCAATGTTTCTTCGACGTAAATTATGTTCGACAGGATAGTACGCACACAGCCCTTTCTTCATCAAATTTCATCATATTTGAGTGTTGTCTTTTGCGAGTTTTTTAACTCTTTCTTTTATTCTTAAACTCTACCATCCTCACGAAAAACCTTTTCAAACCGTACCCTAAACTGATCCCAAACAGCCTCCTAAATCAGCCCTAACTGTAAACTACTTCCATCTACCTGATCCACCCATCCAACCGGCCACCTCTTTCCAAAAATTCTTATGCCACTAACCTGACAACAGAAAAAGGACCTCAACATTACAAATCTAGAGGCTTACACCATGGCATTAAAGGAGGTCATCAATGCTAAGTTTGAAGCCTTTGAAAGCCGTATATAGGAGAAGATAAGCTATGTCGAAGCCTTCAGTCCCCTCTACTACCATCGAGCCTCCACACCAAAAAAATTAACAAGAGATAAGCTTCGTAAACGATCAGCCAAGGAGTTATGTTGGCATTGTGATGAACCATAGAGCCAAGAACATCACTACAAAAAGGGGTGGCTCCTCATCATCGAACCAGTAGAGGATGAGGACACCATACCATCTGAAGAAGACCTCGAACTCAAAAATGAAGTCATAGAGGAAGAGCCCCAATTGACCGACTATGCAGTGCATGTACTGGCCGATTACTCCAACCCGCAGATGATGAAAGTTGGAGGACTCCTTAAACAGCAACCCATCATTGTTCTTATAAATACGGGCATCACCAATAACTTTCTCAATAATAAAGTTGTTGCACATATGGTGCTTCAAATCAAAGGTTGCAATAAGTTTGATGTAAAGGTCACGAATGGTCGAATCCTCAATTACGACTGACGATGCCCGTGGATAAAATTGCTCCTACAAGACCAAGAAGTGGTAGCTGATTTCTTTCTCCTACCCATCGATGACTACGAAGCTGTGCTTGGGATTAAATGGCACACAATATTAGGTGACATCTCTTAAAATTTTTCTAAGCTAATCATGAAGTTTTATTGTAAAGGGAGATAAGTCATATTGTAAGGCAAGCATGGGAGCCATATCTCCATCGTTTCGATGTAGGGGATGGAGAAAGTGACACACAAGACATATGATAGATTTTTAATGTATATCCAATAGCCATCAAAGGAGGAGAACATGCAAAACTCTAATCCTAAGCTTGCCCTCTTACTGGATGAATTTATGGATGTTTTCACATAGCCACATGGCTTCCCCCTAACCAGCCGCATGACCATCGCATCCTTATATTATCGGGCAAATCTCCAGCAAATTTGAGACCTTGCCACTATTCTCACTTGCAGAAGGATGAGATTGAGAACATCGTTAAGGAGATGCTCAACACCGGAGTGATTCGACCAAGCTGCAGCCCTTCCTCCTCGCTAGTGTTGCTAGTCCGCAAGAAGGATGGTACGTGGTGGATGTGCGTTTATTACCTGGCTTTGAACACCATCACCATCAAAAACAAATATCTTATACTAGTAGTCGATGAGTTCCTGGATAAACTAAAAGAGGCCCGAGTCTTCACTAAATTAAATCTCCATTCTGGATACCATCAGATCCGGGTATAAATTAAAGATGTTCCAAAAACTGTATTCCACACACATAACGGCCACTATGAGTTTTTGGTAATACCCTTTGGACTTACGAATGTTCCTTCTACTTTTCAAATATTGATGAACTACATTTTTTAGAGGTTTCTACGTAAGTTCGTGTTGGTATTTTTTAATGATATTTTTATTTATAGCCCTACATTTGATATGTTAAACAATTAAAGTGTAATAATCCTTTAGGAGAATACCCTTTATATTAAACAATCAAAGTGTAACTTTTTACAGTGTAAAGTTGAGCATCTAGGCATATTATATCAGAGGATAGAGTGACAGTAGACCCAACAAACATTAAAGCAATGTAAGGATGGTTGAAACCTACGAACATAAAATCATTATACGATTTCCTTGGACTCATGGGCTACTACCAAAAATTCATGAAAGATTATGGCAAGATCAGTGCCCCACTCACATCCCTACTGAAGAAAGACTCCTTCTTATGTAGGATAAAACTTTCACAGCCTTTGAATGACTCAAGGTAGCCATGACGACGATGTCGGTCCTAGCGTTGCTTGATTTCAGTCGCACCTTCGTGATTGAGGCAGACACATCCAAAGTTGAAATTGGGGTTATTCTAATACAAGATGGCTGACCTCTTGCTTACACTAGCAAGACTTTATCTCCCTCTCATCTTAAAATATCTGTGTATGATAAAAAAATATTTGTCATCGTACACGCTATCACGAAGTAGAGACCCTACTTGATCGGTCGACGCTTCTAGATTAAGATCGACCACCGAAGACTCAATTATTTTTTGGAGCCAAAAATATCTTCCCCGGGGCAACAATGATAGGTAACTAAACTTCTTGGCTTTGATTATGAAATTATTTATCGAGAGGAGAAAGAGAATATTGTTGTAGATGCTCTATCTCGGTTATTGGGATAAGCCAACATTTTAACCATCTCTCTTCCCTCCATTAACTTCTTCAAAGACATTAGAGATGAATGAAAGAGTGATCCAAAAACCTAAGACATCATAGAAAAATTGAAGAATAATCCAGGTTCCATGGGTTATTACACTTGGGATTCGAAGGACCTGCGCTACAAAGATTAAATTATGATTGTTCCTTCTTCCCCTTGCATCAAAATTATTTTGCATGAGATACACTCTTCACCTTCAGCAGGGCACTCTGGATATATAAGAACATATAAGAGGGTGAAGCAAAACTTCTTTTTGAGATGCATGAAAAGATCGATTTATGATTATGTATCTAAATATGATGTATGCTAGTAGCAAAAAGGTGAAAGACAAGTCCGGGAAAACAACAACCACTACCTATACCGGACTCAGCATGGACTTCATCGAAAGGCTGCCACCATCTCAAGGTAAAAGCACAATCTTTGTGGTGGTAGATCGTTTAACCAAATATGCTCATTTTTATGCTATGAGACATCCTTATACCACTGTCAGTATTGCTCAACTTTTTGTGAAAAATACTGTAAAACTACATGGGATGCCAAGGTCAATTGTAAGCGATCGTGACAGGGTGTTTACAAGTAAATTACGGACCAAGCTTTTCCAACTAGAAGGCACCCAATTGAAAATGTGCATAGCCTATTATCCACAAATGGACGACCAAACAGAAGTGGTGAACAAATGCCTCGAGACTTACTTACAGTGCTTAGCTAGTAACCGGCCCAAAGAGTGGACAACGTGGCTTCCTTAGACCGAATGGTGATGCAACACAACTTATCATTCATTAACTAAATGTACCTCCTATGAGGCATTGTGTGGTCGACCACCTCCTGTAATACCTAAATATATAATTGGTGTGACCAAAGTGGATCAGGTTGACCAAAACTTAATTAACAGGGAAAAGCTTCTATAGCTACTGAAAGACAACCTAATTGTCGCCCAAGCCTGTATAAAGTAACAAGCAGACACTCACCGGAATGAGCGAGAATTTTTTGTAAGAGATTAGGTCTACCTTCGCCTACAACCATACAAACAACTGTCAATCAACGCCAGAGCGTCGATGAAGCTATCTCTACGATTCTATGGAATATATCAGATTTTGGAGCATATTGGGTCGTGGCATATAGATTAAAGCTTCCAGATGACGGTAAGATCCATCTCGTCTTCTACGTATCCTTGCTAAAGCTGAAATTGGGAGAACGTGAGTTAGCTTAGACTCAGTTACCAAGTACTACAAATGATGGCGAGATTTAAGCTCAACCCGAAGCTATACTTGATCGGAGGATTGTGATGCACCGTTGACGGATTTCAATTGAAGTACTCATGAAGTGAAATAATTTATCATCCGAAAGTACAACGTGGGAGTCTTAGGAGGAGTTGAGGACATAGTTCATAGAGTTTATGGACCCTTAGCCTTGAGGACAAGGCTAATTCAAAGAGGGCGAGCTTGATAGGACTCCAATAGGATTGAGTCCTAATCAACCTAGAAGTAGTCAATAAAAACCCTGTGAGATTATAATAAAACCCCACATAGCCACTTCTATCCTATAAAAGAAGTATGGCTAGGTTTTAGATTGGGGCATTAAGGCTTAGTGGTCGCTGCCCTCTTTACTGGATTGGTCGACCAAGGTTTCCTTCAGCTAGGTTGGCTATAGGAGGGGTAAAAGAATAGTTTTACTTAGACAAGCACCCCATGGGCTAGAGTTTATAACCCTATATAATGATATAGTCTCCCTCTCTCTTTTATCAAGTAAGAATTATTTTTTATTCAGCCTTGTACCGAGTTCTAGGATGAAGAAACTTATATAGTGTTCCGAGGGTTGATCCCCCTCAAAGATCAAAATCTATATAGCTACTTCTGGAGTGTTATTAATTTACTAGATGTGGTAAGAATATGATGAGCCTGCCTATCAAAAACACTTTAATTAGTATATTTAATTATAATATTTTTGAATCAATTTATAATATATTTGTTGGAATCAATTTATTAAAAAAAAAACACTTTAATTAGAACAGAAGTGTTGTTGTTCCTTTCCTGATAGCCGTATGAAAATTTAGTTATATAGATGAGCTATTTTGTGATTGAGTTATAAGTAAATTTATCCCATTTATAATATTTTAATGAATAAATTCTATTTAACATCATTGAGCATTCCCATGCGGCTGATGGATATTACGTCTTGTCAGCATCGACTGGGACATCATGTGTCTTGCAGTATATTGAGACACAATCCGAGGTACAAAGCTGGTGGATTTCATGTGGTCGTGAGGCAATATTCTGGTTCATGACAACGGTGAGATAGTTTGGTATGCTATGTCCGGGTGGTCGTCGTACTCGAGGCATGAGCAGCATCCCAAATCATCCAAGTGGAGGCATCAACAGTTGTTCTAAGAGCGAGGAAAAGCATGGGATTCCATACACGCTAAGAGGCAGCAACCACCAACCACTTCAAGGAAGATGTCCAGTCTTGCATAATTTCGTTTCCCCTCTCTTTAAACTTTGCAAAACATTACAGTGGAGTCCCTGTAATACTACAATGTTGGAGGACTAAGATATTAAGTCTAAAGGAAGGCCTCTCTTTTTTTTGGTGATTGATGGGCATTAGTAAATGGTGTAGTGGCACGACTCTGAACTAGTCATGTTGACAGCACTGCCCTAATCTTGCTATTAGATGACAGAACAATGACTTGAATCGTATTCTTGAATAAAGTTAACAGATGCATCAGCTTTTCTAATGTGTTTTCTTGAGGTTTTCGAAACATATGACACATTGCACAGTGTTTTTAACTTCACAGTTCAGTTATGCTGCGAGTCTCGTCTGCAACCAGCAGTTATCCAATGCGTTGGACTGTCGCTGGTGTCTTGCCCAAAAGTAGCATTGGGAGCAATGAGAATTCTATGCATCGTGGTGATGTGCCAAGTGCCGATTTGCCTGCAGGTTTGCATTAGATTTTGACAGCGTTCTTATCCGCCTGTAAGACCTCGATATCCCTTTTTAAATTAG
Organism: Ensete glaucum; assembly: GCA_021527575.1. Taxonomy (NCBI): domain Eukaryota; kingdom Viridiplantae; phylum Streptophyta; class Magnoliopsida; order Zingiberales; family Musaceae; genus Ensete; species Ensete glaucum. The sequence continues at coordinate 34,294,758 of CM038555.1, forward strand.
ATGTATGTAGGTGGACATCTAACGGTAACGAGTGCATGTATGAGAGTTAAAGTGAAAATTCACTATAGAATAATAGTCGAAGTATGTTATATATCCTTCGAGAGTGTCTTCACGCCACACACGTGGAGTTAAGATTTTAATTCTGCCTCAGCTATCCTAATGTTTCTCTTACGTTTGTTAGATATCATATTTAGACGAAAGAATCTAGGAGAGTGAATGTTTCGATTCGAGGAGAAATCTGTCAGTTGTGTTGGCAGCGACTCGTAAAATAGAAACAGACGTCAGAGGTTCCCCATGATCCTCCTTTGATAGATACATAGGTTAGAAATTGCTCGACAAACAAGGCTATAACTTCATAAGCTCTGGAAGAGGTTGAGAGAGAAAACTTGTTGAAGGGCTATAGCGATCTATTCCTCCGTGCCTGCACAACATATCTTGATCGATATAAAAGGGTATCGGTTTCTTTGGAACTAATTTACTGATGCAAAGATGTCGATATCTTCCAAGTTGATCTACACATGGAGTTTCCTCCCAAGTCTACATACCCAACGTGACTCATGTTGGTCGCAGTGATATCTGCCACCGGGATGCCATCTCATCGTAACAGTACACGTCTTTTGGATGGGTTGGACGGGATCCTCCAACGTGGCTCGGGTACAAATATGTGATTCACGGCCCCGATCAAGGGCACAACAGCCATTTCGCACTCCTTCCGGGCAGGAACCGAGCTCGTGATTTGCCGGGTCACATGGTCCTCCCAAAACAATAACGGGCTGGCACGTGTGGCATGGTTCTCTGCACGTGCCAGACGGCGGCTATTGTACTCGCTTTGCTCCGTTATAAATTCCCACCTTCTTCATCGTTTGATCGTTTCTCCTTCCCCTATTCTTAGAAACGCGAATAACCTCTCCTCCTCTCCTTCCTAACCATCCCCTATATCTCTCTCGCTCCCTCCCCTTCTTCTCTTACATATACATATACACAGGACGGAGGTCCATGCATGGTACGGGTTCAGTCCTTCCTTTCTTTTTATCCATTTTGTCTTCTTTGAGATGATACAACGATCTTTTCTTAGACTTGGTTTAGGGTCAAAGACAAGAAGCAAACAATACTACTCCCTTCTCTTTGTCCTTACTTTGTAGTTCATTAATATTGCGGGGAGTAGGCGACAAGGGCATGCAGGAACACTTGGTTTCTCATGCAGCGGCCGAGCAGATCTTCGGTGTAAGTATCTTATAATGCTTTGTAGTCTGTTTCTTTCTTTGTATTTTTATTTTATATTCAGAGTTTTACGTGATCACTATGCACATGTAACTTGTATCAGATCGTTTTGTGGAGACCTTTGTTTTCTTTTTCTTTTTTAACCTTTCTATCGTGCAATTGTTTGAAGTAGTTCTCACATTAATTCTCATCAAGGTTTTTAAGTCTGTAAAAAGGATTCATCACTCTTCTCTCTCTCTCTCTCTCTCTCTCTCTCTCTCTCTCTCTCATTCTCTGATGTTCCATCTGGGAATTTTCCATGTGAATCTCATGAGCTTGTTTGTTGGTAATAATGTTTTGCGGACTTTTAATCTCATTCTCTTTTATCAGTTAAAGTCACAGCTAGCTGAGTATCTTTTTTTTCTTTTTCTTTTTTTTCTTGTATCATAATCTGGACTACCTTGGAACTCTAAAATTCTAATATTTCTATTCATTATTTTCACTAGATCTTCAGATATTTCCCTATTACTTATGCAGCTCGACATCCATTATGATGTTCCAAACGGTTTCATCCCTCCCCTCCTTCAATCTTCTACTTCATTTATTACATGATCTCTTTTCTTTTCACTTATGTCTTGCACCTGAATGTTTGGTTCTCGATTAATAATTTAGTAAACTCCTAATCATAAGCCCATATTTCTGGAGTTATTTATGTTCATCAAGAAACATTAATGCCTGAAAGTATTAATCTTTACAAGAACATTTTAGAGGGCGAGTCTTAGCACCATGGAAAGGTGGTCCCTTTACGATCTTCTGGATTGGCATGCATCGTACTGGCTTAGCAGATCAGACAATAGGAATCACATCTGCAGGCGATTGCTCTCCTTGTTAATGGGAGACATACTTTTGGTGGCTTAGAGATAGAAGGGTGTAGTAAACAGTAATATGAGGAAGGTGTTCACCTTTCTCCTAAGAATTCTCTTCCTAATGCTTGCCCTTCTCAAGTTCACATGATGTCCAATACATAAAGGAACCCAATCCCAATCCATGTCAATTTGGACAAGGCAGAGAGCACTTCCTTGTGGAGAATCTTTTAGATTTGGCTTTAGTGCATCCACCAGAGGACCAGTGATCTCGTTGGTCATCAGCTTCAAAGTCCTGAAATTTAAAGGTAGCTCTCAATTCCTAAACGTGTCGGCTTTGTACAACTGTTAGCTGTTGTAAATGCTGCTGAGCATATATCTGTCACTGTTGCAACACAAACAAGTTGAGTTCCCTTCTTTTATGTTGACTTGTGGTTGCTCTTTACATGAGCTCGGGGCCATTATTATTTCCAGGTTTGAATTGGCCCGTGTATTAAACCTAAACTATCGTTTCCTAAAATACAGGAGCTCATTTTAATAATAGTACATCTATCGATTTAACAATAGTGCATTTATTTTAAACTTTTATAAGTCAATCCAAATGTTTACAAACTCTCAATAATCGATCGGATAATTGACTGATTAAACTGAACTATTGTTTACACACTTGATGTTCTTGAGTTATGGGATTAAAATGATATTTGCATACTTTTCACTTTACATATTTCTGTAAATAACTTATTGGTTGAAGTTTGTCTAACATCCACATAATAATGGAAAAAAAAAATCAAAACTGACTTGTCAATCTCATATTAATCTTGTTTTCCAAGCAGCAAAAAGAAGAATAAGAAATAAAAGAATAAATCGAAGAATGAACTTTCGTGTCTTGAAGAAAATATTATCTGGATATGATCTACTGGCATACGGGTAAATGCCAACATCAAGTAGCAGCCATCTATCCTCCTCCTCCCCCTTGGTTGACCTTGTGAGATCATGGAGCGGTCTCATGAGACGTAGGTCATCCTGAATAGTTCTGGTGAACTCGCTGTCATGATTGCCAAGAGCCGCGTCTTTCCGTCCTAAGTCTCTTCACGGCCAACCCTACTTGCTCTGGCCATCCCCCACCCCACCACGGGAAGTCAACCACACACTTGGACATTTCAAGTCAACAGCATAACATGTGAAGTGCCTGCCTGCCTTATCGAATCCAGAATGGTCAGTACGCGCCAAAAGAAAAATGAAAACTTACCTTATCACATCCCAATTGTCTTCTCCCGCTTCACTACAATTGAAAACTTATAATACGTTTAAGAAAAATGAGAACAAATTATATTTGGAAGATCATAGACATCTAAATCTGTTGGTATCTTATTCATACTTACTATGCAGTGTTGGTCTCAGTATCTCTGACGTCGTCTTGATGGAAGTGGCTTGATTTGTAGTAGTGGGAGAGAATAGCTTTATTTATCTTAATTTAATCGCTTTTTTACATGTCTCTTTCCATGTGCCTTATTCAACGTAGACGCTTTAAAATGTCTCTTTTGTGTGTTCTTTTTGCTGCAATAATCGAACTGTAGCAACAGTTTGCACACTTGTTGTAGCTCCTTATTTAAATGGCTATTTGCGCAAGCAGGAAGAAAATGAGGAGGGCATCTCCGGCTCAATCGCCCCCCGAGTCCTTGACTTCGACGACGACGCCGCCTCCCACCTCGCGCTCCTCATCTACGACGCCGAAGACTACTCCTCATCATCTTTCGCCACTGCCGCCGCTGCGAACACCGGCACCTCGGCTTCCACCGCTCCCCGCTGCTGGGACGACGTCGTCTCCTTCTCCCCCTTCCCCTCCCTCGACGCGCTCTTCGACACCACTCCTGCCCAGCAGGCCGACCCCGTCCCCGCTGTCTGCTACCCTCCGTCCACCTCCTCCTCCTCGTTGAACCCTCCTCTTCCCGCCATGTTCCCGGTCCCGCCGCCGTACGCCGGAAACCACCACCTGAACCCCTTCGACCACCAGAATCCCATGGGCGTCGACACGATCACGAACGGCTACTCGCCCGACGCCGCGGCATGCCCGCCGAACCACCAGCATGCGGCGGCGTGCGTGCAGCAGCGGCAGGGGTTCGCGGGAATGGAGGCGGTGCCGCGGTGCGCGCTACTGGAGGCTGGTGGCATCGGGGCGTGCGGAGGACGGTACCGCTTCTTTTATGCGGGAGAGATGATGGCAGCCGCCAACGTGTTGAGGCCCGACGAGGGTCTCGTGAACCCAGCCGACGTGGCGGAAAACCAGAGAAAGGAGACTGACCACGCGTGGTACGGGCGGTCGCAGGCGCCGCCAACAGCGTACGGCACGCACGACTTACGGGTACTAACTATGTATGACTGAGTATTTAAATGCCGTCATATTTTGCATGACAAGCACGATTTTAAGTGACACTATGGTTAGTCAACCCTTCACCAGTCGTAGAAACCAAAAGATATATATAACGAGAAAAACACAAGCGCCGTCTCAACACCCTCGTGATCTAACTCCCCACATCAGTCACTTGAAATCCTCATTTGGCACTGCATGACATGTCTGGGTCCCATTTTGCCTATTCAAAATCATGTTGACTGGTTCAATTACTTTAGTAGGTCCCCTGACCTAGATTTACTTGATTCTGATTCTTTGAATTTGTGAGAGCATCAAGGGAATGGGTCTGAGATAATGTACACCCAATTCTAAAGCCCAATTGAGATGCCTGAACTGTTGAACAACCAATTATTAGAGACGGGAATAGTATCTCTCCAGCAGCACACCTTTGACAAAAAGTTTTCAGATGCCTGAACTGTTAAACCATATTATTCTACACAAGATTTGGGAAGCCTATTATTTATGTTGACCACATCACCCAACGAAAAGATTCAGCACAAGTACAAATTGTCAAATCATGCCAGTAATTAGGCACCTCATATCTTGGCCTTCTATTAAAAATCTCATTTGCCGGGTAAAGGTGCCGATGGCAGGAAGTGGCTGCAGCCCGACGCCTCTGGCAGCTACTGATATATCGGCAATGGATGATTCCAGCTTCAAAGTAGGGCGCCTGTCAGTGGAAGAGAGGAAGGAGAAGATCGACAGATACATGAAGAAGAGAGCTGAGAGAAACTTCAGCAAAAAGATCAAGGTAAAATCGATGGCATCAAAACTAATTTAATTGGTCATGAGATGCAAGCCGAAATGATTTCATCCTCTAACAGCCAAGTTGATCACAACACCTGCAGTATGCTTGTAGAAAAACTCTAGCAGACAGCAGACCAAGAGTCCGCGGGCGATTTGCAAAGAATGACGAACTTGGAGAGACAGCAAAATCTGGTTCCAGTAACAATGATTTTGATGATGAGGGAGAAGTAAGCACTCTTCTTTTCCATTGTTGCTTATCATGCAAGATGCGTTCTTCCGAGATGAGTTCAGATCTCAGGTCTAATATACTACAGTTCAAAGCTTAGAAATCTGTCTCATAAGTGCATACATAACAAAACAAAGAGGATCTAGCAAGGCAACAGTAAGTTTTTGAGTTAATGCAAAACTAGAATTTATCTGCTAAAAGGTAAAAAGATTTTGAGGTTAGCTGGAAGGAAAATTTAGAAATTCAAAAACGATATAGAATTTGAAACCATGATCCAGAAAATTACTCTGATATTATTTTGTATTACATTTTTACGGAAACATAATAGACAATTTTTGCTTTCACACTCTCAAGCTTCACTTCTAGCAGTTTTTGTTAGCACTTGTTGACACTGGAAAAATGAATAGCCCACCTCACTTTATGGTCTTCAATACAAATGATCAAAACATGATGGAATCTGAACACTAACTTGTTAGTACCGTGCAGAATATAAAAACGTAAAAATATATGAAGAGAGAACTAATACAATCATTTTTATTGAGGTTAAAAAGCTTAAAAGACCATCAATGAACAAATTCAAGCCACATTTTGAAGATTCAATTTTCTTATGATCAGAATAAAAGAATCAAACACTTACATAAAAAGGCTCCAGTCGGAATTCACTCACAGGCTGTAGCATGATTTAAATCATGGATTCACAGGAAACAAGAGTTTATAAATGAGCCTCAGTATCTAAGCTAACTTCAACAGGTTGCTCCTACTTCACTAGGAGAAAGCATATCTTTCAAATTTTGAATCTACAGGAAACAAGATTTTATAAATGACCCTTGTATCTAAGCTAATTTCAAGAAGTTGCTCCTACTTCACTAGGAGAAATCATATCTTCCAAAATTTGAATCAACAGGAAACATGATTTTATAAAATGAGCCACGGTATCTAAGCTAACTTCAAGAAGTTGCTCCTACTTCACTAGGAGAAAGCTTATCTTCCAAAATTCTTGTAACATATTGTTGTTGTTTCTATTTGCAGGTGGTGGTGAAGGAAGAAGACATACTTGACTCAGACATCCTTGCGCACATTAGTGGTGTGAACTCTTTTTCGTACAACTTTACTCTAGAATCTTGGATATGAGCACAGAAATTAAGAATTGAGAAGTCTTTAATTTGGTTGTTGTTTTCATCTGTAGCCATTCAACAGCTGATGTAGCCAATATCACCATTTAATAAAATGAATGGCCCAGAAACTGATGTTAGTACCACAAAGTTTTGTGCCCTCATTTTCTCATGCCATTGTTTCAGCAACAAGAAACATATCTTCAACCTTAACAACATAGGCTTTGTAAGTTACAAAAGTTGAATAACATATAAGTTTATACATGATATTTTGAAACAAAAACATAGAGTGAGGAAAACAAAGAACTACAAGAAAAAGTTTCTTATGGATGCATTGTACCTAATTAGCATGAAACTTTGGATCAATGTTTTTCAATGTCAACAAAGATACACAAAGCACAAGTTTCTCAGGGATATGCATTCCACCTATTCTATGCAAGAAACCTTGGATCAATATTTTTTGACATCAGACTCCAATTTGATTATGAAACTGGAAAGGCAAGTTGTATCATGACAGCACACACATAAGAAATGATGGATTCTCGAATATTCTGGATCTTCGGCAGATATAGTAATTAAATAAACAATATGGAGAAAAAAGGTCTTGACTAGGGTTTGCAATGCCATATCATACCGCTCGGTACACTCGATATGTATCGGTCCGATAGAGGACCGATATGTTCAGTACAGTTCAATACCTTAGTATACTATATGTTGATATGCTCGGTACAACTTGATACATATCGTACCGATATCTGATCGATATATCGGTACGATACGAGATTACAAACCTTGATCCTGACATGATAAAAAATGTATTGTTGGTCTTTACAAGAATGATCAGGAACGTAAGGTACAACATCTTTTTGGTACAAAATCCAGAATACACTAAGATGGAACTTATCAATAAACAATATGTTTTTCTTCTTCAAAAGAGCATTTCACTCAGCTACTGTCTTCCTTTTCCGTTGTCTAATACTTGAAGAAAGCCTTAATCCAAATCCTGAGATTATTTTTTCTGACTTAACCGACTGAAATAGGAGTAGCCACACATAATGCCATATTATACATCTCCAGTCAATGTAGCATACATAACAAATGAATAAGAAATCTCCTCTTCAACAAGCTCAGTGATAATAACAACGAAGAACTGAGTCTTAAAAAATGTTCAAGTCCGTGGTACTGATAATTTGCAGCATAATTTTAAATCATCAGTCATAGAAAGCAGTTCACAAGCATATAAATAAAACAAGCATCGGCTATGTTATCATTTTACAGCTGCAACCATATTTTATGTTCTAATTAAAAGACGATATGAAAATTATACAGTAATTACATAACGTCATTGGTATTACCTGGTGTACAGGAATTGATTTAAGCAAAGTAATACAGAGACACACAAATCTAAAGCCATCTCACCCGAAGGAAATTGCTCTGCATGAGGAACTCTCGCATATCCACGGAAACCATAAAAAATCAAGTGTTTTTTTTTTTTTTTACTCAAACGAGCTCCATACCTCGAATCACGTCCCAAAAGTCGATGCTCGGGCGGGTTCCTGGTGGACCACTTGGTCAACAATTAACTCCTCCCTGAGAACTCAGTTGTAACGTTTCAGGAACCTTTGACCAGCGGACAAGCCGGGGGGTTTCGGGGCCGTGTACCTGAGAAGATTGATGGCGCTAATTCAAGCTTTAGGCCTCCCGATCGCAGCGGAAGGGAGGCTCCGGTCGGATCGCGGCGTTTCGGGGCCCTGTAGCTCTTGGGGAACGATTGGAGCACAAGAATTTCACGGGCCTTGGAACGTTGATTGCGGCGGAGTGGGGTTTGAGGCACCGCGATCGAACTGGCAAAAGGGCGGCGAAAGCGAATGATCGCGTCAGATATTTGGAAGAATCGTGGCTGGATCGACGGAGGGAAAGGCGATCGGATGTCCATAGAGGCCCGTATAAATATCAGGCCCAATATAGAAAACAGGGAAGGAGCGCGTTGTCGCCCCATCAACGTTGATCTAATCATAAAACCGGCCTTCCGAGATGTCTTTTCTTATTTCACTTCCTCAGTATCTCCTTAACTTCTTTTACTATATATATTTTTTATTTTTATTTATTTATTTATTTATTTTATTTATTTATATATGATAATAGTTTTTTAAAAATATATCATTTTATTTGTTTTTATCAAATTTGTCATCGCCTTCGTGCACAAGCGTATCCACTCTCCTTTCTTTCTTGCGACTTATGACTGAGGCATATATGAGTTACACTCTCTCCTTCTTTACCTATGATCAATCACAAGGAGGGCTTGTGAGCAACAAAAAAAGCTTCTGAGCTAATCTCTATCCTTACTCGCTTGTGATCGATACTGAGAGGATCTGTAAGTAATGATGAGGGTGTGTGGACCACATGCCCTCCTTTTTCTATCATGGTTAAGGAGGGCCTATAAGCAATAATAATAATAATAAAGTCAACCAACAAATGAGATAATTAAGAGTAGCGTGGTTAGTTCATCGACCAGTGATAGAGGTCGTAAAAGTGTTGGCACATAGAGATAGCCCGGTATAGATAACTATGGGTAAAATTATAATCTATTAAAAAAAGACTAGTAACAAAACTTTTTCAAAGTTGGGGTGTTTTTAAAAATTAATGATTTTTTTTAGAACTTACTCTTATATATATATATATATATTGAGCGCGGGGTCGCGCTTTCATGCAATAAAGCTTCCACAAAAAACTTTTGAATGCTATAAAAAAATTAGTCTAACCTCATTGTTCAAACACAAACAATTTTTTTCTTCTTAATCACTATTCCCACACATCTGGTCTATCATGTTTCGTTGGATCTGCCAAATCAGAGGTCATCGTCTTAAGCTGACCAAAGATATAAAGTAAAAGCTGAATTATTCTGAAATCTTTTGAACATAAAAAACGAAAAATTCTCGAGACAGCATTTCCATGTAAGATGTGAGATATGTTCCTCAAATACAAAACAATTTTCTTTGACAGGATTTATGACATCCTATCTGTGCAACTCTACAAAAGAAAATGAAATACCAAACTGTACTGCTGCGCGTATACTATCTTGTCTTTCCTCTGCCAAAACAATTTCTTCTCTTACAGCTCGATTAATTCATCATTCCTGAAAACTATTTAGCATACTGATTGTAATCGTTTCGAACGGCTGAGGAATGCAAGCTTGGGTTTGAGCAGATATCTCCTGCGCGACGAAACGCATGGAAGGACGCGACGATGGATTGCTGCTAATGCACGCGAGTGCCACCTTCACGATGAAGAATACCTCATCTGCTAACTGGCCGGCCGGAGCAGGCAATCGTTGGTCCAGCGATTCCTTCAGCAATAATTCTTTTCCTTCCGGCAACGAAGGCAGAGAGGCAATGAGTTCCCCTGGGTGCTTCCCTATCATGACTTCCAGTGCTACAACCCCAAAGCTGTAGACATCGCATTTCTCTGTCACCCTCATTGTGTAAGCGAGCTCTGCAAAACAAGTTCATCAGGTTGAATCATATAATGTCCAGGTGAATGCAGTATGAGACTGGAAGAGCTGTTGTTGTTACCTGGAGCCATGTAGCCGTAGGATCCAGCAACAGAGGTCCAATTGGAAGAATCAGGGTTCAGCAACTTCGCTGTCCCGAAATCGGACAGACGAGGCTCGAATTCCGACTCCAGCAAGATGTTGTTCATCGAGACATCACGATGCACGATCGGCAGGGAGCAGTCGTGGTGCAGATAGGCCAAGGCATGAGCCAACCCGTGTACAACCTTCACTCTCATCGCCCAGTCCAGCTTCGTCCCCCCTTCATCCCCATGCAGCACCTTCCGCAAGCTACCCCTGCCGACGTACTCATACACCAAGTACATGTACCCGCTCTTCAAGCAGAACCCGTGCAGCTTCACGATGTTTCGGTGTCTGACCTCTGTGAGAGTTGCGATCTCGTTGTCGAAGCTCTTCTGATACATGTCCACCATCTCCTCAGAATGCGAAACGTGAAAACGCTTCACAGCAACTACGTGCCCTGTCGGCAGCTCTGCCTTGTAGACGCTTCCGAATCGTCCTCTTCCAATGCAGCAAGCTTCGTCGAAGTTGCCCGTCGCATTCGCAATGTCCATGAAAGTGAACTTGCCTTCTCTTTCCCATATCAGTGACTCGGAATTTTCCCTGATAGCTTTCTCCATCTCAAGCTTCCGTCGATGGTCATCCCTGCATAATAGCATGATCGTTATGACTGTGCCCGCCAACACCAACACCCCCACAACTGGAACAACGATCGCGATGACGAGTCGTTTGTGATGCTTGTGAGAAACTTCACCGGAGGTCGAGAAACAAGAAAGTAAGCCTCTCACATCTCCGCATAGCCCCAGATTACCAACATAGGCTTCTAAAGACGCATTCCGGAAAGCACCTCCTTCTGGAATCGGACCTGTGAGATTGTTGTAGGAGAAGTCCGCAGATTCCAGGCTGAACATTTCTGATAAAGAATCTGGGATTTCGCCTGAAAGATTGTTATGGGAGATGTTGAGCTTTTGCAGCTTATTCAGCTTCTCAAGATTTGATGGTATCGTCCCAGAGAGAGAATTGCTACTCAAGTCTAATAGGATTTGGAGAGAATTCAAGTTTCCTAGCTGATTTGGTATCTCCCCTGTCAACTTATTCTTGCTCAGATCCAACAACAACAGGTCGTTCAGATTAGCGAGCTCCGCAGTTACTTGGCCAGTTAGTTCATTTCCTGATAGATCAAGTTGTGTTAGTGGATCAAGCTCTCCTAGCTCTGAAGGAATCGAACCTGTTAACATGTTGCTGCTCAAGTTGAGCTTAAATAAGAACTCCAATTTCCCGATTTCAGGTGGGATGCCTCCTGACAGATAGTTTGACGCCAAGTTCAGATCTTGTAGATTGGTCATGTTTCCCATTGCTGCGGGAATGTCACCGGAGATGCTATTGCCGTCTAGGTGCAAGTAAGTGAGGTTCTTGCACTCTGCCCAGTCCGGCGAGAGCGAGCCAGTCAACTGGTTTCCAGTGAGGTCTAAGTAAACAAGGTCGGGGTGTACTCCGAAAGCTTCTTCTAAGTTCCCACGGAAGTGGTTCGAGTCCAACCGGACTCGAAGCAGCCTCGAGCAATCCCGCAAACAAGACGGCAAATAGCCGGAGAAATTGTTGTTATTCACTGCGAGGTACTGAAGGGCGAAGCCGGTGCACAATCCTCGAGGCAGTTCACCGGAGAAGGAATTGTTCGAGAAGCTGACGTTGTGCAACAGGCCATTCTGTCCGAGGTATTGGGGAATGTTACCAGCGAGGTTGTTGGTGAAGACGGATAGAAAAGCAAGGTTTGGAAGCTCGGCGATGGATCTTGGCAGCTCCCCCTCTAAATTGTTGGTGTTGAGGTCTATGCTATCCAGTGCAGTCATGTTTCCAATCTCCTCCGGGATCAAGCCGGTGAGATTGTTGTAGAAGAGATTCAAGACAGATAAGTTCGTGAGGTTGCCGATTGTCGAAGGGATTGTACCCGTCAGCGAATTCTCTGACAGATCCAACTCGATCAAGTTCAGCAAATTCCCAATCTCCACCGGAATTGGACCGGAAAGATTGTTGCTGTAGAGGAAGAGGTACGTAAGATTCGTCGCTAATCCAATCTCCGAGGGAATCCGCCCAGTGATGGAGTTGTTCTGCACCTGAAAGGAAATAAGCCGAGGCCAACTACCGAAGAAGTCCGGCGGGATCTTGCCGGAAAGCGAGTTGGAGGAGATCCCGAACTCCCTCATTTGGGTGAGCTTCACAAAGGATCCTGGCAATTCTCCCTCGAGCCGATTGGTAGACAGTTCTATGTAGTTCAGATTGGTACAGTTGCCGAGTTCAGGAGGGATGGTGGAGTTCAGTCCTGCCAATTTGATGTCGAGGCGTTCGAGCTTCTGGAGCTGACCTAGGGAAGATGGAAGCGGCCCACCCAATGAGTTGTTGTAAAGCTCAAGAACTCGAAGGCTGGAAATGGATCCTAGAGTCGCCGGCACCCCTCCGACGAGGTTGTTTTCTCCCAGGCGAAGGTCTCGAAGCCGCGGTAGCTTAGCAAGAGAGGCTGGAATTACTCCTTCAAAAGAATTAATAGAAAGATTCAGGTACTCGAGGCTTACTAAGTTAGCCAATGACTCCGAGATTGGTCCTGTGAATCCGTTCTGTGAGAGATCAAGATATGTTAAGTTGGTGCATTTCAGTATGAACGGAGGGAATTCTTTTGTCAGGCTGTTGAGGAACAGATCGAGGTATGTCAAAGAAGGCATGCCGGTGAAATCGGAGTAGTCCGGTGTTTCCAAGTAATTGGATCCGAGGTCGAGGAGCTGCACCTTCTGTAGACCGCTAAGCTGGTAGGGAATCTCTCCGCCCAAGCTGTTGTTGTGGAGACGGAGGTCGAGGAGCTCCGACAGCTGCCCAATCTCTGGCGGAATGGATCCGCTGAAGTTGTTACTGCCGAGGTCTAATGAGGTGAGCTTGGACAGAGCAGAGATATTGGGAGGGATGGCGCCAGCGAGGTTATTGTAGCTGAGATGGAGAGTTGTGAGGTTGGGCAAAGAGGAGAAGTCCAAGTTATCGAGAGTGCCGACGAGGTTGGAATACGGTAAGATCAGCTGCACGACGACGCTGCCGCCGGAGTGGCAGCGAACGCCGAACCACTCGCATGGGGTGGTGGAGTAGGCGAGGGACCACGAGGCAAGAGAGTCAGGGTGGAGCAGGCTGGATTTCCACGCGAGAAGAGCTTGCGCTTCTGCTCCTGCTGCGGTGTTCGAAGGCGAGAATGAGATGAGGAGAAAGAGGAGGGTGAGGAGGGGAGTTCTGACATGGATCAGCTTCATGGCTGACAGAAGAGAATGGAGGTTGCTGTAGTTACACGGTGGCTGAGGAAGATATAAGGCTGAGAGAGCAACAAGGGGGGAGGAAGAGGCCGCCGAGGGTGTGAAATCATTTGCTTGCGGATGTGAATAAAGTGAGGAAGAAAATCTTCGTTAACCAATTCTTCCTCCAATTTTTCCAACCGTGGAAATGGTGAAGAACTTTGGACTACTGTGCCTTTGTGCTGGATTATTCAATCCTATCTAATTGGACTGAGTCCCCTTCCAAACTTTTCTGAGTGACGCCAAATTGGACGGAGCCCCATTTCAAACTTTTCTTAGCTATGCCAAATCACATCCTGTGAAGAGCGTGTGTGTGTCTGTGTGTGTGTGTCTCTCTCTCTCTCTCTCTCTCTCTCTCTATATATATATATATATATAATTTGTACAGTATAATGGGGGTGGTTGTAACATTCGACTCATATCTTACATGTAGGACTAGCAATGACAACATACTAGCAATGAAAACATAGTAACAATGGTATGATTTTTCTTTTGTACATTGGTGATTGACAGTTGTACATATGTTATAAACATATAAACTCATAAATCATATGTACATATCATATTTAAAATTTATATATATATATATAAATATATGTAGATCATCGTTTATATCTATACTAGCATAGTCTCATACCTGCTCACCTCTTTACACGAAAACTAATGTCCTCACATATAAAATAAGATCTATACTAAGTGATAACTCAATAAGTATAAACTTTGATAATCTTATCTAGGTGAACATGAATATTGTCTATTGGAAAAAACTATTCTAGCCAAATAATTTTTTTACTTCTTTGTATATCAACATAGGTTTTTTGTTAAAATATCAACTTGTTACAAAAAATAATTATTAACTAGAGTGGCATAAATAGTAGAACAATGAATATACTAAATTTTTATGTGAAAAACCCAATGTGAGGAAGACCACGGGATCATATTTCACTTTAGACCTCCACTATCACTGATAATGATAATATGTTTAGAATAAGTCTTCTCTAGATAAATAGAGTATCACAATAATATCAAAAATATAAATCTTGATCCAACAATAAAATATCATCATCATCATAGATGAATTTAATCAAATAAAGTTTTAGGTCTTACCAAGTGAATATATTAGAAAATTATCTTAGAAAGAATAAATCATATATCAACACTATTAGAATTATAGAACTTGATACAAATATTCTCCACATAAAATTTAGGCTAAAACTTACGAAGTTTAGCCGCTTGATCTTTTAACAAAAACCTCAAAACCTTAATTCTCTCTCTATTTTCTGTGTTGCTATCGTTCACTGTGCGCACTTCTCCTCAACGTATGTCTATTTCTTTTTTTTTCTTTCTTTTCCCTTCTTTTTAAACTTATCAGATTGAGACTTAGTGTTGAAATCATCCCGTCCAACCCCATTTATGGGTTTGACCTAACAATTCTCCCCTCTAGCTCATATGGAGGGTTGTACTAAGCTTATTCTTCATCTACATGTCTCAACCATCTCCTTAGGTAAAGACTTTGTCAATATATATGATTCATTCTCATTGGTATGTGTTGGGTCCAACCCATAGGTGGGCTTTGATCGGATATTTGGGCATTTAGCCCAAATCTATTTTGTTAAAAAAAAGAGAGAAAAAAGTTGAAAACCCCAACCTAAGTGGAGGCAGTGTTGTTTTTGGAGGTGGCAGACATGCACAATTGTATATTAAGGAGGTGAGAAAGAAAAGAATAGAGAGAGGAAGGTTTGGCAAGATCGAATGGTAAAACTTCATTAGATTTAACCTAAATTTTATGCGGAGAATCCTTGCAGCAAGCTCTACGATCTTAATGGTACCTATCTATAATTTATTCTCTGTATGATAGCTTTTTAAAATACCCATTTTTTATATTTACTTATTGTGAGATCCATATATTTTAATGATGCTATCTTATTAGTAAACCAAGATACATGTTCTTGATGTTATTATGATCCTCTAGTTATTCCAGAGAAGTTTTATTGTAAACCTATTATCATTATTGGTGATAGTGGAAGTTTAAGTGGACTACGGTCCTATGATTTTTTTCGCATTAGGTTTTCAATGTTAAAATTTAGTGACTCACTTTGTAGATGATTTGTTACTTTGCTATCTATCTTGCTCTGGTTAATATTTGTCTTTGGTAATAAGTTGATAATTTTGGTGAGAACCTCATTTTGATACACAAAGACGGAAACATATTATTCTATATTCAATAGTTTTTTCCCAACAAGTGGTATTAGAGTACAGGTTATCTGGTGTAATTTTTCTTGTGTGATTGAAATGAAAAAGTCAGATGATATGATTAAATTGAACTCATCAAACTATTCTACTTGGAGGTGTATGATGGAAGATTTGCTCTATTGTAAAGATTTATATAAGCCCATCAAAGTTAAAGCAAAACCTTATACTATGGATGATGTAAAATGAGAGGTACAACAAAGAAAAGCTATTATCTATATTAGAAGATGGATGAATATAAATCTGCATGAGCATATTTTTGATGAAACCAGAGCTGATGTTTTTTAGCAGAGGTTAGAAAATCTCTTTGCAAAGAAGACAGTGGGAAACAAAATTTCTCTCTTTAGAAGGTTTGTCAATTTAAAGTATAAAGATGGTGGTAATATTATTGAGCATATAAGCCTATTTGAGAGTCTTGCAAACAAGTTAGTTACTTTGAAAATGTATATATATGATGAGATGCAATGATTGCTACTCCTCAGCTCTTTACTAGAAAGTTGGGAAACATATGTGGTGCCAATTTATAACTCCATGCCAGAGGGGACTCTAACTATAATATGATTAAAAACAGTTTGCTAAATGAAGATGTTAGAAGGAAAGAAGAAATAGAATCTTCTTCAGGTGCATTTGCTATTGGAAAACAAGAATGACATGGAAGAAGTCATAGCAGAAATCCACATGGTTATAGAGGAAGATCCAAGTCTAGAAGAGATATCAAGTGTTTCCACTACAACAAGTTAGGTCATATGAAGAAAGAGTGTAGGTTATAGAAGAGAGAATAAAATGAAAAAAAGAAAAATGAGAAAGAGACTAATACAGTTGCTACTGAATGTAATATTATTATTATTTATAATGATGGATGCGTCAGTTTTGTATCTCAGTACAATAACTGGATAACTTACTCTGGTGCTTGTTTTCATGTTACTTCTCATAGTGATTTTTTCATATCTTACACTGCTGGTGATTTTGGCAATATTAAAATGGGAAACAGTGGTACATCTAAGAGTATAGGTATTAGAGATATTTGCTTGGAGACCAATATTAATACTCAAAGATGTAAGATATATTCTAGATGTTCGTCTAAGCTTGATATCTATAGGAAAACTTGATGATGAGGGGTTTATGCACTATTTTGGTGAAAGTAAATGGAAGCTCACTAAAGGTTTTTTGGTTGTGGCAAGAGGAAAGAAGCAGAACTTTTTTTATGTTATGGATGCTAAGCTACACAAATGAGAGATTAATGCAATCCAAAAGGATGAAAGTATAGATCTTTGGCATAAAAGGCTTGGTCATATCAGTGAGAAGGGACTTCAAACTCTTGCTAGAAATTAGTTCTTACCAAAGTTGCAAAGTACATCTCTTAAATTTTGTGATTATTGCTTAGCTGGAAAAATACATAGAGTTATCTTTCATACTTATCTATATCTAGAAGATTAAATGTCATTGATTTGATTCACACTGATGTCTATACTATGCAAACTAGAACTCTTTGAGGTGCTCTTTATTTTATTATTTTTATTGATGATCATTCTAAAAAAGTTTGGGCTTTTGCTTTGAAATCTAAAGACTAGGTACTTGATGTTTTCAAAGTGTTTCGTGCTAGTATTGAAAGAGAAACACAAAGAAAACTGAAGTGTGTTCGAACATATAATGGTGGTGAGTACAGGGGTACTTTTGAAAATTATTACAGGTTTCATGGTATCAGGCTTAAGAAGACAGTTCCTAAAACTCCTCAGCAAAACGGTGTGACAGAAATGATGAACAGATCTATTGAAAAAAAGATTAGGTGCATGCTTTCTCATGCCAAGCTACCTAAGTCTTTTTGGGGGGAGGCTATGAGAATTATAGTTAATATGATAAATCTTTCTCCATTAGTTCCTCTGAATGGTGATGTTCCAGAGAAAGTATGGAAAGAGAAAGATGTATCTTATGATCACTTGAGAGTCTTTAGGTATAAAGCATTTGTTCATATTCCTAAAGATGAGAGATCAAAGCTTGATAATAAGAAAAAATTATGTATTTTCTTGGGATATAGTCATGAAGAGTTTAGGTACAGAATATAAGATCTAGTGAATAAGAAGATTATTAGAAATATAGATGTCATGTTTCTTGAAGACCAATTATTTGAATATGGTGATAATGTTGAGAATTAAAATATTCTTATTTATACTCCTTGGAGTTTGAACCTAGTTCCTTCACTTATAGTTCATGATGATCAAGGGAGAGATGGACAATAAGATGATGATGAGAATATTAGTGATGATACTCCTACAGTTGATGAAGTTGGTCCAACTGAACAAAATGAGCAAGCACCTCCACCACCAGATGAGATTTTACTGAGAAGATCTATAAGAGAGCGAAGACCATCTACAAGATATCCTCCACATGAGTATGTTATGTTAACTGACGGTAGAGAACCAGAAACTTACCAAGAAGCTATTCTATATGAGCATAAAAATGAGTGGGTTAAAGCCATAAAAGAAGAGATGAAATCCTTGACTGAGAACCACACTTATGACTCGGTAAAGTTACCTACAGGGAAGAAAGCTCTTAAGAATAAATGGGTTTATAAATTAAAGATTAAAAATAGTAGCTCACAATAAAGATATAAGCACGGTTAATTGTGAAAGGATTCAATCAAAAAAAATATTGATTTTGAAGAAATATTTTCTCGTGTAGTGAAACTATCCTTTATCCGAATTGTTCTTGGTTTAGCTGCCTACTTGAATTTAGAAGTTGAGCTACTTGATGTGAAAACTGTATTTTTACATTGTGACTTAGAAGAAAAAAATTATATGGAGCAATCAAAATATTTCAAAGTCAAAGAAAAAGAAAATCTAGTGTGTAAGCTTAAGAAAAAATTATATAGACTCAAGCAAGCACCTAGACAGTTGTACAAGAAATTTGATTCCTTTATGATGAGACAGGATACAATAAAATCACATATGACCATTGTGTGTTTACAAAGAAGTTTTCAGATGATGATTACATTATTCTCCTACTATATGTTGATGATATGTTGATTATTGGCTATGATGCTAGTAAAATTAAGAAGCTTAAGAGGGAACTAAGTAAGTCTTTTGCTATGAAAGACTTAGGATCGGCGAGATAAATTCTTGGTATGAAGATTTTTCGTGATAAAAAGAATGGAAAGGTTTGGTTATCTCAGGAGACCTACATTGAAAATGCTCTTAAAAAATTCAATATGAATCAAGCCAAACCAGTTTGTTCTCCACTTGCAGGTCATTTCAAGTTGAGTTCAAAGCAATGTCCTACAAGTGAGAAAGAAAAAGAAGAAATGTCCAAAGTGCCTTACTTATCAGCAGTAGGCAATTTGATGTATGCTATGATTTGCACCAGGCCAAATATAACTTATGCAGTTGGAGTTGTCAGTTAATTTCTCTCTAATCCTGGTAAGAAACATTGGGCAGTAGTAAAATGGATCTTGAGATATTTAAGAGATACTACCAGGTTGTGTTTATATTTTGGCATTGGTAAACCTTGCTAGAGGGTTACATAGATGCATATATGGCTAGTGATACTGATTCCAAGAAATCCACTTCAGGCTTCTTGATGGCTTTTAAAGGGGGAGCAGTCTCTTGGTAGTTTAAGTTACAGAATTATGTTGCGTTATCGACCACAGAAGTAGAATATATAGCAATTACTAAAGTCTGTAAGGAAGTTTTATGGATGAAAAAATTTCTACAGGAATTGGGCTTGAAATAGGAAGGATACATTATTTACTATGATAGTTAAAGTGTCATCCACCTTTCCAAGAATTCAACATACCATTCTAGATCCAAGCATGTTGATATAAGATATCACTGGATTTGTGATGTGCTTGAGATGAAAGAATTATACTTAGAAAATATGCATATCGATGAGAATGATTTAGATATGTTGACAAAGTCTTTGCCTAAAGAGAAACTTGAAGCATGTAGATGGAGAGCGGGCTTAGTACAACCCACCATATGAGCTGGAGGGGGAGAATTGTTGGGTCTAACCTATAGGTGGGCTTGGACTAGATATTTGGGCATTTAGCTCAAATCTGTCTTGTTAAAAAAAAAGAGAGAGAAGGTTGAAAATCCTAATCTAAGTGGAGGCAGCGATGTTTTTGTTGGCGATGGCAGAACACTAATCTAACAGTTAAAAACTCACTTAGTGAGTTTTGGTATTTACCTATTTTGAGATCCATATACTTTAATGATGTTATGTCATTGGTAAACCAAGATATATGCTCTTGATGTTATGGTGATCCTCTAGTTATTCTAGAGAAATTTCATTATAAACCTATTATCATTATTGGTGATAGCGGAAGTTTAAGTTGACTACGACCTCATGGTTTTTCCTGCATTAGATTTTTTATGTTAAAATTTTAGTGACTCACTTTGTGGATAATTTATTACTTTACTATCTATCTTACTCTGGTTAACATTTGCCTTTAATAATAAGTTGGTAATTTTGGTGAGAATCACATTTTGATACACAAAGAGGGAAAAATATTATTCTGTATTCAATAGTTTTTCCCAACAGTATGCATATTTTCTAAGTGTAATTCTTTCATCTTAAGCATATCACGAATATAGTGATATCTTACGTTAATATGCTTAGATCTAGAATAGTATATTGAATTCTTAGTGAGGTGAATGACACTCTAACTATCACAGTAAACAGTATATCCTTCCTGTTTCAAGCCCAATTCCTGTATAATTTTTTTCATCCATAAAGCTTCACCACAAGTTTCAGTAATTGTTATATATTCTACTTATGATAGAGTAATATAATTCTATAACTTAGACTACCAAGAGATTGCTCCTCTTGCAAACGTCATCAAGAACCCCGAAGTGAACTTCCTTGAATCAGTATCACCTGTCATGTTTGTATTTATGTAACCCTCTACAAAGGTTTATCACTGCCAAAGCATAAACATAACTTAGACGTACCTCTTAGATATCTTAATATCAATTTTATTATTTCCCAATATTTCTTATCAGGATTAGAGAGAAATCAACTTATAGCTTCAACTACATGAGCTATATCTAGCATAATATAAATCATAACATATATCAAACTGCCTACTGCAGACCAATAAGTAAGACACTCTGGATATTTCTTCCTTTTCTTTTTCACTTGTAGGAAAAAGAAACTACTTTGGCTTTACTTATATTAAATCTTTCAAGAACCTTTTGAATGTAAATTTCCTAAGATAGTCAAATCTTCTCATTCTTTCTATCATGAAGAATCTTCATGCTAAGTATTTGTTTTACTGATCCCAAGTCTTTTATGACAAAAGACTTACTTATCTCTCCTTTAAGCTTCTCAATTTTACAAGCATCATGACTAACAATTAGCATATCATCAACATACAATACGAGAATAATAAAATCATTATATGAA
Source organism: Ensete glaucum (assembly GCA_021527575.1). Classification (NCBI taxonomy): domain Eukaryota; kingdom Viridiplantae; phylum Streptophyta; class Magnoliopsida; order Zingiberales; family Musaceae; genus Ensete; species Ensete glaucum. The sequence continues at coordinate 34,315,860 of CM038555.1, forward strand.
ATTTTTTTATGAACACATAATGATCATATGTGGTTTTATTGTATCCTTGGTTCATTATAAAGGAATCAAACTTCTTGTACCACTATTTAGGTGCTTATTTGAGTTCGTATAAGCCTTTCTTAAGCTTGTACACTAGATTTTCTTTTCCCTTGACTTTGAAATCTTTTGATTACTTAATATAATTTTTTCTTTTAAGTCACCATGTAGAAATGTAATTTTCATATCAAGTTGCTCAACTTATAAATTCAAGCAAGAGCCAAACTATGAACAACTCGGATATAGGACATTTTCATCATAGGAGAAAATATTTCTTCAAAGTTAATACATTTCTTTTGACTGAATTCTTTCGTAACTACTCGTGCCTTTTATCTTTATTATGAATTATTATTTTCAGTCTTCAATTTATAAATCCATTTATTCTTGAGAGCTTTTTTTCCTTTAGGCAACTTTACCAAGTCATATATGTGGTTCCTAAGTAAGGATCTCATCTCTTCTTGCATAGCTTTAACTCACCTATTCTTGTGCTCATGTAGAACAACTTCTTAGTAAGTTTCTGACTCCCCCCATTAATAAATATAATATACTCATGTGAAGGATATCTTATAGATGGTCGTCGCTCTCTTGTGGATCTTCTCAATAGAATCTCAGCTGGTGGTGGGGTTGCTTGCTCAAATTGTTTAGTTAGTTTAACATCATCAACTGCAGGAGCATCATAACTAATTCTCATCAAAATCTTCTTATTCATCTTCCCCATTCTCTCTAGCAGGGTTTTCTTATAAGTTTTTTTTATCTTAATTCTTGTTCTTTCTTACTATTCCAAGTCAGAATACTTGAGTATTTATAGACCTTAAATGACTTCAAATCTTGGAGCCAAAATTCATATCCCCAAGATTTTGGGGTACTACCGATACCGTCGCCAACACTGAGTAGTATCACCATCGAATAGAGCTTACAATTATGGGCTCGGGTGGTACCATCACTCAAAATATATAGTATTATCATCGATTGGTGATACTATCATTGGTAGTCGACGGTACCACCGCCCAAGAATTCTGGAAAGTATACTTCAATACTTTTTATACCTTTAGTTAGACTATCTTTTGACCTAACTGTACTTCCTCCCAGGTCAACAAAATGAGCCTCCTAATGAGCTCAAATCAACCTTAATTAAGACTTAATCAAGGTCCAATAGGCCCTTAATTGAGTTAGCGTGGTTACGCTCTAAACTAACTCAATTAAGACCTAAACTACTTTAATCAAGACAAATTATTATAAAGCATGAATTACATGTTGTCCGACATATCATTGGTTCATCTTGTGCTTCATCCGACCCTTCAACACATCGTTATCTCTTGTAGCATATTGCCCAATCGGCATGTTGACCTCTGCAATAAAAATCTAATCTCATTAGCACAATGTCCGATCCTTCTGGCCCGATGCCAAAACTCATGGCACAAAGCCTTTTACCAACACGTTGACCAATTTTTTGATATGTTCCACTTCGGCCTAACAATTGATTTTTTTTCTTTAATTAATTTATCTCTCCTTGATCGAAGCTAATCTTGCATCACTCAAATGTTAATTAAATCAAAACTATCAATTGATTTTATCATTAAAATCTAAGAGTCAATAATATACCCCTTTTTGATGATGACAACCAATTGATGATGTGTTTAACTAAACTCCCCTTATCAATATGTCATATTGATATAAACTTTGAATTTAGAAAATTTAAGTATTGTATCATTGCATGCATCATAAAATTTTATTATTTCAAAATATCAAAGTACATCGTACCATGTATGATTCAAATTTTTAGTTATCATCATAACTTCTCTTCATTAAAGCACATTGATTAAATCATCATTATAATTTCTCCCCCTTTATTATCAACAAAAAGGAGAAAAGTGTATCATGAGTTATTTAAACATGCAAGCTAGCAATTTTTGAGATGTATAAGTTTAGTAATTTTTTGGTTCTTCTTAAAATGTGCAAGCTAGCAAATTTTGTCTCCTCTTTGGGATGTGCAAGTGTGTAAGACTTTCTCTTTGAAATGTGTAAATTAGTAAGTTTTTCTCCCCCTTTGTTATTATAAAAAAGAAGGAAAATAAATAATGGCACAAAATCTTTTACATCAACGTTCCAATTATGATATGAAAGATATCAAAGATAATTTTAATTTGATGATGGGGTACACATGTTATAACCACAAAGGAGTTATAAAAATCACGTCATGAAAGATATTAATATTAAAAATCATGAAAAGATCAAGTTATGAATACCAAAAGACATGATTCATTTTGACAAATCTTCTTTTTAGTAAATAACAAAAATAAATCTTAGGAGATCAAATAGTAAGCGATCTTCAAAAGAAATCTTAAGTTATGAATTTCGAGAGATCAAGAAAAAAATAATAATTCATTTGGATAAATCTCCTTAATAAAAAAATCATATAAGAATATAAGTTCTTGATTCATGCATAAGAATTATCAAGTTATTAATTTCATGATTTAGATATATAAGTCTTCTTATTTAGTAAATGGTAAAAGAAGAAATCATAGAAGATAAAAAATATATTGATTCCATGAAATGAAACCTTAAGATAAGAAATCAAGAGAAAATTCATGATTTGATTGAAAGATCTCAATCAAATTTAACTTGTCAAATCATCAAAATTACTTTAAGAGATTCAAAATAATAGGTTCAATAATGACTAAGGATCTCTTGTTGAAAAATCAAAAAGCCTTAGAGATAGAGAATTTTTTTTAACAAAAATCTATTTCTCTTTTAGTTTTGATTGATTTCATACAAGTATGCTCAAGACTTTTATGCCAAATCCATACATTATTGTTAAAAACTAAAGATAAGTTTTATCATGAAAATCATAAACATTTAAGCATAAACCATCTTTAATAAAAAAATCATCAAGTTTCAATGATAATTTTTTTAAAAAATTATTCTCACTACCCTTTTCATTAAACAATTTATGAAAAGCATCAAGTAGTTCATTGTAAGGTAAAGAAGATTTGCTTGAGTTACTTACCTCATTGTTATATGCCTCATCTTTACTTGTTTACTTCTCATCTTTGAATGCACTCGATTCGGCCCATGTCTCCTTTAATGCATTCTTCTTCTTTGACAACTTCTTCTTTAATTCATTTTTATTCTTATATTCATGTTTTATGAATTGTTTAAAATTTCTTGTGATAAGTTCAAAGTCATCCTCGTCACTTGAGATTTCACTCGAGTGGTCTTCCTTTGTTCTAAGTATCAAGTCCTTTCTGTTCTTTGAAAGGTTGTTTTTTATGTTCGTTATGTATCATAAAAGATATCTCATAGGTCATTGATGACCCGATAAGTTCTTCAAGTAGATAACAACTTAAGTTTTTTACTTCTTAAATGGTTGTGACTTTGGGATCCCAACTTTTAGGAAGGGATCTTAGAATTTTTTTAATGAGTTTAAGTTAGAAAAACTTTTACCAAGTGCTTTCAAACCATTGACAACATCCATAAAATAGGTGTATATATCTCCAATGGTTTCATTCAAAATAATTCAAACTATGCATTAAAAGATTGATCTTAGATTTTTTAACTCTATTAGTGCCTTCATGTGTAACTTAAGTGTATGCCAAATATCATGGGCAGTTTTACAAGTCAAAATACAATTAAATTAAGTTTTATCTAAAGCACAAAATAAAAACATTCATAGTTTTAGCATTCAAATAAAACATTTTCTTTTCAAAATTATTCCAATCATTCATTGGATTGGAAGATTTTTAGAAGTCATTTTCAATGATATTCCACAAATTGAAATCCATAGAAAGCAAGAATAATCTTATTCGAGTTTTTCAATACGTGTAGTCCATCCCATTGAATATAGGATCCCATTGAATATAGGAGGACGAATGATAGAATAATCCTCTTGATTGCCGACATAAGCCATTTAATCTCTTTTGGGTGTTAAACCAATCGAGAAAAACTTAGCTCTAATACCAACTGTTATGATCAAGTCGACACTAAAAACATCAGTTTGTAAAACTTAATTCAATGAAAATCAATATTAAAAGTGAGCTTAACTTAGAGTAAATATAAAATAAAGTGAGCAGCTAAGTAAGCATCAAAAGTAAACAACAAAGAAGAGAAGGCATACCAATTTTATAGTGGTTCAGTCTACGTGACCTACTCCACTCCCGACTCCTCTTCACTCAAGGCCATCGACTTCCACTACTGATATTTTTCAATGGGTTAAAATCAATCACCCCTTGCAACTCTTTTCTCCTTTTCACAAGCTCAAGAGAGAACTTTTATAACCCTTTACAAGTATTCTCTCACACTCTCTCTTTGAACTACCTTTAAGCTTCTAGAGAAGAGAATTCAACTCTCTACTAGGGTTTTCTCACAAGTTTTTTTTATCTTAATTCTTGCTCTTTTCTTACTATTCCAAGAAAGAATACCTACGGTATTTATAGATCCCAAATGACTTCAAATCTTGGAGCTAAAATTTATATCTCGGAGATTTTGAGGTACTAGTGGTACTATAATGGGCACCAAATGGTACCACCGTTGGCACCGGATAGTACCACCGTTTGAACAGAGCCTGTAATTCTAGGTAAGAGCGGTACCACCACTAAATAGAACCTAGGAATCTAAGCTTGGGCGGTGGTCCCACCTATTTGATTATGGTACTATCATCAACTAGTGATACTACTATCGACAGTTGGTGATACCACCACCAAAGAATCTCGGAAAGTAAGTTTCAGTATTTTTCATATCCTAAGCTATACAATATTTTGACCTAGCTATACCTCCTCCCAAGTCAATGAAATGAGCCTTATAATGGGCTCAAATCAACCTTAATTAAATATTAATCAAGGCCCAATGGCCCTTAATCAAGTTAGCATAGTTACGTCTAAAACTAACTCAATTAGGATATAAACTACTTCGATCAAGATCAATTATTATAAAGCATGAATCATATGTTGTCTAGTATGCCATTGGTTTATCCGACGCTTCATCTGACCTTTTGGTGCATCGTCCTCTCTTATGATGTATTACCTAATCGACATGTTGATCTCTGCAACATCTGATCTCGTTGGGATAATATCCAATCCTTCTAGTCTTATGCCTGAACTCATGGCACGAAGCATTCTGCCAACACATTGACCAATTTTATGATATATTCCACTCTGGCCCAATAATTGATTCTTCCTGCATTAATCAATTTAACTCTCATTGATCGAAGCTAGTCTCGCATCAATCAAACACTGATTAGATTAAAATTTTATTAATTGATTTCATTATCAAAATTCAAGATTCAATGAATTACATGTAGAGGAACTGAACCCAAACTCCAAGGGATATAAACAGAGGTTTTTTACTTCTCAACATTGTCACCATCATCAAATAATTGGTTTTCAAGAAACACAACACCTATACTTCTAATAATCTTCTTGTTCACTAAATCCTATAATATGTACCCAAACTCCTTATGACCATACCCTAAGAAAATACATGCTTTTGCCTTATTATCAAGTTTGGATATTTCATCTTTAGGAATATGAACAAATGCTTTGCACCCAAAGAATCTCAAGTGATCTTAATATACATCTTTTTACTTTTATACTCTCTCTGGAATATCGCTTTTTAGAGGAATTGACAGAGAAAGGTTTATTGATACCGGGAAGGGAGAAAGAGGAATGAAATTTAAAAAGAAATGAGAAACCGAAAGACGATTTATAGAAAATGCACAAACTTATAACATAACTTGCGTAAAATCGATAAATATAGCTTACCACCAGGTTTAAAGTCACAAGAGGATATAAAAAATTTACTATCTCAAGAAAAGTAAACAAGGATATAAAACTAAATCAAAAGACTCACTACTCAAGAACGCATCCAAGAGATACATAGTTTTAGTGACACTCCAAGGAACTTATGCAAATACAAAGGTGCTACTAAAAAGTTCTTTCTAGCCCCAGAATATCAAAATAATTACTAGTACATGAAATCTCCCTTCATGCATAGGGAACTATGACATTAAGTGCTTCACATCTATCAACTAATCTCTTTATGCATTCCTTGGTCATGAAGAAAGGCATCTTAAAATAGCTTTAACTTTGTCCAAGGAATATGTTCATGAGTTGTCAATTTTGAGTGGGCTGGGTTAAAAACTCTGAAATGTTACAGCGGAATGTGGAGAATATCATAATATCAACAAGATGCATAAGTGTTAATTGTAGCAAATTCGACACTCTCATGTCATTTATCAAGTCAACTTTAGTTCTCATAGTTTCTTCCCAAAAAGACTTAAGTAACTTGGCATGGAAAAACATATATCTAATCATTTTTTCAATGGTTCTGCTCATCCTTTTTGCCACATTGTTTTGCTGAGAAGGTTTTGGAATTATTTTCTCAAGCCTGATACCATGGAACCTACAATAATTCTCAAAAGGATCCCAGTACTCACCACCATTATTTGTTCGAATAGACTTTAGCTTTCTTCTAATTTTTCCTTCAACACTTGTATGAAACTCTTTAAAAACATCGAGCACCTGATCTTTAGATTTCAAAGAAAAAGTCTTAACTTTTTTAGAATGATCATCAATAAAAATAACAAAATAAAGAGCACTTCTAAGAGTTCTAGTTTACATAGTACAGATATTAGTGTGAACCAAATCAATAATGTTTAATCTTCTAGATGGCGGATAAGTATGAAATATAACTTTATATGTTTTTCCAACTAAGCAATGATCATAAGATTTAAGAGATGTACCTTGCAACTTCGATAAGAACTGCTTTGTAGCAAGAGTTTAAAGTCTCTTCTCGCTGATATGACCAAGCCTCTTATGCCAAAGATATATACTTTCATTCTTTTGAATTGTTTTAATCTCTCATTCATGTAGTTTAGTTTCCATAACATAGAAAGAATTCAACTTCTTTTATCTCACCATAACTAGAGAACTTCTGGTGAGCTTCCATTTACTTTTACAAAATAGTATGTAAATCCCTCATCATCAAGTCTACCTATAGATATCAAGTTAGGATGAATATCTAAAAAATGTCTAACATCTTTGAGTATCAATTTGCTCCCAGTACCAATCTTTAAACAAATATCTCCAATACCTATAATCTTATATATATCACTGTTTTCTATATTTACATTACTAAAATCACTAGCAGTATAAGATCTCAAGAAATCATAATGAGAAGTAATATAAAATAAAGTACTAGAGTCAATTACCCAATTACTATTCTGAGCTATAAGACTAACATATTCGTCATCATAAATAATAATAATATCACCTTCAGCGGCAATTGTATTGATCTTTTTCTCATTTTTCTTCCTTTAATTATATTCTCACTGCCAAAACCTACACTCGTTTTTCATATGACATTGTATGTTATAGTGGAAACACTTGAAATCTCTTCTAGACTTGGATCTTCCTCTATAACTATGTGAATTTCCATAATGACTTCTTTCATGTCTTTCTTATTTTTCAATAGTAAGTGCACCATAAGAAATATTCTCCTTGCTCTTTCTTAGCAAACTATCATTAACCATGTCTATAGTTAGAGTCCCCTCTGATGTAGAGTTAGAAATTTAATTATCACATACCTTCAAGTGAAATAATTTGATAAGTTCAATTTAATTATACTATCTAACTCTTCTATTTCAATCACATAAGAAAAACTTACACAAACAACCTGTTGCTCTGATACCACTTATTGGGAAAAATTATCGTAGCAGAATAATTCTTTTACCTCTTTGTGTATCAAAATGAGTTCATCATCAAAATACCAACTTGTCACCAAAAGCAAATATTAACCAGAGTAGCATAACAGTAGAATAATAAATCAATCATAAAGCAAGACACTAAATTTTTACATGAAAAACCTAATGCGGGAAATGTTGAATCTCGGATTTTGATGATAAAATCAATTGATAGGTTTTATAATCTAACTTGTGTGTTAAAGAAAGTGATGCAGGATTAACTATGACGATAAAAGAGCATTACAATTAGATGTTGGGTCAGAGTTAAGTTTAAATATCGGGCCGAGGTTCATATGACTCAATGGGAGCTCGTCGAGAGTTCACCGGAGGTTGGCTGAGGTTCAGAAGATGTTGTCAGGAGCTCACCGAGAACTCACCAGAAGTTTGCTACGAAGTTCATTGGGAGTTTACTAACAGTTTGTTGGGAGCTCGCCGAGAGTTCATCGAAAGAATACTGAAAGTTCATTGGGAGTTCATCTAATAAAATCAGGAGCTCATCAGGGGTTCATCGGAAGGATGCTGGGAGTTCGCCGAAGAGACGATCGAACAATGAAGATTGTACGTTGAGTATCATAGTTAGCATCATAATGAGAATTAGTTTTACTAACTCAATTAAGAGGTTGTTAGGCCTTAATTGGAGCTAATTTGAACTTATAATAAAAGTCATTTTAATAATCTAAGGTCAGATAAGACACAGTCTTCGAATACATAATCTCCAAGATGACACAGTCTTCGAAGATGTGTCAGGCGGTTGACCGCCTAGACTGGGCAATTGATTCGCCTAGACTGGGCAGTTGACCTACCTAGACATAGTCTCCCAGACCATGTCAGGCGGCTGAAACACCCAGACACAGCCTCCCAGACTGTGTCAGGTGGCTGAACCGCCCATAACACAGTCTTCGAGACTAGTACCTCGAGAACACTTAAAATTTGATTTTTGGCTCCACTTTTGAAGCCATTTAAAGCCTATAAATACCCTACTCATTCTTGCTGAAAGTATGCAAGCAACTAAGAGCAAAAACCTTATAAAATTGCTATTGTAATTGAGAGTTTCTCCTAATTTTGTCTTGTGTAGTTTTTTATTTAAGGGAGAGCTTAGGGAGTTGTAAAGGTTATCTCCTAAACCTGTAAAAGGATAATAGAGTTGTAAGAGGGTAGTTGATTTTTACCTATTAAAGGAAGATCAATAGAAGCCGATGACCTCAACAGAGGAGGAATTGGGAGTGGATGTAGGTTACGAGACCGAATCACTATAAAATAAGTTTGCTTCCTCTTCGTTGCTCTTTATCTTTATTGCTTTGTTATTTTACTGTCTACTATCTTTACTTACACTACTACAAACATCTCTACGCTTAAACTCATTTCTGATATGGTTTTCATTGAGCGAATATTTAAACGATGTAAATTTTTCATCAGCACTAATTCAAACCCCCGCCCCTGGTGTCAATTTGATCTAACAATTAGTATCAGAGCCACGTTTCTCTCTATTTGGCTTAAAATCTGATAGAGATGGCTTTTGTTAGTAATCAAGAGGGACTTTCTATCACTCGTCCTCTCATATTCAATGGGACGGATTATATGTATTAGAAAACTTAAATGAGAATTTTTCTACTTTTTATGGATTTTGAATTATAGTATATTGTTGAAAGTGATTTTGAAAAGTCTTCTAAACTAATGAACGAATAGAATGATTCGGAAAAGAATACTTTCTCTTTGAATGCTAAAGTGATAAATGCTTTATTTTGTGCTCTTGATAAAAATAAATTTAATCAGGTTTCTATATACGAAACTGTACATGAGATTTGGCACACATTCGAAGTTACCCACGAAGGCACTAGTCAAGTCAAAGAGTCAAAAATTAATCTTTTAGTGCATAGCTATGAGTTGTTTCACATTAAACCAACTGAGACCATAAGAGATATATACACTTATTTTACGGATGTCGTCAATGGTCTAAAAGTGCTTGATAAAAGTTTTTCTAATTTTAAACTTATTAACAAAATATTAAGATACCTTCCTAAAAGTTGGGATCCTAAAGTAACGACAATACAAGAAGTAAAGGACCTAAATAATTTTTCACTTGAAAAACTAATCGGGTGTTTGATGACTTACGAAATGACATGTATAGCACATTATTAACTCGAGAATAACCTTCCAAAGAACAGGAAAGACATAGCACTTAGAACCAAGGAAGACCACTTGGGAGAAAACTCAAGTGACGATGATGATGATAAGGACTTCGTACTTCTTACAAGAAAATTTAAGAAATTCTTAAAAATGACTAAAACAAAACAAGATGCTAAGAATAAAAGTGAATTAAAAAAGGACTCAATAATATGTTACGAATGTAAGAAGCCAAGACACTTAAAAAATAAATGTCCTTGAGTGAAGAAGAAGCAACAAAAGAAGAAGAAATCACTCAAAGTTACTTAGGACGACTCAAGTTCATCCAAAAATGAGGAACCAACCAACAAGGAAGAAGTTGCAAATTACTCTTTAATGGCATTTGACAACGAGGTAAGTAACCTAAACATATCTTCTTTATCTTATAATGAATTATTTAATATATTTAGTAACTTATTTGATGATTATAAATTAGTTAGTAAAAAGTATAATATGTTAAAGAAAGATCATGCTTCACTTGCTAGTGAGTTTGAAAATTTAAAAAAGAAGTATGATAAATATAAGATAGCTCCTTGCACTAAGTATAAAGAATTAGATATACTTAAGAAAGAAAATATTTCATTATAAGAAATATTAGAAAATTTTAAAATAGGTAATAAATCCTTAAACATGATCCTTAGTAATAAGGGTCATGTTCATAGAAAGGAATGAATTAGCTTTGTGAGTAACACTCAACAAAAGCCAACTATCTTTGTTAAAAGACCTACATTATATGTTTCACCTAGAAATAAATATAATTTTCTGGGAAGAATAGGATACTATGCTTATAAATGTTCATATAAAAGGTATTATCTACATAAATTAATTTGGATTCCTAAAGGAACCATAAATAACTCAATGCCATTAGTAAAATTAGGTAGAATTTTTCATGAGGAACCCAAAGGCAAATGGGTACATAAACCAAAACCCCATTTACTGTAGGTATGTCTTCAAACAAAGGCTAGAAGCACAAAATTGTACCTTAATAGCAGATGCTCAAGGTCGATGACCGGAGATCCAACTTATTTCTCTAAGCTTACTAACTTAAATGAATGATTTGTCATATTCGGAGATAACAACAAGGGAAAAATCATTGGGAAATGAACCATAGGTAACAATCAAACCTCTTGATAGAAGACGTATTATTAGTTAATGGTTTGAAACATAATCTACTTAGCATTAGTTAATTATATGATAAATGATATATTATCAAATTTAAATCTAATGCTTGTATAATTGAAATACCACACAAAAATAGTTCTATGATTGTCTTAAGAAATGATAATGTGTATACTATTGATATTGATATTTTTTGTAATGAAATATATTTTTCTGTCTTAAATAATGATCCATAGATTTGGCATAGGAGACTAGGACATGTTAGCATGAAACTATTAAACCAAATCACTAAAAATCTAGTAAGAGGAATATATAGCATCAAATTCATAAAAGACAAGGTTTGTAATGCATATCAACTAGAAAAATAAATAAAAAATAGTTTTAAATCAAAAAATCAAATAAGCACCTCTAGGCCATTATAATTTATTCATATGGATTTATTTGGACTAATTGATACTACAAACTTAGGAGATAGCAAATATGTGTTTGTTATTATAGATGATTACAGTAGATATACTTGGACATATTTCTTGGCATACAAAAGCAATTTTTTAAATTTTTTTAAAATTTTGTAAACTTGTTCAAAACAAAAAGGGTTTTATGATTTCATCTATAAGTAGTGATCATGGTGGTGAGTTTCAAAATCATGATCTTTAAAATTTTTTTAACTTAAATGGGTATAATTATAATTTCTCTACTCCTAGAAATCCACAATAAAATGGAGTAGTGGAAAGAAAAAATAAGAGTTTACAAGAAATGGCTAGAACCATGTTAAACGAACATAGTCTACCCAAATATTTTTCGTTGAAACTATTAACATGACATACTATGTCATAAATAGGATTCTCATAAGATCATTACTCTCTAAAACTCCTTATGAATTGTGGAATAATAAAAAACCTAATATTTTATATTTTAAAGTATTTAGTTATAAATATTTTATTTTGAATGAAAAAGATGCCTTAGGAAAGTTCGATGTAAAATCTAATGAAGGCATATTTTTTAATTATTTCTTAATTTTAAAAGCTTATTATATATTTAATAAAAGAACTCTAGTAATTAAGGAATCCATTCATATTATTTTTAATGAGGTTCCCAAATTGAAAAAAATTGATTTTGATGATGATTTTGATACTTTAAATTTGAATGATAAACCTCCTCTCCAAAATAACTTGGAAGCATCTATTTCCAAGAAATCCTTAACCAAGGAATGAAAGTGTGTAGATGTTCATCCTAAGGGGTTAATAATAGGAGATACATCAAAAGGTATCCAAACTCGTTCACCATTTAAGAATTTTTGTGCTAACGTCATATTTTTATCTCATATTGAACCAAAATACATTGATGAAGCCTTAAAAGATAATTCTTGGATTATTTCAATGCATGAAGAGTTAAACCAATTTGAGAGAAATAAGGTATGAGAGCTTATTCCTAGATCTAATGACTCTTTAGTGATTGGTACTAAATGAGTCTCTAGAATCAAGCAAGATGAAAATGGTATCGTAGTTAGAAACAAGGCTAGAATAGTGGTCAAAGGTTTCAACTAAGAAGAAGGGATCGATTATTAAGAGACTTTTGCTCCTGTGGCTAGACTTGAAGCCATAAAGATGCTTCTTGTCTTTGCCTCTTTTAAGAATTTTAAGTTATTTCAAATGGAAGTCAAAAGTATTTTTTTTAATGGTTTTATTTCTGAAGAAGTTTACATTGAACAACCTCCGATTTTAAAAATGATCTTTTTTAATCATATTTTCAAATTATCTAAGACTCATTGAAATAAGCCTCTAGGGCTTGGTATGAAAGACTTAGCTCTTTCCTTATTTCAAATAATTTTTTAAAAGACAAGATTGATACCACATTATTTTTGAAGTATTTTAAAAATAATTTTTTAATTATTCAAATTTATATTGATGATATTGTTTTTGGTTCAACAAATGAATACTTATATGAATATTTTACTAATAGTATGAGCCAAGAATTTGAAATGAGTCTAATGGGTGAATTAATTTTTTTCTAAATGATGGTCTCTTTATAGGTCAAACTAAGTATACCTTAGATTTATTAAAACGTTTTAGTATGGACAATGCTAAGGCTATAAACACACCCATGAGCACTTTTACAAAATTAGACTTAGATAATGAAGGTGAAAATTTCGATAAAAAATATATAGAGGAATGATAGGTAGTTTATTGTATTAACTGCTACTAGACCAGACATAATGTTTAATGTCGGATTGTGTACAAGGTTTCAATCTAATCCTAAATATTCTTATTTTAATACAGTTAAACGAATATTTAGATATTTAAAAAAGACTTTTAATTTAGGATTATGGTATTCTAAGTTTAAAACTTTGATTTGCTTGCCTGTGAGGATGTTGATTTTGGTGGTTATAGAATAGATAGAAAGAGTATAACCGGAACATGCCAATTATTAAGACATACTCTTGTTTCTTGGTCTTCTAAGAAACAACATTTGGTTATATTATCTACAACCGAAGTTGAGTACATAGCAGTTGGTGCATGTTGTGCACAAGTCATTTGGATGAAAAACACTTTAGAAGATTATGGAATTCACTTAAACCATATTCCTATCAAATGCACCAGTGCAATATATTTAACTAAAAATCTCATTCAACACTCAAGAACTAAACATATTGACATTAGATATCACTTTATTAGAGATCATATAAATAATCATGATATATCTTTGGAATTTATTGGTACTAACCATCAATTGGCTAATATCTTCACCAAGCCACTAAATGAAGAATAATTTAACTTTATTCGAAGAGAGTTAGGAATGTTAAACCATCCAAATGTATGATTAGGTAGATTTCTTGAGCCTTTGCTTACATGAGTAGCTCTTATATTTTTCTTATACTTTTCTTGACTTTTGAACTCTCTTTCAATATTTTGATTTTTAGATTAATGAATATATATCACCCCTCTTAATAATTTATTTTATTTTGGGATATTTGATTTTTGGATCTTTCACACCCCCTCCCCTTTTTCTTCTTTTATTTTATTTACAAATGGAAAGAAAGTAATTTGATACAAAATGGATTAAACTCTATTTTAATTTTTTCTTATTTTACTAAGGGAGAGAAATGGACTAGTTTTCTTTCTTTGTGTAATGAATATTTATGATAAATGTGTTGACATATGTATTGAATACTTAGTATTCAAATGTGTGGTCAATATTTCTCCTTTTTTATAACAAGGAGAAACGATATGTTTGATGACATATGATAAATGTTGTACTTAAAATTTTATCATATAATAAATATTTGTTTTGAACAATTGTTTAGAAAAGGTATGTTGAACATTTCTCCTTTTTTATGACAAAAGGGGGAGAAATAGTATATTAATGATAAATGATAAATGGTATGTTTGAATATTTTTTATAAATATTTAAAAATAATAAATATTCAAATGATGGATATTTGTGATAAATGTTCAAATGTGAATTAAATATTTTTTTTGTTGATGATAAAGGGGGAGAAATGACATAATGGATGACACAAGAGAAATGTGTGTTTTGAAATCTTTAAAATGTTCATATGATACCAAGAAGATGATTACTTTGAAAATCTTATAATGTATGGTATCATGATTATTGACATAAAGTGAACATTTAAAATATTTATTATGTGAAACATATCAATTGAAATTATTTATCATGTGATACCAAGAAAAAAATACTTTAAAAATTGTATTATATATTATATCATTAATGGTTAAATTATGAAAATACTATACTTGAATTTAAAGTGATAGGTTCTTTTGAATTTAAGTTTGTTGTATTTATCCTATGACATATATATATAGGGGGAGTTAAGATTAACTCTCGTCATCAATTGGTTATCATTATAAAAAGGGGGAGATTATTGAATCTCAGATTTTGATAATGAAATCAATTGATGGATTTTATAATCTAATTTGTGTGTTAAAGAAAATAATGTATGATTAACTGTGACGGTAAAAGGGCATTACAATCAGATGTTGGGCCGGAGTGAAGTTCAAACAGCAGGCCGAGGTTCTCAATAGGAGCTCGCCGAGAGTTCGCCGGAGGTCGGTCAAGGTTCGGACGATGTTGTCGGGAGCTTGCTAAAAACTCACCAGAAGTTTGCCAAGAAGTTTGTCGAGGGTTCGTCGATAGTTTGTCGGGAGCTTGCTGGGAGTTCATCGGAAGAATGTTGGAAGTTCATCAGGAGTTCAACGAAGGAAATCGGGAGCTCACCAGGGATTCATCGGAAGGATGCTGGGAGTTTACCGAAGAGATGATCGGACAACAAAGATTATATATTAAATATCGTAGTTAGCATCATACTGAGAGTTAGTTTTACAAACTCAATTAAGATGTCATTAGGCCTTAATTAGGGTTGATTTGGACCTATTATAGAAGTCATTTCAGCAACCCAAGGTTAGATAAGACACGATCTTTGAAGACACAGTCTCCAAGATGACACAGTCTTCGAAGATGTGTGAGGCAATTGACCCACCCAGACACAGCCTCCCAAACTTTGTCAGGCAACTAAACCACCCAGAAATAAGACTTCGAGACTAGCACCTCGGGAACACTTAAAATTTGATTTTTGGCTCTACTTTTAAAGTTATTTGGGGCCTATAAATACCTCACATATTCTTACTAAAAGTATGCAAGCATTAAGAGCAAAAACCTTATGAAAATGCTGTTGTAATTGAGAGTTTCTTCTCATTTTATCTTGTATAGTTTTTTGTTTAAGGGAGAGCTTAGAGACTTGTAAAGGTTATCTCCTAAACCTATAAAAGGAGAATAGAGTTGTAAGAGGGTAGTTGATCTTCACTCATTGAAAAAAGATTAATAGTTGAAGCCGGTGACCTCAACGGAGGAGGAATCGGGAGTGGATGTAGGTCACGAGATTGAACCACTATAAAATTGGTTTGCTTCCTCTAATTTACTTTTTATCTTCATTGCTTTGTTATTTAACTGTCTAACATCTTTGCTTGCACTATTACAAATATCTCTATGCTTAATTATATTTCTATATTTAAATTGATGTAGATTTTTCATCAACCCTAATTCACACCCCCCCTTCCTATTGTCGCATAGTCCATTTTAAACCTTCACTATTATCAATAATGATAATAGATTGATAATAAATCTTCTCCAGATAACTAGATAATCACAATAATATCAAGAGTAAAGATATTTAACTCAATAATAACATATCATCATTACCAAGTGGATATATTAGAAAATTACCTTAGAAAAAGATAAATTATAGATCAATATCGTTATAATTGTAAAGCTTATTATAAAAGTTTTGACATAAAATTTGGGCCGTCTACCGCTTATTCTCTTTTTGTTTTCTATGTCATTACTGTTTAATGTGTGCACTTATCGTCCTCACATATATTCTCTTTCTTTTTTTTTCGTTTTCTCTTTATTTTCTAATTAATAAAATTTGGGCTTAATGCCGAAATCATCCAATCCAAGCTCTTAGATATATAATCTTTCAAAATCAAATGCATAAAATATCCATGACAAAATCATTTTATTATAGCCTCTTTAGCAACGTATAACCTTGTAGTACGAAGGATACATAATCAAGATGTAAAACTCTAATTCATCGTAAGTTATCAGACATATGTATGCAAGAGTAGGTCATAGCACATGCAATATAAAATCATAATACATTTATAATCTCTCACATCACATTTTATTACATATACATGCACTCTAGAACTCTTGTATATACAAATGCTTAAAATATTTTATGGCAATTGCATCTCATAGTTTTGTCGGCAATGAATAACCTCATAACATGATAGATGTATAATAAATAGGTAAAATTCTAACTTCAAATAAATCAAAACACACATATGTAAAAGAATAATTTATAGTACATGCAATACGAAATCACATTCATGAACTTCACATTATATATTATGATATATATTCACACATGTCATATATTTAAATGTGTAATTTTTATGATAGATCCATCGCAGCATAGCATGATAGATGTCTAACAGAAAGATAAATATTAAATTTAAAATGAATTCGAACACATATATAAAAGAAATAATTTATAGTGCCTATAAAAATAATCAGCATATATTCATGGACTTTCATATCACATATTGTAACTTATATATGTATTCTCATATTGTATATCATAAAATATATATACACTCTCATACTACACATTGTTACATATATGTACACGTCCATGTTGTATGTCATAGTATATGTGTGCACTCGCACACTGTACATCATAGTATATACATGCACTCCTATATTATACATCATAGCATATACATGCACTCTCAAACCAAACATCATAACATATATATGCACTCTCACACCATACTTCATGACATATATACACATCATATTTCATCTCATACTCATGCACTTGCACACTATATATCATAATATGTTTATGCACTCCCATACCACACGTGATAACATATACGTGTACTCTCATACTTCACACCATAATATATACATATATATTATATATTTTTATTACAATTCTTATGAAATGCATATAAATAACATGATGCTTATAGCTAACTGATGGCATTCATCTTGTTCACAAACATATTTTGAAAAATATTTTTTAATTTCACATGATATATAGACTACTATTTTGTAGTAAATCAAGCTTATACTTATATGATTCAACTCAAAATAAAGTTTTCGTCAAAGGGCCATGGTCCTCAGTGATCAGGTGTGCTAGGGAGCTATAAACATATCAAATTTGGAACATACGATCATGCAATGATTAAATGAAGAAGCTTACGTTTTAAGGCACCAATAGCTCTTCATGTAATTTGTTGATAATATTTCATTATATGTAAAATGTACTTATATAACAATAACATAACAACAAACAAAGATTTACCCAAAATCTTCTAGCTTTCTATAGTTTACAAGGAAAGAAAATCTCCTCCAAATAGACTACGCTCAGCTTATGAAAGCATTCAAATTCTAACACTCTTTCGCTAACAACTCAATCTATAATCCATGACATAGTGTTTACTAATCAAACAACAATATAGTTTTATAAAAAAAAGTTATTTTATTATTATTACTAATCGAACCATCTTAGATTCCCATAAAAGCTTACAAGAGCTCAAGAAACATAGAAAACTAATTATACATAAAATTTTAGTTCAAAACATACTCATTATGAGGCTGAAGTATCCTCATAATTCAACTATCATCTCCTATTTTATTTTACTAAAATTGGGTTAAGATAACCTAAATTTTTAAAGATCATATCTTAGTGCACAAATATGAAAGCATTCAAATTCTAACACTCATTCCCTAACAACTCAATCTATAATTCATGACAAAGTGTTTACTAATCAAACAACAATATTGTTTTATAAAAAAATTTATTTTATTATTACTGATTGAACCATCTTAGATTCTCATAAAACTTTACAAGAGCTCAAGAAATATAGAAAACTAGTTATACATAAAATTTTAGCTCAAAACATACTCATTATGAGGCTAAAGTATCATCATAATTCAACTATCATCTCCTATTTTATTTTACTAAAATTGGGGTAAGATTACCTAATTTTTTAAAGCTCATATCTTAGTGCACAAATATAGTATTTACTGACTTCTAACTTCTACCCTAAGGGATACATAACAAAAGGATAAGAGTTAGGTGCATCCTTGTCAATTCAGTTTAAACAATAACCCTTCCACTGCAAATCAGAGATTCTAAACACCTTGAATTGTAACATTTATAACTCTATGAACTTATTTTATATTAAAGCAATACCATAGGCTTATAAACTTATACATAATATATCCAGAAAATCAAAGATTAAATCGAGTTCTAAGTTACTCAAAAGCATCTAAAAATTTAGTCTACAATATACTAAATTGAAACCCTCGGTACAGTTAAGGGTTAGGTTTTCTTATCTTAATCTTTCTTAAAACTAGGATGTTTGGGCTTCAACAAAGAGAGGATTAAGCAGATGAGAGAGCAGAGATGCAAAGGTACGAAAAAAAAATATATCATGTTGCTGAGGAGGAGGATAAGACCAAACAATAAGGTGTTGGTTTAGAGTTGCGATGTTTCTATGAGGTCTTGATAGGTCGCGTTTGAAGTTTTTCTTTTCTTTTCTTTTCTTAGCATAGTTTCAGTGCTAATACAACATAATATGAGTTTAATTTGGATTGATGAAAATAAAAGATTTTCACTCTAAATCTATCCATTATTTTTACTTATAGATCTCAATATTTTAAGTGCAATATTATTCTTTGGGTTTTTTCGTCTTTACTTAATCATCCATTATTCCCTCCATGCATTAATAAATTAAGTTACTATCATGAGATCTGCTATGGTGCCTAAGAGTATTCCACAGTTAATATTAGATATATTTTTGAAGGATAGGAGACTCTAAACTTCTTACTCTAGATGTAAATATGCCTTGGTATTTAACCAATAGCCAATGAATTAAATCATCCCACTAGTTCGATCATGCTTCTCATGTTGTGCTCCCCTTGAGGTCCAATTTGGTGTAACCCATTGCGGGATGTATGAGCAACTACAGGGTCATCCCAACTGCATGTACATGACTTACTATCAAGCATGGAGTCGCACCGCACTGAGGCTTTCTTTTCCTCTTGGTCATTTTATCCCTCAAGAACTTAGCCACATGTATGTATGATCATAGTTGTGAACTCCATAGACTTTGTGGCCACAAGTAAATGAGATTTTTAACTACAAAAACTTCCGCCACATGTTTGATTCATTATATACGCACCCAATCTACACTCAAGCTTAGGGGTCCATATGGCAAGTGATAGGGTAGCATAGCTGATAGGGTACACAATGGGTCGACCTAACTCACGGCGCGGCCAAGTCAAAACAACACAAAGTGGAGGCGGCGGACACACCACACCACACCGACCCCGCCGCCCGCCATACGCCGCGCGCCGCGCGCATCCTCACCCTATACCACCGCGCACGCATCGGCATGACGATGACTGGACGATAGAGGAGAGGAGGGGAGGTCTCTCTCCTCTCCCATATGTATAAAGCCCTACACAGGGGGGGGGGGACTCTCTCTCTCTCTCTCTCTCTCACGATCCTTCCCCTCCTCCCTCGAAAGGAAGGATGACCGACCTTCTCTCCACACTAACTTGAGCGGGGGGCCTCATCTAACCTCCCCCCCCCCCCCCCCGAGGGGTGTGGGGCCCATCCCCCCCCCCCGAGAGGACAGGACAAAAAGACAAACCAAGCGCGCGGGAGTTGGCTATCGAGAGGTGGGCCCAACCGAGGTTGGAGATCCAAATTCTAACCGATGTAGGTGAGCTTGTGTACTCAGCAGAGAACAGGTCGAGCCGACACCTCAGCTCGACCCCTGAAGGTTCAACAACATTTTGACGCTAGAAGGAGGGTCGATGTCATAAAAACACCCAACGAGTAACCCAAACTTGAAGCACCCTGGCGGATTCACCCACGTCCTTCCATCAACCTTACACCCGGGACAAACTCCCCTTCATCGGAGGAAGCGGTGCCACCTACACCAAATCATTACTGGAGGTTGTTTAATGACCTAGGACTCACTCCCCCAGTACCAGGGCTCACTCCTCCACCACCGAACCTCGGGCCTCCCATCGTTACAACCGAGGCATTCCTTGGTCTCATCCAGAAGTCCAGACATTGACCGGGATGATCCAAGCCATCGTCCCCTACATTCCCCAACTAGTCCAGTTCCTCCTCCTCAAGGAAGCAGGGCTGTACCCCAAGAAGAGCACCCCGACAATGGAGCACCCCCCCCCCCCCCACCCCACCCCGATCAAAGCTACGACCGAGAACCCGAACACCTCAGTAAGTCAACCGGCAAGCCGTTCTCAGAACGTCATGCATACCTCGCCAGAGTCAGATGTCGTTTCCTCAGATTCAACCAACTCAGTGAGGGAACAACTTCGTCAAGTCAACCAGAGGCTAAATGAGGTCCAAAGAGACTTCGTCAAGTCCAAGGAGGAGGTAAGAGAGACCACAAAAGGCGGATCCCCATTTGTTCCCAAGATTCAGGACAAAGTTGTCCCATCCAGCTTTCGGCTCCTGACCTTAGAGCCCTACGACGAAAGTACTGACCCGTCGAAACATGTTGCGATGTTTAGAGCTCAAATGGCTCTCTATGACACCTCCAACGAGTTGATGTGCTACGCCTTTCCCACAACCCTTAGGGGACCAGCTCGAATGTGGTATAGCCAGTTGAAGGCTTCTTCCATCTCATCCTTCAACCACTTCGCCAAGGAATTCGAGCTCAACTTCATGGCAAGCTCCCGCCCGAGACCGACGGCCACCTCACTGCTCGGTCTCATGCAAGGGAGCGATGAGGCACTTGCCCAATTTATCGGCAGATTCGTGGCAGAGGTTCGAAGAATGCCCGACACACATCCTTCTCTGGCAATCCAAGCATTCTTAATGGGGCTCCGGCCCTCCCAATTCTTCTGGTCGTTGATTGAGCGGTCGCCGTCCATGGTACTAGAGATGTTGTAATGGGCGAACCAATATGTAGCCATCGAAACTCTAGTGGCAGGGAAGTGGGAAGATCATAAGAAGTCCCGAGGCAATAAGCCCCAGGGACAACCTTGAGGACTTCCAGAAGAAGAGATAGGCCGGAGCTACCTGCACTAAGGCCTCTTCCGATCTTGCTCAACTCAACCCGAACCGAGGTTTTTCTCCAAATCTGTGATAAGGGACTCCTCAGGACTCCGAACCCGATCAGGATAAAGATCGGAGGTTGTGATAAAAGAAGGTACTATCATTTTCACCGAGACTACGGACAAGACACGGAGGAATGCAACGACCTCAAGAACCAGATCAAGGACTTAATTTGCCAAGGACACCTTCATCGGTTCGTCTGAGATCAACGAGCTCTTGAGGAGCGCCCCCGTTGGGAAAGAGATCCCTCCCCCCGGTCGGATCGGCCAATTGAAAAGCAAATAGATGTCATCGTCAGTGGACTGGCATCTGGGGGAGACAGCTCCTCGGCCAGAAAAGTTTATGCTCGATCCGTGGCGGAAAAGAGGCCGAGGAATGGCCATGACCCCGAGATCACCTTTGGGGCTAGGAGTGAAGTGTACCCGGACCATGACGACGCGCTAGTGATCTCGGCCCAGATCGCCAACGCCCGAGTCAAAAGTCCTATAGTTGACACGGGAAGTTCTGCTGACATCTTATATTTTGACGCCTTTCAAAAACTTGGTCTGACTAACAAAGATTTACTTCCTGTAATATCAACGCTGACAAGATTCATGGGAGACTCAGTCTCCCGTCGAAACAACCACTCTTCCAGTCACCATCGGAGAAGAGCCAAAGTCAAAAACACTGATGGTGTCATTCATTGTGGTTGCACTCCCCTCGGCATATAACGCCATCATCAGCAGGTCCATGCTCAACAAACTCAGAGCAATGATCTCAACGTACCACCGAATCATGAAGTTCCCGACCAGGGCTAGAGTCGGAGAAGTCTGAAGCGATCCCCGGGAGTCCAGGCAATGTTATCTAATGGCAACGATGCTGCCTAAGAAACTTAAAGCCTCGGTCCCTACCCTCGATGATTGAGACTCATGTAAAATGTTACCAAAGCCCGAGCCAATGGATAAAGTAATCGAAGTCCCCCTGAACCCAGGGATCCCAGACAAAACCATCAAGGTTGGCTCCATGCTCCCGGAGGAACAACGGATCTAGCTAATAGAATTTCTAGGCAAAAATGCCAACATCTTCGCCTAGTCCCCGAAGGACATGCCCGGGATTGATCCCAAAGTGGCTCAGCACCATCTCAACATAGAGCCTATCGCCTGACCGGTAAAGCAACGGTCAAGGAAGTTCACCCCCGACCGACAAAAAGCCATTGAGAAGGAGGTCGCCCGCTTACTGGATGCGGGGCTCATCACCGAAGTAAAGTACCTGACTTCGCTGTCCAACATTATACTAGTCAAAAAAACTAATGGAACCTGGAGGATGTGCATTGACTACACTAGCCTCAATCGGGCTTGTCCGAAGGATTGCTGCTCCCTCACGAGGGTCAACCTCTTGGTCAACGCAACCTCTGGTTTCGAGCTACTTTCGTTCATGGATGCCTTGTCATGATACAATCAGATCCAGATGGCACCAAAAGATCGGGAAAGTATGGCCTTCATCATGCACCACGGCACTTACTACTACAAGGCTATGCCGTTCGGGTTAAAGAATGTCGGGGTAACTTATCAAAGGATGGTCAATCGGCTGTTTGAGAAACAAATCGGGTGTAATATGGAGGTATACGTCGACGACATGATAGTAAAAAGTCGGGAAGCAACCACTCACCTGGATGACCTAGCCGAGATGTTCCGAACATTAAGGTGATACAGGATGAGACTAAACCTGACCAAGTGTGTGTTCGGTGTTGGATCTGGGAAATTCCTTGGGTTCATCATTCACTAGAGGGGGATTGATGTGAACCCTGAAAAGTTAGATGCCATCCTCCACAAGGATGTCCAACGTCTCACCGGAAGACTGGCAGCACTGAGTCGGTTCATTTCCCGAGCCAAAGATAAGAGTTTTCCCTTCTTTAAAGCCTTAAAGCGAGCAAAGGACTTCGAATGGGACCCCTAATGCGAAGAGGCATTCTAGCGACTGAAGGCACACATAGCTCACCTTCCATACCTCACCTCGACCATCCCCGGAGAGCCCCTCAGGATTTACTTGGCAACCTCGGAATCAGCGGTCAGCTTGGTTTTAGTCAGGCTCAGAAAGGACAGGCAGGAACCGGTATACTATTACAGCCACATCTTAAGTGGTCCCAAGGAGCGGTAACCATTGATTGAAAAGCTCGCCTTCGCGTTAATCTTAGCCTCAAGAAACCTGAGGCCTTCCAGGCTCACCCCATTAAGGTAATCACCGACCGACCCTTGCGTCAAATACTCTCAAAATTTGATATCGTAGGTCGGATGCTAAAATGGTCGGTAGAGCTCGGGGAATTTGACCTTGAATACATTACAAGGACTGTGATAAAAACCCAGGCTCTAGCCGACTTCATATCAGAGTCAACAAGCCCAAAGAATCCACCACCATGTGGACCTTATACGTTGACGGTTCCTCCAACTCGAAATGTGGAGGAGCCGAACTCATCCTTAAAGGCTCTGCTAACCAAGTCTTCGAGCATGCACTCTGACTTGAATTCAAGGCCACCAATAATGAAGTTGAATATGAAGCATTGTTGTTCGACTTGAAGCTCGCCAATGAGTTGCATGTTGAGGACATCGAAGTCTTCACCGACTCCCAGCTCATCGCTGGGTAGGTCAACGGAGAATTCGAAGCCTGAGATCAATCGATAATCCACTATCTAGCTGAAGTACGATGCTCCATCCAACGATTCAACCACTTCTTCATCATGAAAATACCTCGATCAGACAACATGCAAGCTGACACCCTAGCAAGACTAGCCTCTACATGTGGACCGGTGAGGTGCCCAACATATATGGCTAAGATCATGAAGCCTTCGACATCCGCCAAGGTGGCCGCGATCGAAATCGACCACGACTAGGTCAAAGAGATGCTCAAGTTCAAGGATGATGGCACGCTCCCCCAAGACTACAGTGCTACTCGACGCATTAAGAGGGCAAGTCCATGGTATTGTGTTCTCAATGGGTGTCTCTATCACCAAGGATTTGCACAACTACTACTCCGATGCTTATGTCCGCCAGAAGCACAAACCACGTTGGTCAAGGTCCATGATGGAGTATATGGCGAACATATTGGCACCCAGACCTTGGCCCACAAGATATTCAAGCAGGGGTATTACTGGCCGACCATGCGTCGAGACGCATATGCTTATATGCAGAAGTGTGAACAATGTCAAAAGCATGCCAAAATCCAACACCAACCGACGGTCCTAATATCCGCCTTGGACTGCGCTTGGCCATTCACCCAATGGGGAATGGACCTGCTTGGCCTATTCCCCCCAGCATCGGGACAATGAAAATTCCTCATAGTCATCATCAACTACTTTTCCAAATGGGTAGAGGCTGAACCACTTGCATCTATTACCGAGAAATAAGTCAAAGGGTTCATTTGGAGAAACATCATTACCCGATTCGGTATCCCGAGGGCAATCATCACTGACAATGGAACACAATTTAATAACCCCAAATTTAAGGCATTTTGTGAAATCTATCAGATCCAGCTAAGGTTCAGTTCGATCACCCACCCTCAGACGAACAAACTGACCGAGGTCACAAACTGGGCCATCCTCGACGGACTAAAGAAAATGGTATAAGGTGCATACGGGATTTGGGTGGATGAGCTCCCGAGCATCTTATGGGCATCCCCAACAACTCCTAAATACCCCACTAATGAGTCATCATTCAGCCTGACCTTCAGGACCAAGGCGGTCCTCCCACCCGAGGTGGTCTACTCGACCTTCCGGGTCGAGTTCTATGAAGATTCCTTGTCGACCGACCGACTAAGGGAAAATCTCAATTTTCTCGAGGAATGGAGAGCCGTCGTGCACCTACGAACCCTCGAGTACAAGAAGGCGATGGTGAGGCTCTACAATCACAAAGTACGCCCTCGGGAAATCAAGATTGGAGACCTAGTGCTACGGAAGGCCGAGGTCAGTGACCCAACTCGGTCCTGAGGTAAGCTCTCCGCGAATTAGGAAGGACTATACCAAGTGAAAACTTCACCCCGGGGAGGCACCTTTACCCTGGTCACCATAGAAGGGAAAAGGCTGTCGAGAACTTGGCATATTTCAAATTTATGAAGTTCTATATTTAGTGAGACTCGAGCAATTTCAACAAAAGAAGTGCTTTGCATTAATCAAGAAGAAGTACAACCATTGATTGAGGGTCGAAAAAAAAAAGAAAAACCCCCGACGAACCAAAAACAAGTAGCAATCTACATTTTTATTCTTCGGGCGGTGGAAGGGAGTCGTCAAAGGGCTGCTCATCAGCCATCGGAACATCGTCGTCCTCAAGAAGAGAAACGAAGGGGTCCAACTTGATCTCTACCCCAGGATGTCGGGCCTGAAGTCAAGCTAGTGCTAACTGGTACCCGTACTCCAGCGACACCCACCCCATTCGCATTAAGCCCATCTCAAACCCAGGCGACCTCTTGTAATCTTCAATTGCTCTCCTCGGTAGGTCCTCTCGAAGAGCATCCATAGATTGAGCCAAGTCCAGCAACTCGGTCTCCATTTGGCGCACTTGGGCCCTCGCACCTTGGAGTTGGCCCTCGGAGTCATCCAGTCGCTCCCACAGGTCGATGAGCTACCTTTCCAAGCTAGCCGATTCTGCCCGAGCCATCTCCAGATCTGCCTCTACCGATGCTTGACAGTTGTTCGCCTCGTCAAGTTCCACCCAGAGATGCTCTGCCATAGATTAGGCCTCGGACACTTGAACTTCAGCCATGGCCATGGCATTCGGATTCCCACCTTCCTTCAGGTCCTGCAATTCTTAGCGCAGGAGTTCACCTTACCATCCAAGGAGGTGATCACCCAACCCGCATCATGGACGCAGTCAAACAGGGCCGTCTGATAATGTTGGTTCTATAAAAAGCAAGTTAGACAATCAGGTCAAAAAAAATGATGAATGATAAAGGACTGAGAGGAAACTTACCAGCACCATAGCTTTCATTGCCCCGTCCATTAACACCTCGGACGGTAGAGTGTACAAATCCATGGCCAGTCGCGGGATCAACATGCCTCGGATATATGTGGTCAAAGCTTCCCCATTCTGCCAAACCGACATTCCATAGATCAGCGGCCTTAGATCGGGCTCAAGGGGAGCATCAGAAGCCCTCTCCGGAAGATTGTCCATCTGAATGGCATGATAGTCCCGCCGTCCACTGCGGTAGTGGCACTGCAGAGCTCCCTCACTAACTTGGGCCTTCGCCTCGAAGCAGGGGGTTCTTCCGAAACGTCGGCCAAACTTTTCCTCTTTGTCGCGGTCTTATCAGCTTTATGGGGGGACTTGCATCGGTCCTTCTTTCTCTGACTGACCGGGTATCCCCCTTGTTGTTTGCGAGAAACCTTGGGTGCTCCCCTTGCTTCCTCGATAGGGATTTCCTGCACGTCGGATGTCGACACGGATTCAATGCATGGTGCTGGCGGAGGCGGTGGTGCTGGAGCCGAGACTGAGGGTGTAGTTTTGGGACACCCCCCCTCCAGTTCAGGGATTGCCACATATCATGCTCATGCTCACCATCTCTGCAAAGCCAATCATGAGTCGGGAAATCAGACAATGAAACTCAAGTAAAAAGACATGGTATACTGTGAGAAGTTGGACTGAGGCCCGCCTCGACCAGCCACTCATCGATTAAGCTCCTAATGGCCCAAGACACGGACAGGATGCCCTTCAGTTGCCCGATCAGGTTTATCTCTTCATCAGAAAGGTTCAGAGGGACGTTGCTAATAGGGTGGGCCGACCACTCGACGCCAAAGTCCCAACCCTGACGCCTACTTACAAATAGGAACCACGCCTTCCAACCCTTATTATTGGAAGGGGCACCCCCGACCCTAAAGCCTGCCCAAGCGGTTAAGTAGTAGCCCCCCTGACCCCTACATAAGCTAAAACAGGACAAGAACAAGTACCGGGTCAAGACAATTCCCGAACCATTATATTCCATGAGAAAGGTTATGGTATAGCCAAGAGTTTGGCGCGATCTGATCGGGCGATACCCTCCACCAATCGAGACACTCCCCGATGACAGGGTGAAGAGGAAACCTCAGCCCCGCCTCCAAGGAATCAATAGAGATATCGAACCCCTCAGGATAATGGTGGTACAACCGTTGCCCTGACCCCGGAGCATGAAGAACATACTTGTTCGGAATACTAAAATGCTTCTGAATCGATCCCAAGGACTCTAGACTAACAGTTGAGTCAAAGTCGTGATACAACTTCATTGCTTCCAGGGCTTGAAGAGCCTTGATGTCCGCCCCGATCATCACACCTGAGGATGAACTCTCCGGATTGGACTGATTCTCCAAGGAACCACTAGACCTATACTCTTCCTCTCGGGGAGGGGGAACAAGGGAAGAAAGGGCAGAAGAGAAACTAGAGACTAAGAATGAAGGAGAGGACTCCATCCCAACCTGATCAGATGAGGGAAGCAAAAAGTGAGGGTGGAATGGTGGAGACGTGAGGTCCGAGGGCTCAGGAAAG
Organism: Ensete glaucum; assembly: GCA_021527575.1. Classification (NCBI taxonomy): domain Eukaryota; kingdom Viridiplantae; phylum Streptophyta; class Magnoliopsida; order Zingiberales; family Musaceae; genus Ensete; species Ensete glaucum. The sequence goes on from CM038555.1 coordinate 34,344,082, forward strand.
GAAGACGAATAATCAAAGTGGTCCTTCGCCACCACCGTGGCGAGGCTTATATGGATCGCATCGTTTCAACTTCCCGAGGAGGCGAAAGGACTTTGCCTATGGAATACGTGAACCGCACCCTCAACGATACACAAACGAGTGTGAGAATCGCCATGTTAACCTGTCCCTTTTTCTTCATCACACACTCTTATCTCACATCATGTGCATAGACAACATGTGTTATGAACGGACGGCACCCAAACGCCAGTCCATCAGTCTTTTGCCTGAGTTGTGTATCTCGGCTAGCCTATCAGTATTTTGCCCGAGGTGTGTATCTTGGCCAATCTATCAGTCCTTTGCCCGAGTTGTATATCTCAACAAGTTCATTAGTCCTTTGCCCAAGTTGTGTATCTCGGCTAGTCTATCAATCCTTTGCCCGAGTTGTGTATCTTAGTAAGTCCATCAGTCCTTTGCCTGAGTTGTGTATCTTGGCCAGTCTATCAGTCCTTTACCTGAGTTATATATCTCGGTCAGTCCATCAGTCCTTTACCCGAGTTGTGTATCTCGACAAGTCCATAAGTCCTTTTCCCGAGTTGTGTATTTCGATCAGTCCATCAATCCTTTGCCCGAGTTATGTATCTTGGCAAATCCATCAGTCTTTTACCCAAGTTGTATATCTCAACTAGTCTATCAGTCCTTTGCCCGAGTTGTGTATCTCGGCCAATCCATCAGTCCTTTGCCCGAGTTGTGTATATCGGCAAGTCCATCAGTCTCCTGCTCGAGTTGTATGTCTTACCCAGTGCATCAGTCTTTTGCCAAGTCATATACCTCGGCCAGCTTGGTCTTTTTTTCTGAATTATGAGCCTCGGCCAATCCGTCAGTCCTTTTCCCAAGAAACAGAAAATCGATCTAGTTATAACAAACCGATAAAGGAGAAAGGATCAGCAGCGATTGGCGCTCGGGGTCCTCCCCTCAGTTCATAAAGTGCCTCGGCAAGACCCCTCTCGGGGGGGGAGGAATGATAGGGTACGCAATGGGCTGACCCAACTCATCCAAGCCCATCCCAGATCGATGGCCACATCAACATCTGGGAGGAAACCACATCAGCCCGAGCAGCCAAGTCAGTAGCAAACTCAGCGTCTGAAGTGGAGGCGTCCGGACACTGCACCACCCGACTCCTCCCCCATGCGCCATTAATACCACATGGCGTGCCACACCCTCGCCCCATACTGCTGCATTGGCAGGCTCGCCGTATGACTCAGTCGCACCCGAGGGACGACAGAGGTAAGGTTGAACGCATGGACGAGCTCCTCTCCCATAGGTATAAAGCCCTATTTCGACAACAGGCCAAGGGGGGGACTCTCTCTCTCACTCTTTCTCTCTTGCTCCTTTTTCCTCTTCCCTCCGAAAGTAAGGAGGACCGACCTTCGTTCTCCACTAACTTGGGCGTCGGAGGGGCCTCATCGGGCTAACCTCCCCCCATCCCCGATGAGGCCTATGTGCAAGACTATCAACCCTGGAGTCGAGAGGGACAAGTGGAAAGACAAACCAACTGATGACTAGGAGTTGACTACCGAGAGGTGAGTCCAACCGAAGTTAGAGATTCAAATTTCAACCGACGTAGGTGAGTTTGTGTACTTGATAGAGAATAGGTCAGGCCGATACACCCTTGAAGGTTCGACAACAATAGCCTAATGAATGCCGACAAAATCTTGTTGTAGCCCACATCAAGCATGAGATCACAAGTTGCTATGTGTTAGTGTGCATGCTTATAGAATGACATATTCACGCAGCTCAACATTATTCATGCATGGGCTTCAATCTTGCAGGTATAGGCCCCATGATTTGTCTTTTGCGCATGAAGAGCACAATCCACCTGCATATGTTTGTCTGACTAAAACACACGAGGCCACGAATGGCTTCGCACAGCAGCATGCAAGTTGAACATCCGCATGTGGAGTGGGCGCCCAACCCAAGTGAATACCCATTTAAGGTCACTCACTGGTTATAAGGTTTTGTTTGACGATAAGGTGTGACTTTGTCAAAGTTACTGATCCATTACATAATATATGACTGATACTGTGTGGCTTATCCAATACGAGTGTGTGGTCTTGGATAGCTAAGCACTCACTCACTCATACTACACGCATATCTAACTCATGAAAAGAACAAATTAAAAAAAAAGTCCTTAAAAGATTATGTCATCCTTTTAAAGCATACTATGCTTGAGCCAAATTTGTAGTATTGACCTACAACCTACTATGCATTTTTGTTATGTAGCACATGTTTAATACATAGTAAACTATCTATATTATTATTATAGAATCTAGTATATGTATCTGCATACTTGATGCATGATTGGCATACAGACGATTGATCTACTTAGGTCGGATATAAGATATCTATGTGGTTGTGCCCCACATGAAGGAGCTTCAAGCCTATCGTACAGTGAAAAGTAATTACTAGATTCAATCTCCTATATCATCCTTCTAATATGACATACTATCTTGTGATTATGTGCTTGATTGATTGAGTTAATAATACAATGGTATGATGATATGATAACATGTCACAACATGTGATTTCGATATGATAAAAGGAACTATATGATTCCTATCAATTGCAGGGGGGATCAGTAGTATACTAGAGGGTGATTCTTTTCAGAAATTAGCGGGCCATCGTATGTGACAATATAATAGTTTCTCCATTTATTATTGGAGAAATATGTCACTACTTTAATAGATGAGGGACACCCCTCCATCTAATATTGGAAGTGCAATATAGATTCTCTCTATCGGTTGCGAGATGAACTCATCTCGTTAGAGTAATACCCGTCTATCTAGTGTTGAAAGAACATACCATCAAGTGTCTAATTATGCCAAGATGATAATGATGTGCATGGATAATTAGATTTTATACATATTATATTGCACTAGTGCAAGTGACAGTTATGAGACTTATAACATGATCCCTCTCGATCATGTTACTGGGAGAAATGTCCCTCACATATTTGACTCATAGGTTGATTCTTGGTAAAATACATATGTATAACTAATTATACTTATAAATAATATTATATTCTTATGACCTGTGCATGATGATAGTTAGGTAGTTCATAAATGCAATAACTAGTTATGAGATTATATTTGAAAAATATTAATATACAGTTCGCGTGTAACAAATTTTTCAAGGAGTTAACGCAAGATGTTATTTTCTCAGTATACGAGTGGTTAATTCGTCAGAACACGACACCAAGTATAATAGCATAAGAGGGAGATCTACCACAACCAACACCTGTGTCCATCTGAAGGAAGCATGGACAAATCATCCAAACAAATGAATCAGATGCAGCAGTGTATTCATCTAACCCAGTTAGAGTCCCATGATGAGTTGGTTCTATTGTTAGTGACAAATTCACAGATCAATGACCCCTATGATACCTTGACATGATGTTGAAGAGTTACAACAAGCATGAAGTTTGTCAGGTTCAGGCATCGAAGAGTGTCTCATCAGCTCTATATGTTACACAACTTTAAGACTGCACCAATCTTTAGGACCTATGAACTTCTACAACAGAAGATAACCAATGGTGATTGCGATCCATAACATTGCTTGCTGCCCGTGCTCCTTCCAAGACTCTGGGCAGAGATCACAAGAGAGAATGCGGGGAAGAAGTCACGACCGGCTAAAAATCTGCCTACTTAAAGTCGATTTTTATCCATTCATACCGTCCAGGAAGCGGATGGTCATTAACGGGATCAAAGTTGTACCTGGACATATGATCGAGAGTGAACAAAAATATACAACAGGGTGTCATATCAGAAACTTGGTTCTGTTTTAATGATGATCCTGATATTCTCATGAACAAGGCTTGATAACAGAGAAAACAAATGAAAGAATCGTACCTTTCTATAAATGTTTGTTGTTGGAGTTGCTCTGCACCAGCCAAAAACTCTTCCATCTCATAAGCAGTAGGGATGTCCTGACGAGCAGTTTGCACTCTCGTAGAAATTGTAGGTCTGTTTGCTGAACCCAGGGTCCCTATAGATTCTGTATCCCTTATCAGACTGCAAGGTGTGGTCTCCCTAGAACACCCGGAAACGATAAAAAAGAATTTTAGAGTTACAGAGTTTGCACTGAGTGTTAAAAACTTTTGAAGGACCTTCAAATTGTATGTTTCTGATAAAATATTGCAAAAATAGGACAACAAGAAAGTGTCCTAAAGGGATGGTTATCAAAAGCACTAGAAATTTTAAGTTCTTCTTCGATATATAAGCCTAAAGCCAGCCTGATAAGCTCAAGATACAAACAAATAAGAGAATGGATGAAAGAAGGAAATGTTTCTGATCTTTTGCAGTGAAAATAAGAAAAATTAGATTGTCATCAAAGTTTTGACTTTATGCATGCATGCAACAGTAAAGAAGCAACATAATATCTATTACAGGTTCAAAGTCACTTGCACTAGCCAGATCCAAAAAGACTTAATAGGTGTTAAAATCTATCTACACAAGGACCCAGAGAATTAAGAACAACATAGACAACCAAGGGAGCACAAATACTGGACATGTCCTGCATGATAAATACAGACAACTCTGTTAGTGACACCTACTACTGTCAGGCAACAAAATTCAAACTATGGTTCAAGCATGTACTTATTTAATGTCACTAGACAACAAACTCATCCAACAGTCAGCACAGAAATAAATCATTGAGCCAGCAGAACAGCTTCAGTAAAAACAACATCAGCTAGGTTTAAGGTGGCCCGGTTGATGTACTGTCGACCCAAATGTGGGGTAAGATCTCCAAGCTAACTCAGTATGGTTCTCTATTTTTCTCTTCCTACCATGCTATATATTGTCCATTAACATGAACTCTAACATGAAGCCCATCCCCCATTCATGCAGTGAGCAGTGACCACAATGTCTTCTCATATTTGAACTTCTTAAGAAGCCTTACAGAGAGACGGTTAACCAGCACCAAATTTATCAGTGACAATGCTCAAGCTTTATTGGATAAAATGTCAAATATAGATATCCATGGTTATAAACAAGGTAGTTCTACCACTAATGTGCCTAATCCGGTCCACTGTATGCACTTTGTTTTGCAAAAGTACTTTACCTGAAATTAGGAACTGAATGTGAACAGCCCAAATCTGTCTACCACCAGTAGGGATAACACCAGGGGAACATTTTCAAATACCAACACAGAAATGTGAAGGGAAGAAGATCAAATAACCATATAACTACTGAAGAAGTATCAAAATAATAATAATAATAAACTGGAAGTAATTCCGAGTTATGTCAGTGACAGAAGATCCACTTGGAGGCATAAATGACAAACAGAACAACGAGTGCCCCACTAGTACCACAATCACAGAAAAGAAAATGTTCAGTCATCAATAATAACTCCAGCGATAAAAGAAGACCATGAATATGACAATGGTTTAGCCTGCACTGGGTAGTAGGAGTAACACGTACAGCACTCATGTTCAAGAAACAGAGCATAAGCAAGAAATGACAATGAAGCAAGTGCAGATTCTAATAGATATCTACAGGTAAGAGAAGGGGAAAGTGTTAGAAATGGAAATGAGAGAATAAAAACTTGATATTATTGATAAGTGCATCGTCTATTTCCCTCAACTAATGAAGATTTCCCTCAACTAATGAACGAGATTTACTCGTTCAGTTACAGATTTGGCGGTAGACTTGGTCAAAAGATTTCCCTCAACTAATGAGGATTTCCCTCAACTAATGAACGAGATTGGCTCGTTCAGTTATAGAGTTGGCGGTAGACTTAGTCAGCTAACATGCCCCCGCAAGATCGAGCTTCTGTCAAGGATGCCGATCTTGGACCGATGCAAAAAGGGCTTATGAGCTAAAGACTTTGTGAGGGAGCATGAACATGAGAAACACGGCTGACGAGCAACTTGATCCCGCACAAAATGAAAGTCGATAGCCACATGCTTCATGCGAGAGTGAAAAACCGGGTTCGCACAGAGGTAAGTTGCACCGAGGTTATCACAATAAATAACAAGCAGAGTAGAAGAAGAAACGTGAAGCTCCTTAAGCAAGTTGGAGATCCAAATGAGTTCAAGAGCAGCTATAGCTCGATATTCAGACTGCAACGCCTTTTGTTTCTTAGAACTCCGGTGATCGGATTAGCACCAAGAAAAACAATATAGCGGATGTGGAGGTTCGATCGTCAACATTGCCCAATCGATCGAAAGACATGAGAGAGGAGAATGTTTGCGAAGAAAAATACCATGATCAATAGTCCCTTTAAGATAACGAAACGCGTTGATTCAATGGAGAGCGGATGGCGATGCATGAACGAGACTTATTAACCGCAAAGGAAATATCCCGAGTAAGGGCAAGATATTGTAGGGAGCCAACTACCGCCGAATGAGGGTCCGTAGCAGACTACCATCACATAACTTGTGATTCACCGGAGGATAGAGGAGTGGCAACCTCTTTTGCATCCTGCATAGCCGTCTTGAACAAAGAATCAAGAATATACTTTCTTGAGAGAAAGAGACCAAGACGTAGATGTAGCCTCGACTCAGAAAATAATTTAGGTGACCAAGATCCTTAAGAGAGAATCGATCGCCAATTCTGAATAAATGCTTGAACCGCCATAGAGTTATCACCGTAATAATAATATCATCCACATAAACCAAGATAGATAGTAAACCCATGTTGGTGGCATAGAAAAGAGAGACATCGATTTAGAGTTAATGAAGCCAACCAAGACAAGTAGAGACCAAGCTCGATACCGGGCTCGTGGAGCTCGACGAAGGCCATAAATGGCTTTTCGTAATTTACATGCCGGGATCGAGGATGTATAAAACACGGAGGTCCTTCGAAGTGTTCCTTGCAAAAGGCATTGTTAACATCGAGTTGGCGTAAGCACCGTTGGAGACGCCAAACTCGGGATAAGCCGAATGGTAGTAGGTTTGACAAGACTAAATGTCTCGGTAGTCAAGACCGGACGTTGATGAAAACCTTTAGCCACAAGTCGAGCTTTATAGCGAGCAATCGAGCCATCGTGGTTTCGCAATCGCGATAAACCCACTTACACCCTATAATGTTTTGCGTGGGGTAAGAGGGATGAGAGTCCATGTACCATTACGAAGAAGCGATCATACTCATCACTCATGGTCAGACGCCGGAGAATTTTGGGCTTGAGTAAAAGATGATGGTTCAAGATAGGCTAGAGAAGAGTTAGTCTTGACATGTAAATTAAGAACTTGACGGGTTTAAAGATACCACTTTTGGAGCGGGTTTGCATTAGATGGCTTGAGATAGGAGTAGCGAGGGTAAGGATTGAGGGTGATCACTAGTGGAGGTGGACGCAGGGACTACAGAGGAACCGGGACAAGGTGAGGACGAAGCATTGGCTCGGGAGGAAAGGGAGAAGAAGACGAAGGAGGAATGCGGAATCGAAATAACAAGTGAGTGTGGATCTTGTAGAGGCACGGGAGGAGGAAGATGTATTAGAGGAACTCAATGGGATGGCACAATGACCTTGATCTCGAAAGGGAAAGACAGACTCCACAAAAGTGACATGTCCGAGACAAATACCTTAGCATAGAGGATCATAACACCGAAAAGTATTATGTTCAAGAGAATATCCGATGAAAATACAAGGCGAGATCGATAGCTTTATGAGAATTGTAGGGCGTAACCAAGGATAACATGACCAAAACTTTTAATGTGTGTAGGTTAGGGCATTTTGAAATAGCTTTTAAATGGTGATAATCAAGAACCGGAGTGGGCATACGATTAATGAGGTACACCGCATTAAAGGCAATGCACTGGCGAAGGCATAGATGCTTGATGAAGTAGAGTTAGACCGCCAACAACATGATGATGTTTACGTTAGAACCAACCATGAGGAGTATACGGAGGTGACTTAAGATGTTGAATACCACAAGTAGATAGATAAGATGCAAGAGCTTGATATTCACCTCCGCCATCGAATAGATGGTTTTAATAGTAGTTTGAAAATAGTTCTCAACTAAGTTCTTAAATTTAGAGAATACAACAACGACATCGATTTTGACGAAGAGGATAGAACCATGTATACTTAGTAAAATAATCTACGAAGACAACATAAAATCTAAACTTGTCAAAGGAAACAACCGATGCAGGACCCCAAACATTAGTATAAATAACCTCAAACGGCTTAGAGCAAGAAAGAGAGGAAGTACTAAAAGGTAATTGATGACTTTTATTACTAAGACAGGCATTACAGTGAGTAAGAACATTGCTAGATTTAAAACAGAATAGAATAACGAGAAAGCAATTTTTGTTGAATAGAGTTTGAGGGATGACCAAGACGACGATGCCATATATCGACCGAGCTACGTGGAAGTGTTCTTGGGTGAGAAACACTGAGCGACCATTCGTAGATGTTGTCTTTATTCGCGCGAACTAGAGATGCCCCATGCTCAAGTCCTTAACAAGAAAATAATCGGAAAGAACTCAATAGAAGTATGATTTTGTTGACAAAATTAAGAGAGAAATAAGATTTCTCTTGATGTGAGGGGCATACAAAACATTATGAAGTGTAAAAGAAGAGTCGTTAGAATGTAATGTCTTAGAACCAACATGAGTAATAGGGATTCGATTACCATCACCAACGATGACGTCTTCATGGCCGCCATAGCCATTATGGAGTGATAAATTCGAGATCGAGGTGATATGGTGGGAAGCGCGAATCCACAATCCGCTTAGACGGACCTTGAAAGAAGCGATGATATTTGCTTGAGGCCAAGTAGATGGTCTTTGGAAGACGCGATCGACAAACTTTGGCGATGTGATCGATTTTGTCACACAGATTGAGACCGTTGCGAGACATAGGTGGGGGGCAACGAGGTGAAAAGGAAACATTTGGACGAGGACGAAGGATATGGAGGAAGAAGTGATGGATGAAAACTCATAGTAATGGGAGGTTGGGTGACTACACCTTTTGAAGTATTGTTGTGGTATTTACTACCGGGCTTTTGAGTTTTGGGTGAACCGAGTGATGGGAGGTTCGAAAGGTCCCGATAGCTTGGTGTCCCGCTTTAAGTAAGCTTCATAATCCCCTTGTCATAAAGTTCTTCAAAGAGGATAGGAGAGTCACGCACCAAGAGAGAAGTTCTTTGTACTCGTGATTTAAGCCATTGAGCGTGTGAACCAAGATCTCTTCATCGAAGAAGATGACCTATCAAAGCCGGTCATCGATAATGACTTTGATATTTTGTAAGTAATCGCAATACAACTTCCTCTTGCTTGAGAGTCATAAGATTGGAGAGTAGTCCAAGCACGCGAGTCCGAGAGCGGTTCGCAGGTAGTCTGTAACTTGTTCCATGCTTCCGCAGCGGGTACAGAGGTCACAAGCGAGCGATGGATCCAGAATGAGGCCCGAATGGCTTGGAGAATTAGTCGATCCCGCCATAACTTAGGAATTGGGTCTTGGGCTAGGGTCTCCGGGACATGAATCATGGCCGTGGATAACTGAAGTGCAACATAGCCCAATAAATCATAACCAAACAAGAGGTTAGAGAATTGAGCACGCCAAGAGGCATAATTGTCATTTTTGATAACTTAAAGGGATTAAAGATGCGATTAATGGAAATAAGACCGATGAAATGTAATTATTAGTAGGAAAAGAGTAGGGACATCAAGTGGATGAGAAAGACATTAGGAAATCACAAAAGCTCGTAGTTGAGAACGAATACAACCGGTGACCAAGAAAAGAAAAGAAGAAAAGAAAAGAAAAGCAATTAATGGCTATAAAGTTGTAGGTAGTAGCATAGATCAAGGTGGCTAACAAACCGAATCGAATAGAATAGTGTAGAAAACACCGATAGATACGGAGTGAGTGGCGAATGAGAATATCCAACGGTAGTCCAATAGGTGTGACAGATGGGAATCACGCCTTCTGGAATCTGAATCGAAGAGAACGGTGGTAGTAGATTTGAAAGATCCAGCAAGTAGCGTTGCCTAAGTAATGAGGTAGCAGTAGAGGAGTCAGCATGTAATGGCAACTATTTTTCTGTCGTTTGACAGAGAGAATAATTTCTCTTATGGCTCTGATACCATGTTAGAAATGGAAATGAGAGAATAAAAACTTGATATTATTGATAAGTGCATCGTCTATTTATACACGGATGAGAAAAGATTTCCCTCAACTAATGAAGATTTCCCTCAACTAATGAACGAGATTTACTCGTTCAGTTACAGAGTTGGCGATAGACTTAGTCAGCTAACAGAAAGAAACAGGCACAGGCAATCTATAGAAAAATGTACGTCCCACCAGAACCAAAGTCTCAGCGGTGCAAAATAGATAATGACAAGAAGCTTAAGAACAGAACACTTTGCAGGACAAGGAATTAGTAGCACACAAGATTTACCATGTTAACTTTCCATTAACAGAAGTTTCATGCGAGATTTACTAGATAGAAAAAAGAAGGAAAAATGACATTCTTTTTCCATGGAACGATGATTTATATGAACGAATAGAAGTTTCATGTGAGAGGGCTATCAAGTGTAGAGCCTACAACTCGAGAAAGCATCGAAAGCTTTGTACATGCCAAGAAAATGAGTAAAACAAGCTTCGACGCTCACGTCAAAGAGGGACTTGTAGAGATGAATGCACCGCTTGAAGGAGAAGGATAAGTTCTTACTATGACACCCTTTGCGGAACATAGAGATACCGAGTTAGCATGCAGTATTTAAGCTCAACACGTAGAAACAACCTATATTTGAGTCACAAAGTACTCTTAAACACACACACACACAAAAAAAAAAAAAAAAAGGCTACGATAAACGACAAAGGCGAAGAAATGACGAACGAAACATGTATATATGTTATTGTAAGTAACTAAAAATGGTCCGGGTTTGGAGGGAGATGGAAGAAAGAGGAACGACGGAAGCAGAGAAAACAGACGAAAGAAAGCAGGAGTGGAAGAACAAAAGCAAAAACCCGGATTTTAGCTAGAAAGGTTCTATTTTTACTATGACTCGAGCATAACCCACCTCTCTCTCGCATCGGCATCGAGAATATTCTCCCCATAGGATACCTCTGCATCAGCCGGGGCCAACATGGCCGCCGCCGGGCACCTGCTCGTCGAGACGGATCTCACTGACCCCGAATTCGCCCTGGGACCCGGGCCAGACTTGTGCGAGCTCGCCCTAGGGTTGGGCTTGGGAGCGTCCTTGCACGGCTTGCACGCGGGAGACGGCGGGAGGGGCTTCTCGAGGCGGCGGCTCCGGAGCTCGAGGTAGGCGCGGGACGAGTCCTCGGTGGCCGCGGCGGCGAGGGCCCGGGCGCGGGTGCGGACGCCGAGGGTGGACTGATGGGAGACCTCCATGACGACGACCTCGCCCGAGACCTTGGCTTTCCGCATGTACTTGCCCATGTCTGGCGCCACTGCTTCAATCCCCCTCCCCCGGCTTTCTCTACGCCGAGCACATACAAGAGAATGAGAGAGGGACAAATGTGGAAAGACCAGAGGGCTATGGAAGGAATCAAAGTGCGGAAAAGGAGTCGAGTGAGAGCTGAAAGTGGCCGAAGAAAAAGGAAGAGTTTTGAAAGCTGAGTTGAAAGAAGAAATAGTCGAGAGAGAGAGAGAGAGAGAAGGGGGGGTGGTGGATGTACTTGAACTGCAAAAATGTGGAGAGGATGTCTTCGAGTGTAATTGGATACGTATATAGGAAATAGTCTCCGAATTAAACTAATTTAGTAGGTTTCATTTTTATTTTTATTTTTATTTTTATTTTTAGCTTCACTTGAACGCTAGAGGTGCAAAATATCATTCAATAAATATTACACCTAAAACATTGATATATATACATCAGACCTCATGCAAAAAATATGAAGATGTAAACTACCTTAATGGGTAAAGATATTTAATATTGATAATAGAACATTGGCTTACAATGTATATGTAATCGAACATAAAACTGCAGCCCTATATGCATATCTTAAAGTGACATATATATATAAATGTCAGCTGATGATTCAGTATGTAGCAATGAAATTAACGAAAGCATCAGATAAAATTCACATCGTTAGTACGTATATGAGGTATCATTAACTTATCTCGACCACGTAAGCAACAAAGTTACGTCCATATTCGTATATGCCGAGTAAAAGGTGCATCGGAATTGACGTAAAGAATAATTAACACGGAAGGAAACTATATGATTATATCGTAATTTTTAAAATAAATAAGAAAAAATGAAAAATAAACTTTGTTTATCTTCAAGTTTTAACCATGTGACTAATAGGTCTTGTAGCTTTGAGGATTATATAGCACATGAAAACATTATTTCTATAATATTTTTTTACGTGAGAATTGCTTGAAAGAGGATCAAGAGAATAGTTCTATCCGGAAAAATTTTAAAAATTTAAATTACATATATTGCTCTCGATTCACAATTCAGTAAGCTTAAGTTTTTCTGATTGAATTAATGTTAATATGATCTATGTTAACATTGACTAATTTAAATTGAATTTGTTATCGACTTCTGATACGATATCAAATGTATGGATAAAAAAAGTACATGTGTCGAAAGAAATACCAAAACAAAAAAAAGAGAGAGAGACATTAAGTAAAAAAAATTTATGTGGTGAGAGATTAAAAGATGAGTGAAAGAATAATCTCACATCAATAAAAAAAAAAATTAAGAGAGATTTTTATATTTGATTTGACTCACAACTCAGTAATTTGATTATTTTAGGTTGAATTAGTGTTAAATTTAATGTGTATTAATTTTGATCTATTCAACTCAGACTTATCATCGATCGTCAAATTTTGACTTATCTTAATCCTGATCAATACTCGTCATCTTTTTATTTTTCTCGTAAACTCCTCCACTATATATATATATATATATATATATATATATATATATTTCATTTTTAGGAAGGCATGAGGAGGTGAGATGTATGTATGACATGACATTTGAGTCATTGGATTCTCCGTCCTCTTTCTTATCTGTCTGAGGCACCACTTGTTTAACGTGTGGTCGTGTCCAACAATAAATGCTACGAATGGTAACATTTGTATGATATTTAAGAAAAATGACGGCCCGCGTTTCCCACGTCGGCAGCATAGCATCTTTTTAGTAGGAATGCAACACGAGAAGGGGTTGGGGTTAATGTTGGCGAGAGGAGAGAGAAATAGAGCTCAAAGACGACAAGGCTTTATTAATTAGATATCTTTTTTTCTTTTTTAACCTTTACCAGTGATCTCACCTCCACTGGCATGGCTACGATCTATATAATGTCTAAAAAGGCTAAAAGTATTTTTTATATCGAAGATCTAACCAAGGAACTATGGTTCCTTTCTTTCCACCGGAAAGGGGGGATGGATATGGAGGTGGCCTGTCGATCTCGTCTTGTCATCCAGTTTAAGAAGGGTGAAGGAGCTTAACATCACTAACATCCTCGTTCGTCCGGACTCTTAGAGCCTACTCAGTTTTCTCCGAGGAGCCACTCCGGTTCTCTGGTCCATCATCTGAGGCCTACTTAGAGAAATTTTCGATCCCTTTTCAGTCTGTAAAGTTGAATATATTTGAGGGAAGGAGTGCTTACAGAGCAGCAAGTTTTGAAAAAACACATGTTTTTTCACTTCTTTTTTTTTTATATGACATGTTATTAGTTTTTCTTTTAATGATATATTATGAGTTGATTAATTTATTAATTTCGTTTGATCTAGATCACTCATCATAATAGTTAATACTAATATATTCATCATATTTTTATAATTCTATCAGCCCCTAATATGATGAATAAATACTTAGGCTAAAGTTCATAATAATATATTTATTACAATCAAACCCTACTACGGTGAACATGAGATATAGTCCTTCCTACTCGAATCTTGTCCAATTACTAGGTCCATGATTCTAATATCAAAAATAATATATCTCGAGCTAATTATACTATCAATTCTATCTGATCTAAATCATTTATCATAATATTTAAACTAAAATTAATAAAAATATATTTATCAGATCATTATAAGTTAATATTAGTTTTATTCATTTTTTATGTGAGATTAATCAGAATATTATAGTTTTGTTATACCTCTCTAAATTTGCTAAACCTATCTAATTTGGTGATTATAATATTCTTGAATAGAATTATAGTGTTTTATTTCATCATATTAAAATATAATGAATTAGAATGCAGTTACAATGTCAAACTAAAAATACTATTAATCCATTAAGTGAAACTAGAGGACCCTATGCAAAAAAAAAAAAAATTTATTGGAACAAGTGTATATTGATAGAATAGAAAGTATAAAAAATAATATAATCTGTTTCATACACACAAACCCTTAGAGGAGAAGATTAGAAAAGATTTCCTCTATCAAAATTAGGTATATAGGTAAAATTATTAGAGATAGTATTTAGGTAGTTGGAGATTGTTCTTCTATTTTCTATCGGTATCTTCTATCGTGCTCCCGTAAAATTTAACTGTAAGATTATGTGATCCTTTATTAATTGAATAAGATATATTATTAATTATTTAGATTCTGATAAAAGATATTAGTCAATATTAAATAAAGTTCATATTATATTGGGATATTTTAGGGAATGCTAGTGGTCTAGATCTATTCTAGTTCCTCTTACAGATCGATATTCGACGTCATTCAGATCTGTCGGGCGGTGCTGTTAAAGATCTAATTGGATCTCACACAGATGGCATCTAAAGGTACGCATCGTAAACAGATCTAGTATTATTTGATTTCAATCCTGGCATAAGAGTTTTTCCGCATAATAGATTGCATAATTATAGTTTTTATGCCAACAATTAGTATAAGAGCGTAGGTTTGAGATCAAAAATATATTAGATCTATCATTTTTGTTTACGATGCATTAATCTGAATATTTTATTGATTTGTTTGCGAACGATTCTTGATTGTTGTTGTGTGTTAAAGACGTAGTAATCTTGCAATATTTTGGATCCGATGAATGGCGCGCGCATTGAGACCGCGGTCACAAGAAGCAGCAGAGCTGCAAAAAAGGGGAGGCTAGGGTTTTTTTTCCTTGAGAAAATTACAGTTTTACCATTGAATAAAAAAATTATAGTTTTACCAATAATGCTTAAATTACAATTTTGTCATTCACCGAAATTGTAGTTTTATCCTTCGACTGAATAGGGTTATTTATATTTTTACCCTTATAATTTATTAATCCTATAATTAAAAAAAAAATCTATAATTCTTTGATATATATATATTTAGAATTACAGTTTTATCATTATAAAATTAAGAAATTTTGGTTATTTTCTCAATTATAAAATTAATCAATATACAATCTAATAAAATTTAATTATGATTATAGTTTTGATTATTCAATGATTATATTTTATTTTGATCAATTTATTTAATTGGACTTATAGGCTTCTCCAATTAAATAAAATTAATCAGTAAAAAAATTATAAATTATTATTTCTTTATAGTTTTCTCATATGAATTATTAATTGCATGTGCTAAATCCAATTATTGGTTTTTGGATATTAATTTAGTTATTTACATACAAATATTAGTAATTATGAAATAATATTTATTTTTCACATAAATATATGATTTATGTATTATAATTATTATAGTTATCATATGAGTTTTTTTTTTACTGCTGATTTAGTGTTTAATAATTATTATGATTGTTATCCTATTATTGAATTGTCTCAGCATGAATTAGTTTAAATGAATTTGATGAATATTATTTGTAGTTCATCTCCTTAAGTTATATCTGACCGGTAGTTGGCACAGTAGTCTGGGATGGTAGGCTTATAGGATATGAAATACAATTAAAGTCTTGTCATTCATAGGATAATTTAATTTATATTTTGTATTACTGTATTAGTCTTGTAGTCACCAAAGTGGCCTAGATCAATTATTTATAAAATTGCATTAAGGAACAAGTCCTGAATGACATTAAAGAAATAATATTCAAAATTGTATACATAATCAGGAGATTTAGATAATCCCAAAGGATAATCTATTTCAAATAATTATGTGATGGGGTAGGATGATACTGTTTTGGATATCCTTGCAGTTTAGAATTGTATACCCAAAGGTAGCAAAACTATTCCACAAGGATGATATCAATTCTCCATAAATGATCTTGTATGAACACTAGATATGTCAATATTTTTACCCAAAGGTTAAATATTGATGATATCAATAGTTTATCATATTTTGGTAAAACTCAAAGCATTAATGTTATTTTATATTTTGTAGTGGTATTCCCGTCCATACATTCTCATGCTTCTAGTGTCCCTGTACTCTCTGGATCAAATTATTCAAAACGGTTAGAGCATATGCAATTTATATTAGGCGTACTAGATCTTGATTTGGCATTGCTTGTTGAAAAACCTACAGAATTAACTGATAAAAGTACTGTGGAACAAGTCAATGAAATGAAGGCCTAGGAGAGATATGATAGACTCAGTTTAATGTGATGACAATTGCAAATAATATAAAGACTTTATTACTGATTGCATCTAGCGCACGTGAATATTTAAAAGTTATTGAAGATAGATTTAAATCTGCTGATAAGTCATTGGCTGACACATTAATGAAAGAACTGACTACAGCTCAGTATGATGGTACTCAAGGAATTCAGGATCACATCCTCAATATGGCTGACAAAGCTGCAAAACTTAAGACGTTGGGAATGAATATTGATGAATCTTTCCTTGTGCAGTTCATTCTTAATTCTCTTCCTTCTCAATTTGGCCCATTCAAGATTCACTACAATACAAATAAGGATAAGTGGGACTTGAATGAGTTAACTAGTATGTGTGTTCAGGAAGAATTAAGATTAAAGCAGGAAAGTTCATATAATATACTGACAACTACTCAAGGAGTTGGTAATAAGAAAAGAAAATCGAAGCGTCATCCATCGAAGAAATTTGCCGGGTTTAGAAGTGTTAGACAAACTATTAAAAATAAAGCTATTTAGAGTAAAGTGCTTCGTTTGTGGCAATAAAGGATATGTAAAGAAGGATTGCATTAAACGTAGAACTTGGTTCGGAAAAAAAAGGTATAAACTTAACCTTTATATGTTTTGAATCAAACATTGCAGAAGTTCCTTCTAATACATGGTGGATTGATTCTGGCGCTTCAACTCATGTTACTAATAATATCTAATAATATACAGAGATTTCTTTCAATCCGGAAACTAAAAGAACATGAAAATTTCATAATTATGGGAAATCGTCTCAAAGCAAAAGTGATATCAGTAGGGACTTATCGCTTACGCCTAGAGACGGGTCATCTAATGGATCTGAAAGATATATGTTTTGTTTCTATAATTTCTAAAAATTTAATTTCTCTATCTAGAATTGATGAGTTAGGATACCGTGTTTCTTTTGGTAATAGTAAACTCAGCATATTTTATGATTCAATAAAATTGGTTACGAATTACGTGTGATGGTTTGTACAGAATTAATTTGAATATTGAATTTGCGAATACATTATTGACCCTGTAATCAAGTATTGGAATGAAACGTAATTCTAATAATGAAAGATCTTTTATATTGTGGCATAGACATTTGGGGCATATCTCCAAGGAAAGAATTGAAAGATTAGTGAAGTATAATATTTTGGAAGATTTAGACTTCACTGATTTTGATGTTTGCATAGATTGCATTAAAGGAAAGCAAACTAAGCATACAAAGAAAAATGTCACAAGAATTAAAGAACTCCTTGAAATTATTCATACTGATATCTGCGGACCACTCTATATTCCTTGTTTTAGTGGAGAAATGTATTTCATCACATTTATAGATGACCTGTCCAGATATGGCTATGTTTATCTAATATATGAAAAGTCTCAGGTCGTTGACATTCTTGAAGTGTACATAAATGAGGTCGAAAGACAATTAGATAGAAAAGTTAAAATTGTCAGATCTGATAGGGGTGGTGAATTTTATGACAGATATGATGAATCCGGTCAGAATATTGGTCCTTTTGCTAAATTCCTATAACAACGGGGTCTTTGTGCTCAGTATGCATTACCAGGTGTGCCACAACAGAACGATGTTGTTGAAAGATGAAATCGTACTCTTATGGATATGGTTAGGAGCATGATGAGTTATTCTTCTGTACCTGAGTCAATGTAGGGTGATACTTCTTAAGATGGCTATGCATATCCTGAACAGGGTTCCTAGTAAATCAGTTCCATCAACTCCATTTGAGTTATGGACTGGTAGGAAACCCAGTTTGAGATATTTACATATTTGGGGGTGCCCTGCAGAGATAAGAGTATTCAATCCACATGAAAAAAAATTGGATCCAAGAACAATTTCTGGATATTTTATTGGTTACCCAGAAAGATCCAAAGGATATAGATTTTATTGCCCCAATTATAATATGAGGATAGTAGAATCTGGTAATGCAAAATTCCTAGAAAATGGTGAAATCAGTGGGAGTCAAAAGTCTCGAAGGATTAATTTTGATATTAAGGAGATTCAGGCTTCTTCTCCTATATTATCCCCTAATCAAAAAATTATTGTTCCTCAAATCAATGATAGAATTGATGAAGGTGAATAACAAAATAACATTGATGAATTCTCACATGATGTTGATGTCGCCGCTGATAGTCTTGTAGAACAATCACAATTGGCAGTTTTGAGAAGATCTCAAAGAAAAAGGAAACATGCAATTTTCGATGATTATGTGGTATATCTACAATAATCAGATTTTGATATAGGAATGAAAAGAGACCCCTTATCGTTTTCACAAGCTATAGAAAGTAATGATTCTGAAAAATGGTATGATACAATGAAAGATGAGTTAAAATCAATGGACAAGAATGGTATATGAGAACTCGTTGAATTGCCCAATAATTGTAAAAGGGTCGGTTGTAAATGGGTCTTTAAGACTAAACATGACTCGGTGGGCAATATCAAACGATATAAAGCCAGACTTGTGGCCAAAGGTTTTTCTCAGAAAGAGGGCATTGATTATCATGAGACATTCTCTCTAGTTTCTCGAAAGGACTCATTGAGAATCATCATGGCATTAGTAGTTCATTATGATCTTGAGTTACATCAGATGGATGTATAGCATTTCTGAATGGAGATCTAGATGAGAAAATTTATATGGATCAACCTGAAGGATTCATAGAAAAGGGAAAGGAAAGTTGGGCTTGCAAACTTAGGAAATCCATTTATGGCCTTAAACAAGCTTCCAGACAATGGTATATAAAGTTTCATGATACCATTACTTCCTTCGGATTTAAGAAAAATATTGTTGATCAATGTATATATCTGAAGGTTAGTGGGAGTAAGTTTATTATATTGGTCTTATATGTGGATGATATATTGCTTGCTAGTAGTGATCTTGGTTTGTTATATAAAACCAAGATATTTCTCGACAAGAACTTTAAGATGGTTGATATGAATGAGGCATCCTATGTTATTGGTATTGAGATATTTAGGGACAGATCTCAATGTTTGTTAGGATTGTCTCAGAATGGTTATATTAATCATATCTTAGAAAGGTTTAATATGCAGCTTTGTAAAGCCAATGATACACCTATTACTAGAGGTGAAAAATTCAGCCAAAACTAGTGCCCGAAGAATGACTTAGAAATGGATCAAATGAAGAATATCCCTTATGGGTGCGCAATTGGAAGTCTATTATATGCTCAAACTCATAAGGATATCGCGGTGGCAATGCAGGTAGATACCAGGGTAACCCAGAATGGAACATTGAAAAGCTGCAAAGAAAGTAATGAGATATCTGCAAGAGATAAAAGATTATATGCTCACATATAAGAAGTCAGATCAGCTTGAAGTAACGAGATATTCATATGCTGATTTTGCAAATTACCTCGATAGCAAGAAATCCACTTCAGGATTTGTTTTCATGTTGGCTGGTGGGGCAATTTCTTGGAAAAGTGTAAAACAATCAATTATTGCATCATCTACGATAGAAGCTGAATTTGTGGCATGCTTTGAGGCTACAAATCAAGCTTTGTGGCTACGAAATTTTATATCAGGACTCGGTGTGGTCGACTCAATTGCTAAGCCGCTGAAGATATTTTGTGATAATACTACAACAGTTTTCTTCTCTAAGAATGGCAAGTACTCTAGTGGTTCCAAGCACATTGAGATAAAGTACTTGGTGGTTAGAGAAAGAGTCCAGAAACAACAAGTGTCAATTGAAAATTTAAGCACCACTATGATGATTGTTGATCCATTTACTAAAGCTTTACAGTGTAAAACATTTAAAGAACATGTTTTTAGAATGAGGCTTGTGAGCAAGCCATAAAGGATATAGTAATGCATGTTTAAGTGGATGTTATTATTGGCATTTCCTTTTGCATAATTAAAGTTACTTATTTCTGCTATCCTGTTTGCGTTTATATTTATCCATATTATGGTTGAATGCAAGAAACATGATTGTCTTGACAAGATAAATTACATGGGTCATTATACACTATATAAGGAAAGACTAATAGTGTTGTAGTACATAGAATGAAGTGTGGCATTGATGACATACAACCGCTATGATTCACATTGATAGTTGGACTAAATATAGTATAATTATGCTTATTGGACTTATTGGCTTATGTTTTTAAAATCATGGCCATGTATAAAATATTTTTTTCAAAATTTTCAGAATCCAATTATACAAAATTATTTTCAAATAAATTTTGTTTTGTTTATTTTGATTTTGGATATCTTTTATATCTTATCAATTAATGGGCCAAGTGGGAGAATGTAAGATTATGTAGCCCTTTATTAATTGAATAAGATATATTACGGATTATTTGGATTCTGATAAAAGATATTAGCCAATATTAAATAAAGTCCATATTATATTGGGATATTTTAGGGGATGCCCTTGATGGAAGGAACTCTCCTAATAACTTATCCTAGACCCTCTGCTCTCGCTTATAAATAGACAGGACCTACTCTAAACCCTAGGGCCATGCACGAGTAGCACGGATATGCAAAGGGTTGAATAGATCAAGAGATTACAGTTATCCTCTTGATCTAGATCAAGAGATTACCCATCAATTAAGGTAGTCCTGTGAAAAGATAGAAAGAGAGGAGAAGGGGTCTAGATCTATTCTAGTTCCTCTTGCAGATCGATATTCGGCGTCATTCAGATCTGTCGGACGATGCTCTTGAAGATCTAATTGGATCTCACGCAGATGGCATCTAAAGGTACGCATCGTCAACATATATAGTATTATTTGATTTTAATCCTAGCATAAAAGTTTTTTCGCATAATAGATTGCATAATTATAGTTTTTATACCAACAATTGGTATCAGAGCATAGGTTTGAGATCCAAAATATATTAGATCTATTATTTTTATTTTCGATGCATTGATCTGAATATTTTATTGATCTATTTTCCTATCTGTTAATTTTAATTGGTATTAGAGCGTAGGTTTGAGATCAAAAGGTTGGTAGCATGAAGGCTTCATGTAAGAGGACAAGACCTGTTTTAACTATATGTCGATGTTTTCATTCGGTAGAGCTAACTGGTTGAGGAGTATGTGATGTTGATTTGAGGTGTTGTATACCACAAGCCAAGAGAAAGGATGCTAAGGCTTGATATTCACTTTAACCATCAGAGTAAATTATTTTAATTGTAGAGTGAAAGAAGTTCTCAACCAACTTTCTAAAATAAGTTTAAGACTATGAAAACTTTATATTTATGTTTAAGATAATATAACTATGTATATTTAGTAAAATAATATATGAAAATGATATAAAATATAAAATTATCAAAAGAATTAGTTGGAGCAATGTCATGAACAAAAATATAAATAAAGTATTCGATGTAATACTCATGTTTGTTTTGTGTCATTCAGTTTTTATACATATTTTGTACAACAAGTAGCGGGCTTGCAATAGACTTTGCAGCCCTAGTTTGGTTAGCTTTTATAGTCAGTTTCGGCTTGTAAATGAGAGTCATATTGTATAGACACTTGTGGAGGCTTCGGTCTGTAATGGACTTTGATCCTTGTCTACAACCGTTCAGAGCTTGTAAAGTCCATAGTTATAATTTGTATTGACTATGTAAAGTGTTTGTTAAAGTGGTTGCTTATAGATCCCGTGGAAAATATTTTCTTTAACTCGTTTTCTCTTTTATAGGTCCTGAGATACCCTAGAAGGTTTACCTTTGCGGACGGACACGCAAGGGTTCATACAACTTAGACAAAACCAACTAAGTTCATGACAACATAGCCTAAATATCTGTATAAATTATTTCAAATAGTATACAACAAGATATGGAGAATGTTCGAAAGGATAGTTTATGACTTTTATTGCTAAGATAAGCATCACAATGAGTATTTCTATAGTTAGAAGAGAATAATGAGAAAGTAATTTTTATTGGATAAGGGATGAGAGGTGACTAAGACGGTGATGTCATATATCAATTGAAGCTATAATTGAAAATTAAATAGTTGGCTGGGTGATTTGGGAAGCTGACGACCACTCATAAATATTATTTTTATTTGAGCCTTAGACAAAGGATGCCCTCGAGCTCAAATCCTTTATCAAAAGATTTAGCAAAGAATTTAATTAAGGAGTATTTTGTTTATAGAATTGGGAAACACAAATGAGGTTATTTTTAATATGAGATACATACAGAACATCATCGAGTGTAAAAGTGATAATGTATGAATTAAGTGTTGTTGAACCAATATAAAAAATGAGAGTTGTGTTACTATCATCGATGATGATATCATCATTGCCTCTATAGTCATTGTGGATTGATAAATTCCGAAGATCAAAGGTGTGATAAGAAGCGTCGAAGTCTATAATCTAATTGGTTGGTTGAACAATCGAAGTAGTTATGGTGTTCTCTTAATGCCAATTGGATGTAGTAGGAAGTCTGGGTCGAGATCAATAGACTTTGACAGAGTATCCGACTTTATCACACAATTGACATACGACTCTTTATTGTTTTGGATTATTGGGATGTCAGAGCTGCTAATGGGTGCTGAGGTTGCCACCTTGATAGTTGTTGAAGTTTGGATTGAAAAGCTATGATGGTTGAACCTAGCATCTTGTCTTCGTGTTTCAAATATGTCTTATAATTAGTTAACTAGCCTTAGAGTTCTTCAAATGATATCGATGAGTCATATGCCCGAATTGCTACTGCCAATTATTTGTATTCATCTCCGAGGTCATTAAGAGTATAGATGATGATTTCTTCATCAGTAAGGGAATGACCTATTAAAGTCAAGTCATCGATGATAATTTTTATATTTTGCATATAGTCACCAATAGTACTTTCCTCTTGTTTTGTTTTAATCAAAGTGGAGAGGAGATTGAGCATTCAAGTATAGAAGTTATTGGCTAGGGTGGTTTACAACTTGGACCATACTTCTACAGTAGTGCTACATGAAAGTATCAATGGGGCGACATGAGACTTGAATTGCTTGGAGGATAAGTCAATCTTAACGTAACCATAATTTATAATCAAGATTTGGTACTAGATCAGGTTCTCCTAGTATTTGGATTATTTCTGGAGGATAATTAAGAGAGCCGTCGACGTAGCCTATTAGGTCATATCCAAATAGAAGATTAGAGAATTATGTTCTTCGAGATATATAATTATCTCCCTTGGATAATTTGAAATGTATTAGAGTTGCAGCATTGATGGAGATGAGTCATGTATGCTGAGAATAACTATTGTTTCCTACAGCAATAATAACCGAAACATCAAAAGTTGATACAGATATTATGAGGATATGAACCGATTTGAGGTATTCAGATGTGTATCTAAAATCGATTATTATATTGATTCAAAAATATCAAAATTTTGATGATTAATTATCATAAAATATAAAACAAAATAATAATAATAATAATCATTTTAAGATGATATCCTTGTAATGCTGTGAAAGTTTAGATTAGTTTAGAAGTTGACAAGTTATATTGGAAATTAAACTAAGTTATGCTCTGAATTAAGTTATACTCAATCATATAGCGGACTAAAAGGACTCTAATTTTAATAATTAATTATCATAAATTTTAAAAAAAATAAAAAAATGATACTAATCATGAATCATGACCAAGTAGTTTGGTGAAAGTTTGAGTTAGCTTAGTGAAAATTGATTAAGTTATACTTGAAGTGGAACTAAATTGTACTCGATTATGGAACATATTAAAAAAAATCTAATTTTGATAATTAATTATAATAAATTAAAAAAAAGATACTAATCATCTTATAACCATATCCTAGTGGTTCTGTAAAAAATTGAATTGGTTTATTAGAAGTTGATAAAGTTATAGTTGATCACAATATCGATTCAAAAAATCTAAATTTAATCATCTAAGAATTATTTAGAATTATTCTTTAAAAATATGAGTGGTTCCGTGAAAGTTGACCCAATAATACTCAAAATTGAACTAAATTAAACTCATATAATCTGTCAAAAAAAGTTTTAAATCTTGATTGGGTTTGATTCTTGGGCTTTTTCTATCATTTATGAAAAAAAGACATCAGTAAATAAAAACGAATATAAAAAGTTAAATAGTGAGATTTTTTTTCCGTAAAATATCAATAACAGTCTATAGAAATTGGCAACTAATAATGATTACGTTTGATAATTATTTAACTTACTTGATGATCATTAAGAATCATCACCCAGCTGTCTTGATAGGTGGAAGTGTTCATTGGATTCACCAATTTCTCTCTCTACGAAAGATATATGTATCCAACCAAACTGTGAAAATAATATACAACCAATTCAAACTTCATTTGGATGACTTCAACCTTATCATATCAAACATCAACCCTAGAATGGACGACGATTTAATATGCACATGGGATAGTATAAAGTATATCTTTGCTACTTGACAATTCTCTAATCAAAGTCGATTTATTTTTGACATAAGGAGAAAAAAAAAATAAATGCCAATGTTAGTGTCATTGGTTGTGGATGCAAGTTCGGTGCTGATCCTCTCCAATTGTTTTGGAAATGTTCAATGATGATTAAATCATTCGGGGAAAAAAAAAAGAAAGAGAAGAGAGGAACGAGGACATTCCTATCATCGAAACTTAACTTACAACTTCGAGTTTTCCCGTCAAAAACACCCCTCGTGTTTCTTATGAAACCCCCCCCCCCCGTATCGACAGCATATTTTTTCCTCGAAAATGTAGCCTCGCATAAAATAAGGAATTGGGTTTAATTCCTCGAATTGGCTTCCTCGGCGGTCGCTTGCGGAAGAGAAGGTGGCATTTGATCAGCGAGGAATCCAACTGTATTGTGTGCTCTCAGTGGCCAAAGCTCTCGAAGACGACGTAGAAAGTGCGATGGACGTACGCGTTGATTACCTTCTTATGATTCCAAATCACAAACTCTTTAACCGTATCAAAAAATGGGCACTTTCTTCTAGATCATATGATTAATTTGATGTTTTACATGGTTTTTTTTTTAAAACTGTGTGGCACATTTCAATTAGATTCCTAAATTTAGATTTTTGGTTTTGAATTACTGATTCCGTTATGCCTTATAATAAGCTTTCATCATCGAGTATTGACGAAAGCACGAACACTTGGACCCAAATTCTCATCAAGTTTTTTTTTTTTTTTAATTTCTAAATGGCATCAGATATATTATATATTTTTCAGTAAAATTATATCACGTTGTCCAGCCAAGTTGTTGCCGTGCAATTTGATTTAATAAATTCTATACTTCGTTATGAGAAGTGCGGATCTCTCTTAGTCATACTCAACCATATGATCATGTTGATTATTGTCTTATAGAAAATAAATTTTTTATTTAGTAAGAAGTTTGTAAGGTTAAGTTTTAAGCTCTCGATAAATGAGTCGATAAATCGTATTTAGTTCAAGAAGATTGAAGTTTCAAGGCAACAAGGGTTAACAAAACGTTAACTACATAACATATATGACGCCACTTTCACTCCCCAAAATCTATCCATTTGTAAGGTAATAATAATATTTTCTGATGCAGCAGCTCCAACATAGAAATTAATTAAACTACACCAAATCAATATATCAACGTGTCATCCTTATGTCGACCCTATTCGATCAACATGCTGTGTGAGAGAATTACTTAGCTCTACATAATCGGTCACATAGCAACGACATAATCAATAATCCATATCCACCAAATTTGGTGCAACACACAATTTATAATTAGACAGTATGCATAACTATTCTTGACATCAATCAATCTCAATAAAATAAGCGAATGTTAATACTATAAAGAAAATCCTCATTAATCTCAGCTTTAACCTCTGGTTTTCTCAAACTAATCACATTTTGTAAACTTAATTACTTCAAATCTAAACTAAATTAAGTGCTTTGTTTCGTACACTCGACACACTTGTTGCGAGGTCTCAACTCGAATCGTTCATTCCTCTGACATCATCATTTGAGAAGCACTCGGAAGTAGACTTTATCTAAAAAAAAAAAAAAAGAGAGAAGCTCTTAAGTCTCTCCCTGCCTTTTACTGAACACAACCAGTGGATGTTCTATAAATCCGCGGGTTGGTGCTTGCGTGCATCTCGTACCTTTGTTTCGCCCACAACGGCAAAAGCAAAGTAGCGTCCACCGGGGTATGCTTGGAAATGATGGCCACGATGACTCACACCCGCATGATTCGTCTTCCAAGTCCAAAACTCGGCGGTGGCCTTCGTACCACAACATCATTTCAAGATAGAATTATGCCGATGCGTTGTCGCCATGGGAAACCAGCAAGCAAGTGCGAGGACCATGGTATCTGACCGCATCATCTGCTCTCTCTCACTACCTAAGAGTGGGACTGCCACCGAGCAAGATGCCAAATCAACACAATTTACAGCTCATCTTATATACTATTTTTTCAAAAATATATATATGTATATATATATATACACACACACATTATTTTTCTAAAAGAAAACCATTACCATGCATTAAGAGAGTTGAAATGTATGCTATGCCAATACAACGATAAGGATTTTAGAATTAAGAAAAAAAAAATTAAATCATATGACAGAGATACAAAGTCAGATCAAAATTAGGCTTCTCATTCTCCTCATTTTAAAAGATATTATATCAATCAAGTATAATTTTTCGTTGAAGATTATTTGTGTTCCTCGAATAATATTTATAACAATATCTTCTTACACAACTACTACAGTTACACAATAAGCTCATACAGACCAACGGTTTAAGTGTTTGTACCATAGCTGTACTCGAATCTGTAAAGAGCTAGAAATAAATAATGCTAATTAACCAATCTTATCATCTCAAGGGAAAAAAACCTATCTGTGAGAGTCAAATACACATGCTATGGAACCTTTGAATGAAAGATTTAATTTTTTTTTTAAAAAAAATGATTTTAAGACCTTTTGATATCATGAAATGAATTAACAAGTGAATATATTTTGAAACTTCAAAAAATAATGTGTTGCACCTTCTAACAGGAAGAGTTTTAAAGCATAAAAAGTTGATTTAACAGATCTTAACAGGAGGTATTCGATGATGGGACCGAAATGAAGGCGTGAAGCATGTGAACAGAAGGTGTTATCGTGACCTACGGCTTGAAGTACACTGCAGGCACATATTCCACAGTTTCCTGAGACGCTAAAAAGCATCGACAAGACGTAAATCACATCCTCATTTTGCTTAATACGAGCAGAATGATTTCACCTCTCGGGCGATGGACAATTAGGGATGAGAGCTTGGATACCTCAATGTTGCAATCAACAGGCTTCCAGCTTTCACAATTTCCAATCACATTCCTGCTGAATATGGTCATGATGAACTCTAATGGATCCTTGAGACGCAGCAGCGGAATGGAATCTCCGAGTGAAACACTTGTCGATGAAACTCTCGAGCGTGCATGAGGTCATCTCCACATGGGAAGGGGAGAGATGAAAGGCCTAGTCCCTTTCACAAGTCAGAGAGGGAACGGTAGCTCCGTGGATGAGAACAAAAGACCATTCATGAGTGGTTGTCCTTTGGGAGGACGGACACTGGAACAGCTCCAAGTGCAGCAGTGTGATTGAGGCTGGGTGTGGCTCTCATTTCATTGGCCTTTTCCTCCTCTCGGTACAAAGTGTTCATCTTGGAGGTTGCTGTGGTATCAGCTTGGCACTTTGCTCATGGGGACAGAGGCACAGCCCACAGGAATAAGGGTTGTGAACTGAGCACTCTAATCATGTCTGCTGCTGCTGCTGCTGCTAGGTTTTGAGTAGGGCCTCGAGGGAGATGAGTCGTTGATGTTGATGGCTCAATGCAATCTACAGCAGTTTGCCTTGGACTCACATGCATGGAGAGAATCTAGGACACTCCGATAGCGTCGAACCCAAATCCTGCGAGTAGTTCTCAGAATCAAGTTTCTTTTCTCTGTTTCCCCCGGTTTTCACATGTTTGCTACAGTTCCAGCTTCTCTGTGATGAGCAAAATAAGCTTCATCCACACCAGATAATATCGGGTCGGACTTGTAAGACCCATATCATCATCAATGGGTTCACACTGCTTCCCGATCTTGTATTGGAATTTCCAACAGTCGGATGGTTCTTTGCATAAATACGCTACTCATCAAGCTCAAATTTTGTAGTCGGGTGGCTGCTGTTGACTGCATATGCCAGAGAGTTCTCTTAGATATGTATTTGTAGCAGATCAAGTGTAAAGTTTGCACATAAAGATAAGTTGAGTACGTAAATAAGACAAACGAATTAAAGGTGTACATAAAGAACACTAACAAGCAGTTGAGCTAAAAAGGGCATTTTGGAGAAGGCCACAACGTATAGAAGTGCAGTAGTATACCCTCGGGCATCAAAATATGAAATAATACATGCACAGAACAAGCATACCTGTTGGGCTTCCTTAAGAAATAATGCGGATCGAATCAAAACATTTGGAAGGTCATCAAGATGAAGGCTTTGACAAACTCTACAATGAAGAGGCTCCTCCCCGTTTAAGCCAGAAGAAGAAGATCGGGACACTAATCATTTCAATCAAGAAGCCAGTGCATGTGAAAACTTGCATGCCTAATCACGACTAAATAACTCACCATGTCTGCAATTAAGAACTGCAAGCTGTTTGATACAACATTTCGTGTGACAAAGAACATGATACATAATCCATTGACATGTCCCATTTTATGGGATTCTTAAAGCAGTTTTCTGGCTATTCAAATGTTGGAAACCACTCTGCACCTCCTGATGTTTTCACTGCAATCCTCATTGCCTTTACAAATAACAGAACCGTCTTAGTTAGAAATGTTGCTGATTAAAACAAGCAAGCAAGCTGAGAGTTCACTCTTAACCAAAAAAAAAAACGTTTTTCCAATCCCAACTGATCTGCTAACTGAGGTGAATTATACATGAAAATGCTTTTCTTACTCTATATGATATGCCATAAAGAAAAGTTTTTAAGTCACACATGGAGAGATCAATGTAACAATTTGACTACATTATTTACAACTTAGTAAGCACTCACACACAACTTCCATTTCCCTCCTTTCGTTGGCCACAGATTCAAAAGTTTTGATGGTACGAAATGGAGTAACTGGCAAATATTAGGAAAATGATCATAAGGCCACCTACAAATATCACAGTGTGATGCTACCAATCCATGCATGGCCTTATTGACACACCAAAAACAAGAAATATGACCACATTGCTGCAGTAGAGGAAGACAAGACACCAGTATCTTCATAAACGTACTAAAGAATGTTGCTGATGAAATCCCTACCAAGAACAATGGGAGTGTAGAGGAGATCCTCAAATATCAGGCATTGAAAATTGAGAAGATCCAACTAACAAAAAGGACGTTCAGATAATGTCAAGAATAACAATCAAGACATACAAAAGAACATTAACATATGCAAAGAAGAGTCATCAATAGGAAGAAAGCTGGTTACAAAAAGATTGAATGACATGCAAAAAAGTGAACCAAAATTAGTGAATCAGAAAAACAAAAAGATTTTAGAAAAAAAGGAATCAGGCTTATCATCCACGGTCTGTCTCGTTCAGAACGTTAAAGGGCAAAACAAGACATTGCCCTGTAAAATTATGAAATATGGTCAATGGGTTGATGTAGAGGCAGGGATGGTTTGAGCTGGGACATGATTGAAGAGATATGTGACCAACTCACTAAATTAAATACATCCCCAACAATGATTCTGTTAGGACTCTAGCTAATTAAGTCCTAATTTTATTTGAGTCAAAAAGGGGATGCACCATGTAAAACCCTAACTAGCCGCCACCTACTATAGTTAAAGGGGCCGGCTAGGGTTAGGGTTAGGGTTTAACTAGAGTTATGACCCTATAGCCGCCGGCCACCCCAAGTAGAAGTCGGCTAGGGAGGTTGTTAGGAGTTGGAGTCTTTAGAGTAGGAGTTCTATTAGGAGTTAGGGTTTACAAGCCCTATAAATAGCATGTATTCAGCCCTCTTTTCCTCATCAATAGATCAAATTCCTTTCAGCCATTGTGTATAAAAGCCTTGGAAGAGAGAACCCCTATAGAGTTCCAGGACGCTAGTCCCCTATAGAGATCAACCCCAAGCTTAGAATCCACAAGGATTCTAATACTTGGTATTAGAGCAGCGTTCTTGGCGTCTCACTGCCCTTCCTTAGTCGCCCATCATCCTTCCACAGCCGCCTAGGCAATTCTCATAATTGCTTAGATCGTCGCCGAATTCCGTCGTCATCTCCACTACCGCAGATCATCCTTTAATCTCCCCAAAGAATTACATCAAGTTCTGGTAAATCTACCTTATTGCTCCTGTAATTTAGTTATCCTCAAACCAAAAAATCCAAAAAATATTCATCTATTACGATGCACAACTTTTCGTCGCAAAGTTACCATCTTTACGACGAAAGTTTTTCATTGCAGAATTCAACCGCATACTACTTCCCTGTTTCGATTTTGTTGCCATTATTTTTCTGTCCAATCTTCTACGAGTTTTTTATGATGGCTTTGACACTCCTTAACAACGGATTTCCTTTTGGTTTCGTGCAAAAATTATTGATATAAACCGCTGATCTTTTACGTCCAAACTGCTGAACCTTTGACGTAAAATTCTACCGCAGCACCTTCTCGTATTCCTTGATCTTGTCGAATTCTTTGCTACCGTATTCTCCCACGAAACTTTTGTCGACATTACCTTTCTCTTACCAGTGGATTTCCATTGAGTTTTACTCGAATCCTTGTTACGAACTGCTGGAAAAAATTACATCTATACTGCTGAAATTTTTTCGACGAAAAATTCTGCTGCTATACTTTTTGTCGTTCTTCTTCTCACAACCCACCAAAACCCTACCAATCTTACTGCCACCAATCACGTTGTCTTTAGGACACCCCTCTAGCCTTAAGACACAACCGTTGTAGCCTATTACCATAATCCGCAGCCAACCCAAACAGCCCCTAAAACCGCAGCCCAAACAGCGATTTATAGCAACTGCAATCCTCCACCACTGATCCTATCTTCCGCAGCCACTAAAACTTCCACTACCCCATGCCCTTGACTCTTTAACAGAAAAAAGATCGAAACATCTCATATCTAGAGACATACACAATGAAATCCGAAGATTCGATCAATATCAAGTTGGAGACGTTTGAATCACACATAGAGGACAAATTGCGCGCCTTATTTGCAGAATTTAGAATTGGTCGATCTCCAAGCCCGACAAAATTGCAGCAAGGTGAAAGTTCAAAGAGGCCTCCAGAGAAGGAAGAACAAACCTCAGATGTGATGCAGCCACGCATGAGGATGGACTTCCCTCGAAGGGAAGAAGGAGACCTGATGGGATGGCTCTCATACAGCGAACGCTACTTCCGCTATCACCAAACACCAGAGGCTTCCATGGTGGACATCGTTGTCATCCACCTCGAAGGAGATATAATTCAGTGGTACAATTAACTTGAATACACCCAAAGAGTCCAGACGTGGAGACAATTCAAGAGCGGGCTGTTGATCCGCTTTGGACCAACTAAGTACGAGAACATCAACGGACAACTTACAAAGATTCGACAAACCTCCACGATCCAAGAATACTAGACCAGGTTTGAGAGATTATCTAACCTTGCACATGATTGGTATGACAAACAATTACTTAGGACATTCATCGAAGGACTCAAGCCAAAAATAAGAGAAGTAAAAGCACGACAGCCCTCCACCTTGATGGCCGTAATCTCCTTCGCACGAATCCAAGAGGAGCGGCTCAACCAAGACTCCCGAAGGACGCGGACCACTCCTAGACCAGCAACATATAAACCTTCAGTACCCTCTGCTCCCAACCGTCCCTCGCTGCCAAAGAAATTGATAAGAGAAGAACTTCGCGACAGATCGACGAAGGGCCTTTGTTGGCATTGTAACGAACCATGGAGCCGCGATTATCGCTGCAATAAGGGACGCCTTCTTCTGATTGAACCCATCGAAGATTCAGAGGAGAAGGTCCAGGAGCATGAGGAGGAGGCTACGGAGGAAGAACAACAACCGACCGATTGTATGATGCATGCTCTTGCCAGTTACGCAAACCCGTAGACGATGAAAGTGGGAGGACTACTTAAACAACAACTAATCACCATTCTCATCGATACTGGGAGCACCAATAACTTCATGAATAACAAGATTGCTGCTCGGATGGCCCTACATATTGAGGATTGCAGCAGGTTTGATGTTAAGGTCGCCGACAGCCAAATTTTGAAGTGCTACCGAAGATGCTCGCCGGTGAAATTGTTGCTGCAAGACCATGAGATAATTGCTAATTTCTTCGTCCTCCCGCTCGACGATTATGAGGCCGTGCTTGGCATCGAATGACTGACTACATTAGGTGAAATAAGGATCCCATCTGGGCACATCTAAAGTAGAACAGGTAGACAAGGAGCTCAAGGACAGGGACAAAATTCTGAAGCTATTAAAAGATAATCTCTCAACGGTCCTGGCAAGTATGAAATAGCAGCACGATCAACACAAAAGTGAAAGAGAGTTTTTGATGGGAGATTGGGTCTTTCTTCGGCTCCAACCCTACAAGCAAACATCGATCCACACCATAGCATCCATGAAGCTTTCATTACGATTCTATGAATCATATCAGATCATGGAGCGCAATGGAGTAGTGGCATACAGACTAGACTTACCTGCTAGCTCCCGGATCCACCCTGTTTTTCATGTGTCGTGCCTGAAGCCCAAGTTGGGACAAAATGAGACGGCCCAAAACCACCTACTAGGCATTACAGCCCATGAAGAGCTCTATATTTCGTCGAGTGCCATCATTGATCGTTAGCTCGTGACTCGACGTCGACGACCCACTACTGAGGTGTTGGTACAGTGGACGAACTTACCTGTAGAAGATGCCACCTGAGAGAACTATGAAGACTTGAAGATCAACTTCCCAAAGTTCATGGAGCGTTAGCCTTGAGGACAAGGCTGATTTGAAGAGGATGGGTCTGTTAGGACTCTAGCTAATTAAGTCCTAATTTTATTTGAGTCAAAAAAGGGAATGCATCATGTAAATCCCTAACTAGCCGCCACCTGCTACAGTTAAAGGGGCCGGCTAGGGTTAGGGTTAGAGTTTAACTAGAGTTAGGACTCCCTATAGCCGTTGGCCACCCCAAGTAGCAGTCGGCTAGGGAGGTTGTTAGGAGTTAGGGTCTTTGGAGTAGGAGTTAGGGTTTAGAAGCCCTATAAATAACATGTATTCAACCCTGTTTTCCTCATCAATAGATCAAATTTCTTTCAGCCATTGTGCAGAAAACCTTGGAGGATGGAATCCCTATAGAGAGTTCCAAGAGGCCAATCTCCTATAGAGATCAACCCCAAGCTTAGAATCCGCAAAGGTTCTAACAGATTCACTTGAATGAGGAGGTATGCCATAGTATAATAGGAAGTCAATGATAATTTTGTGATACCAAATTTTGAGTTAAATATATCGTCAGAAAAATCTTATAGACCCTAAAATCACAATACTCTTATTGCAACTCCCTTTCTTTCTCCACTACCTTTGTATTTAAGAGTCTATTCTTAATCGATCATCCTGTTGTTTCCATGTAGTGAAGCTACATTTTTTCTTTTCCACATCAGTGTTCATGCACTTTTAAATGGCCACACATTCTATTATTTTCATGTGCCATTTAATCTATTATTGTCATGAGTACTAGCTGAAGATAAATCAGGTTGTAATCTAGAGTTTATATCTTGAATATTCTAGCTTTTATTTTATATTAATTACATATGTTTGCTGACATCATCTCACGGTTCAACTTGTTAACAACATGATGTATAAAGTATCTATTATGTCTTTATAATCAATAAAATCTTACAAAATTTTGAATTATTCAACAAAATATTTTTATTATATGTATGTCATGTCATTTTGACATCATGGCTGACCAACAAATGGTTCAGCTATTGGCCTGTGACCCAATTAATAAAATGGATCATTGCCCAAGTTTGTTTTCTAAACAATAGCTCAGATAGTTCCAACTGTCGGTGCTTACCATCGACATTGAAAAAATGAAAACTTCTAAACAGAAGTTAATATCACACAAGAATATAATAACCTATGAGGTCAAGTTTGTTTAACACTTAATTTCCACTCCCAGATATGGACATTCAAACAAGAAAGTGTAGATGATTTCTTTATATTGAGTTAGATGTCCACCATGCATTGTGCTCATCTTCTAATAGCTTTGGTTTCAGTAATTCTATGCAAATGCATGGCACAATAACTTAAGGATGTAACCTTCAAGATAAATGATAATGCTATAAAATTCACCTGACCATATTCTATTGGCTCTCTGTTTGTTCTTTGCCTCTCTTCTTCCCTAATATTGTTTAGCTTCAAACTTTAGAACACCATTCTTTTAGAACAACTTGCGAAAATATTCCACCATTTAAAGAATTTTGGCTTTAGGCAAACGAACCATTTATTTCTTTCTATCCAGAATAATGCAGTTCCCTAAGTAACTCATTTGACAAACTGTCATCCAGAAATGCTTCCTTGAAGGTGTCTAGAGAAATCTCAAGAACTCCTCCCCAAGGCATCATAAAACAATTACTACCTAAGGGAAGAAAACCAAGTCATGAAAGAAAAAACAACATTGAAAGAAAAATCAACCGACGCCAATTACTTGGTTCGATTTTATCCTACACATCAACGTAACTTCAAAAAAAATCTGAAGGATTATTTAGTATTCATCCAAGATGGATCAATTCATCATGAGACAATCAAACCAACCTCGTGGATCTTTGATTCCTCCCATCGGCTCATCACGAAGTCAAAAAAATCCCAAACTTGCTTTGCTCTTTGGGATGCGGTACGACACAAATCACAGAGAGCAGGGATTCACATAGTAATAAATTGTTCGAAACTCCCAAAGGTTTTTCGAAATTACACAAGGGGCAATTAAATCTAAAGACGAACGAGAGGATGTCACTCACAAAGCAAACGCAGCACTCAAAACAGCGAGGTGGATTCGTCATCAAGGGTTCTGACGACCGTCGTCGTCGCGTTCGACACTGGAATGGGGGAGGCAGAAGGCGGCGGCGGCTTTCGCCGCCTCACCGCCTCGATGGTGACCCGTGCAAGAAACGAATATCTGGAACTGACGTGGGTTTTGCACTGGATGTCTAATGGACAAGCCTAATCGTTCATCGAAATGGGGACCCAATCTCAAAGCGATCGGTTGCTCTTCGGTACATCTGGATTCAAAAGACCCCAACCGTTGGATCAACCGTTCATCTCTGTTCTCACACCTCCATGACTATATGTTATTGACGTATATAGAAACTTTAGTTGAAGTATGCCATTTCGATCAAAAGTATAATTATAACAACCGCAGGATCAAATAATACGCATTGGCATATGATCCTCCCAGATAAAGCCATCCTACAATTAATATGCATGAAACTGTTTATTTGGTTTATGATAATAATAACAAAACAGTACGTCAATTCGGATGCAAGCAGCAAACATGGCAACTCCTCTCAGACACATACAAAGGATAGGAACTTCACAACCAATTAGCAACGTAACTCAGTACATGACTGAAAGACTCTATATATGTA
This sequence comes from Ensete glaucum, assembly GCA_021527575.1. Lineage (NCBI taxonomy): Eukaryota > Viridiplantae > Streptophyta > Magnoliopsida > Zingiberales > Musaceae > Ensete > Ensete glaucum. Next base: position 34,380,079 of record CM038555.1, read on the forward strand.
AGGTGACCATGCAACGTGCTAATACTTCACTCAGTGACCTCCTCCTCCAAACCCTCCCCCACCACCAAATCCACCACCCCCTCCTCCTCCTAGTCCTCCCCCGAGTCCCACACCTTTCCCATACCCACCCCCAGCACCACCACCAAACCCGCCACCCTTGCCGAAACCACCACCAAGCCCGCCACCCTTGCCGAAACCGCCACCAAACCCGCCACCCTTGCCAAGTCCACCACCAAGCCCGCCACCCTTGCCAAAACCGCTACCGGCAGCACCACCTTTTCCAAGGCGACCGCCAAGTCCACCACCGCCACCAAGACCACCACCTCCACCTCCAAGTCCACCATCACCACCACTACCAAGACCACCGCCACCTCCAAGTCCACCATCACCACCACCACCAAGACCACCGCCACCTCCAAGTCCACCACCATGGCCACCACCACCTCCAAGACCGCCGCCACCTCCAAGTCCACCACCATGGCCACCACCACGGCCACCACCGAGACCTCCGCCGCCTCCAAGGCCACCACCACCGAGACCTCCGCCACCTCCAAGGCCAACACCACGGCCACCACCGAGACCTCCGCCACCTCCAAGGCCACCACCACGGCCACCACCGAGACCTCCGCCACCTCCAAGGCCACCACCACGGCCACCACCGAGACCTCCGCCACCTCCAAGGCCACCACCACGGCCACCACCGAGACCTCCGCCGCCTCCAAGGCCACCACCACGGCCACCACCGAGACCTCCGCCACCTCCAAGGCCACCACCACCACCGAGACCTCCGCCGCCTCCAAGGCCACCACCACCGAGACCGCCGCCGCCACCACCAAGGCCACCGCCGCCACCAAGACCGCTGCCACCTCCAAGGCCACCACCACCACCAAGACCGCTGCCACCTCCAAGGCCATCACCACCACCAAGTCCACCACCCCCACCTAGGCCTCCGCCGCCCAAGCCCCCTCCGCCACCAAGCCCACTCCCACCACCGAGTCCACCCCCACCATATCCACCGCCGAGGCCAATACCCCTCCCGAACCTGGGGAAGAAGCCGCCACCTTTGGTCGGCCACAAGACCTTCTCCCCTCCCTTCTCGCCCACCACTTCCCTCCCAAAAGCACTCGCAACAACACAGCTGCAGCAGAGCAGCAGCGCAAGCGGCGCTCTGCCATGCCCACGCCTCCCCATCGTCGTTTCTCGAGGCTACTACTACGAGCTGGTGGCCTCGTTGGGAGTGGGCGAGTCCGCAGGAGAGGCTATTTATAGCAGCGGACTGCAGCTGCAAGTGAAGCCAGCGATGCGCGCCTCGCCACTTAAAAGAGAGATCGCATTGAAGGCGACGCGACGCGGTTGGCCGGCTGGCGAAGTAATGGCCCGAATTGGAATAGAGACGGCTCAGGTGTGTGTGGCTCACGCACACGGTGCAAACTTTGAAGCCAATAGGCAAATGCCACCTCGGCGACATCGTAAAGGAAATCTAAAAATCAAAATGCTTTCGTTTTGTTTCATTAGCCTGCTCGAGAAATGGGTGTGTGGCTCACACACCTTAACTTCTTATGTCATTCATGCAACTGGAATGGGGAAGAATAGCCATCAACTAAACACTAATTTGATGATGATTGTTTCTTTTTAGCTCAGAGGAGAAAGTCGTTTAGGAAACAATACCTTCTGTTCATGGGATATATATTGGTTGCAATGTCATTAAAGATGTATGTCAACAATCTCTTTCTCAGTCTACCCAATTGTTCTACTTGATCAGTTGTTTGACGGAATCAATCGAAATTTTGACAACACCGAAGAGAAGATGTTGATACCAAAAGAATCATCCAAAGAATTAAAAACACAAACATAAAGAATAACATACACATAATTATGTCATTCAATTATCTTTGCCTATTTTTATAGAGTTAGATGCAGGATCATCATAAAGTGAACTTTTATGTCTCCTTAATGCTTTAAGGAAGCATATGTTGTTGTTCACACCATAAGCTTGTTTATATCTGAAATCATCACCTCTTCAGGGTAAGTTATCAGACTCTTTCTATCTCTCTCTCTCTCTCTCTCCTCTCTCTACATATAATTTGTGTAGCAAAAAATGTTACAAACTTGAAGAAACCTACAAGTCCAAATTGATTAATGTTATCATCACCACCCAACTGTTCAATCTATTTGTAGCTACCCTACGGTAAATGAGACATTTTCGCCTACACGACGGACATCACAATCTCAACAGATGAAGAGAAATAATAGTACGAGAACTTGGATGCAGCTGTGCTTAAAGCTTTGGTAGAACAAGTAGCCTAGACAAGAAATTTTTTTCCCTTCAACAGCAATGCGTATACTCCAAGAAATGATTCGGCAGTCCACCTTACTTGTGTTGCACCAGATTCATGCCAAGAGAAAAAGGACGGTCATCACGACTTGCTATCATATATCCGGAATGCAACCAGCAACGAAACACTGATGAATGACACGACATGTCTTGTGTGATTATTCTGGCAAACCTTTTCTGAATTTTTTTATTCAACATGTTTATGACAAACTATGCTTCGGTTTCTCCTCTTCTTCTCCAGCTTTGACTTCCTTTCCCCAACAAAAACAGGCTTCCAGTGGAGTGCACAGTAACGAGATAAACCGAATTCTTACTGCCCACAGTAATGGGATCCTTATTTTATTGAGAACTAGAAGCAGAAGGGACACAGAACACGGTTATTCAAAGTTGGCAGTCGAAGTGATTGAGTATTGGGATGCAGCAGTGGGATGAGCATTCATTTCATCGACATAAATGCTGCAGGTGTAGTAAATCTGGTGTTGGGTGGTGGGATGAAGGATGATCACGGATGGCTGAGCTGGGGCACCATATAATCTTAGTATAATAGATTTTGGTGGAGAAGGGATCGGAGACTGATACCCCAGAAAAAGTGTCAAGTATGGTCACTAGGCTTAGTAGATAGATGCACTCCAACCACTGAGCCATTACACTTCTGAGCTGCCACGCCTTGGACTTAGGATACTGGTGCCCCAATACAGTAAATGTAAGCATGTGACTCTCTCGTAGCAGCAGCACGGCACTTCATTTATTGTAGTTCTTTAGGGTTCTAACAGCGGAAACAACCAGTGTATGTGTGTGGACTTAGGGTTCACTGCAAGAAAGCTGGAACATGGCATTTAAATCCATTGGGTGGGAGTAGATTTCTGGCTATCTACCAAGTCGCGAAAGCATTAATATGGGGAGTTAGTGCGCTTGAAGACTTGCAGAGAGTCTTGAAGATAGCCAGGAACGCTGATCACCACCTGCTGTTCTATAATAAAGGCTGAAATGAAAAGAGGAAGAGTATTGAAGGGAAATACTTCATCGTACAAGGAGTAGATGAAGTTCTGCAAGCTTAGTTGTGCTTATAAGATTGGATGCTTTCTTCAATTCTCTCCAAAGCAAATACCAAACCATTAACCAATCAGCAATTATATATAAATACTAGCATGGAAATGCCACAAACTCAAACTTGCTACTTCTGAGGCCATGGTGATAGTACATATAGCTCTGACTAAGTGTATATATCACATGAATTAATCCAAAAAAAAAAAAAGATAATGATGGTGATGATTCGCTAGTTGGAATAAGAATTCTACGTATTTACGTTAACCTGATGATCCCATGTTGATTACGAAAATGCAGTTGATAGTAGGAAGCTAAATAACTATAAGATTTGGTGATAATTATTTCTCATGTGTTATGCGTTATGCTGGGTCCAGCCCGGTGGGCTTGGATTGGAGAAATCCTAAATTTTATTATTGATTAAAAAAAATCAAAGATAACCTAAACGGATGGATGGTGGACGAAAATATAAACAGTAATAGTGCGGTCAATAATAAAAGAAAAAAAAAGAGAAAGAATAAACTTTTACGAGAGGATGAAACGGTAAAACTTTATCAGTTTTGATATAAATTTTATGTGAATAATCCTTGCAATAAGCTCTACAATTATAACAGTACTGATCTGTAGTTTATTCTCTTTATGATGACTTTTTGATATACTCACTTGGCAAGTTTAGATTTTTTTTTGTAAAATTTATTTATGTTGATGATGACATGTAATTGGTGAACCAAGATCAATGTTATTGATATTATTATGATCCTCTAGTTATTATGAATAAGTTTTATTATAAACTAATTATCATTATTAATGATAGTGGAGGTTTTAGTGGACTATGATCCCGTGATTTTTTCTACATTTAATTTTTCACATTAAAAATCTGACATCTCACTTTGTGGTTGATTTATTATTCTACCATTTATCTTGTTTTGATTAATATTTGCTTTTGGTAATATGTTAGTGATTTGGTGAGAAACTAATTTTGATATACAAAGAGGGAAAAAAAATTATTCTGCTTCAATAGTTTTTCCCAACAAGTGGTATCAGATCATATGTTATTTGGTACAAGTTTTTTCTTGTGTAATTGAAATAGAAGAGTCGGATTGTATGATTAAATTGAACTCATCAAATTATTCCACTTGGAGGCATATGATGGAAGATTTGCTCTATTGCAAAGATTTGTATAAGCTCACAAAGTTAAAGTAAAAACTTCTACTATAGATGAAGAATGAGAGATACAATATAGAAAAACTATTACTCATATTAGAAGATGGATGAATATAAAATTGCATAAGCATATTTCTAATGAAACCAAAGCAGATGTTATTTGGCAAATGTTAGAAAATCTCTTTGCAAAGAAGATAGTGAGAAACAAATTTTTTCTCCTCAAAAGGCTTGTCAATTTAAAGTATAAAGATGATGGTAATATTATTGAGCATGTAAGCCTATTTCAGAGTCTTGCTAATAAACTGGTTATTATGAAAATGAATATAGATGATAAAATGTAAGAATTATTACTCCTCAGCTCTTTATTAGAAAGTTGAGAAATATATGTGGTGACAATTTCTAACTCTACTCAGGAGGGGACTCTAACTATAGATATGGTCAAAAATAGTTTACTAAATGAAGGAAGCAGAATAAAAGAATAAGGAGAATCTTTTTATGATGCACTTGCTATAGAAAAACAAGAAAGACATGGAAAAAGTCATAACAGGAATCTACATGGTTATAAATAAAGATCCAAGTCTAGAAAAGATATCAAGTGTTTCTACTACAACAGGCCAAGTCACATGAAGAAAGAATGTAGGTTCTAGAAGAGAGAATAAAATTAAAAAAAAAAATAAGAAGAGACTACTACAATTGATGTTGAAGGTGATATTGTTATTATTTGTGACGATAGATGTGTTAGTCTTGCAGCTCAGGATAGTAACTGGGTAATTGACTATAGTACTTCTTTTCATGTTACTTTTCATAGTGATTTCTTCAGATCTTACACTGTTGGTGATTTTGGTAATATCAAAACAAGAAACAATGGTACATCTAATATTATGGGTATTGAAGATATTTATTTGAAAACTAATATTGGGAGCAAATTGATACTAAAAGATGTAAGACATGTTTCAGATATTCATCTTAACTTGTTATCTACAAGGAAACTTGATGATGAGAGATTTATGCACTATTTTGGTGAAATCAAATGAAAGCTCACTAAAGATTCTCTGGTCATGGCGAGAGGAAAGAAGCAAAATTCTTTTTATGTGATGGAGGCTAAACTACATAAAGGAGAGATTAATGCAATCCAAAAGGATGAAAGTATAGATCTTTAGCATAAAAGGCTTGGTCATATCAGTGAGAATAGACTTCAAACTCTTACTAGAAAGTAGTTCTTATCAAAGTTATAAAGTACATCTCTTAAATCTTGTGATCATTGTTTGGCTGAAAAAACACATAGAGTTATCTTTCATACTTATCCATCATCTAGAAGATTAAATGTTATTAACTTAATTCATACTAATGTTTGTACTATGTAAACTAGAACTCTTAGAGGTGCTCTTTATTTTGTTACTTTTATTAATGGCCATTCTAGAAAAATTTGAGCTTTTGCTTTGAAATCTAAAGACCATGTACTATATATTTTCAAAGAGTTTCATGCCAATATTGAAAGAGAAACAGAAAGAAAACTAAAGTGTGCTCAAGCAGATAATGGTGATGAGTATAAGAGTCCTTTTGAGAATTATTGCAAGTTTTATTATATCAGTCTTGAGAAGATAGTTCCTAAAACTCCTTAGCAAAATGGTATGGTAGAAAGAATGAACTGAACTATTGAAGAAATGATTAGGTGCATGTTTTCCCATGCCAAGTTGCTTAAGTCATTTTGGGGGGAGGCTATGAGAACTACAATTGATCTGATAAATCTTTCTTCATCAGTTCCTCTGCATGGTGATGTTCTAGAGAGAGTATAAAAAGAGAAAGATATATCTTATGATTACTTGGGAGTCTTTAGGTGTAAAACATTTGTTCATATTCATAAAGATGAGAGGTCCAAGCTTAATAATAAGGCAAAAGCATGTATTTTCTTGGGATGTGGTCATGAAGAGTTTGGATACAGATTATGAGATCCAATGAACAAGATGTTAGAAGTAGAGATATTATGTTTCTTGAAAACCAATTATTTGAAGATGATGATAATGTTGAGAAACAAAATACCTCTGTTTATATTCCTTGGAGTTTGGGCCTAGTTTCTCCACCTATAGTACATGATGATCATAGGAAAGATGGACAAGAAGATAGTAATGAGAATGTTAGTGATGAAGCTCCTATAGCTGATGAAGCTGAACAAACTGAGCAAGCACCTCCACCACTAGATGAGATTCTATTGAAAAAATCCACAAGAGAGTGACGACCATCTATAAGATATCATCCACATGAGTATGTTATGTTTAATGATGTGAGGGAGCCAGAACTTACCAAGAAACTATTGTACATGAGCATAAGAATGAGTGGGTTAAAGCCATGTAAGAAGAGATGAGATTCTTGCTTGAGAACCATACCTACAACTTGGTAAAGTTACTTATAAGGAAAAAAACTCTCAAGAATAAATAAGTTTATAAATTGAAGACTTAAAATAATATCTTATAATAAAGATATAAGACACAATTAGTTGTGAAAGGATTTAGTAAGAAAAAAAGTATTGACTTTGAAGAAATATTTTCTCCTATAGTGAAAATGTCCTATATCTGATTTGTTCTTTGTTTGGCTGCCCATTTTAATTTAGAAGTTGAGCAATTTGATGTGAAAATTAAATTTTTACATAGTGACTTATAAGAAGAAATTTATATGAAGCAACTAGAAGGTTTTAAAGTCAAGGAAAAAAAAAATCTAGTATGTAAGCTTAAGAAAATTTATATGGATTCAAACAGACACCATACAGTGGTACAAGAAGTTTGATTCTTTTATGATAAGCCAAGGGTATAATAAAATCACATCTGACCATTGTGTATTTACAAAGAAGTTTTTAGATGATGATTTTATTATTCTCCTGCTATATGTTGATAATATGGTGATTGTTGGCCATGATGCTAATAAAATTGAGAAGCTTAAGAGGAAACTAAGTAAGTCTTTTACCATGAAAGACTTAAGATCAGCGAGACAAATATTTGACATGAAGATTCTTCGTAATAGAAAGAATTAAAAGATTTGGTTATCTCAATAGGCTTATATTGAAGAAGTTATTGAAAGATTCAATATGAATAAAGCCAAAACTGTTTGTTCTCCATGCAGGTCATTTCAAGTTTAGTTCGAAATAATATCCTAAAAGTGAGAAACAAAAAGAAGAAATGTCCAGAGTGCCTTACTCATCTGCAGTAGATAATTTGATGTATACTATAGTTTACAATAGGCCAGATATAGCTTATGTAGTTGAAGTTGTCAATCGATTTCTCTCTGATCCTAGTAATAAATATTGGGTAATAGTAAAATGAAGTTTTCAGAAGATATAGCATAGGATTTCAAGAAATCCACTTTGGGGTTACACAAATGCAGACATGGTAGATGATACTAATTCTAGAAAATCTACTTCAGGGTTCTTAATGACTTTTGTTGGGGGACCAGTCTCTTAGCAGTTTAAGTTATAGAATTGTATTGCTCTATCAACAATAGAAGCAGAATACATAGCAATTACTAAAGCTTATAAGGAAGTTTTATGGATGAAAAAATTTATGTAGGAATTAGGTTTGAAACAAGAAGGATATAATGTTTATTGTGACAGTTAGAGTGTTATCCACCTCTCTAAGAATTCAATATACTATTCTAGATCCAAGCATATTAATATAAGATATCACTAGATTCATGATGTGCTTGAGATGAAATAATTATATTTAGAAAATGTGTATATCAATGAGAATAGATCAGACATGTTGACAAAGTCTTTACCTAAGGAGAAGCTTGAAGCATATAGGTGAAGAGCGGGCTTAGTACACCCACCATACGAGCTGGAGAGGATTAATTGTTAGGTCCAACCTATACGTGGGCTTGGACTGGACATTTGGGCAGAGCCCAAATTTTATTATTGATTAAAAAAAAGAAAAAGGAAGAAAACCTAAGTGGATGGGTGGTGGCGCAATTTGGAGGCAGACGGAAATGTGAACAGTAATAGCACAGTAAAGAATAAAGAAAAAAAGAAGAGAAAGAAAGTAAGCTTTTGTGAGAGGATCGAATGGTAAAACTTTATTAGTTTTGACCCAAATTTTATGTGAAGAATCTTTGTAATAAGCTCTACAATCTAACAGTACTAATATATGGTTTATCCTCTATATAATAATTTTCTGATATGCTCACTTAGTGAGTTTAGATCTTTTCCTTTAGTGAGATCCATCTATATTGCTAATGACATGCAATTGGTGAATCAAGATCTATGTTCTTGATGTTATTGTGATCCTAGTTATTCTGAAGAAGTTTTATTGTAAACTTATTATCATTATTATGATAATCAAGGTTTGAGTGGACTATAGTCCCATGATTTTTTTTACATTAGATTTTTCACATTAAAATTATGGTGACTTACTTTGTGTTTGATTTATTATTTTGTTGTTTATCTTGTTCTGCTTAATATTTACTTTTAGTAATAAGTTGATAATTTAGTGAGAAACTTATTTTGATATACAAAGATGAAAAATAATCATTCTGATTCAATAGTTTTTCTCGACATATTGAGATTGTTTAGTATGTAATGCAGTAGTAACTAATCTACTACCCTGGCGGATTCAAATGGAGTTCAAGCCTCAGGCTATGGGCCAATTGGCTGTGTCAGTTCTTATTGCTTGTGTTGCGTTGACACGTTGAGGTGGGTTGGGAGTGCTGTTCTTTCACGGTGGAGGCCGCGACGGAGCTGCAGCTACAGTTGTCGATAGAGCGTTGATGCAATGATTCTTAGTGAAACATAGCCCTAACATTTGCCATATAAATCTAAAGGTGCCCAAGGGAGGAAGCCACCATAATCTCTCATAGCCTGTCGTCAATGACCATAGCCCTCTCTTCGTCTCCAACACTTGGAACCATGCCAAGGTGGCAAAGCTTGTCTTTCTTTTATACTTGCATATTTGTTTTACTTACTTGCAAGAAGAAAGTGAAATGAAGAAATCAAGGCAATATATATATATATATATATATATATATATATATATACATATATATATTAAACTTCTCAAAAGAAAAATGTTTAACGACTCTTTCATTTTAGACTTGAATTGATCTACACATATAAATACCACCTATTTATAGATATTAAATATAGGAGTTTATAATCTCTACAACTTTATCTAGTCTTATTTAAAGGATAAGATATCAATTTAAAAACTTCAAAATATATTTTAATTTTTTAAGCTAAGAAATTTTTATCTCCAAATCTCTATCTAATCTTATTTAAAAGATAAAATATTGATTTATGATCTTCCAGTAATATATCTTAATTTCTTAATACTCTTGATTTGTAAAGTCAAGTATGAGATCACTTTTAGAAATAAAATCTTAACCAAAGTATTTTCTAGGGTGCATGTGAATATTACCATCTAGATTCATCCTTATATTGTCTAAAAATCTACCCGAATCAAGTTGCTCAATCATAAACTTCTATCACCATCAAGAATACTTCTTAACCCAGAGCCTGATTTAAGCTTATTAGATGGAAGACCACTTAAATCTCTAGCTGGACTTCATGTAGAAGGCACAACATCCATATGATGACGTAATTTAAGAATAGGCTTGTGCAAATAAAAAAGTAGCATAATATTTCTCATATAAACTAGTAGGCATTAACATAAGATCTCGAGTTTTATTTTTATGCAGATCATTTGTTTTTTCATTCATGGCATCCTCCTACACCTTTGGCTTCATCAAAACAAGCAAGCTTAAGATTATCAATTTGTTCATAAAAGAAATAGTGACATGTTTACATTGTCTTCATCTCTATAACGTGTTGGTTTAATAATTATTCAATGTTAAAATTTTCTCTTCATGAATATCATTATTCGTCCTATCACTTTACTCCATCATTGGTGATGAAAAAATAATAATAGTAGATACAGATGAGAAAGGGGATGAGCTAAAATCCATAGAAGCATTAGATGCAAAGGAATCTCAGCCATAGATTTTGAATATATATCACTTACTCCATTATTATGATTGGTATTTTCAAAAGAAATTACTTGTGAAGTATAATAATGAGAAACTTCATTAAACACAATATCTCGAGATACCACAAATCTATATGTTTGTGGATCAATGTATTTTCAACCTTTCTTCCTTTTATCATAAGTAACAAAGATGTATTTCTTGGTCTTAGCATCAAGCTTACTTATCTTTGAGTCTGGTATATGAATGTAACATGGAGAACCAAATACTCTGAAACATCAGTTCATATGGAGACTTCAAATTGATTGAACTAAAAGGAGTTTGATTAATAATATAAGTTGCACATGCTATACCGTTTGCTCATAAGGCTTTGGGTAAATTCTTTGCATTAAGCCAATACTTACAAGTCTCTACGAGATATCGAATCTTTTGTTTAGTCACATAATTTTGTTGCGATGTATTTGTATATGTAAATTCTCTTTTGATGTCATACTCTTTGCAAAAGAAAAAAAAAATCTATTAGAAGAGAACTCTCTACTGTTATCCGTGTGCAATCCTTTAATATTTCTTTCAAGAGCACTTTCAACTATTAACTTAATTCTTAAAATTTTAGAAAATAACTTTTAACTTTTTCTTTGCAAAATAGACCCAAATGAACCTTGTAAAATCATTAATAATGAGAAGCATATAATGAAAACCTGAATAAAATGATGTTTGAGTAGGGCTCGTTATACTTCTATGAATAAGCTCGAATTAGAATTTAGATCTTGAAGGTGATTTGTCAAAAAGCTACTTGTGTGCTTTTGTTAGGACCGTAGCTGAGTCGGGTCCTAGTCGATTAAGTCGAGTCCTTAAATTAAGTCTTGTTGGCTAACCTAAACCTAATATTAGGTCGACTAGAAGAAGATTTGTGTCTATTATAATAAATCAGCCCAAGTCCTAGTAAGGTTAGGATTTGACTGAACTTGAGTTTGGTTAGGAGTTGGAGTTAGATACGGGTTAAAGTCAGTAGCATCATGAATGTAATAAACCCTAATCTAGCCACTACCCCCTAATAAAGAAGTTGTTAGCTAGGGTTAGGGAGGAGTCCTTATGAGATGGGAGTCTCCTAGCCTCTTCTCCTCTTAAGAGAGGTCGGCTAGGATAAGAGATTGAGTTAGGAGATAGGGCGCATGTAAACCCTAGCTAGCTGCCCCCTACTTTAGTAAAAGAGGCCAGTTGGGGGTGGTTAACTTGGAGGAGGATTGGGAGTCTAATGTAGCCAGCCTCTCCTAGTTAGGGTCGACTAGGAGGTTGCTTCTTAAAGAATTAATTGGAGTTGTTAGAAGTAGGAGTTGCTTCTTAGAGAAGGGATTGGAGTTGTTAGAAGTAGGAGTCTTAAGTAGGAGTCATATTATGAGTTAAGGTTTTGAAGCCCTATAAATAGTTTTGTAATTAACCACTTTTCATCATCAATAGATCAATTCTCTTTCAGCCATTGTGTAGAAAACCAAGAAGGGAGAAACCCTATAAGGTTCTAAGGAGGTCGATCTCCTATAGAGATCACCCCAAGTTTAGAATCCACAAGGGTTCTAACACTTGGTATCAGAGTAGTATTCTTAGCATCTCGCTGCCCTTCCACAGCTGCTCATCATCCCTCCATAGCCACCCAAGTAATTCCCACAATTGCTTAGATCGTCATCGAATTATGTTGTCATCTCCACTACTGTAGATCATCTTTTGATCTCCTCATGATTTGCATCAGGATCTGGTATTCTACCTTACTGCCGTTGTAATTTAGTTATCCTTAAACCATAAAAAAAAAAAGTGTTCCTATCTTGCTGTATAAACTTTTCGTTGTAAAGTTTTCATCTTTACGATGAAAATTATGCGGTAGAATTTAGCCACACCATCATAATTTTTTTGTCTAATCTCTACGAGTTTTTTATGACGGCTTTAGCACTCCTTAACAACATATTTCCCTTTGGTTTCATGCATAAATTGTCAATATAAACCGTTGATCTTTTACTTCTAAGCTGCTGCACTTTAGATGTAAAGATTTATCGTAGTGACTTCCCGTGATCTTTGATCTTGTTGAATTTTTGGTTGCCATTTTCTTTTATGAAATTTTTGACAGCATTCCCCTTGACTTTTACTTGAATCCTTGTTGTGAATTGCTGGAAAAATTGCATCTATACTGCTAAAATTTTTTTGATGAAAAAAATCTATTGCTGTACCTTTGTCTGTCTTCTTTTTTAGACCTACTAAACCTTAACCATCTTGTTGTCACAAACCACAATATCTTTAGGGCACTCCTCTAGCCTTAAGATATAGCCATCAAAACCTATTGTCATAACCCTAACGGCACCCAAAATTGCAGCCGAAAATAGTGAACCCTTGCAGCCACAACCTTCCACCACCGATTCTCCGCTACCATATGAACCTTCCCAAACTGGTTGCTGCCCCCAACAGCAATCCTAAACCTTCCTTCCTAACTTTAAACCATTGCCACTGAAATCTTTTCTAGCCCTAAAACACTCTCAAACCATAGTATCAACAATAACCTAAACCGTAAGCTATCAACCCCAAACCATGACCTTGATCTATCACCCTTTTAGCCACCCATCTCTACCAAACCAGTTGTTGCCATCAACAGCAATCCTAAGCCACCCATCTAAACCTAAACCTCTATTACCAAACCCACCTTATAGCCTTTACAATAGCCCCAAACTGTAGTATCAACAACACCCTCTTTGCTAAAAAATTTTGCTGCACTACCTTCGATACTACTTGCTGCGTCCACACCTGATCCAGACCAAATCTGTTGTTGTCATCAACAACAACTCTAAACCAATCCTTTAATCTTAAATCTCAAATATTATAACCCTTATACGATGTTGAATCTTAGATTTTAATGATGAAATCAATTAATGGATTATGGATTTAACAGGATTGTTAGAATTGATTAATGTAGGATTAATTATGATAGAAGGATTATTACAATCAGGGATGGCCAAGGTTAAGTCCATGCATCGAGTTGATGTGTTTGGAAACTCGCCAGGAGTGTGTCGGAAGCTCGTCGAGGGTATCGTGAGTTTGCCAGGATGGCGCAAGGGAGTTCGCCAAAAGAAGACCGAGACTCATCAGAAGATTATCGGAGGTAGCCGAAAAGCTTACCGAGAGTCGAGATGGTCTTGTAATAGATATTTTGATAATTATGATTGTATTTAATGAAGTCATAATTAGTATCGTGCAGGTCTAACTATGGCAGGATCAATAGGTTACAACCATATAATGTACTAAGATAAAGCCTAGGCATCGGGCCGAGTTTGAACGATGCGGTGGGATCTCGCTAGAAGTTCGCTAGGAGATTCATCGAATGAATGAGGAAGCTCACTAGGAACGCGAAGAGAGATTGCCAAAAAGAAGACCAGAGGACTTGCCGCAAGATTGCTGGAGGTTGCCGGAGTATGCGGGAGTTAGGTTTTAATTAGGCTTAATTGGTCACTAAGTGTTATAATCATTAAGTCATAGTTAGGGTTAGAGTCCTAATTGAGTTGGATTTGGAAGGAATCTAAATTAACTCAATGAGGTAATCGGATCCACTACTGGGTTTGGTTGAGCTCAATCAGTTGACTAAAGAGTTGTTCAATGCAAAAGTTAAGTCAGAATTCGGAAAGTGGAGGGAACCACTTTTCGGAAATTCCAGTAGGTAAACCGTTGGTGAGCAGCAGTTGGACCACTCATACTACAGAATCCGGGCCATGGGCAATAGTTTTCAGCGGGTAAACCGCCTAGGTGGCGAGTGAACCACCCGTACCACAGAATTTGGGTAGCGGCTAGGTACCGACGGCGGGTAAACCACCCAAGTTGACGGGTAAACTGCCCATACCTGGATTTTTCAAATACGATTAGATTTTGGCTCTGATTTTAAAGCTAATTTGGGACCTATAAATACCCAAAGTTTTCTTACATTCAGAATAACACTTTTGGAGGATTATATTTTGAGAAAATATTGTGTGAGAATTATAAGAAAAAGAAAAGGGGTAAGGGAGAGAGCTTAGAGTTATAAATCTAGCCTCCCTTGCAAGCTCAAGTGTAAGGGTTTGATCTTCACTCAAAAAAGATTGGTAGTGGATGCCGGTGTGCCTCAAGAAGGAGGACTCGAAAATGGACATAGGCCGTTGGCGCTGAACCATTATAAAATTTATAAGTGTTTCATACTTGTATTGCTTGAATGTTGTTGAATTGATGCTTCCAACTTAACTAAACTCCTTGAAAGCAAGACAATATGTTCTTTTCCTCAAACGTGATTATCTTTCCGGCTTCTTATTTTTAATCACTCACTTGTTTTATTAAAAATAAAAAGCTTCGATTTTTATATTCTATCTTATTCAAAAAGCTTTTGCTTTAGAAATAAAAATCTTAGCTTGCACTAATTCACCCCCGCTCTTAGTGCCAATTGATCCTAACAATTGATATCAGAGCTAGGTTATTACTCTTTAGATTAATACCCACTTGAGTAAATGGTTTGTTTTGGCATGAATGAAGGATATTCTATTTCACATCCACCCATATTCAATGCGACGGATTACACATATTGGAAAACATGGATGCGTATTTTTCTCATCTCTTTGGACTTTGATTTATGGAATATAGTTAAGAACAGATTTGAAAAGTCTTCTCTTCTAATGAATAATTATAATGATTTGGAGAAGAATACTTTCTCTTTAAACGTAAAGGCTATGAATGTCTTGCTTTGTGCTCTTGATATGAATGAGTTTAATCGTGTTTCCGCTTGTGATTCAGCTTTCGATACTTAGTATACTTTAAAAATCACACATGAAAGCACGACTAATATAAATAAATCATTTAATGAAATGCATTACAAAAATGAACTTGAAGAACACCTTCCAAAGAACAGGAAGGATTGAAACTAAGAATGACATATGACTTGAAATCTCAAGTTATGAGAACCTTGGACATAAACTTTTGAAAAATAAACCAAAAAAATTAATGAACTTGAACTTTATAAAAATTATAGACACAACCTCTTGCTATGAACACAAGAAGCCATGGAGCTCCAAAGATCAAATACTCAACCAAGAAGTGGAGAACCTTGCTTTAATGACGATCGAAGATGAGGTTAGTGAGTCTTTAGATTTTTTATTTTTAAAATTATCAATCATATTTAATGATTTATTTAATGAGTTTAGGAAACTTAGTAAGTTTTTTAAACTGCTTAAAGTTGATCATAATTTGATAGTTAAAAGACTTGATGAAATGCATGACTCCTTAACTTCACTTAAATCATGTTTAAAATGCGATATGCTAGATAATGTTAAAATAGAGAATTATATGCTTAAAACTACATTAGAGAAATTTGAGATAGGGAATAAATCCCTAAATATGATCCTTGCCAATAAAGGTCATATCAATAATAGACATGGCATAAGACTTATTGGAAATATTCAACAAAAGCCAACCATATTCGTAAAAGGACCTATATTAAATGTGCCACCAAGAGTTAAATATAATTCTTGTGGTAAATTGGGACACAATACCTATAAATGTTTATCTAGAAATTATAGTTCACATAAATTAATTTGGGTTCCTAAAGGAACCATAAACAACCTTAATCCATTAGAGAAAATAGGAAGAACATGTCATAAAGGACTCAATGTTAAATGGGTACCTAAATCAAAACCTCTATAATATAAAGTTATTTTTTAATAAGGCTAGGAGCGTTAAGTAATATTTTGAAAGTAGATGCTCAAGACATAAGATCTAATATTCTTTCAAAGCTTACTAGCCTATGTAACAATAATAAAAATAATTATTTAAATTAAGATGTTTGAAACTTAATGATCCTTGTTCCTATTATAACAAATTCTTTTATTGAAAATAGTTCATCATTATATAATTAATCTTGATATTGCATAGCTAGAGCATACTAAGACTAGAAATAAAAGAACCCAAGTTATTATTAATAAAAAATTACTCTTGTTGAAATTTACATAAATGAGATTTTGATGATGATTTAAAAATTAGTTTAAATATAAAAACTATTGTTAAATGATTCAAATATTAAGAAAGTATATGAAATGATTGATTTAAATGTTACATTGATTGAAATGTTATGATTGATTTGAATGATAGAATTTTAGCATATAACAATATAGAAAAAGGAGAGAAAGAGATCACATGAAACAATCAAAAGGAGAATAATTAATCGTAAATATCATTGTATTCTTGAAATAAATTTCAAAAGAAGGATAATTCTTCTTGAAAGAATATTTCTATCTTATGATTCCTTCAAATAAAATGATACTATTGTTAAATCTCTTTAACTACAAAAATAAATTAGAAAACTTTTAGCTATTTTCTTTTGGAAAACAATCTATGATGACTTTATTGAAATTTTTCGAAAAGTGATTTTTGATGATGATTCTGGATATGTTTTCAAATAATTTTATTTTAAAAATGGATATATTTGAATCTATCCAACTTCATTGATATGTTGTTTTTGATTATTTAATAACTTAAATCATGATCTTGAAATCTTAAAACTTATAATTAGAGATCTTTTTTATTTACTAAGATTCCTTTCACCCTAAACATGATCTTGACTTCTCAATATTTATAACTTGATATTTCTATAAGAATCAAGATCCTTCTTACTTTGTCTCCTAAGATTTCAAAAGCTTTGAAATTTCATCTAGAAAGAAATGTGTCAAAATAAATCATGTTCTTGATATTTATGATTTGATAATAATATTCTTCATGACATGATTACTTATGACTTTTTTCTTAATATAACTTATCGCCAAAATTAGTATTTCTTAACATTATGATGAGTTAAAAATTAAAAGAGATTTGCATTATCATAAATATTCCCTTAACTTCTTGACTTGACTTATATGTTCTAGGAATCATATTATTGATCTCTATGATTTTCTTTAAAAGGAGATTTATGATCTTAACAATAATAATTAAAAATTTTATCAAGATCATTCTTCTTTTCTACTAAAAAATTTATCTTGAATAAATTAAGATTATCCCCTAAGACTCATTTATAATATTTACAAAAGAGGGGAAAGAAAACTTATTAAATGAAATCATGTCTTTTAGATTTAAATTCTTAATGACATGATATCTCTTATACTTTTTGACATAAATTGAACATGCATGAAAAGAAATTATGCAATCATATTTCTCTCTTGATAATAACAAAATGTAGGAGATAAAATTTTTAATATGATTAGAAGTAAACATTGAATAATGAACAAGTGCTTAGAAGCAAATTAGAACTTTCTAAATGCATACAAAATACTTGATTTACAATTTGAGATTGATCTATAATCATGCCTTCTTATGAAATTCTTGATGCTTTTTATCTAAATTACATGAGATGATTTTAAATGCATGAGTAGCTCTTAAACTTTTGAATCTCCTTGAATATCTTGAAGTTTTGAGCTTAATTTCAATATTCACATCTATAAAATTTACATCTTTAAAATTGAATATTTTTGTGATATGATATTTTTCCTTTCTCTACCTTGATTCTAACTTCTTATTCACACAAAATAGAGAAAGAAAATCACTAGCATTTTAAGAGACTCATAAGTCTATTAATTATATTTTGAATCTCTTGAAAGTTATTTTGATGATTTTGAAATTAAATGATATCATGATTTTGATTTCTTAGAATTATAACTTGAAATGTTTATGAATCAAAATATTTTGTTATGTGTTTTTTTATTATTTTAAAGGAGATTTTTATACAAATCACGAACTTGACAACTTAAGATTTCTTATAGATGAATCAAGAGATTTTATTTTAATTGTTTCTCCTACAAATTTGTCTCTTAATATTCATAATTTACCTTCATTAATTATACATCTCATCACTATATTAATCTTTCATGATATATTTCATGTGATGATATTAAAAAATGGTGAAATGGGAAAAGTTTTACATTATTGCAACCATCCCCTCTTTTTGACAATGACAAAGGGGGAGCAAAATTTGTTAGCTTATAAAATTACAAACTTGAATAATGCAAAGGAAGCAAAAATTTGCTAGCTTACACTTCCCAAAAGAGAATAAAGTGTTAGGATCAATTGGCACTAAGAGGAGGAGGAGGAGGAGAGGGGGGTGTGTGGGGGGTGGTGGGGGAAGCTAAAGCAAAAGCTTTTCGAATAAGATATAATAGGAAACCCGAAGCTTTTCATTTTTAATAAAATAAGTGAGTGATTAAAAGTAAAAAGTCAGAAAGATAATTACATTTGAGGAAAAGAATTTATCGTCTTGGTTTCAAGGAGTTTAGTTAAGTTGGAAGCATCAATTCAACAACATTCAAGCAATGCAAGTATGAAATACTTATAATTTTTTAGTGATTCGGCGCTAATGACCTACGTTCACTTCTGAATCCTTCTTCTTGAGGCACACCGACATCCATTACCAATCTTTTTTGGGTGAAGATCAAACCCTTACACTTACTTACAAGGGAGACTTAAGAAGCTACTATCTCTAAGCTCTCTCTCTTCCCTTTTCTTTTTCTTACAAATCACATACACTTTCGTTTTCATAGAATTTAATTGACCAAAAGAGTTATTTTTTGAATTTAAAAATACTTGGATATTTATAGACCCCAAGTAGCTTAAGATTTTTGGAGCAAAAAATCAAACATACCCGAAAAAACTAGGTACAGGCGGGTTACCTGCCGTTAGCCGTTGGCCGCCGCCCGTAATCTATGGTACGGGCGGTCCAACCACCATCTGGGCGGTTTACCCGTCGACACCTACTGGCCGCCGCTCAGATTTTGTAGTACGGGTGGTCCAACCGTCACTCCCCGGTAGTTTACCTATCGAAATTTTTACAAAAATGGTCCCTTTACTTTTCGAATTTCAGCTTAACTTTTACATTGACCGGCTTTCTGGTCAACTGATTGAGCTCAACCAAACCCAGTAGTGAATCTGGTTACCTCATTGAGTTGATTTGGATTCCTTCCAAATCCAACTCAATTAGGACTCTAACTTCTAACTATAACTCAATGATTGCAACACTTAATGATCAATTAAGCCTAATTAAGACCTAACTCCCACATACCCGGCAACCTCTAGCAATCTTGCAGCAAGTCCTCCGGTCTTCTCTTTAGCGATCTCCCTTCGTGTTCCTAGCGAGCTTACCGATTCCTTCGGCGAATCTCCTAGCGAACTTCCGACGAGATCCCATTACATCGTCCGAACTCGGCCCGATGCCTAGGCTGTATCTTGGCCCATCATCTGGTTGTAGCTTCATTAATCATGCCATAGTTAGACCTGTAATATTTCTTCTAACACTTGATCTCATCATCAAAATCCAAGATTCAACAATCTCCCCCCTTTTTGATGATGACAATCAATTGATGACGAGAGTTAATTTTAACTCCCCCTAAATTTATGCCATCATATAGAATACTTAAATTTAAGAGAGTCACATCCTCTTGAATTCAAGTAAATTAAAGCAATAAGCATTTCAAGTATTTAACCTTTCAAGTATAAAACAAAGATTGCTTTTTAAACTTTTCAACTTATCAAGAATTTTCAAGGATTGTTATGAAGTTGAAAATATTTGAAATTTTTTTTTCAAATCATTAAGCATAGAAAATTTTCAAATCAATAAGCATAGAATATTTTCAAGTCATAGAGTATAGAAGATTTTCAAGTTATTGAGCATAGAAAGTTTTCAAGTCATAGAAAATTTTAAGTCATAATGCATAGAAGATTTTCAAGTCATTGAGCATAGAAAATTTTCAAGTCATAGAAAATTTTTAAATCATAGTGCATATAAGATTTTCAAATCATTAAGCATACCTTTCTCAATTTAATATATTTAGAAATTAATCTTTAATCATCAACCATACATTTCCTAATAAATTTAATATATTTAAAAATTAAACTCTAGTCATCAATCATAATTTTCTCCCCCTTTGTCTTAATAAAAAAAGGTGAAGGTGGGTTAAACTTTTTAGCAAATGAGTTTTTATTCTCCCTTTTGTAAAATACAACAAATGAATTTTCTTTCTCTTGTAAATCAAGAAAGAAAAAGAATAGAGGAGGAGTTTTAAAACATCGTCAAATGTAGCTCTTAATGTAAAATAGAATTTTTTGGAAGATTCAAAAATTTGAGAGATATATAAAGAAAAGAGCTACTCATGTATTTAAATCATCATGTAATTCTTTTTATAAGTAAACATCACTTGAATTAATCACAAAGATAAATAGGTTAATTTTATGAATTTATAAATTATCATGATTTAGCATTCCAAGTTCCCTTCTTAGAAAATCATATTGCTCTTCATTTAAAGGTTTTGTAAAGATATCCGCTAATTGATGCTTAGTGTAAATAAATTCCAATGAAATATCTTGGCAATTTACATGATCCCTTATAAAATAATGTCTAATATCAATGTGTTTCGTTCTTGAGTGTTGAATCAGATTTTTGGTTAGACAAATAGCACTTGTATTATCACATTTTATAGGAATATTTTTTAATTTTAATCCATAGTCTTCTAGTGTAATTTTCATCCAAATGACTTGGGCACAACATGCACTAGCTACAATGTATTCTGCTTTCGCAGTAGATAAAACTACTGAATTTTATTTCTTTGAAGTCCACAAAACAAGTACATGCCCCAAAAATTGACATGTTCTAATATTACTTTTCTATCTATTCTACATCCACCAAAATCAATATCATAATAGGAAATCAAGTCAAAGTTTTTTTATTTTGGTTTAGATGTCCCTTTTAAGTATCTAAAGATTCACTTAACCACTTTTAAATGAGAAAATTTTGGTTTAGATTGATATCCTGCACACAATCTAACACTAAATATTATATCAGGTCTAGTTGAAGTTAAGTATAGCAAACTTCCTATCATACCTCTACAAGTTTTTTTATTAAAGTTTTTACCTTCATTATCTAAGTCCAACTTAGTAGTGGTGCTCATGGGAGTGTTTAATGCCTTAGCATTTTTCATCCAAATCTTTTTATCAAGTTTAGGGTGTATTTAGATTGATAAATAAAAATACCATTATCTAGTTGTTTTATTTGTAATCATAGGAAGAATGTTAATTCACTCATTAGACTTATTTCAAACTCTTAGCTCATTTCTTTAGCAAATGAGTCACATAAAAATTTATTTGTGGATCCAAAAATGATATCGTCAACAAAAATTTGAATAACAAAAAGATCATTTTTAAAATACTTAAAAAAATATAGTATTAACCTTGCATTTAGAAAAATTATTTGAAATGAGAAAAGAACTAAGTCTTTCATATCAAGCCCGAGGGGCTTGTTTCAATCCATAAAGAGCTCTTGTAAGTTTAAAAATATGATTAGGAAGAAGATTATTTTTAAAATCGAGGGATTATTCAACATATACTTTTTTGAAAATAAAACCATTTAGAAAAGCATTTTTAACATCCATTTGAAATAGCTTAAAATTTTTGAAGGAAGCAAAGGCAAGGAGCATCCTTATGGCTTCAAGTCTAACTACGGAAGCGAATGTTTCATCATAATCGATTCCTTCTTCTTGGTTGAAACCTTTGACCACTAATCTAGCCTTGTTTCTAACCACGATACCATTTTCATTTGCTTGTTTCTAAATACCTATTTAGTACCAATTACTAAATAGTCATTAGGTCTAAGAACAAGCTCTCATACCTCATTTCTCTCAAATTGATTAAGCTCTTTATGTATTGCATTAACTCAAGAATTATCTCTTAGGGCTTCATCAATGCATTTTGGCTCAATTTGAGAAAGAAATGAGGCATTTGCACAAAAATCTTTAAAGGAAGACCGAGTTTGAATTCCTTTTCATGTTTCTCCTATTATAAGCTCCTTAATATGATCATTCACATACATTCATTCCTTGGGGAGGCATTGGAAGTAGATACATCCAAGTTGCTTTTATGAGTGTTATCATTTAAATTCACAATATCAAGATCAATATTATAATCAAAATTAATCTTTTAAAATTCAAAAAACTCATTAAAAACAACATGAATAGATTCTTCTATTACTAATGTTCTTTTATTAAAGACACGATAAGCTTTTAAAATAGAAGAGTAATAAAGAAAAATATCTTCATCGGATTTTGCATCAAATTTACCTAAAATATCCTTTTCATTTAAAATAAAATATTTGCATCTAAATATTTTTAAAATAGGAAATATTGGGCTTTTTACCATTCCATAATTCATAAAGAGTTTTAGTGATTAATGGTCTTACAAGAACCCTATTTAAAACATAGCATGTCGTATTAACGGCTTCGGCCCAAAAATATTTGGGTAATCTATGTTTATTTAACATTGTTCTAGCCATTTCTTATAAGTTCCTATTTTTTCTTTCTACAACTCTATTTTGTTGTGGATTTCGTAGAGTAGAAAAATTATGGATATATCTATTTGAATCACAAAAATTTTAAAAATTTTTATTTTAAAATTCTCCACCAAGATCACTTCGTATTAAAGAGATCATGCATTCTTTTTTATTTTGAACAATTTTACAAAACCTTTCAAAACATTTAAATGTATCACTTTTCGTGCTAGTAAATAGGTCCAAGTGTATCTGCTAAAGTCATCTACTAAAACAAATGCATATTTGCTACCTCCTAAACCTGTAATATCAATTGGTCCAAATAGATCCATATAAATCAATTGGAGTGGTTAGAGGTGCTAATTTGATTTTTTAACTTAAAGCTACTATTAACTTATTTTCCTAATTGACAAGTGTCACATACTTTGTCTTTAATAAACTTAAGATTAGGTTAACCTCTCACTAGTTCCTTAATAGAGATTTTATTTAAGAGTTTCATACTAGCATGACCTAGTCTTTTATGCCAAATCCAAGCATCATCATTCAAAACCGAAAAACAAGTTTCATTACAAAATTTTTCAATATCTATAGTATATATATTATTGTTTCTTAAAGCAATTAAAGATTTGTTTTTGTGTGGCAACTCAATTATGTAAGTATTAGGTTGAAATTTAATCACATACCCTTTATCACATAATTGACTAATGCTAAGCAAGTTATGTTTCAAGCTATCAACTAACAACACATTTTCAATCAAAAAGTTTGATGTGTTACCTATTGTACTTTTTCCAATGATTTTACCCTTGTTATTGTCTCCGAATGTGACAAATCCTTCACTTAAGCTAGAGAGCTTGGAAAAGTGAGATGGATCTCTAGTCATATGCCTTGAGCATCCACTATCAATATACCACTTGGTGCTCCTAGCTTTAGTTTGGAGACAAACCTATAAGAAAGATATTTTCGGTTTAGGTACCCATTTTATATTGGATCCTCCATAAAGATTTTTATCTTTCTTTTCTAACCGATTTTCATTGTATAGAGTTTTCTTTGAAACCATATAAGATGATGTAGTGTACATTTTCTAAAAAGGCATTTGTTTGTCTTATGTCCCAATTTACCACAAAAATTATATTTAACTCTTGGTGGCACATTCAATGTAGGTCCTCTTACAAATATGATTGGATTTTGTTGAATATTTCTAACAAAGCCTATGCCATGTCTATTATTGTTATGACCATTATTGGCAAGGATCATATTTAAGAATTTATTCCCTATCTCAAATTTCTCTAATGTAGTTTTAAGCATACAATTCTCTACTTTAACATTATCTAGTATATCACATTTTGTACATGGTTTAGGTGAAGCTAAGGAGTCATATATTTCATCAAGTCTTTTAACTATCAAATCATGATCAACTTTAAGCAGTTTAAAGGACTTATTAAGTTTTCTAAACTCATTAAATAAATCATTAAATATGCTTAATAATTCTAAAAATAAAAATCTAAAGACTCACGAACCTCATCTTCAAATGCCATTAAGGCATAGTTAGCCACCTCTTCTTTGGATTGGTCTTTATCCTCGGAGGAACTTGAATCATCCCAAGTGGCAGAGAGTGCCTTCTTTTTGAGTGTCGGTTTCTTCTTCAGTTGAGGACATTCACTTTTGAAGTGTCCTGATTTTTTGCATTCATAGCAAATAATATTATCTTTCTTTGGTTCCTTTTTGTTTTTATAGTTTTTGTTCCTTTTATAAATTTTTTTAAATTTTCTTGATAGAAGTGTAATGTTATGGTCTTCATTACTTGAGGTTTCACTCGATGAGTCATTCATTGTTCAAAGTGTTACATCCTTCCTATTCTTTAGAAAGGATTCATCAAGCTCATCATGAGCTTTACAATTTTGTTCATCAAGCTCATCATGAGCTTTACAGTTTAGTTCATAAGTCATAAGGGAGCCCATCAATTCTTCAAGAGGCAAGTTATTCAAATCTTTGGTCTCTTGAATAGTGGTTACTTTAGGATCCTAATTTTTAGGCAAAGATTGTAAAATCTTACTCATAAGTTCAAAATTCGAAAAATATTTTCCAAGTGCTTTAAGTCCATTGACGACATATGTGAAACGGGTATACATGTCCCCAATAGACTCACTTGGTTTCATTTAAAATAACTCATAGTGTGATTTCTAGTGTGTGCCAAATATCGAAAGCTAATTCGTAAATGGAAACACGATTAAACTCATTTTTATCAAGTGCACAAAATAAGACTTTACATTTAAAGAAAAATTCTTCCTTTCCAAATCAATTAACTCATTCATTGATTTGGAAGATTTTTCAAATCTGTTCTCAACTATATTCCATAAATCAAAGTCCAAAGAGATGAGGAAAATACACATCCATGTTTTCCAATATGTGTAATATGTCCCATTGAACATGGCTGGACGTGAAATGGAATATCCCTCATTCATACCAAAAGAACTCATTTACTCAAGTGGGTATTAATCCAAAGAGTAATAAGCTTGCTCTGATATCAATTGTTAGGATTAATTGGCACTAAGAGGGGGGAGAGGTGAATTAGTGCAGCCTAAGATTTTTTTTCTAAAGCAAAAGCTTTTCGAATAAGATAGAATAGGAAATCCAAAGTTTTTCGTTTTTAATAAAATAAGTGAGTGATTAGAAGTAAGAAGCCGGAAAGATAATCGCGTTTGAGGAAAAGAACTTATCATCTTGCTTTCAAGGAGTTTAGTTAAGTTGGAAACATCAATTCAACAATATTTAAGCAATGCAAGTATGAAACACTTACAATTTTATAGTGGTTCGGTGCCAACGGCCTACATCCACTTCCGAGTCCTCCTTCTTGAGGCATACCGACATCCACTACCAATCTTCATTGGGTGAAGATCAGACTCTTACACTTACTTACAAGGGAGACTTAAGAAGTTACTATTTCTAAGCTCTCTCTCTTCCCTTTTCTTTTTCTTACAAATCATACGCACTTTCTTTTTCATAGAATTTAATTGCTCAAAAGAGTTTTTTTTTAATGTAAGAATACTTGGGTATTTATAGACCCTAAGTAACTTCAGATTTTTAGAGCCAAAAATCAAATATACTCAAAAAAATCGGGTACGAGCGGTTTACCCATCGTCAGCCATTGGCCACCGCCCGTAATCTATGGTATGGGTAGTCTAACCGTCGTTTGGGCGGTCTACCCATTGATACCTGCTGGTCGTCGCCCGAATTCTATGGTACAGATGGTCCAACCGCTACTCACCGGCGGTTTACCCACCGAAATTTTCGCAAAAGTGGTTCCCTCCACTTTTCGAATTCCGGCTTGACTTTTACGTTGACCAGCTCTTTAGTCAACTGATTGAGCTCAACCTGAGCTCAACCAAACCTAGTAGTGGATTTGGTTGCCTCATTGAGTTGATTTGGATTCCTTCCAAATCCAACTCAATTAGGACTCTAACTTTTAAGTATGACTCAATGATTATAATACTTAATGATCAATTAAGCTTAATTAAGACCTAACTCCCGTATACTCTAGTAACCTCCGGTAATCTTACGGCAAGTCCTTCGGTCTTCTTTCCTGTGATCTCCCTTCGCGTTCCCAGCGAGCTTCCCGATTCCTTCGGTGAATCTACTAGCGAACTTCCGGTGAGATCCCACCATGTCATCTGAACTCTGTATCTTGGCCCATTATATGGTTATAGCTTTATTGATCATGTCATTGTTATATCTCTATATTTCTTCTAACACATATGTTAGATCAACACATATCAACTGATCTCATCATTAAAATATGATATTCAATAGAAAGAACTTACTAGATTTATTTATTATATCTTCTTGAAATTTATATGAGAAAAATATGTTGAGCTAATATTAGAATTTTACATGTCTACAAGATTAAGGTTGAGACTTAGAAATGCTAAATCATGAAAATATATAAATTATTAATTTAGATTTTATAAGATTAAGCTTTTTGTGATAATATTTTTAAAGACTTTCTCCATGATTTGGTATCTTATTGTTTCAAAAAATGTATGAAAATATGCCACATTTGAAATTTACAATAGATGATTTTATATATCATGTTATATTTGAAATACATAAGTAGTCTTTAAATCTCTTGGATTTTTGAGCTCATCTTAATATTACTTTTAAAATTTATTAAGAGCTCTTCTCATGATGTTATGATTCAACAACACCTCCCTTGTTTCTCTCCTTATTAATCTTAATGATTTGAAGAAAAATTCTTAAATATTTTTAACTTCACGATAATCCTTGAAAATTATTGATAAATTGAAAAGTTTAAAAAGCAAATCTTTGTTATAGGTTATATGCTTTAAATGCTTATTGCTTTGATTTACTTGAATTCAAGATGATGTGACTCTCTTGAATTTAAGTCTTCTATATTAATACATATACTAAGGGGTAGTAATGTTATCATATGTTTTTAAAATTATTAGCTCTATATTTCATCTTTTGTTGATGACAAAGGGAAAGAAATACATATTGATAACACATGATATTGAAAAATATTTATTGATAACACTTAATGATATAATTTGGATATTTTATAATTCATGATTTGATGACTTGATACAAATTTGTGTTGAAATTTACGTAAAATGTAGATTGCTTGAATTTAAGAGTAAGTGTCTCTTAAATTTAAGTAATATGATTTTTGGGGGGAGTTAGGATTAACTCCTTTTATCAATTAATTGTCATCATAAAAAAGGAGGAGATTGTTGAATCTCATATCTTGATGATGAAATTAATTAATGAATTATTGATCTAATAGGATTGTTAGAGTTGATTGATGCAGGATTAATTACGATAGAAGGATTATTACAATCAGGGTTGGCCAAGGTTAAGTCAATGCATCGAGTCGATGCGTTTGAGAACTCGCCAGGAGTGTGTCGGAAGCTCGTCGAGGGTATCGGGAGTTTGCCAGGATAGCACAAGGGAGTTCGCCAAAAGAAGACCGAGACTCATCGGAAGATTATCGGAGGTAGCCGAAAAGCTTGTCGAGAGTCATGATGGTCTTGTAATGGATATTTTGTTAATTATAAGTGTATTTAATTAAGTCATAATTAGCATCGTGCAAGTCTAACTATGACAGGATCAATGAAGTTACAACCAGATGATATGCCAAGATAAAGCCTAGGCATCGGGCCAAGTTTCGACGATGCGGTGGGATCTCGCTAGAAGTTCACTAGGAGATTTGCCGAAGGAATCAGGAAGCTCGCTAGAAACGCGAAGGGAGATCACTGGAAAGAAGATCGGATAACTTACTGCAAGATTGTCGGAGGTTGCCGGAGTATGTGGGAGTTAGGTCTTAATTAAGCATAATTAGTCATTAAGTATTGTAATCATTGAGTCATAATTAGGGTTAGCATCATAATTGAATTCAATTTGGAAGGAACCCAAATCAACTCAATGAGGCAACCAGATCCACTACTGGGTTTGGTTGAGCTCAGGTTGAGCTCAATCAGTTGACCAAAGAGCTAGTCAAAGTAAAAGTCAAGCCAGAATTTGAAAAGTGGAGGGAACCACTTTTGCAAAAATTTTAACGAGTAAACCGCTGGTGAGCGACAGTTGGACCACCCATACCACAGAATCCGGGTTGCGGGCAGTAGCTTTCAGTGGATAAACTGCCCAGGTGGCGGATGAACTGCCCATACCACAAAATCTGGGCGACAGCCAACTGTTGACGGTGGGTAAATAGCCCAAGTCGATGGGTAAATCGCCCTTACCCAAATTTTTCGGATACAGATATATTTTGGCTCTAGGTTTGAAGCCAATTTGGGGCCTATAAATACCCCAAGTTTTTTTATATTCAGAATAATACTTTTGGGGGATTATATTCTGAGAAAATATTGTGTGAGAATTGTAAGAAAAAAAAAAGGATAAGGGAGAGAGCTTAGAGTTATAAATCTAGTCTCCCTTGTAAGCTCAAGTGTAAGGGTTTGATCTTCACCCAAAGAAGATTGGTAGTAGATGTTGGTGTGCCTCAAGAAGGAGGACTCATAAGTGGACATAGATTGTTGGCACCGAACCACTATAAAATTTGTAAGTGTTTCATATTTGCATTGCTTGAATGTTGTTGAATTTATGCTTCTAACTTAACTAAACTCCTTGAAAGCAAGACGATAAGTTTTTTTCCTCAAATGTGATTATCTTTCCGGCTTCTTACTTTTACTCACTCACTTGTTTTATTAAAAATGAAAAGCTTCAGACTTCATATTCTATCTTATTTGAAAAGCTTTTGCTTTAGAGAGAAAAATCTTAGCTTGCACTAGTTCACTCTTCCCCAACCCACACCCCCCACCCCCCCTCTCTCCTCCCTCCCTCCCTCTTAGTGCCAATTGATCCTAACATATGACCCATACATTAGCCCTAAATCATAACCCTAATAACAAAAAAAAAAAAACTATTAGCCCTAAACCACAACCATTTACCTATGATCCACCATCCCTTTCGGCCATCAATCCACACAATCATTTTATATCACTGGCCCAATAGTAGGAGAAGGATATTAACATCTCAGATCTGGAGGCACATGCAATGACATCTCAAGGTTCAACCGATGCCAAGTTGGAGGCGTTTGAATCACGCATAGAGGATATATTGTGTGCCTTATTTGTCGAATTCGGATTGGACCGATCTCCAGGCCCAACAAAATTCCAGTAAGGTGCAAGTTCAGAGAGGCCTTCCAAAAAGGAAGTACAAGCCACTAATATAATGCAGTCATGCTTGAGGGTGGACTTCCCTTAATAGGAAGAACGAGACCCGATGGGATAGATTTCACGCGCCAAACATTACTTCCTCTATTACCAAACACTAGAGGATTCCATAGTGGACACTACTGTCATCCACCTCGAAGATATGCAATTCAGTTGTACAATCAGCTTGAACACACCCATGGGGCAACGTCATAGATACAATTCAAGAAAATGCTACTGAACCGCTTTGGGCCGACCAAGTATGAGAATATCAATGAACAACTTGCCAAGATCCGACAAACCCCCACGATCCAAGAATACTAAACCAAGTTTAAAGAATTATCTTATATTGCTCATGATTGGTCTAACAAATAATTATTATGGACATTCATCGAATGACTCAAGCCGAAATTAAAGGAGAAGTTAAAGCACGATAGCTCCACATCATGAAGGCCGCAATCTCTTTCACCCAAATCCAAGAAGAACGACTCAACCAAGATTCTCGGAGGATTAGAACCACTCCTAGACTAGCAGCTTATAAACCTCCCTCTGCCCCCACCCATCCTTCATTGCCAAAAAAATTGATGAGAGAAGCACTACATAATAGATCGACAAAGAGGCTTTATTAGTATTACGATGAACTTTGGAGCCGTAACCATCAGTGCGAAAAAGCAAAGCTTTCCATAATAAAAACTATTGAAGAATCTAAAGAAGAGGTCTAGGAACCTAAAGAGAATAACATGAAGGAAGAACCATAGTCCACCGATTGCACAACTCACACTTTAGTTGACCATATGAACCCACAAGCAGTAAAAGTTAAAGAATCTCTTAAGCCGTAGCCCGTCACCATCCGCATCAAGACTAGGAGCACTAAAAACTTTATGAACAACAAGGTTGCTGCTCAATTGATGCTCTAGAATAAAGATTACAGTAGGTTTGATGTTGAGGTTGCCAACGACCAAATTTTGAAGTGCGACCAAAGATGCCCATGGGTGAAGTGGTTGCGGTAAGACCAAGAGATATTTGTTGACTTCTTCCTCCTTTTTATTGATAATTACAAGATCATGCTTGACATCAAATGGCTGACTATGCTAGGTGATGTTTCCTAAAAAAATTTTAAATTTATTATGAAATTTTTCAGCCATGAGAAATAAAAGATCCTACGCAGGAAACGCGGGAGCAACGTAACAATGATTTGCACACAGCAAATGAAGAAAGTTTTAAACAAAGTGAGCAATGACTTCCTGATGTAACTTCAACCGCACTCCATGAGGGAGCCAACAAAAATTGAAGACCCAAACCTTCTCTAATTGCTTGCTAAATTTTCAGATATTTTCGTCGAACCATGCAACCTACTTTCTACTCGCTAGCATGACCACTGAATTCTGATTCTCTCAAGCAAATCGACAACAGACACTTAGCCATGTCATTATCCTCACCTCCAAAAAGCTGAAATAGCGATGATTGAAGAGATGCTGGAAACATGGGTCATTCGGCCAAGTTGCAGCCCCTATTCTTCACCAGTGCTAGCTTTACCCAACTTTAACAAAGTATTTATTATTGATGCATCGGGAGCTAGAAATTGTATTATCTATATACAAGATGGTGACCCCAGTAATACCCTCACTCCAAATCACCTGTAGCTATCAGTCAATGATGAGGGAATGCTAACCTTTACTAAATTTATGGCTTGGTATGATATAGGGCAACAACACAAAGAGGATATAAAATTAAGTTCTAAAAAATTACAGCTTCTACTCCCTCCAAAACTTAGATCGGGTTTACCTTATCATGGACTCTACTAGAGGGCAACCACCACCATAAAGGAAAGCCTGACTACCATTAAAGAATAACCACACACTAGCCCGTACAAGAAAGAAATAACCGCCTAAACTCGAGCCTCACGGAAGTGGTCTCCTAGCTTCTTGGGACTCTACAAAATTGGAGATCATATTGGAGTCGTAACTTGAGATCAGATCAGCACACTAATTCAAAATTATAATTGATCCTCTAGAAATCTCATTGTAAATAAAAGTTTAGAGAGAATGACTTAGCCCAGATCTATCCACCCAACACCCAAGTTTATGAGGAGGCCCAGGTTCAGCTGATGATTGTATGGGATCGTGGAATCGTGACATATCATCTCCAGTCACTACTACTAATGCTAGACCACAAAAGCAGGATGCGCCTACTATAAGGGCCAAGAGGGAGCCTTGTGAAGAGTTGCAGATCAAGACCTAGAGACATGGAGCTCAACCTTGAGGACAAGGTTGATTTGAAGAGGGCGGGTCCGTTAGAACCTTAGCTGAGTTATGTCCTAATCGATTGAGTCAAGTCCTTAAATTAGGTCTTATTGATCAACCTAGACCTGACATTAGGTTGGCTAGGAGAAGATTTGAGTCCATTGTAATAAATTAGCCCAAATCCTAGTAGGGTTAGGATTTAACTGAATTGGAATCGGGTCAGGAGTCGAAGTTAGATATGGGTTTAAGTAAATGGCGTCATGAATATAATAAACCCTAATCTAGCCACCACCCATAATAAAGAAGTGGTTGGCTAAGGTTAGGGTGGAGTCCTTATGGGATGGGAGTCTCCTAGCCTCTCCTACTCTTAAGAGAGGCCGACTAGGATGAGGTATTGAGTTAAGAGTTGAGGCACATGTAAACCCTAGCTAGTCACCCCCTACTTTAGCAAAAGACAGTCATCCTCTCTTAGTTAGGGCCAGCTAGGAGGTTGCTTCTTAGAGAAGTAATTGAGGTTGTTAGAAGTTGGAGTTGCTTCTTAGAGAAGGGATTGGAGTTGTCAGAAGTAGAAGTCTTGAGTAGAAGTCCTATTAGGAGTTAGGGTTTAGAAGTCATATAAATAGTCTTGTAATCAATCAGTTTTCATCATCATCAATCACTTTTCATCAACCAGAGGAACCCCTATAAAGTTCTAAGGAGGCTGATCCCTTATAGAGATCACCTCAAACTTAGAATCTGTAAGGGTTCTAATAATTTGGTCATATTAACATCCTTGACAAACTTCACTACGTAGTAGTAGTAAAATTAGGAAGACCATTCACTAAACTTTTCTGCATTATAATATTTAATTTAAGAAAATTTATATGACCAATTCTAGATTGATGTACCATCATTGATACTCATCTTACCAGCATAAGAGTTTGACGCTGATAAAATATATAAATCTTTGACCCTTTTACCAATATTTGCTATATCTGAATTTAATTCTTTTATAGTACGAAGAAACTTGACTTCATTAAGATAAAAAAGAACATAACTTCTAACATCAACTACGTTGCAATAGAAAAGAGATTTTTCTTTATATCTGGAATATGACACACACCCTTTAATATAATAAGATCATTATCTTTATATGAGATTTAATGGTGTCTTCCTTTTTCACTATGTAAATAGTGTTATCTATCTAAATAATTACATCATTACCTTCATATTAATGAAGATCGATGAACTTGGTACCATCACTAGTGAGATGTTGACCACATCTCGAATCAATAATATTTTCAAAATTGAGAGATTGCATGACCCTAATAGTTTAAACCATAAATCATTTGCCCTAATTTTCATTAGTAGCATTAGAACAACCTTATTTATTTGTAATATTTTCTCCTTGAATTTTCATACGATAATTTTTTTTAATATGGCCTAACTTACCACACCTATAATATTCTTGTTTGTTATTAACATCATTCTTCTTCTCTTTATCATTATCATTACCCTTTTTATTATTTAAAAAAAGACATCTCCATCTCTCATTGGAATAGAAGCTCTCGTCAGTTGACAAGCTAGGGATTCTCAAGAAGCAAGAATATTTTCTAACTCACCACGAATAATATAATATTTTATTAATACCTAAAAAATAAGCTCATTTGGATCTAAGAGTGATAACTCTGAGTGTAAATTTTTAATCTTTAAAAAATATTAAAAAATTGAGAGATCACTTTGGATAGTATTTGTCAGATAATTCTCTAAATATTGAAGTCTAGCTATATTCTTTTTGTTAAGCAATATAT
Organism: Ensete glaucum; assembly: GCA_021527575.1. Classification (NCBI taxonomy): domain Eukaryota; kingdom Viridiplantae; phylum Streptophyta; class Magnoliopsida; order Zingiberales; family Musaceae; genus Ensete; species Ensete glaucum. The sequence goes on from CM038555.1 coordinate 34,413,681, forward strand.
CAAGAGTGGCTCAAATCTCCGAAGTTGATATATTCCATGAGATCATAAGAAATAGATTATTTTAATACAAATTTAGCCTTTGCATTTAAAGTAATCAATCTCTTCATGGCATCTCCATATGTAGCATATAATGCTATTGTTGCATTGCCACTAATCACATTCCATATATCTTCTCTTATAAGATAAGACTCTGAATAAGTCTTCCAGATCTTGTAGTTAGACTGATTAAAAAGTTTAATACCAAATCCATCAACTTGACTATAATTTTCTATAGTCGAAAAATATTATCTTCTTCACCCAAGGAGATCTTGAAACATAGATTACCACTCCTGTGGCTTTGATATCATGTGAGAAAAGGGGAGGTTCATATGCAAGTGCAACCCTTTCTTAAATAGTAGTAACAAGATACTAGTAGCCTAAGATCAAATCATAATAGAAGAAAAAATCAAGGTAAAAAAAGAAAAAACTTTATTGAACTTCTCAAAAGAAAAAAACACATACATATCTTGAATGACTCATTAACTTCAGTTCTATTTGCTTGAATACTTCAAACTTGAATTGATCTATACATATAGATACTACCTATTTATAAATATAAAATAAAAAGTTCTGGTGATATGATATCAATTTGAAAATTTTTAAAATATATTTTAACTTTTTTAAACTAAGAATTCCTTATCCCTAAAATTCTATCTAATATTATTTAAAAAATCAAATATTAATTTATGATCTTTCAAAATATACTTTTAACTTCTTAACACTCAATAATGTGTTTGTTCATTTGATAAGATGAGTGTGTTGCCTTCTACGTGTTTGATGAAATGTTTGACCAAAATTTTGTCATCTCACACCCTTTGTTAGTTCTCTTTCTATCTCTCTCTAAGGTAAATAGCTATATTAATCAATCGAAACTATAAAAGTAGAGGCAGTGAAAGCCTCATTGTGGGAAATAAAACGAGACTGGCCTTAGGCCAAGGACATACATGCTCTAATGAATGATAAAAATATATGACATTCAATAGAGAGATTGGGCGTTGAATGTTCAAAACGAGGGACCTAAATGGTTTGAGGTCGTTGGTTAGAGTTGAGAGTTTGGATAACTAATAGATATTGAATCTAAAATTTTGATAATGAAATCAATTAATGAAAGTATGATTTAATAAACGTTTGAATGACACAAAACTAACTTCGATCATGAAAAGATAAATCAATTGAAGTAGGAGAATCAGAAGTTGTGACATAATGAATCATGTCAAAAGACTAGATGTCAGGCTCGAAGATTCATCGACGTGCCAGAAGATAGACTTTGTGCTTGAGTTTAGGCATCGGACCAAAAGGATCGGGCATTGCGCTAAGAACATCGGATATTACGAGAGTTAACATGCCGATGGATCAAGCAATACACCAAAGGAGAGAACAATGCACAGAAGGATCAGACGAAATGTCGGATGAACCAATGACATGTAAAACAATATATAATTCATGCTTTGTAATTAATTGTATCTTGATCAAAGTAGTTTAGGTTGTATTTGAGTTGGTTTTGGGTGTAACCATGCCAACTTGATTATGAACCCATTGGGCATGAATCAGGACTGGATTAGGCTTATTGGAAGGCCAATTTAGTGCCCTGAAGTTGGGCCAGGCGGTGACATCACTAGGCAAGGCAGTGGAACTGCTTGTGAGCTGGAAAGTATGAAATGTACTTTTTCAAGAAACTCGATAGTGGTATTGCTAGGGTCAGCAGTTGTATCACTTGGATCAGTGATGTTACCACCCAGTGTTAAGTGATGGTACCGCTTGAAAACCATTTGGGCTTATAAATAACCCATCCATTCTTATTTGAGGCAGTAAGAATAAGAGTAAAAAAAAGGGAAATAATACTTGAGAAAAAAAAGAGTTGTGTCTCTCTTAAGTTAATAAGTCTCCTCCTAGAGTTAGATATTTTCTAAGGGAGGAGTGAGCTCTATTGTAAAAGAGAGGTGTGAAGGTTCTTTCTTGAGCTTGTGAAAAAGATAAAAAGTTGTAAAGGGTGGTTACCCATTGGAAAGAAGATCAGTAATAGAAGTTGATAGCTTAAAATGAAAAGAAATCAAGAGTGGACATAGGTCAGAGGACCAAACCACTATAAATCTGGTGTGCTCTTTTCATTTATGCTTTTCATTCTTATTACTCACTAATTTAGCTGCTTACAATACTTTACTTTCTTTCGAAGCCAAAACGCATTTCCGATAAGGATTCACTGAATGATTTTTAGAATTGACATAATTTTTTGAAAGTACTAATTCACCCCCCCTCTTAATACCAATATGATCATAACAATTGGTATCAGAGCCAAGTTTCTCTAAGTTGGTTAACACCCAGAGAAACTAAATGACTTTTACTAGTAATCAAGAGGGTTATTTTATCACTCATCTTCCTATGATCATTGAGACGTAATACACGTATTGAAAAACACAAATGAGGACTTTTCTGATTTCTATAGACTTTGATTTGTGGAATATTATCGAATGTGATTTTCAAAAATCCTCTAGACCAATGAATGAATAGAATGAGAGAAAAAATCAATTTTTTTAAATATGAAAGCTATGAATTCTTTGTTTTACGCTTTAGATAAAAATGAATTTAATCATATTTTTATATGTGAAACTTTACATGATATTTGGCACACACTCGAAGTCACACATGAAGGCACAAGTAAAGTTAAAGAGTCTAAGATTAATTTTTTGGTGCATAATTTATAAATTGTTTGAATTAAGCCAAGCAAAACTATTGATGACATTTACACTCATTTTACGGATGTTGTCAATGGTTTGAAAGTTGTCAATGGTTTCAAAGCACTTGATAAAAGTTTTACTAAGCTTGAACTTGTTAATAAAATTTTATAATATCTTCCTAAAAATTGGGATCAAAATGTAACTGTAATTCAAGAAGCAAAGGACTTGAACTATTTTCTGCTTGAAGAACATATCGGGTCATTAATGACTTATGAAATGACTTATATGGCATATGACGAATACGAGAACAACCTTTCAAAGAACATGAAGGATATGATACTTAGAATAAAAGAATACCACTCGAGCTAAAGCTCAAGTGATGATGATGACTTTAAACATTTCACAAGAAATTTTAAAAAGTTCATAAAACAATAATCTAAGAATAAAAATAAATTTAAAAAGAATACAATAACTTGTTATGAATGCAAATGGCTATGGTACTTTAAATGCGAATGTCCTCGACTAAAGAAAAAGTTATCAAAAAAGAAAAAAACACTCAAGGTGAATTGAGATGAATTGAGTGAATCTGAAGACAAGGAGCAAATCAATTAAGATGAGGTGGTAAACTACGCTCTAATACCTCTTAACGATGAGGTAAGTAACTCAAATAACTCTTTTTTTACTTTACAATGAATTACTTGATACTTTTCATGATTTGTATGTTGAACTTAAATTAGTTGATGAAAAATATAAATTGCTAAAAAAAGAAAATATACTATTATAGTAAAATTAAAAAATTACAAAATGAGCATGACAATTGCATGTTAACATCTTGTGCTAAATGTGAAGAATTATAGTCAATTAAAAAGAAAATATACTATTATAACAAACGTTAGAAATATTTGAAATTGGTAACAAATCATTAAATATGATTCGTGTCATTAAGGGTTATGTTTGTAGAAAGGAAGGAATCGGCTTTGTGAGTGACACTCAACAAAATCAACTACTTTTGTTAAAGGACCTACACTACATATCCCTCTTAGAATTAAATTAAACTTTTATGGTAAACATGGTTATTTTGATTATAAATATTTATTTTAAAATATATCTCACATAAATTAGTTTGGGCTCCTAAAGGAATCATAAATAACTTAATGTCATTAGTCAAGATAGGTAGATCTTTTTATGAGGGACTCAAAGCTAAATAGGTACCTAAAGTAAACCCATCTTTCTTATAGATATGTGTACAATTGAAAGCTAGAAGTAACATTAATATCTTAATAATGGATGCTCAAGGCATATGACTAGAGATCCAAGACACTTTACAAAGCTCACTAGCCGAAACAACAATCATAAAGGAAAGATCATTAATATTGAAATTATTTGTAACAAATCAAACCTTTGGTTGAAAAAGGTTTAAGCATTTGTGTAACAAGTGATATAAAATTAAATTTGAATCTAATGCTTGAATACCAAATAAGAATAATTCTATGAATGGAATGATTTTTATGATGAAGTTTGTTTGTCCGTTTTAATTAATGATGCATAGTTTTGGCATAAAAGACTTGGGCATACTTGTATAAAATGAATCACATAAATTTAAACTAAAAAAAGAATGCATTCCTTTAAAATTTTTCTATCCCTAAAACTTATCAAGTTTTTCAATAAGAGGTTGATGAATCTATTTATGATATTTTTGAATCTAAGAAAATGATTTTTTTAATAAAATAATTTTGATGATTTAAATGAGTTTTATCCAAATCATGAACTTCATGACTTAAGAATTCTTATGCATGGATCGAGAACTTTTACTATTTATTCTCATATGATTTTTTTATTAAAGAGAATATTTATCCAAATGAATCATGATTTTTCTCTTGATTTCTCAAAATTCATGACTTAAGATTTTTTTAAAAGATTGCTTATTATTTAATCTCCTAACTTTTCTTTTCACTGTTCACAAAAAAATAGATTTGCCAAAATTAATCATATCTTTTGGTATTCACGACTTAATCTTTTATGATCTTTGATATTATATCTTTCATGTCATGATTTTTCATATGACTCCTTTGTATTTATGGTTGTATGCCTTATGTTGTGACTAGAATATTGATGTAAAAGAAAAAAATTATATCATTATATTTTTTTTCTTTTCTTTTGATAATGACAAAGGGGGAGAAAGACTCGCTAGCTTGTACATCTCAAAAGAGAAGCAAGAATTGCTAGCTTGAACATATCAAGAGAAGCAAACATTTCTATTTGCACATCTTAAAAAAATTGTTAACTTGTATATTTTAAAATTTTGTTAATTGTACTTTTATCTTTTTTGTTGATGACAAAGGGGGAGAAGTTATGATGAAGATTTAAAATTTTAATACTTTGAAATCATACATATGATGATATACTTTGATATTTTGAAATTATGCATGCAATACTTATGATTTTATGATGCATGCAATGATGTTTTAAGTATGATTAAAATTATTCCGACTTGAATTCAAAGGTTATCACTCTTTTTGAATTCTAATTTATTTTATTTAAATATATCATATTGACAGGGGAAGTTTAGTTAAAACTCTGATGGTTGTCATCATAAAAAAGGATGAGATTGTTAAATCATGGATTTTAATGATGAAATCAATTGATGAAGTTATGATCTAAAGAGCGTTTAAGTGATGCAGGACTAACTTTAAACATCGAAAAGAAAAATTGATTGAAGTAGGAGAATCAGACATTGTGCCGGAATGGATCATATAAGAAGATTGGATGACAAGCTGGAGGATTGGTCGACATGCTAGAAGATAGACTTTATGCTATGAATTCAGGCATTGGACCAGAAAGATCGGACATTGTACGAAGAAGATCGGATGTTGTAGGAGGTCAACATGCCGATGGATTGAGCAATACATCAAAGGAAAGGATGATACGTCGAAGGGTCGAACAAACTGCCAGAAGAACCAATGATATGCCGAACAACATAAGTTTCATGCTTTATAATTGGTTGTGTCTTGATCGAAGTAGTTTAGGTTGTAATTGGGTTGGTTTTAGGTGTAACTATACCAACTTGATTATGAGTCCATTGGGCTTGAATCAAGACTAAATTGGGCCTATTGGAAAGTTAATTCAGTGACCTAAAGTTAGGCCAGGCGATGACATCGTCAGGCAAGGTGGTGGAATCGCTTGTGAGATGAAAAGTATGAAATATACTTTTCATGAAACTTGACGGTGGTACCGCTAAGGTTAGCAATGGTATCGGCCCAATGCCAGGTGGTGGTACCACTTAGACTGGGTAGTGGTACCACTAGTACATAAGGTGTTGGAAAACCCAGTAGGAGTATCACATGCATAGCAGAAGAATAAAACAAAAACTATTTCTTATGTATATCAAATTATTATACAAAGATTGGTGTATGAAAAAACTATAAAACTAAAAACTATAATACGTGAGAGATTGATTACCTAAGGAGATCGTATATTTTTAAAAATCCAAACCTAGATAGAGAGGATGAAGGAGGTTAAATGTCCTCCTCTCTAGTAGTATCCACATGATGGATTGTTGATGTTAAATCTCGGATTTTGATAATGAAATTAATTGATAAGTTATTAATCTAAAATGGATTATCAAAAATTGATTGATGTAGCATTAATTACGATAAAAGGATTATTACAATCATGATTGACCAAGGTCAAGTCTATGCATCGAGTTGATGCGGTTGGGAACTCGCTAGGAGTGCGTCGGGAGCTCGCCGAGGGTATCGGGAGTTTATCAGGATGGTGTAAGAAAGTTCGCCAGAAGAAGACCGAGACTCGCTGGAAGATTATCGATGATAGTCGAAAAGCTTACTAGTAGTTAGGATAGTCTTGTAATGAATGTTTGGTAATTATGATTGTATTTAATTAAGTCATAATTAGTATCATGCAGGACTAACTATAACAAGAGCAATAGAGCTACAACCAAATGATGGGCCAAGATCAAGCTTCAACATTGGGCTGGGGTTCGGACGATGTAGTGGGATCTCACTGAAGTTCACTAGGAGATTCGCCGAAGGGATCGAGAAGCTTGTTGAGAACATGCACAAGAGATCGTCGGAAGAAGACTGGATGACTTGCCGTAAGAATATCGGAGGTTACTAGATTGGCGGAACTTGTGTTGTAATTCTTTGATAGCCTATACATACCACCCCCTCCCCTCTTGATGTATGCAAGCATTAAGAGCAAAAACATTATAAAATCACTGTTGTAATTCTTTGAGAGCCTCCCCTCATTTCGTCTTGTGTAGTTTTTTCTTTAAGGGAGAGCTTAGAGACTTATAAAGTTTATCTCCTAAACCTGTAAAAGAAGAATAGAGTTGTAAGAGGGTAGTTGATCTTCACCCATTGAAAGAAGATCAATAGTAGAAGCTGGTGACCTCAACGGAGGAGGAATCGAGAGTGGACGTAGGTCACGAGACCGAACTACTATAAAATCGGTTTGCTTCCTCTTCTTTTCTCTTTATTTTTATTACTTTTTTATTTAACTATCTACTACCTTTACTTACACTCTTACGAACATCTTTATGCTTAAATGTATTTTTGGTTTTTATTGAGTGAATATTTAAATCAATGTAAATTTTTTATAAGCACTAAAACACCCTCCCCCCATGAAGCATCAACAACATACATTTATTGCTCTATATGTGAATTAAAAAGGAAAATGTTATACTAAAAACAAACTTTAGAAAAGTTTAAAATAAGTAATAGATATCTAAACATGATCCTCGCCAATAAGGGTTATATTTATAGGAAAGAAGATATTGACTTTATGGATAATAATCAACAAAAACCAACTATATTTATTAGATATAATTTTTGTAGTAGATGTGGACACTTTGTCTATTGATGTCTATTTAGAAAGTATACTCCGCATAAGTTGATTTGGGTTTCTAAAGAAATTATAAATAACTAAATACCTTTAGTTAAATTAGGTATAACTTTTCATAAATGATCCAAAATGAAATGAGTACCTAAATCAAAACCCCCTCTCTTGTATGTTTGTCTCCTAACAAAGGCTAGGAGCATTAAATGGTGTCTTAGAAGTAGATGCTTAAAGTACATATCTTGAGATCTAAAATAATTTTCAAGCTCACCGGTTTAAACAACGATAACAAGAAAAAATATTAAAATTAAAATTATTAGCAATAAATCTTTTGATGGTTCATTGTTATACAATTAATTTTGATTGTTTTTTAGATGATGCATAGCTTGAGTATACTAGTACAAAAATAAATTAGAATAAAAAAATCCCTTAGCTATTTTTAATGAAAATTATCTATATTAAAATATATGAAAAAGGGATTTTGAGTACAAAAATAAATTAGAATAAAAAAATCCCTTAGCTATTTTTAATGAAAATTATCTATATTAAAATATATGAAAAAGGGATTTTGAGTACAAAAATAAATTAGAATAAAAAAATCCCTTAGCTATTTTTAATGAAAATTATCTATATTAAAATATATGAAAAAGGGATTTTGATGATGATTGAATATTAGGCTTGTATGTTGTTATTGACTAAGTTTTTATTATCTTGTAAAGGTTGAATGATGATTAATTTTAAATAATAAATGAGTTGTATGTTGACTAGAGATAAGATTGATCACTTGATGAAAATTATTGGCATGTATATTTAATGATTGAATATTATATTAAATAGATTGAATGATTCCATGTTGACTTGAAATAGGTTGCATATTGTATGATTAAATATTAGATCATTCTTGAATTGATGCTTGAAATAAAATAAAAAAACTCATGCTTCATTTTCTAGTGGTTTTTGAAAATTAAATATTTTTGAAATGAGAATGAAATTTGCATGATAACTCATTTTACTAAGTCTAAAGAGTGAGATTCACTTAAGAAATAAAAATTATTAGAATTAAAATAAATCAAAGTTTTTGTTTGAAAATATTTTATTGTAATGACTTCAATGATTTCTTTTAGAAATGATACTTGGCTTTCAGTTTTTAAAAGTCTAAAAATATTTTACTTATTTGAAAATATTTTATTATAATATTTTAATAAATTTTAATGCCCGACGGTACTATCACCTAAGCAGGATAGTACCGCTCAAGCGACAATAGTACCACTATTGCCCAAGTTTTCGAGTAGTTATCGGTGATAGTATCATTCGTACCCGATTTTTTCATGAAAGATTGAATTTTGGCTCTATTTTTTTGAAGCCAATTAGGATCTATAAATACATCAAGTATTTTTGCATTGGATAGTAAGAAAGTGGTAATAAAGTGTAAGAAAATTGATTATAATCTTGGTTAAAATTATGTAAAATTTGGGAGCTTCCCTTGTGTGATTCAAGTGTAAAGTGATGTTAAGGGAAGAGTGGAAGATTATAAAAGTTCATTTCCTAACGTATGAAAAGAAGAGTGTAAAGGTTCTTCTCTTGAGCCTAGGTAAAGTAGAAAGGTGTAAAGGGTTTTGATCTTCATCTATGAAAGAAGATCATTAGTGGATACCAACGGGCCTTGGCAAAGGAGGACTCGGGAAGTGGACGTAGGTCAAGTTAGTGACCGAACCACTATAAACTTATGAGTATTTCTTTACTTATTTTTTATTTTAACATTCAGTAGCTAAATCGATATTCTTCTCTTAAGTTTAATTTATCACTTGCTTTCAACGAATTCCAATAAACGTTTCTGATTTCTTATTTTCTTTAAGTAAATTTTTTAAATAAAATTATTTTTATAGTTATAGTAATTGAATCCCCCGAACTATTAGTACCAACTTAATCCTAACAAATCCCTAGACGAGGACGAGAGCACGCTACCCTCGCAAAGTGTCGGACTATGGTGTGATAAAAAAAAGGTTGAACTATGAATAATTTTCTAAGGCTCTATCAAGCATAGTGAGGAGGCCCATAAAGGTTGTTACACTAATTAAAGTGTTTTCCATGAAAGCCAAAATCAGATAAGCCAATACAAAAGAAGAAAATTTGAAAATCTAGCAGAAAGTTAGAGAGTTGTGGAAAGGTCTGCCTCCAAGCTTGTTATTGAGAGGGAAGATTTACATAAAAATCATTGTATAAGATGCAAGGTAGAAAACTAGTTTCAAGACCAGCGCATATGTTCCAAAGAGAAGAATGAGATACTATTGAGGTACTAACATCAACAATAAAGAATAATCAAGAAGTACTAAGGGATTCCATAACGAGATTGAGGCTTTGAAAATTTGACGATAGTGATGGTGAGTTTCTAGAGCAACCTTGGGCAGGCATGAAATCACTAGCCCGATTCTTCCGTAGCTTTGTAGAGGAAGTGTTGATTCATCTCTTCATCCAAGTGAGTTTCCAAGAGGGTGATGACATCCGGATGGTAGGTTTTTTTATTAAGGTAAGGAGCATTTATTTGTCTTCATTCTTGACTACAAACTTATAATAATTCCAAGAAATAAAGATCATTAGTTAGATTATTCGAGGGGGAGCGGGTCATTTGAAGTTTCAGAAAGCATTGTTGGTTGTCAACAATTTCTTCTTCTTGCTCCTGCTCGAGGGGAGGGAGATTTTGGGGGTGTTTCCTTCTAGCCTTGGGGACCTTTTCTTGTCTGATGCCCTCACCTATTTAGGATCATCTTCGTTAGCAAAAATAAGTCATCCCCAAGGCGAACACCCTCCTTAACAGAGAGTATCAAAAGAGATTTTGGCATTAGAGAAGGGGGGGGGGAGTAGGGGAAGAGGAGGATCTTGAGGGAGTAGCTATTGTACCAAAATAGAAGAATCTTGCTGCGAAGGAAGGTCCTTTGTTTGCATAGGGGGTTGTAGATGGGGAAGACATTTCATTTGCTGCTAGCTTTCTAGCCTTTGGCTCAAAGCAGGATCAATATTGTTACCCAAGGACCCTTGGGTTTGGGTGTATTAAGAAAGAGGGGACTATTGAGGCAAGGCTTCCTTAACTTAGTTGGGTTTTATTTGTCCCTAGGTGTCTTAGGGCTTGAGTCTGCTTGGGGGAACTAGAGGAGGAGGAGGAGGAGGTGTCTTAGTTGGGTTTCACCCTAGGATTTTGCCTGAATACGAACCCATGGGTCATAGATGGACTCTGATGTACTTTAGCTGCCTTTTCCTTCCTTAGCGCTGGGATTAACTTCGTCAGTAACATTATGATTGCTATTTTTTATGGAGTTCTCCTGCACGTTAAGGCACAAGTCAATATGGTGGCCGATGATCCCATAGTTGAAACAAAAGTTGTGAATGTTTCATACACAATTCAATTGATAGAAAGAATTAGTAGTTTCTCTCGTTGATCCGTATACTCTGTCACAAAGGTTTGAAGACATTGATTAGTACACAAATTCTTGTAAACTTATCTCTCCATCGAGAAAGCGTGATTTCATCCATCTTAAAATGCTTATCAACTCTAGAGGTGATTTTGTTTAGGACACTTGGGTGGAGGAGCTCTAGAGGTAAACCCAGAAACTAAATCTAGATTAGGACAACCTCCACCCAATCCTTCAAGGGCTGAAAGTAATCCTTTTTAGGGGAGGAGGAGCAACAAACCATGACCCTCCCTCCCGATAAGGACGACGAACATATTATCCTCCTCTGATTTGAATTTGAAACCAAAGCAAAAAAAAAAAAAAAAAGCTACAGGCCATGTATATAATTTGTAAACTTTTATAAAGTTTTCAAATCTTACGAAGAATAAATTAGAGGGATTCAAGACTAACAGTTTGATCAAATAATTTAATTTTTTTTTTTAAGAATCTTTTGGTCTTGCTTACCTCTATATATATTAGTTTTTTTTTTTTCTTTCCATTAGGTTTTGTTTTTTGAGGCTCCATTATATCGATTCTTGTATGGTGAGGAGATATTATCTAAATTCTATGAATTCTAATGCTCATTCTTTTATGTGGTGTCCGTAACTTATGGTTCTTTTCACTTTATCATAGAAGCCCTTGCATTTATGACTAACTTTCTCTTATCCTACAAAAGTTTATTGCTTTTTCTTCCATGGTTTGACCATTAATGTCATATTACTGGTGTATTTTTTTTTTTTTATCATGAAAGATTTATTATGCTTAAGCAAGAAGTCACTAAGCTAAATAATATCTAGTGTTCTTCTAAAATATTATAATTATAAATAGTAACATATAAAATCAAAATTAGAATAATTCTTTTTTTTTCGTTACTCCATAATACTAGCTCTCAAAATTTTAAGATTTTGATTTTATAAAATAAATATTCTAATCATCTATTTTCTGTTGACTTTGCCAACAAACTATAATATTGAATCTTGTGATCTTTCTCTTCTCGTACTTTTTTTTAAAATAAATTTTGAATTTTATAATGATTTCTCAAATGAACTAGAAAATCTCGTACGATACGATGAATCAATAAATCAATTCAACTTTTTATTCTTTCTTCTTAGTTTCAATACTGTACACTTCTTCTGGCCTATTTTATGGTAATCAATATATTAAAATTCTTAAGCTTATTATGAAAGAGCTTTTCTTGTTACATTATTTTGTGACACGTAAACTTCTGAATTAAATGCTTGAATCTTTAATCAAACTTTTTTAGCTTGTGAATACCAATTGAAAGCACAATGTTTATTATGCTGTTATTTATTTTCATACTGATGAGAGCCTATCTAAGTATTATTTTTAAAACTTGTTCTCTTTATAATTTTGTTTTCTATGATTCTTTTGTTCCTATGGTAAAATGTTTGGATTCTTTATCTGAGAAGGAAAGAATAGGTTGTGAAGGACTTTTCTTTTCTCATGGTTTTAAAGGTAAATTTTGAATGGAATTTAAAAATTAACAAGCTTTTGTCAACTAGCTCATTTACCTAAGTTATGTGATGCTATTGCAATATTTACCATTGGAACCTCTATCTCATATATTGTTGTCACACGTCAAGCAAGATATACAAAATAAAATATTCATAAAACTTTAACTAACAACAATAATCATATCAAAATACACAAGTATTTCAACTAAGAAACATCTTATATCCCAACAAATTTATTTAAAAGGCTCTACTTTTTTGCATATACTATTCTCTTTTGGGAACTGTGGATACCATAATTACATCAATATATTACATTCTGTGTATAAGATCACATCCAAATATATGTACATTAAACCCATCCTCCAGAGCCTTCATCATCATATCATTGGGTCATTTCATATTAATCCTTTTAAATTTTAGTATATTAAATTATAATTTTAAAAACTTAGTTTAAATTAATTAATATTAATGATTAATCTATGTTTTCTACTATAATTATCAGGGTGTATCCTCATAGACATCTTAAACTTTAAAAGATAAAAATAGGTTACTTCTAAATTTATCTTTTTTATTAAAAAAATCTATTTTTTTTATTATTGTTGTTTATTTCTTTAGTTGGCGTTTCACGACCTGTTCCCGTGTCCCTCACCAACCGGTTAATGCCACCGGAAGCTAAAAGCGGACCCCCACTAACGTGGCAAGTGAAAAGAAGGCCTTGATGCATCCTTCCCCCTTCTCCTTCGCCGTTCTTCCCCCCCAAAAGACGCGACGCGGCTTTGATAATTAGGGTTAGGACTTCGTCCTGCGTCTTTGGCGAGCCATGGCGACCTCCCGCCTTCTCTCCTCGGTGTCCCCTGTCGTTCTCCTCGCCCTATCCCTCCTTTGTCTCCTCGTCTCCGCCGCTAGTTCCGAGGACTTTGACGCGGCCGGCGACGCCGTCGATCTCTGCGGCGGAAGATCCGACGGTGTAGCCGCCTCTTGCCGCATCAATTGCTTCCGGCCGGACCCCGTCTGCGGCGTGAACGGCGTCACGTACTGGTGCGGCTGCCCGGAGGCGACGTGCGCCAGCGTCCGCGTCGCGAAGAGGGGGCCCTGCCAAGTCGGCAACGGCGGGAGCGGCCTCGTCTCCGGCCAGGCCTTCCTCCTCGTCCATATCGTCTGGCTCATTGTCCTCGGCTTCGCCGTTCTCTGTGGCTTCCTTTGAGCTTGCCTTCTTGGATGAAGGGTCGCCGGTATTTCTTCTTGTCTGTTTCGCCTCTTGTAATATCCCATTATTTTCATTCACTTGTCAATTTGTTGTGTCGCAGAGCATTTGATACCATTCTTGTATCGATTGTAGTTAGCTGTAATCTTCTGGACATTTTGACATCATATATTAGTTGTTTCTTCTGACCTTTAAGTGTTTATGCAATTCCTTTTATAATGGACGAGGGATCTCTATGTGAGAAAAGAAAAAAGAGTCAAAACAACCTTCTTATGTTTGCCGGGATGGATTATCTAACTCATTGTTCCCCTTTAAAGAAAATGTCGACGATGAATAAGGCTTATGCATATAGTTCTATCCAGGAAGGATTTGATAACAAGATGATGTCTTGGTTCTGATGAAGATTAATGCAATCCGTCGGAATTTAAAGAATAGCAATTACATGACACATCATAAGAACCCTGCTGTTTGAGGTATTTTGTGTACTTGTGGATTCATAGTTTTCCTCAGAGCTAAAAGTACATCCATGTGTTTTCAGCATTCTTTATCAAGAGTAGACTACTTAACACTGTTTCAGGTAGTTTGTGTAGTTGTGGATTCATAGTTTGCATCAGAGCTAAATTGCATCCATCTGTTTTCAGCATTCGTGATCAAGGTTTGCACTATTTCACATGGTGTTTTTGGTTTTGTTCATTCTCTTGTTTACCTCATTATTTGTCATTTGAGGGTGATTCTTGGTGTCAAGGTAAAGTTGATCACAGTTTTAGTTACGAAAACAACTACAATGCTTACAGGGATTTGACCTTCCCCAAATCTTGCATTGGCAGGTTTGACTTTTGTTTTAGTTCTTTGTTTTGTTGTTGTTGTTGTTGTTGTTGTTGTTGTTGTCGTCGTCGTCGTCATTTGAGGGTATTTTTGGTGTCAAGGTAAAGTTGATGCTCCTTGAAATAATATAGATGTTCACGGTTTGAGTTATAGAAACAACCATTATATGCTTACAGGGACATGACCATGCCCAAATCTTGCATTGACAGGATCCCTATGTACTGGTTGCCCTCATTATCTGCCATTCCTTTGGTATGTTATAGTTTAACATTTCATTGTGATGTATGCATGATACATCTAATCATATATACCTAATCCAGTATTTTTGATCCATTGATGTGTCCAACCTGACTGAACACATTGATTAATAGAATTTGAATGGTGATTTCATCATTGTCAATATTGACATATACATGGTTGAATTAACCGATGGATGACAGTTGGGGATCCGTATCTTTTAACGGTAAGTCGGTCACGCCTATTTGCTCATAATTAACATTTTTAGAGCTGTGGTCTATTTAATAAATGCCTTTTTTTTTTTTTTTGTTCTTGGGTGATCTATATGTAATATCACGACTTATGGTATGGAAGGGAAACCTAATGACATTCTTCATTTTGTTGCTTGCAAAATTAAGCTTAAGCTTATACTGATTGCATCATGCTGATTTTTTTATTGGTATTATTGGAATTATTTATTAAGAGATAAATTAAATGAAAATCCTTTAGTTTTTATGAGATTTTGTTTCAATGCATTGCCCCATCTTCCCTACATGTCAAATACTTGTTTTTACAATGCGTCTTGAAATTTGGTGGTCGTATTGCCTATGCCGTTTAATCTTGGTCGCTCTTTGCCAGGTTAATTTTACGTTATGGGATGTAATATGCACTTGTATACTCACTAGATTTTACAAGTTTTTCCGGTAGATATAAATCTGCAACTCGGTACATGCTTTTGGAGGAGATTGATTATTCCATGGAAACAAAAAAAAAGTTGGAAACCTAAAGATTTTTAATTCATGACGAGGTATAATGTACGACTACTTCTTGAACAAAAAAGCTGTTTCAAGCGAAGGAATGATACAAACTCATTCGTGTGTTATCTGTAGTAGTTTTGCCATGCACAACTTCTCATTAATATGCTTTCTTGTTTTCGGGGAGGAATGTTGTGCAACTGTACACAGATGCTGGTAGTGCAGTTGTCGTTGCAACACATGGGATGATCATGTTTATGGTAGGATGTCCACAGGCCATGAGGGTTTCCTCGTTCTTTATATTCTTCTAGTTAAATTATTTTATCTAAAAATAAAATTATTTATTAATAATATTACATTTATAAATAATAATAATAATAATAGTATGTATACAAATATAAACATAATAAAATATATTCAAATATAATGACAACTAAATTAATATATTTCTTTTCTTTAATCTTGTTTTTCTAGTTTGCATCCTCGCATATTCGTGCAAGATGGATTTTACATAAATCAGAAACATATAAAGTGTCTAGCAATACAAATTCAAAAATAAATAATATTATTAAAATTAATATATAAAAATTATATCAAAAATCATCTTTTATCCTCTTCGAAAGATGTGTAACATTTCGAATCTACTGTTAAAACATTAATAGATTGATTCTAAGCAAAAAATAATTAAGAATTACTATTAAATAAATAAAAATTAAAGTTTGTATTTCATCCCATAACCAATTTTGAGAACACATTAAAGCTTATTGTGTACTTGAAAGACGCTTAGAACGATGCAGACTTATAAACCTAAAGGCAGGCTCGAGTGCAACGATAGATATTAGAATTGCTAAAATGTGTCTTCTAATATCTGGTAATATAAGTTACTTAATCCCGTTCATCTTCCACAATACAATGATATCAAAATAAGAATTTTTCGGTAAGAGAGTTTTCTTGAAATACTTAACTAACTTTGATTTCACATTGACATTAGTAGCAGTACTACATATAAATAGATCAAGGTTTAACAAAATATCAATATCTTCTTCCAAAGAAAATAACATTTATATTTAGAGAAACCAATTAAACAATCAAAATGAGAAGATCCTCCCATTGATTTAGATTTTTGCTACTACTCCCTCACCAAATCATATCAAATCTTTTGAATTCTACTAATTTTCAAAGGATGAATCAGCATTTTTATAAAATAATACTCAATCAATTTCATCTTATGTTTTGGTTCCAAAATTGTTCCAACTCTCATTATCCTATGAATTACATTCTAATATTTTTTAAACTTTTGTACCATATTATATGCCATTGTTGTGATTTTATTAAACTAGAAATACTTACATTCAAAAATTTCTAAGTTCAGCTCAGAAACCTTTGGAAAGAATAGATTCACTATGGGATACTTGATTCCTAAAAATATTTATGTAATATCATTCGATAACTTTAATTTGTTACATATTTCTTTTATGATAACCCAATACATTTATATTAGCACTCTCATTGTGGGATATTTGATTTCTAAAAATATTTATGTAATATTATAAAATAACTTTAATTTATCACATATTATTATATTAGCTCTCTCGTTGTTTCAAACGAATGAAAACACTTTTGTAAATCAAAACCACATCAAATAAATAGAATTTTATCTAATTTTACAATCAAGTGCCACCTTCTTAGCGCTCAAAATCCTTTGCAAAAATTTTAACTCTTTTTTGTGTTGTTGTCTAATAGGCAACACTATCTCTAATTCTGGCATAACAACACATGAAATAATTCTTGACCCAACATAAGAGAATTATAAGAAAATTTATCTAACAAAATTGAAATCATAGCATTATTTATAAAATAATCTGCTATTAGAGTAGGCAATTTATGTTTAATGTTCCAATCCAACAAACACTCCGTTGATGAGGAAGAAAGTAGCATGTGAATATGACACATACATAAACATAAAGAATACAAGTACAACTATAAAGAAAAGTTACAATCCTATTATAAAACTTAAAAATATAAAATCTAATTAAATTATATAAAAATTAATATCTCGAAATTTGACCTTGTAGTGCCCAAGAGTCATTTGACAATTATATATCGCTTGTTTGGTTAGTAGAATTTCACATTATTACGCTTTGTAATAATGACAATCCTATTACGATTGTGCTCAATCAATTTTGTTGTTTGTCTTTTAAATTTTATAGACTTTATGATCTCATTCCTAATTGTGTTTTTGAGATACCACATTAAATAATGATTGGATAGCTTTAGAATACTTTCTAGAAGTATTCTGGTCAACTATCAAAATAAAATACTTATGCAATGTAATTATCATTGTAAACTCTCTCCTCGTAACTTTTAGATCAAAGTTGTATATGCCTAGAGTGTTTTGATACTCACTTCAGAAAGTGTCAACATTGATTACTTGATGTCCCTCTTTTTTTCGTAAAGGATATATATTGAAATTATCATGCAAATGTTCGGTCTCATTTTTTTACTTATATTATAATAACTACAAATTGCCTTGTCAACTCCTTAATTTAATCTTCTTAAAGTCGTTGCATACCATAGAAGTTTATTTTCTTTTCAAGGTTACCTCCTTGTCATCATATATGGTCAAGTCTATTGAGTGGAGGACGGCTGCTTGGTGCCATTGTGGATACTTTCTCAATCAATCTTATGATATGATCATTTCCTGTTGACAAGTGGACATAATATAATTATAATTAGATCTTCAATCTATCTTTCTCATAGAAAATCGCATTCTAGAAGAATAATTGCTTATCAAACTTCTCTAGTTTACATTAAAAAAATATGTAAACTATATATTTACATGTAAATTGTTCTTAGCTTACAATTTACAATGCAATTATATTCATATAGTTCACAAAGTCCACATCATCATATTATTCAACTGTTATTACTATAATGATGTGGGCCTTTTGATTGTACCATCCCTCATATTAACTTTTGGACAAAATAAACATTGTAATGTGAAGCTTCAAATAATAATCTCTTTTTATTTTTATTTTTTTGTATTGGTTATTAAAAAAATAGTATGATTTTAAAATTATTAAAAAATGATTGGTCATGATGAAAATTATTATCGATAGGATAGTTCATCACCAATGTTATTTCATCCAAATAGGTATTAGTTACAAATTCAAGAAATTTGTCACTAAAGCTTTTTATATAAATTTTAGTGACTAATTAGTTCATCACTAATTACTATTACTATTTTTTATTTGATCAAAATTAGTGAGAGACCTAAGTTATTATTAAAGCTTTTCATCAAGATATCTACTGACAAAATCATCCATCACCAAATATTGCCACAGAAAAATTATTTTGCCAATTTGTTTATTTTTAGTGATAGAGTTTAAATGTATTAGCCACAAAATAAGTTATCACTAAAAATCATACTTTAGCGTCAATGCAATAGTTGTGATTTTGAATGTGATTTTCTATAGGAAAATGCACTGAATTATATCTATAATTTTGATTGATAGATCGAAAGTCTTATTGTAGGTTATCTTCTATCTACTGATCAATCAAAATATAATCATATTAGTAGCACTCCTCCACCTTAGGCAGACTTAAATATATGTGATGACGAGAGGTAACCTTAAAAATAAAATAAACTTTTATTGTATGAAATCATTTTACGAAGATTAAAATTGATAGGCTGACAAGGTAGTTTTGTAATTATTATGGCAAAAGGTTATATGTTATAAGTAAACATGAGACCAAATATTAGCATGATGATTTCAAAATATATTCTTTACGAAAACATAGTGATATTAAACAATCGATGCTATCGCTTTTCAAACAAGTAAGGATAAAAGCACTTTAGGTACTTACAACTTTAACCTAGAAGTTGTAAGGAGAGTGCAGACAATGACAATTATATTACGAGAGTACTTTATTTTGATGGTTGCACATAATAGTTTTAGAAAGTACTCTAAATCTCTTCAATCATTACTGGTGTCTTAAAAATACAATTAGGTGTGATATCATAAACATCTATGAAATTAATAGCACAAAAAAGAGAATTTATTGAACATAATCATAGTAGGATTGTCATTACTATAAACATATAAACTTCTACTAACCAAAATAAGTGGTATATGGTTGTCAATGCTCATTTCATAGATGTCTCGGACACTAGGAAGTCGATCTTTGATGTATTAATTTTTATATTATTCAATTAGAATTTATATTTTTAAGGTTTATAATGG
This sequence comes from Ensete glaucum, assembly GCA_021527575.1. Taxonomy (NCBI): domain Eukaryota; kingdom Viridiplantae; phylum Streptophyta; class Magnoliopsida; order Zingiberales; family Musaceae; genus Ensete; species Ensete glaucum. Next base: position 34,433,414 of record CM038555.1, read on the forward strand.
GATAGTAAGTTTTTCTTTATATTTGTACTTGTATTCTTTAGGTTTATGTGCGTGTCATGTCCACACAACCTTAAAGCACTTTCTTCCTCATTGACCGAGTGTCAATTGGATTAGAACATTGATCATAACTTGTCTACTCTATTGTAGACAATTGTTCTTCTAGTGATATTATGATTTTTATTTTGTTAGATAGATTAGAACATTGATCATAACTTGTCTACTCTATCGTAGACAATTGTTCTTCTAGAGATATTATGATTTTTATTTTGTTAGATAAACTTTCTCGTAATTCTCTTATGTTGGAGAAAGAAGTTGTTCATATATGTGATTGTGACTACATATTAAATTTGATAGTTAAGAATGAACTAGAAGTAATTAGTGAGAGCATTAAGAGAATTAGAGATAGTGTTTCATAATGGACAACAACGCAAAAAAAGAGTTTAAAAAATTATGAAAACAGCTCACCAGTTGAGCATTTTGAGCACTAAGAAGTTGGCACTTGATTGTAAAATTAGATGAAATTCTATTTATTTGATGCTTGATGTGATTTTGATTTAAGAAAGTGTTTTCTTTCATTTGAAATAACGATAGTGCCAATATAAATGTGTGCCTCAGGAAGAAGATCAGATAAAAATTATTTTGTCATATTACAGAAATATTTTCGGAAACCAAGTCTCCCATAGCAAACCTTTTCTTTCCCAAGGCTTGTGAGCTAGCAATTTTTGAGTGGAGTGATTCTGGTTGCAATAAATTTAGAACTATGACATGGGATGATGAGAGTTGTACTGGGTTTAGCTCCAAGATTTAAGATGAAATTGATTGAATAATATTTTCCACAGATTTATGATGCTGATTCATTCTATAAAATTAGCAAAATTTAAAAGATTTGTTGTGAGGGAAGTGTCAGAAAAAATTTAAATCAGAGCAAGGATTTTCCTATACAAGAACAAATAATGAAAAATCCAATGCTGAGGAATCAAGGACAGTTATACCTCAAGAAATCAACACTGAGATCTTAAGAATCCCACCTCAATAAAATTCACTGTAACACAGAGATTATTTATTGCAAGGATGTACAAAAAAATGAACTGAGATAGCATTAGCTAGTCAACCTTATGAGTTTATATAGTTGGATGAAAATTTCTTCAGATGATATAAGCATCTAAATACACGCAATCAGATCTGCAACAGTAGTGCAACTCTCACAAGTCATGTAACATCCAAATCAATGTCATTGACATGTTTCTAACTTGTTCCCAGACCCAATGTACCAGAGATATGTTTTAAACTTATTTATCCTGTTTCTGAAGAAGAGATGCCAGTCCTATAGGCCAGAAACTACTCATCGGAGGCTCTTGCTTCTTGGCCACTTCGGAGGATCTGCAATGCCCACACACAATAAAGCATGAATAGGAGCATAAACTAACTACAAGGGTAAAAGAAAAAGAAATCTCATGGGATTTTATGTATGTAATATAAGCCACACTAGTTGAATGACAGGCAGTAGGTAGTACAAATTGAAATGTTATGAGCTGCACCGCTGTCAGCTGTAGTAAAGAAACCCACGCAGCACATCCAACGTGTGGAACCACTCTTATTGCTTCCCTTTTCTTTATCTACTGTAACCACATACGTGGATTATTAGCTGTCAAACAGAACCACAAACATGCTAAACTATCTGATGCTGCACGCGACAAACATTTGTTGCATTGCACTCTGATGCGAAAACATCATCTAACTAAAGCTTATTAAAGCAAGATGAAAGAGAAGATTTCCTACTCATATTCTGATTACTACTGAGATAGAAACATGAAGCAGCCGCTTGTAGCCTCCAGAATAAAGAAGCTTTAGTATCCTTAGTGCTTTTATGCATATCCCGTGATTGCTGGAGCAGCAAAACCGACCAAGTTTAACATCTATTGTCACAGATTCCACAGCTTCTGCCCCATGTCATCCATGCAAGCTTTTCTCCTGAAAAACAGCTTTATATTCGAACTGGAACCACAAAGTTTCCATCCTAAGGTTTACAATGCGATAGCTGTCAGTATTCCCAAGTCAGAAATGCAAATGCTTGAACATTAGGCTAACATTTCATATTCTTCAAGGGCAGAGTGCATCCTAAGTTTTTCTGATTTCCATGGTTTGCTTTAGTTCTACCACTTCAGTACAATAATGATTGTTCATTGGAGTCGGCAGATTATGACATAGTGGCACTGGAAACAATCATTGTTCTATAGAAGAGAACAGACTTATAAAGGATTCACTTGGTCCAATGCCATTCTAAAAAGTGAATTTTACAACTTTAAGCAAGCTTAAGAAATGACACTCACGAACAACATCTCACTAATTTTGCAAGATCTAAAAGAGCTATTCTACTGTCTAACAATGTTTAAAACTTCGATACTATGTCTTCTTGATTAGACAGAAAGTTTCAGGAACCATAGAGCAGAAGGGAAGAAAAACACTACGGAACCATGAAACTGAAAGCAAAGAAAATATGTCTGCATACCTAGAGGACATAAGCACCAAAAGAAAGAAATAGAAGGTATATGACCAGAACACTTACGCACAAGGCACCGGACCCTCATAAGCAAATGTTGATATGCCTTGCCTCTGTTTATGCTTGGGATTGGCAGTACATAACACATAAACTCTCCCCCGACGTTTAACTGTCCTACAAAACTCACATAGCTTCTTCACTGATGACCGCACCTTCATGGCTGTGTGAAATCAGAAAAAATATAATCAGCTTCAAAAGAAAAGAGAACTCACTTGCTGAACCACCCTTCTCAATATGTATCAATTCAGGAAGTAATGGATTGACAATGGTCTGCACACACGTGCTTAACTGTATGAAAAGTCAATCTTTATGTCTAGCATGGAGTTCATAAACTCAAAAAAGTACAAAAAAGTCAATTCAATAGGCACAGGAAAAGGTAAGTCAAATAAGGGAAGAAAAGATAAATAATCATGGAATTATTTTTCCTCTTAGACAGCAAGCAAGGGCATTTGCCACTGTCTATGGTTCAATCAACAAAAGCCATGGACATCATTAGCTGTCAAAAAGGAAATAGTATAAATAAGAACAGTTTCAAACGAGAATGAAAGTTTATATTATAATCGTAATTTAAAGGGAGAAGAGTACATGATTCTTGGGGTTGAAATTAGTATTAAGTTCAGCCCAAATTCAAATACAAACCAAAGTATGTATTATAGAACTAGATTTCAATATCCCCTTAATATATCAGAATTAGAATGGCTTTGCAGAATGAAGAACCCCAACCAAGCAAACCTAAATTTGTTTGAAAAGATTTGTCCGAGGCTGCCTCAAGTAGGACTGCCAATTGGATCAGCTCAAGCTGAATGGAAAAGCACCTAATCATGTACAAACTTCACCTGTTTCACCAGAACCTCTTCAACCTTGCTACATAAGACGATAGTTATTGTTCCAATCAACAATGTCCATAGAACCCTATTCAAGCAAGTGAGATGATAGTCACTCTTCGACTCAACAAGATGCCAAGTGATGTTCCTTCTCTCCCTGTTCTATTTGTTTTGCCCCAATACAAACTCTGTTGCAGGACGGAGGACTAAGCTCTCATCAACAAATGCCAAACACAGCAAATTCACATTTAGGGCACTGAGTCCCTTCTCTTTACCAAAGAATGCTTCTTTTTTCATCTCATTTTACAAAAAAAAAAAACGAAAATAAAAATCATTCATCAGACACAACTAAATCACCGTCCACACAATATCAGCAAACAAATAAGCAAACATATTTCAGCAGTAAAAAAGGATAACAGGAATACCAGACTATAAGAAACGCATATGTCGCATCATCTTCGGAGGAATACATCAAGAACAAGGCGATATCATCCAAAATTAATCAAGAAGATAATCCTCCTCAACAACTTTGGGAGTCTGTGGTCGTTACTTTGTCGGATCAAACCATAACCAAACTAAGGGTCCATCATCCAGTTTCTTAAACTCTTCTCAAAGATAAAACGAATCTAAATCACGGACAGCAAAAAGAAGATCACCGCATAAAAGCTTGCATCCAAATAAAAGCATCAGCAAGGAAATAGCACGAAGTTAACTAAAGCAATGATCTAACAGATCAATGACCTCAACCGAGTTGTGATTACTTCCCCTTCCGCGGTTTTAGGGTTTGCAAGTGACGGATGGACGGAGAACGCAATAATAAGATGAAGCAAGCAAGCGAACCACCGTCCACACGCCCTGTGAAACAGCTTGCCACTGTTGTCACCCGTTGATGGAAGCGGGTCGGGTTGCTTCTGTAGTGGTATTTATCCGATCCGTTTATGTCGGATACTAATTAGTGATTGCCATTAATTAGGCTTGGGATCAACATAAATGGAAAAAATATGTTGTCATTTTACCTTAGAAAATCCTTATTGTTAGGCTTTGATGAGATAACATTCCCATAATTCTAACATTTTAATAAAACCCTTAAACGAAGCTGATTGAACTCTCATTGATGTTTTGATCCGAGATATACTTATTGAATCAATTCAAAATCAATTGGATCATATTAAATCCCTTCAATTAGCTGCTGCAGGTTACACCATCATCGAGTGTAATCTTAGTGTTTAGGACGACGATGACATTTGCTCGATAGTGACAATATATTTTCTACAGCAACCTCGACTCGACAATAGTGACGATATCTTATAGGGTTTCCATACTCAACTACAACTTTTTGGCACCGTCGACGTCTCCTCAGTGACAACTAGTAGCAAAACCAATGATAAGAAGTTGATATATTGGTTTCTTGAGTTATAATATTCTAGATGATATTATATTATACGATGAATAATGTTCAAAACTGTAGAAGTGTCTCGGATCATATCATTTATCTTCTTTCATATTATTTTCTCACAAACTATGATTAATCTACATCAAACATATATGGGGCATGATCATTTCCCAAGTAATCCTTTTTAGAAGCAAGCAAGAACAAAGGGTATGTAAAATCTCATGATTTCTTGGTTTGATAGGGTGCTATATGAGATTCCATAGTTCAAACTCTTTACGTGCTAAATAGTCTTGTTAACTGAGAAAAATGAACTCTGCCTCTCCACCATGTCACAGGCAGTAATCAACTACTGAATCATCCATCAACAACTACCTACAACAGGCTTATTTGATTAAATTTCAAAAGTTCTATAGCATTGCTATGATGTGTTAGTCTAAATCAAGTAATTATGGTAAGGATATGGAATGACAAAAGACCGATATACTTACTATGTGTTGCAGCCTTTCTAAATATTCCCCATCACTATGTGTGATTTTTGAGGGGGACAAGTGAGTGCTTCATCATCTAATTTAATTCACAAGGAATGTGTAATTACATGGTACTGCTAAAAAGCAAAGAAGTCTTTAAGTTCCATAAGATTTATTCCAAATGTATCTTTTTCCAAGTAGCTTGGTGGCAATAAAAGAGTGCAAAGCTATAATTTGTGGTCATGTGCTACTAATGAAGAGCTGATTGATAGGAAAGGTAGAATAATTTATTGATGAAGAAGTGATCGATGTGTATGTCTCTGATAGATCGATAACTAATATATTTTTTATTTTGAAATGTAAGAAGAATTCAAATATAAGCTGCCCACCCTTTTTACCATATTCCAATGTTGTGAATGCTATGATGTGTATATATTTACTGTTTTGTGATCGAGTATTACGAATACTGTTCGTAGCATGTATCGTTATTGTGAAAAGTTGAATATCTTTAATGTGTTCCTATGATATATACTGATGTGTCTATGGTCTTGATGTTTACTATAATTTGTACGCATATCTATATTGTATTCATTGTATGTTATTGTTGTGAAGATTAAATTTTATATATATATATATATATATATATATATATATATATATATATATATATATATATATATATATATATATATATATATATATTGTGTACATACTATGTGTAATATGAATGTTTATTATGATTTTGTAATAGGGATGTATTTGCTATTTTCCTACGATGATTAATAGGATGTTTCCAATTTTTGATATTTTCAGAACCATTATAACATGATGATAAATTGATTAATAGGATTTTTTATTTTTTGATAATTTTAGAATGATTAATTATTAAAATTAGAGATTTATTGGATAAGTAGTGTGATCGAGTGTAACTTAGCTCAAAAATAAGTATATGTCAGTGAATTTCTATAAAAACTATCCAATATTTTATAAACTATAGAACATGCTTTTTAAGATGATTATTATTAAATTTATTTTTAAAAATTTTAGATTGACTAAATATTGAAATTGACAACTGCAGATAAGAGTATGACTCCTTTATATTTTTTTTTTTCACCTACTCTTTCTTAGTTTCTCAATCTTCTCATTATTGAAATTGAAGGATCCTGATTTTAAGAAAGATTAAGGTTTACATTTTGAGTCAAATCTGATACATATAAACTGAAGGTACTATAAAATATATGAATTAGTGCATTCATACTGCATTACGGAAAGCATGAATGATACAAATGTCATGAGCTAGTATAAGTTTGATGTAAATATATACATTATTTAAGTATAAAATATATTAATTATGATGAATATATATATATATATATATATATATATATATATATATATATATATATATATATATATATATATATATATATGTTGAGTCTCAAATTTTGATGATGAAATGAGTTGATGATTTATTGATCTTAACATGTGTGTTAGAGATGATTGATGTAGGATTAACTACGACATAGAAAGAAAATTGCAATCAGATACGAGCCAGAGTTAAGTCTTGGCATCGGGTCGGGATTTGGACGAGGCAGTGAAAACTCATCGAAAGCTAGCCGAATGTATCGTTGGCTTATCGGGAGTTCGTTGGAAGCTCATCGGAGGTGATCGAGAGCTTGCCAGGAAGGCGTCAGGGGTTCATCGGAAAAAGACCAAGAGACTTATCGGAAGATCGTTAGGGGTGTCAAAAAGCTTGTTGGGAGTTAAGAGGGTCTTGTTGGACTTAATGGTCACAATAGTTGTAATTAATTAGTCATAGTTAGTATCGATAAAGTTTGAGTCATACTTGAGTTAGATTTGGAAAGAATCCAAATTAACTCAAATGAGACAAACCAGATCCACACTTGGGTTTAGATTGAACTCAATTAGTTGACCTAGAAATAAGTCAACTAAAGATACAAGTTGGGATTGAAAAAGAGGAGAGAAACACTTTTTTGAGATTTTTAATAGTTATACCGTCGATGGACGATGATTGTACTACCAGGTCGGCGGTTGTACCATCATCACCTTATTTTTCGAGTAGCTCTTAGCGACTATACTGTCGACGCTGGTAGTTGTACCGCCCATACCCAAAATTTTCATATATGTTTGAAATTTTGGCTCAATTTCTAAAGCCAATTGGGATCTATAAATACCCCAAGTCTTCTTACATTTAGTACAATACATTGGGCTTGAAATTTTGTAAAAAAGAGTGCTAAAATTATCCAAGAAAATTAAAAGTGGCAAGAGAGTGAGAAAAAGAGTTGTATCCTTTGTAAAGTCTTCCTTCTGAGTGAGAAATATAAGAGTTTTGGTCTTCAAATCTTATTCTGTTACTTGTTCTCTATAATTGATTGACTATTGAGCATCGTTTATCACTTTCTTATTTGTAGATATGTTTGATAGCATATTTTAGCTTGATTGTAAGCTTTTATATAAAGTGATTACTCACTAGAATAAGTAAAAATGTCTTTGAGTGGTCTAGTTTTCATGTGTCATATCTTATTTTCTGTATATTATTATACTATGAAGCAAAATGTTAGTCATCTCAGCACCTTAGAACACTCGGGTGGTATAAGGTTGGATGGGGGTTTGGGATAGTATTATTCATAAGCTTACACGTAAAGCCTATAAGAACTTGTCAACACACTCGACACCCAGTAAGTAGTTGTTCGTGGAATTGCGACTATTTATTTGCATTCTAAAGTTCTTAGTTTCTTCTTTATTTTTTCTCTTATACACAAAATATTTTTTGAATTGCTTGTAAAGTTGTCCTCTTTATAAGACATTATGACCCAAACCCATCTATTGCTCATTTCTATAACTAATTAATTTACTTTTTTAAGTACCAATTGATCCTAATATATATATATATATATATATATATATATATATATAATCGGTATCAGATCTTATCCCGTTAATTGTTCTCTATACTTGATTGACTATTGAGCATGGTTTATCACTTTCTTATTTGTAGATATATTTGATAGCATATTTTAGCTTGCTTGTAAGGTTTTGTATAAAGTGATCACTCACTAGAATAAGTAAAACTATCTTTGAATGGCCTAGTTTTCATGTGCCATAACTTATTTTTTGTATGCTATGATGTGGAGTAAAATGTTAGTCATCTCAGCACCTTAGAACACTTGGGTTGTATAGGGTTGGATGGGAGTTTGGGATAGTATTATTCATAAGTTTATACATAGAGTCTACGAGAACTTATCAACACACTTGACACCTAGTAAGCAGTTGTTTGTGGACTTGCGATTATTTATTTGCATTCTAAGTTCTTATTTTATTCTCTCTTTTTTCTCTTATACACCAAATGTTTTTTGAATTGCTTGTAAAGTTATCCTTTTATAAGACAATATGACCATCTATTACTCATTTGTGCAACTAATTAATTTACTTTTTTATATGTTCTTTAAAAACTTAAGTAAAGTTGTAATTAGGTTGACTCTTTGTGTATGGATAGTATAAGGGTCCCTCAAAAAACTTGAGAGCACTAGAACCACACTATCACAGGGGTCATAGGGATGCGAAAGAGATCAAAATTTTTTTATTTGGCATGGAACATACTTCCGAACTGCGAGGCCCAATTTTAAAGAAATGAAAGTTTTAATAGTAATTATGAATTTGAATGAGGATGCAAAACTTTAGTGATGAATACGTTGAGAAGAGATCCAATAAAGTTAGTATAAGTGGACATATAAGAGGACTTAATGTAAGAGTTAAGAATGTAATTTCTACCCAGGAACACAAAGTTTATCACAAGAAGGAAGTTGAGATAACTCTACTAAATCACTTCTATTAGAAACTATGTAAAATAATTTTTAACACTAATGGTAGACATGCAAGACATGTCTAAAGATAAGCTATTTACTTTCCTCGATGGCTTCTATGGGCATAATAGGAACTACATCGAAGAAATGTCATAATGTGGTTAGGGCAATCATAGCTGTAGAAATGTTTATTAACTTTGTTTTCTCAAAGGACTCAAGGAAAAAGAAACAATCTTAAAAAAATTACCCATCTAATTATTCTCATGGAAGGAGTATCTAAATATTTCCAAGAGGAGGAGACTACACAGAAGCAAAAGAAAAATAATTCTCGTAATGGACTGAGTTCAAAAGGTAAGGCCCCAAAATCTGATGGATACTTATTATGTGGAGAAACTCACATTGTGACAGAGTGCCTAAAAAAGTAAGCACTCAATACATTGACAACATCAATTCATTCCCCCAAATCGAACAAGGGCAGGATCGTCACCTTTTGTTCAAGTAGTTTGGAATCTAGTAGTAAAAATGAAGAGTCACAAGGATTTCAGATTGGATCAATGCACTTGTTGAATATGTTATAGTGTCAAGTGGGGGAGAGCATAAAGATAAGACAATAGAAATAAGGGGTAGTGAGCTGATATATAAGGACTTCAAGCAAATTGGCCAAATAACTCATGTGATGGTGCACACTAGTGCTACCCGTAATTTCATTACCGATTCAGAAGAAAAGCTACTTGGAATGAACTTGGAGAGGAATACAAGTCAGATGAAGGCTATGAACTGAAAGGTGAAGCATATATAATAGTCTACTCCTAATTTCACCCATACTCGACATGTATGACTAAAATAAGATGCTATATTTCAATTTTCAATATTGCTCTCAATATAAATGCAATAAAATATTGACAATCTTAAAATTAAATACGCTCACTTACTAAACAAATTTGATAGGGTTTCTCCCTATACATAGTGTTTTGACACATATCTATAATTATAATATCTAGCCTAAAGAAAACATAAATATAATACACAAATAACTATAGGTCAACCATATGTATAATGGCATGGGTTTGCATATGTTTACTTTTGTACCCAATAACTTGGATGTGATACTAGTATCCTTATCTATAAAATAGGATCCATACTAAGTATTAGTAAGTATAAACTTTTATACCTTTATTCAGGTGAGTATGAATCATGTTATATATATCATATTTTAAAATTATTATCATAATAATAAAAAACCTCATCCTATGACTTCTTTAGTAAACATAACGACTTCTTTAATAAACATAACCCTACAATATAGTATATGTAAAACAAAGAGGTAAAATTTTACATCGAAATAATTCAAATTACTTATATACACATATAAGAAATATAGTAAATTCATGAACTTCTACATCCCATTTTACAACATAAATGTGTGCTCCCACACTATACATCATCACTATATATATATATATATATATATATATATATATATATATATATATATATACTCTTATATTATATGCCATAATATATAAGTGCATTCCAACATCATAAGTCATATATATATATATATATATATATATATATACTTTTACACTTTACATCATAATTTATACATGCATTTTCACATAGCATATCATGATATATATGTCCACTCTTATAATGTATGTCATAGAAAACACGTGTACTCCCACATTGCATGTTATCATACATGCATACATACAAGATATTTTTTTATTATAATTTATATACTTTTATACTTACAAAATATATATATTCACATTTAGCTCATGATAATCATATTATTTGAAATATGATTTCCAAAAATATTTTATTTATATGATAATTTATATGACCATATTTTATAGTGAATTAAATATATACTTACTTGATTGAATTTAAAAATAAAGATGCTAAAGAAAGATCATATTCCTTATTGATCGAGTGTGCTAGGGAGCCATATATCTATCAAAATTGGGAGTATAGGGTCATAAGTTGCCTTAATTAAGAATCCTACCTCTTTAATAATCGATTCATTACTAAAATCCATAGAAAAATAGGATAAAATCTCTCATAAAATAAACTATACTTTAACCTAAAAAATTAATCTAGATTCCACCACCAGCTTTATAACCATTCACTTTAAAATCAAATGAAGTAGTTACTATCAATCAAACCTTTACGTGAAGAAATTTTACTTTACTATTCTAGTTGATGAAATGATCTTAAATTATCATAAAATTTTATTAAAAAATAGGTGACATATAAAGCTAAGTACCATTCGATTAAAATTGAATCATTTAAAGGCTAAACTACCTTTCTAATTTAACTATCAATACCTATACTATTTTGTTAAGATTGGGTTAGAACTATCTAAACTTATAAACTTTATATCTCGGTGTGCAGAGGTGGTATTCACTTAATTCTAAATATCACATAATTCTAAGAAAATCTTTTGTAATATATCAAAAGATTAGAGTCTAATCATATCCCTAAGCAGATTAATTCAATTCGAATAGAACTCCTAAAAACAAGGAGATTCTAAGTATCTCAAATTGAAAGAGTAATAACTCCAGTCACTAATATCATATTAGTGATACTAGAGGCATTAGAATTATAAGAGAATCATATAAAATATATCCAAAAATTAAAGATAAATTTGAAATCTAGGTTATACAAAAGTAGTCGAAAATATCTACTTATAATATGTAAAATTGAAACCCTAGGTATAACAAGGGAAGAATTAGAATTTTCTTACCCAATCTTTCTTAGAGCTAGGGTTTTTTGGTTTTTGTAAGAAAAGTTAAGATAATATTTAAATAAAAATGGAAAGAGTCATGAGTTATCAAGATGGTAAAGAGAATAAGACCAAAATTAAGATAGAGATACTTAAGAGGCCGCCTTGAGATATAAGGTTCTATCATATTATGCCTCATTTTATTTTATTTTTTCTTTTTTTTACTAATATAATTATAATATTATAGTAACTTTCATTGAGTTTGATTTAGTTTGACAAAGATAGCATTATTGCTCATCATTCATTCTCACTTATATATCTTAACATTTAGTATAACACTCCTATTTAATGTGTATCTGTATTAAATTTTTCATTACTCCATCCATGCCTAAATAGTTTATGATCCTTCATATACATAATATTTAAAACTTAAATTTTCTTACATTAATTATGGCCAAATTCATTCAAGCCTTGAGATTTATTTAAGGCCGATTAAAATTCAACCAGCACTTCTAATCACCTATATGCATGCTTATTATGATAACCCAACCTCATATTCAAGTTTGCTAGTCCACTTTGGCTTGTTGCATTATGATTAATATAAATATTAATTCTGATACATACTCAACTAATATTTCAATGAACTAGATTTTTTTAGAAACCATATACTTCAATCTTAAAAGTCGAAAACATAAGCATATCATTTATCATATTTATGAAGTATAGATATTACAAATCATATCATGAAGTGAGGATAATATATATATATATATATATATATATATATATATATATATATATATATATATATATATTATATTATATTTCTATTGACATACTAGTTGTAATTCAATATGTGTGAGACTAAGACATTACAATCCTTCCCTCCTAATAAAAATGTTATTCTCGAAATTTCTTTCCTGAATAAATTTGGATATTTCTTGTGTATCTCTTCTTCTATTTCCCAAGTTGATTTTCTCCATTGCCTAATTCTTCCATAGCATTTTGACTAAAGCAAACTTATTATTATAAAGTTTTTTATCCTTCTATCAGGTATATGTATAACCTGTTCCTCATAAGTCAATTTTTTGCTCAATTATATTGATTATTCTTCCAAGACATGAGAAGTATCTGAAATATATGTTCTTTATATTGATATATGAAATACATTATACACATTTGCTAACACAAGAGACAAGGGTAGTATGTAGGCTACATCACCATATGGTCAATAATTTCATATGGTCCTATATATTAAGGATTTAGCTTGCCTTTTTTTTTCCAAACCTCATAGCTGCTTTCATTGGTGTCATCTTTAAAAATAATTTATCACATATTTCAAATTTTAAAGGTCTTCTCATATTATCAGTATAACATTTCTGTCTGCTTTGTGCTGTCTTCATCCTTTGGCGAATCCTTTCTACTACCTTTGTAATTTCTCTAATCAAATTTAATCTTAAATATTTTCTTTCACCCATCTTATCCCAGTGAACAAGAGTGACCTACACTTTCTATCATATAGTGCTTCAAGTACCATTCCAATGGTTACTTGGTAATTGTTATTGTAGACAAACACCATCAAAGGTAAATATTTACTCTATAACTCCTTCAAGTCTATGACATAAGCTTCTAGCATATCCTCTAATATCTGAATAATTATTTCGATTGATCATCTAGTTAAGGATAAACAAGTAGTGCTAAATACTAATTTTGTTCTTAGTGGCTTGTGTAGACTCCTCCAAAATCCTAATATGAATATAGAGTTAGCATGAATAGGTAGGAAGTAGATCGTCTTGATCAATCTATCCATAATGACCTAAATTTCATCTTATCTCTTATTTAGGTAAACCCATAACAAAATGCATGCATACCTCTTCCCATTTCTATTGGGTATTTGCAATGGTCTTAGTGTCTCTATGGACTCTTAATATTCTATTTTAATTTATTGGCATGTGAGATATTTCTAAGAAATTGGATAGTATTTCTCTTCATTCTTAGCTATTAGTAGTGCCTTTTCAGATCCCTTATATCTACAAATATTGAAGCCCAAAAGGTAGCTCAGGCTAATTGTGAGTTACCAAGTTGTTTTCTCTACGAAATATTAATAAAATATTCACAAAAAAATCAAAAAACAGTTCAAGTCGATTATAAACGAACTCTCCTATAAAATATTCACAAGTATATTCTTAAAAGACCATAATGTGATTCAGGTATATTATGGACTAGCTCCCTTAAGGAATATTCATAGGAATACTCCCAACAAATTAGAAGGTAGATCCGATCAGTTACGAATCAAATCCCTTAAGGAATATTCATATGAATATTTCTAGGAAATCGAATAGCCAATCACATGAGTGATGACACGTGTGACATACTGCACAGTCTTTTGTATATTATATTATTATTATTATTATTATTATTATTTTAATTTATGTTGCTTACATATATTATGATGTCCTTGGATCTGTGTAATGAGAATTGGATCATGATAAGATCATAATAATAAGACTAATTCATCTTTAAATATAGATCTCAAATAATCTCAATCATAGGTTACTCAAGAGGGACATAGAAATACTGGACAAACCAGTGTGCTATTTACCTATCTATATAATGGAAGCAATTGATCTCATAACTGCTCATGTTGAGACACTAAAGGTATAGTGCGGGTACCCATTGTAGAATGAGTTTATTGATTAATTCAATTATGAAATGTTAGATGGTTGATGATACTCAACGTCACATAGTAATTCTATAATCACAGTTGTGTCCTTAGACTTGAGACACTAATAATGCCTTATTTGAGTACTTTATTTTTTAGCACTAGACTTACAGGTTTGAAAGTATCGGTTATTGGTATTTATAGCAAACCTTATGAAGACAATTGAGTATAAATAGATGATTGTCCAATCTCGGTTTCATGAGAGGAATATTTCGTATATTCTCACTCAGGCAAATCCTTAGCTAGGGTCATTCGGATTAAGAAAGGAGTTCTCTAGGAGAATCTAATTAAAATGAGACTTAAAATTATTCTATATAAGGCCTGACAATACCATGTCTGAAATATGATCTCTATGATATTACATGGATGAGGGACTATAGATATATGATAACCGAGGATAGATAGGTCTAATATATTATATTTTTCTATATTATATAAGGACTATTTCGTAGTAACCTAGTACATCCATAGTTGATGAGTTGAGTGAATTGTTATGGGATAACAATTCATAAAGTTAGAAGGAATTCTGAGTTAGAAGAAATTCTGATAAATGTAACTCACGACCAATTCGATATTAGGTCTAGATGATCCTACACATATGGTAGATGTTGTGATGAGTAGAGGTTCAGATATGAGAATCTATGATGACTCTATTTTATTAGATATCCAATAAGCTATTATATTATTGGATCCTATGAATGAGGTCTAATAAGAGCTAATAAGATATTATTGGATAGAAATATACTAATCTGAGAGGCTTAAGCAGTTACACAGAGATCTAGTACTCAATAAGGTAGGATCTATTAGGGTTTAACTATCATGCACCTTTTATAAATAAGAAGGAGCCATAGGGCTGATAGGCTAGAGATTTTTATGGTCACCCCTCCTATTCTCCTCTATGTCCTCTCCTCCTCAATCGACAGCCCTTATTTAGGGTATGTGATAAGGACCAACCCCTTCTTGAAGAAAAGTGCTACCTTATTGTTATGAACTTAGCTGGTTTTACCTAAGTTATGTGGCACCCTTATATGTCCATTCATAAAAATCAACCTTCCTGAATCCTTAGGATAGAAGATAAAACTAGTTAGAGAAAGTGTTTCACATAGGATCCATAAGCAACCATTTCAGCAAACACTTTATAGCTAATACAAGTTACAACTATAGACTTCATAAACTCTGAGTAGTTATACACAAAGGTGCTGGTCACAAGTGCCCTGCAAGCTAATCACATGAGTGATAATACGTGTGACATGCTACACATTCTTTTTATATTATTATTAGTATTAGTATATTCTCACATTATATTATATATTAAATATATATATATTATGATGTCCTTGGTTATGTGTAATAAGAATCAGATCATGATGAATCACGATAATGAGATCGATTCACCTTTAAGCACAGATCCTAAATTATCCTAGTCATAGATTACTCGAGAGGGACATCGAGATAGCCAGACAGATCAGTATATTGTATACCTATCCATATGATAGAGGTAGCTGGTCTCATAGCCACTAGTGTGGGGTCACTAAGGATACAATACAGGTTCTCATTTAAGATGAGTTCTCTGATTGAATCACTTACGAAATACTAGATAGTTAATGATACTTAATATTAGATAGTTATTTCATAGTTCCAGTTGTGTGTCTAGTCTTTATACTTGAGACACCAAGGATGTTATGTTTGAGTACTACTTTCTTTGATGCTAGACTTACATATTTAGAAAATTTTATATCTGGTACAACCGGTTATCGGAATTAGTCGTTAACTTTACAAATACAATTGAGTGTCAATAAAGGATCATTCACTCTTGGTATCGTGAGAGGAATATCTCATGTTATCGCTCGGACAAATCCTCGGCTAGGATCGTTCGGATTAAGAGAGAATAAGTTCTCAAGGAGAATCTGATTAAAGCAAGACTCAGATAGATTCTGTATAAAGCTTAACAGTATCATATCTAATATATAGTCTTTGGGATATTAGAAAGAAAAGAGACTATAGATATACGATAACTAAGGATAGACAGGTCTAATTGATAAGTCTCCAGCACTGTCTAGGGACTATGGGGCGGTGGCCTAGTACGTCCATAGTCAATGACTTGAGTGAATTATTATAAGATAATAATTCATTGAGTTAGAAAGAGTTCTGATAGGTAGGACTCACGACCAGTATAATATTGGGCCTAGAGAGTTACACACATATAGTGGATGTTTCAGCGACTAAAGGATTAGATATGAGTTATCCAATTAGCCCTTATTCTTATTGGATGAGACCCAATATTGATGAGCTTCTTGTATGAGACACAGTTATTGAATCTTGAATTTTGATGATGAAATCAATTGATGTGTTTTATGATCTAACTTGTGTATTTGAGAAAATGATGTGAGATTAACGACGAAGGTGAAAAGGTAATACAATCTGATATTAGGTCGGAGTCAAGTTCAAGCATCGAGTCGAGGTTCGGATGATGCAGTAGGAGCTCACCGGGAGTTCGCTGAAGGTGATCAGGAGCCCATTAGGAGCACGCCGGGAGTTCATTAGAAGTTGATAGAGAGACTCACTGGAAGTTCACTGAAGGATGCAGGGAAGTTTACCGAGGGTTCAGAAGATCAATTGACATGCCATATAAGAATGATTGTAATTATATAGTATGTCGTAGTTAGCATCATAATTGAGTTAGATTTGATAAAATCTAAATTAACTTAATGAGAGGCAACTAGGTCCACTTTGGGTTAGACTTGAGCTCATGGTTGACCTTATTTCATTGACATAGAAAGGGTTTAACAGAAGATACACCTTTGGTGCAAAATAAAATGGAAAAGTACTATTCCCAGGCTACCCACAGTATTACCGCCACCGCCTAAGTTTTCGAGCAATTGTCATCGGTAATACCATTCGTTCCCTATTTTTCTAGAAAAGATTAAATTTTAGCTCCATTTTTTAAAGTCACTTAGGGTCTATAAATATCCTAAGTACTGTTATATTAGAGAGCAAGAAAGTATAAGAAAAGTAAGTTATAATTTTGGTCAAAATTTTGTAAAATTTGAGAGATTCCCTTGAGTGTTACAAAATGCAAAGTGAGTCTAAGGGAAGAGAGAAAAATCATAAATGTTCCTATCCTAAACCTGTAAAAAGGAGAAAATGTAAGGGGTTTTGGTATTCACCCATGGAAGAAGATCATTAGTGGACACCAACGAGCCTTGATAAAGGAAGACTCAGAAAGTGAATGTAGGTCAAGCTTTTGGCCAAACCACTATAAATTTGTGAGCCTTTTTTTACTTGCTTTTTATTTTAGCATTCTGTAGCTAAATCAAGATTCTTCGTCCGGTCTTAAGTTTAATTGCTCACTTGCTTTCAACGAATTCTAAGAAACACTTCTGATTGCTTCTTTACTTCAAGCAAATTTTTTGAAATGAGCACTCTCCTTACACTTGCACTAATTTACTTCCCTCCCCCGCTCTTAGTGCTAACTTAATCCTAACAGTTGGTATTAGAGCTTGTTATATATAATTTGATTAATACCCAAGAGAGTAAATGACTTCGTTTAGCATTAATGAGGGACATTCTGTCACACGTACTCCTATATTCAATGGGATAGATTACACATATTGAAAAACCAGAATGCGTATCTTTTTTATTTCGATGGATTTTGAACTATGGAATATTATCAAAAATGGTTTTAAAAGTCATCCAGTCTAATAAATGATTGGAACGATCATGAAAAAAAAATATTTTCATTAAATGTCAAAGCTATAAATGCTTAGTTTTATACTTTAGATTAAAACAAGTTTAACTGAGTTTATACTTATGATTCAGCTTATAATATTTGGTACACTTTAGAAGTCACACATGAAGGCACAAGTAGGGTAAAGGAATCGAAAATAAATCTTCTTATACATAACTATGAATTGTTTAAAATGAGATCAAGCGAGACTATTAGTGACATGTATATCCACTTTACGAATGTTATCAATAGTTTAAAATCTCATGGTAAAGTTTATTCTAATCTTGAACTTATAAATAAAATCTTGAGATCTTTACCTAAAAGTTGGACCCGAAAGCAACTGCTATATAAGAGGCCAAAGACTTAAACTAGTTGCCTCTAGAAGAACTAATTAGGTCTCTAATGATCTATAAAATGAGCTAAAAAGCTCATGATTAACTTGAAGAACACCTTCTAAAGAATAAGAAGGTGTTAGGACCCTAGTTGAGTCGGGTTCTAGTCGATTGAGTTAAGTCCTTAGATTGGGCCTTGTTGACCAGCGTAGACTTAACATTATGTCAGCTAGGAGGAGATCTTAAGTCAATTTTAATAAATTATCTCAAATACCAATAGGATTAGGATTTGGTTGAATCAGAGTCTAATTAGGAGTCAAAGTCAGATTAGGGTCAATCAAGTCGAGATTGTAACCAAACCTCAATCAAGCATCTACACTCTTTATAGCCACCGCCCATTGGGAGTTGGCTAGGATTAGGAAAAGTGATGGCTAGGGTTTTGAAGTAGTAGTTTCATTAGGAATTGGAGTCTTCCATTAGGGTCAAGGTTTTGAGCCTTATATAAACACTTGTAGCCGCCCCATTTTCAACAAGCAATAGATCAATATTTCTTCATCCAATTGGTCGACTACCTAGAGGGAGGAACCCCTATAGCATTCCAAGGAGGCTCGATCCCCTACAGAGATCAACCAACCCTTAGAATCTTATAGGATTCTAACACTTGGTATTAGAGCAGCGTTCTTAGTATCTCGCTGACCTTTCATTCAGCCGCTCACCATAATCCAAATAATTCTCATAATTATTGAGCTCATTGTCGACTCAATCATCATCACCCTCGTCGCAGATCCGCCATCTGCTGCCACCACGAAGATTGCAACAGGATCTGATATTGCCCTTCTTGTAACACCTTATTGCTACTGTAATTAGTTATCCCAAAAAACTAAAAAAATAGTTACATCTATTCCTTGCTGCAAACATTCCCATAAGACATTCACACACTGCAAAAACTTATCGTTGTAAAGCTGCTATCTTTACGATGAAAGTTACGTTGTAAAGTTTCAGCCGTATACTTGCTATATTACCGATCTTATTGTCATATTTTGCTGATAGAATATTTTCTAAATTTTACATCGGCTTGGGTTTCATCATCATTGGCTCCTTGCTAAAATCATCTCCATATCATTAGTATACCGCTAAAACTTTTTGTTGAAAACTGTTCACTTTTCGATGAGAATTCTGCTGCCAAAATTGTCGATGTTTCTTACTACATATCTAACCCATCTTTGAGGACTTTACAACCATCAATATTTTCATTTACTTGCTATCATCCTCATCTATTTTTTGTTGTTAAAACGATCCTAAAACCCTTGGTATACTTCTAGAACTATTTCATCGTAAAACTATTGTTCCTTGATGAAGAATTATGTAGCAACATCTTTTGGCACTTCTTGTCGCAGCCACACCAAACCAGTTGATGCTCCTAATAGCAACCCTAAACCTTCCTTCTTAGACTCAAACCACTACCACTAAGACCCTTTCCAGTCTCCACAGCATCCTCAAACCGCAGCACAAACAACAACCTAAACCATAAGCTATCAACTTTAAACTGTAATATTGACTCATCTCTCTTTCAGCTACTAATCCCTACCAAACTGGTTGCTGCCACTCATAGCAACCTTAACCCATCTTCCTATCCTTAAACCATTGCCACCAAACCTCTCTTACAGCCTCCATAGCAACCCTGAACAACAGCATCAACAACGCCCCCTCTTGATGAAAAATTCTGCTATAATACCCTTGGGTCTGTTTGCTGCATCCATATCTGATCCCCATCGAAACCGTTGCTATTATCAACAGCAACCCTAAGCCATCCCTACAACAGCTCCAAACCACAACCCCAACAACAACAACAAAAAAAGCAATATATTAGCCCTAAACTATAGGCATCTACCTTTGATCTATCATCTCTTTCAGCCACCTAGCCATCCAACCAATCCATACCCTTAACCAAACAATAAAGGGAGGACCTCGACATTACAGATCTGATCGGTGCAAAATTAGAGGCCTTCGAGACATGTATGGAGGATAAACAATATGCTCTCTTCGTCTATTGAAGACAGATCGTTAGTGAATGTCGGTGACCTCAACGAAGAAGGAATCAAGAGCGAACAAACTATTATAAATCTGGTGTGTTATTTTCTTTGTATTTTATTCTTATTACTTGCTTAATGGCTTATTACTCTCACTCGCATTCTGAGTCTAACATATTTTTGATATAAGTTATGATCAAATGTTTTTCAATCGATGTAATTTCCTTTTGAAAGCACTAATTTAGCCCCCTCTTAGTACCAATGCAATGCTAACAAAAATAACATCTGACCTCCTTTACCTACACTTACAGATCTAGATTTTTTAGGGATATACGATCTCTCTATATAAAACATCTAATATACAATGTGCAGATTTTTCGAATTTATAATTTTTTGCGCATCAATCATCACATGACGATTTGAATAACGTGGAAGACCTTTTGTTTTATTTTTTCGCTGCACATGTGATGCTTCTAATAAGGTTTCCTAATAGGTCGCAGCTTACCTTCTGAATATAGTTTCATCTAAGTCAGTAGTATGTATATCATCTAAGATATGAAAGGGAAAAAAGCTTGACCTTAAGATTATTAGATTTGGAATTGCCTCGCCCACGTTAAAAGACACAACCCCAACAAGTTGGAAAGGATGAAGCACTATCTTAGTGGGATACCTCAAGGAAACTTGTGAGTATTGTTTTCATCATCCCAAAGACCAAAAGATCTTTGTTGGTAAGAGGGCAGTGACCCTTGTAAAGGAGCACTGTCTTGGTAGAAATAGTGGGAGCATGATAAAGTTAAGTGAGGTTTGAGAACCTAGCTCAAGTATAATTTTGAAGGTCGAGTTTATTTAGGAACCTAGCTCATAAATTATAACTTTATATAGGTCTGATAGAGGATCTTATCCTCTTGAGAGATATGTGAATATGTTAGTAGAGTTAATACTCAGGATGTTAATCCTTAGACCTACAAGAAAACTATTATGAGCATAGACTCTGGGAAGTGACAAGAAGTCATAAATTCTGAGATAGATTCTATGTACTCGAATAAGGTTTGGAACATTGTTGATGCACTTGAGGTTATCATACCTATTGATTGCAAGTGGATTTTCAAGAAGAAGATTGAAGTAGATGGAAAGGTGGAGACCTATAAGGCAAGGCTGATGGCAATGATATTGTCAAAGGCAAGGAATTGACTATGGTGAAACCTTTTCACCTGTAGTCATGTTGAAATCTATCAGAATTCTTTTGGCCATTCAAGATACTATGATTATGAGATCCAATAAATGGATGTGAAAATTGTGTTCTTTAATGGCAACTTCAAGAAGGAGGTATATATAATATAGCCTGAAGGATTCGTATTCAAAGAAAATCTAGATAATGTGTGTAGTTTGGATTCGTATTCAAAGAAACTCTATATAATGTGTGTAGGTTACTCAGGCCTATCTATAGACCGAAGCAAGCTTCTTGAAGTTGGAACATAAGATTTGATGAGGCGATCAAATCTTATAACTTTATTAAGAACGAATATAAGTCTTTTGTGTACATGAAAGTAAGTAGGAGTGTGATCAGATCACCTTCTTGGTGTTGCACATGGATGACATCCTGATCATTGAGAATGATGTAGGAATGCTCTCCACAGTTAAGCCTTGACTATCTACAAACTTCTTTATGAAGGACTTAGCGAAAGCATTCTACATCATGGGTATTCGGATCATAGAGATAGATTTAAGATGATGCTTAGCTTGTCTCAATCCAATTACATAGACACCATTGTCAAAAGGTTTGATATGAAAAATTACATGATAGGTCTTATACCAATGAGACATTAAATATCACTCTTTAGGAATATGTTCCCAAAGACTCCTAAAGAAAGGATAGACATGGATATGATAATATATGCATCAATGATATAGTTTATCATGTATGTTATGCTATACAACAAGCCTAATATAACACATGCTTTGAGTGCCACAAGCAGGTATTAGACAGATCCAAGTTTGAAACACTAGAAGGGAGTAAGGTGCATCCTTAAGTATTTGAGAATGACTAAGGATCTTTTGCTAATATATGGAGGAGGTGGCCTCCCGGTAGAGGGCTACATGGACTCAAGTTTCCAATATGATATCGATGATAGCAAGTTGAATTCAAGATATGTCTTCACCTGAATAGAGGAGTAAGCTGGAAGAGTCCTAAACAAGATACTATTATTGACTTGACTATAGAGGCAAAGTACATTACTACGATAAAAGTAGTAAAGGAGGGAGTCTAGATGAAAAAGTTTACTATGGATTTAGGAGTCGTACCGAGCAATGAGGAACTGATTCCCATGTATTATGACAACAATGAAGTGATTGCTCAAGCAAAAGAACTTATGTCTCATCAAAAGTATATTCTGAGAAGGTTCCACTTGATCATAAAGATCATAGCTCATGGAGATGTAACAATGAAAAGAGTTTCATTCGAAGATAACATTGTAGATCCAACGAAACTATTGTCTCAGATTGTCTTTGAGAATCACAAGGGTCTGATGGGGACCGTAAGTGGCAATTAGCTTGGGAGTGATTAGTTAAGATGATTTCTTTTGGTGCAAGTGGAATCTCAGGTGAAGGCTACAAAAGTGTCAATTATTAAAGCATTAGCAATCAGAGAAAAATTGGAAAAGTAAACAATAGAATCCGCAATGCCAACGGTTAAAAAAGATGCAAATGTAAGTTGGTATAGATTTAGGTAAGATTACTTTATTATATAAGATCTCAGTGTTGGATTAAGGTAAACCCTTATTTCTAGTATAAAGAACAAGTAAGAATCTGACTGATCTATTCATTGCGCAAGAAACTAGTCTTGTTGTCGGTTATGAAAGGCTTTAGGTTAAGTAGGAGATTGCTAATTACATGTGCCCTGTAAATCAATCACATGAGTGATGACATATGTGACACGTTATATAATTTTTTTATATTATTATTATTATTATTATTATTATTGATATTTTCTTATTTTACCTATTACATAAACTATGATATTTTTAAATCTATTTAATTGATAATTAAATCATTATGAGATTATGATAATAAGATTAATTCACTTTTAAACATACATACTATATAATCATCACAAGAAACACGAAGATACTTATCGAGACGATTAGTCTAAAAATAATTTTTACTAACTAATTTATTTAAAAAATATTAGATTATCAATGATATCTAGACAATAATTTCGTAATTCTAATTATGTAATGATCTTTAGACTTAACACACCAAAAATATCATGCTTGAATCCATCGTTGTTTGATGTCAAACTTATAGATCAAAAAATTTTAAATCTGATATATGGATATTATGATATATAAATAAACTTACAAAAATAATTGAATATCAATAAAAAATTATCTACTTTTAATATCATAAAAAAAATATCCTATATATTATTACACAGACAAAACCCCAACTATAATCATTCAGATTGATAAAAAAGAAAATCTCCGCCGAACAAATCTAATTAAAACGAAACCGTAATGAATTCACACAACGTTTCAATTAAGACATGCTACCCTTTCAATAAACCCGCTCTTAAACCTAAAAAATTTTAAGAAACCAAAAATGTCATCTGAAACAATCAATGGATCTGCTGCCATTCATCGTCCATCAGGAAAGGTACCGGCAGACGAACATTTTCACATTGACAAAACTAGCGGTGAAAATGAAATAATACCAGAGAAGCACAACATTCATGATTTCTTTGTTGTACAACTCAAAAGGGCGGCAAGTGCAGATATCATAACAGAACTATCAGAACTAGAATCATTAAAATGCAAACACTAACTAATTTTGAACAAAATATGAACTTGGATCTCTCAATAAATCTAGGAAAGCCAATTCAGAAAGTCTCCACAGCTAATTATCTTGAACTTGCCAACGGCAAATCAAATTAAATGAGAACAAAAAATGAACTAGAACTTGATTCCATCCAGAAGCTCAGCTACCCCTTGCACCATCTTAATAGTTGACTAAGCTTCCTCATTAACTGTTCCCTTCTCGCTGACATAAATACCATCCAAGAACTTTCTTATATCCTTGTTCTTCACATGGCATTTCTGTTAAACATAAAAATGAAATGCCTCAGAAAAAAAGAGCTATTGCTTGCTTAACTACAAGAAGGTCGATATATATCCCTTGTTTGTTGACCTAAAGTAATGAAACAGCTGACCTGGTTGATCAACGCAGCAGAGCGAGAGACTAGTTCCACGTCATTCCCATCAAGGACAAGCTCATCCTTGACCTTCTCAGACCGAAAAATTTGTACACCTCCAAGCATATCAACTTTCCGCACCTGAAACAATAAAAAAATCATAGTTCAGGTAGAGAATTGCCAGAACATTTTAAAAGCACACAGTAAACTCTATAATATCTACATTCTTTACCTGCTTATTGTACTGAAGCGTCCATAATATTTAAGAGACCAACAATGTATACTGGACTTTGTGATCGGACAATAATTAATATCAGCACCTTCAATTTAAAGAATTTTGTTGAATGGCATCAGAAAAGACATGCCCTATGTTGCAGTAACTGCCACTTCTATATGGTATCTGATTCATTATTGGAATGGAAATCTGAATAATATCGAACATCCACCAGAACCTAAATTAGAATCACAAAATTGCTTAACATATTTAGTATATCAATATATTTGATATGGATTTTAGTACATATTATTTATATATTATTTTTTAATACTTTATACCTGAATTTTCTTATGTTTACTACATATCTAACATTCTTTATACTTATATGTTATTTTATGAATAGCCTTAGAAATCTTCTCTTAATTCCTAGTGAATAGGATTTCAAATTCCAAATGCTAAACAGTATTCCAGATCTCCCAAATTCACTCAAAATGAGATTTGGAATCTTATTTCCCAATCAATACTGGGAATACAGTAGTCCTCATATCCTATAAACCAAATGCCACCATAACAAAAATTCACCTCTACAAGCATATTACTTCCCATTTCAGTAATGAAATCCTACAAACCAAAAGTCACCTGAGAGGAACTGCAACAAACCAAACACCACCTCAGAGGAGATGCAGCTCCACATAACAATGCCGTTATTTCTCATATATCCATTATTATTTTAGAAAGGAAATTAACAAATTCCAGATATAAAGCCAATATATAAATATTACATTATTCAATAAAGCTAACCAATAGACATACGAATGCGATCAATACATTTACAATGCTTCATGCTTTTGTACATGTTGACGAATCCAAAACTATTAAGCATATTAACCGTCATAAGACACAAAAAAGTGATATCCATAGGAATTTACAAAAGGTCAGTGTTTACATCGATAACTTCAAAATTTTTCGCTTAGCACAACTAAGAATAAAGAACAAGATAACCCTTCTTTGCCACAATCCATCCAAGAAAAAGGCGAAAGGTACGTTAGTGACCGACAGCTTTTATGACGAAAAAATGCCCAAAACCTTCAAAATTTATCAAAGAAAATCTCCATGAAATCACCCAACATTGGCAGTTAATTCATAAAAAAATGTAGTAACGGCTTAACATGAGAGTAGCGATAACATAGACAACTAAACATTAATGAAACAGACAAGGTAAGACCAAACAACATTGGACCTTTTTCTCCCCGAGGAAGTTCCTGATCTCGATGCAGGTGTTGCTGTTGGTGATGGAGGCATTGATGGGAAAGTGGGCGTAAACTAAACGCATCTTGTAGCGATACCCCTTGGTGACGCCGGTGATCAAATTCTGGACGTGGCTGATGGAGGTGCGGATGGCGGCGGTGGTTTTCCGCGAGCCGAACCAAGCGTCCACCTTCAGCTTCTTCCCGCCCTCGATGAGCTCGAAGTCGAGGTTGAGGTGCTTGAAGTCTCGGGTGAGCTTGCCGCGAGGACCCTCCACCTCCACGATCTTGGCATTCACCTTCACCGTGACCCCCTCGGGGATGTCCATCGTCTGCGAGGATAGGATCGTCTTCATCTCCGTTGGCGAATTGAAGAGATCGCGCTCCTCTCGTTGACCGCCTCCCTCGAGAATACGTGGAGACGAATGGCCAAGGAGACGTGAAACCGTGGTTTCTTTATACGTGCAAGGGAGAGTTAGGGTTTCTATAGGTTAAGATCGTGGCCGTTGGTTTATGAAGCGAGCAATTGGATGGTGATGGATGGATGACCGAAGTCTCGGCGGGCCCATGAATCAGGTCGGGTCCAATAATACCGGAACCATATTTGATCAAATCTCAACTCGTTTCCGCATGTAACTGCGATCAACAGTACCTGGGTTTGGTTAATAGATGTAATTTGGGCCCCCGTTAGCCTCTGAATCGATCGAACACTAGCCGACGTGCTTACATTAACGGATCTGTGCCTTTTGCGACCCGATCAATCCTACCATACCATCTTGGTCGCTTTCCTTGGGTCGGCAGACCGCGTCCGGCATGGCGTCTGAGCTCCAAACCCTCGAGGCCGCCGCCGCTCCGGGCTCCAGAAAGCAGAAGCCGAAGCACAAGAAGAGT
Organism: Ensete glaucum; assembly: GCA_021527575.1. NCBI lineage: Eukaryota > Viridiplantae > Streptophyta > Magnoliopsida > Zingiberales > Musaceae > Ensete > Ensete glaucum. The sequence continues at coordinate 34,460,562 of CM038555.1, forward strand.
AAGAACCAGAGCAAGAGGGTCAAGCAGAAGGCGTCGCCCATGGCCGCGGACACGCCCCGGCAACCTAGTAAGAAGATGAAGAAACTCTTCCGGAAGAGGGCCAGGGAGTACCACTCCGACGAGGAGGACGATGTTGAGGTAGAGTGCGAAGAGGATCCCTCCAGCGGCGACGAGGAGGATTTCGATGTTAGAGATGATGGAAGCGGAGGCTCAGAAGGTGATGATGAGAAGGACGGGCGGGGAGCTCAGCACGGGATTACCAGGTTCTTGGGGGGTTGCAGGGCTTTTAGGGTCGCCTTTATGAAGATTATGAAGAAGCATCTCCCGGACGATCCCCTTGTGAGCCTTCTTTTCGAGGAATTTGAATGAGTTCTACAAAAGGTGATTTGTCTTTTCTTGATTTTTTGGTGATCGTGTTTTTAGGGGCCAATACTATCTGCACACAAGAAACTCGTAGCGGAGAAGCTTGCAGGAGAGGATGCAGAGCGTAAGAAGAAGGGGGAGATGAAGAAGGAGAAGCAGCTGGTCGGTACTATTAGTTAGCTAGCTTCTTTTCACTCTGTTGCCTGTCCTATTCGCTCTACCTTAACTAGGACTTGGTAATTTAGGTATTCGTATTAGTTGAAGTTTTCATGTTGTTTGAAGTTTTCATTTCATGTATGTAATATAGGCAGCAGAGAATGGGCACATAAAGCCTGCTAATTTCTTGGATGCAAAGGAGAAGTTTCTTATTGGTGTTGCAACAAAAGGAGGTAGCATATCTATTATGCCCGGATGGTGCCTTATGTTGCTCTTTTAGTTACTCTTTTATTCTTAACTAAAAATTCTTCATCTTGCATGCTTGATTCTGGATCTGTTTCAGTTGTGAAGCTATTCAATGCAGTAAGAGAATGAACGTGGCCTTTTGTTTTGTGTTGCAGGTTATGGTTCTTGAGCTGAACTATTACTTTTTTATGTTAACATTGAATCCTTGGTGCAGGTCAGTAAGGCACAAAATTCTCAAACTGGCTTGAATCCTTCAAAATCTAAAGATACAAAAGGTGTGGAATGTAAAATTGTTAATTGTTTCGTTGCTTTTATCCATTTTGTAGGTATCACATTTGGTTGTGTTCAGACAAGGTTGCTGAGTTTGATATGTACCCAGCTTCTAAGATGTTAGCTTAGAGCTTAAGCTTAAGCATCCTTTGTTTTGTTATCAGTTGCATTAGTTGAATGTACTGTGCCTTATTAGGATTATTATACATCCATAGTAAAGAATACTTAGAGAAGATAATTTATTTCTTAGTTGAGAACAGAAGTTGATTTATAAGATATCTTCATTTTTCGTTCATTTTTTGCTTTCTATGTAGCAAATGCTAAATTTTACACCAAAATAGATACAATAGCATGCTTACTTGAATAAAAATCAGTTATATAGTAACTTTGATTCTTGTTTAAATTTTTAATAGATTTTGTTAAAATAAAAGTTTATAATGCAATAAATCTTTTGCAGTTGCATTTGTATATTAAATTGCCAGCTAATAACATGAGGTAGTTCACTGAAGTTAGAAGATCAGTATGGTTTATAAGGTAGTTTCTAATGACACATACGGAACTGTCTGCTTTGTGGTCTCTGCTTCCTCTACATTAGGATGCAGAAGTAGGCTGAAATATGTTTGTCCTGCATTTGTTTTCCTTTGTTTTTTTTTATGGGGGTGGGGTGTGGGAGTGGGTAAAAAACTCTCAAGTGCTACTATCTAAAAATCCTCACATTTTTAGCACCATGATGGTTGATATCAATTAATTAAATTGATGTCTTAGCAATCATGAGCAGGACATGCTACAGTCCAATTAAATGGCTGTTAATGAGTAACATTTATTTTTCAATTATATAGGCTCCTTGTAAGTGCCTGGTTCATCGTTTCTTTCTGATGGTTGTTATGTTACATGTACACCATAAAGTACCTGCAAGCACAACACCTGTTGATATTGGATAAATCTTAAGTGGATGGGGCTGCATCAATATGGCCACTTTGCCGTAAAAGATAACTTCTAGCAATAGCTACAGACTGCCTTGTTATAAGGAAGCAACTGGTTTTGCAACCAACTTTTATTTAGTTTCCCTATTTCTTTAGTTGACATATAATTTCTATCACTATTTTCTTCAGTGAGTTCCAAATTACCAATTCTAAAAGGAGTACTATCTTTTTGAATGTTAACTGCATGTAAAATATGCAGACTTTCTTTATTCAGTGATGTGAGGTCACAATAATGGATGATAAAGACAAATAGAAATCGTGAAAGATGGAGTTGAGTGTTCTGCTTACAATTAAGATTATTCAGTTCAAATTTTATATATCTGCCTTGTTAACTGGGCAACTATCAGTATTGTAAAAGATAACAAAAGAAAGTATAAAGAAATTGAATAAACATCTCTCTTCTTTCTTGTTTGGCACAGTGACAGTAATGTTCATAAAGCGTTAATTTATCTCAGACAATGATTTAACCAAAATACCAGATATTCTTGCAAGAAAAGGTGTGATATTAATCTACAAGGATATTGCCAAAATTTTGGAAGTTGTGCCAAAAAAAAAGAAACAAAAATTAGGAAGAAGATTGGGATCTCTAGGATCCACTTCTAAGATGAAATATATAATAGAAACTATGACTAGTTGCTATTTTATTTTCTTGTAAAATATGATGTGCTTAGCTACTTGAAGCTTTTTGATCCTATGCTTGACAATTAAAATTTTTATCTTTTTCCCCTCTAGAAAATGTAAAAGTATGTCATTATGTTTAGTAATAGAATCAAAAGGTGGAGACACTTTTATCATGCTGACCTTTGGGTTATGAATCACAATTGGACTGTTATAGGCTTATAGCAGCTAACACTAGCGATGCTTGGTTCATCATGTTTAGTAGATTCATGAAATTGGGAGGTGTTAAACATGTAAGACAATGCTTTTGATCCATCATTTTTCTTTCTTCCTTAATTGGATTGGTCTTACAATGCATCGATTTGTTAAAGCAGGTAGCAAACAAGGAGATGCTAGAGTGACATTTAGGAAATTATTGATTAAATTAGAGTATGCTATCTCCATGTAAGATCTAACCATGCCACATCTCTCATGCTGATTTTTCTTGTTTACATGTGAATAACTGGTGTGATTAATTGCCACTGGCATGACAGCCAGCACCTAGCTTCTTCACCCTTGCACTTCATAGAAATGGGACCCTGCATAATAGGGTAATAATTGGGTGATGGTATTAACACTTCCAATGTAATATGATAGACGAACAAGCCCCATTTCTCTAGACTACTCAAGAAGGAATGTACCAATGTAACTTAAAGTGAAGTATTTAACTTTTTTTTTTAAATCGTTGTTTTGTTGCATGTAATCATTGCCTAAGACTGATGCAGTGCATTTGAAAGTATGTAGATATTAGCTTTGATTTTTAAGGGTCTGGTTATAGATGTCAGTGAGTTACATAATTAAAGGTGGGTTAGTGGCATTGCCTTCAAGTATAGAAACAGGATTATACCTATTATGTGGAGACTGAGGTTAATGATCATTTATCTGAGGCGACTGATCTGATAGTTTCTTTTTCATAATTCTTCTGACCGGTTAATCTGCAATTCTTTTTGTCTCTTCATAATTTGGTTCATTAAACCGTCTTAAATGAATATGGTAGTCGTTGTTCCTCGACTGTATCAACAAGTCTCTTGTTTATTGTTTTAGTCTGATGTTTTGTTATATGTTCTATAATTTATGAAAGACTGATCATCTCTAACACTTTTTCAATTTTTGGGTCCTCTGTCTTTTATAGCCTACTTCATAACTTTCTGTTAACTAATTTGATAATTGTAGTTGCTTGCTTTTCTTCTTGACTGATCAGGAGGAAATAAAAAAACTGTTCAATTTTATCTCAGTTGTATTATAGGTGGATTCTTTGGTCCAGTATGTTTACCTAATGGTATTAGATGATTTTTCTAGGAAGTGTCAGCTTGACATTATGGCTTGGTAAATGTAGATGTAAGGAAATTTTGATGGTATTGAACTTAAAACAGCAGTTCATGATTTATTTAATTTGTTAGATGCAATATGACCATTTTGAGTAGAAAATACTTATGACATTGTCATTGCTTTGATAAATTTCTTTTCTTCATACTGGTTTGTGTATTCAGTAGACTAAGTAGTCTCTGTAACAGTTATTTGTGAGTAGTCTCTGTAACAGTTTTTTGTGAATAGTCTCTGTAACAGCAAGTAGTCTCTGCAAGCCACTTATGTTTTTCAGGCATTGATACTGTTATGGTATTTTTCATATTGTGGCTTCTGGACTATAATGATCACTGTATCTTGTGATTGCAACAGTGTTGGCAAAACGAAGAAAACAAGCTTTCTTTTCAGAACTGCAGAAAACAAATACACAGGTATGTGATAACTGTTGGTCATGCAATTCTTGTATGATATAGTTTATGCATGGCATGCACATGCTATTGCTTGTTCATTTTCTTTTACCTTGGTTAGTCAACTAAAATGCATCTGTTCTAACTTTTTTTATTATGCATGTGGTCACCATAGTAATGCCTAATTTTCTTTTTTCTATCTTGTTAAGTATATGGTTAATCTCTTGCCACTAGCATGTAACGTCAGTTGGAATAGATCGTGTTTCTTGCTTATCTTGCATCAATGTATCTATAATGATAGCCTCATATTTGCCAAGGACTTTATATCCTTTCCTCTTGAATTAAAAAAATTATATTTTTTTTAGTGTTTCATGCCTCAGAACTTGAACCATCCATTCTTGTAAGTGGAAGACCAGGTCAACCTGTGATATTTGTGCTAGTTAATTTGTAAAAAGGTAAATAACATCTCTATTGCCAGGATGGATTTGGTGATCATTAAAATACAAAGGTATTTTGGGTCAATTGAATTGTGTAAGTCTGATTTATTGAAAAATCTGGCAATTTCTGATTTTTGTTCAGGATATATAATCTTAACAAGGGGTTCAAAGACATGAATTGCCATTCTTAGAATGTCATTTTACTAATACATTTTTATTCATTATAACTCAGTTATATAGATATCCATAAAACTTAATGACTTTCTTAATAACATTTAGGTTTAATTTTTCTTAGTTTTGGTCCTTGAAACCAATCTCACTGCACACATTGTCTTTTCAATAAGATGCTATTTGAAGTAGACAATGTTTAACACGGCATAATTTGGTTGTTATTTGTATTGCTCGTTAAGTTATCTATATAATGTTTATTGATACCAAAGATATTAATACCGTTCTACCCCGCTCGATACAGGCGATACGTATTGGTTTGCCAATAGATTGGTACATGGATCGCTTGCTACTGGGCGGTATCAGTCTTTTGGCCTCGTATTGGGGGATATGGAGCTATATCAAGTGGTAACGGTCGAAATTTCAATTGTTACCGACCTGTACCAATTGATATTAGGCGGTAACGGGAGAAATAAGGCCATCGCGGAAAAAGAAGTTGCCTCCCTTCGACCTTGACTCTGCTTCTGGTTCGACTTCCCTCGTCGACCTTGTTGTCAAGAACCACGGCCGCTTGAAGAAGCCCTCGCGGAAGAAGTTGCCTCCCTCTGACCTTGACTCCTTCGCTTCTGGTCTCGACATCCCTTCCCGACCTCGTCATCAAGAATCATGGCCACTTGAAGAAGCCCTCGCGGAATAAGCTGCCTCCCTCCGACATTGACTCCTTCGCTTTTGATCCTGACCTCCCTTGTTGACCTCGTCGTCAAGAACCGCGGTCGCTTGAAGAAGCCCTCGCAGAAGAAGCTGCCTCCCTTCGACGTTTACTCTGCTTCTGGTCTTGGCCTCGTTTGTCAACCTCATCATTAAGAATCGCAATCGCTTGAAGAAGCCCTCGCGGGAGTAGCTGCCTCCCTCTGACCTTGACTCCTCTACTTCTGGTCCCGTCACAACCCTCCTCGTAGCAGCACCATCAGATGATGAAACTCGACTCGACGCTGCTTTTGTAAACCGCCTTCGTCATTGCTCATTTCTACTGAGGATGTCGAACTCGAAGAGTTTTATACCTTTTTTTAGGCGTACCACTCTATCACGGACAAAAATATAAATAAGGTGCTTAATATAATTCTCATATATGTCTGTATCTTTCGATCTTTGTACAGCAAGTAGCGGGCTAGTTGTAGGCTTGACAGTCCTAGTTTGATTAGATTTCGTGGACGTTTTCGGCTTGTAAATGAGAGTTTTGTCATGCAGACACTTGTGAGGATGTCGATCTATAATAGATTATTATCCTTTGTGTGCAACTATAAAGTGTTTGCTGAAATGGTTGCTTGTGGATCCCGTGTGAAATGCTTTCTCTAACCCGTTTTCTCTTTTGTAGGTCCTAAGGGGCCATAGAAGGTTTCGGGAAAGCTGACTTTTTCGAATGGACATGCAAACAGATGGTGACAGATGGTATCGGAGTGGGATAAGCACACGTAGAAACACTTGGCATGTAAAGGTGAGGGACCTAGTTGGGTTGCATGGAGGTCAGCCAGTGCACGCGATCATTTGGGGGAAACGGACAATGAGATGTAGGGAAAGGAGTCGCTCAGAGGAGTGGGCATCCAAGATTAACATTCAGAGGAATGACCAACCCTTTGAATGAGAGGCACCACGAGGACAAGCATGCTAGGAAGAATGTGCTGAGCGACTCCAAGTTTAATATTCAGAGGAATGACCAATCCTTTGCATGAGAGGCACCACGAGGACAAGCATGCTAGGAAGAATGTGTAGCGCCCAAAAGTTGGGATGGTTGAGTTGGAGCTACGTCTCGATGTTTCAACCAAATTTGATGGTACTCAAAGTTAGCGAGGCGTTTGGTAGAGGATGAGATCGTGCCAAGTGGGATGGGTTACATAACAACCGAAAAGAGTTGTGCAAAAGCTCATAGAGGTGAGGGGAATTGCTAACTCGAAGAATTCGGTACTCATGTAAGGGCTTGTATGCGGACGACGGAGTGTCTGTGGCTATCCTAAGGTGACCGAAACTCGGTGCCATGGAGCTTTGAAACTTTCTCTTCGGCATGGGAAGGATACGTCCATAGGAGGCTGAAATGTGCAACAAGTTCAATATGTTGCTAGGCCTTGGGTACAGCGGGAGTTGTATTGGCGAATAGTCGCAATCTAGCAAGTGCATTTGCAAGGGCTGAACAATGCATAATTTGTTCAGCAAGATGGAGTAGTCCAAGGGGATGGTGGTCTTCGAAACTTCTACAGGGAAGAATGTGAAGAGGAAAATTGCTCCAACAGGACATATATCCAGGAGGGATAAGTCCTGGTTCTCCAGAGGAAGAATCATGTGCAGTGGATTGCATATGTTGAGGAGTACCTCAAGACAACAAGTCCATAAAGCTCAACGTACCGAGTGAGCGACGATGAGTCATCGTACGATCTCGCATGAGATAATGCATTGGTGGATGCATTACGAGATCAAATGGGGGAGTGACCCATAACAACATCAAACGAAGCCACACTAGAGCCGATGTGAAAATCAGACTCGAGAGGGCTAACCTGTGGAATGGTGGGCGTGAGGGCCACCATCAACTCAATGCAAATCGCGGGGTGGAGCAACTTGGGTGGAACTTGTGAAGTGTCCAAGTCGCATGAAGGGAGTCGACGTAGAAGATGAAACATGGAGTGGAGGCACGAACCTTTCCTTGGACAAAGGTCAAGGACATGAACTCTTGCAAAGGCAAGAGCGGGATTAAGTTGTTCCATGGGTTCTTCATTCTGACGGAGCAGACTCATTTTGCATGGTGCCAAAGACGAAGGGAGCTTCGAAGCTCATGCATCTTATCTTAAAGAAGCATTTAACGGAGGAACTAAGGCGACTCAACTTACAGAGGCGAAGTTGGGAACAGAAAGCCTTAACACAGGCAAGAGGACGTAGAGGCAAGTACTCTTGAAGAATATGCTATAGTGTTGCCATTCGAGTTGTCATTGAAGAAAGCCGGCGTGCAGCGGAGATTATGCTGGTGGAGGATAGAGGCCAGGATCCAAACAATGGTGCACCAATTTCAGCAAAGTCTGTGGACTTTGAGAACTATTAGGCGACGGACTGTCATAGAGTGATGCTTCGTCCAGGTGTGACCTGAGAATGGGTGGACGAAGGTCAATTGCCAAATGAGCAAATACAATTGGAGGTGGCGGAGGCACTACGATATGTTGGCAGAGGCCATACATGGAGAGATCGTAGTCCGAGTTCATCCGACAAGAATCTGAATGCAATAAAGATGTCACCAGGAGGCGACATAGTGTAGTGGATCATGGTGGAACAATTCGAGGCAATACAATACATGCGAGAAAAGTCCCATGAGAGACTTGATTATGTGGAGGTATGATTAGGAGCTATTGGGAGCTCCACTTCGGTGAACAACACAACGACAAGAAGAGTTATGCATTCAAGGAGTGAATGTCATGGTATCGTAGAGGCGAGTCTTTCGTGCGTGCATCGAATTTTGCATTGGAGGGAAGTCTTGGTCATCAGCATATGGGGGCTATGTACCACCAAGGGAGAATCCCGAGCACAAGTGCTAGCGAATCCCTTGGGGGGGGACTTGATCATACAGAGGTATGATCAGAGCGATTGGAGAGTTGGATTGTTCCAGGGATTGTATTTGCTTAAGGGAGCCCGGCAAATCAGAGGACAAGGCCGAGTAAGCGAACGTCGGTTAAGGAGAATAGAATCAGTGTGAGCCGTACAATAGAATGGTGAATGCCATGCATGAGAGTTGCAGTTTGTCTTTCCATCGATCAAGGGGAATTGCTCAGAGAACACAGAGGTATTAAGCAGATGGTCGAAAGGGGCGAGGAAGTCACGACAAGTCCAGAGGGGCTCAGCTACCCAAAAGTTAAGCGTCGGTCAACATGGAGGTGGACTCGGCGGAGTGTCACAGTGCCGTAGAGGTTGATCTACCGATCGTGAAGAAACGGACGCAGATACAAGACAATAGATAGAAGGTGGGACTTTCGAGGAGTCATCAATCCCTTGCTCTTATGGATAGAGAGTGTTGGTTACGAAAGGGGCAGAAAAAATGAAGAATATAGAGGCAAACTTCAAGTACTAAGACAAGGTTGAAGGGTAGAGGCTTGAGAACTTCATAAGACCGGTGTCAATGAGCTTCTCATCAAGGTAGCCGAAAGTGGAGGACTTCGAGTTGATGCAGGAGTGCTTGACCAGGGAACGAAGTAGGCAGTACATGGTGCTGTACCTTTTCTACTCAGAGTAGGAGGCAAAGATGATGGAGAAGATGTTACAATCCCAGAGGCGACCAAAACTATCATAGACTTGCTCCAAGTTGAGGTGAAATTTTGCTCTTTTCGGGTAAAACTTCTTGTATTATGGAAGTTTGATGGTAGTAAGAAGGCAAATCAGTGTAGCTAACTCAACGCAATGTCACAGACAAAAATATAAACAAGGTGTTCGATGTAATACTCATGTTTGTCCATGTCCTTCGATTTTTGTACATACTTTGTACAGCAAGTAGCGGACTTGCAGTAGGCTTAGTAGTCCTAGTTTGGTTAGCTTTTGTGGTCGATTTCGACTTGTAAATGAGAGTCGTGTTATGTGGACACTTGTAGGGACTTCAGTCTGTAATGGACCTTGATCCTTTGTGTGCAACCGTTCAGAGCTTGTAAAGTCCATGGATGTAATTTGTACTGGCTACACAAAGCATTTTCTAAGGTGGTTGCTTGTGGATATCCTGGGAAATGCTTCCTCTAACCCGTTTTCTCTTTTGTAGGTCCTAAGGAACCCTAGGAGATTTCGAGAAGGCTAACCTTTACGAACGGACACGCAAGGGTGCCGCACGACTTAGGTAAAACCAGCTAAGTCTGTGACAGCAAGGAGTGTAAACACTTCGGGTGTTTCAAAAGTATGAGCAAAGAGTGGGCGAAGGCTAGTAACCAACTTGATGCATGAAGTACAACCTCAATGAGGCGAGCGAAGTCAAGTAACCTTTGCCTTCTCAACTCTTAAGAGAATGGGCGAAATTGAGTACCCCAGTTCTCTTATTTATCCAGCAGAGGAGCCTGCACAATTTCAAAGACCCTTCGAAGAAATCTAATCGAAGACAAGAGCTGTCAAATCCTTATTAATGGTAATCGGTGATGCTGAGAGTAGATTGTTGATTTTATTTCCCAACAAAATGCCAATCAAAAGCGGAACTGATGCGAACCTACTTGGAAGCGATAACAAAGTTGATGAAGAATCGATGGGCACATTTTGTGGAGGAAGGACCTAAAAAACTTCAAAGTCTGCGAGGCAAAGCTCATTAAAACTCCAACAAGCATCCACCCAGGTTAAGCGACATGAGATGATTGAGATACTGGCGCATAACAAAGAAGGTCTTTTCCTTCATCAGAAGGATCCGCAAGAATCAATAAGGATCAGCACAACTCAGCCAACCCCACACTAGAGTCGATCATTGGCAAGTTGAAGCAACATGGCAGATCAAAGTTCAAACTCAACAATAGCGACGGAGAGCAATTGGGAGCCAAGAGACGTGTTGTAGCTAGAGTAGAAGATCGAAGATTTAGCAAAAGGTGAGGAGATGTAACGTCTGCAATGGCTTCGACAAGGACGTCGAAGAATAAATGGGGGAGAATGTTACAGACAAAAATATAAATAGGTTGCTCGATGTAATGCTCATATATGTCCATGTTTTTCGGTCTTTGTACATTCCTTTTATAGAAAGTAGCAGGCTAGCAGTAGGCTTGGCAGCCCTAGTTTGGTTAGCTTCTGTGGCCGTTTTTGGCTTGTAAATGAGAGTTGTGTCATGTGGACACTTGTGGGGATTTCGATCTGTAATGGACCATGATCCTTTGTGTGCGACGGTTCAGAGCTTGTGAAGTCCGTGATTATAATTTGCATTGGTTATCAAAGTGTTTGCTGAAATGGTTGCTTGTGGATCTCGTGTGAAACACTTTCTAACCTGTTTTCTCTTTTGTAGGTTCTAAGGGACCATCGGAGGTTTTGGGGAGGCTGACCTTTGTGAACGGACATGCAAGGGTGCCACACGACTTAGACAAAACCAGTTAAGTTCGTGACAACTCGATATGCCCTAGCGTACCACTCGGTACCCTATACCATACCATATCAAGCAAAGCTCGGTACATCGGTATGGTACGAAATTAATAACCTTGACTGACACAGTTGATGACGAAATTGAAAGTTTTATGAAAATGCATAGTTTTTCTTAGTTTCCTTTTTTTAAAAGTGACATGCATAGGTTCTCATGGTCCTATTTTTACTGAAATTGATAACAATTTTTTTTTCTGATTTAGATAAACCTAGACATTATGGAAATTGAACAACTGCAGTCTGTTGTCTGGTTACAAGTGTAAGATCTGGTATAGTTAGTGCTTCATTTGTAAGTTTCACCTTAATGACTGCTGACCCAACTATTACTCAGTGCTTCATTTGTAAGCTGCACTTTAAGGACTGCTAATGTGACCATAAGCCAGTGCTTCATATATAAGCTTTGCTTAAAAGACTGTTAATCCAACTAGCTCTGGTGCTTGTGGGAAATTGGTACCTCCATTATAAATTTGCTTTACTGAAAAGCGTTTGATGATTCTGAGAGCAAATAAACATGCTTCTTTTGATCCTTCTTTGGGTTTTGTTCTCTCTTGGGTTGAAGAGTTATGCTTATAACCATTGGTTAGTTGGAAACTTCCTAGACTCTCCATTTCTCTTTCCTGATGAGTTATTTTGTCCTGTGTAGAACATTAACATCTTGGTTTATGCAGGTCTCTAATTCTAAGAACAATGAAAAAAGCAATGAGACGGGGTGGGCTCCATTACGTGACAGTTACACGCTTACAAGTTCCAAGTTGAAGGACTGGGACAAAATGGCAGTACGAACAAGAACAGATAACTTATGCTCACCTTTTTTTTTTTCTCCCCTGTAAGCTGTTTTCTCCCGTAATTGTTAAATAATCCTTCATTAACATTCTTTCAAATGCTTACTGGACATCTTTCCTTCTTTTATGCAGGAACCTGCTACTGTGGTTGGTCAGGAGCATGAATCATCAGAGAGTTCCGATGAATAAGAACTGGGAGATACTGGTTAAGACACTCTTTCATGCTACTAAATATGGGAGCCAAGGATATAGTTTATTCTTAGATTCGGCCCTCTTAGTTCAAGCACCATGGTATGTTGTTATCTTCCATCCTCTTTGAGGTAAGTGGTCCTCTTGAGTTCCATGTATTGGTAAAGAGGAGAGAACGAGGAAGAGGTGTAAATGTGGCTTTTACTAATGACCTGAGCAATGGAATATTTAAGTTTCATTTACCTTGCAAAGAAATTAAAAAATTGGATATTTTTTCTCGAATTTTGTTGCTAGTCTAAATGCATACTCTGGAGTCCGTCCAAATGATCTGTACAGAACATGGATCATGCATTGTCAGCCCAAAAGGTTTAGACTGTTTGTGTCAGATGTGATAACCTAGCCCAACTTTTCATTCCTTAGTTCTCCATTTCATTTATATCTGTCAGTGCAACGAAGGAGACACGATCGATGCACACACCACAATAGTAATACTTTAAAATATGGTAATAATTATATATATATATATAGTTAATTAATTGCAAGAGTTACAAATCATATTTAAGGTGGAAAGAAAGAGGATAAAAGAGAGCAAAAAGGAATTTTGGTGGTCAATAAAGGTTCCAGGCGACTCGATCGAGACGGACTCTACCTATCATGTTGTTGATGCCATCTATCTGTAATGTGTGGTGTAATATCACAATCTTGAATGCAGAACAAAGTGGCCAGTATTTCCCAGCCTCCTACTGCTGCTCCCCGGGAAATCTACTGCCCTCAGTCTTTGGAATATGGACATCAGCAATCTATGATCGCATCCAGATATCAGAAGCAGACGTGTAAGCATCATTATTGATCCACATCATCTAATCTTCCCCATCGGGAATCAAACAGAACAACACTCTCTTATCTAGCAGGAGAACACACGCTGAGGAACGCCTCCGCAATGAAGCAGTGGAGGTCCGACGGATTGAGCACCACGTAACAGTAGACCAGCTCTTCCATCTCCTCCCAGTCCCTGACGCCGCCGTCTCTTATCATCTCGAGTATCGACTTCCTGAAGTCGGCGAAAGGGTCGACCGAGTACTTCACCGCGCAAATGCTCTCCCTAAGGTCGCCGTGCACGTCCCCGGGCAGCCTCGCCGAGAAGCTAATGTTCATGGTGGAGCATCTTCCTGCCGTCCTCCTTTTCCTCCGCTCCTCTCTCGCACTCCCGATGCCTCCATTTCTCATTGCCTGCGCACCTCTCATGTTGGTTGCGAACAGCCTACTCAAATGACAACAACAAGACTTATATGCAAGCCGGTGTTGGGGGAGGAGGATGTGGGTACTGCTGGGTAAAACTTCATGAGCTGTGGTGGCGTTTCACTGCAGAATCATGTGCGTTTTGCTACCTGGGTAATGATGCCAATAAATAAGACAGCGGAAGCGATAGGGTGTTGCTCCATTGCAGTCTGCAGATTGTAGCGAATCTGCTTTTGTTTGTGTCATTATCGTAGTAAGGTTGCTCTGTTACAATCTAACTGTGTGTATGCTACTGTCATTGGATTCACGTAGGTAGGGTTACAAAGAAGAAAACAGTCTCATGTGGCCTCCTCTCTTATGCAACTATGTGACGTAGCAGTCCCAACTTCCGGTCATGCAATAATTGCGCGTGTGGGGGCAATCACAAGCATGTGCTGAGTCGTCTTTGTTGGGAGGCATTCAATGAATCCAGAGATACCCAAAGCACTGTCACTTCTTTGGCATTTCGTGGGTGAACTTATCAAAGATACTACTGAAATGCTAATGAATTAAATAATTTGAAGCTCTTTAGACAAACATTTTATTGATTTAGGATACTTACTATGTTTAAGTGTTATGAGTCTAGACTATAAACAGGAGTGCAGTCTTTCCTTACGAGGTATCAAGTCAGATTGAGGGAGAAATATTTTTTTTATTTTAAATTATTTTAAATTTTCTTTGATGTTTGGATTTTGTTTTCTCATTTTCTTTATCCTGGTTCTTAATAAGTGGCATATTTTCTTATTTATGATGGGGAGCAATAGTATATGTGCTGTAATAGGATCTTTGCTATTGTCGATCCCAATTTTTAGAGGAAATAATTATTTGACGTGGAGTGCGAAAAATAAAACCTTGGTTTAGATGATAAGATTTATGAGAAATTATTGAAGAAGACTATGACGTAGCCAGAGCCACCAAAGAAGATTTAAAAATAATAATTTGCATATCCATTATTCTCTTCGATAAGTAGTTGATGAGATTTTTTTTTTTTTTTCAAATTGCTACTACAATAAATTCTAAGGAGATCTTAGAATACGAGTATCATGACATCTCTAAGGTGGACTGTTAAAACTCTTCGAAGAAATTCTAAAAATTTATTTATGAATAAAAGTGAGACTATATAAGTTTATGTTTTAAGAGTTATGGATATAGTAAATCAAATGAGAAGATATGAGGAATTAATTTCTGATAAAAATATTAATTTTTATTTTTAAAGAAGTCTCTCTAATAGATCATGTAGTTGCTGCTATTGAAGAATCAATAGGTCTATCTAAGTTACATATTAGTGAATTATTTGAATCTTTACAATCACATGAGATTAGATTGAATAGATATCGAGATAGTTATACAACATATCTTACAAAGTAAATTAAATATTTTGAAGGAAAAAATTAAAAAAAAAGTGAAGTTAAAAAATCAAGCAGACAAAATTTCAATGACCAAGAACGATGTTGTAGTTGTGGTGTAAGAAATTAGAGGAACTATGAACCGAATTATTAGACAAAAAAAAAATATGATCATATTGAAAGATTTTGCTATTTAAAAATATAGCATCGACAAACTAAATTTGTAGGGGCAGATGATAAATCTGAAAATTTATTTTTCATATATCAATTTATTAATAATGCACCAAACAAATGAGATTTTGTTATCAAAGTAGAGTATGATGATAAACTTACATGGTTCATTGCTGAAGATACATAGATCATGATATGACTATTATTCAAAAAAAAAAAAAATTTTTTTTTGACCTTTTCAAGTTGAGTTCGGAAGTTGATATTAGTTTTGCGTATATTGATGAAGATGATGATATTACAGTACTAGATGATGATGATGATGATGAGTTGTAGTTTTAATTAGCATGTGAATCTTCTTAGAATTAATATTTAGTTAAAATTTAATGCTAGTATTGAGTTAGACTTTAAATATGGATAATATATGTTCTGCAACTTAAAATGTCGATCGAATCTTAATTTATCTAAAAAAAATATATATATATATACAAAAGAATTGGGAGTAACAATTTTTGGGCTCCCGCTGCACGTAGTTTTGGGGGAGGATTTTTTAGTTGGATTTAAGCTTCTCGCATCTTCCGGGAGGGTGATAGCGAGTGTCAAAATGGGGTTGCTGAGCTGAGGGAGGAGGAACCTATGAGGATGGTCCTGAATTCGGATCCTATACTATAATAATATAGTATGATTGCTTTGCACATTGCATGTTGGTTTGCAATGTCTTCAGAGGACAAAAGTCAAGTAGTAAAAGACAAATAAGTGCCGAATCATGTAAAAAATTACGTTATATTGATTCATTCATCGAGTGGTTGCTGGTCGGCTCATTTGAGTTCTCTAACTTCAAAGCTGATCTGTCACCACCCTACATCATCAATCGAGATGGGTGAGCGTAGAACATAAAGATTTCCTCTTCTTGCTTACTAGATTTTGATACATTGTTGTTGTAGCCATTATATCTCAGAATCCTTTATTTTTTTATTTTTTCGTTCATCAGTTTCGCTGCTAAATCCTCTTTCGAAGTCAGTCACCCTTTCATCTCTCTGAAACCGAACTCATGCTTGTTTGGGCTCATCCACCGATGATCGCGGAGGATTTATCAAGCTCAAACCAGCATGACAACAACTGCGCGTTCCTTGAGATCAATCGGCTCCAAAACCCCGGTCACTCGTGTTGACAGAATGCTATAAAATGTTAAGGCGAGGATACCAAAGAGGAGGGCTGAAGGGTGCTATGCTTTTGTCCGAGTTGACGTACACCGAAGGGAGTAGTGACGCGGGCCTCACTTGCTCGAAGCCATGGGCGTGTGGGGCCCGGTGCCCATTGTCGCTCGGCGGGGGCAAAAGCGTGGGATGTTTTTAACCCTTTCTGCACTCAGGTGTGACCAAGAAGACCTTAAAATACAATTTTATAATGCTATATATATATATATATATATATATATATATATATATTCACACACATTAAATTGTATTTAAAATGATAAATATGACAACACTTACCAATTCACAAAATTTGAAAACAATAAAGGTGAAATTTATGTTATACATGTGCCGAGCATTGAGAAAAGTATCCATAATAATTAACATATTTTCCTCGAGGCAAAAAAAAAAAATAATAAAGTAATATAACATTATCATAGTATGTTCGAGACAAGAGGAACAGAATTCAAGTGTCACCGAAGCGTGAAAAAGCTCTTCCTACGGCCATAGATTAAGCTGAAACATCAGTTCCTCATCTGCAGTTGTTTACTTCCTAAGAAGATTATATAATATATGTTGCAGGAACAATTTCTCAGTGGGTGAAAGGATGTATAACAAGAAGTATTCACCTTAATAATGCCAACTGCTGCTTTTTGCTTATTTGGATTAAGAAGCCATATATGAAATCAACTCCGCAGATGTTCCCACGATGATGGCGGTGGCTAATCCACCGCAAGCATAAAGCAGCAAACAATGTCAGCCAACAATGTCGGCATCGAACGAGAGCGTTGCTACGAGTAATAGAAAAGATACAACCACCTTGTGGGCATCAGCATCACTATCGGTGTACTGATGAACAGTAGTATCATATGATGGTATAAAAAAAACCCTTGGGACCGAAGAAACTTGTAAACATGCCCACGATTGCTAGAAGATGGGCATAATTCATGTTCCTCGACAGCGGTAGATGTAATAGTATGACAGGCATTGGTTCAAAGATAATGAATGCTCTTTGTAGTATGTTTCCGTATACTGACTGACTTAAGCTGTTAAAAGGATAAAATTAAATTGTTGTAACCGAATGGTCAGATTATTGAGAATTATTATAACTGAATGGTTAGACTGTTGAGAAAAATCCTTAACATTCAATCCTTCATTCTTTCTTCTTCATATATAAATAGTTATGCGTATTAAGGAATAAAGTAATAACTTCACTTCTATAAAATAACTTTCTCATTTCTATCATCGTATCAGAGCCGCTTATCTTAGAGTAATCCTTCTTCTTGTTATTAAACGATAGTTCTCTCCTCCTCTTCAACCTTAGCCGCGACTCTCTACTGCTGCTACGCAGCCATCGGCTGCTCCGACACTGGCCTCAACCACAGCAGCATAGCAATAGCAGCCCTCGGCTGGCCACAACAATGGCGATGTTGACCAACCGCGTTGTCTCCACCCTACTGCCATTGATTCTCAACCGCCAGCCTCTTTTTGTGAAGCTGTAGCCACTGGTCGTCTTCTCAAGCTGTGACCTTTGTTTCACGATAAAACAGAGCATCACTACCACCGTTTGAGGATCCGAAGATTCGGGCTCTGCCCTCCATCGGTCACTGCCACAGCCCTCGCCGGTCCCAACTGTAGCCCTCGTCGGCCACGATTTCTTGTATAAATAGAGCAGTGCTCTCCTTTCTTCGCTGTCAAACAACAGCACATCCCACACCACCAACAACTTCTCTATCGAGAGAACTCTTAAGTGCCACTGCCCATCACTTCACTGCCTACAGTCAGCGCCTCCTCTCCAACTACGACCCTCGGTGCTCCCTTACAGCCGAGTGACCCCTTCAACCACGGAAGTAGCATAGCAGCCACTAGCACCTATCATCTTTGATTCCTCGACCGCTGTCCCCTGCTACTATTGTCGAATCTGATCTCTGGCTCCGCTCCTTCCAACCGTGCATGTCTTCTTCCTCCCATGCTACCACTACTACTGCCACGCAGCTACAACCTTCTCCCTCTGTCGTTGCCATCATCCCCCGCTCCAATGATTACAGTCGCTAGCCACAATCGCTGCTCTCTCCCTCAAACACTTGCTCCCCTGCAGTCGGCCAGCCCTTAGCAATGACACATCGGCCCCTCCCTCGTTCATGGTGGCATTTAACCCACAATCCTATATGGGGACCTTCTTCCACCAGATCTGCAGCAACTGTTGCTCCTCTCTGCCGACCACCTCTACCGTAGCCAAGCAATCGCCTGTTACTGCTACCACTATCGCACTTGCTCCTACCGTCGTGAGCAAGCAGTGTCGTCTCTCGCTGCTTCTCAACCGTAGCAGCACCTCTGCTCCTGCCGCTGTGAGCTAGCCATGCCATCCGATCCCTTAAGCTGCCGACTCTTCCTTTTCAGAGGCTCCTTCTCTAGGAAGCCTCCCGTGACAACTGCATAGTGGGACCCACCAGTGATGTTGCAATAGTGAGACACAAGTCGACAGAACTAGGTTAAAAAAAATAAAAAAAAAGAAAGAGAATAGGCTTCACCGATCCTAAACACAGCAACAACAATTTCTCCTCTCTGTTGTAGCGATCAATTTCATCAGCCATCCTTGTAATCAATTTCAAATCCAAAAGTAATCGGTATTCTTTTCTTCTACAATGTCTTCATCGAATACTTCTCCTATTTCTGTCAGTGTCATTACAGGAAGCACCAGTACCTCTCAGAGTACGGGATCGATCTCCATCAATGTTGTCGTCATCATCCCTTTCAAATTATCTAGAGGGAACTAAGCATTATGGCGTGCTCAATTCATTAATCTCCTCTTTAGATATGATTTGTTAGGTTATATTGATGGATCTTTCAGTTGTCCACCAGCAATGATTGATATCCCGGAGACAACAAGTCAAGCACCGAATCCAGAGCATAAATTGTAGCTACGAGAAGACCATCTTATTCTTCAAGCGATTTAAGCCTCAGTTGCTGGTTCTATCGCACCACTTATATCTTCATGTGCTACTGCTACCGAAACATGGTGCAAGCTACAAACTACCTTGGCAAATTGCTCGTGCACTCGCATGCTCGGCCTTCTCTCCAGATGTATGAACATAATACAAGAGGGAAGTACCATCGCTAATTACCTCTAAAATATCAAGGTGATCATCAATGACTTAGTCTTAATAGGACATTATCTCAGTGATAATGAAGTTATCGTCCACACCCTTAATGGTCTTGGGGCTGAGTATAAAGAATTAGTAGCCGCAATCTGGGCACATAACTCGCCACTATCATTTGAAGAGCTGTACCACAATTGACTGACTACGAGACTTATCTGAAGCACGAAGATAGGGCAATAGAATAACCTATTACTGTCCAAGTAAGTCAAAAATTTAAATAGAAGAGCATTCAATACTATGAGTTTGCCAACAAGGGTCTAGAGTAGGCACCATCTTATCACAATCCAAGTGGCAACTATGGTACCCAACCATCTTGGCGTCCTGCTCCCATACCATGCAGTAGCAGCATCCATCACCACTAGCCTTGGCATCCTGCTCCCATACCTCAAGGTAGCGACAATAATTATCAACAGCCTTAGCGTCCTGCTCCTATGCCTCAACACTGAATAGTCTGCCAGCTATGTGATAAGGTTTTACTCTACCAAGGTCTATCGATCTCATCCTCACCCTCTAGCTATCATGCCCCAGACACATCTTACTACTGCTCCAACTTCTGATCAACACTCCTGGGTTATGGACTCTGGCGCCTCTCATCACATCACCTCGGATCTCCAGAACTTATCTTTTTCTAACAATTATGATGGTACTGATGACATCATCATTAGTGATGGTAAGTGACTTCCCATTACTTATATTGGTTCTACAATGCTTAATTCACATTATCTTAACTTTACACTTGGTGATGTGTTATGTGCTCCTTATATCAAACGGAATGTTATCTTTGTCTCTTAATTCTGTAAACAAAATAATACCTCTATTGAATTTTTTCCTGACTACTTTCTTGTCAAGGATCTGAAAACGGGGACATCGTTAGTTCAAGGCCAGAGTAAAGATAATATCTACCAATGGTCATTCACCTCTCAACCTATTGCCTATTCTTCTGTTGCTACTTCCAAGGATGTGTGGCATCATCGTCTTGGTCACCCTTATTCCTCAACTCTATAAACGTTTCTATCTCATTATTCTCTTTCGTCATTTAAAGCTAGCCCTATTGTTACTCATTGTAATGCATGTCTTAGTAATAAAAGTCATCGACTGTTATTTGCACATTCTTCTATTTCTTGCACACAACCATTTGAAGTTATATATACTGATGTTTATGGTTCTATACCAAATATTTCTTTTGACAAATATAGATTCTATGTTATCTTTACTGACTAAATATACTTGGTTTTTTCCTTTTCAACATAAGTCTGAGAACTTTATAATGTTCCATTGCGAGGTACAAGACTCTCTTAGTGGCCAAAGGCTTCCGTCAATGTCCTGGTGTTGATTTTACAGAGACATTCAGTCCTGTTGTTAAGTCCACAATAATCCGACTGATTCTGAGTTTAGCCGTTTCAAAAGAATGGCACTTGCGATAACTTGATGTGAACAATATATTCTTACAAGGAACATTAATCAACGATATCTTTATGGATCAACCTCCTGATTTTCTTTATCCTCAGTATCCGAAACATGTCTACAAACCCCACAAGGCTATTTATGATCTTTGGCAAGCTCCAAGAGCCTGGTACAATAAACTTGGCTCATTTTTTATGTCCATCGGCTTCTCTAAGTCTGATACTCCTTATTTCTCCATCAACAACCTAGCATATAATATATCTTCTGGTATATGTTGATAATATTATTATGACAGGTAGTAATTTTATAGAGGTCACAATGTTCATTAAACAGTTGGTCGCCAGACTTTTCCCTCAAAGATCTCGGTCCTTTGAATTATTTTTTGGGTGTGGAATCAACGTCTACATCTTGGGACTCTTCCTCTCTCAAAAGAAGTACACTTAGGACTTATTAGTAAAGACAAACATGAAGGATGCAAATGTTGTTTCGACTCTTCTCTCCGCTCATGAATCGCTTTGGTTAAATGATGACAGTCCTGCTATAAATTCTACACAATATCGGTAAGTGATTGGCTCCTTATAATATTTAGCCCTCATTCGCCCAACAACTCTCAATAGTTTGATCATTTGGTTATAACAACTTTATCCTTTAACATGCCCCCGCAAGATCGAGCTCCTGCAAAGGACGTCGATCTTGGACCAATGAACAGAAAATAACTTTCAGGAGAGTGGCTTCATGAGGGAGTCCCCTAATTGATCTACCGTGTGAATATGAGAAACTCATAATTAATAATTCATCACTTGATCTCGTATAAAGTGAAAGTCGATTGCTATATGTTTAATACGAGAGTGGAACACTAGATTAGCACATAAGTAGGTAGCTCTAACATTATCACAGTATATTGTAAGAGTAACAAAAGAGTGGAAGTCAAGTTCTGTGACCAGATTCATTACCCACTTAAGTTCGGCAGTTGTAGTTGCAATAGAGCGATACTCAGCCTTAATGGTTGACTGAGCAACTGTCGTTTGTTTCTTGGAACTTCAACTGATTGCATTGCCTCCTAGAAAAATAAAATACCTAGATATTGATGTTCTATCATTAAAGTTCCCAGCCCAGTCAGCGTCAACATAAGCGTGAAGCTGAACTGGAGAGTTTTTGTAGAGAAATATGTCATAATCAAGAGTACCTTTAAGATATCGTAATACGCATTTAACAGTTGACCAATGCGTCACAGATGGTCGATGCATGAATTGTGATAGCTTGTTAATGACAAATAAGATATCTGGGCAGGTGAGAGCTAAAATATTGTAAGGAACCAATTACTTATCAATATTGTGTAGGATCTATAGTATGACTGCCATCATTTAACCGAAGCGATTCACTAATGGAGAGAGGAGTCAAAACAACATTGACATCCTTCATGTTTATCTTTACTAATAAGTCCTGAGTGTATTTTCATTGAGAGAGGAAGAGTCCAGAAGATGTAGATGTTGCTTCCACACCTAGAAAATAATTAAAGGGACAGAGATCCTTGAGGGAAAATCTGACGACCAACTTATTAATGAACATTGTGACCTCCATAGAGTTATTGCCTGTCATAATAATATCATCAATATATACTAGAAGATATATTGTACTGTCAGGTTGTTGACAGAGAAATAAGGAGATATCAGACTTAGAGTTAGAGAAGTCGACTGACGTAAAAAATAAGCCAAGTTCTTTGTACCAAGCCCGTGAAGTTTGCCGAAGACCATAAATAGCCTTATGAAGTTTGTAGATATATTTCAGATACTGAGGATGAAGAAAACTAGGAGGTTGCTCCATAAAGATATCATCAGTTAATGTTCCTTATAAGAATGTATTGTTCACATCAAGTTATCACAGGTGCTATCCTTTTGAAACGGCTAAACTTAGAATCAGTCGGATTGTTATGAACTTAATAACAAGACTGAAAGTCTCTGTAAAATCAACACCATTGATGGAAGCCTTTGGCCATTAAGTGGGCCTTGTACCTAGCAATAGACCCATCAGGGTTCCGTTTAACTCGAAATACCTACTTATACCCGATGACATTTTATGCGAGATGAAATGGAACAAGGGTCTAGGTAGAGTTATAAAGTAGGGTGTCATATTCATCAGACATAGCCTCACGCCAATGGGGGGGGGGGGGTGGGGGTTTGGGCCTGAGTGACCGTGGTAGGTTCACAGGTCTCAACAGAGAAAGTCACAACCGTGTTGAGATCGAAAACTTGACGTGGTCTGAAAATACCACTCTTAGAGCGTGTTGTCATAGGATGTCCAAGCAGTTTAGGAGAAGATGATAGAATAAGTGTGGGTGAAGTAGTAGGTGAGTTGGACTGTGGAACACTAGTAGTAGTAGGCTGGGGGTGAGGGAAGTGGTTGAGTGTCCGACGATTGAATGTCCGACGATTGAATGTCTGTGATAGCATAAGAGGGAGATAAAAAAGAGAGAGCGAGATGTTGTATTGGGGAAGTGAGTTAGAGTGGGTGATTCTTGTAGAGGTTCATTAGAGAATGGCATGTGCCATTGATACAAATTTCATAATAAAAAACTCAAAGTTTTTGAAGATTTGGGGATTGATGAAATAATTTTTCAAATGGTGATTGATTATGGAGGACATGAGTAGGCATGCGATTTATTAGATATATGGTGGTCTAAAAAGCTGTAAACCAGAAAGTAGTTGGTATTGAAGCATGATGGAGAAATGTGAGACCGATTTTAACCATATAGGAGGAAACTTAAGATGCCGAATATCACAAACTAATAAGTGTGTTGTTGTTAGTATTTGATATTCACTTATTTTGATAGAGGATTAAAAAATATTTTCTATTATTTTTTTAAAAGTAAGAAATATCAAACGTCGAGGATTTTTCTCAACAGTCTAACCATTCAATTAGGCAAGAGACAAGACTCTGCAACATATTGTTCATATATTACACACTCTGTGTTGCTTTCTTTTTTTGCACTTGGTGTGGGGAGGCTATCTAAATAAGATTTCTCTTATCAAAAGCATGAACATAGATATATATATTTTCTCTCGTTAATGAGCAGTCTAAGTTGATAAATATAATGAATGAGGAAAAGGTTGGGATTCGCAAGTACTTTCTGAAGTCCCTAAATTCAAGATATGTTTAGTTATATGTTGCTTGGAGGACAAGTTTACTATGAAGGATAAGTTGAAGAGATTCAAATTTGGAGAAAACTTCTGCATTAAGAAAAAAGATATCTTCTGAAAAATCAGTGATTGATTAATTTGTAAATACCTATTAAGTACTATTCTATATATATTTAGAGACGTTAAATAAAAAGAAAATTTCTTGAGAAAGTACATGCAAATGGTCTTGGGCTATGACTTGTACTAACAGGGTTTTATTTCTTGTATTTTTTGTTATTCTCGATTTTTTTTTTTTGAGTTTTTTCTGCATGTACGGAGGCAAAAGATTCTAAACAACATAAATCATGTGTATTACTTTTGAGTTTGTCTTATTTTATTGATATCATATTCTTATTTGCCCACATCAAAGAGAGGTCAAAATAAAATATTCTACAACTCATATCAGTTTGGCCCGTGATTACCACAAGGTCAGTTAAGTTGCACTGTTTCCGAGCTGTAGGACATCCATAGCCTTAGTGAATATAAATCAAGATATATCAGCCATTTTTCATCTTTTTTTTAAGTGGAGAATATTTGACAAGGAGAGAGAGAATCAACTCTGCTGGTCAGCAAATCTACCAAATTAAGCTGTTCTTACTTTGAAGAAGACAAAGTGAATTAATTAACATAAAAGGCCACACTACTGTTCATTTTATGATTGTTGGAAGAATATACCACAATAATTGTCAAGAAACTTAAAAAAGCAAATGTAGATCTTAGGATGATCAAGTTAGAAAATTCCAATCACCATAATAAATAAACTCTATCATTTTCAAGTGTGTCATCAACCCACTACATTACAGGTAAGGAATAAATCAATTAGGTCTGCATTCTTATGACAAAAAGCAGGCGATGCGGATCTCCCAAAGCCGCAGAAAGCAAAAAAAAACGACCCGTATCACTCACTACCTTCAATCAACTCATCTTTTGGCAAGCAGATCTAAGGAAGCAAAACGTCCTTTTCCACAATAAATTGAACCAAATTTCACCGAACCAATACATACCATCGCCGCGATTGTTCGTCCGGGCGAGCTTGAAGCTGACATCGCCAGCGTCCCCCAGCTGCTTCTCATACATATTGACGAGCTCGTCAATCCCCAACCAAACCTCCTAAACCAATTCACGCCAACCCGATCAGATTCACTAAATCCCTCGTAGAACAATTGATTCTGTTCTTAAATTGAACCGCATTGATCTCACCTGAAGGCAAATGATAGAGGACCGATCGCCCAAAAGCCTGTCGATTATTCCTTTGTTTCGGCTCAACCAATACGCTCCCTGTTGACTCTGATCCTGTCACTCACATGTAATAATTTAAAGAAGAGATTAAACCAAAATGTGTGTTGTGTTTCTAAATCATTTTGATAGAAACACAAAAATATAAGAATACGAAGAAAAGATGAAACAAAAAGATATGTTTCTAAATCATTTTGATAGAAACACAAATGAATGTGAAAACTTAAATTACGTACCTCTAGCCATTGTTGATTAAGATTTCAGCAACTATTTCTCGGTATTTTGATACTTCTCGGTTCTGAATTTTCACTTTAGATGGTGTAAAAAATCCTTCACGTTGAAATTAAGCTAAGGGACCAAAACACACGTATATATAGTCATTCTCCCATCAAGAATATTTATTACCATAATGTTTATGATTTAATTCAAGAAACGAAATGTTTGGACCATAATTGAGAATTATAATTATCATGAATGGAAAAATTTAATAGTAACTATTATGAATTTAATTGGCATGAATGAAGAAATTTAATAATAGTCATTATATTCATAATAAATGAAAACTAAAATATTTAAATCATAATTAATAAAAATATTAATAATAATAAATAAAATTCAATTAAAAACAGTTACATTCTTCCACTTGGTCCATACGTTTCACTTAATGACTTGAATTAATCTTACCAAACAATATTCTTAAGAAACAAATACATGAATCATAGTGATAAGTCCTCTTAAAATGAGTATTATCTTGTATCATAATATATTTGGTTTCCAAAAAATTAATCTTAATATGGTAATATTACTTAATGAATAAATCCTATGTTTATTCTTGGTCTATCCGAATATATTTTCTCAAATTAATGTGTACATAAATATGAGAAAATATCATAATATATAAGAGTTTTAATACAATTACAAATTGGAACAATTACAAATTGGAACTAAGTTTCATTTTCTTTACATGATCCTTGAATTTCATAGGTGGCATGCCTTTAGTCAAAGGATCAACAATCATTAATTCAGTACTAATATACTCAATGACCACTTTATTTTCCTTTACACGTTCTCTTATGGCTAAATACTTAATGTTAATATGTTTACTTGGACTTCGACTTTTATTATTCTTAGCCATAAAGACAGCAGCTGAATTGTCGCAGAAAATTCTTAATAGCCTAGAAACAAAATCTATTATTCTAAGCCGAGAAATGAAACTCTTAAGCTATACACCATGTGTATAAGTAGCCTCAAAACAGGAGACAAACTTAGCTTCCATTGTAGAAGTAGCAATTAAAGTACACTTCTTTAAGAAATAGCTCCACTAGCAAATATGAAAATGTATCTTAATGTTGATTTACGAGAATCAACACAGCTGGCAAAATCTGAATAGCCAATCACATCGAGTTTGTCTTTCTATCTATACATAAGCATGTAATCTTTGGTTCCTTGAAGATACCTCATCACTTTCTTTGCAGCTCTCCAGTGGTCCATACCTGGATTACTCTGATATCGTCCGAGCATCCCAACAACAAATGCTATATCAGGTCTAGTGTAGACCTGAGCATACATAAGGCTTCCTATGATAGAAGCATATTGGATATTTTTAATTGATTTCCTCTCAAGATCATTCTTCGAGCATTGGTTCAAATTGAACTTATCACCTTTCATAATAGGAGCAACACTTGGTGAACAATCCTTCATCCAAAATCTTTCAAAAAGCTTATTAATATAGGTTTCTTGTGATAGACCTAAAATGCCTTGAGGTTTATCTCTATGGATCTTTATGCCAATGACATAAGATGCTTCACCCATATCCTTCATATCAAAGTTTCTAGAAATGAATTGTTTCACCTCATGTAGCAAACCCTTATCATTAGTTGCAAGCAAAATATCATCTATATATAAAACAAGAAAACATATTTTACTTCTACTGATCTTCTGGTATATACATTGATCCATGGGATTTTCAACAAATCCGAATGAAGAAATCACTTTATTAAATTTAAAATACCATTGACAGGAGGCTTGTTTTAAACCATATATAGATTTCTTAAACTTGCAAACCAAGTTCTCACCAACACTAGAGGGGAAAACTTCATTATTATGGTACTTGCTAGTGCCTTATCCGAAGTGACAAACTGCTTGTCAATGGCCTTTAGCAAGTTTCGGACATTATTATGATAGTCAACAGAACCACATATATTAGCAGTTATTTTAGTCTTAATAAATATCACACTGAGCCGATTGGATCGTTCTCATCACTCATATAGCATGATATCAAATGAAGTACTAGTATTAGAGACTGCAAGTGGTTCATCCTTCCTAATAGTATAATCAATATCCATCCACCCTAAATGGAGAATTATTCTCTCCTTCCATATCTTATAGTTATCACCATTGAGTTCGGGAATGTCACATCGGATATCAAAGAAATTAATAGTCTGAGAAACTACATAAAACCTAAAATGCTTATGTCAAAATTTGAGGCTTAAAGTCTAAATTACATGTTTTACTAATGTAAAACATACTAAAAATGAATCTAATGACATAAAAATTGCATGTGGGTTAAATTTTTAATTCAAATAGATTCAAATGATTTTTATGATAAAACTATCAAATTATATACTAATTCATAATCCCTGTGGATAAATTATGAAAGTAATTTTGATATTTTATCCTGATTAATTATATAAACATAATAAAAGATCCTAGGGATAATAATTATTATGTTAAATACAATTAATTATAATATTATATCTAATTCTTTATGTGATCCTAATTTATATATAATTTTAATTAACTAAGGATGTTGTGGCTAGTCCCTAATTAATTAAGATTATATTGATCACTAGACATTTTGAATATAAAATCTTGACTCATAAACATTAATCATAATAATAAAACATTCATGTAGTATATGAATTTTGTCAATAACGAATATTTTCATTTAGAAAAATATTGAAAATCTAATATCTTCATAATTTCCAACACCAAATGTATCAAAAGATTCAAAGGAAAAATCGAAATCCAACTATATTTTAATATCTTAAAAATAAAATCTTCTCCATAGCAAGATAGAGGTTAATCTCTGCTCTGATACCAAATGTCATGACCTGGGTTCATGAGCTAACTATCTTGATAGCTTCAGTTTGGCCCAGCCACTGGCCAAAATGCTCGAGCCGGGAGTTAACAATAGTACACTCATCAACCCTTATAAGACATTCATATATTCCCACTTTTCCAATGTAGGACTAAGGGGTGTTACACTCTCCCTAACTCATATACTTGACGTCCTCGTCAAGGTTGAATATATCCCAGATCGAACCCTAGCATGGCGCATGTGAGGCTTAGCCCAGTTGTGGCTCCACTCTATGTCTATCCGCAGGTAGCCCTTTCCTACTCGGGTCCCCTTACCATGCACGAATACTAGGTCGGCTCTGATACTAAATATCATGAACCGGGTTAATGAGCTAACTATCTTGATAGTTTCAGTTTGGTCTAACCACTGGCCAAAATACTCGAGCCGAGAGTTTTGGCTTTTCACCCGAGCGGGGGCCTTGAGTTGGTGGGATGGTGTGTTTAGCCTCGATAGGGTTGGATGCGACCGTGTAATTGTTGGCCTGCCTATTGCAAGTATTGCAGCTGAGCCATGCAGCCCAGGCGAAGGCTCGAGCTTTATAGTATCCTAAAGTGATGGTCTGGTCAGTGTTGGCCCGATGGGCAAGGCAAGTGCGCTGTACACTGGCTTGTGATCTTTCCACTATCAGGAGCGGGAGGTGATCGCTGCTTTATGAAGCCAGCCTGACGTGGCGCCCTCCTGCTTTAGGATCTCATATGGCTCGTGTCTTTGCCCCGATCGCATGGATCAGTTGCCTGACTTGGAATGGGTAAGCCAAGTTCTGCACGACCGAACCCATCCCAATCATGATAGACCACAACATTCCACCACCCTGTTGCCCTCGCTCGGGTTACAAGCCAACGCTACCGAGCTCGGCTTGTAATTCCTTATGTGATCCTAATTTATATATAATTTTAATTAACTAAGGATGTTGTGGCTAGTCCTTAATTAATTAAGATTATATGAATCACTAGATATTTTTAATATAAAATCTTGACCGATAAACATGAATTATAATAACAAAACATTCATGTAGAATATGAGTTTTATCAATAATGAATATTTTCATTTGGAAAAATATTAAAAATTTAATATCTTCATGATTTCGAACATCAAATACATCAAAAGATTCGAAGGAAAAATCGAAATCAAATCATATTTTAATATCTTAAAAATAAAATCTTCTCCATAACAAGGTAGAGGTTAATCTCTGCTCTGATACCAAATATAAGAATTTGAAAAAGAGGTAAAACCGAAAGGTGTTTCTAAATCATTTTGATAGAAACACAAAAATATAAGAATATAAAGAAGAGATGAAACCAAAAAGTGTGTTTCTAAACCATTTTGATAGAAACACAAATGAATGTAGAAATTTAAATTGCGTACCTCCAGCCATTGTTGTTAAAGATTTCAGCAACGATTTCTCAGTATTTTGACACTTCTCGGCTTTGAATTCTCCCTTTAGATGTATAGGAAATCATTCAAGTTGAGATTAAGCCAAGGGACCAAAATACACATATATAGTCATTCTCCCATCAAAAATATTTATTACCATAATGTTCACGATTTAATTCAGAAAACAAAACGTTTGGACCATAATTGAGAATTATAATTATGAGAAATTTAATAGTAATTATTATGAATTTAATTATCATCAATGGAGAAATTTAATAATAATCATTATATTCATAATAAATAAAAATTAAAATATTTAAACTATAATTAATAAAAATATTAATGATAATAAATAAAATTTAATTAAAAATGATTACACCACCCACAATCACTCAGAAAACTCGTAGGGACAGAGATCGCACGCCCGAAAGAAATTCCCAAGCCGAAGCATCCCGTTTCACCTCCTCACCGAGCCGATTATAGTTGGGCGTAAGAATGTTGAAGGTGGTGCAGGAGACGCAGCGGTCCGAGCGCACCGTCGAGCTGTGCCCCAATCCTCTCCCCTTCTTCTTGATGCTGCTCGTCCTGTTCGCCCACCGGCCCCGCTTGGAAGGAGATGGAAGAGCGATTCAATTCTTCGCACCATGTTGGACTTAGAACGAGCCGACGGAGTTGGAGAGCGAGAGAGACAAAACAATAAGACGACTGTAACGGAAGAAGACGACGGAACGGAAATAAGAGTGGGGAACGCGATGGAGTTAACGATTCTTGACGTAATATTATATCGAAAAAAAAAAAAGGGTGGGGGGTGGGGGTGTGGGGAAAGACACAGACAGAGAGGAGGCGATTATATATACCACTGCCCTTTGTCAAACGGACAAGCCAATAGGAGGGTGACGTCCGTGGGCTCCGGGAGCCGATCGTTCCAGATCCAACGGCTGTAATAGATAAGTTTTACATGTGGCGCTAAATTATTATATTATATTATTTATATATATATATATATATCATCATTTCTCACCGTCATCTGATAGATACCTGATGATGACGATAAGTTCACCCCTTCACGTTTTGATTTTAATTTATTCTGAAGAAAGCTTTAAAGTTTAATCCCTTTAGCATTTTGCTTGATTAGAATGTAAATGTTATGAAATCACATGTTTCAAGTAGTAATATGTATATTCTGAATTTTTCCTTTTTTTTCCCCCCTAAATCTTGGATTTAATGTCTCATATTTATAACTTTTACTTTTGCATCTAAATATAATGGTGTTATTATATAGATTTCTTAGTCTAGGGCGAGAAAGCAGACAAAGTGCTTATGACAGGTAATATCTTGCATTTCTTAAGTATTTATAATAATCATTATTAAGTTATATATAGATAATTAATTATTTTTTTTTGTAGATGTTAAGTTGATGATACTTATGTCACTCCCTCCTTCACTACCTAGTACTTCATCAGCCACATCACCCTCTCCATAATATGTAGTTAATAGTCATAGTTACATCAACCATTTTAGATATTTATTTTTGAATAAAATGCTAGAAGTTGAGGCTACATTATTTTCATTTCTCTTAGACACATGTGTATGTGCTTGTTGGTCATACAAGACATATTTCTAACATTCCTAATATGTCCTTTATTATATTTTAAAACAATAAAGTGAGGGATGCACTTTCATGTTTGGTGGGTGGTGTTCTATTTATGTTTAACTCGACTAATATTACTTTAATTTTGAGGGTTTCAAACTGTGAACATATGTTGAAGCAATAAATTTGGGTTATATATTTAAAAAATACTTTAGAGATTAGCTACTGAATAGGCAAAATATAGAAGATCTGATGTGTAAGCTAGCTTCGAGTAATAATAGTGTCAATATCATCAACTTTTGTCACTTGTATATTTTATATATTTATGATTATATTTTATTTTATCAAACAAATTATATTTTACCCCTTATGTTACTATCCTTTATCAACAATTTGGATTCATCGACAAATGACAACTAGGTGATGATTGTTCACTCTTATCTCACCTTAAAGATTTTAGCTATTGGTGTTCGGATAAAAAAACATATAGCTAAATCATTATTGGATAGGAAGGCGTATACAAATATTGATTATAAGCCAAATCTCATCTTGGCATACATATGATAAGCCCAATACAAATTATTTTTAATCACATGTTTACTAATATTTTGACAGCTATGACTATGGGAGCGTACCAATATGCGAGCATATCAAACAAGAATGCGCTAAGGATAAAAAAAATATTAGGATGAAATTGAAAGATTACACAAGATACTTAAAGATCATGAATTTGACTATCTTGTAACCCTAGGCCTCAAGGAAGTTGATATCTTTAGCGATGATCCATTACCTTTTCTAGTATGCTTTGCTACACCTAACATCCGATAAGATCGATCAGGGGCTACTCTATCAAATGTTCATATGATGTACAAGATTAAATATTAGGAACCTTAAAAGGTAACCAATATTTCTTTAGGAAGAGAAATTTACCTAAAGAAATATATGACATTAAAAACAAGTTAGATGGTCGATTAGCCCTATGGGAGATTGAAAGAGAAAATTTACCAAAGGTGGTGAAACTAATTGTATTTATGATACAATTAATTTCATTATATTTACTAATATTTTTTATTTTATAGATTTATAAGAAGATAGACAACAATGAAGAAGTGGCTACCAATTTAGCTTCAAAACTCAAGAATTTATAGTAAGTTTCTTAGATAATTTGATTGTTGAATTAGGTGTGCTATAACTGATTGAATTATCATTTGTTATTTGTAGAGTAAGTTGTTTAACATTTTGGAAAGATAGCACATTTATGTGCAAATTTGGTCATTATTGAATGTGGGTGAGTACACTGATTAAGAGGTTATAGATGCCTATGAGTCTATATTTTGTCGTGATGTTATATAATCTGAACAAAAAATTTGACCATCATTATTTTTGTCTAGTGGTTTTAAGGTAAACAAGTGTATATTTATATGTTAATCATTAGTTTCTTTTACTTTCTTATGGATTGATTAATATTTTTATTGATTTTCATTTGGGATGAAGAATGACAATATCAGTTATAAAATGATCCTCGATGGCTCAATACGATATATTTTTGTCTCACTTTTTAGTGACAACCATTAGCATCTGATGGTGATAAGTCTTTAGGACAAGATGCATTTTCATTATAACTCTCTCCTAAAAAAATCGCAGTCCAATATATTTAGATTAATGGTAATGTTCTAATATGATTAGTTATCTAATAGTATATTTTTTTATATTTATTATTTATTTATTTCAAAACAAGTATAGAATTTTAAGAAAACGTACCCTATTGATTAGACTGTCTCCATCTTGGCATTTCAGAAAAGATTGTTAGTAAATAATGAAAGATTAAGGTGGTGAAATATCCTCAATAATGCGGATTGTAAGTGAATCATTAAATATACGGATCATTGTCGATGGATAAAACAATACAATTTACCCAAGGGAACTTGTTGTATTGGCTCTAAATTGCCAATGCTATACTGGATGATTGTGTGACAAATCACAAAGAGATTTGAGTGTCATGTGATGAAACATTTGACTTTGTGTTAAAACACTGTATTAACATTCCAACGTTATATTTAGTACAATATGATCTATATTCATAATACTATTGTTTAACAATGTGACTTTAGGTTGGTATGCGATTAATGTTGTGAATATTTCATGTCTTTGGTTTGTGGTAATTGAACATTTGTTTGGTTTGTGATTCATTGAATGTGGTTGTGATGTTTCCCCCTTTTGTATGAATTTATAGTGTTTTATTTTCAAAATATGGTATTTTTAGTTGAATATGTGATCTAAGATTTTAAGATATTTAATATATTAAATATTAAGATATTTAATATTAAAATTTCTCTAGAACTACTATGATATGATTCTAACTTGATTCGTAGTACTTTCCCAATTTTATTTATTTTAAGGTAATTAATTTTTTAAAGATAAGATTTTTGGGTTGAATATGTGATTTGGTATAACTTAAGTTATTCAAATTTCTTTATTGCTATCATGATATAATTTCTAAGCCAATTAGCAATATTTTTACTATTTTTATGATTTTAGGATGATTAATTTTTTAAATAAAAATTTTTAGGGTTGAATCTATGATTGAGTATAACTTGTTGAATTTTCCTAAAACCTATCCAAACTTCTCCATAACTATCATAGCATTATTATAATATATTTTGTATCACTTTTCTTATTTTTTATGATTTTAAGGTGATTTCTTTTTTAAATAGGAGATTTAGGGTTGAATCTATGATTGGTTGTTACTTTAGTGTCACTTATTAAATTTTTTAAAGATCTATTCAAACTTCTCCATAAATATCATAACATGATTATAATATGTTTATTATCACTATTTTCAATTGTTTATGATTTTAGGTTGTTTATTTTTTTAAATAGGTGATCTTAGGATTAAATCTATGATCGAATATAATGTGAGTGTAACTTATCAAAAATTTCTCAAACCTATCCAAAATTCTCTCTAGGTAGCGCAACATGATCTATGCTTAGTATCACTTTTCTCATGTTTTTATGATTGAATCTATGATCAAGTATAATTGATTTTTTTAAACTCTATCCAAACTTGTCTATGAGTACCATAAAATGATTGTAATATGTTTATTATCAAGTTTTGTTTTTATGATTTTAGGATGATTAACTCTTTATGAGATTTTAGGGTTGAATCTGTGGTCGAGTGTGACTTGATCAATTTTTTCCAAACTTGTCCATAAGTACCATAACATGAGTATATTTAATATTATTTTTTATTTTTAATATAATTTTAGGGTGATTAATTTTTTCAAGAAGTATATTAGCCCTTAGACGCTTACACTGGGGGCATAGAGTAAATCTATGACCAAGAGTAACTAGAATTAATTTTTATCGAATCAACCCAAACTTATCGAAGACTACTATGACATAATTCTAAGATATTTAGTACCATTTGTCTTATCTTTAATTATTTATGGTGATTAACTTTTAAAGTTTACTATTTTTTGATGAATATGTGAGCGAATGTAACTCGAGTTAAATTTAATTAAACTAATTCAAACTTATTCAAAATCACTATGACAATATTCTAAGTCTATTAGTATCACTTTTTATATTCTAACTCAATTAAAATTCTCTTTATAATATCAATTGCAAATTGATAATTGCAGATTCAAAAAATACTTATATAGGTATACTATACACAAAAAATCACCTCCTAGAGGTAATGCAGACAACAAAGAACTGACCAAGATTTGGCTATACAAAGAGATTAAAAATATCACATTTATTTACAAGTGAAAACATCGACTTATACAACAATAAATATTTGCATGACCGTCGATTGTGACCTAATTATTGACACCTTGAATACCTAGTGATCTTATCTCAATTCTATCCTTACCTTCTTTTTTTTGCCTGACTATTTTACACTCTTTAGAGGTAAGATAATCTTATCCTCAATTTTTTTAATTCAGTTTTACTTGCCTTTTGTTGGGAAGATGATGTCATTATAAATTCTCTACAACTATTCTATTAAAAAGTAATCCTCACAATACTCATATGGATTGAAATTTAGAAATGAAATGCATTTATTGCATGAGATCATATAATACCAAATATATCAACATGCTGGCATGAACAGATCCACTTTTCCAGATCTATTATAACTGTCACGGGTAGATGTTCATATTTAGAACATATTACTCGAATGAGAGTGAACAACATAGAATTTGAGCTTTGTCTTTTGACTTTAATATTTCTTCCTCCATCGACGGTGTTAATATATTAATTAGAGTATTGGCAATCTAACAACACAAATAAAATCACTCGATAACTTTCCTTCACGTTATCTTTATTATATATATTATTGGATTGACATATTTCAATAGTGAATTCATGCTTTCCAAACTATTTGTTGTTAACGTTGTATACCTTTGTCTTGAAAAAAATGTTGTAGCCCACTTCCCTCCATCTAATTCTAAAATCTAATGATAACTTTTGATATATTTTTTTATTAATTTTCATATATATATATATATATATATATATATATTCATTAAACTTGAACTCAGTAGGTGCTATTGCGACATCCTAGAAAACTTTAGCTACTTTCCTGTATATTACATACTAAATTCTTCGAATGATGGAAAAATATTTCTTTTACTATTGCAAGAATTGTTGGATTTGACGATACATAAAGAATCACAGTGCTCACCAATGCATTTTTACAATTAAAAAAAAAATCATTTTCACGACCCTCTCCCTTCAATATATGTTTTTCCATATATGATAGACTAATGTGCTAAATAAAACTGT
Organism: Ensete glaucum; assembly: GCA_021527575.1. Lineage (NCBI taxonomy): Eukaryota > Viridiplantae > Streptophyta > Magnoliopsida > Zingiberales > Musaceae > Ensete > Ensete glaucum. The sequence goes on from CM038555.1 coordinate 34,496,499, forward strand.
GCGAACATGTATCTAATAACTAAAAACATTGACAAAACATCTATCCTCTATAGTAATTAAACAAATAAATGTTTCATAGTCATGAACCTTTAACTTTTCGTAGGAAAGCTATGAACTCGCCATATGATCCATCAAAGTCTCCACGAACTTCATTCAATGTGATTTCACATGGCATACATGCATTTCTATATGAAACGACCACTCCAAATCTTTTTTGAATGTCTGCAATGATCATCTTCAGAATACATTATTCATTTGCAAGAACTTGTTCATTGATTTCTTCAACTATAGACTTATCAGTGTAAGATGGATGGTCTCAATTTACTTTAGGCATATTACATTGGTACTCATTGAAAAACTTTATAATTCGACATCTTTCACCTCCACAAGCAACTATCATCCATCCACATTGCTCATGTGCTTTAAGCTTATAACTTCTACCGGTTTTAATTTTCGTTTCAAAATTAAAAGAGCTTTATTCTTGTAAAGCTCTTTTAAACTCTGACAATGATGGTGATTGTGACCAATGGGAAGGAGAAGGTTAGCAATGGCGACAAGCGGAGACTTCCTTGTTCCATTCCTTGAATGGTGGTGATGCTGGGAATTTCGAAGAAATCAAGGGGTAATCTAGCCCTAAACTGAACCAAATCATATAGTTAGGGTTTAATTGTATTAGTCGTCTGATTTATCTAAAAAAAAGTTCAATTCTAATAAAAACTAAGTCAAACTGAGTTAAAGAATATTTACTATCTTTTTATAATTTTATTGAGGATATTTTGGTCAAAGCTTGAAAAGGGGCAGCCTTACTTAGAAACGAAAGATGGTGGCATCAACTATGCCCGGCCTTTATAGATAAATTTCCTTTTATATATATATATATATATATATATATATATATATATATATATATATAACACCAAGGAATAAGCAAAATAAAATAATAGAACAAGCTAATGTAGAGAATAGATAATTTTTATAGTAGTTCGATCTTCTCTCACTCTCAATTTTTATTCCTTTAAGGTTATCGACTTTCAATATCGATCTTATTTGCAATAGGTGAAAATCAATATCTCTTTACAACCTTCTCCTTTCCAAGACTTAAGAGAAAACATTTACATTTAATTACTCTCAATAATCACATACATTCTAAATTTAGTAGCACAACTAGAAATCTAAGGTAGAGCTCAAATAAGGCTCTACTCTAAAAACTCAAGAATGGTACCTCTTAGTCATGAATAAAGTAAGGTATTTATAGTCCTAAAAGAGTACTAAAATATAGAGCATATCATAAAAATAAAATAAAATCAAGGGTACAAACAGTATTATCATCATTTCAAGTGGGTCTACCACCCACACCACTTAAAACAACATTGCTAAGGTCATCCATGATTCTAGGTGGTACCATTGCCCTAGGGCAATACTACTATGGCTCTAGGTGCTACCACCACCAATACATTGATATCCCTTAGAAAGGGCCCAAATCCAACCCAAATTCAGTCTGAATTTAGTGCATTTCAACCTTAACCTAACATAGGACATATTTAAGTTAATTGAAGCCTAATTATAGCCCAAATTATCTTGAAACAAGGTTTTAAATTAATAACTACTTCTTATGCCATGTCACAAAGTCTTCCAATAAGTCTTCCATTCTTCTAATATATTGTCATTCTTCCAACATATCATTTGATCCTTCGATACATCGTTCGATCTTCCAAGACATTGTCTTAACTTCTAATATATCAATTTATCCATCTTCAGCATCCGATATGACTTCCAATCTTCTAACACGATATCTGATCCTTCATCATAAGGTCTGAGCCTTTTATACGACTTTCAATTTTACGTTATGTCATCCTATCTTCTGGTAGTTAAGACCTTCGGCCAAAGTGCATCTATATTACTTAACTTTTCATAAGTTTAGTTTTTTAAACTCATCATTTGATTCATTATCAAAATTTAGGATTTAACAATTTTTTCTTTTCGATTATGATAATTAATTAATGAAGGGGTTTGAAGGTCTCTCCGTATCTTCATGCCATAAATATAAGATTATATCATGAGTACCAAATTACATTTGGATCATGATTCACTAACAGAAGAGATCACAAGAAGTAATAGAAATGAATCTTTAATCATATATTTGAAAGATTCAATATGTCTAATTATTTTCAAATAAGGTTAAGTTGAACCTCATTTAGAGATTCAGTAAATATATCTATACATTGATGCTTGGTATTAGTAAAGAATATGGATATGTCATGATTACTAATATAATACATAATAAAATGATAGTTAATTGTCAGTGTGCTTCGTCGTAAAGTGTTGAATGAGTTTTTCTACTAAATAATTTACACTAACGTTATCATATTTTATAGAAATATTTTTTTAAAAAATGTTATAGTCCAAGTGTGTTTCATATATATCCTTGTACACAACATGCGCCAACTACATTATATTATGTGTTAGCTATAGATAGAACAATAAAATTCTAGTTTTTAGAAGACTCAAGAAATAAGTATATTACCTAAGAATTAACATGTATCAGAAGCACTTTTCTTATTAATTTTACAACTTACAAGGTCAGTATCAATATAAGTAAGTCAAAGTTATTAAATTTGGGATACCATAATCTTATAGATGATGTTTACTTAAGTACCAATTTTTTTTTTTTTACTACTTCAAAGTAAGATTGTTTAGAATTATACTAAAATCTTACACAAAGACTAACAGTAAATATGGTTTGGTCCAGTAAAAACGAGTTCGAGAACTGAATCAGCTGTGTAAGTTTCAAGAGAATCATAAGGATAAGGATCTAAAGAAGAATCTACTACAAAACCACAAAAAACCACAAGCCAAACTTACTTATAGGCACAGCTGAATGAGCACTTCCTTCCTGACTTATTGAATTGAATACTGAAACACGTACAGTTTCGCTTAGTGATAGTAAGGTATAGTAGGCTACTTCATTATTCATATCTAATTTAGTAGATATGCTTAATAGGTGATCAAAGTATTCTCTTTAATAGGTCAAAAGTGTATAAGATTTAAGTAATAAAAATTTTATTATTTAATTAATTTATAATCATACAAAAATAAATAATTCACATATTAAGCTCATTTTAGCTTCTTGTTGAATCTCGGATTTTAATGATGAAATCAATTGATGGATATATGGTCTAACCTATGTGTTGGAGATAAATGATGTAGGACAAGCTATGACTATGAAATAACAAACCAATTAAAGAAGAATCTATCATTAGGCTGGAGTCAAGATCGGGTATTGGGCCGGAAGAATCGGAGATTGGCTAAAGCTTTAGATAATGCAATGGGAGCTCACCGGGAGTTTGTCGGAATTGATCGAGAGCTTGCCGGGAGTTCGTCGGAAGGATGCTAGGAGTTCGTCGGGAGATTGTCGAAAGATTGATTGACATGCGGGACAATGAAGTCTAGTTGTAATTGTGTTTATATTTAAATGTCATAATTAGTGTTTTAATCAGAGTTAGTTGTGGAGAAATTCTGCTAACTCAATTTGGGGCTCACTAGGTCTAATTTGTGTTTGATTTGAGCTTATGATAGAGCTTATTTCATTGACCTAGAAAGAGGTCAACATAAGGTATAGCTCGGATATGAAACAAATATTGAAAAGTACTATTTCTGGGATATATGAGTGGTGGTAGTACCACCCAAGTAGAGATAGTACCACTAATCCCAATGGTAGTACTATTGTCGAGCTCTATTCAGTGATAGTATCATCGGTGGTACCACTCATACCCTGAAATTCAGGGTGTTTGATTTTTTAGTTCCAATTTTTGAAGCCAATTGGGATCTATAAATACCCCATGTATTCTTGTTTGAGATAGTAAGAAAGTAAATAAAAATCTTAGTAAAACTATATGAAAATTGATTGAGAGCTTTCCTTTTTCTTTTAAGTATAAAATGTATTCAAGGGAAGGGTTGAAAGTTGCAAAGATTATTCTCCTAAACCTACGAAAAGGAGAAAAGTGAGTAAGGGATAGTTGATCTTTACCCTTGAAGGAAGATCATTAGTGGACATCGGTAGGTCTTGACGAAGAAGGACTCTGGAGTGAACGTAGGTTATTTTTACCGAACCACTATAAAAATTCTGTGAGCATATCTATCTTGTCTTCATTTAATATTGTTCTTGAATTTATTTGCTCTTAACTAGTTCTAAGAAAAGCACAAGCATATCCATTTAGTTTTGTCTTTACTATTGCTCTCTAACTTAGTAGCTCTTAACAAATTATAAGAAAAGCACTTTCAATTTTGGTTTTTCTTTGATTGAAAATTTTTTAAATCAATTTTTTATCACTTACACTAATTCACACCCACCACCACCGCGCCCACCCCCCCTCTTAGTGCCAAAATGATATCTTGATAGTGAATGCTCAAGGCACATGACCAAAAATCCAACTCATTTCTCTAAGCTCACTAGCTAGACGGAAGATTTGTCACCTTCAGAGACAACAGTAAGGAAAAAATCATTAGGAAAGGAACCATTGATAATAAATTAAACCTCTTGATTGAAGATGTGTTATTAGTTGATGGTTTAAAACATAATATACTAAGTATTAGTCAATTGTGTGATAAAATATATATCATCAAATTTAAATTTAATGCTTGTATAATTGAAATACCATGCAAAAATAGATCCATGATTGCCTTAAGAATTAGTAACGTGTATACTATTGACATTGATGCTTTTTATAATGAAACATGTTTTTCGATTTTGAATGATGATACTTGAATTTGGCATAGGAGACTAGGTCATGCTAGCATGAAACTATTAACTTTAATTTTAACTAAAAATCGAGTGAGATGATTGCCTAGCATTAAGTTTGTCAAAGATAAAGTTGTGATGCATGCCAAATAAGAAAGAAAATAAAAAATAATTTTAAATCAGGCTATTACAATTGATCCATATGGATTTATTTGGACTAATTGATACAAGCTTATGAGGTAAAAATAATTGTAGACGATTATAGTAGATACACTTGGACTTACTTCTTGACACACAAAAGTGATTGCCTTAAATATTTTTTAAAAATTTATAAAGTAGTTCAAAACAAAAAGGGTTTTATGATTTTATCTATATGTAGTGATCATGATGGTGAGTTTTAAAACCATGATTTTTAAAATCTTTGTGAGTCAAATGGGTACAACCATAATTTCTCTACTATAAGAAATCCTAAAAAAAATGGAGTAGTTGAAAGAAACAAAATATGAGTTTACAAGAAATGGCTAGAACTATGTTAAACGAATATAGTCTATCTAAATATTTTTGGGTCGAAGCTGTTAACATGACATGCTATGTCATGAATAGGGTTCTAATAAGACCATTACTCTCAAAAACTCCTTATGAATTATGGAATAATAAAAAATCTAACATTTCATATTTCAAAGTTTAGTTGTAAATACTTCATCTTAAATGAAAAAGATGCTTTAGGAAAGTTTAATGTAAAATCTAATGAAGGTATATTTCAGTTGAATTTTAGATTTTAATGATGAAATCAATTGATAAGTGTTTATCTAACACGTGTGTTAGAGGAAGATTTGCAGGTCTAACTATGACAGAAGCAATGAAGGTACAACCAAATAATGGGCCAAGATCAAGCTTATGCATTGGGCCAGGTTTGGACGATGCAGTGAGACCTCATCGGGAGTTCGCTAGGAGATTTGCCGAAGGGATCGGGAAGCTCGTTGGGAGCATGCCGGGAGATCACCAGAAGAAGACCGGATAACTTACCGCAAGAATGACGAAGGTCACTGGATTGGCGAAAGTTGGGTCTTAGTTTAAGCTTGTGGTCTTTAAGCGTTATAATCGTTGAGTTGTAGTTAGAAGTAAGTTCTAATTGAGTTGAATTTAAATGAAATCAAAATCAACTCAATAAGATAATCGGGTCTACTATTGGGGTTTGATTGAGCTCGGGTTGAGCTCAATTGGTTGATCAAAGGGTTAGTCAACATTAGGTTCAAGCCAGAATTTGAAAAGTGGAGGGAACCACTTTTGTGAAAATTCTAACGGGTAAACCGTCGGTGAGCGACAGGTGTACCGCCACTGCCTAGGCCTTTGGGTGGATGACGACGGTTGACTCACCCAGGCTAGGTGGTTAAACCGCCCATACCCAGGAATCTGGGTACTTTTGGTGGTTGATCCAACTAGGGCCGGTGGGTAAACCGCCTGTACCCTGATGTTCGGGCGGCTAAGCTGCCCAATTCAGCGGGTAAGCCGTCTGTACCTAATTTTTTTGGGTATGTTTGATTTTTGACTCTAATTTCTGAAGCCACTTAGGGTCTATAAATACCCCAAGTATTCTTGTATTTATAACTCTTTTTGGGTAATTAAACTCTGTGAAAAAAAAAATTGGGTGTGATTTGTAAGAAAAAGAAAAGTGAAGGTAGAGATCTTAGAGTTAGAAATTTTTTTGAAGTCTTCATTGTAAGCAAAGTGTAAGGGTTTGGTCTTCACCCAAAGAAGATCAGTAGTGGACGTTGGTGTGCCTCAAGAAGGAGGACTTGGGAGTGGACGTAAGTCGTTGGCCCCAAACCACTATAAAAATTATGAGTGTTTCCTTGCTTTCATTGTTTATATATTTTTGTATTAACACTTCCGATTTAACTCAACTCTTTGAAAGCAAAGTTTCCACGATAAATTCTTTTCTTTATATGTTGCTTATCTTTCTGATTTTCTTAGCAACTTTTTTTTAATCACTCACTTGTTTCACTAAGAATGCAAAGCTTTGTATTTCCTATCTTGGTTTAATCAAAAAGTTTTATCTAAACTAAAAATTTACACTTGCACTAATTCACCCCAACCCCACCCCCCTCTTAGTGCCAATTGATTCTAATAATTGGTATAAGAGTAAGATATTTACTCTTTGGATTAACACTCACTTGAGTAAATGACTTATTTTGGCATGAATGAGGGATATTCTATCTCACGTCCTCCCATGTTCAATGAGACGGATTACACGTATTGGAAGACAAGGATACGTATTTTTCTTATCTCTTTGGACCTTGATCTATGGAGTCTTATTAAGAATGGATTTGAAAAATCTTCCAAGCTAATGAATGAACTAAATGATTTGGAAATAAAGATTTTTTCTTTAAATATCAAGGCTATGAATGATTTGTTTTGTGCTCTTGATAAGAATGAGTTTAATCATATTTCCATTTACAAATTGACTTTTGATATTTGACACACACTAGAAATCACACACGAGGGGACTAGTAGAGTACAAGAATCCAAGATAAATATTTTAGTTCATAACTATGAGTTATTTCAAATGAAACCAAATGAGTCAATTGGAGACATATACATCTGTTTCAATGATGTCATCAATGGCCTAAAAGCACTTGAAAAATATTTTTTAAAATTTTTAATTAGTAAGATTTTGAGATCTTTACCTAAAAATTGGGATCCTAAAGTAATCACTATTCAAGAAGCCAAAGAATTAAATAACTTATCTCTTGAAGAATTGATTGACTCTCTTATGACATACAAACTAAATTGTAAAGCTCATGATGAGCTTGATGAACTCCTTCTAAAGAATAGGAAGGATGTAGCACTTCAGACAATAAATGACTCGAATGAAACCTCAAGAGATGAGGACCATGATATTGCTTTGTTATTAAGAAAATTTAAAAAATTTATAAAAAGGAACAAGAACTATAAAAATAAAAAAGAACCAAAGAAGAACAATATCATTTACTATGAATGCAAAAAAACTAAGACATTTCAAGAATGAATATCCTCATTTGAAGAAGAAGCCAACACTAAAAAACAAAATCATTTTCGGCTACTTGGGATGAATCGAGCTCTTCGGATGAGGAAGACAACTCCAAAGAAAAAGTGACTAACTATACCTTAATAGCGATCGAAGATGAGGTTAGTGAGCCTTTAAATATATATTTTTAAATTATTAAATATATTTCATGATTTATTCAATGAGTTTAAAAAACTTAGCAAGTCTTTTAAATTACCTAAAATTAATCATGATTTGTTAGTTAAAAGATTTGATGAAATGCATGATTTATTAGTTTCACGTAAACTATGTTATAAATATGATTTGCTATATAATGTTAAAGAAGAGAATATCCTGCTTAAAACCACACTAGAAAAATTTAAAATAGAGAACAAATCCCTAAATATGATAATTACAAATAAGGGTTATATTAATAGAAAAAATGGTATAGGCTTTGTTGGTAATGTCCAACGAAAGCCAACCATGTTTGTAAGAGGACCTACATTAAACATGCCACCAATAATCATATATAATTTTTTTGATAAATTAGGACATAAGGCAACCAAATGCCTATTTAGAAAATGTTTGTCCACATCAACTAGTATGGGTTCCATAGAAAATCTTATACAATAAAAATTAATTAGAAAAGAAAGAAAAAGTTCTTTATGGAGGACCTAATATAAAATGGGTGCCTAAATCAAATATATCCTTCTTGTAGGTTTGTCTCCAAACTAAAACTAGGAGCACTAAATAGTATCTTGATAGTGGATGCTCAATGCATATGACTGGAGGTCCATCTTATTTTTCTAAGTTCACTAGCTTAAGTGAAGGAGTTGTTACATTCAGAGACAACAACAAGGATAAAATCATTGGAAAAGAAAACAATAGGTAATACATCAAACCTCTTGATTGAAGATGTGTTGTTAGTTGATGGCTTGAAATATAACTTGCTTAGCATTACTCAATTATGTGATAAATGATATGTGATTAAATTTCAATTTAATGCTTACATAATTAAATTGCTAGACAAATACAAATCATTGATTACCTTGAGAAACAACAATGTATATACAATAGATATTGAAAAATTTTGTGATGAAACTTATTTTTTGGCTTTAAATGATGATACTTTGATTTGACATAAAAGATTAGGTCATGCTAGCATGAAACTTTTAAACCAAATCTCTACCAAGGAACTAGTAAGAGGTTTACCTAATCTTAAGTTTATCAAAGACAAAGTATGTGACACTTATCAATTAGGAAAACAAATAAAGAGTAGCTTTAAGTTGAAAAATCAAATTACCACCTCTAGACCACTTCAATTGATCCATATTGATCTATTTGGACTAATTGATATTATAAGTTTAGGTGGTAGCAAATATGCATTTGTTTTAATGAATGATTTTAGTAGATATACTTGGACCTATTTCATAAAAGTGATACATTTAAATATTTTATAAAATTTTGTAAAGTTGTTTAAAATGAAAAAGGATATATGATTTCTTCAATATGAAGTGATCATGATGGAGAATTTCAAAACAATAACTTTTAAAATTTTTGTGATTCAAATGGATGTATCCATAACTTCTCTACTCTGCGAAATCCACAACAAAATGAAGTAGTAGAAAGAAAAAATAGGAGCCTACAAGAAATGGCTAGAACAATATTGAATGAACATAGTCTTTCCAAATATTTTTGGGCCGAAGCCGTTAATATGACATACTATGTTTTAAATAGAGTTCTAGTAAGATCATTACTCACTAAAACTCCTTATGAATTGTGAAATGGTAAAAAGCCTAATATTTTATTTTAAAATATTTGGTTATAAATATTTTATTTTGAATGAAAATGATGCTTTAGGTAAATTTCATGCAAAATCCAATGAAGGCATTTTTCTAGGTTATTCTTCTATTTCAAAAGCTTATCATGTTTTTAATAAAAGAATATTAATAATAGAAGAGTCCATTTATGTTATTTTTAGTGAGCTTTCTGAATTTAAGAAGATTGATTTTGATGATAAAATTGATTTTGATACTTTAAATTTAAAAGAAAACACTCCTAAAAGTAACTTGGATGTATCTATTTCCAATACGTTACCCAAGGAATGAAAGTATGTGAATGATCATCCTAAGGAGCTTATAATAGGAGAAACATAAAAAAGAATTCAAATTCGATCTTTTTTTAGAAATTCTTGTGCAAATGCTGTATTTCATTCTCAAATCAAGCCAAAGTGTATTGATGAGGCTCTAAGAGATGATTCTTGGGTTAATGCAATGCATGAAGAGCTTAATCAATTTGAGAGAAATGAGGTATGAGAGTTTGTTCATAGACCTAATGATTATTTAATAATTGGTACTAAATGGGTATTTAGAGACAAGCAAGATGAAAATGGTATCGTGGTTAGAAACAAGACTAGATTAGTGGTCAAAGGTTTCAACCAAGATGAAGGAATCGATTATGATGAAACATTCGCTCCTGTGGCTAGACTTGAAGCCATTAGGATGCTTCTTGCCTTCACTTTTAAAAATTTTAAGTTATTTCAAATGGATGTTAAAAGTGCTTTTATAAATAGTTTTATTTCCGAAGAAGTGTATATTGAACAAACCTTCAGTTTTGAAAATAATATTCTTTCTAATCATGTTTTCAAACTTACAAAAGCTCTTTATGGATTAAAACAAGCCCATCAGACTTGGTATGAAAGACTTACTTCTTTTTTTATTTTAAATAAATTTTTAAAAGACAAGGTCGATACTACATTAATTTTTAAGTATTTTAAAAATGACTTACTTATTATTCAAATTTATGTTGATGATATCATTTTTGGATCTACAAATGAATCTTTATGTGAATCTTTTACAAAAGAAATGAGTCAATAATTTAAAATGAGTAATGTGTGAGTTAACATTCTTCTTAGGATTATAAATAAAACAACTTGATAATGATATTTTTGTTAGTCAAAATAAGTACACATTAAACTTGATAAAACGATTTGGGATGAAAAATGCTAAAGCATTAAACACTCCCATGAGCTCATATACAAAGTTGGACTTAGATAGCGAAGGAGAAAACTTTGATAAAAAAACTTATAGAGGTATGATAGAAAGTTTATTATACTTAATTGCTATAAGACCGAATATTATGTTTAGTGTTGGATTGTGTGCAAAGTATCAATCTAATCCAAAACTCTCTCATTTGAAAGCAATTAAACAAATTTGTAGATACTTGAAAGGAACATCTAAACTAGGATTATGGTATCATAAATCAAAGAACTTTGACTTGATTGCCTATTTTGATGTTGATTTTGGTGGATGTAGAATAGATAAAAAAAGCACTACCGCAACATGTCAATTTTTGGTGCATGCACTTGTTTCTTGGACTTCCAAGAGACAAAATTCAGTAGATTTATCTATTACGAAAGCAGAATATATTGCAGCTAGTGCATATTGTGCCCAAGTTATTTGGATAAAAAAGACACTAGAAGATTATGGAATAAAATTAAAAAATATTCCTATAAAATGTGATAATACAAGTGCTATATATCTAACCAAAAGTCGTATTCAACATTTAAGAACCAAACATATTGATATTAGACATCATTTTATAAGAGATCATGTAAATTATCAAGATATCTCTTTGGAATTTATTGACATTAAGCATCAATTAGCATATATTTTTACAAAACCCTTAAATGAAGAATAATTTGATTTTCTTAGAAGAGAACTTGGAATGCTAAATCATGAAAATATATGAATTACTTGATTTAATGAGAATGAGCTATTTTTGTGATAATATTTTATTGTTCCCATGAGATGTTTGTCTTATTATTCATAAAAAGAAGAAAAAAGTTACATGATGATGATTTTGTTATTTTATGGATTTATTTACTACGTTTGCTTGAAATGACATGAAATAATTTTTAAATGCATGAGTAACTCTTAAACCTTTGAATCTCCTTGAATATTTTAGATTTTTGAACTTATTTTTGAAATTTTACCTCTACAAAATTGAAAGCTCTTCTTAATGATGTTTTGCAACTCCTCCCTTATTTTTTTTCCTTCTTTTTCACAAGAGGAAGAAAGTTCTTTATGAATCATATCGTATTTTAAAAAGGGAGAGCAAAAATTCATTTTAGCCCCACATTTCACCTTTTTGTTGATGACAAAGGGGGAGAAATAGATGTTGATGACTTATATAATCAAATAGATGTTGACGAAGTATATAATAATTTAAGAAAAAGTTTTTAAATATTCAAAATTTATGAAAATCTGATGGTTTATGTAATAATTTAAGAGAAAATTTTTAAATGTTTGGAACTCATGAAAATTCTTGATGCATTAATGACTTGATGGAAAATTTTTAAATGTTTAAAATTTATGAAAATCGTTGATGCATTGATGACTTGATGAAAAATTTTTAAATGTTTAAAATTCATAAAAATCCTTGATGCATTGATGACTTGATACTTTAAAAGCAAATTATCATTGATATATACAAGTATTACTGCTATCCTTGAAATATGATTTGCTTGAAGTATTGATTGCTTTAATTCACTTAAATTCAAGATTGAATGATTCTCTTGAATTTAAGTCATTTTTATCATGACATAAATTTAGGGGGAGTTAGTATTAACTCTCGTCATCAATTGATTGTCACTATAAAAAAATGGGAGACTGTTGAATCTCAAATTTTAATGATGAGATCAATTAATGAGTGTTTATCTAACATGTGTATTAGAGGAAGATTTACAGATCTAACTATGATAGGAGTAATAAAGTTACAACCAGATAATGGGCCAAGATCAAACTTAGGCATCGGGTCGGGTTTGGACGATGCAGTGGGACCTTGTCGGAAGTTCGCTAGGAGATTCGCCGAAGGGATCGGGAAGCTCACTGGGAGCACGTCGGGAGATCACCGGAAGAAGACCGGATGACTTACCACAAGAATGCCGGAGGTTACCGGATTGGCGGAAGTTGGGTCTTAGTTTAAGCTATTGGTCTTTAAGCATTGTAATCATTGAGTCATAGTTAGAAGTGAGTCCTATTTGAGTTGGATTTAGATGAAATCCAAATCAACTTAATAAGGCAACCAGGTCCATTATTGGAGTTTGATTGAGCTTAGGTTGAGCTCAATTGGTTGACCAAAGGGTTGATCAACATCAGGTTAAAGTTGGAATTCAAAAAGTGGAGAGAACCACTTTTGTAAAAATTTCAAGCGATAAACCATTGCCGCATAGGTTTTTGGGCAGCTGACGATGGTTGACCCACCCAGGCTGGGTGGTTGAACTGCCCGTACCCAGGAATCTGGGTACTTTCGATGGTTGATTCACCTAAGGCTAATGGGTAAACTACCTGTAGCCTGATGTTTGATGGTTGAGCCACCTAGGTCAATGGGTAAACCGCTCGTACTCGATTTTTCTGTGTGTGTTTGATTTTTGGCTCCAATTTCTGAAGTCATTTGGGGTCTATAAATACCCTGAGTATTCTTTTATTCATAATAACTCTTTTTGGATAATTAATCTCTGTGAAAAAAAATTGGATGTGATTTGTAAGAAAAAGAAAAAGGAAGAGAGAGAGCTTAGAGTTAGAAATTTTCTCAAAGTCTCTCTTATAAGCAAAGTGTAAGGGTTTGGTCTTCACCTAAAGAAGATCGGTAGTGGACGCCGGTGTGCCTTAAGAAGGAGGACTCGGGAGTGGACGTAGGCCGATGACGCCGAACCGCTATAAAAATTGTGAGTGTTTCCTTGCTTTCATTGTTTACATATTTTTTATTGACGCTTCCGATTTAACTCAACTCTTTTAAAGCAAAGTTTCCATGATAAGTTCTTTTCTTCAAACTTGCTTATCTTTCCAATTTTATTAGTAACTTTCTTTCAATTACTCATTTATTTCACTAATAATGAAAAGCTTTGGATTTCCTATCTTGGTTTAATTGAAAAGTTTTCATCTAAACTGAAAATTTACACTTGCAGTAATTAATCCCCCCCCGCTCTTGGTGCCAATTGATCCTAACAATTTTTTGGTTATTCTTTAAGTTCAAAATCTTATCATATTTTTAATAAAAGAACATTAATCATTGAAGAATGTATACATCTCATTTTTAACGAGGTTTTCGAATTAAAGAAAGTTAATTTTGATGATAATTTTGATTTTGACATTTTAAATTTGAATGAAAATTCTCCACCCAAAAGCAACTTGGATGAATCTACTTTCAAATCCTTAGCCAAGGAATGAAATTACTTAAATGCTCATCCTAAGGAGCTTGTAATTGGAGATACATCAAAAGAGGTTCAAACTCATTCGTCTTTTAAAAATTTTTATGCTAATATCACATTTTTATCTCAAATTAAACCAAAATGCATTGATGAAGCCCTAAAAGATGATTCTTGGGTCGTTGCAATGTATGAGGAGTTGAATCAGTTTGAGAGAAATAAGGTGTGAAAGCTTATTCTTGACCTATTGACCATTTAGTGATTAGTATAAAATGGGTCTCTAGAAATAAGTAAGATAAAAATGGTATCGTGGTTCGAAACAAGACTCGGTTAGTGGCCAAAAGTTTTAACCAAGAGGAATGAATCGATACTAAAGAAACCTCCACTCTTGTGGTAAGACTTGAAGCCATAAGGACGCTCATTGTTTTGCTTCTTTTAAGAATTTTAAGTTATTTCCAATGGATGTCAAAAGTAATTTTCTCAATGATTTCATTTCCGAAGAAGTTTATGAGTTTGAAAATAATCTTTTTAATCATATTTTCAAATTATCTAAGGCTCTTTATGGATTGAAACAAGTCCCTAGGGCTTAGTATGAGAGACTTAACTCTTTTCTTATTTAAAATAATTTTTTGAAAGACAAGATTGATATCATATTATTTATTAAGTATTTTAAAAATAATTTTTTTATTATTCAAATTTATGTGGAGGACATTATTTTTGGTTTTTCTAATGGATTCTTATATGAATCTTTCGCTAAGAGTTTGAAATGAGCTTAATGGGTGAATTAACTTTTTTCTTAGGACTACAAATCAAACAATTAAATGATGACATTTTTATAGGTCAAAATAAGTATACTTTAGATTTGTTAAAATATTTTAGTATGGACAACTCTAAGGCTATAAACACACTCATAAGTACCTCTACAAAAAAATATATCTAGAGAAATCGTAGGTAGTTTGTTATATTTAACTTATACTAGACCAGATATAATGTTTAGTGTTGGATTATGTGCAAGATTTTAGCACAATACTAAATAATCCCATTATAAGGAAATTAAACAAATATTTAGATATTTAAAAGGAACTTCAAATTTGGGATTATGATATTCTAAATCAAAATTTTTTGATTTAATTGTCTATGTAGATGTCGATTTTGAAGATTATAGAATAGATAGAAAGAGTACATCCGTAACATGTCAATTCTTAGGATACTCGCTTGTTTCTTAGTCTTCTAAGAAATAAAATTCGATTGTATTACCTACAGTCAAAGCTGAATATATAGTAGTAGGTGCATTATGCACAAGTTATTTGGATGAAAAATATTTTAGAAGATTATGGAATTCACTTGAAAAACATTCCTATTAAATGTGATAATACTAGTGCAATATATTTGACAAAAAATCTCATTCAATACTCAAGAACTAAATATATTGATAATAGATATTATTTTATTAGAGATCATGTTAATAATCATGATATATCTTTGGAATTTTATTGATACAAAACATCAATTAGCTGATCTTTTCAAAAAGCCATTGAATGAGAAACAATTTGATTTTATTAGAAGAGAATTGAAAATGTTAAATCTTTCAAATGCATGAGTTACTATCTAATTTTTTAGATTTCTCATTTTGAGTTTTTTCCTGAAATTTACATGAGATAATTTTGAATCTTCCTGATGCACGAGATAATTCTTTCCTCTTGAAATCTACAGGTAGAAATGTGATCAATGATCTTTCGAATTGATTTTACATCATTCATCCCTCTTGAAATTTATAAAAGAAGAAATGTGATTCATGAATCTTTTGTCTACTTAATCTTTTATGTGATGCTTTCAAATGAATCATCCCTTCCCAGTTGATCTTTGATTTTTAATTCTTGGACTCGTGGGTATACTTGACTCCTCCTTTCTTCTTCTTCTTCTACTTAAAGAAATTTGATGTGATACTTGTGATTTAATTCTATCTTGTTAGGATCGAGTTGGCACTAAGAGGGGGTGAATTAGTGCAAGTGTTAAAAGAAAAACTTGGTTCGAAAAACTTTTCATTCGAAGAAAATAAAGTGCTTTAACTTGGAACTAGTTAATAAATAATTAAAATCAAGAGCAAACATAAAGAAGGATAAGGAAGAGATGCTCATAGTATTTTATAGTGAATCAGTCAAAACTTTAATCTACGTCCACTCTCGATCACTCATCACTTGAGGCCGACCAGTGTCTATTATCGATCTTCTTTCATGGGTGAAGATTAAACACCCCTTTATATACATTTCTCCTTTCCACAGGCTCAAGAGAACAACATTTACACTCTTTTTCTCAAGCTCAGGAGATCAACTTTTACAACTTAATTAACTCTTCCCTTAAACTCATTTCACTTGAAAAACAAAGGGAAGCCCTCAATCAATTTTCACAGAATTTACCCAAGTATTTTTTCCACTTTCTTATTACTTTCTTGCACACCAATGAAAGAATACTTGGGATATTTATAGATCCCAACTGGCTTCAAAAAATAAAGCCTAAATTTAATCTTTCTCAAAAAAATTAGGTACAAGCATTACTACCACCGATACTCGCCCGAAAACTTGGGCAACGATGGTGCTACCACCGCCTGGGTGGTACTATCGCCACCCACTAGTGGTATTACCGTCGAGTAGTCATGAATAGTACTTTCTTGTATAGTTTTGTATTTAAGGTATACCTCCTGCTGACCCCTTTCTATGTCAATGAAATAAGCTTAACCATGAGCTCAAGTCTAACCTAAAGTGGACTTGGTTGCCTCATATTGAGTTAATTTAGATTTATCAAAATCTAATTTAATTAGGACTCGATTATGATACTAAATACAATATACTAAGACACAATTACAATCGCTCTTGTTAGCCGGCATATCAATCGATGTTTCGAACTCCCGGTGAGTCTCTTGATCATCTTTGGCATTCCCGGCAAGCTCCCAATCACCTTTGGCGAGCTCCCAACAAGCTCCCGATCACCTTCGGCAAGCTTCCGATGATATCCCCATGAGTTCCCACTACATTGTCTGAACCCTGACCCGATTTCCAAACTTGATTTCGGCCCAACGTTTGATTGTATTATCTTTTCAGTGTTATAGTTAATTCTGTATCACTCATCTCTAACATATAGCTTAGATCATAAAATCCATTAATTGATTCAATTATCAAAATTAGAGATTCAATAATCTTCCTCTTCTTGATGATGATAACCAATTGATGACGAAGTTAACCTTAACTCCCTCTATGTATATGTCATAATATACATAGAACAAACTTGAATTCAAAAGAACCCATCGCTATTGAATTCAAGCATTTTGATAATATTAAAATTTGCATAGTTTAAACATACATTATAAAATTTTTAAAGCATTCATCTTCTTGGAATCATATAAAAATTTCAAACATTATAATATTCATTTCAAAGATCAAACATATTGTTTGGCATCAATCATATTATTTAACATTTCATTTCTCCCCCTTTGTCATCAACAACAATATTTAGCACATAAAGAGAGGAAGTTAGTCTATTACTCCCTATTAGTGAACTAAGAAGAAGAATAAAGTTTAATCTATTTATTATCAAATTATTTTCTCCCCCTTTGTAAATAACATAGAGGAAGAAGAAGGAGAGGGCATCAAAGATACAAAAATCAAGTATCCCAAAATAAAATCAAATATAAGAGTGGGGGGTAGGGGCGGCTAGGATACATCTAAAACTATTTCATCAAGGATTTAAAAGATCCATGAATCGAAATAATTTTTGAGAGAGGATGGAAATGAATCTTATCACAAAAAGAAATTAGAATCACATCTTCTCTTTTGTAAATGTCAAGAGGAAAGAATCATTTCAAAAGAGAGCTCAAAAGGTTAATTAGTCCAAGAAGAAATATAAGAGCTACTCATTGCATTTAGAAGATCATCTCATGTAAATATTAAGAAGAAGAAGCTCAAGAAATCTTAAAAATAACATGATATTAAATCATGCATTTAGAAGATTTAACATTACCTAATTCTCTTCTTATACAATCATAAAGTGTTGCATGCATCATAATATCATCAAGAAGTGCATATTAGAAAGTACTTAATGCCAAAGAGTACATTAAAGAGTGCAATATAAGAAGTACAATACATCAAGGAACCACTGACTTCTCCCTCATAGTTATCACTAGAAAAGTAGAAACATACAAGCTATTCAGGTGGTGGTAATCTAAGGTGCCAAAATAGAATATTAAAATTTGTATGAAGTTGCTGCATCTTGATTAAAATTTGGTCTTAACGAAGTTCAATTTAGTCCAGTCGTGTTACTATGGAATCATCATATGAGGAGGGTGCTGGTTGAGTCGAAGGTGCTGCTTCAAAGGGACTAGGAAGAGAAGATTGACTTATGTAAGGATCAATTGACACTATGAGAGAGGGAGGGAGGGAGGGAGGGAGGGAGGGAGGAGGGGGGGGTGGGTGGAGGATGTGGGATTTAATTAGTGCAAGCAAAATAGTGATCAATTTAAAAACCTTGCTTTCGTAAAGTAAAAAGCAAATAACAAAAATTATTTTTATATTTCGATAAAATCGATTAAGAGTCGATTTGAAAGAAGTAGAGAGATTGAAGCTCAGTTTTGACTATAAGCAAATTGAGAGCAATAGAGAGTAATAAGTAAAGAAAGCAAAGACACTCACAATTATAGTGGTTCGGCCTTAACTTGGCCTACGTCCACTCCCGAGTCCTCTTCTCCAAGGCCCATCAGTGTCCACTATTAACCTTCTTTGGGTGAAATCAAACTCTTATAGCTTCCTCTTTTCTTTTACCAGGCTTAGGAGATAAACCTTATAACCTTATAAGGGAGATTTATAAGTATTACAAGACTTTCCTCACTCCCTTACCCCTTTTCTTTTTTTATAATTTTCACACATAATTTATCATAGAATTTTTAGCCCAAAATTATTGTATAAGATGTAAGAAAATTTAGGGTATTTATAGGCCCCAATTAACTTAGAAATTTGGAGCCAAAATTTCAAACGCATCCAAAAAACTCGGGTACGGGCCATACCACTACCGTCGCCGTCGTCGAAAGTAGCCTGAAAAATATGGTGGCGATGGTACAACCATCAATTTGGATGGTACAATGGCCGGCCTAGGTGATACAACCATTATCCATTAGTGGTACAATTTCCTAGAATCTTACAAAAGTGATTCCCTCCACTTTTCTAATCTTAACTTGTACCTTATGTTAACCACTTCTTAGGTCAATCAATTGAGTTTAACTTGAGCTCAATCCACTCTCTATAGTGAACCTAGTTAGCCTCACTTGAGTTAATTTGGATCCTTCCAAATCTAACTCAAGTAGGACTCAATCTTAATGACGCTAACTATGACTTAATTAATTATAATCGACATGGCCAACAAATCCAATCAAGACCTTCCCAACTCCTAGCAAGTATTTCGACTACCCTCGATAATCTTTCGGTGAGTCTTGGTCTTCTTTTGATGAACTCCCTTGCGCTATTATGGCAAACTCCCAATACCCTCAGCGAGCCCCCGATGCACTACAGGGGAGTTCCCAACCCCATCGTCCTTACTCCGGCTCGATGCCTGGACTTGACCTTAGCCAAACTTCTGATTATAATTTTCTCTCCATCATAGTTAATCTTGCATCAATCAACTCTAACAACCTTGTTAGATCAATAATCCATCAATTGATTTCACTATCAAAATCTGATATTTAACAATCTCCCCCTTTTTTATGGTGATAATCAATTGATGACGTGAGTTAAACCTTACTCCCCCTAAATCCATGCCATAATTCAAATAAGGAAAAAAAACTTGAATTCAAGGGAACCAAACACTCTTGAATTAAAGTATCATATCATTCATTCAAATTTTAAAATAATATACTATGAATTTTAAAATTATCAAATCATACATAATACATGATGTTTATTTTAACCAATCATGAATCATCAAATTTCAAGAATATTTCAAGAAATATAAAATTTCCTTCTTTCAAAGATCATCATGATATTTCAAGAATTTCATGCAAATTTTTATGTGATATTTCTGCTTTGTCATATGCGCTATTTCTTCTCCTTTGACATGTATGTATCATTTTGTGTCAATACACTACTTCTTCCCTTTTTTCATCATCAAAGAGGTGAAATAATGAGCAAGTAATTTCATGATACATATGACCATTATGTGTCAAAATAAATAAGATTAAGTACTTAGATGCTTTATTTCTCCTCCTTAATAAAATAAGATAAAAACATAATTTTCTTATAAAAAATTATCTTTCCTTTCTCTGAATAATAAAGAAGAAACAAGGGAGGGGAGTGAAAAATATCATATCACAAAAATAGAACTTGATTTTGTAAATTCCAAAATTCAAAAGTTAAGAACTACCTATTCAATTTAATTCATTTCATTTCAAACAAGAGTAGCAAATCATGCAATTCAAGCATTCTCATAGTTTAGCATTCCTAGCTCTCAACCTCAATCTTATATATGCAAATTTTGAAATGATTATTTTAAAGATGAGCATAAAAATCTGAAAAATTCAAGATCCACTTATGCATTCATCTTATATAGAATTTCAAACACAATAGCAAATCAATAAATCCGAAATATAGCAAATCATGCATTTTGAAGATTATCTTATGTAAATTTTCATAAGAAGCATAATTTGTAAAAGTCATAAATTCTAATATGATAGTAAATCAAGCATAATTTGTAAATCATGCATTTTGCATGCACTTAGAAATTTTCTTCTAAGCAAATTATTTCTCATCTAATGTTAGAAGATTTTTTATATCCGAATTTTCTGCTAACCAAATTAATAATTTTAACTCTCTCATTTTTATTGTCAAAAAGGATTATGATGATATCTTTTCTTTATAACCATAAGCACAAAGGGATCATGTCATTAGAGATGAAAGATCAAATCATAAGTACCAAAAGACATGATTTCTTTTAATAAATCTCTCTTTTTTTACAAATAATGAAAATGAGTCTTACGAGATCAAATACTCTTGATTCATCCAAGATAAATCTTAAGACCCCAATTCATTTAGATAAATATTTTTGATAAAATTGAAGAATGATCTTGACAAAAAAATCTTAATTATAATTGTTAAGATCATAAATCTTCTTTAAAAAGAGGAAATCATAGAGGTTAAATGTGATTCCCATAAAAGATAAGCCAAGTCATAAAATCAAGGGAATATTTATGATAAAACAAATCTCATTTAATTTACAACTTATCATAATTTTAAAATATATTAATTTGGTGATAAGTTATACTAAGAATGAGGTCATAAGTAATCATATCATGAAGGATATTATTATCAAATCATGAATCCTAAAGGATATGATTTATTTTGTCAAATATCTTCTTGGATAAGATTCAAATCTTTAGAAAACTTAGAAGACCAAATAAGAAGAGTATTCATCAATATCGAATTATAAATATTAAGATTATGAATAAATTACAAAGAAGAAAAGATATAATATCTTGATTTATATATATGAAACTTCAAGTTATCAAGAATATGATTCATAGGAAGATTTTCAAATCATAGTTTCGAAGAGACAAATTATGATTCATTTATATAATCTTCTTTGAACGAACTTAATTTATATAAGGATTTCAAGTTTTAATTTCTCAAGATGTTAATATCATGATAATAACTTATTTAAGTTCAAATTATCAAAATTGATTTTGTAGTTTAAGAGATTCAATAATAAATATATCATTTTATCTCTTGTTGAACGATTGATATGATAAGAATATTTTTAAGAATAATTATCCTCCTTTTAGTTATTTCATGTGATTTATTTCAAGAATGATTTTCAAATCAATAAAATATTATTTAAGGTCGGAAACCAAATTTCATTCTAGAATGAAGCATCAAAGTTATTACTTTAACACATCAAAACTATAAAAATCTTTAAGGCAAAAATTAAATCTATCTCAAATTTCAGTCATTTAAATGAGTCAAACTCTTTACATATTTATTCTATGTAAATATGTATTATTTACATGGAGTTGACAAACTCATTTTTAAATTTTTATTTATTCTATGTTTAAATTCAAAAGTAATTTGTCAATCTTCTTTAGATCAACATATAACCAATCCAACATTTCAATCATTCGCTCCAATATATTTTTTATTTTTTTTATAAATTTAAACTTTAATAATTTTACACTAAACTTTTTTCGTTCTAATTCAAGCTATGTAAAAGTCATGCACCATTGAAGACAATCAATATTAACCATGAACTATTAAGAGAATTTTTGTTAAGGATAAGGATTTTTTTAATTTTCTTCTCATTTTAATTTTTTAACCACATAAAGCATGATTTCATATATTTAATTTTTTAAATTCAGCATTTAATCATTCCATTCAATTTTATCTCAACGTACACTCATTTAACTATTACAAGTCTATACAAGCATACTATCATTTAACAACACACATTCAATCTTAACTATTCAACCATTTAAATTAATAATTCAACAATGATATTTATAAGCTAACTTAGTCAAATATAATATTTAGACCATTTAACAATAGTCTTTATATTTAAACCAATGTTTAAGCTAATAATTTTGTACCTATCATTTGAGTATCATCAAGATCTCATTTTTGTAAGTTTTAATATAAATAATTTTTCATTAACGATAACTTAGGTTCTTTAGTTTTAGTTTTAGTTTTAGCATGTTCTTGCTATGCATCATCATTCATAATTGAAACACAATTAAGATTAATGAACCATCATGAGATTTCTTATCAATAAACTTAATTCTAATAAATTTTCTTCTTATCGTTGTTTAGCCTAGTGAGCTTGAAAAATATTTTAGATCTCAAGTCATATGCCTTGAGCATCCACTTTCTAGATATCATTTGGTGCTCGTAGCTTTGTTAGAAGAAGAAATTATAAGAAAGATTTAAGTATCTATTTTATATTGGGTCATACATAAAGAACTTTGTCTTTCTTATCTAATGATTTTTGGTTATTTATTGTTTCCCTTAGGAACCCAGACTAATTTGTGAGGACTATAATTTTTAAATGGACATTTTTAGGCTTTATGTCCTAATTTTTCATAAAAAATATATTTAACTTTTGATGGTAAATTTAAAGTGGGTTCTTTAAACAAAATGGTTGGTTTTTGTTGAGTGTTACCAGCAAAGCTTATACCTTTTCTTTTATTAATATAGTCCTTATTAGGAAAGATCATATTAAGGGATTTATTTTCTATTTTAAAATTTTTTAACGTTTGTTGAAGTATGATATTTTTCTCTTTAACATCATCTAGCATTTCACATTTAGAGCAAAGATTATATGATGATAAATTGTTGAATCTCAGATTTTGATAATGAAATTAATTGATGGATTATTGATCTAACAGGATTGTTAGAGTTGATTGATATAGGATTAATTACGACAAAAGTATTATTGCAATCAGGATTAGCCAAGGTAAAGTTCATGTATCGAGTCGATGCGATTAGGAATACGCCAGGAGTGCATCGAAAGCTTACTGAGGGTATTGGGAGTTTGCCAGATAATGCAAGAGAGTTTGCCAAAAGAAGATCGAGACTCACCGGAAGATTGTTGGGATAGCCAAAAAGCTTGTTGAGAGTTGGGATGGTCTTGTAATCGATATTTTGATAATTATAATTATATTTAATTAAGTCATAATTAGCATCATGTAGGTTTAATTATAACAGGAACAGTGGAGTTATAACTAAATGATGAGCCAAGATAAGGCTTAGGCATTGGGCCATGTTTGGATGATACAGTGGGATCTCATCGGAAGTTTGGTAGGAGATTCACCGAAGGAATCAGAAAGCTCGCTAGGAACATGAAGAGAGATTACTGGGAAGAAGATCAGAGGACTTGCCACAAGATTGCCGGAGGTTATCGGATATGCAGAAGTTAGGTCTTATTTAAACTTAATTGGTTATTAAGTGTTGTAATCATTGAGTCGTAGTTAGAAGTTAAGTCCTAATTGAGTTGGATTTTGGAAGGAATCCAAATCAACTCAATAAGGCACCTGGATCCACTACTGGGTTTGGTTAAGCTTAGGTTGAACTCAATCAATTGACTAAGGAGCTGGTCAACATTAAGTCAAAGCCAGAATTCGAAAAGTGGAGGGAACCACTTTTATGAAAATTTCGACGGGTAAATCGCTAGTGAGCGGTGGTTGGACCACCCGTACTACAGAACCCGGGTGGTGCCCAGTAACTTTCGACAAGTCAATTGCCCAGGTGGCAGTTAAACCGCTCGTACCACAGAATGCAATGGCGGCCAGCGACTGACGGTGGGTGAACCGCCTAAGTCGGTGGGTAAACTGCCCGTACCCGATTTTTCCGAGTATGTTTGATTTTTGGCTCCAATTTTTGAAGCCACTTGGTGTCTATAAATACTCCAAGTATTCTTGCATTCTTAGCATAACTGAAAAATACTTTTGGGTTATTAAATTATGGCAAAAAAATTATGAGTGATTTATAAAGAAAAAGAAAAGGGAGGAGAGAAAGCTTACAGATAGAAAATTTGTCTTAAGTCTCCCTTGTAAGAAAGTGTAATGGTTTAATCTTCACCCAAAGAAGATTGGTAGTGGAAGCCAAAGTGACTCAAGAAGGAGGACTTGGAAGTGGATGTAGATCGTTGGCGCCAAACCACTAAACTCCTTGAAAGCAAGATGATAAGTTATTTTCCTCAAACGTGATTATCTTTCCAGTTTTTTTAGCAACTTATTTTTAATCACTCACTTGTTTTATTAAAAACAAAAAGCTTCGTATTTCCTGTTCTATCTTATTCGAAAAGATTTTGCTTTAGAAAAAAAAATTTAAGCTTGCACTAATTCACCCCCTAGTGCCAATTGATCTTAACAATTAGTATCAGAGCAAAGTTCTTACTCTTTGGATTAACACTCACTTGAGTAAATGACTTGTTTTGGTATAAATGAGAGACATTCTATTTCACGTCCGCCCATGTTCAATGGGACCGATTACATATATTGGAAAACACGGATGCGTATTTTCCTCATCTCTTTGAACTTTGATTTATGGAATATAGCTGAGAACTGATTTTAAAAATCTTCCAAACTAATGAATGAGTTAAGTGATTTGAAAAGGAAGAATTTTTCTCTAAATACAAAGGCTATGAATGCTTTGTTTTGTGCACTTGATAAAAATGAGTTTAATCGTGTTTCCGCTTGTGATTCGGCTTTTGATATTTGACATACTTTGAAAATCACACATGAAAGAATAATTAATATAAATGAATCAATTAATAAAATATATTATAAAAATAAAGTTAAAGAACGTCTTCTAAATAACATGAAGAATTATGGACTAAGAATGACATATGACTCCTCGAGTAAGATCTCGAATGATGAGAACTTTGGACATGAACTTTTGATGAATGAACCAAAAAAAATAATGAGCTTAAACCTTATAAAAATTATGGACACAATCTCTTGCTACGAATGCAAGAAGCCGAGGAGCTCCAAAGATCAAATGCTCAATCAAGAAGTGGAGAACCTTGCTTTAATGACGATTGAAAATGCGGTTAGTGAGTCTTTAAATATTTTTTTCAGAATTATTAAATATATTCCATGACTTATTTGATGAGTTTAGAAAACCTAGCAAGTCTTTTTAGTTACTTAAAGTTGATCATGATTTATTAGTTAAAAGACTTGATGAAATACATGATTCCTTAGCATCACATAAACCATGTTCTAAATATGAAATGCTAGACAACATTAAAGATAAAAATATCATACTTAAAACTACATTAGAAAATTTAGAAATAGGGAATAAATCCCTAAATATGATCCTTGCCAATAAGGGTCATATTAATAGAAGAAATAACATAGGCTTTGTTGGTAAAGCCAACCATTTTTGTTAAAGGACATACCTTACATTTACCATCAAAAGTTAAATATAATTCTTATGAAAAATTAGGACATACTGCCTACAAATATTTATTTAGAAATTATAGTCTACATAAATTAATTTGGGTTCCTAAAGGACCCATAAATAACCTTCAGCCATTAGAGAAAATGGGAAGAACATGTCATGAAGGACCCAATGTTAAATGGGTACCTAAATCAAAACATCCTATAATATAAAGTTATTTCCTAACAAGGCTAGGAGCAATAAAAATATTTTGAAAGTAGATGCTCAAGTCATATTACTTGGGATCTAACACTCCTTCAAGCTTACTAGCCTAAGTAGTAATAAAAAATTATTGAAATTAAAATTATTAATAATGAATCTTTTAATGGCTCATCATTATACAATTAATATTGATGATGCATAGCTGGAGTATATAAGTATGAAAATGAATTAGAACCAAAGAACCTTAGTTATTGAAAAACATATTGAAACTTACAAAAATGAGATTTTGAGTAAATGCTAAAATCATTGGCTTGTTTAAATATAAAGGCTATTATTAAATACTTCAAATATTAACTAAGTTTATGGAATGATTGATTTAAATGTCATGATGATTGAATGCTTATGTTGAATGTTAGAGCATAGAAAATATATATGTTTCATTTTTAAGATGAGTTTGTCAACTTCTTGCACTATATGTAAAAAGTTAGACTCATTTAAATATTGAAATTGAGATTGGTTAAATTTATGCTTTGAAGATGTTTTATGTCTTATAGTAATGACCATATTTAAATGAAATTTAGTTTTTAGTCTTAAACGAAAAATCATTGATTTGAAAATTATTCTTGAAA
This sequence comes from Ensete glaucum, assembly GCA_021527575.1. Lineage (NCBI taxonomy): Eukaryota > Viridiplantae > Streptophyta > Magnoliopsida > Zingiberales > Musaceae > Ensete > Ensete glaucum. Next base: position 34,523,224 of record CM038555.1, read on the forward strand.
GAAATCACATGAAACAACCAAAAGGAGGATGATTAATTTTAAAAATGTTTCTATCCTATGAATCCTTCAACAAGAGATAAAATGATACTATTATTGTTAAATCTCTTTAACTACAAAGATGAATTAGAAAAATTTTAGCTATTTTCTTTTGGAAAACAATCTATGATGACTTTATTGAAATTTTTTGAAAAGTGATATTTGATGATGATTTTGGATATTATTTTTAAATGATTTTATTTTAAAGAATGAATATGTTTGAATCTATCAAACTTCATTGATTTTGATTATTTAATGACTTAAATCATGATCTTGAAATCTTAAAAATTATAATTTGAGATCTTTTTATTCACTAAGATTCCTATCCTTTATTAAAGATAAGTTTTCATCCTAATCATGATCTTGACTTCTCGATATTTATAAATTCATATTTCTATAAGAATCAAGATTCTTATTACTTGATCTTCTAAGATTTCAAAAGCCTTGAAATTTTATCTAAGAAGAAATATGTCAAAATAAATCATGTTCTTAGCATTTATGAATTGATAATAATATTCTTTATGACATGATTACTTATGACTTTCTTCTTAGTATAATTTATCACCAAAATTAGCATTTCTTAAATTTGTGGTAAGTTGAAAATTAAAAAAGATTTGCATTATCATGAATATTCCCTTAATTTCTTGACTTGACTTATACATTATGGGAATCACATTATTGATCTCTATAAAAAAGAGATTTATGATCTTAACAATTATAATTAAAATTTTTATCAAGATCATTTTTCTATTAAAAAGATTTATCTTGGATAAATTAAGATTATCCCCTAAGACTCATTTTTGATATTTACAAAAAAAGGGAAAAAGAAACTTATTAAACAAAATCATGTCTTTTGATATTCAAAAATTTGATTTTATCTTTAGTGACATGATCTCCTTGTACTTTTAGGCGTAATTTGAACATGGATAAAAAAAATTATACCATCATATTTCGTGATAATAACTAAAAAGAAAAAATAAAATTAACAATATGGTTAGTAGAAAATAGGATATAATAACTTTGAATGTGGAACAAGTGCTTAGAAGAAAATTAGGACTTTTTAAATGCATGCAAGATACTTGATTTATAACTTGAGCTTGATCTACTATTATGTTTTCTTTTGGAATTCATGATGATTCTTATCAAAATCATATGAGATGATTTTAAATACATAAGTAGCTCTTAAACTTTTGAATCTTCTTAAATATCTTGAACATCTATAAAATATACATCTTTAAATTTGAGCATTTTTGTGATATGATGTTTTTTATTTTTCTACATTGATTCTACATTCTTATTCACACAAAGTGGAGAAAAGAAATCACTAGCATTTCAAGAGACTAATAAGTCTATTAATTTTATTTTGAATCTCTTGAAAATGATTTTGATGACTTTGATTATTGGAAATTGAATGAGTTCTTTACATATATCATGATTTTGATTCCTTAGAATTATAACTTGAAATCTTTTATGAATCAAAATCTTTTGTTATATGGTTTCATATTATTTAAAAAGAGATTTTTATACAAATCATGAACTTGACAACTTAAGATTTCTTATGGATAAATCAAGTGACTTTATTTGTTTCTCCTATGATTTTTTGTTTCTTGATATTCATAATTTATTTTATAAATTAAATATCTCATCATTATGTTAATTGTTCTTGATATATTTCATGTGATGATTGGTATATTTCTTGATGTATTTATTAAAAAATGATATAATGGGAAAAGTTTTGCACTATAGTAACTATCCCCTCGTTTTGACAATGACAAAGGGGGAGCAAAACTTGTTAGCTTGTAAAATTGTAAGCTTGAATAATGCAAAGTAAGCAAAGATTTGCTAGCTTGCACTTCCCAACAGAGAAGAAAGAATTTACTAGCTTTATTTGCTATGTTTTGTTGAAATTTATATGAGAGAGATTTGTTGAGCTCATATTCAAAATAGTTTTCTAAATTTTTATATCTACAAGATTAAGGTTGAAAGTTAAGAATGCTAAATCATAAAAATATAAAAATTGCATGAAGATATGCTATGTTTAAAATTACAAGAGATAATGTTTGGTATCAAGAGATGACTTTTGTTATGTTTGAAATACATAAGTAGCCTTTAAATCTCTTGGACTTTTGAGCTCATCTTAATATTGCTTTTAAAATTTATTAAGTGCTCTTTTTATGATGAAATAATTCAACAACATCTCCCTTGTTTCTCTCCTTATTAATTATAAAGGGGAAGAAAATTTTATATTGCATATACTAAGGGGGCGTAATGTCATCATGTGTTTTAAAATTATTAGCTATACATTTCATCTTTTTGTTGATGATGAAGGGGAGAAATATATATATTAATAACACATGACATTGAAAAATATTCATTGATAACACTTGATGATATAACTTGGATATTTTACAATTCATGATTTGATGACTTGTTGGGGTAGCCGAAAAGCTTATCGGGATTGGGATGATCTTATAATGGATATTTTGATAATTATGATTATATTTAATTAAGTTATAATTAGCATCATGCATGTCTAACTATGACAGGAACAATAGAGTTACAACCAGATGATAGGCCAAGATAAAGCTTAGGTATCGGGCTAGGTTCGGACGATGCGGTGAATCTCGCCGGAAGTTCACTAGGAGATTCATTGAAGGAATTGAGAAGTTCGTTGGGAATGCGAAGGGAGATTGCCAAGAAGAAGACCAGAGGACTTGCCGCAAGATTGCCGGAGGTTACTGGATTATGCAGAAGTTAGGTCTTATTTAAGCTTAATTGATCATTAAATGTTATAATCATTATCGTACTTAGAAGTTGAGTCCTAATTAAGTTGGATTTTGAAAGAAATCTAAATCAACTCAATAAGGCAACCGGATCCACTACTGGGTTTGGTTGAGCTCACATTGAGCTCAATCAGTTGACCAAGGAGCTAGTCAACATTAAGTTAAAGCCAAAGTTGAAAAGTGGAGGGAACCACTTTTGCAAAAATTTTAGTGGGTAAGCCAAAGTGCCTCGGCTTCTTGCATTCATAGCAAGAGGTTTTGTCTATCTTAAGATCATTTTTATGGTTCATGTTTATCAATTTATCCAGTTCATTAGGGTTTAAAGTTCTCATCACTCGAGATTTCACTCGAGAAGTCATATGTTCTCTTTAGTTCAAATTCCTTCTTGTTTTTTGGAAGGTGTTCTTGGGTTCTCAATGTTAAATCATTCATGTTCTTTGGAAGGTATTTTTCTTATTTATTTTTGTAAGATATTTCATTTAATGATTCATTTAGATTAAGTGTGTTTTTATGTATCAATTCTAATATATGTCAAATCTCAAAAACTGAATCACAAGAGGAAATATGAGCAAATTTATTCTTATGAATTGCACAAAATAAGATATTCATAGCTTTTGCATTCAATGAAAAAAACCTTCTTTTCAAATTTGTTCCATTCATTCATGGGCTTAGAAGATTTCTCAAGATCATTTTCTATAATATATCATAAATCAAAATCTAAATGAATCAAAAAAATTCTCATTCTAGTTTTTCAATTAGTATAATCCGTCCCATTGAACATGAGCGGATGTGTAATAGAATATCCCTCATTCATACTGAAAGAAGCCATTTACTCACTTGGGTTTTTAATCTAATGAGTAGCACTTGATTTTGACACCAATTGTTAAGATCAATTGACACTAAGAGGAGGGTGTGAATTAGTGCAAGAGAAATAGTGATCGATTGAAAAATTTTGCTTTCGTAAAGTAAAGAGTGAACAACGAAAGTGTCTTTTGATAAAACCGATTAAGAGTCAATTTGAAAGAAGTAGAGATATTGAAGCTTGATTTTGACTATAAGCAAATTGAGTGTAATAGAGAGTAATAAGTAAAGAAAGCAAAGACACTGATAAGACCCTAGAAGGAGCCCTATAGATTTTGATCCTTGAGGAGGATCAACCCTTGGAACGTTGTAGGGGTTTCTCCCTCTTAGACTCGGCACAAGACTGAATTAAAATTGTAGATTGCTTGATTAAAAGAGGGGGGCAGCTACGTCTTAAATAGGGATCAAAGTCTTAGCCTAAGGGGGCACTTATCTAGGTGAAATTATCCTTTTGCCCCTCCTATAGCCATCCTACCTTAATAGGAATAAGGGGCGGCTAGGTTGGCTCTATAGCCGACCTAAGCAGGGGGAAACCCTGGTCGACTTACCGAGTAAAGGGGGGGGGGGGTGACAACTACTAAGTCCTAAGAGATAATTTAAACCCTAGTCAAACTCCTTTATAAGATAGGAGTGGCTTTATTATAATCTAACAGGTTTTTATTGACTAGTTTTAAGATGATTAGGACTCAACCCTGCTGGAGTCCCATCAAGCCTGCCCTCTTCAGATCAGTCTTGTCCTCAAGGCTGAGGATCTATAAATTTTGGAAACTGGATCTTTAACTCCTCATGTGACTCTCATGCTATCATTAACTAAACTTTGGCCTCCTCATTAGCTGGGATGTTAGTTGGAAGGATTTGGGCTGAGTGGTCTTCTTTAAATTTCAATTTGAGGTAGGATACCTGGCAGATCAACTATAATCTTGATCTGATGCGTGAATTTGATCTCCAGGTTAGGGCCCCAGTGTAATCCTCAATTTTGCAAGGGCTAAAGAAATAGGGAGACCATTTCATTAAGGCTCAAGTTTCTTACTGATTGGGTGGGCTGGAGGTGTAGAAAACTTGATCTTCAATTTTTCGTCCATTTTAAGTTTGTCGGGAGGTCATTTCTTTTTTACATGTGTTGCCATATGGTTTGTCTTTAGTTATTTCCAATCTTTCTTTTGGAATGGTGACTGCCCTCTGGTATGGTTCAGGATGATGAGAGCTCAATCTGACGTGAGCATGGATTGCAATTCTTCTAGTTTTACTCCTCTTTCGTGCCATGGACCTGGCTCCAACCATATTTTAAATTTGGTAGTAATTAGTATCTCCTATAAAAATCTCGTATGAAGTATGGGGGAAGCCTCGGTGTAAATTAGGAGTCGACCATCTTGCATAAGAATAGCCCCAATTCCAACTTCTGATACATCAGCCTCAATGACCAAAGTGCGATCGAAATTGAGCAGCACTAGGACCGACGTCATAGCTGCCTTGAGTCATTTGAAGGCTGTGGAGGCTTTATCCAACCATAAGAAGGAGTCTTTCTTCAGTAAGGACGTGAGCGGGGTACTGATCTTGACATAATCTTTTACAAAATTTTAGTAGTAGCTCGTGAGTCCAAGAAACCGCATAATAATTGTACGTTTGTAGGTCTCGACCATCCTTGCATTGCCTCGATCTTCGTCGGGTCTACCGCCACTCCATCCTCTGATATAATATGCCCAAGATACTCCACTTTACGTTGTAAGAAAACGCACTTTGACTATTTCACATAAATAGCATTCTCCCAGAGAATTGTTAGAATAGTTCTTAAGTGCTAAAAATGTATATCAAGCGTAGGGTTATAAATGAGGATATCATCAAAAAAACTAATATGAATTTACGTAGAAAACTCTGGAAGATGTCATTCATCATACTTTCAAAAGTAGAAGGAGCATTTGTAAGTCCAAAAGGTATTACTAAAAACTCGTAGTGGTTGTTATGCGTGCGGAATACAGTTTTCAGAATATCTTCAATGCATACCCGAATCTGGTGATAACCGGAACAAAGATCTAGTTTAGTGAAGACTCGGGCTCATTTTAATTCATCCAAGAGCTCATCTATGATGGGTATCAAATATTTGTCCTTGATGGTGATAGCGTTCAAGGCCCGATAATCAATGCACATCTGCCATGTACCATCCTTTTTGGGCACTAGCAACACCGGTGAAGAATAAGGGCTGCAACTCGGTTGAATTACCCCGATGTCCAGCATCTCTTTAACGATGTTCTCGATCTCATCCTTCTGCAGAATAGGAATACGGTGGTCATGCTGTCGGTTAGGGGGTAGCCCGTGCGGCTCTGTGAAAACGTCCACGAATTCATCTAGCAAGAGGGCAAGCTTATGATCTGAAATTTATATATTCTCCCTCTTAGATGACTGCTAGATATGTATCAAAAATCCTCTATGTGCTTTGTGCAAAACTTTCTCTATTTGTTACGACGAAACAATGAAAATTTGGCTCCCCCGCTTGCCTCGTAACGTGACTTGTCTCCCTTTGCAATAAAATTTCATGATTAATTTAGAAAAATTCTAGGAGATATCACCTAGTGTTGTGAGCCATTTGATCCTGAGGACGGCTTCATAATCATTGATGGGTAGGAAGAAGAAATCAGCTACCACTTCTTGGTCTTGGAGGAGTAGTTTCACTCGCGGGCACCGTTGGTCGCAATTAAAGATTCGACCATCGGTGACCTTTACGTCAAACTTGTTGTAACCTTTGATTTGAAGCACCAAACATGCAATAACATTACTATTGAGGAAGTTATTGGTGTTGCCCATGTCGATGAGAACCGTGATGGGTTGCTATTTTAGAAGTCCTCCAATTTTCGTCATCTGCGGATTGGAATAGCTAGCCAATGCGTGCACTACATAGTCGGCTGATTGAGACTCTTCCTCCATGGCTTCTTCTTTAGGTTCAAGGGCTTCTTTAGATGTTTTATTATCCTCATCCTCCACTGGTTCAATCATAAGGAGTCGGCCCTTTTTGCATTGATGTTCACGGCTCCATGGTTCGTCGTGATGCTAACACAATCCCTTGGCCGATCGTTCGCGAAGCTCGTCTCTTGTCAACTTTTTTGGTGCAGGAGCTTGGATAGAAGTAGAGGGGGCAGTAGGCCTTGGCATGGTTGGTCGGGGAGCAACCCTTGTCCTTCGTACCTTATAGTTCAATTGTTCTTCTTGGATACGTGCAAAGGAAATCGCCGTCCTAAGAGTGTACGGTTACCACACCTTTAGTTCTCCTTGGATCTCCGGCTGTAGGCCCTCGATAAAAGTACCTAAAAGTTGTTTCTCAGACCAATTCTCAGTTTGGTTAGATAAATGCTCAAACCTTATTTGGTATTCTTGTATTATAGAGGTTTGATGAATCTTTGCCAATTGTCCATCGATGTTGTTGAAATCGATTGGTCTGAAGCGGTCTAGTAGTCCTTCCTTGAATTGCTACCAAGAGAGTCCTCCATGGGTATGCTTAAACTAATTAAACCACTGAATAGCATCTCCCTCGAGGTGGATAGAAGCAATCTCCACTCGTGTGGCGTTGGCGGTTCGGTAGAACCGAAAATAGCGCTCCACGCGCGGGATCCACCTAATCGGGTCTCCTTCTTCCCATCTAGGGAAGTCAACCTTCATGCGTGGATTATTAAGATAAGAGGTGATGCGGCCATATTCTTGAAGATCATCTCACCGATTTGAAGTTTCTCTGCGTTGTGATTTCCTCGGGCTCGACAGTCGGCCAATGCTGAATTCGGCAAAAAAGGATCTCATCTTCTCTTCCATGCGGTTTCTAAAGGCTTCAAGCTTTGTATCGATAGCCTTCTCTAATGCCATAGTATATACCTCAAGATCTGTAATATTAAGATCTTTTTTCTATTGTCGGATTTGTGGCATGGGAATTTTGGAGAAGGGGGTGACCGGTTGGAAGGTGAATCGGTTTGGATGGAAGTAGGCTGCGGTATAGGGCAGATTTTGGGCTGCAATTTTATGGAGTTTAGGTTACGAATTGGCATGGTTTTAGGGCTGTAATAGTAGTAGATGAAGGTTAGGAAAATAGATTTTAGATCTGGGATAGATGGCAGCAAAAGTAGGTGTCTCGGTAAGGAAAGTTGGCTAAAAAGATAAGTGGATCGATAAGGAAGTAGGCTAATATGGGTGGCTGATTTGGGGGCTATTTGGATTCAGTTTAGGTTAATATTTAGAAGAGTTTTTGGTGAGGATGGTAAGATTTAGAGATGAGAAAAAGAGAGTCCAAAATCCCACAAAAAATAGCACTCAAATATGATAGAATTCGGTGAAAAAAAAGTGCTGCGATGTGCTATCCTGCTGAACCAGTTTTATGTCGGAGAAACAATGACTTCTCAATGTAAATTTTAAAGGAAAGTTTAATAAAATTATGCAAAAACCCTTGGTTCAGATGTTATTAATACCAATAAAAAGTTTGACAAAATTTTGGCAGCATAACAGTAGGGAAATAGTGCAAAAGACGAAAGGCAGATTCCTTCATCGTAAAATTCTAGAACTGCATGATGGTCAAATATTACACAAGAAAACCAGTTCCAGAAGGAATTTTTTTATAAAATCAAATCCAGATGAAATTTAACTTGATCTTGAGAATTATGTAAAAATTTTGGCCAAAAACGATGAATAGAAGTTTGGTTTCAAGAGGCCAATAAATGGAAGGCAGATTTTACATTGTAAAATTTCAGTACTGTACAATAAAGAATCACACCACTATAAGTCCAGATCCAGAAGGAGTTTCTTTACAAGATCAGTCTTAGATGAAAGCTAAGACGATCTATGAAATTATAATAAAGTTTTAGCCAAAAAGGATAATTAAAAGTTTAGTTTCAATAAGCAATAATCGGTTGAAAATTTCTGTAGTGTTTCATCTTTACAATGATGATAATGTTTGCAACGAACGAATTTTGTAGTGGATAAAATTTGAAAAAAATCTTCAACATATAAAGTAAGGAATCTTGCAGTATTGAAGAGACGTAGATGATAAAAAAAAATATCAGATTTCCAGATTAAACGCAAGGGGCAGCAGTAGATTGATTTGATCTACTGCTGGGGTGGAAGGTGGAGGCATGTGTCGAAACAATTATGGGAATTGCTTGGGAAGGTGGAGGTAGCTGAGATGGCTATAGGACAATAGGAACACGACTCTGATATCAGATGATAAGACCCTAAAAGGAGCCCTATAGATTTTGATCCTTGAGGGGGATCAACCCTTAGAACGTTGTAGGGGTTCCTCCCTCCTAGACTCGGCACAAGGCTGAATTAAAATTGTAGATTGCTTGATTAAAAGAGGGGGGCAGCTATGTCTTAAATAGAGATCAAATTCCTAGCCTAAGGGGGCACTTATATAGATAAAATTATTCTTTTGCCCCTCCTATAGCCATCCTACCTTAATAGGAACAAGGGGTGGCTAGGTTGGCTCTATAGCCGACCTAAGCAGGGGGAAACCTCGGCCGACTTGCCCAATAGGGGGGGGTGTTGCGGCGGCAACTACTAAGCCCTAAGGGATAATCTAAACCTTAGTCATACTCTTTTATAAGATAGGAGTAGCTTTATTACAATCTAACAGGGTTTTTATTGACTAGTTCTAAGATGATTAGGACTCAACCCTGCTGGACTACTATCAGACACTCACAATTATAGTAGTTTGGCCTCAACTTGACCTATGTCCACTCCCGAGTCCTCTTCTCCGAGAACCATTGGTGTCCACTAGCAACCTTCTTTAGATGAAGATCAAACCCTTATAGCTTCCTCTCTCCTTTTACTAGGCTTAGGAGATGAACGTTACAACCTTACAATAGAGGTTTACAAGTATTAAAAGACTTTCCTTACTCCCTTACCCCTTGATCATTTGTTGTATGAACGACAAGAAATGCAAGAAAGAGATTTAGAATTTTTAGCCCAAATTGTTGTATGAAATGCAAGAAAACTTGAGGTATTTATAGGTCCCAATTGGCTTTAGAATTTAGAGTCAAAATTTCAAACGCACCTGGAAAAGTTGGTTATAGGTGGTACCACCGCCGACGCTAGTGGTGCCGCCATCGAAAGCAACCTAGAAAATAGGGTGACGATGGTACAACTATTGAGAATCCCGAAAAAGCGATTCCCTCCACTTTTCCAATCCTGACTTGTATCTCATGTTGACTACTTCTCAGATCAACCAATTGAGCTTGACCTGAGCTCAATCCACTCTCCATAGTGGACCCGGTTAGCCTTATTTTAGTTAATTTGGATCTTTCTAAATCTAACTCAAGTAGGACTCAACCTAATGCTAACTATGGCTTAATTAATTACAATCAGCATGACCAACAAATCCAATCAAGACCTTTACAACTCCCAACAAGCATTTTGGCTACCTCCGATAATCTTTCGGCGAGTCTTGGTCTTCTTCCGATGAACTCCCTTGTGCCATCCTAGTAAACTCCCGATATCCTCGATGAGCTCCTGATGCACTCCGAATGAGTTTTCAACCGTATCATCCTCACTCTGGCCCGATGCTTAGACTTGACCTTGGCTAAGCCTCTGATTATAATTTAATCAACTCTAATAACCTTGTTAGACTAATAACCTATCAATTGATTTCATCATCAAAATCTGAGATTTAATAACTTCTCCTATGTATAGGTCTTTCTGGTTCTGGCTTAGGTGGGGGAGGATAAGTTCTCCTAGGTAATCTAGTCCAAATTCCATTCATTACAATGCATCTCAATCTTCTTAACTTATTTCTGTTGATGATATTAAATCTATCTAGTTTCATAATTTCTTCATTTGGTGGGATGATTATGTCATGTGCTAGTAGTAGTCTATTGATTAGGCCACCATATAGAAGTATCATATCCTTTGTTGACAATTCAATCATGTTTTGCTTTTAATAGATATTCAAAACAGTTATCATGTCTTGCCATAATCAAATACATTGTACCTAGTTCTATTTGACTAACTTCATCATGATGGTATTGTTTAGAAAGTAGAATACTAATCATGATGTGATGAAGTAATTTTGTGTTGAAGAGTAACATATGCTCATAACTTTTTGGAACATGTGATTAGGATTTCTAGAAATAGTATCTAAGGCCTCAGAGTATGTAACCACAATTAATTCAATGTTCTATTGTCCTCTAAAATAGCAACCTCTTCTTTTTTTTCAAAAATTCTTATGAGATTGCAAATTAAGCTATCCGTAATAGATATATGATGTCCTAAGAGATAAGTGGATACACTATCATGATAATCTAATGCAAGTTGTTGTAAAATAATCTAACAGGTCTAAGATAAATAGATTCACTAATTTGAATGATGGGAAGGATATCTAAGTTAGCAAACCATTGAATTATTTCAAATCACCCAAGTCTTCTAGATCTACATGCTTTCCTTTGTGGACGTTCCTAGATTCGAAGTTCAAAAATTTAAGAGCATGTTAATAAGAGTAAAAAAGAATGGTATCATAGGTTTCATCTATTCTCCTCTTTCCTTTGTCCCTTGAGGATCTTCTTGGTGCTATGAAAACTATAATATGTAGTTCAAGAAATAAGTAAAATAATAAACTAATACTTGAGAAATAGAAGGAGGATTTAGGGGTTACTCTTGTAGTCTAGCCCTTTTGATCACCAAGAATTGATTGAACTCTAATCTTGATCTTTAGCCTTGTAGAAGAAGGGAGGATGAGTAGTCTTGGGCTTTAAAGAAAAGAGAAGGAAGAATAGGGAATGGAGGATGGGAGAATGGTTTGGAGATAGGAAGAAGGGAGGAGAAGAGGATAGATGGGAGAAGAGTTTAGAGAGAAGTGAGGGTTTAGAGAGTGGAGGAGAGGAGTTAAGAGGGGAGTTTTGAGTAGTTCTACTACCGGCCCTAATACAATTGAGTGGTTCTACCTATCACGAACAAAAATATAAACAAGGTATTCGATGTAGTACTCATGATTGTCCGTGTCCTTCAGTTTTTATACATGCTTTGTATAGTAAGTAGCGGGCTTATAGTAGGCTTGACAGCTCTCGTTTACTTAACTTTTATGGTCGATTTCGGCTTATAAAGGAGAGTCATGTCATGTAGACACTTGTGGAGACTTTGGTTTGTAACAGACCATTATCCTTAGAGTACAATCATTCAGTACTTGCAAAGTCCATAGTTATAATTTGCATTAGCTATATAAAGTATTTGTTAAAGCTATTGCTTATGGATCCCATAGGAAGTGATTCCTCTAACCCATTTTCTCTTTTGTAGGTTCTAAAGGACTCTAGGAGGTTTTGGGGAGGTTGACGGACGGACTTGCAAGGGTGCCGCACAACTTAGGCAAAACCAGCTAAATCCATGATATTTTGGTATCAGAGCCAGTAAGCACACGTAGAAACACTTATCATGCAAACATGGGGGACCTAGCTAGGCTGTATGGAGGGCAGCCAACATGTGCGATCATTTAGGAGAAACAAACATAGAGATGTAAGGAAAGGAGTTGCTCAGAGGAGCGAGAATGACCAACCCTTTGTGCGAGAGGCACCACGAGGACAAGCAAGCTAGAAAGAATGTGTAGCGCATAAAGACTAGGATGGTTGAGTTCGAGCTATGGATCGATGTTGGCAACCAAACTTGATAGTGCTCAAGGCAAGTAGGGCGCTTAGTAAAGGATGAGACCGTGCAAAGTAAGATGTGTTGCTCAACGACCGAAAGAGTTATACAAAGCTCACAAAGGTGAAGGGAATTGCTAACTCGAAGAATTTGGTACTCATACAAGGGCTTATATACAAATGATGGAGTGTTCGTGGCCATCCCAAGGTGATCAAAACTTGGTGTCATAGAACATAAGAACTTTCTCTTCAGCATGGAAATGATACATCCATAGGAGGCTGAAGTGTGCAATAAGTTCAGTATATTGCTAGACCTTGAAGGGTGTAGTGGGAACTATATTGGCGAAGAGTCATAATCTAGCAAATGCATTTACAAGGGATAGAACAATGCACAAGTTGCTCAGCAAGACGGAGTAGTCCAAAAGGGATAGTAGTCTCTGAAACTTCTAGCAGAAAGAATGCAAAGAGGAAAGTTGCTCCAACAGGATAGATATCCAGGAGGGATAGGTCCTGGTTCTCTAGAGGGATAATTATGTACAATGGACCACACATGTTGAGGAAGAGTACCTCAAGATAGTATCTCCATAAAGCTCAATAGATCGAGCAAGCAGTAAGGAGTCATTGCATGATCTCGAATAAAGTAATGCATTAGTATATGCATTGCAAGATCAAGTGGGGGAGCGACCATGTCAATATCATATGAAGGCATACTTAGAGTCAATATAAAAATCGAACTCAATAGAGGGCTGACCCGTGGAATGGTGGGCATGAGGGCCACCATCAACTTAATGCAAATCGGGAGGTGGAGCAACTTGGATGGAACTTAGTGAAGTACCTAAGCTGCATGAAGAGAGTCGATATAGAAGATGAAACATGGAGTGGAGGCATAGAGCTTTCCTTGGACAAAGGTCAAGGGCATGAACTCTTGTAGAGGTAAGAGTAAATTCATATTGTTCCATGGGTTCTTCATTCTGATGGAGCCGACTCATCTTACATGGTGCCAAAGATGAAGGGAGCTTCAAGGCACATGCACCTTATCTCAGAGATGCATTTGATAAAGCAACTAAGGTGACTCAACTTGCAGAGGTGAAGTTGGGATCATAAAGCCTTAGCATGGGTCAAGAGGACATAGAGTTAGGTACTCTTGAAGAATATGTCACAGTACTGTCATTCGAGTTATCATTAAGAAAGTAATGCGCCGTAGAGATTATGCTGGTAGGGGGATAGAGGCCCAGGATCCAGACAATGGTGCCTCAATCCTAGCAAAGTCAGGGGACTTCAAGAGCTATTAAGTGATAAACTATCCTAGAGCTATGCTTCATCTGAGTGTGACTCGAGAATGGGTGGGCGAAGGTGAATTGCCAAGGGAGTAAACAAAAATCGGAGATGGCAGAGGCCCTATGATGTGTTGGCAGAGGTCACACATTGTCACGGGCTTAGCTGATTCTGCCTAAGCCGTGCGGCACCCATGCGTGTCCGTCCGCAAAGGTCAGCCCTCCCCGAGATCTCCTAAAATCCCACAGACTTACAAAAAGAGAAAACGGGCTAGAAAAAACAACTCCTACGGGATCCACAAGCAACTGCTCAAGAAAAACACTTTATAAAGCCAAAATACAAATTACACCCATGGACATTACAAGCTCAGAGAGGTTGCACACAAAGGATAATGGTCCACTACAGACCGATGTCCCCACAAGTGCTTATAAGACACACTTGTATTTACAAGCCAAACTTGGCCATAAAGCAAATCAAACTAGGGCTTCCAAGCCTACTGCAAGCCCGCTTCTTGTTGTACAAGATATGTACATAAACCGAAGGACACGGACTAACACAAGCATTTCATCGAACACCTTGTTTACATTGTTGTCCGTGACATTCTCCCCCACTTATTCCTTCGACGTCCTCGTCGAAGCCACTGTAGACGCTGCATCTCCTCACATTCTGCTGAATCTTTAATCTTCTTCTTTGGCTGCAACACGCCTTTGGCTCCTAGCCGCTCTCCACCGTTGTTGAGTAGTCGAACTCCAATCCGCCATGCTGCTTCAACTCACCAATGACTGAATCTGGTGTGGGGTTGGCTGAGTTGTGCTGATCCTTGTTGGTTCTCGCGGATCCCTCTGATGAAGGAAAAGACCTACCTTATGATGTGCCAGTATCGCAAAGATACTCATATTGCTTGAACTGGGTAGATGCTTGTTGGAGCTTTAACGAGCATCGCCTCATAGACTTTGAAGTTTTTAAGGTCCTTTCTCCATAATATTTGCCCATTGAACCTTCTTCCGCTGTTAGTTGTCACTTCCAAGTATGTTCGCATCACTCCCTCTTAGTCAATTGGGAAATGAAGTGGAAAAACTACTCTCAATAGTACTGATCACCAACGGTGAGGATTTGACAACCATTGTCTTCCATAAGCTTTCTTTGAAGGGTCATCGAACTTGTGGCTTGGATAAGTAAGAGAAATGGGATACTCGACTTCACCCATTCTCTTCATAGTTGAGGAGGTAAGGTGGCTTCTCTCACCTCCTCGAGTTAAGAGAACTGGGTACTTCGCCCATTCTCTCCAGTTGAGAAGGCAAAGGTTACTCAATTTCGCCTGGCAAAGGTTACTCAATTTCTCCGACCTCGTCGAGTTTGTACTTCATGCATTGAGCTGGTTACTAACATTCGCCTGCTCTCTGCTCACACTTCTGAAGCACTTGAAGTGGTTGCACTCCTTGCGTTGGGTTAGCTCGTGATTCACCTTCCCACCGCCATTGAACTTCGGAATGCAAGAAGTTTTGCCCGAAAAGAGCAAAAGTTTGCTTGGCTTCGCCACTTCCTCGAGTTAAGAGAACTGGGTATTTGCCCATTCTCTCGAGTTGAGAAGGCAAAGGTTACTCAATTTCGCGGCAAAGGTTACATGATTTCTCCCGCCTCCTCGAGTTTGTACTTCATGCATTGATGGGTACTAACATTCCGCTCTCTGCTCACACTTCTGAAGCACTTGAAGTGGTTGCACTCCTTGCGTTGGGTTAGCTACTGTGATTCGCCTTCCCACTGCCATTGAACTTCTGGAATGCAAGAAGTTTTACCCGAAAAGAGCAAAAAGTTTACTCCAACTTGGAGTCCCCCAACTTGGAGTAAGTCTTTGATAGATCTGGTCGCCTTTGGGGTTGTACCGACTTCTCCATCACCTTTGCCGCCTACTCCTCTTGAGTAGAAAGGTACAATACCATGTACTGCCTACTTCGTTCTTTGGTCGAGCACTCCTGCATCAATCCGAAGTCCCTTAATTTCGGCTATCTGGATGAGAAGCACATCGACATCGGTCTTATGAAGTTTCTTGGCCTCGCCTTCTCGTCTTGGTACTTGGAGTTTGCCTCTGCACTCTCCACCTCCTTGGCCCCTTTTACGACCAATGTTGTTCCTTCATGAGAGCAAGGGATCGATGACTTCACGGAAGTCCCGCATCTGCGGTACCATGGCGCTGCCAAGCCCATAGCACTACTATCCGTTACCTTGCATCTTCATCCCTTCCTTCGCGATCGGTAGATCTGCCGGCACCGTGGAGCTCCTCCCGAGTCCACCTCCTCTCTAACCGACGCTTTTCTTTTGGGTAGGAGCCGTTGGACTCGTCGCCTCGCCTTTCGACCACCGCCGACACCACCGTGTCCTCCTAGCGATTCTCCGGTCGATGGAGAGCAGCAACTCTCATGCATGGCCTCCGCCATCTTGTTGCAGGCTCGTCGATTCTCTTCTCCTTAGCTTCCTTGGTAGCAACGCTCGCTTACTCGGCCTTGTCCTCGACTTGCCGGCTCCCTTGCGAATGTGAGCAGCGCCCAACTCTCCACCGCTCGTTAATCAAGTCCCTCCATGGGACTCACCGGTACTTGCAATCGACTACTCCCTCGGTGGTACATCGACGACCAAGGCTTTCATCGATGCAAGCTTGATGTATATACACGGAAGACCGTCTCTGCTGGGCATTCACTCCTTGAATCCACGCCCTTCTTGCTGCATTGTTCACCAAGTGGAGCTCCCAGCTCCCGATCATTCACATGATCATGTCCCCTCCATGGGACTCACTGCACGTGCACTTGGACTTCTTCCTCGGTGGTATACAGCTCCCATATGCGATGACTAAGGCTTTCATCCAATGCAAGCTTTGATGCACACACGAAGACTCGCCTCATACGACATTCACTCCTTGAATCCATAGCCCTTCTTCTTGTTGTGTCGACACCAAAGTGGAGCTCCCAAGAACTCGATCATACCTCAAGATGATTTTGTCCCTCACGGGACAAGATTGCTGTATTGCATTGCCACGAATTATTCTACCACGATCCGCCGCACCATGTCGCCTCCGGTGACATCTCCATTGCATCTGATTCTCGTGTGATTAACTCGACTACGACTTCTCCACGTGTGGCCTCGCCAACACATCGTAGGGCCTCTGCCATCTCCGACTTTTAGTTCGCTCCTTGGCAATTCCCTTCGTCCCCTCACTCTGGGTTACTCCCGGACGAAGCATAGCTCTAGGACAGCCGCCTAGTAGCTCAAGTCCCCGACTTGCTAGAGTGGGTGCACCATTGTCGGATCTTGGGCCTCTATCCCTACCAAAGACAATCTTGCTATGCACCTCTTGTTCCCGACAACTTGAACGGCAACACTGTGGCATATTCTTCAAGAGTACCCGCCCTCTTGCCCGTACTAAGGTCTCATGATCCTAACTTTGCCTCCGCAAGTTGAATCACCTTAGTTACTCCATCAAATGCATCTCGAGGTAGCTTGCATGTGGCTTGAAGCTCCCTTCATCTTTGGCACCATGCAAAATAAGTCTGTCCCATCGAATGAAGAACCCATGGAACGACATGATCCCACTCTTGCCTCTACAAGAGTTCATGCCCTTGACCTCTGTCAAAGGAAAGCTCCATGCCTCCGCTCCATGTTCCATCTTCTATGTCGACTCCTTCATACGACTTGGATACTTCACCGAGTTCCACCCAAGTCACTCGCTCCTCGATTTGCCGAGTTGATAGTGGCCCTCACGTCCACCATTCCACGGTGAGCCCTCGTTGAGTTCGATTTACGCCTCGACTCTAAGTGTGCCTTCATATGATGTTGTCTTGGATTGCTCCCCACTTGATCTCGAAATGCATCCCCTAATGCATTACCTCCTTCGAGATCATGCGACAACTCTTCGCTCACTCGGTCCGTTGAGCTTTATGAAGATATAACCGAGAAACTCTTCCTCAATATGTGCGTTGCACATGATTCTCCAACTAGAGAACTAGGACTTATCCCTCCCGGATATCCGTCTGCTGAGCAACTTTTCTCTTTACATACTTCCCACGGAAGTTTGAGACCATCATCCCTTTGGACTACTCCGTCTTGAACTCAAGCTTTGTTCGCCCCACAAATGTACTTGCTAGATTGCGACCTTTCTCCAATACGCCCACTGCACCCTTCAAGGTCTAGCAACATGCTGAATTTGTTGCACATTTCAGCCACCTACGGACATATCCTTTCCATGTTGAAGAGAAAGTTCTGATGCTCCATGGCGCCGAGTTCTAATCGCGCCTTGGCATGGCCACGAACACTCTGTCATCCGTGTACAAGCCCTTGCATGAGTTCCGAATCCTTCGAGTTAGCAATTCCCCTCACCTCTGTGAGCTTTGCATAACTCTTTCGATCGTTACACAACACATCCCACCTTGCACGGTCTCATCTTTCACTAAGCACCCTGCTTTTGCCTTAAGCACCGTCAAGTTTAGTTGCCAACGTCGAGCTATAGCTCAAACTCAACCATCCCAATCTTTGTATCCTACGCATTCTTCTTCGCTTGTTTGTCCTCATGGTGCCTCTCGCGCAAAGGGGTTGGCTATTCCTTGAATGCCAAACCAGGATGCCCGCTCCTCTGAGCGACTCCTTTCCCTACATCTCAATGTCCGTTTCCCCTAAACGGTTGCACGTGCTAGCTGTCCTCCACACAGCCTAGCTAGGTCCCCCACATTTGTATGGCAAGTGTTTCTGCGTGTGCTTGTCCCGCTCGATACCACATTGTCACGGGCTTAGCTGATTCGCCTGGCGCACCCATGCGTGTCCGTCAGGTCAGCCCTCCCGAGATCTCCTAAAATCCCACGACTTACAAAAGAGAAAACGGCTAGAAGAAGCAACTCCCACGGGATCCACAAGCAACGCCCAAAAACACTTTATAAAGCCAAAATACAAATTACACCCATGGACATTACAAGCTCAGAGAGGTTGCACACAAATGATAATGGTCCACTACAGACCGATGTCCCCACAAGTGCTTATAAGACACACTTGTATTTACAAGCCAAACTTGGCCATAAAGCAAATCAAACTAGGGCTTCCAAGCCTACTGCAAGCCCGCTTCTTGTTGTACAAGATATGGACATAAACCGAAGGACACGGACTAACACAAGCATTTCATCGAACACCTTGTTTACATTGTTGTCCGTGACAACATGAAGAGATCATAGTCCGAGTTTATGACATAAGAATCTGAATGCAATAGAGATGTCACCAGGAGATAACATGGTGCAGCGGATCATGGTGGAATAGTTCGCGATAATACAACACATGCAGAGATGCCCTATGAGGGACATGATCATGAAGAGGTATGATCAGGAGCTACTGGGAGCTCCACTTCGATGAACAATACAACGAAAGGAAGGGCTATGGATTCAAGGAGTGAATACCCTAGTACTGTAGCAACGGGTCTTCCGTGTATGCACATTGAATCTTGCATCGGATGAAAGCCTTAGTTATCAGCATATGGGGACTGTGTGCTACTAAGGGAGAATTCTGAGTGCAAGTACCAATGAGTCCTATGGAGGGGACTTGATCATACAGAGGTATGATCAGAGTGACTAGAGGGTTGGACTACTCTAGTGCTAATATTTACTTAAGGGAGCCCGACAAGTCAGAGGACAAGGCCGAGTAAGCGAACATTGCTTCCAAGAAAGCTAAGGAGAATAAAATCAGCATGAGCCTTACAACAAGATGGCAAAGGCCATACATGAGAGTTACAGTCTGTCTTTTCATCGGCCAAAGAGAACTGCTAGGAGAACATAGAGGTATTAAAGCAGGAGAACGAAAGGGGCAAGGAAGCGATGACGAGTCCAGAGAGGCCTAGCTACCCAAAAAGTGAAGCATCGGTTAGAAAGGAGGTGGACTCGAAGGAGTGCCATAGTGCCACAGAGGTGGATCTTCTGATTGTGAAGAAAGGGATGCAGATGCAAGATAACAGATAATAGGGCCATAGGCTGGCAATACCATTGTACTGCAAAGGCGAGACTTCCGTGGAGTCATAGATCCTTTATTCTCATAGAGGGAGAGCGTTAATCATAAAAGGGGCTAAGGTGGTGGAGGAGAGTGCAGAGGCAAACTCCAAGTACTAAGACAGGGCAGAAGGGTATAGGCCAAGGAACTTCATAAGACTAATATCGATGTGTTTCTCATCAAGATAACCGAAAGTGAGGGACTTCTGGTTGATGCAGGAGTGCTCGATTGATAAGACCCCAGAAGGATCCCTATAGATTTTGATCCTTGAGGAGGATCAACCCTTGGAATGCTATAGGGGTTCCTCCCTCTTAGACTTGGCACAAAGGCTGAATTGAAGATGATAATTGCTTGATTAAAAGAGGGGGATGGCTACATCTTAAATAAGGATCAAAGTCCTAGCCTAAGGGGGCACTAATTTAAGTGGAATTACCCTTTTGCCCCTCTTATACCCATCCTGCCTTAATAAGAACAAGGGGCGGCTAGGTTGGCTCTATAGCCGACCTAAGTAGGGAGAAACCCTGGCTGACTTGCCTAGTAAGGGGGGCGGTGACTACTAAGCCCTAAGGGCTAATCCAAACCCTAGCTATACTCTTTTATAAGATAGAAGAGACCTTATTACAATCTAGCAGAGTTTTTATTGACTTCTACTGAAATGATTAGGACTCAATCCTGCTGGAGTCCTATCAAGTCTGCCCTATCAGAATCAGCCTTATCCTTAAGGCTGAGGATCTATAAACTCTAGGAACCGGGTCTTCAGCTCTTCGTGTGACTCCCATGTTGCATCTTCAGATGGTAAGTTATTCCACTTCACAAGTACTATGGTGGAGGGGCTTCGTCGGTGCATCATAATTCTTCGATCAAGTATAGCTTCTAGTTGGGCTTGGATTTCACCTTCAATTATAGTACTCGGTAGCTGAGTCTAAGCCAGTTCATGTTCACCCAATTTTGGTTTAATAGGGATACGTGGAAGACAAGATGAATTTTGGCATCATCTGGAAGTTTAAGTCAGTATGCCACAGCCCCAATGCATTTCAAAATCTAATATGGTCCATAAAATCATGGAGATAGTTTTATCGATGCTCTGGTGTCGATGTATAGCTGCTTATATGGTTGTAGGCAAAGGTAAACCCAATCTCTTACTAAAAATTCTCGCTCACTCTAGTGATTATCTGCTTGTTGCTTCATGCGGGCTTGAGCGGCAGTTAGGTTGTCCTTCAATAGTTGTAGGTCTTGGTCAACCTGATCCACTTTGGCCAAACCAAGTACATATCTGAGAATTACAGGGGGCGATCGGCCATATAGGGCCTCATAAGGGGTACATTTAGTCAACGAATGAAAAGTTATGTTATACCACCATTTGGCCTAGAGAAGCCACCTTGTCCACTCTTTGGGCCGGTCACTGGTAAAGCATCATAAGTAAGTCTCGAGGCATCTGTTCACCACTTCTGTTTGGCCATCTTTTTGTAGATGATAGGCTGTGCTCATCTTCAATTGGGTGCTCTATAGATGGAAGAGTTCGGTCCAAAATTTACTTGTAAACACCCTATCACGATCACTTACTATCGACCTTGGCATCCCATGCAATTTCAATATTTTCCATAAAAATCTGGGCAATAGTGGTAGCAGCATAGGGATGCCTCACAGCACAAAAATAAGCATACTTAGTTAGGCGATCTACCACCACAAAGATCATGCTTTTACCTTGAGATAGTGGTAGTCCTTCGACGAAATCCATGAAGATGTCCGTCCAAGTCGAATCTGGTATAGGTAGAGGCTGTAGTTTACTAGGACTTGCCATTGTTTCCCCTTTATGCCGCTGACGTACATCACATTTAGATACATAGTCATAAATTAATTTTTTTATGCCCTTCCAGAAGAAGTTTTGCTTCACCCTTTTATAAGTCCTCAGAAATCCAGAGTGCCCTACCAAAGGTGAAGAGTGCATTTCATGTAAAATAACTTGAATGTGAAGAGAAGAAGGGACAACAACAATTCGGTCTTTATAACGTAAGTCCTTCGAGTCCCACATGTAGTGCCCTATGGAATCCGGATCCTTCTCCAATTTTTCTATGACGATTTGAATTTTCAGATCGTTCTTTCACTCCTTCCTAATGTGTTCGAGGAAGTCGGTGGTGGGAAGGAGATGGCTAAAATTTTTGCTTGCCCTAGGAGCCGAGATAGAGCATCTGCAATAAACATTTCTTTATCATATACCGACGTTTTCAAGTGCGAGGGAGATAAAGTCTTCTGGTGTAGGTGAGAGGTCGACCATCTTGCATTAGAACGACTCTAATCCCAACTCGTGTCATTCAAAGGTTGTAGAAGCTTGTTCCAACTATAAGGAGTCTTTCTTTAGTAGGGATGTGAGTAGGGCACTGATCTTACCGTAATCTTTCACAAATTTTCGGTAGTAGCTTATGAGTCCAAGGAAGCCACACAACGATTTTATGTTTATAGGCTTTGGCCATCCTTGCATTGTCTCGATCTTCGTCGGGTCTACCGCCACTCTGTCCTCTGATATAGTGTGCCCAAGATACTACTCTACTTTATGCTATAAGAAATTGTACTTTGACTATTTCATATAAAGAGTATTATCCTGGAGAATTGTTAGAACAGTTCGTAAGTGCTAAAAATGTATATCAAGTGTAGGGCCATAAATGAGGATATCATCAAAGAACACTAATATAAACTTATGTGAAAAACTCCAGAAGATGTCATTCATCAGGCTTTGGAAAGTAGAAGGAGTATTCATAAGTCCGAAAGGCATTACCAGAAACTTGTAGTGGCCATTATGTGTGCGAAATGTAGTTTTCGAAATATCTTCATTGCATACCTGAATTTGGTGATAACCGGAATGGAGATCTAGTTTAGTGAAGACTCGGGCTCCTTTTAATTCATCCAAGAGCTCATCTACAATGGGTATAGGATATTTGTCCTTGATGGTGATAGCATTCAAGGCCTGATAATCAATGCACATCCACCATGTACCGTCCTTCTTGCGCACTAGCAACACCGGTGAAGAATAATGGCTGCAACTCAGTCGAATTACCCTGGTGTCAAGCATCTCTTTAACGATGTTCTTGATCTCAACCTTCTGCAAGTGAGGGTAGGGTTATAGATGCAAATTTGCTGGAGGTTTGCGTGGCAGAATAGGAATACAGTGGTTATGTTGCCGGTTAGGGGGCAACCCGCGCGGCTCCGTGAAAATGTTCGCTAATTCATCTAGCAAGAGGGCAAGCTTAGGATCTGAAATTTATATATTATCCCCCTTAGATGGCTGCTGGATATGCATCAAAAATCCCCCATGCACTTTATGCAAAACTTTCTCCATTTGTTGCGATGAAATGGTGGAAATTTGGCTCCCGCGCTTGCCTCATAACATGACCTGTCTCCCTTTACAATAAAATTTTATAATTAATTAAAAAAAATTTCAGGAGATATCACCTAGTGTTATGAGCCATTCAATCCCAAGTACGGCTTCATAATCATCAACGGGTAGGAGGAAGAAATCAGCTATCACTTCTTGGTCTTGGAGGAGTAGCTTCACCCACGGGCATCGTTGGTCACAATTGAGGATTCGGCCGTCGGTGGCCTTTACGTCGAACTTCTTGCAACCTTCGATTTGAAGTACTAAACATACAACAACTTTACTATTGAGGAAGTTATTTGTGCTACCTATGTCGATGAGAACGGTGATGGGTTGCTGCTTTAGAAGTCCTCCAACTTTCATCGTTTGCGAATTGGAGTAGCCGGCCAATGCATGCACTGCGTAGTCAGCCGATTATGGTTCTTCCTCTATGGCCTCCTCTTCAGGTTTGAGGCCTTCTTCAGATGGTTCATTGCGCTCATACTCCACTAGTTCAATTATAAGGAGTCGGCCCTTCTTGCAGCGATGTTCGCGTCGCCACGGTTTATCGCAATGCCAACACAATCCTTTGGCCGATCGTTCGCGAGGCTCGTCTCTTGTCAATTTTTCTGGTGCGGGGCCCGAATGGCAGTACAGGGGGCAGTAGGCCTCGGCATGGCTGGTCGAGGAGTGACTCTTGTCCTTCGTGCCTCATGGGTCAATCGTTCTTCCTAGATACACGCGAAGGAAATTGCCACCATAAGGGTGTACGATTGCCATGCTTTGACTTCTCCTTGGATTTTCGGCTTTAGGCGCTCAATGAAAGTACCTAAAAGTTGTTTCTCAAACCAATCTTCAGTTTGGTTAGATAAATGCTCAAACCTCATTTCGTAATCTTGTATTGTAGAAGTTTGATGGATCTTTGCCAATTGTCCATCGATGTTGTCGAAATCGATCGGACCAAAGCGGTTTAAAAGCCCTTCCTTGAACTGCTGCCAAGAGAGTCCTCTATGGGTGTGTTCGAACCAATTAAACCACTGAATAGCATCTCCCTCGAGGTGTATGATAGCGATCTCCACCCGTGTGGCATCAGCGGTTCAATAGAACCGAAAATAGCGCTCCACGAGCGAAATCCATCC
Organism: Ensete glaucum; assembly: GCA_021527575.1. Classification (NCBI taxonomy): domain Eukaryota; kingdom Viridiplantae; phylum Streptophyta; class Magnoliopsida; order Zingiberales; family Musaceae; genus Ensete; species Ensete glaucum. The sequence goes on from CM038555.1 coordinate 34,547,273, forward strand.
GATCAGATCTCCTCCTTCCCATCTTGGGAAGTCAACATTCATGTGTGGATTATTGGGATCAGAAGTGATGTGTTCATGCTCTTGAGGATCATTTCACCATTCTGAAGTCTCTACATGGTGTGACTTCCTTGGGCTTGATGGTTGACCTATGCTGAATTCGGTAAATAAGGATCACATCTTCTCTTCCATACGATTTTCAAAAGCTTCAAGCTTTGCATCGATAGCCTCCTCTGATGCCATAGTATACGCCTCAAGATTTGTAATGTTGAGGTCTTTTTTCTATTATCGGGTTAGTGGTATAAGAATTTTGGAGAAAGAGGTGACTGGTTGGAAGGTGGATTGGTTTGGGTAAAAGTAGGCTATGGTTTAGGGTAGAATTAGGGCTGCTATTTTGTGGAGTTGAGGCTACAAATTGGTGTGGTTTTAGGGCTATGATAGCAGTAGATGAAGGTTAGAAAAATAGGTTTTAGATATGGGATAGATGGCAACAAAGGTAGGTGTCTCGGTAAGGAAAGTTTTCTAAAATGGTAAGTGGATCGATAAGGAAGTAGGCTGATTTAGGTGGCTGATTTTGGGCCTATTTGGATTCAATTTAGGGTAATATTTGGAAGAATTTTTAGTGAGGATGGTAGGGTTTGGTAGTGAGGAAAGGAGAGTCCAAAATCACAAAAAAAATAGCACTCAAATCTAATAGAATTTGATGAAAAGAAGTGCTGCGATGTGCTATCTTGCTGAACTAGTTTTTGCATCCGAGAAACGCTGATTTCTCAACTTAAATTCTAGGGGAAAGTTTAAGAAAATTATATAGAAACCCTTGGTTTAGATGTTGTCAATAACAGTAGAAATTTTAATAAAATTTTGGCAGCATAATGGTAGAGAAATAGGGCAAAAGATGCAAGGCTGATTCCTTCATCGTAAAATTCTAGAACTACATGATGGTGAAAGATCATACAAGAAAACCGATTCTAGAAAGAATTTTTTTCATGAAATTAATTTTAGATTAAAGCTAACCTGATCTTGAGAATTGTGTAAAAATTTTGGTCAGAAACGATAAGCAAAAGTTTAGTTTCAAGTAGTAACAATAGGCTAAAAATTTTCTACAGCGTTTCACCTTCGCAACGATGATAACATTTGTGATGGTAAAAAATTGCAGCAAGAAAACTTTGGAAAACTTCTCCCACATATAATATAAAGGATCTTGTAGTATTGAAGAGGCATGGGTTATAAAAATATACCAAAATTCTAGATCAAACGTAGGGGGCAGCAGCAAACGGATTTGATCTGCTGCTAGGGTGGAAGGTGGAGGCGTGTGTCATAGCAATTATAGGAATTGCGTGGGAAGGTGGAGGCGACTGAGTGGCTACAGGGTAGCAAGAATATGACTCTGATACTAGATGATAAACCCTAGAAGGAGCCCTATTGATTTTGATCCTTGAGGGGGATCAACCCTTGGAACACTATAGGGGTTCCTCCCTCCTAGACTTAGCACAAAGGCTGAATTGAATATGATAATTACTCGATTAAAAGAGGGGGGGGCGGTTATATCTTAAATATGGATCAAAGTTCTAGCCTAAGGGGGCACTTGTCTAAGTAGAACTATCCTTTTGCCCCTCCTATAGCCATCCTACCTTAATAGGAATAAGGGACGACTAGGTTGGCTCTATAGCTGACCAAAGCAGGGGGAAACCTTGGCCGACTTGCATAGTAAGGGGGACGGCGACTACTAAGCCCTAAGGGCTAATCCAAACCCTAGCCATACTCCTTTATAAGATAGGAGAGGCCTTATTACAATCTAGCAGAGTTTTTATTGACTTCTACTGAAATGATTAGGACTCAACTCTGTTGGAGTCCTATCATCAACTAAGAAAGAAGTATGCAACACGTGTTGCTATACCTTTTCTACTCAAAGAAGTAGGCGGCAAAGATGATGGAGAAGATGATGCAATCCCAAAGGCGACCAAAACTATCAAAGACTTACTCCGAGTTGGGGGACCCTAAGTGGGATAAACTTTTTTTTGCTATTTTCGGGCAAAACTTCTTATATTCCAAAAATTCGATGGCAGTGGGAAGGTAAATTACATTAGCTAACTTAATGCAATGAGTACAAACACTTCAAGTGCTTTAGAAGTGTCAGCAAAGAGCAGGCAAAATACTAGTAACCAGCTCGATGCATAAAGTACAAACTCGAGGAGGTGGGTGAAATCAAGTAACCTTTGCTTTCTCAACTCAAGAGAGTGGGCGAAACCAAGTACCCCAGTTCTCATACCTCGAGGAGGTGAGCAAAATCAATTAACCTTTGCCTTCTCAATTCAAAAGAGAATAGATGAAACTTAGTACCCCAATTCTCTTATTTATCCAACAAAGGAGCTCTACATAAGTTCAGTAACCCTTCGAGGAAAGCTTATGGAAGATAATAGTTATCAAATCCTTATTGTTGGTGATCAGTACTACTGAGAGTAGATTGTCTGCTTCATTTTCTAATAGAATATTAATTGACAGTGGGAGTGATGCGAACCTACTTAGAAGTGACAACTAAAGTTGAAGAAGGATCGATGAGCAAATCTTGGGGAGGAAGGACCTCAAAAACTTCAAAGTCTGTGAAGCAATGCTTGCTAAAGTTCCAACAAGCATCTATTAAGTTTGAGTAGCCTAAGACTATTGCAATACTGGTGTATAACATAGAAGGTCTTTTCCTTCATCAAAAGGATCCACAAGAGTCAACAAAGATCAGCATAACTCAGCCAACCCCACACCAGAGTCGGCTATTGGTGAGTTGAAGTAGCATGGTAGATCAGAGTTTGACTACTTAATAATAGCGGTGGAGAGCAGCTAGGAGCCAAGGGGAGTATTGCAGTCAAAGTAGAAGATTGAAGATTCAACAAAAGACTAGGAGATGCAGCGTCTACAACAACTTCGATGAGGACGTTGAAGGAATAAGTGGGGGAGAATGTCACGGACAAAAATATAAACAAGGTGTTCGACGTAATGCTCATGATTGTCTGTGTCCTTCAGTCTTTACACATGCTTTGTATAGCAAGTAGCAGGTTACAGTAGGCTTGGCATCCCTCGTTTGATTAACTTTTGTGACTGATTTCGGCTTATAAAGGAGAGTTAGGTCATGTGGACACTTATAGGGACTTTGGTTTGTAATGGACCATTATCGTTTATGTTCAACCATTTAAAACTTGTAAAGCCTATAGTTGTAATTTGCATTGGCTATATAAAGTATTTGCTAAAGCTATTGCTTGTGGATCCCATGGGAAGTGCTTCCTCTAACCCATTTTCTCTTTTATAGTTCCTAAGGGACCCTAGGAGGTTTCAGGGAGGCTGACCTTTGTGGACACACTCGTAAGAGTGCCACACGACTTAGGCAAAACTAGCTATGTTTGTGACATACCGTCAGCCCTAACTAAATAGGGCAACACTGTGTTGCTAGCGGTGGGACTACTTATTGGGAAACCTCAATAGGAGCATCATATACGAAGTGGAAAATAAAATAAATCAGTTTCTCATGCAGATCAAATAGTCATATAAAAGATTGGGTCACGAGAAAGTAGAAAAAATAAAAAAAAACTACATGTGATATATTGATTACTTAGAGAGATCGTATATCCCTATATTCTAGATCTAGACGGAGTGAATAAAGGAAGTCAAGCATCTTCCTCTCTAGTGGTATCCACACGATGGATCTGTAGCAAAACTTCTTCAATTTGATCTCACAACTCTTGCATAGAGGGAGGGAGGAGAATAGGAGGGGGAGGCCAGAGTTGCAGCCTATCAACCATGAGTCTTCGCTCCTATTTATAAAGAGCCACCAAAAACCCTAGGGCTCCTGTCTTAGTGGGTATTGGATCTCCATCCAATTATCCACTAATAATGTATTATTGGATCTCTATCCAATAATCTCGTTAGGCCTCTAATTGGGCCTTAAGCAAGGAGCCCATCAGTGCAAGGTCTCATCTAATAAGAATAAGGGCTAATTGGATCTCTATCCAATCCTCTATTTCCTGAAGCATCTACCATATACGTGTGATCCTCTAGGCTCGATACCGAGTTGGTCATGAGTCGCTCCCATCAAAACTCCTTCTGATATAATGAATTATTATCTCCATAATAATTCACTCGACTTATTGATTATGGACATACTAGGCCACTACGCCATAGTCCCCAAACAGTACATGGGGATCAAATCCATCAAACATAGCTATCCTCAGTTATCATATATCTATAATCCTTCATCCAACTAATATCCCAGAGACTGTATATTGGACATGGTACTATCATGTTATATATGGAATCTATCATAGTCTTGCTTTAATCGAATTCTCCTAGATAACTTCTCTCTTAATCCGAATGACCCCGGCTAGGGATTTGTTTGAGCAAGTACATATGAGATATTTCTCTCGTGATACCGAGAGTAGATAATCCTCTATTGACACTCAATTACCTTCATAAGGTTGGCTACTAATCTCGATAACTAGTTGTATCAGATCTAAAACTTTCCAAACTTGTAAGTCTGGCATTAAAGAAAGGAGTACTTATACAAGGTATCATTGGTGTCTCAAGTTTAAGGACCAAATACACAATTGGTCTAAGGACCAAATACACAATTGGGACTATGAAATCGTTGTCTGACATTAGGTATCATTAACCGTATAGCATTCCATAAGCAGATCAATCAGTGAACTCATTCTCTAATAAGCACCTATACTATATCTTTAGTATCTCCACATAAGTAGCTATGAGACCAACCGCCTCTATCATATGAACGGGTATATAGTACACTAGTTTGTTTGGTTATCTCGATGTCTCTCTTGAGTAACCTATGATTGGGATTATTTAGGATCTATATTTAAAGGTGAATCGATCTCATTATCGTGATCTCATCACGATCTGATTCTCATTTGATAAGACCCCAGAAGGAGCCCTATAGATTTTGATTGCTAAGGGGGATCAACCCTTGGAACGCTATAGGGGTTCCTCCCTCCTAGACTTGGCACAAAGGCTGAATAAAAGATGATAATTGCTTGATTCAAGAGGGGGGGCGGCTATATCTTTAAATAGGGATCAAAACCCTAACCTAAGGAGGTGCTTACCTAAGTAAAATTATCCCTTTGCCCCTCTTATAGCTAACCTGCCTTAATAGGAATAAGGGGCAGCTAGGTTGGCTCTATAGTTGACCTAAGCAGGGGGAAACCCTGACCGACCAACGCAATAAGGGAGGTGGCAGCCACTAAGCCTTAAGAGCTAATCTAAACTCTAGCCATACTCCTTTATACGATAGGAGTAGTTTTATTATAATCTAGCAGGATTTTATTGACTACTTCTTAGGGAGATTAAGACTCAACCCTATTGGAGTCCTATCAAACTCGCCCTCTTAAAATCAGTCTTGTCTTTAAGGCTGAGGTTCCACGAACTCGGGAAACTGGGTCTTCAGCCTCCTCATCAGCTAGGGTGTTGGTTGGAATGATTTAGGCAAAGTCATCTTCTTTAAATTTCCATTTGAGGTGGGATACCCAGCGGATCAACTGTAATCTTGATCTAGTGCACGGATCTGATCTCCAGGTTAGGGCTCCAATGTGGTCCCTAATTTTACAAGGCCCAAAGAAATAGGAAGACCACTTCCTTAAGGCTCAAGTTTCCTACTGATCGGGCTGGAGGTGTAAGAAAACTCGATCTTCAATTTTTCATCCATTCTGAAGTTTGACGGGAGGCTATTTCTTCTTTGCATATGTTGGCATAAGTATGAACTGTAATTCTTTTGGGCTTACTCCTCTTTCGTGCCATGGACCATCTTACATAAGGGTGATGCGGATCTCAATTCTGGATGTGTCTGCTCCAAGTACGAACACATTGCCACGTTCAGGTAATGCTTGCATCGATATAGATAGCATCATGGCTGTGGGGATCATGTGGATGTCTTTCTCCTGTTCCTTCTTGCGATCGTGGGTCATGGATCCGAAGTCATCATCAGGGAAGACTTTTAGTATCATAGTCCGCTCCTAGATGAAATCGTGGAAGTAGCCTGAGATAAGGGAGCATTGCATCAGAACCCATAGTTGGTTTAGCTGAATATGGTACTTCAAGAAGAGCTTATCCCTGCAAATAAAGAGGCAAAGTTTTTGGAGATAAAGTGTCATTGCAAGGGAAGGTTGTAGTCGAATGATTCATATCTCTCGCGTCTCCTGGACGATATTTTTAGCTTCGATCCTCTGAAAATGTGGACAACAATATGGCCAAATATGTGCTGGTAGTTCTCCTTATAAAACCAATATATGGGGGTCATGTAGTCTAGTAGGAAGGAGTCGGCTCGGTTCAGCAGATGTGCTTAAGATTTCAGCGAGCTTCTCTTAGCACTATGACGAGATTATCTTCTCTTCATTCTTTCCATTTGCACATAAGGTCACCTATTTTCTTTTGTCATTCATAAGGTCACCTAGTGTCAGTGAGGATGGTGACAGGCTGATGCTTGATGAAGCCATCAATGTCCAATATTTGTGGTAGAGTATGAAAGGTGCAGGTGGTTGATTGTGGTTTTTCCTTCATATCCTTCTCCTCGGACTTGAGAGCCATATCTTTAAGTTTGGGTTCTTTAGTAGGCTCAACCAATAGAAGTCTCTCTTTTTCACAATAGTGGTCTCAGCTCCATAGCTTATTACAATGCCAACATATGTCCTTTGTCGATCTGTCATGAAACTCTTCTCTTGCTAACTTTTTCGATTGAGGTGACTGGCTGGTGGTAGATGGGGCCGAGAGTCTCCATGTTGCTAGTCGTGTGGCAGCTTTGGGCCTCCGAGTATCTTGGTTCAACCTATCTTCATGTAGTCGTGCGAAGGAGATGGCTACCTTAAGTGTGTATGGTTGTCGCGCTTTAACTTATTCTTGAATCTCCAGCTTCAAGCCCTCAATGAAAGTCCTCAATATCTATTTTTTAGACCAATCATGAGTTTAATTAGTTAACCTTTCAAACTTGATTTGATACTCTTAGATGGTAGAGGTTTAACGGATCTTTGTTAGTTCTTTGTCAAGGTTCTTGTAATTGATTGGTGCTGAAGGTTTATATGCTTTTGGTTGGGATGTGGCTCTCATGCTCTGAGCATCTTGATTGGGTGCCCTTCTTGAAGTTGTACAAAGGAGATTGACTTCGTCGAGGTATAGGGCTACCATGTCTTATCCTCGCTTCTTATCTCTAATGGGTTCTTTTTGTAATTAGAATTTGCTCTATGTTATTATCTTCTTGGGCTTGGTGATCGGTTGAATCTAAACTCCTTGAAGAGAGCACATAATTTAGCATCCATACGCATCTCGAGAGCCTCCAATTTGGTTTTGAATAAGTCCAGCAATGTCATAACGTAAGGATCTCCAACTAGATCTTTGATATTGACATAGAGGAAGGTAGTAGATTGATGGATCTGTGGCTTGGTGGCCGACGATGGTGACGACGTCAAAAGCAATTGTGAGAATTACTTAAGAAGGTGGAGGTTGGATGATGGCTACAGGGGCAGCAAGATCGCTGCTCTGATACCAGATGATAAGACCCTAGAAGGAGCCCTATAAATTTTGATCGCTGAGAGGGATTAACCATTGGAACGCTATAGGGGTTCCTCCCTCCTAGACTCAGCACAAAGATTGAATAAAAGATGATAATTGCTTTATTCAAGAGGAGGAGGAGGGGAGGTGGGTGGGGGTTTGCTACATCTTTAAATATGGATCAAAACCCTAGCCTAAGGAGGTGCTTACCTAAGTAAAATTATCCCTTTACCCCTCCTATAACCGACCTACCTTAATAGGAATAAGGGGCAGCTAGGTTGGCTCTATAGATGACCTAAGCAGGGAGAAACCCTGGCCGACCAACCCAGTAAGGGAGGTGGTGGCCACTAAGCCCTAAGGGCTAATCTAAACCCTAGCCATACTCTTTTGTAAGATAAGAATAACTTAATTACAATCTAGCAGGGTTCTATTGACTACTTCTTAGGGAGATTAGGACTCAACCCTGCTGGAGTCCTATCACCATTGCACAGAACCAAGGACATCACAATATATATATGCAACAGATAATATAATGTGAGAATATATCAATAATAATCTTAAGCAAAAAGATCACGCAATGTGTCACACCTATCATCACTCACGTGATTGGCTTGCAGGACACATGTAATCAGCAATCTCCCTCTTGACCTAAAGCCAATCACTTATGTGTTTGATCCATATCAGACCCCTGTGACGCTCAAATACAATCTGAGCTAGTGGCTTTATTAGTAGATCTACAATGTTATCTTCGGGTAGAACTCTTTCCATTGCTATATCTTTATGGGTCATAATTACTCTAATTTGTTGGAACCTCCTTAGAATAATTCTAATGAGACCTAGGTTCCCTTGCTAGAGCTGTCGCCTTATCGCTGTTGCAGTATATGGGAATCAGCTTCACATTGCTTGGTACGACTCCTAAATCCTTAATGAACTTCTTTATCTACACCTTCTTTTGCTGCTTCTGCTACAATAATGTTTTCTGCCTCTATGGTCAAATCAGTAGTAGTATCTTGCTTGGAACTCTTCCAGCTTACTGCTCCTCCATTCAAGATGAAAACATACCCTGAGTTTGACTTGGTATCATCAATGTCGGACTAAAAACTCGAGCTTGTGTAGCCCTCAGCCTGGAGGCTACCTTCTCCATATACTAATACAAGATCCTTAGTCCTTCTCAAGTACTTAAGGATATACTTTACTACCTTCTAGTGTTCTAAACATAGATCCGCCTAATATCTGCTCGTGACACTCAGAGCATGTGCTATATCAGGTCTGGTACATAGCATAACATACATGATAGACCCTATCGCTGAGGCATAGGGTATCCTATCCATATCTGCCCTTTCTTTAAGAGTCTTTAGTGACATACTCCTAGAAAGTGATGTTTCATGTCTCATCGGTATGAGACCTCTTTTGGAATTCTCTATGCCAAATCTGTTGATAATGGAGTCTATGTACCTAGATTGGGACAAGCCAAGCATCCTCTTAGAACTATCTCTATAGATCCGGATCCCTAAAATATAAGATACTTCCCCTAAGTCTTTCATGGAGAAGTTTCTGGATAGCCAAACCTTTACTGTGGAGAGCATTCTTACATTATTCCTAATGATTAGGATGTCATCCATATATAGCACCAGTAAGGTGATAGGGCTCCCACTTACCTTTCTGTACATAACGCTCAAATTCGTTCTTAATGAAGTCATAAGATCTGATTGCCTCATCAAATCTTATGTTCCAACTTCGAAAGCTTGTTTCAATTCATAAATGGATCTAAGCAATCTGCACACTTTATCTAGACTCTCTTTAGATATGAATTACTTTGACTATATTATATACACCTCATCTTCGAGATTGCCATTAAGGAATGTCTTTTCACTTCCATCTGCTAGATCTCATAGTCATAGTGTGCTGCAATGGCTAAAAGAATTCTAATGGATTTAAGCATAGCTATAGGTGAAAAGATTTCGTCATAGTCAACTCGTTGTCTTTGATGATATCCTTTAGGTATCAGCCTTGCCTTATAGGTCTCCACCTTTCCATCTACTCCAATCTTCTTGAATATTCACTTGCACCCGATGGGTACAATACCCTTAGGTGCATACATAAGGTTTAAAACCTTATTATAGTATATGAAATCTATCTCAGAATTCATGGCTTCTTATAATTTCCTGGAGTCTATACTCATAATAGCCTCCTTATAGGTTTGAGGATCAGTATCCTGAGAGTCTTCTCCACCGATATGTCCCACATATCTTTCAGGAGGGTGAGATACTCTACTAGACATACACAAAGTTAGAACTTATGTGCTAGGTACCTGAACAATCTTAGACTCTAGAATGGTGCTTGAGCTAGGTTCTCCAACCTCGCTCAACTCTATCTCACTCCCATTGTTTCTACCAAGAATTTATTCGTTCTTAAGGAACATAGCTCTCTTGGCAATAAAGACCTTTCGATCCTCAAGATGATAGAAATAATACCTCAAAGTCTCCTTAGGTATTTCACAAATATGCACCGTTCTATCCTTGATTCCAACTTGTCGGGATTATGTCTTCTAACGTGGGCAAGATAGCCCAAAATCTTAACCATCTTAAAATTGGGCTTCTTTCCTTTCTATATCTTATATGGTGTAGATACTATCAACTTTGATGGAACTCTGTTTAGAAGGTAAGCTATAGTATCTAGGGCATACCTCTAGAATGAGATGGGTAGGTCAGCGAAACTCATCATGGATCACACCATGTCTAACAGGGTGCTATTCCTTCTTTCTAATACATCATTGAGCTGAGGTGTATATGGAGGTGTCCATTGGGATAGAATCTCATTGTCTTTAAGGAAATGGGTAAACTTTGTACTCAAGTACTCTCATCCTCGATCTTATCGAAGAGTCTTAATACTTTTTTCAATCTGATTCTCGACTTAATTCTTATATTTCTTGAATTTCTCAAAGGCCTCGAACTTATACTTTATCAAGTACATATGTCCATCCTGGAAAAATCATCAGTGAATGTAACGCAGTATAAGTAACCACCTATAGCTTAAGTCGACATGGGACAACATACATCACTATGTACAAGTTTCAATAACTTAGTGGTTCTCTCTCTCTAGTTCCACTAAAAAGAGAGTTGGTCATCTTCCCATGAAGGCAAGGTTTGCAAGTTGTATATGATTGATCGTTAATGGATCTAGGAATCAATCTTTTAGCAACTTTCGAATCAGTCTCTCATGTATATGACCTAGCCTATAATGCTATAGGTATGCATTGTTCACCTCATCTATTTTCCTCTTAGACGTATTTATATTCATGATGTGTGGAGAAGTGTCTAACACATGTAAGCCATTTATCAGGGTCCTTCTAGTGATTATCTCATCATCTATAATTATTGAATAATTATTATTCTCAAAAACTAATTTATATCCATTAATTATCAAACAAGAGATAGAAATAATATTTTTGATAATAGAGGTAACAAAATAACATATATCTGATGTAATAATAGCTCCACCAGGCAGATGTAGGGTGACCTCTCTAATAGCAACTACGATAACTCTTGCTCCATTGCCTATCTTGAGGTCCATTTTGCCCCTAGCCAATCTCCTAGGTCTTGCCAAAAACTGTAACAAATTACAGATATTATAAATACTCCTGGTATCCAATACCCATGTGTTATCATAAAAATCTGATAAGTAAAGACTGATCATGGATATACATGAAGCTTCTCCAACCTTCTATTTCACCTTATCTGCAAGGTAGTCCTTACAATTCCTCTTCTAATGTCCGTCTTGGCCACAGTGGAAACATTGTCTTTTATCCTTTGTTGGGTATTTCTTAGTAATCTTTGTCTTACCCAGTCTTTTTTTGCCCTTGCCCTTCTTAAGGGTCTTACTAGCCTTCCTTTTCCTATTGGTCTCACCAATATAGAGAATTAACTTCTCTTTCTTGATGGTACTCTCAGCTTCCCTCAATATATTAAGGAGCTCAGGTAGAGTCACTTCAAACTTGTTTATATTAAGGTTAATAATGAACTGTGAAAAGGAATCTAGTAGGGGCTGAAGTATAAAATCAATATATAGGTTATCCTTTAGGACTATTTTTATACTTCACAAAGTGAGCGATCTCATCCTCGCTTGTTCTTTCCTCCGGCATGGGCACAATCGTGTTAAGGACATATATGATTTTATCTTTCATGAGAATAATTCTTAAATTATGGAGCCTTTGGACCAATCAGGTAGTTGGCATCAAGTATACCACATAGGGGTACAAGCGACAAATAAGATATAGCATAAATAAATAATATGTAGACTTTGCAGAAAATACTAATTAAGATATGGACTTCTATCTTAATGTACTCCCACTATTATCCTAGCGAATCATGTGACACCCTCGACATGTGAGACAGAAGTCTCTAGTAGATTCCTAGTGGGGATCGGGATCCAATCAACATCTTAGTGCAATCTCGAGGGACTCAACTAATTATACTAAGCCCAAAAGGTAGGCAACTCTTGCCAATCATAACTGCTTATAATTCCCATCATGTTCGACCTCTGAATCATCATGGTCTCGAGGGACTCGACCAACCATGACGTTCAGTTAAGTCATCATCATCATTACAAGATGAGTCTAATTCGATGATATGCCCTCGAGGGACTCGACTAAGCATACCATGTTCTCATATCACTAGTGACATCTCTATGTCATAGGTAAGAACTCGATCACATAGATAGGTGAGCCTCAAGGGACTCGACTAACTCAATCTATGTCGTGATTCAATTTCTTCCTACAACGATGGAAGGCCACGTGGGTCAATCTTATTGTCTCATGCTCACTGACTTAATATTATCATAGGAGGGGTTTTGTTTTGTATTGATCTCCTAATATATCGTGTCACATACATATATATTTAATATATATCTATATCGCATATAAATATATATATACATATATCTAGTAGGTGTATAACACATCACATATGCAAGCCACATCGGATGATCATGAGCCATCATCTAATGATTAAGCCCGAGCTAATGGGCTTAATTACTCACAATAGGCTCTATGTGTGCATCGGGGCATCTTCATGCCCTGTGACTGTTGATCTCATCATTATTTGTTCCGTCAGATCCTCATTGCATCACCATGCGTTGTGATCTCCCACCACGGCATTGTGGGTCCTGTTGTTACCTTCACGCTCTCGTCGTGCCTCTCCATGTAATTACAAATAATCACAAACACACAGGCCCGACAATAAATGAGAAAAACGGAGGCTCGCAAGCCCCAATAATAATAATAATAATAATAATAATAATAATAATAATAATCACAATTACACACATCACAACGTATGGCTCATGATCATTCAACCACATCATACATCACATATACATCACATCACATATAGGATTACTAGAAATATAATAATTAATTAAATTATTTAATTAATTATTTTTTAAAAATCAAGACATGCTTGGAATTTTTAGAATTATCAAGGGTATTTTTATAATTATGGGTAAGAGGTTAGTCTTTAGAATTTTTATAATTATTGAGGGTACTTTCGATATTCTAGGCATAGGAAACCTCTAGAATTTCTCAATTTCCAAAGGGCAGTATCATCCATTTCATAAAAGGATACCCTAGCCCTCTTCTCTTACCCTCACTACATCGCCATTGTCGCCCCTACACAGGCAGCGATTGCCCTTGCCCATCGATAGCCGCCCCAACGGTCGACACCGCCGCCACGAACCACGATCGGCAGCCGGCCATTAGCCTTGTGGTGATAGCCCTTGTGGCCGCCTGTAATCGCCTCAGGAACGCGGCGCTGCAAGTGTCTTCCTCTCTAATGGTATCCACATGATGGATTTCTTTAATAAAACTCCTCCAATCTAATCTCACAACTCTTGCGTAGAGGGAGGAAGGAGAATAGGAGGGGGAGGCCAAAGCTGCAGCCTATCAACCATGCTCCTCTCCTATTTATAGAGAGCCACCAAAAACCCTAATGGTCCTATCTTAGTGGGTATTGGATCTCTATCCAATTACCCACTAATTTTATATTATTGGATCTCTATCTAGTAATCTCCTTAGACCTCTAATTGGGCTCAAGCAAGGAGCCCATTAGTGCAAGGTCTTATCTAATGAGAATAGGGGCTAATTGGATCTCTATCCAATCCTCTATTTGCTGAAGCATTCACCATATGTGTGTGACACTCTAGGCTCGATACCGAGCTGGTCGTGAGTCGCTCCCATCAGAACTCCTTCGGATATAGTGAATTATTATCCCTATAACAATTCCCTCAACTCATCAACTATGAACGTACTAGACCACTACGCCATAATCTCCAAACGGTACAAGGAGATCAAATCCATCGAACTTGACTATCCTCAGTTACCGTGTATCTATAATCCCTCATCCAACTAATATCTTAGAGACCGTATATTGGATAATATACTATCAGGTCACATATAGAATCCATCATAGTCTCACTCTAATCGGATTCTCCCAAAGAACTTCTTTCTCCGAATGACCCTAGCCAGGGATTTGTTTGAGCAAGCACATATGAGATATTCCACTCATGATACCGAGAGTGGATAATCCTCTATTGGCAGCCTTTGTAAGATTGACTACCAATCCTGATAACTAGTTGTACCAAATCTAGAACTTTCCAAGCCTATAAGTCTGGCGTCAAAGAAATGAGTACTTATATAAGGCATCCTTGGTACCTCAAGTCTAAGGACCAGATACACAACTGGGACTATGGAATCGTTATTTGACATTATGTATCATTTACCATATAATATTCCATAAGTGGATCAATCAATGAAAACATTCTCTAATGAGCACCTGCACTATATCCTTAGTGTCTCCATACAAGTGGTTATAAGACCAACCACCTCCATCATATAGATGGATATATAGTACATCGATCTATCCGGTTATCTCGATGTCCCTCTTGAGTAACCTATGATCGAAATTATTTAGGATTTATATTTAAAGGTGAATCGATCTCTTTATTGTGATCTCATCATGATCCGATTTCCACTACACATAATCAAGGACCTCTTAATATATATATACAACATATAATATAATGCGAGAATATACCAATAATAATCTTAAGTAAAAAGATCACGTAACGTATCACACGTGTCATCACTCACGTGATTGGCTTGCAGGGCACTTGTGACTAGCACCGTTAGCCTAGGTGGTGCTACTAGCACTGGACAAAATGTTCTAGCAATGGTACCACTAGTCCAATGGTGCTACCATCGGTGATGGTACTGCTAGTCCAATAGTACTACTATCAGGCCCTACTCATATATTTTTTTACTTTATTTCAAGCCCTAATTCAAGAATGATCTAACATTCAATCATATTTCAAGTCAACATGGAATCAATCAATCCATCTAATATAACATTCAAATCAATCATTAAACATACATGTCAATAATTTTTATTCAAGCGATCAATCTTATCTAAAGTCAACATCAACCCATTTATCATTTAAAATCAATTAGTATAATATCATTAAAATCCTTTTTTCATAAAATTTCAATGTAGATAATTTTTTATTAACAATAACTAAGGTTCTTCAATGTAGTACATTTTTGTACTAGTATGCTCTAGCTATGCATAAACCATGCATCATCGAAAAGCAATCATGAACTATTAAAATATTTATTTCTAATAATTTTAATTTTAATAAATTTTCTTATTATTGTGGTTTAGGCTAATGAGCTTGAAAAGAGTGTTATATCTCAAGTCATGTGCCGTGAGCATCCTTTATCAAAATACTATTTTGTACTCCTAGTCTTTGTTTAGAGACAAACCTATAAGAAAGGAGGTTTTGGTTTAGATACCCATTTGACTTTGGATCCTTCATGAAAAGCTCTACCTAATTTAACTAAAGGCATTTGGTTGTTTATGGTTCCTTTATGAACCCAAATCAACTTATGTGGACTATACTTTCTAAATGGGCATCTAAAGTATCCACATCTACCACAAAAATTATATTTGTTCTCAAGTGAAGAATATAAATGGGTCATTTAATAAAGATAGTTGACTTCTGATAAGTATTACCCATAAAGCTAATACCTTCTTTCCTATGAACATGACCCTTATTAGCGAGAATCATGTTTAGAGTTTTATTGCCTATTTCAAACTTTACTAAAATTCATTCTAGCATAACATTTTCTTTTTTAATGACTCACATCTAGAGCAAGAAATGCATGATGTTGATACTTCATGCATGTTTTTAATTTTACTAGCAAGTAATGCATGTTCCTCTTAAGTAATTTATAACTTTTGCTAAGCTTCTTAAATTCATCAAATAGTTCATGAAATATACCTAACAATTAATCAAAAGTAAAGGAGACATTGGAAGAATCACTTATATCATCATTGATAGCCATAAGCGCGAGATTCTTCACTTCTTTATTGTCTTCTTGATCTTCAGAGTGCCTTGGCTTCTTGCATTCATAGCAAGAAATTATATCCATTTAAAGTTTATTTTTATGTTTTTATTTATTTTTATTAAGTTATCTGGCCTTTTGTCATAAGTTCTATATGATAGTCTTCATCACTGGAGGTTTCACTCAAAGAGTCTTCTTTTGTTCTTAGTTCAATATCCTTCGTGTTCTTTAAAAGGTGGTGTTCTTTTATTCTCAGATCAATGTTCTTCGTGTTCTTTGGAAGGTGTTTCTTTTGTTCTTAGTGTCAAATCCTTCTTGTTCTTTGGAAGGTTGTTCTCATGTTCATCTTTACAAGTCTTTTCATGATTATGTACTAAGAGATTCATTTACTTGTGCTTTCGTGTGTGACTTCTAATGTGTGACATATATCAAAAGTAGAATCATAAGCAAAAACCTGATTAAGTTCGTTTTTGTCTCAAGTACAAAACAAAGCATTCATAGCTTTGGCATTTAAAGAAAACATCTTTGTTTCATAATCATTCCAATCATTTATAGGATTAGAAGACTTTTGAAAGTCATTTTCAAATAAATTCTATAACTTGAAATCTATAGAAATCAAAAAGATTCTCATCCTAGTTTCCTAGTAGGTGTAGTCTGTCCCATTGAACATAGGAGGACATGTGATAGAATAACCCTCGTTAATGCCAAAAAAAGTCATTTAACTTGCTTGGGTGTTAATCTAATTGAGTGAATGCGGTTCTGATACTAACTATTAGGATCGAGTTGGAATTAAGAGGGGCAGTTGGGGGGCGGGGGGGTGCAGGCGGGGGGGCGGCGCAGGGGCGAGGGAGGGAATTAGTGTAAGTGTTAAAAGAAAAAGTCAATTCAAAAAAAAATTCATTCGAAGAAAACTAATATTGAAAGTGCTTTAACTTAGAACTAGTTAATAAGAAATTAAAATCAAGAGCAAATATAAAGAAGGATAAGGAATAGACACTCATAGTATTTTATAGTGGTTCGACCAAAACTTTGACCTATGTCCACTCCCGATCCCTCTTTACTCGAGGCCAACCGGTGTTCACTAGCAAACTTCTTTTATGAGTAAAGATCAAACACCACTTTACACACCTTTCTCCTTTTCACAAGATCATGAGAACAATTTTTACACTCTCTTTTTCTCAAGCTCAAGAGATTAACCTTTACAACTCAATCAACCCTTCCCTTCAACTCACTTTCCACTTATAAGACAAAGGGAAGTTCTCAATCAATTTTCACAGAATTTATCCAAGTATTTTTTTTATTTTCCTATCACTTTCTTGCATACCAATCAAGAATACTTGGGGTATTTATAGATGCCAATTGGCTTTAATAAATGGAGCCAAATTCAATCTTTCTCGAAAAAATTGAGTATGAGTGGTACTACCACTGGCACCGACGGTACCATCGCCAATAGCCACCTGAAAACCTAGGCGACATTGGTACTATCACCACATAGGTGATACCACCACCACTTGGGTGGTACTAATGTCGGGTAGCCCGGAAATAGTACTTTCCCATATTGTTCTATACCCGAGGTGTACCTCCTATTGACCCCTTTCTAGGTCAACAAAATGAGCTCAACCATGACCTCAAGTCTAACCCAAAGTGGACTAGGTTGTCTCACATTAAGTTAATTTTGGATTTCTTCAAATCTAGCTCAATTAGGACTCAGTGTCGATATTAACTATGATATACTAAGACACAATTACAATCATTCTTGTTATCCGACATGTCAATCGATCCTATGAACTCCCGACGAAATTCCTAGCATCCTCCGATGAACTCTCGGTGAGTCTCTCAATCATTTTCTGATGCACTCCCGGCAAGCTCCTGATCACCTTTGGCGAGATCCAAGCAATCTCGTCACCTTTGACGAGCTCCCAATGAACTCCTGGCAAGCCCCCGACACCTTCGAAGAGCTTCCGGTGATCTTCTAATGAGTTCTCACTGCATCGTCCAAACCCTGGCCCAATGCCCGAACTTGACTCTGGCCCAACATTAGATTATATTGCCTTTTCACTATCGTAATTAATCCTGCATCACTCATTTCTAACACATAGGTTAGATCATGAAACTCATTAATTGATTTTATCATCAAAATATGAGATTCAACATTTATGTAATAAATAAATTTCTCTCTTTTTCTTTTTCTTAGTTTATAAAGGGGGATAGATGGTAAGTCGATGACAAATGATGAATATTTGTGATAAATGTTCAAATATTTTTTGAACATTTCTTCTTTTTTTTTTTGATGACAAAGGGTGAGGAACGGTATATTGATGACATGTGATATCAAAATGATAAATGTATTGTTTGAAAATTTTATCATGTGATACTAAAATGGTGAATTTATTTTAAAATTTTTATAATGTGTGGTATCATTGTAATGAATGGTTAATGGTTAAACCATTCAATATTTTAGTTTCATGCATGTAATGCTCAAAGTAATGTTGAGTTGTTATTAGTATCATGCATGAAGTAATGTTGAAATGTTTTAAAATTATGCATGTTATGATTTGAAACTATAAGGATGCATAATGTATAAAATGACATGTGCACAATGATAAAAAATGCTACCTTAAATTCAAAGATGATTGTTTCTTTTGAATTCAAGTTTACTCTATTTCAAATACGGCATATAGATAGGAGGAGTTAAGGTTAACACCGTCATCAATTGGTTGTCATCATCAAAAGGGGGAGATTATTGAATCTCAGATTTTGATGATGAAATCAATTAATAGATTTATGATCTAACTTATGTGTTAGAGATAAGTGATGTAGAGTCCTACACACTTAAAGAAGAATCTGTTATTGGGCTAGAGTCAAGATTGGGAATCAGGCCGGAAGAATCGGGTATACGCTAAAGCTTCGAGCGATGTAGCGAGAGCTCACCCGGGAGTCCATCGGAAGGTGATCAAAAGCTCATCGAGCGTTCACCGGAAGGATGCTAGGAGTTCGCTATGAAAGATCGATTGATGTGCCATACAATGAAGATTAGTTATAATTATGTTTGTCTTTGAATGTCATAGTTAGTGTTTTAGATAGAGTTAGTTATAGAGAATCCTACTAACTCAATTAGGGGCCAACCGAGTCTAATTTGGGTTTGATTTAAGCTCATGATAGAGCTCATTTCGTTGACCTGGAAGGAGATCAACATAGGGTACAGCTTGGGTACGAAATAGTATTATAAAGTGTTATTTCTGAGATACTTGGGTGGTGGTACCGTCGATGGTCGGTAATAGTACCACCCAGGATGGTAGTATCGCTAATCCTGGTAGTAGTACTACCACCCAGAATCCTGAGCTCTGTTCGGTGGTCGTACCACCGGTGCTAATGGTGGTATTGCTCGTACCATAAAATTTTGGGGTGTTTGATTTTTTAGCTCCATTTTTTGAAGCCAATTGAGTCTATAAATACCCCAAGTATTCTTGCTCAGGATAGCAAGAAAGTGAATGAAATCCTTGGTAAAATTATGTGAAAATTGATAAGAGCTTCCCTTTTTTTTCAAGTGTAAAGTGTTTTTAAGAGAAGGGCTGAAAGTTATTAAGATTGTTCTCCTAAATCTACAAAAAGGAGAAAAGTGTGTAAGAGGTAGTTGATCTTCGCCCTTAAAATAAGATCATTAGTGGACATCAGTGGGCCTCGTTGAAGGAGGACTTAGGAGTGGACGTAGGTAAGTCTAACCGAACCACTATAAAAATTTTGTGAGCATCTCTATCTTGTCTTCCTTCAATATTGCTCTTGAATTTATTTGCTCTTAACTAGTTCTAATAAAAGCATGAGCATATCCATTCGGTTTTATCTTTACTATTGCTCTCTAACTTTGTAGCTCTTAATAAATTCCAAGAAAAGCACTTTCGATTTTGGTTTTTCTTTGAGCAAAAATTTTTCGAATCGAGTTTTTATCACTTGCATTAATTCACCCCCCTCCCTGTTGAATCTCAGATTTTGATAATGATATCAATTGATGAGTGTTTAATCTAACATATATTCTTAGAGTTGATTGATACAAGATTAACTACGATAGAGAGAATATTACAATCAAAGGTTTAGCCAAAGTCAAGTCCAGGCATCGGGCCGGAGTGAAGATGATGCGATTGGAAACTCGCTTGGAGTATGTTGGGAGCTTGCCGAGGGTGTCGAGAGTTTGCCAGGATGGCACAAGAGAGTTCACTAGAAGAAGACCAAGACTCACCGGAAGATTGTCGGGGGTAGCCAAAAGGCTTGTCGGGAGTTGGGAAGGTTTTCAAGTAGATTTATTGGTCATGATTGTAATTAATTAAATTATAGTTAGTATTATGCTGGTTTAACCATGATAGTGAAAAGGAGTTATAGACCAGACATAGACCTAGGATCAAGCTTAGGCATCCGGCCAAGGTTTGGACAATGTGGTGGGAGCTCACTAGGAGTTCGCTAGGATTTCGCTGAAGGTATCGGGAAGATTGCTAGGAACACACCGAAAGATTGCCGAAGGAAGACCGTGAGACTCATTGTAAGGAATGCCAGAGGTTGCTGGTTTGTGGAGTGAGGTCATTAATTAAGCTTGGTGGTCATGTATGGTTGCAATCCTTAGGTCATAGGTTAAGGTTAAGTCTGATTTGAAAAAGATCCAAATATACTCAATGAGGCAACTGGGTCCACTAAAGGGATTTGATTGAGCTCAGGTTAAGCTCAATTGGTTGACCAAAGGATTGATCAATATAAGGTTCAAGTCGAGATTGGAAAAGTGAAGGGAATCACTTTTTTCAGGATTCTCGATGGGTGAACCATCGGTTGTACCATCGCCGCCTAGGTTTTCGGGTAACTAATGGTGACTAAACTGCCCATACCCTGGATTCAGGGACACTTTCAGTGGTTGCACCATCGGTACTAGCGGGTGAACTGCTCGTACCTGGATTTTTTAGAAATGTTTAAATTTTGACTCCAAATTCTGAAGCCATTTGGGGCCTAAAAATACCCCAGGTTTTCTTGTATTCCACACAATAATTTTGGGCTAGAAATTCTATAATAAATTATGTGTAAAAATTATAAGAAAAAGAAAAAGGGTAAGGGAGTGATCCAAGTATTGTAATCTTGTCTACCTTATAAGTTGAAAGGTTGTAAGGGTTTGGTCTTCACCCAAAGAAGATCGGTAGTGGACGCTGGTGCACCTCAGAGAAGATGACTCGGGGAGTGGAAGTAGGCCGATTGAGACTGAACCACTATAACTGTGAGTGTGCTTTAATTGCTTTCATTTTACTCTTAATTGCTCTTAAACACTTGATAGTTGGATTCGAAGTTTCAATCTCTCAACTTCCTTAAATGAGTTTTCAATCGGTTTTATTAAGAGAAGCTTCTATTGTTCACTCTTTAATTTATGAAATTAAAAGTTTTTTAATCGAGCACTTTCATTCTTACACTAATTCACCACCCCCTCCCCCCAAGTGTTAGTTGATCATAACATTCCCTTCTCTTAGTGCCAACTCGATCCTAACACTTCTTGGTTCATATTTTTAGAAAAGATTTACATAAAGCTTTATTTATAGAGATGAAAATAATATCATCAACATAAATTTAAATAATAAGAATATCATTATTAAAATACGCCTTTTGAAAAATTATTTCGAATCAAGAAAGAGCTAAGTCATATACAACTTATAAACATGATTTGGATAAATCCCTAACTAGGTGGTTGTTCAGCATAAACCTCTTCTCAAATAAAATTATTTAAAAAATACTTTTAACATTCATTTGAAATAATTTAAATTTTTTAAAATATACATAAACAAGAAGTATCCTTATGGTTTTAAGCCTACTTACATAAGCAAAGGTTTCTACCTAGTCAACATCTTCTTCTTAATTGCTTTGGCTACTGATCTAATATTATTTTAAACCATGATAATATTTTTATCTTTTTTTATTTATAAAGACTCATTAGTGTCAATTATTGCTGATTACTACGTCTAGGAATAAGCGTTCAATCATCATTTCTTTCAAATTAGTTTAGCTCCCACTCATTAGTGTCATACTATTTTTAAATTTTTATATTTAGAAAAGGACCCATATCATCTACATATAATACCAAGAAGGTGATAGTGTTCCCACTTATCTTCCTATACATAGAAGGCTCATCTTCATTCTTAATGAAATTATAAGATCTGATTGCCTTATCAAATCTTATGTTCCAACTTCGGGAAGCCAACTTTAGTCTATAAATGGACTTAATTAACCTGCACACCTTATCTAGACTTTTCTTGGACACGAATCCCTCAGGTTGTATCATATATATACCTCTTTTGAGAGGTTGCCATTGAAGAATAACGTTTTCACATCCATCTGCTAGATCTCGTAATCATTGTGTGTTGTAATATCTAAAAGAAATCAGATGGATTTCAACATGGCTACTAGTGATAAGGTTTTGTCATAGTTAACACTTTACCTTTGATGATACCCCTAGCCACTAGCCTCGCCTTATAGGTCTCCATCTTTATATCTACTTTGATCTTCTTCTTGAAGATCCATTTACAACTGATGGGTATGATACCCTCCGGTGCATCAACAAGATTCTAAACCAAAATGTCTATGCTCGTAATAGCCTCCTCGTAGGTCTGAGGGTCAGTATCCTGAGTATCCTCTCCACTGATATGTCCTACATATCTCTCAAGAGAATGTGACACTCTGTCAGACCTACACAAACCTGGAACTTGTGTGCCAGACACCTGAACAGATTTGATTTCTAGAATATTGCCTGAGTTAGGTTCTTCAACCTCGCTCTCAACTCTATCATACTCCCACTATCCCACCAAGAATATGTTTCTTCTCAAGGAACACTACTCTCTTAGCAATAATGACATTTTGGTCCTTAAGGTGATAGAAGTAATGCCCATAAATTTCCTTAGGGTATCCTATGAACTTGTAATATTCCATCACTGATTCTAACTTATCGAGGTTGTGTCTTCTAATGCAGGTAGGGTATCACCAAATCTAACAACTTTAAGATCGAGCTTCTTCCTTTCTATATCTCATATGGCATATATTTCTTCTCAAGAAACACTGCTCTCTTGGAAACAAAGATATTTTGGTCCTCGAGGTGATAAGAGTAATGCCCATAAGTTTTCTTGGGGTATCCCATGAACTTGTATTGTTCCATCTTTGATTCTAACTTATCGAGGTTGTGTCTTCTAACGTGGGCAGGATAGCCCCAAATTTTAACAATTTTAAGATCATATTTCTTCCCTTTCCATATTTCATATGGTGTAGATACTACTGATTTAGATGGAACACTGTTCAGAAGGTAGGTTACGATCTCCAGGGCATATCCCCAAAATGTGATGGGTAGGTCGGTGAAACTCATCATGGATTACACCATGTCTAACAGTATGTCATTTCTCCTTTTTGACAGACCATTGAGTTGTGATGTACAAGGAGGTGTGAAGAGTCTTAATACTCTTTCCAATCTGGTTCTCTACTTTATTCTTATATTCCTTGAATTTCTCAAAGGCTTCAGACTTATACTTCATCAAGTACATGTATCTATACTTGGAGAAATCGTTAGTGAAAGTAATGAAGTAAGAGTAACCACCTATGGCCTAAGTCGATATGGGATCATATACATCACTATGTATGAGTTCCAATAACTCAGTAGTGTTGAATCTCAAATTTGATGATGAAATCAATTGATGGGTTATTGATCTAACATATGTTATTAGAGTTGATTGATGTAGGATTAATTACGACAGAAAGATTATTATAATCAGGATTGGCTAAGGTCAAGTCCGTGCATCGGGCCAGGGTTCGGACGATGCAGTTAGGAACTCACCAGGAGTGCATCAGGAGCTCGCTGAGAATATCGGGAGCTTACCAGGATGGCACAAGGGAGTTCGCCAGAAGAAGACCAAGACTCGTCGGAATATTATCGGGGGTAGCCGAAAAGCTTGTCGGGAGTTGGGATAGTCTTGTAATGGATGTATTGGTCATTATGATTGTATTTAATTAAATCATATTTAGCATTGTGTAGGTTTAACCATGATGAGATGAGTTACAGATTAGACATGAACCCAAGATCAAGCTTAAGCATCGGGCCAAGGATTGAATGATGTGTTGGGAGCTCGTCGGGCATTCGCTAGAACTTCACAGAAGGTATCGGAAAGATCGCTAGGAACACGCCAAATTATCGCCAGAGGATGACCATGAGACTTACCACTGGAGAAGCCGGAGGTTACCGGTTTGCAAAAGTAAGGTCATTAAGCTTGGTGGTCATATTTTGATTATAATTTAAGTCATAGGTTAAGATTGAGTCTTAAATGAGTGTGATTTGGATGGAATCCAAATCAACTCAAAGATGCAACTGGGTCCACTAAGTTTAGTTGAGCTCAGGTTGAGCTCAATCAATTGATCAAAGAGTTGGTCAACATCAGGTTCAAGCCGAAATTAGAAAAGTAGAGGGAACCACTTTTTCGAAGATTACGAAGGGTAAACCACTAGTAAGCGGTGGTTGGATCGCCCGTACCCTAGAAATAGGGCGGCGGCCGACAGCTACCAGTGGGGAAACCACCTAGGGCCGATGGGTAAATCACTCATACCTTAGAAACTAGGCGGCTGAACCGCCCAAGACAGGTGGGTAAATCACCCGTACTTGGTTTCTGAGTGGTTGATGGTGGATAAACCATCCAGGTCAGCGGGTAAACCACCCATACCCGATTTTCTCAGTAAGTTTGATTTTTGGCTCCAAAAATCCAAAGCCACTTGGGGCCTATAAATACCTCAAAGTTTTCTTGCATTCCACACAATAAATTTGGGGGAAAAATTCTATGAAAAACTTATGTAGATTATAAGAAAAAGAAAAGGGGTTAGAGAGTGATCAAAGAGTTATAAATCTTATCTCCCTTGTAAGCTCAAGTGTAGGTGTTTGGTCTTAACCCAAAGAAGATAGGTAGTGAATGTTGGTGTACCTCAATGAGGACTCAGGAGTAGACGTAGGTTGTTGGTGCTGAAACACTATAAAACTTATGAGTTCTTTTCTTACTTTCACTGCTTATGAATTTTGTATTAACACTTTCGATTGAATTCACTCTTTGAAAGTAAAGTTTTCACATCAAGCACTTCCATTCAATGTTACCAATTTTTCGAGTTTGCTTATTAACTTAGTAATTTTCACGCTTGTTTTACTTGAACAAAAAGCTTCGGATTTTCTATCTTGCTTTAAGCGAAAAGCTTTTGTTTAAAGCGAAAAACTTATACTTGTACTAATTCACCCCCCTCTTAGTGCCAATTGATCCTAACAATTGGTATCAAAGTAAGGTACTTGCTCTTTGGATTAACACCTACTTGAGTAAATGGCTTGTTTTGACATAAATGAGAGACATTTCATTTAATGTCCTCTCATGTTCAATGGGACGGATTACACGTATTGGAAAATAATGATGCATATTTTTCTTATCTCTTTGGACCTTGATCTATGGTGTATTGTTGAAAAAGGTTTTCAGAAGTCATCCAATCTAACAAATGATTGGAATGATTATGAAAAACAAATATTTTTGTTAAATACAAAGGCTATGAATCCCTTATGTTGTGCTCTTGACGAGAATGAGCTTAATCATATTTCTGCTTGTGATTCGGCTTTCGATATTTGCCATACATTAGAAATAATATATGAAAGGACAACTAAATCAAGTGAATCATTAAGCAAAATAATCCATAAAAATGAACTTGAAGAACACCTTCCAAAGAATAGGAAGGATTATGAACTGAGAGAACTTATGACTCCTTGAGTGAAATCTCGAGTGATGAGGACTTTGAACATTTGACATATGAACTGGGTAAATTAATCAACATGAACCATAAAAATAATCTAAAGATGGATAAAACTTCTTGCTATAAATGCAAGAAGATGTATGCACTGAAGATAAAAAACACAATCAAGAAGAAGTGGAAGATCTCGCACTCGTGCCCAACCATGATGAGGTAAGTAGCCCACTCGGAAGCTATTTTACTTTTGATGGGTTATTACTTTCTTTTCATGAGCTTTATAATAAATTTAGAATGATTAGTAAATCTTATAAATTACCTAAGAAAGAGCATGATTCTTTAGCTAGTAAATTTGAACAAATGCATGATAAATCACCATCACATACTAAATATGAAACCTTGAATGATGCATCAACATTATGTTTTTCTTGTTCTAAGTATAAGTTACTAGAAGTAATTAAATAAGAAAATGACATACTACAACAAACTCAAAAAGGGCCTAATATAGACAATGAGTTTCTAAACATGATCCATGTTGATAAGGGTCATGTTCATAAAAAAAATATTGACATTATGAGTAAGACTCATCAAAAGCCAACTATCCTCATTAGAAGACACATATTACACTCTTTGCCCAAAAATAGATGTAATTTTTGTGGTAAATATGGATAATTTGCTTATAAATATTTATTTAAAAATTATAGTTTACATAAATTAATTTGGGTTCCTAAAGGAATCATAAACAATCTTAAGCCAATAGAGAAAATAGAAAGAACATATCATGAAGGACCCAAACTCAAATGGGTACCTAAATCAAAACCTTCCATAATATAAAGTTGCATCCTAACAAGGCTAGGAGCACTAAGTAATGTTTTGAAAGTAAATGCTTAAGGCATATGACTTGAGATCTAATACTCTTTCAAACCTTACTAGCCTAAGTAAATAACAAAAAAAATATTGAAAATAAAATCATTAGCTTGAATATTTGGAAAGGTTATTGTTAAATGACTTAAGTGTTATGGTTATTGAATAATTGATTTAAATGGTTGGATAGTTTTATGTTAAGATTGAATGTGTGATGATAAATTACTTTTGAATTCAAATATGAAATAAATAAAAATTTAAAAATAAGTTTGTCAACTCCTAGCACTATATGTAAAGGATTAGACTCATTTTAAAAGTTGAAATTTAGATATGTTGAATTTTGATTGAAGATGTTTTATGTTCAATGAGACCATGCTTGATGATTTAATGATGCATAGTGATTATACTTAATGAGTTTATATTTTGAAATTATATATAATGATCTTTGTGATTTATGGCTTATTAATCTTTGTTATAATGAAAGCTCTTATTCAATTTTAAATGAAGATATGTTTTTATTTGGCTTAAAAGACAAAGGCATGCTTGCATAAAATAAAAAGGGAATACGTTTTTCTTGAAAATTTCTCTTCCCTAAAACTTTCAAAGAAAGATTAATGAATCAATTATGTTATTGACTCTCTTGAACTATGAAAGTGATTTTGACGATCTAATGATTTGAACTTGAATAAATTATTATCATAATTTTGACAAGTTTAGAAAATAAAACTTGAAAATCTTCTTATGAACATCAAGTTTCATATATATAAATCAAGATATTCTATTTTTTTCTTCCTTAAAATTAACTTATGATCTTGATATCTATAATATGATATCTTTATTAATGAAGACTCTTCTTTGATCTCTTAAGATTCTATTTTATCATCTAAGAGGAGATTTATTAAATTAAATTATGTCTTTTGGTATTCATGAATGTCTTTTTGATATTAATATCTTTCTTGACATGATTTATTTTAAAACTCATGAATAATATAACTTATCACCAAAATTAGTATTTCTTAAATTTGTGATAAGTTCAAAATTGAAAGAGATCTATATTATTATAAATATTCCCTTAATTTCTTGACTTGACTTATACATGATAAGAATCACGTTATTGATCTCTATGATTTTCTCCTTTTAATAAAAAGGAGATTTATGATCTTGACAATTATAAGTTAGAACTTTTTATCAAGATCGTTCTTTCATTTTATTAAAAAATGAATATATCTAAATGAATTATATGTCTTAATATTTATCCTAAATGAATTAAGATTATTTAATCTCCTAAGAATCATTTTTATTATTTATAATCAAAAAGAGAAGAAAAAAATCACTAGCATTTCAAGAGACTAATAAGTCTACTAATTTCATTTTGAATCTCTTGAAAATGATTTTGATGATTTTGAAATTAAATGAGTTACCTATATCGTGATTTTGATTTCTTGAAATTATAACTTCAAATCTTTTACGAATTAAAATATTTTGTTATGTGTTCTCGTATTATTTAAAACAAGATTTTTATACAAATCATGAACTTGACAACTTAAGATTTCTTATAGATGAATCAAGATATTTTATTTGTTTCTCCTATGACTTGTCTCTTGATATTGACAATTTGTTTTCATAAAATGAATATCTCATAACCATGTTATTTTTTCTTGATATATTTCATATGATGATTAGTATATTTCTTGATTTATTGAAAGATTATGTAATGGGAAAAGTTTTTGCACTATTATAACTATCCTTTCTTTTTGACAATAACAAAGGGGAAAATAAAATTATCAATATGATTGGAATCAAATTGGATATGAT
The DNA here is from genome assembly GCA_021527575.1 of Ensete glaucum. Classification (NCBI taxonomy): domain Eukaryota; kingdom Viridiplantae; phylum Streptophyta; class Magnoliopsida; order Zingiberales; family Musaceae; genus Ensete; species Ensete glaucum. The sequence goes on from CM038555.1 coordinate 34,575,642, forward strand.
AGCATTGAATGAAAAATAATTTGCTTAGAAGAAAATTTAGAATTTTAAATTTTCTAAATATATGCAAAAAACATGATTTGATTGATTTGCTACCTTGCTTCAAATTTGCATAAAATAAATTAAATTGCATGGGTAGCTCTTGATTTTTTCTTGGATTTTGGAATTTACATCTATAAAATTTACATCCATAAAATTGAGCATTTTTATGATATGATGTTTTTCACTTTTTATTCCTTGTTTGTACCTTCTTATTTACAAAAAGGGAAGAAAATATAAATAAAAGGTGATCTACAAAAATATATGATTTGCTATTTATGTTAGAAAATCACATAATTTAAATGCATGAGTGGCTCTTAATTCTTCTTGGATTTCTTAGATTTTTTAGCTTACTTTCATAATCACTCTAATTAAAATGAACATAATAAGAGGATTCAAATTTTTGTCATGAGATAGTTTTAAATATTATTCAGGTTTCAAGAATCTTGATGAATGTTTACAAAGGAAAACATATATATAATATAAAGTTATATGATGCTTGATTTTGATGAATCACTTGATGTGCTACTCTTGATTTAAATGAATTAAATTGCATGGGTAGATATCAATTCTTGAATTTTGAAATTTACATCTAAAAGATTGAGCCCTATTTTTGTAATATAATGTTTTACACTCCCCTCCCTTGTTTCTTCTTCATTATTCAAAGAAAGGGAAGAAATTTTTTCAAAAAAAATTATGTTTGTATACTCTTAAGGGGGAGCAATACTTGTTAGCTTGTATGATGGAAAATTGTTACCTTGAACATTGCAAAGGAAGCAAAAATTTGCTAGCTTGCACTTCTCAAAAGAGAAGAAAGAACTTACTAGCTTTATTTGCTATGTTTTTTTGAAATTTATATAAGATGAATTTGTTGAGCTCATATTCAAAATATTCTCTTAAAATTTTATCTACAAGATTGAGGTTTAGACCTAGAAATGCTAAATCATGAAAATATATAAATTGCTAATATAGATTTTATGAAATGAAGCCAATAACATTTTTGAAAACTTTCTCCATGATTGTATTTAACTAAGTTATATTTAGCATCATGCAAGTTTAACCATGACGGGATAAGTTACAGATCATATATGAACCTAGAATCAAGCTTAGGCATCGGGCCAAGGATTGGACGATGCGGTGGGAGCTCGTCGGGCATTCGCTAGGACTTTGTCGAAGGTATTGGGAAGATCGCTAGAAACACGCCGGTTGATCGCCGGAGGAAGACCGTGACACTCACCACTGGAGAAGTCGAAGGTTACCGGTTTATGGGAGTAAGATCATTAAGCTTGGTGGTTATGTTTTGATTATAATTTTAAGTCATAGGTTAAGATTAAGTCTTAAATGAGTATGATTTGAATGGAATCCAAATCAGCTCAAAGATGTAATTGGATTCTCTATAGGGTTTGATTGAGCTCAAGTTAAGCCCAATCAGTTGACTAAAGAGTTGGTCAACATCAGTTTCAGGTTGGAATTAGAAAAGTTGTTGTGTCCTTAGTAACCTTTGTCTCACACCCATACAACCAACCCCCCATCCCCTCCCCCTCCCCCCCCCCCTCAATTCTTAGTGTCAATTGATTGGTATCAGACCCAAGTTACTTATTAGATTAATATCCACTTGAGTAAATAGGTTATTTTGGCATGAATGAGGGATATTCTATTTCACGTCCTCTCATATTCAATATGACGGATTACATGTATTGGAAGACAAGGATGCATATTTTTCTCATTTCTTTGGACCTTGATTTATGGAACATTGTAGAGAATGGATTTAACAAATATTCCAATCCAATGAATAAATGAAATGATTTGGAAAGGAAGAATTTTTCTTAGAATGCAAAGGCTATGAATGTCTTATTTTATACTATTGACAAAAACGAGTTTAATCGTGTTTCCGTTTATAAATCAGCTTTTGATATTTGGCATACATTAAAAATCACACATGAAAGCACAATTAATATAAATGAATCAATGAATAAAATGTCTTACAAAAATGAACTTGAAGAATACCTTACAAAGAACAAGAAGGAATTTGAACTGAACATGACATATGACTCGAGTGATGAGAACTTTGAATCTTTGACAAATGAAGTAGATAAATTAATGAACATAAACTATAATGTCATGGACAATAACTCTTGCTATAAACACAAGAAGCCAAGACACTCCAAAGATGAAGAGCACAATCAAAAGGAAGTGGAGAATCTCTTGCTTATGGCCATCAACAATGAGACAAGTGATTCCTCCAAAGTCTCATTTACTTTTGATAAATTATCAAATACTTTTTATGAGCTTTATGATGAATTTAGAATAATTAGTAAATCTTATAAATTACTTAAGAAAGAGCATGATTCTTTAGTTAATAAATTTGCACAAATATATGATACATCACCATCACACAATTCATGTACTAAATATGAAACATTGAATGATGCATCAACATCATTCTTTCTTGTTCTAAGTATGAGTCACTAGAGGTAATTAAATAAGAAATGACATACTACAACAAACTCAAAAAAGGCTAAAGATAGACAATGAGTCTCTAAACAGGATCCATGTTGATAAGGGTTATGTTTATAAGGTATTGGCATTGTGAGTAAGACTCATCAAAAGCCAACTATCTTCATTATAAGACCCGTATTACATACACTCTTTATCCAAAAATAGATGTAATTTTTGTGGTAAATGTGGGCACTTTGCTTATAAGTGTTTATTTAAAAATTATAATCTACATAAATTAATTTGGGTTCCTAAAGTAATCATAAACAACCTTAAGTCATCAAAAAAAATGGGAAGAACATATCATGAAGGACCCAAACTTAAATGGGTACCTAAATCAAAACCTCTCTCTCATAATATAAAATTGCCTCCTAATAAGACTAGGAGCACTAAGTTATGCTTTGAAATTAGATATTCAAGACACATGACTTAAGATCTAATACTCTTTCAAAGCTCACTAGCTTAAGTAATAACAAAAACTTATTGAAATAAAATTATTGGTAATGAATCTTTGGATAACTCATTGTTATAGTTAATCTTGATTGCTCTAACTTTGGCATGATAGTACAAAAATGAATTAAAAATTTTATCTAAATTCAAATTTATGAAAGAAAAATTTTAAAAATGATTATTGTTGAATGATAGAATTTGAGTATAAAATAATATAGAAACTAGAGAGAAAAATCATGCTTCATTGTCTAGTATTTTCAAAAAATTAAAAATATACTTAATGAGAATAAAATGAGCATAGTAATTCATTTCACTAAGTTTAAAAATCATAGAATTAAAATAAATCAAAATTTTTGTTTGAAAATATTTTATTGCAACAAAATAGAATGAAAACTGAATCACCCAGGACAATGACTGAATAGCCTAGGATGAAAACTGAATCACCCGTACCGTAGATTCGGGGATACTTTCGAAGGTTGCACCGTCGGTGCTGGTCGGTGAACTCCATGTGAAAATCTCTATGAAAAACTTGTGTGAATTCTAGTCTAAATTCTAAATTCTAGTCTAAATTTTAGTCTAAATTCTAAAGTCGTTTGGGGCCTATAAAAACCTCAAGTTTTTTTTGCATTCTAGACAATAATTTTTGGGATAAAATCTCTGTGAAAAACTTGTGTGAATTGTAGGAAAAAGAAAAGGTGAAGGGAGTGAGCTTATAGTTTAAATTTTTTTTGTAAAGAGTCTTCCTTGTAAGCTCATGTTGTAAGGGTTTAGTTACCCAAAGTAGATCAATAGTGGATACCGGTGTGCCTCAAGGAAGAGGACTTAAGATGTGGACGTAAGCCAAAGGTTGAGGCTGAACCACTATAAGTTGTGAGTTCTCTTTGCTTATCTTGTTTACTTCTTTATATTACTCCTGATTAGTTCATAGAAAAATATGATCTTCATTCTCACAATTTTTGTTAAATTAAGTTCTTAATTGTTTTCAACAAAATACCAAAAGACGATTCTAATATCATTTACTTTTTAAAAGTAAGGCTTTGAAATGAAGCATTTTTCTTACAATGTTGCTTATCTTTATATTCGGATTTTATTATTCTTTCTTGAGTCATCTTTAAGCAAGAAGCTTAGCATTTCTCTATAAGATTGAATTACTCACTTTAACAAAAAAGTTTTTAATTTTCTTATCTTGCTTCAAACGAAATTTTTGTTAAAATATCAATTTACACTTGTACTAATTCATCAACCCCCCCTCCCCCTCTTAGTGCTAATTGATCCTAAGACTCAAATCACCGATGACATCTCTATATCGTAGGCAAGATCTCAAATCGCAATATAGGTGAGCCTCGAGAGACTCGACCAACTCAACCTATGTCAGGATTCAATTTATTCCTATAACAATGGAAGGCCATATGGGTTAATCTAATTGTCTCACACTTATCGACTTTATATATACATATATATATATATATATATATATATATATACTCAACCTGAAGCTATACTTAATCGAAGGATTGTGATGTGTCGTCGACACCCCTCAACTGAAGTACTCGTAAAGTAAAGCAATCTACCATCCGAAGACATAACATTGGAGTCTTACAAGGATCTGAAGACCCAGTTCCCAGAGTTTATGGACCCTCAGCCTTGAGGACAAGGCTGATTCTAAGAGGGCAGGCTTGATAGGACTATAGCAGGGTTGAGTCCTAATCACCCTAGAAGTAATCAATAAAACCCTATGAATTGTAATAAAACCCCCCTAGACACTTCTATCATATAAAGAAGTGTAGCTAGGGTTTTAGATTTAGGCCTTAGGGCTTAGCGGCTATTGCCCTATTTACTTGGCTGGTCGGCTAGGATTTCCCTCAATTAGGTCGGCTATAGGAGGGCAAAAAGATAATTTTACTTAGGCAAGCAGCACATGGGCTAGGGTTTAAAATCATATATAATGATGTAGTTGCCTTCTCTCTTTTATCAAGCAAGATTAATCTTTTATTCAGCCTTGTGTCGAGTTCTAGGAGGGAGGAACCCCTATAGCATTACAAGGGATGATCCCCCTCAGAGATCAAAATCTATAAGACTCCTTCTGGAGTTCTATCACACAGATAGAATATGATTCGATATCATATCAAAAACATAGATTGTGAAGTGGGATCATAGACAGAATATGGTCCATCCATTTCTGAATTACCACCGAACATAGTAGAGTAATAGTATCCCACAAACATTAGAGTACAAAAGGACATATGGAATAAAATCCATTTTTAAACACCCTTTACCATTTTTGACAAAGGATAATATCCCACTAATACCAGAGTACAAAATAACATAAGCAATAGATTGGCATATAATGGAAGCACATGTAGAATAACAAAATATACATATGTGAAATATGAAACAATACGATGAATACATAAACATTCACAATATACATTCAGATTGGCAAAGAATATTGAAGGTTAGACTATTCCGCGTGGTTTATAATGTTCAAGTTTTTTGACTGGTTTAGAAGGTTAGATTGTTTATGAAAGAACGACAGTTATGAGGGTTTAGACTGTTTTGACTAGAGGGTTCAAGTCCAATGGTTAAGGGGTGATATTCAAGATCATTTTATAGAAGAATAAAAAAATTTTGAAAAAATAGGGGACGGAAGATGTTGAAAAGTGACAATAGGAAAAATTGGCAGAAGTCAAATTGGATGAAAATTGGCAAAATTAAAAATCATCAAATATTAAAAAAATAAAAGTCAAAAATTAAGGGGGAAAACGGTCGAATTTGAGGCTGAAAACGGGGGGCAAAACATTAATAATATTTTGCGCCGGATGCATCTTTTCTTGCCATTTCCAAATTGGGGTCGTACGTTCCAAACGGACATTCCTACGCGAAGTCATGGGCATTTGAAGTTTGGATGATTTTGCAACTTTTTTTCTTTGGCCGTGGAGGGCATTTTGCCGCTTGGCATTGGTCTCCTAAGGTTGAGGGGAATTGGGGAAAAGTGAGGGAGGAGGGTGTAGGAGAGCTGGGGGTTCGGAGTTGAGAGTCCAAGGTTCACGGATTAGGGGCGATTTTCAAGAACTCTTCGCAGAAGCATCGAAAAAAAAAATGGTGGAAGGAAAGAGGAGCATGAATTATGAAAGTGGGCAAAATTTGCGGAAGTGAAAATCGAATGAAAAATGGCGGTCGCTTCGCGATCACCCGCGCGTGGGGCCCGAAGAGAGCTTCCCGGATTGGGGCCGCAATCAATAGCAGATCCGGCGCCGAGCACGCTTGTGCGAGTAGTGCGGATGGGTGACCCCGTGAAGACCACGTTTCGTGTCCCGGCGACGAAACCGATGCCGTAGGCATTCGAGGATTGTTTTCGGAAAATTTTGCCACGATCGCTACGCAGATCGACGCGGGGCCAAGAGAGCTCTCCGGATTGGGGTCGCAACAGCGATCCCGATGTCGTTGAGAAAGTCACGGCGATTCAGCGACGAGGTCGAATCGCGCATGCGCCCACTCACGCGGCCCCCCATCTCGCCGCGTGCACTTAGGCGCCGGACGACCCACGTGATTCGGTGCGATCATACCAACACTAAAGCACCGGATCCCATCAGAACTCCGGGTTAAGCGTGTTTGGGCGAGCTAGGATGGGTGACCAAGTCCTCGTGTTGCACGCGGCGAGGTCGTAGTAGTACTAGGATGGGTGACCGAAGTCCTCGTGTTGCACCCTTTTGCCCGAGCGACGGACCGAGGTCGACATCCGAGGGTGGATCGACGACCGCCTCGGCGCAATCAATGGCGGCGGATCCGAGGTCTGTTCGAGGAAGTCACGACGACGGGTCGGATCGGGGCCTTTTTTGATGCATCTTTTCTTGCCATTTCCAAATTGGGGTCGTACGTTCCAAACGGACATTCCTACGCGAAGTCATGGGCATTTGAAGTTTGGATGATTTTGCAACTTTTTTTCTTTGGCCGTGGAGGGCATTTTTTGGGTGCCGCTTGTGGCATTGGTCTCCTAAGGTTGAGGGGAATTGGGGAAAAGTGAGGGAGGAGGGTGTAGGAGAGCTGGGGGTTCGGAGTTGAGAGTCCAAGGTTCACGGATTAGGGGCGATTTTCAAGAACTCTTCAAGCATCGAAAAAAAAAAATGGTGGAAGGAAAGAGGAGCATGAATTATGAAAGTGGGCAAAATTTGCGGAAGTGAAAATCGAATGAAAAATGGCGGTCGCTTCGCGATCACCCGCGCGTGGGGCCCGAAGAGAGCTTCCCGGATTGGGGCCGCAATCAATAGCAGATCCGGCGCCGAGCACGCTTGTGCGAGAGTAGTGCCCGGATGGGTGACCCCCCGGTGAAGACCACGCTGTTGCGCCCCTTTTCGTGTCCCGGGCGACGAAAACCGATGCCGTAGGCATTCGAGGGGATTGTTTTCGGGCCGAAAATTTTGCCACGATCGCTACGCGATCGACGGGGCCCAAGAGAGCTCTCCGGATTGGGGTCGCAACAGCGATCCCGATGTCGTTTGAGAAAGTCACGGCGATTCCAGCGCGACGAGGTCGAATCGGCCGCATGCGGCCCACTCACGCGGGCCCCGCCCATCTCTGGCCGCGACGTGCACTTAGGCGCCGGACGACCCACGTGATTCGGGTGCGATCATACCAACACTAAAGCACCGGATCCCATCAGAACTCCGAAGTTAAGCGTGTTTGGGCGAGAGTAGTACTAGGATGGGTGACCCCCTGGGAAGTCCTCGTGTTGCACCCCTTTTTGCGCCCGAGCGACGGGTACCGAGGTCGCATACATCCGAGGGGTGGACTGACGGACCGCTCTCGGGCGCAATCAATGGCGGCGGATCCGAGGTCTGTTCGAGGAAGTCACGACGACGGGGTCGGATCGGGGCCTTTGCGCCGGATGCATCTTTTCTTGCCATTTCCAAATTGGGGTCGTACGTTCCAAACGGACATTCCTACGCGAAGTCATGGGCATTTGAAGTTAAGCGTGTTTGGGCGAGAGTAGTACTAGGATGGGTGACCCCCTGGGAAGTCCTCGTGTTGCACCCCTTTTTGCGCCCGAGCGACGGGTACCGAGGTCGCATACATCCGAGGGGTGGACTGACGGACCGCTCTCTGGCGCAATCAATGCCGTGTGATCCGAGGTCTGTTCGAGGAAGTCACGACGACGGGGTCGGATCGGGGCCTTTGCGCCGGATGCATCTTTTCTTGCCATTTCCAAATTGGGGTCGTACGTTCCAAACGGACATTCCTACGCGAAGTCATGGGCATTTGAAGTTTGGATGATTTTGCAACTTTTTTTCTTTGGCCGTGGAGGGCATTTTTGGGTGCCGCTTGTGGCATTGGTCTCCTAAGGTTGAGGGGAATTGGGGAAAAGTGAGGGAGGAGGGTGTAGGAGAGCTGGGGGTTCGGAGTTGAGAGTCCAAGGTTCACGGATTAGGGCGATTTTCAAGAACTCTTCAAGCATCGAAAAAAATGGTGGAAGGAAAGAGGAGCATGAATTATGAAAGTGGGCAAAGTGAAAATCGAATGAAAATGGCGGTCGCGATCACCCGCTGCCAAGAGAGCTTCCGGATTGGGGCCGCAATCAATAGCGATCCGGCCGAGCATGCTTGTGCGAGAGTGCGGATGGGTGACCCCGGTGAAGACCACGCTGGCGCCTTTCGTGTCCCGGCGACGAAACCGATGCCGAGGCATTCGAGGATTGTTTTCGCGAAAATTTTGCCACGATCGCACCGAGCGTGGGGCCCAAGAGAGCTCTCCGGATTGGGGTCGCAACAGCGATCCCGATGTCGTTGAGAAAGTCACGGCCAGCGACGAGGTCGAATCGGCCGCATGCGCCCACTCACGCGGCCCCCATCTCGCCGCGACGTGCACTTAGGCGCCGGACGACCCACGTGATTCGGTGCGATCATACCAACACTAAAGCACCGGATCCCATCAGAACTCCGTTAAGCGTGTTTGGGCGAGGGATGGGTGACCCCGGATGCATCTTTTCTTGCCATTTCCAAATTGGGGTCGTACGTTCCAAACGGACATTCCTACGCGAAGTCATGGGCATTTGAAGTTAAGCGTGTTTGGGCGAGAGTAGTACTAGGATGGGTGACCCCCTGGGAAGTCCTCGTGTTGCACCCCTTTTTGCGCCCGAGCGACGGGTACCGAGGTCGCATACATCCGAGGGGTGGACGGACGACCGCCAATCAATGGCGGATCCGAGGTCTGTTCGAGGAAGTCACGACGACGGGGTCGGATCGGGGCCTTTGCGCCGGATGCATCTTTTCTTGCCATTTCCAAATTGGGGTCGTACGTTCCAAACGGACATTCCTACGCGAAGTCATGGGCATTTGAAGTTTGGATGATTTTGCAACTTTTTTTCTTTGGCCGTGGAGGGCATTTTTGGGTGCCGCTTGTGGCATTGGTCTCCTAAGGTTGAGGGGAATTGGGGAAAAGTGAGGGAGGAGGGTGTAGGAGAGCTGGGGGTTCGGAGTTGAGAGTCCAAGGTTCACGGATTAGGGGCGATTTTCAAGAACTCTTCGCAGAAGCATCGAAAAAAAAAATGGTGGAAGGAAAGAGGAGCATGAATTATGAAAGTGGGCAAAATTTGCGGAAGTGAAAATCGAATGAAAAATGGCGGTCGCTTCGCGATCACCCGCGCGTGGGGCCCGAAGAGAGCTTCCTGATTGGGGCCGCAATCAATAGCGGATCCGCCGAGCACGCTTGCGAGAGTAGTGCGGATGGGTGACCCCGGTGAAGACCACGCCTTTTCGTGTCCCGGCGACGAAACCGATGCCGAGGCATTCGAGGATTGCCGAAAATTTTGCCACGATCGCCACAGATCGACGCGTGGGGCCAAGAGAGCTCTCCGGATTGGGGTCGCAACAGCGATCCCGATGTCGTTGAGAAAGTCACGGCGATTCGCGAGGTCGAAGGCCGCATGCGCCCACTCACGGCCCCGCCCATCTCGGCGCGACGTGCACTTAGGCGCCGGACGACCCACGTGATTCGGTGCGATCATACCAACACTAAAGCACCGGATCCCATCAGAACTCCGGTTAAGCGTGTTTGGGCGAGAGTAGTACTAGGATGGGTGACCGAGTACTAGGATGGGTGAAAGTCCTCGTGTTGCACCCTTTTGCGCCCGAGCGAACCGAGGTCGCATACATCCGAGGGTGGACTGACCGCCGGCGCAATCAATGGCGGCGGATCCGAGGTCTGTTCGAGGAAGTCACGACGACGGGTCGGATCGGGGCCTTTGCACCGGATGCATCTTTTCTTGCCATTTCCAAATTGGGGTCGACGTTCCAAACGGACATTCCTACGCCAAGTCATGGGCATTTGAAGTTTGGATGATTTTGCAACTTTTTTCTTTGGCCGTGGAGGGCATTTTGGGTGCCTGTGGCATTGGTCTCCTAAGGTTGAGGGAATTGGGGAAAAGTGAGGGAGGAGGGTGTAGGAGAGCGGGGTTCGAGTTGAGAGTCCAAGGTTCACGGATTAGGGCGATTTTCAAGAACTCTTCGCAAGCATCGAAAAAAAAATGGTGGAAGGAAAGAGGAGCATGAATTATGAAAGTGGGCAAAATTTGAAGTGAAAATCGAATGAAAATGGCGGTCGCGATCACCCGCTGGGGCCCGAGAGCTTCGATTGGGGCCGCAATCAATAGCGGATCCGCGCCGAGCACGCTTGTGCGAGTAGTGCGGATGGGTGACCCCGTGAAGACCACTCTTTTCGTGTCCCGGCGACGAAACCGATGCCGAGGCATTCGAGGATTGTTTTCGCCGAAAATTTTGCCACGATCGCTACGCAGCGACCGACGCGCCCAAGAGAGCTCTCCGATTGGGGTCGCAACAGCGATCCCGATGTCGTTGAGAAAGTCACGGCGATTTCAGCGACGAGGTCGAATCGGCATGCGCCCACTCACGCCCGCCCATCTCGGCCGCGACGCACTTAGGCGCCGGACGACCCACGTGATTCGGTGCGATCATACCAACACTAAAGCACCGGATCCCATCAGAACTCCGGTTAAGCGTGTTTGGGCGAGAGTAGTACTAGGATGGGTGACCGAAGTCCTCGTGTTGCACCCTTTTGCGCCCGAGCGACGGTACCGAGGTCGCATACATCCGGGGTGGACTGACGACCGCCTCGCAATCAATGGCGGCGGATCCGAGGTCTGTTCGAGGAAGTCACGACGGGGTCGGATCGGGGCCTTTGCGCCGGATGCATCTTTTCTTGCCATTTCCAAATTGGGGTCGTACGTTCCAAACGGACATTCCTACGCGAAGTCATGGGCATTTGAAGTTTGGATGATTTTGCAACTTTTTTTCTTTGGCCGTGGAGGGCATTTTTGGGTGCCGCTTGTGGCATTGGTCTCCTAAGGTTGAGGGAATTGGGGAAAAGTGAGGGAGGAGGGTGTAGGAGAGTGGGGGTTCGGAGTTGAGAGTCCAAGGTTCACGGATTAGGGCGATTTTCAAGAACTCGCAGAAGCATCGAAAAAAAAATGGTGGAAGGAAAGAGGAGCATGAATTATGAAAGTGGGCAAAATTTGCGGAAGTGAAAATCGAATGAAAATGGCGGTCGCCGATCACCCGTGGGGCCCAAGAGAGCTTCCGGATTGGGGCCGCAATCAATAGCGGATCCGCCGAGCACGCTTGTGCGAGAGTAGTGCGGATGGGTGACCCCGGTGAAGACCACGCGCCTTTTCGTGTCCCGGCGACGAAACCGATGCCGTAGGCATTCGAGGATTGTTTTCGCGAAAATTTTGCCACGATCGCTACGCAGCGACGCGTCAAGAGAGCTCTCCGATTGGGGTCGCAACAGCGATCCCGATGTCGTTGAGAAAGTCACGGCGATTCCAGCGACGAGGTCGAATCGCCGCGCCCACTCACGCGGCCCCGCCCATCTCGCCGCGACGCACTTAGGCGCCGGACGACCCACGTGATTCGGTGCGATCATACCAACACTAAAGCACCGGATCCCATCAGAACTCCGGGTTAAGCGTGTTTGGGCGAGAGTAGTACTAGGATGGGTGACCGAAGTCCTCGTGTTGCACCCTTTGCGCCCGAGCGACGGTACCGAGGTCGCATACATCCGAGGGTGGACTGACGACCGCTCGCGCAATCAATGGCGGCGGATCCGAGGTCTGTTCGAGGAAGTCACGACGACGGGTCGGATCGGGCCTTGCGGATGCATCTTTTCTTGCCATTTCCAAATTGGGGTCGGATGCATCTTTTCTTGCCATTTCCAAATTGGGGTCGACGTTCCAAACGGACATTCCTACGCCAAGTCATGGGCATTTGAAGTTTGGATGATTTTGCAACTTTTTTCTTTGGCCGTGGAGGGCATTTTTGGTGCCAGTGGCATTGGTCTCCTAAGGTTGAGGGAATTGGGGAAAAGTGAGGGAGGAGGGTGTAGGAGAGCTGGGGGTTCGAGTTGAGAGTCCAAGGTTCACGGATTAGGGCGATTTTCAAGAACTCTTCAAGCATCGAAAAAAAATGGTGGAAGGAAAGAGGAGCATGAATTATGAAAGTGGGCAAAATTTGAAGTGAAAATCGAATGAAAATGGCGTCGCGATCACCGGTCCCAAGAGAGCTTCCGGATTGGGGCCGCAATCAATAGCGGATCCGCGCCGAGCACGCTTGTGCGAGAGTAGTGCCCGGATGGGTGACCCCGTGAAGACCACGCTGCGCCTTTTCGTGTCCCGGCGACGAAACCGATGCCGTAGGCATTCGAGGGGATTGTTTTCGGGCCGAAAATTTTGCCACGATCGCTACGCAGCGACCGACGCGTGGGGCCCGAAGAGAGCTCTCCGGATTGGGGTCGCAACAGCGATCCCGATGTCGTTTGAGAAAGTCACGGCGATTCCAGCGCGACGAGGTCGAATCGGCCGCATGCGGCCCACTCACGCGGGCCCCGCCCATCTCTGGCCGCGACGTGCACTTAGGCGCCGGACGACCCACGTGATTCGGGTGCGATCATACCAACACTAAAGCACCGGATCCCATCAGAACTCCGGCGCGAAGTCATGGGCATTTGAAGTTAAGCGTGTTTGGGCGAGAGTAGTACTAGGATGGGTGACCCCCTGGGAAGTCCTCGTGTTGCACCCCTTTTTGCGCCCGAGCGACGGGTACCGAGGTCGCATACATCCGAGGGGTGGACTGACGGACCGCTCTCGGGCGCAATCAATGGCGGCGGATCCGAGGTCTGTTCGAGGAAGTCACGACGACGGATCGGGGCCTTTGCGCCGGATGCATCTTTTCTTGCCATTTCCAAATTGGGGTCGTACGTTCCAAACGGACATTCCTACGCGAAGTCATGGGCATTTGAAGTTTGGATGATTTTGCAACTTTTTTTCTTTGGCCGTGGAGGGCATTTTTGGGTGCCGCTTGTGGCATTGGTCTCCTAAGGTTGAGGGGAATTGGGGAAAAGTGAGGGAGGAGGGTGTAGGAGAGCTGGGGGTTCGGAGTTGAGAGTCCAAGGTTCACGGATTAGGGGCGATTTTCAAGAACTCTTCGCAGAAGCATCGAAAAAAAAAATGGTGGAAGGAAAGAGGAGCATGAATTATGAAAGTGGGCAAAATTTGCGGAAGTGAAAATCGAATGAAAATGGCGGTCGCGATCACCCAAGAGAGCTTCCCGGATTGGGGCCGCAATCAATAGCAGATCCGGCGCCGAGCACGCTTGTGCGAGAGTAGTGCCCGGATGGGTGACCCCCCGGTGAAGACCACGCTGTTGCGCCCCTTTTCGTGTCCCGGGCGACGAAAACCGATGCCGTAGGCATTCGAGGGGATTGTTTTCGGGCCGAAAATTTTGCCACGATCGCTACGCAGCGACCGACGTGGGGCCGAAGAGCTCTCCGGATTGGGGTCGCAACAGCGATCCCGATGTCGTTGAGAAAGTCACGACGACGAGGTCGAATCGCCGCATGCGCCCACTCACGCGGCCCATCTCGCCGCGACGCACTTAGGCGCCGGACGACCCACGTGATTCGGTGCGATCATACCAACACTAAAGCACCGGATCCCATCAGAACTCCGGCGTGTTTGGGCGAGAGTAGTACTAGGATGGGTGACCGAAGTCCTCGTGTTGCACCCTTTTGCGCCCGAGCGGACCGAGGTCGCATACATCCGAGGGTGGACTGACGGACCGCTCTCGGGCGCAATCAATGGCGGCGGATCCGAGGTCTGTTCGAGGAAGTCACGACGACGGGTCGGATCGGGCCTCCAAACGGACATTCCTACGCGAAGTCATGGGCATTTGAAGTTAAGCGTGTTTGGGCGAGAGTAGTACTAGGATGGGTGACCCCCTGGGAAGTCCTCGTGTTGCACCCCTTTTTGCGGGGTACCGAGGTCGCATATATCCGAGGGGTGGACTGACGGACCGCTCTCGGGCGCAATCAATGGCGGCGGATCCGAGGTCTGTTCGAGGAAGGGGCCTTTGCGCCGGATGCATCTTTTCTTGCCATTTCCAAATTGGGGTCGTACGTTCCAAACGGACATTCCTACGCGAAGTCATGGGCATTTGAAGTTTGGATGATTTTGCAACTTTTTTTCTTTGGCCGTGGAGGGCATTTTTGGGTGCCGCTTGTGGCATTGGTCTCCTAAGGTTGAGGGGAATTGGGGAAAAGTGAGGGAGGAGGGTGTAGGAGAGCTGGGGGTTCGGAGTTGAGAGTCCAAGGTTCACGGATTAGGGGCGATTTTCAAGAACTCTTCGCAGAAGCATCGAAAAAAAAAATGGTGGAAGGAAAGAGGAGCATGAATTATGAAAGTGGGCAAAATTTGCGGAAGTGAAAATCGAATGAAAAATGGCGGTCGCGATCACCCGTGGGGCAAGAGAGCTTCCTGATTGGGGCCGCAATCAATAGCGGATCCGCGCCGAGCACGCTTGTGCGAGAGTGCGGATGGGTGACCCCGGTGAAGACCACGCTGCGCCTTTCGTGTCCCGGCGACGAAAACCGATGCCGTAGGCATTCGAGGGGATTGTTTTCGGGCCGAAAATTTTGCCACGATCGCTACGCAGCGACCGACGCGTGGGGCCCGAAGAGAGCTCTCCGGATTGGGGTCGCAACAGCGATCCCGATGTCGTTTGAGAAAGTCACGGCGATTCCAGCGGTGACGTCGACGCGCCCACTCACGCGGCCCCGCCCATCTCGCCGACGTGCACTTAGGCGCCGGACGACCCACGTGATTCGGTGCGATCATACCAACACTAAAGCACCGGATCCCATCAGAACTCCGGGTTAAGCGTGTTTGGGCGAGAGTAGTACTAGGATGGGTGACCGAAGTCCTCGTGTTGCACCCCTTTTTGCGCCCGAGCGACGGGTACCGAGGTCGCATACATCCGAGGGGTGGACTGACGGACCGCTCTCGGGCGCAATCAATGGCGGCGGATCCGAGGTCTGTTCGAGGAAGTCACGACGACGGGGTCGGATCGGGGCCTTTGCGCCGGATGCATCTTTTCTTGCCATTTCCAAATTGGGGTCGTACGTTCCAAACGGACATTCCTACGCGAAGTCATGGGCATTTGAAGTTAAGCGTGTTTGGGCGAGAGTAGTACTAGGATGGGTGACCCCCTGGGAAGTCCTCGTGTTGCACCCCTTTTTGCGCCCGAGCGACGGGTACCGAGGTCGCATACATCCGAGGGGTGGACTGACGGACCGCTCTCGGGCGCAATCAATGGCGGCGGATCCGAGGTCTGTTCGAGGAAGTCACGACGACGGGGTCGGATATTTTGCGGATGCATCTTTTCTTGCCATTTCCAAATTGGGGTCGTACGTTCCAAACGGACATTCCTACGCGAAGTCATGGGCATTTGAAGTTTGGATGATTTTGCAACTTTTTTTCTTTGGCCGTGGAGGGCATTTTTGGGTGCCGCTTGTGGCATTGGTCTCCTAAGGTTGAGGGGAATTGGGGAAAAGTGAGGGAGGAGGGTGTAGGATAGGTGGGGGTTCGGAGTTGAGAGTCCAAGGTTCACGGATTAGGGGCGATTTTCAAGAACTCTTCGCAGAAGCATCGAAAAAAAAAATGGTGGAAGGAAAGAGGAGCATGAATTATGAAAGTGGGCAAAATTTGCGGAAGTGAAAATCGAATGAAAAATGGCGGTCGCTTCGCGATCACCCGCGCGTGGGGCCCGAAGAGAGCTTCCCGGATTGGGGCCGCAATCAATAGCAGATCCGGCGCCGAGCACGCTTGTGCGAGAGTAGTGCCCGGATGGGTGACCCCCCGGTGAAGACCACGCTGTTGCGCCCCTTTTCGTGTCCCGGGCGACGAAACCGATGCCGTAGGCATTCGAGGATTGTTTTCGAAAATTTTGCCACGATCGCTACGCAGCGATCGACGCTGGGGCCCAAGAGAGCTCTCCGGATTGGGGTCGCAACAGCGATCCCGATGTCGTTGAGAAAGTCACGGCGATTTCAGCGCCGATCGGCCCACTCACGCGGCCCCATCTCGACGTGCACTTAGGCGCCGGACGACCCACGTGATTCGGTGCGATCATACCAACACTAAAGCACCGGATCCCATCAGAACTCCGGTTAAGCGTGTTTGGGCGAGAGTAGTACTAGGATGGGTGACCGAAGTCCTCGTGTTGCACCCTTTTGCGCCCGAGCGAAGGTCGCATACATCCGAGGGTGGACTGGACCGCCTCGCAATCAATGGCGGCGGATCCGAGGTCTGTTCGAGGAAGTCACGACGACGGGGTCGGATCGGGGCCTTTGCGCCGGATGCATCTTTTCTTGCCATTTCCAAATTGGGGTCGTACGTTCCAAACGGACATTCCTACGCGAAGTCATGGGCATTTGAAGTTTGGATGATTTTGCAACTTTGGTTCTTTGGCCGTGGAGGGCATTTTGGGTGCCAGTGGCATTGGTCTCCTAAGGTTGAGGGGAATTGGGGAAAAGTGAGGGAGGAGGGTGTAGGAGAGCTGGGGGTTCGGAGTTGAGAGTCCAAGGTTCACGGATTAGGGGCGATTTTCAAGAACTCTTCGCAGAAGCATCGAAAAAAAAATGGTGGAAGGAAAGAGGAGCATGAATTATGAAAGTGGGCAAAATTTGCGGAAGTGAAAATCGAATGAAAAATGGCGGTCGCTTCGCGATCACCCGCGCGTGGGGCCCGAAGAGAGCTTCCCGGATTGGGGCCGCAATCAATAGCAGATCCGGCGCCGAGCACGCTTGTGCGAGAGTAGTGCCCGGATGGGTGACCCCCCGGTGAAGACCACGCTGTTGCGCCCCTTTTCGTGTCCCGGGCGACGAAAACCGATGCCGTAGGCATTCGAGGGGATTGTTTTCGGGCCGAAAATTTTGCCACGATCGCTACGCAGCGACCGACGCGTGGGGCCCGAAGAGAGCTCTCCGGATTGGGGTCGCAACAGCGATCCCGATGTCGTTTGAGAAAGTCACGGCGATTCCAGCGCGACGAGGTCGAATCGGCCGCATGCGGCCCACTCACGCGGGCCCCGCCCATCTCTGGCCGCGACGTGCACTTAGGCGCCGGACGACCCACGTGATTCGGGTGCGATCATACCAACACTAAAGCACCGGATCCCATCAGAACTCCGAAGTCAAGCGTGTTTGGGCGAGTAGTACTAGGATGGGTGACCCCCTGGGAAGTCCTCGTGTTGCACCCCTTTTTGCGCCCGAGCGACGGAAACCGAGGTCGCATACATCCGAGGGGTGGACTGACTGACCGCTCTCGGCCGCAATCAATGGCGGCGGATCCGAGGTCTGTTCGAGGAAGTCACGACGACGGGGTCGGATCGGGGCCTTTGCGCCGGATGCATCTTTTCTTGCCATTTCCAAATTGGGGTCGACGCTCCAAACGGACATTCCTACGCCAAGTCATGGGCATTTGAAGTTGGTGACCCCCTGGGAAGTCCTCGTGTTGCACCCCTTTTTGCGCCCGAGCGAGGGCATTTGAAGTTTGGATGATTTTGCAACTTTTTTTCTTTGGCCGTGGAGGGCATTTTTGGGTGCCGCTTGTGGCATTGGTCTCCTAAGGTTGAGGGGAATTGGGGAAAAGTGAGGGAGGAGGGTGTAGGAGAGCTGGGGGTTCGGAGTTGAGAGTCCAAGGTTCACGGATTAGGGGCGATTTTCAAGAACTCTTCGCAGAAGCATCGAAAAAATGGTGGAAGGAAAGAGGAGCATGAATTATGAAAGTGGGCAAAATTTGCGGAAGTGAAAATCGAATGAAAAATGGCGGTCGCTTCGCGATCACCCGCGCGTGGGGCCCGAAGAGAGCTTCCCGGATTGGGGCCGCAATCAATAGCAGATCCGGCGCCGAGCACGCTTGTGCGAGAGTAGTGCCCGGATGGGTGACCCCCCGGTGAAGACCACGCCTTTTCGTGTCCCGGCGACGAAACCGATGCCGTAGGCATTCGAGGATTGTTTTCGCCGAAAATTTTGCCACGATCGCTCGCAGCGACCGCGTGGGGCGAGAGCTCTCCGGATTGGGGTCGCAGCGATCCCGATGTCGTTTGAGAAAGTCACGGCGATTCCAGCGCGACGAGGTCGAATCGGCCGCATGCGGCCCACTCACGCGGGCCCCGCCCATCTCTGGCCGCGACGTGCACTTAGGCGCCGGACGACCCACGTGATTCGGGTGCGATCATACCAACACTAAAGCACCGGATCCCATCAGAACTCCGAAGTTAAGCGTGTTTGGGCGAGAGTAGTACTAGGATGGGTGACCCCCTGGGAAGTCCTCGTGTTGCACCCCTTTTTGCGCCCGAGCGACGGCACCGAGGTCGCATACATCCGAGGGTGGACTGACGGACCGCCTCGGCGCAATCAATGGCGGCGGATCCGAGGTCTGTTCGAGGAAGTCACGACGAGTCGGATCGGGCCTTTACCGGATGCATCTTTTCTTGCCATTTCCAAATTGGGGTCGACGTTCCAAACGGACATTCCTACGCCAAGTCATGGGCATTTGAAGTTTGGATGATTTTGCAACTTTTTTCTTTGGCCGTGGAGGGCATTTTTTGTGGCATTGGTCTCCTAAGGTTGAGGGAATTGGGGAAAAGTGGAGGAGGGTGTAGGAGAGCGGGGTTCGGAGTTGAGAGTCCAAGGTTCACGGATTAGGGCGATTTTCAAGAACTCTTCGAAGCATCGAAAAAAAAATGGTGGAAGGAAGAGGAGCATGAATTATGAAAGTGGGCAAAATTTGAGTGAAAATCGAATGAAAATGGCGGTCGCGCGATCACCCGTGGGGCCAAAGAGCTTCCGGATTGGGGCCGCAATCAATAGCGGATCCGCGCCGAGCATGCTTGTGCGAGTAGTGCGGATGGGTGACCCCGGTGAAGACCACGCTGTGCGCCTTTTCGTGTCCCGGCGACGAAACCGATGCCGTGGGCATTCGAGGATTGTTTTCGGCGAAAATTTTGCCACGATCGCTACGCAGGCGTGGGGCCCAAGAGCTCTCCGGATTGGGGTCGCAACAGCGATCCCGATGTCGTTGAGAAAGTCACGGCGATTTCAGCGACGAGGTCGAATCGCCGCATGCGCACTCACGCGGCCCCGCCCATCTCGGACGTGCACTTAGGCGCCGGACGACCCACGTGATTCGGGTGTGATCATACCAACACTAAAGCAGCGGATCCCATCAGAACTCCGAAGTTAAGCGTGTTTGGGCGAGAGTAGTACTAGGATGGGTGACCCCCTGGGAAGTCCTCGTGTTGCACCCCTTTTTGCGCCCGAGCGACGGAAACCGAGGTCGCATACATACGAGGGGTGGACTGACTGACCGCTCTCGGCCGCAATCAATGGCGGCGGATCCGAGGTCTGTTCGAGGAAGTCACGACGACGGGGTCGGATCGGGGCCTTTGCGCCGGATGCATCTTTTCTTGCCGATGCATCTTTTCTTGCCATTTCCAAATTGGGGTCGTACGTTCCAAACGGACATTCCTACGCGAAGTCATGGGCATTTGAAGTTTGGATGATTTTGCAACTTTTTTTCTTTGGCCGTGGAGGGCATTTTTGGGTGCCGCTTGTGGCATTGGTCTCCTAAGGTTGAGGGGAATTGGGGAAAAGTGAGGGAGGAGGGTGTAGGAGAGCTGGGGGTTCGGAGTTGAGAGTCCAAGGTTCACGGATTAGGGCGATTTTCAAGAACTCTTCGAAGCATCGAAAAAAAAATGGTGGAAGGAAAGAGGAGCATGAATTATGAAAGTGGGCAAAATTTGCGAAGTGAAAATCGAATGAAAATGGCGGTCGCCGATCACCCGTGGGGCAAAGAGAGCTTCCGGATTGGGGCCGCAATCAATAGCGATCCGCGCCGAGCACGCTTGTGCGAGTAGTGCGGATGGGTGACCCCGTGAAGACCACGCTGTCGCCTTTTCGTGTCCCGGCGACGAAACCGATGCCGTAGGCATTCGAGGATTGTTTTCGGCGAAAATTTTGCCACGATCGCTGGCGGCCGTGGGGCCAAGAGCTCTCCGGATTGGGGTCGCAACAGCGATCCCGATGTCGTTGAGAAAGTCACGGCGATTTCAGCGACGAGGTCGAATCGCCGCATGCGCCCACTCACGCGCCCGCCCATCTCGGCCGCGACGTGCACTTAGGCGCCGGACGACCCACGTGATTCGGTGCGATCATACCAACACTAAAGCACCGGATCCCATCAGAACTCCGGAGTTAAGCGTGTTTGGGCGAGAGTAGTACTAGGATGGGTGACCCCCTGGGAAGTCCTCGTGTTGCACCCTTTTGCGCCCGAGCGACGGTACCGAGGTCGCATCCGAGGGGTGGACTGACGGACCGCTCTCGGGCGCAATCAATGGCGGCGGATCCGAGGTCTGTTCGAGGAAGTCACGACGACGGGGTCGGATCGGGGCCTTTGCGCCGGATGCATCTTTTCTTGCCATTTCCAAATTGGGGTCGTACGTTCCAAACGGACATTCCTACGCGAAGTCATGGGCATTTGAAGTTAAGCGTGTTTGGGCGAGAGTAGTACTAGGATGGGTGACCCCCTGGGAAGTCCTCGTGTTGCACGGACCGCTCTCGGGCGCAATCAATGGCGGCGGATCCGAGGTCTGTTCGAGGAAGTCACGACGACGGGGTCGGATCGGGGCCTTTGCGCCGGATGCATCTTTTCTTGCCATCCGGACATTCCCAAGTCATGGGCATTTGAAGTTTGGATGATTTTGCAACTTTTTTCTTTGGCCGTGGAGGGCATTTTGGGTGCCGCTTGTGGCATTGGTCTCCTAAGGTTGAGGGAATTGGGGAAAAGTGAGGGAGGAGGGTGTAGGAGAGCGGGGGTTCGGAGTTGAGAGTCCAAGGTTCACGGATTAGGGCGATTTTCAAGAACTCTTCGAAGCATCGAAAAAAAAATGGTGGAAGGAAGGAGCATGAATTATGAAAGTGGGCAAAATTTGCGAAATCGAATGAAAATGGCGGTCGCGCGATCACCCGTGGGGCAAGAGAGCTTCCGGATTGGGGCCGCAATCAATAGCGGATCCGGTGCGAGAGTAGTGCGGATGGGTGACCCCGGTGAAGACCACGCTGTTGCGCCTTCGTGTCCCGGCGACGAAACCGATGCCGTAGGCATTCGAGGATTGTTTTCGGCCGAAAATTTTGCCACGATCGCTGCGGCGGACGTGGGGCCAAGAGAGCTCTCCGGATTGGGGTCGCAACAGCGATCCCGATGTCGTTTGAGAAAGTCACGGCGATTCCAGCGCGACGAGGTCGAATCGGCCGCATGCGGCCCACTCACGCGGGCCCCGCCCATCTCTGGCCGCGACGTGCACTTAGGCGCCGGACGACCCACGTGATTCGGGTGCGATCATACCAACACTAAAGCACCGGATCCCATCAGAACTCCGGGTTAAGCGTGTTTGGGCGAGAGTAGTACTAGGATGGGTGACCGAAGTCCTCGTGTTGCACCCTTTGCGCCCGCGGAAACCGAGGTCGCATACATCCGAGGGTGGACTGACGGACCGCCTCGGCGCAATCAATGGCGGCGGATCCGAGGTCTGTTCGAGGAAGTCACGACGACGGGTCGGATCGGGCCGGATGCATCTTTTCTTGCCATTTCCAAATTGGGGTCGACGTTCCAAACGGACATTCCTACGCCAAGTCATGGGCATTTGAAGTTTGGATGATTTTGCAACTTTTTTCTTTGACCGTGGAGGGCATTTTTGCATTTTGCGCATTGGTCTCCTAAGGTTGAGGGAATTGGGGAAAAGTGGGAGGAGGGTGTAGGAGAGGGGGGGTTCGGAGTTGAGAGTCCAAGGTTCACGGATTAGGGCGATTTTCAAGAACTCTTCAAAGCATCGAAAAAAAAAAACTTAATGGTGGAAGGAAAGAGCATGAATTATGAAAGTGGGCAAAATTCAGCGAATGAAAATGGCGGTCACCGCGTGGGGCAAGAGAGCTTCCGGATTGGGGCCGCAATCAATAGCGGATCCGCGCCGAGCACTTGTGCGAGAGTAGTGCGGATGGGTGACCCCGGTGAAGACCACGCTGCGCCTTTTCGTGTCCCGGCGACGACCGATGCCGTGGGCATTCGAGGATTGTTTTGCCGAAAATTTTGCCACGATCGCTCCGACGACCGCGTGGGGCCGAAGAGCTCTCCGGATTGGGGTCGCAACAGCGATCCCGATGTCGTTTGAGAAAGTCACGGCGATTTCAGCGACGAGGTCGAATCGGCCGCATGCGCCCACTCACGCGGCCCATCTCGGCCGCGACGTGCACTTAGGCGCCGGACGACCCACGTGATTCGGTGCGATCATACCAACACTAAAGCACCGGATCCCATCAGAACTCCGGGTTAAGCGTGTTTGGGCGAGAGTAGTACTAGGATGGGTGACCGAAGTCCTCGTGTTGCACCCTTTTGCGCGACGGCAACCGAGGTCGCATACATCCGAGGGTGGACTGACGACCGCCTCGGCGCAATCAATGGCGGCGGATCCGAGGTCTGTTCGAGGAAGTCACGACGACGGGTCGGATCGGGGCCTTTGCACCGGATGCATCTTTTCTTGCCATTTCCAAATTGGGGTCGACGTTCCAAACGGACATTCCTACGCCAAGTCATGGGCATTTGAAGTTTGGATGATTTTGCAACTTTTTTCTTTGACCGTGGAGGGCATTTTGGGTGCCGCCAGGTGGCATTGGTCTCCTAAGGTTGAGGGAATTGGGGAAAAGTGAGGGAGGAGGGTGTAGGATGGGGTTCGGAGTTGAGAGTCCAAGGTTCACGGATTAGGGCGATTTTCAAGAACTCTTAGCATCGAAAAAAAATGGTGGAAGGAAAGGAGCATGAATTATGAAAGTGGGCAAAATTTGCGGAAGTGAAAATCGAATGAAAAATGGCGGTCGCTTCGCGATCACCCGCGCGTGGGGCCCGAAGAGAGCTTCCTGGATTGGGGCCGCAATCAATAGCGGATCCGCCGAGCACGCTTGTGCGAGAGTAGTGCGGATGGGTGACCCCGGTGAAGACCACTGCGCCTTTTCGTGTCCCGGCGACCGATCGTGTTCGGGCCGAAAATTTTGCCACGATCGCTACGCAGCGACCGACGCGTGGGGCCCGAAGAGAGCTCTCCGGATTGGGGTCGCAACAGCGATCCCGATGTCGTTTGAGAAAGTCACGGCGATTCCAGCGCGACGAGGTCGAATCGGCCGCATGCGGCCCACTCACGCGGGCCCATCTCTCGCGCGACGTGCACTTAGGCGCCGGACGACCCACGTGATTCGGGTGCGATCATACCAACACTAAAGCACCGGATCCCATCAGAACTCCGAAGTTAAGCGTGTTTGGGCGAGAGTAGTACTAGGATGGGTGACCCCCTGGGAAGTCCTCGTGTTGCACCCCTTTTTGCGCCCGAGCGACGGGTACCAAGGTCGCATACATCCGAGGGGTGGACTGACGGACCGCACTCGGGCGCAATCAATGGCGGCGGATCCGAGGTCTGTTCGAGGAAGTCACGACGACGGGGTCGGATCGGGGCCATTGCGCCGGATGCATCTTTTCTTGCCATTTCCAAATTGGGGTCGACGCTCCAAACGGACATTCCTACGCCAAGTCATGGGCATTTGAAGTTTGGATGATTTTGCAACTTTTTTCTTTGACCGTGGAGGGCATTTTGGGCCGCGGAGTGGCATTGGTCTCCTAAGGTTGAGGGAATTGGGGAAAAGGAGGAGGAGGGTGTAGGAGAGGGTTCGGAGTTGAGAGTCCAAGGTTCACGGATTAGGGCGATTTTCAAGAACTCTTCGCAGAAAAAAAAAAAAAAATGGTGGAAGGAAAGGAGCATGAATTATGAAAGTGGGCAAAATTTGCGAAAATCGAATGAAAATGGCGGTCCCCGCGCCCGTGGGGCAAGAGAGCTTCCTGGATTGGGGCCGCAATCAATAGCGGATCCGCGCCGAGCACGCTTGTGCGAGAGTAGTGCCCGGATGGGTGACCCCCCGGTGAAGACCACGCTGTTGCGCCCCTTTTCGTGTCCCGGGCGACGAAAACCGATGCCGTAGGCATTCGAGGGGATTGTTTTCGGGCCGAAAATTTTGCCACGATCGCTACGCAGCGACCGACGCGTGGGGCCCGAAGAGAGCTCTCCGGATTGGGGTCGCAACAGCGATCCCGATGTCGTTTGAGAAAGTCACGGCGATTCCAGCGCGACGAGGTCGAATCGGCCGCATGCGGCCCACTCACGCGGGCCCCGCCCATCTCTGGCCGCGACGTGCACTTAGGCGCCGGACGACCCACGTGATTCGGGTGCGATCATACCAACACTAAAGCACCGGATCCCATCAGAACTCCGAAGTTAAGCGTGTTTGGGCGAGAGTAGTACTAGGATGGGTGACCCCCTGGGAAGTCCTCGTGTTGCACCCCTTTTTGCGCCCGAGCGACGGGTACCGAGGTCGCATACATCCGAGGGGTGGACTGACGGACCGCTCTCGGGCGCAATCAATGGCGGCGGATCCGAGGTCTGTTCGAGGAAGTCACGACGACGGGGTCGGATCGGGGCCTTTGCGCCGGATGCATCTTTTCTTGCCATTTCCAAATTGGGGTCGTACGTTCCAAACGGACATTCCTACGCGAAGTCATGGGCATTTGAAGTTTGGATGATTTTGCAACTTTTTTTCTTTGACCGTGGAGGGCATTTTTGGGTGCGGCATTGGTCTCCTAAGGTTGAGGGAATTGGGGAAAAGTAGGGGAGGAGGGTGTAGGAGAGCGGGGTTCGGAGTTGAGAGTCCAAGGTTCACGGATTAGGGCGATTTTCAAGAACTCTTCGAAGCATCGAAAAAAAAATGGTGGAAGGAAAGGAGCATGAATTATGAAAGTGGGCAAAATTTGCGGAATCGAATGAAAATGGCGGTCGCGATCACCCGGGCAGAAGAGCTTCCTGGATTGGGGCCGCAATCAATAGCGGATCCGCGCCGAGCATGCTTGTGCGAGTAGTGCGGATGGGTGACCCCGGTGAAGACCACGTTGCGCCTTTTCGTGTCCCGGCGACGAAACCGATGCCGAGAGGCATTCGAGGGGATTGTTTTCGGGCCGAAAATTTTGCCACGATCGTTACGCAGCGACCGACGCGTGGGGCCCGAAGAGAGCTCTCCGGATTGGGGTCGCAACAGCGATCCCGATGTCGTTTGAGAAAGTCACGGCGATTTCAGCGCGACGAGGTCGAATCGGCCGCATGCGGCCCACTCACGCGGGCCCCGCCCATCTCTGGCCGCGACGTGCACTTAGGCGCCGGACGACCCACGTGATTCGGGTGCGATCATACCAACACTAAAGCACCGGATCCCATCAGAACTCCGAAGTTAAGCGTGTTTGGGCGAGAGTAGTACTAGGATGGGTGACCCCCTGGGAAGTCCTCGTGTTGCACCCCTTTTTGCGCCCGAGCGACGGAAACCGAGGTCGCATACATACGAGGGGTGGACTGACTGACCGCTCTCGGCCGCAATCAATGGCGGCGGATCCGAGGTCTGTTCGAGGAAGTCAGGGGTCGGATCGGGGCCTTTACCGGATGCATCTTTTCTTGCCATTTCCAAATTGGGGTCGACGTTCCAAACGGACATTCCTACGCCAAGTCATGGGCATTTGAAGTTTGGATGATTTTGCAACTTTTTTCTTTGACCGTGGATTTGCATTTGGGTGGCGGCATTGGTCTCCTAAGGTTGGAAGGGAAAATGAGGGAGGAGGGTGTAGGAGGAGGGGGGTCGGAGTTGGAGTTCCAAGGTTCACGGTTAGGGGCATTGAGGCGATTTTCAATCCGAAAAAAAAAAAAAAAATGGTGGAAGGAAGAGCATGAATTATGAAAGTGGGCAAAATTTGAAATCGAATGAAAATGGCGGTCGCCGCGATCACCCGTGGGGCCAAGAGAGCTTCCGGATTGGGGCCGCAATCAATAGCGGATCCGCGCCGAGCATGCTTGTGCGAGTAGTGCGGATGGGTGACCCCGGTGAAGACCACGCTGCCTTTTCGTGTCCCGGCGACGAAACCGATGCCGTAGGCATTCGAGGATTGTTTTCGGCGAAAATTTTGCCACGATCGCGCAGCGACGACGCGTGGGGCCGAAGAGCTCTCCGGATTGGGGTCGCAACAGCGATCCCGATGTCGTTGAGAAAGTCACGGCGATTTCAGCGACGAGGTCGAATCGGCCGCATGCGCCCACTCACGCGGCCCGCCCATCTCGGCCGCGACGCACTTAGGCGCCGGACGACCCACGTGATTCGGTGCGATCATACCAACACTAAAGCACCGGATCCCATCAGAACTCCGAGTTAAGCGTGTTTGGGCGAGAGTAGTACTAGGATGGGTGACCCCCTGGGAAGTCCTCGTGTTGCACCCCTTTTTGCGCCCGAGCGACGGGTACCGAGGTCGCATACATCCGAGGGGTGGACTGACGGACCGCTCTCGGGCGCAATCAATGGCGGCGGATCCGAGGTCTGTTCGAGGAAGTCACGACGACGGGGTCGGATCGGGGCCTTTGCGCCGGATGCATCTTTTCTTGCCATTTCCAAATTGGGGTCGTACGTTCCAAACGGACATTCCTACGCGAAGTCATGGGCATTTGAAGTTTGGATGATTTTGCAACTTTTTTTCTTTGACCGTGGAGGGCATTTTGGGTGCCGCCGGCATTGGTCTCCTAAGGTTGAGGGAATTGGGGAAAAGGAGGGGAGGAGGGTGTAGGAGAGGGGGTGGAGTTGAGAGTCCAAGGTTCACGGATTAGGGGGATTTTCAAGAACTCTTCGAAGCATCGAAAAAAAAATGGTGGAAGGAAGAGCATGAATTATGAAAGTGGGCAAAATTTGAGGTCGAATGAAAATGGCGGTCGCGATCACCCGCGTGGGGCAAGAGAGCTTCCGGATTGGGGCCGCAATCAATAGCGGATCCGGCGCGAGCTTGCGAGAGTAGTGCGGATGGGTGACCCCGGTGAAGACCACGCTGTTGCGCCTTTTCGTGTCCCGGCGATGCCGTAGGCATTCGAGGATTGTTTTCGGGAAAATTTTGCCACGATCGCTACGCGACGGCGTGGGGCCGAAGAGCTCTCCGGATTGGGGTCGCAACAGCGATCCCGATGTCGTTGAGAAAGTCACGGCGATTTCAGCGACGAGGTCGAATCGGACGCGCCCACTCACGCGGCCCGCCCATCTCGCCGCGACGTGCACTTAGGCGCCGGACGACCCACGTGATTCGGTGCGATCATACCAACACTAAAGCACCGGATCCCATCAGAACTCCGGGTTAAGCGTGTTTGGGCGAGAGTAGTACTAGGATGGGTGACCGAAGTCCTCGTGTTGCACCCTTTTGCGCCCGAGCGACGCAGAGGTCGCATACATCCGAGGGTGGACTGACGGACCGCTCGGCGCAATCAATGGCGGCGGATCCGAGGTCTGTTCGAGGAAGTCACGACGACGGGTCGGATCGGGGCCTTTGCACCGGATGCATCTTTTCTTGCCATTTCCAAATTGGGGTCGACGTTCCAAACGGACATTCCTACGCCAAGTCATGGGCATTTGAAGTTTGGATGATTTTGCAACTTTTTTCTTTGACCGTGGAGGGCATTTTGGGTGCCGCTTGGCATTGGTCTCCTAAGGTTGAGGGAATTGGGGAAAAGTAAGGGAGGAGGGTGTAGGAGAGCTGGGGTTCGGAGTTGAGAGTCCAAGGTTCACGGATTAGGGCGATTTTCAAGAACTCTTCGCAGAAGCATCGAAAAAAAAATGGTGGAAGGAAGAGGAGCATGAATTATGAAAGTGGGCAAAATTTGCGAAGTGAAAATCGAATGAAAATGGCGGTCGCCGATCACCCGCGTGGGGCAGGAGAGCTTCCGGATTGGGGCCGCAATCAATAGCGGATCCGCGCCGAGCAGCTTGTGCGAGTAGTGCGGATGGGTGACCCCGGTGAAGACCACGTTGCGCCTTTTCGTGTCCCGGCGACGAAACCGATGCCGAGGCATTCGAGGATTGTTTTCGGCGAAAATTTTGCCACGATCGCTACGCAGGCGACGCGTGGGGCCCAAGAGCTCTCCGGATTGGGGTCGCAACAGCGATCCCGATGTCGTTGAGAAAGTCACGGCGATTTCAGCGACGAGGTCGAATCGGCCGCATGCGCCCACTCACGGGCCCGCCCATCTCGCCGCGACGTGCACTTAGGCGCCGGACGACCCACGTGATTCGGTGCGATCATACCAACACTAAAGCACCGAAGTTAAGCGTGTTTGGGCGAGAGTAGTACTAGGATGGGTGACCGAAGTCCTCGTGTTGCACCCCTTTTGCGCCCGAGCGACGGGTACCGAGGTCGCATACATCCGAGGGGTGGACTGACGGACCGCTCTCGGGCGCAATCAATGGCGGCGGATCCGAGGTCTGTTCGAGGAAGTCACGACGACGGGGTCGGATCGGGGCCTTTGCGCCGGATGCATCTTTTCTTGCCATTTCCAAATTGGGGTCGTACGTTCCAAACGGACATTCCTACGCGAAGTCATGGGCATTTGAAGTTAAGCGTGTTTGGGCGAAATTGGGGTCGTACGTTCCGAACGGACATTCCTACGCGAAGTCATGGGCATTTGAAGTTTGGATGATTTTGCAACTTTTTTTCTTTGGCCGTGGAGGGCATTTTTGGGTGCCGCTTGTGGCATTGGTCTCCTAAGGTTGAGGGGAATTGGGGAAAAGTGAGGGAGGAGGGTGTAGGAGAGCTGGGGGTTCGGAGTTGAGAGTCCAAGGTTCACGGATTAGGGGCGATTTTCAAGAACTCTTCGCGAAGCATCGAAAAAAAAATGGTGGAAGGAAAGAGGAGCATGAATTATGAAAGTGGGCAAAATTTGCGGAAGTGAAAATCGAATGAAAATGGCGGTCGCCGCGATCACCCGTGGGGCCAAAGAGCTTCCGGATTGGGGCCGCAATCAATAGCGGATCCGCCGAGCGCGCGAGTAGTGCCCGGATGGGTGACCCCGGTGAAGACCACGCTGTGCGCCTTTTCGTGTCCCGGCGACGAAACCGATGCCGTAGGCATTCGAGGGGATTGTTTTCGGGCCGAAAATTTTGCCACGATCGCTACGCAGCGACCGACGCGTGGGGCCCGAAGAGAGCTCTCCGGATTGGGGTCGCAACAGCGATCCCGATGTCGTTTGAGAAAGTCACGGCGATTTCAGCGACGAGGTCGAATCGCCGCATGCGCCCACACACGGGCCCGCCCATCTCGCCGCGACGTGCACTTAGGCGCCGGACGACCCACGTGATTCGGGTGCGATCATACCAACACTAAAGCACCGGATCCCATCAGAACTCCGAAGTTAAGCGTGTTTGGGCGAGAGTAGTACTAGGATGGGTGACCCCCTGGGAAGTCCTCGTGTTGCACCCCTTTTTGCGCCCGAGCGGAAACCGAGGTCGCATACATCCGAGGGGTGGACTGACGGACCGCTCTCGGGCGCAATCAATGGCGGCGGATCCGAGGTCTGTTCGAGGAAGTCACGACGACGGGGTCGGATCGGGGCCTTTGCGCCGGATGCATCTTTTCTTGCCATTTCCAAATTGGGGTCGTACGTTCCAAACGGACATTCCTACGCGAAGTCATGGGCATTTGAAGTTAAGCGTGTTTGGGCGAGAGTAGTACTAGGATGGGTGACCCCCTGGGAAGTCCTCGTGTTGCACCCCTTTTTGCGCCCGAGCGACGGGTACCGAGGTCGCATACATCCGAGGGGTGGACTGACGGACCGCTCTCGGGCGCAATCAATGGCGGCGGATCCGAGGTCTGTTCGAGGAAGTCATTCGAAGCATCGAAAAAAAAAATGGTGGAAGGAAGGAGGAGCATGAATTATGAAAGTGGGCAAAATTTGCGAAGTGAAAATCGAATGAAAATGGCGGTCGCCGCGATCACCCGCGTGGGGCAGAGAGCTTCCGGATTGGGGCCGCAATCAATAGCGGATCCGCGCCGAGCACGCTTGTGCGAGTAGTGCGGATGGGTGACCCCGGTGAAGACCACTGCGCCTTTTCGTGTCCCGGCGACGAAACCGATGCCGTGGGCATTCGAGGATTGTTTTCGCGAAAATTTTGCCACGATCGCTACGCGACGACGCGTGGGGCCAAGAGCTCTCCGGATTGGGGTCGCAACAGCGATCCCGATGTCGTTGAGAAAGTCACGGCGATTTCAGCGACGAGGTCGAATCGGCGCATGCGCCCACTCACGCGGGCCCCGCCCATCTCTGGCCGCGACGTGCACTTAGGCGCCGGACGACCCACATGATTCGTGTGCGATCATACCAATACTAAAGCACCGGATCACATCAGAACTCCGAAGTTAAGCGTGTTTGGGCGAGAGTAGTACTAGGATGGGTGACCCCTTGGAAGTCCTCGTGTTGCACCCCTTTTTGCGCCCGAGCGACGGAAACCGAGGTCGCATACATCCGAGGGGTGGACTGACTGACCGCTCTCGGGCGCAATCAATGGCGGCGGATCCGAGGTCTGTTCGAGGAAGTCACGACGACGGGGTCGGATCGGGGCCTTTGCGCCGGATGCATCTTTTCTTGCCATTTCCAAATTGGGGTCGTACGTTCCAAACGGACATTCCTACGCGAAGTCATGGGCATTTGAAGTTTGGATGATTTTGCAACTTTTTTTCTTTGACCGTGGAGGGCATTTTTGGGTGCCGCTTGTGGCATTGGTCTCCTAAGGTTGAGGGGAATTGGGGAAAAGTAAGGGAGGAGGGTGTAGGAGAGCTGGGGGTTCGGAGTTGAGAGTCCAAGGTTCACGGATTAGGGCGATTTTCAAGAACTCTTCGGAAGCATCGAAAAAAAAATGGTGGAAGGAAGGAGGAGCATGAATTATGAAAGTGGGCAAAATTTGCGGAAGTGAAATCGAATGAAAATGGCGGTCGCCGCGATCACCCGTGGGGCAAGAGAGCTTCCGGATTGGGGCCGCAATCAATAGCGGATCCGCGCCGAGCATGCTTGTGCGAGTAGTGCCGGATGGGTGACCCCGTGAAGACCACGCTGTTTTCGTGTCCCGGCGACGAAACCGATGCCGTAGGCATTCGAGGATTGTTTTCGGCCGAAAATTTTGCCACGATCGCTACGCAGACCGACGCGTGGGGCCCAAGAGAGTCTCCGGATTGGGGTCGCAACAGCGATCCCGATGTCGTTGAGAAAGTCACGGCGATTTCAGGAGAGGTCGAAGCCGCATGCGCCCACTCACGCGCCCGCCCATCTCGCCGCGACGTGCACTTAGGCGCCGGACGACCCACGTGATTCGGTGCGATCATACCAACACTAAAGCACCGGATCCCATCAGAACTCCGGGTTAAGCGTGTTTGGGCGAGAGTAGTACTAGGATGGGTGACCGAAGTCCTCGTGTTGCACCCTTTTGCGCCCGAGCGACGGAAACCGAGGTCGCATACATCCGAGGGTGGATCGACCGCTCGGCCGCAATCAATGGCGGCGGATCCGAGGTCTGTTCGAGGAAGTCACGACGACGGGTCGGATCGGGGCCTTTGCCGGATGCATCTTTTCTTGCCATTTCCAAATTGGGGTCGACGTTCCAAACGGACATTCCTACGCCAAGTCATGGGCATTTGAAGTTTGGATGATTTTGCAACTTTTTTCTTTGACCGTGGAGGGCATTTTGGGTGCCGTTGTGGCATTGGTCTCCTAAGGTTGAGGGAATTGGGGAAAAGTAAGGGAGGAGGGTGTAGGAGAGCGGGGGTTCGGAGTTGAGAGTCCAAGGTTCACGGATTAGGGCGATTTTCAAGAACTCTTCGAAGCATCGAAAAAAAAAATGGTGGAAGGAAGAGGAGCATGAATTATGAAAGTGGGCAAAATTTGCGGAAGTGAAATCGAATGAAAATGGCGGTCGGCGATCACCCGCGTGGGGCAAGAGAGCTTCCGGATTGGGGCCGCAATCAATAGCGGATCCGCGAGCACTGCTTGTGCGAGAGTAGTGCGGATGGGTGACCCCGGTGAAGACCACTGTGCGCCTTTTCGTGTCCCGGGCGACGAAAACCGATGCCATAGGCATTCGAGGGGATTGTTTTCGGGCTGAAAATTTTGCCACGATCGTTACGCAGCGACCGACGCGTGGGGCCCGAAGAGAGCTCTCCGGATTGGGGTCGCAACAGTGATCCCGATGTCGTTTGAGAAAGTCACGGCGATTTCAGCGCGATGAGGTCGAATCGGCCGCATGCGGCCCACTCACGCGGGCCCCGCCCATCTCTGGCCGCGACGTGCACTTTGGTGCCAGACGACCCACATGATTTGGGTGTGATCATACCAACACTAAAGCACTAGATCCCATCAGAACTTCAAAGTTAAGCGTGTTTGGGCGAGAGTAGTACTAGGATGGGTGACCCCCTGGGAAGTCCTCGTGTTGCACCCCTTTTTGCGCCCGAGCGACGGAAACCGAGGTCGCATACATCCGAGGGGTGGACTGACTGACCGCTCTCGGCCGCAATCAATGGCGGCGGATCCGAGGTCTGTTCGAGGAAGTCACGACGACGGGGTCGGATCGGGCTTTGGATGCATCTTTTCTTGCCATTTCCAAATTGGGGTCGTACGTTCCAAACGGACATTCCTACGCGAAGTCATGGGCATTTGAAGTTTGGATGATTTTGCAACTTTTTTTCTTTGACCATGGAGGGCATTTTTGGGTGCCGTTTGTGGCATTGGTCTCCTAAGGTTGAGGGGAATTGGGGAAAAGTAATGGAGTAGGGTGTAGGAGAGCTGGGGGTTCGGAGTTGAGAGTCCAAGGTTCACGGATTAGGGGCGATTTTCAAGAACTCTTCGCAGAAGCATCGAAAAAAAAAATGGTGGAAGGAAAGAGGAGCATGAATTATGAAAGTGGGCAAAATTTGCGGAAGTGAAAATCGAATGAAAAATGGCGGTCGCTTCGCGATCACCCGCGCGTGGGGCCCGAAGAGAGCTTCCCGGATTGGGGCCGCAATCAATAGCAGATCCGGCGCCGAGCACGCTTGTGCGAGAGTAGTGCCCGGATGGGTGACCCCCCGGTGAAGACCACGCTGTTGCGCCCCTTTTCGTGTCCCGGGCGACGAAACCGATGCCGTAGGCATTCGAGGGGATTGTTTTCGGGCCGAAAATTTTGCCACGATCGTTACGCAGCGACCGACGCGTGGGGCCCGAAGAGAGCTCTCCGGATTGGGGTCGCAACAGCGATCCCGATGTCGTTTGAGAAAGTCACGGCGATTTCAGCGCGACGAGGTCGAATCGGCCGCATGCGGCCCACTCACGCGGGCCCCGCCCATCTCTGGCCGCGACGTGCACTTAGGCGCCGGACGACCCACGTGATTCGGGTGCGATCATACCAACACTAAAGCACCGGATCCCATCAGAACTCCGAAGTTAAGCGTGTTTGGGCGAGAGTAGTACTAGGATGGGTGACCCCCTGGGAAGTCCTCGTGTTGCACCCCTTTTTGCGCCCGAGCGACGGAAACCGAGGTCGCATACATACGAGGGGTGGACTGACCCGCTCGGCGCAATCAATGGCGGCGGATCCGAGGTCTGTTCGAGGAAGTCACGACGACGGGGTCGGATCGGGGCCTTTGCGCCGGATGCATCTTTTCTTGCCATTTCCAAATTGGGGTCGTACGTTCCAAACGGACATTCCTACGCGAAGTCATGGGCATTTGAAGTTTGGATGATTTTGCAACTTTTTTTCTTTGACCGTGGAGGGCATTTTTGGGTGCCGCTTGTGGCATTGGTCTCCTAAGGTTGAGGGGAATTGGGGAAAAGTAAGGGAGGAGGGTGTAGGAGAGCTGGGGGTTCGGAGTTGAGAGTCCAAGGTTCACGGATTAGGGCGATTTTCAAGAACTCTTCGAGCATCGAAAAAAAAAATGGTGGAAGGAAGAGGAGCATGAATTATGAAAGTGGGCAAAATTTGGAAGTGAAATCGAATGAAAATGGCGGTCGCCGCGATCACCCGTGGGGCCAAGAGAGCTTCCGGATTGGGGCCGCAATCAATAGCGGATCCGCGCCGAGCATGCTTGTGCGAGTAGTGCGGATGGGTGACCCCGGTGAAGACCACGTTGCGCCTTTTGTCCCGGCGACGAAACCGATGCCGTAGGCATTCGAGGATTGTTTTCGCCGAAAATTTTGCCACGATCGCTACGCAGATCGACGTGGGCCAAGAGCTCTCCGGATTGGGGTCGCAACAGCGATCCCGATGTCGTTGAGAAAGTCACGGCGATTTCAGCGACGAGGTCGAATCGGCCGCATGCGGCCCACTCACGCTGGCCCGCCCATCTCTGGCCGCGACGTGCACTTAGGCGCCGGACGACCCACATGATTCGGGTTTGATCACACTAACACTGAAGCACCGAATCCCATCAGAACTCTGAAGTTAAGCGTGTTTGGGCGAGAGTAGTACTATGATGGGTGACCCCCTGAGATGTCCTCGTGTTGCGTCCCTTTTTGCGCCTGAGCGACGGAAACCGAGGTCGCATACATCCGAGGGGTGGACTGACTGACCGCTCTCGGCGCAATCAATGGCGGCGGATCCGAGGTCTGTTCGAGGAAGTCACGACGACGGGGTCGGATCGGGGCCTTTGCGCCGGATGCATCTTTTCTTGCCATTTCCAAATTGGGGTCGTACGTTCCAAACGGACATTCCTACGCGAAGTCATGGGCATTTGAAGTTTGGATGATTTTGCAACTTTTTTTCTTTGACCGTGGAGGGCATTTCTGGGTGCCGTTTGTGGCATTGGTCTCCTAAGGTTGAGGGGAATTGGGGAAAAGTAAGGGAGGAGGGTGTAGGAGAGCTGGGGGTTCGGAGTTGAGAGTCCAAGGTTCACGGATTAGGGGCGATTTTCAAGAACTCTTCGCAGAAGCATCGAAAAAAAAAATGGTGGAAGGAAAGAGGAGCATGAATTATGAAAGTGGGCAAAATTTGCGGAAGTGAAAATCGAATGAAAAATGGCGGTCGCTTCGCGATCACCCGCGCGTGGGGCCCGAAGAGAGCTTCCCGGATTGGGGCCGCAATCAATAGCAGATCCGGCGCCGAGCACGCTTGTGCGAGAGTAGTGCCCGGATGGGTGACCCCCCGGTGAAGACCACGCTGTTGCGCCCCTTTTCGTGTCCCGGGCGACGAAAACCGATGCCGTAGGCATTCGAGGGGATTGTTTTCGGGCCGAAAAAATTGCCACGATCGTTACGCAGCGTCCGACGCGTGGGGCCCGAAGAGAGCTCTCCGGATTGGGGTCGCAACAGCGATCCCGATGTCGTTTGAGAAGTCACTACGATTTCAGCGCGACGAGGTCGAATCGGCCGCATGCGGCCCACTCACGCGGGCCCCGCCCATCTCGCCGCGACGTGCACTTATGCGCCGGACGACCCACATGATTCGGGTGCGATCATACCAACACTAAAACTCTGGATCCCATCAGAACTCCGAAGTCAAGCGTGTTCGGGCGATAGTAGCACTAGGATGGGTGACCCCTTGGGAAGTCCTCGTGTTGCACCCCTTTTTGCGCCCGAGCGACGGAAACCGAGGTCGCATACATCCGAGGGGTGGATTCGAGGTCTATTCGAGGAAGTCACGACGACGGGGTCGGATCGGGGCCTTTGCGCCGGATGCATCTTTTCTTGCCATTTCCAAATTGGGGTCGTACGTTCCAAACGGACATTCCTACGCGAAGTCATGGGCATTTGAAGTTTGGATGATTTTGCAACTTTTTTTCTTTGACCGTGGAGGGCATTTTTGGGTGCCGTTTGTGGCATTGGTCTCCTAAGGTTGAGGGGAATTGGGGAAAAGTGAGGGAGGAGGGTGTAGGAGAGCTGGGGGTTCGGAGTTGAGAGTCCAAGGTTCACGGATTAGGGGCGATTTTCAAGAACTCTTCGCAGAAGCATCGAAAAAAAAAATGGTGGAAGGAAAGAGGAGCATGAATTATGAAAGTGGGCAAAATTTGCGGAAGTGAAAATCGAATGAAAAATGGCGGTCGCTTCGCGATCACCCGCGCGTGGGGCCCGAAGAGAGCTTCCCGGATTGGGGCCGCAATCAATAGCAGATCCGCGCCGAGCACGTGCGAGAGTAGTGCCGGATGGGTGACCCCGGTGAAGACCACTTGCGCCTTTTCGTGTCCCGGCGACGAAACCGATGCCGAGGCATTCGAGGATTGTTTTCGGCGAAAATTTTGCCACGATCGCTCGCGCGGCGTGGGGCCCAAGAGAGCTCTCCGGATTGGGGTCGCAACAGCGATCCCGATGTCGTTTGAGAAAGTCACGGCGATTTCAGCGCGACGAGGTCGAATCGGCATGCGCCCACTCACGGCCGCCCATCTCGCGCGACATGCACTCAGGCGCCGGATGACCCACATGATTTGGTTGCGATCATACCAACACTAAAGCACCGAATCCCATGATAACTTTGAAGTT
This sequence comes from Ensete glaucum, assembly GCA_021527575.1. NCBI lineage: Eukaryota > Viridiplantae > Streptophyta > Magnoliopsida > Zingiberales > Musaceae > Ensete > Ensete glaucum. The sequence goes on from CM038555.1 coordinate 34,612,397, forward strand.
AAGCGTGTTTGGGCGAGAGTAGTACTAGGATGGGTTACCCCCTGGGAAGTCTCCTTGTTTTGCACCCCTTTTTGCGGCGGAAACCGAGGTCGCATACATCCGAGGGTGGATGACCGCCTCGGCGCAATCAATGGCGGCGGATCCGAGGTCTGTTCGAGGAAGTCACGACGACGGGTCGGATCGGGGCCTTTGCGCCGGATGCATCTTTTCTTGCCATTTCCAAATTGGGGTCGAACGTTCCAAACGGACATTCCTACGCGAAGTCATGGGCATTTGAAGTTTGGATGATTTTGCAACTTTTTTTCTTTGACCGTGGAGGGCATTTTTGGGTGCCGTTTGTGGCATTGGTCTCCTAAGGTTGAGGGGAATTGGAGAAAAGTAAGGGAGGAGGGTGTAGGAGAGCTGGGGGTTCGGAGTTGAGAGTCCAAGGTTCACGGATTAGGGGCGATTTTCAAGAACTCTTCGCAGAAGCATCGAAAAAAAAAATGGTGGAAGGAAAGAGGAGCATGAATTATGAAAGTGGGCAAAATTTGCGGAAGTGAAATCGAATGAAAAATGGCGGTCGCTTCGCGATCACCCGCGCGTGGGGCTCGAAGAGAGCTTCCCGGATTGAGGCCGCAATCAATAGCAGATCCGGCGCCGAGCACGCTTGTGCGAGTAGTGCGGATGGGTGACCCCGGTGAAGACCACGTTCGCCTTTTCGTGTCCCGGCGACGAAACCGATGCCGTGGGCATTCGAGGATTGTTTTCGCCGAAAATTTTGCCACGATCGCTCAGCGACGGCGTGGGGCCAAGAGAGCTCTCCGGATTGGGGTCGCAACAGCGATCCCGATGTCGTTGAGAAAGTCACGGCGATTTCAGCGACGAGGTCGAATCGGCCGCATGCGGCCCACTCACGCGCCCGCCCATCTCGGCCGACGTGCACTTAGGCGCCGGACGACCCACGTGATTCGGTGCGATCATACCAACACTAAAGCACCGGATCCCATCAGAACTCCGGGTTAAGCGTGTTTGGGCGAGAGTAGTACTAGGATGGGTGACCGAAGTCCTCGTGTTGCACCCTTTTGCGCCCGAGCGGAAACCGAGGTCGCATACATCCGAGGGTGGATGACGACCGCCTCGGCGCAATCAATGGCGGCGGATCCGAGGTCTGTTCGAGGAAGTCACGACGACGGGTCGGATCGGGCCTTGCAGGATGCATCTTTTCTTGCCATTTCCAAATTGGGGTCGTACGTTCCAAACGGACATTCCTACGCGAAGTCATGGGCATTTGAAGTTTGGATGATTTTGCAACTTTTTTTCTTTGACCGTGGAGGGCATTTTTGGGTGCCGTTTGTGGCATTGGTCTCCTAAGGTTGAGGGGAATTGGGGAAAAGTAAGGGAGGAGGGTGTAGGAGAGCTGGGGGTTCGGAGTTGAGAGTCCAAGGTTCACGGATTAGGGGCGATTTTCAAGAACTCTTCGCAGAAGCATCGAAAAAAAAAATGGTGGAAGGAAAGAGGAGCATGAATTATGAAAGTGGGCAAAATTTGCGGAAGTGAAAATCGAATGAAAAATGGCGGTCGCTTCGCGATCACCCGCGCGTGGGGCCCGAAGAGAGCTTCCCGGATTGGGGCCGCAATCAATAGCAGATCCGGCGCCGAGCACGCTTGTGCGAGAGTAGTGCCCGGATGGGTGACCCCCCGGTGAAGACCACGCTGTTGCGCCCCTTTTCGTGTCCCGGCGACGAAACCGATGCCGTAGGCATTCGAGGATTGTTTTCGCCGAAAATTTTGCCACGATCGCTACGCAGCGATCGACGCGTGGGGCCCGAAGAGAGCTCTCCGGATTGGGGTCGCAACAGCGATCCCGATGTCGTTTGAGAAAGTCACGGCGATTTCAGCGCGACGAGGTCGAATCGGCTGCATGCGGCCCACTCACGCGGGCCCCGCCCATCTCTGGCCGCGACGTGCACTTAGGCGCCGGACGACCCACTTGATTCCTGTGTGATCATACCAACACTAAAGCACTGGATCCCATTAGAACTCTAAAGTTAAGTGTGTTTGCACGAGAGTAGTACTAGGATGGGTGACCCCCTGGGAAGTCCTTGTGTTGCACCCCTTTTTGCGCCCGAGCGACGGAAACCGAGGTCGCATACATCCGAGGGGTGGACTGATTGACCGCTCTCGGTCGCAATCAAAGGCGGCGGATACGAGGTCTGTTCGAGGAAGTCACGACGACGGGGTCGGATCGGGGCCTTTGCGCCAGATGCATCTTTTCTGGCCATTTCTAAATTGGGGTCGTACGTTCCAAACGGACATTCCTACGCGAAGTCATGGGCATTTGAAGTTTGGATGATTTTGCAACTTTTTTTCTTTGACCGTGGAGGGCATTTTTGGGTGCCGTTTGTGGCATTGGTCTCCTAAGGTTGAGGGGAATTGGGGAAAAGTAAGGGAGGAGGGTGTAGGAGAGCTGGGGGTTCGGAGTTGAGAGTCCAAGGTTCACGGATTAGGTGCGATTTTCAAGAACTCTTCGAAGCATCGAAAAAAAAAATGGTGGAAGGAAGAGGAGCATGAATTATGAAAGTGGGCAAAATTTGCGAAGTGAAATCGAATGAAAATGGCGGTCGCCGCGATCACCCGTGGGGCAAGAGAGCTTCCGGATTGGGGCCGCAATCAATAGCGGATCCGCCGCATGCTTGTGCGAGAGTAGTGCGGATGGGTGACCCCGGTGAAGACCACGTTGCGCCTTTTGGTCCCGGCGACGATCGTAGGCATTCGAGGGGATTGTTTTCGGGCCGAAAATTTTGCCACGATCGTTACGCAGCGATCGACGCGTGGGGCCCGAAGAGAGCTCTCCGGATTGGGGTCGCAACAGCGATCCCGATGTCGTTTGAGAAAGTCATGGCGATTTCAGCGCGATGAGGTCGAATCGGCCGCATGCGGCCCACTCACGCGGGCCCCGCCCATCTCTGGCCGCGACGTGCACTTAGGCGCCGGACGACCCATGTTATTTGGGTGCGATCATACCAACACTAAAGCACTGGATCCCATCAGAACTTTGAAGTTAAGCGTGTTTGGGCGAGTAGTACTAGGATGGGTGACCCCCTGGGAAGTCCTCATGTTGCACCCCTTTTTGCGCCCGAGCGACGGAAACCGAGGTCGCATACATCCGAGGGGTGGGCTGACCGCTCTCGGCCGCAATCAATGGCGGCGGATACGAGGTCTGTTCGAGGAAGTCACGACGACGGGGTCGGATCGGGGCCTTTGCGCCAGATGCATCTTTTCTTGCCATTTCTAAATTGGGGTCGTACGTTCCAAACGGACATTCCTACGCGAAGTCATGGGGATTTGAAGTTTGGATGATTTTACAACTTTTTTTCTTTGACTGAGGAGGGCATTTTTGGGTGCCGTTTGTGGCATTGGTCTCCTAAGGTTGAGGGGAATTGGGGAAAAGTAAGGGGGGAGGGTGTAGGAGAGCTGGGGGTTCGGAGTTGAGAGTCCAAGGTTCACGGATTAGGGGCGATTTTCAAGAACTCTTCGCAGAAGCATCGAAAAAAAAAATGGTGGAAGGAAAGAGGAGCATGAATTACGAAAGTGGGCAAAATTTACGGAAGTGAAAATCGAATGAACAATGGCGGTCGCTTCGCGATCACCCGCGCGTGGGGCCCGAAGAGAGCTTCCCGGATTGGGGCCGCAATCAATAGTAGATCCGGCGCCGAGCACGCTTATGCGAGAGTAGTGCGGATGGGTGACCCCGGTGAAGACCACGTTGCGCCTTTTCGTGTCCCGGCGACGAAACCGATGCCGTAGGCATTCGAGGATTGTTTTCGGGAAAATTTTGCCACGATCGCTCCGGCGGCGTGGGGCCAAGAGAGCTCTCCGGATTGGGGTCGCAACAGCGATCCCGATGTCGTTTGAGAAAGTCACGGCGATTTCAGAGCGACGAGGTCGAATCGGCCGCATGTGGCCCACTCACGCGGGCCCCGCCCATCTCTGGCCGCGACATGCACTTAGGCGCCGGACGACCCACATGATTTTGTTGCGATCATACCAATACTAAAGCACCGGATCCCATCAGAACTTTGAAGTTAAGCGTGTTTGGGCGAGAGTAGTACTAGGATGGGTGACCCCCTCGGAAGTCCTCGTGTTGCACCCCTTTTTGCGCCCGAGCGACGGAAACCGAGGTCGCATACATCCGAGGGGTGGAATGACTGACCGCTCTCGGCCGCAATCAATGGCGGCGGATCCGACGTCTGTTCGTGGAAGTCACGACGACGGGGTCGGATCGGGGCCTTTCCGCCGGATGCATCTTTTCTTGCCATTTCCAAATTGGGGTCGTACGTTCCAAATGGACATTCCTACGCGAAGTCATGGGCATTTGAAGTTTGGATGATTTTGCAACTTTTTTTCTTTGACCGTGGAGGGCATTTTTGGGTGTCGTTTGTGGCATTGGTCTCCTAAGGTTGAGGGGAATTGGGGAAAAGTAAGGGAGGAGGGTGTAGGAGAGCTGGGGGTTCGGAGTTGAGAGTCCAAGGTTCACGGATTAGGGGCGATTTTCAAGAACTCTTCGCAGAAGCATCGAAAAAAAAAATGGTGGAAGGAAGGAGGAGCATGAATTATGAAAGTGGGCAAAATTTGCGGAAGTGAAATCGAATGAAAATGGCGGTCCGCGATCACCCGTGGCTCAAGAGAGCTTCCGGATTGGGGCCGCAATCAATAGCAGGTCCGGCGCCGAGCACGCTTATGCGAGAGTAGTGCCCGGATGGGTGACCCCCCGGTGAAGACCATGCTGTTGCGCCCCTTTTCGTGTCCCGGGCGACGAAAACCGATGTGGTAGGCATTCAACGGGATTGTTTTCGGGCCAAAAATTTTGCCACGATCGTTACGCAGCGACCGACGCGTGGGGCCCGAAGAGAGCTCTCCGGATTGGGGTCGCAACAGCGATCCCGATGTCGTTTGAGAAAGTCACGGCGATTTCAGCGCGACGAGGTCGAATCGGCCGCATGCGCCCACTCACGCGCCCGCCCATCTCGGCGCACTTAGGCGCCGGACGACCCACGTGATTCGGGTGCGATCATACCAACACTAAAGCATCGGATCCCATCAGAACTCCGAAGCTAAGCGTGTTTGGGCGAGAGCAGTACTAGGATGGGTGCCCCCCTGGGAAGTCCTTGTGTTGCACCGCTTTTGCGAGCGACGGAAAGTCGCATACATCCGAGGGTGGATCGACCGCTCTGCCGCAATCAATGGCGGCGGATCCGAGGTCTGTTCGAGGAAGTCACGACGACGGGTCGGATCGGGGCCTTTTGCCGGATGCATCTTTTCTTGCCATTTCCAAATTGGGGTCGACGTTCCAAACGGACATTCCTACGCCAAGTCATGGGCATTTGAAGTTTGGATGATTTTGCAACTTTTTTCTTTGACCGTGGAGGGCATTTTGGGTGCCGTTGTGGCATTGGTCTCCTAAGGTTGAGGGAATTGGGGAAAAGTAAGGGAGGAGGGTGTAGGAGAGCTGGGGTTCGGAGTTGAGAGTCCAAGGTTCACGGATTAGGGGCGATTTTCAAGAACTCTTCGCAGAAGCATCGAAAAAAAAAATGGTGGAAGGAAAGAGGAGCATGAATTATGAAAGTGGGCAAAATTTGCGGAAGTGAAAATCGAATGAAAAATGGCGGTCGCTTCGCGATCACCCGCGCGTGGGGCCCGAAGAGAGCTTCCCGGATTGGGGCCGCAATCAATAGCAGATCCGGCGCCGAGCACGCTTGTGCGAGAGTAGTGCGGATGGGTGACCCCGGTGAAGACCACGTTGCGCCTTTTCGTGTCCCGGCGACGAAACCGTAGGCATTCGAGGATTGTTTTCGGAAAATTTTGCCACGATCGCTGCGACCGACGTGGGGCCGAAGAGCTCTCCGGATTGGGGTCGCAACAGCGATCCCGATGTCGTTGAGAAAGTCACGGCGATTTCAGCGACGAGGTCGAATCGGCCGCATGCCACTCACGCCCATCTCTGGCCGTGACGTGCACTTAGGTGCCGGACGACCCACGTGATTGGGGTGATCTTATCAACACTAAAGCATCGGATCCCATCAGAACTCCGAAGTTAAGTGTGTTTGGGCGAGAGCAGTACTAGGATGGGTGACCCCTTGGGAAGTCCTCGTGTTGCACCCCTTTTTGCGCCCGAGCGACGGAAACCGAGGTCGCATACATCCGAGGGTGGCGACGACCGCCCTCGGCCGCAATCAATGGCGCCGGATCCGAGGTCTGTTCGAGGAAGTCACGACGGGGTCGGATCGGGGCCTTTGTGCCGGATGCATCTTTTCTTGCCATTTCCAAATTGGGGTCATACGTTCCAAACGGACATTCCTACGCGAAGTCATGGGCATTTGAAGTTTGGATGATTTTGCAACTTTTTTTCATTGACCGTGGAGGGCATTTTTGGGTGCCGTTTGTGGCATTGGTCTCCTAAGGTTGAGGGGAATTGGGGAAAAGTAAGAGAGGAGGGTGCAGGAGAGCTGGGGGTTCGGAGTTGAGAGTCCAAGGTTCACGGATTAGGGGCGATTTTCAAGAACTCTTCGCAGAAGCATCGAAAAAAAAAAAAAATGGTGGAAGGAAAGAGGAGCATGAATTATGAAAGTGGGCAAAATTTGCGGAAGTGAAATCGAATGAAAAATGGCGGTCGCGATCACCGTGGGGCAAGAGAGCTTCCGGATTGGGGCCGCAATCAATAGCGGATCCGCGCCGAGCATGCTTGTGCGAGAGTAGTGCGGATGGGTGACCCCGGTGAAGACCACGCTGTTGCGCCTTTTCGTGTCCCGGCGACCGATCGTAGGCATTCGAGGATTGTTTTGGCGAAAATTTTGCCACGATCGCTACGCAGCGATCGCGTGGGGCCCAAGAGAGCTCTCCGGATTGGGGTCGCAACAGCGATCCCGATGTCGTTGAGAAAGTCACGGCGATTTCAGCGGACGAGGTCGAATCGGCCGCATGCGGCCCACTCACGCGAGCCCCGCCCATCTCTGGCCGCGACGTGCACTTAGGCGCCGGACGACCCACATGATTTGGGTGTGATCATATCAACACTAAAGCATCGGATCCCGTCAGAACTCAGAAGTTAAGCGTGTTTGGGCGAGTGCAGTACTAGGATGGGTGACCCCCTGGGAAGTCCTCGTGTTGCACCCGCCCGCGGCAAACCGAGGTCGCATACATCCGAGGGTGGACTGACGACCGCTCTCGGCAATCAATGGCGGCGGATCCGAGGTCTGTTCGAGGAAGTCACGACGACGGGTCGGATCGGGGCCTTTTTTGGGATGCATCTTTTCTTGCCATTTCCAAATTGGGGTCGACGTTCCAAACGGACATTCCTACGCCAAGTCATGGGCATTTGAAGTTTGGATGATTTTGCAACTTTTTTCTTTGACCGTGGAGGGCATTTTGGGTGCCGTTTGTGGCATTGGTCTCCTAAGGTTGAGGGAATTGGGGAAAAGTAAGGGAGGAGGGTGTAGGAGAGCGGGGTTCGGAGTTGAGAGTCCAAGGTTCACGGATTAGGGCGATTTTCAAGAACTCTTAGAAGCATCGAAAAAAAAATGGTGGAAGGAAGAGGAGCATGAATTATGAAAGTGGGCAAAATTTGCGGAAGTGAAATCGAATGAAAATGGCGGTCCGATCACCCGCGTGGGGCAGAGAGCTTCCTGGGGCAATCAATAGCGGCCGAGCACGCTTGTGCGAGAGTAGTGCCGGATGGGTGACCCCGGTGAAGACCACGCTTGCGCCTTTTCGTGTCCCGGCGACGAAACCGATGCCGTGGGCATTCGAGGATTGTTTTCGGCCGAAAATTTTGCCACGATCGTTCTGACCGACGCGTGGGGCCGAGAGAGCTCTCCGGATTGGGGTCGCAACAGCGATCCCGATGTCGTTGAGAAAGTCACGGCGATTTCAGCGACGAGGTCGAATCGGCGCATGCGCCCACTCACGCGCCCCGCCCATCTCGGCCGCGTGCACTTAGGCGCCGGACGACCCACGTGATTCGGGTGCGATCATACCAACACTAAAGCACCGGATCCCATCAGAACTCCGAAGTTAAGCGTGTTTGGGCGAGAGTAGTACTAGGATGGGTGACCCCCTGGGAAGTCCTCGTGTTGCACCCCTTTTTGCGCCCGAGCGACGGAAACCGAGGTCGCATACATACGAGGGGTGGACTGACTGACCGCTCTCGGCCGCAATCAATGGCGGCGGATCCGAGGTCTGTTCGAGGAAGTCAGGGGTCGGATCGGGGCCTTTGCACCGGATGCATCTTTTCTTGCCATTTCCAAATTGGGGTCGTACGTTCCAAACGGACATTCCTACGCGAAGTCATGGGCATTTGAAGTTTGGATGATTTTGCAACTTTTTTTCTTTGACCGTGGAGGGCATTTCTGGGTGCCGTTTGTGGCATTGGTCTCCTAAGGTTGAGGGGAATTGGGGAAAAGTAAGGGAGGAGGGTGTAGGAGAGCTGGGGGTTCGGAGTTGAGAGTCCAAGGTTCACGGATTAGGGGCGATTTTCAAGAACTCTTCGCAGAAGCATCGAAAAAAAAAAAATGGTGGAAGGAAGGAGGAGCATGAATTATGAAAGTGGGCAAAATTTGCGGAAGCGAAATCGAATGAAAAATGGCGGTCGCTTCGCGATCACCCGCGCGTGGGGCCCGAAGAGAGCTTCCCGGATTGGGGCCGCAATCAATAGCGGATCCGCGAGCACGCTTGTGCGAGTAGTGCCGATGGGTGACCCCGGTGAAGACCACGTTGCGCCTTTTCGTGTCCCGGCGACGACGATCGTAGGCATTCGAGGATTGTTTTCGAAAATTTTGCCACGATCGCTCTGGCGACGCGTGGGGCAAGAAGCTCTCCGGATTGGGGTCGCAACAGCGATCCCGATGTCGTTGAGAAAGTCACGGCGATTTCAGCGACGAGGTCGAATCGGCCGCATGCCCACTCACGCCATCTCTGGCCGCGACGTGCACTTAGGCGCCGGACGACCCACATGATTCGAGTGTGATCATACCAACACTAAAGCATCGAATCCCATCGGAACTCCAAATTGAAGCGTGTTTGGGCGAGAGTAGTACTAGGATGGGTGACCCCCTGGGAATTCCTCGTGTTGCACCTTTTTTTGCGCCCGAGCGACGGAAACCGAGGTCGCATACATCCGAGGGTGGACGACGACCGCTCGGCGCAATCAATGGCGGCGGATCCGAGGTCTGTTCGAGGAAGTCACGACGACGGGTCGGATCGGGGCCTTTCGGATGCATCTTTTCTTGCCATTTCCAAATTGGGGTCGTCGTTCCAAACGGACATTCCTACGCCAAGTCATGGGCATTTGAAGTTTGGATGATTTTGCAACTTTTTTCTTTGACCGTGGAGGGCTTTTGGGTGCCGTTTGTGGCATTGGTCTCCTAAGGTTGAGGGGAATTGGGGAAAAGTAAGGGAGGAGGGTGTAGGAGAGCTGGGGGTTCGGAGTTGAGAGTCCAAGGTTCACGGATTAGGGGCAATTTTCAAGAACTCTTCGCAGAAGCATTAAAAAAAAAAAAATGGTGGAAGGAAAGAGGAGCATGAATTATGAAAGTGGGCAAAATTTGCGGAAGTGAAATCGAATGAAAAATGGCGATCGCTTCGCGATCACCCGCGTGGGCAGAAGAGCTTCCGGATTGGGGCCGCAATCAATAGCGATCCGGAGCACGCTTGTGAGAGTAGTGCGGATGGGTGACCCCGGTGAAGACCACGCTATTGCGCCTTTTCGTGTCCCGGCGACGAAACCGATGCCGTAGGCATTCGAGGATTGTTTTGGCCGAAAATTTTGCCACGATCGTTCGCGGCGGCGTGGGGCCAAGAGCTCTCCGGATTGGGGTCGCAACAGCGATCCCGATGTCGTTGAGAAAGTCACGGCGATTTCAGCGACGAGGTCGAATCGCCGCATCGGCCCACTCACGCGGCCCCGCCCATCTCTGGCCTCGACGTGCACTTAGGCGCCGGACGACCCACATGATTTGGGTTTGATCATACCAACTCTAAAGCACCGGATCCCATCAGAACTTTGAAGTTAAGCGTGTTTGGGCGAGAGTAGTACTAGGATGGGTGACCCCCTAGGAAGTCCTCGTGTTGCACCCCTTTTTGCGCCCGAGCGACGGAAACCGAGGTCGCATACATTCGAGGGGTGGATGACGCTCGGCCACAATCAATGGCGGCGGATCCGAGGTCTGTTCGAGGAAGTCACGACGACGGGGTCGGATCGGGGCCTTTGCGCCGGATGCATCTTTTCTTGCCATTTCCAAATTGGGGTCGTAGGTTCCAAACGGACATTCCTACGCGAAGTCATGGGCATTTGAAGTTTGGATGATTTTGCAACTTTTTTTCTTTGACCGTGGAGGGCATTTTTGGGTGCCGTTTGTGGCATTGGTCTCCTAAGGTTGAGGGAATTGGGGAAAAGTGAGGGAGGAGGGTGTAGGAGAGCTGGGGTTCGGAGTTGAGAGTCCAAGGTTCACGGATTAGGGCGATTTTCAAGAACTCTTGAAGCATCGAAAAAAAATGGTGGAAGGAAGAGGAGCATGAATTATGAAAGTGGGCAAAATTTGGAAGTGAAATCGAATGAAAATGGCGGTCGCTCGATCACCCGCGTGGGGCAAAGAGCTTCCGGATTGGGGCCGCAATCAATAGCGGATCCGCGCCGAGCACGCTTGTGCGAGTAGTGCGGATGGGTGACCCCGGTGAAGACCACGCTTGCGCCTTTTCGTGTCCCGGCGACGAAACCGATGCCGTAGGCATTCGAGGATTGTTTTCGGGCGAAAATTTTGCCACGATCGTACGGCGACGCGTGGGGCCCGAAGAGAGCTCTCCGGATTGGGGTCGCAACAGCGATCCCGATGTCGTTTGAGAAAGTCACGGCGATTTCAGCGCGACGAGGTCGAATCAGCCGCATGCGGCCCACTCACGCGGGCCCCGGACGACCCACATGATTTGGGTTTGATCATACCAACTCTAAAGCACCGGATCCCATCAGAACTCCGAAGTTAAGCGTGTTTGGGCGAGAGTAGTACTAGGATGGGTGACCCCCTGGGAAGTCCTCGTGTTACGCCTTTTGCGCCCGAGCGACGGAAACCGAGGTCGCATACATCCGAGGGTGGACCCGACCGCTCGGCAATCAATGGCGGCGGATCCGAGGTCTATTCGAGGAAGTCACGACGACGGGTCGGATCGGGGCCTTTGCGCCGGATGCATCTTTTCTTGCCATTTCCAAATTGGGGTCGTACGTTCCAAACGGACATTCCTACGCGAAGTGTCACGCCCCTCCAAAATATCGATAATATTTAAAATTTTGCTCACAACTAATCCAGGATCCAAACACACATTTTGAGGTCACTAAGAAAACATTCAGATCAACTTTTCACCTCTATAGTCTACAAATTCATCACCCTGTGCAGTTCATAAACATACCACGCATCACTCGATAATTCATAGAATCTGAACTCAACTCTTCAAAATAATAACCACACATAAACTCATAAGTGGGGAAGTCTATGCAGTCACCAAATCAATGATTACCATAAATTCATATCATTACATGAATTTAACTTAACATTCCAACATCCTATACATGAGAGATCCTTTGTCTTACACCAAATCCACAGGTTTAGATTCATCGTCACATTTCATAAGATGCAGAGTAGCTTATACAACAAAAACACATATGCTAACAAAGATCTGCCCAAACTCTTCTAAACTTTCCACCCTCAATCTTAACAATTAAGCAAGCGATACGCTATCCTGAAAAATTTATCAACAAACGGGGTGAGCATAAGGAGCTCAGCAATTGACTAACATATCCATATCAAAATAATACAATTTCCAAAGGGATACAGTTTCAAATTACAAGGCAGAATATACGATTTCGTAGACATAATATCGTTGGGAGCAGAAACATAATTGTCTTTTCAATCTTACATATTTGGTTCTATGTCCAAAGAGAGACATATCAGTTTCTAAATAGAAATCCTTCAATTTATTTTGAATCCACATAAAAAACAGAGACTAAAGATTCTGTAGGATGGGGTTAGAACACTTGCCTTTGATAATTTTGACCCTAAGTGAAAAGATTTGAGCAAGAACCCTTAAAGCCCCAATTTTCTTCTTCTTCTTCTTCTTCTTCTTCTTCTTCTTCTTCTTCTTCTTCTTCTTCTTCTTCTTTCTTTCTTTCTTTCTTTTTTGATCATCCATGTAATCGCCTTCTCTGCTTCCTTAAGAACGAGAGAGGCTAAATGGTGGAATTTGTCATTTTATACATTTTGCAATTTAGTCCTTGCATTTAGTACATTTAGGATTAGGTCCTCGGGGTTTACATATAGGTCCTCAGATTCTTTCTTTTTTTTTTGAACAGATCACCCAAATCTTACAAATAAGTTACCTCTGATTCATACTCTATTTCTTTTGTCAATTTAAAATGAATGCTTACATTATCACCGAAATTTATACGAAAATTGAAAATGAGGGGTGTTACACTCTCCCCTTAAAAGAAAAATTTAGTCCTCTAAATTTATCGTACCTCTATCGATGAAAAGACGGGATACACCTTTTCATTTCCTCCTCTAGCTCCCAAGTTGTCTCCTCTCCAAAATGATGTCTCCAATTTACTTGAACCATGGATGACCCGATTCCTTAGGAGTTTTTCTTTGTTATCAACAATCTGAATAGGCTCTTCCACATAAGATAAATCTTTATCGATCTCCACCAACTCATACTTAATGATGTGAGAAGGGTCATATATATACTTTCTAATCATCGAGACATGAAATATATCATGGACATGGCACAATCTTTGGTGGCAAGGCAATCTCAGACAGAACCAACCCTCTCAAGAACCTCAAAAGGTCCAATAAATCTTGGGCTTAATTTTCCTTTCTTCCCAAACCTTATAATGCCTTTGGAAGGAGACTTTTAAGAATACAAAATCTCCGATTTCAAACTCAATATCTCATCTTCTATTGTCGGCATAACTCTTTTGACGACTCGAGCGATCTTTAACCTTTTCCTTATAACTTGAATTTTCTCGGTAGTATCTTGTACCTTGTCTTATGCTAGACTTTGTCACCAACTTCCTCCCAACATATAGGTGTTATGCACTTTCGCCCATATAAAGCTTCATAAGGAGCCATCTGAATACTTGAATGATAACTATTATTATACGTGAACTCAACAAGTGAAATATCCTTATCCCATTCACCTTTCCAATCCATAACATAGGCTCTAAGAAAATCCTCAAGTGTTTGAATTGTTCTTTCGATGACCATCGATCGAGGATGATATCGTTAAACTTAACTTTAGTGCCCATCGACTCCTGCAATCTTCTCCGAATCTAGAGAGAAATCTGGAGTCTCTATCGAGATGATCTCCATTGGAATACCATGAAGTCTTACTATTTCATTGACATATAAATGCAAGTTTATCAAGCGAATAAGTCATATTAATCGGTAGGAAGTGTGCAGATTTTGTTAACCTATCAATGATAACCCAAATAGCATCATGCTTCCTAGAGGTTGGGTAATCCTGAAACAAAATCCATAGTAATACATTCCCATTTCCATTCGGGATATCTAAAGGTTGCAACAACCCTCCGGTCTTTGGTATTCTACTTTGATTTCGACAAGTCAAACATTTTGAAACATACATTGCAATTTCCTTCTTCATGCCTTCCCACCAATAATGACTTTGAAGATCTCTATACATCTTAGTGCTCCCGGGATGTATGGTGTACTTTGAAGTATGACTTTCCTTTAGGATTTGATTCTTGATATCTGGTTCATTTGGTACACATACTCTCCCCAAATCTCAATAGGCCATCCTTTGAAACTTGAAATTGTGGCTTCAATTCCTTTTCTACTTCATTCCTCAAGTAGATTAAATGTGGATCTCGTAATTATGCTTCCTTAATTTGTTGAATAATATCAGATTGCACTTGAATAGAGGCCATCAATATCATCGAGTCTTGCTCTTTCCTCAAAGCTTTCAAATCAAAATTTTCTTCTAATAACTTCCATTGCTTCACGACCGAGTAGCCATAAAACTTGTAGATTTCCTACTAAGTGCATCAGCTACAACATTGGCTTTGCGGGTGATAACGGATGGCACAATCATAATCCTTGAAGTTCTATCCATCTTCGCCTCATGTTTAACTCTTTACGAGTGAAAATATATTTTAAACTCTTGTGATCGGTGAAGATTTCAAAGTCGACCATACAAATAATGTCTCCAAATCTTTAGAGCAAAAATAATTGCTGCTAACTCCAAATCATGAGTCGGATAATTCAATTCATAACCTTTAAGTTGCCTAGAAGCATAAGCAATTACTCTCCTTCCATCAAAACACATCCTAGGCCTTTTCTTGAAGCATCAAGATAAACTACAAATCCCTCACTACCACTTGGAATAGTGAGAATAGGGGCACTAGTCAACCTTCTTTTTAACTCTTGAAAACTTTGCTCACAATCATCACCCCATACAAATTTCATGTTCTTTTTAGTGAGTTTGGTGAGAGGTTGTGCAATTCGAGAGAATCCTCCACAAATCTCCTGTAATAACGCCATGCCCAAGAAGCTTCTAACTTACATTTGTTGGTACTTCCCATTCAACTCGACTTCTATTTTCCTTGGATCAGAGATATACCCTTCCACGAAATCACATGGCCTAAGAAAGCAACTTCATTCAACCAAAATTCACATTTGCTGAACTTCGCATACAACTTCTTTTCTCTTAGTATGGACAACACATCTCTCAAGTGTTTCTCATGCTCTGATTACTCTTTGAATACACCAATATGTTATCAATAAATACAATTACGGATATCCAAGAGTGGTTGAAAATATCCTATTCATTAGTTCCATAAAAGCTGAGGGCATTTGTCAAACCAAAAGGCATCACCAAGAATTCATAATGACCATATCGAGTTCGAAAAGTTTTGAAATATCCTCCTCCTTGATCTTCAATCGATAGTAACGACCTCGGGTCAATCTTAGAGAATATTTGTGCACCGCAATTGATCAAACAAATCATCAATTCTAGGTATGGGATACTTATTTTGATGGTCACCGATTCAACTCTATAATCAATACAAAGCCTCAATGTTCCATCCTTCTTCTTCACTAATAGTACGAGCATCCCATGGGGATACACTGGGTCGTATGAAACCCTTATCTAATAATTCTTGTATTTGCTTCTTTAACTCCTCTAGCTCGAGTGGTGCCATTCGTAGGGAGGCTTAGATATTGGGGTTGTCTTGGGGACTAGATCAATAGCAAATTCACCCTCTCTATCTAGAGGTAAACCAGCAAGTCATCCGGGAATACATCAGAAATTCTTTGACCACTACAATTTCATCTAGGTGGGTTTCTGATCTGAATGCTCCTTTACACACACCATATAACAAAAATAACCTTCTGCATAAGACGATAAACTTGAAGTGCTGATATCAAGCAAGGAGGCAAATCATGCCTAATGCCCTCAAAAAAATATAGGCTGATCCGGTATGCGAAAGTAATTATTTTTGTAACAATCAATACTAGCGTGATGAGAAGATAACCAATCCATGTCAAGTATAATATCAAAGCCACGGATCTCTAGGAGAACCAAATCGCAAGGAGTTCGCGGTCTCCAATAGAGATCAAACAAGATGGGTAGACCAAGTTTGTTGCCAATGAATCTCCAACAGTAGTTACATATAACATATAATCCAGGGGTTTAGGTAGAATATCCAAGTGACAAGCAAAGTATTGTGAAACAAACGATAAGTTGGAGCCGGGATCAAACAAAACTTTTGCATTTCTTTTAGAAACATGAAGAATACCTTCCCCCACTGATTTAGAAGCCTTAGAATCTTGTTCAGTGATAGCGTACACTCTAGCATGGGCTGAGGGTCTAGGAGACAGTGGCTCTTTCTTCCTTTTCAGGGCACTCTCTTAATTGATGATCTAGCTTTCCACAACCAAAACATGCTCCAGTCACCCGAAAACACTGACTTGTTTCATGATTTAATCCACATTTTGCACATAACTGTGTCCTCCCCAATGGTTTCCTTTTCTCAAATCCAGATGTCTTAAACCTCTTGTTACTAGCTTCATATTCATTTTCTCTCTGCTTAAATTTGTCCCTTTGTTCTTGCCAATGATTTCTTGAATTTCCTCCATGTCTCTTTCAATTTTCAAAGCTCTTTCTACAGTATCAGCATATGTTCATAATTTTAAAGCGACATTCTTCTTATTCTTGGTAATCCCTTTCAAACCTTCTTGCTTTTCTAGATTCATCATCGTTATATGTGTGGCAAACCGAGAGCTCGGTGAATTTAGATTCATACCTTGTAACCGTCATACTTCCCTGGATAAGATTCAAGAACTCCAATTCTTTTTGCTCTCTCATACAATCTGAAAAATATTTATCGTTAAACTTTTCTTGGAATAACTTCCATGTCATTGGCTCATGTTTGATTTTAGACATCCTCTTAATCATTCTCCACCAGTGTTCAGCTTCTCCTTCCAGCATAAAGGTGGCAAGAAAAACCTTTCGATCATCAGGGTAATTTAAAGCATCAAATATTTTCTCTATCTGCATCATCCATCGTTCTACCACCATTGGATCAGACTCACCACTAAAGCTGGGAGGACGAAGCTTCTTAAACTGTCCAATTCCCAATCCCGTCTGGTTTGATGTCTCTGTTCCATCATTACTTCCTTGATGGACAGGTTGTTGTTGTTGTTGCATCACTTGTGCCATAGTCTCCAAAGTCCGCATGATACCACTCAATTGATCAGCAATAGATGCAACAGGAGAACCAGATGATCTCGTCATCCTCGTTTCCTAAAACATCAAAAAAAATATTTTCTTTGATCAATCTCTAAATGAGAGTCAATAAACCTCAAAAAGAGAATATTCTTAGTGATTCTCAAATCAGGCTCTGATACCACCTCTGTCACGCCCCTCCAAAATATCGACAATATTTAAAATTTTCCTCACAACTAATCCAGGATCCAAACACACATTTTGAGGTCACTAAGAAAACATTCAGATCAACTTTTCACCTCTATAGTCTACAAATTCATCACCCTGTGCAGTTCATAAACATACCACACATCACTCGATAATTCATATAATCTGAACTCAACTCTTCAAATTAATAACCACACATAAACTCATAAGTGGGGAAGTCTATGCAGTCACCAAATCAATGATTACCATAAATTCATATCATTACATGAATTTAACTTAACATTCCAACATCCTATACATGAGGGATCCTTTGTCTTACACAAAATCCACAGGTTTAGATTCATCGTCACATTTCATAAGATGCAGAGTAGCTTATACAACAAAAACACATATGCTAACAAAGATCTGCCCAAACTCTTCTAAACTTTCCACCGCCTCAGCCCAATCTTAATAATTAAGCAAGCGATACGCTATCCTGAAAAATTTATCAACAAATGGGGTGAGCATAAGGAGCTCAGCAAGTGACTAACATATCCATATCAAAATAATACAATTTCCAAAGGGATACAGTTTCAAATTACAAGGCGAATATACGATTTCGTAGACATAATATCGTTGGGAGCAGAAACATAATTGTCTTTTCAATCTTACATATTTGGTTCTGACGGATGGGGCATAGAGTAATTGGAGCATCTCAATAAAGGAAACATATCGGAGCTTATCGGTGGCATACGAAATGTTACGAAGCATATCAACGGCATATGGAATATTTCGAAGCAAAATCATCAGTGAATGAAACATTTCAGAGCATATCAAAAACAAATATCGTTCTTGACGTCGCAATCATATCATTCTTATCCAGAGCATGAATAGAAACAACTCACCAAAACTCTGGATGTCATATCAAACATATAGAAGGTGTAGTGGGATCTCAGTCAGAATGTGATCCATCCATTTCTGAATGACCACCTGACAAATGTCTCCCACGTCTGGGAGCTCCATCCACCCATGTCTAGGTGAAGTCAGAGGGGGCCGGCAGAGCATCGCAGGCTCTAAGCACATACCCTTTACCATTTCTAGCAAAGGTCCAGAATATCCCACAGAGCGGGACCCCACATAGCGGGCAATAAGCGCATACCCTTTACCATTTCTGGCAAAGGTCCAGACAATCCCACACACCAGAGTACAAGAGGGCAGTTTTAACAATAAGTAGCATATGTCGGAAACACACGCGGAACAACAAAACGTGTATGTGCCTTTTCGAGACAATATGAAACAAAGAACAAATCTCTCACAAATGTATTCAGATTTGGAATGAAATGAAAACAAGAGTGTACAGGGATTCCAAACAATCATATTTAGCTCAATTCCAATAAGAAGGTTAGACAAATTCAAATATCCAAAGGAATGGAACAGAATACGCGAAATCGACCAAAGCTCGATTTCGGACAGAATTCCAGTGGTACAGCAAACAAATATTTCAGAATATCAATTATGCTCCAATACTCATAAGAAAGCTGGTCGAACCATATATCAATCTATATTTTGATGGAACAAATTTCGTATGAAACAGGGTTCCCAACACGGAGTTACTTTTGATTTGGTAACCCAAGGGCAAAAACACAATCACTGTTTTGCAGAATTTATAGGGTCGGATTTAACAGATAATAGGGTAGGCAATTGAATTCCAAAATTTTCAAACTATATGTCAAAAGAAAGATTTTCAAGTCTAGTTTCAAATAAAATCAGTTTGGTACAAATTAGAATTTTCAACAGGGAGTTATAGGCATTTTAGTATTAATAGGTCAGAAATCTTGAACCCTGTTTTACAGCGTCTATAGGCTCATTTGAAACAGATGTTTGGGTAAGTATTCGGTGTCCAAAATCTACAAAATCAGTGTCAAAAGAAATATATAAGAGTCTAATTTCAAACAAAATAGTTCCTGCCTGAATTCACATTTTGTACTGAAACTTGTAGCTGAAACAGTGTATAGGGGTCAGTTTACCGAAAAACTTCAGAATCCATGGTTCTATGTCCAAAGAGAGACATATCAGTTTCTAAATAGAAATCCTTCAATTTATTTTGAATCCACATAAAAACAGAGACTAAAGATTCTGTAGTATGGGGTTAGAATACTTGCCTTTGATAATTTTGACCCTAAGTGAAAAGATTTGAGCAAGAACCCTTAAAGCCCCAATTTTCTTCTTCTTCTTCTTCTTCTTCTTCTTTCTTTCTTTCTTTCTTTTTTTTTCCCTGATCATCCATGCAACTGCCTTCTCTGCTTCCTTAAGAAGGCAGAGAGGCTTAAATGGTGGAATTTGTCATTTTATACATTTTGCAATTTAGTCCTTGCATTTAGTACATTTAGGATTAGGTCCTCAGGGTTTACATATAGGTCCTCAGATTCTTTTTTTTTTTTTTTGAACAGATCACCCAAATCTTACAAATAAGTTACCTCTGATTCATACTCTATTTCTTTTGTCAATTTAAAATGAATGCTTACATTATCACCAGAAATTTATACGAAAATTCGGAAATGAGGGGTGTTACACTCTCCCCCCCTTAAAAGAAAATTTTAGTCCTCTAAATTTATCATACCTCTATCGATGAAAAGACTGGGATACACCTTTTTCATTTCCTCCTCTAGCTCCCAAGTTGTCTCCTCTCCAGAATGATGTCTCCAATTTACTTGAACCAATGGGATGACCCGATTCCTTAGGACTTTTTCTTTCTTATCAACAATCTGAATAGGCTCTTCCACATAAGATAAATCTTTATCGATCTCCACCAACTCATACTTAATGATGTGAGAAGGGTCATATATATACTTTCTAATCATCGAGACATGAAATATATCATGGACATGGCACAATGCTGGTGGCAAGGCAATCCTGTATGCGACAGAACCAACCCTCTCAAGAACCTCAAAAGGTCCAATAAATCTTGGGCTTAATTTTCCTTTATTCCCAAACCTTATAATGCCTTTGGAAGGGGAGACTTTTAAGAATACAAAATCTCCGATTTCAAACTCAATATCTCATCTTCTATTGTCGGCATAACTCTTTTGACGACTCTGAGCAGTCTTTAACCTTTTCCTTATAACTTGAATTTTCTCGGTAGTTTCTTGTACCTTGTCCGATGCTACGACTTTCATCACCAACTTCCTCCCAACATATAGGTGTTATGCACTTTCGCCCATATAAAGCTTCATAAGGAGCCATCTGAATACTTGAATGATAACTATTATTATACGTGAACTCAACAAGTGAAATATCCTTATCCCATTCACCTTTCCAATCCATAACATAGGCTCTAAGAAAATCCTCAAGTGTTTGAATTGTTCTTTCTGACCATCGATCGAGGATGATATCGACTAAACTTAACTTTAGTGCCCATCGACTCCTGCAATCTTCTCCAGAATCTAGAGAGAAATCTGGAGTCTCTATCAGAGATGATCTCCATTGGAATACCATGAAGTCTTACTATTTCATTGACATATAAATCTGCAAGTTTATCAAGCGAATAAGTCATATTAATCGGTAGGAAGTGTGCAGATTTTGTTAACCTATCAATGATAACCCAAATAGCATCATGCTTCCTAGAGGTTCTGGGTAATCCTGAAACAAAATCCATAGTAATACATTCCCATTTCCATTCAGGGATATCTAAAGGTTGCAACAACCCTCCAGGTCTTTGGTGTTCTACTTTGATTTGCTGACAAGTCAAACATTTTGAAACATACATTGCAATTTCCTTCTTCATGCCTTCCCACCAATAATGACTTTGAAGATCTCTATACATCTTAGTGCTCCCAGGATGTATGGTGTACTTTGAAGTATGACTTTCCTTTAGGATTTGATTCTTGATATCTGGTTCATTTGGTACATATACTCTCTCCCCAAATCTCAATAGGCCATCCTTTGAAACTTGAAATTGTGGCTTCAATTCCTTTTCTACTTCATTCCTCAAGTAGATTAAATGTGGATCTCGTAATTGTGCTTCCTTAATTTGTTGAATAATATCAGATTGCACTTGAATAGAGGCCATCGATATCATCGAGTCTTGCTCTTTCCTCAAAGCTTTCAAATCAAAATTTTCTTCTAATAACTTCCATTGCTTCACGACCAGAGTAGCCATAAAACTTGTAGATTTCCTACTAAGTGCATCAGCTACAACATTGGCTTTGCCCGGGTGATAACGGATGGCACAATCATAATCCTTCAGAAGTTCTATCCATCTTCGCTGCCTCATGTTTAACTCTTTCTGAGTGAAAATATATTTTAAACTCTTGTGATCAGTGAAGATTTCAAACTGTCGACCATACAAATAATGTCTCCAAATCTTTAGAGCAAAAATAATTGCTGCTAACTCCAAATCATGAGTCGGATAATTCAATTCATAACCTTTAAGTTGCCTAGAAGCATAAGCAATTACTCTCCCTTCCTGCATCAAAACACATCCTAGGCCTTTTCTTGAAGCATCAGTATAAACTACAAATCCCTCACTACCACTTGGAATAGTGAGAATAGGGGCACTAGTCAACCTTCTTTTTAACTCTTGAAAACTTTGCTCACAATCATCACCCCATACAAATTTCATGTTCTTTTTAGTGAGTTTGATGAGAGGTTGTGCAATTCGAGAGAATCCCTCCACAAATCTCCTGTAATAACCTGCCATGCCCAAGAAGCTTCTAACTTCTGTTACATTTGTTGGTACTTCCCATTCAACTACAGCTTCTATTTTCCTTGGATCAACAGATATACCCTTCCCTGAAATCACATGGCCTAAGAAAGCAACTTCATTCAACCAAAATTCACATTTGCTGAACTTCGCATACAACTTCTTTTCTCTTAGTATGGACAACACATCTCTCAAGTGTTTCTCATGCTCCTGATTACTCTTTGAATACACCAATATGTTATCAATAAATACAATTACACAGATATCCAAGAGTGGTTGAAAATATCCTATTCATTAGTTCCATAAAAGCTGCAGGGGCATTTGTCAAACCAAAAGGCATCACCAAGAATTCATAATGACCATATCGAGTTAAAGTTTGTTTTGAAATATCCTCCTCCTTGATCTTCAACTGATAGTAACCTGACCTCAGGTCAATCTTAGAGAATATTTGTGCACCCTGCAATTGATCAAACAAATCATCAATTCTAGGTATGGGATACTTATTTTTGATGGTCACCTGATTCAACTGTCTATAATCAATACAAAGCCTCAATGTTCCATCCTTCTTCTTCACTAATAGTACCGGAGCATCCCATGGGGATACACTGGGTCGTATGAAACCCTTATCTAATAATTCTTGTATTTGCTTCTTTAACTCCTCTAGCTCGAGTGGTGCCATTCTGTAGGGAGGCTTAGATATTGGGGTTGTACTGGGGACTAGATCAATAGCAAATTCACCCTCTCTATCTAGAGGTAAACCAGGCAAGTCATCTGGGAATACATCAGGAAATTCTTTGACCACTACAATTTCATCTAGGTGGGTTTCCTGATCTGAATGCTCCTTTACACACACCATATAACAAAAATAACCTTTCTGCATAAGACGATAAACTTGAAGTGCTGATATCAAGCAAGGAGGCAAATCATGCCTAATGCCCTCAAAAAAAAATATAGGCTGATCTGGTATGCAGAAAGTAATTATTTTTTTGTAACAATCAATACTAGCGTGATGAGAAGATAACCAATCCATGTCAAGTATAATATCAAAGCCCTGGATCTCTAGGAGAACCAAATCAGCAAGGAGTTCGCGGTCTCCAATAGAGATCAAACAAGATGGGTAGACCAAGTTTGTTGCCAATGAATCTCCAACAGCAGTTGTTACATATAACATATAATCCAGGGGTTTAGGTAGAATATCCAAGTGACAAGCAAAGTATTGTGAAACAAACGATAAGTTGGAGCCGGGATCAAACAAAACTTTTGCATTTCTTTTAGAAACATGAAGAATACCTTCCCCCACTGATTTAGAAGCCTTAGAATCTTGTTCAGTGATAGCGTACACTCTAGCATGGGCTGAGGGTCTAGGAGACAGTGGCTCTTTCTTCCTTTTCAGTGGGCACTCTCTTAATTGATGATCTAGCTTTCCACAACCAAAACATGCTCCAGTCACCCGAAAACACTGACTTGTTTCATGATTTAATCCACATTTTGCACATAACTGTGTCCTCCCCAATGGTTTCCTTTTCTCAAATCCAGATGTCTTAAACCTCTTGTTACTAGCTTCATATTCATTTTCTCTCTGCCAAAAATTTGTCCCTTTGTTCTTGCCAATGATTTCTTGAATTTCCTCCATGTCTCTTTCAATTTTCAAAGCTCTTTCTACCGTATCAGCATATGTTCATAATTTTAAAGTGACATTCTATTCTTATTGTAATCCCTTTCAAACCTTCTTGCTTTTCTAGATTCATCATCAGTCATATGTGTGGCAAACCTGGAGAGCTCAGTGAATTTAGATTCATACCTTGTAACCGTCATACTTCCCTGGATAAGATTCAAGAACTCCAATTCTTTTTGCTCTCTCATACAATCTGGAAAATATTTATCGTTAAACTTTTCTTGGAATAACTTCCATGTCATTGGCTCATGTTTGATTTTAGACATCCTCTTAATCATTCTCCACCAGTGTTCAGCTTCTCCTTCCAGCATAAAGGTGGCAAGAAAAACCTTTCGATCATCAGGGTAATTTAAAGCATCAAATATTTTAACTCTTGATCATTCTCCACTAGTCAACCTTCTTTTTAACTCTTGAAAACTTTGCTCACAATAATCACCCCATACAAATTTCATGTTCTTTTTAGTGAGTTTGGTGAGAGGTTGTGCAATTCGAGAGAATCCCTCCACAAATCTCCTGTAATAACCTGCCATGCCCAAGAAGCTTCTAACTTCTGTTACATTTGTTGGTACTTCCCATTCAACTACAGCTTCTATTTTCCTTGGATCAACAGATATACCCTTCCCTGAAATCACATGGCCTAAGAAAGCAACTTCATTCAACCAAAATTCACATTTGCTGAACTTCGCATACAATTTCTTTTCTCTTAGTATGGACAACACATCTCTCAAGTGTTTCTCATGCTCCTGATTACTCTTTGAATACACCAATATGTTATCAATAAATATAATTACACAGATATCCAAGAGTGGTTGAAAATATCCTATTCATTAGTTCCATAAAAGCTGCAGGGGCATTTGTCAAACCAAAAGGCATCACCAAGAATTCATAATGACCATATCGAGTTCTTAAAGCTGTTTTGAAATATCCTCCTCCTTGATCTTCAATCGATAGTAACCTGACCTCAGGTCAATCTTAGAGAATATTTGTGCACCCTGCAATTGATCAAACAAATCATCAATTCTAGGTATGGGATACTTATTTTTGATGGTCACCTGATTCAACTGTCTATAATCAATACAAAGCCTCAATGTTCCATCCTTCTTCTTCACTAATAGTACCGGAGCACCCCATGGGGATACACTGGGTCGTATGAAACCCTTATCTAATAATTCTTGTATTTGCTTCTTTAACTCCTCTAGCTCGAGTGGTGCCATTCTGTAGGGAGGCTTAGATATTGGGGTTGTACTGGGTTCTATGTCCAAAGAGAGACATATCAGTTTCTAAATAGAAATCCTTCAATTTATTTTGAATCCACATAAAAACAGAGACTAAAGATTCTGTAGGATGGGGTTAGAACACTTGCCTTTGATAATTTTGACCCTAAGTGAAAAGACTTGAGCAAGAACCCTTAAAGCCCCAATTTTCTTCTTCTTCTTCTTCTTCTTCTTCTTCTTCTTCTTCTTCTTCTTTCTTTCTTTCTTTCTTTCTTTTTTTTTCCCTGATCATCCACGCAGCTGCCTTCTTTGCTTCCTTAAGAACGAAGGCAGAGAGGCTTAAACAGTGGAATTTGTCATTTTATATATTTTGTAATTTAGTCCTTGCATTTAGTACATTTAGGATTAGGTCCTCAGGGTTTACATATAGGTCCTCAGAGTCTTTTTTTTTTTTTTGAACAGATCACCCAAATCTTACAAATAAGTTACCTCTGATTCATACTCTATTTCTTTTGTCAATTTAAAATGAATGCTTACATTATCACCATAAATTTATACGAAAATTCGGAAATGAGGGGTGTTACACGAAGTCATGGGAATTTGAAGTTTAGATGATTTTGCAACTTTTTTTCTTTGACTATGGAGGGCATTTTTGGGTGCCGTTTGTGGCATTGGTCTCCTAAGGTTGAGGGGAATTGGGGAAAAGTAAGGGAGGAGGGTGTAGGAGAGCTGGGGGTTCGGAGTTGAGAGTCCAAGGTTCACGGATTAGGGGCGATTTTCAAGAACTCTTCGCAGAAGCATCGAAAAAAAAAAAAATGGTGGAAGGAAAGAGGAGCATGAATTATGAAAGTGGGCAAAATTTGCGGAAGTGAAATCGAATGAAAAATGGTGGTCGCTTCGCGATCACCCAAGAGAGCTTCCGGATTGGGGCCGCAATCAATAGCAGATCCGCCGAGCACGCTTGTGCGAGTAGTGCCGGATGGGTGACCGGGAAGACCACTGCGCCTTTTCGTGTCCCGGCGACAAAACCGATGCCGTAGGCATTCGAGGGGATTGTTTTCGGGCCGAAAATTTTGCCACGATCGTTACGCAGCGACCGACGCGTGGGGCCCGAAGAGAGCTCTCCGGATTGGGGTCGCAACAGCGATCCCGATGTCGTTTGAGAAAGTCACGGTGATTTCAGCGCGACGAGGTCGAATCGGCCGCATGCGGCCCACTCACGCGGGCCCCGCCCATCTCTGGCCGCGACGTGCACTTAGGCGCCGGACGACCCATATGATTTGGGTGCGATCATACCAACACTAAAGCACCGGATCCCATCAGAACTCCGAAGTCAAGCGTGTTTGGGCGAGAGCAGTACTAGGATGGGTGACCCCCTGGGAAGTCCTTATGTTGCACCCCTTTTTGCGCCCGAGCGACGGAAACCGAGGTCGCATACATCCGAGGGGTGGACTGACTGACCGCTCTCGGCCGCAATCAATGGCGGCGGATCAGAGGTCTGTTCGAGGAAGTCACGACGACGGGGTCGGATCGGGGTCTTTGCACCGGATGCATCTTTTCTTGCCATTTCCAAATTGGGGTCGTACGTTCCAAACGGACATTCCTATGCGAAGTCATGGGCATTTGAAGTTTGGATGATTTTGTAACTTTTTTTCTTTGACCGTGGAGGGCATTTTTGGGTGCCGTTTGTGGCATTGGTCTCCTAAGGTTGAGGGGAATTGGGGAAAAGTAAGGGAGGAGGGTTTAGGAGAGCTGGGGGTTCAGAGTTGAGAGTCCATGGTTCACGGATTAGGGGCGATTTTCAAGAACTCTTCGCAAAAGCATCGAAAAAAAAAAAAATGGTGGAAGGAAAGAGGAGCATGAAATATGAAAGTGGGCAAAATTTGCGGAAGTGAAATCGAATGAAAATGGCGGTCGCTTCGCGATCACCCGCGCGTGGGGCCCGAAGGGAGCTTCCGGGATTGGGGCCGCAATCAATAGCAGATTCGGCGCCGAGCACGCTTGTGCGAGAGTAGTTCCCGGATGGGTGACCCCCCGGTGAAGACCACGCTGTTGCGCCACTTTTCGTGTCCCGGGCGACGAAAACCGATGCCGTAGGCATTCGAGGGGATTGTTTTCGGGCCGAAAGTTTTGCCACGATCGTTACGCAGCGACCGACGCGTGGGGCCCGAAGAGAGCTCTCGGGATTGGGGTCGCAACAGCGATCCCGATGTCGTTTGAGAAAGTCACGGTGATTTCAGCGCGACGAGGTCGAATCGGCCGCATGCGGCCCACTCACGCGGGCCCCGCCCATCTCTGGCCGCGACGTGCACTTAGGCGCCGGACGACCAACATGATTTAGGTGCGATCATACCAACACTAAAGCACCGGATCCCATCAGAACTCTGAAGTTAAGCGTGTTTGGGCGAGAGTAGTACTAGGATGGGTGACCCCTTGTGAAGTCCTCGTGTTGCACCCCTTTTTGCACCCGAGCGACAGAAACCGAGGTCGCATACATCCGAGGGGTGGACTGACTGACCGCTCTCGGCCACAATCAATGGCGGCGGATCCGAGGTCTGTTCGAGGAAGTCACGACGACGGGGTCGGATCGGGGCCTTTGCGCCGGATGCATCTTTTCTTGCGATTTCCAAATTGGGGTCGTACGTTCCAAACGGACATTCCTACGCAAAGTCATGGGGAATTGGGGAAAAGTAAGGGAGGAGGGTGTAGGAGAGCTGGGGATTCGGAGTTGAGAGTCCAAGGTGCACGGATTAGGGGCGATTTTCAAGAACTCTTCGCAGAAGCATCGAAAAAAAAAAAAAATTGGTGGATGGAAAGAGGAGCATGAATTATGAAAGTGGGCAAAATTTGCGGAAGTGAAATCGAATGAAAAATGGCGGTCGCTTCGCGATCACCCACGCATGGGGCCCGAAGAGAGCTTCCCGGATTGGGGCCGCAATCAATAGCAGATCCGGCGCCGAGCACGCTTGTGCGAGAGTAGTGCCCAGATGGGTGACCCCCCGGTGAAGACTACGCTGTTGTGCCCCTTTTCGTGTCCCGAGCGACGAAAACCGATGCCGTAGGCATTTGAGGGGATTGTTTCGGGCCAAAAATTTTGCCACGATCGTTACGCAGCGACCGACGCATGGGGCCCGAAGAGAGCTCTCCGGATTGGGGCCACAACAGCGATCCCGATGTCGTTTGAGAAAGTCAAGGCGATTTCAGCGCGACAAGGTTGAATCGGCCGCATGCGGCCCACTCACGCGGGCCCCGCCCATCTCTGGCCGCGATGTGCACTTAAGCGCCGGACGACCCACAAGATTTTGGTGCGATCATAACAACACTAAAGCACCGGATCCCATCAGAACTCCGAAGTTAAGCGTGTTTGGGCGAGAGTAGTACTAGGATGGGTGACCCCCTAGGAAGTCCTCGTGTTGCATCCTTTTTTGCGCCCGAGCGACGGAAACCGAGGTCGCATACATCAAACCGAGGTCGCATACATCCGAGGGGTGGACTGACGGACCGCTCTCGGGCGCAATCAATGGCGGCGGATCCGAGGTCTGTTCGAGGAAGTCACGACGACGGGGTCGGATCGGGGCCTTTGCGCCGGATGCATCTTTTCTTGCCATTTCCAAATTGGGGTCGTACGTTCCAAACGGACATTCCTACGCGAAGTCATGGGCATTTGAAGTTTGGATGATTTTGCAACTTTTTTTCTTTGACCGTGGAGGGCATTTTTGGGTGCCGCTTGTGGCATTGGTCTCCTAAGGTTGAGGGGAATTGGGGAAAAGTGAGGGAGGAGGGTGTAGGAGAGCTGGGGGTTCGGAGTTGAGAGTCCAAGGTTCACGGATTAGGGGCGATTTTCAAGAACTCTTCGCAGAAGCATCGAAAAAAAAAATGGTGGAAGGAAAGAGGAGCATGAATTATGAAAGTGGGCAAAATTTGCGGAAGTGAAATCGAATGAAAAATGGCGGTCGCTTCGCGATCACCCGCGCGTGGGGCCCGAAGAGAGCTTCCCGGATTGGGGCCGCAATCAATAGCAGATCCGGCGCCGAGCACGCTTGTGCGAGAGTAGTGCCCGGATGGGTGACCCCCCGGTGAAGACCACGCTGTTGCGCCCCTTTTCGTGTCCCGGGCGACGAAAACCGATGCCGTAGGCATTCGAGGGGATTGTTTTCGGGCCGAAAATTTTGCCACGATCGCTACGCAGCGACCGACGCGTGGGGCCCGAAGAGAGCTCTCCGGATTGGGGTCGCAACAGCGATCCCGATGTCGTTTGAGAAAGTCACGGCGATTCCAGCGCGACGAGGTCGAATCGGCCGCATGCGGCCCACTCACGCGGGCCCCGCCCATCTCTGGCCGCGACGTGCACTTAGGCGCCGGACGACCCACGTGATTTGGGTGCGATCATACCAACACTAAAGCACCGGATCCCATCAGAAATTCGAAGTTAAGCGTGTTTGGGCGAGAGTAGTACTGGGAAGTCCTCGTGTTGCACCCCTTTTTGCGCCCGAGCGACGGAAACCGAGGTCGCATACATCCGAGGGGTGGACTGACTGACCGCTCTCGGCCGCAATCAATGGCGGCGGATCCGAGGTCTGTTCGAGGAAGTCACGACGACGGGGTCGGATCGGGGCCTTTGCGCCGGATGCATCTTTTCTTGCCATTTCCAAATTGGGGTCGTACGTTCCAAACGGACATTCCTACGTGAAGTCATGGGCATTTGAAGTTTCGATGATTTTGTAACTTTTTTTCTTTGACCGTGGAGGGCATTTTTGGGTGCCGTTTGTGGCATTGGTCTCCTAAGGTTGAGGGGAATTGGGGAAAAGTAAGGGAGGAGGGTGTAGGAGAGCTGGGGGTTCGGAGTTGAGAGTCCAAGGTTCACGGATTAGGGGCGATTTTCAAGAACTCTTCGCAGAAGCATCAAAAAAAAAAAAATGGTGGAAGGAAAGAGGAGCATGAATTATGAAAGTGGGCAAAAGCGAAAGTGAAATCGAATGAAAAATGGCGGTCGCTTCGCGATCACCCGCGCGTGTGGCCCGAAGAGAGCTTCCCGGATTGGGGCCACAATCAATAGCAGATCCGGCGCCGAGCACGCTTGTGCGAGAGTAGTGCCCGGATGGTGACCGCCCGGTGAAGACCACGCTGTTGCGCCCCTTTTCGTGTCCCGGGCGACGAAAACCGATGCCGTAGGCATTCGAGGGGATTGTTTTCGGGCCGAAAATTTTGCCACGATCGTTACGCGCGACCGACGCGTGGGGCCCGAAGAGAGCTCTCTGGATTGGGGTCGCAACAGCGATCCCGATGTCGTTTGAGAAAGTCACGGCGATTTCAGCGCGACGAGGTCGAATCGGCCGCATGCGGCCCACTCACGCGGGCCCCGCCCATCTCTGGCCGCGACGTGCACTTAGGCGCCGGACGACCCATTTGATTCTTGTGCGATCATACCAACACTAAAGCACCGGATCCCATCAGAACTCCGAAGTTAAGCGTGTTTGGGCGAGAGTAGTACTAGGATGGGTGACCCCCTGGGAAGTCCTCGTGTTGCACCCCTTTTTGCGCCCGAGCGACGGAAACCGAGGTCGCATACATCCGAGGGGTGGACTGACTGACCGCTCTCGGCCGCAATCAATGGCGGCGGATCCGAGGTCTGTTCGAGGAAGTCACGACGACGGGGTCGGATCGGGGCCTTTGCGCCGGATGCATCTTTTCTTGCCATTTCCAAATTGGGGTCGTACGTTCCAAACGGACATTCCTACGCGAAGTCATGGGCATTTGAAGTTTGGATGATTTTGCAACTTTTTTTCTTTGACCGTGGAGGGCATTTTTGGGTGCCGTTTGTGGCATTGGTCTCCTAAGGTTGAGGGGAATTGGGGAAAAGTAAGGGAGGAGGGTGAAGGAGAGCTGGGGGTTCGGAGTTGAGAGTCCAAGGTTCACGGATTAGGGGCGATTTTCAAGAACTCTTCGCAGAAGCATCGAAAAAAAAAAAATGGTGGAAGGAAAGAGCAGCAAGAATTATGAAAGTGGGCAAAATTTGCAGAAGTGAAATCGAATGAAAAATGGCGGTCGCTTCGCGATCACCCGCGCGTGGGGCCCGAAGAGAGCTTCCCGAATTGGGGCCGCAATCAATAGCAGATCCGGCGCCCAGCACGCTTGTGCGAGAGTAGTGCCCGGATGGGTGACCCCCCGGTGAAGACCACGTTGTTGCGCCCCTTTTCGTGTCCCGGGCGACGAAAACCGATGTCGTAGGCATTCGAGGGGATTGTTTACGGGCTGACAATTTTGCCTTGATCTTTACGCAGCGTCCGACGCGTGGGGCCCGAAGAGAGCTCTCCGGATTGGGGTCGCAACAGCGATCCCGATGTCGTTTGAGAAAGTCACAGCGACGAGGTCGAATCGGCAGCATGCGGCCCACTCACGCGGGCCCCGCCCATCTCTGGCCGCGAAGTGCACTTAGGCGTCGGACGACCCACATGATTCGGGTGCGATCATACCAACACTAAAGCACTGGATCCCATCAGAACTCCGAAGTTAAGCGTGTTTGGGCGAGAGTAGTACTGGGAAGTCCTCGTGTTGCACCCTTTTTGCCCGGCAAACCGAGGTCGCATACATCCGAGGGGTGGACTGACTGACCTCTCGGCCGCAATCAATGGTGGCGGATCCGAGGTCTGTTCGAGGAAGTCACGACGACGGGGTCGGATCGGGGCCTTTGCGCCGGATGCATCTTTTCTTGCCATTTCCAAATTGGGGTCGTACGTTCCATACGGACATTCCTACGTGAAGTCATGGGCATTTGAAGTTTGGATGATTTTGTAACTTTTTTTCTTTGACCGTGGAGGGCATTTTTGGGTGCCGTTTGTGGCATTGGTCTCCTAAGGTTGAGGGGAATTGGGGAAAAGTAAGGGAGGAGGGTGTAGGAGAGCTGGGGGTTCAGAGTTCAGAGTCCAAGGTTCACGGATTAGGGGCGATTTTCAAGAACTCTTCGTAGAAGCATCAAAAAAAAAAAAATTGGTGGAAGGAAAGAGGAGCATGAATTATGAAAGTAGGCAAAAGCGGAAGTGAAATTGAATGAAAAATGGCGGTCGCTTCGCGATCACCCGCGCGTGGGGCCCGAAGAGAGCTTCCCGGATTGGGGCCACAATCAATAGCAGATTCGGCGCCGAGCACGCTTGTGCGAGAGTAGTGCCCGGATGGGTGACCCCCAGGTGAAGACCACGCTGCGCCTTTTCGTGTCCCGACGAAACCGATGTAGGCATTCGAGGATTGTTTTCGAAAATTTTGCCACGATCGTTACGCAGACCGACGTGCGAAGAGAGCTCTCCACAGCGATCCCGATGTCATTTGAGAAAGTCACGGCGATTTCAGCGCGACGAGGTCGAATTGGCCGCATGCGGCCCACTCACGCGGGCCCCGCCCATCTCTGGCCGCGACGTGCACTTAGGCGTCGTACGACCCACGTGATTCGGGTGCGATCATACCAACACTAAAGCACCGGATCCCATCAGAACTCCGAAGTTAAGCGTGTTTGGGCGAGAGTAGTACTAGGATGGGTGACCCCCTGGGAAGTCCTCGTGTTGCACCCCTTTTTGCGCCCGAGCGACGGAAACCGAGGTCGCATACATCCGAGGGGTGGACTGACTGACCGCTCTCGGCCGCAATCAATGGCGGATCCGAGGTCTGTTCGAGGAAGTCACGACGACGGGGTCGGATCGGGGCCTTTGCGCCGGATGCATCTTTTCTTGCCATTTCCAAATTGGGGTCGTACGTTCCAAACGGACATTCCTACGCGAAGTCATGGGCATTTGAAGTTTGGATGATTTTGCAACTTTTTTTCTTTGGCCGTGGAGGGCATTTTTGGGTGCCGCTTGTGGCATTGGTCTCCTAAGGTTGAGGGGAATTGGGGAAAAGTGAGGGAGGAGGGTGTAGGAGAGCTGGGGGTTCGGAGTTGAGAGTCCAAGGTTCACGGATTAGGGGCGATTTTCAAGAACTCTTCGCAGAAGCATCGAAAAAAAAAATGGTGGAAGGAAAGAGGAGCATGAATTATGAAAGTGGGCAAAATTTGCGGAAGTGAAAATCGAATGAAAAATGGCGGTCGCTTCGCGATCACCCGCGCGTGGGGCCCGAAGAGAGCTTCCCGGATTGGGGCCGCAATCAGCGATCCGCACCGAGCACGCTTGTGCGAGAGTAGTGCCGGATGGGTGACCCGGTGAAGACCACGCGCGCCTTTTCGTGTCCCGGGCGACGAAACCGATGCCGTAGGCATTCGAGGATTGTTTTCACGATTTCACGCAGAATCGACGCATGGGGCCGAAGAGCTCTCGGGGTCGCAACAGCGATCCCGATGTCGTTGAGAAAGTCACAGCGATTTCAGCGACGAGGTCGAATCGCATGCGCCCACTCACGCGGGCCCCGCCCATCTCTGGCCGCGACCTGCACTTAGGCGCCGGACGACCCACGTGATTCGGGTGCGATCATACCAACACTAAAGCAACGGATCCCATCAGAACGTCGAAGTTAAGCGTGTTTGGGCGAGAGTAGTACTTGGATGTGTGACCCCCTGGGAAGTCGTCGTGTTGCACCCCTTTTTGCGCCCGAGCGACGGAAACCGAGGTCGAATACATCCGAGGGGTGGACTGACTGACCGCTCTCGGGCGCAATCAATGGCGGCGGATCCGAGGTCTTTTCGAGGAAGTCACGACGACGGGGTCGGATCGGGGCCTTTGCGCCGGATGCATCTTTTCTTGCCATTTCCAAATTGGGGTCGTACGTTCCAAACGGACATTCCTACGCGAAGTCATGGGCATTTGAAGTTTGGATGATTTTGCAACTTTTTTTCTTTGACCGTGGAGGGCATTTTTGGGTGTCGTTTGTGGCATTGGTCTCCTAAGGTTGAGGGGAATTGGGGAAAAGTAAGGGAGGAGGGTGTAGGAGAGCTGGGGGTTCGGAGTTGAGAGTCCAAGGTTAACGGATTAGGGGCGATTTTCAAGAACTCTTTGCAGAAGCATCGAAAAAAAAAATGGTGGAAGGAAAGAGGAGCATGAATTATGAAAGTGGGCAAAATTTGCGGAAGTGAAATCGAATGAAAAATGGCGGTCGCTTCGCGATCACCCGCACGTGGGGCCCGAAGAGAGCTTCTCGGTTTGGGTCCGCAAACAATAGCAGAGACGGCGCCGAGCATGCTTGTGCGAGAGTAGTGCCCGGATGGGTGACCCCCCGGTGAAGACCACGCTGTTGCGCCCCTTTTCGTGTCCCGGGCGACGAAAACCGATGCCGTAGGCATTCGAGGGGATTGTTTTCGGGCCGAAAATTTTGCCACGATCGTTACGCAGCGACCGACGCGTGGGGCCCGAAGAGAGCTCTCCGGATTGGGGTCGCAACAGCGATCCCGATGTCGTTTGAGAAAGTCACGGCGATTTCAGCGCGACGAGGTCGAATCGGCCGCATGCGGCCCACTCACGCGGGCCCCGCCCATCTCTGGCCGCGACGTGCACTTAGGCGCCGGACGACCCACATGATTCGGGTGCGATCATACCGACACTAAAGCATCGGATCCCATCAGAACTCCCAAGTTAAGCGTGTTTGGGTGAGAGTAGTACTAGGTTGGGTGACCCCATGGGAAGTCCTCTTGTTGCACCCCTTTTTGCGCCCGAGCGACGGAAACCGAGGTCGCATACATCCGAGGGGTCGGATCTGGGCCTTTGCGCCGGATGCATCTTTTCTTGCCATTTCCAAATTGGGGTCGTACGTTCCAAACGGACATTCCTACGCGAAGTCATGGGCATTTGAAGTTTGGATGATTTTGCAACTTTTTTTCTTTGACCGTGGAGGGCATTTCTGGGTGCCGTTTGTGGCATTGGTCTCCTAAGGTTGAGGGGAATTGGGGAAAAGTAAGGGAGGAGGGTGTAGGAGAGCTGGGGGTTCGGAGTTGAGAGTCCAAGGTTCACGGATTAGGGGCGATTTTCAAGAACTCTTCGCAGAAGCATCGAAAAAAAAAATGGTGGAAGGAAAGAGGAGCATGAATTATGAAAGTGGGCAAAATTTGCGGAAGTGAAAATCGAATGAAAAATGGCGGTCGCGATCACGCAGCCAAGAGAGCTTCCGTGTGCCGCAATCGAGCGGATCCGGCCGAGCACGCTTGTGCGAGAGTAGTGCCCGGATGGGTGACCCCCCGGTGAAGACCACGCTGTTGCGCCCCTTTTCGTGTCCCGGGCGACGAAAACCGATGCCGTAGGCATTCGAGGGGATTGTTTTCGGGCCGAAAATTTTGCCACGATCGCTACGCAGCGACCGACGCGTGGGGCCCGAAGAGAGCTCTCCGGATTGGGGTCGCAACAGCGATCCCGATGTCGTTTGAGAAAGTCACGGCGATTTCAGCGCGACGAGGTCGAATCGGCCGCATGCGGCCCACTCACGCGGGCCCCGCCCATCTCTGGCCGCGACGTGCACTTAGGCGCCGGACGACCCACGTGATTCAAGTGCGATCATACCAACACTAAAGCACTGGATCCCATTAGAACTCCGAAGTCAAGCGTGTTTGGGCGAGAGTAGTACTAGGATGGGTGACCCCCTGGGAAGTCCTCGTGTTGCACCCCTTTTTGCGCCCGAGCGACGGAAACCGAGGTCGCATACATACGAGGGGTGGACTGACTGACCGCTCTCGGCCGCAATCAATGGCGGCGGATCCGAGGTCTGTTCGAGGAAGTCACGACGACGGGGTCGGATCGGGGCCTTTGCGCCGGATGCATCTTTTCTTGCCATTTCCAAATTGGGGTCGTACGTTCCAAACGGACATTCCTACGCGAAGTCATGGGCATTTGAAGTTTGGATGATTTTGCAACTTTTTTTCTTTGACCGTGGAGGGCATTTTTGGGTGCCGTTTGTGGCATTGGTCTCCTAAGGTTGAGGGGAATTGGGGAAAAGTAAGGGAGGAGGGTGTAGGAGAGCTGGGGGTTCGGAGTTGAGAGTCCAAGGTTCACGGATTAGGGGCGATTTTCAAGAACTCTTCGCAGAAGCATCGAAAAAAAAAATGGTGGAAGGAAAGAGGAGCATGAATTATGAAAGTGGGCAAAATTTGCGGAAGTGAAAATCGAATGAAAAATGGCGGTCGCTTCGCGATCACCCGCGCGTGGGGCCCGAAGAGAGCTTCCCGGATTGGGGCCGCAATCAATAGCAGATCCGGCGCCGAGCACGCTTGTGCGAGAGTAGTGCCCGGATGGGTGACCCCCCGGTGAAGACCACGCTGTTGCGCCCCTTTTCGTGTCCCGGGCGACGAAAACCGATGCCGTAGGCATTCGAGGGGATTGTTTTCGGGCCGAAAATTTTGCCACGATCGCTACGCAGTGACCGACGCGTGGTGCCCGAAGAGAGCTCTCCGGACTGGGGTCGCAACAGCGATCCCGATGTCGTTTGAGAAAGTCATGGCGATTTCAGCACGACGAGGTCGAATCGGCCGCATGCGGCCCACTCACACTGGCCCCGCCCATCTCTGGCCGCGACGTGCACTTAACCGCCGGACGACCCACATGATTCGGGTGCGATAATACCAACACTAATGCACCGGATACCATCAGAACTCAGAAGTTAAGCGTGTTTGGGCGAGAGTGGTACTAGGATGGGTGACCCCCTTGGAAGTCCTCGTGTTGCACCCGAGCGACGGAAACAGAGGTCGCATACATCCGAGGGGTGGACTGACTGATCGCTCTCGGTCGCAATCAGTGGCGGCGGATCCGAGGTCTATTCGAGGAAGTCACGACGACGGGGTCGGATCAGGGCCTTTGCGCCGGATGCATCTTTTCTTACCATTTCCAAATTGGGGTCGTACGTTCCAAACGGACATTCCTACGCGAAGTCATGGGCATTTGAAGTTTGGATGATTTTGCAACTTTTTTTCTTTGACCGTGGAGGGCATTTCTGGGTGCCGTTTGTGGCATTGGTCTCCTAAGGTTGAGGGGAATTGGGGAAAAGTAAGGGAGGAGGGTGTAGGAGAGCTGGGGGTTCGGAGTTGAGAGTCCAAGGTTCACGGATTAGGGGCGATTTTCAAGAACTCTTCGCAGAAGCATCGAAAAAAAAAAAAAAAAATGGTGGAAGGAAGGAGGAGCATGAATTATGAAAGTGGGCAAAATTTGCGGAAGCGAAATCGAATGAAAAATGGCGGTCGCTTGTGCGAGAGTAGTGCCCGGATGGGTGAACCCTCGGTGAAGACCACGCTGTTGCGCCCCTTTTCGTGTCCCGGGCGACGAAAACCGATGCCGTAGGCATTCGAGGGGATTGTTTTTCGGGCCGAAAATTTTGCCACGATCGTTACGCAGCGACCGACGCGTGGGGCCCGAAGAGAGCTCTCCGGATTGGGGTCGCAACAGCGATCCCGATGTCGTTTGAGAAAGTCACGGCGATTTCAGCGCGACGAGGTCGAATCGGCCGCATGCGGCCCACTCACGCGGGCCCCGCCCATCTCTGGCCGCGACGTGCACTTAGGCGCCGGACGACCAATGTGATTCGTGTGCGATCATACCAACACTAAAGCACCGGATCCCATCAGAACTCCAAAGTTAAGCGTGTTTTGGCGAGATTTGTACTAGGATGGGTGACCCCTTGGGAAGTCCTCGTGTTTCACCCCATTTTGCGCCCGAGTGACAGAAACCGAGGTCGCATACATCCGAGGGGTGGACTGACTGACCGCTCTCGGCCGCAATCAATGGCGGCGGATCCGAGGTCTGTTCTAGGAAGTCACGACGACGGGGTCGGATCGGGGCCTTTGCGCCGGATGCATCTTTTCTTGCCATTTCCAAATTGGGGTCGTACGTTCTAAACGGACATTCCTACGCGAAGTCATGGGCATTTGAAGTTTGGATGATTTTGCAACTTTTTTTCTTTGACCGTGGAGGGCATTTTTGGGTGCCGTTTGTGGCATTGGACTCCTAATGTTGAGGGGAATTGGGGAAAAGTAAGGGAGGAGGGTGTAGGAGAGCTGGGGGTTCGGAGTTGAGAGTCCAAGGTTCACGAATTAGGGGCGATTTTCAAGAACTCTTCGCAGAAGCATCGAAAAAAAAAATGGTGGAAGGAAGGAGGAGCATGAATTATGAAAGTGGGCAAAATTTGTGGAAGTGAAATCGAATGAAAAATGGCGGTCGCTTCGCGATCACCCGCGCGTGGGGCCCGAAGAGAGCTTCTCGGATTGGGGCCACTATCAATAGCAGATCCGGCGCCGAGCACGCTTGTGCGAGAGTAGTGCCCGGATGGGTGACCCCCCGGTGAAGACCACGCTGTTGCGCCCCTTTTCATGTCCCGGGCGACGAAAAACGATGCCGTAGGCATTCGAGGGGATTGTTTTCGGGTCGAAAATTTTTCCACGATCGTTACGCAGCGACCGACGCGTGGGGCCCGAAGAGAGCTCTACGGATTGGGGTCGCAACAGTGATCCCGATGTCGTTTGAGAAAGTCATGGCGATTTCAGCGCGACGAGGTCGAATCGACCGCATGCGGCCCACTCACGCGGGCCCCGCCAATATCTGGCCGCGACATGCACTTAGGTGTCGGACGACCCACATGATTTGGGTGCGATCATACCAACACCAAAGCACCAGATCCCATCAGAACCCCAAAGTTAAGCGTGTACGGGCGAGAGTAGTACTAGGATGGGCTACCCCTTGGGAAGTCCTCGTGTTGCACCCCTTTTTGCGCCCGAGCGACGGAAACCGAGGTCGCATACATCCGAGGGGTGGATTGACTGACCGATCTCGGCCGCAATCAATGGCGGCAGATCCGAGGTCTGTTCGAGGAAGTCACGACGACGGGGTCGGATCGGGGCCTTTGCGTCGGAAGCATCTTTTCTTGCCATTTCCAAATTGGGGTCGTACGTTCCAAACGGACATTCCTACGCGAAGTCATGGGCCTTTGAAGTTTGGATGATTTTGCAACTTTTTTTCTTTGACCGTGGAGGGCATTTTTGGGTGCCGTTTGTGGCATTGTACTCCTAAGGTTGAGGGGAATTGGGGAAAAGTAAGGGAGGAGGGTGTAGGAGAGCTGGGGGTTCGGAGTTGAGAGTCCAAGGTTCACGGATTAGTGGCGATTTTCAAGAACTCTTCACAGAAGCATCGAAAAAAAAAAAATGGTGGAAGGAAGGAGGAGCATGAATTATGAAAGTGGGCAAAATTTGCGGAAGTGAAATCGAATGAAAAATGGCGATCGCTTCGCGATCACCCGTGCGTGGGGCCCGAAGAGAGCTTCCCGGATTGGGGCCGCAATTAATAGCGGATCCGGCGCCGAGCATGCTTGTGCGAGAGTAGTGCCCGGATGGGTGACCCCCCGGTGAAGACCACGCTGTTGCGCCCCTTTTCGTGTCCCGGGCGACGAAAACCGATGTCGTAGGCATTCGAGGGGATTGTTTTCGGGCCGAAAATTTTGCCACGATCGTTACGCAGCGACCGACGCGTGGGGCCCGAAGAGAGCTCTCCGGATTGGGGTCGCAACAGCGATCCCGATGTCGTTTGAGAAAGTCACGGCGAGTTCAGCACGACGAGGTCGAATCGGCCGCATGCGGCCTACTCAGGCGGGCCTCGCCCATTTCTGGCTGCGACGTGCACTTAGGCGTCGGACGACCCACATGATTCTTGTGCAATCATACCAACACTAAAGCACCGGATCCCATTAGAACTCCGAAGTTAAGCGTGTTTGGGCGAGAGTAGTACTAGGATGGGTGACCCCCTAGGAAGTCCTCGTGTTGCACACCTTTTTGCGCCCGAGCGACGGAAACCGAGGTCGCATACATCCGAGGGGTGGACTGACTGACCGCTCTCGGGCGCAATCAATGGCGACGGATCCGAGGTCTGTTCGAGGAAGTCACGACGACGGGGTCGGATCGGGGCCTTTGCGCCGGATGCATCTTTTCTTGCCATTTCCAAATTGGGGTCGTACGTTCCAAACGGACATTTCTACGCGAAGTCATGGGCATTTGAAGTTTGGATGATTTTGCAACTTTTTTTCTTTGACCGTGGAGGGTATTTTTGGGTGCCGTTTGTGGCATTGGACTCCTAAGGTTGAGGGGAATTGGGGAAAAATAAGGGAGGAGGGTGTAGGAGAGCTGGGGGTTCGGAGTTGAGAGTCCAAGATTCACGGATTAGGGGCGATTTTCAAGAACTCTTCGCAGAAGCATCGAAAAATAAAAAATGGTGGAAGGAAGGAGGAGCATGAATTATGAAAGTGGGCAAAATTTGCGGAAGTGAAATCGAATGAAAAATGGCGGTCGCTTCGCGATCACCTGTGCGTGGGGCCCGAAGAGAGCTTCCCGGATTGGGGCCGCAATTAATAGCGGATCCGACGCCGAGCATGCTTGTGCGAAAATAGTGCCCGGATGGGTGACCCCCCGGTGAAGACCACGCTGTTGCGCCCCTTTTCGTGTCCCGGGCGACGAAAACCGATGCCGTAGGCATTCGAGGGGATTATTTTCGGGCCGAAAATTTTGCCACGATCGTTACGCAGCGACCGACGTGTGGGGCCCGAAGAGAGCTCTCCGGATTAGGTGCTGGACGACCCATGTGATTTGGGTGTGATGATACCAACACTAAAGCACCGGATCCCTTCAGAATTCCGAAGTTAAGCATGTTTGGGTGAGAGTAGTACTAGGATGGGTGACCCCCTGGGAAGTCCTCGTGTTGCACCCCTTTTTGCGCCCGAGCGACGGAAACCGAGGTCGCATACATCCGAGGGGTTGAATGACTCATGGGAGGATAGCCATTATCATACTTTTGGTAGCCTCTTCCTGTGTTCTCAAATTGATTAAGTTATTCAATTGTAGAAGTCGAACTTCCATCTTGTTAAAGTTACTAAAACTTTCAAGCAAACTCTTTTAAAATCATTGAGAGTTTATTGCAGCCTGCTCTCAATTTTTTGCTTCCAAGGCTTGAAATTGGATTTTCATAGAATTGTCAGTAGTCCTTGTGTATGATTGTAAATCTGTAATTCCTAAGTTTTGTTTTTTTATTTCAGGTCAACAGCATGAGCACTGCTTACTTGGTGTTGAAGGTGAAGTCATTATTGGTGACGTGGGTGTTGAGGCTTGTGGCAGTGTCGACAAGGAGATTGAGGAAATGTCAAGGACATACCACTGAGGGAACGTCGAGGACACATCGTTGAGAAAATATCGAGGACACATCACCAGAATGCCACTCTGATATTTGATGATAAACCCTAGGTCTTATCTGAGATAATAGATAGATATTTGAACTCTTCGAGGGGATCAACTTTCATGTTGGCTAAATGCTTTGAGTTGTATTTGATTAGTTAGATAAGAATAGTAAAAGATATTACATATTTATAAAGTTATTTAATCCTTAGTCAATTAGGACTAGAAATCATAAAAACTAAAAATAACAATAATAATTCCCTATAAATCCTAACAAACTCCTATCATGACTAGGAAAAACTAAATTAGAAAAATAAATATTAATATCAAATTCCTAAATCTAAGAATAGGAGGACGAGTGATAGAGTAACCCTCATGATTGCTAAAAAACCATTAAAACTCACTTAGGTATTAATTTAACTAAGAGAATTTGGCTTTGATACTAACTGTTAAGATCGTAATGACACTAAGAGGGGGGGGGGGGGGTGTATGAATTAATTATACCACAAAAAGATTAGATTTGAAAAGATTCGAGCAAAAATATGAATCATAAATGCATTTAACTTGAAAGTGTAAGTACTGATAGCAAGTGAAGTAAATCAATAAGTAATAAAAAGGCACAACAAGAAAGGAAATGCAAAATGATTTATAGTGGTTTCATTGTCTATCGATTCCTCTTCCCTCGAGGCCACTGGCTTCTACTACCGATTTTTTTTCCAATGTGTCGTGGGCTTAGCTGATTTTGCCTAAGCCGTGCGGCACCCATGCGTGTCCGTCCGCAAAGGTCAGCCCTCCTCGAGATCTACTAGAGTCCCTTAGACTTACAAAAAAGAAAACGGGCCAGAAGAAGCAATTCCCATGGGATCCACAAGCAACTGCTCAAGAAAATACTTTATAAAGCCAAATACAAATTACACCCATGGACATTACAAACTCAAAGAGGTTGCACATAAAGGATAATGGTCCATTCCAGACCGAGGTCCCCACAAGTGCTTATATGACACACTTGTATTTACAAGCCAAACTTCGCCATAAAGCAAATCAAACTAGGACTGCTAAGCCTACTACAAGCCCGCTTCTTGTTGTACAAGATATGTACCTAAACTGAAGGACACGGACTAATATAATTATTTCATCGAACACCTTGTTTACATTGTTGTCCGTGACATTCTCCCCCACTCATTCCTTCGACGCCCTCGTCGAAGCCACTATAGACGCTGCATCTCCTCGCATTCTGCTGAATCTTCAATATTTTGCTTCGGCTACAACATGCCCCTTTGGCTCCTAGCCGCTCTCCACCGCTGTTGTTGAGTAGTCAAACTCTGATCCACCATGCTGCTTCAACTCAACAATGACTGAATCTAGTGTGGGGTTAGCTGAGTTGTGCTGATCCTTATTGATTCTCGCGGATCCCTCTAATGAAGGAAAAGACCTGCCTTATTATGCGCCAGTATCGCAGTATACTCATATTGCTTGAACTGGGTAGATGCTTGTTGGAGCTTTAACGAGCATCGCCTCGTAGACTTTGAAGTTTTTAAGGTCCTTTCTCCACAATGTTTGCCCATTGAACTTTCTTCCACCGTTAGTTGTCACTTCCAAGTATGTTTGCATCATTCCCGCTTTCGATTAGTCAATTGAGAACTGAAGTGAAAAACCTACTCTCAGTAGTACTGATCACCAATGATGAGGATTTGACAATTATTGTCTTCCATAAGCTTTCTTTAAAGGGTCACTGTACTTATGCAGAGCTCCTCTGCTGGATAGATAAGAGAACTGGGATACTTAACTTCACCTATTCTCTTTGTAGTTGAGAAGGTAAGGTTGCTTAGCTTCGCTCACCTCCTCGAGTTAAGAGAATTGGGGTACTCGCTTTCGCCTATTCTCTCGAGTTAAGAAGGCAAAACTTACTCAATTTCGCCTGCTTCCTCGAGTTTGTACCTCGTGCATTGAGCTGGTTACTAACATTTGCCCCCTCTTTGCTTATACTTCTGAAGCACTTGAAGTGTTTGCACTCCTTGCGTTGAGTTAGCTATTGTGATTCGCCTTCTCACTACCATTGAACTTTTGGAATGCAAGACGTTTTACTTAAAAAGAGCAAAAAGTTTACCCCAACTTGGAGTAAGTCTTTGATAGATCTGGTGACCTCTGGGATTGTACTGTATTCTCCATCACCTTTGTCGCCTACTCCTCTGAGTAGAAAGGTACAGTACCGTGTACTGCCTACTTCGTTCATTGGTCGAGCACTCCTGCATAACCCGAAGTCCCTCAATTTCGGCTACCTTGATGAGAAGCTCATCGACATCGGTCTTATGAAGTTTCTTGACCTCTGCCCTTCTGTCTTGTCTTGGTACTTGGAGTTTATCTTTGCATTATCCACCTCCTCGGCCCTTTTTATGACCAATGCTCTCTCTCCATGAGAGCAAAGGATCGATGACTCCACAAAAGTCCTGCATCTACGGTACCATGGTGCTGCCAAGCCCATAGCACTACTATCCGTTATTTTACATCTTCATCCCTTTCTTCGTGATCGGTAGAACTGCCTCCGCGGCACTGTGGTGCTCCTCCGAGTCCATCTCATCTCTAACCGACACTTTGCTTTTGGGTAGCTGAGCCTCACTGGACTCATCGTTACTTCCTTGCCCCTTTTAACCATCTGCTTCAACACCACTGTGTCCTCCTAGCAGTTCTCCATGGTAGATGGAAAGACAGACTGCAACTCTCATGCATGGCCTTCGCCATCTTGTTGCAGGGCTCACACCAATTCTGTTCTCCTTAGCTTCCTCGGTAGCAACATTCGATTACTCGACCTTGTTCTCTGACTTACTGGGCTCCCTTAAGCGAATGTGAGTACTAAAGCAGTCCAACTCTCCAGTTGCTTCGATTATACCTTAGTATAATCAAGTCCCCTCATGGGACTCACTGGTACTTACAATCTGACTATTCCCTCGGTAGTACACAGCCCCCATATACTGATGACCAAGGCTTTCATCTGATGTAAGCTTCAATGCATACACACGGAAGACCCGCCTCTGCGGTACTGTGGCATTCATTCCTTGAATCCATAGCCCTTCTTGTCATTGCATTGTTCACCGAAGTGGAGCTCTCAGTAGCTCCTGATCATCCACATGATCATGTCCCCCTCCATAGGACTCACTGGTACTTGCACTTGGACTTCTTCCTCGGTGGTATACAACGCCCATATGCTGATGACTAAGGCCTTCATCTAATGCAAGCTTCGATGCACACACGAAGACCCGCCTCTGTGGTACTACGACATTCACTCATTGAATCCATAGCTCTTATTCTTATTATGTCGTACACCAAAGTGGAGCTCCCAGTAACTCCTGATCATAACTCCACATGATCTTGTCCCTCATGGGACAAGATTACCTGTATTGCATTGTTACAAACTATTCCACCATGATCCGCTGCACCATGTCGCCTCCTGGTGACATCTCCATTGCATACAGATTCTTGTGTGATGAACTCGGACTATGACTTCTCTACATGTGGCCTCTGCCAACATATCATAGGGCCTCTGCCATCTCCAATTTTTAGTTTACTCCATTAGCAATTTACCTTCGTCCCCCCTCTCTTGGGTCACACATGGACAAAGTATAGCTCTAGGACAATCCGTCGCCTAGTAGCTCCTGAAGTCCCCTGACTTCGCTAGAATTGGTATGTCATTGTCTGGATCTTGGGCCTCTATACCCTACTAGCACAATCTTGCTATGCACCACTTGTTCCTGACAACTTGAACGACAACACTATGGTATATTCTTTAAGAGTACCCGCCTCTGCGTCCCCTTGTCCCGTGCTAAGGTCTTATGATC
Organism: Ensete glaucum; assembly: GCA_021527575.1. Taxonomy (NCBI): domain Eukaryota; kingdom Viridiplantae; phylum Streptophyta; class Magnoliopsida; order Zingiberales; family Musaceae; genus Ensete; species Ensete glaucum. Next base: position 34,656,870 of record CM038555.1, read on the forward strand.
TCAACTTTACCTCCGCAAGTTGAATCACCTTAGTTACTCCATCAAATGCATCTCTGAGGTAGCTTGCATATGCCTCGAAGCTCCCTTCATCTTTGGCACATGCAAAATAAGTCTGTCCCATCAGAATGAAGAACCCATGGAACGATATGATCCCACTCTTGTCTCTACAATAGTTCATGCCCTTGACCTCTGTCCAAGGAAAGCTCCGTGCCTCCGCTTCATGTTCCATCTTCTATGTCGACTCCCTTCATGCGGCTTGGATACTTCACCGAGCTCCACCCAAGTCACTCTGCTCCTCGATTTGCATTGAGTTAATAGTGGCCCTCGCGTCCACCATTCCATGGGTCAGCCCTCCGTTGAGTTCGATTTCTGCATTGACTCTAAGTGTGCCTTCATATGATGTTGCCTTGGATTGCTCCCCTACTTGATCTCGAAATGCATCCACCAATGCATTACCTCCTTCAAGATCATGCGATGACTCTTCGTCGCTCACTCGGTCCGTTGAGCTTTATGGAGATATAGCCTTGAGGAACTCTTCCTCAAAATGTGCAGTCCGTTGCATATGATTCTCCCACTAGAGAACTAGGACTTATCCCTCCTGGATATCTATCCTGCTGGAGCAACTTTTCTCTTTACATACTTCCCACTGGAAGTTTCGGAGACCACCATCCCCTTTAGACTACTCCGTCTTGCTGAACAACTTGTGCCTTGTTCTGCCCCAGGAAATGTACTTGCTAGATTGCGACCCTTCTCCAATACAGTCTCCATTGCACCCTTCAAGGTCTAGCAACGTGTTGAACTTGTTGCACATTTCAGACGCCTACGAACATATCCCTTCTATATCGAAGAGAATGTTCTGATGCACCATGGTGCTGAGTTCCGATCGCGCCTTGGGATGGCCACGAAGACTCAATCGTCCGTGTATAAGCCCTTACATGAGTTCCGAATCCTTCGAGTTAGCAATTCCCCTCACCTCTGTGAGCTTTGCATAACTTTTTCAATCGTTACACAACACCTCCCACCTTACACGGTCTTATCTTTCACCAAGCACCCCGATTTGCCTTGAGCACCATCAAGTTTGGTTGCCAACGTCGAGCTATAGCTCAAACTCAACCATCCCAATCTTTGTGTGCTACGCATTCTTCTTTGCTTGCTTGTCCTCGTAGTGCCTCTCACACAAAGGGGTTGGCCATTCCTTGAATGCCAAACCTGGATGCCTGCTCCTCTGAGTGACTCCTTTCCCTACATCTCAATGTTCGTTTCCCCCAAATGGTTGCGCGTGCTGGCTGTCCTCCACACAGCCTAGCTAGGTCCCCCACGTTTGTATGGCAAGTATTTCTGTGTGTGCTTGTCCTGCTCTGATACCACATCCTCACGGGCTTAGCTGATTTTGCCTAAGCCATGCGGCACCCATATATATCTGTCTGCAAAGGTCAGCCCTCCCCGAGATCTCTTAGAGTCCCTTAGACTTACAAAAGAGAAAACGGGCTAGAAGAATCAATTCTCACGGGATCCACAAGCAACTGCTCAAGAAAACACTTTATAAAGCCAAATACAAATTACACCCATGGACATTACAAACTCATAGAGGTTGCACACAAAGGATAATGATCCATTACAGATCGAGGTCCCCACAAGTGCTTATATGACACACTTGTATTTACAAGCCAAACTTCGCCATAAAGCAAATCAAACTAGGGCTGCTAAGCCTACTGCAAGCCCGCTTCTTGTTGTACAAGATATGTAAATAAACTGAAGGATACGGACTAACACAAGCATTTTATTGAATACCTTGTTTACATTGTTGTCCGTGACAAATGGGTGAAGATCAACTACACTTATTATAATCCTTCTCCTTTTACTAGGCTCAGGAGAGAACCTTTATACAAACTATTTTATACAAGGCTTCACACCTACTTAGAATAACCGCTAAACTCTAGAAGGAAGAAACTCAAATACTTTCAAGAGTTTACAATAGTTTTAACCTCAAGAATTATTTCTTGTTCACCCTTTTTTTCTCTTGTATCAAGCAAGGATGAGTGAGGTATTTATAGGCCCTCAAAGGTTTTAGAAATGGAGCCAAAAATTTAAATCCCCAAGTTTTCAAGGTACTGGTGGTACCACCATCAGTGTTGGGTGGTACTACCATTAAACAGAGCTTAGGAATCTAGACTTTGATGATATTACCACTAGTTTGAGCAGTACCACAACCATTGGGTAGTACCAACGTCGGTAGGGGGCGATACCACCACCAGAATATCCAGAAAAGTACAAATAGTGCTTTCTGACTATCTGAGTAGTACCACTGCCCAGGCCAATTTCATGTCACTAAATTAGCCTTCCATCAAGCCCAATTTAGCCCTGGTATAGGCCCAATGGGCTCTAAATCAAGTTGGCATGGTTTTAACCCAATACCAACTCAATTTGACTCGAAACGGTCATGATCAAGACTTAACCACTCAATCGCATATCTAGTATAATTATAAAGCAATCAGCATATTGTCTAATATTCTGGCATATAATCTGATCATCTGATACTTCATTCGAACCTTGAATGTATTATCCTTTCCTTTGGCATATCGCTCAATCTATCAGCATGTTGACTTCCTAAAATATTTGATCTTTTGGTGCAATACCCGATCCTTCCATCCCGATGCCCAAACTCTGACTCATCGTCTAATATCTGACATGATACTTCTCCGGTCCAATGTCTGATTCTTCTACTTCGACAATTAGCCATGTGATGGTTTATGTCCATGATTGAAGTTTTTCCTACATCAATTGAGTTCATCATCAAAATACAAGATTTAATACCATCAAATCTATTTGGGGCATGAGGATAGCAAGAATTGTTGGCCCCTTCTTGAATTTGTTGTAGTATTGTGATCTGTGAAAGCGATGAAATATCGTGCTACCAGAGGAGGAGCATCACTGCTCCATTGGCTGTATGGATCACCACTAGAGAGGAGAGTGCGAGGTCTCCATCCATGATCTTGGATCTACAATTTAGGGGATCGTTCTCCCCTAGGTGAGAGTGTCTCACATATCTTACACAGTTTTTTTATTTCACGAGTTTTTCCCAAATTATGTATGACAATCCTATATCGATATTTTGGGAAACTAGTATTGTTTTCTATTTTTTATTGTGCATGTGATACTCCCCAAGGTTTCCTAACAATCTAGGCCTTGAAGGCCACAGTTGGCTGGGAGGGGTTACTCTTGAATTCTTTGGATGAATGGGGAGCAGCTCTAAGTGAGGTCGTCAGCCTCCTCCTTCAAGTGCTAGAAGTCACGTTGTATCTCGTCTAGATGTTGGTTGACTTGACGAAGTTGAGCCCTGAGCGAGTCATCCAACGAGTCAATGGATTAAGTTTCTGACTCGGGTAGGGCAAATCCATGGTGAGGGGGCACACTAAATTCCACTATCAGAGACAGTTGTGCTCTGGGCAACGTCTTAGTCTACCGAGGACAGTATGGAGGGATCTACTATGGATCTGTTGGGGAGGCCCCAAGAGGCGCAAGAGTGAGGGTTGAACTGTCAACTGCAGTGTTGGTGGTCGGGTTGACTGTTGGGCCAGTTGAGGTAGGAGAAGAGCAATGGCCTGCATCATTCCAGTGAATGTCTACACCTGAGGTGTGAGGCTTAGGAAGGCCCCAACAGGGATGAGCAAGTGCCCTGCATTCGATCCTGGATGGGAGAGCCCCAGGTTGTTGAATAGATGCCAATAGTGCCCTAGAGTTTGTGCTAAGGTGGAGGCACCTACTTACGGGAAGGAGGGTAGTTGTCCTCCCTGCCCGAAGGTACTATGTGTAAGCGGTGGCACTTTTTCGTTAAAGGGTTTATTGAAGGGGTTTGTAGGTGAACATTCTTACGATAATCGAGCCCCCTTTCTAGTGCCAAAATGTTATTGCCTTGATGTTGTTGCTAGGAAGTTGGCATGGCTTAATCCTATCCCGAAGGTGCAAGTTCATCTTAGAGGCCCATGTAGTGGTTTCAGATAATAATTGGAGTGGGGGAAGGTTCAACTGACACGACCCTGAGGTATTGTTTGTCCATCTGAGGTGGATTCTACATTTGGTCGTGGTGGTCTAGACTTCATTAGTGTCTTAGAGTCGAACCGAGGTGTGTTGGCTTCACCGAGGTTCTTGCACAAGCGATCAACATTGGGGGAGTTCTTGACTTGACCCTTCGATGGTAAAGTTGATAGTGGAATGAGAATAGTAGAATTTTTTTTTATCCCCTTTTTAGGTTTGAAGGGTCAACTTTTATACTTGGGCCATTGGTGGCGAGGTTTTGATGGCTCCTTGGTCGTGGTGGTCTAGACTTCATTAGTGTCCTAGAGTCAAACCGAGGTGTGTTGGCTTCACCGAGGTTCTTGCACAAGCGATCAATATTGGGGGAGTTCTTGACTTGACCCTTCGATGGTAAAGTTGATAGTGGAATGAGAATAGTAGAATTTTTTTTTATCCCCTTTTTAGGTTTGAAGGGTCAACTTTTATACTTGGGCCATTGGTGGCGAGGTTTGATGGCTCCTTGGTCGTGGTGGTCTAGACTTCATTAGTGTCCTAGAGTCAAATCGAGGTATGTTGGCTTCACCGAGGTTCTTGCACAAGCGATCAACATTGGGGGAGTTCTTGACTTGACCCTTCGATGGTAAAGTTGATAGTGGAATGAGAATAGTAGAATTTTTTTATATCCTCTTTTTAGGTTTGAAGGGTCAACTTTTATACTTGGGCCATTGGTGGCGAGGTTTTGATGGCTCCTCCCCTGAATCTATGGTCCTTTAGGAGCTAATTTATGTCAACGATCGATTGGTACATTTCTTTGTGATGCATCGTTAGTAAGGAAACAGACGCAGGGGCACTGTATGTCTAGGATGGCATCTACACAAGATAAACAGATGATGATCACCTATACTGGGCAACCGAAAAAGGAGGAGATTGATAGAACCCCAGAATGAGCTCTATAGATTTTGATCCTTGAGGGAGATCAACCCTTGGAATGATATAGGGGTTCCTCCCTCCTAGACTCGGCACAAGGCTGAAATAAAATTGATATTTGCTTGATTCAAGAGGGGGGGGGGGCGATTACATCTTTAAATAGGGATCAAAACCTAGCCTAGCTTGCCTAAGTAAAATTATTCCTTTGCCCCTCCTATAGTCGACCTACCTTAATAGGAACAGGGGGCGGCTAGGTTAGCTCTATAGTCGACCTAAGCAGGGGGAAACCCTGGCCGACCAACCCAGTAAGGGAGGTGGCGGCCACTAAGCCCTAAGGGCTAATCTAAAGTCTAGCCATAGTCCTTTAGAAGATAGGAGTGACTTTATTACAATCTAGCAAGGTTTTATTGACTACTTCTTAGGGAGATTAGGACTCAACCCTACTGGAGTCCTATCAAGTCCGTCCTCTTTGAATCAGCCTTGTCCTCAATGCTAAGGATTCATAAACTCAGGGAACTGGGTTTTCAGCTCCTTATATGATTCTCATGCTATCATCAGCTGAACATTGGCCTTCTCATCAGCTTAGGTATCAGTTGGAAGGATTTGGGCTGAGTCAGCTTCTTTAAATTTCTATTTGAGGTAGGACACCCGGCAGATCAATTGTAATCTTGATTTGGTGCACGGATATGATCTCTAAGTTAGGGCTCCAATATAGTCTTCAATTTTGCAAGGCCCAAAGAAATAGGGAGATCACTTCCTTAAGGCTCGAGTTTCCTGCTGATCAGGCTGGAGATGTAAGAAAACTCGATCTTCAATTTTTTGACCATTCTGAAGTTTGTCGAGAGACCATTTCTTCTTTGCATGTGCTGGCGTGAACATGAATTGTAATTCTTTTGGGCTTACTCCTCTTTCATGTCATGGACCTGTATCTAGCTAAATTTTAAATTTGGTAGCAATGAGTATCCCCTTTAAAAATCTCGTATGAAGTGTGGGGGAAGCCTCGGTGTGAATTAAGAGTCGACCATCTTGCATTAGGGTGATGTCGATCCCAACTCTGGATATATCTGCTCCAAGCAAGAACACATTGCCATATTCAGGTAATGCTAGCATCGTTATAGATGGCGTCATGGCTGTGGGGGTCATGTGGATGTCTTTCTCCTGTTCCTTCTTACGATCATAGGCCATGGATCCGAGGTCATCATCAGGGAAGACTTTTAGCATCATGGTCCACTCCTCGGTGAAGTTGTGGAAGTAGCCCGAGATGAGGGAGCACTGCATCAGAACCCATAGCTGGTTCAACTGAATATGGCACTTCAAGAAGAGCTTATCCCTGTAGACAAAGAGGTAAAGTTTTTGGAGATAAAGTGTCATTGCAAGGGAAGGTTGTGGTTATAATCCGTATCTCTCGCGTCTCCTAGACAATCTTTTTAGCTTCGGTCCTTTGAAAATGTGGATAGCAATATGGTCGAATATATGTTGGTGGTTCCCCTTGTAAGACCAACATACGAGGGTCATGCAATATGGTAGGATTTCAGCGAGCTTCTCCAAGCACTGTGTCGAGATCATCTTTTTTTTGTTCTCTCCTTTCCCACATAAGGTCACCTGCTTTCTTTTGTCATTCATAAGGTCGTTAGAGCTCTTGGTGTTGGTGTGAATGGTGACAGGCTGATGCTTGATGAAGCCATCAATGTCCAATATATGTGGTGGACCATGAAAGGTGTGGGCGGTTGATTGTGGTTTTTCCTTCATATCCTTCTCCTCGGACTCGAGAGCTATATCTTTGAGTTTGGGTTCTTTAATGGGCTCAACCAATAGATGTCTCTCTTTTTTACAATGATGGTCTCTACTGGTTACAGGTGCCCTACAAGCCAATCACTTGAGTGATAGCACGTGTGACAGGTTGTGTGATCTTTTTGCTTAATGTTGGCATATTCTCATATTATCTGTTACATATATATTATGATGTCCTTGGTTCTGTGCAATGGGAGTCGGATCGTGATGAGATCACAATAATGAAATTGAGTCACCTTTAAATACAAATCCTAAATAATCCCAATCATAGGTTACTCAAGAGAGACATTGAGATAACCGAACAGATCGGTGTACTATATACTTGTCTATATGATGGAGGCAGTTTGTCTCATAGCCACTTATGTGGAGACACTAAGGATATAATACAGGTGCTTATTGGAGAATAAGTTCACTAATTGATCCGCTTTTGTAATGTTGTATGGTTAATGATACCTAATGTCAGACAACGATTCTAAAGTCCCAATTGTGTATCTAGTCCTTAGACTTAAGACACCAAGGATGTCTTGTATAAGTACTTCTTTGATCCCAGACTTATAGGTTTTGAAAGTTTCAGATCTGATACAATTGGTTATCGGGATTGATAGCTAACCTTACGAAGGTAATTGAGTGTCAACAGAGAATCATCCACTCTCGGTATCACGAGAGATATATCCCATATGTGCTTGCTCAAACAAATCCCTAGCCAGGGTCATTCGGATTGAGAGAGAAAGAGTTCTATAGGAGAATCCGATTAGAGCGAGACTATAGTGGATTCCATATGTGACCTGACAGTACCATGTCCAATATACAATCTCTGGGATATTAGTTGGATGAGGGATTATAGATACACGGTAACTATGGATAGACAGGCTGATAGATTCGATCCCCCTGTATTGTCTAGGGACTATGGCGTAGTGGCCTAGTACATATATAGTCAATGAGTCAAGTGAATTATTATGAGGATAATAATTCACTATATCAGAGGGAGTTTTGATGGGAGTGACTCATGGCTAGCTCGGTATCGGGCCTAGAGGGTCACATACATATGGTGGATGCTTCAACGAATAGAGGATTGAATGGAGATCCAAATAGCCCCTATTCTCATTAGATGAGATATTATGCTGATAAGCTCCTTGCTTAAGGCCTAATTAGAGGCCTAAGGAGATTATTGGATAGAGATCAATAATGCAAGGTTAGTGGGTTATTGGATGGAGATCCAATACCTACTAAGTTAGGAGCCCTAGGGTTTTTGGTGGCTCTCTATAAATAGGAGGAGAGACTCATGGTTGATAGGCTACAGTTTTAGCCACCACCTCCTATTCTCCTCCCTCCCTGTGAGCAAGAGTTACGAGATCAGATTGGAGGAGTTTTGCTTTAGAGATCCATAATGTGGATACCACTAGAGAGGAGGACGCTTGACCTCCTTCATCTTCTCCATCCGAATTTGGAATACATGGATATACGATCTACCTAGGTAAAATCAATCTCTCACACATCATGGTTTTATCGATTGTTACATTTTTCTCGTGACCCTAATATTTTGCATGACGATTTAATCTGCATGGGAAACCAGTTTTTTGTTTTAATTTCCATTGTGCATGTGATGCCACCTGTTGAGGTTTCCCAATAGTGGTATCAGAGCCAAGGTTTTTATAGGAAAGATTGATTTTAAACTGCGTGTGATGAGATTGAATCAGATAAAACCATTCTATGCATTCTTGTTGTATTTTTGCAGCGAAGGCAGCGAGGAGTGGCGACAAGCCACAGCCAGCCCGCATGTAGGGCTTGCCACCCATGACCAGCTCGCCGCCAAGGCCCCCTACAAAGGGGCGGTCGGCTACGACCAGGGCCAGCCCGAAAGGGAGGCCAATGGCGCCGGCAGCACCCAGCCATCACCAGTAGGGGCGACACTTGCAGCGGCGTTGCTGCATGCACCAGCTGCGACTAGCCAGGCGGTAGTCGCCCGCGCATAGCCACTTACAATGCGGCGCAAAGGGGTCAGCTCGGTGCCGCAGGCTGCCAACCCCGATGCCGATGGGGGCGGTGGCGCCGAAAGGGTGGTCGCCTTGGCAAGGTGGTGCCACGGGCAGGCACGCTGCGTGGGCGGCCGCCAGGTTGAGGGGAAAGAGGGGTTTGGGCATCCTATAGAAAAAGATGATCCTACCCCTATAAATTCTAGAAATTTTGATGACTATCCTCTCATCCGAATTATAAAAATACCTTTAATAATTATGAAAATTTTGAGCATGTCTTGATTTCCTAAAATAATTAATTAAATAGTTTAATTAATTATTATATATATCTAGTAATCCTACATATGATGTGATGTACATGTAATGTATGATGTGGATGGATGATCATGAGCCATATGTTGATGTGTATAATTATAATTATTATTATTATTATTATTATTATTATTATTATTATTATTATTATTATTATTATTATTATTATTAGGGCCTACAAGCCTATGTTTTTTTCATTTATTATCGGGTTTGTGTGTCTGTGATTATTTGTAACTACATAAAGAGGCACAGCAGGGAGCGTGGATGTGACAACAGGACCCACAATACTGTGTTGGGAGATTACGATGCCTAGTGATGCGATGATCCGACGGAACCGATGATGACGAGATCAATAATCACAGGGCATGGAGATGCGCCGATGGATACATAGATCATATTGTGAGTGATTAGGCCCATTGGCTCGAGCTTAATTATATTAGGTGACGGCTCATGATCATCCGGTGTGGCTTGCATATGCGATGTGTTATACACCTACTATATATATATATATATATATATATATATATATATATATATATATATATATATATATATATATATATATATATATATATATATATATATATATATATGCATGTGATGTAGATATATATTAAATATATATATATGTGACATGACATATTAAGAGACTGATACAAAACAAAAACTCCTCCTACGATAATATTAAGTGGTAAGCGTGAGGTAATAAGATTGACCTACGTGGCCTTCCATCGTTATAGGAAGAAATTGAATCAAGATATAGGTTAAGTTGGTCGAGTCCCTCAAGGCTCACCTATCTATGTAATCGAGTTCTTGCCTATGACATAGAGATATCACCGGTGACCTAAGGACATGGTATGCTTGGTCGAGTCCCTTGAGGGCATATCATCAAATCAGACTCATCTTGTAATGATGGTGATGACTTAACTAAGTATCATGGTTGGTCGAGTCCCTCGAGACCATGATGATTCGGAGGCCGAATGTGATGGGAATCACAAGGAGTTATGATTGGCAAGAGTTACCTACCTTTTGGGCTTAGTGTAATTGGTCGAGTCCCTCGAGATTGCACTAAGATGCCAATTGGATCATAATCCCCACTAGGAGTCTGCCGGAGACTTCTATCTCACGTGTCAAGGGTGTCGTGTGATTCGCTAAGAAAATAGTAGGAGTATATTAAGATAGAAGTCTATATTTTAATTAGTGTTTTCTATAAAATCTACATGTTATTTAATTTACGCTATATTTTTTTATCGCTCGCAAAACCCCTACGTGATATACTTAATGCCAACTGCCTCATTGGTCCAAAAGTTTTGTAATTTGAGAATTATTTTCATATAAGAAAAAATCGTATATGTCCTTAACATAATTGTGCCCACGTTGGAGGAAAGGATAAGTGAGGATGAGATTGCTCACTTTGTGAAGTATATAGATAGTCCTAGAGGATAACCTGTGTGTTGATCTTATACTTCAGTCCCTACCAGATTCCTTTTCTCACTTCATCATGAATTTTAACATGAGCAAGTTTGAGGTGACTCTCCCTGAGCTCCTCAATATGTTGAGGGAAGTTAAGAGTACCATTAAGAAAGAGAAATCAGTTCTGTATATTGGTGAGACTAATATGGAAAGGAAGACTAGTAAAGACCCTTACGAAGGGCAAGGGCAAGACCAGGTAAGGCAAATGTTGCCAAGAGATACCCGACAAAGGATAAAGTACAGTGCTTCCACTACGGCCAAGACGGGCATTGGAAGAGGAACTGTAAGGACTACCTTATAGATAAGGCGAAACAGAAGCTTAGAGAAGCTTTAGGTATATTCATGATCAGTCTTCACTTATCAGATTTTCACGATAACATATGGGTATTGGATACTGGGAGTACTTATCACATTTGTAATTCGTTGCAAGTTCTGACAAGACCTAGAAGACTGGCCAGAGGCAAGATAGACCTCAAGATGGGCAATGGAGCAAGAGTTGTTGCAGTTGCCATTGGGGAGGTCACCCTACATCTGCCTGGTGGAGCTATCATTGCATTGGATGTATGCTATTTTGTTCTCTCTATTATCAAAAATATTATATCCATCTCTTATTTGACAATAAGTGGATATAAATTATTTCTGAGAATAATAGTTGTTCAATAATTATGGATAATGAGATCATCACTAGAGGGACCCTTGTAAATGGCTTATATGTGTTAGACACTTCTCCACACATCATAAATATAAATATGTCTAATAGGAAAAGAGATGAGGTGAATAATGCAAACCAATGACATTATAGGCTAGGTCATATACATGAGAGAATGATTCAAAAATTGCTGAAAGATGGATACTTAGATCTATTTGACTATGAGTCATATGCAACCTACGAACCTTACCTTCGTAGGAAGATGACCAACTCTCTTTTTAGTGGAACTGGAGAGAGAGCCACCGAGTTATTAGAACTCATACATAGTGATGTATGTGGTCCCATGTTGACTTAGGCTATATGCGGTTACTCATACTTCATTACATTCGTTGATGATTTCTCTAGGTATGGACATGTGTACTTAATGAAGTACAAATCTGAGGCTTTTGAAAAATTTAGGGAATATAAGAATGAGGTAGAGAACCAAATTGGAAATAGTATTAAGACTCTTCGATCAGATCGAAGAGGAGAGTACTTGAGTATAAAGTTCACCCATTTCCTCAGGGACAATGAGATTCTATCCCAGTGGACACCTCCTTATATATCTCAACTTAATGGTGTATCAGAAAGGAGGAATCACATGCTATTAGACATGGTACGGTCCATGATGAGTTTTATTGACCTACCCATCTCATTCTAGAGGTACACCCTAGAGATCGTAGCTTATCTTTTGAATAAAGTTCCATCAAAGTCGGTAATGTCTACACCATATGATATATGGAAAGGAAAGAAGTCTGATCTTAAGGTGGTTAAGATTTGGGGCTGCCCTGCCCACGTTAGAAGACACAACCCCAATAAGTTAGAATCAAGGACAAAATTATGCACATTCGTGGGATACCCAAAGGAAACTTGTGGGTATTATTTCTATCACCCTGAGGACTGAAAGGTCTTTATTGCCAAGAGAGCTATATTCCTTGAGAAGGAACACATTCTTGATGGAAATAGTGGGAGTGATATAGAATTAAGCGAGGTTAGAGAACCTAGCTCAAGCACTATTCCAGAGCCCGAGTTTGTTCAGGTACCTAACACACAAAGTCTAACTTTACGTAGGTCTAGTAGAGTATCTCACCGTCCTGAAAAATATGTGAGATATATCAATGGAGATGATCTTAGGATGTTGATCCTCAGACTTACGAGGAGGCTATTATGAGTATAGATTCCGGGAAGTGGCAAGAAGCCATGAATTCTAATATGGATTCTATGTACTCTAACAAGGTTTGGAACCTTGTGGATGCACCTGAGGGTATTATACACATCGATAACAAATGGATCTTCAAGAAGAAGATCAGAGTGATGGAAAGGTAGAGACCTATAAAGCAAGGCTCGTAGCTAAATGATATCGTCAAAGACAAGGAGTTGACTATGACGAAACCTTTTCACTTATACCCAAGCTTAAGTCCATTAGAATATTTTGGTCATTGTAGCACACTATGACTGTGAGATCTGGCAGATGGATGTCAAAATAACATTCCTCAATGGCAACCTATAGAAGGAGGTATATATAATACAGGTAGAGGGATTCGTATCCAAAAAGAGTATAGATAAAGTGTGCAGGTTGCTTAGATCCATTTACGGATTAAAGCAAGTTTCCTGAAGTTAGAACATAAGATTTGATGAGGTGATCAGATCTTATGACTTCGTTAAGAATGAAGATGAGGCTTATGTATACAGGAAGGTAAGTGGAAGTGCTATCACCTTCTTGGTGCTATATATGGATGACATCCTAATCATTGGGAATGATGTAGGAATGCTCTCCATAGTAAAGGCTTGGCTATCTAGAAACTTCTCCATGAAAGACTTAGGGGAAGCATCCTATATTTTGGGGATCTGGATCTATAGAGATAGATCCAAAAGGATACTTGGCTTATCCTGATCTAGGTATGTAGACTCCATTGTTAAAAGGTTTGGCATGAAGAATTCCAAGAGAGATCTCATACCGATGAGACATGGAATATCACTTTCTATGAGTATGTTCTCAAAGACTCCTAAAGAAAGGGCAGACATGGATAAGATACATTATGCCTCAGCGATAAGGTCTATCATATATACGATGCTAAGTACCAGGCTTGATATAGCATATGCTTTGAGTGTTACGAGCAGGTATCAGGCAAATCCAGGTTTAGAACACTATAAGGCAGTAAAGTGTATCCTTAAGTACTTGAGAAGCACTAAGAATCTTTTACTGTTATATGGAAAGGTAGCCTCCAGGTTGAGGGCTATATACACTTGAGTTTTTAGTCTAACATTGATGATAGCAAGTTGAATTCAGGGTTTGTTTTCACCCTGAATTGAGGAGCAGTAAGCTGGAAGAGTTCCATGCAAGATACTACTGCTGACTCGACTATAGAGGTGGAATACATTGTTGTAGCAAAAGCAGCAAACGATGAGGTTTGAATGAAGAAGTTCATCAAGGATTTGAGAGTCATACCAAGTAGTGTGGAGCTGACTCCCATATATTGTGACAACGATAGGACGATAACTCTAACAAAGGAACTCAGGTCTCAACAGAATTGTTTTGAGGAGGTTCCATCTGATTAGAGTGATCATAACCCGAAAAGATATAGTAATGGAAAGAGTTCCTACCAAAGATAATATTGCAGATCTACTGACGAAGCCATTGGCTCATATTGTATTTGAGCGTCATAGGGGTCTGATGGGGATCAGACACATAGGTGATTAACTTTTGGTCAAGTAGGAGATTACTAGTTACAGGTGCCCTGCAAGCTAATCATGTGAGTGATGATACGTGTGACACGCTGTGTGATCTTTTTACTTATGATTAATATTAGCATATTCTCGCATTATCTATTACATATATATTGTGATGTCCTTGGTTCTATGCAATGGGAGTCGGATCATGATGAGATCACGATAGTGAGATCGATTCATCTTTAAACACAGATCCTAAATAATCCCGATCATAGATTACTCAAGAGGGACATTGAGATAACCAAACAGATCGGTGTACTATATACTCGTCCATATAATAAAGGCGATTAGTCTCATAGCCACTAAGGATATAATACAGATGCTCATTGGAGAATGAGTTCACTGATTGATCCGCTTTTAAAATATTGTATAGTTAATGATACCTAATGTTAGACAGTGATTCCAAAATCCCAATTGTGTATCTGGTCATTAGACTTGAGACACTAAGGATGCCTTATATAAGTACTCCTTTCTTTGACGCCAGACTTACAGGTTTGAAAAGTTCCAGATCTCGTACAACTGATTATCAGGATTGGTAGCCAATCTTACGAAGGTAATTGAGTGTTAATAGAGAATCATCCACTCTCAGTATCATGAGAGAAATATCCCATATATGCTTGCTCAGGCAAATTCCTAGCCAGGGTCATTCAATTAAGAGAGAAAAAGTTCTCTAGGAGAATCTGATTAGAGCGATACTATGATGGATTTTGTATGTGACCTAATAGTACCATATTCAATATACAGTCTCTGAGATATTAGTTGGATGATGGATTATAGATACACAGTAACTATGGATAGACAGGTCCGATGGATTCGATCCCCTTGTACCGTTTGGGGACGATGGCGTAGTGGCCTAGTACGTCCATAGTCGATGAGTTAAGTGAATTATTATGGGGATAATAATTCACTATATCAGAAGGAGTTCTGATGGGAGCGACTCATGGCCAACTCGTGCTGGTTACAGGTGCCCTGCAAGCCAATCACGTGAGTGATGGCACGTGTGACACATTGCATAATCTTTTTGCTTATGATTAATATTAGCATATTCTCACATTATATTATTTGTTGTGTATATATTGTGATGTCCTTGGTTCTGTGCAATGGGAATCGGATCGTGATGAGATCATGATAATGAGATCGATTCACTTTTAAATACAGATCCTAAATAATCCCAGTCATAGGTTACTCGAGAGGGACATTGAGATAACGGGACAGATCGGTGAACTATATACCCATCCATATGATGGAGGCGGTTGGTCTCGTAGCCACTTGTGTGGAAACACTAAGGATATAGTATAGGTGCTCATTAGAGAATGAGTTCACTGATTGATCCGCTTATGGAATGTTGTATAGTTAATGATACCTAATGTCAGACAATGATTCCATAATCCCAATTGTGTTTCTGGTCCTTAGACTTGAGACACCAAGGATATCTTGTATGAGTACTCCTTTCTTCGACGCCAGACTACAAGTTTGGAAAGTTCTAAATCTGGTACAACTGGTTGTCGAGATTGGTAGCCAACCTTACGAAGGTAATTGAGTGTCAATAGAGGATCATCCACTCTCGGTATCATGAGAGGAATATCCTATATGTGCTTGCTCAGATAAATCCTTGACTAGGGTCATTCGGATTGAGAGAGAAAGAGTTCTCTAGGAGAATACGATTAGAGCGAGACAATGATGGGTTCCGTATGTGACCTGACAGTACCATATCTAATATACAATCTTTGGGATATTAGTTGGATGAGGGATTATAGATACATGATAATTGTGGATGACAGTCCGATTTCGATCCCCTGCTTGGAAACTATGGCGTAGTGGCATAGTACGTCCATAGTCGATGAGTCGAGTGAATTATTATGGGGATGATAATTCACTATATTTAGAAGGAGTTCTGATGGGAGTGACTCATGACCAGTTCAGTATCGAGCCTAGAGGGTCACACACATATAGTAGATGTTTCAGCAAATAGAGGATTGAATGAAGATCCAATTAGACCGTATTCTCATTACATGAGACCCTATACTAATGGGCTCCTTGCTTAAGGCCTAATTAAAGGCCTAAGGAGATTATTGGATAGAGATCCAATAGTGCAAGGTTAGTAGGTTATTAGATAGAGATCCAATACCCACTAAAGCAGGAGCCCTAGGATTTTTTGGTGGCTCTCTATAAATAGGAGAGGAGACTCATGGTTGATAGGCTGTAACTTTAGCCACCACCTCCTATTCTCTTCCCTCCCTCTGCGCAAGAGTTACGAGATCATATTGGAGGAGTTTCACTACAGAGATCCATCATATGGATACCGCTAGAGAGGAGGACGCTTGACCTCCTTCATCTTCTCTATATGGATCGAGAATATAGGGATATACGATCTCCTTAGGTAAAATTAATCTCTCACACATCGTGGTTTTATGATTTTTATGATTTTTCTCATGACCCCAATCTTTTGCATGATGATTTGATCTGCGTGAGAAATCGATTTTTATTTTGATTTTCACTGCGCATGTGATGCACCCGCTGAGGTTTCCCAACAGCTCGGTATCGGGCCTAGAGGGTCACACACATATGGTGGATGCTTAAGTGAATATAGAATTGGATGGAGATCCAATTAGCCCTTATTCTTATTAAATGAGACCCTATAATGATGGGCTCTTTGCTTAAGACCAAATTAGAGGCCTAAGGAGATTATTAGATAGAGATCCAATAATGCAATGTTAGTGGGTTATTAGATGGAGATCCAATACCTACTAAGGCATAAGCCCTAGGGTTTTTGGTGGCTCTATATAAATAAGAGAAGAGACTCATGGTTGATAGGCTGTAGCTTTAGCCACCACCTCCTATTCTCCTCCCTTCCTATGTGCAAGAGTTGCGAGATCGGATTGGAGGAGTTTCGCTGTAGAGATCCATCATGTGGATATCACTAGAGAGGATGACGTGCAACCTCTTTTATCTTCTCCATCTGGATCTAGAATACAGAGATATATAATCTTCCTAGGTAAAATCAATCTCTCACACATTGCAGTTTTATCGGTTTTTATGTTTTCTCACGACCCCAATATTTTGCACGATGATTTGATCTACATGGAAAATTAATTTTTTATTTTGATTTCCGCTACGTATGTGATGCCACTCACTGAGGTTTCTTAACACTCTCGGCTCTATAGTTTATTACAATACCAACATAGGCCCTTTGCCGATCTGTCATGAAACTCCTCTTGTTAACTTTTTCAGCTGAAGTGATCAGTTGGTGATAGATGAGGTCGAGAGTCTCTGTGCTGTTGGTCGTGCGGCGGCTTTGGTCCTCCGAGCATCTTGGTTCAACCTGTCTTCGTGTAGTCATGCGAAGGAGATGGCTGCCTTAAGTGTGTACGGTTGTCGCGCTTTAACTTCTTAAATCTTCGGTTTCAAGCCCTCAATGAAAGTCCTCAATATCTATTTTTCAGACTAATCATGAGTTTGATTAGTTAACATTTCAAACCTGATTTGGTACTCTTAGATAGTAAAGGTTTGACGAATCTTCGTTAGTTCTTCGTCAATTGTAATTGATTGGTGTTGAAGGTTTATATACTTTTGGTTGAGATGTGACTCTCATGCTCTGAGTATCTTGATTGATGTGCCCTTCTTGAAGTTGTACAAAGGAGATCGACATTGTCGAGGTGTAGGGCTACCATGTCTTATCCTCGCTTTTTATCTCTGATGGGTTCTTTCTGCAATCAGAATTTGCTCCATATTGTGATTTTCTTGGGCTTGGTAATTGGTCCAATATAAACCCCTCGAAGAGAGCATGTAATTTAGCATCCATACGTGTCTCGAAAGCCTATAATTTGGCTTCGAATAAGCCCAACGATGTCATGACATAAGGATCTCCAACCTGTCAAACAAACTGACAGAAAAGTGTAGCTGTAATTTTTAGATTGAAGGTAGTGAATGATAGTAATATCGGGACTATGGGGGTGAAGCCTCAAAGTGAGGATAGCAGCCAAGAGTAGTAGCGATGGTGGAGGAAGAAGAGGGTAGCAGCAACGTTGGTTGCGATTGTGCGGTGACTTCGTGGCAAGTCGCGTCTGTTGCAGCAAGGGTGCGACTACAGTAGGAGGAAGAGGCGGCAGTGATATACACGGCTGTTACGGAGGAGGGCAACAATGATATGGAGTGAGAGACGACTACTATTGTGTTCAATTTGTTGCTGACTATGATCAAGATAGTTGGCAACGAACGATTGTTGTAGGCTACGATGTAAACAAATTATAGTGAAAGATAGCTGCTGGTAGTTTTTTGCCGCAAGGATCACTACTAACTGTGATCAAGGAAGATGGCAGCAAGAGGTCACTATTGGCAGCATTGGGCAGCAAAAGATGCATGTTGTGGTTGAAGGGATAAGGGAGATTAGGCAGCTAAAATATTGGTGTACCGAAGGCTTTGGTTTTTTGATGCGATTTATGGCTGCTTTAGGCACGATTTGGGGCTACAATTTGTGGAGTTTAGGCTATGAATTGATATGGTTTTAGGGCTGTGATAGCAATAGATGAAGGTTAGGGAAATAGATTTTAGATCTATGATAGATGGCAACAAAGGTAGGTGTATCAGTAAGGAAAGTTGGCTGAAAATATAAGTGGATCAATAAGGAAGTAGGCTACGATTAGGGCTGATTTGGATGACTGTCTAGTTTTGGTTTAGGGTAGGGTTTTGAAAGGTTTTTGATAAGGATGGTAGGTTTGGTGATGAGGAAAAGAGAGTCTGAAATCCCACAAAAAATAGCACTCAAATATGATATAATTCGACGAAAAAAAGTGCAGCGATGTGCAGTCCTGCTAAACAGATCTTATGTTAGAGAAATGATGACTTCTCGACATAATTTCCAAAGAAAAGTTTAAGAAAATTATGCAAAAACCCTTGGTTTAGATGTTGGGAATACTAGTAAAAAGTTTGGCAAAATTTTGATAGTGTAACAGTAGGGAAATAGGGCAAAAGACGAAAGGTAGATCCTTCATCGTAAAAATTTTAGAACTGTATACTGGTGAAATATTACACAAAAAAATCGGTTTTAGAAAGGATTTTTTTGGGAAATCAATCCCAGATGAAAGCTAAGTTGATCTTTAGAATTGTATAAAAAATTTGGCCAAAAAGAATGAACAAAAGTTTAGTTTCAAGAGGCTAATAGACAGAAGACAGATTCTCCATCGTAAAATTTTAGCATTACGCGATGAAGAATCATAGCACTATAAGTCTAGATCCAGAAGCAGTTTTTTTTATGAGATTAGTCTTATATGAAAGTTAAGATGATCTATGAAATTGTATAAACGTTTTAACCAAACAGGATGATTAAAAGTTTAGTTCCAAGAAGCAATAATCAGTTGAAAATTTATGCAGCATTTCACCTTTGCAACGATGATAACGTTTGTGACAATAAAATTTTACAGCACAAAAATTTTGGAAAAACTTCTCCTATGTATAAGATAGAGGAATAGCAATAGAAAGAGGTATGGGCTTTAGAGTTTTTACTAGATCTTTGATGTTGATGCAGAGGAATGTAATAGATTGATGGATCTACAGCTTGGTGGGCGACGATGGAGGTGACGTCAAAAGTAATTATGGGAATTACTTGGGAAGGTGGAAGCGTGGATGATAACTACAAGGGCAGCAAAATCGCTACTCTGAGACTAGATGATAGAACCCCAGAAGGAGCTCTATAGATTTTGATTCTTGAGGGGGATCAACCCTTAGAATGTTATAGGGGTTCCTCCCTCCTAGACTCGGCAGAAGGTTGAAATAAAATTGATAATTATTTGATTCAAGAGAGACAGCGGCCACATCTTTAAATAGGGATCAAAACCCTAGCATAAGGGGGTGCTTGTCTAAGTAAAATTATTCCTTTGCCCCTCCTATAGCCAACCTGTCTTAATAGGAATAGGGGACAACTAGGTTGGCTCTATAGCCAACCTAAGCAGGGGAAAACCCTGGCCGACCAACTCAGTAAGGGAGGTAGTGACCACTAAGCCCTAAGGGCTAATCTGAATCCTAGCCATACTTCTTTATAAGATAGGAATGATTTTATTATAATCTAGTAGGGTTTTATTGACTACTTCTTAGGGAGATTAGGACTCAACCCTGTAGGAGTCCTATCAAAGATTCTTAGAACCCTTATGGATTCTAAGCTTTATATGATCTCTATAGGGGATCAACCTCCTTGGAACTCTATAGGGGTTACTTCCTCCTTGGTTTTCTACATAATGGCTGAAAATAATATTGATCTATTGATGATAAAAAGTGATTGATTACAAGACTATTTATTGGGCTTCTAAACCCTAACTCCTAATAGGATTCATACTCAAAACTCTTATTCCTAACAACTCCAATCTCTTCTCTAAGAAGCAACTTGTAACAACTCTAACTCCAAGAAATAATTCCTACTTCCATCAACTTGAACTCCAACTGTAAGAAGCAACTCCTACTTCCAACAACTCTAACTCTAACTCCTAATTTTATTCTTATTCCACTCTAGAGAGAGTCCAAGCTAAGTGGGACTCTCCCCCTCTTGTCCTAGCTGGCCTCTCTTAAGAGGAGGAGGTAGGTAGAAGACTCTCATCCTATAAGGACTACTTCCTAAACTTAACCAATCATTTCTTTACTAGGGGTGACGGTTAGATTATGGTTTCTTATATTCATGACTCAATTGACTTTGACTCGTATCAATCTTGGACTCCTAGCCTGACTCCAGATCAGTCGAATCGTAATCATACTAAGATTTAGGTTGATTTATTATAATGAACTTAAATATTTTGCTAGCTGACCTATTAGGTCTAGATTAACTAATAAAAATTAATTTAATGATTCGACTCAATTAATTAAGATTTGACTTAATTAAGGTCTTAATAAAGATGCATCTCGTCACGAGAGATTAATGTTTTCTATGGGTATGTGATTGGAAAAGAAAGAGACGACCGTCCACGCGACGCGGTTAAGCGTGTGATCTTTTTCGAGATCGCATTTGATAGGAGATGATGGATCGCTTCCCTGATGCTCGTCGCAGGAAAGGGCCGACGCATGGGCCGTACGCGAAAATCGATAATTTATTATCACCCTTCTGCCCTCATTCTAGAAAATTATATTGTTTAGTTGGAGGAAATTTAACATAATATCCAAATTTGACACATGAAATCAACTGAGGTAGGAAAATAAATTGGACCATCGTACCCCGACTCGCCGATACTCTGTGCGACGAGAGAGAAATGCAGGAAATGGAGGACATGGACGAGGCGATGCGTGCTCAGTTCCCGCTCTCCTTCGGGAAGCCCTCCAAGCCCCAACCCCATACCTCCGGCGCCCACTCTGCCACACGCCGGAACACCTCTTCTGCTAACCCCGCCGCCTCTTTTCCGAACCCTAACCGTGACTCTCGGCCCGACCACGGCGCCCGCAACGAGGTTTTCGAGCCTGGAAGGGCGGGTTCGAGCCGCGCCGCGGATGAGTCCAGGGTTTTGTCGGAGGACGAGGATGACGGCGCCATTATTGGGCCTCCGCCGCCGCTGCCGATGGCAGCGGGGTCGGAGGAGGGGGATGACGAGGTGATAATCGGGCCACCGCGGCCGCCAACGTTGTCCTCGGAGCAAATTGATTCGGATGATGAGTCGGAGTCGTCCGAATTGGATGGCGATATGGAGGATTTGCCTCGAATTCCCCTCAGTAACGAGATTGTCCTCAAAGGGCATACTAAGGTATGGTTTTATTCTTTATAGCTTCTTCGTTCGCATTTCTTCGTTTGAGAAATATCTTGCAAGAAGATCCTAGTGCATAAACCAAATGAAAGTCTTAGCTATAGATCAAATAATATTTTCTGGCCGTGCCAAGAGTCTGAACATCTTTATCTGCCTATTGACAGCAAATTATGCGCTGTTTTTTAGTTTAACCAGAGAATTGGGCTATAATCATAAATTAATAGAACATTATGCTCATATTTTCTCAGCTTCTGGGAAAAAAAATGCAATAACTAGAAAGAGGTACACACACTTCAAAGGATTTTTAATAGCATTATGAGGAGTAACAGTATGCAGTCCTTGTGCTTGTGATATAATATGCTTGTTTGGCTTTTCCTGTGCTCTCTGTTGCTTATTCAAAAAAATTTTCAGGGTTATAATTTTCCTTGTTATCTTTTGTTTACACCTAGCGTGGAGTACAAAATTCAAATTAAGTCATTGTTTGACAATATTCATTAAAGAACACATTCAAATTGTCCGCTCTGTTTAAATATCATGTTGAACTGGTTTTGTCCCAAATTTTTTCTGTAGATTTTTTTTTTCATTTTTTTACAAGTTTTTTTATTGCTAAAGTAGTTCCCATGTTGTTTCTCATTTAAACCTTTCATAAGTTCACCAATGTTGAGTCATATATCATGTTTTCTTAGTCAAGCTTTCTTAAAAGAATAAGAATGTTGTGCTAGTAGAATATGAATATTCTGAATCATGGCTTTGTTAGTGTCTGTATGCTAGAGCTTTTATAGCAATAAGATTCCAAAAATAGATTGCAAGATTATTCCTGTGAAGCTAAACTTTTGTTTTGGCTTCGATTCATACATGTTTTAGTGCCTGACTAATTATTTCTGTTTTCTGTAGGTTGTCTCAGCTCTTGCTGTTGATCATTCAGGATCAAGAGTCCTCACTGGTAGCTTTGATTATACCGTCCGCATGTATGATTTTCAAGGAATGAATTCCAAGTTGCAATCTTTCAGACAACTGGAGCCATTTGAGGGACATCAAGTCCGAAGTTTAAGTTGGAGTCCAACCTCCGATCGTTTTTTGTGTGTAACAGGTTCTGCACAGGCTAAGGTAGTTCTGTCCTTAATCCACAAAGCTATCAGACCACTTTTTGGGTATTTAAAATATACAACCCTTCTTTGACAAGAAATATAACCTTTATGTCAGATCTATGACCGAGATGGGCTTACCTTGGGTGAGTTTATAAAGGGAGACATGTATATACGTGACTTGAAGAACACCAAGGGGCATATATCAGGATTGACTGGTGGAGAATGGAACCCAAAATCAAAGGAGACTATTTTGACTTCTTCAGAAGATGGATCCTTGCGTATTTGGGATGTTGCTGACTTCAAAAGTCAAAAGCAGGTCTATGTTCCACTTTTACATTTACATTTGTAGCAGGCAAAAAACAAGAATTCAATTGGTTCTTGTTCTTGCCTTGTGATCTCAAAGAACAATATTCAGTGTGTTTTTCTCAGACATCCAAAGAGTTTTCTACAACCGTAATATGGAACAATTTCCATGATTAGTACCTCATACTTTGATAAAATGCTTTTTTGTAAACAAGCCACAGTTTCCAAGTCAGGCATTTTCTTAATCATTGTTGTCAATTCTTAAAAGTTTGGAATATTATAATTATATCTTGAACATATGCTTGATCATGACAGTATAGTTTGGTTTGTAAGATGTTTTATGACCGTCCTAAGAAGCTCTTTTATTTGCAGGTGATAAAACCCAAACTTGCCAGACCATTAAGAATTCCAGTTACTGCATGTGCTTGGGATCATGATGGCAAACGTATTGTTGGTGGCATTGGCGATGGGTCAATCCAGGTAGAAATGCAGTTCAATTGGGGTCAGCCAACATTTTTTTATAGAACTTCATCTTTTTATCCTTCGAACTTTCCGGGGCTTCAATTGCATCTCTTTTAAACTGTTAGTGTTTCTAATGGAGTTGGTTTCTCTTGCAGCTATGGAGCATAAAGGCAGGATGGGGAAGCAGACCAGATATTCATGTTGGTGATGTGCATAGTGATGATATTACTGGGCTTAAGTTTTCCACGGATGGGCAGGTACTTCTTTCGAGAAGCATGGATAGTACACTGAAGGTGATGTTACAGTATTATTCAGATCAATCTATAGTTGACGATTTTTTTTTACTTTTCATTTATATTTTGCAAAAGTTTAGCTAAATAATTGGACGTTTGAATAGATATGGGATCTGCGCCAAATGAGAACTCCTATTAAAGTATTTGCAGATCTTCCAAACCATTATGCTCAGACAAATGCTGCATTTAGTCCTGATGAGCAATTAATTTTCACTGGAACATCTGTTGAAAAAGAAGGCACATCTGGCGGTTTACTGTTCTTTTTCGACCGAAGGAAACTAGAGCTCGTATCACAGGTGGGGATATCTCCAACGTACAGTGTTATACGTTGTACTTGGCATCCGAAGATCAACCAGGTTTGTTTTTGGTTCTAGTCTTTGTGATTGTCAAATGCAATTATCTATATCTGACTGTATATATTTTAAATTAACAGTTCTAGAGAGGATTTTGTGAATATACTATTGTATGATGCTGTTAGCTGTGGTTTCTGAAGGTTTTTGCAACAGTGGGGGACAAGAAAGAGGGTGGAACACATATACTGTATGATTCGTCTGTAAGTCAGAGAGGAGCACTTGTATGTGTTGGACGAGCTCCAAGGAAAAAGTCTGTTGATGATTTTGAGGTGCAGCCAGTTATTCACAACCCACATGCGTTACCATTATTTAGAGATGCTCCCAGCCGCAAACGTCTAAGAGAAAAAGCATTAAAAGATCCCATGAAGTCACACAAGCCTGAACTTCCTGTCACTGGTCCAGGATTTGGTGGAAGAGTAGGAGTGACGAAAGGCAGTTTGTTGACTCAGTACCTTTTGAAGGTATGTGTTATTTTAGTTGTTTTACTTGTTATCCTTGTTCTTGTGGCATGCATTAAGTTTTAATAATTATCATTGCAGCAAGGTGGTTTAATCAAAGAAACATGGATGGATGAAGATCCAAGAGAGGCAATACTTAAATATGCTGATGCTGCTGCAAAGGATCCTAAATTTATTGCCCCTGCATATGCAGAAACTCAACCAGAGCCTGTTTTTGCAAAGTCAGATTCTGAGGAAGAGAAATGAGAGGTACTTTTCTTCCCTTTCCATGTTTTTTTTTAGGAGATATATAATCTTTACCCTTAGGGTTGTCATTAATGAGCCGATTGCTGATAACATGGAGTATGCTCTTTCTAGTATCCAACAGATTTATTTTCAAATCCTCCCCTTTTTTTCATTGTGTAAATTAATCATTCGTATCCGTTATTCTTTTTTCTGTTAATTTGGTTATGAAACCTTTTGAGTAATTTCCGCTAAAAAAGAATTCATGCTAAAAGTTGAAAATGTATTACATAAATTAATTATTTATTATTTGTGACTGATTTCTTGTAATTGTCATGCTTTAATTTTAGAGTCATCACCTGTTGTGCAGTTCTTCAGAACGGAAACTTGCTTGCTGATGTGGAGACAGATAGAAAGGCAACTCTGGAAAAAAGAAATTGTCGGATTTGGTGATGAACATCACGTCGATTTGTTCTGAAAATGGAGTTGAGTGATGTGCTGAGCTTCCAAAATGAGACTGAAAAACACTACATCCTTAGATGCTGTAGTTTGGTTTTGTATCTTGTAATGTTATATTAAAAAAGTTCTAAAAAGGTGAACCGGCAATAGAAGTTTTAGGTCTAAGAAATTTACATTAGATTTGGCCGTTATGGCTGTTTGGCTGCGGCCGATGGGCTGATTTTAACAGTATCATTGACTGACGACGTTCCAACTGTGCTTCTCCAGGCGAAACCCACCTTTTTTCTGATGTGAACCGGACAAACTTTCGTTACCGATGCACGACGGTTCTCTATCAGAATAAATTGTTGAGGCGGACAATTTATATATTTATATTAAAATTGATAAACTGATATATATATATATATATATATATATATATATATATATATATATATATATATATATATATATATATATATATATATATATTCTTAATTTTTGTTCTACATATATCCTGAAGTATGATGTTTGGCCTTCAAGTTTGCTATTACTATGAATAAGAATGTAACGAAAAAAAATATAATCTTGAAACAGACTAATCTGTTAAACAAAATGAGAATGTTCCTTCTGTATAGAGTGATATTTAACATCTATATATAATTTTAAACATCTAACCAAATAAAAAAAATATTAATGTTTAAAATTTATATATATTATGATGCTTATAGGTCATTGTTTATATCTGTATTGTCTTCAATTTATATTTACTCATCTCTTTATCCATCATTTGTGCGGGATATTCATAGTTTTAATTATAAAATAGGTGGTGATAACACGGTAAGTATAAGTATATAAACTGCAAAGGCTATAAATTTACGTGCTACTGCTATTGAATACAACATAAAAATTCCCATATATGATTAGTTACACAAACATTGCCATTTAGATTACCATGTGTTATGAAGTCTAGATGAATTCGTTTTTTTAATTATTTTCTTCCTTGTGAACGTAAGAGCAAATTAGAAAGATTGAAAAACGTAATTATTTAAAAGTAATTTAGTTTATAAGAAGAATATATCAACAAATTTTTATAAAATAATTTATGAAATTTAGCCAAGTATCTAGATCATAAAATATCGTTGAAATCGAATTGAGCCAAAATCAAAACCAAACTAACCCAATAGGTTATCGATTCTAAACCAAACCAGAACCGCGACTCAATTCTGATTCCTAGGCTTGGAAAGTTAGAATCGTCAATTCCAAAATTAGGTATTCAAGAACCAAAACTGGTTATTACCATTTGAAACATTGATTTCATAAATTTAAGTTGTTTTTTTATTATTTAAAAATAAATTTATACTTCTCACAGTTAGTAATACATCATTCTATAATAATATATCATTCTATAATAGAGAGAACGCTATCGCATCTTACACACGGTAGAACTATCCTTAGAGGATCTAGTTCAAACATCATTCCTTAAAACTTCGAAGAGACAAAGTCAATCTGAATGAGAATAAAGAAAATTATATCCTCTGAAATCCAATAGCAGCTGATTATGTGACCTAGTCTTTCCCTTTAATCTCTATGCAAAATATCGTGGATATTTTTTATATTTTGAAAATTATTTATTTAAAATAATTAAAAATTTGACAACTAGAATAGGAATTCCTCGAATTGAAGTCTCCAATTTTAATTTCAAAATCGACCCTTGTTGATTTGATTTTGATTCCTGATTTTGGAGAATCGAACTATTGGTTTTGAAATCAAAACCATTGATTTCATAATCACGATCAGATCTATCTAAACGTGTCCTTGTTGGGATAAGAAGATAGACATTAATGCTTTTCATCTACAAATTGTTAATAAGAAACTATTTTTTATTTATTCATTTAGGATTCTAAGTTGCTTCCATAGGCCAATAGGCATGAATATGTGAAGTGAGGACTACTTGCTGATCGAGATATCTAAAACCTAAAATTTGGGTGTATGTCGCATCATGAACTGACTACAGTTGCCATGTGTCATTATTATCTTATTATCTTGACTTATAAGTCAACTTAAGTCAACTTGATAGCTAGAGGTAAGGTTTGATAGTTATAGGTAGCATAAAAACTATAACTATGTAAATTATTATATAAAAAATTATTATATCAAGATTAAAATTAAATAATATTATATTTATTTACGATACGTATCTTTAGATGTTATTTGATTAAGATCCAATTAGCTCTTCAAGAGCACCGCTTGTCGGATCTGAATAATATCGAAATATCAATGTGCAAGAATAACTAGAATGGATCTAGACCCCTTCTCCTCTCTTTCTATCCTTCCACAGAACTACTGTAATTGATGGTTTAGGGAGATCAAGAGAATAACCGTAATCTCTTTCTCTTATACAACGTGTTGTGGCTTACGCACACACCACGACTGTTTATCTTTAGGTTTAGAGGTCCTATCCTTTTATAGATGAGAGCAAAGGGTTTAGGGTAAATTATTATGAGAGTTCCTTCCATCAAGGGCATCCCCTAAAATATCCCAATATAATATGGACTTTATTTAATATTGACTAATATCTTTTATCAAAATCTAATTAATCCATAATATATCTTATTCAATTATAAAGGGTCACATAATCTTACATTCTCCCACTTGGCACGTTAATTGATAAAATACAAAAGATATCTAAAATCAAAATAAATAAAATAAAATTTATTTAAAAATAATTTTATATAATTAGATTCTAAAAATTTTAAAAAATATTTTATATATGGCCATGATTTTAAAAATAAGTCAATAATTCCAATAAGCATAATAATATTATATTCAGTCCAATTATCAATATGAGTTATAGCGATTATATGTCATCAATGCCACACTTATATGTATTACAATACTATTAGTTTTTTCTTATATAGTCTAGAATGACCCCTGTAATTTATCTTATCAAGACAATCATTTTTTTTTATTCAACTATAAGATGCATAAACATAAACACAAACAGATAGCAAAAACAAATAACTTTAATTATGTAAAAGAAATATAAATAATAATATCCACTTAAACATGCATCATCATATCTTTTATAGCTTGCTCACAAACCTCATTCCAAGAACATGTTTTTTAAATATTTTACACTACGAAGCTTTAGTAAATTGATTAGCCATCATCATAGTGGTACTTAAATTTTTAATTGACACTTGTTTCTGGATTCTTTATCTAACCACCAAGTACTTTATCTCAATGTGCTTGTAACCATTAGAGTAGTCATTCTTAGAGAAGAAAACGGTTGGAGTATTATCACAAAATATCTTCAGTGGCTTAGCAACTGAGTTGACCACACAAAGTCCTAAGATAAAATTTCGCAGCCATAAAGCTTAATTTGTGGCCTCAAAGCATGACACAAATTCAGCTTCCATCGTAGATGATGCAATAAGTGATTTTTTTATACTTTTCTAAGAAATTATCCCACTAGCCAATGAATACAAATCATGAAGTGGCTTTATTGCTATTGAGGTAATTTACAAAATCAGCATCTGAAGATCCCATTAATTCATGTTGGGAAACCTACAGTGGGTGCATCACATACGCAGCGAAATCAAAACAAAAATCAATTTCCCACACAAATCAAATTGTCATGCAAAAGATTGAGGTCGTGAGGAAAACATAAAAAATTGAAAAACCATAATGTGTGAGAGATTGATTTTACCTAGGGAGATCGTATATCCATGTATTCCAGATCCGGATAGAGAAGACGAAGGAGGTCAAGCATCCTCCTCTCTAGTGGTATCCACACGATGAATCTCTACAGTGAAACTCCTCCAATCTGATCTTGCAACTCTTGCTCAGAGGGAGGGAGGAGAATAGGAGGTGGTGGCTAAAGTTACAGCCTATCAACCAAGAGTCTCCCCTCCTATTTATAGAGAGCCACCAAAAACCTTAGGGCTCCTGCCTTAGTGGGTATTGGATCTCCATCCAATTACCCATTAACATTAAATTATTGGATCTCTATCCAATAATCTCCTTAGGTCTCTAATTGGGTCTTAATCAAGGAGCATATCAGCATAGGGTCTCATCTAATGAGAATAAGGGCTAATTGGATCTTCATCCAATCCTCTATTGAAGCACCCACCATATGTGTGTGACCCTCTAGGCCCGATACCGAGCTGGTCGTGAGTTACTCCTATCAGAACTCCTTCTGATATAATGAATTATTATCTCCATAATAATTCACTCGACTCATCGACTATGGACGTATTAGGCCACTACGCCATAGTCCCCAGATGGTATAGGGGGATCGAATCTATCGGACCTGTCTGTCCACAGTTACCATGTATCTATAATCCCTCATCCAACTAATATCCCAGAGACCATATATTAGATATGATACTGTCAGGTCATATATAGAATCAGTTTGTCTTACTCGAATCGGATTCTACCAGAGAACTCATTCTCTCTCAATCTAAATGACCCTGGCCAGGGATTTGTCTAAGCAAGCATATATGAGATATTCCTCTCATGATACCGAGAGTGGATGATCCTCTATTGACACTCAATTGCCTTCATAAGGTTGGCTACCAATCTTGATAACTAGCTATATCAGATCTGGAGCTTTCCAAACATGTAAGTCTGACGTCAAAGAAACGAGTACTCATACAAGGCATCCTTGGTGTCTCAAGTCTAAGGACTAGAGATACACAACTAGGACTATGGAATCGCTGTCTGACATTAGGTATTATTAACCATACATCATTCCATAAATGGATCAATCAGTGAACTCATTCTCCAATAAGCACCTGTACTATATCCTTAGTGTCTCCACACAAGTGGCTATGAAGTCAGCTGCCTCCATCATATGGACAGGTATATAGCACACTGGTCTGTTCGGTTATCTCGATGTCCGTCTCAAGTAACCTATGATCGAGATTATTTAGGATCTGTGTTTAAAGATGAATCGATCTCATTATCGTGATCTCATCACGATCTGATTCCCATTGCACAGAACCAATGACATCATAATATATATGCTACGTATAATATAATGTGAGAATATGTCAATATTAATCATAAACAAAAAGATTACGTAGTGTGTCACACGTGCCATGACTCGCGTGATTGGCTTTCAGGGCACCTATAACTAGCGATTCAAGCTGATCTGATTTCCTATATGTGAGCATATAATCTTGTCCCTTGCAGATATCTCATTACTCTTTTGTAGCTTTCCAATGTTTCATTCCTAGGTTACTCTAGTATTTATCCAGCATTGCCACTGCAAAACTGATATCTAGCCTTGGACAGGTTTGAGCATATAATAGACTTTAAATTGCACACCTATAAGGAATATTCGTTATTTGATCCCTTTATAAGTCATTTTTCGGGCATTGGTTTTGGGTGAATTTTTCACCTCTAATAATAGGTGTATCATTGGCTTTATAAAACTACATATTAAACCTCTCTAAGATATGATTAATATAATCTTTCTAAGATAGTCCTAACAAACCTTAAGATTTGTCCATAAATATCTCAATGCCAATAATATAGGATGCCTCATTCATATCAACCATCTTAAAGTTCTTGTTGAGAAATATCTTGGTTTCGTACAACAAACCAAAATCACTACTAGTAAGCAATATATCATCCATATATAAGATCAATATAATAAACTTACTCCCACTAACCTTCAGATATATACACTGATCAATAGTGTTTTTCTTAAATCCGAAGAAAGTAATGGTATCATAAAACTTTATATACCATTGTTTGTAAGCTTATTTAAGGTAATAAATGGATTTCTTAAGTTTGTAAGCCCAACTTTCCTTTCCATTTTTCTATGTATCCTTCAGGTTATTTTATACAGATTTCCTCATCTAGATTCTCATTCAGAAATATTATTTTCACATCTATCTAATGTAACTCAAGATCATAATGAGCTACTAATGACATGATGATCCTTAATGAGTCCTTTCGAGAAACTGGAGAAAAGGTCTCATGGTAGTCAATACCTTCTTTGTGAGAAATCTTTGGCCACAAGGCTAGCTTTATATCCATTCTATATTGCCCACCGAGTCACATTTAGTCTTATAAACCCATTTACAACCGACTCTTTTATAATTATTGGGCAATTCAACGAGTTCTCAAACACCATTCTAGTACATTGATTTTAACTCCTCTTTCATTGCATCATACAATTTTTCAGAATCATTACTTTCTATGGCTTGTAAAAACGATAAGGGGTCTGTTTTCACTCCTTTATCAAAATCTGATTCTTGCAGATATACCACATAATCATCAGAAATTATTTTTTTTTCTTTGAGATCTTCTCAAATCTGCTATCCTTCGAGACTTTTGACTCCCACTGATTTTGTCATTTTCTAAAAATTTTACATTACCAGATTCTACTATCCTCATATTATGATTAGTACAATAAAATCTGTATCCCTTGGATCTTTCTAGATAACCAATAAAATATCCATAAATTATTCTTGGATCTAATTTCTTTTCATGTGGATTAAATACTCTTATCTTTGTAGGATACCCCCAAATATATAAATATCTCAAACTAGATTTCCTACCAGTCTATAACTCAAATGGAGTTGATGGAATTGACTTGCTAGGAACCCTGTTTAGGATGTACATAACTGTCCTAAGAGCATCATCCCACATTGACTTAAGCATAGAAGAATAACTCATCATGCTCCTAACCATATCTATAAGTGTACGATTTTGTCTTTCAGCAATACCGTTCTACTGTGGCACACCTGGTAATACATACTGAGTATAAATACCCTACTATTCTAGGAATCTAGCAAAAGGACCAATATTCTGACCGGATTCATCATATCTGCCATAAAATTCACCACCCCTATCAGATCTGATAATTTTAACCTTTCTATCTAATTATCTCTCGACCTCATTTATGTTCAAGAATGTCAACGCCCTGAGACTTTTCATGTATTAAAGAAACATAGTCATATCTTGACAGGTCATCTATAAATGTGATGAAATACTTTTCTCCACTAAAATAGGGAATATGGAGTGGTCCGTAGATATCAATATGAATAATTTCAATAAGTTCTTTACTTCTTGTGACATTTTTCTTTGTATGCTTAGTTTGCTTTCCTTTAATGTAATCTATGCAAACATCAAAATAAGTGAAGTTTAAATTTTTTAAAATATTATCCTTCATTAATCTTTCAATTCTTTCCTTGGAGATATGCTCCAAACGTCTATGTCACAATATAGAAGATATTTCATTATTGGAATTGCATTTCATTTCAATACTTGATTGCAGGGTTAATAATGTATTTGTAAACTCAAGATTCAAATTAATTATGTACAAACCATTATATAGAATTTCAGAACTAACTTTTATTGAATCATAAAATATGTTGAGTTTACCATTACAAAAAAAAACAGTGTCCTAACTCATCAATTCTAGATAGAGAAATTAAATTTCTAGAAATTGTAGAAACAAAACATGTCTTTAAGATCCATCAGATGACTTGTCTCTAGGCGTAAGCGATAAATCCCCATCAATACCACTTTTGCTTTGAGACAATTTCCCATAATTATGAATCTTTCATATTATTTTGGTTTCCAGATTGAAATGAATCCCTATATATTATTAGTAACATGAGTTGAAGTGCTAGAATCAATCTACCATGTATTAGAAGGAACTTCTATAATGTTTGATTCAAAATATACAAAGGTTGAGTTTATACCTTTCTTTTCGAATCAAGTCCTACGTTTAATGCAGTCCTTCTTTACATGTCCTTCTTGCTATAAAAGAAGTATTTTATTGAAATATCTTTCTTTTCAATAGTCTGTCTAATATTTCCAAACTCACAAATTTCTTTGATGTATGATGCTTCAAATTTCTTTTCTTGTTACTAACTCCTTGAGTAGTAGTTAGTACATTATAAAAACTTTCTTGCCTTAATCTTAATTCTTCATGAATACACATACTAGTTAACTCATTCAAATCTCACTTATCCTTATTTATATTGTAGTGAATCTTGAATGAGCTAAACTGAGAAGGAACAGAATTAAGAATAAATTGTACAAAGATAGATTCATCAACATTCATTCCCAACGCCTTAAGTTTTACAGCTTTGTCAACCATATTGAAGATGTGATCCTGAATTCCTTGAGTACCTTCACGTTGAGCTGTAGTCTGTTCTTTCATTAATGTACCAACTAATGACTTATCAGCATATTTAAATCTATCTTCAATAATCTTTAAATATTCACATGCATTAGATGCAACTGGTAATGAAATTTTCATATTATTTGTAATTCTCATCCTTATGAACATTAAACTGAGCCTATTAGATATTTCCTAAGCTTTCATTTTATTGATTTGTTCCACAGTACTTTTATCAATTAATTCTACGGGCTTTTTAAC
This sequence comes from Ensete glaucum, assembly GCA_021527575.1. Classification (NCBI taxonomy): domain Eukaryota; kingdom Viridiplantae; phylum Streptophyta; class Magnoliopsida; order Zingiberales; family Musaceae; genus Ensete; species Ensete glaucum. The sequence continues at coordinate 34,690,517 of CM038555.1, forward strand.
AAGCAATGCCAAATCAAGATCTAATACACTCAATGTAAATTACACATACTCTAACCATTCTAAATAATTTGATCTAGAGAGTACAGGGATACTAGAAGCATGAGAATGTATGGACAGAAATACCATTGCAGAATATAAAATAACATTAATGCTTTAAGTTTATCAAAATATGATGAACTATTGATATCATCAATATTTAACCTCTAGATAAAAATATTGACATATCTAGTATTCATTCAAGATTATTTATGCTGATGTCATCCTTGTGAAATAGTTTTGCTATCTTTGGGTATACAATTCTAAACTGCAAGGATATCCATAATAGTATCATCCTACCCGATCACATAATTATTTGAAATAATTATTATGTATGTAATTTTGATTATTATTTCCTTAATATTATTGAGAACTTATTCCTTAATGTAATTTTATAAATCATTGATCTAGGCCACTTTGGTGACTACAAGACCAATGCAGTAATATAAAATATAAATTAAATTATCATATAAATGATAAGATTTTAATTATATTTCATATCTTATAAGCATACCATCTTAGGCTACTTTGGTAGCTACCAGTTAGGTATAAATTAAGGAGATGAATTACAAATAATATTCATCAAGTTCATTTGATCTAATTTATGCTAAAATAGTTCAATAATAGGATAACAACTATAATAATTATTGAACACTTAATTAGCAGAAAAAAACTCATATGATAACTGTAATTATGATAATACATAATCATGTCTTTATGTGAAAAATAAATATTATTTCATAATTCTCAATATATGCATGTGAATAATTGAATAAATATCTAATAACCAATAATTAGATTTAACACATGTAATTTATAATTCATATGAGAAAACTATAAAGAAACAATAATTTATATTTTTTAATTAAACTAATTAATTTTATTTAATTAGAGAAGTCCATAAGTCCAATTAAATAAATTGATCAAATAATAAAAATTAATCAAGATCCATTAATTCTAATTTGATCAAAATAAAATGTAATCAATGAATAATAAAAATATAATCATGATTAAATTTTATTAGATTATATATTGATCAATTCTATAATTGAAAAAATAAATCATAATTTTTTAATTTTATAATGGCAGAACTATAATTATAAAAGGATATACAAAAGAATTACAGAATTTATAAAGGGCAGAAAATGTTATAGGATAATAAAACATAGAAAGGGTAAAATTATAAATAATCTTATTCAGCCGAAGTATAAAAACTGTAATTTCAGTGAATGGTAAAATCATGATTTATGCTAAAGATAAAACTATAATTTTAGCTCAATGGCAAAACTTAATAGTAAAACTGTAATTTTTATTTAAGAAAAATCCTAATCCTAATTCCTTCCCTACTATTGTCGCCGCGCGTATCAACATGTAAACATGGCTTGGTTCGTGTTCAATGCCGCCAATCGTTGGGACACGGCCGTTGGCATGCGGGGTTGCCGCCAGTGCGGCTCACTGCGGTGGTTGCTCGCTGCCGCCATGCGATCGATTGGTTGTGGCAAACTTGTGCAGGCCCGTCTGCTGGCAAACGATTGAATTTAACAAATAGGAATATAGATCGATCAGATAACAGATCAACACATCGTAAATAAAAATAATAGATCTAATATTTTTGATCTCAAAACCTAGGCTCTGATACCAATTGTCAGCATAGAAACAATAATTATGCAAACTATTATGTGAAAAACTATTATGCTAGGATTGAAATTAAATAATACTAGATCTGTTATGATACGTACCTTTATATACCATCTGATTAAGATCCAATTAGATCTTTCATAGCACCACAACCTCTTCTCCTCTCTTTCTATCTTTTCACAGAACCACTGTAATTGATGGTTTAAAGAGATCAAGAGAATAACCTTAATCTCTTTCTCTTATACAGTGTATTGCGGCTTATGCACACACCACAACTATTCACTTTTAAGTTTAGAGGAGATCGTGTCATTTTATAAGCAAGAGCAGAGGGTCTATGATAAGTTATTAAGAGAGTTCCTTACATCAATCGCATCCCCTAAAATATCTCAATATAATATAAATTTTATTTAATATTAACTAATATTTTTTATTAGAATCAATTAATCAATAATATATCTTATTCAATTATAAAGAGTCACGTAATCTTCCAATGTTTAGTGACAAATAAGTCTGATGGTGTTTGATTTTTTTGAAGAAATAACACTGGGTTTTTTTTTTTGTTTTTCTAGATGCAGGTGGGTCGAAAGTTAGAATATATTGTTTTGTGAGACTGCTATTATGAGAGATGATCTTCAGGTGACTGCTCGAGATAGGTTCAAAATGATCTATGTGAAATCTGCGTCAAAGTTGCTGGTTAAGATGTTAGATAAGACGATCTCTACTCCTTAACTTGTACAAAATGTGATTGATGACAATTGGTATGTATCGGACTACTTTGATTCTTATATAATTTCTCATGTGTATAGAGGGAAGAATAAGACTGTTAATTGGTTGGCTAGATATACTAAGCTAACTAGATCGGTATTTTTTTTGGAGTGGTAGAAACACAGAAAAAAGCTCTGTAGATTAACATGAGAAACACAGAAAAAAGTTCACTTGATGAGTCAAAAACAGAAGGTTGGTCAAAACTAAATATTGCAACACCATTTGTACCATCTCTAGATTTGGTTAGTCTCACATCTGGTACAGTCTGCTCATCAGTTCCTTGGATGAACTGAATTCTTGGCTTGACCATCATCATAATCGCCTGTGAATTATAAGAATTCCCTCCTCTTGGAATCACCTTCACAGGAGGAATCCTTAAAGATATGCCACTGAAAGCAGAATGAGAAATTGGACGAGCAACAGTCAAGAGAGGTGCTATGCCTGTAAAACATCACGAAGTTCATTAACTAAAGAAGATTAAATGCAAACTTGAATAGGATATTTCACAGTCTGTCCAATCTATCCCAAGAATTCCATCTATATTCAAAAGTCAACTTAACAGTACAACTAATAGAATAATAAACAAGTACAGAAATATCCTATTCAAGTTTGCATTTAATCTTCTGTCATTATATGCTGTATAACATACAGGTGTAACTGTCAACCTGCTGTCATTATAAAGACCTTCTATACATGAAACCCCATGGCTTCTTCCCGGAGTTATTGAGAAGAATTTTCCAAAATTTCTTGGTACTACAAAGTCATGCTCAGAAAGAAATTTGACAAGCTGGGGATTTGAAAGACTGTGAACCAAATTGGACCAGCATGACATGAAGAAATAGAAAGACCATTTTTGCTTCTAACCAAGAAAGTTTGTTCCTAGTAATGTATACCAAGAAAAGGATTAAAACTTATCATAGAGATTCTGTACAATTTTAATCTGCTCGACAAAAATTGATATTTATGGACCAATATTTTGTGGTGCGACTATTGGTAGTAACAGGACATAAGAATTTTGATTTAAGTCTACCAGATTTTAGTATAGTAGGAAGGGAATTTCATATTCATCTAAGGTATAGGCGATGATGCTTAGGTTAAAAAATTGATGCTATCATATTCATATAAGGTTAAGGCAATGATGCTATCATTTAAAGGGAAGTGGGAAAAGGATAGAAATCTGAAAATCCTGTGCCACCAGATGAAGATTAAGATTTATCAACTTAAAAACTGCAAAAAATTTAAATTTATCCATTTCTTAGTCAAAACTTTGAATAGCTACACAACTTCAGTTACATTTATACTAATGAATGTATGTGCAGATTATGGTATTCTTCATAAGCACTTGAAAGTTTGATATTGGAGTGTAATATCTGGCACTCGGAGCAATAAGCCTAAGATTTTAATACTAAGCAAAACCAAGTAGTACCTTTACTACAAAATACAACGAACTGCAGGTGCTTGTGTTTTCATTCAAACCCGTTGAGATATACTGAAGTTAATACGAGATGAAGGGCTGGGTATTTGAGGATATCACTTTGGCAATCATTTCTTTTTTTTATCCCTACAAACTAAAAGAAAATAAGAACCTGTAAAACAAGGTATCGCATTACATTTATTGTTATAATTACTTGAAAATTTCTGACACCTTGTATGAAAAACAATTGCATCACAACTTTTCATATAAATTTACTCGATAATCTCTTTCAGAGTATCACAAGTTCAGATTAAGGAAATGTAGAAGGAACTAGTTGAGAAGGAAGAGTGGGAGGGTAGAACAACATCTTTGAAATGATTTCTGCAGCCTATAAATTGTTAAATCTATAAACTGCACCCAGTTAATTGTTTATTTAGCTTATAAGGAACATAAAATTTCTCCTTTCCTCCTCCCACTGTAGCATTATCGAATCACAATGAAAGAAAAAAGTTTGTCACACACATCGTTCTCCTACCTCCCTCTGTAGCATCAAATTTTACCATAACCCACCACTCCCTGAGCATTTATCCTAAAGCACACTTTCATAGAACTAACAGAACAGATTCAGGAGGAACGAGGAAAACAACAAAATGAACATGCAAATTTCTTTCTACTTAGTCGACGCTCAAAAAGGAACCAATTGCCCAGAAAACGAATGCTGATATTTCAGAGAGAGAGAGAGAGAGAGACCTGGGAGGGAGTGATGGTTCTTGGGGCATTTGGAGATGGCCGAAGAAGAAACAGCAACAGAGTGCACCGCAGACATCCTCAGCAGTCGATGACGGCGGAGAGGGGAGTCAAACGACGAGAGAGAAGGCAGGCACACAGAAAAGCCTAGTGAAATAGGCAAGAGAGCGGCTTGAGTGCTGGTGTGTAACAAGGAGAGCCGTTCTTGAACAGACATGGAGGGCCATCCGACATCAAACCAACCAAATCTATCATGTCATTTGATCCCATTGCAAGCTTGGGCTAACCCAGCTCAAATCATACTCCAGTCAAAGGAATCGCTTATATATCATGAGAATCTGCACAGATTCTCAGCATCATACACCTTTTGAAGATCCAACCTACCAATCTAAATCTGATACATGCAACAATAGGAAAATACTGTTGGCCAGAACTTGAGAGCTCCCCAAAATATCAAGATTTATTGACTTGGATTCAACCTGTGGACAAGAGAATCCACGCTCTATAGATTGGATTGGATCGTCAAATCAGGTTCACTGGCAAAATAGTGGTGTGTAGCCTTGGTATGTGCTCAATTGTGTACCTTGCACTTTTGACTAGGCGACAAGAACATTGCAGGACTATATAGTATGTAACATGTTTCTTGGTTATGATATCTTTCAGATCTTTGAAATCGTGTTACTTTTCTCTTGAAATAAATATGAAAATTAACCAACTAATTATCTATGATTAGTGGCATAAACTAGTCTTTGGTGGAGGATGATCTGTTTTGTATAATAGATCAGCAAAGTGTTTCTTTAACTTTAACTTCAACATCTATAGATTTATTTCTTCTCCAAATTAAGAATATTTATGTAGAAAAGAGTACAAGGAACAACCAGCTTAAGAGGCACTCTTTTGGCCAAGATTAATTTGATTAGGGACATTGAAGCACCGCAATGTAGGCATCTCCTGCCTATGTCTATATGTCCATCAGTTTCTTTACTTCTATAAATGAAACACACCAATCAATTTGAACTAGCTGGTCATTTATATTAATGAGAAAGCTAATTACAGCATACCAGTATATGTTTTTGCACTATAATTGACATTAATAACTAGATTTAGGGACCCGAATAGATGTAAAATCTCACTGATCTAATGTGAATCATGTGTCACAAAAACTACATTATCCAATGAGGAAGTTAAATACATTTCATACATGAAACTTGAGTGTGATAGTAGCAAAGAACATAATTAATTCCATCACACTGAAACATTATGGAAGATTGATGAAAAAAATATAACACTCAGAACCGCTCATCAAACTACTATTCTGATGAAGGCCTTCCACGTTGAAAAAGTATTTAAAGGGGTGTGAGTGAGGAATATATACTTTTAAAATGGCAAAAAAAATAGATGATAAACAACCTATTAATTCTCATAGTTTTGACCTGTTTTGCAGATCAAATTGAATATTTTTTTGATCATAAACATCACGGTGCTTCTTGATGGACAAAAATGGTTGACCAAATTGAACCAAATGGTGATTTCTTTGATCAAATCAATAAGAGACTATTCAACAGAGAGACTTATGATTGATTTCGTTGATGACAATGGAGCAGAACATGGCAACTTGACTGCCATTTCACATGGAAAGCTCCTATGCAGGAAATATCACCTTAATTTCTTTTTCTTTGTTATCTTTTGAGGGTAATAAATTTCGTTGAAGTTGAAGAAATTTTTCAGTGAATTAATAGTCGCCGGTATCAAAAGAAACTCTATAGTTTCTGTCTTAATTTTTTATCGTGAATTTCTTCCTTCTTTAGAAGAATATTTTTTTTGGATAAAGATGATGAGTTGATTCACCTTTCCTAACCATAAAGGCCGTATTCCGTATGGATTGCTCAAACAATGTTCTTCTCATACCTCCATCACTCACATCTCAGAAGAATGTAAACCACGCTAACATCCATGATGCATGATTTTTTTCTTTGTTTAACTTAATCATGATATGAATGCTGCAAATAGAGTCACGTACATTTCATCACATGCAGGTTTGAAGTATTTCTGTATTTCTTTTAGGTTTTATAATAAAGTTGATCAATTAAAATAATTATTTCTTTCTTTAAGGATACAATTTCATCTCGTTACTCTAAGACTATTAGTAAGTTTCAATGATTTGATCTAAATAAATCTGATTAATTATTCAAAATTGAATTAATGGAGGGTTAGTTGGATCTCGGCTTGATTCATCCTGCAGGCTTGGTCCAACTTGTTGTCCATACCCAGCTTTCATGCTGGACCATTAATCCAACCCACCACCCTTTACCCGTTTGTTTAGGCAGGCTCATGCGGTGCTTTTCACTAGTCCATGGCCTAACCTAATCCAATGCTATGCAGCCTAACTCTTCTCTTTGTTTGATTTGGGTCAAATGCTGACCGAATTAAATTAGGTTGATTAGTTTAAATTAATTCAAGATAATTATAATCAATTAGTTTGAGCCTATTTAACCTAAACTAAACCCAATTAAATCTAAATTAGATCATTCCAGAATTGTTTTAGATTGGTTAAATAAGGATTAGGGACCGGTTCATTTAGGTTCTAGATAAATCGAGTTCAATTCAAGTCAATTGGATTGATTGAACTAAGGTTCAAGTCAATTCAGGGCTAATTGATGTTTTTAAATATTAATAATGTTTGAAGGATGATTTTTAAAGATATTTTAATATGATTATTTTATCTCACAATATATATGACCTATGTGAAATGATTATGTTTTATTTCATAGGACAAGTAGGATGATTCCTTCAAGAATTAGCAGGTCATTGTATGTGATTGTTGGATGATTCCTTCGGTCATTATTGAGAGGAACATATCTCCAATTTGGTGGGTGAGTGATACTACTTCATATATTGTTGGGAGAATATAAATTCATTCCATAAGGTAAAAAGGATAAATATTTTATTGGATATTTGACATATGTAAATAAGATTATTATTGTTGACTTTATAAATATATATTTATTTATATAAATTTCAGTGTTGATTTAGAAGAGTTCTTACTTAACATGTTACTAAAATTATTTTATTTTATTTAATTTTTAATTTTTAGATCAACCTCCTAGATTCAAGTAAAGAGCATACCTTCCTCTAACTTTAGTTAGAACTAGCTACATTTAACATCATTTATGCTAGATAATAAAGCCTATGGATATTTGTTTGAATTTTATTTTAATGAATAAATGAATTATAATAGATAATTATAATTTATATTTCATAGTTAAGTGATGTTGTTATTTTGTTATTGATGTTACTTGTGGAAAGATATTATAACCCTATTTAAAAAAGAAATCCTTATCGACCACTCATTAACATTATTTGTTTGAAGACACATCCACCGTGCAACATTGGAGGATAGCCTAATACAAAGTAATCAGATTACATTTGTTCCATCAGTTGTAAGAAGAAAGCCTTTTGGTTTGAGGGTACTAGGCGTGAACAATAGCATATTTGGCCTTTAAGATTTTCACCCAAAGATACTACCATTACTGAGGAAAGGGAGAATCCATTTAACCATTAAGATCTCCTCATTACGTTTAAGTCCCGAATACCTAGACAATCATCCATTTTATACGTGTGCCATCTAATTAAATTATTTTTTAAAATATCTATCATTATTCCAAAAGAATTCACATGAAAGATTATTCATTCTATTAAGTATCATTTTCGAAATTTTGATACCTATAAGGATATGATTAGAGATCGAGTTTAGGACTGAATCAATAGTGATCACCTTTACTGCCTAGGAGATTGTTCCTTTAAGCCAACCGTCAGTCTTATCTAAAGAATTACATACTCTATGTTTATCTCAAGAGCATAACTATAATAGAAAAAGAGTTTAGATTTATCCTGGTATTGATAGACAATACAATTAACTTGGTGTAAGACGTAAGAGTCTATTGAGAACCCTACAAGTTTTCAGGTTACCTTGGTGTTGTGAGTCCTCCACTATGTCCAGTGGATTCACATAATGGGGTTTGAGTCGCTAGCACGAGAGATACTCCATGCTGGTAATCCGTTGTCGATATACGTGGATGCCCTGGTTGTGACTTTGATGCGGGTTTTTTTAACCTCACTGGGCTATTCCTGTAAGATAAAATCTCTCAGGGGGTGGGTTCCCGGGGAGGTCCATCTGATGATCAAGTTATGGTTGATTCGAAGGATGAAGTCCGGTGTCCTCAACTTGGGCACTGAAGCTTCTTCTCCTTTTTTCTATTTGAAGTAGAGAAGGAGAGAGAGAGAGAGAGAGAGAGAGAGAGTCCGGTCAAGTCTCGGCCTCATCATTCCTCTGGTATTTTTTGCCAACCCGTTTAATGTTGCTGACAGCACTGGCAGCTATTCGTGTTGTCGGTTGCGTGTTGCTTCTGCTCTGTCATTGTGTGGTTCCCTTAGGTTCTTATTAGACTTGATGTTGACTGCATGATATCCGATATTACCAAACCTCAGGTTTATCTGCTCATTTATGATACGTTACTCATGTATGCCAGAGGGCGGGGTCTGGGAAATTGGTCATCTGACCCCATCCTTCCACGTTGGTTGGCCTTGGGCCACGTCATTCGATTTGGGAGGGGGACCACTATTATCCCTATCATTCTCTTCTCTCCCCCCTCCCCCCCCCCCGAAGGCGAAGGGGAGGATCCTTCAGGCATGGGGTTTGCATGATGGAGGGATTTATATGTGTCTGAGGTTGTGTCACCTCGGTTGACCTGTATTATGAGTAATTGGGTATGAGAGCCTTCGAATGAGTTCAATGTCTCATTTGTCGAGTGTTGGGGCCGGAAGCCCTTAGGCGAGGTTGAGGGCTCGCTTGTTGACAGTCAATACTAAAAGCCATTGGACGAGGTTAAGAGCTCGCTTGTAGATAGTTATGACTAAAAGCCCTTGGGCGAGGCTGAGAGCTCGCTTGCAAATGGTCGGGACAGAAAGCCCTTGGGCGAGGCTGGAAGCTCGCTTGCAAATGGTCAGGACTGAAAACCCTTGGGCGAGGCTGAGAGCTCACTTGTAGATGGTCGGGACTGAAAGCCCTTAAGAGAGGCTGAGAACTCGCTTATAGATGGTCAGGACTAAAAGCCCTTGGACGAGGCTAAGAACTTGCTTGTAGATGTTCGGGACTAAAAGCCCTTAAGTGAGGTTGAGAGCTCGCTTGTAAATGGTCAGGACTGAAAACCCTTGGGCGAGTCTGAGAATTCGCTTATAGATGATCGGGACTAAAAGCCCATAGACGAGGTTGAGAGCTCGCTTGTAGATGGTCAGGACTGAAAGCCCTTGGGCGAGGCTAAAAACTCATTTGTAGATAGTCGGGACTGAAATCCCTTGGGTGAGGTTGAGAGCTCACTTGTAGATGATCGGGACTGAAAGCTCTTGGGCAAAGCCGAGAACTTGCTTGTAGATGGTCGGGACTAAAAGCTATTGGGCAAGGCCGAGAACTTGCTTGTAGATGGTCGGCACTAAAAGCTATTAGGCGAGGCTGAGAACTCGCTTATCGATGGTCGGGACTGAAAGCCCTTGGGCGAGGCTGAGAGCTCGCTTGTAGATAGTCATGGATATTCTCCTTGGGATTGAGAAAGATTTGTTTGTTGATCAGAATCACTCGCGGGGTGCCTCATGTCCCGTACGGTAACTCGTCAAGCGTAGAGCGCGAGGCATCATGATGAGCCGTCCCACCTTTCTGGGTAAGGCAAAGCGCCAACAAGCGCTGGGGTGAGGTATTAGTTCCCCTCCCTTTATTATTTCGCAGCCTTCTCTTACTCTATGCACTTCTTCCTTGTGGTTGTTGCTGTTTCTTCGCCATCTCTGGCGCCTGCTACATCAACGTCATTGACCTTCATCCCCTCCCTTTTTCCCTCGATGGTTTCTCGAGCAGATCGGATGTTTTCTGCCTCCTCCCACTCCGAGTCCCGGTCGGTCAAAATTTTGGCTCATAGGCCTAGGGTTTTGAGTCATCCCTTCGGGGATTTTGTTTCAATGGTTGTCATCTCGTCATCCAGTGCTCTGGATGACTCAGGGATTGCTGACGCCTTGGTGGCAATGTGGTCTTTTTTCAATGTAGACTCGACCGTGACAACTCATCAGTTGGCCAAGGTGAGGAAGAACTATTTCATTCCTTTGAAGTATGAAATCCATGTCCCTCTGTCGGGGGAGCATCCTTATGATGCTTTTTCTTATGGCTTTGGTCTGTCGACCGATGCCCTTGAGGCGGGATTGAAATTCCCATTACATCCTGTGATCGAGGTGTACCTCGAACATTGGAGGATTTCTCTCTTCCAGATGGCGCCCAACTCGTGACGGTATCTAGTGGCTTTCTTATGGGAGTGTTATGTGTCAGGTATAAGAGCTACCCAAGAGTTGTTTATGGCTTGCTCCGGCTAAGTCGGGGGCAAGCCGGGTATTACTTGGCTGCTCGCAGCAGATTCCATGTGAGCAGTGCACCTTCTAGCAACAAAGGCTAGAATTCACACTTCTTCTTTATTTCCTACCGCTAGGGCTGGAGCTTCCTGACTGAGTGGACCTCTCAGATGGTGAGCAGCTCTATACTGGTGTTATCAATCGACGAGACTGAACTGGTCAAGATCCTCCGGGGGATCCTTTCCATTTCAAGGGGGGTGAAGGATATGAACGACGCCTGGTTAGCCGAAGCGGGTCTCAACCTTGCCCCTGGGGGTATGTCTTTTTTGTTTTTAGATTGAGTTTGGATTTTTTCCTAATCGTATCTTTTGTTGTGTAGAGATGTTTAACCTCGGCAAGATGAACTCTGGCGATGGAGCGGGTAGCGGTTCGGCGGCTCCATCGGTAGCCAACGTGCCTGCAATAGGGGATGCTGGGGTGTCGGCGGTTGAGAAGTGCCCTAGTCTGGTGTAGAGGCGAGTTTAAGGAAACGCCTTGGTGCTGAACAAACCTACGGATGCTTTTGGGAGCACTGCGAGGACCTCTGCTGACAAGGGCGAAGGGACGGTGGAACTTGAGGAGGTCCCCGAGCAGGGATATACCATGAGGGAGCTGTGCGAGGTTAAATACCAAGCAGGGGCAGATAAGTATTTTGCCTCTATCATGATGCGACTAAAGTGCGTCGAGGGCGAGGACCCCTTGGTGCCGAGGTGGTCGACCATCTCCAGGTCCAGTCCATTCTGGACTGAGAGGGTGTTGTCCAGGAAGTGCTTGCAGGGAACTCTACACCCCACCTTGGTGAAGCAAGTGTATGAGTGCTCCTCCGAGGAGCTTATGAATCGGGCCGGCAAGTCGGCAGTCTGGGTAAGGAGCGTATCTTTTCTTCATCTCTTGTTAATTGAAATTTAACTCTTGTCTGCTTGCAGGGACTTCACTTCGTTAATGCCCTCATCGATCGGGTCCATGATGTGGGCCGATTGATTCGGAGCCAGCATGAGAAAATTTTGGCCCTTCGGGCTGCGAACAAGGAGCTGAAGGCTAGTGTAAGTCAAGAGTTAGTTGCGGCCACTGAACAGAGGGTGAAAGAGCTGGAGGCCGAAATCAAGAGGATGCAGACTGAACTGAGTCCATTAGGAGTCAACAGAGGGAGTTTGAGCAGGAAGTTGGGCTCCTACGCTCTAGTTTGGATGGGGCTCGGAACGACCGAGCTCGCCTGGAGGGCAACATCCTCTCGCTGATCGAGGCAATGACATTTCTCGAAGCTAAACTGAAGACTGAGGGTCAGAAGGTGGTAGCCGCCTACAAGGCATCCCAAGGATTCAAATCTGGCCTCAAGAAGATGGGGAGGGTCAGCTATGAGTTCGGGTACCGAGTGGCGCTCGAGTGACTTCGGGGGAAGTACCCGAATATTATGATCAAGCTAGACCTCTTTGTCGAGTGTTCAGAAGATACGAATGTCGAGATGGACCTCGATCGACCTTTTGATGATGGCACCCCCTTTGAGAAGCAGCCAACCCTATAGAAAGACTCCTTTTTTTTTCTTTTTTTCTTGGAATGTTGGGCATTTGAAGATCTGCTTCTGACTGTGTCGCCCAACCATTATGTAGCATTTTACTATCAAATAAAGTTTCCTTTTCTAAACACTTTTGTTTGTCTGAATGGCTCTGAATGCCGAGTTAACATTGTTGTGCTAGACGTAGAATTTCTTCAAATTTGAAACATGCCACTAGACGTAGAATTTCTTCAAATTTGACACATGCCAAATCTGAGGGAGTGTTTTTCCTTTCATTATCGATAGGGTGTATGTTCCATCCCAAATTACTTGGGTAACACAAAACGACCCCTCCCATCTTGGGGCAAGTTTTTCTCGGGTGTGTCCTAGGTCGCTGACCTCGGCCCTCTTGAGGAGTAGGTCTCCCTTCACGATGGGTCGGGGTCGGACCCTTCGGTTATAGAGTCGGGCAACTGCCCTTTGATAATGTAGATTCCTCAAATGCGCCTTGGCCCTACGTTCTTTGATCATGTTGAGATTTTTCCTAAGACCTGCTTCTAACACTTCGGGAGTTAAATTTTCAATTCTCAGCATCGGGAAGACCACCTCGGGAGGGAGGACAGTTTCAGTGCCTAAAGCAAGGCTGTAGGGGGACTCCCCCATAGGGGTTTTTAGCATTGTCTGTAGAGCCCATATGACGCTGGGGAGCTCCTCGACCTAGGCTGCCGAAGTCCCCTCTACTCATCTTTGTAGCCCTTATAATATGTTTCTGTTGGTTATCTCTACCAATCCATTGGCTTGGGGGTGAGCCACCGAGCTAAACTTCAGTTGCTGGTAGTTTTCGTAGAAAGTCTTGAACTTAGAGTTGTTGAACTGTGTCCCATCATCTGTGATTATGACCTTCGGCAGGCCAAACCTCGTTATAATGTTTCTCCTGACAAAAGTCTCCATCTGCTTATATGTGATCGAGGCCAAGGGCTCAGCCTCAACCCACTTGCTAGAATAATCCACCCCGACGATTAAGAATTTTTACTGTCCAACCGTATGTGGGAATGGATCGAGGAGGTCCATCCCCCACTTTGCGAAAGGCCAAGAGCAGGGAATCGAGGAGAGTGGTAGGGCTGGTTAGCGAGGAACACGGACATGCTTCTGGCATTCTACGGACCTCTAGACATAGGATTTGGCATCTACTTGCATGGTTGGCCAATAGTATCCGAGGCGAAGGATCTTGAAAGATAGTGTACGCCCTCCAATATGTTCGCCACATATCCCCTTGTGGACCTCGGTGAGCACTGTATCAGCATTGGGTCTCGATAAGTACTATAACATGGGCTGGCTGAAAGCTATTCTATAGAGGCGCCCATTGATGGTGGCAAACCATGCTTCGATCCTTTTGATTCGTCGGGTGGCGGCCTTGTTTGTTGGGAGGGTTGCGTATTTCTTGTAGCATAGTATTTCCTCCCTCCAGTTGGGATGTGTAGCTGTAGTGGCCACTTCAACTATGGCGACTGTCGGCTTGCAGAGGCTAGGGATGGTCGACAACTTATCGGCTGCATCGGCAGAGGCCGTCTGGGCCAGGGCATCAGCTTTGACATTCTCGAGGCATGGGATTTAAAATATTTTGAAGTATTTGGTCGTACCTATTAACCGATGGGCCTCGGAGAGATAATGGGCCATGTTTGGTTCTAGGTGCTCAATTTGCAGCTCGACGACCAATCGTAATCCGAGCAGCAATGCTTCATACTATACTTTATTGTTAGTAGTTAGAAATTCTAGGCGCACGACATGTTCCCAGGTTTGCCCGTCGGGGTCTCTTTGGACTATTCTGGCTCCTCCCCTAGAGGAATTCGTCGATCCATCAATGTGGAGAGTGCTGGTTACAGGTGCCCTACAAGCCAATCACGTAAGTGATGGCATGTGTGACACACTATGTGATCTTTTTGCTTATGATTAATATTAGCATATTCTTATATTATATTATTTGTTACATATATATTGTGATGTCCTTGGTTCTGTACAATGGGAATCAAATCGTGATGAGACCATGATAATGAGATCGATTCACCTTTAAACACAGATCCTAAATAATCCTTGTCATAGCTTACTCGAGAGGGATATTGAGATAATCAGACAGATCGGTGTACTATATACCCGTCCATATAATGGAGGCGGCTGGTCTCATAGCCACTTGTGTGGAGACACAAAGGATATAGTACAGGTGCTCATTAGAGAATAAGTTCACTGATTGATCCGCTTATGGAATGTCGTATGGTCAATGATACCAAATGTCAGACAGTGATTCCATAGTCCCAGTTATGTATCTAGTTCTTAGACTTAAGACACCAAGGATGCCAGACTTATATATTTGGAAAGTTTTAGATCTGGTACAGTTGGTTATCGAGATTAGTAGCCAACCTTACGAAGGCAATTGAGTGTCAATAGAGGATCATCTACTCTCGGTATCATGAGAGAAATATCCCATATATGCTTTCTCAGACAAATCCTCAGCTAGGGTCATTTGGATTGAGAGAGAAGTTCTCCGATAGAATCCAAATAGAGCAAGACAAACTAATTCCGTATGTGACCTGACAGTACTATGTCCAATATACGATCTCTGGGATATTATTTGGATGAGGGATTATAGATACATGGTAACTGTGGACAGACAGGTCCGATGGATTTGATCCCCCCTGTACCGTCTGGGGACTATGGCGTAGTGGCCTAGTACGTCCATAGTCGATGAGTCGAGTGAATTATTATGAGGATAATAATTCACTATATCAGAAGGAGTTCTGATGGGAGTGACTCACGGCTAGCTCGGTATCGGGCCTAGAGGGTCACACACATATGGTGGATGCTTCAGCGAACAGATGATTGGATGAAGATCCAATTAGCCCATATTCTCATTAGATGAGACCCTACGCTGATGAGCTCCTTGCTTAAGGCCCAATTAGAGGCCTAAGGAGATTATTGGATAGAGATTCAATAATGCAAGGTTAGTGGGTTATTGGATGGAGATCCAACACCCACTAAGGCAGGAGCCCTAGGGTTTTTAAAGGCTCTCTATAAAAAGGAGGGGAGACTCAAGATTGATAGGTTGCAGCTTTAGCCACCACCTCCTATTCTCCTCGCTCTAAGCAAGAGTTGCAAGATCAGATTGGAGGAGTTTCGCTGTAGAGATCCATCGTGTGGATACCGCTAGAGAGGAGGACACTTGACCTCCTTCATCTTCTCCATCAAGATCTGGAATACAGGGATATATGATCTCCCTAGGTAAAATCAGTCTCTCACCCATCACGATTTTTTGATTTTTGTGATTTTTTCTCATGATCAATCTTTTGCACAACGATTTGATTTGCGTGGGAAATTGATTTTTGTTTTGATTTCAACTACGCATGTAATGCACCCACTGAGGTTTCCCAACAGTGGTATTAGAGCCAAGATTTTTGTGTGAAAGATTAGTTTGAAACTGCGTGTGATGAGATTGAATGACGTAGAATTGTTCTACACATTCTTGCTGTGTTTTCGTAGTGAAGGTAATGAGGAGGAGGGGCAGCAGGGCATGGCCCAGCCACCTATAAGGGGGCGGCCAACTGTAGCTAAGGCCTCTCTACAAAGAGGCAATCGACTGCGACTAGGCCCCCTGCAAGGGGCAACCGCCCGTAGGGGCAGCAGCTTGCAAGGGGTGACCACCCGCAGGGGTAGCATCCGCTCGCGGGCACGATCGGCTACGGCCACCAAGGAGCCACGACCAGGCCGCAGGCGGTTGCATGGCGCCGCAAGGGGCGGCTACCAACGGCTTGCTTGGGGCCATTGGCCATGCAAGGGGTGGTTGCCGCCCCTACATAGGGGCAGTGGCGACGGCGAGAAGGGGGCAAAGTGAGGGCTAGGATATCCTTTTAAGAAAAGAACGATCCTACCCCTCTGAATTTCAAAAATTTTGAGGACTATCCTCATGTACATAATTTCAAAAATACCCTCAACGATTTTAAAAATTTCGAGGACTGTCCTCATGTACACAATTTCAAAAATACCCTTGATAATTCTAAAAATTCTGAGCATGTCCTAATTTCTAAAAAAATAATTAATTAAATAGTTTAATTAATTATTATATATATCTAGTAATCCTACATATGATGTGATGTACATGTGATGTATGATATGGATAGATGATCATGAGCTATGTGTTGTGATGTTTGTAATTATGATTATTATTATTATTGGGGCCTATGAGTCTGCGTTTTTCTTTTTTATTGTTGGGCCTACATGCCTATGATTATTTGTAATTACATGGAGAGGCACAGCGGGAGCGTGGAGTTGATAGCGGGACCCATGATGCCATGGCGGGAGATTACGACACATAGTGATGTGACGATCCGACGGAACCGATGATGACGATATCAACAATCACAGGGCATGGAGATGCGCCAATGCACATATAGATCCTATTGTGAGTGATTTGGCTCATTGACTCGGGCTTAATCATATTAGGTGATAGCTCATGATCATTTGGTGTGACTTGCATATGTGATGTGTTATACACTTACTAGATATATGTATATATATTTGCATGCGATGTAGATATATATTAAATATGTATATGTGTGACATGACATATTAGGAGACCGATACGAAATAAAAACCCCTCCTACGATAATATTAAGTCGGTAAGCGTGAGGCAATAAGATTGACCCACGTGGTCTTCCATCGTTACAGGAATAAATTGAATCACGACATAGGTTGAGTTGATTGAGTCCCTTGAAGTTCACCTATCTACATGATCGTGTTCTTACCTATGACATAGATATGTCACCAGTGACCTGAGGATATGATATGCTTGGTCGAGTCCCTCGAGGGCATATTATCAAATCAGACTCATCTTGTAACGATGGTGATGATTTAACTGAATATCATGGTTGGTCGAGTCCCTCGAAACCATAATGATTCGGAGGCCGAACGTGATGGGAATCATAAGGAGTTGTGATTGACAAGAATTGCCTACCTTTTGGGCTTAGTGTAATTGGTCGCGTCCCTCGAGGTTGCACTAAGATGCTAATTGAATCCCGATCCCTACTAGGAGTCTGCCAGAGAATTTCATCTCACGTGTCGAGGGTGTCACGTGATTTGCTAAGAAAATAGTGAGAGTATATTAAGATAGAAGTCCATATCTTAATTAGTATTTTTTGTAAAATCTGCATGTTATTTATTTTTGCTATATCTTGTTTTGTCAGAAACATATCGCTCATAAACCCCCTACGTGGGATACTTGATGTCAACCGCCTCACTAGTCCAAACTATATACATTGGCTTCATAATTTGAGAATTGTTCTCATGATGAAGAAAATCATATATGTCCTTGACACAATTCTGCCCATGCCGGAAGAAGGGGCAAGCGATAATGAGATTACTCGCTACGTGAAGTATATAGATGATTCCACGTTGGCAAAATTTTACATGTTGGCCTTAATGACTCCTGAGTTATAAAGGCAATATGAGAGCATGGATGCAGATTCTATCCTTCTTTATCTCCGCTAGCTGTTTGAGAAATAGGGAAGAACTTAAAGATATAAGATATCTAAGAAACTCTTGAGGACCATGTCCTAAATATGATAGGCTGGATCGAGAAACTCACAGGTCTAGGAATAGTCCTAGAGGATAACTTGTGCATTGATCTTATATTTTAGTCCCTACCAGATTCTTTTTATCACTTTATCATAAATTTTAACATGAGCAAGTGTGAGGTGACTCTCCTTGAGCTCCTCAATATGTCAAGGGAAGCTGAGAGTGCTATTAAGAAGGATAAGTTAGTTCTTTATATTAGTAAGACCAAAAAGAAAAGGAAGACCAGCAAGACCCTTAAGAAGGGTAAGGGCAAAAAAAGACCAGATAAGATAAAGGTTGCCAAGAAATATCCAGGAAAGGACAAAGGATAATATTTTCACTGTGTCCAAGACGAACATTGAAAGAGGAACTGCAAAGACTACCTTGCAGAGAAGGCGAGAGACAAGCTTGGAAAAGCTTCAGGTATATTCATGATTAGTCTCTACTTGTTAGATTTTCATGATAACACATAGGTATTGGATATTGGGAATGTTTATCATATCTGCAATTCGTTGCAGGTTCTGGCAAGACATAGGAGATTGGCTAGAGGCGAGATGAACCTCAAGATGGGTAATAGAGCAAGAGTTGTTGTTGTTGCTGTTGGAGAGGTCACCCTACATCTGCCTGGTGGAGCTATTATTGCATTAGATACATGTTATTTTGTTCCCTCTATTATCAAAAATATTATTTCTATCTCTTGTTTGACAATTAGTGGATATAAATTAATTTTTGAGAATAATAGTTGTTCAATAATTATGGATGATGATATCATCACTAGAGGGACCCTTATAAATGACTTATATGTTTTAGACACTTCTCTACATATCATGAATATAAATATGTCTAAGAGGAAAAGAGATGAGATGAATAATGCATACTTATGGTATTGTAGGCTAAGTCATATACATGAGGGAATGATTCAAAAGTTGTTGAAAGATGGATACTTAGATCCATTTGACTATAAGATATATGCAACTTAAGAACCTTGCCTTCGTGAAAAGATGACCAACTCTCCTTGTAGTGGAACTGGAGAGAGAGCCACTAAGTTATTGAAACTCATACATAGTGATGTATCTGGTCCCATATTAACTCAGGCTATAGGTGGTTATTCATACTTTATTACATTTATTGATGATTTCTCTGAGTACAGACACATGTACTCGATAAAGTACAAATCTAATGCCTTTGAGAAATTCGGAGAATATAAGAATGAGGTGGAGAACCAAATTGGAAAGAGTATTAAGACTCTTCGATTAGATCGAGGAGGAGAGTACTTGAGTATGGAGTTCACCCATTTCCTCAAGGACAATGAGATTCTATCCCAGTGGACACCTCCTTATACACCTCAGCTCAATGGTGTATCAGAAAGGAGAAATCGCATGATGTTAGACATGGTGTGGTCCATGATGAGTTTTAATGATCTACCCGTTTCATTCTGGGGGTACGCCATAAAGACTACAGCTTACCTTCTGAATAGAGTTCCATCAAAGTCGGTAGTGTCTACACTATATGAGATATGGAAAGGAAAGAAGCTCGATCTTAAGATTGTTAAGATTTAGGATTGTCCTGCCAACATTAGAAGACACAACCCCGACAAGTTAGAATCAAAGACAGAATGATGCACATTCATGGGATACCCAAAGGAAACTTGTGGGTATTATTTTTATCATCCCGAGGACTGAAAGGTCTTTGGTGCCAAAAGAGTTGTGTTCCTTAAGAAGGAACACATTCTTGGTGGAAACAGTGGGAGTGAGATAGAATTGAGTGAGATTGGAGAACCTAGCTCAAGCACCATTCCAGAGCCCGAGTCTGTTCAGGTGCCTAACATACAAGTTTCAACTTTATGTATGTCTAATAGAGTTTCTCACCCTCCTGAAAGATATGTGGGATATATCAATGGAGATGACTCTTAGGATATTGATCCTTAGACCTACGAGGAGGCTATTATGAGTATAGACTCTAGGAAGTGGCAAGAAACCATGAATTCTGAGATAGATTCCATGTACTCTAATAAGGTTTGAAACCTTGTGGATACACTTGAGGGTATTATATCCATCGGCTACAAATAGATCTTCAAGAAGAAGACTGGAGTGGATGGAAAGGTAGAGACCTATAAAGCAAGGCTGGTAGCTAAAGGATATTTTCAAAACTAAAGAGTTGACTATGATGAAACCTTTTCACCTGTAGCCATGCTTAAGTCCGTTAGAATTATTTTGGCCGTTGTAGTACACTATGACTATGAGATCTAGCAGATGGATGTCAAAACGACATTCCTCAATGGCAACGTCGAGAAAGAGGTGTATATGATATAACTAGAGGGATTTGTATCCAAAAAGAGTCCAGATAAAGTGTGAAGGTTGCTTAGATCCATTTATGGATTGAAGCAAACTTTCTGAAGTTGGAACATAAGATATGATGAGGTGATCAGATCTTATAACTTCATTAAGAACGAAGATAAGCCTTGTGTGTACAGGAAGGTAAATGGAATCGCTATCACTTTCTTAGTGCTATATGTGGATAACATCCTAATCATTGGGAATGATGTAGGAATGCTCTCCATAATAAAAGCTTAGCTATCTAGAAACTTCTACATAAAAGACTTAGGGGAAGCATCCTAGATTTTGGGGATCCGGATCTATAGAGATAGATCCAAAAGGATACTTGGCTTGTCCCAGTCTAGGTACATAGACTCTATTGTCAAAAGGTTTGGCATGAAAAATTCCAAGAGAGGTCTCATACCGATGAGACATGGAATATCACTTTCTAGGAGTATGTCCCCAAAAACTCTTGAAGAAAGGGAAGACATGGATAAGATACCTTATGCCTCAGCGATAGAGTCTATCATGTATGCGATGCTATGTATTAGGCCTAATATAGCACATGTTTTGAGTGTTACGAGCATGTATAAGGCAGATTCAGGTTTAGAACACTGGAAGACAGTAACCTTAAGTATTTGAGAAGGACTAAGGATCTTTTACTGGTATATGGAGGTGGTAGCCTCCAGGTTGAGGGCTACATAGACTCAAATTTTTAGTTTGACATTGATGATAGCAAGTCAAATTCAGTGTATGTTTTCATCCTGAATAGAGGAGTAGTAAGCTAGAAGAGTTCCAAGTAAGATACTACTGCTGACTCGACCACAGATGCATAATACATTACTGTAGTAAAAACAACAAGACGAAGGGATATGGATGAAGAAGTTCATTTAGGATTTGGGAGTCATACCAAGCAGCATGGAGCTGACTCTCATATATTATGATAGTGATAGGGCAATAACTCTAACAAAGGAACTCAAGTCTCAACAGAATTGTTTTGAGGAGGTTCTATCTGATTAGAGCGATCATGACCCAAAAAGATATAGCAATGGAAATAGTTCCATCCGAAGATAACATTGTAGATCCACTGATGATGTCACTAGCTTAGATTGTATTTGAGTGTCACAAGGGTCTAATGGGGATCAGACACATAGGTGATTGGCTTTTGGTCAAGTGGGAGATTACTGGTTACAGGTGCCCTACAAGCCAATCACGTGAGTGATGGCATGTGTGACACACTATGTGATCTTTTTGCTTATGATTAATATTGACATATTCTCACATTATATTATTTATTATATATATATTGTAATGTCCTTGTTTCTGTGCAATGGGAATCGGATCGTGATGAGATCATGATAATGAGATCGATTTACCTTTAAACACAGATCCTAAATAATCTCAGTCATAGGTTACTCGAGAAGGATATTGAGATAATCAGACAGATCGGTATACTATATACCCGTCCATATGATAGAGGCGGTTGGTCTCATAGCCACTTGTATGGAGACACTAAGGATATAGTACATATGTTCATTAGAGAATAAGTTTACTGATTGATCCACTTATGGAATGTTGTATAGTTAATGATACCTAATATCAGATAACAATTCCATAGTCCCAATTGTGTATCTGGTCTTTAGACTTGAGATACCAAGGATGTCTTGTATGAGTGCTTCTTTCTTTGATGCCAAACTTACAAGTTTAGAAAGTTCCAGATTTGGTACAACTGGTTATCGGGATTGGTAACCAACCTTACGAAGGCAATTGAGTGTCAATAGAGGATTATCCACTCTTGGTATCATGAGAAGAATATCTCATATGTGCTTTCTCAAACAAATCCTTGGCCAGGGTCATTCGGATTGAGAGAGAAGTTCTCCGGTAGAATTCAAATAGAGCAAGACAAATTAATTATGTATGTGACCTGACAGTACTATGTCCAATATACGATCTCTAGGATATTATTTGGATGAGGGATTATAGATACATGGTAACTACGGACAAACAGGTCCAATGGATTTGATTCCCCTTGTACCGTTTGGGGACTACGGCGTAGTAGCCTAGTACGTCCATAGTCGATGAATCGAGTGAATTATTATAAGGATAATAATTCACTATATCAGAAGGAGTTCTAATGGGAGTGACTCATGGCTAGCTCGGTATCAGGCCTAGAGGGTCACACACATATGGTGGATACTTCAGCGAATAGAGGATTGGATGAAGATCTAATTAGCTCATATTCTCATTAGATGAGACCCTATGTTGATGGACTCCTTTCTTAAGGCCCAATTAGAGGCCTAAAGAGATTATTGGATAGAGATCCAATAATGCAAGGTTAGTGGGTTATTGGATGGAGATCCAACACCTACTGAGGTAGGAGCCCTAGGGTTTTTGGTGGCTCTCTATAAATAGGAGGGGTGACTCATGGTTGATAGGCTGCAGCTTTAGCTACCTCTTCCTATTCTCCTCTCTCTGAGTAAGAGTTGCAAGATTAGATTGGAGGAGTTTTGCTGCAGAGATCCATCATATGGATATAGCTAGAGAGTAGAACACTTGACCTCATTCATAATCTCCATCCGGATCTGGAATACAGGGATATATGATCTCCCTAGGTAAAATCAATCTCTCACATATCGTGGTTTTTCAGTTTTTATGATTTTTTCTCACGACCCCAATCATTTGCACGACGATTTGATCTGTGTGGGAAACCAGTTTTTGTTTTGATTTCTGCTGCGCATGTGATGCACCTGCTGAGGTTTCCCAACAGAGAGTCCACGTAGTTCTTTCCTGAGGAGGTTCTGGAGTGGTCAACTCTGAGGAGAAATCGATAATGACTTGGGCTTTGATCGCCTTCCTTGGGGTGTACTCTAGGTCGAATTCGCTAAGTTCTACCGACCACTTGAGCATTCATCCTGAAATGTCAAATTTAGAAAAAATTTAGTGTAGTGGTTGGTCGGTGACTACCTTGATAGTATGAGTCTGGAAGTAGGGCCTTAGCTTTCTGGCCATGAGGACTAGGGCGAAAGAGAGTTTCTCTATCAGAGGCCATTGTTCCTCCATACCTTGCAGGATATGGCTAGTGTAGTAGATAGGTCGCTAACTATTCTTGTCGAGCTTTATCAGAATTGAGCTGATGGCTCATTCCGTGGTGGAGAGGTATATCTCAAGTTGGTTGCCTGGGTCGATCGAGGACATTCGAGGTAAGGTCGCGAGGTGGGCGTTGAGCTCCTGGAATGCTTGCTCACACTTGGGGCCCTAGCTGAAGTCTTTGTTACGTCTTAACACCCGCAGGATAGGTAAACTTTGATCGCCAGCCTGAGATATGTACCACCCTATTGTTGCCACCTCCCGACGAGACGTTGGACCTCCTTGATGGTTTGGAGTGGTTTCATGTCTGTGATGGCCTTAATCTTCTCTGGGTTCATGTATATTCCTCGTTGGTGAATAATAAAGCTGAGGAATTTTCATGACTCTATGCCAAAGATACATTTGGTGGGATTGAGCTTCATTCCGAACTTCCTAAGGGTCCGGAATGTTTTAGCGAGGTCCGTGCTATCTCCGTTTGCTTGCTCTTGACAATCATGTCATCAACATAGACCTCCATATTTCTACCTAGTTGGTCCTTGAATAGTTGGTTGACCATTCTCTGGTAGGTAGCCCCTGCGTTCTTTAACCCGAATGGTTAAGATCAGTGTAATCAACACACATGCGCCACTTTTTATTAGCCTTTTTCACGAGAACTATATTAGATAACCAAGTTGGGTACCTAATCTCTGTTATGAACCTGGCCTCCAATAGCCAATCTATTTCTTTTTCAATGGCCTTCTACCGATCTAGGATGAACTTTCTTGGTTTCTATTGCACCAACCGAGCCCCCGGGGTTGTGTTCAAGTGATGTTGGACAATCCGGGGGTGTATGCTCGACATGTCGCTTGTTGACTAGGCGAAAATGTCAGAATGATGTCTAAGAAAATCCATGAGCTGGATGCCTTGGTCCTCCGGCAGAGCCGACCCGACCTATACTATCCTCTCCAGGTGAGCCTTTTCCAATGGCACTTCCAGTATTAGTTTGAAGGGCTTGGGTTAAGTGTCAGGTTTGTGGGGTCGAGAACCAGAGACTTCTTACCTTTTCTAGGGATGGTTGTTGCCGCCAGGTAGCACCGTCTTAACTCTTGGAGGTCACTCTTGATCTCCCTCGAGACTGCGCTGGTCAAGAACTTCATGCTACGATGGTATCTGGAGATGATCGCCCTTAGCTTGTTAAGAATTTGTCGCCCGATGATCACATTGTAAGCTGTGGGGAGGTCCACCACCATGAAATGAACCATGAGGGCCTTGGTTCTTGGTTCATCACCGAAAGTTACGGGTAGAGTTGTGACACCTATTGGAGTTATCACGTCGCTGGTAAACCCTGTCAAATTTGAAGTCATGAGAGTGAGGTCCCGATTAGTCATTTCGAGCTTATAAAAAGCATCAAGGTATAATATATCGGTAGAGCTCCCTGCGTCTATCATGATGCGTTTGACGCAATCATTAGCAATGCGGGCCATGACCACTAAGGCATCGTCGTGGTCTGAGTATTCGCTCTCAGATTCGAAGGTGAATCTCAGATCACCTCGGGCTCGGGGCCTCTTGTGAACTTTCACGTGGGCATAGGTCTTCCTTATCGAGGAGCTAACGCCATCCATGGCCGGGCTACCCATTATGACGTCGATGTGCCATTCCATCGGTCCCTTAGAACGGAGGGACAGCTCGTGTGACTCATGTATCAGTCGAGGTGGTCGTGGTGGATAAGGTCTTCAATCTGGTTCTTCAAATCAAAGCATTCCTCAGTATTGTGCCCATAGTCGCAGTGGAAGCGATAGTAACATCTACAGTCTTGGTTTTCGGCTCGAGACCTCAGTGGGTGGGGAGTTTTTATGAGTCACTTCTCTCGGATCTAGAGGAAGATCTCCATTCAAGTGGAGTTGAGCGGAACATTGGGCAGTTGCGGCATGGTCTGTTCGCCTCTCTCCACCCTCCTTCTCGAGAGCCCAGAGGGTGGACCTCGAGAGGGTTCACCTTGGGGGCATTTCTGATCTTCATATTTCTCCACCACCAAAGTCTCGACGATGACGTACTGGTTGGCTCTCTGCAGCATCTTTGGTACAGTTGTGGGGGGTTGCTCCACAAGCGACCAAAAAAGGTGGAAAGGCCTGATTCCGATCATGAAAGCCTAGATGACTAACGATGGATGTGCATTGGGAATGGCCCTGACTTTGTCTACGAAGTGGGTGAGGTATTGTCCGAGGTGTTCCTCCTCCTTCTGTCTCATCCTGAGCAGGGATCCGACGGTTGGCTTTGGTCAGGCACTGGAGAAAAAATTACCCTCGAACTCCCTTACGAGTTGATTAAAATAGTGAATGGAGGAGGGTGATAACCGATTGTACCATCCTTGAGCGATTATGGCATTATGGCATCTGAGGTGCCATACGGAGTCATTTGCGCATATAACGCAGCCATATGCTCCATTGGATCGGAGTTGCCGTCATACGCCTTCGGCATCGGGAGATGAAAGTGTGATGGAATATGAGCATCTTGAATTTCCTGGACGAAGGGGGAACCACGGAGGGGACCCTCGACATGCTCATCTTTTGTCCTTAGGGTCCTATGGACATCATCGATCCTCTGATTCACCAGGCGTAGTTACTCCCTTAGGGAACCGGTGGAGTCTGAGGAGAGTGTGTCGGGGTCCGAAAAGTTACGGGCTGACGTGTTAGGCATGGGCTCTGGTTGCTTAGTTGCATCTCCAAAGGGAGCTTGATCGAATTTCGGGGAGATATGGGGCAGGTTGTTTGCGGAGTGGGTTGTAAGTGGTGGCTCATTTAGTGGTGGTGTTGTTCTCATCTGAGGATGGGGAGCTGTTGGGCGAGCTATGGGATGTAGGAGATAATTGCTTGAAGCATTCTCGTTATGGCTTGGCCTAGTTGGTAAGCCCCTGAAATGCCTGAGTAGTTACCATTGGGGTCCTTGGGTTCGGTGGGGGTGGAGTTAGCTCAGGGTCATCAAGTAAGTTCCAGTATCACCCCTGGGTGTGGGAAGGTATGTTCCCATCTCCGAATGTAGGGAGTGAAAGCAAGGGTCAATAGGCTCCCCCCGAGGTTAGTTGGGTTATGGGAGGGGCATTCTCTCCAGGATTGATAGGTATCGAGCACTCTTGTGACATTGGCGGCTCTCATTCTAGCACCAAATATTGTGAGTCCTCTATCATGTCTAGTGGATCTACACAACGAGGTTTGAGCCGTGAGTATGAGAGGCGCGCCACACTGGCAATCCACGGTCGACGCGTGTGGATGCCTCGGTTATGACTTTGATACGAATCTTTCTAACCTCTCTCGGTTGTTCTTACAAGATAAGACCTCCCGGGTGGTGAGTTCTCGGGGAGGTCCCTCTGACAATCAACTTAGGGTTTATTCGAAGGGTGAAGTCCGACATCCTCAACTTGGGCGCAGGAGCTTCTTCTCCTTTTTTCTGATTGAAGTAAAGGAGAGTCAGAGTACCAGAGAGAGAGAGAGAGAGAGAGAGGGGGGGGGGGGGGCCTTGGGGTGCCACTTTTATATCTATATGTCGTTATCCGATTAAGTCTCAACCTCATCATTCCTCTGACATTTTCTGCCAACCCATTTGATGTCACTAGCAGTGTTGGTGGCTATTCGTGCTGTCGGTTACGTGTTACTTTTGCTCTATTATCGTGTGGTTCCCTCAGGTTCTTATCAGACCCTATGGTGATTGCACGATATCTGATGCTACCAGACCTCAGGTTTATCTGCTTGTTTGTGACACGTTGCTCGTGTGTGCTAGAGGGGGAGTCCAGGAAATTGGTCTTTCGACCCCATCCTTCCACATTGGTTGGTCTTGGGCCACATCGTCCAGTTTGAGAGGGGGATCACTATTATCCCTATCACTTGGAAAGTCACAAAAATATTATCAAGAATTATTTTATGAAAAATCTTAATTCCATAAATATTAAAAGACGAGAGATAAATTTTATAAATTCAATTGAATAAGGATAATAAGGTAGGGGGACAACGGTGCTTACCTGATGCGTCAATTGAGTTTTAAACAAAATTTTCATTTTATTGAATAATTGGGTGCCCTTATGCTGAAAATGGATATATCGGGAAAATCTATAGGTGCTCGTTTGAGTTTTAGACAATTTTTTCAAATATAGGAAGAGTTTCGTGTGACTATTTAGGAACTAAATACTTATACAGCCATATAAAATTTCTATAAAAACTAAATATAACATAAATAATATTAAATAACTATAATATATTTTAAATCTAAATATAGATATTAAACAATTTAAATAATTAAAAATTAAAAATTTTTGCTTTCAAGAAAGATAGGAGAACCCTCTCCTCAATGAAGTAGGAAACCCTCTCCTTAAATAGGAGAAGGCGAGTCCTCCCCAAAATGTAACATTTATTTATAATTTTTATATTTATTTAATTTTTATTTTTAAATTTACTAACAAAAATAATATCACCAAACTATAAATATCAAATATTTCAATCCTAAACTTTATTAGTAAGAAAGGGAATTAGGAAATTAAGATTTAATTAGGGGAGTTGATTACATTTCTCCCATGCTAAAGAAAGTTTGGTGTCTAAATTTATTTTATCTTAAGAAATAGATGGTGATACTGCTCTCTCAATCTTTTTCTCTATCTCATGTTGCCTCTTGATCCGAATGGTACTATCAATACATATTTACCAAGGTTATAACTTTGTAATATCTAGATTGATTATTTTTGTAGAGATTGATAAGATATGATATATGATAGATACTTGATGTACTTTCAGAGAATAGAGACATAAACTATATCATGAATGCTAGTAAAGGTTGGGGGCAAACCATCTATAAAATCTTAAATGAGTCAATGAATTTAGAGACTAACTTTCCCTTTTGGCCAAACCTCATAACTCACATAGATGATAATACCTTTAGAAAAATATGATCCCAAATATTAAACTCTAAATCCCTTTGTCTTCCATCTACATAATCTTTTAGTTGACTCTTAATTATTAATAATATCTGATATATTATTAAGATATTATCAACATCTTTTAGGTCTCAAAAGTTTTCATTCTCCTACGTCATCCTAGCACATAGGTGAATGATACTTTTTTTTCATGAAGAGATTTAAATGATGTCATCTATATATTAAAGTGGTAGCTATTATTATAACTAAATTCAATTAATACATATCATAACTATCACCAAAATTTAGTATACAATGTCTTAAGAGATCTTCAAAAGTTTATATTGTTCTCTAATAATAACCATTAGTTTAGAGGTGAAAGTTATACTAAACTTAAATTATGTGCCTAAGGAATTATGCAAACTTTTCAAGAACTTAAAGATAAACTTTGGATCTCTATCATAAATAATACTAAATGACATCCCATGATACCAAATGATCTTTTTAAAATATAAATATGCCAATTTATCTAATAAATAGATTTTGTAAATAAGAAAAAAAGTAGATAGATTTAGTGACTCTAGCCATTATTATTCAAATTTCATCAAATCCTTTCATAATCTGAGGCAGTCATCATAAAATCCTTGGTGACGTACTCCCACTTTCGTTTAGGAATTGAGATCTTCTACAATCTTCTTACAAGCACTTAATATTCTATATTCACTCTTTAGTAAACTAGATATCTAGCGACAAACTCTACTTTGTCTTTCTTCATACCATACTATCAATAGTTTTGATATAAATCTTAATACATATTAATAGCCTTGAGATAAATATTAAATATTGACCAATGGGCCTCCTCCATCAGTTGTTTCTTTGTTGAATGACTTTTAGGAATATAAATTGGATATAAAATCTAATAGAACTATCCTCGACTCGGAGACATTCTAGTCTTGATCCTTTCAGCTACTTTTTTAGCCACCAAACTAAGATATTCAACTTTCTTCTAGCTTTCTTTAATCATTTTCAATCAAAATGGTTGTCACTAAGCAAATAAAAAAAATCTTTATTTGTCTTCTATTAAATCTATCATTGAGGAATTTTTTTGAACATTCATTTAGGCTATAAAACTTTAAGATATTTTACTCAAGGTATCAACAACTACATTAGGCTTGCTAAGATGATAGTTGATATTAAAATTATAATCTTTTATAAAATCTAATTATATTTGTTATCTCATATTTAGCTCCTTCTTAGTAAAAATATACTTAAGAATATTATGATTATAAAAAAATTTAAAAGTTTGTTTATAGAGATAATGCCTCCAAATTTTTAATATATAAATAATAGCTACTACCTTTAACTCATAAGTGTTGAATCTCGGATTTTGATGATGAAATAAATTGATGAGTTATTGATCTAATAAGGTTGTTAGAGTTGATTTACGTAGGATTAACTATGAGAAATTACAATCAGAGGATTGGCTAAAGTCAAGTTCAGGCCAGAGTAAGGATAATGTGGTTGGGAACTCGCTTGGAGTATGTCAGGAGCTTGCCGAGGGTATTGGGAGCTTGCCAGGATGACGCAAGGAAGTTCATCGAAAGAGGACCGAGACTCGTTAGAAGATTATCGGGGGTAGTCGAAAAGCTTACTAAGAGTTAAAAAGGTTTTCAAGTGAATTTATTAATTATGAATATAATTAATTAAATCATAGTTAGTATCATGTATGTTTAAACACGATGGTGAAAAGGAGATACAAACCAGATATGGACCCAAGATCAAGCTTAGGCATCGGGCCAATGTTTGGACGATGTGGTGGGAGCTTTCTAGGAGTTCGCTGAAGGTATCAGGAAGATCGCTAGGAACATACCAAGAGATCGTCAGAGGAAGTCCGTGAGACTCACCGTAGGAAATGTCATAGGTTGACAGATTGCAGGAGTGAGGTCGCTAATTAAGCTTGGTGGTCATGTATGGTTGTAATCCTTAAGTCATAGGTTAAGTTTGAGTTCAAATTGAGTGTAATTTAGAAGAAATCTAAATCAATTCAAAGAGGCAACCGGGTCCACTATGGGGTTAGATCGAGCTTATGTTGAGCTCATTAAGTTAACTAGGAAAGTGGTCAACTAATGGTTTAATTTTAAATTCAAAAGTGAAGGGAACCACTTTTTTAAAAATTCAGGCGACTGAATTGCTAGTGAGTGACGATTGTACCACCGCTGCCTAGGTTTTTGGGTGACTGACGATGATTGAATCACCCAGGTTGGCAGTTGAACCGCCCAAACCCTATTTTTAGAGTGCTTTTGGTGACTGCACCGTCAGCGCCAGCAAGTGAACCGTCCATACTGGATTTTCTGAATACATTTGAATTATGGCTCAAAATTCTGAAGCCCAAGTTTTCTTGCATTTCATACAATAATTTCTGGGATTAAAATTCTGTGAAAAAATTATGTGAATTGTGAGAAAAAGAAAAGGGGAAGAGAGTTACTTAGAGTTGAAAAAAATTCTTATAAAGAATCTCCCTTATAAGCTCATATTGTAAGGGTTTGATCTTCATCCAAAAGAGATTAATAGTAAATGCCGACTTAGAGGTGGACTCAGGAAGTAGACATAGGCCAAGGTTAAGGTCGAACCACTATAAATTGTAAGTGTTTCTTACTTGCTTCATTTACTACTTACAATTATTCGTAATTAGAAAAGCAAGAGCATCATCTTTCGATTGTGTTTTTAAAACACCTGCTTACTCGCCTTTAAGTTCAAGATACGCTTTCAATTTATAGTTTTGCTAAAAACGAAAAATTTTCGTTAAAACATCAATTTACACTTGCACTAATTCCCCCCCCCCCCCACCCCCCCTCCTCCTCTTAGTACCAATTGATCCTACAATTGATATCAGGGCCACATTTTTCTTATTTAGTTTAACACTAAGAGAATGACCCTTTTAGGCTTTCAATAGGGCTTTTCTATCATTCGTCCTCCAATGTTCAATGGGATGGACTATACTTATTGGAATACTCGGATGAGAGTTTTCTTGCTTTCCTTGAACCTTGATTTATGAAATACTGTTGAAAATGGATTTGAAAGTTTTTCTCTTCCAATGAATGATTTGAATAATTTGGAGAAGAAGACTTTCTCTTTAAATGCCAAGGCTATGAATTTCGTGTTTTGCGCCTTAGATAAAAATAAATTTAATCAGGTTACTACTTGTGATACCATTTTCGATATTTGGTACACTCTTGAAACCACACATGAAGGCACTATTAGAGTAAAAGATTCTAAGATAAATCTTTTAATGCATGATTTTGAATTGTTTCGTGTGAAACCAGACGAAACCATTGGAGATATGTAAACTCGTTTTACGGATGTTGTTAATGGGTTTAAAAGTACTTGGTAAATTTTTTTTAAATCTTGAACTTGTTAATAAAGTTTTACGTTCTCTTCCTAAAAATTGGGATCCTAAAGTAACTACAATACAAGAGACAAAAGACTTAAATAAGTTTCCACTTAAAGAACTTATCGGGTCATTAATGACCTATGAAATGACATGCAAAGCACATGATAAACTCTATAAACATAAGAATAATCTTCCAAAGAACATGAATGATTTGATACTTAGAATAAATGAAGACCACTCGAGCGAAAGCTCAAGTGTTGATGACTTTGAACTCTTATCTATAAAGATTAAAAAACTCTTAAAATAAAAATCAAAAAATAAAAATAAATATAAAAAGACGAAGCTACAAAAGAAGAAGAAAACACTTAGGGTGGCTTGGGACGAATTAAGTTCATCCAAAGATAAAGAACAAACCAATAAAGGTGAGGTGACAAACTATACCTTAACAAACTTTGATGACAAGGTAACCAAAACCCCTTTGCTTTATTTTAAAATACTTAATGCTATCCATGAGTTATTTTTAAATTAGTATATAAAATGTAAAAAATAAATAAATAAAAGGGGATCATGCTTTTCTTTCTAGTGATTTTGAAAAATTATATTGATCATGAAAATTGCATGTTTTATTATAAAGGAACAAAATGTTAGACTTAAATCTAATGCTTAAGATAAATCTTATGTATGTTTTTTAAGAAACAATAAAGTATATCTTGATGATTTCTTGTTGATTGAAGATGCTATATGTTCAATGAAACCATGATTTAATGATGCATAACAATCATACTTAATGAGTTTATATTTCAAAATTATGCATGATGATTTTTGTGATTTATGGCTTATTGATCTTTACCGTAATGAAAGTTCATTTTTGATTTTAAATGATGATGCATGTTTTTATTTGACTTAAAAGACAAAGGCATGTATAAAATAAAAATGGAATACAATTTTCTTGAAAATTTCTTTATCTTATAATTTTTTAAAAAGAGATTAATAAATCAATTATATTATTTTTTATTAATCTATTGAACTATGAAATTGATTTTGATGATTTGATATTTGAATTTAAATAAGTTTTTATCTAAATTATGATATTGATTCCTTAATATTTATAAATTAAGATTTATTATGAGTCAAAATTTTTCATTCTTTGTACTCCTACGATTCCTTTGGCTATTTACTAAAAATAAGACATATCCTAATAAACCATGATATGTTGCTTGATATCGTGATAATTTGACCTGAAGTTTTATTATGTATTATTCTCATTTTTCTTCTTTCTTATTTACAATGACAAAGGGGAGAAAGGAAATCACTAGTATTTCAAGAGATCGATAAGTCCATTTATTTCATCTTGAATATCTTGAAAGTGATTTTGATAATTTTGATTATTTAAAATTAAATAATTTTTTACCTATATCATGATTTTGATTCCTCATAATTATAACTTGAAATCCTTTATGGATCAAAAATAGTGCCAACAAGGCTTTCATTATAGTATATTTAAGAATAAATTGGGAAACAAAGAGTATGGGTGCAATATAGCTTATCTAGGATAGGATATTGACAACTTCAGATTTCTTATAAATAAATCAAGTTATCTTATTTGTCTCTGCTATGACATATCTCTTGATATTCATAATTTATCTTCATAAATTATATATCTCATCACCATATTAATTTTTGTTTTATATATTTCATATGATGATTTAAAAAATAATATAATAAAAAAAGTTTTGCTCTATTCTAACCATCTCTTCTTTTTGACAAAGGGAGAGCAAAACTTGCTAGCTTGCTCATCTCAAAAGAGAAGCAAGAAATACTATCTTGCAAATCTCAAGAGAAGCAAAAAATTTTGCATAACCTCACATTATTAAAAAAAAAAAACATGCTAAGAAAAGTAACACTTGCCAACTTGTTAGCTTGCATGATGTAAAATTGCTAGCTTGCACTTCTCAAAAGAGAAGAAAAAACTCACTAGCTTGTATGTTCTAAAGTTATGAAAAATTTATTAAATTGCTAAGCTTTCATACTCTAAAACTTGCTAATTGCACTTCTCCGTTTTGTTAATGATAAAGGGAAGAAAGTATGATGATGTGAAATTATGTATGATGATCATGCATATAATGATGATTTTAAAAATATATATGATGATTTGAAATAATGCATGCAATACTTATGATTTTATTATGATGATATGATGTATTGCATATGTTGTAATTAAAATAGTTTAAACTTGGACTTTTGAACTCATCTTGATAGTTTCAATTTATTAAGAACTCTTCTTAATGATATAATGCTTTCACAACTCCTTTCTTGTGTCTCTCCTCATTATTCACAAAGGGGATGAAAATTTTATAATATATATATTCTATTTTACTAAGTGGGAGTAATGTCATCATGTGCTTTGAAATCGTTAGCTATACATTTCACCTTTTTATTAATGACAAAGGAGAAGAAATGAATATTGATGTATAATTTTTTGAAATTCATGCTTTGATGATTTGATGTGAATTTTTATTGAAATTTGCTTGAAATATCAATTGCTTTATAATACTTGAATTCAAGAGTGTGTGATTCTCTTGAATTTAAGTTTTCTTTATTGTGATATGGATTTAGGGGGAGTTAGGATTAACTCCCATCATCAATTGATTATCACCATAAAAAAGAGAGATTGTTGAATCTCAGATATTGATAATGAAATCAATTGATGAGCTATTGATCTAACAAGGTTGTTAGAGTTGATTGATGCAGGATTAACTACAACAAATTACAATCAGAGGATTGGCTAAAGTCAAGTCCATACATCAGGCTGGAGTGAGGACGATGTAGTTGGGAACTCACCTAGAGTGCGTCAGGAGTTTACTGAGGGTATTAGGAGCTTGCTAGGATGGCATAAGGGAGTTCGTCGGAAGAAGACTGAGACTCGCCAGAAGATTGTCGGGGGTAGCTGAAAAGCTTGCCGGGAGTTGAAAAGGTTTTCAAGTGGATTTGTTGATCATGATTATAATTAATTAAGTTATAAATTAGCATCATGCAGGTTTAATCATGATGGTGAAAAGGAGTTATAGACTAGAGATGGACCTAGGATCAAGCTTAGGCATCGGGCCAAGGTTTGGATAATACAGTGGGAACTCGCCGAGAGTTCGCTAAGACTTCATCGTAGGTATCAGGAAGATCGCTAGGAATATGCCAGGAGATCACCGGAGGAAGACCTATTAGGATTGTTAGGATCAATTGGCACTAAGAGGGGTGGGGCAGGGGGAGGGGTGGGGGATTAGTGCAAGTGTAAATTTTTAGTTTAGATGAAAACTTTTTAATTAAACCAAGATAGAAAATCCGAAGCTTTTCATTCTTAGTGAAATAAGTGAGTAATTAAAAGAAAGTTGCTAAGTTAATAAGCAAACTGGAAAGATAAGCAACATTTGAAGGAAAGAACTTATTGTAAAAACTTTGCTTTCAAAGAGTTGAGTTAAATCGGAAGCGTCAATGCAAAAATATATAAGCAATAAAAGCAAGGAAACACTTACAATTTTTATAATGGTTCAACACCAATGGCCTGCGTCCACTCCCGAGTCCTCCTTCTTAAGGCACACCGGCGTCCACTACCGATCTTCTTTGGGTGAAGACCAAACCCTTACACTTTGCTTACAAGGGAGACAAGATTACACTATTTGATCACTCCCTTACCCTTTTTCTTTTTCTTATAATTCTCACATAATATTTTCTCAGAATATAATCCTAAAAAATTATTATATAGAATATAAAAAATTTTGGGATATTTATAGGTCCCAAATTGGCTTCAAAATCGGAGCCACAATCCAACCATATCCGAAAAATCCAGGTTTGGGTGGTTCACCCGCTAGCCTGGGCGGGTCAACCACTGAAAGTGCCAAGATTCCTGGGTACTGGCAGTTTAGCCACCCAGCCTGTGTGGCTCAACCACTGACAGCCACCTGAAACCCTGGGTACAACTATTGCTTACCAGCTGTTTACCTACTGAAATCTCCACAAAAGTAGTTCCCTCTACTTTTCAAATTTCGGCTTAAACCTTATATTGACCAATTCTTTGTTTAACTAATTGAGCTCAACCTGAGCTCAATTAAACCCCATAGTGGACCTGATTGCCTCTTTGAGTTGATTTCTAAATGACACTCAAATCAAACTCACTCTTAATCTATGACTTGAAGATTACAATCAAATATAACCACCAAGCTTAATGACCTCACTCCCGCATTCCAGCAACCTTCGAAATCTTTAGCAACGAGTCTCACGATCTTCCTCTGGCTACTTCTAGCGTGTTCTTAGCGAGCTTCTCGATCCCTTTGGTGAATCTCCTAACGAACTCCCAGCTAGCTTCACCATATCGTCTAATCCTTGGCCCGATGCCTAAGTTTGATCCTAGGTCTATGTCTGATCTGTAACTCCTTCTCCCGTCGTGGTTAAACCAGCATAATGCTAATTAAGACTTAATTAATTTTAATCATAATAGCCATAAGTTCACTTCAAGACCTTCCTAACTCCCAACAAGCCTTTCAACTACCACCGATAATCTTCTAGTGAGTCTCGATCTTCTTTTGGCGAACTCCTTTGCACCATCGAGGCAAGCTTCCAACGCACTCTTGTAGAGTTCTCAACTGCACTGTCTGAACCCTGGCCCAATGCATGGACTTGACTTTGGTCAAACTTGATTGTCACATTCTCTCTATCGTAGTTAATCCTACATCAATCAACTTCTGATAATCTATATTAGATCAATAATCTATTAATTGATTTCATCATCAAAATCTGAGATTCAACAATCTCCCCCTTTTTGATGATGACAATCAATTGATGACAATAGTTAATCCTAACTCTTCCTAAATTCATGTCACTTAAATTTAAGATAATCACACAATCCTAAATTCAAGCAATCAAAATTTTATGTAAATTTTAATAGAAATTTGTATATCCAAGATATCAAATCATGAGTAGAAAGGAATTATGCACTCATATCCATATCGGAGATATATCAATCCATATCTTTCCTTATTTTCTTTCCTTCTTGTTCACAAGAGAAAGAAAATTTTTTATAACTCATGTCGTATTTTCACCTTTGTCATAAATAAAAAGATGAAATATAGGGCTTAGAATTTTAAGGCACATGAGTTTTTGCTCCCCCTTTGTAAAAATACGACATGAGTTATAAAGAATTTTTTTTCTCTTGTGAACAAGAAGGAAAGAAAATAAGAGAGGTGTTATAAAACAGCTTTCAATTTATAAAGATGAATTTTAAAAATAAGCTCAAGGATCTAAGATATCGAAGAAGATTCAAGAATTTAGGAGTTACTCATGCATTTAAAAATATCTCATGTAATTTCAAGCAAGGGTAGCAAATAAATTTGTAGAAACATCATGCAAATTTTCTCTCTTTTTTGTTTTTGTAAACAATAAGATAAAATATGGAGAATATTTTCAAAAACACTATCACAAAAAGCTTAATATCATAAAATCTAGATTATCAATTTATATATTTTCATGATTTAGTATTTTTAACTCTCAACCTCAATCTTGTAGATATAAGATTTTAAAAATTTTGAATATGAGCTCAACAAATCCATCTTATATAAATTTCATGAAAACATAGCAAATAAAACTAGTGAGTTATTTCTTCTCTTTTGGGAAGTACAAGCTAGCAAATTTATGATTCCTTTGTAATATTCAAGCTGACAATTTACATCATGCAAGTTTTGCTCCCCCTTCATAATTTTCTTATGAAAGAATTTTCTTCTCTTTCTTTGAATAATAAATAAGAAACAAGGGAGTGGGGTGAGAGACATTGTATCACAAAAATAGGGCTCAATCTTTTAGATGTAAATTCCAAAATCTAAGAATTGATACCTACCAATGTAATTTAATTCATTTAAATCAAGAGTAGCACATCAAGTGATTCATCAAAGATTTAATATCAAAGACTTATTTCAAGCTTCATAGAAGTTTATGTTATATATATTTCCCTTTATAAACATTCATCAAGATTCGTGAAATAAGAATAATCTTTTAAAACTATCTTATCACAAAAAATTGAATCCTCTTCTTATGTTTATTTTAACTAGAGTGATTTCGAAATTGTGCTAAAAAATCTAAGAAATCCAAGAAGAATTAAGAGCCACTTATACATTTAAATTGTGTGATTTTCTAATATAAATAACAAATCATGTATTTTTGTAGATCACCTTTCATTTATATTTTGATAATAAACATCAAAAATTTCAAAAGAAAACATGATAGCTTAAATTGTTAATCAAGAATTTTACATGCATATTGTGATAAGAAGTGTAATTTATAAAATCCAAGAAATCCAAAGAAAAATATGATAATACATCAAGCTCAAATTATGAAATATGTATTTGGCATGTATTTAGAAAATTTTAAATTTTCTTCTGAGCACATTATTTCTCATTCAAGGTTATCATATTCAATTTGCTTCCAATCATATTGATAATTTTATCTCCCCCTTTGTTAATGTCAAAAAAATATAATTACATAATTTCTTTTTAACATCCATATTCAAATTATACCAAAAATTAGAAGATCATGTCATTAAAGATAAAATTAAAATTTTGAATATCAAAAGATATGATTTTCTTTAATAAGTTTCTTTCCCCCCCTTTTTAAATAATAACAATGATTCTTAGGGGTCTATCTTAATTCATCTAAGATAAATATTTTTAATAAAATAGAAGAATGATCTTGATAAAAATTTTAATTATAATTGTTAAGATCATAAATCTCCTTTTTATTAAAAAGTAAAAATTGTAGAGATTTAAATATGATTCCCTAAAGGATAAAGTCAAGAAATTAAGGAAATTGTTCATAATAAAACAAATCTCATATAATTTTCAACTTATTACAAATTTAAAAAATACTAATTTTGGTGATAAGTTATGTCATTCATGAGTTTTTAAAATAAATCATGCCAAGATAGATATGGATATCAAAAGATATTCATGAATATTAAAGACATGATTTAATTTAATAAACCTCCTCTTAGATGATAAAACAGAATCTTAAGAGATCAAAGAAGAGTCTTTATTCATAAAGATATCATTATGTAGATATCAAGATTATGAGTTAATTTCAAGGAAAAAAAAATAGAAGATCTTAATTTATATATATGAAACTTTAAGTTTTCAAGAATATGGTTCATAAGAAGATTTTCAAGTAATAGATCCGAAAAGATAAATTATAATTCATTCATATAACTTTCTTTGATCGAATTTATATAAGGATTTCAAAGTACAATTTTGTTTTCAACTTATCAAGATCATGATAAAATCATCAAAATATCAATAATGTTGAATAGATTCATCAATCTCATTTTAAAATAAAATCATTTGTAAACTTATCCAAAATCATCATCAAAAATTATTTTTTTTAGAAAATTTAAATAAAATCAAAGATTGTTTTCCAAAAGAAAATAGCTAAACTTTTCTAATTCATTTTTATAGTTAAAGAGATTCAATAATAAATGCATAATTTTATCTTGTTGAAGGATTCATGGGATAAAAAAATTCTTTCATGAATACTTATCCTTCTTTTAAAATTTATTTCTAGAATGCAATGTCATTTAAAGTTCAAAAATAAAATTTTATCAAGATCATTGCAATAAAATATTTTCAAACAAAAGCTTCGATTCATTTTAAATCCAATGATTTTTATATGTTGAAAAATTCTATCATGTTATCAAAAAGTTTTTCGTTTAAAGAAAAATAATTTTGTATATAACATTTAAGTTCAAATTCAATATTAGGTCATTTAATCTCAAGACAATGTACATAAATTCAAGCATACAAATCAATACATTAATCATCATCAAAATCTTTCTTTCATACATATGACTTTTATTTAAGATAGCTAAATTTTATTCTTTCTAATTCTAGCAAGCTCTAGCTATGCAAAGATTATGCATCATTAAAAGCAATCAAGATTAATTATAACAATGAATCATTCTTAAGATTCATTACCAATAATTTGATTTTCAATAATTTTTCTTATTATTTTCTTAGGCTAGTGAGCTTTGGAAGAGTATTAGATCTAAGTCATGTGCCTTGAGCATCTACTTTCAAAATATTACTTAGTGCTCCTAGCCTTGTTAGGATGCAACTTTATATTATGGGAGGTTTTGATTTAGGTATCCATTTGAGTTTGGGTCCTTCATAGTATGTTCTACCCATTTTTTAATGGCTTAAGGTTGTTTATGGTTTCTTTAGAAACCTAAATTAATTTATATGGACTATAATTTTTAAATAGACATTTGTAAGCCATATGTCCTAATCTTTCACAAAAATTACACTTGATTCTTGGTGGCACATTTAAGGTTGGTCCTTTAACAAAAATGGTTGGCATTTGTTGAATGTTATGATAGGACTCCAGCAGAGTTGAGTCTTATTCTCCCTAGAAGTAGTCAATAAAATCCTATAAGATTGTAATAAGCTCATTCCTATCTTATAAAGAAGTATAACTATAGTTTAGATTAGCCCTTAGGGCTTAGTAGCCGTCCCCCTCGTTATTGGGTTAGTTGGCTAGGGTTTCCCTTGCTTAGGTCGGCTATAGAGCCAATCTAGCTGCCCCTTATTTCTATTAAGGTAGGTTGGCTATAAGAGGGGCACAAGAGTAATTTTACTTAGGCAAGCAATCCCTTAGGTTAGGGTTTTGATCCATATATAATGATATAGCTTCCCCCCTCTCTTGAATAAAATAATCTATAATTTTAATTCAGCCTTGTGTTGAGTCTAGGAGGGAGGAACCCCTACAGCGTTCCAAGGGTTGATCCCCCTCAAGAATCAAAATCTATAGAGCTCCTTCTAGGGTTCTATCATCTGGTATCAGAGTAGCGATCTTGCTGCCCTTGTAACCATCTTAGCCGCCTCCACCTTCCCAAGCAATTTTCATAATAGCTGCGACATGCGCCTCTACCTTCCACCCCAACCATAGATCAAATCAATCTGTCGCTGCCCTCTGCGTTTGATCTAGAGATCTGGTATATTTTTATCACCCAAGCCTCTTCAATACTATAAAATCCTTTACCTTACATGTTGAAGAAGTTTTTCCAAAATTTTCTTACTACAAAATTTTACCGTCGCAAACGTTATCATCGTTATGAAGGTAAAACATTGTAAAAATTTTCAACCAATTGTTGCTCCTTTGAACTGAACTTTTAATTGTCCTTTTTGGCTGAAACTTTTATATAATTTCGTAGATCATCTTAGCTTTCATCTAAGACTGATCTCATAAAAAAACTTCATCTGGATCCAGACTTATAGTGCTGTGATTCTTCATCGCACAGTGCTAAAATTTTACGATATAGAATCTGCCTTCCATATATTGGCCTCTTGAAACTAAACTTTTGTTCATCTTTTTTAGCTGAAATTTTTATACAATTCCAAAGATCAACTTGGCTTTCATTTGGATTTAATTTCTTTAAAAAATTCCTTCTAGAACTGGTTTTCTTATATAATATTTCACCAGCACGCAGTTCTGAAATTTTTACGATGAAGGCTCTACCTTTCGTCTTTTGCCCTATTTCCCTACTATTATACTACCAAAATTTTACCAAACTTTTTACTGATATTTTCAACATCTAAATCAAGGGTTTTTATATAATTTTTTTGAACTTTTCTCTGGAAATTACATCGAGAAGTCATCATTTCTTCGACGTAAGGTCTGTTCGGTAGGATTGCACACCACAGTACTTCTTTTGTTAAATTCTATTAGATTTGAGTGTTGTTTTTGGTGGGATTTTAGACTATCTTTTCCTTATCACCAAACCCTACCATGCTCACTAAAAACCCTTCAAGACCCTATCATAAACTGAAACCAAATAGCCACCCAAATCAGTCCTAAACTGTAGCCTACTTTCTTATCGATCCACTTACCTTTTCAGCCAACTTTCCTTACCGATACACCTATCTTTGCTGCCATTTATCCCAGATCTAAAATATATTTTTCTAACCTTCATCTACTACTATCATAGCCCTAAAACCACACCAATTTGTAGCTTAAACTCCACAAAATCATAGCCCTAAACCGCACCCAAAATAGCCACAAACCGCACGCAAAAATCGAAGCCTTCGGTCCACCAATCTTTCAGTCGCCTAATCTCCCTTATCCCTTCAACCGTAGCATATATCTTTCACTGCCCAATGCTGCCAATTGCGACCTCTTGCTGCCATCCTCCTGGATCACAGCCAGCAGTGATCCTTGCGGCAAAAAGCTACCAGCAGCGATCTTTCACTGTAATTTGTTTATATCGCAGCTCGCAACAATCATTCGCTGCCAACTATCTTGATTGTGGCCAGCAACAAATTGAACACAATAGCAGTTGTCTCTCGCTCTATACCACTGTTGCCCTCCTCTGCAATAGCTACGTACATCGCTGCCCTGTCTTCATCCTATTGCAGCTGCACCCTTGCTACAACCGACGCCACTTGCAGCCACGAAGTCGCAGCGCAATCGCAACCGACATTACTACTGCCCTCTTATTCCTCCATCATCGCTGCTACCTTCCGATTCATATCTCTTGGCAGCCATCTTCCGACATATATTAGCTGCCTAAAAAATCACAGCCTCGACAACATTGCAACATTAACATTGCAGAATCACCAAAGGACCATAACCGATATTTCTGTTGCTATCTTCTTCCTTCACTGTCGCTACTACCCTTGGCTGCCATCCTCCACTTGGAGACTTCACCTCCATAGTCCCGACATTACTGCCATTCACTGCCTTTAACCTAAAAATTATAGCTATAATGTCAGTTTGTTTGATAGGCTGGAAATCCTTACATAATGACATCACTGGGCTCATTCAAAGCCAAATTAGAGGCTATCGAGATGCATATGGATGCTAAATTACATGCTCTCTTCGAGGAGTTTAGATTGGGCCAATCACCAAGTCCAAAAAGATCACAACATGGAGCAAATTCTGATTGCAAAAAGGACCCATCAGAGATAAGACGCGAGGATAAGACACGATAGTCCTACACCTCGACAACGTCGATCTCCTTTATATAACTTCAAGAAGGGCACCTCAATCAAGATGCTCAAAGCATGAGAGCCACATCCCAACCAAAAGCATATAAACCTTAAGTACTAATCAATTACAAGAACCTTGATGAAGAACTAACGAAGATCCATTAAACCTCTACCATCCAAGAGTACCATATCAGGTTTGAAAGGTTAACTAATCAAACTTGTGATTAGTCTTAAAAATAGATATTGAGGACTTTCATTGAGGGCTTGAACCCAGAGATTCAAGAAGAAGTTAAAGCGTGACAACTGTATACACTTAAGGCAACCAT
The DNA here is from genome assembly GCA_021527575.1 of Ensete glaucum. Lineage (NCBI taxonomy): Eukaryota > Viridiplantae > Streptophyta > Magnoliopsida > Zingiberales > Musaceae > Ensete > Ensete glaucum. The sequence goes on from CM038555.1 coordinate 34,733,643, forward strand.
CTCCTTCACACAACTGCACGAAGACAGGCTAAACCAAGATGCTCGGAGGACCAAAGTCGTCGCAAGACTAGCAGCACAAAGACTCTCGGCCCCATCTACCACCAGCTGGTCACCTCATCCGAAAAAGTTAATAAGAGAAGGGCTTCGTGATAGATCGGCAAAGGGCCTATGTTGGCATTGTAATAAACTATGGAGCTGAGACCACCATTGTAAAAAAAGTGAGACCTCTATTAATTGAGCCCACTGAAGAACCCAAACTCAAAGATATGGCTCTCGAGTCCGAGGAAAAGGATATGAAGGAAAAATCACAATCGGCCACCTACACCTTTCATGCTCCACCATAGATATTGGACATTGATGGCTTCATCAAGCATCAGTCCATTACCATCCTCACCGACACCAAGAGCTCCAATGACCTTATGAATGACAAAAGAAAACAAGTGACCTTATATGAAAAAGGAGAGAATGAAGAAAAGATGATCTCGACACAATGCTTGGAGAAGCTTGCTGAAATCTCAAGCACTTCCACTGAACCGAGCCGACTCCTTCCTACTAGACTGCACGACCCCTATATGTTGGTCTTACAATGGGAACCACCAGTACATATTCGACCATATTACTGTCCATATTTTTAAAAGATCGAAGCTAAAAAGATCGTCCAGGAGATGCAGGAGATATGGATCATTCAACCATAACCTTCCCTTGCAATGAAATTTTATTTCCAAACTTTGCCTCTTTGTCTGTAGGGATAAACTCTTCCTGAAATACCATATTCAGTTGAACCAGCTATGGTTTTTGATGCAGTGCTCCCTCATCTCGGGCTACTTCCACGACTTCATCGAGGAGCGGACCATGATGCTAAAAGTCTTCCCTAATGATGACCTCAGATCCACGACCCACAATCGCAAGGAGTAGAAGAAAGGCATCCACATAAATCCCACAGCCATTATGCCATCTATATTAATACTAGCATTACCTAAACGTGGTAATGTGTTCGTACTTGGAGCAGACAAATCCAAAGTTGAGATCAGCGTCACCCTTATACAAGATGGTCCATGGCACAAAAGAGGAGTAAGCCTAAAAGAATTATAATTCATGCTCACGCCAGTATATGCAAAGTAGAAATGGCCTCCCGACAAACTTCAGAATGGATAAAAAATTGAAGATTGAGTTTTCTTATACCTCTAACCCGATCAGTAGGAAACTCGAGCCTTAAGGAAGTAGTCTCCCTATTTCTTTGGGCCTTGCAAAATTGGGGACCACATTGGGGCCATAACCTGGAGATCGGATCCACGCACCAGATCAAGATTACAATTGATGTGTCGGGTATCCTACCTCAAATGAAAATTTAAAGATGACGACTCAGCTCAAGTTCTTCCAACTAACACCCAAGCTGATGAGAAGCTGAAGACCCAGTTCTTTGAGTTCATGGAACTTCAGCCTTGAGGACAAGGGTGATTTTAAGAGGGCAATAATAAGAAAGGCAAGGATGTCCTTAAGTATGACCATTATTTTTATATTAAAATTTCAAAATATATTTTTATTATATTAAATAGCATGCATGATATTTACACTTGAATTTGAAGGTAAGGCCTATTATTTATGTAACAATACACTAATCAACCAGATGTGTCGACAGAGACAAATAGGATAGTTATTGCCAATATCTTTCGATAATTATATAGATAAAAGAAAAATAATTATCATTATAATAACCATGAGACCAATGTGTTTTCTATATTCAGGAAAATAGTACCATCCATTATTGGCTCTTGAAAAGTTGCCAACAAATAGTAGGGGATCCCATGAAAAGGATGAATGATTTCAAATATACCTTATGATGGATTGTTTACTTCCGATGATACAGGTTAGGGCATGTAGTCATATTCAAGGAAGGTCATCTACTGGCTGTTGGATGTGCGGGCTGCAAGGTGCGCTTCCCAAGCTAGGCTAAAGGTAAAGCTATCTTAGCAGCATTGAATATGATGGAGGAACATAACTAGTTGTATATACTCTCTTAAATACGATCAATTTTGTAAAAGGTCAAACTCAGGTGTGGTGGCATCTATGGAATCTATACAACGATGTGATACAGTTGGTCAATGAGGTCAACAACATTAAATTATAGTGTCTACAATGACTCAGCTCATAGGTTAATTAATTGAGGGCGGAAGACTAACTAACATCATTAACTTTAGTGTCTACAATGACAGCTCATAAGTCAATTAATCGAAGGGGGAAGATTAATATTTAAAGAGAAACTCTTTCCGGCATCCCTTCACTCTCTTTATCAAATTTTACTAAAATCTTCTTTTAATCGTTTCGAGGGAATCAATATACAAATTGATAAAAAATTTTGAGTCATATTTGATTCCTCTAAAAGAATAGCTAAAGGTATTACATATTTATAGAGTTATTTAATCCATAGTCAACTAAGAGTATGAGTCTCAAAAAATAAAAATAATAATTTCTAATTTGATATATCAAAGTAATCTTATCCTCACGTAATCCTAACAAACTTCTACCGTAACTAGAAAAAAAATTAAATAAAAAAATAAAGATTAATATAAATCCTTAAAATTAAGGAATCCTAACATTTTGTTTGTCTCTTCAAAATAATTTTATCCTTAAGACTAAACAATAATAAATTCTGAAAAATTCTCCTCAACATTTTGTAAGACTCACAAATGACATCTTCAATTGGTAAGTTAACATACTGAACAAGTATCTCAATGATAGAATATCTATGATGCATCATGGCACATTGATCAAGTATGACATGAGGCAATATTTGAATCTCACTAGTAGAAGAAATATCTAGCAAATAGTATTACTCTACATCATTCTCACCTAACTTCTTTTAAGGTAATAAACATAAAAAATTGAATGTATTTTAGAACTTATTAATAAGTCTAAGCGATAAATAATTGGGTCAATACGTTTCAATACCTTATAAGGCCCAAAGTATTGAGAAGATAGCAAGATTGAACTTTTATGAAAGTTTGCTTGTAAGATTTAAGTCAAATAAAAACTCAATCACCCATTGTAAATTCTTGTTCACTACGATGCTTATCAATTTATTATTTCATTATAGCTTATAAGATTATGAGATTATCTTTTAGAATTTGAATAATGTTATTGCTATTATGAAGCACTGTAAAATCGGAGCCAACCATGCCCATACTATCATCGTTGATCAATATAAATGGTACAAATTTTCTTGGGATCTAATCACGGTTTTCTCTGCTAACATCCATCGTATGCATATACTTTTATAGTTAGGAAGCACCAAACTATCCCGAATTGCAGCCTACCCGATTGCCAAAAAGCAAAGCAATATGACTGCTGATTATTTTTGATCCCTACCGATGAGTCCAAATTCCAATCTAATTATGAGTTTATTGTGAAGCTAAACCATAATTGATAGCTTAATATATAAGCACAATGTCCCACGAAGTGAAGCAACTCACATTGTCATAGAAAGTGGTACCTAGGAAACTTGATTAGCAAGAGAATATAGGATAGCCTTCCATCTAGACACGTAACCTGAAGTCCGACTGGTGCTCTTTGAGTTTCTAAGGCCATCTACTTTATCCACCTCATTTTTGTTATCCATTCTAACAGCTGAATTGCTTGAGGATTTCAACTGGTTTTCATAACACTCAATGCCTTCAAGAAAATTAGAATTCACCTCTCTAGTAAACTTTGATTCTGAACTTGTTTTTATTATGTCTTTTTGCATTTCAGGTTCAGAGACTTCAAGACTTGTCTCTATGTCTAATATTATACTACCAAGAGTATTCGATATCAACTTCCAAAGAATACACTTCATTCTAAGTCCATAGGCAAAACTCTCATTATATGAACATAAGGTGGAATGTGAAAGGTTATCAAGATGTAAGAAAGTACATATGATTTCATAAATATAACTTGGTGATCTCATATTTGACAATATCCTTATGTATGCTTTTATGAGCATCAAAATATTATAAGTATAAAAATAATTATTCTGTAAACTATTATGTGAAAGAAATTTTATGTCAGGATTTGAAATCAAAAATACTAGATCTATTTACGATGCGTATCTTTAGATGTCATTTGAATAGATCTAATTATATCTTCAAGAACACCACCTACAGATCCGAATATCACCGAGACGTCGATCTGCAAGGAAAATTAAAATAGATCTAGACCTCTTCTACTCTCTTCCTATCCTTTCACAGAATCACTGTTATTGATGGTATTTGGGAAGATTGAGAGAATAACTATAATCTCTCTAACTCTATTCTCTATTATCGTCCTGTGCCCTAGGTTTAGAGTAGGTCATGTCTATTTATAGGCGAGAGCAGAGGATCTAGGGTAAGTTATTAGGAGAGTTTCTTCCATCAAGGGCATCCCCTAAAATATTCTAATATAATATGGACTTTATTTAATATTACCTAATATCTTTTATCAAAATCTAATTAATCCATAATATATCTTATTCAATTATAAAGTATCACATAATCTTACATTCTCGCATTTGCTAATTAATTGATAAGATATAAAAGATATCCAAAATCAAAATAAACAAAAATAAGCCAATAAATCTAATAAGCATAATAACTATATTCAGTCTAACTATTAATGTGAGTCATAGCAGTTGTATGTCATCAATACCACACTTTCTTCTATATAATATAACACTGTTAGTCTTTTCTTATATAGTCTATAATGACCCTTGTAATTTATCTTGTCAAGACAATCATGTTTCTCACATTTAATCATAATATACATAATTATAAACACAAACAGGATAGCAAAAATAAATAACTTTAATTATGTAAAAGAAATATCGATAATAGCATCCACTTAAACATGCATCATCATATCTTTTTTGGCTTGCTCACAAGCCCCATTTTAAGAACATGTTCTTTGAATGTTTTGCACTGCAAAGCTTTAGTAAATAGATCAGCAATCATCATAGTGGTGCTCAAATTTTCAATTTACACTTGTTATTTCTGGACTCTTTCTCTAACCATCAATTGTTTTATCTCAATGTGCTTAGAACCACTAGAGTACTTGCTATTCTTAGAGAAGAAAACTGTTGTAGTATTATCACAAAATATCTTCAGCGGCTTGGCAATTGAGTCAACCACACCAAGTTCTGAGATAAAATTCTGCGGCCATAAAGCTTGATTTGTGGCCTCAAAGCATGTCATAAATTTAGCTTCCATCGTAGGTGATGCAATAAGTGATCGTTTTACACTTTTCCAAGAAATTACCCCACCAGTTGGCATGAACACAAATCCTGAAGTAGATTTTATACTATCGAGGTAATTTGCAAAGAATTCAAGAGAATTTTACTTAAATTAAAATTCTTTGTGTTTGCGAAGAGAGAGGCATAAGAAATGATACGATAATTCTCAAAAGATTAAAAGATAAACATCTCAAATCTAATCATAATGTTTGATTCAATATTCCAGCAATAAAACCAAAAATAAAAGCAGTCTACAAAGAGAAAAGAGCTGCAAATTGTGATCTCAAATATAGAAGACCAAATAATCATAACTCTTTATTATAACCTAAACGGCTTAATTCTTCTGCAAACGTTTGCCGTACATAAAAACAAAGTTATAAGAAAAATAAATCATGGACTTGATTGTTCTCAAACACCATATACTCCACACATAGAAAGTTCTAACGTCCCAAGCAGTATTCTTGCATCAATACTTCTATCTTTAGCTCCAAAAGATGGAAACAGAAGGATATATTGCAGACATATCCAGCAGTCACAAACCATCATCTTATAACTTAGATTTCCTATCCTTCAACTGATCATTGACTTCTTGGTTTATGAATGGCCATAAGATGCAAGCTGAGAGGTAAAAGGCAAAGGGAAGTGCATCACATTTTATGGAAGATATTAGTTAGTACAGAAGAAAAGCGAAAGGGATGGAAGCACACTATGGCTAGGCGAGAAGCCAGAAGTTTTTGTGTGTCTTGGTGTTGAGGAGATAGCCTGCGTTTTGGCCCTTCTTTTGGACGCCAACACAGAGGCACTTGCTGTTCTCGATCAGGAATTCTGCTGCGTCTGCCCCTTTACTTGACATGCCTCCACTTAGCTTGCACCTGCCAAGAGAAAAATAGATGGTGATGCCACAACGTCTTCCACAAACTTTGTGGCTTACGATGCATAACAAGATAATATAGTTCATAGAAGCGACTTTTCTCCTGGGCTTTCCACCGATTTCTTGATTTATTTGTTTGATAAATGATGAATGGCTAACACGAGGAATTCGGTCTAAGCTATTAAGAACGGTTGAAAAAGAGAACTAAAAGACAGTTCTATATTATTAAGGATTAAGAATCAAATAATATATATTATTATATTCGAGTCACAATAAACTTAAAGTTTTTACATTGAATGAATATCTAATCCCATGTACGTTATTTAATCTTATCACTCAGACTTACTTGGTGGATCTTAACATTTCCAACATTATATCAAAGTCAAGGTGTGCAAAAAAGAATGAATGAGTTAAAACATTTAAAAATGAAGAGTTAAATATTATAAAAAAGATAGAATAGGAATAGATGTTAAGAAAATATTCATATAATATTGACCAAAGTAAAGCTGGAAATATATAGGATTTTGGTTGGAAATATTTCTTTATATTATAGTAAATCTTAAGAAGAATAAGTACATAAAACCATTAAATTTGTAGCTAATGTGTATTTCTTGACTGATAAAAAAGAAATTTAATTCATTTCAATCCTGAATCAATTTAATTCTGGTGAGTAGCATGAAATTAAGTTGGCTTTGTGTCTGTTTCATATTTTATCCAAACACCTTCTACATTATTATATCCCTGCCAAATGTTTTCATTAATTTATCCACATAAGTAGGAGTCTTCAACACGGTTGCGAAAGCTTGGCGAATTTGATTTGGCTTGTTTTGGGTGAATATATTTTACGTGTATTTCCACGAAATTTTCTTCAAGAACTTGAGAATTGTCTTGTGGGGTTATACATTCATGCAATGTTGGAAAAGGCTTACCCCAGGAATGAAGAGGAGCTCCGGCGATGACCGATGACGAGGAGGTCAACGCGGAACAACTTGGTGTACGTGAGGATCGTCGCCGCCTTGTCCTTGGTCTCCAACTCCACCCTCTCGACCTGCACCGTGACCTTGGGTTGCACGATCTTACACTTAGCTCGCATCACCTCCAGGAACTCGTAGTCGCCCTTGCCGTCGGCGGCGCTGACGGCGGCGTGCGGGGAGACGCGGGAGGAGGCGGCCGCGGGAGGACGGCGGAGGAACGCGGATAACGCGGAGGACCGCCGCACGTTCGCCTGCTCGACGTGGAGGAGGATGATCTCGTCGTGTTCGAGCACGGCGTGGTAGAGGGCCCACTCGAGTGCGCCCACGGACTCGCGGCCCGGGTCGGCGACCACCATGACTCTTCGCTTCCCTCCGGGAGTCCGGCCACCGTCCATGGCCACAGCGACCGCGACCGCCGTCACCACCGCCACCACCGCGACCACAAACATGAAAATAACTTAAACGATGTCACAGGGGAAGCCAGGGTGGGATGCCAACGGAACCGTGTCCTGGCTCCCGGCTAAGTTTGGAACGTTAGGAGGTGAACGAACGACGAGCCCGTTGCTTGGCGTTCGTCGGGCAGTGCTAATTGTGGGGATTATGTTAAGCGCCACCCGCGGGACTCGGTCAACGACAAGTCTGAGACATTGCAGGTTCAGTTGCTTACATATTTCTGTTTCTGATGCTTTTATAAAGACGAGACAAACAAAAAATCGTTTTCCTGTTTCTGTTGCCTATTTTTATGTCTTAAAACTGCATTTTTTTTCTTCTAAGACGTTAACGAAAAAAATCTTACAATATTAGTGTCTACCTTGAACTTAAAATATTATTTAATATCTCATAATTTAGTTTCCTTACTATATAATTTCGTTTGCTTTTTATTTATCTTATAATCTAATTAATATATTACTCTGATACTTTTTGATTTGATGGATCTATTGTCCTCTAATTTTATAATTGGTGAAGACAATATTATGGAATTAAATATAATATAAAAATAATTAGAAAAACAAATATCTTTTTATTTTGAGAGCTGCTAAACCTCATAGAACTCAAATCAATAGTTGGAAATGTGAATCACCATGCATGCAGTCCAAGAGGTGGCTTGTCTCTTCAAATTACATAATTGAGCATGGATCTTTATGTAGATATACATTGAAAATTGTTAGAAGAATGACGAGAAACCACAAAATAACCATAGCATAGAAATTGTGGAATGTCTTAATCTAATGAATGGCGCACTTAAGGGTTGATGAGGGACTACCTGAAATGCATCTTCCACTACTTTAGGATGGAAAGGTCCAAAAGGCTCCAACAAACCAACAAGAGAACCAAAACACAACCAAAAGAAGCGGTTAAGCAGTGGAGCATTTTGCAAAGCAGCAGACATATAAGATGTCCCTCTTCACCTTGCACATCAAAATGAAGATCTGATCCACTGCTCAAAATATACATAAGATGCATGATAGGCAAGGGTGTAAGTTAACTACTACAATGAGACAATTATATTACAAATTTCAAGTGAATGAAGCCCACAAGAATACATTTTATCAGCATACCTTTTTTCAGGGAAAGCAGGCAAACTCAAGTTACTCATGTTGGTTTAAGCTGGACTTAAAACTGATAGGCTTGAACAGCAGTAAAGAACAAAACTTCCATGCTCTGGCTGTTCAAGCAAAGAACAAAACTTCCATGCTCTGCCCCCACCAACTCCCGAAGGATGTTACAATTGAAAAGACTTGTCATGAATATTGCATGATAACCCGTAAAATGTCGGCTCCATGCTGCTCCTGGTTTACAGTTGAGATAGCATGTGACATATCATCCATGGGAATGATATCCTCTGTAGGATCTGAAGCCTTCGTGTCGATCTTCCAGAAGGTCTATTCCTGAGCTGCTGACTCATTTGAAGAAGATTCAACAGTGTCTAGCAGATAGCACTTTGTCTAGCATCTGGGTCTATTCCTGAGCTGCTGACTCATTTGAAGAAGATTCAACACTGTGTCTAGCAGAGAGCACTTTGTCTAGCGTCTGGTCTGGAGCCTTGATTCCAGTAGTCTCCATATCCGCAACAATCGCAATGGCAGCATCCACTTCTCCAAGATCAAGACACAGCAGGATAACTTCATCATACAATGGGCTGAATCCATCAGGAAAAAGAGTTAGAATTGCAAACCAAGAATGCAGAAACATACTGGTAGTTTTGCACTGCATAAGTGTCTTTTCCATGCTCTTGAAATGAGGGTACACTAAACTTAAAAAGATCCAACATTTGGTGTCTTAGAACATAATAGAAGAATCAAAAACAGAATCGTTGAGAAAAACTCCACATGCTAGTTGCATTGAATCATGGATTTTAGAAACTCTAGTTTGAACTGGCCATTTCTAGGAGAATAATCGAAGAATCTTCTCCCACTGAATCATAGTTTGTCAGAATACACAAAAATACAACTAGAAGAAATAACTATTCATTTTGCAGAAATTATCTGCTCATTTCAGTTAATACTTTAATACTACAATGACAGTCCCAAAATCAGCATGAAGGCACCAACAATAACACCTTACTTTCCAAGTAAAATGTTGTTAGTTCTCACTACACCTTTCCTCAGATCACTAATTCTAATCAACTCATTTGTCTAACTAGTGCATCTATAGGTCTTTGAATATATTTGTAGCATTTTAAATTTCTCGTATTATTAATAGAACAGTCAAATCAAATCAAAGAAATATTGTTGACATGGAGTCATCACTGTGCTCAACCCAGATACAAAATGGTCGATCTAGGATCATGGCTTCATGATAAATGAGATCAATTATATCAACTTAACTTTAAAAGACTGGATACCATTTAAAGGGTAATGGACATAATTCAGCCATTTATATAGCTAAATCAATAAAGCATGGTACGGTTATTCACAGACACTACAGGCACATGTAAACATGTGCTGTCACATGCACAAAAAAACAAACACAAATATAGGCACCATAATTTTCAATGAACAATATTTTACTTGTATCCAGCATTTACGTTGTAAGCATGATCAAAATCAGAAACCATACCAAATAAATGTTTTATCATGTCTCTAAGATGAATGTAAGCATGAAACTCCAGATCAAAGTATCATATTATCTGCAAAAATGTAACACATCGAATGCGGCACGAATGCATGATGCATAACATGAACAATTTAAGAGGGCCCCATTGGGTTTAGTAACACCTGTACTTCAGATTAAGAAACATTCCTTACTAGAACAACAATTGATCAATAAGTATCACTTTGAATAAAAAAATAAAGGAACCAACTGATGCATCAACCAGCTTGGTCTATTAGTATCAGCTAATTAATAATCCATGCAAATTAAATAGGATTAGCTATTCTTGCATCATCTATGAACCACATAAAGATTATAAACTTTACCTCCCAAATGCATAGCCAAGACTATGTGTTGTATGCAAGATTGTCAAAAAAGCAGATGGCAGAGGAGCTCTTATAGCAGCACGGAGTATCATGGCACAATCTCCAATTGTTGGGGTCCCACCTAATTCAATAACCTGAAAATCACAATATATTGCATTCAGTTGACTGACCGACTTACCACCAGCAATATTTTCTAATTTGAACATTAATAAAATATATCCTTATAGATTTCAGAACATAGAGAATCAAGAGATGGGGGAGTAGGGATGTAAAGAAAAACAATGCACCAAATTATACAAATCTTGTAAAATAGATTAAAAAGACATTTATTAAACAGTATAAAGATAGCAAAAGAAACTACTCATACTGGACATTAGCAAGTCAAACAAACTTGTAAAGATTGTCTTAAGTGCACTATCTCTTTATGGCTTTAAAAACATTGTTAATCTTCCCAATCTACCATTTATAAGGTAAAATACTATGCAAATGAAATTCCTTAGAAAATGGATAATTGATAACCACATCATTTTACTGTAATTCAGATCTTTAATTTATAGCTGAATAATAAAAAAAGGGTACAAAATGCATCTATGAAGTACCAGAAATCAATCATGATTAACTGGTAAAACAAATCTCTGAATTATAAATCTAGTTGAATAAAGGTAAATGTGGGAATAATTGGAAAAACTTCTTCCTTTGGAAACTTTTCCCAACTTTATGTAAGGGCACTTTCAAACAAATTAAACTTACTATTTTGTTCACTCAATACTCAATCACCATAGTGCACCGTAATAACTACAACTACTATAAGCAAGCTTGGAGAAAAACTATTAACCATATTATATCATTTCTCTTGATGCTACATTACAGAAATATCATACGTAAAAGAAAATATTACATTACAAAAACAATTAACAAATGTGGGTGTGTCAATGAAATCCAACATTTTTTACTTCAAATGAGGAATAGTGGCACATAGTAAGATAAAGAAATGGAGACAGCCGCTTCCAGAGGAGCTGAAAGGACATACCTTTTGCATGATTCTAATTGCTAACTCTACTTCCCATTCTTGTGACCATTTACGAGGCATTTTGTTCTTCAATTCTCTCTCCCAAGTCCAACCCCAAGCATCTGCAATTGTGAACATATCTGATACATCAAAAATCTTCCTCTCTCTCATGACCTTAAATGCTTCATGTATATCCTCTGGAAGCCAGTCTTCATCAGCATCATCCTATGTCAAACAACAAAAATTTAAGTTGCACGACAGATGAGAAATCTGGTTTCTTGAATAAGTAGAACAGAGAGAATCTTAAATAAGACAATTATGTCATTGATATGAAAGAAAATCTGGATCACGAACTAAAATCTCTTTAATCCTGAACCGGACCCAAGCTGAATGATAAGGGACAGTCCAATGGACCATTAATATAACCTAGCATCTACTAGTCTGAGTGAAATTAAGAACCTTGGTAACAAATATTTATTTTTAGCAAGAATTTCATAACATGTCAACCTGAAAAAACGCAGCTCTTTCGTATTGTGAATCACACACGCACACACATATACATCTAAAGAATAACTAGATGCAGATGCTTTATGGAAAAGCCAGAGTTAAGGTAAAGGCTTGGAAGTTAACCAAAATAATAAAAGATACAGAGCCAAAGGAAAGGGACAGGAAACTCACGAGTATAAATATAGAACTGAAACACGAGCAACAGGAAAACCAGAAATAAGATGCAAACAACACAAGTAAAGAAAATTTCCAGAGCCCCAAAACACAATTTTCTTATATATCAGCAAAAGCTTTGGAGTTATTAGTTTCAACAACTAGAGCATCTCAGCTTATAATCTAAAGGGAGGGCAAGATATTTGTTGCATGGTTAAGTATGCGGAATCACCAAGGGTAGAGAAGCATCAATGGTAAATATTTAGCACAAAAAATAATGGAATCCGGTGCAAAGGACAACGTAATTCTTGAGCAACAATTAAATGTGCTGGCCATGATGATCATTTAGCACCATGTTGGATGTGCACTTACATGTGTTTGTCATGGACATGGCAGAACTCAACTCAGGCAGAACAATCATGCAAGAGCATTGCAATGTAGAATTTATAAAAAAAAAAAAAAAACTTATCATGGTCTTGGCAATAGTTAACTGAATGAAAAGAAGTCATAGCTAATAAAAAATATTCAGAGGGTATCAAGATCACAAAATTGAAAGATTAGATAAAGACCTAACATGATATACATTTGGTAGCAACAATAGGAAGAATTTTATATCCTTGGGATGTTTATTCATGTAAAATATACCTCAATAGAAGCTCGGGCAACTCTCCGTCTTGATTTCTTTGAAGAAGGAGCTGTTTCTTCAGAGTCCTTTAGCAACTGAATGCCAATCATTTGAAGAGGCTTGGCTCTCTCAACTACCTTGTCCTTAATCACATCGCCTTCTTGGTTTTCCGTCTGTTCAACCGCTTCCTCCTCTTCATCTACATCATCTTCTTCTGCTTCTTTTGTCCCATCCTCTAGAGCATCCACATCATCCAATATATCATGAAGTTCAGAATCCTCTACTACAATATCCTTCTCATGAACATTTGTTAAGCTTTCTCCAAGAAAACGGAGTTTCCAGTACTCTGTATTTCCATCTTCAAGCTTGATACGTGATATCAATTCATCTAGTTCTTCATCGACCTACAATGAATAGAAGAGAACAAAAATAATTCCAGATAAATAACATCTTGGTGTTATTCTCACTATCAGAGGAAAAGGACAAAAGCGGTAGGAACCAAAAGACACCTAAAAAGGGCATGTACTAGACAAACAACATATGCTTCTTTTAATATTCATTCTTTCAAAATGAATGACTATTATGACAAAAATAACCTACAAAAGGTTCATGAAAGATTAGCTACCTCCTCTTCTTCCTCTTCCACGGGAGGAACCCAAAGTGGACGACCACGTGAGCGGTTTATTCTTCTTGCTTTTTGCACTCGCTGATAGAGGACTTGTCTAGTTCCATCAATAGGCAAACCTTGTGCTTCTAGCTCCTCCTTTAACTCTGAGACTATCATTTTACTAGCAGCCTTTGGTTTCAAAGCATTCTGGTCAGGCCCCTTAATTATTTTCTTTAATCTTTCTTCAACCCTAATATAATCAGCTTCAGAAACATCACCTAAAGCCGAAGGTCCTTCGTTGCGCAAGGTTTTTAGAAGCTTACGGTGGTAGATCTTCCATTCCTCAAGGCAGAACTGCTTGAAAGACATTTCCATCGGGTTTGAATAGGCAAAACCAAGAGCATCTGGATCTAGAGGGGTCTTCCCTCTCCGTGGCACCCACCGCTTGCGTTCTCCTGTAAGCCCTCCTTCTACAACATACCTTTTAGTCCACAAAAGACTCAATATGAGCAAACATATATAAATAGAACAAGCATGATAACAGATATAACTATAAAATTTCCATAATGCAATTCTATACATCACAAGCTTCTGAAACTATCAAAACCTCACTCAGCTTTTCCTTCTTTTTCTTTCTATGGCTAAGATCGACGAACATTTGGAACGTCACTTTTGCCCATAAATGTGAAACTTAAGTATTGGTATTAACAGATTTTCAAAATGATAAGGTTTACCTGGCTATGTAATCAATTTCAAATCCCACATCTGCTTCCTCTTGCAGAGGTTCTATCCAGGAACTCACAAGTGTACGATATTTTCTGCTCAAAATCATTGCTCTTGGTGCAATAAGTTGATTGTCCTTAGCCATTGCTTCTAAAGCTTCCAGCAGCTCAACAGCTCTTCCTGGTTATACAAACAACTAATTATGAATTACTACTTTTAAGAGGTTATTCCAATGCTTAGTTAAACATAGACTATGATGATAATATTTTAGTCTGGTCAATTTGGAATTTCTTTAATCCAAACCCAGACCAGACTAATGATTGCTTGATCTCCAACTTTCAATCAGAACCAAAATAATCAACACAAAGAACCCAAACAAAAACGATTAATCTATCAGTTCGAATCAGTTTTTTGCTTTGGCCAGTTAGTTTGCATATCCATAGTTATGACTGAATATTTAGCATGGTGCTCCCAGGGAGTAGATATAGAAAATCTGATAAAGAACTCTGCAAATTGATACATAGCCTATGACAATAATTTTTTAGTCTGGTAAACTTGGAATTTCTTAAGTTCAAACCCAGACCAGACTAATAATTGCTTGATTTCCAAGTTTCCAATCAGAAACCGAAAGAATCAACACTAAGAACCCAAACAAAAACAAAAAGTCTATCAGTTTGAATCAGTTTTTTTATTTGGCCAGTTAGTTTGCATATCCCTAGTTAAGACTTATTATTTAGCATGGTGCTACTAGAGAGTAGATATAAAAAAAATATGAAATAAGTACTCTACAAATTGATTATGATATCATAAATAACTGTTTTCAAGAACATATTTAAAAGAAAACAATCTGCAATATGCCTAGACAGTGTGATTCATTGTATTTTCCATGTCTTTTGTTCAAGTTATCATTAAAATTTCAAATATTATAGTTATAGGGTAGTTACATCATTTATCTAGTAAGTTGGGAATGCCAGTGAAGAATTCCACTTGAGAAACATTAGAATGATCAAGAAATTATATGTTAAAAAATTCTAAAACTCTCCAAATAACTGATTATATTATCATAATCTATTTGATTCTGAGTCATCAAGATTTTCACTTAAAACCAAAAGTATGGATGTCAGAAACATGGAAGATGATGAATATGGCTAACACTTCTGGTAATACTAATTTTATAGGTTTGAAGAGGTCTCCAATTGAAGTTGAAACAGAGCTGTCAGATCTGAAACAGTCCAACAGCCCTGCAGATGCAAGGAGGTAATGAATAATCAAAGAAAAACAAGAAGCAATAGAGCCGATTGCTTAGTACGGTGTCTTATTTCACTACTGATGAAGAGGAAAAATATCACAGTGGTGAAGCATACAATACGGATACAACGTATCATCATCCACTTGCAGATCAGTAAGCCAGGCATAATAAATACAGTGACAAGAATGTTCTCTGGATTATGGGAGACAATGGGACCAACTTTGACAATACAGGAGGAAAATAGATACCCTAAAGATATATATTGTCATCCATCTATCTTGGAGTTATGATTGTGATCA
Organism: Ensete glaucum; assembly: GCA_021527575.1. Taxonomy (NCBI): domain Eukaryota; kingdom Viridiplantae; phylum Streptophyta; class Magnoliopsida; order Zingiberales; family Musaceae; genus Ensete; species Ensete glaucum. The sequence continues at coordinate 34,749,318 of CM038555.1, forward strand.
ATGATATTAAGAAAAGGCATACTCTTCAAATAATCATCCAGCATAACCTAGCGTGGATAAAATATAAAGTGCAAATTTAATTGGTACAACAATTGTTGTCTAAAGGCCTTTCAGATGTTTAGAAATGAGTGAAGACACAAAACATTAACTTATTGGCATACCTGCAAGAATGGCCTTGCATAAGTGTATGCCATTTTTTGTCAAACGATGACACAGGACAGCAGATGCCACAAACCATAAGAATGACAGCACATAGCACCTTAGTCATTGAAAAAAAAATATATGTAAACTGTGCCTACCTAATGTTTGTCGAGAATTAAGCCCACGCTTCATGACAATACCAATACTTGTGTGGAACGAGAACCCCGCCACTCTTTGGGAATCAAAGCAGTGTATTTATTCAACCCTTCAATATTTTATTTCAAATGATTGACACCACTTCTAATAGAATCTTACCAACATATATAGTACAGCACTGTTTGATCTAGAAAGATGGAATCTTACCAACATATAGTACTATTTGATCTAGGAATTCATAATATTACCCTTATATGGTACTATATGATCCTATCTCTATCTGAGTTAGTGCTGGTGTGTGGAAAATGATCTTATTCCATCTTCCCTTTCTTCTACCTGATAGTGGGTTTAAGCCAAGAAGAGTCTAGCCCCAAAGTTCAAGTTACCAATATCATTTTAGCAAAAAAAATATGTGCACTACATGGTTTGACAATAGATTTTTAGAGAAAGTGGGTATTAAGCTCGTTTTGCAAGAGCAAGCACGATCATAAAGTGTGCAAAACAATAGTGTATCGCATGCATAGTATCAATGAGTTATGTGAAAAAACAAAAAAAAACATTCATGACATTTGCATAAGCATCCACATCCTATTAACTCAAATCTCGAGATCTGGGATCAGAGAGTAATAAAATCTTCCAAGAAAATTTATAAAAGAATAAAGCATAAGGCCTAAGATTGTCAATTAAAGAAGCAATCTTAGTAACCACAGAATGATATCAGGACTGAAAATGACAAGTTAAAAGTACCTTCACAGCATAAAGCTCGTAAATAAAGAGAGAGTGGATCCCCGAAGTTCCCTTCATTATATAAAACCCTTGTGCCCCCTGGAAAGTTCTTAAGGGCTCGAAAATGTCGAATTGCTTCCTTTACAACACAATATTTTGTAAAACACTCCACTAACAACCTAACACAAAATACATATCCATTATTTTATGCCTACGGAAAAAAGACATTCAAAACCTTCATTTCAAGTTACTTGTTAAAAAAGATTTACAAAACATGCCACATAGAAGATAAAAACTAAAAGTCAGATTTTCTTTTGAACCTGACATATCATTTATGCTATTAGTCCATAAACTGAAAAAGAAATGAGCTATTTAACAAAACCATCGATGGAAATATAATAGTATAATGTTGTCTTCAGGTGAAAAATTTAGAAAATCAAGCACACAAAGAAGAAATTCTAAAAATTATGTTTAATTAATATTGGTACTTGATTTTAACATTGCCACATAACTCACAATAACAGCAACATGCAGTAACTGGGATTGAAGTGACAATTATTGAGATAACATAACTTTAATATTTATAAGTTTACACAAGAAAAAAATCCTAGATAATGCTAGATAATTTATATGAGAAACTGCATGTCAGTGATGCCAACCTCCAAAGAAGTCCCACAATTTGGACATTATATCAAACATGACCAAGCATGAGCAAAAGGATCAATACTTGGCTAAGATATACTCACTTTGTTATACCTGTAGACCACCATAGATAGCATGTACATAAAAAGCCAGATGGACAGATAGATATGACTTGTGATGCCAAAAGTGGGTGGGAACATTTAGAGAGAATATTTTTTAACAAAAACAATATCTTAATTAAAGAGGTTGAGACAAAGAAAAAGTAGCCAGTGTAAACCAGAAAATATCATCCACTTGAGAACATGTAAAAAGCTAATAATAGATATAGTATAAACTTTAAATTTTAATTGATATTAAGAATAAATATTATACCAAAATATTTAAAATAAAGGCAGAGCAGAGGTAATGCCCTTACGCATAAGTTTTGACATTTGGCTGCAAACGTTTGTAATCTTCAACCATCATCCCAAGTAACTCAGCTACATCCTGTACCCTAAGACCAATCCAACCGAAGTAATCACAAACTGCAACTGAGAAAAGGCGAACAATTCATAGTACCCAAAATGGCAACATATGATTTTTATGGGCAATAGTGATAAATTCAGAATTTTAGAAGAAAAATGACAAAGATTGTCTCAGAAAAATGATAATGTTTAATATTTGTGGGTTTATTAATCAATCAACTAAAATTTCCATCTGTATTTTTCAAACTTCAGTATTTGTAAAAGAAAAGGTAAGCTAAACTCCACCAAGAAAACAATTCATTCTGAACTAATTTTCATTACAGTGGCTAGTAGAAATTCTACAACCTTATCCAGTATCACAATGCCATTATTGATCAGATGAAAACTAGTGTACTTTCTCCAATAATATATCACAGACAGCAAATCCAACTAGTTTGATCAAAGTTTTAAATACTGCCTCGAACCTTTTTCTGGCAACCATTCACAAAAATATGGTACCAGTATGCCTTTTGGTGTACTGACCCGTAACAAATACCAACTGGTAATATAGGGTCCAGTGACAATCTTTTGATTACTGAACAGTACATAGTGAGTATCCAAAACCTTGGTCACAGGAATATAGTCATGGATCTATTCCTTAAGATGCACTTAGATGCATTTTATGTGCTGTAAATGTTATTTCAGGAATATAGTTGGGCTTTTAGGCTTTGTTATTATTATTGTTGTTTCAATCACCTTGTAGTATAGAACAAGGTTCTCAATTTTGGTCCCTACCAATGTACTAAGCCCTGCTTCATACAGGACGTACCAAAGCATACCGACAGTAAGCGAGGGTGTACCAGTGTTACGCCCAAAAAGAGCTAAGAAACCTCCAAAATACATGGAGGTAACGGTCCAAAAATCCCAGGGCATACCGACCGATACACGTCGGTAACGATCGAAACCTGAGGCATACTGATCGATACACCTTGGTAACGATCGAAATCCAGGGCGTACCGATCGGTATGCCTAGGTAGCAATCAGATTTCGATCGTTACCGCCCAGTACAGACCTCGTATCGTCCTATACAGAGTCAAAACACTGGTACCGTCTGGTATAGGGCAGTCCGCGTACCAATATCCTCCCAGACCGATGCGTACCACCTGTACCAGGCGATACACATAGAAATTGAGAACCCTGGTATAGAATGCATATTCTTTTTCAAGCAAAACAAAGAATGACCTAAAAGAGCCCAATTGCAATAGTCCAAATATGCGTGCCCTTGCTTTGTTAGCGAGCTTGTTTATCTTCTCCAGGCACAACCTAATATGACGACGTTAGTGAACTTCGGCACCATATCTTGTCGTGGCTGCACCTCCCTGTTGGCATTCTCACAAAAGCATAAATGCATCCTTCTTTCTGCAGTTTCCTTTTCTAGTTCTCCTGTTCAATATGGTGAGGAAGCATAATAGTGGTCCGACCAGAAACGAATGAGCATTCTTAATTTAGTGAGCTCTTTAATTCTGGAAATACTGGTGGCATGATAATATTGTCAATGTTTCACTTTGGCGAAAGGTATTTTGTTTTATTCTGAAAATGCTGAAAGAATGACAGATGGAATTTAACAAAAAAGGGATAAGTATAGCACTAGTATTGTGTTGATATTAGCATTGCAATGAAGATTTAAAATCTTGTTTCCTTTGTATGACAACCATGGTTAATATGGGTATTGTGTTTGACTGAAAACACCCTTTCCCTCTTGAGTTTTTCTTGTTCTTGGAATTTATTGAGTTATATTCTAAGAAGTGATTAAAATCCTCAATCTTGTTTGGCATGTTGGCCAATAATTTATAGTTAGATCATACAGACATTCTTCATGGTAAGCGATATGGTAAATTTGGTCATGAGATGTTATTTGTTTAGCAGAGAGAGGAAGAAAGACAGACATAGTAAAGATAGTGGATATTAGGCAATGATTTTAGAAAGGTCCTTAGGAAGAATTTAATAGATGTAGCCATTGATCCCCTGACTTCAGTTGTTGTCATAAACTTGATTGCAAATCCCAGAAAATTAAATAAAACAAAAGAGGAGGCCAGCAATAACAACATATATAAATGCTTAAGAAGAAGGTTTTACCTGTCATAGGACTCGGCCCTTGTATATGCCTGGATTACCCAGTTATATGTCTCGGTATCAGGTTTCATGTAATCTATAAGATGATGCAGTAATCAGTTGCAAAAGCAGTTCAGTTATCAATTTGTCAAAGCATGATTACTTAGATATACTACAAAATTTTTCAACATATAAAAGCCAAAGTATCTCATAATAAAACAGAACCGACTCATGCTCAAAGTAGAAAAATAGAGTAGCAGTTTCAGCTTTACCACTCAGTGATTTAGAAAGCATTAGGCGCCAGGGTCCCAAAACGCCCGAGGCGCTAAAATAAAAATATATATATAATATATAGTATACTGTTAACAATAAGTTAACAATATACTGTTAAACAAGGTTTGACTTACCAATCCATACCGGTGAACCGAGTACATCTCGGTACGTACCAGTATCGGGTGGTACGCACAGTGCATACCACCCACTATATTAAAATATAATATAATTTTTTATAATATAATATTATATAATATAATATTAAATATATTAAAATATTAAAAAAAAGAAAAAGGGTGACATCGCCTCTATCTTTCTCCTATATTTGGAGAAAAAGCGTCGCGACCAGGGCGATAGCGGATGGCGACTTCATGAGCGGCGTGAGTGAGGAGCGCTAAGTATTCTTCTTCTCATCTTTTCTTTTTCCTTCTTTTCCTCTTCTTCTTCTTCTTCCCTTTTTCTCGCTCAATCAACCGTCGACGGTCGATTTCTCCCTCAATCGACCGTCGGCGGTCAATTTCTCCTTCAATCGGACGGTGAAATCGATCGACGGTCAATTCATAACCGCGTGGCGGGCCGTCCATGTCTTAAGCAACGGATCGGTATGTCTGCCGGCGGTACAATCAATGCAAACTTTGTTGTTAACAATAAGTTAACAGTATATAGTAACAGCAGAGACAAGTAGAGACGAGGCAAGGCACTAACCGAGAGCGAAAGTTGCTTACTGAGAGCAACATCAGCGACAATGGCGATGGCGGGAAGCGAGAGAAACAAGGCAATGGTGACGGCGGAGAGAGAAGAGCGGCGGCGGTGGCGAAGAGCAACAACTGCGGCGATGGCGGTGAAGACCAACGACTACGGTGGAAGCGGCGATGGCGATGGCGAAGAGCGAGCGGCAAAAACGGGCGGACGAATGAGGCGACAACGACGAGATGACGACGGCGTAATCCCAATTCGAGAAGAGAAGATTAGGGTTGACTCACGAAATATATATTGTTGTGTCAGTTGATTCGATTGAACCAACTAATGCGAACGACTAAACCGGAGCTAAAAGTCTGGTTCGATCGCCTGGTTTAACCCGGGCGCTTGGGCTCGGGCGAGTGCCCAGGCGACGCATCTTTGAAGCACGCTGCCTGGAGATTGAGCGAGGCACTCGAGCCTCGCCTCGCCTCACCCAAGCGCTTAGGCGAGCGCCCGAGCGCCTTTTTAAATCACTATTACCACTAATAAAAAAAAAGTAAATCAAACTACATAGAAATTGCATATACAACTTTAAAAGTAAAAAAAAGAAAACACAAGCAGAACACCAAAGAGTATTAGAACAAAATAGAAGTGTAGAAAGTACATGATCTCCATCAGTGGTATTTATATAGTTTGTTGCTTTAGGTCAAGCAATCCTAATTTCAGTTGGAAACAAAGCCAACTTCAAGAGGTAATTTAGAACCTAATTCCTTTAGTGGGTATAACAACTAACGCATAGCAAAGATTGAAACAAAATGGCAACAAGCATTTATGGAGTTCCTACAGAACCAGTGATTTAAATAGGCGGGCGAGGCGAGGCGAGGCAAGGCCCGAGCGCCTCGCTCGATCTCCAGGCGGCGCGCTTCAAAGAGGCGCTCACCCGAGCCCAGGCACCGGGCGCTTCGGGCGAGCGCTCGAGTTAAACCAAGCGACACCAACTCATGCTACTGCAGCAGCTCTCCTACTCCCGCTGCTGCAGTACAGCAGTAGAGAGCAGCAGTAGCTGCACACCTACTCTGCTGCTACAGCATACTGCTGCTCTCCTGCTGCAGCAATTGTAGAGAGCAGCAGTAGCTGCACACCTACTCATGCTACTGCAGCAGCTCTCCTACTCCCGCTGCTGCAGTACAGCAGTAGAGAGCAGCAGTAGCTGCACACCTACTCTGCTGCTACAGCATACTACTGCTCTCCTGCTGCAGCAATTGTAGAGAGCAGCATACTACTGCTCTCCTGCTGCAGCAATTGTAGAGAGCGAGCACCTCCTTTCACTCGGGCGAGCGCCTAAGCGAGCGTCTGGCGCCTCAGGCGTTTTGGGACCCTGGCGCCTAGCGCTTTTTAAATCACTGTACAGAACCACAACTGTTGAGCCAATTTTCTAGCTATTTTAGTCTACTTCATGCATTATTATGATGTCAGCATTTCATAGTAACCACCCTTGCTTTTGCTATAAAATTTTTCCTATACTTGCTATAATTCCAACCCCTTTGACAGATATGTGCCTCAGACTGTTCCTCAGTGCACATTTATATACCATTGCTTGGTAACTACATTCTAGATTTTTTTTACTGTCACTAAGTAAGTTTAGTTCCTATTTGCACATTATATCCTCTTTACTTTCACAAAGAGATACAGAAACATTTCAATGTTCTTGTCTTTACCACATCTAAGTAGTTTGTTTACAACAGTATTCTCAGCCAGTATTCTAGGAAGCGAGTTGGTCAATCCCATTCACTTTCAATGATAAGGCACTTTTGATGGAAAGAGAACATGAGTGAAGATGATGTGCTAAAGCTGAATATCTACTTATCTGTTATTTATTGCCGATGTATCTAATAGGAAAGAAAATGGAGTCAACAAAATTTAACCTAGGCAATGTGATTAAAAGACAGAATAATTGATCCCAATTGCTAGGTCTCAGAACATAAAAGCGAAAACGGTCATTTTGCTGAGGCAAAAACCACAGCCATCTCAGAACACAAAAAAGTCATTTCAGGATCAATTCATAACAAACTGCAATAACCACAGTCAAAAGAGTGCAATTCAGGATCAATTAATCAGTGACTAGAATATTGCCAAAAGAGTGCATTTTAGTTCCAAAACACTAAAATGCACAAAATCACATAAAATGTTGTTGATCTTCCAACCAAAATGCCTTGCAACTAATATTGGATACAAAGCATCATGAGGTAAGTACCTTCGCTGACGCAAAGATAGGCAGGGTTATAGATCTATTTCAGTCGAGAATAAAATGAGTGCAAAAGAAGAAAGAAACTACGAAAGAAAGAAAGAAATAGCTAAGAAAGTCAATTGTTTAATCAAAACACCAGTGGTCAGGGCTCCTAGCTTCCTTCCAGGTACATTGATCCTCCACCCAATCAGATTTCCCGTAGCTTTCACAACCATGCAATCCGCTTCCAAGGAGGTTCCATGCAAATTCTTCTATTCCATGAAAACCTCCAGCAAGATTAAATGCTTTTAATTCTCCAAGCAGTAACCAGATTCAAAATATTAATACATGTGAAAGTAGCCAGGTGTAATTCTTATTCTGGACAACATTTTGGTCATAGACATTTGAACCTTCTAAAACCTCTTATTAATCTAAGTTGTGCTAAGATTGGTTAGGAGCAAGGATTGCCATACTAGTCCATACCGGCATACCGAGCTCAGCTCAGTACTGTATGGTAACCGGTACCGAGTGGTATGCACAGGGCATACTGCTTGGTATAATATTATATTATATTATATAATTTAAAAAGAAAAAAGAAAAGGGCGACGCCTCCTCGTTACTTCTCCCCACGCCGGGAGTCGTTTCTTGTCCTCGCACAGGGAGAAGAAATCGCCAGCGGGCGAAGAAATCTCCAGGTTCTCATATTCTTCTCCCTCTTCTTCTTTCTCCCTCCCTCGCTAATACCGCTCGAAATCGGCCAATGATCGGTATGTACCGCCCAATATGGAAAACCTTGGTTAAGAGAGTGAAGACCTGCAAGACATGAATGTTGTACATGGACTATCTATGCATGTTATGATTCGTGCAGTGCACGTCAAGCACATGGGTATGAGCTGCAGCAATCAAAACAAAACCACACAAGTAATTAATAGATTATGTCAATGCTAATGATCCAAGAAAAAAGAGCATGGAACAGTTCAGAATATGTCTGCTTTTCTAACATGCCTTTGAGTCAAATTAGACCAATTCCTTATCGAGCGGTAAGGCCCGTACCGCCCGGTACATATCGGTCCGGTGACCAGCCGCAATCGGGCAGTACCGCTAAAATCGACCGTCGGCGGTCGATTGAGGAAGAAAAAGGGAAGAGGAAGAAGAAGAAGAGGTAAAGAAGAAAGAAGAAGAAGAGGAGAAGAAGAAATACCTCGCCTGCGCATTCGCCGCATGTCGCCCATGAGGACTTTTCTCCCACGGGAGGCAACGCGTCTCCAGAGAGAGAGATCGAGGTGACATCGCCCCTTTATTTTTTTTTTAATATTTTAATATTATATAATATTATATTTATATTATATTATAAAATATTTATCAAACCAGGTGGTACGCACTGTGCATACCGCCCGGTACCGACAAAATGTCGGTATGCCGGTACGGACCGATACGTAAAACCATGAATTAGACAATCCACAAGCACAGCATAATAAAATATATACTATGCCAGTGGTTGGCACAACACAAACAATCAAGTAACATGATCAAACCATATAACTATATAAGCAACTCTATTTCACCATTAAGTAGCAAAGCATTTCACAGTAAGTTAATAAATGATGCCATATAGCAGCTCCAAGAGAAATAACATGATCATACAAGAAACATGACTTCTTTCTGATTGCATAGATAGATATGAATACAAAAAAAGAAATACTAGCAAAGATAATGATTATTCGCAAGACCTTAATCCATAAAGTTGGTAAGATTGTTAACAGATAATTTACTAGTAGTGCCAAGCAGCTGAGTTGTTTGATTTGTCATCAGACAAACGACTTAAATCAAAGAATTTTTACAATAAACAACCAAATGCAATTGAACATCTCTAGTTTGCATGATCATCAAATTAATCAAGTAATTTAATAAAAAAAGAACATCATGAAGAATAAAATAACTGCAATGACGTCTGCGTAAGATACATACCTTCGCCCCCATACTCCATGTTCTCAAATGTTGCAAACGCTATTTCTGGAATTCCACAATTTGCCTGCACCATGATGCCAAGAAGTAAACCGTAGAGCAGGAAGCATGTCTATGACCAACCAGTCAAAAGGAACTAGAATTTCAATGCAGTGAATGCAAGTTTTGTGTTATAAAGAAAGAGTATATTCTCCACCAAAAAATGAAGAATAAGCTGTTACTAATCCAAGCAAGAAACCCCTCCTGTTTTTAACTGTAATGCAAGCAATCTGCACCAAGAAGTCTGTACCTAAAACTCCATTTTGTCTACTGATCGGTATTGTGTTCCAAGACTTGAGAGAGAATCATGTGTTAATCAGACACAGAAATCTACCTGAATGCGCATAATGCTGTATTCTTGCAAAGACAGCTGAGGATCAGATAAAGAAGGGTTGTCCTTTACATTTGTCAGAAATCTTAAAACATTGCCTAAACAAACATGAATGTTGACCTTTAAGATTCTACAGATAAGTACCAAAGTTATCTTTGACATTAACATTTTTGCTGCATTTTTTGTTACATGATCCCTTCATGACAAATTATTCTCTAATTAAAGCCTAGAACAGTGGCAAATCTTCAATACCAATCTCAAGAAGAAAAATAAGTGGCAAAAAAAACTTTAGCAAAAATTCCAATTCCCTGAAGCTTAAAAAGAAACAAACAAATAAGCAAGTTACACCTTAAGCTCCAAAAGGAAAAAGGAAACATGAGGGAGTTAGACCTCTTGCAGCACAAAACTTTATGTTTACTGATAAAATTATACAATTTCTATATCTTGCTACAGTAAGGCACACAAAAGTCAAAATTACACACAAGCATGTTATCAACATTTTTATAATAATGATATTTTTTGTTGAGTTTTTGAAATTTATGTCAACATTATAAAATACTCAAACACTACCTGTACACTAAGGAGACAGTTGAAATGAAATGTGGTAGCCATTCTTCCTGCAGCCTCCATCTCATACGCAATGGTCAAAGCATTAGAATGGTCTCCAGCTTTGCAGTCTTCTTTAATTAAAAGATCATAAAGTTCATCGGTGGCTCGCAAACCTCCTTGAGCTCCTTTCAAAAATACAGTATTGGCATCTTCCAAATGGTGATTACGAACTAGCTCCTCTAAATTCAAACAGAAATATTCTTAGAGAACTATGAGGTAAATGAATCTCTAGATCTAACCAACATATAAGTATCCTACCAACAAGGACTAGCCAAGCCTTCCGGATATCAAACTTTAATTTTTCCATTGCACCCAGAATTTCCAAGCCCCTGGTTGCATGACCTCTAGAGCCAAACAAACGAATCAAAGCAATAAAAGTTTCATGCAGAGGGCGTAGGCCTGCACTTAATTCTCTTCTCAATGACTGCATCTGCATAGCATGCAATATATATCCAGTATGAGAGTGTGGTCACATGAGAATGCAACAGAAAAACAGTAAGAGACAAATTACTATATAGATTTCGTGGTTTATCTTGCAAACATGGAAAAAAACAAGAAAATGATGAACTAAGTGGCAGTCTAAATGGAGAAAGTGAATAATATAGTCAATATCTAGGTTCAAAAGTTGACTCTGACTAATTATCAGACCCCAGACAATGAACATAATACTATGATTGCAATGTATTACCTCCAGCCATCCCATGTTGGATGCAGGCTATGGAATAAGACATTATGTAAACTTCTAGTGTTGTATCCAGATTTTAAGTTGATTTGATTAAAGGTATTTTTGTAATTTATATTTTAATTTTTGGATGGTTTTCCAAATTGGGTTAGGAATAGGGTCTGAATAGAAATGAGAGTAGAGGCTTAGCTAAACTTCCAAAATCGGATTAACAGCAGAATGTAGACAATAATATGAATCCTAATTTTGGATAGTTCTTTAGATATAAGAATTAAATCATATCAAGGGGCAACAGACCGATACCAGAGTATAATTTTGAGGATCTACAGGAACATGGGATGCTAGGAATAATGCCAGTAAAGTTCTGATTAGTTCTTATGATCTAGATAGCATGTGAGATTAGTACAGTGTAGTGGTAGCTTGCTTCATCATCAGGAGTTGTTATACCTGAGAAGTTTTAGTTGATTTAAATAGGGTTTTTTTGTAATTTGAATTTTAAGTTTTAGATGGTTTTTCTAACTGGATTAAAAGTAAGGTCTGATTGGAGATAAGAGTTGGAGGCTTGGACGGTTTTCATAATTGAATCAGGAGTAGAATGTGGTTAGACAATAATATAAAAAGAATCCTATTTTTGGAAGTGGATCCTAGCACTGTATGATTTCTCAATATACAATTTAAGTTGTATATAGTAGCTACCACATGCAAAATAAGGTTGAACCAAAATTGTTAAGTGACATGCTCAAACGATCTCAACTAATGACATCAGATGATTTATATGTTACCACCCAATATCAAATAGCAACTTCCAGTAGGCAAAGCCCAGTATAGTTTCAATCTTCAATCCTTACAAAGCTAAGAATAAGCAGATCTAGGGCAAAGATGTGTGATAACTGATAAATGAACCAAGTAGAGAAGAAAAAGATCAATTGGGAGAGAGATGAATACAATGATGGTGGAGGTTTTATTATTGTCGTGTCATGCTACCCATGCATAGTTTTTCATGGGATTCGGTTCAAGTGAAATTATATGATACCCCAAAATGACACACATCAGATGTTGACTATGAAATAATATGATGCATCTAAAAAAGTTTAAAAAAAAAAACAACTCATGGTAACATCAATTTAGAAACAAAGACATGATGTTTTCAGCATTGCAATGCTCCAACGTAAATACTTCAAGCAAATTGTTCATTGAGAAAACTGAACTTAGAAGACATGCTTTGATGATGGATTATGCCGAAAAAATCGGTAATAACTCCAATAACATTGGGTCGTTAAGGTTAAAGTTTGAATTTATCCATAGTTCAAAAGTTTCTAACATTGTTTTCATAATAAATATACATATGACGGTTAAGCAAGCATAGGCATCTTGAGACTTGTTAACTGCTCCAGCACTGGTGAAGCTGCCTAGCTGACCACTTGACAATGCCACAAGTTCTAGTATTGGTAAGACTGTAAAGATTTAGATCAATAAATGAGCATATATAAATTTCACCTGTATGATTAGGCCAATCCACACACATGTGATGTGCTGGTAAGTCAATGCATTCAACGATTAGACAATAACTCCTAATAAAGAGAACTGAGACATTAGATTAATAACAATTTCCCTGCATATTATCTTTGAGAGAAATATAAAATAGGAACATGATTCCTTAGTCCTCATTAGTACTCTGTCGTATAACGGATTTTGATCATTCTCAATCTTTAAGCTTCAGAAACTATTTCATACATAATGTGCAATTGATACATAAGAAATGAATGAGAGGAATATCCTCCTCCCACTATTCTTTTCATGCCCTCTCTCCTTTTGACTTGTACTCAATAGCTAAGCACCATCTTATTTGCATCAAGTAACTCGACAATTTTACATGTGTTTAGTTCAAAGACCATATAGTGCTTTAGGCTTGTTTAAAGAAATATATATTCTTGTAATTTAAGAATTTACTTGCAACAAAAATATGCATTTGGCCATTCAGCGTTGTATTTCTCTTATTTCCTACCTTTTCATTTTACTACCTTATGTATTACTTGTTTTCTCCTTTCTGCAGTTTATGATTGATGATTCACAAACAAGGATGCGAATATGCAATGAAGATATAGGTACCACTGCTTTTTTTCCATGCAATGTTCAATTCTTTAACATTCATTTATATTTCTTGGACCCTTAGTTGTCTTTGAGAACTTATTTAGACCTAATATTTTCAACATTGCAAATGATGCTCAATCACTACGAAGGGGCAATCTAGCTCTTCTCCAGTATCAATGTTAGATGATACCTAGACTCATATTCTAGCCAAATTATGCCTCAGACTCCTACAGAGCATCTGCATTTTTCCATATATCCCTTCAATTAGCTTCCTTGTTAAACAATATACACGGAACTAATTGCATGCAAGTAAAACTAATCGATCACAATTAATTTGTTGATAAATTCATTATCATAAGTCAAGATTCATATTCCAGCAACAATAACAGTTGATTCTTAAATTACAATCACAAGATTATGACGTGTATATTTTCTTCCAACATTACTGTTTCCATAAATTATGGCAACCTCCAACAACACAATATCCAAAGCGCAGAAAAGAAAACGCACCGCGCCCTCGTCATCACCGGAAAGGGTGTGAGAGACGACGAGCCCATGGAAAGAACGCGGCCCAGGGCTAAGCCCCGCGGCAACCATATCGTATATCGCGTCCGCCACGCCAGCTGGGTCACGGCTTCTAGCCCGCCACATGAGCTCCTCCATGAAGGCGAACCTCAGGCCCTTTTCCATGGTCGACACCGACAACCCACCGGAAGAAGAAGAAGACGGGGAATCGGGATCGTCTTGCCTCGATTGCTTCTTCTTTCTGCGGGATTTCCTCTCTGTCGCCGGGAAGGCGTTGAGGACGGGAAACGCCCGGGGACTGGGGGCGGTAGGGAAGGCCGACCGGTAGGAGAAAGGGGACGCGGAGGACAGCGGAAGAAGAGCCATTAGTGTCCTCTTCTTCCTCCACGGTTCGCGTTTCCTTTCTGGGGTTGCTTGGAATGGTCGGAAGTAAGGATGGAGGAACTGGATAAGGGATGGAGAAGGGTTTTGGGGATGGGGACGGTTTTAAATACGAACATCCAAAATCTTTTTTAAGCTCGTTTGCCACTTCTTAGTTTATTATTTTCTATCTAGCCTCCCAAATTACACAAAATACTCTATACCTAAATTGTATATAATATTTTTTGATAATATAAATGCTAAAAAAGTAAATTACACTTATTTTTTATCTATATCTATTTTTTTCCTCTATTATCGTCGGCTTTCACTAATAGGTAAAGATAAATTACCTTTATAATTTTCTTCTTTTTAAACTTAAAAATCTTTCCACTTATTCTATTACAATAGACTCATGTCAATAAACTCATAAGAAAGAAATTTAGATAATACTCAAAGAAAAGGAGTTATAATATTTTGTGAACTTGGAAATTGATACTTTATTAGTCGAGCTCAACTAAGTTATTTATAGCCCTAAAAGATAAATAAAGTAAAAAATTTAAATTGTAATGACTTCTAAGTACTGATGGTGCTATTATAATTTTTTAAATAAAATTAGACTATTTGATTAGGTCAATAATGGTCGGCCAGTAACGCAAAGACATAACACCCCCACCTCGGCCATGTCGCTTGGCCACATCATAGTATCGCCAAGTCGGACGCACGTGTCGACCCGGTCTCGGCAAAGATAGTTGGAAGATCTGAAGTCCCGATCAATGCGCAGCACACTTGATCGCAAGCGCTCGATAACGTAGCTAGATTGGGCATAAGCGAGCGAGATGGGCCGCTGCGGCGCCCAGCGGTGGCGGTTGGCGACATTACAGAGCGAAAGCAATAGACCGACCAGCTAGAAAGCCACCTGTGCCCTCCTCTCCAGCAGGACCCGCAACTCTAGGTGTAGTGGAACTCCTTCACTGGTGAAGCTGTGTTCTTCTCTCTGTAGCTTCCCCGGCTACTGCACCATCACTGATCCCTAGTTCAAGGCCAGAGCAGAGCAGCCGCTGGCGCCCATCACCTTCGACTGCCCTATTGCTCCTCTGTTCCCTGCTGCCAGATCTAATCTCCAACTTCGCTCCTTCCGGTGGCGATCGCATTGCGCCGTCGTGCCACGCTCCCACGCCACTGCTACCATGCAGCCGCAACCCTCTTCCTTTGTTAGACACACTGCTCATGAAGCTGGCCAAGGTCCCCGATCGCGAGCGCACTCTAGTCGCCTCATCAAGCTTGGTGAGACCCTTCTAACCCACCACCTGCACCTTTTATCGGGTTCCAAACTCATTGCCATCAACTCGCACAATAGGACGCAGGCACCGCACTGGTTCTGCCTAGCCGGATCAACGTTAATCACCTGCGCGGCCTCACCAACACCGCAACCGTGACTCTCTGTCTCCCATCCTCCTCCTCCACCTCTCCTGCGGAGGAGAGGATGATTGTCCGCAGAGATCATCCTCGGCAGCGCCCAGCGAACACCACCATCTTCTTGCATTGCTGTCCTGCTGCATCTGCTACCCAACCATATCAACGATGTCCACTACTGTAAACAAGCACCAACAAGCACGCTTCAAGTGGACAGTGCCTTCAACCTTCCTCTTGCTTAAAAAGTAGAAATTGAGGGTAGCTTTTAAGCTGGCTATTGTTGAACCACTATCGAGAAGACTTATTCGACTAAACACTAGTCTACCACTACTATCTCTCCACTTGAATCATAGCTTGGAGCTTCCTTTCTTTCGCCAACCCCTCCCCTTTCTTTGATTTAACAACTAGCTTCTTTTCACTGTCCTACTACCTACTGCCGAAGCTGTTGTACCTTGCTCTAGTTTCCACACAACTGCAACCCTCTTCCTCCGGTGGACAGTGCCTCGTCGATCTCCCAACGTCGATAGTCATCGGCTGCTCATTCCCTTCTTCGATGGCCGATTAACTCCTCCCTCTGCTATCTGTCTTTGCTCCCAATTGAGGTTAAAGAGTTAAAGAGAAGAGTAGAAAGCTGCTATATTTTGCTCCTAGCTACCTACCCGGTAACAGCAGCCTTCTCTCATATCTCTACTGCCTCTTGTAGTGGCCTATTTGCATAGCCTGCAGCCTTCTTTCTGGTACACACCGATTCTACAAGTCGTTCACCATCGTATATCTTTCGGACCCAAAAATGATAGTGCTTGGTATCCTCTCCCTTAATGTCTTCGTCTTCTACCTCTCAAGTTCCAGTTATTGTTCCCATAGAAAGCAATAGTGCTTCTCAACATACATGGCTTATATCTATTAATGTTGCAGCCCTCATCCCCGTCAAATTATCCAGAGGAGGAAACTATGCATCCTGGCACACTTAGTTTTCTAATCTCCTCTTTGGCTATGATTTATTAGGCTATGTTGATGGATCTTTCAATTGTCCACCAGAAATGATTACCATCCTGGGGGCACCAAGTCCAATATCAAATTCGGAGCATAAGTTATGGTTACGTCAAGATCGTCTGATTCTCTAGGAAATTCAAGCCTCTGTTGCTGGTACCGTCGCACCACTTATATTTTCATGTGCTACTGCTGCTGAAGCATGGTGCAAGTTATAAACTACATTGGCTAATCGTTCGCGCACTCGTATGCTCGGCCTCCTCTCACGAAGTACCGTCGGCGATTATCTCCAACATATAAAACTTATCATTGATGATTTAGCATTAATAGGGCACCACCTCAGTGATAATGAAATTGTTGTTCACACTCTTAATGGTCTTGGAGTTGAGTATAAAGAATTGGCAGCAGCAATACGGGCACGTGACTCGTCACTATCATTTGAGGAGCTGTCTGACAAGTTGACCGACTATGAGTCATATCTAAAGCATAAAGATGAGGTTCCAGGCCCACCTATTACTGCTCAGGTGAGTCATAAATCAAAAAGGAAGAATAATCAGCATTCTAATCCTATCAACAAAGGACTTGGACAAGCTCTGACTCAAGGAAGCAACATCCATCACCAACAGCCTTGGCGTCCTGCTCCCATGCCTCCAGGTAGCAACATCAACTATCAACAACATTGGTGACCTACTCCTATGCCTCAACAACGTATAGTCTATCAGCTATGAGATAAGGTTGGTCACTCCGCTAAGGTATGTCGGTCTCATCCTCGACCTTCCGCTATCATGCCCCAAGCACATCTTGCTGCTGCCTCAACTTCTGATAAACATTCCTGGGTTATGGACTCTGGCGCCTCCCATCACATCATCTCGGACCTCCAAAACTTGTCCCTTTACAATAGCTATGGTGGTATCGATGATGTCATCATTGGTGATGGTAAGCGACTTCCCATCACTCATATTGGTTCCATAATGCTTAATTCGCATTCTCGTACTTTTACACTCGGTAATGTGTTGTGCACTCCTCATATTAAATAGAATCTTATTTTTGTCTCTCAATTCTGTAAACAAAATAATACATCCATTGAATTCTTTTCTGACTCCTTTCTTGTCAAGGATCTGAGCACGGGGGCATCGTTAGTTCAAGGCAAGAGTAAAGATAACATCTACCAGTAGCCATCGATCTCTCAACCCACTGCCTACTCTTCTATTGTTGCTCCAATGGATGTGTGACATCATTGTCTAGGTCACCCTTCTTCCTTAACTCTCCAAAAGAAATTTTTACGTTATTCTCTTCCATCTATTAAAGCAAGTTCTAGTGTTACTCATTATGATACATGTTTTAGTAATAAAAGTCATAGATTACCTTTTGAACATTCTTCTATTTCTTGCTCACAACCGTTTGAAATTTTATATACTTATGTTTGGGGTCCTGCACTAAATATTTCATTTGATAAATTTAAGTTTTATGTTATCTTTGTTGATTATTTTACCAAATATACTTGGTTGTATCCTCTTCAACATAAGTCTGAGGTCTCTAAAACCTTCATTACCTTCAAAAAAATGGTGGAAAATATCTTTCAGTCTAACATTAAAATAGTTTACTCTGACAGTGGAGGTGAATACCAATCTCTAACACCATACTTGAATACCTGTGGTATTCAACATCTCAAGTCTCCTTCGTATTCTCCTCAGCTAATTGGCTCAGCCGAACGCAAACATCGGCATATAGTTGAAACTGATCTTCCACTTCTCCATCATGCTTCCATACCAACTATTTTTTGGTTTGCAGCCTTCCAGACCGCAGTCTATATGATTAATCGCATGCCTACTTCAGTCCTCTAGGATCAATTATCTTTTGAAAAACTGTTTCATAAATCCGCAAACCTTTATAAACTTAGAGTCTTTGGTTGTATCTGCTATCCTTGGTTACGTCTTTATGCATCACATAAACTAGCCCTATGATCAAAACCTTGCACCTTCATTGGTTACTCTCTTGAACATAATGCTTACTGATACTATAATCCTTTGACTCACAAGGTCTTTGTGTCTCATCACATGGTCTTTGTGGAGTCCTCCTTTCCATTTCATCAGTCAAAATCTTTTACTGTGCTAACTACTCCACTGACTATATATCATTGGCATATGCCATTATCCAATGAGCCTCCACAAGAATCATCCACTCCAACTCACATACATGAATTGAGCGCTTCTCCAATACAATATCTCGCTCCCTTTTTTTCCTCTTCTTCTTCTGCATACATACCTCTTGCCTCAGACATCCAATCTTTGGACACTCAATCACCAGTATTTCCCTCATCCCTGCCTACTTTCACTACTGTTCCTCAGTCCAACTTACCATGTTATATTACTTCTCCAGCACCTATTCTGCCATTATCTCCTAAACCACTTAGACATCCTATGACAACACGCTCTAAAAGCAGTATTTTTAAACCATGTCAGGTTCTTGACCTTAATACAATTGTGACTCCCTCTATTGAGATCAGTGAACCTACCACAGTTATTTAAGCCCAAAAGTCTCCTCACTGGCGTCAAGCTATGTCTGATGAGTATGACACTCTCCTTCATAACTCTACCTAGACACTTGTTCCGTTTCATCCCGCACAAAATGACATTGGGTGTAAGTGGGTTTTTCGAGTTAACCAGAACCCTAGTGGGTCCATTGCCAAGTATAAGACCCATTTAGTGGCCAAAGGCTTTCATCAACGTCCTAGTATTGATTTTATAGAGACATTCAGTCCAATTGTTAAATCCACAACAATCCGACTGATTCTAAGTTTAGCCATTTCAAAAGGTTGGCAACTTGATGTCAACAATGCCTTCTAACAAGGAACATTAACTGACGATGTCTTTATGGAACAACCTCATGGTTTTCTTTATCCTCAGTATCCAAAACATGTCTGTAAACTCCACAAGGCTATCTATGATCTTCGACAAGCTCCACGAGCCTGGTACAAAGAATTCGACTCGTTTTTATGTAAGTCGGCTTCTTTAACTCTAAGTCTGATACCTCCTTATTTCTCCGTCAACAACCGGACAGTACAATATATCTTTTAGTCTACATGGATTGTATCATTGTAACCGGTAATAACTCTATAGAGGTTATAATGTTTATTAAGAAGTTGGTCGCCATATTCTCCCTCAAAGATCTTGGTCCCTTGAATTATTTTTTGGGAGTGGAAGCAATGTCTACATTTTCTGAACCCTTCCTCTCTCAATGAAAGTATACTCAAGACTTATTAGTGAAGACAAACATGAATGATGCAAATGTTGTTTCCACTCTCCTTTCCACTGATGAATCGCTTCGATTAAATGATGAAAATCCTGCTATGGATCCTATACAATATCGACAAGTAATTGGCTATCACCCGCCCAGATATTTCATTTGCAGTTAACAAGTTGTCCCAATTCATGCATAGACCGTCTACTACACATTGGTCAGCAATTAAATGAGTATTATGTTATCTTAATGGTACTCTTGACTATGGTATATTTCTCTTCAAAAACTCTCCACTCCAACTTCATGCTTATGTTGACGCTGATTGGGTTGAAAACGTTGATGATAGAACATCCACATCTAGGTATATCATTTTCCTATACACCAATTCAATCAGCTAGAGTTCCAAGAAATAAAAGACTCAACCATTGAAGCTGAGTATCACTCTATAGCAACTGCAGTTGCAGAACTTAATTGGGTGATGAATCTGCTCACAGAACTTAACATTTGCTCTTTTGTCATTCCTACCATATATTATGATAATATCGGAGCTACTTACGTATGTGCAAATCTAGTATTTCACTCTCGTATGAAACATATAGCAATTGACTTTCATTTTGTACGAGATCAAGTGATCAACCGACAACTATGTGTTTCTCATGTTCATACGATAGATTAACTGACAGACTCTCTCATGAAGCCACTTGCCCGCAAGCTATTTTCACTTCATAGGTCCAAGATCGACATCCTTGATAGGAACACAATTTTGCGAGGGCATGTTAAGCGATAAGATTACTATAACAACTTTTAGCATATTAGCTAAGCTGTTGAGGGAAATCCTCAACAGTCTAATCCTTCCAATATTTTCTTCTCCTGTATAAATAGGTACAAATGAAGAATAGATGATGTACTTCTTTTCTTTATTTCAATACATCTTTCCTTAGTTTCTATCATATACCTCGTCCCAAATGATCCTGGTCGAGGCCTTCTTCAGTCTAGTCCATCAAGTACAAGCCTTAACTTAGATGATACAGGCTATCATCCCCCACATTCCCCAAGCGATGGCTCCACCTCAACCGAAGGCCCCGTGGCCTCCAATCAACCAAGGGGTCTCGTGGGAACACTCGACACTAGTCCGACCTAGCCCAACAACACATAACTTGTCAGAAACTTGATCGAAAGCCCCTTCAATCATTCCGGAGAAATTGACCACTCCATACCTCGGGGTGGAGCCCGCCCCATAGGAGCCTGACACGTTATCGTCAGACTTAACCGACTCGCTCCGAGCACAACTTCGACGCATGAACAAGCGGCTGGATGAGGTATAGAAGGATGTCACAAAATCAAAGGAGGAAGTAGGTGAAAGCTCCAAATGAGGCTTGCCCTTTGCTCTCGAGATACAAGACAAGCCAATACCAACCAACTTCAAGTTGCTTGCCCTAGAGTCATATGATGGGAGCTCGGATCCAACTAAACATGTAGAAGCCTTCTGAGCCTATATGGCATTGTATGATTCACCGACGCACTCATGTGTCGGGTCTTCCCCAACACCTTGAGGGGACCAGCTCAAATGTGGTACATCCGGCTCAGTCCAACCTCCATCTTCTCTTTTGACCAACTTGCAAGGGAGTTGGAACAGAATTTTTTGGTGAGCGCCCGACCAAAACCCATAGCCGCTTCGCTCCTAGGCTTTGCCCAAGGAAGGGAGGAACCACTCACTCAATTCATCAATCGATTCACAAGTGAAATCTAAGCGGTCCCCAATGCACATATTTCCTTAATCATTCAAGCGTTTCTGATAGGGATATGACCATCAAAGCTATTATGGTCACTGGTAGAAAAGCCCTCGACCATAGTTCCCAAGATGATGCAGAGGACCAACCATTACATTGCGGCTAAGACTCTGATTGCTGGAAAACATAAGGAACAGAGACGTCCTTGCATGAAGCAGTCCCGAGGACCTACCTCGGGGCCTTCAAGGAGGAGGGTAGAGGGGTTGGACTTCAGCCGATTGTGATTGTCGACAACACCCCTTAACTCTACGTAAATCGAGATTTCCTCCAGATAAGGGGGAAGGGACTCCTGGCGCCCCTACATCACATCAAGACCCTAAGGAAAGGGACTAGGGAAGATATTATCATTTCTATCGGGAATACAGTCACAACACCAAGGAATACCGAGACCTCAAAAACCAAATAGAGGATTTAATCTGCCAGGGGCACCTCGATCATTATGTCTGAAAAGAAAGAGATGACCCCGACAGTCATCAAAAAAGTGATCAGTGATCATGTCCAGTTGAGCCGATCAAAAGACAAATTGATGTCATAGTCAGTGTACCGGCTACTAGAGGCGACATCTTCTCGTTGCGTAGTCGAGAAGAGGTCGAGATGCTGCCTTGACCCCAAGATCAGCTTTCAATCTGAGGGGAAAGGATACCCAAATCATGACGACGCTCTGGTCTTCACCATATGCTTCGCCAATGCCCGAGTCAAGTAGATAATGATAGACACAGGGAGTGCCGCAGATGTTTTATATTTCGAAGCCTTTCAAAAGCTAGGTTTGATCGACCAAGATTTAATCCCACTGACATATACCTAGACAGGATTCATAGGGGACTCTATCTCACCTCTCGGCACGACAACCCTACTAGTGACAATTGGCTAGGAGCCATGTGCGTGCCAAGATGTCGATGTACATCTTTATGGTGATCAACCTCCTATCAGCATATAATGCTATAATCGACCGACCAACACTTAACAAGTTGACGGCCATAGTGCTGACATTCCACCGCTCCATGAAGTTCATGACTAGCACTGGAGTCGATGAGGCCCACAGCGATCCACGAGAATCTCAATGGTGCTATTTAATGGCCACCACACTCCCAAAGAAGCCTAAAATATCAAGCCTATTTGCCGACCCAAGGGAACCCAACAGGCTCACTTTAAACCCGGAGCTAGTCGAGGAGGTGAAGGAGGTTGTTATCGACCCCAAACAACCCAATAAGACTTTAAGGATCGGCTCGCCACTCTCGAGCGAGTAACAGGTCCAAATGGTGGAGTTTCTCGGGAAGAATTCTGATCTATTTCCATGGACCCCGGAAGAGTTGCCTGGCATTAATCCAGAAGAGACCTAGCACAATCTCAACATAATCCCTGGTGCCCAACCAGTCAAGCAAAAGTTGAGGAGATTTACCTCGGAGCATCAAAAGGCCATCGAGGAGGAGGTGACACAGCTACTTGAAGCCAACTTTATCACGGAGGTCACGTGCTCGACCTAGTTGTCAAACGTTGTATTAGTTAAAAAACCCAATAGAAAATGGTAAATGTGTGTTGATTACACTGATCTAAATCGGGCCTCCCCGAAAGACTGCTATCCCTTGCCTCGCATTGATCAACTAGTCGATGCTATGTCGGGTCATGAGATGCTCTCTTTACATAGATGCATACTCGGGATACAACCAGATCCGGATGGCACCTCGGGACCGGGAGAGCATGACCTTCATCACACACATCAGCATGTACTGCTTCAAAGTAATGTCATTCGTATTAAAAAACGTCGGTGCCACTTATCAAAGGATGGTGAATCGCTTGTTCAGTAACCAGATTGGTAGTACTATGAAAGTCTCTATCGATGATATGACTATAAAGAGCAGAGCCTCGGGAAATCAACTGAAGGATTTAGCAAGAGCATTCCAAACCATGCAACGAGTCGGAATGCACCTCAACCCTAGCAAGTGTGTCTTCGGGGTCACTTCATGAAGATTCCTCGGCCTTGTAATCCACCGAGGGATCGACGCTAACCCAGAAAAGATAGAAGCAATCCTTTAAAGGAAGTCCCCCCGGATGGTGAAAGAAGTACAGCAGCTTACTGGGAGACTAGCAATTTTGAGTTGTTTCATCTCTTGGGCCAGTGATAAGACTTGTCCCTTTTTCCACACCTTGAATAAGGCAAAAGATTTCCATTGGACTCTACAATGTGAAGAAGCCTTCCGAGAGCTAAAGATATATCTCGCCCAGCTACCACAGCTCACCACAATTTCACCCGTGGAACCCCTCAGGCTATACATGGTTGCATCAACAACGTCCGTCAGCTCGGTCCTAGTTACACTAGGCAAGGAAGGGGAAAGGCCAGTGTACTTTTCAAGTCACATCCTCAATGGCCAGAAAGAGTGATACCCTATGGTCGAGAAGTTGGTTCTAGCGCTGGTGATGGCCGCAAGAAAGCTTAGACCATACTTTCAGGGGCATCCCATTAAGGTAATAACCGACCAGCCACTTCGTCAGATTTTATCTAAATTCAATGTCGCAGGCCGTATACTGAAGTGGCTGGTCGAGCTGGGGGAGTTTGACCTCGAGTACATGCCCAGAACGACCATAAAAGCGCAGGCAATGGCCGACTTCATTGTGGAATTTACCCCCATGCACAACTCATCTGACCCGCTCTCGGCTTGGAAACTATACGTAGATAGGTCGGCGAATGCCAAGAGAGGGGGCGCATGTTGAGAAACCTCAGCGAGTGCATCATATACACAGCAAAAATCAAAAATAAAAACTGGTTTCCCACGCAGATTAAATCATCGTGCAAAATATTAGGGTCACGAGAAAAATACAAAAATCGATAAAACCACGATATGTGAGAGATTGATTTTACCTAGAGAGATCATATATCTCTGTATTCCAGATCTGGATGGAGAAGATGAAGGGGGTCAAGCATCATCCTCTCTAGCGGTATCCACACGATAGATCTTTGCAGTGAAACTCCTCCAATCTGATCTCTCAACTCTTGCACAGAGGGAGGGAGGAGAATAGGAGGTAGTGGCTAAAGTTGCAGTCTATCAACCATGAGTCTTTCCTCCTATTGATAGAGAGCCACAAAAAAAAATCTTAGGGATCCTGCCTTAGTGGGTATTGGATCTCCATCCAATTACCCACTAACCTTGCATTATTAGATCTCTATCCAATAATCTCCTTAGGCCTCTAATTGAGCCTTAATCAAGGAGCCCATCAACATAGAGTCTCATCTAATGAGAATAGGGGCTAATTGGATCTCCATCTAATCCTTTATTCGCTAAAGCATCTATCATATGTGGGTGACCCTATAGGCCCGATACCGAGCTAGCCGTGAGTCACTTCCATCAGAACTCCTTCTGATATAGTGAATTATTATCCCCATAATAATTCATTCGACTCATCGACTATGGACATACTAGGCCACTACGCCATAGTCCCCAGACGGTACAGGGGTGATCAAATCCATCGGACCTGTCTGTCCACAATTACCATGTATCTATAATGCCTCATCCAACTAATATCCCAGAAATCGTATATTGGACATGGTACTATTATGTTACATACGAAATTCGTCATAGTCTCGCTTTAATCGGATTCTCTTGGAGAACTCTTTATCTCTCAATCCAAATGACACTGGCTAGGGATTTGTCTGAACAAGCACATATGGGATATTTCTCTTGTGATACCGAGAGTGGATGATCCTCTATTGACGCTCAATTGTCTTCGTAAGATTGGGTACCAATCCCGATAACCAATTGTACCATATTTGGAACTTTCGAAAGCTGTACGTTTAACGTTAAAGAAAGGAGTACTCATACAAGTCATCCTTGGTATCTCAAGTCTAAGGACCAAATACACAACTGAGACTATGGAATCGCTGTCTGACATTAGGTATCATTAACCATACAACATTCTATAAGCGGATCAATCAGTGAACTCATTCTCCAATGAGTACCTATACTATATTCTTAGTGTCTCCACATAAGTGGCTCTGAGACTAGTCGCCTCCATCATATGGATGAGTATATAGTACATCGATCTGTCCGGTTATCTCAATGTCTCTCTTGAGTAACATATGATCGAGATTATTTAAGATCTATGTTTAAAGGTGAATCGATCTCATTATCATGATCTCATCACGATCTGACTCACATTGCATAGAACCAAGGACATCACAATATATATGTAACAGATAATATAAGAATATGCCAATATTAATTATAAGCAAAAAGATCACACAGCATGTTATACGTGCCATCACTCATGTGATTGGCTTGTAGGGCACCTGTAACTAGCAGCATTGACCTCGTACTAGAAAGTCCGACAAACCAGATTTATAAGTAGGCCCTTTGCCTCGATTTTAAAGGTACCACCAATAATGAAGCAGAATACGAGGCGTTACTCTTCGGATTAAGGTTGGCAACAAAACTTAAAGTGGAGGAAATCGAGACCTTCACGGACTCCCAGTTGGTAGCAAGGCAAGTCCGATGAGAGTTCGAGGCTCGAGATGATACCATGGCAAAATAACTGGTCAAGGCATGATGACTGATCAACACCTTTCGTTATTTCACTATCATCAAGGTGTCACGGGCCGAGAATTCGTGCGTAGACTCCTTAACAAAGCTTGCTTCAGACCAAGGCATCAACGAGCAAACTGCTTAGCTGACGAGGCTTGCCCGACCTTCCATTAGTGCACCCGAAGTGGTGGTAGTGGAAGCAGAGGAAAGTTGGGTTGACGAACTTCTTCGATTCAAGATGGACGACATCCTTCTCGACGGTTTTACAGAGGAACGTCGGATCAAGCGGTTGGGATCCTAATACTATGTGATCAATGGGCGCCTCTATAGGAGAGGGTTTAGCCGACCTTTACTTCGATGCCTATGCCCAAGCGAAGCATAGACGACGCTCCCTAAGGTATACAAAGGGGTGTGCGAGGAACATATCAATGCCTGCACCTTTGCTCACAAAATCCTTAGGCAAGGATACTATTAGCTGACAATGCTCAAGGATGCTTAAACATATATACAAAAATATGAGAAGTGCCAACATCATGCTCATGTACAATACCAACCGATGACTCCCATGACAACGTCTGATGCGGCCTGGCCATTCGCCCAATGGGGAATGGACCTACTTAGCCCGTTCCTCCCCGCCTCGGGGCAGCGAAGGTTTCTCATAGTGGGAGTCGACTATTTCACCAAGTGGGTCGAGGTCAAACCGCTGGCCTTGATCTCTGAGAAGCAAGTCAAAAAAATTCATTTGGAAAAATATTGTCACTAGGTTTGGCATACCAAAAGTCATTATCATGGACAATGGGACACAATTTAACAATTAAAAGTTCAAAGATTTCTGCCAAGGCTTCAACATTCAGCTCAAGTTCAGCTCGGTCACACACCCCCAAGCCAACGGGCTCATCGAGATAACCAACCGAGCTATCCTTGAAGGCCCGAAGAAGAGAGTTATCGGCGCTCGGAGAGCTTGGGTCGATGAGCTCCCCAGCATCCTATGGGCTTCAAGAACAACCCTAAAAACATCAATCACCGAATCTCTATTCAACCTTGCCTTCATAACCGAGGTGGTCTTACCTCCTGAGATGGCCTTCCCAACATTCAAAACCGAGCATTATGAAAAAAATATCTCGGATGCGAAACTACGGGAGAACCTGGACCTATTAGAAGAAAAGTGAGCCGAGGCACATCTCCGAGAACTCACATACAAGAAAGTCGTCGCAAGGCATTACAACAGCAGAGTATGCCCTCGACAAGTAACCACGGGTGACCTCGTCCTGTGCAAAGCCAAGGTAAGTGACCCAACCCAAACTCGAGGTAAACTAGCACTGACCTGAGAGGGTCTATCGAGTTGTCAAAGTTGTCCGAGAAGGCACTTGTATTCTTGCGAACATAGATAGCAAACAATTGCCAAGAACCTGGCACATATCTAATTTGTGAAAGTTCTACATATAGGTCAAGAACCAAAAGATTATTTTGCATTTATTGAAATGTGCAGTTACAAAAGATATCGATTATAAAATCAGTGAAATCAAGTCAAGCCGCGAGATTGAGGTTGGAGTTACATGCAAAACACTCATTTCCACCTACCAAAAAGGGGGAGAGAATGTTCCCTAAAGTACAAAACCTAGCAAGAAAACTCTCGATCACTCCTTTGGAGGGATGGAGTTGTCAAATTCCTAATGAGTCTACATTGGCACCGAGCCGTCCTCTGGCTTCTAAGTGAAGGTGTCGTTGTCGACCTCCAGGTCAGGATACCGGGCCTGGAAACGAGCCAAGATGACCCGGCACCCATACTTATATGAAACCTACCCCATTCGTCGAAGGCCCCACTCAAACCCGACCGACTACTTGTAGTCGGTAACGCTCTTGCTTAGGAGCTCGGCTTTGAGGGTTTCATTGTCCCTCATCAGTTTTAGCAGTTCGTCATCCGCCTTGCAACGATTCGCTTTTTGCTCTTTGATCTGGTGTTGGCTCTCCACCAAGCCTTCCCAAAGCTCGTTTAGCTCCTTGTCGGCATGCTCCAACCAATGGGTCAATTCATCCAATTCCGACATTAGCTTGGCGTTGTCTGCCTGTAGTTCATCCAATTGCTATTGAGTGGCAGCCAATTGCTCAGGATCCCCCTCCATCTTCAACTTGTCAATCTCCGCCTCCAGAAGGGATGCCTAGTTCCCCATGATGGTCACCAAATGACCCACATCATGGACCCTGTCCAAAAGGGCCATCTGATAATGGTGCCCCTACGAAACACAAAAAGGGGTCAAAAAATATAGATGAAAAAGGTAAAGATAGTAAACCACGAGACATGACTTACCAGCACAATTTGCTTTGCTGCCTAGGCCATGAGGATCTCAGAGGGTAAGTTGTAGAGATCATTTGCCAGGGTTGGGTGCAAAACCCCTTGTCCGAACTCTAAGGCTGCCTGAGAGTCATCCTAGACTTTTGCCAAGTACGAGAGATTCAGCCACTGAGCTTGCATTGCGACACTCGAAACTCTCGAGGCCTAGTCGGTCACCTGAAGGACATAGTAACCTTCATCATCTTTGCGAACCTTTGTGCCACACAAGTCCTTCATCGACCTTGGTCGACATAAGGAGGGGGATGAATCCTCCTCCACTAGAGCCTCTGGCTCTTTTTCCTGAGCGGTTGCCCGGGAACTCCCCTCACCATGATGGGACTTGTGCTTCCTCATCGTTATCTTCACCTGCTTCCTAGGTTGGCCAACAGCCTCTTGGTCGGGAGCCGAACTCCTAGTGGGCCTCTTTACTATAGTCTCCACCCAGATTTCTTCCACTTCCGGTGGAGAACTCTTGGCCCCGGCAGCCTAAGTGTTCTTCCCATTCGGTACCATAGGTTTCCTGAGCAGGACGTTCAAATCCATGGCACCTGCATTTCGACCAACAAGTTAGTGTTACGATAATCATAACATGTGCGACGAGCATCAAAAAGCAGATATACCCCGAGAAGTGGGACTGAGCCTTGCCTCGACCAACCACATCTTGGTCATGTCCTGGATTGCTTGGGAAAGGGGGGAGATTCCCTTTAGCCTATTGACCATGATAGACTCCTCCTCGAACAATAAGGGGGGAACGTTGCTGATCGAATGAATCAATCGGTCAACTTTGAAGCCCCAACTCGAACTGCTAATAAAAAAATATTGAGCCTTCCAACCTTTATTGTTGGTCGACGCACCACTGGCCTTAAAACCAACCCGAGCTATCAAATAGTAACCCCCCCAACTCTTACAAAGATGAAAACAAGTGAAGAACAAGGTTTGGGTGGGAACAATACCGGCACCTCAGCACTCACCGAGGAACACAATGAGGTAGCGCCACGAGTTGGGCGTCGTCTAACTCGAATATATCCTCCACCACCTAAGGCATTCTATGATGGTGGGATGCAAAGGAAAACACAAACCAGCCTCCAGCACATCCATCGAGATACTTATCTCGGAAAGCTTAGGGTTGTAGGGTCGCTGCTCAGGCAAAGGAGCCCATAACGCGTACTTCTCAGGAATGCTATAGCACTCCCGGATAGACCCAAGGGTTTCCTCATTTATGACTGAGACTATGTCATGACAAGACTTCATGACCTCAAGATCTCTCTATGACTTAACATCTACTGGGGAAGGTATCCCTGAAGATGATGACCCTGAGATGCTAGCCTTGAGACCCTCTGATCGCATTCCTTCTAAACTAGCAGAAGGAATGAGGATGAACTAGAGGAGGACATATGACCTGATAAAAGGGATGAAGGAGAGGAAGAAGAAGGACTAGAAAGGCTGAGACGAAAGCAAAATGGGCTCAAAAACGCAAGTGAGGCCTCTGGCCACGATAAAAGGGGTTATAAAGCCTCAGGGTGGCGGTTCACATGCCCAAGGAAGAGAGAATACTTTGCCTAGGGAACCCACAACATCAATAAATATGGATCTACGTCAGCCTTAGTTAGACGTCATAGTAATTATACGACACATGATAGTCTGAAGCACAAATCTGCGTATGTGCAAATCACGAGAGTCGGAATCCTGGTGTGCCGGGTGTGTGCAGTCCACAATCATGTAATCTTAGTGCCCAATCCCTTGGACCCATATGTCCTCGCCACGTAATCTTAGTGCCCGAGTTGCACATCTTCGCTACCATCAGTCCAAATTTTGCCCAAGTTATGTATCTCGACCATCATCAGTCCAATTATGCTCGAGTTGCATATCTCAACTGTCATCAGTCTAATTGTGCTCGAGTTGCATATTTCAACCGTCATCAGTCCAATTGTGCCTGAGTTGTGTATCTCGACCATCATCAGTCCATTCATGCCCGAGTTACATACCTCGACCATCATCAGTCCAATTGTGCCCGAGTTGCATATCTCGATCATCATCAGTCCATTCGTGCCTGAGTTGCATACCTCGATCACCATTAGTCCAATTGTACCTAAGTTGTGTATCTCGGCCGTCATCAGTCCAGTTTTGCCCAAGTTGCATATCTCGATCACAATCAGTACAATTGTGCCCGAGTTACGTACCTCGGCCACCATCAGTCCAGTTGTTCCCAAGTTGCATATCTTGGGCAACATCAGTCCGGTTGTGCCCGAGTTGCATATCTCGGTCATCATCAATCCATTCTTGCATGAGTTACGTATCTCGGCCATCATCAATCCAAATGTGCTTGAGTTGCATATCTCAGCCACTATCAGTCTGATTGGGCCCGAGCTGCATATCTTGGCCACCATCAGTCCAATTACTCTCAAGTTGCACATCTCAGTCGCCACCAACCGAATCAGGCCCAAATCTCTCATCTCGGCTATCATTGGCTTGAAATGACCGAAGTATTCGACCCAGCCACAACAAGCCAAGATGTCCAAATCGATCAGCTAGCTCACAACATACTTCAGAGATCAAAGCTTCACTACAATTCTTTCCAAATATGCCCAATAGGGGCATAATGAAAAGGATTTATGTGGGTGGGAGAGAATGATGGGGTCAATAATGGTTGGCCCACCAACACCAGGACACGACACCCCCACCTCAGCCATGTCGCTCGACCACGTCACAATATCACCAAGTCGGATGCACGTTGGGTGCCGACCCGGCCTCGACAAAGACAGTTGGAAGATCTGAAGTCCTGACCGATCTGCAACACACCTGATCACATGCACCCGACGACACGGTAGCACGGCTAGCCACATGGCAGAGCTGACGAAATGGGCCGACCTGCTTGCAACGCCCCTGACGGCGGTGGCGACATGGCAGAGTGAACGCGACGGGCCGACCATCTTGCAGCACCCCTGATAGCGGACGACTGGCCGCATGGCAGAGCGGATGCGGCGAGCTGACCAACCTATAGTGCCCCTGACAGTGGACGACTGGTGGCATGACAAAGTGAATGCGACGGGCCGACTAGCCTGCAACACCCCTGACAACAGGCGACTGACAGCGTGTCAGGTGCTATAATAATGACGTGGCCCGCATACAATGAGCTCGCCTATGTAGGTATAAATGCCACCAAACCATCGCTGGTCTTGGGGGGAGAGAAAGGAACCAAAGATCACTTCCAATTATTTCTACCCTTGACTTGATCATCGGAGGGGCTCGACCCAGGTCTTTTTTGCAGGAGGGACGCACCGACATCTTACGAAGGAACCGACTTGAGGTCGGGATTACGCTGTCACATTACCAGACCATGGAGGCAACCTTATGCACATGGATGATCTCACTGCACTGACTCATCATCCCACGTTACGGTACGACCCCAATACTATTGATAATATTACCAGCATGATAGATAATACCATTATCACTTTAACTAGTACACCAACGTTATTATCATTGCAATGATTGACAACCATATAATAGCTTTTAAGTCACGTGTTTAGATCCAATTCTAGTCCAATTTTTAGTTTAAGGACAAACTCAAAATATCTAAAATGATTTTTATCAATTACTCATCTACTTCGAAGTACCGATGATACTATTATAATTTTTAAAATAAAACTACGCTATTAAACTTTGATAATACTATCATCATCGCATATAGTACCATTATGACTTTAGTAATACTATCAATGTCATATGTAGTAAGTACTATTATTACAATGATTAACAAATCATAAATAGTACTTTTTGGATGTCTCTAAGTGATACCATCGCTCCTAACAACTTTAAGCTACATGTTTAGCCTTTTTATTATAAGTGGTCTTTACTTCAACCTAATACATACTCGAAATTATCCAAAAAAAAAATCTTGATTAAAATATTTCCTCATCAATTGCTCATCCAACATATTGTTGAAATTTTCTTCAACAGTATATACATCATTTCGAGTATGTACACGATATTTGATTTTTTCAACAATATTTGAAACTCATCCAATACGTACAATATGTACTTTCTTCAACCTAATATGTACATCAACAAAAAAATCTTGATTAAAATACATATACGATATTTGATTTTTGATATGTACATCATTTCTTCAACTTAACATCTAATTCCTGACAATCTTGTAGTGTGGCGATTGATTTTCTAACTGGATGTTCAACTTTCTGATCTGAGTTTTGAATTGAAATATTTTCTATATCACTTATCTTAGTTCATTAGTTAATCAAATTCATTAATTAATTTGATTAATTAATATATATTATCACTTACAACCACTAACATCTTTGATATTCAATATATATTATCACTTACAACCAATAACATAAATGATAACATTGTATATAATATACTGAATATTTTTTATTATCTTTCCGATTTTAGATTTGACATATATAATCAATTTAACACCGACATTCATAAATCAAATGCGTAAAATAACTTGGTCCATCTGATATTAATTTTAGAGTATATAGACAAAACATGTTAGAACTTATTAAAATCGGACCGGACCAATCGATGCAGGTTAGAAAATCGAGAATCGTATTCCTGATCGATTTGATTTATTGATATAATTTTTAATTTGAATGTCTTTTTTTATTTGACCGTACTACTGTTAAGTTATAGATACTCATATTTTTCATTTTTTTCTGAAAAAATTATCCCTTCTTCCTTTTACCACTTTTATTTTCTCTCGTTAATATTTCTATTAATTCTTAGTCTATCTTTCATTGTCTCTTTCGTCCATATTCCCTTTTTTTATCATCCTATTTGCTTTCTTCCATAACAATAATGTTCCTTCCTCTTTTTATCACAATACATTATATTATAGCATGCCACGTCATTGGGATTTAGAGATTTATATTTTAGTTATTAAATTTCATGAATTCATTCTATACAAAGGCAACAATTTGTAGCTATATTTTTATTATACATTATATATAAGTATATATTTTTTCAATATTTTATGTTGAACGATCGATTGCTTGATGCGTTATGTCAACTAATAAACCAATGACCCAAGGATTGAATGGATCAATATACAATCTAGATTTGATAACTAGACTTGATCATCCTCATTTTAGTACTGTTAGATTTTCCATTCCATACCTCTTCCAATTTTGAAGAGTGAGTCTTTATGATTGCTTGTGCACCAGTTGTGACATGGATGTTAATATTTGCATATAAGATATTATTATTGAATCATTTTTTTGTTGATTTAGATAAAAAAAATACCACCAGTAGCCTTGCCCTTAATTCCTTGATGTTTCACACCCGCCATTCAATTGTTCCTAGGTATCACAATCACACGCATGGTACGAACTTTAAGTTGCTAACCTGAAGATAATGACAATTATGCTCGAGAATAGTCTTCATCTACCCAATGAAGAAACAATTGATGGGACCTTTAAGAGAGATGTCATTGGCAACTGTGGAACTCCCAAATGGCATATACTTCTTCATTTCTCTTTCTGAAGTTTTCAAGTGGGGTTGATTGCTCGCTCTAATAATGGATCGAGAATACTTAATCTCACTATTATTGTGAAGGTCTCAATCAATTTCCATGTGGTTTACAAGATGGAGGGGACAAAATATATGAAGTGGCATCTAGTTAAGATATTTAGTGAATTTTTGAAAAAAATCTCTAAGTCTCGGAACTTTTTAATATAGTATCCCAAGTTTGAAAAATACTGTAGACATCCTGATTGTAAGAAAAAATTATTTTATTGTTATCAAATTAAAAATATTTTTTTTTCTCAAACTTGTCTTCGTATCTCTGTATTACTTCATCGCAAGCAACCTCCTTGCGAGAGCTCTTCGCTGTCTGTCGTGTGAGAAAGGGTTGGGGCCCCTATAACCTTGATCATCTTTCTTTATACGTAGCCCTCTTGCGAGGGTTTGTCATCGTCGCGTGTAACTCTTGCACAAGAGCACA
Source organism: Ensete glaucum (assembly GCA_021527575.1). Classification (NCBI taxonomy): domain Eukaryota; kingdom Viridiplantae; phylum Streptophyta; class Magnoliopsida; order Zingiberales; family Musaceae; genus Ensete; species Ensete glaucum. Next base: position 34,783,568 of record CM038555.1, read on the forward strand.
CTATTATACCTTCATCACTAGTCGTGGAAGGATTGTGCAACCTCCTTATATCGCTTTCCTTGTTGGAGTGATCTTCTCACGCCCCCTCCTCATCGTGGACCATAGACAAGAAGGAGTATGGGGACTTATTCTCACTCACAACCTTCATCACATGTGGTGGAGGCTATGCCTCCATCATAAGTCTAGCAAGGTCCAATGTGAGTGGTTTCACCTCAATTTTTACGTAAATATGACAAAAAAGAGCATCCAATGAGGTGGAGGCGCAACCATGGGATGAGGGAAGGTGATAAGCGAAAAAGGTAGAATAATAATTAAAAAATACTTTGTATAAAATTTTAAAACTTTGGGTGCTATTTGAGAATTCTCAAACTTATATATATATATATATATATATATATATATATATATATATATAAGTTTCTTAAAAAACTTTTCATTTTGAGCTTTTCACAATATGTCATTATTTCATATTTTTCAAAAACTGACCTTTATTCGTTATAAGCGTGAAATGTCCCTAATAAAACAATGAGGGCAGTACCAATTACTACTTATCTATAGGGTGAATTCAGTCAAATCCTTCCAGGATATATACAGTCGTTATTTTTTTAATAGGTTTAATTTTTTTGGTACATCCTCTAAAATGCTGTCGAAACAAATTAACTTAAAATTCAATAGATTTTCACTCATATATTAAAATATGGTTTCAAATAAATATTTTTATTAATTTATGTAGGTCATAAGCGACATAATCAATCCTCTCAAGGACCTCAAAATATCCAATAAATCTAAGGCTTAACTTTCTTTTCTTCCCAAATCTTACCACGCCCTTGGAAGGAGAGACCTTCAAAAATACAAATCCCCTACTTGGAACTCAATTTCTCGTCTTCTATTCTCAGTAGTCTTTAGTCTTTCTCTTATAACTTAAATCTTTTTAGTAGTCTCTTATACTTTGTCGGGTGTTAACAACTTCCTATCGCCAACTTTCTCCCAACATATAAGCGATCTACACTTTCACCCATATAAAATTTCATAATGAGCCATCTGAATGCTTGAATGGTAACTATTACTATAAGTGAACTCAACAAGAAAAATATCTTTATCCTAATCTCCTTTCGATTCTATGACATAAGCTCTAAGAAAATCCTCAAGTGTTTGAATTGTTTTTTTTTTTATTGGCTAACGGTTTGAGGATGATAAGTAGTACTAAACTTGAGTTTAGTGCGCATAAATTCCTATAATTTTCTTTATAATCTAGAAAGAAATCTGGAGTGTCTGTTAGAGATGATCTCCTTTGGAACACCATGAAGTCTTACTATTTCACTAATATATAAATCAACCAGCTTCTCAAGAGAATATGCCATATTGATTGGTAGAAAATGTGCAAATTTGGTTAACCTATCAATGATAACCCATATAGATCATTCTTTCTGGAAGTTCTAAGTAAAATTGAAGTCTATGGTGACACATTCTCATTTCCATTCAGGAATATCTAAAGGTTGTAACAACTCTCAAGGTATTAGGTGTTCAATTTTGATTTGCAAGCAAGTTAAACACTTTGAAACATAAATTACAATCTTTTTCTTCATGCCTTCCCACCAATAATGACTTTTATGATCTCTATACATTTTAGTACTACCAGGATGCAGGGTGAACTTAGTATTATGACCTTCCGTCAGGATTTGGTTCTTGATATCTGGATCATCTCAGACACATACTCTATCTCCAAATCTCAATAGGCCATTAAAACTAAGCTTTAATCCTTTTTCTGCTTCATTCCTCAAGTAGATTAAACGTGAATATTATAGTTTTTTTAATTTGTTGAATGAGATTAGACTGAACCTGGATAGAGGCCCTCAATATCGTTGAGTCTTGCTCTTTTTTAATGACATTCTTATTATTTTTCCTCCAATAACCTCCATTGCTTCACCACCAAACTAGCCATAAAGCTTGTAGATTTCCTATTAAGTGCATCAGCTATGATATTGGTTTTGCTCGGATGATATCAGATGGTAAAATCATAATCCTTTAGAAGTTCTATTCATCTTCGCTGCCTCATATTTAACTCCTTTTTAGTAAAGATATATTTTAAACTCTTGTGATCAGTATAGATTTCAAATGTCTGCACATATAAGTAATGTCTCCAAGTCTTTAGAGCAAAAATAATTGCTACTAATTCTAAATCATGGGTTGGATAGTTTAGCTAATAACTCTTCAGTTGTTTAAAAGCATAAGCAATCGCTTTCCCTTCTTGTATCAGAACACATCCAAGGCCCTTTCTTGAAGCATTAGTATACACTACAAATCCTTCGTTACCACTTGGAATAGTGAGAATAGGGGCACTAGTCAATCCTCTTTTTAATTCCTGAAAACTTCACTCCAATCATCACTCCTTTCAAATTCCACATTCTTTTGAGTTAGCTTGGTGAGAGGATTAGTAATTCGAGAGAATCCCTTCACAAATCTCCTGTAATGACCTGTCATACCCAAGAAACTTCTAACTTCTGTTACATTTGTTAGTACTTCTCACTTAACTACTGCTTCAACTTTCTTTGGATCAATAAAGATGTCTTTGCCTGAAATCACATGGCCTAAGAAAGCAACTTCATTTAACCAAAACTCACATTTGTTAAACTTTGCATACAACTTCTTTTCTCTTAGTATAGATAATACATTTCTCAAGTTTTCCTCATGCTCCTAATTACTCCTTGAATACACCAATATATCATATATGATATAATTACACAATCATCAAAGAGTGGTTGAAATATCATATTCATCAAGTCTATAAAAGCTGCAGGGGCATAAGTCAAACCAAAAGGCATTACTAAGAATTCATAGTGACCATATCGAGTTCTAAAAGCTATTTTATGAATATCTTCCCTTTTGATCTTTAGTTGATAGTAACCCGACCTCAGATCAATCTTAGAGAATACTTGTGCATCCTGTAATTGATTAAATAAATCATCAATTCTAGGTAGAGGATACTCATTTTTATGGTCACATGATCCAACTGTCTATAATCAATACAAAACATCAACGTTCCATCCTTCTTCTTAACTAACAATAACGGAGCACCCTATGGTGAAAATACTGGGTCGAAGCATATCAAGGCACATAGGATTTTGCAAGTGTCATAGTCTTACTTTTATCTTGTTATTGATCAACTGAATTGTTATAACCTTGCAAGTTTTCAATCTTTTTTATTGCCATCTCAGTCTTTGCTTTCATCTTATTATGATAAATTATATATTTATAATATTATAAGTTTCAAATCCTTTTTATTGCCATCTCAGTCTTTGCTTTCATCTTGTTATGACAAATTATACATTTATAATATTGTAAGTTTCCAATCCTTTTTATTGCCATCTCAGTCTTTGCTTTCATCTTGTTATGATAAATTGTATATTTATAATATTATAAATTTACCCTCTCTATCTGGAAGTAATCTAGATAAATCATTTAGAAATACATTAGGGAACTCTCTGACCACTGAAATTTCACTTAGATAAGCTTCCTGATTTGAATACTCTTTACACATATAATATAGCAAACGATGAGCTTAAAGTGCCAATAACAAGTAAGGAGATGAATCATGCTTGATACCCTCAAAATAAAAGATGATCTAGTATACAAAAAGTGATTATTTTTGCATAGCAGTCAATACTAGTATGATAAGAAGATAACCAATTAATGTCCAGTATAATATCAAAGCCTTTAATCTCTAGGAGTATTAAATTAGCAAGAAGTTTATGTTCTTCGATATAAATCAAACAAGATGAATAAATCAAGTTTATCGTCAAAGAATCCCCAATAGTAGTAATTACATATAACATATAATCCAGTGGTCTAGGTTGAATGCCCAAGTGACAAACAGAAAATTATGAAACAAAAGATAGATTAGAACCAGGATCAAACAAAACTTTTGCATTTCTATTGAAAAAATGAATAGTACCTCTAATCATTGATTTAAAAGCTTCGGAATCCTATTCAGTGATGATATATACTCTGGCATGGGCTGATGATCTAGGAGGCAATGACTCTTTCTTCTTATTTAATGGACAATCTTTTACTATGTGATCTAATTTTCCGTAAATAAACCAGACTCCAATCACTCGAAAATACTGACTTGTTTCATAATTTAATCCATATTTTGCACATGACTGAGTTCTCTACAGTGGCTTTCCATTTCCAAATCTAGATGTCTTGACCCTCTTATTACTACTTTTATGTTCATTTCTCTCTTACTTTTGTTGGTAAGCTTGTCCTTGTTGCTCTTACCCTTGATTTCATGAATCTTCTTCAAGTCTTTTTCGATTATTAAAGCTCTTTCTACCATATCAGCATATGTTTGGAGTTTTAAGAATGATATTCGACTTCTTATTGCTGGCCTTAGACATCTCTCAAATCTCTTTACCTTTCTAGATTCATCATCAGTCATATGAGTGGCAAATTTAGAGAGCTCAATGAATTTAGCTTCATATTTTACTACTATCAAGTTTCTCTGAATGAGATTTAAGAACTCTAATTCTTTCTGCTCTTTGATACAATTTGGAAAATATTTATCATTGAACTTTTCTGTGAATACCTTCCAAGTGATGGACTCATCTCTGATTTCAAAATTCTCTTTACCATTCTCCACCAATGTTTTGCTTCTCCTTCTAATATAAAAGTGGTAAAAGAAACATTTTGATCATCAAGACAATTTAAAATGTCAAATATCTTCTCTATTCATATCATTCATTGTTTTGCCACTATTGGATCAATTTCACATCTAAAACTAAGAGGACTAAGCTTCTTTATATTATATTCCCACTCCAATCTAATTTGATATCCCTACTTTATCATTTCCTCCTTGTTGGATTTGTTATTGCATCACACGTGTTATAGTCTCAACTATCAAAAGTTAATGCAACAGGCGATATCCCTACTTTATCATTTCCTCCTTGTTGGATTTGTTATTGCATCACACGTGTTATAGTCTCAACTATCAAAAGTTAATGCAACAGGAGAACTCGATGTCTCGTCATCCTTACTTCATAAAACCATAAAAAAAGACATTTTTGTCAATCATTCTATAAAAGTCACTAAACTTCAAGATATATTACACATCTAGCTTATCAACAAGAATGTCTTAGTGATTCTCAAATTATGCTCTTATACCACTTCTATCATGCACCCTGAATTATCATATTCAGGAGGTGTGACCCTGTCTTAAGGTCGATAACATTATAATTCATCACAATCTAAATCTAGGATCCAAACTAATATTTGATGATACCAAAAAGAAAATATTTAATTATTTTTCATATCTATCTATAAAACCTATATAGTTTAATACACCATTTCACTCAAAGATTCATGAATCCGAGCCAACTCAATGAAATAATAACCATATCATAAAATCCCAAAGAGTGGGAATCTATATGATCATAAAACCAATATTACCCCAAGTTCATATCGTTATACGAATTAACTTAACATTCCAAGATCCTAAACATGAGAGGTCCTTTAAAAATTTACAAGACATAACACTTCACAATTTATTGACAATATTTCAGTAGATATAAAGTATTCTTATACAACATAAACATATCATCTAATAAAGATTTGCCCAAGATTTTCTAGCTTTCCACTGCCTCAGTCCAATTTCAAACATTTTAGTAAATGACAAGCTAACCTGAAAAATTTATATATCAATGGTGTGAGCTACAAAGCTCAGCAAGCGACTAACATATCAAAGGCAAAGGAGAATAATTTCAAATAAACTTGATGAAAAAATACAAGACAGAGATACAAGTATTCATAGATATCAACTCATTAGGTACATAATTGCAAATGTCATTTCATTCAAAATATATTTAGTTTATAACAAATTGAATAAAGAGTAATTAAAGCATATCAATGATGTAAAAAATATTTTGGAGCATATGTGTATGAAATATTTTGGAGTTTATCAAATGAACAAATAAAGAACATAAGCTCAAATATCATATCAGATATAACATTCATTATATTTTCATCTTAAGCGCACATTTAAACTCAAAAGCAATACTTTGCATATCATATCAAAAATATAGAGGGTGAAGTGCGATTATAAACATAATATGGTTCATCTATTTCTGAATGACCACCAAATATAAGTCTCCCACGTCTAGGAGCTCCATCCACCAATGTCTAAGTGAAGTCATAGGGAGCCGACAGAACATTGCGGGTTATAAGCATAACTCCTTTTATCATTTTTGGCAAAGATTCATATTATTCCATAAATACCTGAGTATAAATGGACATATGTATAATAAAATTGGTATGCATTAGAAGCACATGTAGAATAATGAAACATACATGCACCTATATGAAATAGTACAATGCAACATAAACTAACATAAAATATATTCAGATATGAAAGGATTTAAGGACAAGAGCATGAAAAAATTCAAAGTAATCATATAAAGCTCAATTAAAGAAAGAACTCTAGAATGAATTCAATTTTCAAGTGGATGAAGCAAGAATATACAAAATTGATGAGAGCTATATTCTAGCAGAATTCAAGAGGCACATTGCATAAATCATTTGAACAATCAAATATACTCCAAATTACTCAAAAATAGTATCATTTAAAGCTATATTAGTCTACTTTTATATGAATCCTATTTTGTAAAGTTTTATATTACTAATAAGGAGTTCCAAATAATTTAATATAAAACCAAAATCTATTATCCCTATTTTTATAGAATATGTAAGATCCACTAAAATAAATATTTTGATAGGCAAATATGTAGCAAATCCTTCAAATCCATTAGAAAAAGAGAGATATACAAATCTAGTTTCTTAAAAAATAAGTTATGTATAAATTAAAGTTTCCAACATAGAGTTATAAGTAATTTAGTGACAAAAGATTAGAAGCTACAATCTCTGTTTTATAGATTTCATAGGATCAATTGAAACAAATATTTAGGTAGGCTATTAAATTCTAAATTTTTTAAATTTAGTGTCAAAAGAAAGATGTATGAGTCTGAATTCTAATGAATCAAATTTTGCATAAATTAGAGACAACAACAAGGAGTTATACATAATTTAGTAATAATAGGTCAAAAAATTTGATCACTATCTTACCAAATTTATAGGGTCTATTCCATTAGATGTTTTGGTAGCCAAAACTACTTCAAATCCTTCAAATAATCTATCAAAAAGAAGGATTTATAAGTCTATATTCATATAAAATAAGTTTTGCCTAAATTAGAAATCAATGTAGTGATTTATAGCCAATACAGGTACAAGGGTCAGAACCTTGATAATTTTTCAGATTCAAATGTTTACGACCAACAAGAGAAATTTTGGATTGCAATGCTTGATTTATACTAAATTTTTATAATCTAAGGCAAAATCAAAGATAAACTTTTAGTAAAAAAATGATAGAATACTTGCCTTTGAAGATTTTGATCCCAAATTGGTAGATTTGATCAAAACAACCCCCAATTTATTCTTCTCCTTTTCCTTCTCTTCTTCCTTTTCTTTTCCTTCTCAAGTGTACCTTGCAGCAAGCCTCCCCTTTCTCAGTTTTTTTTTGGATAAGTTTTTACCTCTAATTACTACTTAGTTTTAGCTAATATAAAGGTTGCTAGGTGGCAAGCATACAAGAAAGATGCTTATGTGTCACCTATGCAACAAGCATAAGTGGTACCATCTTTAAACTAGCTAGTGACACATGTCTTCCTTTTTTTTTTTAAACTTAATATGAATATTTCATAATTTATATCAGATTTCTAGGATCCATATTTAGGTCCATAGCAATAAGCTTTTAATATAAAATTATTTAATCAAAAATTTATTAATTAATTATCATATTTATAAATATTTCCTTATAAATAAATTTAAAATAGATCATTTAAAATATTTCAGAAATGAGAGATATTACATGAACCTTCTCATAATGTGTTTGGACTTCTGATGAGACCTCGATTCCTTTGCTTGAGTAATCACCCCGTTATTATCGCAGTATATATGAATCGGCTTCATACTACTTAGTACGACTCCCAAATCTCTAATGAACTTTTTCATCCATACCCTTTCCTTTACTGTTTCTGTTGCAGTAATGTATTCTGCCTCTGTGGTCGAGTCAGTAGTAGTATCTTGCTTGGAACTCTTCCAGCTTACTACTCCTATATTCAGGATGAAGACATATTTTGAGTTCAACTTGATATCATCGATGTCAGACTGAAAACTCGAGTTTATGTAGCCCTCAACCTGGAGGCTACCTCCTCCATATATCAGTAAAATATCATTAGTACTTCTCGAGTACATAAGAATACACTTTAATATCTTCTAGTGTTTCAAACCTGGATCTGCTTGATACCTGCTCGTGAAACTCAAAGCATACGTTATATCAGGCCTGGTACATAGTATAACATACATGATAGATCCTATTATTGAGGTATACCGTATCTTATCCATGTCTACCCTTTCTTTAGGAGTCTTTGGGGATATACTCAGAGAAAATGATATTCCATGTCTCATCGGTATAAGACCTCTCTTGGAATTCTGCATGCCAAACGTTTTAATACTGTGTTTATGTACTAGACTAGGACAAGCTAAGTATTCTCTTGGATTTATCTCTATAGATCCAGATTCCCAAAATACAGGATGCTTCCCGTAAGTACTTCATAGAGAAATTTCTAGATAGCCAAGCCTTTACTGTAGAGAGCATTCATATATCATTCCTAATGATTAGGATGTCATCCACATACAATACCAAGAAAGTGATAGCACTCCCACTTATCTTTTTGTATACACAAAGCTCATCTTTGTTCTTAACAAAATCATAAGATCTGATCGCCTCATCAAATCTTATGTTCCAACTTCGGGAAGCTTACTTTAGTCCATAGAGACCTAAGTAACCTGTACACCTTATATGGACTCTCCCTATATACGAATCCCTTTGACTATATCATATACACCTCCTCCTCGAGGTTACCCTTGAGGGATGTGATTTTCATATTTATCTATCAGATCTCATAATTACTGTATGCTGCAAGAGCTAAAAGAATTATGTTGGACTTTAGTATAGCTATAGGTGAGAAGGTTTCATTATAGTCAACTCATTGCCTTTGACGATATCCTTTAACCAGGTCTTTACCTTTCTATCTACTCTAATCTTCTTCTTGAAGATCCACTTACAACCGATGGGTATAATACCCTCAGGTGCATCCACAATGTTCCAAACCTTATTGGAGTACATAAAATATATCTCAAAATTAATGACTTTTTGTCACTTCTTGGAGTTTATATTTATAATAGCATCCTCGTAGGTCTGAGTATCAACATCCTGAGTGTCCTCTCTATTGATATATCCCACATATCTTTCAGGAGATGGAGGTACTCTATTAGACTTGCACAAATTTAGAACTTGTGTGATAGGTGTTGGGAAACCTCAGCAGGAGTATCACATGCGCAACGAAAGATCAAAACAAAATTGATTTTCCATGTAAATCAAAATTATCATGCAAAGATTGGTGTGAGAAAAAAAAATCATAAAACTGAAAAACTACATCAAACGTGATATACCTAGGGAGATCGTATATTATTTATTTTTTTAAATTCGGATGGAGAAGATGAAGGGGGTCAAGTGTCCTCTGTTGAATCTTGAATTTTGATGATGAGATCAATTGATCAGTGTTTATCTAACATGTATGTTAGAGGAAGATTTACATGTCTAACTATGACAGGAGCAATGAAGTTACAACTAGATAATAGGCCAAGATCGAGCTTAGGCATCGGGCAGGGTTTGGACAATGTAGTGGGACCTTGCCGGGAATTCGCTAGGAGATTCGCTAAAGGGATCGAGAAACTCGCTGGGAGCTCACTGGGAGCACATCGGGAGATGACCGGAAGAAGACCAGATGACTTACCATAAGAATGTCGGATGTTACCGAATTGGCAGAAGTTGGGTCTTAGTTTAAGCTTGTGGTCTTTAAACGTTATAATTATTAAGTTATAGTTAGAAGTGAGTCCTAATTGAGTTAGATTTGGATGAAATCTAAATCAACTCAATAAGGCAATCAGGTTTATTATTGGGGTTTGATTGAGCTTAGGTTGAGCTCAATTGGTTGACTAGAGGATTGGTCAACATTAGGTTCAAGTCAGAATTCGAGAAGTAGAGGGAATTACTTTTGTGAAAATTCCAGCGGGTAAACTGTCGGTGAGCGATGGGTATACCACCATCGCCCAGGCTTTCGGGTGGTTGATGACGGTTGACTCGCCCAAGCTGGGCGGTTGAATCGCCTGTACCCAGGAATCTGGGTACTTTCGACGATTGACCTACCTAGGGTCGATGGGTAAACCGCCCGTACCCTGGTGTTCAGGCGGCTAAGCCACCAAGGTTGGCAGGTAAACTGGCCTTACCCAGTTTTTTCAGGTATGTTTGATTTTTGGCTCCAATTTCTAAAGCCACTTGGGGTTTATAAATACCCTAAGTATTCTTGCATTCACAACAACTCTTTTTAGGCAATTAAACTCTGTAAAAAGGAAATTGGGTGTGATTTGTAAGAAAAAGAAAATGGAAGAGAGATAACTTAGAGTTAGAAATTTTCTCAAAGTCTCCCTTGTAAGCAAAATATAAGGGTTTGGTCTTCACCGAAAGAAGATTAACAGTGAATGTCGGTGTATCTTAAGAAAGAGGACTTAGGAGTGGACGTAGGTCGTTGGTGTCGAACCATGATAAAAATTGTGAGTTCATTTTTTGCTTTACTTATTAACGCTTCCGATCTTGTTTACTATTTGAAAGCAAATATTTCACTTATGACATTTCTTATCTTTTGGATTTCCTTACTCTTTATTAAGTAATTAGTAAGCAAGTAACTTAGCAATCTTCTTATTAACTAAAATATTTTTGTTTAAAACAAAAATTTACACTTGTACTAATTAACCCTCTTAGTGCCAATTGATCCTAACAATTGTTATCAGAGCAAGGTAGTTACTCTTCGGATTAACACCCACTTGAGTAAATGACTTATTTTGGCATAAATGAGAGATATTCTATCTCACGTCCTCCCATGTTCAATGGGATAGATTACACGTATTAGAAGACAATGATGCATATTTTTCTTATCTCTTTGGACCTTGATCTATGGAGTATTGTTGAGAATGAATTTGAAAAATCTTCCAAGCCAATGAATGAACTAAATGATTTAGAAAGGAAGAATTTTTCTTTAAATACCAACGCTATAAGTACCTTATTTTGTGCTCTTGATAAGAATGAGTTTAATCGTGTTTTCATTTGTGAATCGGCCTTTGATATTTGACATACTCTAGAAATCACACACGAGGGGACTAGTAGAGTAAAAAAATCTAAGATAAATATTTTAGTTCATAACTATGAGTTGTTTCGAATAAAACCAAGTGAGTCCATTGGAGACATGTACACCCATTTCATACATGTTGTCAATGAACTAAAAGTACTTGAAAAATATTTTTCGAATTTTGAATTAGTAAGATTTTGAGATCTTTACATAAAAGTTGGGATCATAAAGTAATCGCTATTCAAGAGGCCAAAGACTTAAATAACTTATTTCTTGAAAAATTGATTGGCTCTCTTATGACATATGAACTAAATTATAAAGCTTATGATGAGCTTGATGAACCCCTTTCAATGAACATGAAGGATGTATCACTTCAGACAACAAATAACTTTTCGAGTGAAACCTCGAGTGATAAGGACCATGATATTGCTTTGTTATCAAGAAAATTTAAAAAATTTATAAAAAAGAACAAGAACTATGAAAACAAAAAAGAACTGAAGAAGGACAATGTCATTTGCTATGAATGCAAAAAATTAAGATATTTCAAGAATGAATGTCCTCATTTGAAGAAGAAGCTAATACTAAAAAGAAATTACTTTTGACTACTTGGGATGAGGAAGACAACTCCAAACAAGAAGTGGCTAACTATGCCTTAATGGCGATCAAATATGAGGTTAGTGAGCTTTTAAATATTTTTTAAAATTATTAAATATTTCTTTATTCACTGAGTTTAGAAAACTTAGCAAGTCTTTTAAATTGCTTAAAGTTGATCATGATTTATTAGTTAAAAGACTTGACAAAATGCATGATTCATTAGTTTCACATAAATCATATTCTAAATATGATTTGCTAGATAATGTTAAAGAAGAGAATATCATGCTTAAGACCACATTAGAAAAATTTGAAATAGGGAACAAATACCTAAATATGATCCTTGCAAATAAGGGTCATATTAATAGAAAAAATGACATAGGTTTTTTTGGTAATGTCCAACGAAAGCTAACCATATTTGTAAGAGGATCTACATTAAACATGCCACCAAGAATCATGTATAATTTTTGTGATAAATTAGGACATAAGGTAAACAAATGTCTATTTAGAAAATATAGTCCATATCAACTAGTATGGGTTTCAAAGAAAACCTTATACAATAAAAATCAATTAGAAAAGAAAGAAAGAGTTCTTTATGGAGGACCCAATATAAAATGTGTGCCTAAATCAAATATATCCTTCTTGTAGGTTTGTCTCCAAACTAAAGCTAGGAGCACCAAATAGTATCTTGATAGTGGATGCTCGAGGCATATGACCGGAGATCCATCTTATTTTTCTAAGCTCACTAGCTTAAGTGAACAAGTTATTGTTACATTCGGAGACAACAACAAGGGTAAACTCATTAGAAAAGGAACAATAGGTAACACATCAAACCTCTTGATTGAAGATGTGTTGTTAGTTGATGGCGTGAAACATAACTTGCTTAGCATTAGTCAATTATGTGATAAAGGATATGTGATTAAATTTTAACCTAATGCTTGCATAATTGAATTGCCACACAAAAATAAATCCTTGATTGCCTTGAGAAACAATAATGTATGCATCATATATATTGAAATATTTTACGATGAAACTTATTTTTTGACTTTAAATGATGATGCTTGGATTTGGCATAAACGATTAGGTTATACTAGTATGAAACTTTTAAATCAAATCTCTACTAAGGAACTAGTAAGAGGTTTACCTAATCTTAAGTTTATCAAAGATAAAGTATGTGACACTTATCAATTAGGAAAACAAATAAAGAGTAGCCTTAAATTAAAAAAATCAAATTAGCACCTCTAGACCACTTCAATTGATCCATATTGATTTATTTGGACCAATTGACATTACAAGTTTAGGTGGTAGCAAATATACATTTGTTTTAGTGGATGACTTTAGTAGATATACTTGGACCTATTTCTCAACACATAAAAGTGATACATTTAAATATTTTATAAAATTTTATAAAGTTGTTAAGAATAAAAAAGGATGCATGATTTCTTCAATACGAAGTGATCATGGTGGAGAATTTTAAAATAATAATTTTTAAAATTTTTGTGATTCTAATGGATATATCTATAACTTCTTTACTCCACGAAATCCACAACAAAATGAAGTAGTAGAAAAAAAAAGGAGCTTATAAGAAATGGCTAGAACAATGTTGAATGAACATAATCTTCCCAAATATTTTTGGGCCGAAGTCGTTAATACGACATGCTATATTTTAAATAGGGTTCTAGTAAGATTGTTATTCACTAAAACTCCTTATGAATTATGAAATGGTAAAAAGCCTAATATTTCTTATTTTAAAATATTTGATTGTAAATATTTTATTTTGAATGAAAAGGATGCTTTAGGTAAATTTAATGTAAAATCTGATGAAGATATTTTTCTAGGTTATTCTTCTATTTCAAAAGCTTATCATGTTTTTAATAAAAGAATATTAGTAACAGAAGAATTCATTTATATTATTTTTAATGAGCTTTCTGAATTTAAGAAGATTGATTTTGATGATAAAATTGATTTTGATACTTTGAATTTAAAATATAATACTCCTAAAAGTAACTTGGATGTATCTACTTCCAATACCTTACAAAAGGAATGAAAGTCTGTTAATGATCATAATAGGAAAAACATCAAAAGGAATTCAAACTCGATTATTTTTTAGAAATTTTTCTGCAAATACCGCGTTTCTTTCTCAAATCGAGCCAAAGTGTATTGATGAGGCCCTAAAAGATGATTCTTGAGTTGATACAATGCATGAAGAGCTTAATCAATTTGAGAGAAATGAGGTATGAGAGCTTGTTCCTAGACCTAATGACAATTTAGTGATTAGTACTAAATGGGTATTTAGAAACAAACAAGATGAAAATAGTATCGTGGTTAGAAATAAAGTTAGATTAGTGGTTTCAACCAAGAAGAAAGAATCGATTATGATGAAATCTTCATTCCTGTGGCTAGACTTGAAGCCATTAGGATGCTCCCTGCCTTTGCTTCTATTAAAAATTTTATGTTGCTTCAAATGGATGTTAAAAATGCTTTTCTAAATGGTTTTATTTCCGAAGAAGTGTATGTTGAATAACCCCCCGGTTTTGAAAATAATCTTCTTCCTCATCATATTTTTAAACTTATAAAAGCTCTTAATGGATCAAAACAAGCCCCTTGGGTTTGGTATGAAAGACTTAATTCTTTTCTTATTTTAAATAAATTTTCAAAAGACAAGGTTGATACCATATTATTTTTTAAGCATTTTGAAAATGACTTACTTATTATTTAAGCTTATGTTGATAATATCATTTTTGGATCTACAAATGAATCTTTATGTTAGTCTTTTACTAAAGAAATGAGTCAAGAATTTGAAATTAGTCTAATGAGTGAGTTAACATTCTTTATAAGATTACAAATAAAACAACTTGATGATGATATTTTTATTAGTTAAAATAAGTACACATTGAACTTAATAAAATAATTTAGGATAAAAAATGCTAAAGCGTTAAATACTCCCATGAGCACATCTATAAAGTTAGACTTAGATAGTGAAGGAGAAAACTTTGATCAAAAAACTTATAGAGGTATGATTGAAAGTTTATTATATTTAACTACTACAAGACTGGATATCATGTTTAGTATTTGATTATGTGCAAGGTATCAATCTAACCCAAAACTCTCTCATTTGAAAGCAGTTAAATGAATTTTTAGATATTTAAAAGGAACATCTAAACTAGGATTATAGTATCCTAAATCAAAGAACTTTGACTTGATTGCCTATTCTGATGCTGATTTTGGTGGATGTAGAATATATAGAAAAAGCACTATCGAAACATGTCAATTTTTGGGCCATGCATTTGTTTCTTTGACTTCAAAGAAATAAAATTCAATAGCTTTATCTACTACGGAAGCAGAATATATTGCAGCTAGTGCATATTGTGCCTAAGTCATTTGGATAAAAAACACACTAGAAGACTATGAAATAAAATTAAAAAAAGATTCCTATAAAGTGTGATAATACAAATGCTATATATCTAACTAAAAATCCTATTCAATATTATTTTATAAGAGATCATACAAATTGCCAAGATATCTCTTTAGAATTTATTGACACTAAGTATCAATTAACGGATATTTTTACAAAACCTTTAAACGAAGAACAATTTAATTTTCTTAGAAGAGAACTTAAAATGCTAAATTATGAAAGTATGTGATTTGCTAATCTAGATTTCATGATAATAATAATGTTTAAAAAATTATCTTATTATAAAATTATCTTATTGTTGACATGAATTATCTATCTTGTTATTTACAAAATAATTGCTAAATTACATAAAATGATTTTAAAATGTATGAGTAGCTCATGAACTCTTGAATCTTCTTGGATTTCTTAGATTTTTGAGCTTATCTTTGAAATTTTCTTTTCAAAATTTATCTCTACAAAATTGAAAGCTCTTGTTAATAATATTTTTACAACTCCTCTCTTGTTTTCTTTCCTTCTTTTTCACAAGAGGAAGAAAGTTCTTTATCAATCATATTGTATTCAAAAAAGGGAGAGCAAAAACTCATAAGCTTAAAATCCTTAGCCCCACTTCTCACCTTTTTGTTGATGACAAAGGGGGAGAAATGGATGTTGATGGCTTATGTAATTGAATGGATGTTGATGACTTATGTAATTAAATGAGTGTTGATGACTTATGTAATAACCTAAGAAAAATTTTCAAATATTTAAATTTATGATAATCCTTGATGCATTGTT
Organism: Ensete glaucum; assembly: GCA_021527575.1. Taxonomy (NCBI): domain Eukaryota; kingdom Viridiplantae; phylum Streptophyta; class Magnoliopsida; order Zingiberales; family Musaceae; genus Ensete; species Ensete glaucum. Next base: position 34,799,642 of record CM038555.1, read on the forward strand.
GACATGCGTTGATAACATGATAATCGTTGATGCATTGATGACTTAATACTTTAAAAGTAAATTATTATTGATATGTACAAGTCTTATTGCTATCCTTAAAATATGATTTGCTTGAAGTATTGATTGCCTTAATTCACTTGATATATACAAGTCTCAAGTGTAGTTTTAAGCATGTAATTTTCTTCTTTAACTTTATATACCATTTCACATTTCAAGCATGGTTTATGTAATGCTAAAGAGTCATGCATTTCATCAAATCTTTTAACTCACAAATCATGATCAACTTTAAGCATCTTAAAAGATTTGCTAAGTTTCCTAATCATTAAATAAATCATGAAATATGCTTAATAATTCAAAAAATAAAATACCTAAAGATTCACTAACCTCATCTTTAAATGTCATTAAGGCATAGTTAGCCACCTCTTCTTTGGATTAGTCTTCTTCCTCCGAGGAACTTGAATCATCTCAAGTGGCCGAGAGTACTTTCTTTTTTAGCGCTAGTTTCTTCTTCAATTAGGGATATTTACTTTTGAAGTGTCTCGATTTTTTGTATTCATAGCAAATAATGTTGTCTTTCTTTGGTTCCTTTTAGTTCTTATAATTTTTGTTCCTTTTTATAAATTTTTTAAATTTTCTTGATAGAAGTGCAATGTCATGGTCTTCATTACTCGAGGTTTCACTCGATGGGTCATTTATTGTTCGAAGTACTACATCCTTCCTGTTCTTTATATGGGGTTCATCAAGCTCATCATGAGCTTTACATTTTAGTTTATAAGTCATAAGGGAGCCCATCAATTCTTCAAGAGGCAGGTTATTCAAATCTTTGGCCTCTTGAATAGCGGTTATTTTAGAATCCCAATTTTTAGGCAAAGATCGTAAAATCTTACTCACAAGTTCAAAATTTGAAAAATATTTTTCAAATGCTTTAAGTCCATTGACGACATCAATGAAACGGGTGTACGTGTCTCCAATAGACTCGCTTGGTTTCATTTGAAACAACTCATAGTTATGAACTAGAATATTTATCTTTGATTCTTTTACTCTATTAGTCCCCTCGTGTGTGATTTCTAGTGTATGCCAAATATCGAAAGCCGATTCGCAAACGAAAATAGGATTAAACTCATTTTTATTAAGTGTACAAAATAAGGCATTCATAGCCTTTACATTTAGAGAAAAATTCTTTCTTTCCAAGTTATTTAACTCATTCATTGGTTTGGAAAATTTTTCAAATCCGTTCTCAACTATATTCCATAAATCAAAGTCCAAAGAGATGAGAAAAATACACATCCGTATTTTTCAATATATGTAATTCGTCTCATTTAACATGGGTGGATATGAAATAGAATGTCCCTCATTCATGCTAAAACAAGTCATTTACTCAAGTGGGTGTTAATCCAAAGAGTAATAACCTTGCTCTAATACCAATTATTAGGATCAATTGGCACTAAGAGGGGAGGGGAGGGGGGGGGGGGTTGAATTATTGCAAGCTAAGATTTTTCTTTCTAAAGCAAAAGCTTTTCGAATAAGATAAAATAGGAAATATGAAGCTTTTCATTTTTAATAAAACAAGTGAGTGATTAAAAGTAAGAAGCCGGAAAGATAATCACGTTTTAGGAAAAGAACTTATCGTCTTGCTTTCAATGAGTTTGTTGGAAGCATCAATTCAATGACATTCAAGCAATGTAAGTATGAAACACTTAAAATTTTATAATGGTTCGGCGCCAATAGCCTATGTCAACTTCTGAGTCTTCCTTCTTAGGGCACACCGACATCCACTACTAATCTTCTTTGGGTGAAGATCAAACCCTTACACTTGAGCTTACAAGGGAGACTATATTTATAACTCTAAACTCTCTCCCTTACCCCTTTTCTTTTTCTTATAATTCTCACATAATATTTTCTTAGAATATAATCCCCCAAAAGTATTCTTCTGAATGTAAGAAAACTTGAGGTATTTATAGGCCCTAAATTGGCTTCAAAATCGGAGCCAAAATCCAACTGTATCCCAAAAATCTGGGTACGGGTGGTTTACCCACTGTCAGCAGCTGGCTGCCACCCAGATTCTGTGGTACGGGCGGTTCACTAGCCACTTGGGTAGTTTACCCATCGAAAGCTGCTGCACGCCGCTCAGATTCTATGGTACAGGCAGTCCAACCGCCGCTCGCTGGCGGTTTACCCGTCAAAATTTTCACAAAAGTAGTTCCCTCCACTTTTCGAATTCCAGCTTGACTTTTACGTTGACCAGCTCTTTAGTAAACTGATTGAGCTCAATCTGAGCTCAACCAAACCCAGTAGTGGATCTGGTTACCTCATCGAGTTGATTTAGATTCCTTCCAAATCTAACTTAATTAGAGCTTTCACCCTAACTATGACTAAATGATTACAATACTTAATGATCAATTAACTCTAATTAAGAACTAACTCATGCATACTCCGACAACCTCCAACAATCTTGCAACAAGCCCTTCGGTCTTCTTTTCGACGATCTCCCTTTGCGTTCCCAACGAACTTCTCGATTCCTTTGGTGAATCTCCTAGGGAACTTCCAACGAGATCCCACCGCAGTGTCCGAACTCGGCCCGATGCCTAGGCTTTATCTTAGCCCATCATCTGGTTGTAATTTCATTAATCTTGCCATAGTTAGACTTGCATAATACTAATTATAACTTAATTAAATATAATCATAATTGCTAAAAATATCTATTACAAGATCATCCTGACTCCCGACAAGCTTTTCGGCTACCCCTGACAATCTTTTGGTGAGTCTTTGTCTTCTTTTGGTGAACTCCCTTGCGCCATCTTGGCAAACTCTCGATACTCTCGGCGAGCTTCTGACACACTCCTGGCGAGTTCCCAAACACATCGACTCGATGCATAGACTTAACCTTGACCAACTCTGATTGTAATAATTCTTCTGTCGTAATTAATCCTGCATCAATCAACTCTAATAATCTTGTTAGATCAATAATCTATCAATTGATTTCATCATCAAAATCCGAGATTCAACAGTATAGGGGGATCGAATCTATCGGACATGTCTATCCACAGTTATTGTGTATCTATAGTCCCTCATTCAACTAATATCTCAGATATCATATATTGGATATGGTACTATCAGGCTACATACAGAATTCATCTTTGTCTTGCTTTAATCTGATTCTTCTGAAAAACTCCTCTCTTAATCCAAATGACCCTAGCTAAAGATTTGTCTGAGCCAACACACAAAGGATATTCATCGTATGATATTTACAGTGGATGATCCTTTATTGACACTCAATTACTTTCGTAAGGTTGGCTATCAATCTCGATAACCGGTTGTACTAGATCTAGAATTTTCCAAACATGTAAGTCCGGCATAAAAAAAGAGTACTCAAACAAGGCATCCTTGGTGTCTCAAATTTAAGGACCAAATGCACAACTAGGACTACGGAATCACTATCTGACATTAGGTATCATTAACCATATAACATTCCATAAGCAGATCAATTAGTGAACTCATTCTCCAATGAGTACCTATACTGTTTTCTTAGTATCTCCACACAAGTGGCTATGATACCAACCGTCTCTATTATATGGATGAGTATACAGTATATCGATTTGTTCGGTTAACTCGATGTCCGTCTCGAGTAAACTATGACCAAGATTATTTGAGATCCGTGTTTAAGGGTGAATCGATCTCATTATTGTGATCTCATCAGATCTGATTCCTATTGCATAGAACTAAGGACATCACAATATATATGCAACATATAATATAACGTGAGAATATACTAATAATAATTATAAGCAAAAAGATTACGCAGCATATCACACATATCATCACTCATGTGATTGGCTTGTAGGGCATCTGTAACCAGCAATCTCCCACTTGACTTAAAGCCAATCACTTATGTGTCTGATCCCCATCAGACTCCTATGATGCTTAAATACAATTTGAGCTAACGACTTCATTAGTAGATCTATAATGTTAACTTCAGATAGAACTCTTTCTGTTGCTATATCTTTACGGGCTATGATCCCTTTGATTAGATGAAATCTCCTCAACACGTGCTTAGACTTCTGATGAGACATGAGTTTCTTCGCTTGAGTGATTTCCCCGTTGTTGTCGTAGTATATGGGAATTAGCTTCACGTTGCTCGGTACCACTCCCAAATAGTATAACTCCTAGATCCTTGATGAACTTCTTCATCCACACCCCTTCCTTTACTGTTTATGCTGCAGCAATGTACTCTACCTCAGTGGTTGAGTTAATAGTAGTATCTTACTTAGAACTCTTCCAGCTTACTGCTCCTCCATTTAGGGTGAAAATATACCTTGAGTTCGACTTGCTATCACTAATATCAGATTGAAAATTCGAGTCCATGTAGCCTTCAAACTGGAGGCTACCTCCTCCATATATCAGTAAAAGATCTTTAGTCCTTCTTAAGTACTTAAAGGATACACTTTATCACCTTCCAATATTCCAAACCTAGATTTACCTAATACTTGCTTGTGACACTCAAAACATGCACTATATCAGGCCTGGTATATAACATAACATACATAATAAATCGTATTGCTGAGGCATATGATATTTTTTTCTATTGCAAGAGGACAACGAAGAAGATAGGATATTTTCTTCTTCGTTGCTACGAGAAGAAGATAGGAGTCCTCTCCCTACTACTAGACGATAACGAATAAGATAAGAGATTTTCTTTTCCGTTTGCTGCAAAGAAGGTGCCCAAGAGTTGCGAGCTTTGTGATGTCCTCTCCTTGCTATGGGAGAGGACAACGAAGGAGATAAGAGATTTTCTTCCATGTTCACTGCAAAGAAGACATGTAAGAATTACGGACTTTGTACTGCGATTTGAGGAGTATCGCTGCAAAGAAGGTGTGTAAGAATTACGGAATTTGTGCTATGATTTGAGGAGTATCGTTGCAAATATCCATCGCGAGGATACCACTAGAGAGAAGGATATATGACCTCCTTCATCCTCTCTTACTGGATTTAGAATTTTCAAGGATATATGATCTCTTAGGTAATTAATCTCACACTACTCGTAGTTTTTGATTTTTACGATTTTTCGCATACCAATTTTTGCAAACGACATGATAAGCGTGGGAAACTGATTTTATTTTATTTTTCACTATGTATGTGATGCTCTCTCATGGTTTCACAATAATATACTCTATGAGGTGCAGGGCGATCTGCGCGGTGCAATGTCATCTTGCATGATCCTAGGTGGCCTACATGGTGCGATGCCATCTTACGTGATCCTGGGTGACTGTGCGATGCTACCCCATATAATCCCGGTATGATTTTGATGCCGATATAGTTTACTATCTATTATGACGAGGATAATACCATAATATTTACTATCAATAGGTATCTCGAACGAGTAAAAATTCTTGCTCAAACAGAAGCAATCTTTATCCTCTAGGTTAGTAAGAACTACAGCTTTCGAGGAGCTGTCTTTGGATTACAGAGTTTGCGGGATCTATTTGGAATTTAGATGGGAGGCCACTGTTCCCTCCCATTGAAAGAAAGGTAGATCCGTGGAGTAAGCATGTGGTGTAACGGCGTAGTTTATCGAAACAATGGGGTCGATAAGATATGAGATTTGGCATTAAATGAGAGTGCTGGAGACATGACGATAGGAAACCGACAGGTGTCTGAACGTCCGACGTGGCTAGAGAGGCAACCGGCTACCGACGGTGACGTCCGGCTCTTTACCATCTAAGCGAGAGAGAGAGCGCGAGTGTGTTCGAGAAGCCGACTCATGCAGCTGTCTTCCCAGCCATTGCGGGTGAGCAAAAAGGAAAGCCCTTTCTTCCCTGCGTCGATCGCTCTGTGAGTCCTGTTCACCCAATCTTCTGCCTGCCCCATATTCCTGATCCTTTCTTTTTCCTCCTCAATCACAGATTCGTTTCTACCTCCAAATCGAACTCCATCGGGATTTGCGAGTTTTTGCCTTTCTTCGTTTTGTTGACGTAAATGGAGCTTGGTTAGGGGATTTCGGGATTCAACAGCGCAAAGGTTTTTGTGGCGGCATTTGGTAGATTCGAAAAAGTCCTATTTGTCCTGGTGAAGGGATCGCGATCTGGCGTTGGTTCCTGCAATTCTTAATCATCCAGGGTTTCACAATTGATACATTTGGGAGTCATTGCAAAAATTTCGATTTTAGAGAGGGTAATAGTTTCCTTAGTCGCATCGGGCAACGCCCCAACTGGATCCGCGCCTCTCAGTTTGATGAGAACTGGTTCGACGAGGTCGGCTAACTGAGCTGATTGGGTTAGAATTCCATGAGACGGCGGTTGTCAACATCAGCCCATCACGAGGAGATGGAGAAGGCCAACGGCAAGTCTCCACCATCTCGGCTCTGCTTCTTGGCTACTCTGGCGGCTATGTTCTGGATCATGATCTTCTACTTCCATGTCACTGTTCTGAGCAGCAACCCTATTAGCATACCTGAACAATCTGTTCCCTTCCCCTCCATTTCGTCCAAATCCCAACGGATCTCGGAAGCTTATGGAGCGCTTGAGCTGCCCAAAATGATGGCGAAGCCCAAACCAAAGCCATCAGATGTCCATCTTGATACCCATAAAGCACCGGAGGTATTCCCCTTCATCCGTGCCCTCCAGACCATCGAGAACAATACTGATCCATGTGGAGGGCGGTACATCTATGTTCATGACCTTCCCTCACGGTTCAATGCGGATATGCTCAGAGATTGCAGACAGTTGAGTCTTTGGACCAACATGTGCAAGTTCACCAGCAATGCTGGCTTGGGGCCTCCCCTTGAAAATGTTGAAGGGGTATTCTCGAACACAGGGTGGTATGCTACAAATCAGTTTGCGGTGGATGTGATCTTTAACAACCGTATGAAGCAGTATGAATGCTTGACTAAAGATTCATCCATCGCTGCTGCTTTCTTTGTGCCATTCTATGCTGGTTTTGACATAGCTCGATATCTTTGGGGATACAACATCTCAGTTAGGGATACCGCATCACTTGAATTGGTTGACTGGCTGATGAAGAGGCCTGAGTGGAGTGTAATGGATGGAAGGGACCATTTCTTGGTGGCAGGGAGGATCACTTGGGATTTCAGGAGACTGACAGATTCTGAAACAGATTGGGGGAATAAGCTTCTGTTCTTGCCAGCTGCAAAGAACATGTCCATGCTGGTTGTGGAGTCGAGCCCATGGAATGCCAATGACTTTGGCATACCATACCCAACTTACTTTCACCCGGCAAGGGATGCTGAAGTTTTCATTTGGCAGGATCGGATGAGGAAATTGGAGCGGAAGTATCTATTCTCATTTGCAGGTGCACCACGCCCTGATAACCCACAATCAATCAGAGGGCAGATCATAGATCAGTGTAAAAGGTCCACGGTTTGTAAGTTGTTGGAGTGTGATTTTGGAGAGAGCAAGTGTCATTCCCCAAGCAGCATAATGCAGATGTTCCAGAGTTCCTTGTTTTGCCTACAACCTCAGGGAGATTCGTATACAAGGAGATCAGCTTTTGATTCAATGTTGGCTGGTTGCATACCTGTCTTCTTTCATCCTGGTTCTGCTTATATACAATACACATGGCATCTCCCGAGGAACTACTCAACATACTCTGTGTTTATCCCAGAGGATGACATTCGAAAGAGGAACATCAGTATTGAGGGAAGGTTAAAGAAAATCCCTCCAGATGTTGTGGAAATAATGAGAGAAACAGTCATACGTCTTATACCAAGGCTGATATATGCAGATCCTAGATCTAAACTGGAGACTCTAAAGGATGCTTTTGACGTGGCTGTACAGGCAGTCATCGACAAAGTTACAAAAATAAGAAGGGACATAATTGAAGGCCACAGAGATAAGGTCTTCATCGAAGAGAACAGCTGGAAGTATGCTTTGCTGGAGGATGGCCATCAACCAGTTGAGCCACATGAATGGGATCCTTTCTTCTCTAAACCTAAGGATGGTAAAGGGGATTCCCACACTTCATCTGCTGAAGCTGCAAAGAATTCTTGGAAGAATGAACAAAGGAGCCAGGTTTGACTTGTATCTAAGATTCAGTTGGAAGACAGGCTGATTTTCAGGGATGATTTATCATCATTTTAGTGCTATTTTGAATCCACTTGAGGGCAAGCAAACGATCAAATTATATCTATGTGAATATCTGAACTTTAATCATCCATGTTGATGGTAATCCATGAGCTTGTCTGCCCATTGTGAGAATAGAAGCCTATGATTATGTTGAATTTCAATAGTAGGCTGCAGATGTCTTCCCTTAATCTTAAATTTTTTGTAGTTTTGTATTTCTCATTAGTAATTCTTTGTTACTTTGCCGCTATATGTTTACCAAATAAAAATACTATAATTCTGTACTTTTGATTTACTCGGACCATATGGGAGATATAGCAATATTGAAGTTTTTATATGCTTTTCATACATTTGACAATTTATGAGGATCTTTCTGCTAGAAGAATCAAAACTAACACAGACCATGGCAATGTGATCACCTAGCACTTTACTGAGATGTTGTATGACTCACTAACTTAAATAAAAGGCACTAAACAGATAAATACTGCCAATTTGGTGGTAATGAGTAACAATGGTGTGTGTATGATCCCTGAAAGGTTCGCAGGTACTTATGTTGTTGCCACTATAATTTTAAATGCCTAGCAGGTACAATGTGATCACCTAGCACTTTACTGAGATGTTGTATGACTTACTAACTTAAAGAAAAGGCACTAAACAGATAAATACTGCCAATTTGGTGGTAATGAGTAACAATGGTGTGTGTATGATCCTTGAAAGGTTCGCAGGTACTTATGTTGTTGCTGCTATAATTTTAAATGCCTATATTATTTTTGAACCCTAAATTTCTGCCAGCTTATATAAATTCATGTTTTGCTTTTGAGTAGATGAGCTTTGCCAGGATATTCACCATCATCTGGTGCTATGAGAAATTGCCTTAGATTATCAGCAGTGAGATGTGGATCGTTTTTGTAAGGTAACTACATGGTTCTCATTTTGATGGGAATCAAAATGCTGCCGACACTCTCAACTTTGACAGGTAAATATAGTGGTCTATTCTGGAGCTCCATGTATCTCTGCAGTTTATGAGTAAGAAGATCCTTTAACTTCATAAACGGATGAGTTATTTGAAATTATGGATTCTCTTTCATATAAGCAGTTTATTTCAGTTCAGGCATTAGTGTTTACTACAAACAATTTTTTTTATTTTGTTTTAGTACATACAAAGAGGTTGAGTATGTGACGCTAGCATGTTGTAGAGATGAGATGCGCTTCCTATTTATAAACTTCTGATATTGTGTTTGTTTCATGTTATGCATGTTTCACGGCTATCTTTGCTATATTTCTGCTTGCACATAGAAATACACTGCTGATCTTTTGTCACATCTATTTTGTGCTTGTACGTGGTCTTGTAGGACGCTCACCAATCCATTCAGTTTTCCGCCGCTTGTTCTATGAAAAGTCCAGCAATTGATGTGACAGAGATGCTGATGCATTCCATCTTCTCCGCAGAGGTGAATCTCTCCAGATCTTTTTCCTATTCTTTCTTGGTGCTTGATTGAATGATTGATCTTTCATCACTTTGTTGTGGTTGTTGTGTGTTACCATATGCAGTAAGTCCCTACTGTTTGATACTCATTTAGTGCACACTGACAGTGCAAAACTCTAAATGTTATTAAATTATTTATATTACATACGAAGGACTACAGTTATCAATATCAGACCGGACCAGATGGTTGGGTTGAAAAATTCATGATTCAGATCATTCATCAATCCAACCCACTTGATCAATTGTCTCAAATCGGAATGAACTAGCTGATTTAGTCGATTTTTAGATTGTCAACATGTATCAGATTGAATAAATTATCCTGATTTTGTAAATATAATGAGAATTACTTAATTACCTTTAATGTAATTTTTTTTATTTATTTAAGAAGACATTTATCTTAAAATTGAAATTAAGATTATCGTGAGAACAAAAATGTTTTTTTTCTTTTGACCGCTTCATTCTTTGGATGATCCTTTCTTTCTTCCTTCTCTTCACCTCTTCTATGAAATTTGAGTCAAATGTTGCAGCGAAAAACTGAGTTCGAATATAAGAATATGATATGAAATGAGCTTCTAGGGTAGAGTTAACAAATGACATTTTGATGACACAAAGTTTCTGTTTTGATAAGAGTTCTACTATTTGAGTCAATGGTTATATTGGATAAGCTATTTCTTTCATATCGCCAAATAATTTATTTGGGCTTTGGATTAATGTAATCATTTTTTAGATATTATCACGTGTTATTTTATCTGGATAAAAATTTATGATTATAATGCTGATTGGCAATATCATTTTTATTATTTTCTACATGATGAAACTCATGTTTTCTTTTATCTACGATTACATATTTTTGTTATTTTTATATTTTTAAAAATTTATGCTACTTAAATTTAAAATATTTTATATCTTATAAATATATTTTACTTAGACATGCAGTCTAATCGGTTGATCCGTCAGTTCGATCAGTGATCCAAGGGTTGATGGAATCACTGTGAGAACAGAGAAGATATCCTAATAATTAACAAATAAAACGAATAAAAATTTAGAGTGTGGAGAAGAAAATTATTTTGGTAAATGAGAATTAAATTCTTGGTTAATAATAATTAATTTTCTGTTTTTCGTCTCAATAATAAATGGTGAGAACAAAAGTAAGCATTCAATTGACGGACAATTGGCGTCGATGAATGGGTTGCCAATAATCTTAGTTAATTCCTACGAAAGTGGTCCACGGAAGCTTGGCAGTTAGTTGCGGACCATCAGAAGATCTCTACCCTGTATCAAGTGCATGATCCACGGAAATAAACGGTGGCCGATTCAATTCCCGTTTCTGCGCGAGTCTCGCTTTTCTTTACCGTTGCGCCTCCTCCGCCTTGCCGGTGACCTTGCTCAATCCCTACTCCCTCCTCCGCCTCCCCGCCCTCTCACCCTCGTTTTCTGCCACCACGAACACAGGTCACACTCTGCTACTTGCGGTGGCCTCTTCCCTGAAACCTTCTCTTTTTTCCACCAGCTGAGGCGCGGGCTCTCCCCTGACCATTTCACCCTTAAAAGCACCGCCAAGGCCGCCGCGGAGCTCGCAGAATTAAGAACTGGGCTGGCTATCCACACCCTAGTAGCTCGGCTTGTTTTTGACTGCGGAACTTTCAAATCCGTTGATGCTAATGTACTTCAGATAAGAGAGTCCAAACTATGGTTGCTGCTTGTTTGACGTAGTACCCACAAGAAGCCTTGCATCCTGGTATGCTTTGATTCCGGAGTTGGCCGATCTTGTATTCACCGATAATTTTCTTTCATCATATAAATTAATTATTATAAATAATATATTAGTTTATTTGAATTATTATTATTTTGTTTATGTAATATGATTAAGAGAATGATTAATATTGATTTTCTTAATCACGTGGAGAAGTTAAGAATTATATCAATTAATAAAATTATTAATTAATATATTTCCTAATGAGTGATACAATTTTTTAAAAATAAATTGTTTATATTTTAGTTTTATATGTGAAACATAAGAAATAAATATTATATTTTCATCTTTGTGTATGAAAGTAAAATATAAATAAATAAAAAAATAAAAAATAAAAAAATAAATTATTATTTATCTTTTTAGTAGGACTCATCTAAATTTGCTGGTTATAGGTATCCTGTAATCCAATCACATGAGTGATAACATGTATGACACATTTCACAATCTTTTTATATTATTATTATTATTATTATTATTTATTATTATTATTATTAAATATTTTCTCACACTATATGTTGTCTACTGTGAATATATGTTGTGATGTTCATGGACCTGTGCATTGATAATCAGATCATGATGAGATCACGATAATGAGACCGGTTCGCTTATAAACACAGACTTTAAATAATTCCGATCATAGGTTACTCGAGAGGGACATCAAGATAACCGAATAGATTCCTGTATTATAATCCTATTGATGGGGTCAATAATAGTCGGCCCACCAATGCCAAGATATGATACCCCCACCTCGGTCACGCCGCTCGGCCACGTCACAGTGTCACCAAGTCGGACGCATATTGGGTGCTGACCCGACTTCGGCAAAGACAGCTGGAAAATCTGAAGTCCCGATCGATGCATAACACACCTGACTGCGGGCGAACGACAATGCGACAACATGGCTGGTCGCATGGTAGAGCGGATGCGACGGGCCGACTTGCCTGTAGCGCCCTAACAATGGGCTGTTGGCGACATGGCAGAGCGAACATGATGGGCCAACCACTACCGACGCCGATCGATGGCGTAACGGATGCCATAGGTCGACAAGATGCGCCCGACTGGGCGGCTTGTGGTGGCGGCGAATGCGACGGGCGATCGACCTACAACACCCGACAAGCGCCGCGTACAATGAGCTCGCCTATGCAGGTATAAATACCCCAAGACCACTGCTAGTTTGGAGGTGGAGAGGAGAAACAAAAATCACTTCAAATCATTTCTACCCCTGACTTGATCGTCAGAGAGACTCAGCCGACCGCAAACAGCTCGGCCTGAGTCTTTTTGCTGGATGGATGCATCGACATCTTATGAAGGAACATACCTGAGGTCGGGATCGTGCTGTCACATCGTCAGACCACGGAGGTGACTTTGCGCATACGGGTGACCTCATCGGGCTGACTCATAATCCCACATTGCGGTACAACCTCAACATTTGACGCTAGAAGGCGGGCCATGTCACAAGATTGTCTTCCTAATCTCTTCCCCAACTGGGTAGTCGAGGAACCAAACCCACCGACTCCTACTGCCGCGACCATCCCTTAAGTCGCAGTCGCTCCGTTGGCTCCCTAAGTAGGACTAACAAACATGGGGCTATCTGCGTTGACTCTTGACAGATACTGCAGACTGCTTACCGACCCCAAGCTCACCCCTCTAGTCCATACCTTGTCCTAAATGATCTCGGTCAAGGCCTTCTTCGGTCTAGCCTATTAAGTGCAAGCCTTAATTGAGATTATACAGGCTATCATCCTCCATATTCTCCAGTTGATCCAAACGACGACTCTACCTCAACCGGAGCCCCTACAGCCTCCAATCAACCAAGGGGGCTCTTGGGAACACTCGGCACCAGTTTGACCTGGCCTAGCAGAGTAGAACCTACCAGAAACTCGATCGAAAGCCCCTTCGATCGTTCCGGAGAAATCGACCACTCCATACCTCGGGGTAGAGCCTGACATGTTATTGTTGGACTCAACCGACTCGCTCCGAGCACAGGTCTAGCGTGTGAACAAGCGGCTGGATAAGATATAGAAGGATATCACAAAATCAAAGGAGGAAGCAAGTGAAAGCTCCAAATGAGGCTCGCCCTTCGCTCTCGAGATACAAGATAAGCTTAATACCAACCAGCTTCAGGTTACTTGCCATAGAGTTATTTTCTTAATTTTCAAAAGGTAAGGTTAATACTATATTATTTTTTAAGTATTTTAAAAATGACTTACTTGTTATTCAAATTTATGTTGATGATATCATTTTTGGATCTACAAATAAATCTTTATGTGAGTCTTTTACTAAAGAAATGAGTCAAGAATTTGAAATAAGTCTAATGGGTGAGTTAATATTCTTCTTAGGATTAAAAATAAAATAACTTGATGATGGTATTTTTATTAGGCCTTCTGAGCCCAGATGACATTGTATGATTCATCCGACGCACTCATGTGTCGGGTCTTCCCCAGCACCTTAAGGGGACCAGCTCAGATGTGGTACAGTCGGCTCAGTCCTGTTGGTTACAAGTGCCCTGCAAGCCAATCACGTGGGTGATGACACGTGTGATATGATGTGTGATCTTTTTGCTTATTATCGAGGGCATATCATCGAATCAGACTCATCTTGTAACGATGGTGATGACTTAATTGAACGTCATGGTTGGTCAAGTCCCTCGAGACTATGATGATTCAGAGGCTGAACATGACGGGAATCACAAGGAGTTGTAGTTGGCAAGAGTTGTCTACCTTTTAGGCTTAGTGTAATTGGTTAAGTCCCTCGAGGTTGCATTAAGATGCCAATTGGATCCCGATCCCCACTAGGAGTCTGCCGGAGACTTTTGACTCATGTGTCAAGGGTGTTGCATTATTCGTTAAGAAAATAATGGGAGTACATTAAGATAGAAGTCCATATCTTAATTAATATTTTTTATAAAATCTACATGTTTTTTAATTTATGCTATATCTTGCTTGTCGCTTGTAAAACCCCTACGTGGCATACTTGATGCCAACTGCCTCATTGGTCCAAAAGCTCCATAATTTGAGAATTGTCCTTACGGAAGAGAAAATCATATATGTCCTTAACATGATTGAGCCCACGCTGGAGGAAAGGATAAGCGAGGATGAGATTGCTCGCTTTGTGAAGTATACAGACAGTCCTATAGGATAACATGTGTGTTGATCTTATACTTTAGTCATTACTAGATTCCTTTTCATAGTTTATTATTAACTTTAATATAAACAAGTTTGAGGTGACTCTCCTTGAGCTCCTCAATATATTGAGGGAAGCTGAGAGTGCCATCAAGAAGGAGAAGCCAATTCCCTACATTGGTGAGACCAAAAAGAAAAGAAAGGCCAGCAAGACCCTTAAGAAGGGTAAGGGCAAAGAAAGACCAAGTAAGGCAAAGGTTGCCAAGAGAGACCCTGCAAAGGATAAAGAACAATGCTTCCAATACGACCAAGATGGACATTGGAAGAGGAACTGTAAGGACTACCTTACAGAGAAAGTGAGACAAGCTTGGAGAGGCTTGATGTATATTCATGATTAGTCTCCACTTGTTAGATTTTCATGATAACATATGACTATTGGATACCAAGAGTGTTTATTATATCTGTAATTCGTTAGAGGTGAGATGGACCTCAAGATGGGCAATGGAGCAAGAGTTGATGTAGTTGCTAATGGAGAGGTCACTTTATATCTGCCTGGTAGAGTTATTATTGCATTAGATGCATGCTATTTTGTTCCCTCTATTATCAAAAATATTATTTCTAACTCTTGTTTGATAATTAGTGGATATAAATTAGTTTTTGAGAATAATATTTATTCAATAATTATGGATGATAAGATCATCACTAGAGGGACCCTTATAAATGGCTTATATGTGTTAGACACTTCTCCATATATCATGAATATAAATATGTCTAAGAGGAAAAGAGATAAGGTGAATAATGTATATCTATGACATTGTAGGCTAGGTCATATATATGAGGGAAGTATTCAAAAATTATTAAAAGATGGATACTTAGATCCATTTGACTATGAGAAATATATGTAACTTACAAACCTTACCTTCGTAAGAAGATGACTAACTTTCATTTTAGTGGAACGGAGAGAGAGCCACCGAGTTATTGAAACTCATACATAGTGATGTATGTGGTCTCATGTCGACTCAGGCTATAGGTGGTTACTTATACTTTATTACATTCACTGATGATTTCTCTAGGTATGGACACATGTACTTAATGAAATATAAATTTAA
Organism: Ensete glaucum; assembly: GCA_021527575.1. Taxonomy (NCBI): domain Eukaryota; kingdom Viridiplantae; phylum Streptophyta; class Magnoliopsida; order Zingiberales; family Musaceae; genus Ensete; species Ensete glaucum. Next base: position 34,815,184 of record CM038555.1, read on the forward strand.
GACCTTCGAGAAATTTAGGGAATATAAGAATGAGGTAGAGAACCAAATTGAAAAGAGTATTAAGACTCTTTGATCAGATCGAGGAGGAGAGTACTTGAGTATGAAGCTGAGGAAATGAGATTCTATCCCACTGGACACTTTCTTATACATCTCAGCACAATAGTGTATCAGAAAGGATGAATCGTATGCTGTTAGACATGATGCACTCCATAATGAGTTTTGCTGATCTACCCATCTCATTCTGGGGGTACGCCCTAGAGACTACAGCTTACCTTCTGAACAGAATTCCATTAAAGTCGGTAGTGTCTACACCATATAAGATATGAAAAGGAAAGAAGCCCGATCTTAAGATTGTTAAGATTTGAGGCTATCTTACCCATGTTAGAAGACACGATACGTTGGAATCAAGGACAAAATAGTGCACCTTTGCGGGGTATAGGAAACTTGTGGGTATTATTTCTATCATCCCGAGGACCTAAAGGTCTTTGTTGTCAAGAGAGCTATGTTCCGTGAGAAAGAACATATTCTTAGTGGAAACAATGGGAGTGAGATATAATTGAGCGAGGTTGGAGAACCTAGCTAAAGCACCATTCTAGAGCTCGAGTCTGTTCAGGTACCTAACACACAAGTTCTAACTTTGAGTATATCTAGTAGAGTATCTCGCCCTCCTGAAATATATGTGGGACATATCAGTAGATATGACTCTCAGGATGTTGATCCTCAGACCTACGAGGAGGCTATTATGAGTATAGACTCCGGAAAGTGGCAAGAAGCCATGAATTCTGAGATGGATTTCATGTACTCTAACAAAGTTTGGAACTTTGTGGATGCACCTGAGGGTATTATAACCATCGACTGCAAATTGATCTTCAAGAAGAAGATCAGAGTGAATGGAAAGATAGAGGCCTATAAAGCAAGGTTGGTAGCTAAAGGATATCGTCAAAGACAAGGAGTTGATTATGACAAAACCTTTTCACCTATAGCCATGCTTAAGTCCATTAGAATTATTTTGGCCATTGCAGTATACTATGACTATGAGATCTGGCAGATGCATGTTAAAATAATATTCCTCAATGACAACATCGAGGAGGAGGTATATATGATACAACTAGAGAGATTTGTATTCAAAAAGAGTCCAGATAAAGTGTGCAGGTTCCTTAGATCCATTTATGGATTTAATCAAGCTTCCTAAAGTTGAAACATAAGATTTGATGAGGTGATCAGATCTTATGACTTCGTTAAGAACAAAGATGAGCATTATGTGTACAAGAAGGTAAGTGGAAGCACTATTACCTTCTTGGTGCTATATGTGGATGATATCATAATAATTGAGAATGATGTAAGAATGCTCTCCACAGTAAAGGCTTGGTTATCTAGAAATTTCTCTATGAAAGACTTATGGGAAGCATCCTATATTTTGGGGATCTGGATCTATAGAGATAGATCCAAGAGGATGCTTGGCTTATCCCAGTCTAGGTACATAGACTCCATTGTCAAAAGGCTTGGCATGGAGAATTCCAAGAGAGGTATCATACCGATGAGACATAGAATATCACTTTATAGGAGTATGTTCCCAAAAGACTCATGAAGAAAGGGCAGACATGGATAAGATACCTTATGTCTCAGTGATAGGGTCTATCATGAATGTGATGCTATATACCAGGCCTGATATAGCACATATTCTGAGTGTCACGAGCAGGTATCAAACAGATCCATGTTTAGAATACTGGAAGACAGTAAAGTATTTTCTTAAGTACTTGAGAAAGACTAAGGATCTTTTACTAGTATTTGGACGAGGTGGCCCCTAGGTTGAGGGCTATACGGACTTGAGTTTTCAGTCCAACATTAATGATAACAAGTCAAATTCAGGAGATGTTTTTACCCTAAATGGAGGAGCAACAAGCTAGAAGAGTTCCAAGCAATATACTACTACTGACTCAACCACAGAGGTGGAATACATTACTACAGTAGAATTAGTAAAGGAAGGGGTGTGGATGAAGAAGTTCATCAAAGATTTGGGAGTCATACCAAGCAACGTGGAGCTGACTCCCATATATTGTGATAGCAATAGAGCAATAACTCTAACAAGGGAACCTAGGTCTCATTAGAATTGTTCTTAGGAGGTTCCATCTGATTAGAGTGATAATGACCTGAAAAGATATAGCAATGGAAATAGTTCCATCCGAAGATAACATTGCAGATCCACTGATGAAGTTGTTGGCTCAGATTGTATTTGAGCATCACAGGGGTCTGATGGGGATTAGACATATAGGTGATTAGATTTTGGTTAAGTAGGAGATTGTTGGTTACAAGTGCCCTGTAAGCCAATCACATGAGTGATGGCATGTGTGACACGCTATGTGATCTTTTTATTTATGATTAATATTGACATATTCTCACATTATATTATATGTAGCATATATACTGTGATGTCCTTCGTTCTGTGCAATATGAATCGGATCATGATGAGATCATGATAATGAGATCAATTCACTTTTAAACATAGATCATAAATAATCTCAGTCATTGGTTATTCGAGAGGGACATCGAGATAATCAGACAGACTAGTGTACTATATACCCGTCCATATGATGGAGGCGGTTGGTCTCATAGTCACTTGTATGGAGACACTAAGGATATAATACAAGTGCTCATTGGAAAATGAGTTCACTGATTGATCCGCTTATGGAATGCTGTATGGTTAATGATACCTAATGTCAGACAGCGATTCTATAGTCTCTATTTTGTATCTAGTCCGTAGACTTGAGACACCAAAGATGTCTTGAATGAGTACTCCTTTCTTTGACGCCAGACTTATAGGTTTGGAAAGTTTTAGATCTGGTACAACTGGTTATCAGGATTGGTAGCCAACCTTACGAAGGCAATTGAGTGTTAATAGAGGATCATCCACTCTCAGTAGAATGAGAGGAATATCCCATATGTGCTTGCTCAGACAAATCCCTGGTCAGAGTCATTCGGATTGAGAGAGAAAGAGTTCTATGGGAGAATTCAGTTAGAGCGAGACTATGACGGATTCCGTATGTGACCTGACAGTACAATATCTAATATACGATATTTGAGATATTAGTTGGATAAGGGATTATAGATACATGATAACTATGGACGCAGTGTCCATGATTCGATCCTCCGTATCGCCAGGTCGCAGAGGGGGTCACACATCACATACATATGTCAAATAGAGAATTGGATGAAGATCCAATTAGCCCATATTCTCATTAGATGAGACCCTATTGAGATGGGATGGGCTGGTTGAGGCCCAATTAAATTAAAAGGAAGATTATTTAGAAGAGATAGAATAATATAAATGGATTGGATTTGGTGATGGAGATGGAATACCCAGAGGAGAAGGAGCCCTAGGGTTTTGGTGGCTATAAATAGGATAATAGGGAGACTCATGGTTGATAGGATGCAACTTTAGTTACCACCTTCTATTCTCCTCCCTCCTCAATCCCTGTAAGATCATATTGGAGGGGAGGAGTTATAGAGATCCGATAGAGAGATACCGCTAGAGAGGAGAGGAGGATGCCTGACCTCCTCCTTCTTCTCCTTCTCGGAACAGATACATACATATAATATCTCATAGGTAAAATCAAATCTCTCTCACACATTTTTTTTTGGTTTTTTATTTTTCTCATGACCCCAATCTTTGATGATTGATAAATTGTGGGAAATTGATTTTATGTTTTGATTTGATGTATGTTGTGATGTACCAACAAGTCCAGTCTCCAGTCCATTTTATTTTTTCTTTTAAGGGAGTTGGAAAGGGACAAAAAAAAAGTGCTTGATTAAAACCCAAAACCGCATCACTCCTTAGCATTGCCCAAGGAAGGAGGAGACACTTGCCCACAACCAATTCACAATTAACAAAAATCTGAGCATTCTTCGATTTTTTCCCTTCTTCCTTCATCATTCAAGCGTTTGGATGGGATCGGGACCCCACCAACCAAGTCTAGTCAAAGCCCGATCATGACCCCGATCATGATTCCCGAGATAAACCAGACCATTGTCCATTACATTGAGACTCGATTGACGGGAACACAAAGAACAAAATGTCCCCTGCAGGAGGAGGCGAGGACGGGCCTTCAAGGAGGAGAGGAGAGGGGTAGAGGGTCGAACTTCCCGACGACAACACCCCTTAACTCCACACCCACCAAGATTTTCCTCCAGATAAGGGGAAGGGGGACTCATCACGCCCTCACATCACATTAAGACCTGTCCTAAGGAAAGGGATATATTTATATTCGGATCGTTTCCACAACAACACCACCGAATGCCGAGATCTTAAAAAAAAAACCAAATAGAGGATTTAATCCTCATGAGGCATCATCATCATTACAAAAAAAAAGAGATGACCCAAACACATCCCGATGAGTGATCGTCGATCGTCTTCGAGAGCTGATCAAAAGACAAATTGATGTCATAGTCGCCACCGCTAGAGGCGATAGCTCCTCGTGAAAGGCCTATGCCAGGGCCATAGTCGAAAAGAGGTCAAGATGCCACCTTGACCCCAAGATCGGCTTCTAATCCGAGGGGGAAGAATACCCAGATCATGATGACACTCTGGTCATCACCATATGCATGGCCATTGCCCGAGTCAAGTGGATAATGATAGACACAGGGAGTACTGTAGACATTTTATATTTCGAAGTCTTTCAAAAGCTAGGTCTGATCGATCAGGAATTAATCCCACTGACATCTACCTTGACCGGATTGACAAGGGACTCCATCTCACCTCTTGGCATGACAACACTATCAGTGATAATTGGTGAGGAGCCGTGTGCGTGCCAAGATGCTGATGGTTGTCTTTATGGTGGTCGACCTCCTGTCAACATATAATGCTATAATCGACCGACCAACGTTCAATAAGTTGAGGGCCATAGTGTTGACATTCCACCGCTCCATGAAGTTTATGACTAGTGCTGGAGTCGATGAGGCCTGCAGCAATCCACGGGAATCTCGACTGTGCTATTTAACTGCCACCACACTTCTAAAGAAGCCTAGAATATCAAGCCCATTAATTGACCCAAGGGAACCTAGCAGGCTCACTTTAAACCCTGAGCCGGTTGAGGGGGTGAAGGAGGTCACTATCGACCCCAAACAACCCAACAAGACTTTAAGGATCAGCTCAGCACTTCAGGCGAGCAACAGGTCCAAATGGTAGAGTTTCTCAGGAAGAATTCTGACCTATTTACATGGACCCCGTGAGAGATGCTTGACATTAATCCAAAAGTGGCCTAGCATAACTTCAACGTAATCCCTGGTGCCCAACCAGTCAAGCAAAAGTTGAGAAGATTTGCCCCAGAGCGTCAAAGGGTCATCGAGGAGGAGGTGACATGGCTACGAAGCCAAATTCATCACGGAGGTCACGTACATGACCTGGTTGTCAAACGTTGCATTGGTTAAAAAATCCAATGGAAATTAGCGAATGTGTGTTGATTACACTGATTTAAATCGGGCCTGCCCGAAAGACTGCTATACCTTGCCTCACATTGATTAACTAGTTGACACCACGTCGAGCCATGAGATGCTCTCTTTACATGGATGCATACTTGGGATACAACTAGATCCGGATGATACCTCGGGACTGGGAGAGCATGACCTTCATCACACTCATCGACATATACTGCTTTAAAGTAATGCCATTCAGATTGAAAAACTCCGGTGCCACTTATCAATGGATGGTGAATCGCTTGTTCAAGGACCAAATCAGTAGTACCATGGAAGTCTATGTTGACGATATGATTGTAAAGAGCAGAGCCTAAGGAAATCATCTGAAGGATTTAGCAAGAGCATTCTGAACCATGCAACGGGTCGGAATGCGCCTCAACCCGAGTAAGTGTATCTTCAGGGTCACTTCGAGAAGATTCCTTGGCTTCCAATGAGGGATCGATGCCAACCCAAAAAAGATAGAAGCAATCCTTTAAATGAAGTCCCCCTGGACAGTGAAAGAAGTGTAGTAGCTTACTGGGAGACTGACAGCTTTGAGTCGTTTCATCTCTCGGGCCAGTGATAAGACTTGTCCCTTTTTTCGCACCTTGAAAAAGACAAAAGATTTCCATTGGACTCAGTAATGTGAAGAAGCCTTCTGAGAGCTAAAGACATATCTCGCCCAGCTACCACAGCTCATCGTGATTTCACCCAGGGAACCCCTCGGGCTATACATGGCTACGTCAGCAACGTTCGTCAGCTCGGTCCTAGTTATGCTAGGTAAGGAAGGGGAAAGGCCAGTGTACTTCTTAAGTCACATCTTCAACGGCCCAAAAGAGTGATATCCTCTGGTCGAGAAGTTGGTTCTAGCACTGGTGATGGCTGTAAGAAAGCTTAGACCACACTTTTAGGGGCATCCCATTAAGGTAATAACTGACCAGCCACTTCATCAGATTTTATCTAAATTCAATGTCGTAGGCCACATGCTGAAGTGGTCGGTTGAGCTAGAGAGTTCGACCTCATGTACATGCCTAGAACGGTCAAAAAAGCATAGGCAATGGCCGACTTCATTGTGGAATTTACCCCCATACACAACTCATCTGACCTGCTCTTGGCTTGGAAACTATACATAGATGGGTCGATGAATGCCAAGAGAGGGGGCGCTAACCTCTTACTAGAAAGTCTAACAAATCATATTTATATGCAGGTCCTCCGTCTCGATTTCAAAGCTACCAATAATGAAATAGAATACGAGACGTTACTCTTTGGACTAAGGTTGGCAGCAGAACTCCAAGTGGAGGAAATCAAGACCTTCACCGACTCCCAGTTGGTAGCAGAGTAGGTCCGAGGAGAGTTCGAGGCTCGAGATGATACCATGGCAAAATACCTGACCGAGGCACGATGACTGATCAACATCTTTTGTTATTTCACTATCATCAAGGTGCCACAGGCTGAGAATTCATGCGTAGACTCCTTAGCAAAGCTTGCTTCAGAGCAAGGCATCAACGAGCAAACTGCTCAACTAATGAGGCTTGCCTGACCTTCGATCAGTGCACTGAGGTGGTGGTGGTGGAAGCAGAGGAAAGTTGGGTCGATAAAATTCTTCGATTCAAGAGGGATGACATCCTTCCCGATGGTGCAACAGAGGCACATCTACAGGAGAGAGTTTAGCTGACGATGCCTGCTCCCAAGCGAAGCACAGACGATGCTTGTCGAGGTACACGAAGAGGTGTGCTGGGAACATATCGGTGCTCGCACCCTTGCTCACAAAATCCTCAAGCAGGGATACTACTGGCCGATGATGCGCAAGGATGCTTAAACATATGTACAAAAATGTGAGTAGTGCCAACGTCATGCTCATATACAACAATAGCCGGTGACTCCCATAACAGCGTCCGATGCAGCTTGGCAATTTGCCTAAAGGGGAATAGGCTTACTCGGCCCATTCCCCCCCACCTCGGGGCAGCGAAGGTTTCTCATAGTGGGAGTTGACTATTTCACCAAGTGGATCGAGGTCGAACTGTTGGCCTCAACAATCGAGAAACAAGTCAAAAATTTCATTTAGAAAAATATCGTCACCAAGTTTAGCATACCAAAAGTCATTATCACGGACAATGGGACACAATTCAACAACCAAAAGTTCAAAGATTTTTGTCAAGGCTTCAACAATCAGCTTAAGTTCAGCTTGGTCGCACACCCCCAAGCCAATAGGCTCGTCGAGGTAACCAACTGAGCTATCCTTGAAGGCCTGAAGAAGAGAGTTATCGGTGCCTAGGGAGCTTGGGTCGACGAGCTCCCCAACATCCTGTGGGCTTCAAGAATAACCCCGAAAACATCAACCGTCAAATCTCCATTAAGCCTTGCCTTCAAAACTGAGGCGGTCTTACCTCCTGAGATGGTCTTCCCGACATTCAGAATCGAGTATTATGAAAAAGACATCTCAGATGCACAACTACGTGAGAACTTAGACCTGTTGGAAGAAAAGCGGGCCGAGGCACATCTCCGGGAACTCACATACAAAAAAGTTGTCGCAAGGCTATACAATAGAAGAGTACGCCCGCGTTAAGTAATCACGGGTGACCTCATCCTGTGCAAAGCCGAGGTAAGTGACCCAACCTGAACTCGGGGTAAACTAGCACCGACCTGGGAGGGTCCGTATCAAGTTGTCAAAGTTGTCCGAGAAGGCACTTGCATTCTCGCAAACCTAGATGGCAAACAATTGCTAAGAACCTAGCACATATATAATTTGTGAAAGTTCTACGCATAGGTTGGGAACCAAAAGGTTGTTTTGCATTGATTGAAACATGTAGTTACAAAAGATGTCGATTACAAAAACAGTGAAGTCATGTCAAGCCCCGAGATTGAGGTTGGGGTTACATGCAAAACACTTATTTTGACCTACCAAAAAGGGGGAAAAAAATGTTCCTCAGAGTACAAAACCTAGCAAGAAAACTCTCCATCACTCCTTGGGAGGAATGGAGTCATTAAATTCCTAACGAGTCTCATCGAGGCGTCCATTGGCTTCTCGGTGAAGGGGTCACTGTTGACCTCCAGGTCGGGATACTGGGCCTAAAAATGAGCCAAGGTGACCCAGTACCCATACTTATATGAAACCTGCCCCATCCGTCACAGGCCCCACTCAAACCTGACTAATTGCTTATAGTCGGCAACACTCTTGCTTGGGAGCTCGGCTTTGAGGGTCTCATTTTCCCTCATCAGTTTTAGTAGCTCATCATCCACCTTGTGATGATCCACTTTTTGCTCTTTGATATGGCGTTGGCTCTCCGCCAAGCTTTCTCGAAGCTTGTTCAACTCCTTATGGGCCTGCACTGACCAATGGAGGATTCCAGCTTCTGGTTAGCATTGTTCACTTGGAGTTCATCCACTTGCTACTTAGACGCAGTCAACTACTCGGGATCCCCCTTTATCTTCAACTCGTCAATCTTCGCCTCCAGAAGAGACACCTAGTTCCCCATGATGGTCACCAAGACCCGCATCATGAACCCTGTCTAAAAGGGCCATATGATAATGGTGCCCTTGCAAAACACAAAAAGTGGTCAAAAAATATAAATGAAAAAGGCAAAGATAGTAAACCACGAGACATGACTTATCAACACGATTTTCTCTGCTTCCTGGGCCATGAGGATCTCGAAGGGCAAGGTGTAGAGATCCTTTGCTAGGGTCAGGTGCTAAACCCCCCTTTGAGGTTGCCTGGGAGTCATCCCAGACTTTTGCCAGGTATGAGAGATTCGACCATCGAGCTTGCATCGCGACACCCGGATCCCTCGGTGCCCAGTCGACCATCTGAAGGATATAGTAACCTTCATCATCATTTGTGAACCCTTGTGCCATATAAGTCCTTCATCGATCTCGGTCGGCGGTAGGAGGGGGACGAATCCTCCTCCGCTGGAGCCTCCAACTCTTTTTCTCGAGCGGCTGCCCGGGAACTACCCTCACCATGACGGGACTTGTGCTTCCTCACCGCTATCTTCACCCACTTCCCAGGTTGGCTAGCAGTTGCTTGGTCAGGAGCCGGACTCTCGACAGGCCTTTTTGTCATAGTCTCCACCCGGATTTCTTCCACTTATGGTGGAGAACTCTTGGCCCCGGCAGCCAGAGTGTTCTTCCCGCTCGGTACCCTAGGCTTCTTGCACAGGAAGTTTAAATCCATGGAACCTGCATTCTGACCAATAAGTTAGTGTTATGATAATTATAATATGTACGACGAGCATCAGAAAGCAGATATACCCTGAGAAGTGGGACTGAGCTCTGTCTCGACCAACCACATCTCGATCATGTACTGGATTGCCCAGGAAAGGGGGAGAATTCCCTTCAACCTATTGACCATAATAAACTCCTCCTCAGACAATAAGGGGAGAATGTTGCTAATAGAATGAATTGACCTTCCAACCTTTGTTGTTGGTCGGCGCACTGCTGACCTTAAAATCAGCCTGAGCTGTCAAATAGTAACCCCCCCTTGACTCTTACAAAGATGAAAGCAAGTGAAGAACAAGGTTTGGGTGGGAATAATACCCACGCCTCGGCACTCATCGAGGAACGCAATGAGGTAGCGCCACGAGTTGGGCATCATCTGACTTAGAGGGATCCTCCACCACCTAAAGTATTCCACGATAGTGGGATGCAAAGAAAAATGCATACCAGCCTCCAGTGCGTCCACCGAAATACTTATCTCGAAGGGCCTAGGGTTGTAGGGTCACTGCTCGGGCAAATGAGTCTATAGCACGTACTCCTCGGGAATGCTATAGTAGTCCCAGATGGACCAGAGAGTTTCCTTGTTTATGACTGAGACTACGTCATGGCAAGACTTCATGATCTCATGATCCCTCTGTGACTTAGCGTCTATCGGGAAAGGTATCCCTAAAGACGATGACCCCGAGATGCTAGCCTAGGGATGCTCCGACTGCGTTCCTTTTGAACTGGTGGAAGGAACCACCCTGACACTAGATGAACCTGAGGAGGACATCCGACCTAATCGAGGGGATGAAGGGAATGTAAGAAGAAGGACTAGAAAGACCGAGACGAAAGCAAAAGGGGCTCAAAAATGCATGTGAGGCCTCTAGCCACAAGAAATGGGGTTATAAAGCCTACGAGCGGCGATTTGCATGCTCAAGGAAGAGAGAAGACTCTGCCTAGGGAACTCATGATATCAATAAATACAGATCTATGTCAGCCCTAGTTGACTGCCGTGGTAAATATATGACACGTGATAGTCTGAAGTGTAAATCTATGCGTGTGCAAATCATGAGAGCCAGAATCCCAACATGTTGGGTGTGAGTGGTCCACAGTCATATAATCTTAGTGCCCGATCCCTCAAACCCATGTGTCCTTGCCATGCAGAAACATTAGTGCCCGAGCTGCACGTCTCCGCTACCATCGATCCAAATTATGCCCGAGTTGCTTATCTCGGCTATCATTAGTCCAATAGTACCTGAGTTGCGTATCTCAGCCATCATCGGTCTAGTTGTGCCCGAGTTGTATATCTCAGCCGTCATTAGTTCATTCGTGCCCGAGTTGCATGCCTCGACCACCATTACTCCAATTGTACCCAAGTTGTGTATCTCGGCTATCATTAGTCTAGTTGTGCCCGAGTTGTGTACCTCGGCCACCATTAATCCAATTGTTCCCGAGTTGCATATTCAGCCATCATTAGTCCAGTTGTGCCCGAGTTGCATATCTTGGTTGTCATCAATTCATTCGTGCCCGAGTTACATTTCTCGACCATCATCAGTTTATGCCCGAGTTGCGTATCTCAGCCATCATCACCCAATTATGCTCGAGTTGTATATCTCGCCACTATCAGTCTGATTGGGTCCGAGCTGCATATCTCGGTCACCATCAGTCCAATTGCTCTCAAGTTGCACATCTCGGCCGCCACCAATCGAATCAGGCCCAAATATCTCATCTCGGCCTTCGTTGGCCCAAAATAATCAAAGCATCCAACCCAGCCACAATAAGACAAGATGCTCAAATCGATTAGCTCGCCCACAACATACTTCAGAGAATAAAGCTCCACTATAATCCTTTCCAATAATGCCCAATAGAGGCATAACAAAAAGGATTTCTAGGGGGTGAGGGTGGGAGGGAAGAAGAGAAACAAAAATCACTTTCAATCATTTCTGCCCATAACTTGATCATCGGAGGGGCTCGACCAAGCACAAACAGCTTGGCCTAGGTCTTTTAGTAGAAAGGATGTACCGACATCTTACGATGGAATCGACCTGAGGTCGGGATCGTGCTATCACATCGCCAGACCATGAAGGTGACCTTGCACACACGGGTGACCTCACCAGGCTGACTCATCATCCTACATTGCGATACGACCCTAGCACCTATCCATATGATGGAGGTAGTTGGTCTCATAGTTACTCATGTGGAGATATTGAGGGTACAGTACATGTGATTATTGAAGAATGCATTCACTAATTAATCTACTTATGGAATATTGGATGATTAATGATATATAACATCATATAGTGATTTCATAGTCCCAGTTGTGTCTCTAGTCCTTAGACTTGAGACACCAAGGATTCTTTATTTGAGTACTCCTTTCTTTAACGCTAGACTTATAGGTCTAGTAGTTTTGAATCTTGTACAACTAGTTATTGGGATTGATAGCCAACCTTACGAAGACAATTGAGTGTCAATAAAGGATTATAAACTCTTGGTATCATAAGAGGAATATCTTGTATGCCATCGTTCAAACAAATCCCTAGTCATGATTGTTTGGATTGAGAGAGGAGTTCTTCGAGAGAATCCATTTAGAGTAAGGCTCGGATGGATTCCATATAATGCTTGATAATACTATGCTAAATATATGGTCTATGGGTTATTAGATGGTTGATGTACTACAGATACATGTTAACTGAGGATAGGTAGGTCCAATAGATTATTCATGTCTTTTGGGTTTTTGTACATGCTTCATACTGTTGGAAATCCTTAGCGGGAGCATTACACACGCAACAAAAATTAAAATAAAAAAAATGGTTTCTCACGCAGATCAAATCATCGTGCAAAAGATTGGGGTCACGAGAAAAATAAAAAAATTAAAAAATCGTGATACTTGAGAGATTGATTTTACCTAGGGAGATGGTATATCCCTATATTCCTAGATCCGGATGGAGATGATTAAGGAGGTCAAGCATCCTCCTCTCTAGCGGTATCCACACGATGGACCTCTATAGTGAAACTCCACCAATCTGATCTAGCAACTCTTGCACAAAGGGAGGGAGAAGAATAGGAGGCAGTGGCTAAAGCTATAGCATAACTATGAGTCTCCCCTCCTATTTATAGAGAGCCACCAAAACCCTAGGGCTCTTGCCTTAGTGGGTATTGGATCTTCATCCAGTTACCCACTAACCTTGCATTATTGGATTTCTACCCAATAATCTCCTTAGGCCTCTAATTGAGCCTCAACCAAGGAGCCCATCTGCATAGGGTCTCATTTAATGAGAATAGGGGCTAATTGGGTCTCCATCCAATCCTCTATTCATTGAAGCATTCACCATATGTATGTGACCCTTTAGGCCCGATATTGAGCTGACCGTGAGTCACTCCCATTATAATTTCTTATGATATAGTGAATTATTATCTCCATAATAATTCACTCGATGACTATGGATATACTAGGCCATTATGCTATAGTTCCCAAATGATACAAGGGGGATCGAATCCACTGGACCTGTCTATCCATAGTTACCGTATATCTATAATCTCTCATCCAACTAATATTTTAGAGATCGTATATTGGACATGGTACTGTCAGGTTACATACAAAATCAGTTTGTCTTGCTCTAATTAGATTCTACCAGAGAACTCTTTCTCTCTGAATCCGAATGACCTTGGCCAGTGATTTGTCTAAGCAAGCATATATGGGGACTTTGGTCTATAATAAATGTTGATCCTTTATGTGCGACCGTTCAGAGTTTGTAAAGTTTATGATTGTAATTTGCATTATCTATATAAAGTGTTTGCTGAAGTGGTTTCTTGTGGATCCCATGGAAAATGCTTTCTCTAACCCATTTTCTCTTTTGTAGATCTTAAGGGACCATAGGAGGTTTCGGGGAGACTAACCTTTACGAAAGGACACTAAATGATGCCACATGATTTAGCCAAAACCAACTAAGTTAGTGATATTTGGTATTAGAGTGGGATAAGCACGCGCAGAAATATTTGGTACCAGAGTGGGGGATCTAGCTAGGCTGCGTGGAAGGTAGCCAGCATGCATGACCGTTTGGGAGAAACGGACATTGAGATATAGGGAAATGAATCGCTCAGAGGAGTAAACATCCATGATTGGCATTCAAAGGAATGACCAACCCTTTGCGCGAGAGGCACCACGAGGACAAGCAAGCTAGGAAGAATATGTAGCGTACAAAGGTTGAGATGGCTAAGTTCGAGCTACGACTCAATGTTGGTAACCAAACTTGATAGTGCTCAAGGCAAGTGGGGCACTTAGTAAAAGATGAGACTGTGCAAAGTGGGATGTATTACGTAATGATCAAAAGAGTTGTGCAAAGCTCACAGAGGTGAGGGAATTGTTAACTCGAAGAATTTAGTGCTCATGCAAGAGCTTATATATATAGATGATGGAGTGTTCATGGCCATCCCAAGGTAATCAAAACTCGGCACCATAGAGCATTGAAACTTCTTTGGCATGGAAAGGATACATCCATAGGAGGCTGAAGTGTGGAACAAGTTTAACTTGTTGCTAGGCCTTGAAGGGTACATCAAGGGTTGTATTGACGAAGAGCTGTAATCTAGCAAGCGCATTTGCTAGGGCAAAATAATGCATAGGTTGTTCAGCAAAACGGAGTAGTCCAAGGGGATGATGGTCTCCAAGACTCTCAGAGGGAAGAATGCAAAGAGGAAAGTTACTCCAATAGTACAAATATCTAGGAGGGATAGGGGCAGAGATTGTACTAGTCAGGGATAGAGGCCCAAGATCCAAATAATGGTACACCAATTTTACCAAAGTTTGGGGACTTCGAGAGCTATTAGGCGATGGACTATCCTAGAGTGATGCTTCATCTGGGTGTGACCCAAGAATGGGTGGGCAAATGTGAATTGCTAAAGGAGTGAACATAATCAAAGGTGGCGGAGGCTCTACGATGTGTTGGCAGAGGTCACACATGGAGAGATCATAGTCTGAGTTCATCCCATAAGAATTTAAATTCAATAAAGATGTCAACAGGAGGTGATATAGTGCAGTAGATCATGGTGGAATAGTTCAAGGCAATACAACATACGGGGGAGAAGTCCTGTGAGGGATATGATTATGCAGAGGTATGATCAGGAGCTACTGGGAGCTCCACTTCGGTGTCCTACATAATAATAATAAGGGCTATAGATTCAAGGAATGACTGCCATAAGATAAAGAGGTGGGTCTTCCGTGTGTGTATCGAATCTTGCATTGGATGAAGGCCTTAGTTATCACTATATGAGGGCTATATATCACCGAGGGAGAATTTCGAGTGTAAGTACCAGTGAGTCCAATGGGGGACTTAATCATGTAGAGATATGATCGGAGCAAGTGGAGAGTTGAATTACTCCAGTATTTATATTCACTTAAGAGAGCTTGGTAAGTTAAAGGACAAGGCCGGGTAAGCAAACATTGCTACCAATGAAGCTAAAGAGAATATAATCGGTGCGAACCTTACAATAAGATGGCGGAGGCTATGCATGAGAGTTACAGTCTATCTTTCCATCGACCAAGGGAAACTGCTCAGAGAACACAGGGGTATTGAAGCAAGCGATCAAAAGGGGCAAGGAAGCGAGATAAGTCTAGAGGAACTCAACTATTTAGAAGCTAAGCGTTAGTCAGAATGGAGGTGGACTTGAAGGAGTGTCACAATGCCATATAGGCGGATCTACAGATCATAAAGAAAGAGTTGTAGATATAAGACAATGGATAATAGTGCCATGGTCTTGACAGCACCATGATACAATAGAGGCAGGACTTTTGTGGAGTCATTGATTCCTTGTTCTCATGGAGGGAGAGCGTTGGTCGTGAAAGGGGCTGAGGAGGTGGAGAATGTAGCGGTAAACTTCAAGTACCAAGACAAGGCTGAAGGGCATATTGAAACTCAGATTTTGATGATTGAATCAATTGATGAGTGTTAGATCTAATAAAGTTGTTAGAGTTGATTGATGCATGATTAACTATAAAAGAGAAAGAATTACAATAAGAGGTTTAGCTAAAGTCAAAATCCAGGCATCGGGCCGGAGTGAGGAAGATGCGGTTGAGAACTCACCTGAAGTGCATCAAAACTCACCAAGGTTATCGGGAGCTTGCCCGGATGGTGCAAGGGAGTTCGCCGGAAGAAGACCGAGACTCGTCGGAAGATTGTTGGGGGTGGCCAAAAAGCTTATCGGGAGTTGGGAAGATTTTCAAGTGGATTTGATTGATCATGAATGTAATTAATTAAGTTATAGTTAGCATCGTGTAGGTTAACCACGATGGTAAAAAGAAATTATAGATCAGACATGGATCCAGGATCAAGCTTAGGCATCAGGCCAAAGATTAGATAATGAAGTGGGAGCTCGCCATGAGTTCACTAGGACTTTGCCGAAGGTATCAAGAAGATCATTAAGAACACGCTGGGAGATCATCGGAGATGGCCGTGAGACTTACTGTAGAGAATGCCAGAGATTGCCGGATTACGGGAGTGAGGTCGTAAGCTTGATGGTCATGTTTGATTGTAATCTTTAAGTCATAGGTTAAGATTGAGTCCTAAATGAGTATGATTTAGAAGGAATCCAAATCAACTCAAATAGGCAACTAGGTCCACTAAAATGGTTTGATTGAGCTCAGGTTGAGCTCAATTAGTTGACTAGAGAATTGGTCAACATGTGGTTCAAGTCGAGATTAGAAAAGTGAAGAGAATCACTTTATCGAGATTCACTAGTGAGTGGCGGTTGTACTGTCACTGCCCAAGTTTCTAGGTTAGCTGAGGACGGCTGAATCGCCCAGACCGGTGGCATAATCGCCCATACCCGAATTTTTTGGGTGAGTTTGAATTTTAGCTATAAATTCTAAAACCAATTGGGCCTATAAATATCCCAAGTTTTCTTGTATTTTAAACAACAATTTGGAGATCAAAATTATGTGAAAAGCTTGTGTGAATTGCAAGAAAAAGAAAAGGGGTAAGAGAGTGATCCAAGTATATAATCTTGTCTCCCTTGAAATATTGTAAAGGCTTGATCTTCACCGAAAGGAGATCAATAGTGGAAGCTGGTGTGCCTCAAGGAGGAGGACTCGGAAAGTGGACGTCGACCAAAGTTAAGGCTGAACCACTATAAATTGTAAGTGTTTCTTACTTGTTTCATTTACTATTTACAATTATCGGGTTCTTAATTGTATTCAACAAAATATTAAGTGACGCTTTCGATTTTATTTACTCCTTAAAAGCAATGTCTCAAGTCAAGCACTTCTAAGAAACTTAGCATTTAAATATTTTAAATCATTCACTTGCTTTACTTGAATGAAAAGCTTCTGATTTTCCCATCTTGCTTCAAGCGAAAAGTTTTTGTTAAAACGAGAATTTACACTTGCGCTAATTCACCCCCCCTCTTAGTGCCAATTGATCATAATAATTGGTATTAGAGCAAGATCTTATTCTTTGGACTAAACACGCATTTGAGTAAATGGTTTTATTTAGCAAGAATGAGGGTTAGTGCATCACAAGTCCTTCTATGTTTAATGGGATGGGCCACACATCTTGAAAATTTTGAATGCGTATCCTTTTGACTTCAATAGATCTTGATTTATGGTGTATTGTTGAAAAATATTTTCAAAATTCATCCAATCTAATAAATGATTGGAATGATTATGAAAAATAAATATTTTCATTGAATGTAGAGATTATGAATGCCTTATATTGTGCACTTGATAAAAATGAATTTGATCGGGTTTCTTGTTTTGATCCGGCTTTCGATATATGACATACATTAGAAATGACACATGAAAGTATAACTTTAAATCAAGTGAATCATTAAATGAAAAGACTTGTAAAAATAAACTTGATAACACCTTTCAAAGAACAGAAAGAAATTTGAACTAAGCATGATATATGACTCCTCGAGTGAAATCTCGAGTGATAAGGACTTTGAATCTTTGACATATGAACCAGATAAATTAATAAACATAAACTATAAAAATGATCTTAAAATCATGGATAAAAACTCTTGTTATAAATGCAAGAAGCTAAGACACTCCGAAGATGAAGATCACAATCAAAAGGAAGTGAAGAATCTCGTGCTTATGACCATCAACAATGAGGTAAGTGATTCCTCCAAAGTCTCATTTACTTTTGATGAATTATCAAATGCTTTTCATGAGTTTTATGATAAACTTAGAATGATTAACAAATCTTATAAATTACATAATAAAGAGTATGATTCTTTAGTTAGTAAATTTGAATAAATGCATAATATATCACCATCATACAATTAGTGCACTAAATATGAAACCTTGAACGATGCATCAACATTATGTTTTTCTTATTCTAAGTATGAATCACTAGAGATAATTAAATGAGAAAATGATATACTATAACAAACTCAAAAAAGGCTTAAGATAGACAATGAGTCTCTAAACATGATCCATGTTGATAAGAGTCATGATCGTAAGGAAGGTATTGGCATTGTGAGTAAGATTTATCAAAAGCCAACTATCCTCATTAGAAGACCTATATTACACTCTTTGTCCAAAAAATAGATGTAATTTTTGTGATAGATGTGGACACTTTAATTATAAGTATTTATTTAGAAATTATAGTCCACATAAATTAATTTGGGTTCCTAAAAGAACCATAAACAACCTTAAGCCATTAGAGAAAATGGGAAGAACATATCATGAAGGACCCAAACTTAAATGGGTACTTAAATCAAAATCTCCCAAAATATAAAGTTGACTCCTAACAAGGCTATGAAAGTAGATGCTCAAGACATATGACTTGAGACATAATACTCTTTCAAAGCTAACTAGCCTAAGTAATAATAATAAAAAACTATTAAAATAAAATAATCGATAATGAATCTTTAGATAACTCATTAATCTTGATTGCTCTAACTTTGGCATGCTAGTACAAAAATGAATTAGAGGCTTTATCTAAATTTAAATTTATGAAAGAAAGATTTTGATGATGATTATTGTTGAATGATAAAATTTGAGTATAGAACAATATAGAAAAGGGAGAGAAAAACCATGCTTCATTGTCTAGTATTTTTTAAAAATTAATAATATATTTAATGAGAATGAAATGAGCTTGGCAACTCATCTCACTAAATTTAAAAATCATTGGAATTAAAATAAATTGAAACTCTTGTTTGAAAATGTTTTATTGCAATGATGTTGATGAAACTTAGTTTTTGACATTAAACGACATTGTATTCCTGAAATAAATTTCATAAGTTAAAATAACTAAAAAGGAGGATAATTAATCTGAAAAATATTTTTATCCTATCAATCTTCAACAAGAGATAAAATGATACTATTATTGTCGAATTTCTTACAAAATAAATTAGAGAATTTTAACTGCTTTTCTTTCTAGTGATTTTGAAAAATTTTATTGATCATGAAAATTGCATGTTTTATGATAAAGGAACAAAATGTTAGACTTAAATATAATGCTTAAGATAAATCCTATGTATGCTTCTAAGAAATAATAATGTATACCTTAATGATTTTGTATTGCTTTTTTATTTTGATTGAAGATGCTTTATGTTTAGTAAAATCATGCTTGATGATTTAATGATGCATAGTGATCATGCTTAATGTGTTTATACTTAAAAATTATGCATGATGATCTTTGTGATTTATAGCTTATTGATCTATGCCATAATGAAAGTTATTTTTTGGTTTTAAATGTTGATGTATGTTTTTATTTGGCTTAAAAGACAAAGGAATACTTGTATGAAATAAAAAGGGAATACATCTTTTTAAAAATTTTTCTATTTTATAAATTTTTTAAAAAGAGATTAATGAATCGATTATGTTATTTTTTATGAATCTCTTGAACTTTTAAAGTGATTTTGATGATTTGATGATGTGAACTTGAATAAGTTATTATCATGATTTTGGCAAAGTTTAGAAAATTAAACTTGAAATCTTTATATAAATCAAGTTCGTTTCAATAAGTTTATAAATGAATAATAAATTTATATATTTAGAACTACAGCATGAATCTAAACAATGATCTTGATGATTTGAAATCATATATGTAAATTGCGATCCTATATTTCTTTATCTCATTTTACAAAGTTATAATCTTAAAATTTGGTATCATAGTATTTAAATTGTTACTTTGACAATAACTAAGGGAGAGACAAAAGTGATATTTTTATAATAATAAAATTAAATACTTTGATTATGAAAGACCTTCATTGGATGAGGAGCGATTTGCTAAAAGAAAAATTAAGAATTTTAAATACATGAGATTTACATGATTAGATAGAATTTACTTGGAATTTTGAATACATAAGATTTCTTAATTACTTATGTTGAAATTCACAAACAAAAAGGAGGAGCAAATTAATTAATTTAAATCATGTCTTTTGGTACTTAAATATTTGATTTTATGATATTATCTCTTTGTACTTTTGGGTTACATTTGAATATGGATGTTAATAAGAAATTATACAATCATATTTCTTTCTTAAGAATGACAAAAAAGGAGAGATAAAATTATCATATATGATTAGAAGCAAATTGGACATGATAACATTGAATGAGAAACAATTTGCTTAGAAGAAAATTTAGAATTTTAAAATTTCTAAATATATGTGAAATGCATAATTCAAAATTTGAGCTTGATTTACTATTTTTCTTTGGATTTCTGGCATTTTATAAATTGCATTTCTTATCAAAATTTACATGTAAAATGCATGATTTACTTGATTTGCTACCTTGCTTGAATAAGATAAATTAATTTCCATGGGTATTTCTTGATTTTTTCTTGGATTTTAGAATTTACATCTATAAAATTTACATCAATAAAATTAGATATTTTTGTGATATGATGTTTTTCCGTTTCTCCCTCATTAATTCCACTTTCTTGCTTACAAAAAGGGGAGAAAATCTATATGAGAATGATTTGTTGAGCTCATATTCAATTTTTTTTAAATTTTATATCTACAAGATTAAGGTTAAGAGTTAAGAATGCTAAATTATGAAAATATAAGAATTGCTAATCTAGATTTCATGAGATTAAGCTTTTTGTGATAATATTTTTGAAAACTTTCTCTATGTTTTTATTGTTTACAAAAAAAAGAGAAAAAAATTACATGAAGATGATGAATTGCTACATTTTAAATTTATAAGAGATGATTTTTGGTATCAAAATATGATTTTTGCTACATTTGAAATACATAAGTAGTATTTAAATCTCTTGGACTTTTGAGCTCATCTTAATATTCTTTTTGAAATTTATTAAGAGCTCTTCTTAATGATGCTTTCACAACTCCTTGTTTCTCTCCTTATTAATTATGAAGGGAAAAAAATTTTTTAATGCATATTTTATTTTAGTAAGGAGGAGTAATATTATCATGTGCTTTGAAATTATTAGCTATAACATTTCACCCTTTTGTTAATGTCAAAGGGGGAGAAATGGATATTGATGACACATGATATTAATGATATACTTGGATATCTGGGATATGGATGCATAATTCTTTTTGAAATTTATGATTTAATGACTTGATGCAAATTATTATTGAAATTTACTTGGAATATGATTTGTTTCATAATACTTGAATTCAAAAGGGTGTGGTTCTCTTGAATTTAAGCTTTCTTTATTGAAGCATGGATTTAGGGGGAGTTAGGATTAACTCTTATCATCATAAAAAAGGGGGAGATTGTTGAATCTCATATTTTGATGATAAAATCAATTAATGAGTATTAGATCTAACAAGATTGTTAGAGTTTATTGATGCAGGATTAACTATGAAAGAGAGAAGATTACAATTAGAGGTTTGGCTAAAGTCAAAGTTCAGGAATCATGCTGGTGTGAGGACGATGCGGTTTTGAACTCACCTGAAGTATAGAGAGCTTGCCGAGGGTATCGAGAGTTTGCTAGGATGGTGTAAGGGAGTTCATTGGAAGAAGACCGAGACTCACTGGAAGATTGTCGGGGGTAGCCGAAAAGCTTATCAAGAGTTGGGAAGGTTTTCAAGTAAATTTGATTGGTCATGATTGTAATTAATTAAGTCATAGTTAGCATCATATAGATTAACCACGACGGTGAAAAAGAATTATAGATCAGACATGGACCTAGGATCAAGCTTAGGCATTGGGCAAAGGATTGGACAATGTAGTGAAAACTCGTCGTGAGTTCACTAGAACTTCGCCGAAGGCATCGGGAAAATCGCTAGGAACATGCTAAGAGGTCATCAGAGGAAGGCTGTGAGACTCGCTGCAGGGAATGCCAGAGGTTGTCGGATTATGGGAGTGAGGTCGTAAGCTTGGTGGTCATATTTGATTGTAATCTTTAAGTCATAGGTTAAGATTGAGTCCTAAATGTGTGTAATTCGAAAGGAATCCAAATAAACTCAAAGAGGTAATCGGGTCTACTAAAAGGTTTTGATTGAGCTCAAGTTGAGCTCAATTGGTTGACTAGAGAATTGATCAACATGTGGTTCAAGTTGGGTTTGGAAAAATGAAGGGATTCACTTTTCTAGGGTTCCCGACGGATGAACCATCGGTGAGCAGCGGTCATACCATCGCCACCTAGGTTTTCGAGTGATTGATGATGATTGAACTACCCAAACCCTAGAATCCATGGTTCTTTCGGTGGCTAAATCGCCCAGGCTGATGACTGAACCGCCCATACTCGGATTTTTTAAGTGAATTTGAATTTTGGCTCCTAATTCTTAAGCCAATTGGGCCTATAGATACTCCAAGTTTCCTTGCATTTCAAACAATAATTTGGGGATCAAAATTATATGAAAAGCTTATGTGAATTATAATAAAAAGAAAAGGGGTAAGGGAGTGATCCAAGTGTGTAATCTTTGTCTCCCTTGAAATGTTGTAAGGGTTTGATCTTCACCCAAGGGAGATCAATAGTGGAAGTTGGTGTGCCTCAAGGAGGACTCGGGAAGTAGGCGTAGGCCAAGGTTGAGGCTAAACCATTGTATATTGTAAGTGTTCCTTACTTGTTTCATTTACTACTTACAATTATTGGGTTCTTAATTATGTTCAACAAAATATCAAGTGATGCTTCTAATTTTATTTACTTATTAAAAGCAAGGTCTCAAGTCAAGCACTTCCAAGAAACTTGACATTTTATTTTGAATCATTCACTTGCTTTACTTGAACGAAAAGTTTTCGATTTTTCTATCTTACTTCAAGCAAAAAGTTTTCATTAAAATGAGAATTTATACTTGCCCTAATTCACCCCCCTCCCCCCTTAGTGTCAATTGATCATAATAGAGCAGAGGCTATATAACTTCACAAGACCGGTGTCAATCGGCTTCCATCATGCTAGCTGAAAGTAGAGGACTTCAGCTTGATGCAGGAGTGCTCGACCAAAGAACAAAGTAGGTAGTACGTGGTGCTGTACCTTTTCTACTCAAAGGAGTAGGTGATAAAGATGATGGTACAATCCCAAAGGTGATCAAAACTATTAAAGACTTGCTCCAAGTTAGGGTAAAATTTTACTCTTTTCGGGCAAAACTTCTTGCATTCTAGAAGTTCGATGGCTGTAAGAAGGCGAATCATAGTAGCTAACTCAACATAAGGAGTGCAAACACTTCGGGTGCTTAAAAAATATAAGGAAAGAGTGGGCGAAGACTAATAACTAGCTTGATACATGAAGTATAATCTCGAGGAGACGGGTGAAATCAAGTAACATTTACTTTCTCAACTCAAGAGAATAAGTGAAACTGAGTACCCCAGTTCTCTTATTTATCTAGCAAAGGAGCTCTGCTAAAAGTCAAATACCTTTTGAAGAAACCTAATGGAAGATAATAATTGTCAAATCCTCACCAATGGTGATTAGTGCTACCGAGAGTAGATTGTTCTCTTCATTTCCCAACAGAATGCTAATCAAAAGTAGAAGTGATGCAAACCTACTTGGAAGCGACAACTTCATTGAAGAAGAATCGTTGGGCAAATTTTGTGAAGGACCTAAAAAACTTTAAAATATGCGAGATGATGCTCTTTAAAGCTTCAATGAGCATCCACCCAGTTTAAGCAGCATGAGACGTTTTAGATACTAATGTAAAACAAGGAAGGTCTTTTTTTTTTATCAAGAGGATCCACATAAATCAACAAGGATAACACAACTCAGTTGACCCTACACCATAGTCAGTCATTGGTGAGTTGAAGCAGCATAATAGATCAAAGTTCGATTACTCAACAACAGCAGTTGAGAGTAATTGGGAGCTAAAAGGCATGTTACAACCAGACTAGAAGATTAAAGATTCAACAAAAGGCAAGAAGATGCAACATCTGTAGTGGCTTCAATGAGAATGTCGAAAGAATAAGTAGGGGAGAATGTCACGGACAAAAATATAAAGAGGATGCTCAATGTAATGCTCATGTATGTTCATGTCTTTCGGATTTTTGTATATGCTTTGTACAGCAAGTAGCAGGCTTGCAGTAGGCTTCGCAGCCCTAGTTTGGTTAGCTTTCGTGGTTGATTCAGCTTGTAAATAAGAGTGGTATCATATAGACACTTGTGGGAACTTTAGTCTATAATGAAACTTGATCATTTATGTGCGACCGTCCAAAGTTTGTAAAGTCCATGATTATAATTTGCACTGGCTATATAAAGTGTTTGCTGAAGTTGTTGCTTATGGATTCTGTGGGAAATGCTTTCTCTAACCTATTTTCTCTTTTATAGGTCCTAAGAGACCATAAGAGGTTTTAAATAGACTGACCTTTACAAATAGACACATAATGGTGTCATGCAACTTAGGCAAAACCAACTAAGTTTATGACAATATGGGGCACCCTATGGTATGGTATCCCTAATTTTGGTAATATAATTAATTAAATAATTTAATTAATTATTATTTATCTATTAGTCCTACATGATGATGTATACATGTGATGTATGATGTGGATAAATCATCATGGACCATGTGATGTGATGTGTGTATGTGTAATTATTATTATTATTTTTATTGGGGCCTATAAATCTTTATTTTTCTCATTTATTGTTAGGCATGTATGTTTGTGATTATGTTATAATTACATGAAGAGGCACGATGGGAACTTGAAGGTGTTAGTGGGACCTATGATGTTAAGATAGATGATTGCGACACATGGAGATATGCTATGATGCCGATAAAACAAATGATGATGAGATAAACGATCATAGGGCATGGACATACGCCGATACACACATAGATCCTATTGTAAGTGATTGGGCCTATTGACTCAGGCTTGATCATAGTAGTGTTTCAGAAACCTTGAGAGCATTATATGCACAACAGATAAAAAAAGTAAAAGGTTTTTCACGTTTATCATGTCGTCGTGCAATGATTGGTGCATGAAAAATCACAAAACTGAAAACTATGAATCATGTGAGCTAAGGGGATCGTATATCCCTGAAACTTCTAGATCCAATAGAAGAGTGTTAAATCTTAGATTTTGATGATAAAATCAATTGATGAGTTTTATGATCTATCCTATGTGTTAGAGAAAGTGATACAGGATTAACTACAATGGGGAAATGACAATACAATCTAATGTTGGGCCTTAGAGCCAAGTTTCGGCATCGGGCTAGGGTTTAGACAATGCAGTGGGAACTCACCGGAAG
This sequence comes from Ensete glaucum, assembly GCA_021527575.1. Classification (NCBI taxonomy): domain Eukaryota; kingdom Viridiplantae; phylum Streptophyta; class Magnoliopsida; order Zingiberales; family Musaceae; genus Ensete; species Ensete glaucum. The sequence continues at coordinate 34,840,413 of CM038555.1, forward strand.
CTCACCGAAGGTGATCGGGGGCTTGTCGGGAGTTCACCAGAAGCTTGTCGAAGGTGATCGGGGGCTTGCCGGGAGTTCGCTAGGTTCTCGCTGAAGGTGATCAGGAGCTTACCGAGAATGCATCGGGAGTTTACCGGAATATGATCAAGAGCTCGTTGGGAGTTCGTCGAAGGATGTCAGGAAATTCTCTAGGAGTTCAGAAGATCAATGACGTGCCAGACAACAATGATGATTGTATTTGTGTGTCTTAGTGTGTCATGGTTAGCATCGATTGTTTTGAGTACTACTTAAGTTAGATTTGGAAGAAATCAAAATTAACTTAATGTGAGGCAACCAGGTCCACTCTGTGTTGGATTTGAGCTCAAGTCGAGCACATTTTGTTGACATGGAAAGGGGTCAACAGGAGATACAAGTCAAGTACAAAAATTGTACAAAAAAATAGTTTTGGGATTCTCGATAATAGTATCACTAGCGGGCGGTGGTAGTACCACCCAAGCAATGATAGTATCATTATCGTCCCTATTTTTGGGGTGCTTTTGGTGATAGTACCATCGGTGTCGACGGTAGTACCACCCATACCTGAGATTTATGGGATTAGTTGGATTTTGGCTCCATTTTTTTGAAGTCAATTGGGGTCTATATATACCCCAAGTATTCTATTCTTACATTGGGGAGCAAGAAAGTGCATGAAAAAGAGGTCAAAATTCTATTAAAAAGTTATAAAATTTAATTGCTTTCCTTAAGTGCTTCAAGTGTTAAATGAATCTAGGGGAAGAGAGAAAAGGATTTTAGAGGTTCTTCTTCTGAGCTTGGGAAAAAGAGAAAAGTGTAAGGGGTTTGATCTTCACCTATTGAAGAAGATCATTAGTAGACACCAGCGAGCCTCGACGAAAAAGGACTCTAGAAGTGGATGTAGGTCAAGCTTTTGGTCGAACCACTATAAATTATGAGCCTTCTCTCCTTGTTTCATTTCAGCATTCATTAGCTAAATCAAAATTTTTCTTAAGTTTGAATCGCTCACGTATTTGATTTCAATTGAATCATTTCTGATTTTTTCCTTGAGTAAGTTTTTCAAATCAATTTTAAATTAACCCTTACACTAATTCACCCCCTCTCTTAGTGCCAACTTGATCCTAAGAAAGAGGATTAAGGAGGTTCGATGTCCTATCTAGTGGTATCCACATGGTAGATCGATATAGCGATGCTCTTCAAATCATAGCCAAAACCTTAAAACTTTTATGCACCTTGTTCGCTGCTTTTGCGCACCACCTTGTGATTAATGTTGAAGAAGAACTCTTTTCTTCTTTGTTATCCTCTTATAGTAGGAAAAGGGGTGGTCGACTGAGAAGAGATGGGAGGGAGGAGGATAGGAGGGGGTGGCTAAAGATGGAGCTTTTAAATGTAAAATAAAACTAGTTTCCATATTTATCACATTGTTGTGCAATGATTGGTGCATGAAAAAAAATGTAAAAATAAAAAATTATGAATCATATGAGATTTATTACCTAAGGAAATCATATATCTCTAAAATTTTTAGATCCTATGGGTGAGGATTAAGGAGGTCAGACGCCCTCCTATCTAGCGGTATCCATACGGTGGATCGATGCAGCAATGCTCTTCTAATCATAGCTAAAAGCCCGCAACTCTTGCACACCTTCTTGGAGTGAATTTGAAAGAAGATCTCCTATCTTCTTCACTGCCCTCTCGCAGTAGGGAGAGGGTAGTTGGTTAAGAAGATGTGGAACGGAGGAGAATAAAAGTGGGTAGCCAAAGATGTAGCTTATCACTATTGTGCCACGACAACCTCTTATTTACAGAGAGCCACTTAAAAACCATAATGGATCTTGTCTCAGTGGGTATTGGATTTTTATCCAATTATCCACTAATCTTAGATTTTTGGATCTCTATCCAATAATCTCAATTGACCTTTAACTGGGCCTCATGTAAGGAGCCCATCAATGTTGGGTCTCATTAAATGATAACATGGGCTAATTGGATAACTTATATCTAATCTTCTACTTATTGAAACCTCCACTATATGTGTGTGACCCTCTAGGCCAAATATCGAGTTGGCCGTGAGTTCCACCCGTCAGAACTCCTTCTGACTCAGTGAATTGTTATCTCATAATAATGTACTTAACTCATCGACTATAAAAGTACTAGGCCACTATGTCATAGTCCCCAAACGGTACAGTGGGTCTAATCTATTATACATGTACGTCCTCAGTTATCATGTATCTATAGTCCCTCATCTATTTAATATCCTAAAGACTGTATACTAGGTATGGTACTAGCAGGCCACATATGAAATCTATCAGAGTCTTGCTCTAATCAGATTCTCCTAGAAAACTCATTCTCTCTTAATCCGAATGACTCTGGCCAGGGATTTTACCTGAGTGAGAGTACATGAGATATTTTTCTCATAATAACAAGAGTAGATGATTCTTTATTGACAATTAATTACCTTCATAAGGTTGGCTACCAATCTCGATAATTAGTTGTACTAGATGTGGAACTCTCTATACCTATAAGTCTGATGTCAAAGAAATGAGTACTCAAACAAGACATACTTAATGTCATAAGTCTATGGGCTAGACATACAACTGGGATTACAAAACGCTGTTTGACGTTAGGTATGATCAACCATCCAACATTTCATAAGTGGATCAATTAGTGAACTCATTCTCCAATGAGCACTTGTACAATATCCTTAGTGTCTCCACACAAGCGGCTATAAGACCAGCTGCCTCTATCATATGGATGGATATACAGTACACTGGCATGTCCGGTTATCTCGATATCCCTCTCGAGTAACCTATGACTTAGATTATTTACAGTCTGTATTTAAAAGTGAATTGATCTTATTATCATGATCTTATCACGATCTGATTCCCATTGGATAGATCCAAGGACATCACAATATATATGCAGCAGATAATATAATATGAGAAAATATCGATAATAATCATAATGTAAAAAGATTGTGCAGCGTCTCATACGTGCTATCACCTATATGATTGGCTTGCATAACACCTGTAACTAGCAATCTCCCACTTGACCTAAAGCCAATCACCTATATGTCTGATCCCCATCAGACTCTTGTGATGCTCAAAGATACTCTGAGCCAGTAGTTTTGTCAGTGGATCTGTAATGTTATCTTCGGATGAAACTCTTTTCATTACTACATCTTTATAAGCTATGATCTCTCTAATCAGGAGGAACCTCCTTATAACGTGCTTGGACTTTTGATGAGACATAGGTTCCTTTACTGGAGCAATTGCCTTGTTATCGCAGTATATGAGAATTGACTCCTCGTTGCTTGGTGTGATTCAAAAATCTATAATGAACTTCTTCATCCAGACCCCTTCCTTTACTACTTTTGTGCATCAATATACTCTACCTCTATGGTCAAGTTAATAGTAGTATCTTACTTAGAACTCTTCCAGCTTACTGCTCCTCCATTCTGGGTGAAGATATACCTTGAGTTCGACTTGCTATCATTGATATTGGATTAAAAACTCAAGTCTCTGTAGCCCTCAACCTAGAGGCTATATCCTCTATATACTAGTAAAAGATTCTTAGTCTTTTTTAAGTATTTAAAGATACACTTTACTATCTTTTAGTGTTCCAAACTTAGATCCGCTTAATACCTACTCGTGATACTCAGAGCATATACTATATCAGGTCTAGTACATAGTATAACATACATAATAGACCATATCGCTGAGGCATAAGGTAACCTATCTATGTCTATGTTAGGATCATAATGGCATAGGATAACTTAATTCATACAAAATACCGAATGATCAGATGACATGTCGGAATGTTAGATAATATGCTAATTGCTTCATGATTGTATTGGATATATGATTGAGTGGTTAGATCTTGATCGAGGACGATTAGAGTCAAATTAAGTTGGTATTAGGCTGAAACTATGTCAAGTTGATTCGGGGCTCATTGGACCTGAACCAGGGTTGAATTGGGCCTGATGAAAGGGCAATTTAGTATTCTGAAAATGACTTGGGTGGTGGTACCGCTAGGTTCAGGCGGTGGTACTGCCCAAGCTGCAAAAAGAATAATTTTGTGCTTTTTCAAGAATTCAGGAGGTGGTACTGCCCCCTACCGGTGGTGGTATCGCTAGGCAACGATGGTACTCCCAAGTAGTGGTGGTACCACATAGTTCGATGGTAGTACCACCATAGCCCTAATTTTTAGGCTTTGTTCGGCGGTAGTATCACCCACTACAAGTGGTGATATCGCTAGTATCCCAAAAACCCAAGGATTTAAAAATTTGGCTCCATTTTTGAAGCCACTGAGAAATCTCACATCATTCTTGTATTTGAAATTAAGATAATGATTAATGAGATAAATCTTCTCTTTAGTAAAAGGAAAGAAAAACTTTAGGAGAAAAAATAGTAATCGATCTTGATTCATATAAAATAAATAACAAGTTATAAATATTAAAAAGTCAAGATCATGATTCATTGGAGAAATATCCTCTTTAGTAAATAGCAAAAAGAATTATAAGAGAAAACAAAAAATAAATCTCAAGTTATAAACATAAAATTTTTTAGGAAAATAAATAATAATCGATCTTGATTATATAAAATAAATCTTGCTATAAACATTAAGAAGTCAAGATCATGATTTATTGGAGAAATATCCTCTTTAGTAAATAGCAAAAAGAATTATATGAGAAAACAGAAAATAAATCTTAAGTTATAGACATCGTGAAGTCAAAATTTGTTGAATAAATCTCGTTTTTATAAATAGCAAAGAGAAGTCATAGGTATTTAATTAGTAAAAGGTCATGATTCATATGAGATAGATCTTAAGTCAGGAATATTAAGAAGTCAAGTGAAAGATTATGATTATTTAAAAAATCTAATAAAATTTAAGATCATCATCAAAATCATTTTTCTTACCTTTCAAAAAATTCATTGAAAAAATATGGATAGAAAATAACTAAACTTCTTTAGTTCCAATTTGTGAGATTAATTTTATACTTGTATGTCTTAATCTCTAATGTCAAAGCTATGCATCATCGTTTAAAATCGAAAACTAAACTTCATCATGAAAATCATCAAGATCAATAGCATAAACATTATTGCTCCTTAAGGCAATGATTGATTTATTCTTATGTGGTATGTCATTAGACTCAAATTTTATATTATATCCCTTGTCATACAATTAATTAATGTTTAATGAGTTATGTTTCAAATCATCTTCTAAAGGAGCATCTTTAATCATAAGATTCGATTTGTTATCATTTTAAATATTTTAAGATTTGTTATAAGACATATTTTCTTTTTATTTAGTGAATCCAACTCTTCACATTTAGTGTAGGATGTTAACATATAATTGTCATGTTTATTTTTTAATTTATCAAATTCATTAGAGAGATATATGATCCATTTTTTTTAGTAATTTATATTTCTTACTAACTTTTTTTTATCAAACAAATCATGAAATGCATAATAAGATAAGGACTTCTCAGAAGAGTCATATACCTCATCATTAAAGGCCATCAGCGCGTAGTTTGCCATTTCGTCTTTGTTGATTTACTCTTCATCCTCTAATGCGCTTGATTCATCTCAAGTTGCCTTAAATGTCTTCTTCTTCTTTTGAGTCAATAACTTCTTTAGTTGTGGCCACTCATTTTTGAAGTGCCCTAGCTTCTTGCATTCTTAACATGTTAGAATATCATTTTTAGATTCATTTTTATTCTTATGATTTTTATACATTTTCATGAATTTTTTAAGTCTTCTTGTCAGAAGTGGTTATTATCATCATCACTTGAGTTTTCACTCAAGAAATCTTCTTTGATTCTTACCGCAATATCCGTTCTATTCTTTGGAAGGTTTTCCTTTTGTTCATCATATGCTTTACAAGTTATTTCATAGGTTATTAAAGATCATATGAGTTCATTAAGAGGAAAATTGTTCAAGTTTTTTGTCTCTTGAATAGCTATTACTTTTGGATCCTAATATTTCAAAAGAGATCTTAAAATTTTATTTACTAATTCAAGGTTAGTATAGCATTTACCAAGAGTTTTCAAACCATTGAAAAAATCCATAAAATGAGTGTACATGTCACCAATGATTTCATTTAGTTTTATTTTAAACAGTTCATAACAATGTACCAAGAGATTAATTTTTGACTCTTTTACTCTACTTGTGCCTTCATGAGGAACTTATAGTGTGTGCCAAATGTCATGTGCAATGTCACAAGTAGAAACATGATTAAACTCATCTTTATCTAAAGCACAAGATAAAATGTTCTTAACTTTAGCATTTAAAGAAAACCTTTTCTTTTAAAATCATTCAGTTCATTCATTGAAAAAAAATCATTTTCAATGATGTTTTAAAAATAAAATTCCAAGGAAATCAAGAATATATTCATTCAATAAGTGTAGTCTATCCCATTGAACATACATGGATGAATGATAGAGTGACCCTTGTGAATGCCAGAAAAAGTAATTAAAACTCACTAGGATGTTAATCCAACTACGTGAACTTGACTCTGATACCAACTATTAGAATCGTAATGAAGGGGGGGGGGGTGGGTGGGTGGTGGGGTGTTGGGTGGAGGGTGAATTAGCTTATTGAAAAAAGTACCAAGAAGGTGATAGCGCTCCCACTTACCTTCCTATACATACAAGGCTCATCTTCATTCTTAAGAAGTCATAAGATCTGCATCTCATCAAATCTTATGTTTCAACTTTGGAAAGCTTACTTTAGTCTATTAGGATCAAATCAACACGAAGAGGGGGGGGGGGTGGCAGGGCGGGTGGGTAGGGTTGAATTATTGCTTTCGTAAAAACATTAGTTTATAAAATTTCGTTCGATGAAAACCAATATAAAAAATGAGCTTAACTTAGAGTAAATATAAATTGAAGTGAGCAGCTAAGTAAGCATCAAAAGTAAATAGCAAAGAAGAGAAGACACACCAATTTAATAGTAGTTCGGTCCACGTGACCCACTCTACTCCCGATTCCTCTTCACTTGAGGCTACCGACTTTCACTATTGATCTTTTTTCAACTAGTGAAGATTAACCACCCCTTATAACTCTTTTCTCCTTTTCATAGATTTAGGAGAGAACCTTTACAAGTATTCCCTCACACTCTCCCTTAAAACTACCTTTTAGCTTTTGGAGAAGGGAATCAACTCTTTAACAGAGTTTTCTCATAAGTTTTTTTATCTTAATTCTTTCTCTTTTTTTGTATTCCAAGCAAGAATACATGGGATACTAGTGGTACCACTACCGACACCAGGTGGTACCACCGTCGAACAAAGCTCGAGATTTTGGGCTCGGGTGGTACCACTACCGATAACCGATGGTACCACCGTTTGAGAATCCAAAAAAGTATAAACCTATACTTTTTATACCTTAGGCTGTACCATTCCTTGACTTGGCTGTAACTCCTTCCAGATCAATGAAATGAGCCTCCTAGTGGGCTTAAATGAGTCTTAATTAAAGCTTAGTTATGGCCCAATGAGTTTCTAATTGAGTTAGCCTAATTACATTTAAAACCAACTCAATTAGAACTCTAAACTACTTCGATCTAGACAAATTATTATAAAGCATTAATCAACTACTGTCTGACATATCATTAGTTCATCTGGCACTTTGTCCGACCCTTCAACGCATCGTCCTCTCTTGCGGCATATTTTCCAATAGGCATGTTGACCTCCGCAACTTCTGATTTCCTTGGTGTGATGTCCGATCCTTCTAGCCCGATGCCCAAGCTCATGGCACAAAGCCTTCTGTCGACATGTTAACCAATCTTTTGACATGTTCTACTCTGGGTGATTGTTGACATATGCCAAATGTTTGAAATGATATTTCTCATGTGAAACTTTTATCATGTGATACCAAGAAGATGAATGTTGTTTTAAAAATTTTATCATGTATGGTATCATGGTAATCAGTGATTAAATTATTAAAATTTCAATGATTAGTCAAAATGGTCAAAATGCTATACTCGAAATCAAAGGTGATGATTTCTTTTAAATTCAAGTTTGCTATATTTCTCTTATAATATATAAATAAGGGGAGTTAAGGTTAACTCCGTCATCAGTTGGTTGTTATCATAAAAAAAAGGGAAGATTATTGAATCTCAGATTTTGATAATAAAATCAATTGATAGATTTATGATATAAACTATGTGTCAGAGATAAGTGATGCAAGATTAACTATGACTTTGAAAAGGCAATATAATTTGATATTGGGTCAGAGTCAAGATCGGGCATTGGGTTGCGGTTCAGATGATGCAGTTAGAGTTCACCGGAGGAATGCTAGGAAGTTCATCAGGAGTTTAAAATATCGATTTATGTGTCGAATAACAAGAACGATTATAATTATTTATCTTAATGTGTCATAGTTAGCATCATGTTTTGAGTCCTAATTTGAGTTAGGTTTAGTAAAATCCAACTAACTCAATTGAAGGCTAACCGGGTCTACTTTGAGTTAGATTTGAGCTCATAATATAGCTCATTTCGTTGACCTGAAAATGGGTCAATAGAAGGTATGACTTAGGTATAAAACAATATGAGAAAGTACTATTCCCGGACTGCCTAGTGGTAGTACCACGGGTGGGGATGGTAGTACCGCCTAAGCGATGGTGGTATCACCCAAGGTGGCAGTGATACCTTCATCACCTAGGTTTTTGGGCAACTTTTGGTGATATTACTGTCGGTGCTAGTGGTAGTATCGTCTATACTTGAGTTTTCCAAAGAAGGTTAATAGTGATTCCAATTTTTAAAGCCAATTGGGGTTTATAAATACCCTAAATATTCTTGCATAAAAAGCAAGAATATGAAAGAAAAATTTAGTAAAATAAAATTATGTTGAATTGGATTGAAAGCTTCCTTTTTTCTTTCAAGAATGAATTGTATAAGGGAAGAGTTGAAATTGAGTAAAAAAGGTTGATCTCCTGAGCCTAAGAAAAGGAAATTATACAGGTTATTCTCATGAGCCTGTGAAAAGGAGAATGGTGTAAAGGGTGTTTGATCTTCACCAGTGAAAGAAGATTGATAGTGGACTCCGGTTGGCCTCAATCAAGAGAGATTGGGAATGGACGTATGTCAAAGTTTTGACTGAACAACTATAAAATCTATGAGCATCTCTACCCTTGCCTCTCTTTACTATTGTATTCGAATTTGATTGTTCTTAATTAGTTCTAAGAAAAGCATGAGCATCTTCTTTCAGTTTTCTCTTTACTATTGTTCTCAAACTTTATCGCTCTCAACTATCTCCAAGAAAAGAACTTACGAATTTAGTGTTACTTTGAGCAAAGTTTTTTAAACTGAGTTTTTTAGCACTTGTACTAATTCACACCCCCCTCTTAGTGCCAACTTGATCCTAGTGGATAGTACCATCAGTCGATGGTAGTACCACCTATTCTGGGTGGTGGTACCTCCCGAGCCTAGAATCCTGGGCTATGTTCGGTGGTAGCATCACTTGGTGCCAATGGTGGTACGACTAGTACCTCAAAATCTCTGAGATTTAAATTTTGGCTCAAAGATTTGAAGTCATTTAGGGTTTATAAATTTTCTAGGTATTCTTGCTTAGAATAGCAAGAAAAGAGCAAGAATTAAGATAAAAGAACTTCTGAAAAAATTTTGTTGGAGAGTTGAATGCCCTTTTGTAGAAGCTTAGAGGTAGTTTAGTTATAAGGGAGAGTCTGCGGGAATATATATAAAGGGTTGAAAATGTTCTCTCCTGAGCCTGTGAGAAGGAGAAAAGAGTTGTAAGGGATAGTTGATCTTCACCCATTGAAAAAGATCAGTAGGGGAAGCCGGTAGCCTTGCGTGAAGAGGAATCATGAGTGGAGTCACATGGACCAAACCACTATAAAATTAGTGTGTCATCTCTTATTTGTTATTTACTTTCGATGCTTACTTAGCTGCTCACTTCATTTTATACTTACTCTAAGTTAAGCTCACTTTTGATATCGATTTTCATTGAACAAAATTTTACAAATTGACATTTCTACGAAAGCATTTATCCCCCTCCCCTCTCCCCCCACTCCCTCCCCAACCCCAACCGCACCCCCCCCCAAGTGCTGATTCAGTCCTAACAATTAGTATTAGAGCCAAGTTTCTCTCTGTTTGGTTTAACACCTAAGAGAGATAGCTTTTTTTGGCAATCAAGAGATTGCTTTTTTCGGTAATCAAGAGGGTTTTTCTATCACTTGTCCTCCTATGTTTAATGGGACGAACTACATGTATTGGAAAACTCGAATGAGAAATTTCTTACTTTCTATGAACTTTGATTTATAGAATATTATTGAATGCAGTCTCCAAAAGTCTTTCAAACTAATAAACAAATGGAATAATTTGGAGAAGAAGACTTTCTCGTTAAATGCTAAAGCGATCAATGCTTTGTTTTATACTTTTGATAAAAATAAATTTAATTATATTTTGATTTGTGAAATTGTACATAACATTTGCACTCTTGAAATTACACATGAAGGCACAAGTAGATTTAAAGAATTAAAAATTATTTTTTTGATGTATAGTTTTGAATTGTTTCGAATAGAACCAAGAGAAACCATTGGAGACCCGTTTTACGGATGTCATTAATAGTTTAAAAGCACTTGGTAAAAATTTTTCTAATCTTGAAATTGTAATCAAGATTCTTAGATCCCTTCGAAATAGCTTGGATTCGAAATTAATTGTCATACAAGAAGCAAAAGACTTAAACTATTTTTCATTTGAAGAACTTATCGAGTCATTAATGACCTATAAAATGACATATATGATATATAATGGGCATAAGAACAACCTTCCAAAGAACATGAATGACTTGGCACTTAGAATAAAGGAAGACCACTTGAACGATAGCTCAAGTGACAAGGATGGCTTTGAACTTCTCACAAGAAATTTTAAAAAGTTGATAAAACATGAATGTAAGAATAAAAATAAACAAAAAAGAACACAATAACTTGCTATGCATGTAATCGTTTGGGGCACTTCAAAAGTGAATATTCCTAATTGAAGAAGTTGCAAAATAAGAAGAAAGCAATCATGGCGACTTCAGATGAATTAAGTGCATCTTAAGATGATGAGCAAACAAGTAAAGATAAAGCTCACAATAGCAAGGTAAGTGACTCAAGCAAATCTTCTTTACCTTACATTACTTAATGCTTTTCATAAATTGTTTGATGAAAAAGGTTAGTAAGAAATGTAAATTATTTTTAAAAAAATTAATTAATTATATATATGATTGAAACTTGATTATTTTTATTTTTATTTTAATAAATCTTTTTATTAATTATGCTTAAATATTTATGATTTTCATAATAAAGCTTGCCTTCCGATTTTAAACATGATCCATAGTTTTGACATATAAAGAAAAAAACTTGAGCATGCTTATATAAAATCAATTGCATGAATTGAAACAACTAAAAAGAGGAAAATATTTTTCTTAAAAATTTCTTAATCTCTATCTTATCAAGTTTTCAATATGAGATTGATAAACCTCTTGAACTAAGAAATTAATTTTAATGATTTGACAAATTTGAATGATTTTTTTTGAATCATGAACTTTCTCGTGATTTCTTAACTTGAGGTTTCATTATGAGAATCAAATCTTTTTATTGATTTCTTCTTTTTTATCATTTACTAAAGAGGAGAATAATTTTTATCTTGATAATTATAACATGATATTTTTATAAATCGAGATCATTTATTATAATTCTTTATTTTATTAAAGAGAATTATCCAAATTAATTATGATTTATCTTTTGATTTCTTAGAATTATAACTTAAGATTTTTTATAAATCATGATCTTGATCACTTGAGATTTCTTATATATGAATCAAGATCTCTTATTATTTATTCTCATATAATTCTCTCATTTAATTAAAGAGAATATTTTTCCAAATGAATCAAAATGATTCCTTGATTTATTTTCGATACTCCTAACTTGAGATGATGTGCTTTGATGTTTGGAACATTATATACATAAATGGATTTTTTTCATGTTTCAATACTCCCTTGTATTTATGGTTGTATACCTTATATTATGATTAGAATATTATTGTAAAAGGAAAAGAATTACAATATTATATTATTCCCTTCTTTTTGACAAGACAAAGGGGGAGAATGTATTACTAGCTTGCATATTTCAAGGAGAGAAAACATGCAAACATGCACATTATAAAGAGAAATAAAAAGTTGCCATTTCAAGAGAATCAAAAATTTTGCTTAACTTCAGATTCTCATGAAAGTTTGGATATCAGAAAAGGAAGCAATGATTTTGCTAGCTTGCACATTTTAAGATGAAACAAAATCGCTAGCTTGCACTTCTCAAAAGTGAAGAAAGAATTTGCTAGTTGCACATCTTAAGAATAGAAAAAAATTGCTAAACTTGCACGACTCAAAAATTAAATTGCATATTGCACTTTTCTCGTTTTTGTTGATGATAAAGGGGGAGAAGGTATGATGATGATCATGCATTTTTATAATTTTTTTGGAATTAGTATGATTATATGATGTATGCAATGATGTGATCAATTGATTCTTTCAATACTTATGATGCATGCAATGATGAAATAGTCATAATTTTCTAAATTCAAAGTTTCTATCAATATGACATATTGATAGGGGAGTTTATTTAAACTCCATCATTAATTAGTTGTCATCATCAATAAGGAATCTCATATTTTGATGATGAAATCAATTGATGAAGTTTTAATCTAATCAGTTTAAGTGACACAGGACTAGCTTCAATCAAGGAGAGGCAAATTGATTAAAGTAGGAAGAATCAATTATTGGGCCAAAGTGGAACATATCAGATGATTGGTCAACGTGTCAGTAAAAGGCTTCATACCATGAGTTTAGGGCATCATGCCAGAAGGATCGAACATTGCGCTAAGGAGATTGAATGTTCTGGAGGTCAAGATACTGATTGGGAATATGTCACAAGAGAGGACGATGAATCGAAGGGCCGGACAAAGCGTTGGATGAACCAATGACATGCCAGATAACATGTGATTCAATGTTTGTAATAATTTGTCTAGATCAAAATATTTTAGGTCTCAATTGAGTTAGTTCTAGGTGTAACCATGCTAACTCAATTAAGGATCCATTAGGCCTTATTTAGGATTGAATTGGGCCTATTGGGAGGCTCCCCACCCCACCCCACCCCACCCCCCAAGTGCCGATTCGGTCCTAATAGGTCGAACAGGATAAGAATAACAAAGAGTTATGATTGACAAGAGTTGCATACCTTTTTGGGCTTAATGTGATTAGTCGAATCCCTCTAGGTTACACTAAGACATCAATTGATCCTGATTCCCACTAAAAGTCTGTCGAAGACTTTCGTTTCACGTGCTTAGGGTGTCTCGTGGTTTGCTAGAAAATTAGTGGGAGTAGATTAAGATAAAAGTCCATCTCTTAAATGTTTCCTTTACTGCAAAGTCTGTATATTATTCATTTATGCTACATCTTATTTGTTCTTGAAAATAATATATGTCCATGCTAGAGGAAGGGGCAAGCGAGGATGAGATTGCTCGCTACGTAAAGTATATAGACAATTTTACTTTGTCTAAGTGCTATATGTTGGCCTTTATAACTCTTGAGTTACAAAGACAACATTAGAGCATGGATGTCAATTCTATCATTCTTCATCTTCACTAGTTATTTGAGGAATAAAGAAGAACTCAGAGATATGAGATATCCAAAAGTCTCTTCCGAGCGAGGATGACAAAGGGCACATTGGTTCAGAACCGTGTCCTGAGGATGATTGAATGGATTGAGAAACTCACAGGTCTAGGAATGGTCCTAGAGGATAACCTATGTGTTGATCTTATACTTTAGTCCCTACCATATTTATTTTCTTAATTTATTATGAACTTTAATATGAACATGTTTGAGGTAACTCTCCTTGAGCTCCTCAATATGTTGAGGAAAGTTGAGAGCACCATCAAGAAAGAGAAGCCAGTTCTTTACATTGGTAAGGCCAAGAAAAAAAGAAAGGCTGATAAGTCCGCAAGAGCAAGGGCAAACTAGGTAAGGCAAAAGTTACCAAGAAAGACCCAACAAAGAATAAAAGTTAGTGCTTCCACTACAGCAAAAACGGGCATTGGAAGAGGAACTATAAAGAGTCTGCAGCTTAAGGTTGTTAAGATTCCATATAAGAATGAATTATTCTAGGATATGCCATAGAGACTGCAGCTTACCTTCTAAGCAGAATTCCATATAAGTTGGTAGTGTCTATACCATATGAGATATTAAAAGGGAAGAAGCATAATCTTAAGGTTGTTAAGATTTGAGACTACCCTGCCCACGTTAGAAGATACAATCATGATACGTTAGAATCAAGGACGGACTGGTGCAAGTTCATAGGATATCCCAAGGAAACTTATTGGTATTATTTCTATCATCATAAGGAACAAAAGTCTTTATTGCTAAGAGGGTAGTATTTCTTGATAAGGAACACATTCTTGTAGAAACACTTAGAGCATGATAGAGTTTAGCGACATTGGAGAACCTAGATCAAGCATCACTCTAGAGGCCGAGTCTATTTAAGTACCCAGAACACAAGTTCTAACTTTACATAGGTCTAGTAGAATATCTCACTCTCCTAAAAGTTATATGGGATATATCAGTAGAGAGGATATAAAGAATATTGATCCTCAGACTTACGAGGAGGCCATTATGAGTATAGACTTCAGAAAGTAGCAAAAAGTCATGATCTTTGAGATGGATTCTATGTACTCTAACAAGGTTTAGAACTTTGTTGATGCATTTGAGGGTATTGTACCCATTGACTATAAGTGTGGATCTTCAAAAAGAAGATTAGGGTAGATGAAAAAGTGGAGACCTATAAGATAAGGCTGGTGTCCTAAGGGTATCATCAAAGGCAAGGAATTAACTATAACGAAACCTTCTTACCCGTAGCCATACGAAAATCTATTAAAATTCTTTTAGCTATTATATTACATGGTGATTATGAGATCTAGCATATGGATGTGAAAAGCACGTTCCTCAATGACAACCTCTCAAAGTTGTATATGATATAGTCTGAGAGATTTATATCCAAAGAAGAGTCCAATAAGGGGTGTAGGTTGGTCAGGTCCATCTATGGACTGAAGCAAGTTTCCTGAAGTTGGAACATAAGATTTGATGAGGCGATCTAATCTTATAACTTAGTTAAGAACGAAGATAAGCATTGTGTGTATAGGAAGGTAAGTGGAAGCGTTATCACATTCTTAGTGTTATATGTGGATGATATCATAATCATTGGGAATGATGTAGGAATACTCTTCACAGTTAAAGCATAGTTATTTAGACACTTCTCCATGAAGTACTTAGGGGAAGCTTCCTACATCTTAGGAATTTAGATATATAGAGATAGATCCAAGAGGATGCTTGGCTTATCCCAGTCCAGGTACATAGACTCTATTATCAAAAGGTTTGACATGAAAAATTTCACGAGAGGTCTCATATAGATGAGACATGAAATATCACTTTCTAGGAGTATGTCCCAAAAGACTCCTGAAGAAAGGACAAATATGGATATGATACCTTATGCCTTAGTGATAGGGTCTATCATATATGCTATACTATATACCAAGTCTGATATAGTGCATGCTCTGAGTGTCACGAGCAGATATTAGACGGATCTAGTTTGGAACACTGGAATACAATAAAGTACATCGTTAAGTACTTGAGAAGGATTAAAGATTTTTACTACTATATGGAGGAGGTAGCCTCCAGGTTAAGCACTACACAGACTTAAGTTTCCAATCCTATATCGACGATAGTAAGTCAAACCCAAGGTATGTCTTCACCCTAAATGGAGAAGTATTAAGCTGGAAGAGTTTTAAGCAAGATACTACTGCTGACTCGACCACAGAGGTAGAGTATATTACTGTAACAAAAGCAACAAAGGAGGGTGTCTGGATGAAAAATTTATCATAGATTTGGGAGTTATACCAAGCAGCAAGGAGTCGATTCCCATATACTATGATAACAATGGTATAATTGCTTAAGCAAAGGAACCAGGTCCCATCAGAAGTTCAAGCATATTTCGAGGAGGTTCCACCTAATAAGAGACATCATAGTCTATAAAGATATAGCAAGGGAAAAAGTTTCATTTGAAAATTACACTACAAATCTACTAATAAACCCATTATTTCAAATTGTCATTGAGCATCACAAGGATCTGATGGGGATCAAACATGTAAGTGATTGGCTTTAGGTCAAGTAAGAGATTGCTAGTTATATATGCCCTATAAGCCAATCACGTAAATAATGACATGTGTGACACATTACATAGTCTTCTTATATTATTATTATTCTTGGCATCTTCTCAAATTATATATTATTTGTTGTATATATATATATATTGTAATGTCCTTGGATCTATATAATGAAAATTGGATCATGATGAGATCATGATAATGAGACCGATTCGCCTATAGACACAGACTCTAAATAATCCCGATCATATATTACTTGAGACGGACATCGAGATAACTAGATAGATCAGTCTATTATATTCCCGTCCAAGTGATGGAGCCGGTTGGTCTCATAGCCGCTTATATGGACACTAAGGATACAATATAGGTACTCATTAGAAAATAAATTCACTGGTTTATCTGCTTATGAAATACTGGATGGTTAATCATATTTGACGTCTGACAATGATTCTGTAAACCTAATTATGTGTCTAGTCTTTAGATTTAAGACACGAAGTATGCCTTGTTTAAATACTCATTTCTTGATGCCAGACTTATAAGTCTAAAGGTTTTAGATCTGGCGCAGCCAGTTATCAGGATTGGTAGCCAACCTTACGAAGGTAATTGAGTGTCAATAGAGGATCATCCACCCTTAATATCACAAGAGAAATATCTTGTGTGCTATCGCTCAGGTAAATCCTTTGTCAGGGTCCTTTGGATTGAGAGAGGAGTTCTTTGGGAGAATTTGATTAGAGCGAGACTCGGATGGATTTCATATAAGGCTTGACAATATCATGCCCAATATATGATCTCAAGAATATTTAATACATGAGAGACTATAGATATAGAATAACTGAGGATAGACAGGTCTAATGAATTAGATCCCCCTATACCATTTGGAGACTATGGGTAGTTGCCTAATATATCTATAGTCAATGAATTGAGTGAATTATTATGGGATAACAATTCCTTGAGTCAGAAGGAGTTATGAGTCAAAAAAAGTTCTGACAGGTGTAACTCATGATTAGCATAATATGGGATATAGAGGGTCATACACAAATGATGGATGTTGCAACGAGTAGAGGATTGGATATGAGTTATCTAATAAGCCCCTATTTGAGATCCAACATTAATGAATTTCTTGCATAAGACCCAAAAGGAGGCAAATTGAGATTATTTGATAGAAATCCAATAATCCAAGAAGTGTAGGTAATTGGATAAAGATCCAATACCCACTTAAGGCAGGATCCATTAGAGTTTAAGAGGCTCTCCATAAATAGGAGGTAGGGGTGGACAAGAAAGATGATAGTATGTATCTTTGGCCACCCCCTCCTATTCTCTTCCCTCCCTTCTCTTCTTAGCCAACCACCCCTCTCCCTGCTACGTGAGGACAGCGAAGAAGAAATGAGTTCTTTCATATTTGCTGCAAGGTGGTGCACAAAAATTACAAAGAAGGTGCACAAAAACTATGAGATTTGCGCTGCGATTAGAGGAACATTGCTGCATCAATCCACAATGTCGATATTGGTAAGAAGAGGATATTTGAGCTTCTTCATCCTCTAATATTAGATCTAAAAATTTCAAAGATATATGAGCTTCCTAGGTAATACATCTCACATGATTCTTAGTTTTTTAATTTTATGATTTTTCGTACACCAATCATCATATGACAATATGATAAATACGGAAAACCTTTTGTTTTGTTTTTCTACTGCATATATGATGCTCTCAATATTTCCTAACAGACATGACTTAGCTTGTATGACCATATATGACATGACCCATATGACAACAACCAATGTGGTCAAGCATGGTCTAACTATTGTGGCCAAGTATGACTAAATCCATATAGTCAAATATGTCCCTAACTCATGTGTCTAAGCACGACCCAACCCGTAAGCCAAATATAGCCTAGTTTAGTGGTAAGGCTCAGCCCAACTTGTGGATGAGGTTCGCCCATCTATGTGCTTAGTGTTAGACACATTATTGCTCCTGTATCTAGCCCATAGTACCTCAGCCCAACTTATTACTGCTGGTTATAGGTGCCCTGTAAGCCAATAACATGATTTATGATATACATGATACACTATGTACTCTTTTTTGTTATTAATATAATACTATTTTCTTACTTTATATTATTATTGGATTAATATATTGTGATATCCTTAGATTTGTGGAATGTGAATTGGATCATGATGAGCATGATAATGAGACTACTTCATCTTTAAACACAGATCCTAAATAATCTCGGTCATAGGTTATTCGTGAGGGACATTGAGATAACTAGACAAACCATTATGCTATATACATATCCATATGATGGAAGCAATTGGTCTCATAGCTACTTGTGTGGGAACACTAGGGATATAACGTAGGTGTTCATTGGAGAATGAGTTTACTGATTGATTCTCTTACACAATGCTAGATGGTTAATGATACCTAATTGTTAAATAACGTAGGTGTATCTGGTCCTTAGACTTAAGATACTAAGGATGTCTTATATGAGTACTCCATTCTTTGATACCGAACTTATGAGTATAAAAGTTTTAGATCATGTACGATCGATTATTGGAAGTGGTAACCAACCTTATAAAGATAATTTATGTTAATAGAGGATTATCCACTCTTGATATTATGAGAAAAATATCCCATGTGTTCTCACTCAAGCAAATCATTGGTCCGAGTTATTTGGATTGAGAGAGAAATAGTTCTTTGAGAGAATCCATTTAAAGTGAGATTCAGATGGATTCCGTATGAGGTTTGATAATACCATACCCAATATATGATGTTTGGGGTATAAGATAGATGAGGACTATAGATACATGATAATTGAGTACAAACAGATCCAATAGATTAAATCCCCTTGTACCGTTGGGAGACTATGGCTTAATGGCTTAATACATCTATAATCAATGAGTTTGAGTGAATTATTATAGAGAAAATAATTCACTAAATCAGAAAGAGTTTTGAGTCAGAAGGAGTTTTGATAGGTGCAACTTATGGTCAGATCGGTATTGGACCTAGAGAGTCACACACATATAGTAGATGTTATGACAAGTAGAGGTTTGGATATGAGATATTCGACGAGCCTCTATTTTATTGGATATCCAATAAGCCTATGTTTTATTGGATCTTTTGGATGAGACCCAATAAGAACAAATAGTGATTATTGGATAAAGATCTAATAATCTAAGAGGCTAGGGTCATTAGATAGAGATTTGATACCCAATAGAGCAAAATCCATTAGGGCTAAGTTGACAAAAATCTCTATATATAGAAGGGGACCAAGAGGATCATAGGCTAGACCTAATTGACCACCTCCTTCTTCCCTCTTCCTCTCCTCCTCAGTTGATAGCTCTCTTGGTGGTGCAAGAGGATAGTAAGAAGGGGATGACCCTTCTTGACTTTTGCTGTGAGGTGGTGTGCGAATACTACGAGGGTTCATGTTATAAAAGGGAGGAGCGTTGCCACTTCATCTACTATGTAGATCACCACTAGTGAGGACATCTGACTTCCTTCATCTACTCCTACAGATCTAAAATTTTGGGGATATACAATCTCCCTAAATAAAACATCTATTACATGATGCATAGTTTTTTGGTTTTGTAGTTTTCATGCACCAATCATCACATGATTATTAAATATTAATTTCTTAGGAAACAAGTTTTGGTTTTTATTTTTTGTGACGCATGTTATACTCTATTAAGATTTCCCAACAATTACTTGAGACAAGCATGTGTGGTGCACGTGACTCGTCCATGACTCAAGTGGATCATTTTGGTTTGAGCTAACACTATATGATATAGTCAAATTTCCTATCACTATACTAGTTTAAGCTTGTTAATTGATTGAATTAGATAGATTTGATCAGTTCAAGCCAGTTTATGGTGACTCTAGACCAACTTAACTAGTTCTTATTGAATATCGGGGATTTAAATTTTTGGCTCCAACTTTTGAATCCATTTGGGGTCTATAAATACCCCAAGTATTCTTGCTTAGAAGAGCAAGAACTGAGATAATAAACTTGACATTTATAGTGAGAAAACTCTATTAGAAAGTTGAGTTTCCTTCTTCAAAAGCTTAGAGGTTGCTCTAAGGGAGAGTGTGAGAGAATATTTATAAAGGGTTGTAAAGGTTCTCTCATGAGCTTGAGAAAGGGAGAAAGAATTGTAAGGGGTGGTTGATATTTGCCCATTGAAAAAAGATCGGTAGTGGAAGTCGATGGCCTCGAGTGAAGAGAAATCGGGAGTGAAGTAGGTCACGTGGACCGAACCATTATAAATCTAGTGTGCATTTCTTTTCTGCTAATCATTGCTCTTTCTTTCGAGTTTAACTACTTATTACACTTATTCTAAGATAAGCACACTTTCGATATTGATTTTCATTGAATAAAAATGTTTAAATCAAGATTTTTATGAAAGTACAAATTTAGCCCCCCTCCTCCCTCTCCCTTACGAGCCATCTCTTCCTCCTCCTCCTCCTCCTCCTCCTAGTATCGATTTGATCCTAACAGTTGGTATCAAAGCTAAGTTTTTCTCATTTAGTTTAACACCCAAAAGAGATTAAATGGTTTGTTTGGACAATCAAGAGGGTTTTTTTTATCACTCATCCTCATATGTTCAATGGGACGGACTACACGTATTGGGAAACTCAAATGAGAATTTTCTTGCTTTCTATGGTTTTCAATTTATGAAATATCATTGAAAATAATTTTCAAAAGTCTTCTAAACCAATGAATGAATGAAATAATTTAGAGAAAATTTTTTTTCTTTAAATGCTAAAGCGATGAATGCTTTATTTTGTGCACTAGATAAAAATAAATTTAATCGTATTTCAACTCGTGAAACTGCACATAAAATTTGGCACACTCTTGATATTATACATAAAGGCACAAGTAGAGTTAAAGATTCTAAAATTAATCTTGCGATATATAATTTTGAATTGTTTTGATGGAACTAACCGAAACCATTAGAGTCATGTACACCTAGTTGATGAATATCGTCAATGGTTTAAAATCACTTGGTAAAAATTATTTTAATTTTGAACTTGCTAATAATATACTAGGATCCCTTCCAAAATGTTGGGATCTTAGAGTAATGGTAATACAAGAAGTAAAGGACCTAAACAATTTTTCACTTGAAGAACTTATCAGGTATTTGATGACCTATGAAATGATATATATGATATATGATGGATATACGAACAACCTTCCAAAGAACAAGAAGGACTTGGCATTTAGAACAAATAAAAACCACTTGAGCGAAAGTTTAAGCGACAAGAATAACCTTGAACTTTGTAAAAAGTTTATAAAACATGAATGTAAAAATAAAATGAACTTAAAAAGAACAAAATAGCTTGTTGTGAATGTAATCGGTCAGCATACTTCAAAAGTGAATATCCCAAATTGAAGAAGAAGCTACAAAAGAATAAAAAACATGCTCAAGACGACCTTGGACGAATCAAGTGCATCTGAAGATGAGGAACAAACAAGTAAAGATGAGGCTCACAACGACAAGCTAAGTCAAGCAAATCTTTTTTACCTTATAATTAATTACTTGATGCTTTACATAAATTATTTGATGAAAAATGTTAATAAAAATTTAATTTAATTTGATATATACATATATATGATTGAAACTTGATGATTTTTATTTTAATAAATCTTTTAATTAAATATGATTTATACCTAAATGTTTAAGATTTTCATGATAAAGCTTGTTTATCAGTTTTAAACAATGATGTATGTTTTTAAAAGACTTGGGCATGCTTGTATGAAATCAATCATTGCTAAAAAGGGATTTGTTAAAAAATTTCTCTATCTCTAAAAGCTTTTCTATTTTTTAACAAGAGATCCTTAGTCATTGTTAAATCTATTTATGTTATTTTGAATCTCTTGAAATTAATTTTGATGATTTGATGATTTAAATTTAAATAAGTTTTATCCAAATCTTAATACTTAAAATTTTATATGAATTAAGATTTTTTCATTAATTGATCTCCTAATATTTCTTTTTGTTATTTAAGAGGAGATTTGTCAAAATAAATCATGTATTTTAGTATTCATGAATTGATCTTTATTGTTCTTTCTTAATATCTTTCATGTTATTATTTTCATCCTTTGTATTTATGTTTGTATATGTACATTGATGCAAAAGAAAGCAAAAGTGCTAGCTTGAATGTTAAAATTAGACATGTTAAATCTCCCAAATGCATAAATTCTTCTTATATATTTTTTGGATCATTATCTTGATTGCTTTCATTTTTATGACTTGAGTTCTCTTTTTAAATCAAAATCATTTCCTATTATTTCTTCTATTTACAAAAGAAGATATTGGTCAAAAATGATTCATGATCTTTTGGTATTCATGACTTGATCTTTCATTTTTTATAATTGAAATATTGATGTAAATTGATCTTTTAATATTTGTCATGATTTTAAAATTGATGTAAAAGAAAAAGAATTACAATAGTGTATTATTCTCTTCTTTTTAGCAATGATAAAAGGAGAGAAAGTATTGCTAGCTTTCAACAAGATAGAGTGCATGAAGCAAAAAGTTACTATCTCAAGAGAATAAAAAATTTTGCTTAACTTCACATTCTTAAGAACTTGCTAGTTTATATACCATAAAGGGAAGCAAAGAATTTGCTAGGTTACACATTTCAAGAAGAAGCAAATTCGCTAGCTTGCACTTCTTAAAAGAGAAGAAAGAACTTGCTAGTTGCACATCTAAAGAATAGCAAAAACGGGTAACTTGCACAACTCAAACTTTTTTGCTAGCTTGCATATTTCAAAAATTTACTAGTTGCACTTTTCTCCTTTTTATTGATGACAAATTAGGAGAAGCTATGAAGATTTTAAATTTGAATCATGCATGGAATGATGTACTTTGATACTTTGAAATTATGATTATGCATGAAATACTTATGACTTTCTAAATTCAAAGTTTCTATCAATATGGCATAATGATAGGAGGAGTTTAGTTAAACTACATCATCAATTGATTGTCATCATAAAAAAGAAGATTATTAAATCTCATATTTTGATGAAGAAATCAATTGATAAAGTTATGATCTAATGTGTGTATGAGTGACGTAGGACTAGCTTCAATCAAGGAGAGATAAATTGATTAAAGCAGAAAGAATCAATTATTGGGCCAGGGTGGAACATGACAGAAGATTGGTCAACGTGTCAGCAGACGGTTTCGTGCCATGAGTTTGGGCATCAGACTAGGAGGATTAGATATTGTGCCAAGGAGATTGAATGTTGCGGAGGTCAACATGCTGCTTGGGCAATATGCCGCAAGAGAGGATGATGCGCCGAAGGGTTGGACAAAGCACTGGATGAACCAATGACATGTCGGATAATATGTGATTCATACTTTATAATAATTTATCTAGATCGAAGTAATTTATAATTCTAATTGAGTTGGTTTTGACTATAATTAGGCCAACTCAATTAGGGGCCTATTGGGCCTTAATTAGGACTGATTTGAGTCCACTATGAGACTCATTTTACTTGTTGAATCTTAGATTATGATGATAAAATTAATTGATAGATTTATGATATAATATGCATTTGAGTGATATAGGACTAGCTTCGATCAAGAAAAGATAAATTAATTAAGTAGGAAGAATCAAATTATTGGGTTAGAGTGGAACATGTTAGAAGATTAGTTGACATATCAGCAGAAGGCTTCATGCCATGAGTTCGGGCATCGAGCCAGAAGGATTGGACATTGTGCTAAGAAGATCGGATGTTGTGGAGGTCAAGATGCTGATTAGACAATACGCCGTAAGAGAGGATGATCCGTCGAAGGGTCAGATGAAGCGTCAGATGAAATAATGATATGTCGGATAACATGTGATTCATGCTTTGTAATAATTTATCTAGATCATAGTAGTTTAGAGTCGAATTAAGCTCATCTTGGGTCGAAACCATGCTAACTTGATTTGGGGTCTATTGGGCCTGAACCAAGGCTGAGTTGGGTATGATGAAAGGCCAAGGTAGTGTTTTGAAAGTGACCTGGGTGCTGGTACCGCCAGATCTAGGCGGTGGTACTGCCCAAGGTGCTAGAAAGCACCATTTGTGCTTTTTTAGAGTTTCTGACGGTGGTTCCGCCACCTGTCAATGGTAGTACAACCAATAGCGATAGTATCACCAATCGGTGGTAGTACCGCCTTTCTCGGGTGGTGGTACTACTAGAGCCCAGAAACATGGGCTTTGTTCGGCAATGGTACTGATCATACCCTAAAATTTTAAGATGGTTGAATTTTTGGCTCTAAATTTTGAAGTCAATTGGGGTCTATAAATACCCTAGGTATTCTTACTTAGGATAGCAAGAAAGTGAGAAAAATACTTAGGTAAATTCTATGAAAATTAGTTGAGAGTTTCCCTTTGTTTTTCAAGTGGACAGTGAGTTAAGGGAAGGGTTGATTGAGTTATAAAGGTTGATCTCTTAAGTCTAAGAAAAAAAGAGTGTAAAGGTTGTTCTCCAAAGCCTGTGAAAAGGAGTAAGGTGTCTAAATGAGTGTTTAATCTTTACCTATAAAAGAAGATCGATAGTGGACACTGGTTGGCCTCGAGTGAAGAGGGATCAGGAGTAAGCGTAGGTCAAAGTTTTGATTGAACCACTATAAAATACCATGAGCATCTCTTCCTTGTCCTTCTTTCTATTTGCTCTTGATTTTAGTAGCTTATAACTAGTTTTAAGAAAAGCTCGAGCTTCTTCATTCGATTTTAAATCATTCTCTAATTTGCTCTTAACAAAGTCTAACCAAAAACACTATCAATTTTCATTTTACTTCAAGTGGAATTTTTTGAACCGATATTTTCTTTTAAAACTTAACTAATTCACCCCCCAACCCCTCCCCTCTTAGTGCCAACTTGATCCTAACAATTAATATCAGGGCCACATTTGACTCGATTGGATTAACATTCAAGTGAGTTTAATTGCTGTTTTGGCAATAATGAGGATCATTTCATCATATGTCCTCCTATGTTCAATGAGATGGACTACACCTATTGGAAAACTAGGATGAAATTTTTTTATTTCTATGGATTTTGAGTTATGGAATTTAGTTGAACCACTTAGCAAGTTGTTCCACCGACCGAAACCTTGCTTATAAAAGCCCTACTTAGGGCCGGTAGTGACACTAACCCTAAGCACCCCCACTCCTCTCTAAAACCTTTCTACTCCTCTAAAAACACCAAAAAGGCTCCTTACTCTTCGAAACCAAGGATTTTTGTCTATCTCTAAAAGATCTAATTAGAGGTAACTCTTTAAGAACTTCTCTCTCAAGCTATTAAGTTGTTCTTACCCTTCTTCTTGCAAATCTATGTAGATCAAAATGGCCCCTAGAAGATCCTCAAGGGATAAAGGGAAGAGGATATTAGAGGAAACCTATGACACTATACTTTTTGATTCTCATGAATATGCTATGAAATTTTCAATATTTGAATTTAGGAGTGTCTATAAGGGAAAGTGTGTTGATCTAGATGACTTAAGAAACTTAGAGCCAATCCAATAGTTTGAAAATCTAGATGCCCTACCCATTCTTCAAATAAATGAACTATCTACCCTAGATTAGTTAAACTATTTTACAACAACATGCATGTAGATGACAAAGAAAATGCATCTACATATCTCTTGGGGCACCACATAGATATTACAAATATCTTTGTAATCTAATAGGCATCCCCGAAAAATGAAGTGGTTGTTATGAGATATAGACTCTATAGGTGTAACCTACTCTAAAGCTTTAGGAACCATTTTTGGTAATCCTAATATAGCTATCGTACCCAAAAGTTGTGAACATATGCTACCATTCAATACAAAGGTACTTCATCATATAGTAATAAGCATATTACTTCCAAAACAATTTCACCATGATGAACTTAATCAAAAGGAACAAGGCACCATATATTGGATAATGAAGGGACAAGATTATTGCTTTGGGTATCTCATAAGGCAAAACATGATTAATCTTGCTACTAAGGATATGATGCTTCCTTACAGTGGACTCACTAGACTATTACATGCTTATGACATAGCTATTCCACCAGATGAAGAAATTATTAAATCAAATAGGTATAATATAATTAATAGGAATCTTTTAAGAAGATTAAGGTGTATTGAAAGACATGAAATATGGACTAGACTACCTAGGAGAACTGATCTTCCCTCACCTAAGCCTGAACTTGAGACACATATTCTTAAGAGAAGTCCATCTCCTTCTACCAGTTCTCTTGAGGCACCACCCATGATGCAACCAGCACCCTCCTTTTCTGCCGAGTCCATTGTGAATCGGCTGGGACAAATTTAACTACGTCAAGATGAGTTAATGACTAAGATGTAGCAGATCCAACAATAGATTTATGCTTTATCTAGAAACTTTGGATTACCACCACCTGAGCGATTATAAAAATAAATTGGTGGAACTTGATATTTTGTACTGATCACATGCTTATGATGTACTCTTTTTTATTTACACTCTTTTGTGGCATGAACTTACTTATGATATGTACTCTTGCTACCTAGAAGTACTTTCTAAATGCTTTATGTTACAAAGATATTGATATTAGACATTACTTTATTATGAATCACGTAAACAATTGAGACATTTCTTTAGAATTTATTGACACTAAGCATAAATTAGCAGATATTTTTTCAAAATCATTAAATGAAGAGCAATTTGATTTTATTAGAAGAGAGCTAGGAATGCTAAACTATGAAAATGCATGATTTGCCTGATTTGCTACCTTGCTTGAAATTTACATAAGATGAATTAATTGCATGAATAGCTCTTGATTTTTCTTAGATTTCGAAATTTACATCTATAAAATTAAGTATTTTTGTGTTATGATGTTTTTCACTTCCCTTCCTTATTTCTACCTTCTTGTTTATAGAAAGGAAATAAAATTTACATAAAAATGATGATTTGCTATTTTCATATTTATTTGCTATATTTGCTTAAAATTTACATGAGATGATTTTAAATGCATAAGTAGCTCTTAAGTTTTTGAATCTTCCTAGATTTCTTAGATTTTTGAGCTCACCTTCGGAATATTCTTTCCGAAATTTTCTTCTATAAGATTGAAAGTTCTTCTTAATGTTGAATCTCAGATTTTAATGATGGAATCAATTGATGAATGTTTGATCTAACAAAGTTGTTAGAGTTTATTGATGCAAGATTAACTATGATAGAGAGATTATTATAATCAAAGGTTTGGCCAGAGTCAAGTCCACGTATCGGGTCGGGGTTTGAATGATGTAGTTGGAAACTCCTTGAAGTGTATCGGGAGCTCGTCAAGGGTATCAGGAGCTTGCCAGGATGGTACAAGAGAGTTCATCGAAAGAAGATCGAAACTCGTCAGAAGATTATCGGGGGTAGCCGAAAGGCTTGCCGAGAGTTGGGAAGGTCTTGAAGTAGATTTGTGGCCATGTTGATTGTATCTAATCAAGTTATAGTTAGCATAATGCAAGTTTACCCACGATGGTGAAAATGAGCTATAAATCAAACATGAACCCAGGATCAAGCTTAGGCATCGGGCCAAGGATTAGACGATATGATAGGAGCTCGTTAGGTGTTCGCTAGGACTTTACTGAAAGTATCAAGAAGATCGCTAGGAACACACCGAGACATCACTAGAGGAAGACCGTGAGACTTGCCATAGGGAATGCTAGAGGTTGTCAGATTACGGGAGTTTCGAAGAGTGGAGGGAACCACTTTTTTGGAGATTCCGGCGAGTAAACTATTGGTGAGCTGTCACGGACAAAATATAAATAAAGTGTTCAATAAAATGCTCATGTTTGTCCGTGTCCTTTGATTTTTATACATTCTTTATACAGCAAGTAGTGGCCTCACAGTAGATTTGGTAGCCCTAGTTTGGTTATCTTTTATGGCCGGTTTTGACTTATAAATCTGAATATGTGTCATGTAGTCACTTGTGAGGGACTTCGATATGTAATGGACCATTATCCTTTGTGTGCAACCTTTCTGAGATTATAATATCCATGGGTGTAATTTGTATTTAGCTTTATAAAGTGTTTGCTTGAGCAGTTGCTTATGGATCCCATTGGAATTGCTTCTTCTGGCCCATTTTCTCTTTTGTAAGTCCTAAGGGACCCTAGGAGATCTTGGGGTAGGCTGACCTTTACGGACGGACACGCATGGGTGCTGCATGGCTTAGGAAAAATCAGCTAAGCCCATGACATTGTGGTATTAGAGCGGGATAAGCATATGCAAAAATACTCACCGTACAAACATGGGGGACCTAGTTGGGCTATATGAAGGACAACTAGCATGCATAACCATTTGGAGGAAAC
The DNA here is from genome assembly GCA_021527575.1 of Ensete glaucum. Classification (NCBI taxonomy): domain Eukaryota; kingdom Viridiplantae; phylum Streptophyta; class Magnoliopsida; order Zingiberales; family Musaceae; genus Ensete; species Ensete glaucum. Next base: position 34,868,933 of record CM038555.1, read on the forward strand.
GGACATTGAGATGTAGGAAAAGGGGTCACTCGGAGGAGCAGGCATCTAGGCTTGGCATTCAGAGGAATAGCCAACCCTTTACACCAGAGGCACCACGAGGATAAACAAGCCAAGAAGAATGCATAGCGCATAAAGATTGGGATAGTTGAATTTGAGCTACGTCTCGACATTAGCAACCAAACTTGATAGGCAAGCGGGGTGCCTGGTGAAAGATAAGACTGTGCAAAGTGGGAGGTGTTGCGCAACGACCAAAAGAGTTATACAAAGCTCATAGAGGTGAGGGGAATTGCTAACTCGAAGGATTTGGTACTCATGCAAGGGCTTGTATATGGATGATGGAGTATTTGTGACCATCCCAAGGTGCGATCGAAACTCAGCACCATCGAGCATCAAAACTTTCTCTTTGACATAGAAAGGATATATCCGCAGGTGAATGAAATGTGCAACAAGTTTGGTATGCTAGACCTTGAAGGGTGCAGTGGGGATTGTATTTGTGAAGGGTCATAATCTAGTAAGTGCATTTGTGGGGGTAGAATAAGGCATAAGTTATTCAGTAAGACGAAGTAGTCCAAAGGGGATGGTGGTCTCCAAAACTTCCAGTGGGAGAAATATAAGAGGAAAGTTGCTCCAACATGACAGATATCCAGGAGAGATAAGTCTTAGTTCTTTAGAGGGAGAATCATATGCAATGGACAACATATATTGAGGAAGAGTTCCTCAAGGCAATATCTTCACAAAGCTCAACAGATCGAGTGAGTGACGAGGAGTCGTCGCATGATCTCGAATGAGGTAATACATTGGTGGATGCATTTCAAGATCAAGTGGAGGAGTAATCCAAGGCAACATCATATGAAGGCACACTTATAGTCGATGTGAAAATCGAACTCAATGGATGGCTGACCCATGGAATAGTGGACGTGAGGGCTACTATCAACTCAATGCAAATCGAGGAGCGAAGCGATTTGGATGGAACTCGGTGAAGTATCCAAGTCGCATGAAGGGAGTCGACAAAAGATGGAATATGGAGCGAAGGTATGGAGCTTTCCTTGGATAGAGGTCAAGGGCATGAACTCTTGTAGAGGCAAGAGCGGGATCATGTCATTCTATACATTCTTCATTCTGATGGGGTGGACTTATCTTGTATGGTGCCAAAGACGAAAGGAGCTTCGAGGCATATGCACCTTACCTCAGAGATACATTTGACGGAGTAACTAAAGGTGATTCAACTTACGGAGGTGAAGTTGGGATCAAGAGACCTTAGTACGGGGCAAGAGGACGCAAAAGCGGGTACTCTTGAAGAATATGCCACAGTGTTGTCATTTGAATTGTTAAGAACAAGTGGTGCATAGCTAAATTATGCTGGTAGGAGATAGAGGCCCAGGATTCAGACAATGGTGCATCAATTCTAGTGAAGTTAAGGGACTTCAGGAGCTACTAGGCGACAGACTGTCCTAGAGCTATGCTTTGTCCAGGTGTGACCCAAGAGTGGGTGGACGAAGGTGAATTGCCAAGGGAGTGAACCAAATATTAGAGATGGCGGAGGCTCTACGATGTGTTGGCAGAAGCTACACATAGAGAAGTCGTAGTTTGAGTTCATCATATGAGAATCTGTATGCAATGGAGATGTCACCAGGAGGCAACATGGTGCAATGGATCGTAGTGGAATAGTTTGTGGCAATGCAATATATGCGGACACATCCCGTGAGGGACATGATCATGCAGAGGTATGATCAAGAGCTACTAGGAGCTACACTTAAATGTACAACACAACAAGAAGAAGGACTATGGATTCAAGGAGTGAATGTCATGGTATCATAGAGGTGGGTCTTCCATGTGTGCACATTGAAGCTTGCATCAAATGGAAGCCTTGATCATCATACGGGGGTTGTGTACCACCGAGGGAGAAGTCAGATTGTAAGTACTAGTGAGTCTCATGGAGGGGACTTGATTATACAGAGGTATAGTTAGAGTGACTAGAGAGTTGGACTGCTTCAGTGCTCACATTCGCTTAATGGAGCCCGACAAGTCAGAGGACAGGACCAAGTAAGCGAACGTTGCTACCAAGGAAGCTAAGGAGAATAGAATTGGCACGAGTCCTGTAACAAAATGGCGAAGGCTATGTATGAGAGTTGCACTTTGTCTTTTCATTTATCAAGGAGAACTATTAGGAGGATACAGTAGTGTTGAAGTAGGTGGTCAAAAGGGGTGAGGAAGCGACAACGAGTTCAGTGGGGCTCAACTACCCAAAAGTAAAGTACCGATTAGAAAGGAGGTGGACTCAAAGGATCACCACAGTGCTACAAAGGTGGATTTACTAATCATGAAGGAAGGGATGCAGATGTAAGGCAACGGATAGTAGGGCCATAGGCTTGGCAGCACCATGATACTATAGAGGTAGGACTTCTATGGAGTCATTGATCCCTTACTCTCATAGAGGGAGAGCATTGGTCGAAAAGGGACCGAGGAGGTGGAGAATGTAGAGGCAAACTCCAAGTACCAAGACAAGGCGGAAGGGCAAAAGCCAAGGAACTTTATAGGACCAGTGTCGATGGGCTTCTCATTAAGATAGCCGAAAGCGAGGGACTTCAGATTAATGTAGGAGTGCTCGACCAAGGAATGAAGTAGGCAGTATGTGATACTGTACATTTTCTACTCAAAGGAATAGGCGACAAAGGTGATGGAGAAGATGGTACAATCCCAGAGGCGACCAGAACTATCAAAGAATTACTCCAAGTTGGGGGACTCCAAGTTGGGGTAAACTTTTTACTCTTTTTGAGCAAAACTTCTTACATTCCAGAAGTTCAATGGTAGTGGGAAGTCGAATCAGAGTAGCTAACTCAGTGCAAGAAAAGTAAACATTTTAAGTGCTTTAGAAGTGTGAGCAAAGAGCAGGAGAATGTTAGTCACTAGCTCAATGCATGAAGTACAAACTCGAGGAGGCAGGTGAAATCGAGTAACCTTTACCTTCTCAACTCAAGAGAATGGGTGAAACTGAGTACCCCAATTCTCTTAACTCGAGGAGGCAAGCGAAGCTAAGTAACCTTGTGTTCTCAACTCCTAAGAGAATATGTGAAGTCGAGTATCCCAGTTCTCTTACTTATCCAACAGATGAGCACTGCATAAGTTCAGTGACCCTTTAAAGAATGCTAATAAAAGACAATAATCGTTAAATCCTCACCATTTGTGATTAGTACTATTGAGAGGAGATTATATCTGCTTCATTTTCTAATTGAATGTCAATCGAAAGCGGGAGTGGTGCAAACCTACTTGGAAGTGACAACTAAAAGTGGATGAAGGATCAATGGGTAAATATTATGGAGGAAGGACCTCAAAAACTTCTAACAAGCATCCATCTAGTTTAAGCAACATGAGATTACTGAGGTACTAGCACGTAACAAGGTAGGTCTTTTTCTTTATCAAAAGGATCTGCGAGAGTCAACAAGGATCAGCACAACTCAGCCAACCCTACAACAGAGTTAGTCACTCGTGAGTTGAAGCAGTATGGCAGATCATAGTTTGACTAGTCAACAACAACAGCGTAGAACGGCTAGGAGCCAAGAGGCATGTTACAGCTAAAGTAGAAGATTGAAGATTCAGCAAAAGATGAGGAGATGCAGCATCTACAACGGCTTCGACGAGGACGTCGAAGGAATATGTGGGGGAGAATATCACGGACAAAATATAAACAAGGTGTTCAATGAAATGCTCATGTTTATTTGTGTCCTTTGGTTTTCGTACATTTTTTGTACAGCTAGTAGCGGGCTCACAGTAGACTTGGCAACCATAGTTTGGTTATCTTTTATGATTGATTTTGATTTATAAATGTGAATATATATCATATAGACACTTGTGGGGGACTTCGGTCTGTAATGAACCATTATCCTTTATATGCAACCTTTCTAAGTTTATAATGTCCATGGGTGTAATTTGTATTTGGCTTTATAAAGTGTTTACTTAAGCAGTTTCTTGTAGATCCCATTAGAATTGCTTCTTCTGGTCCATTTTCTCTTTTGTAAGTCCTAAGGGACCCTAGGAGATCTCGGGGAAGGCTAACCTTTGCGGACGGACACGCATGGGTGTCGCACGGCTTAAGCAAAATTAGCTAAGCCCATGACAGAGCGATGATTGGACCGCCCGTACCCTGGAAACATGGCAGCTGCTAGCGGCTGTCAATGATTGAACTACCCAGGACCGACGGATAAACCACTTGTACTTGGTTTTCGGGCGGTTGATGGTGGGTAAACCGCCTAAGATGGCGACTGAACCACTTGTACCTGGATTTTACAAGTATGTCTTAATTTTAGCTCTAAAATTCTGAAACAATTTGGGGCTATAAATACCATAAGTTTTCTTGCATTCTATACAATAATTTTGGGTATTACATTTTATGAAAAAAATTATGTGAATTGTAAGAAAAAAAAAAGGGGGGGGGGGGAAGGGAGAGAGCTTAGAATTAGAAACTTCTTGAAGTCTCCCTTGTACAAAGTGTAAGAGTTTAGTCTTAACCCAAAGAAGATCAGTAGTGGACACCAGTGTGCATTAAGGAGGAGGACTCGGGAGTGGACGTAGGCACGTTGGTACCGATCCACTATAATTGTGAGTGTTTTATTCTTGTTGCATTTACTACTTGCAATTATCGAGTTCTTAATCACTTTGAACTAAATATCAATTAGACACTTTTGATTTTTACTTACTCTTTGAAATCGAAGTTTCAAGTCAAGCATTTCCCTTTGACATTGCTTATCTTCGGGTTTGCTTGTTCTTTCTTAAACAACTTTTAAGCAAGTAACTTATTAATCTTATTTTAATCACTTACTTGCTTTACTTGAATGAAAAGCTTCGGATCTTTCTGTCTTGCTTCAAGCTAGAAACTTTTTGTTAAAATGAGAATATTAACTTGCACTAATTCACTCAAACCACCCCCCCAATTGATCCTAACACTTAATGATGTTTTATAACTCCTCCCTTGTTTTCTTTTCTTCTTTTTCACAAGAGAAAGAAAATTCTTTATGGCTCATATCCTATTTTACAAAGTGGGAGCAAAGACTCATATGCCTCGAAATCTTTAGCCATACATTTTTATTGATAACAAAGGGGGAGAAATGGATATTAATGACTTATGTAAATATGATGCATAATTTTTGAAATTCATGAAAATCTTTAATGAGTTGATGACTTGATCACTTAAAGCAAATTTTTGTTGATGTATGAGTGTCTCATTGCATCCTTAAAATATTATGGCATGGATTTAAGGGGAGTAAGGTTTAACTTCCGTCATCAATTGATTATCATCATAAAAAAAGGAGATTGTTGAATATCATATTTTGATGATGAAATTAATTGATGAGAGTTTAATCTAACTTGTGTGTTAGAGGAAGTAATGCAAGTCTAACTACGATGAAGGAATTGAGTTACAACAAGATGATGGGCCAGAATCAAGTTTGAGCATCGGGCTAAGGTTCAGATGATGTTGTTGGAGCTTGTTATGAGTTCGCTAAGAGTTTGTCGAAGGAATCGGGAAACTCGCTATGAACAAGCTGGGAGATTGTCAAAGGAAGACCATAAGACTCATCGCAAGAATGTCAGAGGCCACTGGATTGGTAGGAGTTAGGTCATTGTTTAACTTGATGGTTCTTATGGATGTAATCAATGAGTTATAGTTAGGGATTAAGTTCTCATTGAATTTGATTTAGAATGAATCCAAATAAACTCAATATAAGGCAATCGGGTCCACTAAGGGGATGGATTGAGCTCAGGTTAAGCTCAATTGATTGACTTGAAAATTAGTCAACATGAGGTATAAGTCAGGATTGGAAAAGTAAAGGGAATCACTTTTCCAAAAATCTTGGCAATTGTACCATAGTGAGCGGTGGTTGTGCTATCGTCGCCCAAGAATCCTCGCAGTAGGTGATGGTTGGACCACCCAGGCCTATGGTTATACTACCCATACCCTATTTTCAGGGTGATTTTCAGCGGCAACGCTGTTGGCGCCAGCGGTTGTACCGTCGTACCTAATTTTTTTGGATATGTTTGAATTTTGACTCCATTCTTTTGAAGCTAAATGAGGTCTATAAATATCCTAAGTTTTCTTATATTTAACACATGTATTCATATGTCATTGGGCAAAAATCTGTGAAAAAAATATATGCTAAAAGTGTGTAAGATAAAAAAAACGGGGAAGGGAGTGAGCTAAGTGTTATGTTCTTGTAAAGAGTCTCCCTTGTCAGTTGAAAGTTTGTAAGGGTCTGGTCTTCACCCAAAGAAGATCAGTAGTGAACACTAGTGAGCCTCGGTGAAGAGGACTCATAAGTGGACATAGGCCAAGATTGGAGCCAAACCACTATAAATTATGAGTGCTCTTTACTTGTCTTGTTTACTATCTTATATTGCTCTTAATTAGTTCATAGAAAGATACAATCATCATTCTCATGACTTTTCCTCTTAAATCAGGTTCTTAATCATTTTCAAACAAAATATAAATGATACTTTTGATTTTATTTCTTTACTTCTTGAAAGCAAGATTTTCGAATCGAGCACTTCCATTTATGCACTAATGCAACCCAAGCCCCTCACCCTCACCCAACCCCCGCACTCGTCCCCTCCCCCACCCCTCACCCCCCTCTTAGTGCTAATTGGTCCTAACAAAGGTAAGTGATAGGAATCCTAGGGTTTTATCGTAGATGGAGAAGGAAAAGAAGGGATAAACGATCATTTCGAGGGGATTGGGCCTCCTTGATCACTTCAAGGGGATCAGCCTCCTTGATCTCTATAGGGGATCGATCGTCCTAGGGTTTTGGCCTATTGACTAAAACAAAACTTTCTTCATTGTTGCTTAAAAAGAAATAGTTATAGTCTTATTTATAGAGTTTTACTAAGAGTTTCTCTGGACTTGGACTCTTCCACCTAGAGTTTTTCTAGAACTTGGACTCCTAATTAAATAATAAAAAATCAAGTAAACTCTTAGCTGACTTAACCAAACTTATAACTGACTTGATTGGGCTAATCCGACTTATAACTGACTCCAACTAAATAAACTAAATAAGACTCAACTCAAATTAAATGGGACCTAACCTTATCAGGGTCCTATCAGTAAGTGACTCCCTCGAAGCCTTCTTTACATTAATGGTTTGTTTAATGTCTTTCATGAACTATTTGATGAGTGTAAAAAGATTAGTAAAGCTTATAAATCACTCAAGATGGATCATGCATTACTTGCTGGTAAACTTGAAACCATGCATGAAGCATCGACACCATATATTTCTTATTCTAAATATGAGATACTAGATGCAACTAAAATGAAAACTATCATATTATGACAAAACTTAGAAAAGCTTAAAATATGTAATACATCTCTAAATATGATCATTGCCAATAAGGGTCATGTTCATAGGAAGGAAGGTATTGCCTTTGTAAGTAACACTCAACAAAAGCCAACTATCTTCGTTAAAGGACCCACATTATACTCTTCACCTGAAAACAAATATAATTTTTATGGTAGACTTAGACATTTTACCTATAGATGCTTATTTATAAGGTATAGTTCACATAACTTGGTTTGGGTTTCCTAAAGGTGCCATTAATAAAAATAGGTAAAAACTTTTCATGAGGGTCCCAAAGTCAAATGTGTACTTAAACCAAAACCTCCTTCATTGTAATTTTGTTTCCAAACAAAGTCTAAGAGCACAAAATGATATCTTAATTGTGGATGCTCAAGGCACATGACTTGAAATCTAACATACTTTTCAAGCTCACCAGCCAAAGCAACCAAAATAAAAAAAATTATTTAAATCAAGATGATTGAAAGTTAATGATCTTTGTTTCAATTATAACAAATCTTTTTAATAAAAATGATTCATGGTTATATAACTAATCTTGATTATTTTTCGATAATACGTAACTAGAGCATGTTAGTACAAGAACAAATTAGATAACTTTAACTATTTTTAATGGAAAACTATCTACATTGCCTTCATTGAAATTTCTAGAAAAGTAATTTTGATGATAATTTTGGATGTGTTTTCAAATGATTTTTTTTAAGAGATAATTGACTCATTAATGTATAAGGACAAAAGAAATGTTAACTTACTCATCTCAAAAGAGAAATAAAGTTTGCACTTGTTATGATCAATTGGCGCTAAGAGGGGGAGGGGGGGTGATTTAGTGTAAGTTAAAATTCTCGTTTTAAGAAAAAACTTTTGGCTTAAAGCAAGATAGAAATATTCAGAGCTTTTCGTTCAAGTAAAGCAATTGAGTGATTAAAAGAAATATTACTAAGTTACTTGCTTAAAAGTTACTTAAGAAAGAACAAGCAAACCTAAAAGATAAGCAATGTCGAAGGGAAATTCTTGACTTAAAACTTTACTATCAAAGAGTAAGTAAAAATCGGAAGCATCTAATTGATATTTAGATCAAAGAGAATAAGAACTCGATAATTGCCTGTAGTAAATGTAACAAGAATAAAACACTCACAATTATACTAGTTCGGCACCAACGGGCCTACGTCCACTCCCGAGTTATCCTCCTTGAGGCACACCGGCATCCACTAACGATCTTCTATAGGTGAAAATCAAACCCTCACACTTTGCTTATAAGAGAGACTTCAAGAATTTTCTAACTCTAAGTTCTCTCCCTTTGCCTTTTCTTTTTCCTACAATTCACACATAATTTTTTTTCACATAATGTAATCCCCAAAATTATTATATGAAATGCAAGAAAAATTAAGGTATTTATAGCCAAAATACCCTAAATGGCTTTAGATTTTTGGAGCTAAAATTTAAATATACTAGTAAAATCTAGGTATGGGTAGTTTAGTCGCCATCTTGGGTGGTTTACTCGTCGTCAGCCACTCGAAAATCAGGTATGGCTAGTTTACCTGTCGGTCCTAGGTATTTCAGCCACTGATAGCCACTGGTAGCCACCATATTTCTAGGGTACGGGTGGCCCAACCATCACTCACCGATAGTTTACCTATTGGAATCTCCGAAAAAGTGGTTCCCTCCATTTTTTGAATTTTAGCTTAAACCTGATATTGACCATTCTTTGGTCAACTAATTGAGCTCAACTTGAGCTCAGCCAAACCTCATATTGGACTCGATTGCCTTATTGAGTTGATTTATATTTCTTCCAAATCACACTCATTTAGGACTCAATCTTAACTTACGATTTAAGGATTATAACCATACATGACAACCAAGCTTAATGACATCACTCCCGCAATCCAGTAATCTCCGACATTCCCTACAGTGAGTCTCACGGTCTTCCTCCAGTAATCTCGTAGTGTGTTCCTAGTGATCTTTTTGATTCCTTCGGCGAAGTCCTAGCGAACTCCCGATGAGCTCCCATCGTATCATCCAATCCTTGGCTCGATGTCTAAGCTTGATCCTGGGTCCATGTTTGATTTGTAACTCCTTTTCATCGTTATAGTTAAACTTGTATGATGCTAACTATAACTTGATTAATTACAATCAACATGATCACAAATCCACTTCAAGACCTTCCCAACTCCCGGCAAACCTTTCAACTACCCCTGACAATCTTCCGACGAGTCTCAGTCTCCTTCCGGCGAACTCCCTTGTACCATCTTTGCAAGCTCCCGATACACTTTAGGCGAGTTCTCAACTGCATCGTCTGAACCCCGGCCCGATTCTTGGACTTGACTCTAGCTAAACCTTTGATTGGAATAACCTTTCTGTCATTGTTAATCTTGTATCAATCAACTCTAACAACCTTGTTAGATCAAACACTCATCAATTGATTTTATCATCAAAATATGAGATTTAACAATCTCCCCCTTTTTTATGATGACTGGAGTTTATCCTAACTCCCCCTAAAGGTTCTCTCCTAAGCCTAAGAAAAGGAGAAAGAGTTGTAAAGGGTGGTTGACTTTTGCTTATTAGAAAAAGATCAATAGTGGAAGTCGGTGACCTCGAGTGAAGAGGAATCGAGAGTGGAGTAGGTCATGTGGACTGAAACACTATAAATCCTATGTGTATTTCTTTTCTGCTCTTCATTGATAGTGCTTTCGAGTTTAACTACTTATTATACTTACTCTAAGACAAGCACGCTTTCAATATTTAGTTTTCATCGAATGAAAATTTTTAAACCAAGGGTTTTACGAAAGCACTAGTTCATCCACCCCTCTATCAAACCCGCCCCCACCCCCCCCCCCGTCCCCTTATTAGTGTCGATTCGGTCCTAACAATTCAAACCTACTTGGCCTAATCAAATCTAAATTAGATCAATCTAAAGTGATTCTAGATCAATTATATAAGAATTTGAGGTTAGTTCTGTTATGTTCTAACTAAATTGAGTTTGGTTCAAGTCAATTGGGCTATTCTAATTAGGGTTTTAGTTAACTGAGGATTATTAAGAGATTGATGTCTTATATCTTTATGGTTTGATGAGTTTAAAAGTTTTATCTAAAAATTTTATTTAGAAATTATTATTTATTTTTTATTGTTTTAATTTATTATATTGATATGATGGTTATCATGTAATGTATGTGACTATACTAGTTGTCCATATTGAAAATACAACATTGAAAGGAGCTACGGGCCATCATAGTATAGACCCAATAATAAACATAGTTTACCAAATCATATATCAAGTATGGTTCCTTTATCACACTATTTTTTGAATATATGCATGAATAAATAGATGAATATAAATGAATGATCATGATTATTTATGTATCATTGTCGAGGGTAGTTAGGATGATTCCCTTCTAGGATTAACGGGCTGTCAAACATAATGCTTTGACGGTTCCATCATTAATTATTGGGAGTAACATGTTTCTATTTGGGTAAATGAGGGATACCACTCCATCCATTTTTAGGAGTGTGATACGAGTTCTCTTCATCCATTATTGAGAGGAATCCATCCTGTGGAGTATCTCTCTAATCGTTGCTGGGAGGGTGTATCATCAGGTGTGATGTACGCCTTTATTATATGACTATTATGTATGTATTGCATATGGCTGATACATGATTTTGTATATTATATAAGAATTATCATTATTTTTTAATGCATGAGTTTTATAATGAATCAATATATTATCATTTCATATTAAATTATTGATATATATAATTAATATTAAATATTATTTTATATTTTATTAAAGGTTCCTACCAATATGTGTGGTTATGATTTTATCTTATATTTATTTTTAGAGTAATGCACTGCTATATAATAAATCTAAGGCTTGGGTGGAAAATATTTTTTTTTGGCCCTATGAAGAAGATCTGATTTTTTTTAGTTAATAAAATATTTACAATTGTAAAGAAAGAGATTTGAATTCAAGGATTAAAAAATAGAGTATTTTCTATAAATTATGAATAATAAATAATAATTTATTATATATATATAATGTGATAATTTAATGATATTAGAGCAATGATTTTAAGGATCTATTAGAAGATGGGATCCTAGGATTAAAATATTAGATGGCTCAATTAGCTTTTGAGATTTAAATTTTGGAAATTACATAATAATATAATTAAAAAATGATTTTAAGAGATTAGAATCATTTTATTGAGCAAAATATGATTTATTTTTTTATAAAAATAATTAATTAAAGATGTTTCTTAAAGGAAATCTTATTAAATGACTTGAACTAAGATTATTGAGTAAAAGACTAAAATTTTAGTATATTTTCTCTAAATTATAGTAAATATTATAATATTTTATCTTATAAACTCCCGTAAAGGTTTACATTTTGAATAGAATTTTGCCATGTCACTCTTATCCACTTTTTGAAAGTAGATAAGAGTTATTAATTTGATTATAGAATATATTATTTTTTTGAGATGTATCTATAATAAATAACTAAGTATTAGTTGACTTAGTTATTCATGAAGATGTGCATATTATATTTATATCTAATATTTCGTAAAAAATAATTTGGTAATCTTACTAGAAATATTATATGATGCTTATGCACTATGAAATGTTTAAAATTTTATTTTACAAAAAGTAAATAAATTAAGTTTCTTGCATGAGTCTCATAGTATTTCTTAGTTTGACCATATCTTATGCATGTTGGACCTCAAATTCATTCATATAATTTTATTATAAATTTAAAATAGATTATACATGAATGAAGTTTGACATAATTTTTATTATAGTTTGACATATTACTTTTGTTACTTTTTGCGAAATGAAAATAATATTAAGTATCAATTATTCTGTCATATGCAAAAGTTTTGACAAATTTGAAGTACAAAACTTTTGTACGAGTTATTTTTTTGACATTAATAATATATATGTCTTTATAGTTGAATAAATTTGATCAAGCATTAATATTAAACTTAATTGTATGAATAACTAATTTAAATGGAGTTTTGATTTAATTTCAAATTAATTATCAGATATTATTTGTCTAATGCAATGATGAGATCTAATGAGAATTAATTATAATTTTATTTCTTTGACACATATAATATATAAATTATTTATAATTATAAAAGAATATATGTTGAATATTGGATAAATTTTCATCCTTTCAATATCTTCTGATTTAAAGTTTTCAACTGGCGCATTTAATTTAAATATTTTTGAAGCTGATTTAGATTTATCTTTGAACTTAGTATTTCAAGTGGTATCTATATTGATTACTATCATTTTTCATATCAAATTTGAGGGCCAAATTTTTTTTAAGTGGGGGAGTAATGTAATCATCCATAATTCTCTCCCTTAACATAAATTAATTACTATAAATAATATATTACTATATTTAAATTATTATCTTTTTTGTTTATGTAGTATGGTTCTAGAAATGATTAAAATTAATTTCCTTAATCATGTGAACAAGTCAAGAATTTTATTAATAAATTAAACTATTAATTAATTTATTCTAATGAGTTCTGTTATTTTTAGGAAGTGTATAGTTTATTTCTATTTTTATATGTAAACCATAAGAAATAAACATTATATTTCTATCTTTGTGTGAAATTAAAATAAAAATAAATTAAAAAATAAAAAAGAAATTATTACTGACCTTTTTTAGTGAGCTGATCTTTTCATATATAAGGAGGCTTCTCCTCCCTGTTGATGTTGAGGAATAACCAAGGAGAGGTAGGATCTTTTTTTTTTTAATAATCAGTTTTGATTCATATTTTGAAATCCTTGATATTAGGTTTATTATAATAATGATAATTGATTTATGATGTTAAATTAATTATTTGATTTATAATTATCTTTTAATCTTAAGTAATTTAAAGATTGATGCAATTATTAAAATTCTTACTTTTTGGATTAACATAATAGTTCTAATTTATTTAATTGTATATATCTATATTTCAAAAATTATGTATGAATTTTAATTATTTAATTATTTTTAAATTTAAGATCATAGATGTAAATTCTTTAATTCATGGACTTAAGTTACACTTTGATAAATTAAAATATTAAAGTCTAATTTAATAAAAGGAGTCTAATTGGGGTTTGACCTAAGTCAAATTGATATGTCAGATTAAATCGACTCAACCCTTATGACCATATACGACTTAACCGATGTGGCCAAGTATGACCCAACTCTTACAGCCAAGTACGAATTAACCCATATGGTCAAGTAAGACCTAGCCCCTATGGTCATGTAGGACTCTACCCATGTGGTAAGGTATGACACAACCCATGTAGCCAGACATGATCCAACCCATGTAGCTGGACATGATCCAACTTATGTGACCATGTACCACCTAAGTTATGTGGTAAGGTATGATCCAACTCATATAATTAGATATAATTCAGCTCATATGTCCAAGTACGACTAAGTCCATATAGTTAAACATGATCCCGACTCATGTGTCTAGGCATGACCCAACCAACAAGCAAAGGGTGACCTAGTTTAATGATAAAGATCAACACAACTTGTGAGTGAGGCTCAGCCAAGTCCACGAAATTAGGCTTGCCCAATTATGCAATTGGTGTTAGACATATCATCGCTCTTGTATTTAACCCGTTGTACCTCAACCCAACTTATTATTTGTAACATACATGTGTGTACACATGACCCATCTAAGACTCAGGTGGGTCAATTCGGTTTGGGCTAGCACTATACGATATAGTCCAATTTCCTATCCTTTAATTAGTTTGAGCTTGTTAATTAACTAAATCAGACAGTTTTGATCAATTTAAGCCAATTTATACTGACTAGACCAATTTGACTTATTTAAACTCATTCGACCTAATCGAAATCAATCAAATCTAAATTAGACTAGTCAATGATGATTCTAGACTAGTTCTATCAGGATTTGATGTTATTATTTTTCTACTTTCTTTAAGTATATGATATTGATATGATTATTATTATGTAATATTGGTGATTATACTAGTGGTCCTCATTAGAAGTGCAACATGTGAAAGAAGCTATGGGTCCATCACAGAGCCACCAATAGATATATTTTAGTAGATCATACATCAAGCATGATCCCTTATAGTATTTTATCATATTATTTCTTAGATACCTATATGAATAAATACATAAAGATAAATGAATGAATATAGTTATTTATATATCATTGCCGAGGGTAGGTAAGATGATTCTTTCGTGGATTAATAGAACGTTTGATGTAACAGTTAGATAGTTCCTCTATTAACTATTGGGAGGAACATGTCTCCACTTGGGTGGGTAAGGGATACCACCATCCATTACTGGGAGTGCGATATGAGTTCTTTTCAGAGGAATCCATCCTATAGAGTATATCTCTCTATCTGCTATTGGAGAGTGTGTTAAGAATTGATTCATAGTAGTTACTTGTTAGTTAACATATTTTAGGAGTAGTGGCTCATGTTTATATGTTATAAAAGTAGTTTAGGAGTTAGTGGGGGTAGTTATTAATCATGGGTGAGATAGTGAGATAGTGCGATGAAGGAAGTGGTGTGAGATAGTTACTTTTAGGTCCTATAACTAGGACCTTAATTCATGAAGCAAGAGGGCAACGAGTGTGTGCATTTGGAGATAATCTTGTAAATGTTCTTGTTCTTTTATCTCATGTTTAATACTATGTCATTTTCTTGATTAAAACTATTTTTCATTCATTACATCATAGTATCTTTTTTTTCATTTTTTTACTCCTCATTCCCCAACATTTATGGTATCAAAGCCAATTTTCAATATGAACTGGGCATTATGGCTTTTAATATCAATTCTATGTCTCAATCCCTTATTCCCATTTTCTCGGGCAAATCCTATGAATTTTGAAGTATCAAGATGAAGACTTTATTCAAGTCTCAAGACCTTTGGGACTTGATAGAGAATGGATATACAAATCCAAATGAAGAAACCAGGTTGAGAGAGAATAGAAATGATTTAAAGGTATTGTTCTTCATTCAACAAGTTGTACATGAGATAATCTTTTCAAGAATTACAACAACGGCAACCTCAAGACAAGCTTGGTTAATACTTCAAAATGAATTTCAATGCTCATCAAGGTTGACTATAGTAAAACTTCAAACCCTTCATCGTGAGTTTAAAATTTTATTTATGAAAAGCAATGAATTGGTGTAAGATTTTCTTTCTCAAGTGATTGAAATTATTAGTCAAATAAAATCCTATGGTAAACATCTTCATGATCAAATAATTATTATAAAAGTCTTGAGAAGTTTAACTCCAAAATTTGATCATGCTGTTGTCGCAATTGAAGAGTCAAAGGACTTGTCTACTTATTCATTTGATGAACTAATGTGTTCCTTGCAAGCACATAAAGCAAGGTTGAACATATCACTTGAAAAAAGCAAAGAAAAAGTATTTCAGGTTAAGGGGGAGTATTCTACTTTAAAACAAGACTAAAAATCAACATGAAGAGGATGTGAAATGGAAGGATTTCATGGTACAGGAAATGGAAGAGGAAGAAAAAGAGGACACTTTGATGGGTATGATAAAAGGCAATCAAACTATGATCAGAAAAACTACAAGAGTAGAATTTAATGTCACTATTATAAAAAGTTTGGTCATATGAAGATAGATTGCGGAAAAAGAAAAAAACAAACAAGCTATGTGGAGGAAAATGAAGATAATAGTAAGTTATTTATAACTCATTCATAAGTTAATGATCTCAAATGATATTTGATTCTTAGATAGTAGATGTTCTAATCATATGTCAGGTATAAGATCAATATTTAGAGATATTGATGAAACTCACAAGTTGAAAGTTAAACTTAGAGATAGCAAGCAAATCCAAATGGAATGAAAAGGAATAATTGAGGTGAAGACAAATCAAGAGAAGGTAAAACACCTTGATAGTATTTTCTATATTCCTAGTTTATCACATAAATTGTTGAGTGTTGGACAATTGATAGATGTTGGATATTCAATTATATTTGATTATGGTTCATACACTATTAAAGATAAGAAATCTAGTTTGAATATAGCAAATATTTACATGATGTAAAATAAGATATTTCTAATTGATATTTCAAATATTGAGAAACATGTTCTTATCGTAAATCAGAAAAATGAGCCATATTTATGATATTTGAGATATGGATACTTGACATATTTAATATTAAGGGTTTAAGATTATCAAATCAAAAAGAAATGGTTTATGGATTGCCTAAAATTAATACACTTGATGTATGTGAATGATGTATTTGTGGCAAACAAAGTAAGAAATCATTTCCTATTGGAAAAGCATGGAGAGCATCTAATTGTCTTGAATTAATTCATGCTGACTTATGTAGACCTACGAATACAAAATCATTTGGGGGAAGTCGATATTTTCTATTATTTACTGATGATTATAGTCGCACGAGTTGGGTATTTTTTTTGAAATTGAAATCTAAAGTATTTGATAACTTTTAAAAATTCGAGGCACTTGTAGAAAGATAAAGTGGTAGATGCAGAAAGATACTTCGGACAGATAAAGGTGATGAATTTTTGTCTAATTAGTTTAATTTTTTTATGAAAAAAATAGTATTTATAGGGAATTGACAGCACCACATACACCAAAGCAAAATAGTGTAGCTGAATATAAGAATTGAGTTGTCGTCGAAATGGTAATAAGTTTATTTAAAGGAAAGCATCTTTTAAATCAGTTTTAGGCAGAATCAGTTGCAACAACAGTTTATTTGTTGAATATTTTACCGATAAAGACCGTTATGAATCAAACTCATTTTGAGGGTTGGTATGATATAAAGCCAAGTGTAAGCCATATAAGAATTTTTTGTTGTATTGCTTATGCTTTGATAAATTCATAAAATTATTATAAGCTTAATGAAAAATCTGAAAAATATATCTTAATTGGTTATTTCTTATAAGCTAAAGCATATCGATTGTATAATCCTATTAGTGGTAAAGTTATTATTAATAAAAATATTATGTTTGATAAAAGGGCAAGTTGGAATTGGGAGATAAATGAATGTGAAACACAAATTCGTATTCCAACAAAACTAGTCACTCTACCAAATCAAGTAACATATCTTGTTCCAACAAGTTCATCATTAATCTCAGCTAGTAGTAGTTCAAATTTAGTAAATGATTCCTCATATAAAACCCCTCCAAGAAGGTTTAGATCACTAACAGAGATTTATGATTCAGTATTTACTTTATTTATTTCAGATCCTATAAGTTTTGAGGAAGCAGTTGAAAAAGAGGAATAGCGAAAGACAATGAAGGAGGAAATTAAGTTAATTGAGAAGAATGAAACCTGGGAGCTAATGAATTTACCGAAAGAAAAGAAAGCTATTGGATTGAAATAGGTATACAAAACAAAGTATAATGTAGATGGAAGTATCTAAAAGCATAAGGCTCGGCTTGTAGCAAAAGGATATTCATAGGAACAAGGTACTGACTTTGATGATATTTTTTCTCTAGTTGCTAGATTCGAAACCGTTAATTTTTTTTTTGGCTTTAGCTACTTTTTTGGGATGGCCTGTTTATTAATTTGATGTGAAATCTATATTTTTAAATAGAGATTTACAAGAAGAGATTTTTGTTACTCAACCTGAAGGTTTTTTAGTTAAAAGACATGAAGAAAAGGTATATAAGCTAAAGAAATCACTTTATGGGCTCAAACAAGCTCCAAGAGCATGATACAACAAAATTGATTATTATTTTTATTAAAATAGATTTAAAATGAGAGATAATGAATCTACCCTTTATCTAAAGAAGAAAGATGAACATAATATTCGTATGATTTGTCTTTATGTTAATGATATTATATATATGGGTTCATTTAACTCTGTTGTAATAGAATTTAAAAAATGCATGATGAACAAGTTTAAAATGTCAGATCTCGATTTATTACACTATTTTCTTAAGTTGGAAGTGAAGCAAGGATCAGATGAAATTTTTATTTCACAAAGAAAGTATGCAATGGATCTGCTCAAAAAATCTAACATGATTAATTGTAAAGTTGCAGCTACACCCATGAATATAAATAAAAAATTAAAACTTAAAGATGGTACAGGTTTGACAAATGCAAGATACTATAGAAGTTTTGTTGGAGGTTTGATCTATCTAACTCATACTCGACTAGATATTACCTTCTTTGTTGGTGTAGTATCCAAGTTTATGCATAGCCCAAGTAAACATCATCTCGGAGCTGTTAAAAGAATTATGTTATATTACTGGAATTACGAATTATGTAATTTGGTATTCTCATAATTTTAAATGTAAATTATTTGATTTTAGTGATAGTGATTAGGCAGGAGATTTGGATGATAGAAAAATTACTTCGGGTACTATTTTTAGCCTCGAATTAGGAGCTATATCTTGGAGTTCAAAGAAGAAAGCAATAACTATGTTGTCGATATCGAAAGCAGAATATGTAGCTGCAACATCAACAGCTTATCAAGCTATATGGTTTAGAAGACTTCTTGAAGATCTTTATCAAGAATAAAAAGAAGCAAATGAAATTTTTTGTGACAACAAATCTACTATTGCACTAACGAAAAATCTCACATTTCATAGAAGAACGAAGCATATAGAGATATGTTATCATTTCATCTGATATCTTGTAGCAAATGGAGCTATAATAATAAAGTACTGTAGCACAGATGAATAAGTTACAGATATTCTTACCAATTCACTTCTAGTTCAAAAACATGTTATCTTATGTCAGTGTATGTAACTATAAATTAAGGGAGAGTGTTAAGAATTGATTCGTACTAGGTACTTCTTAGTTAACATATTTTAGAAGTATTGGCTCATGTTTAAGAATTATAGAGGTAGTTTAGGAGTTAGTGAGTGTAGTTATTAATCATGGGTGAGATAGTGGGATGAAGAAAGTGGTGTGAGGTAGTTAATTTTAGGTCCTATAAATAGGACCTTAATTCATAAAGCAAGAGAGCAGTGAGTGTATGCATTTGGAGAGAATCTTGTAAGTGTTCTTATTCTTTTACCTTCTATTTAATACTACATCGTTTTCTTAATTGAAAGTATTTTTCGTTAATTACATCGTAGTATCTATTTTTATCGTTTCCTTGCTTCTCTTCCCCAACAAAGTACACCATCAAATGCGATATACGCTTTTGTTAATTGACTATTATGTATATATTGTATGTGACTAATGGATGATTTTGTCTATTACAAAAGAATTATCATTGTTCTTATGATGTATGAGTTTTATGATGAATCAACATATTATAATTTTATATTAAATTATTGATATTAATATATTTCATGAATATTAAAAAAAATTTATATATTTCAGAGATTCCTATATATTTTTAGTTAATAAAATATTTACTATTGTAAATATAGGGATTTGACTTTAGGGATGAAAAAAAAGGAGTGTCTCCTATAAATTATGAATAGTAAAATAATAATTTTATTATTTTTATAAATATAAAATATGATAGAAATTATAATATCATGATTAGACCCATACTAGAAGTGGACAAGATTAAGATTAGCTCATAAGAATCTAAAGAGTATATTATTAATAATTTTAATTTTAATATTTTACTCAATAATTTAAGTTGAACTAAGTTGATAGATCATTTAGTCTATTAAGTCTATTAGGCCTGGCTAGACGTGTTATAGATGTGGTAGGATTGTGAAAAATTTTGGAGCTAAGGTGATACATTTTTTGGTTTTGATAAATAATTTGGATTTGGGTACTGATTTTGGTTTAACAGATATGTATTTGAGGGCGAGGTGAATGGATTTTTGTAAAGTGAGTTTTTGATGGGATGAATTTAATAAATATTGTGGCGTGCATAACTATGGTTGTTGGGTCTGTTGGGAATGGAGAATAGGAGGAAGCTCTAAGGCTTTTCTGAAAGATGGGCCAGCGACCAATAAGATCACTTTGACAAGGGTCCTCCTGGCCACTAAATATCTCTCGAGCTTGATAAAAGGAAGGCAAAGTTATCATTTTACCATCAGAGTTGGGTCAAATAGTGAGAATTTTCTGAACGATGCTTTAATTGATATGTACTCAAATGTGGAAGCATGCATCATGCAAGATACATCTTTGATGATGGGCCCTGAGAGAAAGGTTCACATCTCCTCATTTCTTGATACGAGGCTTTTGGATATTGCAACCAACACCTAGAAAGCTCTTCTTTTGTCTTACAAATCCAGCCGGATACAGATTTGAAGATGTATGTGTGTCCTCAGATATGGATATGGATCTGAATAGTCTTTAAAGTTAGATTCAGATTGCTTTGTCTAAATAAAGTTTAGATTCAGATCCATTCAGGGATCCACGAGAGTGTGATGAGACAAGGGTGATTACTAGAGAGAGTAATGGAGGTCTATTCGTTAGATCTTCATTTGATTTTTCTCAGCCCAACCTATCCACTTAGTTGGCATTTATTTTCTTTGTTCGTGATAGACCAATATTTGCATATTTTCACTTGTATAAATTTATTGACATATATTCAGATCATTGGATGTGTATTAGTAATGTATCAGTTATGTGACCTTCTGCCTGCTGATTAGATCCATTTTTTCATCAAGACTATTTATTTAATACATATTCATTTCATATGTATTTGTAATCGTCCAACATCGGATCTGTATCATCATCACATCATATCTATATCTGGTTCGCATTCATCTCCTTTTTTGGGACATACTGTTTCACGTTTAGTATCTCACTACTATCCATATAGATGCATTCTTTGAATAAAGTGGATATGAATATGGTTTCCCTTAGTATTCTATCCATCTTTTTGCCTCTACGAGAAGCTAACCTTGCGAAGCATCTGTATGACAAGATGATGCAGATGGTATGCTGGCATGGCAAATATCAGAAGCATAGCTCTAACAAAATGTTGCTTGATTATTGATCTGAATGGCAAGAGGCAACCAAGAATATTAAAATCAGGGTTTTGGAATTGAATTATCTCTGGTATGCAGTAAATGAACTGCATGTTATAGATGTGTAGAAGGCAAAGTAGAATTTAAAGTGGGTCTCAACTTGTGGTCAGTTTCCCTTTTCATCTTGGAGCAAGCAGTGCCCAAGCGTTTTGACACAGATTTATTCTGTAGGTGGAGACGGAACTCGTTTTGTTCATTCTCAAAATAAGCAATTACTTTTTTTCATATTGTAACCATATTATCAGCAGTGCCAAGATTCAGTAAAAATTGTGATAGTCCCACAACATATTGTACTGCATTCACAATATACCTACTTGTCCCATGTATGTCTTGTGGTCAATATATAATTGCAAGAGGATTTGTAAATGATTTATGACATCATTTTGAATTTGTCTGTTGTTTAACTAACATTAAGTTTATGCTAATTTCTCAAGAAGGCTCTTGAGCTAAGTTGGGGATGTAATTTTGTGAATGCATGATGTGAAGGCACCTCTTAAGCTACCTGCCCGAAGGAAGAGGGCATTCGGAAATACACGATAATACCCTGAACATTTGTTTTGTCTGGCTTCAAGTCAACCAACCTGCAGACCAGGAATGTTAGTGACAAAGGCTTAACCACAATCTGCATGTATTACCCACACATCGGTTTTTTTTTTATTAAGAAAAAAAGTTGAAAGTGATAGTAATAAAAGGAATAAATTTTGTATACCAAGAAATACTAATAGATCATCATGCATAGTGGAATTAAAAAAAAGTTATAATCAAATAAATATCAAGATTTACGTGAAAAACTCCCTTAACTCGAAGGGTAAAAATCACGAGATAAGTCAGAAAAAATCCACTATCAAAATAATGAATATACAGATCTCAAGACTTCTTGCCTATACCAAAGTAATAGCCACAAGAGAATTATAGAGATATAATAACTATAATACTAAACATAATATCCAAAACCTTCCCAAGTGATTATAGTAAGAATCTCCTACGAACTGATCTAACTTGAGATATGAATAATTGAAAATAGTCTTTTTCTGTCCTTGTCTTCTTCTCTTTGCTGTATCTATTATTTTATGGTCTCTATTGTCAATCTGTAGTCTTTTTTTTCTCTCTCACGTTTTCAGTCACCGCTGTCCTCAAAATATCAACCACACCCACCTAATCTAGGGTTTAGGTTAATATAAGTGAAGTTCTAGGCTGTGGACTTCACTAAAGTCCATTATAGGTTGAATCTGGGCCATCTGCCCAACAACCTTCTCTTTGCTGTCAATGGCTCCTCAATGTGAAGTCATGCCGATCAACTGCTGATACATCTCATGTCTCTCTTTCGGTAAAGTCTTTATCAACATGTCTGCCCCATTATCATTTGTATAAATTTTCTGAATCTATAACTACTTCTCTTCAAATATATTTCTGATCCAGTGATATCGGACATCTATATGCTTTGACTTAGAATGAAATATTGGGTTCTTGCACAAATGGATGGTACTCTAGCTATCACAATACACTACATAGTTTTTCTATTTCAGCCCTAATTCTTGTAAGAATCCTTTCATCTATAATATTTCTTTGTAAACCTCTGTAGTAGCAATATATTCTGCCTCTGTGGTGGAGAGAGCAATACACCTTTGTAATTTGGACTACCATGACATAGCTCCCCCTACAAAAGTAAGTACAAAATCTGATGTGAACTTCCTTGTGTCAATATCTCTTACCATATCTGCATCTGTGTAACCTATCAACACAAGTGGTCTACCGCCAAAGCTTAAACAAACTTTAGGACTTCCTCTGAGATATCTAAAAATCTACTTTACTGCTGCCCAGTGCTCTTTGCCTAGATTTGCAAGAAATCTGCCAATAACACCTACTGCATATGCGATGTCCGGCCTGATACATACCATCGCGTACATTAAACTTCCAACTATTGAAGCATAAGGAACCTTTTGCATTTTCTCCTTCTGTTCATCACTTGACGGACTCTGGTCTGAGCACAACTTAAAGTGACCTGTAAGAGGAGAATCAACTGGATTTGCATTGCTTATACTGAGCATGTCTAATACCTTCTCATTATATTTCTTTTGTGGTAACTAAATCTTTTTATTTCTTCTATCATGAGAAATCTGCATGACCAATATTTGCTTTACTGGCCCCATGTCCTTCATTGTAAAAGACTCACTCAGGTCCTTCTTCAACCTATCAATCGTAAACATATCTTTTCCAAGGATAAGCATGTCATCAACATAAAGTAAGAGAATAATAAAATTATTACCAAATAGTTTGATGTACATACAATGATCTGAAGCAATTCTTTTGTATTTATTTTCAATCATAAATGAATCAAACTTTTTATACCACTATCTTGGAGCTTGCTTCAGCCCATATAAGCTCTTCTTCAACTTGCAAATAATATTTTCTTTATCTTTAACTTTGAAACCTTCTGGTTACTTTATA
This sequence comes from Ensete glaucum, assembly GCA_021527575.1. NCBI lineage: Eukaryota > Viridiplantae > Streptophyta > Magnoliopsida > Zingiberales > Musaceae > Ensete > Ensete glaucum. Next base: position 34,892,646 of record CM038555.1, read on the forward strand.
TAAATTTTCTCCTCCAAATCACTATGAAGGAAAGCTGTTTTCACATCTAACTGCTTAATCTTCAAGTCTAGGTTAGCAGCAATATTAATAGCAACACGGATAGAAGATATTTTAACAATAAGAGAAATTTTTTTTTCAAAATCAATACATTTCTTTTGACCAAAGCCTTTCACAACCAATCTAGCTTTGTAATTTGGTTGAGAACAATATTCTTGAGTCTTCAACCTAAAAACTCACTTGTTCTTCAAGGCCTTACTTCCCTATGGTAGTTATACCAAATCCTACGTGTGGTTCTTCTATAAAGAATTCATCTCTTCCTACATAGCAATAAACCACTTCCTTTTCCACTCATTTGCAACTGCTTCCTGGTAATTCTCTGGTTCACCTACATTAATAAGCATCACATACTCATATATAGAGTATCTTCTAGAAGGTTGAAGTGGTCTAGAAGATCTTCTTAACTAAGGTTTTGTGAGAACTTGCTCTCTTTCTTCTTCCTACTCAACATGTCATACAAGTAGATCAACATCTGGCACTGCACCATCTTCCTACACATCTTCCTCATCACCCTGATATACTAGAGGAATAACTGGGTCACAGTCTATAATTCCCTCTGCAGAAGTCTTAATTGGTGCCTCCTTCTTCAAATCCTCAATGGTTTAATCCTCAAAGAAGATAATATCTCTGCTTTTGAACATCTTCTGCTTTTCTAAATCTCAAAGCTTGTAACCAAACTGATCATATGAATAGCCAAGAAAAATATATACTTCTGTCTTACCATCCAGTTTGGACCTCTCATTGTTTGAAATATGTGCAAATGTATGACAACCAAATACTTTTAAGTGTTTATAGGAGACATCCTTCCTTGACCATACATGCTCTGTAACATCACCATCTAGAGCTGTATATTATGACAAGTTGATCACATCAACTGTAGTCCTCAAAGCCTCATCCTAAAACCTTTTGGGTAGCTTGGCCTGTGAAAGCATACATATGATCTTTTCCATAATGGTGCGGCTCATCTTCTCTGCAATTGCATTATGCTGAGGCATACTAGGAACTTTTAACTCATGTTGGATGTCATGTGACCTGCAATAATCATTAAACAATCCTATGTACTCACCATCATCATATGATCTTATGCATTTCAATTGCCTTTCTGTCTCCCTTTCAACTCTGGCATGAAACTCCTTGAAGATATTAATAACCTAATATTTGGTCTTTAAAGCATAGGCTCAAACTTTCCTAGAAAAGTCATCTATAAAAGTAACAAAATAAAGTGCACGACTGATACTAAGAACATTAACAAATCCACCATGAGTTTTTATCCTTAAAGAACCATAGACATCTGTATAGACACGGTCCAATGCATGCATTTTCCTAGATAAAGCAAGACTAATTAAGGAAACTCTATGTTGTTTGCCAACCAAATAATCAACATAAGGATTCACACGTATACCTCTATGGTCTGGCAAAACCTCTTTCTTAGAAAGTGATTGCAGCCCCTTCTCGCTCATGTATCCTAGTCACCTATGTCACAACTCCATGCTGAAGTATTTCTCTATATTATTCCACTACTCACCACAAGCTTTAGCCTGCAATCTGTATAAGGTGTGACATTTTTTTCCATTAGCTATAACAAGAGAACCCTTACTGAGCTTCCATTGTCCTTTATGAAATCTGACATCAAAGTCTTCATCATCCAACCTTCCAATTGAAATTAAATTTAGCCTTAAGTCAACTACATGCCTCACATCCTTAAGCACCAACTTGTAGCCAAGGTCAGTCTTTATATGAATATCACCAATACCGATGATATTTGTTGTGCCATAGTTGCCCATCTTGACAACATCAAAATTTTTAGACCTGTAAGTAGTAAAGAACTCTCTCCATGGTAGAGCATGATAAAAAGCACCTATGTCAATTATCCACTCGAGATCCTAGCACACACAAGAAAAAATATCATCAGAAATAGATAAAATCAAATAATCACTACATTGTATTATAGCTGTGATATTCTCTTTTGATTCTGTATGCTCCACTTCTTTCCCATTTTTCTTATTCTTCTTAGGTTGCTTGCACTGATTCATATGATATCCTTTTTCACCATAATTGTAGCAAACAATATCCTTTCTTGATCTTGACTTGCTTCTACCCATGCGTGAACCACTTCTATCCTTTGATTTTTACCTTCCTCTGTTCTCTGAGACAAGTGCTTGTGAATTAATCTGAAAAGTTGCTAAATTCTTTCTCCTCAACTCCTCATTCAACAAACTGCTTATTACTTAACTATGGTGATAACACCATCTAGTGTAAAATTACTGAGGGAACCACTAGTATCTTCTAACTTTCTGGGAAAGAACTGAGAAGTAACAATGCCTATAACTCATCATCAAGAGATATTTTCATAGAGGATAACTGATTAATAATATTCTGTATTTCATTCAAATGCTCAGGAATAGAAGTACCCTCTTTATATTTCAAGTTCATAAGTTTTCTGATCAGAAAAGTTTTATTGTCAGCCGTTTTTTGTTTATAAAGACCTTCTAACTTTTTCCAAAAAAAGTAAGCAGAACATTCGGTATAAACATGGTGAAAGACACTATCATCAAGCCATTGAAGAATAAATCCAATTGTTTTTCGATCTAACCTCTTCCACTCATCATCTGTTATAATTGTGGGCTTTGTACTATCTCATTGCAAATGCCCATACAAATCTTTGCAATACAAGATATCTTCTATTCTTGGTTTCCATATCATCCAATTGTTTCTGTTCAAGCTAATAATGTGAGAAACATTACCGGTCTCCATGTTCGAATATAAAAATTAATACCACCAAAACCTTGCTCTGATACAAGTTGATGAGAATAAAAGAAATAAATTTTAAATACGAATAAATACTAGCAGACCGTCATATATAGTGGAATCAAACAAAAATCAAATGAATACTAAGATTTACGTGAAAAACCCCCTCAACTCGATGGGTAAAAACCATGGGACAATGCTTAATTTAAGTGGTTTGCAGATAAACTAAATTCTATATTTATGTGCCAAATGTGCTAACTATTTATATTTTGAACCATCAAAGGTAATGATGACTGCTGGATAGTGAAAGAGAGTATCTATAATTATATTATCAATGTCCAATGTTATTCTTAATTCAGTTATCCTTAGATGAATTAGTTGAACACAATTATATTCTTCACTACTGTTGATTTCTTTTAGGAAGTAAAAAACTGAGGAGAGCGTCCCCACTGCTTAGCTCCGTCGATAGGGACACATACTCTCGTCATCAAATGCAGTCATGTGCAGAATAACAAGATTGATGGAGTGGATGTCTGAATAAACAGTAAGATGCGATATTATAAGTTTTTGACATTGGTGAATCATAAGACCTTAACCTTCTTCTCTCTTTCTTTTAGCAGTCTGTATCACTTGTGATCATCCTAAGGGAGAGAATTTGTTGACTCTGAGTGTCAGTATCTCTCGCTATCTTTTGACTAAAGCAAATCTACTCTTGGAATGTCTCACTCACCCACTTGTCAGAGAAGGTATGTGCGGAATTCATTTTTATAGAAGGGACAATTTGTGGATGATAAACATTTGTAGGTGCAGTGTCATTGTTAAACGCAGGTGAATTACCTGTCAATATTCACGTTGATAATAGAACAAGAAAAACATTGAGGAAAACTGGATCTTGCTTTCTTTAAAGAGACCCGCAATGAGACTGAAGAAAACCTGTTGCTGCTAACAACAGTATGAGGGTGATAGATGGCTAAATATACTGTGAGCCATTTCCAGGCTCTCAAACCCATGAGTGCTCTCAGGGAATGTGCATTTTAAATTCGCAATCTGAATACGCTTCATATTCAATGGATTGGTGACAAGCAGCTACGAACTCGGTTGGAGTTTGTGCTTAAATGCTGATAAAGAGGGGTATCACATGGGTGTTGCCATGGGGAATGACATCATTCAAGCAAAGTTATCTCTTATTATGGGACCAGTATATTGGTTTATCAGGAGCATTAGATGGACCACCTTTCAATTCTCCTCAACCTTGACGTTAGGTAACCTCACGGGCACGACTCCTCACGGTGCACCATACCAATTCAATGTGGCAGCGGATAGGTGTGGTCTGTGGGGGGTGCCCATTGGCAGTTGATCTCCACCTCAGCCATGTCACTGAAGAAGAATGACTTGTCTGCCATTCGGCACTGGGACCCTTTTATTGCTCTCGAGATAAGAGAAGAAGCTCTTGATGGAATCTGCAGTCTCTCTCTCTCGTCCCTTTCATCCTTCCAAGGTAGTAAAGCAATAAAAGCTGACACTAGAAGTCAGCTACAGAGTGATTTTTTCTTTCTTTTGGAAACTGTATCTACTTCAAACTCATGCAGAATCCGACTACCCAGAATGTTAAAGCTCTAACGTTCGACCACCTCCATATTTGTAAGTGCTTGCATATCATGAGATATAGTAGCGCTACCCATACAATTATTCTAATTGGGTTATTTTGGTTCTACTTTTATCATACATTTCAGTTTTTTCTATCAACTATTATCATTAGAAGCAAGATTTACAATTCCATTTACTGGATGTGTATTGTTCAAACACTCCTATTGATCTATCCCATACTATACTTAATTTAGTTTTAAAAAAATAAGAAAAAAATAAAAAAAAGAAAATATTTAGAATCGCACTTTTACCATCCTATATTGGGCCGACAGCACGGACGTCGTACTAAATGCACTAGACATCTTGGGTGATATAGGCTTTGAAATAGATGTATCTCCCAATTTCCTTTAGTCGAAGACCATCAGATTGATAAATATTATTTCTAATGTACCACATCTTATCGGACGATATTGTAAATCTTGATTACAAGTCTTTAAAGACAACTCTAAGTGGGAGTTTTAAATACAGTAGCAACTAAATAGAATGAGAGCAGCTAATACAATGCTTCGGCTGATGACTAGGTTGATTTCATAGACACATAATTCTTTAGAAAAATTTGAAATATAGTAGCGCTAGCCATACGATTATTCTAATTGAGTTATTTTGGTTCTACTTTCATTATACATTTGAGTTTTTTTTCTATCAACTCTTATCATTAGAAGCAAGGTTTACAATTTCATTTACTGGGTGTGTATTGCTCGAGACTCCTGTTGGTGTATCCCACACTATACTTACCAAGTTTTTTAAAAAAAAAATAAAAAATAAAAAAGAAAATATTCAGTACCATACTTTTACCACCCTATATATTGGGCTGACAGTACGGACCTTGTACTAAGTGCACTAGGCATCTTGGGGTGATATATGCTTTGAAATAGACGTACCTCCCGGTTTATCTTAGTTGAAGACTATCAAATTGATAAATACTGTTTATAATATACCACATCACATCGGATGATATTGTAAACCTTGATTACAAGTCTTTAAAGACAACTCTAAGTGGGAGTTTTAAATTCAGTAGCAACTAATAGAATGAGAGCAACTAATAGAATGCTTCTGCTGATGACTAGGTTGATTTCGTAGATACAGAATTCTTTAGAAAAATTTGAAAGAAACTGCTTTTGCATAAATAAGTAGTTAACGTTGCTTCCACTTCTATATTCGAAGTTAGAAATGCACTCACAAACCATGTTTTTTTTTTTGTTCTTTCACAGCCAAAATCACCTATAGCCATGGCATCTAAAGTAGAAGTCTCGTTGACATTTTATTATTCTCTGTGAACGCAATGATGTGAAAGTATCCTTACATGTTGACATTGATTTCTAATGCTACTGACTATATGACCTTTTAGTTATTGAGACTCAAAGCTTTGACTTTTAATGCGAGAATGACAACTTGTCAAATTAAAAGAACATTTCAGAGCTAAATAGTTAATTCAATTTTAAGAGTTGAAAAAAAAAAAAAACGTTAAGCAGATTTTCTTGACAATATGAACTCACTAAGAAAATATATGTCCTGCAAGTTGAAATATATCTTTAAATTTCAGAGACCTTTGAAGTATCTCTGATAATTGAAAACACTAATCTTAGAGTTCACAGGTTCTCGATCTAATAAGAAACTCCAAAAACACATTTTATGGGGTTTCCAACTTAAGATAAGTTTATCTTAAGCTGCAACATGATAATTAATCCTCGTTATAGAAGAACAAAAGAGAGGAAGAAGAAAACCTCCTCCATATTTGAGCATTGTTTCGTATTCTGCTTCAAGAACAAAAGGTTTTTTTGAATCAGCTCTGGAGTATATTTCTCAATACTCAAAAGAAACAACGATATGAAGAAAAAGGAAGACAAGACTAATATTGAAATGGAGATATCTAATTTGCTCTACCTGTGACAAGTAATTAGACTAGTAATAGATATGGGTCTCTTTGACGAGCAATATGCATAATTTTTTGATAGCTGAAAGTCCATAAAGAGTGTGATAGGTATTGATAATGACATTATGACGTTTGAGAGCCTAAATAATTCAGATGCTTGTGATGAACATTGTCCCAACAGGCTTATTATTCACACAATTTCTTGCAAAACAAAAATTCATTTTACAGATTACTGATGGAAAATAAGAAGAGAGGTAAAGAAGATCAGTAAGAGCCTCTTAGGAGGATTTGGTTCTTTACAAATAGAAGATGACCTCCACAAGGATCACCATGAAGTTTTCCATCCTACTGCCAAGCTACACAAATGGGATCATCTTGATCACAACCTGATGCTGGTGGCGCTGAGCTTTCTCTTTCAGCTCCTAAATCATGTCATCAGCCTTCAAACCGAACATCTGCAAATTGGTGATGATGGTACAGATGAATATATATTTGCTTGTACGAGCACAAGCATACAGCCATCTGGTCTGAGACTGCATCAGAGCAAGCTGTAAGCTGTACTCCATGGACCAGGGCAAAGGTCACCTGAGGTCAGTGAGGCAGAACAAGTGTGGTAGCATCTGAAATGCATATGACAGTGCAGTTTTGGATTGTTATGCAGAACTTATCAGAGGGATCTCAGAATCCATGAACTCCCCATCAGTGAAATGCTACATTCTTCTAATGATCAGAAGTGGAACAAATGGTCCGATAAGATTTCATGATGCCTCAGGATGGAAGTAGAGCTAAGTTCAGAGTCTGGCCAGGGGTACCATGCTTTTGATCCCCACTTTTGAACTGAGATAGAGAACCGAAATGGCACAGCGCTTTAAGATTCTCTTTTACATGCATTGTACCCTGTTACAGAGTCGAATGTGAGTTGATAGTGCTGGAGAATGTAGGAGGGCCAATTCCAGTGAAAAGGTCCTATCATTGCCTGCACCTGTTCGGAACTTTTTGAATTTTTCCAGCAGAGGGGAATGCTTGTTTTTTGATAGCAAGATTGAGCCATGCAGAGATGAATCCATGCCTTCCCAGAAATAATCAATGAAGTTTACAGTATCTGCAATGCATTGCTACGAGATGCCATTCTTGTTTGTCAGCAACCAGATGGAGATGAAACATGATCAGCTTTCTTCACCTTGCAGTTTGGACAGTGAGATAGAGAATTAAGACAGCAAGATATCAGAGTAGTAGTGTTTCCATTGATGTAATGCTGTGAAAGGGTGTACAAAGTTCACAAAAGTGAGAAAAGCCTCATCATCATCAACTGTTCTCTGTACAGTAAGCCCATCAGTTGTTCCAAAACTTGGGCACCATTGAGAGAGGGCTCCATGCACTTCCGCTGCTCTATGTTACACTAGTCTACAGTCCATCTCAGCCACACGAAAAAGGAAAACAAAAAAGTAGAGAAGATTTTGCAGGAGATGATGAGCCATGCCCTCAGATCTGCGAGATGCATCTCCTGTGGCAGGCGACGGGCCGCTTTGCAGGCTTCGTCTCCTCCCTCCACATCCGACCGATGTCCTTGGCCGCCTTCACTGCATCTGAGGAAGCACCAGAGAGGCCTCTCCTCGTGAAGCCCACTGCGTAGAGGCCAGACTGCCCCTTCCACCCGTTGGGGAATGGAGTCTTTGGAAACCCATCCTTGGAGAAGAAATCACATCCCTGCAGATTCAAACAAATATGGATCAATCTCTCATTTAACACCAGAATTAATGTCTGAGGAAGAAGAAGAAGTGGTCATGGCCTTCGAGTGGTTCTTGGACAGGAAAAGTGTCTCATCAAATACAGTATTACCAAACTACTTTAACTGTCGAGCTGGAACCGTAAAGAATCTTGGTTAGTACCTGAAGCCACTGAGGGACATTGCTGCGGTATCCGGTGGCCAAGACGATTGAATCGATGTCGAGGACCTGGCCGTCGGCGAGCTCAACTCTTCCCGGTGAGAACCGCTTGATTGCAGGGACCACCTTGATGTCACCGGATCTGATCTTGCCGAGAGCCCCGATGTCGAGGACAGGGGTCCTCCCCTGCGTGTTCTTTAGCTCCAGGGGACCTGTGGACGGCCTCCTCAACCCATACTTAGAGATGCTTCCCAACACCAGCCATGCCAACACCAGCAGGATCTTGTCCACCAGCCACAACGGCAGCCACTTCATCAGCTTAACAGCCAGCTCGAACGTGGATTTCCCGAGAACCTCCCTCGGCAGTACATGAACCTGCAATCAACGGGTGGTTATCAGGAAGATGCCGATGCGGGAAGCATATTAAAAGTGGGATTCATTCAGCAAAGATGGCTCACCGACTCGCGGACCACCATGGCAGGGAAGGCGTCGTGGTCGCAGAGGTCGAGGCAGAGCTCCATGCCGGAGTTGCCGCAGCCGACCACCAGCACGCGCTTGCCGCGGTAGGCCTCGCCGGACTTGTAGTCGCAAGCGTGGGTCACGTCGCCACCGAACTCCCCCAGTCCCTCCAGCTCGGGGACGACCTTCTCCGCGTTCTCACCAGTGGCGACCACCAGCCACCTGCCAATGTACTCCATCTCGTGGCTCCTGTTGCCCGCATCGGCGCCGGTTCCGACGGTCCTCACGCGCCACAGCCCGCTCGTCTCGTCGTACCTCGCCGACTGCACGGACTGGTTGAACCGGGGGCTGATCTCGAAGTGCTTGGCGTACGACTCCAGGTAGTCGACGAACTGCTTCTTGGTGGGGTACTCGGGGTAGTCCTCCGGGAAGGGGAAGTTGGGCAGCTGGCAGAATTGCTTGGGGAGATGAAGCTTCAGGCGGTCGTAGGTGCGCTTCTGCCAGAGGGAGGCAATGCAGTCGGAGCGCTCGAGGATGACGAAGGGCACGCCGTGCTCCTTCAGGGATGCTGCGACGGCCAGGCCGGAGGGGCCAGACCCGACGATGATCGGACCGTTCACCCACGCGCACCTCCGCGAGAAGAAGTCGAATTGATCAGCCATGAAGACCATTCTTGGTTGTGTTAGTGGGGATTGGATGCAACAGCAGGTGGGAACAGAGCAGAGCTAGAGAAGTGATGAGAGCAGTTGGAAGCTGGACTTGGAGATAGGAAGGAAGAAGGCACTGGAGGATTTGATGAAGTGGTGAAGGTTGAGAGGATGGGGAGGTGTTTAAATAGGCGTGGAGCTGCCCTGCCCATGGCTCATGAGAGCTGCATATGACTCGGAGGTCCTTCTCAATATAATAAGCCTGCCGCCTCTCTTTGTACAAAGTTCATGGCAGGTCACACTCTCTTAAAATACAAACATACCAAGTTTTCCATGAATATTCTATGGGCGAAGAAGATGTTAAGATCACAAGATCTTAGTATTCATTTTCTAAACGCAAAATTTTATCTATATAGATCTCACAAAGTCGGTAACTCTATTGATATCTCTAAGTGTAAGTTTAGCATATATATCCAATTGATTTGCCAGGAAACATTCCCTCCATCCCGTGCTTCCTTTAATCAAACGTTGCTTGCTGGCACAAATTGCTTCTTGATGTCTTTATGTGAAGTACTTGTTGAGATCTTTATTGTCACATTGTGATTGCACACTAGCTGTGGAAGCACTAGTTTAGATGATGAAGCTACATAATGGAGGGAAAGGGTGGGAGATGGAATTTGTTTTCTTTTATTTCAAGCTTTATGTCAAGCTGTTCTCTGAAGGAAAATTAGATTATGTTTCATTAGGCACATGTAGTTCCATTAGGAATTAAAGCTCAAGTAGCAAGTTCCTAATAATCCCAAGTTGAATTTGCTGAGGCAAAATGGAGCTGTAGCAGTCATACTCGTCAAAATTGACTTTCGATCCATTCATGGCTACCAAAACCATCAAGACATGCTTTGAAGGGTTGATGACTACGTCAAACAGTATCTGATCCATGTCCAGAGCATTTTGTAGAGCTTAGCTCGAGTACGTTGTTAAGCTGTCCTCCATTTCCATGAAAATTTGAATTACTTAACAAAAAGCCATGACGTGATGGAAGTTGTCAAATCTTCTGATACCATCTGAGCATCACATAACATCAACCATGGCATATCCATCGACTTCTTTTCACTTGTATGGTCACTTGACCTCTTGGCCGCAGCCATGGCTGGTGATGAAACAGGCCCCAATCCCACCATACAACACACACTGCATGAATAATGCTTCTGGTTCTCCTGCACCCAGGCAAGCACATGTACTGGTCAAATGGGTTGCATTATTTAGTCCTACTTGCATTCCAAACCTCTTAAATATCCACGTCTACTATTAGAGAATCTAACACAACCACCACCATGGTTCCTATTTCCATCAGAAAAAGAGAAAAGGAATATATATATATATATATATATATATATATTCTTTTTTTTTGACACCACTGCGACCAGTTCTTATAGTCTTTCTGCTTCGTCATCTCCATATGAACTGCTTTGATGCAGTGATCTGGCAATGGTTACGATATAGCTAGCAAAACCTCGAAGTTGGAATTGGATGAGCCGAAAGCTACCATTCTGCCCACCTGGAACGATCTCGAGGCGCCGGCCAATCAGATCGACTGCTGCTGCGCGGGTCCCAATGAATGGTGACCAATAAGAAATGAGAAAGGGAAATAATATCTACCACCCTGGATTTAGTCGGGGATTCCCCACCCCACCACCATAATAACCCTCGTTGGCCTCCATCCATTGAACTGTGCGTCTGAGTATTCTGAAGCTGAAACTTTCTCTCTCTTGGCATCCTCATGACCCTTGCTTCCCAGTTTCTTCAACGAATAAAAGATCTTTGCCAAGTATGCAGCATATTCTATGTGCATTGAGCAGCATGAAAACACTTCAAGCATGTTCTGACCTTGGTGCATTTTCCTTTTTCGAACGCTTTAAACCCGCATGAGATTCCTTCTGTTGGTTCTGTAGATTGGGTCAAGCGATCTACAATGTGAGAAAATGGAGGTTCATGAATTTGTTTCAGCAGTCACTAGTATAAATCATATGAAATCAGGCCTGTTTGTTTAATCTGCACATGGGACTCAAAATGATACGCCATAGGATTTAGTGGTCAGACTGGTTTTCATCCTCTTGCTTGAGGGCGAGAGCTTGGTGGCGAGAGGCATGTGCTATGAGACCTCGGTTTCCCAAGTGACTCTACTTTTCATGCCTAGGTAAGAGGTAGAATGTGCAGTGGTGCTTCCTCATTGGGCTCTCATTCCATAGGCATTGCAATGAGTAGAACCACATGTACATCGGTTGCAACAATTCATGCATGATTAGTTGGGGATATGTGCATGAAGGTAGGTTAACTCTGCACTGGACAAATGGAGGAAGAGCGCCATGGCCATGTATCCTAATCCCCTTTTGTTTAAACGTTAATGGGGTCGCCGATCGAAGCGATCTTTGTGGTCGGCGATCATAAACTTTGGTTGCCCCACAAAGCAAGCTCGATGGCAAGATTTCTTACTAGCTAAAAGGAGTGGTGGCATGCTCATGCGTGAAAAGTTCACGAAGATTAGAAACCATGGAGTTAACATTGATACCAACTAGTTAAAAGGAGCTTCTTTGTGGGTTCCTAGGTGTTGTGGTGGACTCTTGGAGTGTGCCTAACCTATTTGACGTGTGCTTTTAGGAAGGACAGTTCAAAAGTGGGGAAGGAGGGAATGCTACTTCTTTACATTTTTAGTGAGGGAAGGTCCAGTCTCAAAAGAATGCTTGCATGCCTCAAATCTTTGTGAGCTTTATAACTTCCTTGAATAATAGGATGTCTTCTTCTTTATCAAAGCCTAGTACCCCACATGGGCCCTTTTTGATTCTAGTTGATCATTAAAGGGTCCCAAGAAATTATTTCTATGAGGGAAGGTAATGCTTAACTAATTGAGTTCGATCTATACTTTTCCATTTATATGTGCTGCTTTGCAGCTTCCACATGAATTCTGATGGCTCCTTGTGAGCACAAATAATTAAGAGCAACCGATGATTGATTCTACATTAGAAAGCCACTAATCATGCTTGATAACTTTCTGCAAGAATGCAGTCCAGAAGCCTAATCACAAATCCATGTCTGTCATATGTTAATGAAGGTATCAAGCAGGTATGATTTGTTTCGATGCCATCGAGCTACCAAATCCTAATCATAAGGAGAAAGGTGAAAGGTAAACTTGAACAAATTATAAGAATTGGGCCAAGCTGAAACTTAAATCTCTTTATATTCTTTGGCAATCATGGCAACTAAATGATGCATCGCATATGCATGTTCTTGATTATTCTTTGTGTCCAGGAATTCTCATTCTTGACGGTTTCTTGTGATCATGCGTATCGAACCCAATTAGGACCTAATATGTGTTCTATTCACTAAGAAGAATACAATCTATATTTTCTATTCACTTGAAGTTCACTGAGATTTTCCAAACCAATGTAGCTTTGGATTACACATACAACTTTTTTTTTTACTTCAATCGTTTTAGATACACATGACATGCCAATGCGTGGTCATCTCAAAATCGCTAGCCTCACCTCTCTTTTTCTTTTTAACAAGTATCATTTGGATGACCTACATCCTTGATAGAACGCCATCTCTGTCGGACTCCCGGGCATGTCAAGATCTCCTTGACATCATCTGGGTTGTGGCTAGAGTTGTAGAGCATGAAAATAGATATAGTTGGCTTTGTGCAGCGTCATGTGGACGGATAGTCTATATTTGACGAGTTGCGTCCAGAATTGCCATCCTCGTCGAATGCTAACTTAACACAAGTGGTGGTTTTATATAAAACATATCAAAAATGATCAAATTGCAACAGCAGAGACATAGCAAAATGATCAACTTATGTTGATTGGTCATGGCTTTGTTGTCATACCAAACTAAAAAAATCTCAAGCTTCATGGCTATGTCTGTAACTTGGTATCCCTATTTTTTTCTTCAATGAACGGAAGGACTGATGCTGTTAAGTGTTGATTGCATTAAGCAGGAATTAGGGTATTATATATAACTGTTCCATGTTATGGTATATCGATAGGAAAAATAAAAAAAAAAATCACAGATCATAAAGCACGGTATGATATTATATCAGTTGTTGAAGTTAACAAATACCTGGATAAGAGACTATATAATTAGTGGCCACATTAGATTAGCATTTACTAGGCTTTTGGAAGGATGGTGTTGAGGAGAATGTGAAGGTTCATGCACACTTAACCAAGTGTGTAAGCAGATGTCATCATCTCATTACCTTGTGATGATCTACCTTCATGCTCTTTCAATCAAACAACTAAAAAGATTCCAATGCCATATTAAATCCTTCCTCAAGTTGAACCACATTATCTGCTTAAAGTAAGAACAAACACAAAGTTGACATTCCTTGGCCTCCAATTCAGATAACATCATTACACAAACATTTATTTTGCATGCATTACTAGTTAACATGCATCACGATCAAAAAAATTCCTAAAAGAAATTAGTTCGTGGAAATAAGAATGCCATCTCATTCACTTAATCCGATGCTCATGCATGTGTATTAATCGGGTTCGTTAGTCCTAAAACTATAATTAATTGAGAGGTGGTTAGCCATATATGGCTGAGTCAAATTAGAATCGAATTGGTGGTCACATGGCATCAGGCCAGAGGAGAATCAAATCATCTGGTGGCACATTGCCTCATCACATAGACAAAACACAGATTCATCCGCTCATTCTCAGTCAACAGTGATTAACATATATGACCTGACCACTTCCCAACGGTCAGGTTCTCCTTATGTGGTCGGTAGCTAACTGTTTAACTACCATGTGGAACTATAATTATTTGATTGTTAAGTGTTTTCAAAGCATTACCATCTGACACATGCTGTTGTTTTCTTTATCAATCTAAGTTTTCATGTCTATGAGATTTGAATGGCACTCTTACCGTAGTTGTTTCACAGGGATTTGTGCACTTATTTATGTGTCAACCCAGTTCCCCAGGTAAATCACATGGTAAGAAACATATACTACTGGCATGGGGAGAGAGAGAGAGAGAGCGTTGGCAAGTTTATGTGTTCTGCTGTTGTTCCATCAATATCCTCCTCCCTGTGGAGAATCTTGATCCACCCACATATTGATGCCACATATCTATGCCTTTAGTGGTTCAAGATTTGGGTTCATGCTCCTTTTGCATGTAGGAATTGCAGAGGAGATCAAGTTTAGTTTGTTGGTTGATTAAGTTTTTGCGAAACTCAAAGCTCAACGTGATCAAGTAAGTTCACATTAATGCATGCTTTACTTGGGGTATGTGGTCTATGTTATTGTAGTTATCTGGCTCACTTTTAGATGCATTCGACTTTGCTGAATGTCATGTCAATATTAGATGATCCATAGGTCAAACCCAAGTAGCAGTTAATGTAGAGTGTCCTCATCGCACACTTGGTAGATCTTTCTCCTTGTCTTGGACCGCATGCATATGTACGACGTGCTGCATTCATGTTTAATTAGAAGATCCAAGGCACCATTCTTTGTCTTTTAGATTCTCAGTCATGTTCTCCCTTGACTGGATTTGTATGGTCAGCCATCAGGTAGAATCCATGATCCCACATATGGAGATGAACTGCATACACCAGGAGAGAGAGAGAGAGAGAGAGAGAGAGAGAGAGAGAGAGAAGTGCGGCATGTGAGGAAGTTTGCTGCAACTGCAGTGGGGGCTTCATGATTCCATTATCAACTATGCTGCGGTATATATCAACTACTTTTTCCTTTTCTGAAAGACTAATGCTGTATCATTTGATAGCCGGTTTCATAAAAATAAATTAATCTTGATTTTGCGTAGAAAGCTGGGAAAAAATTAGCGTGGCATAAAATTGTCATTTGTGGGAAGAAATAAAAGCAGAAAATAAAATATATATATATATATATATGTAACATTCCATTGTACAAAATTTTCTGACGTTGCAAAAGAAAGAAATAAGAAGGAAAAATGCTTAAGATATGTAGGCTGTATTAATCTGGGTAGGAACAATCGGTTTGCATCAGGTAGATCCATCTAGAAAAAGCGATAATTGATTTCTGAAAAAAATAAAATGACGGAAAAACTAGCAGAAAAGACAGTCAATTAGATGTTGTGATACGGCCCAATAAAAAAATTAGTCTATTTGATAAGTATGATTTTTTTTCAAAAACAAACTATATTAATTAAGCTGCCAAGATACAAGCATAGAATAGTTGTGAATTAGAGTGTAAAAACCTAATCAACTGACAGGATCACTCCCCTCTCCCAAAAAATATATTTCTATTTAACCTAGCCTAGCTAATTAGTTAGTAGTCTCATTCTTTTATCTATATACATGAGTAACAAGAAAATAATTAAAATATCTATGAATACACAAAATATCTTTAATCAAATGTTTCATCACCCGTGAAATAGGAATAGTCTTGCATAGAATTTGAAGTAGGATCTTGGAGTTTAATTTTACATGGATCATCTTAACTCCATATAATAATCATAATTAAGCTTCACTCCTTTTCCTTTTGATTATATCTTCACTCCTTTTGGTTTTTATGTACAACTTCAGGAGAGGAGAAGAGAAAGAGAGAACTAGAAGTACTTTAACAAAGAATACATATTTATATTGATTAAAATATATAATATAAATATTTCTAAATATCAAAAAATCTATCATATCTCAGTCAACTTATCCTCATCTAAACTAAATTAGATCTATCATTTATTTTATTCCATCATAACTAATTAAATTGATCCTAACTAATTAAATTAATCTTAACACACCCCTTTAATTCAAATAGTTATAACTTTGAATTTATTTTTGAAAAAAATAAAAATTTTCTTTCACCAAAGCTTTTGTAAAGATATCAACGAGTTATTCCTTGGTGTTGCAGTAATCCATTTAAATTTTTTCTTTATCAACCAATTCACTAATGTCGAACTTTAATATATTTGGTGCGCCCATGGAAGACAAGATTCTTTCTCATTATAATAGTAGACTTGTTATCACAATAGATTTTAGTTGGTTCATCTTGTTTTTCTTGAAGATCTATTAGAATTTTTTGAAGCCAAACTGTTTGATATATTGTACTTGTAATTACAACATACTCCGCCTTAGAGTTTGAGAGAGCAACACATTCTTATTTTGTCATTGTCCATGAAATTATACCCAAGCCAAGCCTAAAAACAAATTCTGAAGTACTTTTTCTATCATCTGCACAATCAACCCAATCACTATCAGTATAAGAATATAACTTAAAATATTTTACCTATTCATAAAGAATGATATAATTGAGAGTCCCTTTGATATATCTAAGAACTTTTTTATCTGCTCTAAAGTGATGCTTGCTAGGATTGTGCATAAATCTAAATAATAAGGTAACTGTAAACATAATATATGACTTTAAATGTGTAAGATATATTAACTCTCCAATTAAACTTCTATGCTGTTGCTCATCTAATATAAATTTATCATTATATTTGGAGTTCTCACTGGCTTACAAGTTGACATATGAAATCTTTTTAACAAAGCTTTAGCATATTTTTCTTGGCACAAAAAATCCCATTTGCATCTTGAATAATTTTCATTTCCAAGGAATAGTTAAAAGCTCCTCATTTCAAATTCTAACGTTATATTTTTCTTAAATTCTACAAGCATACTTGAAAAATTTCTAATATAAATCATATCATCCACATATAAATTTTTATATATAAAGTTGGCTTATTTAAACTTTTCTAAAAATTATGTTGAAGAAAGTATTTGTCAGTTCGACTGTACCACGCTCTCGATGCTTGTTTTAAGCTATATAATATTTTATTTAATTTATACATTTTATCTTCTAATCCTTTAATTTTAAATCCTTAGGTCGCTTAATATAAACTTTGTTTTGTAATTTTCCATTCAAGAATACTGATTTAACATCAAATTAATAAACCTACCATTTTTTATGAGCTACCATGCTAATATAATTCTAATTGTCTCAATTCTAGCAACTGGAGAAAAATCTTCTGAAAAATCAATACCTAAAATTTGAGTATATCCTTTGGTAACCAAGCGGACTTTATGTTTTTCGAACAAACCATTAGTATTAAATTTTGACTTGTACACCCATTTAAGTCCAATTATTTTTTTTCCTAAAGGCAAATCTATATATTCCCAAGTCTTATTTTTTTCTATAGCTTGCAACTCATCATTCATTGCTTGTACCCATTCTTCTTTAACTTCAAAACAAGTAGGTTCTAAAGTAAGACATGTGAAATCACTAAATTGATATATTTTTAAAATATTACAAAATTTTGGTGGAGGTGATTCAGTATCACTAGATTCAATTAAGTCATTCAAAATACGAGAAGAATCAGATAAGAAATTAATAAGTAATGTATCATGTGCTTTATCTACTTCTTCTATAGATATTGTTATTTCAATTGCTTTAGAGTTCCAACCTTCTTCTTAATCAAAAATAATATCACGACTTATAACTAATTTTTTAGTTGTAGGATAAAAAAATCTAAAACCTTTTGTCTCATGACTATATACAACAAATATGCATTTAATACTTTTCTCATCAAGTTTACTTCTTTTTTTCAATAGGAACATGGAAGTAAGCAACACAGCCAAATACCTTTAAATGACTTATATCTGAATTTCTGTTTAACCATGCTTCATAAGGTGTTTTTCCTTGTACTACCTCTATAGGAAAGCAATTTAGTAAATACATCGATGTATTCACAGCTTCTACCAAAAATTCCTTTGGCACTGTTTTTTCTTTAAGCATACATCTAGCATTCTCAAACACCACTCGGTTTTTTCGCTCTGCTACTCCATTTTGTTAGGGGGTATAGCTTGTAGTTAGTTCCC
The DNA here is from genome assembly GCA_021527575.1 of Ensete glaucum. Classification (NCBI taxonomy): domain Eukaryota; kingdom Viridiplantae; phylum Streptophyta; class Magnoliopsida; order Zingiberales; family Musaceae; genus Ensete; species Ensete glaucum. The sequence goes on from CM038555.1 coordinate 34,910,811, forward strand.
TGTGAATACCTATTTCTTATAAAAATTAAGAAAATCTTTAGAAGTGAATTCACTCCCTCTATCAGTACGTAGTTTTAATAAAACAATCACTTTATTTTTCCACAAATGCTTTGAAATTTTTAAAAACATAAAAAACCTCATACTTTTCTTTGACAAAATATATCACATCATTCTTATACAATCATATGTAAATAGCACAAAATATCTACTTCCACCTTGTGAAACAATTTGCATAAGCCCACAAATATCTGCATGCACAAGTTCCAATAGATTTTTAGCTCTTCAAGAATGACCTGTTTGAAAGGCATTTCTATGTTGTTTTCCAAAAATATAAGATTCACAAACTATATCTTTATTTTTAATCTTAGGCAGGCCAACTACTATATTTTTTTGATTTAATAATTTTAGTCCAGATGGCCATATCTTTTATACCAAAGTGTCGATTCATCAGTAGTAGCAACAAATGCATGTAAGGAGAAATCCAAAAATACTAAGAGAAACATTTTTTTTTTGTCATCCTTACTATTGCTACCAATTTATAAATTTTTTAATCATAAATCAAATATTTTCATTATAAAAATAATATAATATCTTTTTCTCATCAGTTGTCTTACACTAATGAGATTTTATTTTAAACCAAAAATAAACATCATATCATTAATAATTTTTTTATCGGATTTGATGTTCACAATAATTGTTCCTTTTAATTTTACTTAAATTTTGATGCCGTTCCCTATTTGCACCATAGATCTGATTGAGTCATCAAGTCTCTGAAATAAACTTCTATCCCTTGTCATATGATTACTACTTCTACTATCCAAAAATCATACAGATCTAGAATATTCTTCATTAGATGCTATAAAGAGAATATTTTCTTCATCCATTTCTTCACTATTATTTTTCTCATTATAATTTGTTTGATTTTTATTTCAACAATCTTTTTCAAGATGTCCTCTTTCTCTACCATTTTAATCTCTCGCTTGAGATTTGATTTCTGAATTTTTATTCTGTTTCTTTTTCTAATCTATCTTTATTTAGGAAGCATGTTTTAAAACTTCATCTGAAGATCTGTTCAATTTTTGTTCTTGAAATAAAGGAGAACTCATTAATTCATCAATAGATAATGTGCTTATATCTTTAGCTTCTTTTGCTTCTTTTATAGTAGTAGAGATCATATCAAATTTCAACTTCGTAAGACTTTTTTTACTACAACTTGATCTTATAAGTTTTCATTGTAAGATCTCATTTAATTTATAATAGAAAAAGCTTCTGAAAAGAAAACAACGATCAATTCTAAATATTTCATCATAAGAGTTTTGAATTCACGACAAAGAACTTGAAGCTTTAAAATTTTTACCTTTTCTGTACCTCTAAACACACATTTTAATATCTTTCAGACTTCTGTTGATGTTGATGCTATCATGATTCAATGAAATAGAGAATCATCTATTGCTTGTTATAGTATATAGAGGGCTTTTGCATCTTTTTACATATTCTCATTCATCTTATCCTTTTGATCTTTAGTAATCTTAGGATCCTGTAGATCATACTCAATAAAACTATTTTCTACTAAATTCCATAATCCTTATGAAATAAGGAGAGTTTTCATCTTAATAGTCCAAAACTGATAATTATCGGATAAGAATAAGTTGATTAAGAACACTTACTCCAATACTTGTATCTTCTTATTTATTTTTCGGATCTACTAGACTTTCCTTTCATCAACGTACTCTTGTTGATCTTCTTTGAACTGAAAGAGAATAGTAGAGAGAACCAAGAGCACCTATTTATATTGATTAAAAGATAAAATACAAATATTTCAAAATACTAGAAAAACTATCATATCTCAGTAAATTCATCCCCATCTAAACTAAATTATATCTATCATTTATTTTATTCCATCCTAACTAATTAAATTGATCATAACTAATTAAATTAATCTTAATAATTACTAGAGAAGAAAATATCAGATTTTGCTAGATTAATGCTTTCATTGGTAGGAGTTTTATACAGGTAAAAAATATTTCTAAGCATCACAAAATAGGTTATTAGCCCTAAAACAAAGAAGGATATCGTCCATATAATATATACGGTGATAAATTTAAGTTTTCCCTATCAATTACTAACCCAAAAATGTTTAACTTTAAGATAAACCAACTCATGATAAGCCAACCTTAAGACAAATCTATCTAACTACGTAATCCAACTCATGGCTCTAGTGTCATCAACAAGTAACCTACTATGTTAATATCATTAATCATAACATGTGGGATAACTGACTTATTTAGTTATTCATCCAAAATAGTTAAACTCATCTTAATAATAATATGTGCATCTAATCTTATAAACTAACTCAAATATCTTTTGAAATTTAATATATAATTAAATTATCGTGTCACATAGATCATCGATATGATATTAAAATATTGATATAAACATTATAATAATTTGAGTAAATGCTACTCTATATTTATTATAGATTTTCTTTTGGATCGACATATGCTTATTTTTCCAGAGTTCAATGGATTAGGTTGTGCTCAAGTTTAGTTGAATAAGTTAACTCAGCCCGATTCAGTTAATGGACATTGTAACTAAGGTTGGCATAAATAATCTCTAGGTGGGTTTGAACTTAGCCCAAATAATTTAGTTGCTCATGGACCAAGGTGAAGGAAGAAAGGGCATAGATAGGATGGAGCTCATCTTGCTAGCCCCTGGAGGAGATGGAAAAGAATTACACCCATTGCCCCTCTGTGCTCGATCTCCCCTAATCCATTTCCCCCCCCCCTCTCGTTGATGGGTGCAAACCGTGGGTGATGTCTGGTGTTAGGTGAAGGGACCATATTAGATTATGCGATCCAGTTAACTTAGGAATATATATTAAAAATTTAATTAAATTTTTAATTAAAGTTATCGGTTAATGAAAATGAAGCTCAATTAGTATATCTTCATAGATAATTTCCTAATTATTTTTTTCTGAACTTTTTGCTCTCACCTATATAATGATAGGACCTCGTAATAATCTAATTATCGTAGATATATTTTCTCTCACCTCTTTGATTAGTCTCTACTCCATGAAACCTAATTTTAACTCCAATTTGATACCGATTTTAATTGGCCAATTTTAACTAAGCCCAATTCTCTAAGCCTAATCTGGGCTCATGACTAACTTAGATTAGGATGGTCGAATTCTAGGTTACCCAATTGATCTAGCCTAATAAAATTGGCCCATCAAAATATTCATAGAATCAATTAAAAAGAGTCATAATAGAATCTAATAAATAAATTTATTAAAATTATTAAACATATAGATATTTTAGTTTTTTTTCATGTGATAGAATGATTAATGGTTTGACATTTGCGTGGGTCATTATGAATATTTTTATCTTAAATTAATTTGATATTTGATTTTTTAAATTAAATTGCGTGTGGTATTTAAGCTTTCAATTTTTGTTTTGAAAAATTATGGGTTATTAAATACACAAACATGAGAGAAAAAATATTTATTTTCACATGAGAGGATTATTTTTATTTTATCTTCACCATTGCTATTATATGACTCTACTGATTACAGTTTATATGCAATAGTTATTATGGTCATTTATAATTTATATATCTGAATTAATATTAAAATATTTTATTAGTAATTACCAAGTGACCTACGATGATAGAATTATGTGATATAAATTATAATAAATATTTATTATTTTAAAAATATTTTTATATTTTATATTTTATATTTATCTTGTAACTGCCAAAATGGCTTGGATCGATAAATTTATAGAAACATATAAAAAAATATATCTTCGATGACATTAATCATAATAATATTCGTAATGACACACATAAGTACAATATTTGAGTAATTCTAAAGGAAAATTTATTTTTAATAATTATATAATGGATATGATAATAGTATTTTATATGTCTTTACAATTTAGGGTAATATACCTAAAGATAATAACATTAATCTAAAAGGATAGTATTCATTCTCTATAATTATAAAATTTTGAGTAAATACTTGATATGTCTATATTTTATCCAAAATGAGATATAATAATTGTTCATCATATTTTTGATAACTTAAGATATTAATATTATATTATTTTATTATTATAATGCTACTTTCTTTATTGTATTCGTGTCACTATATTTTGGATTATTGTGAATGGCTTATATGCAATTTACATTGAAAGTATTAGATCTTGACCGTATTATAAAAGGGCCACATATTTAATTGATGAAATACTACGTCCTAATAGACTTAGTCTTATATTTATTGTTAATAACATCTAGGATTTACTATCATTTGTAACTAGTGGAATATTTAATATTGATTTAAATTTATTAATAAGTCATTGACATATTAATTAAAGAGCTGACAATAGGTTAGTATCAGAAATTCAAGAAATTCTATATCATATCCTCGACTGATAAAATTATAAAGCTCAAAACATTGAGCATAAATATAGATGAATCTTTTAGCGTACAAATAAGGAAAGTGAAACTATAGCTCAAATAAGAATAAATGGAACTATATATTTAGGAAGAATTAAAAGTAAAATAGAAAAGGTCTCACAATATTGTGACTATTTCTTAAGAAGTGGGTAATATTTTGATTAATAAGTGCAAGTTGTATGATAAGAAAGGTTATGTGAAGGACTTAAATTAAATATTATGGAAGTCCCTTTTAATATTGGTGGATTGACTTTAGTGCTTTAACTCATTACTAATAATATGTCACAATTTATTTAACTTCAAGAACCAAAAAGTGCATGAAAGATTTATCATCACATCACTAGGACTGATTTTAAAGCAAAAATGATAATAATGAGCACTTATTGTTTACACATAATAGATTTTAAGTATACATATTATGTTTCTATAATTTATAATTTTAGTTTCTTTATCTAGAATTATTAGAATATTATCTTTCTTTTGATGTTGGTAAACTAAAAGTTAGTTTTAAGATTCATTATGATGGTTTATATAAAACTAATATAGTTTGCATTGACACTATAATAAAAAAATAGAATGAAATATAGTTTCATAACCTCCTTATGATTATATATACCTATATCTATAGACCACTCCATATTTCTTATTTTATAGAAAAAAATATTTTACTATAAAGATAACATATTTGATGGTGTCCCAAAATTTCCCCTATCATTATAAAAAATATAACTATATATATTTAATTCATAAAAACTCTCAAGTTGTTGACACCATTGAGATGTATATATTTGTAGATAAGAAAAAACTAGATAGAAAATTTAAAATTCTAGGATCCAAAGGGTGATGAATTTTATGGTATCAAGATAAAATCTTAGCTATTTTACCAGAATTTATGCTTAACAAACTTTATCAAGTTTGCCACAATGGAATAAAATTACTAAAATGTAAACTCATACTCTTCTAAATATGAGTAGAGACATTATGAATTATTTTTCTATATCTAAATCAAAATGGATGAAGCTTTAAGGATAACTATATATATCTTATATAGAGTTTCTCATATGTTAGTTCCATTAACTCTATTTGAGTTCTAGATTGATACAGAACTTTGAGATGTTTATATATTTATAATTATTTTACATAGATTATAAGTTTTCAATCTATATAAGAAAATAGATCTAAAGACTATATCTAGGTATTTTATTGGTTATTCAATAAAATCCAAGGGATACATATTTTATAACCTTAATTATCGATGATAGTTGAATATGGCAATACAAAATTTCTAGAAAATACTAAAATCAATAAGAATAAAAATCTTAAAAAAACATTTTGATATTGAGAAATATACAGGTTGATACTCCTTTATTGTTATGAATAGTTGTTATTCATTAAATCACTAAATGATTTGATGAAAATGAATAATAAAATAACATTTATAAATTCTTATAAAATATTAATATTGCTATTGAGTAACTTGTTTAAAAATCAAAAAAGAAGATCTAGCATTTCTCATGATTATGTGATATACTTATCAAAAATATAATATTATTTAGGAATAAAAAAAGACTTATTATTATTTTCACAAGTCATGGAAATTAATGATTTTGAAATTTACATGATGCAATGAAAGAAGAGCTGACATTAGTAGACTAAAATAATGTTTGAGAATTTATCGAATTACCTAATAATTATAAAATAGTTAGTTGTAAATTGATCTTTAGGACTAAATATCGAATGATATAAAATTAGACTTGTGATTAAAAATTTTATTTAAAAGAAAGATATCAATTATAATTAGATATTTTATCTAATTTCTAAAATAGACTTATTGAGAATTATCATGATATTTGTAGCACATTATGATAGTAGGTTATATCAAATGGAGGTGATAATTTTTCTAAACTAGGAACTAGATGAAAAATTTATATAGAATAACATAAAAGATTCATAAGGAAGGGAAAGAAAGATTTACTTGCAAACTTAAAAAATTTATTTATGATCTTAAATAAATTTAGTAAATGATATATAAGATTTCATGATACTATTACTTTTTATAAATTTTAAAAAATATTATTGATCGATGTATATATCTAAAATTTAATGAGAGTATGTTTATTATATTGATCTTATATGTAAATAGTATTTTACTTGCTAGTAGTCATCTTAGTTTATTATATAAAATTAAAAATTTTCTCACTAAAAAATTTAAAATGAATGATATGAACAAGATAGATTATCTTATTAAAATAGATGGATATTTCTTAAGCTTGACCTGAGTCAGGTCAACCAATTGAGCTCGACCTAAGCTCAATCCACTCTATAATGGACCCGGTTAGCCTCAATTGAGTTAATTTGGATCCTTTCAAATCTAACTTAAGTATGACTTAACCTTAACGATGCTAATTATGACTTAATTAATTACAATCAACATGGTCAATAAATCCAATCAAGACCTTTCCAACTCCCAGCAAGCATTTCGGTTACCCCTGATAATCTTTCGGTGAGTCTTGGTCTTCTTTCGGCAAACTCCCTTGTGCTATCCTAGTAAGCTCCTGATACCCTCGGTAAGCTCCTAATATACTCCAGGCGAGTTTCCAACTGCATCTTCCTCACTCCGGCTCGATGTCTAGACTTGACTTTGGTCAAACCTTTAATTATAATTTTCTCTCTATCGTAGTTAATTTTGCATTAATCAGCTCTAACAACCTTGTTATATCAATAACTCATCAATTGATTTCATTATCAAAATTTGAGATTCAACAATCTCTCCCTTTTTGATGATGATAATCAATTGATGATGGGAGACAAACCTTACTCCCCATAAATCTATGTCATAATTCAAATAAGAATAATTTAAATTCAAGAGAACCATATACCCTTGAATTTAAGTGTCATATCATCTATTCAATCTTGAAATGATATACCATGAATTTCAAAAATTATCAAATCATACATGATACATGATATTTATTTTAACCAATCATAAATCATCAAAATTTCAAGAATATTTCATGCATTTCATACAAAATTTTCTTCTTTCAAAAATCATCATGATATAATATTAATTTCAATAAATTATGAATTATTAAATTTTCAAGAATCGTTCCAAGAATTTATGCACACTCTAAAATTTTCAACCAAATTTTTATTTAAGAGAATGCTATTTCTTCCTTTTGATATGTAATGTTATTTCTTCCTTTTGACATGTATGTATCATTTTTAATCATTAATTTACTATTTATCCCCCTTTGTTATCATCAAAAAGAGATGAAATAACAAGTAAGTAATTTTCATGATACATAAAGTCATTATATGCCAAAATAAATATAATTAAATGCTTGAGTACTTTATTACTCCCCCTTAATAAAATAGGATAAGAGCCTAATATTATTCATGAAAAATTTTCTTCCCCTTTGTCATGTATCATTTTTCATATATATGTCATTAATATACTATTTCTCCCTCTTTGTCATCAACAAAAGAGGTGAAATAATGAGGAAATAATTTCATAAACTCAAAGTGTTAAAATTTTCATATTTTTACAAAATATATATTGATTGAATATTTAATACTTCATTGCTCCCCTTTAGTAAAACATAATTTTCTCATGAAAATTTTTTCTTCCCCTTTTTGTGAATAAGTCATAAAAAGAAATAAAGGGGAGGAAGTGCCACAGATCCAAAAATTTTAAAAATGGTACATTCATTAAAAATTTAATATCAAAAGCTTATATCAAGCATCATAGAAGTTATTTTTATAAACATTTATCAAGATTCATGAAACAAGAATAATCTTTTAAAAAAATATCTCATTATAAAAATTTGAATCTACTTCTTATGTTAATTTTAAAGAGAATCATTTCAAAAGTGAGCTAAAAAATCTGAGAAATCCAAGAAGAATTAGGAGCTACTCATGTTTTCTTATCTTATGTAATCTTCAATAGAAGATCATTTTTTTTTTTTTGAAGATCATCTTCATGTAAATTTTCTTCCCTTTTTGTAAACACAAACAAGGAAGAGAAGTAAAAAATATTATATCACAAAAATACTCAATTTTATAGATATAAATTTTAAAATCCAAGAAAAATCAAGAGCTACCCATGCAATTTAATTCATCTTATGCAAATTTCAAGTAAGGTAGCAAATCATGCATTTTGCATATAAATTTTGATAAGAAATGCAATTTATAAAGACCACGAAATATAATGAAAAATATGATGGTAAATCAAGCTTAATTAATTAAGCATTTCACATGTGTTTTAAAATTCTAAATTTTTTTATTAGCAAATTATTCCTCATTCAATGCTATAAGATTCATCATATCAATTTTATTCTAATCATATTGATAATTTTATCTCCCACTTTGTGATTATAAAAAAAAATATGATGATTAATTTTTCTTTGCATTCAAGTTCTAAATATGACTATAAGTACAAAGGGTTCATGTTGTTAAGGATGAAAACATCAAAGGTAAGTACCAAAAGATATGATTTCTTTTAAGAATTATCTTCCTCCTTATTTGTGTAGATAATAAAAATAATCTTAAAGATTAAATAATCTTAATTCATCCAAGATAAATCTTAAAATATATAATTTATTTAGATAATTCTTCTTAATGAAATAGAAGAACAATCTTGATAAAAAAAATTTAACTTATAATTGTCAAGATCATAAATCTCCTTTTTATTTAAAGAAGAAATTATAGAGATCAACTATGATTCCATAAAGGACTAAGTCAAGTCAAGAAATCAATAAAATATTCATAATAAAATAAATTTTACATAATTTATAACTTATCACAATTTTAAGATATATTAATTTGGTGCTAATGTGTATCATTTATGAATATAAGTTAAAGATAAATCATGACATAAAGGATATCAAATCATGAATACCAAAGGTCATGATTTAATTTGATAAAATTCTTCTTAGATAGGATTCAAAGATTTAGAAATCTTTAGGAGATCAAATAAGAAGAGTGTTCATTCATAAAAATATCAAATTATAGATATCAAGATCATGAATAAATTACAAAGAAAAAACAATAGAAGATCTTGATTTATATATATGAAACTTTAAGTTATCAAGAATATGGTTCATAAGAAGATTTTCAAGTTATAGATTCAAAGAGATAAATTATGATTCATTTACATAATTTTCAAGTTATAGATTCAAAGAGATAAATTATGATTCATTTACATAATTTTCTTTCAACAAACTTGATTTATATAAGGATTTCAAGTTACAATTTTTCAAGATGTCAAGATCATGATAAAATCATTGAAATATCAATAAATTTGGATAGATTCATCAATCTCTTTTTTAAAAAAAGTTATTTGAAAATATATCCAAAATTATCATCAAAAATTACTTTTAAAAAAATTTCAATGAAGGCTGCATAGATTATTTTTTAAAAGAAAATAACTAAAGTTCTCTAATTCATTTTGTAAGAGATTCAATAATAATAGTATCATTTTATCTCTTATTGAAGATTGATAGGATAAAAATATTTTCAGGAATAATTATCCTCCTTTTTAGTTTTTGAACTTATGAAATTTATTTCAAGAATGTAATGTTATTTAAAGTCAAAAATTAAGTTTCATCAAGATCATTACATTAAAATATTTTAATTTCAATGATTTTTAGACTTAGTGAAATGAGTTACCATACTCATTTCATTCTCATTAAATATATTTTAGTTTTTCAAAATACTAAAAAATAAATCATGATTTTTCTTTCCCTTTTATTTTATTTTATTTTTATGCTCAAATTTTAATATTCAATAATCAATCATTTTTCAAGTCACTTTTTCAATACTAATATTAACATAACATCATCAAGGTCATTACTGAAATTTCAAAACGAGAAAAACATTTTCAAATGAAATCATTATGATTATTATAACAAGATATTTTTAAATAACATCTTTTAATTTATTTTCAATCCAATAATTTTTCTTTATTAATGAGTCTAAGATGTTACCAAGAAATTTTTCTTCTCATTTAAATTTTATTTTTAATTTTTCAATCACATTAGAAAATAAAGCATGATTTCATATATATAATTTTTTAAGTTCAAATTCAGCATTTAATAATTTTATTTAATTTTATCTCAAGACAATATATACCCATTTAACCATTACAAGTCAATGTAAGCATACAAGCATAATCATTATCAAAATCTCCCTTTCATGTATATAATTTTTTTATTAAAAATAGTTAAACTTTATTCATTCTAATTTTAGCATGCTCTAGCTATGCAAAAGTCATGCACCATTGAGAGTAATTAAGATTAATTATAACAATAAATCATCTAAAGATTATTACTAAAAATTTTATTTGTTATTACTTAGGTTAGTGAGCTTAAAAGAGTGTTAGATCTCAAGTCATGTGGCTTGAGTATTCACTTTCAAGATACCATGTAGTACTCCTAGCCTTATTAGAAGACAACTTTATAATATATGAGGTTTTGGTTTAGGTATCCATTTGAGCTTGGATCTCTCATGAAATGTTCTTCCCATTTTCTTTAATGGCTCGAGGTTGCTTATAGTTCCTTTATAAAGTCAAATTAATTTATGTAGACTATATTTCTTAAATGAATACCTATAGGCAAAGTGTCCACATTTACCATAAATAATTATATTTATTTTTGGGCAAAGAGTGTAATGTGGGTCTTTTGATGAAGATAGTTGGCTTTTATTGATTATTTCTAATAAAGTCTATACCTTATTTCTTATGAACATGACTCTTATTTGCAAGGATCATGTTTAGAGATTTATTCTCTATTTTAAAATTTTTAATGTTTGTTTTAATACAAGATTTTCTTTTCTAAGTTCATCTAAGTTTTCATATTCGGTGCATGAAATATTTGATGATGATCCTACATGTATTTGTTTAAATCTACTACCTAGAGAATCATACGCTTTCTTAAGTAACTTATAAAACTTACAAATTTTTCTAAACTCAACATCGCGTTAATGAAAAGAAAGTAATAACTCATTAAAATTAAAAGAGCTCTCAGGTGGTTTACTTACCTCATCGTGATTAGCCACAAGTGTAAAATTCTCTACCTCTTAGTTGTGCACTTCATCTTCAGAGCACCCTGACTTCTTGCATTCATAGTAGGAGGTTTTATCTAATTTAAGTTTATTTTTATGATTTTTGTTCATTAATTTATCTGGTTTATTTGTCAAGAGTTCAAGTTCAAGGTTCTCATCACTCGATGTTTTACTCAAGGAGTCATATGTTATTCTCAGTTCACAATCCTTCATGTTCTTTGGAAGGTTTTATTCTTGTGTTCCCAAAGTTCTTTCCTTCATATTCTTTGGAAGGTGTTCTCCAAGTTCATTTAATAGATTATTTCATTTAATGATTTATTTGTTTTAGTTATACTTTCATATGTGATTTTTAATTTATGACATATATCGAAAGCCGAATCACAAGAAAAAAACATGATCAAACTCATTTTTGTTTAAAGCACAAAACAAAGCATTCATAGTTTTGATGTTTAAAGAAAATATATATTTTTCATGATCGTTCCAATCATTTATTTGATTGGATGACTTCTAAAAACTATTTTCTATAATACACCATAAATTAAAGTCTACAGAAATCAAGAAAATATGCATTCAAATTTTTTAAGAGGTGTAGTCCGTCCCATTGAACATAGGAGGACTTGCGATGTATTGACCCTCATTCATACCAAATAAAGTCATTTACTCAAATGAGTATTAGTCCAATGAGCAATACCTTACTCTGAAACCAGGGGGAGGGTTTGAATTGGTGTAAACAATAAGGTGCTTGATTTAAAAACCTTTGCTTTGGGAAAGTGAAGAAGGAAAAGCGAAAGCTTCTTTTTGTATTTCGACAAAATAGATTTAAAGCCGATTTGAAAGAAATAGAGAGATTGAAGCTCGTATCTAAGTAAAGAGTAATTAAGAAAATCAAATGTAATAAATAAAGATATTAAAGAACACTCACAATTATAGTGGTTCGGCCTCAACCTGGCCTACGTCCACTTCCCGAGTCCTCTTCTCCAAGGACCATCGACATCCACTATCAATTTTCTTGATTTCTGTAGACTTTGGGTGAATATCAAACCCTTATAACTTCTTGTCTCCTTTTACTGTACTTAGGAGATGAACCTTATAACCTTACAAAGGAGATTTACAAGTATTACAAGACTTTCCTCACTCATCTACTCATTTTCTTTTTCTTACAAGTTTAGCATATAGTTTTTTCTCAGAATTTCTAGCCTAAAATTATTATGTGAAATGCAAGAAAACTTGGGTATTTATAGGCCCCAATTAGCTTCAAAATTAGAGCTAAAATTTTAAATACACCCGAAAAACTCGGGTATAGGTGGTACCACCACCAGCACCATTGATGCTATCGCCGAAAGTAGCCCGAAAAACAGAGCAGTTGCGGTACAACCACTGACCTGGGTGGTACAACCATCGCCCACTGACAATATAATAGCCGAGAATCTCAGAAAAGTGATTCCTTCAACTTTTTCAATCCCGAATTGTACCTTATATTGACCACTTCTCATGTCAACCAATTGAGCTCGACCTGAGCTCAATCCACTTTCCATAATGGACCCGGTTATCCTCACTTGAGTTAATTTAGATTCTTCCAAATCTAACTCAAGTAGTACTCAACCTTAATGATACTAACTATGACTTAATTAGTTACAATCAATATGGCCAACAAATCCAATCAAGACCTTCTTAACTCCTAGCAAGTATCAGTAATCCTCGATAATCTTTCGACGAGTCTCGGTCTTCTTCTGGCGAACTCTCTTGCGCCATCCTGGCGAGCTCTTGCTATCCTCGGCGAGCTCTCGACGCACTCCAAGCGAGTTCCTAACTGCATCGTCCTTACTCCAGCCCGATGCCTGGACTTAACTTTGGCCAAACTTCTAATTGTAATTTTCTCTATATCATAGTTAATCTTGCATCAATCAACTCTAACAACTTTGTTAGATCAATAATTCATCAGTTGATTTCATCATCAAAATTCGAGATTCAACACATATAAAAGAAGAAATCAATTTTGTGAGTAGTAATACTCAACAAAAGCCACCTATATTTATTAAAGGACCTATATTATATATTTTCCTTGAAAATAATTATAATTTTTATGGTAAATATAGACATTATGCTTATAAATATTTATTTAAAAAATATAGCTCATACTAATTAGTATGGGTTACTAAAGGAACCTTAAATAACTTAATACCATTAACTAAAATAGGTAGATCTTTTCATGAGGGACCCAAAGTTAAATGGATACCTAAAGTAAATCACCCTTTCTTATTGATATGTTTACAATCAAAAGCTAGGAGTAAGAGACAGTACCTTGATATTTAAGGCACATGACTAGAGATCAACACATTTCTCTAAGCTCGCTAGCCAAGATGAAAGATACGTCACCTTCGGAGACAACAACAGAAAAAATTATTGGCAAAATAAATATAGGTAACAGATCAAACCTCTTGATTAAAGACATATTATTAGTAGATGGTTTAAATCATAACTTACTAAGCATCAATCAATTGTGTGATAAGGGTTATAACATCAAATTTGAATTTAATGCTTGCATTATAGACATACCTCAAAAAATAGATTAATGTTTGCCTTAAGGATTAATAATATGTATACTATTGATCTTGATGATTTTTATGATAAAATTTATTTTTTGATTTTAAATGATGATGCGTGGCTTTGGCATAAGAGATTAGATCATGTAAATATGAAACTAATTTCATAAATTATAACTATAAAACTCTTAAAAGGTATACATAGAATTAAATTGATCAAAGATAAAGTTTGTAATGCATGCCAACTAGGTAAACAAATAATGATGATTTATGTGCTACCTTTTTGTCTCAAATTAAATTAAAATGTATTAAAAATGCTCTAAAAGATGATCTATGAGTTTTTGCAATACATGAGAAGATAAATTAATTTGAAAGAAATGAGGTGTAGAAGCTTGTTCCTAGACTTGGTATTCATCTTGTAATTAGCACTAAATGGGTCTTTAGAAACAAGCAAGATAAACTTGGTTCAGAATAAGACTAAATTAGTGGCTAAACGTTTCAACCAAGAAGAATGCATAGACTATAGAGAAACATTCGCTCCTATGACAAGACTAGAAGTTATAAGGATACTTTTTCCTATGCTTCTTTTAAAAATTTTAAATTATTTTAAATAGATGCCAAAAGTGTATTTCTTAATAGTTTTATTTCTGAAGAAGTTGATATTGCAACCACTTGGGTTTGAAAATAATCTTTTTGCGAACCATGTTTATAAATTATCGAAGACTGTCTGTGAATTAAAGCAAGCCCCTAAGGAGAGACAAAGTTCTTTTCTTATTCAAAATAATTTTTTGAAAGTTAAGGTCAATACCATATTATTTATTTAAATCATTTGCCAAAAGTATAAGCCAAGAATTCAAATTTAATTTAATGGGTGAATCGATATTTTTATTAGGATTGCAAATTAAGCAACTAAGCGATGAAACTTTCGTTAATCAAACTAAGTATTCTTTAGATCTATTAAAATGATTTAATATGGATAGTATGAAGGTTATTAACACACCAACGAGCATCTCTACAAAATTAGATATGGATCATGATGAAGAATGTTTTGATCAAAAGACTTATAGGAGTATGATGGGTAGTTTACTATGCCTCATAGCAACTATACCTGATAATATATTTAATGTTAGACTTTATGCTAGATTTTAATCTAATCCCAAATAATCTCACTTTAAAGTAGTTAAAAGGATTTTTAAATATTTAAAAAGAACTTATAATCTAGGATTATGATATCTAAAATCTAAAATTTTTGAAATAATTGCTTATGCTGATGCTAACTTTGCTGGATGTAGAATAAATAAAAAAGCACATATAGAACATGTCATCTCCTAGGTCATGCACTTGTATCTTGATCTTCTAAGAAAGATAATTTTATTATATTATCTACGACCGAGGTTGAATATGTAGTAGTGGGTGTATGTTGTGCACAAATTAATTAGATGAAAAACACTTTAGAAGATTATAGACTTGAAAAATACTCCTATAAAATGTGATAACACTAGTGTAATATATTTAACAAAGAATCTTATTCAACACTCTAGAACTAAATATATTGATATTAGACATTATTTTATTAGAGATCATGTTAATAATCATGATATATCTTTATATTTTATTGATACAAAATATCAATTAGTAAATATTTTTATTAAACCATTGAATGAGGAATATTTCAATCTTATTATAAGAGAATTAGGTATGTTAAATCTCCCAAATGCATAAATCCTTCTTATACATTTTTTTTGGATCATTATCTTTATTTCTCAGTTTTCATGACTTATGTTTTCTTTTTGAATCAAGATTGTTTACTTTAAGTCCTTCTTCTTGCTATTTACAAAAGAAAGATTTGACCTAGCTCTTTTGGCATTCATGACTTGATCCTTCATCTTTTATAATTGAAATATTTATGTGAATTTTTGCACCATTAAATCCATCAAAGGGGAAGAACAAAGAATTGCTAGCTTGCACATCTCAAGAGAATTAAAAATTACTAACTCGCATATATAAAAAAAATACTAGATTGCATGTTTCAAAAAATTACTAGTTGCATCTCGAGAGAAGAAATGATTACTTCATATTTCGATGACTATGCATGATGCTTTGAAATTATGATTACTTTGATGTGAGTCACTATTATTTCAACTTATTAAAATGCTATTATTTTCTAAATTTAATATTAATTCAATACGTTATATAGACATTGGGAGTTTAGTTAAAACTCCATCATCAATTAGTTGTCATTATTAAAAATGAGAGACTGTTAAATCTTGGATTTTAATGATAAAATCAATTAATGAAGTTATAATCTAATGAGCATTTAAGTGATGCAGAACTAACTTCTTTCATGAGAAAGCAAAACAATTAAAGCAAGAGAATTTGATGTTTGACTGAACTCAAAGATCAAGCATTGTGTCGGAAGAATTGGATATTGTGCTAAGATCAGATGTTGTGAGAGTGAATATGCTGATGGATCAAGCAATACGCCAAAAGAGTGGATGATGTGTCGAAGGTTTGAGAAGCACGAGATGAACCAATGACATGCCAGATAATATAGGATTTATGCTCATAATAGTTTATGTCTTGATCAAAGTAGTTTAGGTTACAATCGAGTTGGTTTTAGGTGTAATCTAACTAACTCAATCAATGGCCCATTGGGTCTTAATTGGGATTGATTTGGGCCCATTGGGAGGCCCATTCAGTGACCCATAGTTGGGTCTAGTGAGGCGGTGGAATCGTATATGAGTTGGAAAGTAAAAAACACATCTCCTATGTTGCCAAGTGGTAGTACCATCCAGACCAAGTGATGGTACTACTAACATTTAAATCTACAGGTGATGGTACCACCCAAGCTGGTGGTAGTATCATCAGAGTCCAGTCTCCCAGGCTCTGCTAGGCTATAGTACCATTTAGTATAGGCTGTGGTACTGCCAATATCCTGAAGATTCAGAAATTTAAATGTTGACTCCATTTTTGAAACCATTTTGGGCCTATAAATATCTCACTTATTCTCAAGAAATACAACATCAAAACCGGAAATAAGTGTTCATTTTCCTTTATCGGGAACTACTAGTTGATTCTAAGCTAAGAAGGAAAGGGGATCCGATCTGAATTCAACCTTTGGGGCAGCTGTCATCCCTGACTACCTAAAACGAGAAAAGATTATTATTCCATTCCAGCCAAGGCAAACAGAGGATCGATTCTTATCCAAAAAAGAACAAGAATAAGGATTAAGTGATAGAGATGCGAGTGTTTCTTCCTTTGGACAAGCAAGGTCACTATTGAATTGATTCTTCGGTCTCAAAACACTACCTCGTATTCTTGTTTTCTTTGAGAAATAAAGAAAAGTGAGCAAAAAATATGATTTTAAGTATTGTAAAGCTCTATGTGTTGAGAGTTCCCTTCCTCTTGAAGTTTAGGTTTCATTCCAGGGAGGTGAGAGACTTTTAAAGGTTCTCTCCTAAATCTATGAAAAAGATAAAAGAGTTGTAAGGCTAGTTGATCTTCGCTCATTTAAAGATGATTGTTAGTGAAAGCTGGTAGCCACGATAGAGGAGGAATTAGGAGTAGACATAGGTCACGATAATCGAACACTATAAATTTGATATACATTTCCTTTTATGCTCTTCATTACTATTGATTTATGATGTAACTGCTTATTACACTTACTCATACTCTAAGTCAAGCACTTTTTGGATATCAATTTTTATCGAAAAAGAAGTCACCGCCACCCATATACGATCCTAACAGTTGGTATTAGAGCCAAAATTCTCTTTGTTGGATTAACACTCAAGAGAGACTAAATAGCTTTTCCTGGTAATCAAGAGGGTCATTCTATTACTCGTCCTTATATGTTCATTGGGACAAACTACATGTATTGGAAAACATGAATGAGGAGTTTTTAAATTCACCTGCCCCCTTTTAGTGTCGATATGATCTTAACACTACAACTTCTTTTTTTACTTACTTTTAACTGCTTCCAAGTAACTCTCTAGTTCATCTACACAAGTAAGCATTACATACTTATCCATAAAGTATCTCTAGAAGGTTGATGTTTTCTTGAATATCTTCTCAACCGAGATTCTTTCAGAAGTTGCTCCCCATCTTCTTCTTGTTAGGATCGAGTTGGCACTAAGAGGGGGGGAATGTGGGGGGTGAATTAGTACAAGTGAAAAAAATTTTGATTTGAAAAATTTTGCTAAAAATTAAAAGCATTTTTGTTGGAAATCGTTAACAACAAAAAAATTAGAGAGCAATTTTAAAGACAAAATCGAATGGAGAAGCTCGAGCTTTTCTTAAAACTAGTCATGAGCTACTAAGATCAACAACAAATTTAAAGGAAGATAAGTAAGAGAAGCTCACAGAATTTTTATAGTGGTTCGGTCAATCTTGACCTACATCCACTCTCGAGTCCTCCTTCATCGAGGCCCACCAGTGTCCACTAATGATCTTCTTTGAAGGGCAAAGATCAACTACCCCTTACATACTTTTTTCCTTTTCATAGGTTCAGGAGAATAACCTTTATAATCTTTCACCTCTTCCCTTAAACTCACTTTACACTTGAAAGACACAAGGGACGCTCTCAATTAATTTTACAGAATTTTCCAAAGATTTTATTCACTTTCTTGCTATCCCAAGCAAGAATACTTAGGGTATTTATAAACCCCAATTAGCTTTAGAAATTAAAGCCAAAAAATCAAACACCTCAAAATTTTAGGGTACGGGTGGTACCACCGTCGGCACCAGCGGTACCACTGTCCACCGTTGAATAGAGCCCAAGATTCTAGGCGATGATGGTACTATTGCTGAGATTGATGTACTATTGCTACTTGGGTGGGACTACCATCGACCATCGGTAGTACCAACGCTTAGGTATCCCGAAATAATAATTTTTAGTACTATTTTGACTTCCTTCCAGGTCAACGAAATGAGCTCTGTCATGAACTTAAATCAAATCAAGATGCCAATTATGATATTTCAAGAAATAATTATAATCAATCTTTATCTAACACGTCAATCAATCTTTGACGAACTCCTTGCTGGTTACAGGTGTCCTGCAAGCCAATCACGTGAGTGATGACACATGTGACACGCTGTGTGATCTTTTTACTTATGATTAATATTGGCATATTCTCATATTATATTATCTATTGCATATATATTGTGATGTCTTTAGTTCTGTGCAATGGGAATCCGATCGTGATGAGATCATGATAATGAGATTGATTCACCTTTAAGCACAGATCTTAAATAATCCGGTCATAGGTTACCCGAGAGAGATATTGAGATAACCAGACAGACCGATGTACTATATACCTATCCATATGATGGATGTGGTTGGTCTTATAGCCACTTATGTGGAGACACTAAGGATATAGTACAGGTGCTCATTAGAGAATGAGTTCATTGATTAATCCACTAATGGAATGTTGTATAGTTAATGATACCTAATGTCAGACAGTGGTTCCATAGTCCCAGTTATATATTTAGTCCTTAGACTTGAGATACCAAGGATGTCTTGTATGAGTACTCCTTTATTTGACGTCAGACCTATAGGTTTGGAAAATTTCAGATCTGGTACAATTGGTTATCGGAATTGGTAGCCAACCTTACAAAGGTAATTAAGTATCAATAGAGGATTATCTACTCTTGGTATCATGAGAGAAATATCTCATATGTGCTTGCTCAGACAAATCCCTGACCAAGGTCATTTGGATTGAGAGAGAAGAGTTCTTGGGGAGAATCCGATTAAAACAAGACTATGACAGATTCTGTATATGACCTGACAGTACCATGTCCAATATATGGTCTCCGGGATATTAGTTGGATGAGGGATTATAGATACATGGTAACTATGGATAGACATGTCCAATGGATTTTATCCCCCTGTACCATCTGGGGACTATGGCGTAATGACTTAGTACGTCCATAGTCGATAAGTCGAGTGAATTATTATGAGGATAATAATTCATTATATCATAAGAAGTTCTGATAGGAGTGACTCATGACTAGCTCAGTATCGGGCCTAGAGGGTCACACATATATGGTGGATGCTTCAGCGAATAGAGGATTGGATAGAGATCTAATTAGCTCTTCTTCTCATTAGATAAGACCCTATGCTGATAGGCTCATTGATTAAGGCTCAATTAGAGGTCTAAGGAGATTATTGGATAGAGATCCAATAATATAAGATTAGTGGGTAATTAGATGGAGATCCAATACCCACTAAGGAAGGAGATTTAGTATTTTTTTTTATGGCCCTCTATAAATAGGAGGGGAGACTCATGGTTGATAGGCTGCAGCTTTAGCTACCACCTCCTATTCCCCTCCCTCCCTCTGTGCAAGAATTGTGATATTAGATTGAAGGAGTTTCGTTATAGAGATCCATCGTGTGGATATCGCTAGAGAGGAGGATGCTTGACCTCCTGCATCTTTTATATCCGAATCTATAATACAAGGATATACAGTCTCCCTAGGTAAAATCGATCTCTCACAGATCTTGGTTTTATTGATTTTTATATTTTCTCGCAACCTCATCTTTGCACGATGATTTAATCTCTATGGAAAATCGTTTCTATGTTTTGATTTCCACTGTGCATATGATGCACCCGCTGAGGTTTCCCAACAGTGGTATCAAAGCCAAGGTTTTTATGTGAAAGATTGGTTTTAAACTTCATGTGATGAGATTGAATCATGTAGAATCGTTCTATGTATTCTTGTTGCGTTTTTGCAGCAAAGGCAGCGAGGAGGGGCGACCAGCCACGGCCAGCCCCCATGTAGGGCCGACCACCCACGGCCAGGCCGCGACCAAGGCCCAGCATGACGACTGTGGTCACCAAGGGAGGCCGACGCTTGTGCGAGTCTGCAAGGGTGGCAGCCGTGGGCACACCGCTGCGCGACGTAAAGGGGCTAGTTGCAAGGTGCCCGCCCGTGGCCAGCCCTGCTGCCAGCAAGGGTGGTGGCGCCGGTCACAAGGGTGGTCGCCCCTTGGCAAGGTGGCTACCAGCGGGCAAGGGCAATCGCAGATGGGGCAAGAGGGGTTAGGGCATCCTTTTAAGAAAAGGATGATCCTGCCCCTTTAAAATTTAAAAATTTCGAGGACTGTCCTTGTGTTTAGAATTTTAAAAATGCCCTCAATAATTTTTAAAATTTCAAGGACCGTCCTCTCATCTAGAATTATGAAAATACCCTTGACAATTCTGAAAATTTTGAGCATGTCCTAATTTTAGAAAAATAATTAATTAAATAATTTAATTAATTATTATATATATCTAGTAATCCTACATATGATGTGATATACATGTGATGTATGATGTGGATGAATGATCATGAGCCAAGTATTGTGATGTGTGTACTTGTGATTATTATTATTATTGGGGCCTGCGAGCCTATATTTTTCTCGTTTATTGTTGGGCCTGCGTGCCTATAATTATTTGTAATTACATGGAGAGGCACAGCGGGAGCATGAAGGTGATAGCGGGACCCACGATTCTGTGGCGGGAGATCATGGCACATGGTGATGCGACGATCTGACATAATCAATGATGACGAGATCAACAATTACAGGGCATGGAGATGCACCAATACACACATAGATCCTATTGTGAGTGATTAGGCCTATTGGCTTGGGCTTAATCATATTAGGTGATGGCTCATGATCATCTGGTGTGGCTTACATAGGAGACCAATACAAAAACCCCCTTCTAAGATAATATTAAGTCGGTAAGCGTGAGGTAATAAGATTGACCCACGTGGCCTTCCATCATTATAGGAAGAAATCGAATCACGACATAGGTTGAGTTGGTCGAGTCCTACGAGGCTCACCTATCTACATGATCGAGATCTTGCCTATGATATAGAGATGTCACCAGTGACCTGAGGACATGGTATGCTTGGTCGAGTCCCTCGAGGACATATCATCGAATTAGACTCATCTTGTAACGATGGTGATGACTTAATTGAACGTTATGGTTGGTCGAATCCCTCTAGACTATAATGTTTTAGAGGTCGAACATTGCAAAAATCATAAGGAGTTATGATCGGCAAGAGTTGCCTACCTTTTGGGCTTAGTGTAATTGGTCGAGTCCCTCGAGGTTGCACTAAGACGCCAATTGGATCACGATCTCCACTAGGAGTCTGCCGGAGACTTTCGTCTCACGTGTCGAGGGTGTCGCATGATTCGCTAAGGAAATAGTGGGAGTACATTAAGATAGAAGTTCATATCTTAATTAGTATTTTCTATAAAATCTGTATGTTATTTATTTTTTGCTATATCTTGTTTTGTCAGAAACATGGCGCTTACAAACCCCCTACATGGCATACTTGATGGCAACCGCCTCACTGGTCCAAACTATACAGATTGGCTTTGCAATTTGAGAATTATTCTCATGATGGAGAAAATCATATATGTCCTTAATACGATTGTGCCCAGTCGGAGGAAAGGACAAGCGAGGATGAGATCACTCGCTTTATAAAGTATAAAGATAGTCCTAAAGAATAACCTGTATGTTGATCTTATACTTCAGTCCATACCAGATTCCTTTTCACGGTTCATTATTAACTTTAATATGAATAAGTTTGAGGTGACTCGACCTGAGCTCCTCAATATATTGAGGGAAGTTAAGAGTACCATCAAGAAAGACAAGTCAGTTCTCTATCTTGGTGAGACTAATTGGAAAAGGAAAGCCAACAAGACCCTTAAGAAGGGCAAAGGCAAAGAAAGATAGAGTAAGGCAA
This sequence comes from Ensete glaucum, assembly GCA_021527575.1. Classification (NCBI taxonomy): domain Eukaryota; kingdom Viridiplantae; phylum Streptophyta; class Magnoliopsida; order Zingiberales; family Musaceae; genus Ensete; species Ensete glaucum. The sequence goes on from CM038555.1 coordinate 34,933,601, forward strand.
ATGTTGCCTAGAAAGACCTAGCAAAAGATAAAGGACATTACTTCCACTATGGCCAAGATGTGCATAGGAAGATGAACTGTAAGGACTACCTTGCAGAGAAGGTAAAATAAAAGCTTAGAGAAGCTTCAGGTATATTCATGATCAGTCTTCACTTATCAGATTTTCATGATAACACATAGGTATTGGATACCAGAAGTGCTTATCATATCTGTAATTTGTTGCAAGTTCTAGTAAGACTTAGGAGATTGGCCAGAGGTAAGATGGACCTCAAGATGGGCAATGGAGCAAGAGTTGCTACAGTTGCCATTGGGGAGGTCACCCTACATATGCTTGGTGGAGCTATTATTGCATTAGATGCATGCTATTTTGCTCTCTATTATCAAAAATATTATATCCATCTCTTGTTTGACAATTAACGGATATAAATTAGTTTTTGAGAACAATAGTTGTTCAATAATTATGGATGATGAGATCATCACTAGAGGGACTCTTATAAATGGCTTATATTTCACACATCATGAATATAAATATTTCTAAGAGGAAAAAGAGATGAGGTGAATAATGCAAACCTATGATATTATAGGCTAGGTCATATACATGAGGGAATGATTCAAAAGTTGCTGAAAGATGGATACTTAGATCCATTTAACTTGCGAACCTTGCCTTCATGGGAAGATGACCAACTCTTATTTTAGTGAAATTAGAGAGAGAACCACTGAGTTATTGGAACTTATACGTAGTGATGTATGTGGTCCCATGTCGACTCAAGCTATAGGTGGTTACTCATACTTCATTACATTCACTGATGATTTCTCTATATATGGACACATGTACTTAATGAAATATAAATCTGAGGCCTTTGAGAAATTCAAGGAATATAAGAATGAGGTAGAAAACAAAATTGGAAAGAGTATTAAGACTCTTCGATTAGATCGAGGAGGAGAGTACTTGAGTACGGAGTTCACCCATTTTCTCAAGCACAATGAAATTCTATCCCAGTGGACACCTCCTTATACATCTCAGCTCAATGGTGTATCAAAAAGGAGAAATTATACGTTGTTAGACATGGTGCGGTCCATGATGAGTTTAGCTGATCTACCCATCTCATTCTGGGGGTCCGCCCTAGAGACCACAGCTTATCTTCTGAAAAGAGTTTCATCAAAGTCGGTAGTGTCTACGTTATATAAGATATAGAAAGTAAAGAAGTCTGATCTTAAGATTATTAAGATTTGGGGTTGTCCTACCCACGTTAGAAGACACAACCCTATTGGAATCAAGTACATAATGGTACATATTCGTGGGATACCTAAAGGAAACTTGTGGGTATTATTTCTGTCACCCTAAGGACCGAAAGATCTTTGTTAGCAAAAGAGCCATGTTCTTAGAGAAGGAACACATCCTTGGTGAAAACAATGGGAGCAAGAGAGAATTAAGTGAGGTTAGAGAACCTAGCTCAAGCACCATTCCAGAGCCCGAGTCTGTTCAGTTACCTAACACACAAGTTCCAACTTTTCATAGGTCTAGTAGAGTATCTCACTCTCTTTAAAGATATGTGGGACATATCAGTGGAGATGACTCTCAGGATGTTGATCCTCAGACCTACGAGGAGGCTATTATGAGTATAGACTCCAGGAAGTGGCAAGAAGTTATGAATTCTGAGATGAATTTCATATACTCTAATAAGGTTTGGAACCTTATGGTTGCACCTGAGGGTATTGTACCCATCGACTGCAAATGGATCCTCAAGAAGAAGATTGGAGTGGATAGAAATGTAGAGATCGATAAGGCAAGGCTGGTAGCTAAAGGATATCGTCAAAGATAAGGAGTTGATTATGACAAAACATTTTTATTTATAGTCATGCTTAAGTCCATTAGAATTATTTTAGCCATTGCAGCACACTATGACTATGAGATCTGATAGATGAATGTCAAAATGACATTCCTTAATTACAACCTCGAGGAGGAGGTGTATCTAAAGAGAGTTCAGATAAAGTGTACAGGTTGCTTAGACCCATTTACGGATTGAAGCAAACTTTCCGAAGTTAGAACATAAGATTTGATGAGGTAATCATATCTTATGACTTTGTTAAGAATGAAGATGAGCCTTGTGTGTATAGAAAAGTAGGTGGAAGTGCTATCACCTTCTTGGTGCTATATGTGGATGACATCCTTATCATTATGAGTGATGTATGAATGCTCTCCACAGTAAAGGCTTGACTATCCAAAAACTTCTCCATGAAAGACTTAGGGGAAGCATCATATATTTTGGGGATTCGGATCTATAGAGATAGAAATAAAATGATGTTTGGCTTGTCCCAGTCTAGGTACATAGATTCCATTGTCAAAAGATTTAGTATAGAGAATTCCAAGAGAGGTCTCATACTGATGAGACATGGAATATCATTTTATAGGATTATGTCCCAAAGTCTCCTGAAGAAAGGGCAGACATAGATAAGATACCTTATGCCTCAGCGATAGGGTCTATTATGTATATGATGCTATATACCAGGCCTGACATAGCACATGTTTTGAGTGTCACGAGCAGGTATCAGGCAGATTCAGGTTTATAACACTAGAAGGAAGTAAGGTGTATCCTTAAGTACTTGAGGACTAAGGATCTTTTAATGGTATATGGAGGAGGTAGCCTCAAGGTTGAGAGCTACATGGACTTGAGTTTTCAGTCTGACATTGATGATACTACTGCTGACTCGACCACAGAGGTGGAATACATTGCTGCAGTAGAAGCAGCAAAAGAAGGGGTGTAGATAAAGAAGTTCATCAATGATTTGGGAGTCATACCAGGCAACGTGGAGCTGACTCCCATATATTGTGACAGCAACAGGGCAATAACTCTAACAAGGGAACTCAGGTCTCATCAAAATTATTCTGAGGAGGTTCCATCTAATTAGAGCGATTATGACTCGAGAAAATATAGCAATGGAAAGAGTTTCATCTGAAGATAACATTGTAGATCCACTGATGAAGCCACTGGCTCAAATTATATTTGAGTGTCACAAAGGTCTGATGGAGATTAGACACATAGGTGATTGGCTTTTGGTCAAGTGAGAGATTATTGGTTACAGGTGCCCTGCAAGCCAATCACATGATTGATGACACGTGTGACACACTATGTGATCTTTTTACTTATGATTAATATTGATATATTCTCATATTATATTATCTGTTGTATATATATTGTGATGTTCTTGGTTCTGTGCAATGGGAATCGGATCATGATGAGATCACGATAATGAGATCGATTCACCTTTAAACATAGATCCTAAATAATCTCGGTCACAAGTTACTCGAGTGAGACATTGAGATAATCGAACAGACCGGTGTACTATATACCCGTCCATATGATGGAGGCAGCTGGTCTCATAGCCACTTATGTGGATACACTAAGGATATAATACATGTACTCATTGGAGAATAAGTTCATTGATTGATCCGCTTATGGAATGCTATACGATTAATGATACCTAAGGTAAGATAGTGATTTCATAGTCCCAATTATGTATCTGGTCCTTAGACTTGAGATACTAAGGATATCTTATATAAGTACTCCTTTCTTTGATGATAGACTTACAAGTTTGGAAAGTTCTAGATCTATACAACTGGTTATCGGGATTGGTAGCCAACCTTATGAAGGTAATTGAGTGTCAATAGAGGATCATCCACTCTCCGTATCATGAGAGGAATATCTCATATATGCTTGCTCAGACAAATCCCTAGTTAGGGTTATTCGAATTGAGAGAGGAAGAGTTCTCCGGGAGAATCCAATTAGAGTGAGACTATGACAGATTTCGTATGTGACCTGGCAGTACTATGTCCAATATATGGTCTCTGGGATATTAGTTGGATGAGGGATTATAAATACATGATAATTATATACAGACAGGTTTGATGGATTTGATCCCCCTGTACCATATGAGGACTATGACATAGTGACCTAGTACGTGCATAGTCGATGAGTTGAGTGAATTATTATGGGGATAATAATTCACTATATCAGAAGGAGTTCTGATGTGAGTGACTCATGGCCAACTCGGTATCTGGCCTAGAGGGTCACACACATATGGTGGATGCTTTAGCGAATAGAGGATTGGATGGAGATCCAATTAGCCCCTATTCTCATTAGATAAGATCCTATGCTGATGGGCTCCTTGACTAAGGCCCAATTAGAGGCCTAAGGAGATTATTGGATAGAGATTCATAATGCAAGGTTAGTGGGTAATTGGATGGAGATCCAATACATACTAAGGAAAGAGCGTTCAGGTTTTTTGGTGGGTCTCTATAAATAGGAGGGGAGACTCTTGGTTGATAGGCTGCAGCTTTAGCCACCACCTCCTTTTCTCCTCCCTCCCTTTGTGTAAGAGTTGCAATATTAGATTGGAGGAGTTTCGCTGCAGAGATCTATTGTGCGGATACCGCTAGAGAGGATGACGCTTAACCTCCTTCATCTTCTCCATCTGGATCTGGAATATAAGGATATACAATCTCCATAAGTAAAATCAATCTCTCACATAACGTGGTTTTATCGGTTGTTACATTTTTCTCATGACCCCAATATTTACACGACGATTTGATCTATGTGAGAAACTATTTTTATGTTTTGATTTTCGTTACGCATATGATACACTCGCTAAGGTTTCCCAACACTCCCGACAAACTTTTTGGCATCCTTCCAGTGAACTCCTGAAGAGCTCCCGATCATCTTCCGGCGAACTCCTAGTATATATCCAGTGAACTCCTGATTACCTTCGGTACATTTTCGATGAGCTCCCGCTGTATCGTCTGAAGTCCCAGCCTAATGCTCGATCTTGACCCTGAGCCAACGATAAATTATTTTATCTTTTCGCAGTCATAATTAATCTTACATCACTTATCTCGAACACAAAGGTTAGATCATAAATCCATAAATTACTTTTATTATCAAAATTTAAGATTTAACAATCTTTCCTTTTTGATAATGACAATCAATTGATGACGGAGGTAACCTTAACTCCCTCTATCTATATGCCATATTTGAAATAGAGCGAATTCAAAAGAAATAATCACCTTTGAATTCAATGATAGCATTTTTTATCATTGTGCAACGTATCATTTAATACACTGTGTATCCTCATAGATTCAAAGCATAACATGCACAATTTATTTCAACATTCCTTTATACATGATACCAACACAAGTCAACATTGCTTTTAGCTTTGCATGCAAGAACTAAAAAATTTTAAAAAAATAACCATTTAACCATCCATTATCATCAAAATAATTATTTATCATTTTGGTATCACATGATAAAAATTTCAAACAAAATATTTATCAATATGCCAAACATCATTAATATACCATTTCATCCCCTTTATCATTAATAAATAGGAGAAATATTCAACACATATTTGAATATTTATCACAAACATTCATCACATAAAGATTAAAATTTATTCAATTTCTCCCCCTTTGAAAATAATAAAAAGAATAAGGAGAGGATTTTATTTATCATATATGCCACATCAAATTTATTTCTCCCCTTTGTAAATAAAATCAAAGATGAAGAAGAAGGGAGGAGTCAAGTATATCAAAAAGTCTGAGAATCAAAGATTAGGTATCCTAAAAAAAATCAAATATTAAGAGAGGAGATACATTTGAAACCATTGCATTAAAGACCAAGTAGACAAAATATTCATGAATCCAAGAATCAAAATATTATTTTTTTAAAAGGGAGGATTCAACAGAGAGCTCATGAATCCAAGAATCCAAGAATCAAACATTAAGAAGGAGGATTCGAAATATAGCTCATGAATCACATATCAAGCATCATAACAAGTTCATGAATCACATTTTTTTTCTTATAAATTTTAAGATGAAAGAATAATGTAAAATCAATTCGAAAGATCAAAGATCACATTTCTACATGTAAATATCAAGAGGAAAGAATCATCTCATGCATTCGGAAGATTATGTTAGGACTCTAGCTAGGGGAGTCCTAATTTAGTTTCATTGATCTTTCGTCAATGAAACTAAATTAGGATTAGTTTGGAGGAAGGTTTATTGAGGGAAGAATAAGATACATGTTACCCTAATTAACAATCACTTATCCTAGTTAAAGAGAGGTTGGTTGAGGAGGGGTTAAGTTAAAATAAGATTAGGATTAGTTTGGAGGTTGCTACTTAGAGTTGCATTAGGAGCTATTAGAAGTATGAGTCTTAAGTAGGAATCCTATTAGGAGTTAGGGTTTAGAAGTCCTATAGATAGCCTTGTATTTCCCCCTCTTTCATCATCAATAGATCAATTATGTTTCAGCCATAGTGCAGAAAAACCAAGGAGGGAGGAACCCCTAGAGAGTTCCAAGGAAGCCGATCCCGTATAGAGATCACCCTAAGCTTAGAATCCATAAGGGTTCTAACACTTAGTATCAGAGCAGCATTCTTGGTGTCTCGCTACCCTTCCACAGCCACCCATCTACCCCCATAGCCGTCCAAAATAATTTTCATAATTGCTTGAAGATCGTCACCAAATTCGATCATCATATCTACTATTGCAGATTATCCTTTGATCTCCCAATGAATTATAGCAGATTCTAATTTCCTATCTTACTACAACTACAATTTAGTTAGCCCTATTTAAAAAATCTAAAAAAATTCATTCCTATTTGCTTCACAAACATTTCGTTGTAAAGTTTCTATCTTTGCGATGAAAGTTATGCTGCAGAATTTCAGCCACATAACCTTGCATAATTGATCTTGCTGCCATGTTTTTACTGACCAAATCCCTATGAAATTTTTACGATGACCTTAGCACTTCCTACCTTTGGATTTTCCTTTGGTTTCATTGAAAAATTATTAATATAACCTACTGATCTTTTACATCCGAACTGTTGCACTTTAGATGTAAAAATCTGTTGTAGTACCTTTCCGTGATCTTTGATATTTCCAAACCTCTTGCTATCATTTCCTTCGATGAAATTTTTGTCAGCATCATCTTTTCCTTACCAGTAGATTCTCCTTAAGTTTTGTTCAAATCCTTATTTTGAACTGCTAGAAAAATTTTTATCTATATTGCTAAAATCTTTCGATGAAAAAAAATTCTACCGCGGTACCTTCTCGCAATCTTTGATCTTGCCAAATCTTTTATTGTCATAATTTTCTATGAAATTTTTGATAGCATTACCTTTCCATTGCCAGTGGATTCCCATTAAGTTTTACTTGATTCCTTATTACGAATTACTGCAAAAAAATTTGACTATACTATTGAAATCTTTCCCTGAAAAAATTCTATAGCAACATTTGATTTTGCTGAAACTTTTGCTATTATTTCTTTTCACAAAATTTTTGATGATATTACCTCTCCCTTTCTAATAGATTCCCTTTGAGTTCACTTAAATTTTTATTGAGAATTTTTAGAAAAAAATATGTCTTCACTACTAGAATTTTTTTGATAAAAAATCTGTTGTTGCATCTTTGTCTTTCTTTTTCTCCTTAACCCACCGAAACCCAACTATTTTGTTACCACCACCTAAGACATCTTTAGGGAATCTCTTTATCCTTAAGACACAACTATCATAACCTATTTTCATAACCTAAATAGCACCCAAAATCGCAGCCCAAAACAACAACCTATCACAGCCTATCGATGCAGAATTCTGCAACACTTATCTTTCACTGTTTTTTGCTGCACCCATATCTGATCGTTATCGAAATTTTTACTGCAACCCACATCATCTTTAGGGCACCCCTCTAGCCTTAAGATGTAGCCATCACAATCTATTTTCAGAATCTATAGCCAACTCAAACCACAGCCAAAACCGTTGCCTAAACAATGGTCTTCCGCAGCCACCGAACCTTCCATTGATTCTTACCCTCCACAGCCATCAATCATACAAAACCGGTTGATGCCATCAAAAGCAACCCTAAGCCATCCCTCTAACCCTAAACATCTATCACCAAACCCTCCTAATAGTCCCTATATCAGCCCTAAATCATAGCCTCAATAGCACAAAAAAAAATAGCAACTTGTCAGCCCTAAACTGTAGCCATCTACCCATGATCCACAATCTCTTTCTGCCACCAAACTACCCAACCGTTCCATACCACTGACCTAATAGTAGAAGAGGGACATTGGCATATAAGATCTGGAGGCACACGCAATGGCATCTCAAGGTTCAATTGATGCTAAGTTGGAGGTGTTTGAATCACACATAGAGGACAGATTGCACACCTTATTCATCGAATTTGGATTGAGCCGATCTTCAAGCCTAATAAAATTCCAACAAGGTGAAAGTTAAGAGAGACATCTCAAAAAGAAAGAATGAGCCACTAATATGAGGTAGCCACGTATGAGGGTGGACTTCCCAAGATGGAAAGAAGGAGACCCGACGGGATAGATTTTGCACGTCGAACGTTACTTCCGTCATCATCAAACACTGGAGGATTCCATGGTGGACACTACTATCATCCACCTTGAAAGAGATGTTATATAATGGTACAATTAGTTTGAATAAAACTATGGGGCTCCGACATGAATACAATTCAAGTATGCACTGCTAAACCGCTTTGGGCCGACCTACGAGAATATCAACGAACAACTTGTCAAGATCCGACAAACCTCCACGATCCAAGAATACCATACCAGGTTTGAGAAATTATTTTACCTTGCTCATGATTGGTCTGACAAATAATTATTAGGGATATTCATTAAAGGACTCAAGCCGGAAATTAAAGGAGAGGTTAAAGCGTAGTAGCTGTGCACCATGAAGGCCACAATCTCTTTTGCCCGAATCCAAGAAGAACGACTCAACCAAGATGCTCGGAGGATGAGAACCACTCTTAGACCCATGGCATATGAACCATCTTCTGCTTTCAGCTATCCTTTACTATCAAAAAAATTGACAAGAGAAGAACTACATGACCAATCGGCAGAGGGTCTTTGTTGGCATTGCAATGAACCATGGGGTCGAGATCATCGTTACAAAAAGGGCCACCTCCTACTGATTGAACCTCTTGAAGATATGGAGGAAGAGATCTAGAAGCATGAGGAAGAGTCATGGTTGAAGAACGACAGCTGGTTAATTTTATAATGCATACTTTTGTCGTCTATGCAAACCCGCAAATGATGAAAGTGGGAGGACTTCTAAAGCAACAACCAATCACCGTTCTTATTGACATCATGAGTACCAACAACTTTATAAATAGTAAGGTTGCTACCTAATTAATGCTTCAAAATAAAGATTATAGTAGGTTAGATGTTAAGGTCGTCGATGGCCAAATTTTAAAGTACGATGAAAGATGTCCACGAGTAAAATTATTATGATAAGACCAAGAGATACTTGTTAATTTCTTCCACCTTCCTCTTGATGATTATAAGGCCATGCTCGACATAAAATAGCTAACTACACTAGGTGATGTTCCTTGAATTTTTTGTAAATTCATTATAAATTTTTCAGCCATAAGAAATAGGAGATCCTATGCGAGAAATGCGGGAGCGACATAACGATGACTTTCATGTAGCAAACAAAGAAAGTTTTGAACAAAGAAAACAATGGCTTCTTGATGCAACTTCAGCAACACTCTATGGGAGAGCGAATAAAATATGAAGACCCAAACAGACTCCAATTGTTTGCTAAATTTTTAAATATTTTCATAGAACCGCGTAGCCTACTTTCTAATCCTGGCATGACCATAAAATTCTGATCTCCTAGTCAAACCAGTGGTAAACTCTTGGCCACATCATTATCCTCACCTCCAGAAAGCTAATATAGAGAGTACTGAAGATGAGATGCTTGAAACACAGGTCATTCAGCCAAATTGCAACCCCTATTCTTCGTTGGTGCTAGCTTTACCTGACTTTGACAAAGTGTTTATTATTAATGCATCGTGAGCTAGAAATTATGTTATCCACATGCAAGATGACCAACCCCTAGCCTACATCAGCAAAGCCCTCACTCCAAATCACCTAAAGCTATCAATCAATGATGAGGGAATGCTAACCTTTGCTGAATTTATGGATTCGTATGATACAGGACAACAACACGAAGAGAAGATGAAAGTAAGTCCTGAAAAATTGTAGCTTATACTCCCTCCAAACTCAGACCGAGCTCACCTTACTATGGACTTTACTAGAAGACAACTACCATCACAGAGGAAGGCCTAGCTATCATTAAAGAACAACCACATGCCAGCCCACACAAGCAAGAAACAGTCGCGCAATAAACATTAGAGTAGAAGGAAATTTGTTATTAAAGATTGATATTAGTAGTCTCCATATCCATCCCTACCAGCAGGAATTTATGAAGACTCGAGTCTCATGAAAGTTGTCTCCCAGTTTCTTTGGACCCTATAAAATCGGAGATCACATTGGAGCCATAAATTGTTGATCTAACTTGCACAGTAATTCAAAATTACAACTCATTTTCTAGGAATCTCATCGCAAATAGAAGTTTAGCGAGGATAACTCAACCCCGATTTATCCACCTGACAACGAAGTCGATAAGGAGGCTTAGGTTCAGCTGATGATTGAATAGGATCAACAACACATCACCATCCAGTCGCTATTGCTGATGCTGAACCCCAGGAATAGGATGTGCCTACTATAGGGCCACGAGGGACCCTCGTGAAGAATTACAGTTCATGACCCAGAGACATGGAGCTCAGCCTTGAGGACAAGGCTGATTTGAAGAGGGTGGGTCTATTAGGACTCTAGCTAGGGGAGTCCTAATTTAGTTTCATTGAAGAGAATAAACATGTAAATCCTAAGGGATTCATGTAAATCCTATCTAGCCGACCCTTATTAAAGAGGTGAGGAGGTCAGCTAGGTTAGATTAATTTGGAGAAAGATATTTTGGGGGAAGAATACGATACATATTATCCTAATTAACCACCCCTTATCCTAGTTAAAGAGGGGGTTAGTTGAGGAGGAGTTAAGTTAAAATAGGATTATGATTAGTTTAGAGATTTCTACTTAGAGTTGCATTAGGAGTTATTAGGAGTAGGAGTCTTAAGTAAGAATCCTATTAGGAGTTGGGGTTTAGAAGCCATATAAATAGCCTTGTATTCTCCCCTCTTTTATCATCAATAGATCAATTATGTTTCAGCCATAGTAGATCATCTGAAGGACCTGAAGAGAAGGGCGCTCGACGTCGACCGAAACATCCCAATCCCCGCTGAAGTGAATGAAGTCGACGTGGAATTCAATGCAGGGCATCAGCACGCTTTCCCTGACGAGGAGGATGACGACGACGACGGCCACCACGACGATAAGCTGTACATAAAAGCTTCAGTTTGCTGCGACGATCGGCCGGACTTGTTGGAAGAACTGAGCGATGCGTTCCGCCGGTTGGGGCTTCGAGCTGTCAGAGCGGACATGATGACTTTGGGGGGACGATCGCGGAACGTCTTCGTGTTGTTCTTGAAGGATGGTGGTAGAAGCGTGTGCTTGAGCTCCCTCAACAGGTCCATACGAGAGATGCTGGGCCGGGTAGCTTCTTCGGGTGCGTTGCAGTCCAACGTGTTCGTGAGCAGGAGACGCAAAGCCATGCGATCGCATTAGCATATATATATATATATCTCTGTAGGACATGCACATCGTGCGCTTTGATGGCGCCGTTCTTGTTGACCGATCCCATGCTGCCGATGGTCGGACGCAATATGTCGTTTACGTAAAGTGCGTGAATTTTTCCCAATTTTCGATTTTCTATAACATATTGGTATTATTACAGGCAGAAATGTTGTGGCTGTGTGGCTGTAGTTTAGTGGTTAGAATTCCACGTTGTGGCCGTGGAGACCTGGGCTCGAATCCCAGCAGCCACAGGGGCGGATAATTATTTTTTTTTTCTTTAACCTATGATCTTTAAATGTGATCAACATTTTAATCATTCACTTCAGCCGTGTGGGAGAAAAAAACATGACACAATCCAATCCAATGTTTAAAATCCAAAATCTTAATAAGCTCTTTAATTATTCGACATAAGAAGGACGAAAAGAATACGCACACACAATCTCATTTCTACGTAACATGCAATGGGAACGGAGAGAGAACATGAGTGGCCCCACCATATGAACCATGGAGAGCAAGACAGTTGGACCAGGACACCAATGCCCCCAATCAGGTTCAAGCCCAACCGCAAGAAGATTAAGCCAACCCCTTTCTTGGGTCGTTATAACGAACTCGAGGAGTAACCATCACTCCCGCTCCCCAAAAAATTCCGACTCCCACTTGAAGAAAAAGAGGGTTAACCATGGCGGACACCTTCCAGAAGCAGCTCCTCCGCTGCTCGCTCGTCTCCGACGTCGAGAGAGCCACCATGGCGGCGGCGGCGGCGGCGGCGACCCTCCCCGCCTTCCGTGCTCCTGATTGTTCCCATCCCATCCGATCTCTTCCGTTATTTCGCTGCAAGGAAGGAAGGAATCGATTTCCCCTTGGTATTTTGAATCCGATTGCAGGCAGCTACCGCGACGACTCCGATCTGTCTCGAATTGGTAAAGCAAATGTTCAGCAGCTGATGCTTTGATGTTATTTAGCCCTTGTTTCTTCATCTTCCTTCGCTTCTTGTGATCCATCTAGCTGATGCTGATAGCTGATGCTGATGGAATCCAAAATAGAACTTCGATTCATGGCCTCCTCCTTATTTCTACGGTGCTTGCTTTTTAGATGGATTTCATGGGCGAAACCAAGGCGATGGGGGAAGAATGGCATCAGAAGAAAAGTTGGATGAAACCGAAGCCGAGAAATATTATTCACAAGTAAGTTTCTTATTTCCTTTTTAATTTTGGCTGGGTTTTGATCTGCTTGCATGCTTTCAAAATTTTTATGCATCTTGTTGGTATTCGTCCTCTCTTTGATCTGCGGGCACCATCTCATCTCCACTAGTCGCTTAGTGAACAGACGACATAAGTTATTTTGACAACATAACGACACGCATAAAGCCCTAATTATTATAGGCGTTGCAAAAGTCTCAAATTAGCCGGTGGCGCGGGTTACACCGCGGCACCATTCCCGTGCCAAATAAGTAGGTCCTATCTATCCGGTTGTTGGCCGGGCTCGACATGCAAGAAAGATCAATATGTTTAGTTTTTGAGTGTTGAATGAGATTTTTTGTCAAACATATTACACTAGTATTATCATATTTGATAGGAATATTTTTGAAGTGAATCTCATAATCTTCTTCTGAAGTATTTTTCATCTAAATAACTTTAGCACAATATGCATCCGCCATTATGTACTCACCTTTAGCTGTAGATAATGTAATCGAATTTTGTTTCTTGAAAGAGCAAGAAATAAGTGTGTATCCTAAGAATTGACATGTACCAGATGTATTCTTTTTATCTATTCTATAACCTCCAAAATTAGCATCCGTAGAAGCAATTAAATCAAAATTTTTGGATTTAGGATATCATAATCCTAAATTTGAAGTTCTTTTTAAATATCTAAATATTCATTTGACTACCTTATAATGGGATTATTCAGGATTGAACTGAAATCTTGCACACAATATGACATTAAACATTATGTCTAGTCTAGCAGTAGTTAAATATAACAAACTACCTATCATTCCTCAGATTTTGTAATCAAACATTTCTCTTTCATTATTCAAATTTAATTTTGTATAGGTGCTCATGGGTGTCTTTATAGCTTTAGCATTTCCATACCAAAACCTTTTAACAAATCTAAAGTATACTTAGTTTGGCCTATAAAAATACTATAATTTAATTATTTTATTTGTAGTACTAAGAAAAATATTAATTCACCCATTAAGCTAATTTCAAACTTTTGGCTCAGACTCTTAGCGAAAGATTCACATAAGAGTTCATTAGAATAATAAAAAATAATGTCATCCACATAAATTTGAATAATAAAAAATTATTTTTAAAATACTTAATAAATTATGTGGTATTAACCTTACCTTTAAAAAAATTATTTAAAATAAGAAAAGAGCTAAGTCTCTTAAATCAAGCCGTAGGGGCTTGTTTCAAACCATAAAGAGCCATAGATAATTTAAAAATATGATTTAGAAAAAGATCATTTTTAAAACCAAAGGGTTATTCAACATAAACTTTTTTGAATCTGAAACCATTATGAAAATCACTTTTGACATCTATTTATAATAACTTAAAATTCTTAAAAGAAACAAAAGCAAGGAGCACCCTTTTGACTTCAAGTTTAGCCACAGGAGTAAAGGTTTTCTCATAATTGATTCCTTTTTTTTTGTTGACCTTTGACCACTAATCTAGCCTTGTTTCGAACTACAATATCATTTTCATCTTGCTTATTTCTAAAGATCCATTTAGTACCAATCACTAAATGGTTAATAGGTTTAGCAATAAGCTTCCACACCTTATTTCTCTCAAACTAATTTAATTCCCATGTAATGCACCAACCCAAAAATCATCTTTTAGGGTCTTATCAATACACTTTGGTTCAATTTGAGATGAAATGCAGGGTTAGCAAAAAAATTTTTAAAAGACGAATGAGTTTAAACACCTTTTAATATATTTCCAATTATAATCTCCTTAGGATAAGCATTTATGTACTTCCATTCCTTGGGTAAGGATTTGGAAGTATATTCATCCAAGTTGCTTTTAGGAGAATTTTCATATAAATTTAAAGTGTGAAAATCAAAATCAATTTTCTTTAATTCAAAAACTTCGTTAAAAATAATATGTATAGATTCTTTAATAATTAATGTTATTTTATTAAAAACATGATAAGTTTTTGAAGTTAAAGAATAACTAAGAAATATGCCTTCATCCAATTTTACATCAAATTTTTCTAAGACATCTTTTTTATTTAAAATGAAATATTTACAACCAAAAACTTTGAAATATAAAACATTAGGTTTTTTATTATTTTATAATTAGTAATGAGTTTTAGAAAGTAATTGTCTTATAAGAACCTTATTCATAACATAGTATATCATATTAATGGCTTCGGTCCAAAAATATTTATATAGGCTATGTTTATTTAACATGGTTCTAGTCATTTTTTGTAAGCACCTATTTTTTCTTTTCACTACCCCATTTTGTTATAAATTACATTTGATGAGTTCTTATGTAATTTATAAGTTTTTCTAATTTTTTTAAATTCATCAAATAATTCATGAAAGACATTTAACAACTCATCAAATGTAAAAGAGGCTTCGGGTGAGTTACCTCATCATCGATCGCCGTTACTATGTAGTTAACTACTTCTTTATTGTTATGGTCAGCATCTTCTGATAAGCTTGAATCATCCTAAGTTAATATGAAAGCCTTCTTCTTATTTGGAGTTGATAGCTTTTTCTTCAATTGTGGGCACTCACTTTTGAAATTCCCTAGCTTCTTGCATTCATAACAGATTATGTTATCCTTTTTTATTTATTTTTATTTATAATATTTATTTTTTATAATTTTTTTTAAATTTTCTTGTTAGAAGTGCAATGTCCTTGTCCTCATCACTCGATGTTTCACTCGATGAGTCATATGTTGTTCTTAGTGTTTGTGTCATTCTTATTCTTTGGAAAGTATTCTTCTTTGGTAACCAATTAAATGTCCTTTCTGTTCTTTGGAAGAAGTTTTCTTTTGAAGTTCATCATGAGCTTTATAACTCATTTCATAGGTCATCAAAGACCCTATAAGTTCTTCAAGAGGTAAATTATTCAAATCTTTAGCCTATTGTATAGCAGTTACTTTTGAGTCCCAACTTTTTAGTAAAAATCTCAAAATTTTATTTATAATTTCAAGATTAGTATAAACTTTACCAAGAGATTTTAAACTATTGATGATATCTGTAAAGTTGATATACATGTCACTACTAGTTTCACTTGGCCTCATTTTAAACAATTCATAGCTATGAACTAGATGATTTATTTTTTATTCCTTTAATCTAATTGTGCTCTCATGTGTGACTTCGAATGTGTGTGCACAAAACAAAGTATTCATAGCTTTGGCATTTAAAGAAAATATATTTCTTTCATTATCATTCCAATCATTAATAGGATTGGATAACTTCTTAAATCTATTTTTATAATATTTTATAATTCAAAATCTATTAAAATCAAAAGTCTGCATTCTAGTTTTTCAATATATGCAGTCCGTCCCATTAAACATAAGAGAACGTGTGATGGAATAACGCTCGATAATGCTAGAGAAAGCCATTTGAACTCACTTGGGTGGTCATCTAATTGAGTGAGCCTTGCTTTGATACCGACCATTTGGATCGAGTTAGCACTAACGGGGGGGGGGGTTGGGGGGGGGTTTGTTAGAACCCTTGTAGATTCTAAGCTTGCAGTGATCTCTATAGGGGATCGACCTCCATGGAACTCTATAGGGGTTTCACCCTCCAAGTTGCTACTCAAAAGTTGCTAAAAGGATTCATCTATTCATGAAAAAAAAAGTGGTTGATTATAAGGCTATTTATAGGCCTTCTAAACCCTAACTTCTAATATGACTCATATTCCAACTCTAAGAAGTAACTCCTACTCTAACTCTAAGAATCAACTACTAGCCAACCCAACTAGGGGTGGCTGGCAGTTAGGACTACCAATCTAACTCTAACTCAACCCTACCTTAACCAACCTCCTTTAACCAAAGTAAGGGGTAGCTAACTAGGGTTACATGTGCCCATTGCCTCATCCAAATATTCTAACCTAGTCGACCTCTTCGTCTATTAATAGGGGTCAGCTAAATTAGATTTACATGTGTGCTCTCATAGTGAATTTAAATTAGGACCATATTAGCTAGAGTCCTAACAGACCCGCTCGCTCTCTTCAAATCAGTCTTACCCTTAAAGCTAAGGCTCCACAAACTTTGGGAATTTAATCTTCAAGTTGTCGTAGTCCTCCTAAGTGGCATCCTCTATTGGTAGATTCGCCCACTATACTAGCACCTCAATAGTAGGTCGCCATCATCGAGTCACAATTCGTCAATCAATGATGGCACTCGACTAGATCTGGAGTTATCCTTGGGCAGTCATATCCAGTAGATGGCTTTGGGCTATCTCATGTTGCTCCAGCTTGAGCTTCAAGCATGACACATGAAAGACTAGATGGATTCAGGAACTGACGGGTAAGCCCAATTTGTATGCCATTGCTTTGATGCACTCGAGAATCTGGTAGGGTCTATAGAACCAAGGTGAAAGCTTCATGGATGCTCATTTGGATCGATGTTTATTTGTATGGCTGGAGCTAAAGGAAAACACAATCTCCCACTAAAAATTCTCTCACTTTTGTGCTAATCATATTGTTGCTTCATCCTTACTGTAGTGAGATTATCTTTTAACAACTTCAGTATTTTGTCCCTGCCCACTTGCTCTACTTTAGATGTACCCAATACATATTTTGAAATTACAAGGGGAGATCAGCCATATATAGCCTCATAAGGAATACATTTTGTTAATGAATGATAAGTTGTATTATACCATCACTCAACCCAGGGAAGCCACTTTTCCTACTCTTTTAGCTAGTAAAACATCTGAGATAGGTCTCCAAGCACCTGTTCACCACTTTAGTTTGGCTGTCAGTTTGTGGGTGATATGTTGTGCTCATCTTCAACTTAGTATCCTGCAACTAAAATAATTCTTTTCCTTGTGATGAGGGTAGCCCTTCGATGAAGTACATGGATATATCGGTCCATATTGAGTTCGGGATGGGTAGAGGTGCTTTCCGGGGCTTGCCACTATTTCGCTTTTATTTTACTAATATACATCACATTGTGCTACAAATTCAATAATAACATTTTGCATCCCTACCCAATAAAATTTTTACTTAATTCTCTTATAGGTTCTAAGGAACCCGGAGTGCCCCGCTGCTAGTGTGGAATGCATATCTTGAATGATAGTTTTTATGTAAGTAGAATTCGGCGTAAGCACAAAGCATTCCTTATAATGCAAATCTTTTGAATCCCAACTATAAAGGGCCAAGGAGCTCAGTTCTTCCTCCAATTTTTTATGATCTTACTGGTCTCGAAATCATCTCAACATTCCTTCCTAATATCCTTTAGAAGGGAGTCGACCGAGAATTTAGCTTGCTCGGGTAATCATGAAAGTGTATCTACAATAATATTTTCTTTTCTATTTTTGTATGTTATTTCATAATCATACCCAAGAAGCTTTGTTACCTATTTTTGCTATTCGAGGGAGGATATCTTCTACTCCAAAAATTATTTTAGGCTCTTGTGGTCAATGCACATTTGCCATATTCCATTCTTCTTTCATACGAGGAGCACCAGTGAAGATTAGGGGCTGCAACTTGGCCGAATGACTCATGTTTCAAGCATCTTCTTTACAATCATTTTTATTTCATCTTTCTAGAGAGAGGATACCAATATGGCTGAGTGTTTGCTAGAGCTTTGCCCGGATGAATCGGGATACGATAATCATGTCGGTAGGTAGGAGGTAGGCTATGTGGTTCGTCAAATATACCTCAAAATTCGACAAGCAAGGAAGTAGTTTGAATCTTCAAATTTGGTAGGCTCTTTCATAGATTGCTACTCAAGTTGTATCAAGAAACTATTGCATGTCTTGTTCAAAACTTTCTCCATTCGTTATGTCCAAATCATTGTTACGTCGCACCCCCGTTTCCCGTACAATATCACTTATTTTCCTTTATTGTAAAATTTTATAATTAGTTTCAAAAAATATCAGGAAATCATTAGCCATTTGATGCCAAGAATGGTTTTATAATCGTCAAGAGAGAGGAGGAAGAAATATGCAATTATATCTTGGTTCTATAGTAATAGTTTCACCTGCGATCACACTTCAAAATTCATCTGTCGATGATCTTAACATCAAACTTATTGTAATCCTCAATAGGTAAGGTCATCCAAACATCAATCTTGTTGTTCATAAAATTATTAGTAATCTCGGTGTCAATAAGAATGGTGATCGGTTGTTGTTTTAGAAGTCCTCCCACTTTCATCGTTTGTGGGTTCCCGTAGCTGGCAAGAGCATGCATCATAATATCAACCGACTGCTGTTCTTCGTACGTGATCTCTTCCTTATGCTCTTGAAACTCCTCCTCTATATCTTCAATGGGTTTAATTAGTAGGAGGTGACCCTTCTTGCAGTGATGGTTGCGGCTCCACGGTTCGTCGTAATGCCAACAAAGACCCTTTGTTGATCTGTCACGTAGTTCTTCTCTCATTAATTTTTTTAGTAACAAAGGATGGCTAGAAATAGAAGAAAGTTTATATGCTGTGGGCCTAGGAGTGATCCTCATCCTCCGAGTATCTTGGTTGAGTCGTTCCTCTTGTATACGAGCGAAAGAAATTGTAGCCATTACGGTGTGGAGCTGCCGCACCTTAACTTCTCATTTAATCTTCGGTTTGAGTCCCTCGATGAATGTCCCTAACAATTATCAATCAGTCCAATCACAAGTAAGATACAATAACTTTTCAAACCTAGTTTGGTACTCTTGGATCATAGAAGTTTGTTGGATCTTTACGAGTTGGTCGTCAATATTTTCGTACTCTATTGGCCCAAAGCGGTTCAGCAGTGCGTTCTTAAATTGAATCCACGTCAGAGTCTCATGATTGTATTTAAGCTAATTGTACCACTGTATAGCATCTCCTTCAAGGTAGATGATAATAATTTCTACCATAGCATCATCCAACTTTCGTTAGTAGCAGAAATAATGTTTGACACGCGAAATCCATCCCACTGGGTCTCCTTCTTCTTATCGTGGGAAGTCCACCCTCATACATGACTAGAGCATGTCCGAGGGCTCTGCGTTCTTAAATTGAATCCACATCAGAGCCCTATAATTGTATTCAAGTCAATTGTATCATTGTATAGCATCTCCTTTAAGGTGGATGACAGTGATTTCTACCGTAGCATCATCCAACATTCGGTAGTAGCAGAAGTAACATTCGACACGTGAAATCCACCCCACCGGATCTCCTTCTTCTCATCATGGAAAGTCCACCCTCATGTGTGGCTGAAGTATGTCCAAGGGCTATCCCTCCTTCTCTGGAGGCCTCTCTGAACTATCTCATCTCTGGATTTTGGTTGGACTCGGTGGCTGTCCAATTTCAAATTTCATGAACAAAGCATGTAGTTATCCTCCAAGCGTGATTCAAGCAATGATTCGAGCCAAGATTCCAACACCTCAAACTTGGCATAAATTGGATCTTGAGAAGCCATAGTGTATGCCTATAGATCAGAGATATCTTTATCTTTTTTCTATTGACAGGTCAATGGCATGGGGTGGTGGAAGGTTTGGACAAAAGATCGGTGGTAGAAGATTGTGGCTGTAGGGGTTTACTATTTTAGGCTACGATTTTGGGTGCTGTTAGGGCTATGAAAATAGTTTATGATGATTGCATCTTATAGCTAAAGGGATGCCCTAAAGACATCTTGGTTGGTGGCAGCAAGATGGTTAGGTTTTGGTAGGTTAAGGAGAAGAAGAAAGATAAATATGCTGCAACAGATTTTTCATCGAAAAAATTCCAATAGTAAAGACATAATTTTTTCTAGCAATTCTTAACAAAGATTCAAGTAAAACTCAAGAGGAATCTACTGGTAAGGAAGAGATAATGTCGTTAAAAATTTCATGGAAGGAAATGATAGCAAAAGTTTTGGCAAAATCAAAGATCACAGAAAGGTATTACAAAAGATTTTTATGTCTAAAGTGCAACAGCTTGGACGTAAAAGATTAGTGGTTTATATAGAGAATTTTTTGACAAAACCAAAACAAAATATGCTATTAGAAGTGCCAAAGCCATCATAAAAATTTCATAGAGATTTGGCTGGAAAAAATGCAGCAGCAAGATCAAATAAGCAGTGCTATGCGGTTGGAATTCTACAGTGCAACTTTCATCGTAGAGATGAAAACTTTATGATGAAAAGTTTTTGTAGCAAAATAAGAATAAATTTGTTGAGTTTTTTGAATAAGGATAACTAAATTATAGTAGCAGTAAGGTAGAAAACCAAAAGCTATTGCAATTCACGGGGAGATCAAAGGATGATCTGCGGTAGTGGAGATGATGGTAAAATTTGATGATGATCATTAAGCAATTGTGGGAATTACTTTGGATGGTTGTGGAAGGTGATAAATGGCTATAGAAGGGCAGCGAAATGCCAAGAACGCTGCTCTAATACCAAGTATTAAACCCTTATAGGTTCTAAGCTTAGAGTGATCTTTATAGGGGATCGGCCTCCTTGAAACTCTATAGGGGTTCCACCCTCTAAGTTGCTGCTCAAAGGCTACTGAAAGGATCCATCTATTCATGAAGAAAAGTGATTGGTTATAAGGCTATTTATAGGCCTTCTAAACTCTAACTCTTAATAGGACTCATACTCAAAGACTCCTACTTCTAACAACTCCTATTCCAACTCTAAAAAGCAACTCCTACTCCAACTCTAAGAAGCAACTACTAGCCGGACCAACTAAGGGTGGCCGACAGTTAGGACTCCCAATATAAATTTAACTCAACCTACCTTAACCAACCCCTTTTAACTAAAGTAAGGGGTGACTAATTAGGGTTACATGTGCCTAATGCCCCATCCAAATATCCTAACATAGCTGATCTCTTCATCTATTAATAGGAGTCGACTAGATTGGATTTACATGTATGCTCTCTCAATAAATTTAAATTAGGATCTTAGTAGCTAGAGTCCTAACAGGAGGGGGAGGGGGGAGGTGAATTATGCAAGTGATAAAAACTTGGTTCAAAAATTTTTGCTTGAAGTAAAACTGAAATCAAAAGCGCTTTTGTTGAAACTCGTTAAGAGCAAATAAATTATAAAGCAATTTTTAAGATAAAACCGAATAGAGAAGATCGAGTTTTTCTTAAAACTAGTTATGAGCTACTAAGATCAATAATAAATTTAAAGGAAGATAAATAAGAGAAGCTCACGTATAGTGGTTCGGTCAATCTTGACCTACATCCACTCTCGAGTCCTTCTTCGTTGAGGCCCATCGGTGTCCGATAATGATCTTCTTTGAAAGGAAAAGACCAACTACCCTTTACACACTTTTCTCCTTTTCATAGGTTTAGGATAACAATATTTATAGTCTTTCACCTCTTCCCTTAAACTCACTTTACACTAGATAGACACAAGGGAAACTCTCAACTAATTTTTATAGAATTTTTTAAAAGATTTAATTCACTTTCTTCCTATCCTAAGCAAGAATACTTGGGGTATTTATATACCCCAATTGACTTCAGAAATTAGAGCTAAAAAATCAAACACTTCGAATTTTGGAGTACAAGCGATAGTACCACCAAACAGAGCTCGAGATTCTTGACGGAAGCGATATTACCGTCGGAATTGGTGGTACTACCATCACTTGGGTGGTACTATTTAAGGATATCTCAAATAGTATAATCTCCTTCGATGTTAACGTAATAAGCTCTATCATAAGCTCAAATCAAATCCAAAGTGGATCCAATTGGCCCCTAATTGAGTTAGTTGGATATCTAAAATGACTAACTCTAGTCAAGATGCTAACTACGATACTTCAAGATAAATAATTACAATCAATCTTTGTTCGACACGTTAATCGATTTTTTGTCGAACTCCTGATGAACTTTCTTTCTCGGCTTCCTTCTGGCAACTCCTAGTGAGCTCCTGATTATCTTTTGGTGAACTCCTGGCGTACTCCTGGTGAGCTCCCGATTACCTTCGGTGAACTCCTAGCGAGCTCCCACTGTATCGTTCAAATCCCCAGCCCGATGCTCGATCTTGACTCCGACCCAATAATAGATTGTTCTGCCTTTTCATAGTCGTAGTTAATCCTACATCACTTATCTCCAACACATAAGTTAAATCTTAAATTCATCAATTAATTTTATCATCAAAATTCAAGATTTAACACTTCCTGCTCAATATGTCTTGCAGATAAATCAATATCGGCCTCTATACCATCTTCCTACACATCTCCCCCATCACCGTAATGTACTAGAGGAGTAACTAAATCATAGTCTGTTAATCCTTCTACAAAAGTCTTGACTAATGTCTTTTTCTTTAAATCGTAAAAGATTTTATCCTTAAAAAAAAAATCACATCTCTATTTCTCAATACAATCTTACCATTATATAGTGTAGAAGGCCTCTATGGATTTGATCCTTGCTGATCAATAGATCCAACAAAGTCGCTTTCCAATGTCATCTGAGAGGGACTACATTGTGCTTGGAGTCCATAATCAAGTCAATGATATTGTACAACACTTGGGAACTACTCCATGAGAGGCTGTGTCATGATCAACTGGTTTCATGTAGCAAATAGTTACTTCTTACTTGCCTTTATTCCTTTGCTTCTTAAGCCAATTGATCGGTGCAAGTGTACTTCTACTTTATGCATTTAACTTCTATTTTATGCATTTAATTTTCATACAATTGCAAGTAGTTGGGATCATCATTTGGTTCAAACCAAAATTAAACTGGACTAGAATAAAACTAAATCATTTTGATAATTTGTCGATTCCAAATTAAACCAGAACCATCAAGTGATGGTTCGTTCAGTTTTGATTCCTAGATTTGAAAATACAAAATCATCATTCGATGATTTCATCTAAGAAAAAAATATGATCAATAGACTATTAATCGATCATTGGGCTCAAACAGTCAGGCACAATGATCGACAAATGGATAAATGATCAATTTACCTCTCCCAATAGCCTTATAAATAGTTATATTCAAGGTAAAAAGAATTTTGGTTATTTAATAATTTAAAAAATATGATTTTTTATAAATTAAAGATTTGACCCTTTCAATACCTAAATAATAGCTTGTTTTGGGGTATTTTAGGGAAAAAAAACTAAAAACCCTATAAATACCCTTGAAATCTCTTTTTTTTTTTTTCTCACGTGCTCTTAACCTCTTTTCTTAATTTGATGCCAGGTAAATGCCACCACTTCACCACTAAGAAGGTATTTCAAAATTAGATTGTGATAACTCAAGAAAGTTAACATATCAATATTGTTCTCGATTTGGAGAAAATTAATATGACGATCACACTAAAGTTGGACATATTAGAATTGTATTTCAAGAAGGTTGGCAAAGCTGATGCCTCTTTTCATGTGATATGTAATTATTATGGTCAAAATTTTAAATTCAAAAAATAGGAGAACATAGAACATTCTAAAACTAGATGGAAGTAGAACATGGCTCTTTCCATGATAGTAGATGTCGAGTAAGCCTTCAGCATGGAAGGATGGATTATAGATGAAACACATCGAGCATGATCGTATAATCAATTGAAGCTCAAGCATACATCAACAATTGTATAAAGATAATAAAAAGAATTAAGAGATTATCTACGAGGACAATGATCAGTTATTCGACATATTAACTAAAGGGACTATCAGAATGTCCGACACTTACAATGATTATTATAATTTTATATTAAGTTTTTTTTTGTTATGTTATTATACAATTTATATGCATTATGGGTGTACATCAATTTTTTAAAATTTTAAAATAAAATTATAAAATTTTAAAATAAAATTATAAAATTATAAATTATAAATTATTTTTAAAAACTTATTGATTTAAAATGAAATAAAAAACGATTGAATTGGAATTGGAACTATAGATTTTTGATTCCAAAATTGACTCTTGTCGGTTGGATTCCAGTTCTAGGTTTTACCAAACGTGGTTAGCTTAGCTTTTTTTATTGGTATTGACTATTTAGATAATCATTACTTTTATTACTATCTCATCATTTATTGATTACACTAACATGCAGTGGAAATCGTGTGCTTATTTTGTGTACCAAGGAAGCTCCTACTGATGCTGTCCAATTCGAGTAATTATTATACGAGGCCGGAATCCCCTATTGATCTCCAGATAATAGAATCCTCAACCTCTTTATCTTCACAAATTAGTGGGTTTCTTGAAGTTACTTGGCAGCATTCTTGGCACATGAACACGGGAAGCAGTTTGTAGTTTGCCATCCTCAGCTATGACCCATCATGTTAGTAAAACAAGATGTCAGATTCTTGTAGCGAATCATTTATTGTCCAAAGCTCTGGACCTGAAGACACCGCTTCTGAGTGAACCGTTTCTTCTGCACAAGTTATGAAGGTATGTGAATATGATTTCGCTTGTAACTATGTTACTTTTCGTGCTTTCTAATAAATTTCAACAGATCTTTCTGTCCTTGGTCGTGTTAGATATCAGTTATGTAGTTTGGTTGGAGGTGATGTAATGGGTAGTTCTCCACACACTCTAATTAATGTCTCTTTTCCGAAAGTAGATTGTTGTTATTCTTGCTTTTATTTTTCTTCTCATGTGATAAGGCTTTGCTTTTTGTACTGGCATTCAACAATGGGATGCCCCAAAAAATTAGTAGCCAGTTGAGACAAAGCCTTGCGCATGGGTAGAACACCCATCGGAGTTGCTGATGTCACAGCGAAGTGCCCATCCGTTTCATAATTGAGATGATCGTAAAGGTCACGATTCTCAGTGTGGCTAAGACAAAGCAGGACACTTTGGGGAAGTTGAGACCTGCTATTATCAAACTCCCAACAAACCTTTTAATATCGTCTTCGCTTTTGACCTACCACCATCTCTCTGAACAAAAAGCAAAAGTAGCCATAGCTGATGCATCCAACGCCACTGCCTGAAAGGCACCAGTGGGGCATAAAACAGAAGAAAGATGACATCGTGTTTAGGCGTCCCAAGAACAAGTTAACCAGAAACAGTGTTCAATCAACACAAGTTCCAATGTCCCTGTTGATTCAGATAGGAACCACTTTGTCTTTTCTATGTCCCTGTTGATCCATTAGAAATGTTATTAGGAGGCAGACCGAGTAGTTCAATGTGCCAGTGTTGAAAATGATAAGGCAGGTTCCTTGCTATTACTTTTTTAGTTATTTTTGGATTTTTTTCTTTTACTATTATGAAAGATCTTTTTGAAAGTTATTAAGACTAACAACAAATCAGGAAAAGATCTGTATAATATGGTGACTATAGGCAACAAGGATTGTTGAATTTGTAAACTTTTCTCTCTCTCTCTGAGTAGGATTTATCCTTGGTTTCTTGTAGCCATAGGAGTTTTGTATTGTGGCCGCCCTAGTTGGCTAAGGGCTACCAGTAATCCTAATCTTATTAGGATGACTTATGATGCTTTAGATGAGACTCTTCTTTCTCTTTATAGTTAAGGTAGCATTGAAGTTCTTGCTTTAGATGAGACTCTTCTTTCTCTTTTATAGTTAAGGTAGCATTGAAGTTCTAGCTAGGTTAGGACTTGAAATGTTCTAGTACTTTTAGGATTTCGAGAGTCATAATATATTTACGATTTAGAGCTGAATTAAATCTAGTGTTTGAGCTCGAGATTTGACTTGATCTTAGTTTGATTTGATCAAAATTAAATTAGAGTATGAATGAAGCTTTGGTTGAACCAAATTGAAGTTTAACTCAAACTCTTCGAATCCAAAGAAAATAAATTGATGTAACTTAGCTTCCACCCATCCATAAATGTTGGCTTAGTGAAGTTAGGTCTAAAACTTATGATGATTTAATTTGGAACCATACTATTGATGGGTAGATGATATTTGCTATATCCCATTACAATGGTACTTTTTTTTGGCATGAGACTATTCTATTAGATTATATGAACCTACTTAATTAGATAAAATATATTATAATCTGATTGCATTCTGATTATGATTTTTTATCAATAAAACGAAAATCAAATTATGATAATATTTCTTAGAAAATAATTTTAATGAGAGTAACTCTCTTACTTTCATCGCGCCAACATCTGCAGGTCCTCACTAATCAAAAGTATATTTTTTTCCTTCAAAACTTAAACAATTTTAATATATGTTTTTTAGTTCATGTTTACTAATTTTGACCTTCAAAAATTAATTATTTTTTACATATGCCTTTAGCTACAAAATTTATATTTTATCCTCATGAAATTGATTATTTTTGATTGATTTCCTTTATTTATGATTTTGTCCTTCTAATTTGATAAAATTATCTTAGCAGCCATAATTTGATAATAATAAAATTATACAATAAAAACCTAATATGTATTTTTCATCAAAATTAAATAGAAAAATAAATTATAGATATTTTATCTTTATCCATGTGATATAACTTATTATTGTTAAATTTAATTGTTTATGTTATTTAAAAATGTTAGTTATTGTTTTGGATATTTATGTGGCTATTAAATGTATGAGCATTCAAGAAAATTATGAAATCATATTTATTTTACATATAAAAGACATGATTTATATTTTATCATGATGATAATTATATATATGAATATTTTTTTATGATGATTGATATTTAATGATTATTATGATTATTATTTTATTATTACTAAACTATTTCTATGTAAATTAAATTAAATAATATTTGATATATATATTATTTATAACTTATGTTCCTAAGTATCTATCTAGCAAGTATCAAAGTAGCCTAGGATGGTAAGTTTATTGGATATGAATTATAATACATATTTTATCACTTATACGATATTTTAAATTATATTTTATTTTATTATATCAGTTTTATAATTTTCAAAGTAACCTAAATCAATAACTTAAAATTATATTAAAAAATAATCATAAATGATATTTAAAAAATAAATAGTTATAATAACACAAACAATTTGGAGCTTTAATAATCTTAAATGAGTCTCGACTTTGAATAATTATATGATGGGATGAGATTATACTATTTGAGATATCCTTAAAATTTAGAATTATATACCTATAGATAGTAATAATATTCGACAAGGATAGTATTAATCATCCATTAATAATTTTAAGAAAATATTATATATCTTAATATTTTACATAAAGGTGAAATATGGAGATATTAATAATTTATGTTTTATATTTTATAGTGATACATTCTTTCATATACTTTCATACTTCTAGTCTCTCTGCCCCTTTGATTCAAATTATTTAAAATGATTAGAGCATAGTTCACACTAGATGATTGGATCTCAATCTAACATTACTTGTTGAAAGTCACACAGGCTTGACTAATGAAAATACTATAGAACAAATTAATAAAATAAATATTTAGAAAAGATCTAATAGGTTCAATCAAATATTTATAAGAATGGTAATTGTAAATAACATAAATGCTTCATTATAGCTTGCAATTAACACATAAGTAACTCAATATAATGACACTCGAAGAATTCAGGATCATATCCTTAATATGTCTTATGAGGTTGCAAAACTTAAAGCGTTAGACATGAATGTGGATAAATCTTTCTTCAATTCTCTTCCTTAGTTTGGCCCATTCATAATTTATAATAATACAAATAAGGATAAATAAGACTTGAATGAGTTGATTAGTATACGTGTTCAGGAAGAATTAAGGATAAGGTAAGAAAGATCTCATAATATTTTGACTATTACTCAAGGAGCTAGTAACAAAATAAAAAAGTTGAAGTGTCATTCACCAAATAAATATGTCGGGTCTAGAAATGCTAAACAGACTAATGAAAAAAAAACTTCATAACAAAGTGATACTTTTATGGCAAAAAATAATCTATGAAAAAGGATAACATTAATCTTGGTTTGTAATGAAAGGTATAGACTTGACCTTCATATATTTCAAATCGAATATTATAGATGTTCCTTCTAATGTTTAGTAGATTGATTTTGGTATTTCGGCTTATGTTACCAATAATATATAGGGATTTCTTTCAACCCAAAAACTAAAAGAATATGAAAGATTTATTATTATAGGAAATCATCTCAAAACGAAAGTGATAGTAGTATGAACTTATCACCTACGCCTAGAGACGGTCATCTTATGAATCTAGTAGACACATGCTATGTTTTTACTATTTCTAGACATATGTTTTTCTTTCAGTAATGGTAAACTCATTATATTTTATGATTCAATAAAAGCTAATTCTAGGATTCTACAAAGATATTGATGACCATATAATCAAATGTTAGACTAAAATATAATTTCAATAATGAGAAATCTTCAATACTATAGAACAAATGTTTGGTGTATATCTCTACAGAAAGAATTAAAAAATTAATAAATGATAATATTTAAAAATTTAGACTTCACTGATTTTAATATTTCAATATATTATATTGAGGGAAAGTAAATTAATATAAAGAAAAATATCAAAAGAAGTAAAGAACTTTTTAAGATTATTTGTACTTATATATGCAAACTATTTTATACTCTTTATTTCAGTGGAAAAAAATATTTTATCATATGTATATATGATCTATCAAGTTAGAACTATGTGTATCTAATATATGAAGAATCTTGAGCTATTGACACTTTTGAGATGTACATAAATGAAGTTAAGAGATAATTAGATAAAAAAGTTAAAATCGTTAGATATTATAGGGGTGGTGAATTTTATGATCAATATAATAAGTTAGGTCAAAATCTTGACCTTTTGTTAGATTCTTAGAAAAGTAAGATACTTGTGCTTAGTATACCTTACTAAATATGTGATAATAGAATGATATTGTTGAAAGGTAAAATCATTCTCCTATGGCCATGATTAAGAGAATGATGAGTTATTTCTATGTGAAGTTTTTAGAATAACTGTGTATATCTTGAGCAGGGTTCCTAGTAAGTTGATTTCATCATCTCTATTTAAGTTATTAACTAGTTGAAAATCTACTTTGAGATATCTATATATTTGGGATAGTATGCAAAGATAAGAATCTGCCATATGAAAAAAAGGATCCAATAATTATTTTTAAATATTTTACTAATTATTTAGAAAAATTGAAGGGATACAAAATTTATTCTCCTAATCATAAAACGAGGATAGTAGAATTTGACAATATAAGATTCCTATAAGATGGCAAAATTAGTGGAAGTGAAAAATCTTGAAAGATTAATTTTGATATAGAGAGGTTGTTTCTAAAATCAGTAAATGAATAAGATTGAACAACAAAATAACATTGATGAATCATTGTATGATATTGATGTTGTTGTTAATGATCTTGTAGAATAACCTAAAGGATTAAAATCTTTATAGTGATCTTGTATAAGAAAAATGGTATGACACAATAAATGAAAAATCAACATTAATAGACTAGAATGATGTTCGAGAAATCATTGAATTGCTCAATAACTAAAAAAAAAGTTGATGTAAATAAGTCTTTAAGAAAAAAATATGACTCAAATATCATATAATATTAAGCCAGTGGCTAAATGTATTTTCAAAATGAGACCTTTTCTCTAATTTCTAGAAAAAATTCATTAAGGATTGTCATGATATTAGTAGTTTATTATGATCTTGAGTTACATCAGATAAATAAGAGAATAATATTTCTAAATAGAGATTCAGATGAGAAAATCTAGAACAATCTAAATGATTTGTAAAGAAGGGAAAGAGAAGTTAAAATTGTAAACTTAAAAATTTTATTTATGGCCTTAAATAGGCTTTCAGATAATAGTATATAAAGTTATATGTTACTATTAATTTCTATGAATTTAAGAAAAATACTATTATCAATGTATATATCTAAAGGCCAGTAAGAATGTTTATTATATTAATTTTATATATAAATAATATATTGGTTTTCCAATAGTGATTTTAGTTTATTACATAAAATTAAGATATTTCTCGTCAAGAATTTTAATATGATTGATATGAACTAGCTTATGTTATTGGCATTAAAATATTTAGAAATAGATATAAGAGATTACTAGGACTATCTTAGAAAAAGCATATTGATAAAGTGTTGAAGAGATTTAGTTTGCCATTTTGCTCCACTACTAATACACATATTACTAAAGGTGAAAGATTTAGTCAAAACTAGTATCCTAAAAATAACTTATAAATGGATTAAATGAAGAATATTCTATTAAATCTTAAATTTTGATGATGAAATCAATTGATGGATTTATAATCTAACTTATATGTTGGAGATAAATGATGCAGGATTAACTATGACTGTAAAAAGGTAAAACAATCTGTCATTGGGATGGAGTCAAGATCGGGCATCGGGTCAAGGCTTCGGATGATGCAGTGAGAGCTCGTTGGGAGTTCACCAAAGATAATTGGGAGATGTTGGGAGTACGCCAGGAGATGATCGGGAGCTTACTAGGAGTTCGCAGGAAGGATGTCAGGAAGTTCACCGAGAATTCATCGAAAGATCGATTGACATGCCGAACAAAGATTGATTATAATTATTTGTCTTTAAGTATCTTAGTTAGCATCTTGATTAAAGTTAGTTTTTGAAGAGATCCAACTAACTCAATTAGGGGCCAACTAGGTCCACTTTGGGTTTGATTTGAGCTCATGATAGAGCTTATTTCGTTGACTTGGAAGGAGGTCAAAATGAGGTATAGCTTGGGTATGAAACAATACTAACAAGTAGTGTTCCTGGATACCTAGGTGGTGGTAGCATCAGTGTTTGATGGTGGTATCGTCCAAGAGACAGTAGTACCACTGGTGGTTGACGATAGTATCGCCTAAGTGGTAGTAGTACAACCAATCCTGACGATAGTACTATCGTCGCCCAGAATCCTAGGCTTTGTTTGGTGGTAGTACAATCGGTGACGATGATGGTACCACCTGTACCCTAAAATTTCGGGCCTATAAATACCCTAAGTATTCTTGCTTCAGATAGAAAGAGAGTGAACAAAATATTTGAAAAAGTTATGTAAAAATTGATTGAGAGCCTCCCTTGGGTCTTTCAAGTGTAAAATGAGTTTAAGGGAAGAGGTAAAAGATTGTAAAGATTGTACTCCTGAACCTATAAAAAGGAAAAAAATGTATAAGGGGTAGTTGATCTTTACCCTTCAAAGAAGATCTTAGTGGACATCGGTGGGCCTCGATGAAGGACTCAGGAGTAGATGTAGGTCAAGATTGATCGAACCACTATAAATTTTTTTGTGAGCTTCTCTTACTTGTCTTCCTTTAAATTTGTTGTTGATCTTAGTAGCTCATAACTAGTTTTAAGAAAAGCTCGAGCTTCTCTATTTAGTTTTATCTTTAAAATTGCTCTTTAATTTATTTGCTCTTAACGAGTTTCAACAAAAGCGCTTTTGATTTTGATTTTACTTCAAGCTAAATTTTTTAAACTAAGCTTCTATAAAAACTTGTACTAATTCACTCCCCTCCCTCCCCCCCATTAGTGCTAACTCGATCCTAACAGTTGGTATTAGAGCAAGGCTCACTCAATTGGATGAACACCCAAGCGAGTTCAAATGGCTTTCTCGGGCATTAACAAGGGTCATTCCATCACACATCCTCCTTTGTTTATTGGGATGGACTACACTTATTGGAAAACTAGAATGCATATTTTTTTTTATTTTGATGGATTTTGAATTGTGGAACATAGTTGAAAATAAATTTCAGAAGTCATCCAATCTTATAAATCATTGGAATGATTATGAAAGAAAGATGTTTTCTTTAAATGCCAAAGCTATTGATATTTTATTTTATGCTTTAGATAAAAAAAATTTAATCGAGTTTATACTTTGCAATTCTGCTTATGATATATGGCACATATTAGAGGTAACTATTGAATCTCGGATTTTGATGATGAAATCAATTGATGAGTTATTGATTTAATATGTGTTGTTATAGTTGATTGATGCAAGAATAACTACGATAGAGAGAATATGACAATAAAAGGTTTAACCAAAGTCAAGTTCATGCATCGGGTCGAGGTTCGGACGATACGGTTGGAAACTCGCTAAGAGTATGTTAGGAGCTCACCGAAGGTATATGTAGTTTACCGGGATGGCACAAGGGAGTTCGCCGGAAGAAGACCAAGACTCGTCGGAAGATTGTTAGGGGTAGCCGAAAGGCTTCTCGGGAGTTGGGAAGGTCTTGAAGTGGATGTGTCAACCATTATGATTGTAATTAATTAAGTCATAGTTAGTATCATGTCGGTTTAATCAAAATATGAGAAGGAGTTACAGATCAGACATGGACCCAGGATCAAGCTTAGGCATCGGGCCAAGGATTAAATGATGTGGTGGGAGCTTACCGAGAGTTCGCTAGGAGATTCACCAAAAGGATCAGGAAGCTCACTAGGAACATGCCAGGAGATCGTCGGAGGAAGACCGTAAGACTCGCTGCTTGGAATGCCAGAGGTTACCGGGTTGCGGGAGTAAGGCCATAAGCTTCATGGTCATGTCTTGATTGTAATCTTTAAGTCATAGGTTAAGTTTGAATCCTAATTGAGTATGATTTAGAATGAATCCAAATCAACTCAAATTGATAACCAGGTCCACTATGGGGTTTGGTTGAGATCAATTAGTTGACCAAAGAATTGGTCAACATCAAGTTCAAGTCAAAATTCGAAAATTGGAGGGAACCACTTTTTCGGAGATTTCGACGGGTAAACCACCAGTGTAACAGTTCAACCAACGTCGCCCAGGATTTCGAGTAGCTATTAGTGGTTGAACCGCCCGTACCCAAGAATCTAGGCACTTTCGATGGTTGACTCGCCTAAGTCGGCGGGTGAACCGCCCGTACGGATTTTTCGGATGACTTTGATTTTTAGCTCTAAATTCCAAAGTCATTTGGGATCTATAAATACCCTAAGTTTTCTTTCATTCTATGTAATAATTTAGGGGATAAAATTATGTGAAAAACTTGTGTGGATTATAAGAAAAAGAAACGGGGTAAGGGAGTAATTAAAGAGTTGTAATCTTGTCTCCCTTGTAAGCTCAAGTGTAAGGATTTGATCTTCACCCAAAAAAGATTAGTAGTAGATGTCGGTGTGCCTCAAGGAGGAGGATGCAGGAGTGGACATAGGCCCGTTGGTGCCGAA
Organism: Ensete glaucum; assembly: GCA_021527575.1. NCBI lineage: Eukaryota > Viridiplantae > Streptophyta > Magnoliopsida > Zingiberales > Musaceae > Ensete > Ensete glaucum. Next base: position 34,967,268 of record CM038555.1, read on the forward strand.
CCACTATAAAACTTGTGAGTTCTTCTTTTGCTTTCCTGGCTTACTAATTTTGTATTAACGCTTCTGATTTTTACTTACTCTTTGAAAGTAAAGTTTCAAGTCAAGCACTTCCCTTCGACATTGATTATCTTTTATTGAGATTTATTTTTTCCTCTTAAGTTATTTTTAAGTAATTAACTTATAATCTTCTTTTAATCACTCACTTACTTTACTTGAACGAAAAGCTTTGGATCTTCCTATCTTGCTTAAAGTAAAAAGTTTTTTGTTTAAAACGAGAATTTACACTTGTACTAATTCACCCTCCCCCCTCTTAGTACTAATTGATCATAACAATTGGTATCAGAGCCATGTTTTTCTTATTTGATTTAACACCCAAGAGAAATGGCTCTTTTCGATATTAACGATGGTCAATACATCACAAGTCCTCCTATATTTAATGGGACAAACTACATATCTTTGAAAATACAAATGCGTATTTTTTTTATTTTGATAGATCTTGATTTGTGGTGTATTATTGAAAAAGATTTTCATAAGTCACCCAATCAAACAAATGATTGGAATGATTCTAAAAAATAAATGTTTTCATTGAATACAAAGGCTATGGATGTCTTATATTGTGCACTTGATAAAAATGAATTTGATCGGGTTTTTTGTTTTGATTCGGATTTTGATATATTACATACATTAGAAATGACATATGAAAGCATAACTAATCTAAATGAATCATTAAATAAAAATACTTCTAAAAATAAATTTGAAGAATACTTTCTAAAGAACAAGAAGGAATTTGAACTGAGAACATATGACTCCTCGAGTGAAATCTTGAGTGATGAAAATTTTGAACCCTTGACAAATGAACTAGATAAATTAATGAACATAAACGTTAAAAATGATCTAAAGATAGACAAAACCTCTTGCTATGAACTCAATAAGCCGAGGAGCTCCAAAGATGAAATGCGTAACCAAGAAGTGGAGAACGTCTCTCTTATGACCATCGATGATGAGGTCAGTGATTCATTTAACATTTCTTTTTCAGAATTATTAAACATGTTCTATGATTTGTTTGATGAGTTTAGAAAACTTAGCAAATCTTTTAAGTTACTTAAAATTGAACATGATTTGTTAGTTAGTAAAGTTGATTAAATGCATGAGTTATTAGCATCACATAATCCTCGTTCTAACTTTGAAATGCTAGACAACGTTAAAGAAGAAAATATCATGCTAAGTCAACATTAAAAAATTTTGAAATTAGAAACAAATCCCTAGATATGATCATTGCTAATAAGGGTCATATTAATAAAAGAAATGACATAGACTTTATTGGTAATGTTCAATAAAATCCAATAATATTTTAAAAGGATGTACCTTAAATGTGCCACCAAAAATCAAATGTAATTCTTGTGAAAAATTAGGATATAAAGTCTATAAATATTTATTTAAAAATTATAGTCCATATAGATTAATTTAGGTTCCTAAAAGAACCATAAATAACCTTAAGCCATTAGAGAAAATGGGAAGAACATATCATAAAAAACCCAAACTCAAATGGGTACCTAAATCAAAACCTCCCATAATATAAAGTTACCTCCTAACAAGGTTAGGAGCACTAAGTAACATTTTGAAAATAGATGCTCAAGGCACATGACTTGAGATCTAATACACTTTCAAAGTTTACTAGCCTAAGTAGTAACAAAAAAATTATTGAAATTAAAATTAATGATAATGGATCTTTTGATGGTTCATCATTATACAATTAATCTTGATGATGCATAGTTAGAGAATGAATTAGAACCAAAAAACCTTACTTATTAAAAAAATATGTTGAAATTTACATAAATGAGATTTTGATGATAATTGAATAAAAGGTTTAAAATTATTAACTTAGATGTTAGTTTAAATGTAAAGACTATTATTAAATGGTTCAAATGTTGATAAAGTGTATAGAATGATTGATTTAAATGTTACATTGATTGAAATGCTATGATTGAATGATTATATTGAATGATAAAATTTTAGCATAGAACAATATAGAAAAAGGAGATAAAATTCATGCTTCAATGTCTAGTATTTTTGTAAATTAAAAAATATTCAATGAGAATGAAATGAGTATGGTAACTCACTACACTAAATCTAAATATCATAGGAATTGAAATAAATCAAAGTTAGTGTTTGAAAATATTTTATTACAATAATCTTGATGAAATTTCATTTTTGACTTTATATGACATTACATTCTTGAAATAAATTTTGAAAGAAGGACAATTATTTTTGAAAGAATTTTTATCCTATTAGTCCTTCAACAAGAGATAAAATAATACTACTATTGTTGAATCTCTTAAACTACCAAAATGGATTAAAGAACTTTAGCTATTGAAAAACAATCTATGATGCTTTCATTGAATTTTTTGAAAAGTAATTTTTGATGATGATATTGGATAAATTTTTAAATGAATTTATTTTAAAAAGAGATTGATTAATCTATCCAATGTTATTGATATTTTTGATGATTTATCATGATCTTGACAAGTTGAAAAATTACAACTTGAAATATTTACATAAATCAAGTTCGTTTAAATAAATTTATAAATGAATCATAAGTTTATCTATTTGGAACTATGTTATGAATCTAAACAATGATCTTGATGATTTGAAATCACATAAATAAGTTGAGATTCTATATTTTCATATCTTATTTTGTAAAATCATACTTGTAACTTGACAATTTTCATGAGTTAAGATTTTGCTTACAAAATTGATCTCTTAAAAATTTTTATTATCTAAGAGGAGATTTATTAAATTAAATTATATCTTTTGGTATTCATGAGTGTCTTTTGATATTAATATCCTTTTTGACATGATTTATTTTATAACTCATGAATGTGATAAATCAAAAATTAAATAAAATATGTATAATTTGATAATTTTACTTGGAAATACATAAGATGTCTTGATTACTTATATTCACAAACAAAAGGTGGGGCAAATTGATTAAATCATGTCTTTTGGACTTGAATTTTCATTTTTAATGACATGATACCCCTTATACTTTTGGGAGCAATTTGACCATGGATGTAAAGAAATTATACCATCATATTTCGTCACAATGACCAAAAAGGAAAAATAAAATTACTAATATGATTAGGAGAAAATTGGATATGATAACATTGAATGAGGAACAATTGGTTAGAAGAAATTTAGAACTTTCTAAATGCATGCAAAATACTTGATTTATAATTTGAGCTTGATATACTATCATGTTTTATTTTAGAATTTTTTATGCTTATTATCAAAATTTATATGAGATAATCCTTAAATGCATGATTTGATTGATTTGCTACCTTGCTTGAAATTTGCATAAGATGAACTAATTTGTATGGGTAGCTCTTGTTTTTACTTGGATACTCAAATTTTACATCTATAAAATTTACATCTATAAAATTGAGCATTTTTATGATATGATATTTTTTCACTTTTCTTTCTTGATTCTACATTCTTGTTCATTTCAAGAGACTAATAAGTCTATTAATTTTATTTTAAATCTCTTGAAAATATTTTTAATGATTTTAAAATTGAATGAGTTCTTTACCTATATTATAATTTTGATTCTTCATAATTATAACTTGAAATCTTTTATGAATCAAAATCTTGACAACTTGAGGTTTCTTATGTATGAATCAATAGATTTTATTTGTTTCTCATATGATTTGTCTCTTGATATTCACAATTTGTCTTCATGAATTATATATCTCATCACCATGTTAATTTTTCTTGATATATTTCATATGATGATTTGAAAAATGATGTAATGAGAAAAGTTTTGCACTATTGTAACCATCTCTTCTTTTTAATAATAACAATGGGAGAGTAAAACTTGTTAGCTTGCATGATGTAAAATTGCTAACTTGAGTATTACAAAAAAAGCAAAAATTTGCTAGCTTGCACTTCTCAAAAGAGAAGAAAGAATTTACTAGCTTGCATGTTCTAAAGTAATGAAAAATTTGTTAAATTACTAAGCTTTCATATATCAAAAACTTGTTAATTGCACTTCTCCTTTTGTTGATTATAAAAGGGAAGAAGGTGTGATAATGTGAAATCATGTATGATGATCATGCATGTAATGATGATTTTAAAAATCTACATAAAGATAATGATTTGTTATTGTTCGGATTTATTTGCTCCATTTTCTTGATATTTACATGAGAAAGATTTGTTGAGCTTATATTTGAAATATTATTTACAAATTTTCTATCTACAAGATTGAGGTTGAGAGCTGAGAATGCTATATCATGAAAATATATGAAATGCTAATCTAGATTTCATGAAATTAAGTTTTTTGTGATAATATTTTTGAAAACATTCTTCATATTCTTTATCTTATTATTCATAAAAGGGATGTTTTGCTATTTTATGGATTTATTTGATATGTTTGCTTAAAATTACATGAGATGATTTTAAATGAATGAGTAACTCTTAAACTTTTGAATCTCCTTGAATATCTTGGAGTTTTGAGCTTATTTTTTAAATTCACCTTTATAAAATTGAGAGCTATATTTAATAATATTTTATAAATCCTCCTTAGTTTTCTTTCCTTCTTTTTCAAGAGGATGAAAATTATTTCTAACTCATATCGTATCTTAAAAAGGGGAAGGAAAAACTCATATGCATTAAAATTCTTAATCTTATATTTCACATTTTTGTTGATGACAAAGGGGGGAGATTTTGGTGGGTAAACCGTCGGTGAGCAGTGATTCAACCGGTGTCGCCTAGGATTTTGGGCGGTTGAACTACCTATAGAATCTAGACACTTTCGACGATTGACCTGCCTAGGTCAATGGGTGAACTGCCCATACCCAGATTTTCGATGTGAGTTTGATTTTTTTCTCTAAATTCTAAAGACATTTAGAGTCTATAAATATCTTAAGTTTTCTTACATTCTATATAATAATTTGAGGGATAAAATTTTAGGAAAAACTTATGTGGATTGTAAGAAAAAGAAAAGGAGTAAGGGAGAAATCAAAGAGTTATAATCTTGTCTCCCTTGTAAGCTCAAGTGTAAGTGTTTAGTCTTCACCAAAAGAAAATCGGTAGTGAATGCCGGTATGCCTCAAGGAGGACTCAGAAGTGGACGTAGGCCTGTTGGTGTCGAACTATTATAAAACTTGTGAGTTCTTATTTTGCTTTCCTTGCTTACAAATTTTGTATTAACGCTTCCGATTTTTACTTACTCTTTGAAAGTAAAATTTCAAGTCAAGCACTTCCCTTCGATATTGATTATCTTTTATTAGGACTTTCTTGTTTCTTCTTAAGTTATTTTTAGGCAATTAACTTAGCAATCTTCTTTCAATCACTCACTTGATTTACTTGAACAAAAAGCCTTGGATCTTCCTATCTTGCTTAAAGTGAAAATGCTTTTTATTTAAAATAAAAATTTACACTTACACTAATTCACCCCCATCGAAACTCCCCCTCCCCCCATCCTAACAGTAACACATGAGGGCATAAATAGAGTAAAGGAATCAAAAATAAATCTCCTAGTTTATAGCTATGAATTGTTTAAAACGAGGCCAAGTGAAATTATTAGTGACATGTAGACCCGCTTTACGAATGTTATCAATAGTTTAAAAATATCTTGGTAAAGTTTATACTAATCTTGAACTTATTAATAAAATTTTGAGATCTTTACCTAAAAGTTGAGACCCAAAAGTAACTGCTATACAAGAGGCCAAAGATTTGAATAATTTACCTCTTGAATAACTTATAAGATCTCTAATGACTTTTGAAATGAGTTGCAAAGCTCATGATGAACTTAAAGAACAACTTCCGAAGAATATGAATGACACTGCATTGAGAACCAAAGAAAAACATCTTCCAAAGAATATGAAGTATATGACACTAAGAACAACAGATGACTCCTCAAGTGAAAACTTTAGTGATGAGGACAAGGACATTGCACTTTTGATAAGAAAATTCAAAAAATAATAAAAAAGAATAAATATTATAAAAATAAAAATGAACCAAAAAAGGATAATATAATCTGTTATGAATACAAGAATCTAAGGCATTTCAAAAGTGAGTGTCGATAGTTGAAGACTACCAACTCCGAACAAGAAGAAGGCTTTCACAGCATCTTGGGATGATTCAAGCTTGTCATAAGATGAAGACCACAAGAATGAAAAAGTAGCTAACCACGCACTCATGACCATCAATGATGAGGTAAATAACTCACATAAAGCATCTTTTACATTTTTTGAGTTGTTAAATGCCTTCGATGAATTATTTGATAAATTTAAAAAATAATAAAACTTATAAATTACTTAAGAAGGAACATGCATTAATTGCTAGTAAACTTGAAACTATGCATGAAGCATCAATACCATAAAATTCTTGCTCTAGATGTGAGACACTAGATGCAATTAAAAAGAAAAATATCATACTATAATAAATATTAGAAAAGTTTAAATATAATCCTTGCTAATAAGGGTTATGTTCATAGAAAGAAAAGTATTGGCTTTGTGGGTAACACTCAACAAAAGTCAACTATCTTCGTTAAATGACCCATATTATATTTTGCACCCCAAAACAAATATAATTTTTATGATAGACTTGGACATTTTGCTTATAGATGATCATTTAGAAAGTATAGTCTATATAAGTTGGTTTGGGTTCCTAAAGGAATCATAAACAACTCAATACCTTTAGTAAAATTAGGTAGAGCTTTTCATGAGGAATTCAAGATAAAATGGGTACCTAAACCAAGACACACTTTCTTGTAGGTATGTCTCCAAACAAAGGGTAAGAGTATAAAATGGTATCTTGATAGTGGATGCTCAAGTCATATGACCGAAGATTCAACTCATTTCTTTAAGTTGATTAGCCTAGATGAAGGATTTGTCACATTCGAAGATAACAATAAGAGAAAAATCACTAGAAAAGGAATCATAGGTAACAAATCAATCCTCTTGATTGAAGATGTGTTATTAGTTGATGGTTTCAAACATAATCTATTAAGAATTAGTCAATTGTGTGATAAAAGATACATTATCAAATTTGAATCTAATGCTTATTTAATTGAAGTATTATACAACAATATATCTATGATTGCTTTAAGGAGTAATAACATGTATACTATTGACATTAATGATTTTTATAATGAAATATATTTTTTGACCTTGAATGATGATGCCTAGATTTGATATAGGAGACTAGGTCATACTAGCATAAAACTATTAAATCAAAATTTAACTAAAAATTTAATGAGAGGATTGCCTAGTATTAAGTTTGTCAAAGACAAAGTTTGTGATGCATACCAAATAGGAAAATAAATAAAAATTAATTTAAAATAAAAAATCAAATAAGAACCTCTAGGCCACTACAAGTGATCCATATTGATTTATTTAGATCAATTGATACTACAAGCTTAGGAGATAGTAAATACATGTTTGTTACTATAGATGATTATAATCGATACACTTGAACTTACTTCTTAGCACATAAAAGTGATTCTTTTAAATATTTTTTAAAATTTTATAAACTTTTTTAAAACAAAAAAGGTTTTATGATTTCATCTATACATAGTGATCATGGTGGTGAGTTTTAAAATTATGATCTTTAAACTTTTTGTGAGTCAAATGAGCACATTCATAATTTTTCTATTCCTAGAAATCCACAACAAAATGAAGTAGTAGAAAGAAAAAATAGAAGCTTATAAGAAATGGCTAGAACCATATTAAACGAACATAGCCTACTCAAATATTTTTCGGCTGAAGCCGTTAATATGGCATGCTATGTTATGAATAGGGTTCTTGTAAGACCATTACTCTTCAAAGTTTTTCATTATAAATGTTTTATTTTAAATGAAAAAGATACCTTAGGAAAGTTTGATGCATAATCCAATGAAGGCATATTTCTTGGTTATTCTTCAACTTTAAAAGTTCATCTTGATTTTAATAAAAGAACAATAATTATTAAAAGAATCTATATATATTGTTTTTAACGAAGCTTTCATATTAAAGAAAATTGATTATGGTGATGATTTTGATTTTGGCACTTTATATTTAAATAAAAATTCTCATAAAAGTAATTTAGATAAATCTATTTCCAAATCCTAACCCAAGGAATAGAAGTATGTAAATGCTCATCCTAATGGGCTTATAATTGGAGATACATCAAAAGATGTTCAAACTCGTTCATCTTTTAAAGATTTTTATACTAATACCATATTTTTATCTCAAATTGAACTAAAATGCATTGATGAGACCCTAAAAGATAATTCTTAGGTTATTACAATATATGAGAAATTAAATCAATTTGAGAGAAATGAGGTATGGAAGCTGTTAGGAAAACCAAGCGGGAGCATCACATATAGTAAAAGATCAAAACAAAATATATTTCCCATGCAGATCAAATCATCATGCAAAAGATTGGGTTGTAAGAAAATCGTAAAATCAGAAAATTACATCATGTGAGAGATTATTTACCTAAAGAGATCGTATATCCCTGTTTTTCGAGACCTAGATGGAGAGAATGAAGGAGGTCAAGCGTCCTCCTCTCTAGCAGTATCCACATGATAGATTGCTGCAACGATACTCCTCCAATCGCAGTCTCAGGTCTTAAAACTCTTGCGTAGAGGAAGGAAGGAGAATAGAAGGGGTTGGCCAAAGTTGCAGCCTATCACCTATGTACCGCGCCTACCTCCTATTTATAGAGAGTCACCAAAACTCTAGTGCATCTTGTCTTAGTGGATATCGGACTTTCATCCAATTACCTACTAACCTTGGATTATTGGATCTCCATCTAATAATTTTCTTTGACCTCTATTGGGCCTCATGCAAGGAGCCCATCAATGTAAGGGTTAGAACCCTTACGGATTCTAAGCTTGGGGTGATCTCTATAGGGGATTGACCTCCTTGGAACTCTATAGGAGTTCCTCCCTTCTAACATTTCTGCACGAGAGCTGAAGTAAAATTAATCTATTGATGATGAAAAGTAGTTGATTACAAGGCTATTTATAAGGCTTCTAAACCCTAACTTCTAATAGGACTCCTACTCAAGACTCCTACTTCTAACAACTCTAATTCTAACTCTAAGAAGCCACTTCTACTTCCAATAACTCCAATTCCAACTCTAAGAAGCAACTCCTACTCCAAGTAAACTAAGAATCCAACTCCTAATTTAACTCCTAATCAACCCTTGAGAGAGTCCTAACTAAATGGAGCTCTTCCTCTCATCAAAGTGGGTAGCCAATTGGGTTGGTTACAAGCTTGCTTAGTTAACTCCAACCCGTATCTAACTTCGACTCCTAACTAGACTCGAGTTTAGTCAAATCCTAATCATACTATGATTTGGGGTGATTTATTATAATGGACTCAAATCTCCTCCCTACTGACCTAATATCAGGTTTAGGTTGGCCAACAAGGCCCAATCTAAGGACTTGACTAAATCGATTAGGACCCAAGTTGACTAGGGTCCTAACAGACCCGCCCTCTTCAAATCAGCCTTATCCTCAAGACTGAGACTCCATGAACTTTAGGTCTTGATTTACAATTCTCCTTGAAGCTTCCTTGTGATATCTACGATAGGCGCACTGTGGTCCGATGGATCTAGCATTGTTTTGTATCTCTCCATCAGGGGTAGTAGTATCTAGATAGTGGTGCTTCACGATCTTGCGATCCCACGTGATCATCAGCTGAACTTGAACCTCCTCATTAGTTAGGATATCAGGTGGATGGATCTGGGCCGAGTCATTCTTTCGAAACTTTCATTTGCAGTGAGATACTTAGAGGATCAATTATATTTTTAAATTAATGTATTGATCTGATCCATAAGTCATGGCTCCATTGTGATCTTCAATTTTGCAAAGGTTAAAGTAGCAGGGGGACCACTTCCTTGAGGCTCAAATTTTTTGCTGGTAGGGTTGGAGATTAAGGGAAACACAATATTCAACAGCAAACTTTCTTCTACTTCAATATTTGTCAGGGGACTATTTCTTTCTTGCATGGACTTCCACTTGGTTGTTCTTTAATAGTAACTGAACCTTCTTTTAGAATAATTACTCCCCTTTAATAAGGTCCCTGGTGGTGTAAGCCCATTTTGATTCCGAAGAGGGTAGGAGCTGTAATTTTACTGAGCCTATTTTTATATCTCCTTTGTGTTGTTGACCTGTATCATGTTAAACTTCAAATTCAATAGTAATTAGAATCCTTTTGCAAATCAAAAGAATCATGTGAAACATAGGGAGAGCCTCGGTGCATATTATGAGTCGGCCATCTTGCATAAGGGTAGTGTCGATCCCAATTCCTGATATGTTTGCTCCAATTATGAACACATTACCATGATCGGGTAATGCTAGCACTGATATAGATGACATCATAACTATGAGAATCCTATAGATGATGGATGTATGGATGTCTTCCTCCTATTCCTTCATAATTTTAATCTTCATCCAGTAAGGTTTGGCATCACAAATTCCATGCTAGTACTATCATTAGAGGGACTCAATCTTCTTGCAGTCGTGGGCCATTGTTCATTGGTATCATCAAGGAAGACTTTGAGCATTATGGTCCACTCCTTGGAGAAGTCATAGAAGTAGCCCGAGATCTAGGAGCGTTGCTTTAGAAGCCATAGCTAGTTCAGCTAGATGTGGCACTTCAAGAAGAGTTTATACCTGTAGATAAAGAGGCAAAGATTTTAGAGATAAAGTATCATTACAAGGGAAGGTCGTGGCCGAATGATCTATGTCTCCTAGACAATCATTTTAGCTTTGGCCCTTTGAGGATATGGAGAGCAATATGACCAAATATGTGCTAGTGGTTCCTCCTACAAGATTAGCATATGAAGATCATATAGCATAGTAGGAAATAGTCGGCTCGGATCGACGGAGGTGCATGAAATTTCAGCAAGCTTCTGTAAGTGCTGTATCGATATCATCATTACTTCACTCATATATTTCTCATATAAGGTCACTTGTTTTCCCTTACCATTCATAAGATTATTGGTGAAGATGGTAACAGGTTGCTACTTAAAGGATTCTTTAACTTTTACTGCTTGCGGGTTCGCATGCCTGGCTAAAGCATTAGTCGTGTAATCGACTGGCTGTGAGTCCTCCTCCTCAGGTTCCTAGACCTTTTCTTCAGATTCTTCAATAGATTTGATCATGGAAAGCTGCTCTTTTTTGCAATGATGGTTGTGGCTCCAAAGTTCGTTGCAATGCCAACAAAGACCCTTTACCAATCTATCGCGTAGCTCTTCTCTAATCAATTTTTTTGGCAGTGAAGAATGGTTAGGAGCATAGGGAGGTTTCTATGCTACTGGTCTAAGAGTGGTTCTCATCCTCCGAGCATCTTGGTTTAGCCATTCCTCTTGGGTTCAAGCGAAAGAGATTGCGGCCTTCACGGTGGGGGGCTGCTGCGTTTTAACCTCTCCTTTAATTTTCGGCTTGAATCCTTCAATGAACGTCCATAATAATTGTCTATTAGACCATTCATGAGTAATGTAAGATAATTCTTTAAACCTGGTATGATATTCTTGGATCATGGAGGCTTGTTGGATCTTGGCAAGTTGTCCGTTGATATTCTTATACTTGGTCGGCCCAAAGCGGTTCACCAGTGCTTTCTTGAATTGTATCCACGTTGGAGCCTTATGGGTGTATTCAAGCTGATTGTACCACTGAATTACATATCCGTCGAGGTGGATGATAGCGGTGTCCACTATTAGAAACCTTTGGTGTTCGGTAATAGCGAAAGTAATGTTCAGCGTATGAAATCCATCCCATCGGGTCTCCTTCTTCTCATCGAGGGAAGTCCACCTTCATGCATTTTTATATCATGTCTGAGGGCTGTCCCTCCTCCTCTGAAGGCCTTCCTAAACTTTTTCCTTGCTGGAATTTTGTTGGGCTCGAAGATTGGTCCAATCCAAACTCGGCAAATAAGGGGCGTAATTTATCCTCCATGCGTGATTCAAGCACCTCCAACTTGGCTCCAAATATATCTCCTGATGAATTGATATAAAACTCTAAATTTATTATGATAAGGTCCTTCTCTTGTTGTTGGATCACTGGTATGGATTGGTTGGGTAGATTGGTTTCCGAAAAGAGTAGATGGCTCAAGGCGAAAGGCCTAATAGGCTATTATTTACTGCAGTTACTATTGTTGTTTGGGATGGCTGTGAATTATGGAAATATGTTATGATGGCTATGACTTAAGGCTAGAGGGGTGGCTTAGAGTTGCTGTTAATGGCATCAATCGATTTGATAGGGATTGGTGGCCAAAATGGTGATGGATCAAGGTTGCCGGTTTTAGGTGCCGTTTGGGCTAAGGTTTTTTTGGGGGCTGTTAGGGTTGGCTGTGGATTATAGAAATAGGCTACGATGGCTGCATCTTAAGGCTAGAGGGGTGCCCTAAAGATGACATAGGTGGCAGCAATAATTTTGGTAAAGATTAGATATGGGTGCAGCAAAAAATACCGAAAGGTGGTGCTACATAATTCTATGTTGATAGGCTGCGATATGTTGTTTTGGGCTATGGTTTTGGGTGCTATTTGGGTTTTAGAAATAGGTTATGATAGTAGCATTATAAGGCTAGAGAGGTGCCCTAAAGACGTCATGGTTGGTGGTGTTAAGATCAATTGGCACGGGGGGGGGGGGTTGAATTAGTGCAAGCTAAAAATTTTCTTTCTAAAGCAAAAGCTTTTCGAATAAGATAGAATAGGAAATTCAAAGCTTTTTATTTTTAACAAAACAAGTGAGTAATTAAAAGTAAGTTGTTAAGGAAGTTGGAAAGATAATCACGTTTGAGGAAAAGAACTTATCGTCTTACTTTTAAGGAGTTTAGTTAAGTTAGAAGTATCAATTCAACAACATTCAAGCAAAGCAAGTATGAAACACTTATAATTTTATAGTGGTTCGGTGCCAACGACCTACGTCCACTTTGGAGTCCTCCTTCTTGAGGCACACCGGCATCCACTACCAATCTTCTTTGGGTGAAGATCAAACCCTTACACTTGAGCTTACAAGGGAGACTAGATTTACAACTCCAAACTCTCTCCCTTACCCCTTTTCTTTTTCTTATAATTCTCACACAATATTTTCTTAGAATATAATCCCCCAAAAGTATTATCCTGAATGTAAGAAAACTTGGGGTATTTATAGGCCCTAAATTGGCTTCAAGACCAGAGCCAAAATCTAATCGTATCCGAAAAATCTGGGTATGGGTGGTTTACCCATCAACCTGGGCGGTTTACCCATCGTCAACAACTGGCTGTCGCCCAGATTCTGTGGCATGGGCAGTTTACTCGCCACTTGGGTGGTTTACCCATCGAAAGCTACTGCCCGCCACCCGAATTTTGTGGTACAGGCGGTCCAACCGCTGCTCACTAGCGGTTTACCCATCGAAATTTTCATAAAAATGGTTCCCTCCACTTTTCAAAATTTGACTTGACTTTTACGTTGACCAGCTCTTTGGTCAACTGATTGAGCTCAACCTGAGCTCAACCAAACCCAGTAGTGGATCCGGTTGCCTCATTGAGTTGATTTGGATTCCTTCCAAATCCAACTCAATTAGGACTCTAACCCTAACTATGACTTAATGATTACTTAATAACCAATTAAGCCTAATTAAGATCTAACTCCTGCATACTTCGGCAATCTTGCGGTAAGTCCTTATGTCTTCTTTCCTGCGATCTCCCTTTGCATTCCCAGCGAGCTTCCTAATTAGTGCAAGCTAAAAATTTTCTTTCTAAAGCAAAAGCTTTTCGAATAAGATAGAATAGGAAATTCAAAGCTTTTTATTTTTAACAAAACAAGTGAGTAATTAAAAGTAAGTTGTTAAGGAAGTTGGAAAGATAATCACGTTTGAGGAAAAGAACTTATCGTCTTACTTTTAAGGAGTTTAGTTAAGTTAGAAGTATCAATTCAACAACATTCAAGCAAAGCAAGTATGAAACACTTATAATTTTATAGTGGTTCGGTGCCAACGACCTACGTCCACTTTGGAGTCCTCCTTCTTGAGGCACACTGGCATCCACTACCAATCTTCTTTGGGTGAAGATCAAACCCTTACACTTGAGCTTACAAGGGAGACTAGATTTACAACTCCAAACTCTCTCCTTACCCCTTTTCTTTTTCTTATAATTCTCACATAATATTTTCTTAAAATATAATCCCCCAAAAGTATTATCCTGAATGTAAGAAAACTTGGGGTATTTATAGGCCCCAAATTGGCTTCAAGACCAGAGCCAAAATCTAATCGTATCCGAAAAATCGGGTATGGGTGGTTTACCCGTCAACCGGGCGGTTTACCCATCGTCAACAATGGGTCGCCCAGATTCGTGGCATGGGCGGTTTACTCGCCACTTGGGTGGTTTACCCATCGAAAGCTACGCCACCCGAATTTTATGGTACAGGCGGTCCAACTGCTCACTAGCGGTTTACCCATCGAAATTTTCATAAAATGGTTCCCTCCACTTTTCAAATTCGACTTGACTTTTACGTTGACCGACTCTTTGGTCAATCGATTGAGCTCAACCTGAGCTCAACCAAACCCAGTAGTGGATCTGGTTGCCTCATTGAATTGATTTGGATTCCTTCCAAATCCAACTCAATTAGGACTCTAACCCTAACTATGACTTAATGATTACTTAATAACCAATTAAGCCTAATTAAGATCTAACTCCTGCATACTCCGGCAATCTTGCGGTAAGTCCTTAGGTCTTCTTTCCTGCGATCTCCCTTTGCATTCCCAGCGAGCTTCCTAATTAGTGCAAGCTAAAAATTTTCTTTCTAAAGCAAAAGCTTTTCGAATAAGATAGAATAAGAAATTCAAAGCTTTTTATTTTTAACAAAACAAGTGAGTAATTAAAAGTAAGTTGTTAAGGAAGTTGGAAAGATAATCATGTTTGAGGAAAAAAACTTATCGTCTTACTTTTAAGGAGTTTAGTTAAGTTAGAAGTATCAATTCAACAACATTCAAGCAAAGCAAGTATGAAACACTTATAATTTTATAGTGGTTCGGTGCCAACGACCTACGTCCACTTTGGAGTCCTCCTTCTTGAGGCACACCGGCATCCACTACCAATCTTCTTTGGGTGAAAATCAAACCCTTACACTTGAGCTTACAAGGGAGACTAGATTTACAACTCCAAACTCTCTCCCTTACCCCTTTTCTTTTTCTTATAATTCTCACACAATATTTTCTTAGAATAAATCCCCCAAAAGTATTATCCTGAATGTAAGAAAACTTGGGGTATTTATAGGCCCCAAATTGGCTTCAAGACCAGAGCCAAAATCTAATCGTATCCGAAAAATCTGGGTATGGGTGGTTTACCCGTCAACCTGGGCGGTTTACCCATCGTCAACAATTGGCTGTCGCCCAGATTCTGTGGCATGGGCAGTTTACTCGCCACTTGGGTGGTTTACCCATCGAAAGCTACTGCCCACCACCCGAATTTTGTGGTACAGGCGGTCCAACCGCTGCTCACTAGTGGTTTACCCATCGAAATTTTCATAAAAATGGTTCCCTCCACTTTTCAAATTCTGACTTGACTTTTACGTTGACCAGCTCTTTGGTCAACTGATTGAGCTCAACCTGAGCTCAACCAAACCCAGTAGTGGATCCGGTTGCCTCATTGAGTTGATTTGGATTCCTTCCAAATCCAACTCAATTAGGACTCTAACCCTAACTATGACTTAATGATTACTTAATAACCAATTAAGCCTAATTAAGATCTAACTCCTGCATACTCCGGCAATCTTGCGGTAAGTCCTTAGGTCTTCTTTCCTGCGATCTCCCTTTGCATTCCCAGCGAGCTTCCTAATTCCTTCGGCGAATCTCCTAACGAACTTCCGACGAGATCCCACCGCATCGTCCGAACTCGGCCCGATACCTAGGCTTTATCATAGTCCATCATCTGGTTATAACTTCACTGATCCTGCTATAGTTAGACCTGCACAATGCTAACTATGACTTAATTAAATATAATCATAATTACCAAAAATATCCATTACAAGACCATCCTGACTCCCAACAAGCTTTTCGGCTACCCACGATAATCTTCCAACGAGTCTCAGTCTTCTTTTGACGAACTCTCTTGTGCTATCTTGGCAAATTCCTAATACCGTTAGCGAGCTTCCGACAAACTCCTGGCAAGTTCCCTAACGCATCGACTTGATGCATGGACTTAACCTTGGCTAACCTTGATTGTAATAATCCTTCTACCGTAATTAATTCTATATCAATCAACTCTAACAATCCTGTTAGATCAATAATCCATTAATTGAATTTCATCATCAAAATTTGAGATTCAACAATCTCTCCCTTTTTGATGATGACAATCAATTGATGACAGGAGTTAATCCTAATTCCCCCTCAAACCATACCACTTAAATTCAAGAGACACACTCACTCTTAAATTCAAGCAATCAATTATTCAATGTAAATTTCAACACAAATTTGCATCAAGTCACCAAATCATGAATTGTAAAATATCCAAGTTATATCATCAAGTGTTATTAATTAATATTTTTAATGTTATGTGTCATCAATATATATTTCTCCCTCTTTGTCATCAATAAAAAGGTGAAATATAGAGTTAATAATTTTAAAACATATGATGACATTACTCCCCTTTAGTATATGCATTAATATAGAAGACTTAAATTCAAGAGAGTCACATCCTCTTGAATTCAAGTAAATCAAAGCAATAAGCATAATCTTTCAAGCATAACAAAGATTTACTGTTTAAACTTTTCAACTTATCAAGAATTTCCAAGGATTATCATGAAATTGAAAATATTTGAGAATTTTTCTTCAAATCATCAAGCATAGAAAATTTTCAAATCAATAAGCATAGAAAATTTTTAAGTCATAGAGTATAGAACATTTTCAAGTCATTGAGCATAGAAAATTTTCAAGTCATAGAAAATTTCAAGTCATAGTGCATAGAAGATTTTCAAGTCATTGAGCATAGAAAGTTTTCAAGTCATTAAGCATACATTTCTTAATAAATTTAGTATATTTAAAAATTAATCTTTAGTCATCAACTATACCTTTTATAATTAATAAATAGAGAAACAGGGGAGGTATTGTTAAATCATTTCATCAAGAGAAGAGCTCTTAATAAATTTTAAAAGCAATATTAAGATGAGCTCAAAAGTCCAAAAGATTGAAAGACTACTTATGTATTTCAAATATAGCAAAAGTCATCTCTTGATATATAAAATCATCTCTTGTAAATTTAAAATGTGGCACATCTTTATACATTTTTTGAAAAAAATAAGATACCATAGAGAAAGTTTTCAAAAATGTTATCACAAAAAGCTTAATATCATGAAATCTAAATTAGCAATTTATATATTTTCATGATTTAGCATTTCTAGGTCCCAACCTCAATCTTATAGATATATAAAATTCGAATATGAGCTCAACACATTTTTCTCATGTAAATTTCAAGAAAATATAATAAATAAATCTAGTAAGTTCTTTCTTCTCTTTTGGGAAGTGCAAGCTTTTCCCATTACATCATTTTTCAATATCATCATATAAAATATATCATGAAAGATTAACATAGTGATGAGATAAACAATTCATGAAGGTAAATTGTGAATATCAAGAGACAAATTTATAGGAGAAATAATTAAAATAAAATCTCTTGATTCATCTATAAGAAATCTTAAGTTGTCAAGTTCATGATTTGTATAAAAATCTCCTTTTAGATAATATAAAAACATATAATAAAAGATTTTGATTCATAAAATATTTCAAGTTATAATTCTAAGAAATCAAAATCATGATATCATTTAATTTCAAAATCATTAAAATCACTTTCAAAAGATTCAAAATGTAATTAATAGACTTATTAGTCTCTTGAAGTGCTAGTGATTTCTTTTATCTACTTTGTGTGAATAAGAATGTAGAATCAAGATAGAGAAACAAAAATATCATATCAGAAAAATATTCAATTTTAAAGATGTAAATTTTATAGATGTGAATTTCAAAATTAAGTTCAAAACTTCAAGATATTCAAGGAGATTCAAAAGTTTAAGAGCTACTCATGCATTTAAAATCATCTCATGTAATTTGAATAAAAAGTATCAAGAATTTCATAAGAATGCATGATGGTAGATCAAGCTCAAATTGTAAATCAAGTATTTTGTAAGCATTTAGAAAGTTCTAAATATTCTTTATAACATGGTAGATCAAGCTCAAATAGTATCATTTTATCTCTTGTTGAAGGATTCATAGGATAGAAATATTCTTTCAAGAAGAATTATTTTTCTTTTGAAATTTATTTCAAGAATACAATGACATTTAAGATTAATTATCCTCATTTTGGTTGTTTCATGTGATTTCTTTCTCTCCTTTTTTATATTATTTTATGATAAAATTCTATCATTCAAATCAATCATAGCATTTCAATCAATGTAATATTTAAATCAATCATTCGATAGACTTTGTCAATATTTGAATCATTTAACAATAGTTTTTATATTTAAACCAATTTTTCAATCATCATCAAAATCTCATTTATATAAATTTCAACATGAGTAATTTTTTATTAATAATAACTTGGGTTCTTTTAGTTCTAGTCTTAGTATACTCTAGCTATGCATTATCAATCAAGGGTATGATAAGATAAATCCAAATGAGTAAATCATTTTTAAGTGGAGTCATTACTATGAGATATTTTTCAACCAAAATCCAATGATTTTTCTATATTGAATGATTCTATCATGTTATCAAGAAAATTTTCTTTTAAAGAATGATGATTTAATATATGATTTTTAGGTTCAAAAATAACATAAATCATCAACACAAGTTAATACACATCAATACAATAATCATCATCAAAATCATTCTTTCATACATATAACTTTTATTTAACTACATTTTATTCTTTCTAATTCTAGCATGTTCTAGCTATGCATCATCAAGATTAATTATATAATGATAAACTATTTTCAATAAAAGGATTTGTTATAATAGAAATAAGGATCATTAAGCTTCAAGTATCTTAAATTCAAATAATTATTTTTGTTATTGTTACATAGGCTAGTGAGTTTTGAAAGAGTATTAGATCTCAAGTCTTGAGCATCTACTTTCAAAACATTACTTAGTGCTCCTAACCTTATTAGGAAACAACTTTATATTATGGGAGGTTTTGATTTAGGTACCCATTTAACATTGGCACATTCATGACATGTTCTTCCTATTTTCTCTAATAGCTTAAGGTTGTTTATGGTTCTTTTATAAACCTAAATTAATTTATGTGGACTATAATTTCTAAATGAACATTTGTAGGTATTATGTCCTAATTTTTCACAAGAATTATATTTAACTCTTGGTGGCATATTTAATGTAGGTCCTCTTATAAATATGGTTGGCTTTTGTTAAATATTTCCAACAAAGCCTATGCCATGTCTATTATTGATATGATCCTTATTGGCAAGGATTAAAATTTAGCGGTTTATTCCCTATCTCAAATTTCTCTAATATAGTTTTAAGCATATAATTCTCTATTTTAACATTATCTAGCATATCACATTTTAAACATGGTTTAGGTGAAGCTAAGGAGTCATGCATTTCATCAAGTCTTTTAACAATCAAATCATGATAAACTTTAAGCAGTTTAAAATACTTGCTAAGTTTTATAAACTCATTAAATAAATCATTAAATATGCTTGATAATTTTAAAAATAAAAAATCTAAAGACTCACTAACCTCATCTTTGATCGCTATTAAAGCAAGGTTCTCCACTTCTTGGTTGAGCATTTGATCTTTGGAGCTCCTCGGCTTCTTGCGTTCATAGCAAGAGGTTGTGTCCATAATTTTTATAAGGTTCAAGTTCATTAATTTTTTCAGTTCATTTTTCAAAAGTTCATGTCCAAGGTTCTCATCACTCAAGATTTCACTCGAGGAGTTATGTCATTCTTAGTTCACAATCCTTCCTGTTCTTTGGAAGGTATTCTTCAAGCTCATTTTTGTAATGCATTTCATTAATTGATTCATTTATATTAGTTGTGATTTCATGTGTAATTTTTAAAGTATGTCAAACATCAAAAGACTAATCACAAGCGGAAACACGATTAAACTCATTCATATCGAGAGCACAAAGCAAGACATTCATAGCCTTTACATCTAAAGAGAAAGTCTTCTTCTCCAAAGCATTCCAATTATTCATAGGAAGAGAAGACCTTTCAAATCCACTCTCTACTATATTTCATAAATCAAAGTCCAAAGAGATGAGGAAAATACGCATCCGTATTTTCTAATATGTGTAATTCGTCCCATTAAACATGGGTGGACGTGAAATGGAATGTCCCTCATTCATGCCAAAATAAGTCATTTACTCAAGTGAGTGTTAATCCAAAGAGTAATAACCTTGCTCCGATACTAATTGTTAGGATCAATTGGCACTAAGAAGGGGGGGTGGGGTGTGTAGGTAGTGAATTAGTGAAAGCTAAATTTTTTTTTTTAAAAGTAAAAGCTTTTCGAATAAGATAGAGTAGGAAATCCAAAGCTTTTCATTTTTAATAAAACAAGTGAGTGATTAAAAGTAAGTTGTTAAAAAAGTTGAAAAGATAATCACGTTTGAGGAAAAGAACTTATCGTCTTACTTTCAAGGAGTTTAGTTAAGTCAGAAGCATCAATTCAACAACATTCAAGAAATGCAACTATGAAACACTTACAATTTTATAGTGGTTTGGTGCCAACGGCCTATGTCCACTTTGAAGTCCTCCTTCTTGAGGCACACCAGCATCCACTACTAATTTTTTTTGGGCGAAGATCAAATCCTTACACTTGAGCTTACAAGGGAGACTAGATTTACAACTCTAAGCTATCTCCCTTACCCCTTTTCTTTTTCTTACAATTCTCACATAATATTTTCTCAGAATATAATACCCCAAAAGTGTTGTCTTGAACGTAAGAAAACTTGGGGTATTTATAGGACCCAAATTGACTTTAAAATCAGAGTCAAAATCTAACCGTATCTGGGTACGGACGGTTTAGCCACCGACTTGGGTAGTTTACCCACCGTCAGCAATTGGCTGCCACCTAGATTCTGTGGTATGGGTGGTTCACCCATCACCTGGGTGATTTACCCATCAAAAGCTATTACCCGTAGCCCAGATTTTGTAGTACGGGCAGTCCAACCGTCGCTCACCAGCGGTTTACTCGTCAAAATTTTCGCAAAAGTGGTTCCCTCTACTTTTCAAATTTCGGCTTGACTTTTACGTTGACCAACTCTGATTGAGCTCAACCACACCCAGTAGTGGATTTGGTTGCCTCATTGAGTTGATTTGGATTCCTTCCAAATCCACCTTAAGTAGGACTCTAACCCTAACTACGACTCAATGATTATAATGGCTAATGACCAATTAAGTCTAATTAAGACCTAACTCCCGCATACTCTGACAACCTCTGGTAATCTTGCGGTAAGTCTTCCGATCTTCTTTCTAGTGATCTCCCTTCGTGTTCCCAGTAAGCTTCTTGATTCCTTCGACAAATCTCCTAGCGAACTTCCGACAATATCCCACTACATCGTCCGAACTCGGCCCGATGCCTGGGCTTTATCTTGGCCCATCATCTGGTTGTAACTTTATTGATCCTGCCATAGTTAGACCTACACGATGTTAATTTTGACTTAATTAAATACAATCATAATTACCAAAAATATCCATTACAAGACCATCCCGACTCCCGATAAGCTTTTCGGCTACCCCCAACAATCTTCCGATGAGTCTCGATCTTCTTTTGGCAAACTCCCTTGTGCCATCCTAGCAAACTCTCGATACCTTCGGCGAGCTTCCGACACACTCCTGGCGAGTTCCCAAATGCATCGACTCGATGTATAGACTTAACCTTGGCCAACCCTGATTGTAATAATCCTTCTATCGTAATTAATCCTACATCAATCAACTTTAACAATCCTATTAGATCAATAATCTACTAATTGATTTCATCATCATAATTTGAGATTCAATAGGTGGCGGCAAGATGGTTAGGATTTAGTGGGTTTAGAGAAGAAGAAAGATAAAGGCACAACAACAGATTTTTTTCGTTAAAATAATTTTAGCAGTATAAATGTAATTTTTCCCAACAATTTAAAACAAGGATTCAAGTAAAACTAAAAAGGAATCCACTTATAAGGGAGAGATAATACCGTCAAAAAATTATAGAAAATTATGGTAGTAAAAATTTTGGCAAGATCAAAGATTACGAGGTGCTATAGTAGAATTTTTTCATCGAAAGATTCAATAGTATAGACGAGATTTTTTTCTAGTAGTTTAAAACAAGAATTTGAGTAAAACTTAAGGAGAATCTACTGGTAAGGGAAAGCTAATACCAACAAATAATTCATGGAAGAAAATGGTAGCAAAAGGTTTAGTAAAATTAAAGATCACGGGTATGAACTGTGGTAGAATTTTACGTCCAAAGTGTAGCAGCTTAGATGTAAAAGATCAGCAGTTTATATTGATAATTATTTAACGAAATCAAAAGGACATCTGCTATTAAGAAGTGCCAAAGCCATCGTAAAAATTTTGTAGAGATTTGGATAGAAAAAATGTAGCAGCAAGATCAAATAAGCAGTGTTATGTGGCTGAAATTATGTAGTGCAACTTTCATCATAGAGATGGAAACTTTACGATGAAAAGTTTATGCTACAAGATAGGAATGATATTTTTTTATTTTCTAAATAAGGATAACTAAATTGCAGCAGTAGTAAGGTAGAAAACCAGAATCTATTATAATTCATAGGGAGATCAAAGGATGATCCGCGGTGATGGAGATAATGGCAAAATTTGACGATAATCTTTAAGTAATTGTGGGAATTGCTTTGGGTGGCTGTGGAAGGATAATGGATGATTGTGGAAAGGTAGCAAGATAATAAGAACGTTGCTCTAATACCAAATGTTAGAACCCTTATGGATTTTAAGTTTGGGGTAATCTCTATAGGGGAACAGCCTCCTTGGAACTCTATAGGGGTTCCTCCCTCCTAAGATTTCTACACAAGGGCTGAAATAAAATTGATCTATTAATGATAAAGAGCGATTGATTACAATACTATTTATAGGGCTTTTAAACCCTAACTCCTAATAGGACTCGTACTTAAGCCTCCTACTTCTAACAACTCCAACTCCAACTCTAAGAAGCAACTTCCTACTTCCAACAACTCCAACTCCAACTCTATGAAGCAACTCCTACTCTGAATAAACTAAGACTTTAACTCTAGATTTAACTCTTAATCAACCCTTAAGAGAGTCTTAACTAAATGGAGCTCTTCCCCTCTTCAAAGTAGGCAACCAATTGGGTTGATTACAAGTTTACCTTAGTTAACTCCAACCCATATCCAACTTTGACTCCTGTCCAAACTCCAGTTCAGTCGAATCTTAATCCTACTAAAATTTGGGCTAATTTATTATAATGGACTCAAATCTCCTCCTAGCTGACCTAACGCTAGGTATAGGTTGACCAACAAGGCCTAATCTAAGGACCCGATTTAATCGACTAGGACCCAACTCAGTTAGGGTCCTAACAGTAGGGTATCATCTAATAAGAATAGGGGCTAATTGGATCTCCATCTAATTTTCTATTTGCCGAAGTATCTATTATATGTGTGTAACCTTCTAGGCCCAATATCGACCTAGCCAACAGTCACTCTCATCAAAACTCCTTATGATATAATAAATTATTATGGGATAATAATTCACTCGACTCATTGACTATGGGTGTACTAGGCCACTACACCATAGTCCCTAGATGGTGTAGAGAGATCAAATCTATCAGACCTGTCTATGTATAGTTACTGTGTATCTAGTCCCTCATCCAACTAATATCTCAAAGACCATATATTGGACATGGTATTATCAAGTCACATACAAAATCCATCTGAGTTTTGCTCTAATCCGATTCTCCTGGAGAACTCCATCTCTCTCAATCTGAATGACTCTAGCTAGATATTTATTCGAGCAAGCACACATGAGATATTTCTCTTGTGATACTGAGAGTGGATGATCGTTTATTGATACACAATTGCCTTAACAAGGTTAGCTACTAATCCCAATAACCGACTATATTAGATCTGAAACTTTTCAAACTTGTAAGTCCAGTGTCAAATAAAGGAGTACTCAAACAAAGCATCCTTGGTGTCTTAAGTCTAAGGACTAGATGCACAACTAAGACCATAGAATTACTGTCTGACATCAGGTATCATTAACCATATGGTATTCCATAAGTAGATTAATCAGTGGACTTATTCTCCAATGATCACCTGTACTGTATCCTTAGTGTCTCTACAAAAATGACTATAAGACTAGCCGCCTCCATAACATAGACAGGTATACAATACACCGATCTATCTGGTCATCTCGATGTCCCTCTCGAGTAATCTATTATTGAGATTATATAGAATCTATGTTTAAAGACGAATTGATATCATTATCATGATCTCATCATGATCTGATTTCTATTGCATAGAACCAAGGACTTTACAATATATATATATATATATATATATATATGTAACATATAATATAATGTGAGAATATGCCAATAATAATTATAAGCAAAAAGATTGCGCAGCGTGTCACACGTGCTATCACTCACGTGATTGGCTTGTTGGGCACCTATAACCAGCAATCTCCCACTTGACCTAAAGCCATACCTACATGTCTGATCTCCATCAGACCTCTATGATGCTCAAATACAATCTTAGCTAGCGGCTTCGTCAATAGATCTGCAATGTTATCTACGGATGGAACTCTTTCTACTGCTATATCTTTTTGGGCTATGATCTTTCTAATCAATTAAAACCTCCTCAAAATAATTCTGATGAGACCTGAGTTCCCTCACTAGAGATATCACCACATTATGTTGCTATATATGGGAATCAGCTTTACGTTGCTTAGTATAACTCCCAATTCTCTAATGAACTCCTTCATCCACACCCATTCCATTGCTACTTCTGTTGTAGCAATGTACTCCACCTCTGTGATCGAGTTAGCAGTAGTATCTTGCTCGGAATTCTTCCAGCTTACTGCTCCTCTAATCAGGGTGAAAATATATCCTGAGTTCGACTTGCTATCATCAATGTCAGACTGGAAACTCGAGTCCGTGTAGCCCTCAACCTAGAGGCTACCTCCTCTATATACCAGTAAAAGATCCTTAGTCATTTTTAAGTACTTACGGATACACTTTATTGCCTTTTAGTGTTCTAAACTTTGATCTACCTGATACCTACTTGTGACACTTAGAGTATGCACTATATCAGGCCTGATACATAGCATACATAATAGACTCTATCAATGAAGTATAGGGTATCATATCTATGTCTGCCCTTTCTTTAGGAGTTTTTGACATACTATTAAAAAGTGATTTCCATGTCTCATTGGTTTGAGACCTCTTTTGGAATTCTCCATGTCAAACCTTTTAACAATGGAGTCTATTACTTAGACTAGGACAAGCCAAGCATCGTCCTAGATCTATCTCTATAGATCCGGATCCCCAAAATATAGGATGCTTCCCCCAAGTCCTTCATGGATAAGTTTCTGGATAGCCAAGCCTTTACTGTAGAGAGTATTCCTACATCATTCCTAATGATTGGGATGTCATCTATATATAGTACCAAGAAGGTAATAGCACTCCCACTTTCCTTCCTATACACACAATCTCATCTTCGTTCTTAACGAAGTCATACGATCTGATCACCTTATCAAATCTTATGTTCCAACTTTGAGAAGCTTGCTTAAATCTATAAATGGACCTAAGCAACCTGCATACTTTATTTGGACTCTCTTTGGATACGAATCCCTTTGGATATATCAGATATACCTCCTCCTCAAGGTTGCCATTAACAAATATCATTTTTACATCCATTTGTCAGATTTTATAATTATAGTATGCTACAATAGCCAAAAGAATTCTGATGGATTTAAGCATATCTATGGATGAAAAGGTTTCATCATAGTCAACTTCTAGCCTTTGATGATATTCTTTAGCTACTAGCCTTAACTTATAGGTCTCCATCTTTCCATCCACTCCGATCTTCTTCTTGAAGATCTATTTACAGCTGATAGATATGATGACCTCAAGTGCATTCACAAGGTTCTAAACCTTGTTGGAGTACATGAAATCTATCTTAGAATTCATGGCTTCTTGCCACTTCCTGGAATCTATAGTCATAATAGCCTCCTCGTAGGTCTAAGGATTAATATCTTGAGAGTCTTCTCCATTGATATAGCTCACATATCTTTCGGAAAGGTGAGATACTCTACTAGACCTACGCAAAGTTGAAACTTGTGTGCTAGGTACTTAAACACACTCGGACTCTAGAATGATGCTTGAGCTAGGTTCTCCAACCCGCTCAACTCTATCTCACTCCCAATGTTACCACAAAGAATGTGTTCCTTCTCAAGGAACACAACTCTCTTGGTAATAAAAACATTTCAATCCTCAGGATGATAGAAATAATATCCCAAAGTCTCCTTAAGGTATCCCATGAACGTGCACCATTTCGTCCTTGATTCCAACTTGTTGGGGTTGTGTCTTTTAACATGGGCAAGACAGTCCAAAATCTTAACCACCTTAAGATCAAGCTTCTTTCCTTGATATATCTCATATGGTGTAGACACTACCACCTTTGATGAAACTTTGTTGAAAAGGTAATCTGCGGTCTCTAGGGCGTATCCCTAGAATAAGATGGGTAGGCAATGAAACTCAACATGGACTGCACCATTTCTAACATCATGCAACTCTTTCTTTCTGATACACCATTGAGCTGAGGTGTATAAGGAGGTGTCCACTGGGATAAAATCCCATTATCTCTAAGGAAATAGGTGAACTTCATACTCAAGTATTTTACTCCTCAATCTGATCAAAGAGTCTTAATACTCTTTCCAATCTGGTTCTCTACCTCATTCTTATATTCCCTAAATTTCTCAAAGGCCTCAACTTGTATTTTATCAGTACATATGTCCATACCTAGAGAAATCATTAGTGAATGTAATGAAGCATGAGTAATCACATATAGCTTAAGTCGACATAGGACTACATATATCAATATGTATGAGTTTCAATAACTCGGTGGCTCTCTCTCCAGTTCTACTAAAAGGAGAGTTGGTCATTTTCTCATGGAGGCAAGGTTGATAAGTTACATACCACTCATAGTCAAATGGATCTAAGTATCTATCGTTCAGCAACTTTTGAATAATTTTCTTATGTATATGACCTAGACTACAATGTCATAGGTATGCATTGTTCACCTCATCTCTTTTCCTCTTAGACATATTTATATCCATAATATGTGAAGAAGTATCTAACATATATAAACCATTTATTAAGGTCCCTCTAGTGATGATCTCATCATCCATAATTATTAAATAACTATTATTCTTAAAAACTAATTTATATCCACTAATTGTCAAACAAGAGATAGAAATAATATTTTTGATAATAGAAGGAATAATAAAATAGCATGTATCTAATGCAATGATAGCTCCACCAGGCAGATGTAGGGTGACCTTCCAAACAACAACTATAACAACTCTTGCTCCATTGCCTATCTTGAGGTACATCTCGCCTCTGGCCAATCTCCTAGGTCTTGCTAGGACCTAGCACTCTTGTATCCAATACCTATGTGTTACAGTTCCTCTTCCAGTGCCTATCTTAGCCATAATGGAAGTACTGTCCTTTGTTCTTTGTTGGGTCTTTCTTTGCCCTTGCCCTTCTTAAGGGTCTTACTAGCCTTCCTTTTCTTCTTGGTCTCACCAATATAAAGAATTAGCTTTTCTTTCTTGATAGCACTCTCAACTTCCCTCAATATATTGAGTAGCTCTAGGAGAGTCACCTTAAACTTGCTCACGTTTAAATTCATGATGAAGTAAGAAAAGGATTCTGGCAAGGACTAAAGTATAAGATCAATGCACAGGTTATCCTCTAGGACTATTCCTAAATCTGTGAGTTTCTCGATTCACTCTATCATCTTTAGGATATGGTTCTCAACCGATGTCCCTTCTGTCATCCTAACTTGGAAGAGTCTCTTGGATATCTCATATCTTTGAGTTTTTTTCTGCTTCTCAAACTACTGGTGGAGATGAAGAAGGATAGAATTTGCATTTATGATCTCATGTTGCCTCTGTAACTTAAGAGTCATGGAGGCCAACATGTAATATTTTGCCAATATAGAATCATCTATATACTTCATATAGCGAGCGATCTCATCCTCGCTTGCCCCTTCTTCCAACAAGGGCATAATTGTATCAAGGATATACGTGATTTTCTCCATTGTGAGAACAATTCTCAAATTACAGATCCAATCTATATAGTTAGGACCAGTGAGGTGGTTGGCATCAAGTCTGTCATGCAAGGGGTTTACGAGTGACATGTTTCTAACAAATAAATAACATGCAGGATTTACAGAAAAACTAATTAAGATATAGACTTCTATCTTAATGTACTCTCACTATTTTCCTAGCGAATCATGTGACACCCTCGGCACGTGAAACGGAAGTCTCCAGTAGACTTCTAGTGGAGATCGCAATCTAATCGGCGTCTTAGTGTAACCTCAAGTGACTCGACCAATTACACTATACCCAAAAGGAAGACAACTCTTGTCAATCATAACATTTTATGATTCTTGTCATGTTTAGCCTCTGAATCATCATGGTCTCGACTGCTTGACCATCCATGAAGTTCAATTAAGTCATCACTATCATTACAAGATTAGTCTAATTTGATGATATGCTCTCAACTACTAAACCAAGTCATGTCATGTCCTCAGGCCACCAGTGCCATCTCTATGTCGTAGGCAAGAACTCGATCACGTAGATAGGTGAGCCTCGAGTGACTTGACCAACTCAACCTATATCGTGATTCAATTTCTTCCTATAATGATGGAAGGCCACGTGGGTCAATCTTATTGCCTCACGCTCACCAACTTAATATTATCGTAGGAGGGGTTTTCGTTTGGTATCGGTCTCGTAATATGTCATGTCACACACATACATATTTAATATATATCTACATCACATGTGTATATATATATATATATATATATATATATATATATATAAAACATATATCACATATGCAAGCCATATCGGATGATCATGAGCCGTCACCTAATATGATTATGCCAGAGCCAATGGGTATAATCACTCACAATAGGATCTATGTATGTATTGACATATCTCCATACCTTATGATCATTGATCTCATCATCACTGGTTCCGTCAGATCCTCGTCGCATCACTATGCATCATGATCTCTCGCCATGACATCATGGGTCCCAGGGTCACCTACACGCTCTCACCACACCTCTTTATGTAATTACAAAATAATTATAAGCACATAGGCTCGACAATAAATTAAAAAAATGGAGGCTCACAGAACCCAATAATAATAATAATAATAATAATAATAATAATAATAATAATAATAATAATAATAATAATTACACATATCACAACACATGGCTCATAAGTATCTATCCGCATCATACATAATATGTACCCATCACCATATAGAATTACTAGATAATAAATAATTAATTAAACTATTTTATTAATTATTTTTTTGTAAATAATGAAATATCAAGAATTTCTAGAATTACAAAGGGTACTTTCAGAATTCTGGATAAGAGAACAGACCTCAAAATTTTTAAAATGATTAAGGGTATTTTAGGTATTATGTAAAGGAGGATAAATCCTAGAGTTTTTCAAATTTTGAGGGACATAATCATCCGTTTATCAAAATACCCTATCCATCTTCCTTCCAACGGTCATTGTCCCCGCGTGAGGCAATAATGCACACCATCAGCCGCTTTTCATGGCGGCACCGTCTGTGTGGTCCCAATGGGCGAGCACCACCCCTTGTGGCCTCGCCGCGGGCAATCACCCTTGCTAGCGACTACTCCTATAGGGGCCCTGACCGAGAGTAGCCACCCTTGCAAGCGACCTGCCCACAGGTGGCTGCCCCCCCTCCTAGCTACCTTCGCTCTGAATCACAACAACAAATGTATAGAACAATTCTACATAATTTAATCTCATCACACGTAGTTTAAAACCAATCTTTCACATGAACAACCTAGATTTGATACCACTGTTGGGAAACCAAGTAGGAGCATCATATGTATAGTGGAAGATTAAAATAAAATAGGTTTTTCACATAGATCAAATCATCATGCAAAAGATTAGGTTACGAGAAAGCCATAAAATCAAAAAACTGCATCGTGTGAGAGATTATTTACCTAGGGAGATCATATATCCCTATTTTTCTAGATCTATATGGAGAGGATGAAGGAGGTCAAGAGTCCTCCTCTCT
The DNA here is from genome assembly GCA_021527575.1 of Ensete glaucum. Lineage (NCBI taxonomy): Eukaryota > Viridiplantae > Streptophyta > Magnoliopsida > Zingiberales > Musaceae > Ensete > Ensete glaucum. Next base: position 34,997,576 of record CM038555.1, read on the forward strand.
AGCAATATCCATATGATGGATCGCTGTAGTGATACTCCTCCAATCATAGTCATAGGTCTTATAAATCTTGCATTGAGGGAGGGAGGAGAATAGGAGGGGTGGCTAAAGATGTAGCTAATCACTTATGTGCCACCCCTATCTCCTATTTATATAGAGCCACCAAAACCTTAGTGCATACTACCTTAGTGGATATCAGATTTTCATCTAATTACCCACTAATCTTAGATTATTGGATCTCGATCTAATAATCTCCTTTGGCCTTTAATTGGGCATCATATAAAGAGCCTATCAGTGTAGGGTCGCATCTAATGAGAATAGGGGCTAATTGGATCTCTATTTGATCCTATATTCGCTGAAGCATCCACCATATGTATGTGACCCTCTAGGCTCAATACCAAGCTGACCATAAGTCACTCCCATCAGAACTCCTAATATAGTGAATTATTATGGGATAATAATTCACTCGAGTCATCAACTATAGATGTACTAGGCCACTATGGAATAGTCCCCAAATGATACAGGGGATCAAATCCATCGGATTTATCTGTCCATAGTTACTATATATCTATTATCCCTTATCAAACTAATATCTTAGAGACCGTATAATGGACATAGTACTATCAGGTCATATACGGAATCCATCCAAGTCTTGCTCTAATCATATTCTCCTAGAGAACTACTCTCTCAATCTGAATGACCCTGGCCAGAGATTTGTTCGAGTAAGCACACATGGTATATTCCTCTCGTAATACCGAGAGTGGATGATCCTTTATTAATACTAAATTACTTTTGTAATATTGGCTACCAATCCCGATAACCAATTGTATCAGATCTGAAACTTTCCAAACCTATAAGTTCGACGTTAAAGAAAGGAGTACTCAAACAAAGCATTATTGATGTCTCAAGTCTAAGGACTAGATGCACAGTTGAGAATATGAAATCGTTGTCTGACATTATGTATCATTAACTATATAATATTTCATAAGCAAATCAATCAGTGAACTCATTCTCTAATAAGCACATGTATTATATCTTTAGTGTCTCCACACAAGTGGCTATGAGACTAGCTGCCTCTATTATATAGACGGGTATATAGTACACTAGTGTATCCGGTCATCTCGATATCTCTCTCGAGTAACCTATGACTAATATTATTTAGGATCTGTGTTTAAATGTGAATTGATCTCATTATTATGATATCATTACGATTTGATTTCCATTATACTGAACTACGAACATCACTATATATATATATAATGTAAGAATATATCATAAGTAAAAAGATCACGCAGCGTGTCACACATGCCATCATTCACGTGATTGGCTTATCGGGCACGTGTAACTAGTAGAAGCTTGTTCCTAGACCTAGTGATCATTTAGTGATTGGTACTATATTAGTCTTTAAAAACAAATAAGATGAAAATGGTGTCATCATTCGAAACAATGCTAGATTAGTGGCTAAAGGTTTCAACCAAGAAGAAGGAATCGATTATGAAGAAACGTTTCCTGTAATTAGACTTAAAACTATAAGGATGCTCCTTGTCTTTACTTTTTTTAAGAATTTTAAGCTATTTCAAATGGATGTCAAAAGTGTTTTTCTTAATGGTTTCATTTCCGAAAAATTTTATGTTGAACCCCTCGGTTTTAAAAATGATCTTTTTCTGAATAATATTTTTATATTATCTAAGACTCTTTATAGTTTAAAACAAGCCTTAGGGGTTGGTATGAAAGACTTAGCTCTTTTCTTATTGTAAATAATTTTTTGAATCGCAAGGTTGATACCGTATTATTTATTAAGTATTTTGAAAATAATTTTCTTATTATTCAAATTTATATAGATGACATTATTTTTATTCTTCTAATGAATTCTTATGTGAATCTTTCGCTAAAAGTATAATCCAAGAGTTTAAAATAAGTTTAACGAGCGAATTAACTTTTTGCTTAGGACTACAAATCAAACAATTAAATGATGACATTTTTATAGGTCAAACTAATTATACTTTAGATTTATTAAAATATTTTGTTATGGACAATGCTAAGGCTATAAACACACCCATGAGCACCTCTATAATATTATATTTAGATAATGAAGGTGAAAGCTTTGATAAAAAAATCTATAGAGAAATGATATGTAATTTGTGATATTTAAATATTACTAGACCAGACATAATATTTAGTATTGAATTGTGTGTAAGATTTTAGTCCAATCCTAAATAATCATATTATAAGACAATCAAACGAATATTTAGATATTTAAAATGAACTTTAAATTTAGGATTATAGTATCCTAAATCTAAATTTTTTTATTTAATTGTCTATGCGAATGCCGCTTTTATAGGTTGTAGAATAGATATAAAGAGTACATCCGGTACATATCAATTCTTAGAACACACACTTGTTCTTGGTCTTCTAAGAAACATAATTCGGTTGTATTATCTATAGTCATAGCTGAGTACATAGCAGTAGGTACATGTTGTGCTCAAGTTATTTGGATGAAAAACACTTTAGAAGACTATGAAATTCACTTGAAAAATATTTTTATTAAATGTGATAATACTAGTGCAATATGTTTAAAGAAAAATCTCATTCAACACTCAAGAACTAAATATATTGATATTAGACATCACTTTATTAGAGATTATGTCAATAATCATGATATATCTTTAGAATTTATTGATGCAAAACATCAATTAGATGATATTTTCACAAAGTCATTGAATTGAATGAGAATCAATTTGATTTTATTAGAAGAGAATTAGGAATGTTAAATCTTCCAAATGCATGAGTTGTTATCTTATTTTTTGGATTTCTCATTTTGAGTTTCTACTTGAAATTTACATAAGATGATTTTGAATCTTCTAAATGCATAAGATGATTCTTTCCTATCAAAATCGACAAGTAGAAATGTGATATTTGATCTTTTGAATTGATTTTACATCATTCCTTCCTCTTGATATTTACAAAAAAAATGTGATTCATGAACTTGTTGTGATGCTTGATATGTGATTCATGAGCTCCCCTTCGAATCTTCCTTCTTAATATTTGATTCTTGGATTCTTAGGTTCATGAGCTCTCTTTTGAATCCTCCTTCTTAAACAAAAATAGTAATAATATTTTGATTCTTAGATTCATAAATCTTTTGTCTACTTGATCTTTGATACAATGATTTCAAATGAATCCTCCCCTCTTGACATTTGATTTTTTTAATACCGAATCTTTGATTTTTAGACTCTTCGATATCCTTGACTCTTCCCTTCTTCTTTTTCTTATTTTACAAAGGGGGAAAAATGAAATAAATTCCTCTCTTTCTGTGATGAATGTTTGTGATAAATATTCAAATATGTGTTGTACATTTTCCTATTTGTTGATGACAAAGGGAGAGAAATAGTATATTGATGATGTTTTGCATATTGATAAATGTTTTGTTTGAAATTTTTATCATGTGATACCAAAATGATGAATGATTATTTTGAATATTTTATCATGTATACCAAAATGATGATTGATGGCTAAATGGTTAAATTTTTTTTAATATTTTAGTTCTTGCATGCAAAGCTCAAAGTAGTGTTGACTTATGTTGGTAAGAAGGAATGTTGAAATAAATTGTATGTTATGATTTGAATCTATAAGGATACACAATGAATTAAATGACATATTGCACAATGGTCAAAAATTCTACCATTAAATTCAAAGGTGATTATTTCTTTTGAATTCAAGTTTGCTCTATTTCAAATATAGCACATAAATAGGGAGAGTTAAGGTTAACTCCGTTATCAATCGGTTATCATCATCAAAAAGGGAGAGATTGTTAAATCTTAAATTTTGATGATTAAATCAATTGATAGATTTATGATCTAACCTATGTGTTGGAGATAAGTGATGCAGGATTAATGATCATTGTGAAAAGGTAAAAAAATTATTGTTGGGTTCGAGTCAAGATTGGGCATCGGGTTGGGGCTTTAGACGATGCAGCAAGAGCTCGCCGAGAGTTCGTCGAAGGTAATCGGGAGCTCATTATGAGTACATTGGAGTTTATTGAAAGATGATCAAGAGCTCGTCGAGAGTTCACTGGAAGGATGCCAAGAAGTTCATTAGGAGTTCACAAAAAGATCGATTGACGTGCCGGACAAAGATTAATTATAATTATTTATCTTTAAGTGTCGTAGTTAGCATCTTGATTAGAGTTAATTTTTGGAGAGATCTAACTAACTTAAATAGGGGCCAATTGGGTCCATTTTGGGTTTGATTTGAGTTTATGATAGAGCTTATTTTGTTAACTTGGAAGGAGGTCAAATGAGGTATAGTTCGGGTATAAAACAATACCGAAAAGTACTATTCTGAGATACATGGGCAATCGTACTATTAATGGTTGGTAGAAGTATTGCCCAAGTGGTGGTAGTATTATCAATCCCAACAGAAGTACTATCATCACCTAGAATCTTCGGCTCTATTTGGCGGTGGTACCATCTGTGCCGATGGTAGTATTGCCCATACCCTGAAATTCTGAGGTGTTTAATTTTTCTGGCTCTAATTTCTAAAGCCAATTGGGGTCTATAAATACCCCAAGTATTCTTGCTTGGGATAGTAAGAAAGTGAATAAAATCTTTGAAAAAATTCTATAAAATTGATTGAGAGCTTCCCTTGTATCTTTTAAGTGTAAAGTGAGTTTAAGGGAAGAAGTGAAAAATCATAAAGGTTATTCTCCTAAACTTATGAAAAAGAGAAAAGTATGTAAGGGGTAGTTGATCTTTGCCCTTCAAAGAAGATCATTATTGGACACTGATGGACCTCGACGAATGAGAACTCGGGAGTGAATGTAGGTCAAGATTGACTAAACCACTATAAAAATTCTGTGAGCTTCTCTTACTTGTTTTTTCTTTAAATTTACTATTGATCTTAGTAGCTCATAACTAGTTTTAAGAAAAGTTCAAGCTTCTCCATTTAGTTTTATCTTTAAAATTATTCTCTAATTTATTTATTCTTAACGAGTTCTAACAAAAGTGCTTTGGATTTCGGTTTTACTTCAAGCAAAATTTTTTGAACTGAGCTTTTATCACTTGCACTAATTCACTACCCTCTCTTAGTGCCAACTCGATCCTAACATATTCCTTATGCATGTGTAGTTGAAGTTCTATTATATGCTCAAACTTATACAAGACCATATATCAGTCTTGTCGTTAGAATGTTTAGTAAATACTAGAGTAACCCAAGAATGAAACATTAGAAAGCTGTAAAGAAAGTAATGAGATATCTAGAGAAATAAAAGACTACATGTTCATATACAAGAGATCACATTAGCTTGAAGTGATGAGATATTTATATGTTGATTTTGTAGATTATCTTAATAGTATGAAGTCTACTTAAGGATTTATATCCATGTCAGCTTGAGAGGTAATTTCTTAGAAAATTGTAAAGCAATCATTTATTGTATAATCAACAATGGAAGTTGAATCTTGGATTTTATCTCAAGATTGTCATATATTGGATTTTGATAATAAAATCAATTAATAAATTTATTGAACGAATATAATTTTGAGATAAGTAATGTAGAAAATACTTTGATCATAGACTCGAACCATTGAAGAGCCAACTGTCAAAGTAAGAGAGTCAGACGCTATGATGTGAAAATTATCATGTTAAAAATTGGACATCGAGTTAGAGGATTAGTCGACGTGCTGGTGATTGGACTTTATGCTAAAGATTCAGATATCATGTCGGAGGAATCAGATATTAACTAGAAAATTGGATATTTTAAGAAAGTTGATATGCCGATGGAATGGACAATATACCAAAGAAAAGGGTGATGTGCCAAAGGTTTGGGCAAAGCGTTAGAAAATCAGACAACATGTCAGAAGAGTGTATCTGTTAAAAGCTTTATAAATGTGTTGGAGTTGTGGTTGAATTGATAATGTCTTAATGAAAGTTATTTTAGGTCAATTTATGGCGGTATCAGGTCGAAATAATGTTCGCTTGTCATAAAAGCCATTGGGCTTGAAGTGGGATCGAATCGGGCGCATTAGAAAGTCAAATTGATGGCCTAAACTAGGCTTACATAGTGGTATCACCATGCCTAGATAGTAGTACCACCTAAGTCAGCCAATAAGTACCATTTATGCTTTATTAACCTTTCCGATAGTAGTATCGCTTATAGCAATGGTAGTATCACCTAGGAAGGTGATACTATCATCCATAATTCAAATTTTGTAATAATAGTATTGATAGAGTCTAGAATTATAGTGTCAAAAGTTACTACCGTAGTATCACCCAATGTCAGTGATAGTATTGATAGTACCACCTATATCCCAAAATTTTTATGGTTTTGAATTTTTGCTCCATTCTTGAAGTTTTTTAGGGCCTATAAATGCTCAACTTAGGCTTGGTTTATAAGGCATATATTCTTGAGTTTGCAAAGTATTATAACTCTCTTTTGTAGCATTATTTGAGTATATTTCTCTCTTGAGTTTAGTTATGATACTAAGTTATAGGAGGTGAGAGATCTCTTATAAAAGTGTAAGTATAAAGGTTCTCTCCTAGGCCTATAATAAGAAAAAAATTATAATAAAAGTAGTTGATATTTGTTCATTGAAAAGAAGATTAGTAGTTCAAGCTAATGGCCATGAGAGTTGAAGTAGGTATGAAAGATTGAACCAATATAAATTTGTTTTCATTCCTTCTCTTGCTTGTGACTTTTGTTTATGATTGTTTACGTATTATTCACTTTAGTCACAATCTTTACTCACACTCAATATTTGATTAATCATGTTTCTGATCCAGATTTTATTCAAGATTTAAAGTCGATTAAAATTTGCTATAGCATTAATTCATCATCCCCCTAGTGCCATTTAGATCTGAACAAAGACTTAGTGTGGTTTATTTAATTATCAATCTATTAAAGATATTTTGTGATAATATAATAGTAGTTTTTTATCTCTAAGACAAAGACTAGTGGTTATGAGCTTATTGAGAAAAAAAATATTTAGTGGTTAAAGAAAGTCAAAAAACAACATGTGTCAATTAAGAAACTTAACACAACTTTGATGATTGCTGATATATTTATTGAAATCTTATGACCTAAAATATTTAAGGAATATATTTTTAGAATGAGGTTTATGAACAACTTATAAAGGTATACTGATGTATATTTAAGTGATATTATTGTTGATATTTTTTATTTTCACTATCCTATTTATATATATCGATGTATATTATAGTTGAATGTGATAATATGATTATCTTGACAAGATAAATTATAGGAGTCACTATATTCAAAAAGGCTAATAGTATTATGATATATAGAAAGAAGTATGATATTGGTTACATATAACCATTATAACTCGTATTAGTAGTAAGACTTAATATAATATTATTATACTTATTGGACTTATTAACTTGTTTTAAAATTCAATGTCGTATATAGAATACTTTTAAAATTTATAAAATCAAAATAGGTAAAATTATTTTTAAATTATTTTTTTTATTTTTATTTTAATTTTTTATATTTTACCAATTAATGAGCTAAGTGGGAGAATAATAGATTATGTGATACTATTTCATTAGGTAAGATATATTATAAATTTAATTAGATTTTAATTATGATTATCGATCAATAAAAAGAAAATATAATTATGATAGGATTCCCTATGAGAATATATTAATGAGAGGGATTCTCATGCTTTTTTATCCTAAACTTTCTCCTCTCACCTATAAATAAATAGGACCTCATAGGGACTGCACATGATGCAAGACTTATTCTCAACCTCCTGAAGTTCTTATTCTATTATTTATAATAGTCATATGAAAGGATAGAGAGAGAGAGAGAGAGAGGGGAGAAAACAAGCTTAGTTTTTCTCATCGATCGACATCACTCTAGCTTTTAGATCTAACGATGGTGTGTTTGTTGATCAGATAAAAATTTTCTAAATAACATCCAAGATGATGTGTTTGTTGATCGGATAAAAGTTTCCTAAATAACATCAAAAGGTATATAATTATCCATCATTATTTGATTTTAGTTTTTGATATTAAATTTTTGTTGTATAATAATAATATGATTATAGATTTTTATACTTATAAATTTATGTTCGATAAATGCTTCAAGTGATTAATTCACTTAACTTTGCCTTGACATATGATTCATTTCATTGGTATTTGCTTGGCTGATCTTGCAAGCTGATATACATCATGAAACTTGATATGTCTTCAATCTTGGATTTATTTTAAATTGCCTGCAAGCAAGACGACACGACACGCTTATGTTAACCTAATATGCAACGTAATTCCAACGCAGACATATAAGCAATTGGTACAAACAATACGGTAGGTAACCTCCAAACTTCAACAATTGTCACAGTATCTCAAGGTACAAACAAGATGGTGAAACGTTACGTAAAGATTGGCCTCCAATGACAACAGGCAACATCTGATTGATAGTTAGTGATTCTTAACACTGTGAGATGCTAAGCTCCGAAATCTCCCAATGCATGGCTGACTTGCTCTTGGGCACTTGCAAGGCTGGGGTAGGCTTTTGCAACCCTCTTAGGGGGCACGCCCGTTGCATGCAGCGTCAGGGCGCCATGGATTAGGTCAAATCAACGTCAGCAGAGCTCATGTTGGTCCAACTATTTTTAACACCTTTGTTTCTTCATGGACAGCAGCTCTATTATTTTATTCTGAAAAAATCCACTACACTTTGAAAATGATGTTTTTTTTCTTCTTCTAAGTCGCTATTGTCCCGACTATTTAAGATTGACTATTTCAATCAGATACCATCAAATTAAAGAATTTAAATTTTTATTACAAGTTTTTAATAAGTTTTTTATATGTCTTTCTCATGACTGATGATCATTTTACCTGTTCGGCTGTCTTGACATGCAAAATTCTTTTACTTGTAATGAATGATTCATGTGCACAAAAGCTATGTTTGTATTACACAATTCTGATAAGCATTACTTACCAAAAAGTAAAGCAGGTTTACTATTGGTTTATCATCACTGTATCAAATTATCTTAATGGCTATAATATACATGGCGACCATCGATACAAATCTGTACATATACACTACATAGATGGCTGTTTCTTTGCGCGAGCGGTGAGAATAGTCAGGTCGTTTCTTTCTTTATCTGTTTCTTTCTGTTTCCTTCTTTATCCTGTACGCATCATTTATCTGAATTAATATTATTATTGCCTCGTTTGAAAGACATATTTAGAAAGAGACATAGGTGACAAAAATAATCATTTGAATGAACAGACTGCCAAAAATTAATGACCAAAGCATCAAAATCTTCGATACCCATTTTGTCCTCATTCAATATAACAAATGATTCCTTTTCATAAGTTTTGATGGTAGAAAAATTCAAATGCAGAGTAGTTGGTACTTCTTGATCTCACCAAATAATTAAGTAAAGACTTAGGGCGATATACGAATTTAGACTATTAACAAAATAATTCAAATATTAATAATAAAAATAATATCATAGGTAATTTTGTGAAGGAAAAGAAAAGGTCTAACCCATCATTTGGAAGAAAATGTATAATAATACTAATCCAACTCTTAACATAGTCATCGTAGAGAGAGAGAGCAATGTTAATTACTGATTATTGCTAGTATTTAGTTATCTTTAATATTTTAGTTTTAATATTTTTAAAAAATTATATTGAGATCTTTATATTATGAAAGAGAAATATTTAATCTCGTTTTTTATCACATCATCTATTCTATTGACAAAAATATCGTACATAATTAGTAATAAATCAAAGTGAGTTAGAATCAATACATGCTCAATGATAAATTTTACGATATTTCCATCATTAGAATCGACTTAGAGAAATAAAATTAAATATTTTATTTTTATAAATATAAAATTTTTAATATAATTTCTAAAAATAATTAATTATATAAAGTAATATTTAATTAGCCCATTAGAAAACGAACGGAAACCGGAAAGATGGCGGAAGCTTTCCCAACTTTTCCACGACCCGGACGATTCCTCCAATGAGAGGAACTTTTTTCCTTTCTCTTCCCAGAACGCTCCGCCATTCCTCCTACGCTTCTTTTATGTCGGTGTCTTATCGCCATGAAGTGTTGGCCGTGAAGCACTTCTTTAGGTTCTTTGCACTTTCTTCGGCATATCGATTGTAGAGGAGTCGCGGAAGAAGCACAAGGATGACGCTTTTATCAACTACAGAGCTGGAAAGAGGCGAAGTTTGATCCTTGTTCGTGTATTCTTTAAGTTGTTCTTTTGAGCTGGGGAAAGATAGCAACTTTTGCCTGCTTTCAACTTATCCCATGTTGAATATATCTTGAATTTAACCAGTTGGAAGAGAAAAGAAACTACTTTGTTCCAACAATTTACATATGCCGTTCTCTGACGTAGAGCTTCACTTTGGTTTAGATTGGATTCCTAGTACAATATGAAGTTCTCTTTTCTGCAAAAGCTCCAAACTGAAGTTTGTTTCAACTGGAAATAACCTGATTGAGGTTTCAATTGCTTTACTTTGAAGTTTTGGCTCACGGGTCCTTTCCAGACAAAAAGGAATTTGGCTTACAGAGCTCACATGTGGAGCTTGGCACGTCGGTAGGGCAAGATCTTATTCCTTTCTTCAACAGGAGAACTGAAACAGATCATATTCGACAACTCTGGAAGTTTTGAAGGGGAGAAATTTAGAAACTGGAAATTGTGAGCTTTCATCTCCTTTCAGACTTGTCATCCTGATAGTTCTGCCCAATTTGGAGTTGGTGCTTAAATTGAGGTACTTTTTCTTTTAATTATAGCAATTGTGTTAATTTGTGTTTTTCTTTTATTGAGTTATAGCACTAGTCTAAGATTGGAGGCTCATCTAAGAATGAAGGTTATGTAGTATAACCAGCTTTTGTCATTAACTATCAAAAGGAATGCATGGTTTGTATTCACTGAATAGAACATTATGAACATTCCAAATACTTCTTCAAGAAAGCAGTATTGACTCACGAAGATGTGTAAATTCTTTGGTTTTCTCATTTAGGAGAACGCTTGCTAACGTTTCCAGTTATTAGGTTAGTAAATATAGGTTCACCTTGTTATTTCTGAAAGTCAATAATGTTTTGACTCTTGACCTGACATGAGCATTGAGTCCATCAATATTTTTTTGGAACTAATGGTTTGCTTCGTTTGCATTTATTTCACTAATTTCTTTGTTGCAAAATCTGTTCAATCTCATTCTTTTATTTCTTTCAGACTCATTCATTTAGTTCCTCAATCTTAGAGGGCCATCTTCTTTGAGCAATCAGGACTTAAGTTATGGCAAAAAGATCCTATAGAAGGCAATCACGATCTCGAAGGGACAATGTTGGATGTATGTGGGATTTGATAACTCAAAAGTTACTTTTGGATAAGAAACATGGGAACACCAGAAATGCTGGTAATAATTTTCTTCTTATGACAGCTTTGCGAACAGACTATGTTATTTTCTAAGCTCTCTAGAATCTTTGAATTATGTACTGTTTATTAGTTAGTCAATGCCTTGTAATAATTTATCCGAATTCTTTTGTTGTTTTGGTAGTGCAACAATGCTTGCATTTACAAATAATTGCTCTATTTTGTGCCTCTAGAAAAGATTCGACTCACCATGTGATAAATTTCTAGTTCTCAGGGAACAGGCTCTGTTACTGTTACATGATTCTACATTGTTGAGCAATAATAAAAATTAAGGTCTCCATTCATATATACTTATTTGTACAAGATGCAGATAAAATTGTTTGATTTACAATGGTGACATTATTATATTACTAAAATTTAGGAAGTTATAACTGTTATTTTATCTTATGCAGGCACTGGATACTCGAAAATCAAACTTGATTCTCTTAGAAATTTCCAGAATAGACACAAAGGCAGTGTAAGTTCAGTAAATTTGTCATTCTATAGAAACTGAGGACGACACTTATCTTTAAACTAAGCATACTTCGTGATACTTTTCTGACAATTTATAATTTATTTATTGTTTTGTCATGCAAAATTCAGGGGATGTTACAAATTCTGTATGGTAATTTTTGTCTATAATTAAGGTCTGAAAAATGAAGCAATATTACTTAGTCAGACATAGGTGTTCAATTCAGTATATAGCTAGATACAATTCACTTTAATAAGATTGGGCAATAATGTTTGTGCTACAACCGTCTATCCTTTCTCTTATTGAGGGAACCTTCCAATCTTTTTACTTTGATGCTTTTACCTAGGCATAACTGGTACTGAGCCAAATCAAGGATTGGGTTGCGAAAAGTTGTAGAACTATATTTGGAACAGAAAATGATTACAAGTGGAGACTAAATGCATGCTCTCCGATGGATTTTGAGAGACTTTCTGCATAGGACGTCATTGTTGTCCATATTTGTATGTTAGATCTGCTTGCTGACCAAAAACGAGAATCAGTCTGTCCTAATTGCATTGGTGATCCCTTCATTTGTCATTTTAATTCTGTTTGTTTCTTTTGTTTTTGTTTGATCTCTTGTTAGCCTGCTAACAAAGGCTCACTAACATAATGACATTATTTGTCACAAACTTAAGCCATCAAATCTTCATGTCCTTCATGTCCTTCATGTATATATTACTTGTTTACCATCCCCAACTTCTTTATGTTGGACCATCAACTCACTCACAAATCAGTATTTAGCAACTTCCCTTGTGCAATTGTAAGAACTTGATCACAACATTTAAATGCATCCAAAGATAATTACCAGTGCATCAGGAATTTGATCATGGTTCCCTATGTGATCATTCCATGCGATTGCTCAGACCACCTTGAACTTTCCAATAACCACATAGCACATGCTATCAATTCTATTATGCAAACTTGGAAGTTAGTTATCATACTTATTGGTTTTTCCTCTTAATACATGGGATAGAAGGTAGCAGCCGCTGTGTCAGAAAACCAGTTTTATACCATTTGTCTTAATTATGGGACTCTGCCACAACTTGTCCAAAGCGAACCATGTTCTTTGATACGATATGGTGAAGGAATGGATCAGGCTCTTAGCTGCCTGCTACCAAAGGGTCCATGTGAGATTGTCACTTACGAAGTACCGAATCAGTTGGGATGAGATACATTTAGAAGTTTTCAGTCTTTTAGCTTGATGAAATAAAGCAATTGCCTACTTCAGCCATCAATTTCATTTTAATATCTTTATATGACATTTTCTTGAACCGCATAACCAAGAGATTCTTATCATTTTATAGGTGTGACTTTTTCTGGTGTTGAAATATCCAAGTTATGATTACATCATGTATCACAAAAAGATGATGTTTAAGAAATTATCCCACAGCAGAAGATTCTCCTCTTCCAATAAAGAAACTGGTTAAGGACTTTTTTTTTCTTCAGATAATATAACATACCATGCCAATTACCACTAAGATCTATTAAATATCCTTATTGTTCATCTTTTTCCATCATTTATCACTTGTTTATGTTGATTTGACATCATACAAGATGCTGCAGTTGATCAGGTCTGGTTTTTCTTACAACATATCATGGTTCGTATTACTGGTCCATATCGGTGTACAACCAGCTATTGGTATGGTACATATCGAGTTGTACCGAGCATATTGACACATGGTACACTAGGATGTATCGATGTACCTCTATCAGACCGGTATGTACCGCCTGTATTGAGTGGTATGCTTCGGTACGTTAAACCATGCAGCATATAACCTTTTAGCTTCCCTTTCATATCTTTTTAAGTTAACAATTGATCATTTATTGAAGTTTTCATTAGTTACGACATCTATTAGATACTCCATGAGCGATTAAATAAATGATGTTTTACTAAATCTGGATGTCTATAAGGAATATATAAAAACTTGATAAATATTTCTAATCAGTTATCTTTTTCATTTTAATAGGAATGCAAAGCGTATCTAGCGGTCAAATTCTCAAAATACATTCTGGTTGACATATTCTGGAAACTTTTGGGAAAATTAGACTAATAATCTCATGAAGTATGTATATACTTATAAAGATCATGACAAGGAGAAATCATTTAAATAGCCCCAAAAATGGAATCTGAATGACATATTTTGGAAGAACTTGGTGGAAAGCTAGATTTAGGAAATTTCTGGAGAAGGTACTTTCAGTTTATAAAGAGCTGGCAATTTCTTGAGCCTAGAAGCATAAAAATAATGTTGATCTCACCAATTTGAATCAACCTAACGTGCTTAATGTTCTTTATTCAATCTTTTCATTGTTTATTAAACTTTACAATATTTCCCTTTGTGCTTAAAAGTAAACTAGAAATCATTCGGAAGCAAATGAAGAATCTGTTATGAAGCTCAATGTCTTGTTTCTATAATACCTTCTCCAGAAAATGAGACATTAGTCTCGATAAGTTTTTACAACATACCTTTTGAGTATCGACTGCGAAGAATCTTTGCAAGTAATTGTCATAATAACTTAGAGAAATGGATTTTTTGAGTACTGGATGCTACATTATTTTTTTTCAAGTTCTCAAATGTTAATCTTAGAGAAACCAAGATTGAAGACAATTATCCATGAAACCAATATTTTTCAGCTTGTTGATGAAATCAGAGAAGATCAGGTTGATTTGGGTAAAATGAGTGCAAAAATACATATCGGGGAAGAGATGTTTCAACATCCCCAAAAGAAGATTACAAATGAAGAAGCACAAAGAGTAACATGTAAATTGCAAAATGAGTTCTATCCTGAGGAAAATTATAAGAGAAGCAAGAATTTGATGGTAATTTCAGATGTTCAGATGAACAATATGGCTAATTCTCCCGGCTTTGTTGGTCATCAGTCTGATAGTATGGATCTAACTGAAAAATCTTCGCTCAACTTTGACCTCGCTGCATTTTTGATAGAGTTATACAGTTATACATGTCAAGCAATTCATGCGGAATCGAAAAAAAAGTTTTACTTTCTTCCTACCTCGGGAAGTATTGGTTCAAAGATTAATAGTCATCTTGATGAGCTTGATGATCATCTTGATCAAAAGATCTCTTTCTTTCAAAAGACACTAGCAGATGTTGCACAGACCATTATAAGTCAGAAGTCGATGGTTGAAAACCAACTTGATGGACGAAGCATTATCCATTCCAAAGAATTCATCAATGCATTATACACCTTGAATTCAGATAAGGAGTTATTTCTGAAGCTTCTTGAAGATCCAGAATCACTTTTGCTTAAACATATACAGTGTCTTCACATTACTCAGGTAGGGAAAGTATCCAAACTGAAATCAGATAAATGTTTAGAGAATGTTCAGTCATCAGGGGAACAGGATCATGGTAGAGGGAAATGCAAAGAATCAGGCAGTAATCAATTGTTCCACAAACAGAAAAAGTACAGTTTTTCCTGGAAGAAAGTTAAGTCAATGGGAACATCCAATGGAAGTTCAAGTTCCAATGGTTTAAACAAAATTGTTGATCTGAAGCCAAATGCAATAAGAAATCAAAATTGTTCTGTTATAAGTACAAGCACTTCAACTCAATCTCATGATGTTCCAATGCATGATAAAGACAGATTTTGTTTTTCCCTTCAAGAAATCAAAAGAAGACTCCGGCATATAATTGGTGAGAGCAAAAAATCACGACGCATGATATCCATGGATGGTATTCTTCACAAAATTCCTGTTGCTACATGTAAAATGATGAATAGTGAAACAATGATATCAGGCTCAGCAAGCAGTTCTTCTTTTGATATTACAAAGCTATCTGGATGTTATTCCATTGACAAGAGAAAAGATGAGAAAAACAATTCAGAACAATGTGAAGTTAAAATCAACAGTTGTGTTTCTTCCTCAAGGTCACAGTCATTGATATATGAAGAAGCCAAGAAGCATCTTGCTGAGATGCTAGACACCAAAGTAGACAGTTTGCCTAAGGTCCAAGTTTTAGAATCTTTGGAGAGAGTACTTTCTCTCTCAAGATACGATGAATTATGTCCTAGATCCGGTCAAAGAGACAATGAGCTGACTATGCCACCTGAGGAGACAGGAGATTCCTCCTTACAACAGTTAAAGCAAGAAGGAACTGCCAATACTTTAGGCCTGTCAAGAGCAAAGTTGGATTTTTCATCTTGCTCTCTGAGCATACCAAATGATGTTTTACAGTTCTTTGTCTTAAATACAGATCTCGTTGATACCAATATGCAGGATATATCATGCATTGGAGAAGATTTGAATAACAAAGGTAGTTTTCCTGGAAAGCTTTTCCATATATCTAAATGAGATCCAGTGAGGATAGGTTTTGTGCAATTTTGTAATATGAAATTTATCATTTATTAAATTGCTTTACAGGAAGCAGAGAGATCCTGGGAGAAGCTGATGCCGATAGCATTGCGAACATTAAGCAGTTGGATGTACCATTGGAGACAAACGAGCCAATTGTTGTAAGTAAAATATGTGAAGAAAAAGAAGAGTCTAATGCATTACAAGAAATGGTAAGCAAGGAGTTTAAGAAAATACATTATCACTTCCTTCAATTAAAAATGTCGATTCCTTAAAATTATACCATCCTTTTACTAGGGTTCATCTGAAGAGAGGTCACTAATCCTGCCAAGTTCCTTTGTTGGAGAAAATTCAGCAGATCATGAAAGCACCACTGAAAAGCCAGATCAACCAAATTCAGTGTCCATTCTTGAAACATTCTTGTCGGAAGATATTACCAGCCCTGAGTCCTCTAAACTAGAACAATGTATGAACTGAGATATTGAGAAGCATTAAGATATTTGTTCACACAGCTTTGGTTTATCCTTGTGGATTAACTTAACCTGAATTCTTGCCCATCTGCAGATGCCATGCAAGAAAAACATCCACAAGTTAGTCATGAAGGCAGTGACAATTATTTGAGAATTATAACCTTGCCAGATGTGAAGGACAGAGACCGTCTTCATGTCAATCAAGCTATGTTTGATTACATAAGAGTTGTCTTGGGAGCCTCAGGCCTGATGAATGAACTCTCAGAGAGATGGGATGTGACAGATCAGTTACTTGAACCATCTTTGTTTTATGAAGTGGGGATCTTTTCTTTCTTCCTGCAAGACGATTCTAAGCTTCTCTTTGATTGCATCAATGAAGTTCTTGTAGAGATACAAGAGAAGTTTTCAAGATGTACCCCAGAGATGTCTTTCATCCAAAGAAATTTTCTGCCTGCTTCTCTGGGGGAAAGCTTAATTCAAGAAGTTTGTAAGGGTGTTGAGTGGTATCTTCATATGCAGTTGCTGAACACATTGGATCAAATAATAAAAAAAGATTTGGAGCACAGAAGTTGGATGAACCTCCGGTCTGAAACCAAGAACATGACAAGCGAGATATGTGATTCCATCTTAGATGATCTAATCAAAGAAACTGTTCACGACATGTGGTTTTGAACTCCAGGTTCTTTAGGCATTTCATCTTTTTATTGTTCACACAAATGCATGCAGTTAAAGTTACTGGAATCTGGTTGGAAGACCCCTAGGATCTCTACAAAGATTGGGGTGTTTTCCACACGTCAGTTTGAGGTTCTTCTTAATGCGGATTGTTGTGAAGATTGAAAGGAGCTGAAGTGTATGTAAATACTTTTGTAAGTAATACTTTAGGCAATAATCTGGAAATACCTGGAGTTGAAGTTGCTACCTAAGATTTCCTCCAAGAACACCAGTGCCAGCTGAGGCATTGTAAAGTTGTATATTGGTTTAAAAACATAAATTATTACAAAATTTGAGTTGCTATGTGCTTTTTGTTTTGGAAAGGATCACAATTTGAAAAGCACTGGTGTAAAATTTGTGCCTGGATCAGATGTGCGCTCTTTATATTCTTTCTTCATCATTCTTAATATTCTTTTTTTCTGACGAATTATACCTCTTCTAAAGCCTGTGTTTTTATACTATGCGAATTAGTCATATGCCATAATTATACCTCCTCCAACTAGCTCTTATTGTTTTACTTTGTTCATCTAAGATGCTGCAAAGTTATCATATTTTCTATAGTCACATTTATCACCCACCGTCAGGTAATTACTCCCAATTAACACCAGATTATTGCTAGCTAAGATGCAAAGGTTAGTGTATGTAAATATGTATATTCATGCTTCAAAATAATATCATTAATGGAAATATAGATCAATTTAAAGAGAAGTACAATATGAACAGTTCCATTAGTGGCTAAAAAATCATTGAAACTAATCATTCAACGTTTTCTTTCAGCATATTTCCCCAGCTAAGCCGACAATCCCTAAAAATGTAGTTTGTTTTATGTTAATAATCCTCGCAATTGTTTTTAATTATTTTCCTTTTCGGTTTTTTATTTCTGAAGTTTCTTAGTTATTGGGTGACCATGAGCAGAAATTGAAAACACCTCGTTTCTGTATTTGACGACAATGCCAAACTACACTCGAAAAGGATGGCGTCTCTTCGGAAAACATAAAACACTTTTTATTGAATTCCTTTTCCGTCGAGTTTAGGTTTTCTGAGATGCTGAAGTTTTGGCTCTGGTCCTTTGGGTTTATCCCCCGCACGATGGCGAATAGGAAAAGGGATTCTTCTTCTAAACCGGGTGAGGCTCTCGTTCTATTCGTCGTTGTACTTAGCTTCCTTGTTATTGAATCTTTCGACGGTGATCTGGGTTTTAAGCACCGGAATTGGAGGTTAATTGAAGTGATTCTTTAAGCTGGTTTGTGTTCTGGGCCTTCTGGTTGATGTGCTTAGTGTAGAATTTAGCTGTTGTTTTCGCTGGGAATTCGTTTCGCATCGGTTTATTTGTAGTCTGAGATTTTCTTGGAGCAAAGCAACCTCCTTTCATGAGTTGGACTGCATTTTGAGTTCTTTGTTTTGTTTTGTTAACTTTCCTGAGCTGAACAGGCACCAATTTCCTTTTTTATGCGTCATGGGCTGGAAATCAATCAAGAAAAAAGTTAAAAGAAAACACTAAGCAGCAAATGCGTTCAATGTCTCGGGATTCATTCACCCTCTGAAATGGCAACCACTGCATGTTGTTGTGGCCCTCATTCTGATAGGAGCACGCTATGGTTTATGTGGACCTAAAACAGCCCGCAACAAACGTAAATTAACATGTTCATCGTGTGGAAGAGAGTTATGCTGCATCACTGGCTTGCCACATTCATTTGCTCCGCATAATTTGCTGCCATGCTGACTGGAAAAAAGGCTCTTTGCTTAAAGGCACACTTATGGTCGTATACCAGCATATGCCATACACTATCGAGAATGACATGTTTTGGAAGGAACAGTTTCCTTCTGATCCTACATCCATTTTTTGTAATGACCTTAATAAGTCCTTTTGTATACTTTTGAAAACGCTAAAATAGTTCTCTTTGCTGAAACAAAAAAAAGGATTTTGTTCCTAATTATGGTTACTAAAAATTATGCTTAACATTCTTAATTTTTTTTGAGAAAAAGAAAGAGCACAAATCATTAACCATTAAAAAGAGAAATTACAACAGAAGTAGAGAGAGGATTAGAGTCTTGAGCTCTTTAAAAATGGGAGAAACAATGAGTCCTGCTCAGGTTAGCAAGAAGATGAGCTTCAGAGTTGAGAGCCTACTAGGGATGTTTGAGATTGAAAATACCCAAGGTTTGTTGTATTGAACATCTAAGGCCATTGTGCAGTTCAGTTTGTTGCCTTTTTCCGAATGTAGAAACTTTGTCCAAATACATTTTATATCTAGGGCCATTTCTGCAGTTATATTAACATAAATGTTTTGTCTGTCTGTGTGGAACTTATTAGCAATAGTGGTGTGATAGTTTTACATATTAGTATCCATTTTCAGCAAGTTTTAGAATGGGAATCTTGATCTGTGGTTAATTTAGGCAATTTACATACAATTTAATGAAAGAGGCCACATTGTCCTCTGAATCACTATGATTATTCTTGGTTTTTGGTTCGTGTTTGATTATTTTCCTTGAAATGGATAACTTTAATAGTCATTAATTAATCAGGAGTATGATTTTTATAGTTTTGAACCTTAATTCCCAGACCTAAAATTCATACTCCAGTTCAATGTGCTTCCATTGTGTTTGCAACCAGAGACATGCTGTACAAGACACATAAAGTGGCATACATTTTAATCTTACTGGGATACTGAATTTAGTCATAGCCTCATAGGATACAAAGCTTCAAAAAACAACTATTTGGATGTTGTCAATTAGACAATAATTGATTATACCATTACAAGTTATGGCGTTTCAGGGTCAACGAAATCCTTTACTTCTATGGTCAGTACTACATCTATGAAGTCAAAGAATAGCCGAAGTATTAAAGAAGACTCTCTTTTTGACTTCATTGTTGGGTTGTTCTTAAACATTTTCTAACAGATGCATCCACAAAAAGAACGTCATCGATCCATGCAACAATGTTGAATGCTAAACCTTCCAGTACCCTTGAGTAACTCTCAAGAATTGCTTGTCCAACATCCTGCAAGAAAAGCAAAACACAGTAATCTTTAAATGGTTATTGTGCACAATGTGTTTGGGTTGATGATTATGAGTTAAGTTATATATAAGATGATGCTAGCCACATTTTGTACCAACAGCTGCTATGATATCAAGTCCTTAAATTTGATGAAATAAATTTGATGAGCCTCGAGTCCTTACCTTATTGTACTGGATCTTGCTGGTATCTAGAGTTGTCTGTGACAGGCCAGGGTATCTTTGTTTCAAACATAGCAGGAGAGTCTCTGCTTTAGATGCAAGTATCTGATTTTTGTTTTCATCAGCCACCAGATCCTTGACCATATCCCATGATGACTTGGAAGTATGCATGCTTGCCTTCCGCCGCCATACATGCATTGAAGCCTCCACACGGTCTGCTATCTCAAGTGCATCATGTTCTGAAGATATATTGAGGCCATCAAGAAGATGCTCTGGAGAGAAGGGCTCTATTGTTGACATGTACCGGTAGATTGAATCTCCCACACCTAATCTGCCACTCTGAAGAATGAAAACCAGATATCCATCAGCATAAACTGACAAACCAAACTTTGATCTTACTGCTTAGTCAGGTGTATGTTTCATCTCCGTCACGATCTGTCAAGAGGGTCTATTTTTCTTGAATCTTAATAAGGAAACATGAAAGAAATATATGTTTCTGTGACTTTCTTCTAATCTTTGTTTTCATGCAGGGAGGGGATCTTTCTTCCAGCACTTAATGGTAATGAGGTTAGCAGGTGTTGAGACTCTACATCTTCATGATACAATCTACTTAATATCTTTTAGATGCAGAGGTGAATTTGCAAATTTGAAAGGAAACATGAAAGAAATATGTGTTTCTATGACTTTCTTCTAATCTTTGTTTACATGCAGGGAGGGGATCTTTCTTCCAGTACTTAATGGTAATGAGGTTCGCAGGTCTTAAGACTTTACTTCTTCATAATACAATCCACTTAATATTTTTTAGATGCAGATGTGAATTTGCAAATTTGAAAGGAAAGATGAAAGAAATATGTGTTTCTGTGACTTTCTTTGAATCTTTATTTTCGTGCAGGGAGGGAAGCTTTCTTCCAGCACTCAACGGTAATAAGGTTAGCAGGTGTTGGAGACTCTACATCTTCACAATAGAATCCACTTAGTATTTCTTAGATGCAGATGTGAATTTGCAAATTTGAAAGGATTACCTTACCTTTGGAAGTGATGTCATGTATGACTCTGGGACTTCCATTTCAGCTAGTATGCTATTATTGATGGCCATGGCTGCTTTGTGGATTTGATTTGCACAGTCACGTCTTTTCTGCAATGCCCTCTGTGCTCCCTCGGAGAGGCCAGAGTCAGGAACACATGGGACAGGCAGCCACCATTTTTCATCTTTTCTTTGAACTACCCGACGGAAGGACCTTGAGGAGGCACTTGGTGATTGTTTGCCTTCTTCAACATACCAGAATTCTGTTTTCTTAAAGCTGTCCAGTATGTCCTGCATGATCATACCAGCTTTCAGTAAGCGAATCTCTCGCATTCTTCCTCTTAGTCTTATGAAGACTGAATTTCTATCCATGTTTTAAGGTTTTTGTTTTCAGTGATTGAAGCTTCTCATGTTAATTGATTCCTTGTTGATAAATATCAAAAACCAAAATTGGTGGCAGAAACTTACAAGAAGCATGGCATCTAGCTTTTCAAGTGCAGGGAGGTTCAAGTAGATATCTGATCTTGGTCTTGTTGCCATGATCTGGAAAGGTAAGGATTTTATATCAGAAATAAAGCCAAATTAGCAGTGAGAATTGATAACTGATCTGCTTATGGTAAATGATCCTCACATCAAGAGTAGTCCCATCTCGCAAGGTTTGAGAAGAAGGAAAAAATTCAACTATGTAATCACAGACTGACAGAAGGCAATCCATCTCTCTCCTCCACATGTTCTTCTTTTCAGTTGACATGGGCTCTAATTTATAGAAGTGGCCAAATACAGTAGCTGTGATGAGGAAATGCTAAATTAGGAAGCTGCAGATAAGATCTTGATCTGAAGGCTCAGAGACAACAACAGAGAAGAAGATTTGACACTGCAGCGAGTAAATCATTACCATAGAGGTTGGTAATGGCATTTGAAAGTGCTACAGCTGAACAAACTCCTTTGCCACCTCCTGACATGTCTTCACCCAACAACAGCTTTGAGAACTTCTCCTTCATCATCTCAAGCTCTGTCGGTAAGAAAAATCAGAACAAGGTATGACAAGGAATGGTTGCTACTTCTAATTCATGGTATATGGTACACTTACCTGAAAATGATATATCTTGAGATCCTGGTTTCCAGTCGAGCATATCATCAGTCTTCTTCATTCCATGTTTGCTTAAAGCAGGTGATGCCTGTCCAACAAGCTTGGAGATTGGCCATCCAACCGGAGGAGGATCATATGGGCTGCTGTTCTCATCATTGACCTCAGAGTAGGTTGAGACTGTGGAGATTGTGCGGCTGTAGTCGATCGAATTGCATCCAGGGGTGGAGTATTCCATATCTGTGTTTGATCTTGTCAACCGATCAGAGGAGGCATGGAAATCCAGCTCCGAGTTATCATCAGACACCGAGGAACTATCCATGGAGAGAGTTACAGTGACTCCAATTCGCCAAACCTGCAACCAAAGTACAAGATATGGTGGTAATAAAAGGAAAATAGCTCTTGGTATCTAGTGTTTGGTTGTTGATGATGATCAATATTTGACATAACAGGTAAAGAACAAACTCATTTATAGGGAGTTTAGATGGAAATGATCTATGCAGTGTTGTGCAGTTTGACAAATCCTAGAAGAAACAGATAGAACTCACCAAGCTATTCTTGCAAGGCCTTGCTCATGAGAACCAGGAAACCACCACACTGATTGGAACCAGTTACAAAAAAAGCTAGATATCACAACAGGTTGAGAAGCAGCACTGCTGCTTCTGCTGAGGTAAGTGGCTTGCTTTTGTTTTCTATATGTTAGGGCAGATTCATAGAACTCAGTTTGCTAATTTCAAAGGCAAAGACTAACATGATGCTTCTGCTGCTTCTTTTCAGGACACAAAGTAACAGGCATGGCATTCGAGAAACACATGCCGTTGGGGAAAAGGAATTATCACTTACCTTTCTTTTGTTATTTGAAATCCAGAATTCTGTGCTTTGCAATCGGTTTGAAGCCTTTCCCTCCCATAAACTTTTGGTGCTTGCAGCCTCTTCTCCACAATATGTTGGGTCTTTTGCTTTACAGTGGAGATCGATTGCTAAGATTATATGGAGATCTTGGATTCAAATGACAGAAAGTGGATGACAGGAGGTGATAGACTGTTGGCAAATCCTTCAGAATGGCGCTTAGTCAAGGGATGTGTTTGCACAGGGTGGTGTCATGATATAAGAGCTAGAGGAGGACCACCTCTTATCTTGATGGAAGAATGTGGCACGAAGGACTCAATATTCTGGAAATTACATGGTTGTATATTGACAAATCAGTTGATTAATGGCTTCTGTACCTTCAAAGTTCATTTCTCAAAATGGAGAAAACAAGAAGTTGATTTGTAGGAAGAACCCTGTACTTAATATGCCTCTAGAGGTCTTCTAGGTTAGTAGTAGTAGACCACCACTTTTGGTGAATCTTCAAAAAGATAACGAGCTAGGCTTATGAGTACCATTACTGTAACACTCTTCAAGAGATTAATCATCATCAGTAAGAAAATGTGTCGAGTGTTGATTTGGTGATCTGCTGCTTCTCTGTTTCCATTGTACTGGGTCCCTCCCATCTATGGTCATGATAAAAAGAGACAAAAAGTCTCAAAATGCTTTTTCCAGGGCCAGGCCACAGCTTTCTTGCATCTTGTGTTGGTTCATCCACAGAAGACTTGGAATGTTTGGTTACAAAATAATTTTCTTTTCCTGGGGAAACATTCCTGCAGCGTCTTGTTGACATATTTATTTAGCGTGTCACACCTCAGATCGAGTGGATTCAATCATACTTTGCATAAACAATTCCATCAGTCAAAGGATGAACTCTCAGGGGAATAAAATATATGACTCTTGGAGTAGTGATCAATTTGTGGCTTCCCATGATCTCTTCTCCTTCGTCGTTGTGTGTCATTGGTGGGTAGACATGCCAAGCACTAAGCACGATGAAGAATAATCGTATAGAAGAGCAGTGCTCACATGACATTATTCTATGCCTTTGTCACAAAATAATTGCAAAGTTTCATATATATTTCCTGCAAAATCACTCATTTTGATATTTACCCCTCTAAAATTTGACTTTAGCCATATATATTCTTGAAAACCTAGAAACCTACATGCATAATACCTTTAGAAAATTATGACAAAAATGCTAATGATATTTTTTATATTTTTTTAACAAAACAAAACTAATCTTAATCTTGATTAGAAGTGGTCAACCTAATTTAGTTACAACGAAAATCACTGTCAGTGACATTTGTGAAGGAATATATATATATATATATATAATCCAATATGAAAATATAAATGAAAAACATTAAAAAAAAAAAAAGGAGAAACAGTGTGGTTGACTTTGACTTTGATTATATTTGGTCCTGTTATAGTATTCTTTGTGATGAGATGCTCGCAGCTAAGAGGAGCCGCATAACTCTTGACTGATCCAACTCATTTGAGTTGCATGGTTATGTGTCTTTCTTTTCCGTGTGCAAGTGAATTTATTATTCTTCCCCAAGAAACGAGCCTTAGAATGGTATGGAGAAATGAGTCATGCAAAGTAGTGGTGCATATTATATGGCATTTTGATCATTAAAGAGATGACCTATTCAAGGTCACCGAACAAGGTTTTATGGAGAGAGAGAGAGAGAGAGAGAGAGAGAGCGAGAGAGAAAGTTTATTACAGTACAATAACAATAAACCCTAAACTTAGAAGACTTTCCAGCATTACAGTGATTTAGCCTAATGTACACCCACCCAAACCTCGACTAATTCGACAATGTTTTGTATGAAAATATGTAAGATAACAATTATAGGATCTTGACATCCTTTTAGATATTTTCCAGTGTCTAAAGGACAAATCTTTATTGGGTTAATAACTATCACAAATAGGGCAGAGGAGAACTTGTTGTAATTTTCGGAGCATTTTAAATCCCATTCAATCTTGTTGCGTGACTTATTTCTTCAGGTTTGCAAAAATCAGGAGATCCAACTCTTTTATCAAATATTTAAATTGGTTTTCCAGCCAACAGTTTGATTCTCTTTTTTTCACGTTTATAGGTAACATTTGAAATGAACAATTTGTAGCTAGAAATTATCACTTGAGAGTACAGAATTGGAGAAATTTAAGGAAAGAAACTGGAAGATATTTTTAAATATATAACTAAATGGATAAAAAATTTCTTGCTAAATTGTCATATTGTGATCACATCCCTTCTTAAGTTGCAGGTGAATTAATTGATCTTCTGAATTTGATAAAAAAAATAAAAGAAAGAAAAATTAATGAAGTAGAGGAATTTCTTATGTGTGGCTTCGTTTTTCTTATTTAAAGCATTCTAGGTTAAAAATAAACCAATTATGTTTTAACAAACGGAAGGTCAAAAGTTTACAAGAAACAATTATCTCCCTAAAATGTCATCACTTCTTAAATTTGAAATGAAATTAATAGACCTTCTGACTTTAATAAAGAAAAGAACGAGAAAAGACAAAAAAATAAAGTCAAGAGGAACCTCTTTTAAGTTCCTTTTTTTTCCCGCTGAAACGATACCGTCTTAGACTTCAGGTTGAAAAATAAAAATTGAGGGAAAAGAAAACAGCTCCTATTTTTACAAAAAAAAAAAAAGAAGAAAAAAGATCATGTCAAATTATTATATAGCATGATAATCCCTTCCCAATGTTTAAAAGTAATTTAATATATCTTATAATTCTTAAACCAATATAGACACAAAAAATAAATTCAAAGAAATTTCTTAGTTGTTCCTT
This sequence comes from Ensete glaucum, assembly GCA_021527575.1. Lineage (NCBI taxonomy): Eukaryota > Viridiplantae > Streptophyta > Magnoliopsida > Zingiberales > Musaceae > Ensete > Ensete glaucum. The sequence goes on from CM038555.1 coordinate 35,023,927, forward strand.
TGTTTCCAAATTTGGTTGTATTCCTAATGCTTGAAGGTTGAAACATAAAATAATGAGATCACAAACAGAGGTTGGCACGTTGGTTACCTAGAAACATGTTAATCACCCAAGGAATTAATGTGCACAAAATGTTCAGTTAAAGCAATAGTCATCAAGATGATAAGTTTATTTTGTATTGTTAGTCAATAATCCTACAGCTTGATGTTACACCCCCACGCTGTCCTTCATCTTCAATTGCTAAAGGTCAAAGCATATAATTCCTTGACCCTAACTTTCATGCATGGCATTCCGAGCATTAATGTTAATGCTGATTTTGTAGAAGCCATTCTTTTAAATCGTGAGGCCTTCTTGATCTTTCCACGAGCCTTTTTTTTTTATATATATATTTTTCTTTTAATCGTATCGTATGCTTGAGGGAAGGAAGAAGCTTATTACGTGATTGGAAAACAAAAATCACTGACAATGAGTCTCCGGTTCTTATTTTAAGAAGAAAATATACACAAGATATGAAAATTAAAGGATTTGTAAACACAATCGTGTAACTATCGTATTGATACAATAATTAACTCATCAACTTATCGGTCTGAATCACTGGAATAAGATAGTTAATTTCAAGTTAATAACATTGCATCCTTAAGACTCTTATAATCAAATTTAAGCCTTTATCTACTTTCAATATAGGATTAATTTTGAGAGTATTAATTCCTCAATAAAGAATTTTATGTTTTCACTAAGGATCGTATGTTCAGAATCAATATCTAGCATCTAATGATTGATCCATACCATAATATGTTTCTAATCGATCCACAAGGAGATCTTTTCTACTCGGATTGCTCTTCTTATTTGATACTGTGTCAGTTCTTATACTATTTATTATAACATCATATGGTAGGATAGTTGGTCCATTATTATTTTTTATTCTAAATTTGTCCTTTTGATAACTATTTAATTTTAACTTTGGTCAATACTTTATTTTGATTAAATTTTGACTTCGATCAATATCCTATTCTAACCAAATTTTGATTAGTTTAATTTTGATCAACTTTTGATTCGGTTATTTTGACCTATTACACCTAGTTACTGACTCAATTAAAGTATTTATCATCTAGATTTGGTCAAACTTTAATTTTGATCGAGCCTCCATTTTATTCATCTTTTTATTGGATTTGAGGAAAGTCAAATTTTGATTAAAAATTTTATTTTAATCATTTTTAGTTTTGATTGATCTAACTATATTAATGTTTAATCCAATTCCCAATCTAACCATTTAAATATAGTTGACTAGTCTAATTTAGAATTTTAGATAGAATTAAAAATATATATTATAAATTTCAGTTATAGTTTTCTCATGACATATTCATAAAATTTTATTACTTATGATTCTTAAATTTTAATAATTATTCTTGAATATTTGTGTAGTTCTCCACATGCACTGTTTGAAATTATAAAATAATATTTATTATATAAATATATTATTTATATTCATCATAATTATAATTATCATATAAGTTTTTTATTCTGATTAATATTCAATAATTATTATTTATTATTATATAACTATTTTTATATAAATTAATTTTTTAAAAAAATAATAAATATTATTTGTAATTTATATCCTTAAGTTTTATATGACTAGTAGTTGTTGAAGTTAGCTTAGGATAATAAATTTACAAGATATAAATTATAATAAATATTTTATCATTTATAAAATATTTTAAATTATATTTTAAATTATTATATTAGTCTTATAAAATATTTCAAAAAAATTATGATATATCATTGTTATGATTAAAAAAATTGTAAAACTTAAAGATATTGAGTATATCTATAAGGATTAGATTATGATATGAGAATAAAGAAGATCATTCATTGTTTTCATAAATCATGGAAAGTGATGATTCTAAAGATTGATACAATGTGATAAAAAGATGTTAAAATTAATGAACAAGAATGACGTTTGATAACTCAACAAATTGTATAATAATTATAATAGAGTCTATATATATATATATATATATATATATATGAGCCTTTAAGACTAAACATAACTCAAAGGATAATATCAAATTATATAAAATTAGTGGTTTACTCGTAAAGAAGTGTTAATTATAATGAGATATTTTCTCTAGTTTATCTACTGTACTTATTAAAAATCGATCAGATGAATATGAAAACAACTCTTTTGGATAAAAATCTAAAAAAAAATATTATGGATGAACTTAAATGATTTGTACAGAAAAGAAAGAAATGTAAATTTTGGCATATAAATTTGAAAATTTTATTTATAACCATAAATAAGTTTTTAGACAAAGGTATATAAATTTTCTTAATATCATTACTTTCTTTTGATTTTAAAAAAATATTATTGATCATTATTTATATCTTAAGATTAATAGGAGCAAACATGTTATATTGGACCTATATATAGATGATATTTTGCTTGCCAATAATGATATTTGTTTATTACACGAAACCAAAAAAAAATTTATTAAAATATTTAAGATGATTGATATAATTGAGATAACTTATCTTATTGACATAGAGATATTTAAGGATATATCTCAATAATTATTAAAGTTAAATAAGAAAGAATTTATTAATCGAATCTTAGGAAAATTTAGTATGTAGCTTTATTCAATAAATAACAAAGGTGTAGGATTTAATATTTTCTAAAATTAACTTAAAAATAATCAAATAAAATAATAAATAAAAGATTATTTTTTAGGAAGTCTATTATATGCTCAAATCTATATTAGACTGATATTAGAGTTACCTAGGAATAAAATACTAAAAAGCTATAAAGAAAATAACATGATTACTACAAGGGATAAAAGATTATATGCTTACATATAAGAAATGAGATCAAATTGAAATAATGATATTTTTAAATACTAATTTTATAAATTATCTCGATAGTAAGAAGTCCATTTTAGTGATTTATGTATATATTAGCTAGAGAGACAATCTATAAGAATAATATAATATAAATTATATTATCAATAATAGAAGTTGATATCATGTTTTGAGGTTACTGATCAAATTTTAAGATTGCAAAATTTTATTTTAGAATTTGGTTTGGTCAAACTCAATTGTTAAGTTGTTGAAAATATTTTGACATACCATAGTAGCATTTTTCTTTAAGAATGACAAGTATTATAATAATTCTATGCGTATTGGCATAAATTAATTAGTAGTTGAAGAATTAGTCTAGAAACAACTAGTGTTAACTAAGAACTTGAGTTTCACTATATTATTTTCTAATCCATTTACTAAGGCTTAACAGTCTAAAGTATTTGAAAAAAAAATATGTTCTTATGATTAGTTTGTGAGCAACATATAAAAGACATACTGATATATATTTAAATGGACATTATAATTAATATTCTTATTTATATAATTAAAGTTATTTATTTTTGATATCCTATTCATATTTAAGTATGTATATATTATAGTTGAATGTGAATAATTTGATTGTCTTGATAAAATAAATTACAAAAATCATTTTGGACTACATTAGGAAAGACTAATAGTGTTATAATATATATAAGGAATTATGACATTAATGACATACAATAGTTATGATTTTTATTATTATTATATTTATTAGACTTACTGGCCTATTTTTAAATTTGCACATGTATAAATAATTTTTAAAATTTTAAAATCCAATCCAATAAAATTATTTTTAAATAAATTTTATTTTATTTATTTTATTTTAAAATTATTTTATATCTTATCAATTAATGAGTTAAGTGAAAGAATATCATATTATATGGCCTTATTTAATTATGTAAGAGATATTATCGATCAATAGAAATGAAGTACAATTATGATAGGATTCCTTAGAAGATGATCTTGACGGGAGAACTTTCCTTTCCTAAGCCCTCTGCTCTCATTTATATATAAGTAGGACCTTCTATGGATCATATCATGATCGTAGAGATCTCTTCTCTCATCTCCCGAATGGTTTTTATTCTATCAATTACAATAGTTCTAAAAATAAGAAGACATAAGAAAGATAGTGTAGCTTCTTTCCTTTACATATTAATGATGCATGCAAATCATGATGCGTCATCTCGTGACACTAGGGTATTTTTATTGATTATCATGTTCAAAAGATACATACCTTCTATATACTTGATTTCAATTCTAGCATTAAGTTTTCACATAATAATTTTTTTTCTTATTAAGTAATGTTAAATAATATCTTCAACTTGCTAAAGATTGATCTTGAATATTTTGAAGCTGTAAACAAAGTCATAATTAATTCAGTTCATTCTGAATTAGAGAAGGGTTTGGAGGTTTGGTGTGGCAATGCATTTGAGCTCTCATAATTATGCTACTGATTACACTAAAAACCAGTTTCAACTTACACAACAGGCACAGTTACGGCAAAACATTATCCCAAATGACTACTAAATGACTACTATCCAAATAGCTCTTGAATTAGTTTATAGCATAGTTGTGATTGACTTAAAGTTGGAGTTTCATACTTAGTTGATTTGATTTACCCAGTTACCCTCTCTAATTTCTTTTGGGATTGGAACCCATAAACCATTTTTTTTTATAGCTTGAGAACATTAATCAATCATTTTTTATCTTGATAAGGATAATTTTGGTTTGTGCCAACTGATTCGTCATGAAAACTGACACCTAAGTAGGGCTCCACGTTATTTGCTCCCAAATAATATCGTAGTGCTTCTCAAAGTACCTTGCACCAATGATCGATAATAACTCCTCTATCTTATTAAGATCAAAAGCCAAAATGATCAGGTTGTTATACTGATCTCTTCCCAAGCTAGCCAATAAGTGAAGGCTTCTGACCACATATGAAAGAAAATCCCCAGCTCATGTTTGGGGGGAAGGGGGGGGAGGATGGGTGGATGGACATCAACTGTACCTCCACACACTCTCCCTCTTTTGTCTTACACCATTGTATTCTCCCTTCTATTGACTTAAGCATCGGAGAGGCCATGCCGGACAACCCTCGACACCAGCCTAGCATGTAGGGTCACCAATCACATGAGGAATCTGGATGATCTAGCTTTCGGAGGAGGAACCCTATAGCATGGAGGATCCCAGTCCATTTACTCAGATGCTCCGAGTCGGATGACCCGTAGTAGAATAGTCTTTGACTGTACCCCTACACCACCTCACCCCCACTAAGCCCCTTGTGTCAGCTAGGGAGAGGCACCGGGATGGGCCTACACCTTTGTCAGAGAACCAATTAAGCCTACTCATCAATCAACGACATACACCATCATTCTAGCACTAGAAGGAGGGCAATGCTGCAAGTGCAACCTTCTATTCTTCCTAGTAGATCTTCCAAGGTAAAAAGAGGCTTGTCATTCATATCCTAAAGATTAGAGGCAAGCCTCATACTCATCTCGTCAGGAGTGCTCTTCTGGCCTTGGCATCGAGAGCTAGGCATCCGTGGCTCTACACCTCTTCACATGGTCAGTAATACCATCTCTGACCTCCTTAGGTCGGCATTCAATTGCACTTGCTTGGAAAGGAGGAAATCAAAGCTTGGGGATGCCCCTCCTAGAGGACATTTTGATAATGGTCAAGATATAAGGGCCTTCGCCCCATAAGATAGCAAGATAATAAGGCTCTGAATGTTCCTCATGCATCATTCTTGTTAAAATAGACTACACATTCAGAACGAGTTCTTCATTAGTTTGAAAATAACTTATAATAGAAATAGAGGCCACCTCGAGAAGAAGCCACAAAAAAATAAAAGAAAGTAAGATAAGAGGACAAAAGGAAGGGTCATTAAGGCCCAGGGACATTAGTACAGAGGAGACAAAGCTGGAGGAGTTGCTGGGTAGTCGTCAAAGGCGACCTTTGCAAGAGCAGGCACTTTTGCATTTGAGGGTAACTCCATAAATGGGTGCTCATCGACCTTGAGTTCAAGATAATGTTGGGAAACCCAATAGAAGCATCACATGCGTAATAGAAGAAAAAAAATAAAAATAGGTTTTCGACGTATATCAAATCATTATGCAAAGATTGATATGGGATAAACCCTCAAAAAATGAAAACTATGATACGTGAGAAATTGATTACCTAGGGATATCATATATCCCTAAAAATCTAGATCCAGATAGAGAGGATGAAGAAGGTCAAACATTCTCCTCTCTAACAGTATCCATATGATAGATTTTGGCAATGATGCTCCTCCAATCGTAGCCCAAAAGCTCGCAACTCTTGTGTAGAGTGAGAGAGGAGAATAGGAGGGGGCAGCCAAAGGTACAGCCTATCACTAATGTGCCGCCCTTACCTCCTATTTATAAAGAGCCACCCAAAATCCCTAATGGATCCTGCCTTAATGGGTATTGAATCTCCATCAAATTATCTACTAATCTTGAATTATTTGATCTCTTTCCAATAATCTCAATTAACCTCTAACTGGGCCTCATGCAAGGAGCCTATCAATGTTGGGTCTCATTGAATACGAATAAAGCTAGTTGGATAACTCATATCTAATCTTCTACTCGCTGAAATATTCATCATATATGTGTAACTCTCTAGGCCCAATATTGAACTTGCTGTGAGCCCTACCTATCAGAATTGCTTCTTAGTGAATTATTATCTCATAATAATTCACTCGACTCACTGACTATGGATATACTAGGCCACTATGCCATAGTCCTCAAACGGTATAAGGGATCATATCTATTGGACCTGTCTATCCTCAGTTATCATGTCTCTATAGTATCTCATCCAACTAATATCCCAGTGATTGTATATTGGGCATGATATTATTAGGCCTCATATGGAATATGTTAGAGTCTCCTTCAATTCAGATTCTCCCAGAGAACTCCTTCTCTCTCAATCCGAATGACCCCGATCGAGGATTTGTCCGAGTGATAACATCTTGTGATTTGGGGGAGGGGGGGGGGGGTTTGAATTAGCGTAAAGTGTAAATTTTTAGTTTAGATGGAAACTTTTTGATTAAACCAAGATAGAAAATCCAAAGCTTTTCGTTCTTAGTGAAGCAAGTGAGTGATTGAAAGAAAGTTTCTAAGAAAATTGGAAAGATAAGCAACGTTTGATGAAAAGAACTTATCGTAAAAACTTTACTTTCAAAGAGTTGAGTTAAATCGAAAGTGTCAATACAAAAATATATAAACAATGAAAGCAAGGAAACACTCATAATTTTTATAGTAGTTCGGCGCCAGTGGCTTACGTCCACTCTCGAGTCCTCCGTCTTGAGGTACATTAGCATCCACTACCGATCTTCTTTAGGTGAAGACCAAACCCTTACACTTTGCTTACAAGGGAGACTTTGAGAAAATTTCTAACTCTAAGCTCTCTCCCTTCCCTTTTCTTTTTCTTATAAATCACACCCAATTTTTTTTCATAGAGTTTAACTGCCCAAAAAGAGTTGTTGTGGATGCAAGAATACTTGGGGTATTTATAGACTCCAAGTGGCTTCAGAAATTAGAGTTAAAAATCAAATATACTCAAAAAAACTGAGTATGGGTAGTTTACCCGCCGACCTGGGCGGCTCAGCTGCCCGAACATCAGGGTACGAGCGGTTTACCCACTGACCCTGGGTGGGTCAACCATCGAAAGTACCTAGATTCCTAGTACGGGTGGTTCAATCGCCCAGCCTGGGTACGTCAGCTGCCCGAAAGCTTGGGCGACGGTGGTACACCCATCTCTCACTGACGGTTTAGCCGCTTGAATTTTTGCAAAAGTAGTTCCCTCCACTCTTCAAATTTCGGCTTAAACCTGATGTTGCAACCCTTTGGTCAACCAATTGAGCTCAACCTAAGCTCAATCAAACCCTAATAATGGACTCAGTTGCCTTATTGAGTTGATTTGGATTTCATCCAAATCCAATTCAATTAGGACTCACTTTTAACTATGACTTAACGATTACAACGCTTAAAGACCAAAAGCTTAAATTAAGACCCAACTTCTGCCAATCTGATAACCTCTGGCATTCTTGTGGCAAGTCATCTGGTCTTCTTCCGATGATCTCCCAGTGTGCTCCTAGTGAGCTTCTCGATCCCTTTGGTGAATCTCCTAGCGAACTCCCGGCGAGGTCCCACTGCATCGTCCAAACCCAGCCCGATGCCTAAGCTTGATCTTGGCCCATTATCTAGTTGTAACTTTATTACTCCTGTCATACTTATACCTGCAAATCTTCCTCTAACACACATATTAGATAAACACTCACCAATTGATCTCATCATCAAATTCTTAGATTCAATAATCTTTTCCTTTTTTATGATGACAATCAATTGATGATGGGAGTTAATCGTAACTCCTCCTAAATTCATGCCATGATAAAAAGGACTTAAATTTAAGAGAATCACTCACTCTTGAATTCAAGTGAGCTAAGGCAATCAATACTTCAACCAAATCATATTTCATGGACAGCAATAAGACTTGTATATATTAATAATAATTTACATTTAAAGTATCAAGTCATTAATGTATCAAGAATTTTCATGAATTTTAAATACTTAATAATTTTCCATCAAGTCATCAATGCATCAAGGATTTTCATGAATTTTAAACATTTGAAAATTTTCTATCAAGTCATCAATGCATCAAGGATTTTCATGAATTTCAAACATTTAAAAATTTTCCTTTAAATTATTACATAAGTCATCAGATTTTCATGAATTTCAAACATTTGAAATTTTTTCCTTAAATTATTATATAAGTCATTAACATCCATTTGATTACCTAAGTCATCAACATCCATTTCTCTCCCTTTGTTATCAACAAAAAGGTAAAATGTGAGGCTAAAATAAATTTTTGCTCTCCCTTTTTAAAATATGATATGATTCATAAAGAACTTTTTTCCTCTTGTGAAAAAGAAGGAAAGAAACAAGGGAGGAGTTGCAAAACATCATTAAGACGAGCTTTCAATTTTGTAGAGATAAAATTTTAAAAATAAGTTCAAAAATCTAAAATATTCAAGGAGATTCAAAGTTTTAAGAGCTACTCATTCATTTAAAAATTATTTCATAATTTGAAGCAAACATAGCAAATAAATCTCTAAATAATAAGATAAACATCTCATGGGAATAATAAAACATTATCACAAAAATAGCTCATTCTCATAAAATAAAGCAATTCACATATTTTCATGATTTAGCATTCCAAGTTCTCTTCTAAGAAAATTAAATTGTTCTTCAATTAATGGTTTTATAAAAATATCCGCTAATTGATGCTTAGTGCCAATAAATTCTAAAGAGATATCTTAACAATTTATATTATCTCTTATAAAATGATGTCTAATATCAATATGTTTGGTTCTTGAATGTTGAATAGGATTTTTGGTTAGACATATAGCACTTGTATTATTACACTTTATAGGAATATTTTTTAATTTTATTCCATAGTCTTCTAGTGTGTTTTTTATCCAAATTACTTATGCATAATATGCACTAGCTACAATGTATTCTACTTCTGTAGTAGATAAAGCTATTAAATTTTGTTTATTAGAAGTCCAAGAAATAAGTGCATGCTCGAAAAATTAACATGTTCTAGTAGTGCTTTTGTTATATATTCTACATCCTCCAAAATTAGCATTAGAATAGGCAATCAAGTCAAAGTTATTTGATTTAGGATACCATAATCCTAGTTTAGATTTTTTTTAAGTATTTAAAAATTTATTTAATTGCTTTCAAATAAGAGAGTTTTGGATTAGATTAATACCTTGCACACAATCCAACACTAAATATGATATCCGGTCTTATAGCAGTTAAATATAATAAACTTTCTATCATACCTATATAAGTTTTTTGATCAAACTTTTCTCATTCACTATCTATGTCCATCTTTGTAGATGTGCTCATGGGAGTATTTAATGCTTTAGCATTTTCCATCCCAAATCATTTTATCAAGTTCAATGTGTATTTATTTTAACTAATAAAAATATCATCATCAAGTTATTTTATTTATAATCCTAAGAAGAATGTTAACTCACTCATTAGACTCATTTCAAATTCTTGACTCATTTCTTTAGCAAAAAACTCACATAAAGATTCATTTGTAGATCCAAAAATGATATCATCAATATAAATTTGAATAACAAGTAAATCATTTTCAAAATACTTAAAAAATAATATCGTACCAATATTACCTTTTAAAAATGTATTTAAAATAAGAAAAGAACTAAGTCTTTCATACCAAGCCCGAGGGACTTGTTTTAATCCATAAAGAGCTTTTCTAAGTTTGAAAACATGATTAGGAAAAAGATTATTTTCAAAACTGGGGGGTTGTTCAACATACACTTCTTCAGGAATAAAACCATTTAGAAAAGCACTTTTAACATCCATTTTAAATAACTTAAAATTTTTAAAAGAAGTAAAGGCAAAAAGCATCTTAATGGCTTCAAGTCTGGCCATGGGACTGAAGGTTTCATCATAATCGATTCCTTCTTGGTTGAAACCTTTGGCCACTAATCTAGTCTCGTTTCTAATCGCGATATTATTTTCATCGTGCTTGTTTCTAAACACCCATTTAGTACCAATCACTAAATGGTCATTAGGTCTAAGAACAACCTCTCATACCTCATTTCTCTCAAATTGATTAAGCTCTTCATTCATTGTATTAACCCAAGAATCATCTCTTAGGGCCTCATCAATACACTTTGGCTCGATTTGAGAAAGAAATATGGTATTTGCACAAAAATGTCTAAGGGAAGATCGAGTTTGAATTCCTTTTGATGTTTCTCCTATTATAAGCTCTTTAAGATGATCATTTACGTACTTCTATTCTTTGGGTAAGGTATTGGAAGTAGATATATCTAAGTTACTTTTAGGAGTGTTATCTTTTAAATTCAAAGTATCAAAATCAATTTTATTATCAAAATCAATTTTCTTAAATTCGAAAAACTCATTAATAACAACATGAATGGATTCTTCTATTACTAATGTTATTTTATTAAAAACACAATAAGCTTTTGAAATAGAAGAATAACATAGAAAAATATCTATTTTGCATCAAATATACCTAAAGCATCCTTTTTATTCAAAATGAAACATTTATAATCAAATATTTTAAAATAATAAATATTAGGGTTTTTACCGTTCTATAACCTATAAGGAGTTTTAGTAATAATGATCTTACTAGAACTTTATTTAAAACATAGCATGTCGTATTAACGTCTTCGCCCCAAAAATATTTGGGAAGACTATATTCATTCAACATTGTTCTAGTCATTTCTTGTAAGCTCCTATTTTTTCTTTCTACTACTCCATTTTGTTGTGGATTTCATATAGTAGAGAAGTTATAGATATATCTATTTGAATCACAAAAATTTTAAAAATTATTATTTTGAAATTCTCTACCATGATCACTTCGTATTGAAGCAATCATGCATTATTTTTCATTTTGAATAATTTTACAAAATTTTATAAAATATTTAAATAAATCACTTTTATATGCTAAGAAATAGGTCCAAGTATATCTACTAAAGCCATCCACTAAAACAAATGCATATTTGTTACCACCTAAACTTGTAATGTCAATTGGAGTTTAGAGGTGCTAATTTGATTTTTCAACTTAAAGCTACTCTTTATTTATTTTTCTAATTGACAAGTGTCATATACTTTGTCTTTGATAAACTTAAGATTTGGTAAACATCTTATTAGTTCCTTGGTAAAGATTTAGTTTAAAAGTTTCATGTTAGTATGACCTAATCTTTTATGCCAAATCCAAGCATAACCATTTAAAGCCGAAAAACAAGTTTCATCACAAAATTTTTCAATATCTATGGTGTATACATTATTGTTTCTCAAGAAAATCAAGGATTTGTTTTTGTGTGGCAATTCAATTATGCAAGCATTAGATTGAAATTTAATCATATATCCTTTATCACATAATTGACTAATGCCAAGCAAGTTATGTTTCGAACTATCAACTAACAACACATCTTGAATTAAGAGGTTTGATGTGTTACCTATTGTTCCTTTTCTAATGATTTTACCCTTGTTATTGTCTCCGAATGTAACAACTCATTCACTTAAGCTAGTGAGTTTAGAAAAATAAGATAGATATCTGGTCATATGCCTTGAGCATCCACTATCAAGATACCATTTGGTGCTCCTGACTTTAGTTTGGAGACAAACATACAAGAAGGATATATTTGATTTAGGCACCCATTTTACATTGGGTCCTCCATAAAGAACTCTTTCTTTTTTTTCTAATTGATTTTTATTATATAAGGTTTTCTTTAGAACCCATACTAGTTGGTATAGACTACATTTTCTAAATAGACATTTGTTTGTCTTATGTCCTAATTTATCACAAAAAATTACATATGATTCTTGGTGGCATGTTTAATGTAGGTCCTCTTACAAACATGTTTGGTTTTCGTTGGACATTATTAACAAAGTCTATGCCATTTTTTCTATGACCCTTATTTGCAAGGATTATATTTAGGATTTATTTCCTATTTCAAAATTTTCTAGTGTAGTTTTAAGTATGATATTCTCTTCTATAACATTATTTAGCAAATCACATTTAGAACATGATTTATATGAAACTAATAAATTATGTATTTCGTCAAGTCTTTTAACTAACAAATCATGATCAACTTTAAGTAATTTAAAAGACTTGCTAAGTTTTCTAAACTCATTGAATAAATCATGAATATATATTAATAAATCTAAAAAAAAATATATTAAAGGCTCACTAAACTCATCTTCGATCGTCATTAAGGCATAGTTAGCCACTTCTTCTTTGGAGTTATCTTCCTCATCCAAAAGCTCGATTCATCTCAAGTAGCCGAAAGTGATTTCTTTTTAAGTGTTGGCTTCTTCTTTAAATGAGGAAATTCATTCTTGAAATGTCTCGATTTTTTACATTCATAGCAAATGACATTGTCCTTCTTCAATTCTTTTTATTTTTATAGTTCTTGTTCATTTTATATTTTTAAATTTTCTTGATAACAAAGCAATATCATGGTCCTCATCATTCGAGGTTTCATTTGAGGAGTCATTTGTTGTCCAAGTGCTACATCCTTCCTTTTCTTTGGAAGGGGTTCATCAAGCTCATCATGAGCTTTATAATTTATTTCATATATCATAAGAGAGCCAATCAATTCTTCAAGAGGCAAGTTATTTAAGTCTTTGGCCTCTTGAATAACGGTTATTTTAGGATCCTAATTTTTAGGTAAAGATCTCAAAATCTTACTAACTAATTCAAAATTAAAAAAATATTTTTCAAATGCTTTTAGGCCATTGGCGACATCTGTAAAACGGGTGTATATATCTCCAATGGACTCACTTTATTTCTTTCGAAATAACTCATAGTTATGAACTAAAATATTTATCTTGGATTCTTTTACTCTACTAGTCCCCTCGTGTGTGATTTTTAGAGTGTGCCAAATATCAAAGACCGATTCACAAATGGAAACATGATTAAACTCATTCTTATCAAGAGCACAAAATAAAGCATTCATAGCGCTGACATTTAAAGAAAAATTCTTTCTTTCTAAATCATTTAGTTCATTCATTGGCTTGGAAGATTTTTGAAATCCATTTTCAACAATACTCCATAGATCAAGGTCCAAAGAGATAAGAAAAATATGTATCCTTGTCTTTTAATACGTGTAATCTGTCTCATTGAATATGGGAGAATGTGAGATGGAATGTCCCTCGTTCATGCCAAAACAAACCATTTATTCAAGTGGGTGTTAATCTAAAGAGTAAGTACATTACTCTGATACCAATTGTTAGTGCAAGTGTAAATTTTCTGTTTAGATAAAAACTCTTTTATTAAACCATGATAGAAAATCCAAAGCTTTTCGTTCTTAGTGAAACAAGTGAGTGATTGACAGAAAGTTGCTAAGAAAATCAAAAAGATAAGCAACGTTTGAAGAAAAGAACGTATCATAGAAACTTTGCTTTTAAAAAGTTGAGCTAAATCAGAAGCATCAATACAAAAATATATAAACAATAAAAGCAAGGAAACACTCACATATTTTATAGTGGTTCGGTGCCAACGACCTACGTCCACTCCCGAGTCGTCCTTCTTGAGGTACACCTGCGTCCATTATCGATCTTCTTTGGGTGAAGACTAAAACCCTTACACTTTGTTTACAAGGGAGACTTTGAGAAAATTTTTAACTCTGAGCTCTCTCCCTTCCCTTTTTTTTTTCTTACAAATCACACCCAATTTCTTTTCACAGAGTTTAATTGCCCAAAAAGAGTTGTTGTGAATGCAAGAATACTTATGGTATTGATAGACCCCAAGTCGCTTCAGAAATTGGAGCCAAAAATCAAATATACTCGAAAAAATTGAGTACAAGCAGTTTATTCATCGATTTGGGAGGCTCAGCTGCCCGAATATCAGGGTATGGGCAGTTTATCTACCAACCCTAGGTGGGTCAACCGTTGAAGGTACCAAGATTCTTGGGTACAGGCGGTTCAACCGCACAGCCTGGGTAGGTTAGCAACCGTTAGCCGCCCAAAAGCCTAGGCAGTGGCTTATTGGCGGTTTACCCATCGAAATTTTTTGTAAAAGTAGTTCCCTCCACTTTTCAAATTCTGACTAAAACTTGATGTTGGACCGGCGGGTAAACCTGATTCCTGGGTACGGGCGGTTCAACCACCCAGCCTGGGTGGGTCAACAACTGTTAGTTGTCCGAAAGCCTAAGCGGTGGTAGTACACCCATCGCTCACCGGCGATTTAACAGTCGATATTTTCACAAAAATAGTTCCCTCCACTTTTCGAATTTCGGCTTGAACCTGATGTTAGGCCGAAGGGTAAACCGTTGAAAGTACCCAGATTCTTGGGTATGGGTGGTTCAACAGCCCAGTTTGGGTGGGTCAGCAGTCGTTTACCCAAAAGCCTGGGCGGCACACACCCGTCGTTCACCAGTGGTTTACCCGTCAAAATTTCGCAAAAGTAGTTCCCTTCACTTCTCGAATTCCAACTTGAACCTGATGTTGATGAACCCTCTGGCTAACTAATTGAGCTTAACCTAAGCTCAATCAAACCCCAATAGTGGACCTGATTACCTTATTGAGTGGATTTAGATTTCATCCAAATCCAACTCAATTAGGACTCACTTCTAACTACGACTCAACGATTACAATGCTTAAAGACCATAGGCTTAAACTAAGACCCAACTCTCGCCAATCTGGTAACCTTAGGCATTCTTACGGTAAGTTATCTGGTCTTCTTCTAGTGACCTCCCGCTATGCTCCCAGTGAGCTTCCCAATCCCTTTGGTGAATCTCATAGCGAACTCCCGATGAGGTCCCAATGCATTATCCAAACCTGGCCCGATGCCTGAGCTTGATCTTGGCCCATTATCTGATTATAACTTTATTGCTCCTATCATAGTTAGACCTGCAAATCTTCCTCTAACACACATGTTAGATAAACACTCATCAATTGATCTCATCATCAAAATTTGAGATCCAACAATGATACTAAGAGTGGATGATCCTCTATTAATACTCAATTGCCTTTGTAAGATTAGATACCAATCCCGATAATCGATTGTACCAGATTTAGAACTTTCTAGACCTTTAAGTCTGGTATCAAATAAATGAGTACTCAAACAAAGCATTCTTGGTGTCTCAAGTCTAAGGACTAGATACATAATTGGGACTATAGAATTATTATCTAATGATAGGTATCATTAACCATCCAACATTCTATAAGCAGATCAATTAGTGAAATCATTCTCCAATGAGCACTTGTATTATACCCTCAGTATCCCTACATAAGTGGCTGTAAGACCAACCACCTTCATCATATAGACAAGTATATAGTACACTAGTTTATCTGGTTATGTTGATATTCCTCTTGAGTAACCTATGACTAGGATTATTAGGATCTATGTTTAAAGGTGAATCAGTCTTATTATTGTTATCTTATCATGATCTGATTCCCATTGCACAGAATCAAGGACATCACAATATATATATATATATATTCAATAAATAATATAATGTGAGAATATATTAATAATTATAATATAAAAAGATTGTGCTGTATATCACACGTGTCATCACTCATGTGATTGGCTTGCAAGGCACATATAACTAGTAGATACCTCACCTTGAAGCATGTGAGGGTGATTTGGTACCCGATCTCATACATAACCTAGCTGGCATGCTCGAGACCATAGTGGAACCCCTCAGATTCCTTACACAAGGCTATAACCCTCCTCTCCTACTCGACGATGAAGCTCCTCTCCTCATCCCAAGCCTTCTTTGCCTCCTCAGCATCCAACTGTGAAACCACCAATACATCAAAGCTGGCCAACAATTACTTCTTAAGTTGCCTGCTCTCCTCGATAATATTGCCCAATTGCTAATGGGCGTCCTTCAACTCCTAACGGAGGTTTTTAATCTTTTGCTTGCTCTTTGTGATACTTTTGTCATGTCTTTAGCTATGGCCGCCTCGACTTCTTCAACACGATGGAGGGCTAGGCCCAGGTCTAGGTTCAACTCGCCAACCTAGGAATATGCCTCCTTGCATACCTCCGTAAGGTGCTGTCTACCTCTTTGGCTCAGAGATAGGCCTAAGCTAGTTGTGAGAATAGCTCAGTAGGCTAGGCTTCCACCACCTTCTTCTCCTCCTCAGTCAACCCCACATAAGCCCATAGGATGGCATTGCCCCTAGAGAGCCAACTGATCAACAACCCCGCGTCCCATAGACGATTAGCGAGCATCGTCATTGTTGGGAAACCTTAGCAGAAGCATCACATGCACAACGAAAATCAAAATAAAATTGGTTTCCCATGCAGATTAAATCATCATGCAAAAGATTGGGTCGTAAGAAAGCTATAAAAATAATAAAACTGCATCATGTGATAGATTGATTACCTAGGGAGATTATATATCCCTGTATTCCAGATTTGAATGGAGAGGATTAAAAAAGTCAAGTGTCTTCCTCTCTAGTGGTGTCCACACAATGAATCTTTATAGAGGAACTCCTCCAATATGATCTTGCAACTCTTGTGTAAAGGGAGAAAGGAGAATAGGAGACAGTGGCCAAAGCTGCAGCCCATTAACTATAAGTCTCCCCTCCTATTTATAGAAAGTCATCAAAAACCCTATGGGTCCTGCCTTAGTAGGTATTGGATCTCCATCCAATTACCCACTAACCTTATATTATTGGATCTCTATCCAATAATATCCTTAGGCCTCTAATTGGGCATCAAGCAAGGAGCTCATCAGTGCAGGGTCTCATCTAATGAGAATAGGGGCTCATCCAATCCTCTATTCACTGAAACATCCACCATATGTGTTTGACCCTCTAGGCCCGATACCGAGCTGGCTATGAGTCGCTCCCATTATAACTCCTTCTAATATAGTGAATTATTAGCCCCATAATAATTCACTCGACTGATTGAATATAGACATACTAGGCCACTATGTCATAGTCCCCAGACGGTACAGGGGATCAAATCCATCGGACCTATCTATCCACAGTTATTATGTATCTATAATCCCTCATCTAACTAATATCCCAAAGACCATACATTGGACATGGTACTATCAGGTCACATACGGAATTCATAATAGTCTCGCTCTAATCGGATTCTCTTGGAGAACTCCTCTCTCAATCCGAATGACCCTGGTCAGGGATTTGTTTGAGCAAGCATATATGAGATATTCCTCTTGTGATATCGAGAGTGGATGATCCTCTATTAACACTCAGTTACCTTCGTAAGGTTGGCTACTAATCCCGAAAATCAACTATACTAGATCTGAAACTTTCTAAACATGCAAGTCTGGCGTCAAAGAAAAGAGTACTCATATAAGACATCCTTGGTGTCTCAAGTCTAAGGACCAGATATACAACTAGGACTATAGAATCACTATCTGACATTAGGTATCATTAACCATATAGCATTCTTTAAGTGGATCAATCAGTAAACTCATTCTCCAATGAGCACCTATACTATATCCTCAGTGTCTCCACATAAGTGGCTGTGAGACCAGCTTTCTCCATCATATGGATGGGTATATAGTACACCAGTTTGTCCATTTATCTCGATGTAAGGAGCATCGTTGCTACATCTACTATGTAGATACTGCTAGAGAAGAGGACATCTGGCCTCCTTCATCCTCTCTTTCAGATTTGATTTTTTAGGGATATATGATCTCCCTAGGTAAAACATATAACAGACACTTCATAGTTTTTCAATTTCGTATTTTTTTTTTGTACACCAACCATTGACGACGACATGATAAACGTTGGAGACCTTTTTATTTTTGTTTTTTCACTATACATATGATGCTTATGATAAGATTTTTCAATAGTGGTATATGAGTCACGTTACTTGTGCAATGATTTACTTTTAAAATGCATGTGGTGAAATTAAAATGCGTAGATTCTTTTATGTGTAACTTGTTATAATTTTATCATAATTTTAAGATATGGACAACACCCTTTCTCACTATTGAGATGTGCTATAGAGAGGCCCTTTGTTTGACGTCAAAATTATTGACATGAAAGGGGATAAAAAGGGCAGTAATTATTGTTGCCCTATAGATTAGCCCAGGGCTTCTTGTAGCCTTGGCCGAGAACATGTTTTGGTGCTCTCAGCCTAACTAAAAACCACCATGGCATAGAGTCGAACATGTTGCTCTCTGCCATAACAGAGTACCCCATGTGACCAAGGAGTCTTGGTTGCATGGGGAACCCTTAGTGGCTAGGGTTTCCTAGCCATAGGAGGTAACTCTTTGACAAGGGACTCCTGGTCACAAGGGGCAACAAGGTAGCTAGGGTTTGATGGCCGTTCATGGCAGGTTGTAGCCAAGGCTGTCGACTATAAGGCACATCTTGAGACCACGATTTCATGGCTGACCAAGGTTGCCCTATTGCCAAGGACTCTTGGTCGTAGGTGTGCCCCTAACATCTAGGGTTTCCTAACCGCATAAGGGGTCTCTTTCTTGCCATATAGGGCACCCTATGGTAGGGTATCCCAAAAATTTCAGAAATATAATTAATTATATAGTTTAAATTATTATTATTTATCTAGTAGTCTTACATGATGATGTGTAAATGTGATATATGATGTGGATGGATGATTATGGACCATAGGATGTGAGCCTCTATTTTTTTCATTTATTGTTGGGTTTATGTGCTTATGATTATATTGTAATTACACGAAGAAACACGGTGAGAGAGTGGAGGTGTCAACGGGACCCACAATGTCAAGACGGACGATCATGACGCATAGAGATGTGCCGAGGTACTGACAGAATCAATGATGATAAGATGGATGATCACAGGGCATGGAGATGCATCGATACATACATAGATCCTATTATGAGTGATTAGGCCCATTGGATCAGGCCTGATCACATTATGTGATGATTCATGATCATCCGGTGTAATATACATATGTGATATGTGATTGTGATAGGAACCCATAGGGTTCTATCTTGGATGAAGATAAAAAGGTCGGATAAAGATCACTTCGAGAGGATCGGGCCTCCTTGATCACTTCGAGGGGATCAACCACCTTGATCTTTATAAGGGATCGACCCTCCTAGGGTTCTAGTCTATTGGCTAAAACAATACTTTCTTCATTGATTGATTAAAATAAAAGTGTCATACCATTATCTATAGTGTTCTACCAAGAGTCCCACTAAACCTGGACTTAAAGTCCCACTAAACTTGGACTCCTAACTGAAAATAATAACTGAATCCATCCTAACTAAAGATAATTATTGACTTCAACCAAACTCATAACTGACTTGATTGAGCTAACCTGACTTATAACTGACTCCGACTGAACAGACCAAATATGACTAAACTCGAATTAAATGTGAACCGATAGACTCGACCTTGTCAAGGTCTTATCAGACTCGCTCTCTTTAAATCAGCCTTGTCCTCAAGGCTAAGAAGTATCAAATTTTGGGCGTACTTCAGTCCAGGATATTTGCTATGCATCGCTACCCTTTGATCAATTAAATAGGGTAACCACTTAGTGTAAGCAATGGGTCGATCTTCTGGTGCAGTAGTTATTGTAGTCTTCTGAAGAACCATTTTCATCTGATAATTAGTGGTACTACCACATCTTCTTTTGAGGATCACAACTTCGAAGTCTTCCTAGGACAATAAAAAGAAATCCACAAGTAGTTGTTTACCATATACAATCAGCTTTATATTTGAACACTTGTTATCACTAGTTAGGATTCGTCTATTAGCAACTTTAAGTTAGTCACAACCTTTATGATCAGATCCTATATCATTAGTCTCTAATTCCTCCTTAATTGGCTCAATCATTAGGAGTTTATCATAGCCTTTATGATCGGAGTCCACATTGTCAATTTTCGATTTCTTCTTAATTGGCACAATCATTAAAAGTTGCCCTTGTGTGCATCAGTTTTCATTATAACATGATGTCACATATAACAATGTAAATAAGGTGTTCGATAAATGTTTATGTTTGTCCATGTCCTTCGGTTTGTGTATATACCTTGTACAGCAAGTAGCGGGTTTGTAGTAGGCTTAGCACCCCGAGTTTGGTTTGCTTTATGGCCAATTTTGACTTATAAATATAAGTATGTCTTGTAAGCACTTGTGAGGACTTCGGTCTGTAATGGACCATTATCCTTTATGTACAACCTCTCTGAGTTTGTAATGTCCATGGGTGTAATTTGTATCTGGCTTTATAAAGTGTTTGCTTGAGCAATTGCTTGTGGATCCTGTGGGAATTATTTCTTTTGGCCCGTTTTCTCTTTTGTAAGTCTAAGGGACTCTAGGAGATCTCGGGGAGAGCTGACCTTTGCGGATGGACACGCATGGGTGCCACACGGCTTAGGCAAAATCAGCTAAGCCCATGACAATGTGGTATCAGAGCGGGACAAGCACACGCAGAAACACTTGCCATATAAACGTGGGGGACCTAGCTGGACTATGTGGAGGATAGCCAGCATGCGCAACCGTTTGGGAGAAACAGACATAAAGATGTAGGGAAAGGAGTCGCTCAAAGGAGCGAGCATCCATGTTTCACATTTAGAGGAATGGCCAACCCCTTTGCGCGAGAGGCACCATAAGGACAAGCATGCGAAGAAGAATGCGTAGCGCATAAAGATTGAGATGGTTGAGTTCGAGCTATAGCTCAACGTCAGCAACTAAACTTGACGGTGCTTAAGGCAAAGCGAGGTGCTTGGTAAAAGATGAGACCAAGCAAAATGGGAGGTGTTGCGTAATGACCGAAAGAGTTATGCGAAGCTCACAAAGGCGAGGGGAATTGCTAACTCGAAGGATTCAGTACTCATGCAAGGGCTTATACACGGATGATAGAGTATTCGTGGCCATCCCAAGGTGCGATCAGAACTCAGCACCATGGAGCATCAGAACTTTCTCTTCGACATGGAAAGGATACGTCCGTAGGCAGTTGAAATGTGTAATAAGTTCAGTACATTGCTAGACCTTGAAGGGTGCAGTGGAGACTATATTGGCGAAGGGTCGCAATCTAGCAAGTGCATTTATGGGGGCATAACAAGACACAAGTTGTTCAGCAAGACGAAGTAGTCCAAAGGGGATGGTGATCTCCGAAACTTATAGTGGGAAGTATGTAAAGAAGAAAGTTGCTTCAATAGGATAGATATCCAGGAGGGATAAGTCTTAGTTCTCCAGAGGGAGAATCATGTGCAACAGACTACACATATTGAGGAAGAGTTTCTCAAGGCTATATCTTTATAAAGCTCAACGGACCGAGTGAGCGACGAAGAATTATCGCATAATCTTAAATGAGGTAATGCATTGGTGGATGCATTTTGAGATTAAGTGGGGGAGCAATCCAAGACAACATCATATGAAAGCACACTTAGAGTCGATGCAGAAATTGAACTCAACGGAGGGCTGACCCGTGGAATGGTGGACACAAGGGCTACTATCAACTTAATGCAAATCGAGGAGCGGAGTGACTTGGGTGGAACTCGGTGAAGTATCTAAGCCACATGAAGGGAGTCGACATAGAAGATAGAACATGGAGCGGAGGCATGAAGCTTTCCTTGGATAGAGGTCAAGGGCATGAACTCTTGTAGAGGTAAGAGTTGGATCATATCGTTCCATGGGTTCTTCATTCTGATGGAGTGAACTTATCTTGCATGGTGCCAAAAATGAAGGGAGCTTCGAAGCACATGCAAGCTACCTTAGAGATGCATTTGACGGAGTAACTGAGGTGATTCAACTTGTGGAGGCAAAGTTGGGATCAGGATACCTTAGCATGGGGCAAGAGGACATAGAGGCAGGTACTCTTGAAGAATATGTCATAGTGTTGCCATCCGAGTTATCAGGAATAAGTGATTCATAGCAGAGATTATGCTAGTAGGGGATAAAGACCCAAGATCTAGATAATGGTGCACCAATTCTAACGAAGTCAGGGGGACTTCATTAGCTACAAAGCGATGGACTATCCTAGAGCTATGCTTTGTCCTGGTGTGACCCAAGAGTGGGTGGACGAAGGTGAATTGCCAAGGGAGCGAACTAAAAATCGGAGATGGCGGAGGCCCTACGATATGCTAGCAGAGGCCACACATGGAGAAGTCGTAGTCCGAGTTCATTACACGAGAATTTGTATGCAATGGAGATGTCACTAGGAGGTGACATGGTGCAGCAAATCGTGGTGGAATAGTTCATGACAATGCAATACAGGCAATCCTATCCCGTGAGGGACAAGATCATCTGGAGATATGATCAGGAGTTACTGGGAGCTCCATTTTGGTATATGACACAACAAGAAGAAGGACTATGGATTCAAGGAGTAAATGCCATGGTACCACAGTGGCGGGTCTTTATGTGTGCATCAAAGCTTGCATTGGATGAAAGCCTTAGTCATCAGCATATGGGGGCTGTGTACCACCGAGGAAGAAGTCAAAGTGCAAGTACCAGTGAGTCCCATGGAGGGGGACATAATCATTTGAATGATCAAGAGCTGCTAGGAGCTCCACTTCGGTGAATAATGCAATAGCAAGCAGAGGCGAGTCTTCGGTATATGCGCATCGAAGTTTGCATTAGATACAAGCCTTGGTCATCAGCATATGGGGGCTGTGTACCACCGAGGGAGAAGTCAGATTACAAGTACCAGTGAGTCCCATGAAGGGGACTTGATTATACTAAGGTATGATCGGAGCAGCTGGAGAGTTGGACTACTTCAGTGCTCACATTCTCTTAAGGGAGCCCGACTAGTCAGAGGACAAAATCGAATAAGCGAACTTTGCTACCAAGGAAGCTAAGGAGAACAGAATCGGCGCAAGCCCTGCAACAAGATGGCAGAGGCCATGCATGAGAGTTATAGTCTGTCTTTCCATCGACCAAGGAGAACTGCTAGGAGGACACAATGGTGTTGAAGTAGGTGGTCGAAAAGGGTGAGGAAGTGACGATGAGTCCAGTGGGGCTCAGCTACCCAAAAGTAAAGTGTCGGTTAGAAAGGAGGTGGACTCGGAGGAGCACCATAGTGCCACAGAGGCAGATCTATCGATCACGAAGGAAGGGATGAAGATGCAAGGTAACAGATAGTAGTTTTATGGGCTTGGCAGCACCATGGTACTGCAGAGGCGAGACTTCCATGGAGTCATCGATCCCTTGCTCTCATAGAGGGAGAGCATTGGTCGTAAAAGGGGCCGAGGAGGTAGAGTATGCAAAGGCAAACTCCAAGTACCAAGATAGGGCAGAAGGGTATAGGCCAAGGAACTTTATAAGACCGGTGTCGATGGGCTTCTCATCAAGATAGCTAAAATTGAGGGACTTTGGGTTGATGCAGGAGTGCTCGACCAAGGAACGAAGTAGGTATTATGAAGTACTTTTACTTTCTACTCAGAGGAGTAGGCGACAAAGGTGATGGAGAAGATGGTACAATCCCAGAGGTGACCAGATCTATCAAAGACTTACTCTAAGTTGGGGGACTCCAAGTTGGGGTAAACTTTTTGCTCTTTTCGGGTAAAACTTCTTGCATTCCAGAAGTTTAATGGCAGTGGGAAGGCGAACCATAATAGCTAACTCAACAGAAGGAATGCAAACACTTCTAGTGCTTTAGAAGTGTAAGCAAAGAGTGGGTGAATGTTAGTAACTAGCTCAATACATGAAGTACAAACTCGAGGAGGTAGGCGAAATCGAGTAACCTTTGACTTTTCAACTTAAGAGAATGGGCGAAACTGAGTACCCCAATTATCTTAACTCGAGGAGGTGAGCGAAGCTAAGTAACCTTGCCTTCTCAACTACTAAGAGAATGGGTGAAGTCAAGTATCTCAGTTCTTTTACTTATCCAACAGAGGAGCTCTACATAAGTTCAGTGACCCTTCAAAGAAAGCTTATGGAAGATAATAGTTATCAAAACCTCACCATTGGTGATCAGTCCTACTGAGAGTAGATTGTCCGCTTCATTTTCTAATTGAATGTCAATCAAAAGCGGAAGTGATGCGAACCTACTTGGAAGTGACAACTAAATATGGAGAAAGGATGAATGAGCAAACATTATGGAGGAAGGACCTTAAAAACTTCAATGTCTATGAGGCGAGGCTCGTTAAAGCTCCAACAAGCATCTATCAAGTTCAAGCAACATAAGTATACTGTGATACTGGTATATAATAAGATAGTCTTCTCCTTCATCAGAAGGATCCGCGAGAACCAATAAGGATCAACACAACTCAACCAACCCCACACCAGATTCAGTCATTGGTGAGTTGAAGCAACATAGCAGATCAGAGTTCGACTACTTAATAACAGTGGCAGAGAGTGGCTGGGAGCCAAAGGGGCATGTTGCAGCCAAAGCAGAAGATTGAAGATTCAGCAGAATACGAGAAGATGCAATGTCTACAGTGGCTTCAACGAGGACGTTGAAGGAATAAGTGGGGGAGAATGTTACGGAAAACAATGTAAACAAGGTGTTCGATGAAATGCTCATGTTTGTCTATGTCCTTCGGTTTATGTATATACCTTGTACAGCAAGTAGCGGGCTTGCAATAGGCTTAGTAGCCGAGTTTGGTTTGCTTTATGGATAATTTTGGCTTGTAAATACAAGTATATCTTGTAAGCACTTGTGGGGACTTCGGTCTGTAATAGACCATTATCATTTGTATGCAACCTCGCTGAGTTTATAATGTCTATGGGTGTAATTTGTATATGGCTTTATAAAGTATTTGCTTGAGCAGTTGCTTGTGGATCCCGTGGGAAATGCTTCTTCTGGCCTGTTTTCTCTTTTGTAAGTCTAAGAGACTCTAGGAGATCTCGGGGAGGGCTGACCTTTGCGGACGGATACGCATGGGTGCTGCATGACTTAGGAAAAATCAACTAACCCCGTGACAGTGAGCATAAATCCTTTATTGATCTTTCCTTGGGTTCTTCTTGAGTTGGCTTTTGAATGTTCATATTTTGGCTGGGAATAGGTGGGATGGGCAGCTTGCTAATTACTTATCTATTGAAGCTTCTATTTCAGTTAGTGTCTATATTGATTTTTTCTATATACATATAAGTGAATGATATGATAGCCATCATGGTGCAGGGGTGGCAAGCTTTAACTTCACATTGAATCTCGAGATTAAGCCCCTTGATAAATATTCTCACTAATTATTTCTTGAACCAATCTCAAGTTTAGTTCGATATGCGCTAAAAAATGCTCTGGTACTCTTGTATTATGGAAATATGGCAGATTTGGTGAGCTATCCATTAACGTTCTCGTACTTCGATGGTCTGAAGTGAATCAGGAGCTCTCTCTTGAACTATCCCTATGAAGGGACTTCGTAATAGGTCTTGTATAAATCATACCACCGGATTACATCTCCTTTGAGTTGAATAGAAGCTATCTCCACATTGGATTGCTTCGGGGTCCTGTGAAAGCGAAAAAAAAATTTAGCATATGAGATCTAGTTGATTGGGTCTTCATCTTCACATATGGGAAACTCCACCCTCATGCATAGATATCCTGTATCCTGCCCTTGATCATATTTTTCAAATTTGTTCCCTTTGAGATTAGAACTTTCATCATGTTGAGATTTATTGGGGTTCTTTGATAAACTTCTTTTGAATTCGCTGAAGAGTTATTATTGTTTATTCTCTATGTATGCCTCAAAAGCTTTGAATCTTGCATCTATTGTATCATCCATAGCCATCGCATTAGCATAGTCATATTCGGTGTGGCTGTAACAGAACCACATAACTAAGGACATCACAATATATATATATATATATATATATATATATATATATATATATATATATATAATATAATGTGAGAATATGTCAATAATAATTATAAGCAAAAAGATCGTGTAGCATGTCACACATGTCATTACTCACATGATTGGCTTATAGGGCACCGGTAACGAGCATATATATTAAATATGTATGTGTGTAACATGACATATTATAAGACTGAAACATAACCTCTCCTATAATAATATTAAATTGGTAAGCATGAGGTAATTAGATTGACCCACGTGGCCTTCCATCATTATAGGAAGAAATTAAATCCCGACATAGTTTAAGTTGGTTGAGTCCTTCAAGGCTCATATATTTTTGTGATTCGAGATCTTGCCTATGGCATAGAGATGTCACCGGTGACTTGAGTACATGGTATGCTTGGTCAAGTCCCTCGAGAGCATATTATTAAATCAGACTCATCTAGTAATGATTGTGATAATTTAACTAAATATCATAGTTGGTCAAGTCCCTTAAGACCATGATGGTTCGAGGGCCGAATAGGACAGGAATCATAAGGAGTTGTGATTGGCAAGAGTTGCTTACCTTTTTAGGCTTAATATGATTGGTCGAGTCCTTCAAGGGTACACTAAGATATTGTTTGGATCTCAATCCCCCCTAGAAGTCTGTTAGAGACTTTTGTTTCATGTGCCGAGGGTGTCTCGTGATTTGTCAAAAAAAAATAGTGGGAGTAGATTAAGATAGTAGTATGTGTCTTAATTATCTATTTTTTTATAAAATCTGCATGTAATTTGTTTATGTTACATCTTGTTTGTCAAAAACATATCGCTTGCAAATCCCCTATGTGGCATACCTGATGCCAACTGCCTCACTGGTCTAAACTACATGGATCGGCTCCATAATTTGAGATTTATTCTCATGATGGAAAAAATACATATATCCTTAACACGATTTTGTCCACTCTAGAGAAAGGGGCAATCGAGGATGATATCGGTTGCTACGTAAAGCATATAGATGATTCCACTTTGGCTATGTGTTATATTTTGGCCTCTATGACTCCTAAACTACAAAGGCAACATGAGAGCATGGATACCAATTCTATCATTCTTCATCTTCGGTAGCTATTTAAGGAACAAGAAAGAACTCAGAGATATGAGATATCCAAGAGTCTCCTCCGAGCCATGATAACAGAGGGGACATCAATTTAGAACCATGTTATAAGGATGATAGAGTGGATTGAGAAACTCATAGGTCTAGGAATGGTCTTAAACGATAACATGTGTGCTGATCTTATACTTTAATCCCTATCAAATTTATTTTCTTAATTCAAACTTTAATATGAACAAGTTTGAGGTGATAATCCTTGAACTCCTCAATATGTTGAGGAAAATTAAGAGCACCATCAATAAAGAGAAGCCAGTTTCTTTATATTAGTGAGACCAAGAAGAAAAGGAAGACTAATAAGTCCCTTAAGAAGGGCAAGAGCAAGGACAGACCAGGTAACACAAAGGTTACTAAGAAAGACTCAGCAAAGGACAAATATCAGTACTTCGACTATGGCAAAGATGACCATTGAAAGAGGAACTGCAAAGAGTACCTTGTAGAGAAGGCAAAACAGAAGCTTGGAGAAGCTTTAGGTACAATCATGATTAGTCTTAGTTTGTCAGATTTTTATTATAACATATAGGTATTAGATACCAGGAGTGCTTATTATATTTGTAATTCATTGCAGGTTCTAACAAGACCTAGGAGACTAGCGAGAGGCGAGATAGACCTCAAGATGGCAAATAAAGCAAGAGTTACTATAGTTGCTATTAGTCAGGCCACCCTATATATACCTGGTGGAGCTACTATTGTATTAGATACATGTTATTACATTCCCTCTACTATTAAAAATATTATTTTTATTTTATGTTTGACAGTTATGAGATATAAATTAGTTTTTGAGAATAATTGTTTATTGATTTTGGATGATGAGAGCATCACTAAAGGAATATTGCATAATGGTTTATATATGCTAGACATTGCTCTACACATCACGAATGTAAGTATGTCCAAGAAGAAACGAGATAAGGTGAACACGCATACTTGTAGCATTGTAGGATAGGTCATATCCATGAGGGAATAATTCAAAATTTACTGAAAGATGGATACCTAGATCTATTCGACTATGAGTCATATGCAACTTACGAACCTTGCCTTCATGGAAAGTTGACCAACTCTCCGTTTAGTGGAACTAAAGAGAGAGAGCCACTGAGTTATTGGAACTTATACATAGTGATATGTGTGGTTCTATGTCGACTCAGGTCATAGGTGGTTACTCCTACTTCAGTACTTTCACAGACGATTTATTTAGGTATAGACATATATACTTGATGAAGTATAATTTAGGGATTACACGAATGAAGTAGAGAACCAGATTCGAAAGAGTATTAAGACTCTTCGATTAGATTGAGGAGGAGAATATTTGAGTATAGAGTTCTCCCATTTCCACAAGGGCTATGAGATTCTATCCTAATAGATACCTCCTTATACACCTTAGCTTAATAGTGTATCAGAAAGAAAGAATTACATGTTGTTAGATATGGTATAGTCTATGATGAGTTTCGCCGACCTACCTATCTAATTCTCGAGATATGCCTTAGAAACCATAACTTACCTTATGAACATAGTTTCATCTAAGTCGGTAGTGTCTATACCATATGAGATATGGAAAGGGAAAAAGTTTGATCTTAGGGTTATTAAGATATGGTGTTGCCCTGCTATCATGGATAAAAAAATAAACAAAGTGCTCGATATAATGGTCATGTATATCCGTGTCTTTCGGTCTTTGTATATGCTTTGTATAGCAAGTAGCGGGCTTGCAGTAGGCTTAGCAGCCATAGATTGGTTAGCTTTCGTGATTGATTTTGGCTTGTAAATAAGAGTTATGTTATGTTGACACTTATAGGGATTTCGATCTGTAATAGACCATGATCTTTTTTGTCTAACCGTTCAGAGCTTGTGAAGTCCATGGTTGTAATTTACATTGGTTACATAAAAGTGTTTTTTAAAATGGTTGCTTATAGATCCCGTGTGGAACACTTCCTTTAACCCATTTTCTCTTTTGTAGGTCCTAAGGGACCATAGCATGTTTCAGGGAGACTGACCTTTGCGAATAGACACGTAATTGTGCCACACGACTTAGGCCATATTCTTAAAGATCGTCTTAGGCCATATTCATGCATGGATTATTGAGATCAGAGTGATGTGGCCATATTCTTGAGGATCGTCTCGTCGATCTGAAGTTTCTCTGTGTTATGATTTCCTCAGGTTTGACAGTTGGCCAATGCTGAATTCGACGAAAAGGGATCGTATCTTCTCTTCCATGCGATTTCCAAAGGCTTCAAGCTTTGCATCGATAGCCTCCTCTGATGCCATAGTATACATCTCTAGATCTATAATATTGAGATCTTTTTTTTGTTGAAAGGTTAGTGGCATGGAAATTTTAGAGAAGGGGGTGGCCGATTGGAAGGTGAATCAGTTTGGATGGAAGTAGGCTACAGTTTAGGGCACATTTTGGGTTACAATTTTATAGAGTTTAGGCTACAAATTGGTATGGTTTTAGGGATGTGATAGTAGTAGATGACAGTTAGAAAAATAGATTTTAGATCTGAGATAAATGACAGCAAAGGTAGGTGTCTCGGAAAGGAAAGTTGGCTAAAAAATTAAGTGGATCGATAAAGAAGTAAGTTGATTTGGGTGGCTGATTTGGGGGCTATTTGGATTCGGTTTATGATAACATTTGGAAGGGGTTTTGGTAAGGATGGTAGGGTTTAGAGATGAGAAAAAGAGACTCTAAAATTTCACAAAAAATGGCACTTAAATCTGATAGAATTTAGTGAAAAGAAGTGATGTGATGTACTGTCTTGCTGAACCAGATTTTACATCAGAGAAATGATGATTTATCAATATAAATTCTAGGGAAAGTTTAAGAAAATTATGTAAAAACCCTTGATTTAGATGTTGTCAATATCAATAGAAATTTTGATGAAATTTTGGCAGCATAACGATAGGGAAATACGGCAAAAGATGCAAGGCAGATTCCTTCATTGTAAAATTCCAGAACTACATGATGATGAAAGATTATACAAGAAAACTAGTTCCAGAATGAGTTTTTTTATGAAATCAAATTCAGATGAAATCCAACTTGATCTTGAGAATTGTGTAAAAATTTTAGCCAAAAAGGATGAACAAAAGCTTGGTTTCAAGAGGCCAATAAATGGAAGGCAGATTCTACATTATAAAATTTTAGTACTGTGCAATGAAGAATTACAGTGCTATAAGTCCAGATCCAGAAGGAGTTTTCTTACTAGATTAGACTTAGATGAAAGCTAAGATGATCTATAAAATTGTATAAAAGTTTCAGCCAAAAAGGATGATTAAAAGTTTAATTTCAAGAAGCAACAATCGGCTAAAAATTTCTGTAACGATGATAACGTTTGCGATGAACAAAATTTGCAGAGGATAAAATTTGAGAAAAATCTTTAACATATAAAGTAATGAATCTTGCAATATTGAAGAGATGTGGATGATAAAAATATACCAGAATTTCAGATCAAATGCAGTGGGCAACGACAGATTGATTTGATCTGCTATTGGGGTGGAAGGTAGAGGCACGTGTCATAGCAATTATGGGAATTGCATGGAAAGATGGAGGCAGCTGAGATGGCTATAGGGGTAGCAAGATCGTTGCTCTGATACCAGATGATAAGACCCTAGAAGGAGCCCTAAAAATAATATTTTTATTCATATATATGAGACATCATTCTGATATATGATAAAATAAGAAAGAATCGTTTAAAATAATATGAATATATACTTAGGATACTTGTGGATGTGATCATTAGAAGAAGTGAATTAATGGATGATATGAAAAAGGATACAGAGAAAGATCTAAAAGTTATTAATGGAAACTATAAATAAATATTTAAATGCTCTTAGTCTAACTAAACATATGACTTTTTATAGATATTAATGATAGTCAAAATCTAAAACAATAAAATTTATTGTTTTATTATTATTATTATTATTATTATTACTATAACAACAACAACACGAATAATAATAATAATAATAATAATAATAATAATAATAATAATAATAATAATAATAATAATAATAATAATAATAATAATAATAATAATAATAATAAAAATAATAAAAGTGATGATCATACCTTGCTATTAACATCCAAAGTCTTTAATTCGTTAAGACAGTTGACATCTTCAAGACAAAATGATGAGTTCAATTGGGATTTTGTCCAAAATACAAATTTTTGGGTAGAGGCGCTCATATCCGTTTTCTTTTCTTTCTTTCAATTACTTTGTTTTGGATTACAAAGCTGTTGTCTTTTACTTATTTGGTCAATTTGTGGTGCCAACAAAAGTCGTCCAAGCTTACTAAAATTGAGCATCAATTCACTTATCTGGCATTAATTGGAAGTCTCTTATTTAACATTTTGTTTCTAGTAGCAATTTAATGACGAAGAAAAAACTGAAACATAGGGCTACTTCTTATCTCCTTTTGCCCAACTCTAGCTGATCAGAAACAAGCTTTTTGCATATCCAGGCTTTTATAATACTGATACTAACTCGTTAATTGGCCTTCTGCAACTGCTTCAGCATTCATGGGATGAACACTAGCAATGGGTTTTGTAACTCACGTATATGTTACTTCAATTGCTCTGAACTAGCGGTTACTTGCACAATAGCAGAAAAGAAACTACTCTTCCCCCTATAAATTTCTACAACCAAGCACACATCTCACATTTTGACTACATAGTTTCCTTTCGCATGCTTCTGCTTTCTCTGCCTGCTGATATCTCTGAGATGAAAGGCGGGGTACTGGAAGTTCTTTTAGTGAGTGCTGAAGACCTCAAGCATGTTCATTTACTAGGTCCTCTCTCTCTTCCTCCATCTCTTTTATCTGTCTATATTGATGGTGGAGGCTTGTGTGTGTGTGTTGAGTGTGTGTGACAATTAATGGATTTGTGTGCTACAGGTTTGAAATTTCTCCAGAAAGAAAACAGTAGCCTAACCTGCCTGGTTTTTGTTTTGTTGCAGGATCATCAAAATATTATGTGATTCTGCAATGTGGCAACCAAGTTTGTACTAGCAAAATCAAAGAAGGTGTGCGCTCTTTTTTGTTGTTTCTTTCTCCATTAATCCACAGGAATGAAACATGCTTCCTCTTGCTATTTATCCAAGTTTTGCCTTGAGAAAATAGTTGGTCAGCCGTATTGTTTTCTAGTTTGTCCTTAGCCTACATAAAAAATAAGGGTATCTCTATAAGGCATCCAAACTCAACTCCACCCAAAACAGAAAAGAAAAGAGAAAGATCGTCTCATCTCATCCACCTTTCAACAGCAGATGTCATTTCAGTATTTAAGGAACAGACATTTACTAGAACCTTATGCTGATTTGTTTCAGTTTATCAGCTAATGCAATTTTTTATTTCATTTATTAGGATTCTATTTGGATGTACATGATTCTTCTCATATTTGGTATCAGATATAGAAGAGATTATATCATTCTGCAATTTTTTTAAGGCAATCAAGTTGGGGTCAACACAGCAATATTTACACACTTCATATCTTAATCAGTAACATTAACACAGCATGCAGCAGTTACCGTTTTATAGGCTAAGGATGTTAATTCTGTATTTGTTAGTATGCATTAATCTGTATCAACAAAAACATTTTAGTTACATTACTGCCCATTGGAATGTGTCAGCCTTCAGACATCATATGCTGGTAGAAGATCTAGCCAATAGCAATTCTAATATTAAAATCACTCAGGAAAGGTTTGGTAAAATAGCTCCTTATAGTCAGTGACAATTAAACCATAGGATTCCATGGTTTTTTTTATCATATTTTTTTTACTGGACATCACAGAAATCATTTCATACAAATGCAAGACTATGTATTAAGTTCCATATCATATTCTCTTGTGTTAATTTGAAACTAGCATGGGAGATTTTTACAGCATTAAGCATTATGTATCCTTCTTCAAAGGCATCTTTCAAACATGTCTAATGGAATTTTATCAATTCCTAACAAAAATTCCTCTTAAACAATTTGATCAAACCATTTTCTATTTGCTTTTTTTATTCCTTTGGACAGAAAAGAAATTTGTTCGAACAGCTAAATAGAAAAATGAAACATTCACCCTTTGAGTGAGTCTCATAGCATCACTTTGTTAGGACTTATACCTCTTCAACACTTCTTCTCACTGGTGTTACAGGAGAAGGGGAAAAGGTTTGGTGGAATGAGAAATTCACACTCAAGCTATCTTCTTCAGAATGGAAAAACATGATGATGCTTAAGCTGAGGATCATGAAAAAGGACAAGTTCTGTGATGACCGCTCTGTTGGTGATGCCATGTAATATTTTTCAACCTCACATGAATGTTTCATACATCTTTACCAAGTACCAAGCTGCAAACATTAAAATCTCAATTCGGTACCTAATACTGATCAGTGGACAGAATGATATAATACTGGCAGGAAGATGATGACAGACATCAAATGTACACATTGTCATTTAAATCATGATTACACAAAATATCATGATTTCATAATATTGAGTAGTTATGTACAAACTAGTTCTAAGACTTACTTCTATAAGCATGATGCAGAGTTTATTTGAGAGGGGTCCTAAAAGAAGGAAGTGAGAAAGGTTGCCTAGAGCTAAAGCCAGCTCCATACAATGTAGTCCTTGAAGATGGCACATACAAAGGCGAGGTGAAGGTTGGCCTTAAACTCATCTCAGATGTAAGTACATTCGTGCAGAACCAATAGAAAGATAAACAGAATACATTAAAGTCAATATTTTGATTTAAATGATGCAATTAGTTCTATGTGCTAACATATGGATGTGGTTCTGTGAAAGTTGATCAGGGGGGAAATAGAGAGTTACTGGTAAGCCGTATGCAAGACTTATATGCATGTATATATTCTTGTCTCTTCACTGCAAAATGTACGTAACAAAGATGAAATATGCATATCTCTGCATGCTTTCTTAGAGTCCATCTCAAAAGGATGAGTGAGAGGTAAGTTGACAACCATAATCAAACAGATCCATTCAGATTCATATTTAATGAGATGTTATTGATTTAATCCTCTTTGTTATATAGGATACAAAATAAATCTCTTAGAGAATTAATATTTTCAAATGCATTCCTGGTTCATCTATATAGTTATTGGTTATCATATATAGTGAAAATTCTGCAATGGTAAATGAAATTTATGACTGCATGTCTATGGCCTATGTCAGTAACAATTTACAGACTTTTCTCAAACAACCAGTAATGTCTTTGTTTTATGTATACAGGTAGAGGTGGATCTACAAGCAGAGAGAAGAGGATGCACAATAACTGAGAGACAACCACGTTCAATATATAGAATCATCCTTAATTATACTCTGCAGAGAATACCATGGGCAAGATTCCTGTTTCTCCACGATCGTGCTACTCATGCAGACGGTAAGACAGATTAATAGACGACACACCAACTTGGGCAAATCTTGATTCACAAATCCATATTGTTGTAATCAGTGAATATTTTCAGTATATGCATAGAAAATTGATGAAGCCAAGATAATTTATAAGTAGAACTTTGTTTAAATAAATGTCACTCTTCATTTTTTTACACAAATTCATTCTTGGACCAAGCATTTCCAGCTGGTGATAGCCAAGGGCAGAAAAGCCCACTATCATGGAAAAATAGCCATGGGAAACTAATTGATTGTCCAGCTTAGAAGTTTATTGAAGTCCTAAATGAAATTTCCATGTATAATTTGCATCAAACAGAAGCTTTAGGAGTTCTAATGCTACTTAATCTTAAAACCTCCCTATAGGCAATCCTTTAGTAATTACCAATTAAGGCCACAGTTCTGAATTATCAACATGGGTATATATAAACTACATAACTATAAGCAACATATTTTATTAGCAGATTCTTCTTTTGAATATTTATATTGAAGATTTTACCAATGGATGTGTATGGAATCCCTATGGAACTAGGAATATCCAATTATATATATATATATATATATATATATATATGTATGTATGTATGTATGTATGTATATGTATATATGTGTGTGTGTGTGTGTGTGTGTGTGTGTGGAAAGACTCAACTTCTATTGAACAATTAGTAAGTTTTTTCAACATAAGACAGTCAGTATTTAAATCAAAAGGCTACTTTATGCAACTCCCAAACATATTTGATTTTTCTTTACTTTGCAGTCATATGACACCCAATCAACAAGAGACTCTATCACGACAATCATGACATATTAACAGCAACAAGTAAGTAGGCTTCCTAACTCACATCAAAGGATTGGCAGGTAGATGGTCAAAGTATAGTAGTAAAAACATAGTGTTTAAAGATGAACTCGTTGCTCCTATTATTTTAGAAAAAGTGGGACAAAGCAATGCACAAGAATCTAAGGAAGTATGATTCACATATCAATCCCAAAAACAGCATAATTCATAATCAATGCAAGGTTAATAATATATAGTAGACTCCAACAAAAAGTCTTACAAGTAACTTAATCCTTCCACCTCCATATGTCTTTCACTTGCTCTCTGCTGAATTGGATTAATCCTAGTGGAATTCTCCAAGTAGCCAATGGAGAGCTCATCAAGCCACCTCACCACACGTGGTGCTACTCGGAACTCATAGACCGGCCGCTTGCTTGAAACCACAACAGAACTCATCCCAGCACTGGCAGCGGCCACCACTGTCGAATCTGAGTTCCCAATCACAATGCAATGTTCTGATTCAAGATCAAGGAGCTCCGCCGCACGTTTGAACATCTCAGGGTCTGGTTTTCCCCTGCTCAAATCCTCTGCGGCCACCACACAAACAAAGTAGCCTTCCAAACCAACAGCTTGAATTGTTTCTTCAATGCTCCTTCTGGGGTGTGCAGAGACCACTGCCATTGGCACACCGTAATCCACAAGTCTGTTCAAGAATTGTTGAGAGCCGGACCGCAAGTGATACTCACTGCCACGCAGACACCAGTATATCTCTTCCTTCCGTGTGGCTAATCTTTGAAGCTCCAAGGGATCTTTAGACCATCCAAGGACCTCTGAGATGGCCTCTTCGGTCTTCATTCCCTTGATTGACCTCAAGATGACATCCATCGGGAACTCTTTGCCCTCCTCTTCACACAATATAAACCACGCATGCGGCTCCAATTCGGGATCATCGTCCTCCACAATGACTCCTTCCAATTCGAAGATCACTCCCATCGACCGGAAGCCTGTTGGTGGTGATAGCGGATCCGGCGACGAATCATCAGCCACGCTCGAAAGTGACCACAGCCAACTAAGGTTAGCTGGCAGCGCATGTCCCAAATCTGGTGGTAGGCTATCTTGTTCCAGCTTATGTTCTTCCTCTGCGGGCTCTGAAGCATTCAGCCCACAACCTCCTAGGCTATTCGCAAGACTTCTTCTCGGACATGGCTTCGATCCAGCATCACTGGAGACGGTCCACTTATTCCTCCTCCTGCTGCTGTCTCTGTTGGGAATTTCAGCGAACGGGTTGTGAGCGAGGGCGGGGTTACATGCAGCAGCCCAGCAGACAGCCATCGTCGAGAAAGAGCAAGACGAAACCCTTGCAACTTCCTTGAGGTCTTCCAAGATCAGCCTTGCGAAAGCTTCCACCCTCCAAACCCTTGACAGGCTCTCCTGTGCCTGTCTCATGAAACAACGTAGAAAAGGGCGACACTTTGGCTATTAAAATCGAGTTCCTGGAACTGTTACCGATTGATATCTTGGTCCAAAGCCTGCATTACAAGAAGTCTCGAGTCAAAGCAAGAAGAAAAAGATGATTTTAAGTATTTCGATCAAAAACGATAAATAGTTCATGCAACATCTTACACCAAATAATGATCAGAATTAATACATTATAACAAATCAGAATTAGTAGTACATCAATGATGGGTAAGGGTTGTCACAAAATAAACCTGTAATACGAAAACATTATATTAGATTGAGAATAAGTATCTTTATTCGAAATACTTATGTCGAATCGTATACGTCGTGTCTCTGATTCAAGCTATGAGTTGGCCACATATATGGTCTAGAAAAGAAATCTTATATTTTTTCTTCCATCAAGATCAATATCTAAGATTTGGAAGCAAATAAATATTGATATTTAGATTTTTATTAAAATCTAATTATTATCTTTAATACATCTTACCAATTAATTAATGAGCCACATATATGGTTAACATTGTCGCACTTGGCTAATAAACTGGAATAGATATAAAATAAATTTTAAAATCGTAATTATAAAATAAAATTGTTTTTAAAGTAATTTTATTTGATTGGATCTTAAGCTTTGAAAAATTAATTTATATGTTGATATTTTTAAAAAAATATCGATAGATCCAATAAATATCATAATATTGTATTAAGTCAAACTGGTAATTTAAATCATATTAATTGTATATCGTTTTTGTTATATTTTCTTCTATATGCTATAACACTATCAATCCTTCTTGATGCAATCCATAATGACTCATATAATTTATCTTATCAAGATAATTATATCATTAAGTATAGATATAATATATACATACAAAAATAAAAACAAGATAGCAAAAACTATGATTATATATAAAAATAATAATATATTTTACAAATTGAACAGAAGATTTATTCTAAGAACATTTTTTTATGCACTTTAAGTTATGAGACTTCAGTCGATAGTGATACTTAGATTCTCAATTGATATTTTTTATTTTTATATTTTTTTCTCTAACAAACAAGTACTTTTTCTTAATGTGATTAGAATACCTTGAGTACTTATCTTTTTTTAAGGAAAAAAAATTGATACAATATTATAATAAAATATCATCAGGATTACAATAACAAATTATGAAAATCATACATTTATGAGTTACACAAAAGATTCATTCTAAAAACATGTTCTTTATATACCTTAAGTTATAATACATTAGTTAAATATCAATAAATAATTAAAGTAATACTCAGATTCTCAATTGACACTTCTTGTTTTCTTATTTTTTTTCTCTAACAAACAAGTAATTTATCTTAACATGAATGAAATGACTTGAATACCTATCATTCTTCAAGAAAAAACTAATATAGTATTATCACAAATTATCATTAATAGCCTGATAATTGAGATAACTATACTAAGTCTTGAAATAAAATTTCATAAGGCTTGATTAGTAGTCTCAAAACATTTCACAAATTTAACTTTCATCAGTAATGATACAATAAAAGATTTGCTTAGTAATTTTTCAAAAAATTATCCCGCAAACTAGCAAAAAAAAAAGAAAAAGTATACCCTAAAGTGACTTCCTATTATCTAGGCAACTTACAATTAGCTTCTAAATACTTTATCACTTCTAGCTGATTAGACCTTATGTAAGTGAGAATATTATTCATCGGCCCTTGTAGATATTGTATTACTATTTTTATATTTTTTATAATACTCTATACTTAGATTACTTTGGTATCCACCAAGCATTCCAATATATAAAACTGATATTTGCTTTAGGATATATTTGAATATATAGTAGACTTCTAATTACTTATGCGTGTGATATTTTTATTTTTAAAATATTTATAATAATATATTTTAAATTATTAATGAGGACCTATTTGTAAATATGAGGTTTTATTTAATAATTCTCTTGATTAAATAATTTTATAGTAAAAGCTTATTGATAGGGACCTAAATATAAGATTTAAAAGTTTGATATGAATTGTAAAAGATTCACATGAAATTATAAAAAGAAAAAAAAGAAAAGGAAGAAGACATGTGTCATTACCTAGTTTAAAGATGGTACCACTTATGCTTATTACATAGGTGACAGATAAGTATTTTTTTTTGCATACTTACCACATAGCAACCTTCATATTAGCCAAAATTAAGCATCAATTATAGAAAAAAACCTACACAAAAACTGAGAAAGAGAAGGCTTGCTACAATATGCACTTGAGAAGGAGAAGAAGAAGAGAAGGAAAAGGAGAAGAATAGATTTGAGGGTTTAGGTATTTTGAATAAATTCACACATTTTGGATTAAAATCTTCAAAGCCAAGTATTCTAATCCTACCTTATAGTTCTTTTCATCCTTAATTTCATCTTAGTTTCAAAATAATTTCTATAGATTTCAGCTTAGAACAAAATTCTCACCTATTTAGATATGAAACTAGGAATCTTGAAAGTTTTGAGCTTTGACTTTTTTGCATTGTTCTAGCTGTAACTTTCTACACTGAACTCTGATTTAGGCAAATTCTAGTTCATTTGAAAATAGACTTATAAATATTTCTTTGATATCAAAATTAAAAATTTTAGAGTTTACTAGCTTGCCCAAATAATTATTTAAAATGATCCTATGAAATATGCAAAATAGGGAATATAATTTTTGACCTTTTGATACTAAACTACTTATAACTTCCTATTGGGAACTCTAATTTAAGCAACATATATTTTGCTAAAAATTAGACACCTAGATCTTTCTTTTGATACCTAGATTGAAAGTTTTGGAATGAAAATACTTATCCAATCTCCTGTTGAAGTTGATATTATAAAGCTTTAGAACATAAAATAAAGCTTTTATTATATGACCTTTGGTTACCAAATCATTTGTAACTTTTTGTTAGAAACTTGAATTTATATAAAACTTATTTTATCTAAAACTAGATTGATTTATCTTTCTAATGAAACTTTATTAAAGTAATTTAGACCATGATTGGCTATCCAAATAATTTATAAAATGTGTCTCTGAAATTCTGTTAGAATTCAGCCTTTATCGATTTTGCCTATTCTTGTTCACTCCTTTAAAAATTAATTTTTAGCTAACATACTTACTTCCATTAAGCTTTACATTATTGGTTTAAAATCTTAAATACTCTTGTTCTTAGATAATTTACATACCTGAATCAATTATGTGACATTTATATTTGTGTTGTATTGTGTCATATAGGCGCATTCATGTTTATTGTTTCACCTGTGCTTCTGATGTGTATCGAATTTATTGCTCACATATTTTTTTGTATTATAGTATTTATGAGATAATGTGAACCTTTGTTAGAAATGATAAAGTGAGTCATAATTAGATCTTGTGATGCTCTGTCAGCCCCCTTTGACTTCACCTAGACGTGGGTGGATAGAGCTTCCAAACGTGGAAGACTTTTGTTTGATGGTCATCAAAAAATGGATAAATCATATTATATATGATATCTGAAGCCTTACTTTTGAGTTTATATGTGCGCTTTAAATAAAAATGAAATGAATGTTATGTTTGTTACGATATTTGAGCTTCTACTCCTTATTTGTTCATTTGATAAACTTTGAAATAATTCATACACTTTTGATATGCTCCAAAATATTTTGTATTATCTTTAATATACTCTAAAATATTTCGTATGTCATTGATATAGTTTGAAATATTTTATATATCTTTGATATGATCCGAAACATTTCATGCATCATTGATATACTCTGAAATATTTTATATGCCTTTGATATGTTCAGAAACATTTCATACATCATTGATATGCTCTAAAATATTTTATATGCCTTTGACATATTCTAAAAACATTTCATATATTATTGATATGCTCCAATTACTCTTTATTCCATTTGTTATGAACCAAATATGCTTTGAATAAAATGACATTTACAATTCCGTATCTAATGGGCTTATATTCGTGAATTCTTGTATATCTGTTTTATATTTTGATACCAAATTTATTTGGAACTAGCCTCCTTTACCTCAGATACGTTTATTACTTATTGAGGTTTGTAGCTAACTCCATTGATATACAATTTTTTTAGGTTAGCTTACCATTTACTAAAATGTTTGAAACTAGGTGAGCGTAGTGGAAAGCTAGAAGGTTATGAGCAAATCTTTACTAGATGATAAGTTTCTATTGTATAAGAATAATTTATGTCTAATGGAATGTTGTCGATAAATTATGAAGTGTTATGTCTTGTAAATTTTTAAAGGACCTCTCATGTTTAGGATTTTGGAATGTTGAGTTAATTTATATAACAACATAAACTTATGGTAATATTGGTCTTGTGATCATATAGATTCCTACTCTTGAGGATTTTATGATATGGTTATGTTTTGATAAGGTGGCTCTGATTTATGAATCTTTGAATGAAGTGGTGTATTATAAACTGCAGAGGTTTTATGCATGAATGTGAAAAATAATTAAATTTTTTTTTGGTGTACTCAAATATTAGTTTGGATCCTACATTTGAATTATATATGAATTATATTATTATTGATTTAAGATAGTTCATGCCTCTTAAATATAAATATTCAGGGGCGTGATAGAGATAGTGTTAAAGTATGATTTAAGGATTTGAAAATTACTGATATTTGATATGTTTGATGTACAAAATGTTATGTCTATTACGATATTTGAGCTTTTGTTCCTTATTTGTTCATTTGATAAACTTTGAAATAATTTATACACATTTGATATGCTCTAAAATGTTTTGTATTATCTTTGATATACTCTTAAATATTCGTATGTCATTGATATGCTCCAAAATATTTTATATACTTTTGATATATTCTAAAATATTTTATATATCATTGATATGCTTCAAAATATTTTATATATCTTTGATATGTTTTGAAACATTTCATACATCATTGATATGCTCCAAAATATTTTATATGACTTTGACATACTCCAAAATGTTTTATATGACTTTGACATATTCTAAAAATATTTCATATATTATCAATATACTCCAATTACTCTTTATTCCATTTGTTATGAACCAAATATGCCTTGAATAAAATGACATTTATAATTTTGTATCTAATGGGCTGATATATGTGAATTCTTATATCTCTTACTTGTATTTTGATACCAGTTTTTTTATTAAAAACTTTAGATACAAGTTTAGTTTTATATCATTTGATATTATCATTTACAACTGACTTGTTGATAATTATTAGAGAATTTGATAAGTTCTTAAACACCATTTTGGCTCATTAATATTAGCTATTCTTTCATGGCATAATATCATTTTTTCAAAATCACTACCTTATTCATAATTTATAATCTTAAAGACTCATTTATAACTAACTCTTTTATAATTAATAAATAATTTAATAAATTCTCAAATGCCATCTCGGTTCATTAATTTTAACTATTCTTTCATGGCATCACATTATTTTTTAAAATCATTACTATCCATAGCTTTTGAAAATACTAAGAGGTCATTTTTTATTCTTATATTATAATTTGATTCTTGTAGATATACCACATAATTATTAAAAATCATGTATCTTCTTTCCCTTTAAGATATTCTCAAAGTTGTCAATTGTGCTTGTTCTATAGATTTATTAGCAATAATATTTTCATTATATAAAAGTTCATCAATGCCATCATATTATTTTTTCTTAATTTATTTAGTAATTTGAGGAACAACAAATTCTCAAACAAGAAATGATAAAAGAGTATCAACCTATGTCTCATCAGTATCAAATTTCACTCCCATTGGTTTGACCATTTTCTAGAAATATTATATAGTCAAACTCAACTATTATTTTATTAGAGTTAGGAGAATAGAATCTATACTCCTTAAATTTTTCTAGATAAACAATGAAATATCCAAAAATAGTTCTTGGATCTAACTTCTTTTCTTTTCATGTGAGTTCAAGACTCTTATTTTTGTTAGACAATCACAAATATATAAATATCTTAAATTAGATTTTTTTTACGAGTCTATGACTTAAATAGTAGAGTTAATGATATTGATATACTAGGGACTCTATTCAAGATATACATAGTAATTTTTAGAACTTCACTCCACATAGAGTCAACTATAGATGAAAAACTCATCATACTTCTAACTATATCCATAAGGGTCTAATTGTATCTTTCAATAACATTATTCTTCTAAGGTATTTTCAGTAATGAATAATGTGCATAAGTATCCTATTTTAAAAAAATTTAGTAAATGGTTCGGGATTTTGACCCAATTTATCATATTTATCATGAAATTCAACACCCCTATATAATATCATAATTTTGACATTTCTATCTAGTTATCTCTCAACTTTATATATTTGCACCTCAATGATATCAATATCATGAGACTGTTCATATATCAAATATACGTATTCATATATTGAAAAGTCATTACTAAGGGTAATGAAATATCATAATGAAATATCTTTCTACACTAAAAACATAGAATATATAGCAATTTACAAATATAATTTGTATAATCTCAAGGGGTTTCTTATTTCTTATGATATTTTTCTTGATGTATTTAGTTTGATTTCCTATCTATACATATATCAAAATTAGCAAAGTCTAGATTTTTTTTAATTCTACCCTTTACTAATCTCTCAATCCTTTATTTGGAGATATTTCCTAAGCCATAAAATGGAGGAATTTTAATTCTACCCTTTGCATTGTATGATTAAATGAATATTATTGAATTATAAAATTTGAGGATAGAACATTATAAAAAAGAAAAGAAAAATCATGCTTCATTGTCTAGTATTTTCAAAATTTTAAAATATATTTAATGAGAATAAAATGAGCATGGTAACTCACTCTAAAAATCATTGGAATTGTAATAAATCAAAGTTTTTGTTTGAAAATATTTTATGATTTCTTTTGGAAATGATACTTGATTTTTAATTTTAAAAGATTAAAAATATTTTATTTATTTTAATGATCTTGATGATTTCTTTTTAGATGAAACTAGAATTTAAATGACAATCAATGCATGTATGGATTTGACATAAAAGGTGAAGGAATTTTTGTATGAAACAAATTACATGGATTGAAATAACTAAAAAGAGAAAAAGATTTTCTTTGAAAATTTCTCAATCAAGTTTTTAGTAAGTGATAAAGTGTTATAATTATTGTTGAATCTCTTGAACTACAGAAGTGATTTTGATAATTAAAATTTGAATGAGATATTTTTTTGGCCAAATCATAAACTTTCTTATGATTTTTGACTTGAGACATCTTATATGAGAATTTTTTTTTTTACTTCTATAATTTTCTTTTTACCAAAGTGGATACTTATGATCTTATAACTTGAGATTTTCATTAAGAACTATGATCTTGATAACTTAAAATTTTCTATATATAAATTAATTTGTTTTTTTTCTCCTATTCAATGTACCATAAAAAGAGTCTTATCATAATCTTGACATCTTAAAAATCATAATTGTTCACTAGGACTTTTTTTATTAAAGAAAACTATCTATATGAAACAAGATACTCTTATTATTTGATCTCATAAAATTTCTTTTTGACCTAAAAGGAAATCTGTCAAATTAAATTATATCTTTTGGTATTTATGATTTAATATTAATATCCTTCGTAATATGATTTATTTATAACTTCCTTATATTTATGTATGTT
This sequence comes from Ensete glaucum, assembly GCA_021527575.1. Classification (NCBI taxonomy): domain Eukaryota; kingdom Viridiplantae; phylum Streptophyta; class Magnoliopsida; order Zingiberales; family Musaceae; genus Ensete; species Ensete glaucum. The sequence continues at coordinate 35,068,485 of CM038555.1, forward strand.
ATATCTGATAGGACTCCAACAGGGTTAAGTCCTAATCATCTCAGTACTAGTAAATAAAAACCCTGTTAGATTATAATAAAGTCACTCCTATCTTATAAAGGAGTATGGCTAGAGTTTAGATTAGCCCTTAGGGCTTAGCAGTTGTCGCCCCCCTTACTAGGATGGCCGGCTAGGATTTCCCCCTGCTTAGGTCGGCTATAGAGCCAACTTAGCCACCCCCTATTCCTATTAAGATAGTTCGATTGTAGGAGGAGTAAAAGGATAATTTTACTTAGGCAAGCACTCCTTTAGGCTAGGATTTTTGTCCCCATTAAAGATGTAGTCACCCCTCTCTTGAATCAAGTAATCTACAATTTTAATTCGGCCTTATGCCGAGTCTAGGAGGGAAGAACCCCTATAGCGTTCCAAGGGTTGATCCCCCTCAAGGATCAAAATCTATAAAGCTCCTTCTAGGGTTCTATCATCTGGTATCAGAGCAGCGATCTTGCTACCCCTATATCCGTCATCCATGTCTCCACCTTCCCAAGCAATTCGCACAATTGCTTTTGACGTCGCCTCTATCATCGCCCACCAAGTCGTAGATCCATCAATCTGTTGCCTTCCTCTATGTCAACATCAAAGATCTGGTAAAAACTCTAAAGCCCACGCCTATTGCTACTACTATTCCTCTATCCTCTACGTGGGAGAAATTTGTCAAAATTTTCTTGCTACAAAATTTTACCATCACAAACATTATCATCATTACGAAGATGAAATGCTACAAAACATTTCAACTGACTATTGCTTCTTGGAACTGAACTTTAGTTTGTCCTTTTTGGCTAAAACTTTTATATAATTTCGTAGATCATCTTACCTTTCATTTAAGACCAATCTCATAAAAAAACTCCTTCTGGATCTAAACTTATCGGGCTATGATTCTTCATTATGTAGTGCTAAAATTTTACGATGGAGAATCTACCTTCCGTATATTGGCCTTTTGAAACCAAACTTTTGTTCATCCTTTTTGGCCAAAATTTTTATAGAATTCCAAAGATCAACTTGGATTTCATCTAGAATTAATTTCTTAAAAAAATGCCTTTTGGAACCGATTTTCTTGTGTAATTTTTCACCAGCATGCAGTTCTTGAATTTTTACGATGAAGGATCTACCTTTCATCTTTTGTACTATTTCCCTACTGTTACACTATAAAAATTTTGCCAAACTTTTTATTGGTATTCCCAACATCTAAGCTAAAGGTTTTTGTATAATTTTCTTGAATTTCCTCTAGAAATTATGTCGAGAAGTCATCATTTCTTTAATGTAAAATCTGTTCGGTAGGACTACACATCGTCGCACTTTATTTTATCGAATTCTATCATATTTGAGTGCTATTTTTTGTCACATTTTAGACTCTATTTTCTTCATCACTAAACCCTACCATCCTTACTAAAAGTCTTTCAAAATATTATCCTAAATTGAAACTAAATAGCCACCCAAATTAGCCTTAACCACAGCCTACTTCCTTATCGATTCACTTACCTTTTCAGCCAACTTTCGTTATCGATACACCTATCTTTATTGCCATCTATCCCAGATCTAAAATATATTTTTCTAACCTTCATCTATTGCTATCATAGCCCTAAAACCATATCAATTTGTAGCCTAAACTCCACAAAACTATAGCCCCATATCGCACCCAAAATAGTCATAAACCGCACCCAAAAACTGAAGCCTTCGGTCCACCAATATTTTAGCCACCTAATCTCTTTTATCCCTTTAATCGCAACACGCATCTTTTCACTGCCCAATGCTGCCAATAGCAATCTCTTGCTATCATCCTCCTTGATCACAGCCAACAGTGATCTTGTGGCAAAAAGCTACCAGCAGTGATCTTTCGCTGTAATTTATTTACATCGCAGCCGGTAACAATCGTTCGTTACTAACTATCTTGATCATGGCCAGCAACAAATAGAACACAACAATAGTCGTCTCTCACTCCATACTACTGCTGCCCTCCTCCGCAATAGTTGTGTACAACGCTACCCCGTCTTCCTCCTATTGCAGCCACACCCTTGCTGCAACTGACGCCACTTGCAGCCACGAAGTCGCAACTTAGTCGCAACCGATATTGCTGCTGCCCTATTCTTCCTCCACCATCGTTGCTACCCTTAGCTGTCATCCTCCACTTGGAGACTTCACCCCTGTAGTCCCGACATTGATGTCATTCACTGCCTTCAACTTGAAAATTGTAGCTATACTTTTTAGTCAGTTTGTTTGATAGGTTGGAGATCCTTATGCTATGACATCATTGGGCTTATTCGAAGCCAAATTAGAGACTATCAAGATGCGTATAGATGCTAAATTACGTGCTCTCTTCGATGAGTTTAGATTGGGCTGATCATTAAGCCCAAGAAGAGCATAACATGGAGCAAATTCTGATTGCAAAAGGAACCCATCAGAGATAAGAAGCAATGATAAGATACAGCAGCCCTACACCTCGACGACACCGATCTCCTTTGTACAACTTCAAGAAGGGCACCTCAATCAAGATGCTCAAAGCATGAGAGCCACATCCCAACCAAAAGTATATAAACCTTCAACACCAATCAATTATAAGAACCTTGACGAAGAACTAATGAAGATCCGTCAAACCTCTACCATCCAAGAGTACCAGATCAGGTTTGAAAGTTTAACTAATCAAACTTGTGATTAGTCTGAAAAGTAGATATTAAGGACTTTTATTAACGGCTTGAAGTCAAAGATTCAAGAAGAAGTTAAAGCGTGACAACTATACACACTTAAGGCAGTCATCTCCTTCGCACGACTACGCAAAGATAGGTTGAACCAATATGCTCGAAGGACCAAAGCCGCCGCACGACTAGCAGCACAGAGACTCTCAGCCCCATTTACCACCAGTCAGTCACCTCAACCAAAAAAGTTAACAAGAGAAGGGCTTTATGATAGATCGACAAAGGGCCTATGTTAGTACTATAATAAACTGTGGATCCGAGACCACCATTGTAAAAAAGAGAGACCTCTATTGATTAAGCCCATTGAAGAACTCAAACTCAAAGATATGACTCTCAAGTCAGAGGAGAAGGATATGAAGGAAAAATCATAATCGACCGCCTACACCTTTCATGCTCCACCATAAATATTAGACATTGATGACTTCATCAAGCATCAGCCTGTCACCATCCTCGCCGACACTAGGAGCTCCAACGACCTTATGAATGACAAAAGAAAATAGGTGACCTTGTGTGGGAAAGGAGAGAACGAAAAAAAGATGATCTCGATATAGTGCTTAGAGAAGCTAGCTGAAATCTCAAGCTACTTCCATGACTTCACCGAGAAGCAGACCATGATGCAAAAAGTCTTCCCTGATGATAACCTTGGACCCACGACCCACGATCGCAAGAAGGAACAGGAGAAAGACATCCACATGACCCCCACAGTCATGATATCATCTATATTGATGCTAGCATTACCAAAACATGGCAATGTATCCATACTTGGAGCAGACACATCTAGAGTTAAGATAAGCACCATCCTCATGCAAGACGGTCAACAGCATCAAGAAGTAAAAATGAGCCCCGAAAAATCACCACTCCTACCCACCTCAGACTCAGATTAGACTCACACCACTAGAGATTTTATTAGAGGACAACCATCACTCCAAAAGAAGGCATGACTACTATTATAAAGCAACCACGTGACAACCCATGTAAGGAAGAAACTTCCTTTTGATAAACGTCGGAGCAGAAGAAAGTTTCCTGAGAAAGATCAAGTCACCATTCATCTTCAGCTCCACCAACACAAAATTCAAGCCTCAAGAAAGTGATCTCTCTATTTCTTTGGACCTTGTAAAGTTGGGGATCACATTGGAGTCCTAACATGGAGATCAGATTTGTGCACCATATCAAGATTACAGTTGATCCTCCAGGTGTTCCACCTCAGATGGAAATTTAAAGATGATGACTTAGCCTAAATTCTTTCAATTGACACCCAAGCTAATAAGGAGCTGAAGACTTGGTTATTAGAGTTTATGGACTCTCAGCCTTGAGGATAATGTTGATTTTAAGAAGGAGGATTTGATAGGACTCTAGCAGGGTTGAGTCCTAATCATCTCAGTACTAGTCAATAAAAACCTGTTAGATTGTAATAAAGTCACTTCTATCTTATAAAAGAGTATGACTAGAGTTTAGATTAGCCCTTAGGGCTTAATAGCCGTCATCTCTCTTACTAGGATGGTCGGCTAGGGTTTTCCCTTGCTTAGGTAAGCTATAGAGCCAACTTAGTCGCCTCTTGTTCCTATTAAGGTAGGTTAGCTGTAAGAGGGATAAAAGGGTCATTTTACGTAGGCAAGCACTCTCTTAGGCTAGGGTTTTGGTCCATGTTTAAATATGTAGCTGCCCTTCTCTTGAATCAAGCAATCTATAATTTTAATTCAGTCTTGTGCCGAGTTTAGGAGGGAGGAACCCTTACAACGTTCCAAGGGTTGATCCCCCTCAAGGATCAAAATCTATAGAGCTCTTTTTAGGGTTCTATCAATATCACAAAATTAATATTTCTTAAATTTATGATGAATTAAAAATTGAATTATTTTCTTTAAACTTCTCGTTGACTTCTTCACTTGACTTATCCTTTATGAAAATTATCTTTAACTCCTATGATTTCTTCTTTTTAATAAAAAAGAGATTTATAATCTTAACAATTATAATTTAAGATTTTTAATCAAGATTATGCTTTCATTTTATTAAGAAGAATTATTTGATTAAATTATATGTATTAAGATTTACCTTGAATGAATCAAGATTATTTACTCTCCTAAGACTCATTTTCATTATTTACAATGACCAAGGGAGAGATAAAATTGCTATCTTACAATAAAATCATTAAATGAGGAACAATTTGCTTGAATAAAATTAGATATGAAAAATCTTCTAAATACATGATTTGCTATCATGAGTTTAAGGATTTATTGATATTTACATGAGATGATATGAGTAGCTCTTATATTTTTATCAGATTTCTTAACTTTTTGAGTTATTCTTTGAAATGGTTTTACTTGGTTCTTTCTTCTTGACATTTACAAAAGAAAAAAAAATAAGTTAAAATTCTCTTGTGATAAGACTCATGAGGTTTCTTTCAATATTTTGATTCTTAGATTCATTAATATTTTCAAATGTATCCCCCCCTCTTAATAATTTATTTTATTTTGGGATACTTAATTTTTAGATCTTTAACACCCCCTCCCCTCTTCTTCTTATATTTCATTTATAAAGGGAAAGAAAATAATTTGATACAAAATGAATTAAATTTTATTTCTTTTTTACTAAGGGAGAGAATAGACTAGATTTATTTCTTTGTGTAATGAATATTTATGATAAATGTGTTAACATATGTATTGAATACTTTGTATTCAAATGTATAGTGAATATTTTTTCCTTTTTGATAATAAGGAGAAATGACATGACTGATGACATATGATAAATGTTATGTTTGAAATTTTATCATATACTAAACATTTATTTTGAACAATTGTTTAGAAAAGTTATATTGAACATTTCTCTTTTCTAATGACAAAAGGGGGAGATATAGTATATTGATGATAAATGATAAATGGTATGTTTGAATATTTTTGATAAATATTCAAAAATAATAAATATTTAAATGATATATATTTGTGATAAATGTTTAAATATGAATTGAGCATTTCTCCTTTTTAGTGATGACAAAGGGAGAGAAATGACATAATTGATAATATAAGAGATATATTTTGAAATGAATGCTATATCATAATTGATGACATGGTTATATTGTGAACATAATGATCGAAATTTTTATATGATACCAAGAAAATGAATACTTTAAAAAATTTATAATGTATGGTATCATGAATGGTTCAATTATGAAAATACTATACTTGAATTCAAAAGTGATGAGTTATTTTGAATTCAAGTTTATTATATTTATCCTATGACATATACATAGGGAGAGTTAAGGTTAACTCCGTTATCAATTGGTTATCATCATCAAAAGGGGGGAGATTGTTAAATCTCAGATTTTGATGATAAAATCAATTGATAGATTTTATGATCTAACTTGTGTGTTAAAGAAAATGATGCAGGATTAACTGCGATAGTAAAGGGCAGTATCAGATATTGGGCCGGAGTCAAGTTCGAGCATCAGGCCGAGGTTCGGACGACGTAATGGGAGCTCGCCGACAGTTCGCTGGAGGTTGGCCGAGGTTTGAACGATATTGTCGGGAGCTTGTCGAGAACTCACAAGAAGTTTGTTGGGAAGTTCATCGGGAGTTTGCTAACAGGTTGTTGGGAGCTCGCCTGGTGTTCGTCGGAAGAATGCTGAAAGTTCGTTCGGAGTTTGCTGAAGAAAATCGAGAGCTCATCAAGAACTCATAAAAGTTTGCTGGGAAGTTCATCGGGAGTTTGACGATAGGTTGTCGGGAGCTTGCTGGGAGTTTGCTAGAAGAATGTTGGGAGTTCGTTGGGAGTTCATTGGGAGTTTACTGAAGAAAATCAGGAGCTCGTCGGGGGGTTCATCGAAAAGATACCGGGAGTTCATCGAGAGATGATCGGACAACGAAGATTGTACGTTGAGTGTCATAGTTAGCATCATAATGAGTTAGTTTTACTACCTCAATTAACAAATAATTAGATCTTAATTAGGGCTGATTTGGACTTATTATAAAAGTTATTTCAGTAACTCAAGATCAAACGAGACATGGTCTTCGAAGATATGATCTCCAAGATGACAGTCTTCGAAGGTATGTTAGACAGTTGAACTACCTAGATTGGGCGGTTGAACTGCCAATACTGGGTGGTTGAACTACCCAGACATGGTCTCCCAGACTGTCAGGTGGCTGAACCACCCAAACACAGTCTGCTAGACTATGTTAAGCGGTTGAACCGCCTAAAATGTAGTCTTCGAGACTAGTACCTCGGAAATACTTAAAAAGTAATTTTTAGCTCTACTTTTGAAGTCATTTGGGGCCTATAAATACCCCACCCTTTCTTGTTGGTGAATATGCAAGAATCAAGAGTGAAAAACTTACGAAAACACTATTGTAATCCCTTAAGAGCTCATCTCATTTCTTCTTATGTAGTTTTTGTTTAAGGGAGAACTGAGAGAATTGTAAAGGTTATCTCCTGAACCTATAAAAGAAGAACAAAGCTATAAGAAGGGTGTTTGATCTTTGCCCATTGAAAAAGATCAGGAGTGGAAGCCAGTGGCCTCAAGTGAAGAGGAATCAGGAGTGGACGTAGGTCAAGGGGACTGAACCACTATAAAATCAGTTTGCTTCCTCTTCTTTGCTCTTTATATTCATTGCTTAATTGTCTACTATATTTGCTTGCAATCTTACAAATATTACTATACTTAAATGTATCTCAACGCTTAAACGTATCTCTTCGCTTAAATACATCTTGACACTTAAATGCATTTCTGATATGGTTTTCATTGAGCATTTTCAAATCGATGAAGATTTCTCATAAGCACTAATTCACACCCCACACACCCTCTCCCTCTCTCCTCTTAGTGCTGCTTTGATCCTAACACTCCCAGCAAGCTCCCAATTACCTATGACGAGCTCTTGATAAGCTCCCGATTACCTTCGGCGAGCTCTCGACGAACTCCTGATAAGCCTCCGATCACCTTCGGTGAGCTTCCGACGAGCTCCTGACCCCCAATCACCTTCGGTGAGCTTCCGGTGAGCTCTCGGCGAGTTCCCACTATATCATATGAACCTTGGCCCAATACCCGAACTTGACTCTGGCTCAACATTATACTTTATTACCTTTTCACTATCGTAATTAACCCGGCATCACTTTCTCTAACACACAGGTTAGATAATAGAACTCATTAATTGATTTCATCATCAAAATTCTAGATTCAACAATCTCTCCTTTTTTGATGATGACAATCAATTGATGATGAGAGTTAACCTTAACTGCCCCTATGTATATGCCATAGAACAAATAGAACACACTTGAATTCAAAAGAACTAATAACTTTTGAATTCAAGTATTTTATCAATATTAAATTTGTTCCAATGACAAAATTTTTAAAGCATACAACTTTCATCACAAAAATTTGCATTCATTATACGTTCATCTTGATACAACATCAATTTTAAACATCTCAAAGATCTCAAAACACTTCTCCCCCTTATGTCATCAATTATATCATTCCTCCCCCTTTATCATCAATAAAAAAAAGAAGAAAAAACCTAATTTATATTTGAATATTTATCATTAATATTCATCATTATCATCAATATATCATTTCTAAACAAATGTTCAAAATAAATGTTTATCATATTTCAAATAGAACATTTGGCATCATGTCACTATATCATGTCATTTCTCCCCCTTTGTTATCAATAAAAAGAAAAAAATATCACATATTTAAATACTAAGTGTTCAATATACATTTCAACACATTTATCACACACATTCATCATATAAAGAGAGGAATTTATTCCATTTCTCCCCTTTTGTAAAATGAGAAGAAGAGGATCACAAATGCCATATCAAAATTTTTCTCCTCTTTTGTAAATATATAGAAATAGAAGGAGAAGGTAGGAGTCAAGTACATCAAAGAGTCCAAGAATCAAAGATTAAGTATCAAAAAATCAATTATCAAGAGGGGGGATTCATAAATCCACGAATCAAAATATTAAGAGAGGATTCAAAGGAGAGCTTATGAATCACATATCAAGCGTCACAAATGTTCATAACTCACATATTTTCTTTTATAAATTTTAAGAGAAAAGAATGATGTGAAATCATTTTAAAAGATCAAATATCATATTTTTGCTTATAAATTTCAAGAGGAAAGAATCGTCTCATGCATTCAGAAGATTCATGTAAAATTCAAGAAGAAGCTTAATTTGGAAAAATAAAGAAATCTGAAAAATGTGATAGCAACTCATACATTTGGAAGATTTGACATCCTTAATTCTCTTTTAATGAAATCAAGTTGTTCCTTAGTCATTGGCTTTGTTGCAAGATAGCAAGTTTTATATTCCCCTTTGACATTTGTCAAAAAGAATGGAAGAATATAATGGTACAAAATCTTTTCTTATACATTAATTTTTCAAATCATGACAAATATTGATAACATGAAAAATATCAAGAATTATCAATTTGGTGACAAGACTAAGACAGATTCTATATATGGCTTGACAGTACCATGTCCAATATACGATTTCTATGATATTAGTTGGATGAGAGATTATAGATATATGATAAATGTAGACAGACAGGTTTGATGGATTTAATCCCCCTATATCGTTTGGGGACTATAGCGTAGTGGCCTAAGGGTATTTATGTATATAAATCCTAAGGGTATTTATGTAAATCCTAAATCAGTATATATAAATCCATAGTTGATGAGTCGAGTAAATTATTATGGAGATAATAATTCAGTATATCAAGAGTTCTAATGGGAGGGACTCATGATTAGCTCGGTATCAGGCCTAGAGGGTCACACACATACGGTGGATGCTTCAGCAAATAGAGGATTGGATAGAGATCCAATTAGCCCTTATTCTCATTAGATGAGACTCTGCACTGATTGACCCTTTGCATGAGACCCATGTTAGGACTCTAGCTACAAGAGTTCTAATTTAGTTTCATTAAAGAGGGCAAATATATAAATCCTAAGGGTATTTATGTAAATATAATCTAGCCAACCTCTAATAAAGAAGTAAGGAGGTTGGCTAGGTTAGGATTAGATAAGAGGAAGATATTTTAAGGGAAGAATAAGATACATGCCACCCTAATTAACCACCCCTTATCCTAGTTAAAAATGGATTTCTTAAGGGGAGGTTAAGTTAGAATAGGATTATGATTAGTTTGGAGGTTGCTTCTTAGAGTTGGAGTTGGAGTTGTTAGATGTATGAGTTGTTGGGAAACCTCAGTGGGTACATCACATGCACAACAAAAATTAAAACAAAAATCGATTTCCCATGCAGATCAAATCATCGTGCAAAAGATTGGGGTCACGAGAAAAATCATAAAAATCGAAAAAACTACCATATGTGAGAGATTGATTTTAGCTAGGGAGATCATATATCCCTGTATGCCAGATCTGGATAGAAAAGATGAATGAGGTCAAGCGTCCTCCTCTCTAGCGGTATCCACACGATGGATCTCATCATCCATAATTATTGAACAACTATTATTCCCAAAAACTAATTTATATCCATTAATTATCAAACAACAGATAGAAATAATATTTTTGATAATAGAGGGAACAAAATAGCATGCATCTAATGCAATAATAGCTCCACCAAACAGATGTAGGGTGACCTCTCCAATAGCAATTTCAGCAACTCTTGCTCCATTGCCCATCTTGAGGTCCATCTTGCCTCTAGACAATCTCCTAGGTCTTGTTAGAACCTACAATGAATTACAAATATGATAAACACTCCCGGTATCTAATACCTATGTGTTAACATGAAAATATGATAAGTGAAGACTGATCATGAATATACCTAAAGCTTCTCCAAGCTTCTGTCTCACCTTCTCTGCAAGGTAATCCTTACAGTTCCTCTTCCAATGTCCGTCTTGGCCACAGTGGAAGCATTATCCTTTGTCATTTCCCAGGTATTTCTTGGCAACCTTTGCCTTACCTGGTCTTTCTTTGCCCTTGCCCTTCTTAAGGGTCTTGCTAGCCTTCCTTTTCTTTTTGGTCTCACCAATATAAAGAACTGGCTTCTCCTTCTTGATAGCACTCTCAGCTTCCCTCAACATATTGAGGAGCTCAGGGAGAGTCACCTCAAACTTGCTCATATTAAAATTCATGACGATATGAGAAAAGAAATCTAGTATGGACTGAAGTATAAGACCAACGCACAGGTTATCCTCTATGACACTTCCTAGACCTGTGAGTTTCTCGATCCACTCTATCATCTTTAGGACATGGTTCTTAACTGATGTCCCTTATGTCATCCTAGCTTGGAAGAGTTTCTTAGATATCTCATATCTTTGAGTTCTTCCCTGTTTCTCAAATAGCTGGCAGAGATAAAGAAGGATAGAATCTGCATCCATGCTCTCATATTGCCTTTGTAACTCAGGAGTCATGGAGGCCAACATGTAACATTTTACCAATATGGAATCATCTATGTACTTCACAAAGCGAGCGATCTCATCCTCGCTTACCCCTTCTTCCGGCGTTGGCATAATTGTATCAAGGATGTATGTGATTTTCTCTATCGTGAGAACAATTCTCAAATTACGGAGCCAATCTGTATAGTTTGGACCTATGAGGCGGTTGGCATCAAGTATGCCACATAGGGGGGTTTGTGAGCGACATGTTTCTAATAAAACAAGATATAGCAAAAATAAATAACATGCAGATTTTACAAAAAAATACTAATTAAGATATGGATTTATATCTTAATGTACTCCCACTATTTTATTAGTGAATCACGCCACCAATGACACATGAGGCGGAAGTCTCCGGCAGACTCCTAGTGGGGATCGGGATCCAATTGGCATCTTAGTGCAACCTCGAGGGGCTCGACCAATTACACTAAGCCCAAAAAGTAGGCAACTCTTGCCAATCACAACTCCTTGTGATTCCTGTCACGTTCAACCTCTGAATCATCATGGTCTCGAGGGACTAGACCAACCATAATATTCAGTTAAGTCATCACCATCGTTACAAGATGAGTTTAATTTTATGATATACCCTCAAGGGACTCGACCAAGCATGCCATGTCCTTAGGTCATCGGTGACATTTATATGTCATAGGTAAGAACTCGATCACATAGATAGGTGAACCTCAAGGGACTCGACCAACTCAACCTATGTCGTAATTCAATTTCTTCCTATAACGATAGAAGGCCATGTAGGTCAATCTTATTGCCTCACATTTACTAACTTAATATTATCATAGGAGGGGTTTTTATTTTGTATCTGTCTCATAATATGTCGTGTCACACACGTACATATTTAATATATATCTACATCCCATGCAAATATATATATACATATATCTAGTAGGTGTATAACACATCAAATATGTAAACCACACTAGATGATCATGAACCGTCACCTAATATGATTAAGCTCGAGCCAATGGGTCTAATTACTTACAATAGGATCTATGTGTGCATTAGCGCATCTCCATGCCCTGTGATTGTTGATCTCGTCATCATTGGTTTCGTCGGATCATCACATCACCATGCGTCGTAATCTCCCGTCACGGCATCATGGGTCCCGCCGTCACCTCCAAGCTCCCGCTGCGCCTCTCCATGTAATTACAAATAATCACAGACATGCAAGCCCAACAATAAACAAGAAAAACGCAGACTCGTAGGCCCTAATAAAAATAATAATCACAGTTACACACATCACAACACATGGCTCATGATCATCCATCCATATCATACATCACATGTACATCACATCATATGTAGGATTACTAGATATATATAATAATTAATTAAACTATTTAATTAATTATTTGTTGAAAATCAGGACATGCTCAAAATTTTTAGAATTATCAAGGGCATTTTTATAATTCTAGATGAGAGAATAGTCCTCGAAATTTTTAGAATTGTCAAGTGTATTTTTAGAATTCTGCTCATGAGGATAGTCCTCAAAATTTCTAGAATCGTTGAGAGTATTTTTGAAATTTTGTACATGAGGACAGTCCTTAAGTACACGTGTCTATACCTAGAGAAATCATCAGTGAATGTAATGAAGTATGAGTAACCACCTATAGCCTTAGTCGATATGGGACCACATACATCATTATGTATGAATTCTAATAACTCGATAGCTCTCTCTCCAGTTCTACTAAAAGGAGAGTTCGTCATCTTCCTATGAAAGCAAGGTTCGCAAGTTACATACGACTCATAGTCAAATGGATCTAAGTATCTATCTTTCAACAACTTTTGAATCCTTCCCTCATTAATATGACATAGCCTATAATGTCATAGGTTTGCATTATTCACCTCATCTCTTTTCCTCTTAGACATATTTATATTCATAATGTGTGGAGAAGTGTCTAACACATATAAGTCATTTATAAGGGTCCCTCTAGTGATGATCTCATCATCTATAATTATTGAATAACTATTGTTCTCAAAAACTAATTTATATCCACTTATTGTCAAACAAGAGATGGATATAATGTTTTTGATAATAGAGAGAATAAAATAGCATGCATCCAATGTAATGATAGCTCCACCAGGTAAATGTAGGGTGACCTCCGCAACGGCAACTGCAGCAACTATTGCTCTATTGCCCATCTTGAGATCCATCTTGCCTCTAGCCAGTCTCCTAGGTCTTGTCAGAACTTGCAGCAGATTATAGATGTGATAAGCACTCCCAGTATCTAATACCCATGTGTTATCATGAAAATTTGGCAAGTGAAGACTGATTATGAATATACCTGAAGTTTCTCTAAGCTTCTGTTTTGCCTTATCTACAAGGTAGTCCTTGCAGTTCCTCTTCCAATGCCCATCTTGGCCATAGTGGAAGCAGTGTCTTTTGTCTTTTGTCAGGTCTTTCTTTGCAACCTTTGCCTTACATGATCTTTCTTTGCCCTTACCCTTCTTAAGGATTTTGTTGGCCTTCCTTTTCTTTTTGGTCTCACCAATATGGAGAACTGGCTTCTCCTTCTTGATGACACTCTCAGCTTCCCTCAACATATTGAGGAGATCAGGGAGAGTCATCTTAAACTTATTCATATTAAAGTTAATAATAAACTGTGAAAAGGAATCCAATAGGGACTGAAGTATAAGATCAATATATAGGTTATCCTCTATGACTATTTATATACTTCACAAAGTGAGCGATCTCATCCTCGTTTATCCTTTCCTCCAACGTGGGCACGATCATGTTAAGGACATATACGATTTTCTCTTTCGTGAGAACAATTCTCAAATTACAAAGCTTTTGGACCAATGAGGCAGTTGGCATCAAGTATACCACGTAGGGGTTTTGCAAGCGATAAGCAAGATATAACATAAATTAAATAACATATATATTTTACAGAAAATACTAATTAAGATATGGACTTCTATATTAATGTACTCCCACTATTTTCTTAGCGAATCACGTGACACCCTCGACATGTGAGACAGAAGTCTCCGGCAGACTCCTAGTGGGGATCGAGATTCAATTAGCGTCTTAGTGCAACCTCGAGGGACTTGACCAATTACACTAAGCCCAAAAGGTAGGTAACTCTTGCCAATCACAACTTCTTGTGATTCCCATCACGTTCGGCATCTGAATCATCATGGTCTCGAGGGACTCGACCAACCATGATATTCATTTAAGACATCACCATCGTTATAAGATGAGTCTGATTTGATAATATGCCCTCGAGGGACTCGGCCAAGCATATCATGTCCTCAAGTCACCGGTGACATCTCTATGTCATAGGCAAGAACTCGATCATGTAGATAGGTGAGCCTCGAGGAACTCGGCCAACTCAACCTATGTCATGATTTAATTTCTTCCTATAATGATGAAAGGCCACGTGGGTCAATCTTATTACCTCACTCTTACCGACTTAATATTATCGTAGGAGGGGTTTTTGTTTCGTATCGGTCTCCTAATATGTCGTGTCACACACATACATATTTAATATATATCTACATCACATGTAAATATATATATATACATATATCTAGTAGGTGTTTTATAATACATCACATATGCAAGCTACACCGAATGATCATGAGCCATTACCTAATATGATTAAGCCCGAGCCAATGGACCTAATCACTCACAATAGGATCTATGTATACATCGGTGCATCTCCATGCCCTGTGATTGTTGATCTCGTCATCATCAATTCTGTCAGATCGTCGTATCACCATGTATCGTAATCTTCTACCATGATATCGTGGGTACCACTGTCATCTCCACGCTCCCGCTATGCCTCTCTATATAATTAAAAAAAATCATAGGCATGCAGGCCCGATAATAAATGAGAAAAATAGAGACTCGCAGGCCCCAATAATAATAATAATCATAATTACACATATCACAACACATGGTTCATGATCATCCATCCACATCATAAATCACATGTACATCACATTATATGTAGGATTACTAGATATATTTAATAATTAATTAAACTATTTAATTAATTATTTTTAGAAATAAAGACATGCTTAGAATTTTAAGAATTATCAAAGGTGTTGTTATAATTCTGGATCAGAGGATAGTCCTTGAATTTTTTAAAATTATTGAGGGTATTTTGGAAATTCTATATACGAGGACAATCCTCATAATTTTTCTAATTTAGAGGGGTATGGTCATCCTTTTCTCAAAAGGATGCCCTAGCCCTCTTCCCTTACCCTCACTTCGCCGCCGCCACCGCCTGGCAGTGGCGACGACGCCTGGCAACCGCCCGGCGGTGGCAGCCCTTGGGCGGCACCTCGCGGTGGGCGGTGTCGCCTGGGTGTCGCCCCTGAGCGGCCACACTTGCAGCGGCCCGTCACTGGGTTGCCCTGCCTCGCAATGGGCAACCACTCCCTATGGCGTGGCTGCCCCTTGCGGCGTGGCGGGCTACCCTGCGGCCTTGGCAGTGTTGCCTACGCCCAGCACCGCCTACAAGCGCTAGCCATACCGGCGATCGTGCATGCCGAGGACTACCCGCAGGGCTTTGGCCATGGCCGCCTTATAGGGGCCTTGGCAGATTGCCCCTTGCACGGCTTAGCCATCGGTGGTCGCGCATGGGCCGTGGTGACCGCCTGCATGGGGTTGGCGGTGGCCTTCTCCTCACGCCTTGTGAAAATGCGAAGAATGCATAGAGTGATTCTACGTGATTCAATCTTAACACACACAGTTTAAAACTAATCTTTCACACAAAAATCTTGGCTCTGATACCACTGTTGGGAAACCTCAGCGAGTGCATCACATGCGCAGCGGAAATAAAAAAACTAGTTTTCCATGCAGATCAAATCGTTATGTAAAATATTGGGGTCACGAGAAAAACACCAAAACCGATAAAATCGTAATGTGTAAGAGATTAATTTTACCTAGAGAGATCGTATATCCCTGTACTCCAAACCCGGATGGAGAAGATAAATAAGGTCAAGCGTCCTCCTCTCTAGCGGTATCCACACGATGGATCTTTATAGTGAAACTCCTATAATCTGATCTCGTAACTCTTGCACAAAGGGAGGGAGGAGAATAGAAGGTAGTTGCCAAAGTTATAGCCTATCAACTATGAGTCTCCCCTCCTATTTATAGAGAGCCACAAAAAACCTTAGGGCTCCTGTCTTAATGGATATTGAATCTCCTTGGATCTCTATCCAAAAATCTCCTTAGGCCTCTAATTAGGCCTTAATCTAGGAGCTCATCAGCATAAAGTCTTATCTAATAAGAATAGGGGCTAATTGGATCTATATCCAATTTTCTATTCATTAAAGCATCCACCATATGTATGTCACTTCCATCAAAACTCCTTCTGATATAGTGAATTATTATCCCCATAATAATTCACTCGACTTATCGACTATGGATGTACTAGGCCACTACACCATAGTCCCTAGACGATACAAGGGGGATCAAATCCATCGGTCTGTCTATCCACATTTACCGTATATCTATAATCCCTCATCCAACTAATATCCCAAAGACTGTATATTGGACATGGTACTATTAGGCCACATACATAGTCCTTCATAATCTCACTCTAATCAAATTCTGCTAGAGAACTCTTTCTCTCTTAATCCGAATGACCCTGGCCAGGGATTTGTCTGAGCAAGCACATATGAGATATTCCTCTCATGATACCGAGAGTGGATGATCCTCTATTGATACTCAATTGCCTTTGTAAGGTTAGCTACCAATCCCGATAACCAACTATACAAGATCTGAATCTTTCCAAATCTATAAGTCTGGCGTTAAAGAAAGGAGTACTTATACAAGGCATCCTTGGTGTCTCAAGTCTAACAACCAGATACACAACTTGGATTATAGAATCACTATCTAACATTAGGTATCATTAACCATATAATATTCTATAAGCAGATCAATCAGTGAATTCATTCTCCAATAAGCACTTGTACTATATCTTTAGTGTCTTAACCCAAGTGGCTATGAGACTAGTCGCCTCCATCATATAGACGGGTATATAGTACACCAATCTGTCCGATTATCTTAATATCCCTCTTGAGTAACCTATGACCGAGATTATTTAGGATCTGTGTTTAAAGGTAAATTAATCTCATTATCGTGATCTCATCATAATCTGACTCACATTGCACAGAACTAAGGACATTATAATATATATGTAACAGATAATATGAGAATATATCAATATTAATCGTAAGCAAAAAGATCACACAGCATGTCACATATGCCATCACTCACGTGATTGGCTTGTAGGGCACCTGTAACCAGCATGTGCTATATGTAACTCTGACCCCAACCTCAGGGTTTATCCTAGGTCAGTATTGTAATTAACAAATTTTGTAACTAAACATTCTGTTTACTGCAAAATGGCTTTTATGGTTCCTAATCTATGTGTAGAACTTTCTCAAATTGGACATGTGTCAGGTCCTCGGCAATTGTATGCTGTCGAGGTTTGTGAGGATGTAAGTCCCCTCTCGAATCATTTTAATAACTCGGTATGGACCTTCCCATGTAGGTGCTAATTTATCCCAAGTTTGAGTCAGATCACTTACCTCGGCTCTACGTAGGATGAGGTCACCCGGGGCTACTTGCCAAGGGCGTACTTTGCTATTGCAGAGTCTCGCGACGACCTTCTTGTATGTGAGTTTGCGAAGATGTGCCTCGGCGCGTTTTTCCTCTAAGAGATCCATGTTCTCATGTAGCTGTGCATCTAAGGTGGCTCTTTCATAATGCTCAACCCTGAGTGTCAGGAAGACCATCTCGGGCGGTAAGACTGCCTCGGTCTCGAAGGCCAGGCTGAATGGGGATCATGTCGTTGATTTTTTGGGGTCATCCTTGAAGCCTACAAAATGCTGGGTAACTCGTCGGCACAAGCTCCTTGCGCGCTGGTGACCCTTTTCTTCAAACCTTATAGGATGGCTTGGTTCGTAACCTCAGTGAGCCCATTTGCTTGGGGGTGAGCGACCGAGCTGAACTTGAGCTGGATATTGAAGCCTCGGTAGAAGTCTTTGAACTTTTAATTGTTGAATCGTGTCCCATTAACTATGATTATAACTCTGGGTAGGTCGAACCTAGTGATGATATTTTTTTAAATGAAGTTCTCAACCAGCGTTGTTGTAATCGAAGCCAGTGGTTCGGCTTCAACCCACTTGGTGAAGTAGTCGACCCCTACGATAAGAAATTTGCATTGCCCTAGGGCAAGGGGGAAAGGGCCGAGCAGGTCCATTCCCCACTGGGCAAATGGCCAGGGTGGCTCGAACGTTGTCATAGGAGTTTTCGGTTGGTGTGGCACATGAGCATAATGTTGGCATTGCTCACACTTATGTACATAGGTTTGGGCATCCTTTCGCATGGTCGGCCAGTAGTAGCCTTGTTTGAGAATTTTGTGCGTGAGTGTGTGGGTTATGTTCCCCACACACTCCTTCGTGCACCTCAACGAGGGTTGTTTGTGCTTCGCTCGGATGGAGGCATTAGAGCAGAGGTCGGCTAAAGCCTCTCATATAGAGGCGGTCATTGATCACGCAATACTAGGATGCCAATCACTTTACCCGATGCGCCTCAGTTTGTTCCTTGGGCAATATGCCATTTGCCTTGAACCGGGGTAGTTGGTCGAGCCAACATTGTTCTGTTTCAACTACCGCCACTTCGAGCGAGCTGATAGAAGGTCGGGTGAGCTTAGTCAGCCGAATAGTTTCCTCGCAGGTGCTTTTGTCTGAAGCAAGTTTTGCTAGGGCATCGGCGCGCGTATTTTTGGTTCGCGACACTTTGGCGATGGAGAAATTATTAGGAAACCTCAGCGGGTGCATTATATGCGTAGCGAAAATTAAAACAAAAACCGGTTTCCCACGCATATCAAATAATTGTGCAAAAGATTGGGGTTGTGAGAAAAACTGTAAAATAAAAAAAACCACGATATGTGATAGATTGATTTTACCTAGGGAGATCATATATCCCTATATTCCAGATCCGGATGGAGAAGATGAAGGAGGTCAAGGGTCCTCCTCTCAACAGTATCCATACGATAGATCTCTACAGTGAAACTCCTCCAATCTGATCTCGCATCTCTTGCGCAGAGGGAGGGAGGAGAATAGGAGGTGGTGGCTAAAGTTGTAGCCTATCAATCATGAGTCTCCCCTCCTATCTATAGAGAGCCACCAAAAACCTTAGGGCTTCTTCCGTAGTGGGTATTGGATCTTCATCTAATAACTCACTAACCTTGCATTATTGGATCTCTATCTAATAATCTCCTTAGACCTATAATTGAGCCTTAATCCAGGAGCCCATTAACATAGAGCCTTATCTAATGAGAATATGGGCTAATTGGAACTTCAACCAATCTTTTATTCGCTGAAGCATCCACCATATGTGTGTGACCCTCTAGGCCCGATACCGAGCTGGCCATGAATCACTCCTATCATAACTCCTTCTGATATAGTGAATTATTATCCTCATAATAATTCACTCGACTTATCGACTATAGATATACTAAGCTACTACGCTATAGTCCCCATACGGTATGGGGGGATCAAATCCATCGGACTTGTCTGTCCATAGTTACCATGTATCTATGATCCCTCATCCAAAAAATATTCGAAAGACCACATATTGGACATGGTACTGTCAAGTCACATACGGAATCAGTTTGTCTTGCTCTATTCGGATTCTACCGGAGAACGTCTCTCCTAATCCTAATGACCCTGGCTAAGGATTTGTCTAAGCAAGCACATATGAGATATTCCTCTCATGATATCGAGAGTGGATGATCATCTATTGACACTCAATTACCTTCGTAAGTTTGCCTACCAATCCTGATAAGTAACTGTACTAGATATGGAACTTTCCAAACCTGTAAGTCTGGCATCAAAGAAAGAAGTACTCATACAAGGCATCCTTAGTTTCTCAAGTCTAAGGACCAGATACACAACTGGGACTATGAAATTACTGTCTGACATTAGGTATCATTAACCATACAGCATTCCATAAGCGGATCAATCAGTGAACTCATTCTCTAATAAGCATCTGTACTATATCCTTAGTGTCTCCACACAAGTGGTTATGAGACCAGCCACCTCCATCATATGGACAGGTATATAGTACACCGGTTTGTCCGGTTATCTCAATGTCCCTCTTGAGTAACCTATGACCAGGATTATTTAGGATATGTGTTTAAAAGTGAATCGATCTCATTATCGTGATCTCATCACAATCCGATTCCCATTGCACAGAACTAAAGATATCACAATATATATATATAATAAATAATATAATATGAGAATATGCCAATATTAATCATAAGTAAAAAGATCACACAGCATGTCACACGTGCCATCACTCATGTGATTGGCTTGCAGGGCACCTGTAACCAATAGAAATGTCGGAAGGTGCTGATCAGTCACCGTGCCTCGGCCAGGTATTTTGCTATGGTGACGTCTCGGGATTCAAACTCCCCGCGGACCTGGCCAGCCACCAACTGGGAGTAAGTGAAGGTCTCGACCTTCTCTGCTTGGAGTTCCGCTGCCAGCCTTAGCCCAAAGATCAATGCTTCGTACTCTGCCTCATTGTTCATGGCCCGGAAGTCGAGGTAGAGGGCTTGTTCATATACCTGGTGTGTGCGACTTTCTAACACGAGGTTGATGCCCCCTCTTTGGGCATTGGCCGACCTATCCATATATAATCTCTAGGCCAGGACCGCATCTGCTGGCTTGCTTGCCGGGGTAAGTTCGACGAGGAAGTCCACCATCACTTGCGCTTTTACGGCCGACCGGGGTACATACTTGAGGTCAAACTCGCCGAGCTTGACCGACCATTTGAGCATGCAGCCAGCAACATCAAACTTTGATAGAATTTGTCAGAGTGGTTGGTTAGTTATTACCTTAATAGGGTGTCCTTAGAAATAAGGTCTGAGTCATCTTGCGGCCGTTAGAAGCGTGAGAGCTAGCTTCTCGACCGAGGGATATCGCTCCTTGGGATTGTTGAGGACGTGACTCAAGAAATAAACTGGCCTTTCAACCTTAGTGAGTGTGACCAGGACCAAGTTGAAGGCCACTGCCAATGCTGCCAAGTACAGTCTGAGGGGTTCCCTTGGGGAAACCGTAAACAGTCGAGGTAGTTGGGAGAGATGCGCCTTTAGTTCTTGAAAGACCTCTTCACACTGAGGTGTCCATAGAAAATCTTTCGCCTTCTTCAGGGTGCGGAAAAATAGACACATTTTGTCTCTTGCCCGAGAGATGAAATGGCTCAAGGCTGCAAGTCTTCCGGTAAGCTATTGTACTTCCTTTACCATTCGAGGGGATCTCATTTGGAGGATCACCTCTATCTTCTCAGGGTCAATGCCTCGTTGGTGGATCATAAAGCCGAAGAACTTTCCCGAGGTAACCCAGAAGACACATTTGCTGGGATTGAGTCGCATCCCAATGCATTTCATGATCCAGAATGCTTCTGCCAGATCTCTTAAGTGGTCCCCCAAGGCCTTGCTTTTTACAATCATATCATCGACATAGACCTCCGTGGTGTTGTCGATCTGGTCCTTGAACAAGTGGTTCACCATTCTCTGGTAGGTGGTGCCTATGTTTTTTAATCCAAACAACATCGTTTTGAAGCAATATGTGCCAATATACGTGATGAAGGTGGTATTTACCTGATCTTGAGGTGCCATGTGGATCTGGTTGTATCTCGAGTATGCATCCATGAAGGAAAGAATTTCATGGCCCGACGTGGAGTCCACCAACTGATCAATGTGAGACAAGGGGTAGCAATCTTTGGGGTAGGCCCGATTAAGGTCGGTATAGTCAATGTACATCCGATAATTCCTATTGTATTTCTTAACCAGTACAACATTGGACAACCAGGTCGGGTACGTGACTTATAAAGTTGGCCTCGAGTAGGCATGCCACCTCTTCTTCGATAACTCTCTAGCGCTCCGGAGTGAACCTTCTTAACTTTTGCTTGGTCGGACGAGCTCTGAGAGTTATGTTGAGATGGTGTTCCGCCTCCTCTAGGTTAATGCCGGGCATGTCTTCTGGGGTCCATGCAAACAAGTCGACATTCTTCTTCAAAAATTCTATCATCTTGACTTGTTGTTGGCCTGAGAGCGCCGAGCTGACCTTTAAGGTTTTGTTAGGCTGGCTAGGGTCGGTGACTACTTCCTTTACACCTTCGACTGGTTCGGGGTTCAGAGCGAGTTTTCTGGGTCCTCTCGGGTCGATCTCTGGGCTCGTCATTCTGGGTTTCTTTGGGAGTGTGGTGGCAGTCAAGTAGCATCGTTGAGAATCCCGAGGATCACTTCGGGCCTTGGCGACTCTTGCATCAGTCGGAAACTTCATGGAGTTGTGGAATGTTGATACCATGGCCCTCAACTTGTTGAGGGTTGGTCGGCCTATTATAGCATTATAAGCCGAAGGAAGGTCGACCACCATGAAAATGACTATTAGAGTCTTGGTGCTTGGCTTCTCGCTGATCGTCAATGGCAAGGTCATTGTTCCGAGCGGGGCGATTGAATCTCTAGTAAACCCTGTCAACGTAGAGGTCAATGGGGTTAAATCTTGGTTGGTTAGACCGAGTTTCTAAAAGGCTTCAAAATACAGAATGTCTGCGGCACTCCCTATGTCTATCATTATCCGCTTGACTTGGGCATTGATGATGCGCACGGTGATGTCCAAGGCGTCATCATGATCCGGGTACTCGTCTCCTTTTGGTTGGAAACTGATCTTGGGGTCGGGGCGGTACCTCGGCCTCTTCTTGATCGTGGCCCTAGCGTAGGCCTTATGTGCCAAGGTGCTGTCTCCACCCACCGTGGGTCCGCCGACTATGACGTCGATCTGTCGTTCGACTGGGTCAGTAGGGTGCACTTAACGATCTCTCTCCGATCGCTTGTCCAGGTCGTCCATTCTCCTTTGGATATAATGACTAAGGTGTCCCTAGTGGAGCAAGTCCTCGATTTGGTTCTTCAGGTCCCGACATTCTTCGGTGTTGTGGCCGTATTCACGGTGGAAGCAAAGTATCTACCTTTGTCCCTTTCCTCAGGTCTGGTCTTGATGTGGTTTGGTGGTGCCAGGAGCCCCTTCCCCCTTATCTGGAGGAAGATCTCGGTCCGCGTGGAGTTGAGAGGGATCGTCAGGGGTCATGAGCGGCTGAAGGCTGGCCCCTCTATCCTCCTCCTCGGCAGTCCCGAGGCGGGTCCCCGAGGCTGTTCCACTCGAGGACGCTTCTATTCTTCATGCTTTCCGACGATCAGGGCCTCGATGGCGATAAAGTGGTTTTCCCTCTGCATCATCTCAGGGACTGTGGTCGAGGGTTTCTCAACCAAAGACCAAAACCGTTTGGATGAGCGTATGCCCATCAGAAAGGCTTGGATGACTAAGGAGGGATGTGCGTCAGGATCACTCGTGACTCGGTGGCCAATCTGTTGACAAACTGAGCAAGGGGTTCCTCCCTTCCCTAGGCAATGCTAAGGAGCGAGGCTGCCATGGGCTTAGGTCGGGCGTTGGCGAGGAAGTTTTGCTCCAACTCCCTTGCAAGCTGGTCGAAGGAAATAATGGTCACTGGTTGGAGACGGTCGTACCACATCTGAGTTGGTCCCCTCAAGGTGGTCGGGAAAACCTGACACATCAGTGCATCAGATGAATCGTACAATGCCATTTGCGCTTGGAAGGCTGCAACATATTTGTTCGGATCCGAACTCCCATCATACGACTCCAAAATGGGTAACCTGAAGTTGGCTGGGACCGGCTTGTCCTGTATTTCTGGGGCAAAGGGCGATTTATGTTTGGAGTTCTCTGTAGCCTCTTCTTTTGACTTGGTAACCTCCTTTGGGACTTCATCGAGGCATTCGTTTATGCGTCGGAGCTACATTTGAAATGAATTGATCGAGTCCGATGACAAGGTGTCCTAGTCCTGCGGGGCATGCTCCATCCCGAGGTGGGGAGTAGTGGATTTTTTTGGGACAATCGACGGGGTCTCGGACCAGGTCTCAAGAGGATTTGGTTCCTTCGGACCAGGCCGGGCTAGCACCGGGTGCTCCCGAGACCCTTCCTGATTGGTAGGGGCCTGCTAAGGCTTCGGTCGGAGGGGAGCCGTTGCTTGGGTGAGCTGAGGAATATAAGGGACGATCGCTTGTATCATCCCTGTCAAGACTTGTACTTGATGCACGAGCCCGAGGAAAGCCTCTGTGGTGACTACCTGTGGCGCATGAACCGGGGGGGGTGAGCCCAGGATTGGTGAACAACCTCCAGTACCTGTCAGGGGTCAGCGTGGACTGTCCCCCGTCCGTGGTCCTTAGTCGGGGAGCCGAGAGTGCAGCCGCAATCTGGGGCATGGCCGCGGGAGCGGAAGTAGGCGGGACTGCTTCCTCGGTCACTCGACTGGGGAAGAGATTTGAGATGTGAACTTGCGACATGAGTATTTCTTCTAGCACCAAAATGTTGGGGTTGCCCCGGAACGTGGGATGATAGGTTACCCCGGTGAGAGTTCCCGTGTGTTCTAGATTGCCTCTGTAGGTTCGGTGACCTAGTAGCTCTACTTCTTCCTTTGGGCGGCCTTCTCGATCGATCAGCGGAAGGTCCTGCAAAAGACTCGAGCCAAGTGGTTTGGGCTCGGCCGAGTCCCTCCGACGATCAAGTCAGGGGTTGGCTAGACTGAAAGATCTCCCCTCTCTACAGATGTAGTGAGTGAACATTTATACCTACGTAGACGAGTTGGTCGTACGTGGGCCACACCATTACTACGGTACCTAACAGGTCACCAACTATCTATCGTCGGGGGCGTTGTACACTGGTCGGCTATTGTGTCTGCCCTCGTCTGCCGACTACCAGGGATCAGGGGGTACTATTAGTTGGTCATCCGCCTTGACACTGCCAACTGCTAGAGGCCAGGGGGTATTGTTCGTCGATCGCTCTTTTCCTGACACGCCGCTTGTTGCCAGCTATCGGGGGTCAAGGGAGGGGCTGATCGAACACGTCGGTTCTACTGCATCGTCCGTTAATAAGGAGGATAGTTGATCGACCATAAAATCGTTAGAAAATACCTCAAGACTAGATCGAATAGAGGACATAGACTCGATATGACTGAAATATGATATGATCGAAATCGGGACGCTATATTATTCGTCATGATCGTTACTGACCCGATCAGTATGTATGCTAAAGCTGAAGATATTTTGGAGTTAAAAGTAAGTTTGGGCGCATGATATAGTCGGCATCGAGGAAAGGTGGGGCTAAAACTGGAAGCGCGCTGTGGCTGTGTTGGTGGAGTTCTGGAGCCCGCGAGGCAGAGGCGACACAGACGATGCGCTGCAAAAGCTGCGCCGCTCTCGACCCCACAGAGTCGCTGGCAGCGATGACGCAGACCCCGACGGCCCCATTTAAGTCTCTCTGTGGGCGCTCCGAACTCGAACACTGGAAGGGCTCGACGCTTCGCACCGGGTCGGGACTCGGATCGGCGCGGCTGGCTCGGCGCCGCTTCCCCGGCCCGTCCGTCCCGCATCGGACGGCTCGGGCGGCCTCGCCTCGTCGCCTTCGGCGATGCCCTCGCCGCCGCAGCTTCGGGAGCTCCGATACCGGCCTCATGAGTGGACGGATAGATGTGGGACCCAGTCAAAGGCATGACAGGTAATCTCCCCGGTGTTTACTTAAATCGGTAGCAAAAGTTTTGCTGAGCCGACGGAGCACCCTCTCGACACGACGGACGGCGCGCAGGGAAGAAGCCTGTGAATGCATTCGATATTGGCTCTCCATCTGCCTTAAGATTTCGCAAAAGGATGGAGTTGGACGGTCGATATGACGTCCGCAGGCACCGCATCCATGCACTTGCTTGCTTATATTACATCGAGGTGGACCACGACGGCGGGGCCCAACGATGGGGGCCACCGCTCTAGAACCCTCGCGTACGTTAAAGTTGGTGGGTCCCAGAAGCGGAGGGAGACTGCTGCCTCAGAGCGAGCAGCAAAGACGCCGAGAGCCAATCATGTCCGGTTCATTAATATCGCTCACTTCCATGTGTGCGAATTCTCGGAAAAAAATTTTAATTTTTTTAAACGTTTTAATTTTAAAAAAATTCAAGATAATATTTTTTTAGAAAAAAAATGATCATCCTATCTCTAAAAATCATCACTCTTCATTCATTTGTCACTCTCCTCTGTCTCGTCCATTGTTTTTCTTTAGTCTTCCGTAACTGCGTGAGGGTTGATTCATAGTCCACCTTCCCATAAGTTGGCTTTATTGGTCGTACCCTTAATATCTTTTTTATATACGAATAGACTATTTTTTGGCCACCCTCTCTTCTTCATTATCCTTTCTTATGTGCCTTTTGAGATCCGTCGAGGGGTGCAAAGATGTGAAGAAGGCGACACAGAGTGATCGTGATTTGGACGATAACATAATCATTTTATATGATATCAGGGATGTTTATGAAAATTTCGCAAAGTAGAAGTACTCCATGGAAAATTTCTAAACTTAGCGGCTTTTATGAAAATTTCGTCCCTTTTTATATTGATTTAATTTGTTTTTTGTTTTTTTAAATAAAATCTGGTTTTGTAATTATCCTATCATCACCGTATCCACCGTACTCCGCACAGTCTCTCTCTCTCTCTCTCTCTCCCCTCCCCGCTTCTCTGTCTTTCTGCTCTCTGAGACGCCGAATGAGCAAGAATAGTAAGACAGCAGCTGTTTCCTACTTCCGTTCTCCGTTCTGAGACCACCGGCCTTGTTGATTTCTCTCCCTCATTTATGACTCTGAGCTCTGTCTTCTGCTTCTCCCGCTGACCCTTTTCTCTCTGTAACATTTGCACGGATAGAGGAGAGGAGCAGAGAGACGTTCAAGAAGCTAGCGTTTCTGAGAAATCGTCCGGGAATTCAACTGCATCGTTTCCTTATCTGGACACGTCCACCAATCCGCTCCGAGCCTAGGGGGTCTCCCCATTCTTGCGAAAGAAGGAAGCTTTCGAGCCTCTCGTTTTCTCTGCACCGTCTGTTGGCGTTTTCTGCGTTAAAGAAGAGAAGAGGAGAGACAAAAGAGTGGAAAAGAGGTAAAGGTGGGGTTTTGCTTGTTGGATGAAGCCGAAATGACCTTTGCCACTGCTTTTCTCTACCGCTTCTCTGTTTTTTGAGCTATGCATCGACTTCGGGGCTCCTCCTCCCGATCCGAGCCCTAAAATTCGGATCTCAGGTGGTTCGGGTAGGTTTTTCGCGTTTACAGTGTCGAGAGAGGGAGGGACAGCTCCTGCATGGACGGGAGAGATGCCATGGCCATGTCCGGCCCATCCTCGTATTACATGGCGCATAGAGGAATTCCTGGTCCCGGTGCTGGTTCGCAGCAGCCTGGGCTGCATGGAGCGACGCAGCCCGGGATTCGGTCGATGCTAAACCCCGGCTCGAGTCTGGCCGTGCCGTCCTCCGGGGTCAGTTCAGCAGCGTTTCAGTTGGAGTCTCCGCCAGCGGCCTCATCCCACGGCCGCGGCGGAGGTGGTGGCCAGGGCGAAGGAAGCATCCAGGTGGAGCCGGTGAAGAGGAAGAGGGGAAGGCCGAGAAAGTATGGGCCAGACGGGAGTGTAGCTCTGGCTCTCTCGCCTGTTTCGTCGTCCGCTCCTCCAGACACAGTGATCGGGTCAGGGTCTGGCTTTCCTGCGCAGAAGCGGGGAAGAGGGCGGCCGCCCGGCACCGGAAGGAAGCAGCAGTTAGCATCATTGGGTGGGTTAAAGATCTCTCTTTTGGCTTTCGTTTGTGAAAGAAGCTCGCTACCTTCTTATGTCCTGTGCCTCTTTGTTGGATGAGCCGAAAGATGCAATGCTACTCTTGTCTGATATGAAGTATGAATCATTTCAGTTGAACTTTGAGCTTTTGGAGATTCATGGTTCTATTACCAGTACTAGTGTCTATGAGAATCTTAAATGCAGCAACTAAATTATTTAATTGCCGTATATTTGTAGCTGCTTCAAAAGATAAATTATTTAAGGGGCTCTGTCTGTGATCAGGGAGATCACCAGGGCGTCTCTCCTTGAATAAGTTATTGTTCTTTTCCTTCCATCTCAGGAACTAATTGGTTATGGTGAATACTGTCAGGTTCAAGAATATTATAATAGCTTTTTGTTGGGCACGAGGGAATGTTTTCTATTATTTAATTGCTGCAAAAATTGTATGAAGAATTCTTTGAGTTAAAATAATCGTGCAATCATTCTAATGGTTCATAAGTTAAGGGATGCTCATTAGCTACACTTTCTAAAACATTGGTTCGGGTTTATTTTTAAGTGTTTATCTTAATGTGCCACTTGAACTGCCAGATTAGCATCTAAAACCTTCTTTGCTTGCTGCCTTTCAAAAGGTGAATGGGTTGCCGGTTCAGCTGGAATGGGTTTTACACCACATGTCATAACAATTGCAGAAGGAGAGGTATGAATTTTATTGATTTTTTTTTAAAATGGACTTTAGATCTATTGGTTATGATTTGACTTCCTAGTTAATTCCTAAACTTGCAGATAATTCCATTATTTATGCTTGTTGAAACATATTGTTTGCTTGAATCAAGACAAACATTGTTTAATGATTTTTTATTCCTGTGGAATGGTGAAATAGTTATTGTACTGCTTATGTTTAGGTGCAATTTTTTATGCTCTAAATCTGAAGCATGTTGTGGTAATGTCATCTACTGTAGGTACCCAAACCCAACTTGAGTATTGAGAATCTGTTTTTCTTCCTTGTACCCTTTCCATCTAATTAATGGTTACACTAATTTGGCTTAAGCAGGTCAGGTAGATGTGAGTACCCAAAAAAGCCTGACCTATTATCTAGGAATGAGAATGGTAGGTGCACACAAAATTTACCATATTTGAACCAAGGCCCAACTAACCTAAACTCATTGAATACTTGACTCTGTTATTTTGTTCTTATGCTAATACCCATTTGAAATGTAACTGATATAGCTTAAGAAGGTCAGTCAGGCACTAGGACTTGAAAAAAGCCAACCCACTGTCATCCCTGACTAATGAATGGATGTTTTGTATTTTACATGCCACTGTTGTTAGCTTCAAGTATTAAGGTCTGTTAATATAGCTTGATTTATGTTGAAGCATTTTCATATCTGTTTTTGTGTGTAGCATAGTCCTCTGTGATATTTTTCCCTTGTTCAACAGACATGGTGGTACATGGTTATTATATTTATATTAATTGTTCTTATGCAGGACATTGCTGCAAAAATTATGTCATTTTCACAGCAGGGACCAAGGGCTGTCTGTATCCTCTCAGCAAATGGTGCTGTGTCTGCTGTGACCCTTCGTCAATCTGCAACTTCTGGCGGCACAGTCACTTATGAGGTTAAGTTCTTTTAATTTTTTCTCCTGGAGTGTTTATGTCACTTTTTATATCAATTCTATTTTTTTCTAAGCACTGTTGTGCTTTGCTTATATGGCTTTAACTTGGAAGACGTATTTCACAAAAGTACTGATGGTGTGTATATCTTGTAGTTGAAATTAGAAATGTTCAGAAGTTTTTGATAGTGGATATGCTTTTGTCCTCAAATGTAAGTTTGATTTACTGAGTGAATAATCTGTCAGTTGCTGTTTAAATTGGGTGATAGAGATGCAGTGCTCTCAGTACTACAAGAGCAAATTGTGAATTTTATACATAATTCTTTAAGGAAAAGAACCTATACCAGTTTATGCTCTAACAACAGATGAGATGAGGATCCGGTGTAACTTGATGATTTTGTGACAAATGACTTGTTAAAAGTATTATTATCCTTTCCTACCTTAGAGACACACCTGACTTGTAATAATTCCAAGAACCTCAGTGCTTTCATTGGCAATATATTTTTGACAGTTATCTATGTCATCAATCAAGGTAGTTCTCATAACATTACTTTTCTTTTGATACTGCAGCTTGAAAATGAGAGTTAATGGCATGGCTTCTGTTGTATGACATAAGATAATATTTTGTGATTATGTTATGATCTATAGTTTTTCAATTATACTCTAAAAAAGAAGAATGGTACTAAATATTGATATGATCTAGAGAAGTTAAACTTGAATACCCAGGGAAATAAAAGGAAACATTTATTTAATTTTGTTTTGCACATATTGTGTTCAGGGTCTTAAGATTCAGCTAGTGAGGTCTTTCGAAATATTAATGGTAAATAGTTTTGCTTTTGCCCATCCGTTTGTGAATACAAACAACATTCACTGGTAGAAGAAAAAAGGTGCACTATTAGCCAATTAGTATATCCAGTGCCATCCCAAGTCTCTGCTCCATCAATTCATTTTAACTCCTAAGATTTACTCGGGGTCAGATGAGAAGGATTGATTTAGATGTTTGCATGGTTCTTTCCTGAAAAACAACCATAACATTAATATCATTACCTCCAAGCAGCAAATTATTAAACTGTGGTTGAGATTGATATATTGTATTAATTAATTAACAACCTGGAAAAGCCCATCGGAAGGTAAAATAGTATAGCATGGCTATATGCACAGGCTTTTATGTGCAAGTTGATATAGCTGTATCTTCCTCTAGTCTCAACAATTCAAGGCCAAGTCTCATAAGGAAAACATCTCTAAATCTTTCCAATGTTTAACTAGGTCAATATCTGAACTACCAGTTACTTTATTATGATGCAAGTGGTCTTGACTTGTGCAAATACTAATTGCATGTTTACCTTAATATCTCGAGTTACCTGCCCTCCCTTTTATTTATTATTCCCTACTTTTCAAATTCAATGCTTTTTATGAGGTTGAAGAATAATGCAAGAAAAATAGCAAATCAAATATGGAAGAAATTCAACATTTAGTGAACTTAAGTTGGATAGTTATTCTATAATTAACAAGAG
Organism: Ensete glaucum; assembly: GCA_021527575.1. NCBI lineage: Eukaryota > Viridiplantae > Streptophyta > Magnoliopsida > Zingiberales > Musaceae > Ensete > Ensete glaucum. The sequence continues at coordinate 35,099,406 of CM038555.1, forward strand.
GTTCTTATTCTTAATAAAATTGGTTGAAACTACAAAAGTGTGACGCTACTAACATGTTGTTTTTGCCACTGTCATCACAAAGTTTTTCCCTAAATGAGATCTTAATTTGATGGCCATTTGGAGGTTAATGAAGTTTCTTTGTGTAACACCACATGAGTTTGCTTTGTGCTTTTGAAGTATGTTGTATTCTCTGTTTCCGACATGCAATTTTAGTTTTGCCTTGCAATATGATCATTATGTGTTTCGGTTGTAAAATTGCCTTGCAATTTTAGTTTGTTGATCTCCACATTTTCCTGAGGTTTCATGCTAATGCAGAATTTTGAACTTGACCAGGGCCGTTTCGAAATACTCTGCTTGTCTGGCTCGTACATGCTGACTGGCAATGGTGGATCCCGTAGCAGAACTGGTGGACTGAGCATTTCACTTTCGAGTCCTGATGGCCGGGTAATTGGCGGTGGTGTGGCGGGGCTGCTCATAGCTGCAACCCCCGTACAGGTAACTGCTGTAATCGTTAGATAACATTCTCAAGTATTGGTGTTGTCTGTCAATGTGTGTTCTTAGTGGTATTTGAAGCTCATTTCATACTGATCCATTCCTATGGTTAGCTTTGCTAACATATTACAAGGCATACAGTGTTGCGACCACATTCTTTCACTGCTGTACCTCTAAATTTGCTTTTCGCTTACTGAGAGATTAAATTGGAAAAAAGAATAAAAAATGTTTTTCAGATCTTTAATCACGTGGATACCTCTGCAATTGAACTCTAATTTTTATCTTCTTTGTCTCGGTACGCTGTTCTTACTTCAATGTTAGATACTTATCTGTTGTATAATCTGCACCTTTGTGAAGGTAATTGTAGGAAGCTTTATTTATGCTGGATCAAAAGCGAAGAACAAAGCAAAAGCCAGCAATGAAGCAGGTGCTGAATTCGAACTTCAGGTTGGGGATAAGCAAAGTACTCCATACAGTGCGCTTACCAGTCAAAATCTTACCACTTCGCCGGTCATGGGGGGATGGCCCGGTTCGAGGCAGTTGGATATAAGGAATGCCCACATTGATATCGACTTGACACGAGGATAGCTCGTAATTGTTTACTCGAGTCAAAATGGTGGTGCTTATATGGGTCGTCAAGTAGTAATCGACTTGAACAACCACAGGTAGCAACATTCCATGAGACCTGCAGAACTCACATTATTTGCCTGTTTGATCTATCTTATGCTAACATGCTGCAACCTCCAGATATCACCCCTCTGATGCTCCTCAGAAGTGTTTGTTTTTCTTTTTCTTTTTTTTCTGACTTAAAACTTCTGTATTCAAAGAATCTGGTCTGTGTATCTGCTTAAAACTCGCAATGACATGTTATGCTTTGTCATGCTGCTACTTGTGATGGATTGGGTCTGTGCTGTCAATGTGTTGAAAGAGACTTTCCAGCCCGAGGGAGCTGTCACTGTGCTTCTATGTCATCTGTTTGACCTTTTGAATTTGACTGGACAGGCTTTCTGAAATGTGAAATTGTGTTGATGTACACGGCAAAGCAATCATAAATCCTGTTTCGTGCGGCTGGTAGCTTGGGATGAAGTGCTTGCGGGTTTGCATTCGCACTTGTTTCTATGCAGTTCCTGTGTGTATTAAGCCAAAATTTGTCTTCAGAAAGCTTAACAAACAAGAATATATGTTGGACTTGTCTGTAATGTATGTCTCAGGATGAGATATTGGTTCCTTTTTTTCTCAATGTAACAGGAAGAAATTAGATGTAAAACTAGCTGCATAAACAACAAGAACAGGATGGGATTATAGCAAACCTGATAGGTTTCATGATGGGCGACGAAGCCAGCGACTTCTATATAGTCAGTGTGGTTCATCAAGTCATTCCTGTGATGTGATACTGCCATCTGCAGGCACTTGCTCAACAAGCACGGCAGACTAGCCCGAGATCCATACAACGACCAACGTCCTTCCTTAATCAATGGTAAACCAGAATCGATGTTAAAAATCTCTCAGACACACAGCTTCATATTTCAAAAAGGTCAAGGAAGGATGCTATTTAAGTTTCCTGAACCAAAAACTCCTACACACAGTTTCATATTTCTCAAAGGTCAAGGAAGGATGTTATTTTTAAGTTTCCCGAACCAAAAACTCCTACACACACAGCTTCATATTTCTCAAAGGCTAAGGAAGGATGCTATTTAAGTTTCCCGAACCAAAAACTCCTACACACACAGCTTCATATTTCTCAAAGGCCAAGGAAGGATGCTATTTAAGTTTCCCGAACCAAAAACTCCTACACACACAGCTTCATATTTCTCAAAGGCCAAGGAAGGATGCTATTTAAGTTTCCCGAACCAAAAACTCCTACACACAGCTTCATATTTATTAAAGGCCAATGCACTGCAGATATTGTTGAACAAAAGAACTCCGCCAAACACACCCGAAATGATCATCAGGCATATCGTCGAACAAGACAATTGACATTCTGCCACACAAATGATAGGAATGTTATGTGCTTTGTCTGTGTAAGAAACAAAATATGCCGATAGAAAAGATGGCAGTCTATTATTGTGAGCCAGTAGGGTTATAGCAGTATATCCAGAGAAGCTGGGTCAAATCGAAAGGACTTAATATGCAAAAAAAAAAAAAGGGGGGGGGGGGGGGGGGGGGTAAGCAAAACCGTATTTATGTACATAAAAATAAAATTTCGCTTTCTTTCACTGGAAATCTTCCGTGTCTTCAAAAGCCAGAGATCTAAAACAATTTGAACAGTCATGCAATCAGTGTCACGTAAATCTAACGAAGGTTTTAGTAGCACATGGTGGAGTAATACCAACATGATTTGGTTGCAATGAGCCCATTGCCAGATGAAACAACCATCTTGTGACTCTTTATGATCATCAGCACATGCCAAGCTAGCAAAATAAATATATGAACCTTATTACGTAAAATAAAAAATAAAAAAAAAATACCATAAAGAAGCACAACAGCTGATGAGACCTTATACCCGAATACTACAACGTTATGGCACAGCCAGACTTACAAAGGGAACAATATGCAATACAAACTATTCAAACTGATTTAGAGTTGTTGAGAATCATGCTTCATAGAAACAAATAAAAAGCTCAGATATGGGTCCAGTCTTTATAACAACTTTCTTGAAGAGTGGTCTAAGCTGAAGTGTTGTTACAAGTATGCTAGAAATGGGGGACTCTATTAAATAAAAACAGTCTTTATTGTTTTGATGATGCATCAGAATTGTCAGAGTGGAGTAGCACACCACGATTAGATTCAATTCTCATTTTGATAGATTTGTCTGAGAATCGACTTAGTAGTTAGTTCTCGAGTGCTTGTTTGGAACGAACTAATCGTGAGATCCTCCACTCTTCAAATGCTCAAGTCAGATTATAATTATTCAACGCATCACATCTATAAACCTTATATAGTAGTGTAATGTTTGAGGACACTAAAAGTATTAAGTTCTCATTTACGTCTATAAATCTTATACAGTTCATAATTATTCAACACATCACTCGATGACTCTATAGAACCCAAGACCAATCCAAAAATTATTAATCATCACCTATAAACTCACAAAGAGTAAGAATTAACAGAATCATAAAACCAATCATTTATCATAAGTTCATATCAATGTTAAACTTCAAAGTTTAACATTCTAGGCTTCTGTATAAAACACATCAATTTAGATTTATTTAAAAATACATTACAAACAAAGTATAATTTTACAATAATATCATATCAAGCCACCAAAGACTTACCAAAATCTTTTAGTATTTTATTACCTTGCCGCAATCCTAATATTATACAATGAGTGACAAGCTAACCTGAAAATTTTATATAACAATATGATAAGCTATAAAGCCAAGCAAGTGACTAAGATATCCATGGCATAGAGATGATAGATCATATGGCATAAAAATCAAGATGTAAGACATTGATATAAGAATGATAGATATTATTTCATTACAAGTATACTTAGCAAGGGAGAAAGGAACAACATATAAGCTATTCAAAATCAAGATGCAAGTAGTTAGCTCAAGAATAAAGTCATATTCGACATTTATGTTGATTCGTTCACAACAATGGAGTAACGAATATTATAGGAGCTCATTCATATCTGATAGTGTTATGAATATCGTCGATTGGTGAGTCAGTCCGGTTGATTCACTACTGAAGGTGCGGGCTTATCCTAGTGTCTCCTTCCTACTGGTGTGGGAATGCAGACTTGGCGAACTGATATAGGAGGTCCACAAGGAAGGCAGTTTATCGGGGTCGATCTAGCCTTGGAGTGGTGTGATCGGGTAGAGGAACTGGGATTTGCTCGACTATGAGGTTCTCTCTTAACTATCGGATCATCTTCAAGTAGTAGTATTGTCTCCTGGCTGCTGGTGGTCCTTCACAACGGGTCTGCGTCAGGGGCTTCCCAGCTTAACCCCTTCGATGCTTAAGTCAGTGCAAGAAGAAGGGAGAGAAAGAAAATAGTATAAGTTATATAAATGAGAGAGTGGAGAGTAGATAGACTATTATCTGCTTGGCCCACCTACTTACTTGCTTGGGGTATTAACTTTATACCTCTCGTCGGAAGTCAGTCATATGTATACTGTTGGCATTCGTCGATATTCTAGGCTGGTGGTTCATCCACTCTGGATTGATTATTCTGATCCCGTGCTATTCGGGGTTGTCTCCTCATTTTTGGGTATCGCTTCATGCGATCCCGTGCTATGAGATTTTTTGCTATGCATCAATTCTGAGTCAGGTACTGCCACTTCAAGATGTAGGTTGATACAAAGTGTTGTCAGTCGTAATATCAGCCATTAATACAAAGATATGGCTTGAGATGTCAGTCAGGAGGTGAAGGGGCTAGGGAATACTGTCACTAATGATTATCAGTTCCCATACTTATATTATCTTTTAGTCCACGCGGTGGAGGAGGATGGAGAGTGCCAAATTTGTCACTATCATTCATCCCCCCCGGAAAGGCATCTTTCGGAGCTTTGAGTGGATTCTCGAAGGGCGTCACTTTCTTTATGCTTGTGTGATGTGTGCATTGCTTTGTCATAGGTTTATTTTAATCATTGTAAGGAAGATGGTTGTGCCCCTCTATTGTGAGGTTTGGTTCGAATGCTTTTAAGCGGGAAGATGGACTTGTCATGGGATTTAGTTCAACCATCATGGTGGGTCTTTTGGCTGAGGTGCATGACTTGGGAGTGAATTTTCTCGACCGAGGTGCAGGCTTTGGGTCTTTATGCCAAGGTGCATAGCTCGGGAGCGTATAAGGTTGGCCAAGGTGTAGGCTTCGGGTCTTCATGCAGAGGTGCATGGCTTAGGAGCGAGTCCCTTTTAACTCCACTCAATGAAGGTGTAGGCCTCGGGTTGACCCGAGGTACATGCCTTAGGAGCACATAAGCTCGGTCGAGGTGTAGCCCTCGGGTCTTCATGCTGAGGTGCATGGTTTCTGAGAGAGTCCTTTTTAACTCCACATAGTCGACGTGCATGCCTCAGGTCTTCATACTGAGGTGCACGGTTGGGGAGCACATAGGCTCAACTAAGGTGCAATTTTTTGGTCTTCATGCTGAGGGCAGTCTTTAGGTCTTCATGCCGAGGTGCATGGCTCTAGAGTGCATAGGCTCAGGTGAGGTGCAGACCTCGGGTCTACATGCCGAGGTGCATGGCTCGGGAGCGCATATGCTCGATCGAGGTGTAGCTCTCGGGTCTTCATGCCGAGGTGCAGGGCTTGAGAGTGCATAGGCTCGACTAAGGTGTAGGCTTTAGGTCTGTGAGCTGAGGTGCATGGCTCAAAAGTGCATAGGCTTAGACGAGATACAGCCCTCGAGTCTTCACGCCTAGGTGCATGGCTCGGGAGCACAAAGGCTCGACCGAGGTGTAGCCCTTGGATCTTCATACCAAGGTGCATGGCTTAAGAGCGAGTCCTTTTTAACTCCACTCTACCGAGGTGCAGGCCTCAGGTCTTCATACCGAGGTGCACAGCTCGGGAGCACATAGGCTCAGTCAAGGTACATCCATTGGGTATTTATAACGAGGTGCATGGCTTGGGAACATATAGGCTCAGTCGAGGTGTAGCCCTTGGGTCTTCATGCCAAGGTGCATGACTCAAGAGCACATAGACTTGGCCGAGGTGCAATCCTTAGGTCTCCATACTGAGGTGCATAGCTCAGAAGATCATAAGCTTAGTCGAGGTGCAATCCTCAGGTCTTTATGCTAAGATGCATGGCTCAGGAGCACATAGGCTCGGCTGAGTTGCAACCCTCAGGTCTTCATGCCAAGGTGCATGGTTCAAGAGCCAATAGTCTCCATCGAGGTGCAGCCCTCTCATCTGCATGTTGAGGTGCATGGCTCAGGAGCACGTAGGCTCGATCGAGGTATGATCCTCAGGTCTTCATGTCAAGGTGTATGGGCCGGGAGCATATAAGCTCGATCGAGATGCAAGTATCAGGTCTTCTTTTGGGCCTGCCCCTCCTACTGCATTTAGAGGCAAGCACTCAATTTAACCGCCATAGCAAGAGCTGGATCCACCATGATACCTGACCAGTGGTGATGGATGATGCTGCGGTGGGTGGCCTTTGTTATTGCTAAGGCACTTCGCTTGGGACATGATGTGTAATCATCCTTAGAATTTAAATTGCCTATAGTGCTCATTTACTAGGGGATCTTTCTATTGTCCTAAGGTTCTGCCACTAGGGTGATTAGTGGCGGGTCTGAATTCGATCGTCATAGGTCAACTATAAGTAACGAAGATCGAGCAAAGGCTCGAGGAGGCGCGACTGAGGATGAGGTAGAGGCGAAGGGTCACTGAGACCATCTAAAGAAGGTCAAGCAAAGGTCAGAGTGCATTGTCGATGATGAGGTGGGGGTGCAGGGTCACTAAGGCCTAGTTCCCTAGGCTATCCTTGGCATTAACAAGAACAAGGCAGAGGCACATGGCTGCTGATGCCTAGTTTTCTAGGCCATCCTTAGCGCTGCTGAGGATGAGGCAAAGGAGAAGGCTCGCAGATGCTTGAAGGAAGTTACTGAGGATGTACGATTATTGAGGCCTAGTTTCCTAGGTTTTCCTTGGCACTATTGAGGATGAGGTAGAGTTGTAGGGCCATTGAGGCCTAGGTTTGACTCGCTTCTAAGCAAAGGAGAAGGCTCGTGGAGGCCTGGAGGAAGTTATCGAGGATGAAACATAGGTATAGGAAAGTTGTCGAGGATGAGATAGAGGTGTAGGAATGCTGCGGCCTAGGTCCCTGGGCTATCCCGAATTCTACCGAGGATGAGGCAGAGGCGTAGGGCTTTTGAGGCCTAGTTTCTTGGGTTGTCCTTGGTGTTGCCGAGGACGAAACAAAGGTGTAGGACCACTGAGACTTGAGTCTGACTAACCTATAAGCAAAGGAGGCTGAGTAGAGGCTGGAGCATACTACCTTGGATGAGGTGGGGGCGCAAGACCGTTAAGGCCTGGGTCTAGCTCACCTATGAACAGAGGAATCTGAGCAGAGGCTTGCAGAGGCATATTGGGTGCTGTCGAGGACGAGGTGACACACCATAGCAAGGGGACCGAGGAGCCATTGCGGGCCATTATTGATGCTTCAATGATGCCAAGAGAGAGCTCACCAGGGGGTTACTGGTGGTGGGGTCTAGAAGGACCTCAGATGAGAAGAGCAAGTGTCCCAAAAGGTCCATGTCATCAAATAGATACCAATAGCATTTGAGGGTTGGTGCTACCATGTTGGCTTGCCGAGATGTGGGAACCTCTCCGATAGGATGTTTGTTGGGAGAAGTAAAAAAAGGATATGCCTGTGACATTCAGCCCTCCTTTTACGTCAAAATGTTAGTACCATAAATACCGTCAATTGGTGAGTCGGCCAGGTTGGTTCATTGTCGAAAGTGCAGGCTCATCCTGGTATCTCCTCCTTGCTGATATGGGAGTTCTGATGTGGTGAACCGGCATAGAAGGTATGCAAGGGAGGCCATTCGTTGGGGTTGATATGGCCTTGGAATAATGAGATTGGGTAGAGGAAATAGGATCTGCTTGGCTATGAGGTCATCTCTTGGTTGTCGGATCATCTTCAAGTAGTGATATTGTCTCTTAGCTGTCAGTGGTCTTGCACAACGGGTCTATATTAGGGGCTTCTCAACTTGACCCCTCTGATACTTAAGTTAGTATAAGGTGGAGGGGGAGAAAGGCAATAGTATAACCTATGTTAATGAAAGAGTAGAGAGTAGAGAGACTATTGCCTAGTTGGCCCCCCTTGCTTACTTGCTTGGGGCATGGTTTTTATACCTCTCATCATGAGTCGGTCATATGTACGTTGTTAGTGTCCGCTGATATTCTGAGTGGATGGTTCATCCGTTCTAGGTTGACTACTCTGATCCTATGCTACACAGGGCTATCTCCTCATTTTTGGGTGTTGCTTTGTATTATCTTACATTTTACAGTTTCTATTATATGTTGATTCGGAGTTTGGTTGTGTCGCTTCAAGATACAGGCTGATACATAATGCGATCAATCATGAATGCAGAGTGCTATCAATCATTAATGAAAAGACGTGACTTCGAGATATCAACCAGGAGGTGAAGAGACTAGGGTATGCTATCATTAATGATCATTGATTCTCATGCTTTTATAGTCTTTTAGTCCACGTGATGGAAGGAGCTGGAGGGTGCCAAATTTATCTCTATCGATATTCAAAGAGCATATATGAATACATAAGAGGCAAACTTATAAATAAATAAGAAGCATTCATATTTGACATTGTATTCTAAATCACTCGAGTAAGGTACTAAAAAATATATATAAGTCTAGTTTCCAAATAATTAAGTTTTAAAAAATATATATAAGAGTATAGTTTCCAAATAATTAAGTTTTACCCAAATCAGAATTCTATATAAAATATTATAGTTAAAACAAGGCAGATATGTTAGAATTCTCAAAAATTCTAGATGTCAAATAAGATTGATACCATTAGAAAGAATAAACTTATGCAAATTGCCCATAAACAAAAAGAAATCAAGGATAAAAATCACTATAGAATGGTATAGAATACATGTCTTAGAAAAACTTAATCCTGGGTGATGTATCGGTCCAAGACCTCAAGCCAAATCAATACTTCTCTTTTATTTGATAAGTTTTCTTGACTTTTCTCCTTTAATTACTTAGGTTTAACAAACACAAATGATAATGTGACATACATAAAAAAAGCATAGTTGTCATCAATGTAACAAGTGGAAAAATCCATAGGTTCACTAGTGTATCTTCCATCTTTTTTATTCTAACTTAATATAAATATCTAACTTAATATCTAATATTCAAAATTAGGTCCCTAACAATAAGTTTTTAATATAAAATTTATTTAATATAAAAATTTTGTAAATAAGTCCTTATTAAAATAATTAAATAAAAATCATGGATATTATAAATAATTCAAATATAAAGAATATTATACTCTCACCCCTGAAAAAAAATAGTCATCTAAATTGTAATACCTTTGATAAGGATAATTTTGGTCCATGCCAAATCATCTGCCACGAAGACTAACACTTAAATAGGGCTCCAGGTCATCGGCTCCCAAATAATGTCATAATACATCTCAAAGTATCATACATCAATGATCGATAATAACCACCCTATCTTATCAATATCAGAGGCCAGAATGATTAGGTTATTAAACTAATCTCATCTTGGGCTAGCTAGTAAGTGAAGTCCGCAAACTAGGTATAAAAGGAACTTAGGTCATGCTGAGGGGGGGACAAACATTAACCATACCTCTATATGCTCTCTCTCTATTTCAACTTAGGCATTGTATTCTCTCCCATGCTGACTTAAGCATTGTAGGGGTCATGCTGGGCAACCCCCAGCACTAGTCTAACATACAAGTCACTGACTACCCAAGGAAACTCAGATGATCCAGCCTTCGAAGGAGCAATACTGTAGCGACGAGGATCCCAATCTATTTACTCAATTGCCTCGAGCTAGATACACAGTGATGGAATGGCCTCTGACTATACTGCCTATGCAACCTCACCCCCACCAAGCTCCATATGTTAGCCAGGGAGGGGCACTGGGATGGGCCCGCACCTTTAGTAGAGAACCGATCGGGATGATTCATTAGTCGATTGTACTTATGAACCATCATTCTAGCGTTAGAAAGAGGGTCGAACATTGCAAGCGCAACCTTCTACTCTTCTTGGTAGACATTCCAAGGCAAAGAGAAGCTCCTCTTACCTATCCTAAAGAGTAGAGGCAAGCCTCATACTCACCTCGTCAAGAGCCAGGCATCCACGGCTCCGCAGTTAGTCACATAGTCAACAACACTGCCCCTAAACTCCTCAGGTTGGCATTCAATCCCACTTGCTTAGGAAGGAGGAAACAAAGCTGTTATGATCAATTAACACTAAGAGGGGGGGCTGTGGGGTGAATTAGTGCAAATATATATTTTAGGTTTAAATGAAAACTTTTCAATTAAACCAAGATAGGAAATCTGAAGCTTTTTATGTTTAGTGAAAAGAGTGAGTGATTAAAATAAAGTTACTAAGTTATTGAGCAAACCAAAAAGATAAGCAACGTGTGAAAAAAAGAACTTATCATGAAAACTTTACTTTCAAGGAGTTGAGTTCAATCAGAAGCATTAATACAAGAATATATAAATAATTGAAAGTATAGTGGTTCGGCGCCAAAGGCCTATGTCCACTCTCGAGTCCTCCTTCTTGAGGCACACTAATGTCCACTACTAATCTTCTTTGGGTGAATATCAAACTCTTGCACTTTGCTTACAAGGGAGACTTTGAGAAAATTTCTAACTCTAAATTCTCTCTTACCCCTTTTATTTTTCTTACAATTCTCACACAATATTTTCTCAGAATATAATCCCCAAAATTGTTATTTGGAATGTAAAAAAATTTGGATTATCTATAGGCCATAAATTGGCTTCAAAATTGGAGCTAAAATCTAATCGTATCCAAAAAAATGTGGGCGGTTCAACCACCCAGCTTGGACGAGTCAGTCGTCGTCAACCGCCCGAAAACTTGGGCGGCGGCGGTACACCCGCTCGCGCTATCGGTAGTTTACTCACCGAAATTTTCGCAAAAGTGGTTCCCTCCACTTTTCAAATTCCAGCTTGAACTAATGTTGACCAACCTTTTGGTCAACTAATTAAGCTCAATCAAACCCCAATAGCGGACCCGATTGCCTTATTGAGTTGATTTAGATTCCTTCTAAATCTAACTCAATTTGGACTCCAACCCTAACTATGACTCAATGATTATAATACTTAATAACCAATCAAGATAATCAAGACCTAACTCCCGCCAATCCGGCAGCCTCCGGCATTCTTTCGGTGAGTCTTCTGGTCTTCTTCCGATGATCTCCCGGTGTGTTCCCAGTGAGCTTCCTGATCCCTTCGGCTAATCTCTTAGCGAACTTTGGCGAGATCCCACTACATCGTCCGAACCCTGGCCTGATGCTTAAGCTTGATCTTGGCCCATCATTTGGCTGTAACTTCATTGCTCCTGTCATGATGCTAATTATGACTTAATTAAATATAATCATAATTGTAAAACATTCATTACAAGACTATCCTAACTCCCGGCAAGCTTTTCGACTACCCCCGATAATCTTTCGACGAGTCTCGGTCTTCTTATGGCGAACTTCCTTGTGCCATCCTAGCAAACTCCCGATACCCTCGACAAGCTCCCGACGCACGCCTAGCGAGTTCCCAACCGTATCGACCCAATGTATGGACTTGACCTTGGCCAATCCTAATTGTAATAATCATTCTGTTGTAATTAATCCTGCATCAATCAATTTCTAACAATCCATGTTAGATCAATAACATATCAATTGATTTCATCATCAAAATCTGAGATTCAACAATCTCCCCTTTTTTTATGATGACAATCAATTGACGACAAGAGGTAATCCTAACTCCCCCTAAATCTATACCACTTAAATTTAAGAGAAGCACTCACTCTTAAATTCAAGCAATCAACATTCTATGTAAATTTCAATACGAATTTACATAAAGTCATCAAATCATTAATTCCATCAAGTCATTAAATCATAATTAGAATTATGCACTCATATCCATATCCAAGATATATCAATTTATATCTATATCAAAATATCCATATATTTCAACAAGATCATGTGTCATCAATATATTCATTAATTAATATCATGTGTCATCAATATATATTTCTTTCCCTTTGTCATCAATAAAAAGGTGAAATATTGCTAATAATTTCAAAGCACATGATGACATTAATTCCCCTTAATATATGCATTATAAAATTTTCTTCCCCTTTAATAAGGAGAGAAATAAGGGAGGCGTTGTTGAATCATTTCATCATTGAGAAGAGCTCTTAATAAATTTTAAAAGTAATAATAAGATGCACTCAAAAGTTTAAGAGATTTAAAGATTACTTATGTATTTCAAATATAGCAAAAGTCACTATTGTAATTTTCAAATGTGGCACATCTTCATACATTTTTTTCTCCCCTTTTTTGAAAACAATAAGATAAAATCATGAAAAAAGTTTTCAAGAAATATTATCACAAAAAGGCTTCATGAAATATATATTGGCAATTTATATTTTTTCATGATTTAGCATTTCTAGGTTTTAACCTCAATCTTGTATATATATAATTTCAAATATGAGCTCAATAAATTTTCTCATATAAATTTTAATTAAATATAGCAAGTAAATCTGAACAATAACAAATCATTATCTTTAAGTATATTTTTAAAATCATCATTACATGCATGATCATCATATATGATTTCACATCATTATACCTTCTCCCTCTTTGTCATCAATAAAAGGAGAAGTGCAATTAGCAAGTTTTTGATATGTGAAAGCTTAGCAATTACTTTAAAACATGCAAACTAGTGAATTCATTCTTCTCTTTTAAAAAGTGTAAGTTAGTAAATATTTGCTTCCTTTGCATTGTTCTAGCTAGTAATTTTATAAGCTAATAAGTTTTGCTCCCCCTTTCTCATTATCAACAAGAAGAGATGGTTAGAATAGTACAAAACTTTTTTCAATACATCATTTTTCAATAAATATATTAAGAAATATATGAATCATCACATGAAATATATCAAGAACAATTAATATAGTGATGAAATATTCAATTTGTGAAAACAAATTGTGAATATCAAGAAAAAAATTATAGAATATCTTGATTCATGCATAATAATTCTCAAGTTGTCAAAATCATGATTTATGTAAAAATCTCATTTTAAATAATACAAGAAGATATAAGAGATTTGATTTATTAAAGATTTCAAGTTATAATTATGAGAAATTAAAATCATGATATAGGTAAAGAACTCATTTAATTTTTAATAATCAAAATCATCAAAATTATTTTCAAGAAATTCAAAATAAAATTAATAGACTTATTGGTCTCTTGAAATGCTAGTGATTTTCTTTCTCCACTTTGTGTGAATAAGAATGTAGAATCAAGGTAGAGAAATAAAAAATATTATATCACAAAAATACTCAATTTTAAAGATATAAATTTTATAGATGTGAATTTCAAAATTAAGCTCAAAACTTCAAGATATTCAAGGAGATTCAAAAGTTTAAGAGCTACTTCTGCATTTAAAATCATCTCATATAATTTTGATAACAATCATCATGAATTCCAAAAGAAAACATAATAGTAGACTAAGCTAAAATTGTAAATTATGCATTTTGTATCTATTTAGATAATTTAAAATTTTAAATTTCCATCCAAGCAAATTGTTTTTATTTAATGTTATATATCTAATTTACTTCTAATTATATTGATAATTTTATCTCCCCCTTTGTTAATGTCAAAAAGAAATATGATTGCATAATTTTTTCTTAACATCTATATTCAAATTACGCTAAAAATTAGAAAATCATGTCATTAAAGATAAAATCAAAATTTTGTAAATCAAAAGACATGATTTTGTTTAGTAAATTTATTTTCCCTTTTTTTGTGAATAATAAAATGAGTCTTAAGAGATAATCTCAATTCATCCAAGATAAATCTTTTTAATTAAAAAAAGAATGATCTTGATAAAAATTTTAATTATTATTGTTAATATTATAAATCTTTTTTATTAAAAATAAAAAATTATAGAGATCAATAACGTGATTCTCATAATGTAAAAGTCAAGTCAAGAAATTAAAAAAATATTCATGATAATATAAATCTATTTTAATTTTTAACTTATCATAAATTTAATAAATATTAATTTTAGTGATAAGATATATTAAGAAGAAAGTCATAAGTAATCATGTCATAAAGAATATTATTATCAAATCATAAATGTCAAGAACATGATTTATTTTGACACATTTCTTCCTAGTTGAAATTGCAAAACTTTTGATATTGATTCTTATAGAAATATTAAGTTATAAATATTAAGAAATCAAGATCATGATTAGGATGAAAGCTTTTCTTTAATAAAGGCAAGGAATCTTAGTAAACAATCTTGGTTTATATAAAGATCTTAATTTTAATTTTCAAGATTTCATGGTCATGATTTAAGTTACCAAAATATTAAATAATGTTGGATAGATTTACACATATCCATTCTTTAAAATAAAATCATTTGAAAATATATCCAACATCATCATCAAAAATCACTTTTCGAAAAATTTCAATAAAGTCATCATAGATTATTTTTCAAAAGAAAATAGCTAAAGTTTTTTATTTATTTTTATAGTTAAAGAGAATCAATAAATGAATCATTTTATCTTTGTTGAAGGATTCATAGGATAAATATTCTTTCAAAAAGAATTATCCTTCCTTTGAAATTTATTTCAAGAATGCAATGACATTTAACATCAAAAATGAAATTTCATTATGATCATTGCAAAAATATTTTTAAACAAAAGCTTTGATTCATTTTACATCCAATGACTTTTGCGTGTTAAAAGATTCTATCATATTATCAAGAAGTCCTTTCTTTTCAAGAAAGATGATGTAATATATGATTTTTAGGTTCAAAAACAATATACATCATCAACATAAGTTAATACACATCAGTATAATAATCATCATCAAAAATTTTCTTTCGTACATGACTTTTATTAAAGTTAACTACACTTTCTTCTTTCTAATTTTAGCATGCTCTAGCTATGCATTATCAAGATTAATTATATAATGATAAACTATTTTTATTATTAACAATTAATCTTGTTAATATTTAGACTAGTGAGCTTGAAGGAATGTTGGATCTTAAGTTATATATCTTGACATCTAAAACATTATTCAGGGTCCCTAGCTTTAATTTTGAAATAAACTTATAGGAAACATATATTTGGTTTATGTATCCATTTTACATTGGGTTCTTTAAAAAGATTTTTATATTTCTTTTCTAATCGATTTTTATTGTATATATTTTTCTTTGGAACCCATACAAGATGATGTGGACTATATTTTCTAAAAAGGCATTTGTTTGTCTTATGTCCTAATTTGTCACAAAAGTTACACTTTCTTGGTGGCATATTCAATGTAGGTCCTATTATAAAGATGGTTGACTTTCGTTGAATATTTCCAACAAAGTCTATGCCATGTTAATTATATATATGATCATTATTGGCAAGGATCATATTTAGGAATTTATTCCCTATCTCAAATTTTTCTAGTATTATTTTAAGCATGTAATTCTCTTTATTAATATTATCTAGCATATCACATTTAGAACATGGTTTGTGTGATGCTAAGGAGTCATGCATTTCGTTAAATCTTTTATTTAATAAATCATGATCAACTTTAAGTAGTTTAAAAGACTTGCTAAGTTTTCTAAACTCATTAAATAAATCATGAAATACACTTAATAATTTTAAAAATAAAATATCTAAAGACTCACTAACCTCATCTTCAAATGTCATTAAGGCATAGTTATCCACCTCTTCTTTGGATTGGTCTTTATCCTATGAGGAACTTGAATCATCCCAAGTGGCCGAGAGTGCTTTCTTTTTTAGCGCTGATTTCTTCTTTAGTTGGGGATATTCACTTTTGAAATGTCTTGATTTTTTGCATTCATAGTAAATGATGTTGTCTTTTTTTAGTTCATTTTATTTTTATAGTTTTTGTTCCTTTTATAATTTTTTTTAATTTTCTTGATAAAAGTGCAATGTCATGGTCCTCGAGGTTTCACTCAATGAGTCATTTGTTGTTTGAAGTGCTACATCCTTCCTGTTCTTTGAAAGGGGTTCATCAAGCTCATCATGAGCTTTACTATTTAGTTCATAAGTCATAAGAGAGTCCATCAGTTCTTCAAGAGGTAGGTTATTTAAATCTTTAGCCTCTTGAATAATGGTTATTTTATGATCCCAATTTTTAGGCAAAGATCGTAAAATCTTACTCACAAGTCCAAAATTCGAAAAATATTTTCCAAGTGCTTTAAGTCCATTGATGACATCAGTGAAACGAGTGTACATGTCTCCAATAGACTCATTTGGTTTCATTCGAAACAACTCATAATTATGAACTGGAATATTTATTTTTAATTCTTTTACTCTACTAGTCCCCTCATGTGTGATTTCTAGTGTGTGTCAAAAATCGAAAGTCGATTCGCAAATGGAAATACGATTAAACTCATTCTTATCAAGTGCATATCGTCAATGGACTCACTTGGTTTCATTCGAAACAACTCGTAGTTATGAATTAGAATATTTATTTTTGATTATTTTACTCTATTAGTCCCCTCATGTGTGATTTATAGTGTGTGCCAAATATCAAAAACCGATTCGTAAACAGAAACATGATTAAACTCATTCTAGTCAAGTACATAAAACAAGGCATTCATAGCTTTTTCATTTAAAGAAAAATTCTTCATTTCTAAATCATTTAACTCATTTATTGGTTTGGAAGATTTTTCAAATTCATTCTCAACTATATTCCATAAATCAAAGTCCAATGAGATAAGAAAAATATGCATCCGTGTTTTCCAATATGTGTAATCTGTCTCATTGAGCATGGGAGGATGTGAGATGGAATGTCCCTCATTCATGCTAAAATAAGTCATTTACTCAAGTAGGTGTTAATCCAAAGAGTAAGTACCTTGCTCTGATACCACTTATTAGGATCAATTGGCACTAAGAGGAGGAGGGTGGGGGGGGCTGAATTAGTGCAAATGCATATTTTAGATTTAGATGAAAATGTTTCGATTAAACCAAGATAGGAAATCTGAAGTTTTTTATGCTTAGTGAAACGAGTGAGTGATTAAAAGAAAGTTACTAAGTTAATAAGCAAACCAGAAAGATAAGCAACATCTAAAGGAAAGAACTTAGCGTGAAAACTTTGTTTTCAAGGAGTTGAGTTCAATCGGAAGCATTAATACAAGAATATGTAAACAATTAAAAGCAAAGAAGCACTCCCAATTTTTATAGTGGTTCGACGTCAAAGGCCTACATCCACTCTAGAGTCCTCCTTCTTGAAGCACAGCAGCGTCTACTACCAATCTTCTTTGGGTGAAGATCAAACCCTTACACTTTGCTTATAAGGGAGACTTTGAGAAAATTTCTAACTCTAAGCTCTCTCTCTTACCCCTTTTATTTTTTTTTACAATTCTCACATAATATTTTCTCATAATATAATCCCCAAATTTATTATTTAGAATGTAAGAAAACTTGGGGTATTTATAGGCCCCAAATTAGCTTCAAAATCGGAGCCAAAATTCAATCATATCCAAAAAAAATCCAGGTACGGGTGGTTCAACCACCTAGCTTGGGCAAGTCAGCCGCCGTTAGTCGCCCTAAAACCTGGGCGGTGGTGGTACACCCGCCAGAATTTCTACAAAAGTGGTTCCCTCCACTTTTCAAATTTCGGCTTAAACCTGATGTTGACGAACCCTTTGGTCAACTAATTGAGCTCAACCTGAGCTCAATCAAACCCCAATAGTGGACCCGATTGTCTTATTGAGTTGATTTAGATTTCTTCCAAATCTAACTCAATTTGGACTCAAACCCTAATTATGACTCAATGATTACAACACTTAATAACTAATCAAGATAATCAAGACCTAACTCCCACCAATCCGGCAGCCTCCGACATTCTTGCGATGAGTCTTCTGGTCTTCTTCTGGCGATCTCCCAACGTGTTCCCAGCGAGTTTCCGGATCCCTTCGGCGAATCCCCTAATGAACTCCGGTGAGATCCCACTACATCATCCAAACCTCGACTCGATGCTCAAGCTTGATCTTGGCCCATCATCTAGTTGTAACTTCATTGCTCCTGTCACAGTTAGCCTTGCACGATGCTAACTATAACTTAATTAAATATAATCATAATTATCAAACATCCATTACAAGACCATCCTAAGTCCCGATAAGTTTTTCAGCTACTCCCGACAATCTTCCAACAAGTCTCGATTTTCTTCTGGCGAACTCCCTTGCACCATCCTATCAAACTCCTGATACCCTCGGCAAGATCCTGACACACTCCTAGCGAGTTCCCAACCGTATCGACCCGATGCATGGACTTGACCTTGGCCAATCCTGATTATAATAATCATTCTGTCATAATTAATCTTGCATCAATCAATTTTTAATAATCTATGTTAGATCAATAATCTATCAATTGATTTTATCATCAAAATCTAAGATTCAATAAAATCAAGGGAGGACCCCACCCCCTCTCCAGAGGACATCTCAATAATGGTCAAGATTTAGGAGCCTCTGCTCCATAAGATAGTAGGATAATAAGGCTTGAAACGTTCCTTATGCATTATTAATGCTAAAACAAACTACCAATTTGAAACAAATTCTTCATTAGTTTGAATGAATCTAGTAACATAAATAAAGCCACTCTAAGGGGAAGCCAGAAAAAAAGAGAAGTAATATAGGAGGACAAAAGAAAGGGTCATCAAGACCTAGGGACATTAGGAAGGAGGAGATGGATCCGGAGGAGTGGCTGGGTGGTCGTCGAAGGGGACCTCCGCGAGAGTAGGCACTTTCGCATCCGACACGTTTTGATGCGAAAGACACCTTAAGTGGATGATGAGGATGCTTCATTACATACTTTTGATCCTGCCTCAAGTGGATGTGATCAGTTCGATGCCAGTCATATAATGATCTCCTAATCCTTCTTTTTTTTCCTCCTATGTGTCTTCATCCCTATCGCTTCTCATTTTCTCCTGTCCTATGCCCTCAACCATCATGTCTATGATATGGTGGTCAAGCTCTCCCTCACCTTCGCCTCTGACCTCTCCTGTCTCTATCTCTCAGTCTTCGTCTATCGCTACAGCTTTCGTCGCTTCCTCTTCCTTGACAAGATAGATATTTTTTAAAAAAACTTAAATTCATGTGTTATTATATTAATAATTTATTATGAGTCAGTATGTCACATAAGCAAACTCTAATATCTATTAACTCAGACTTAATGGAAGGGAGTTATATACTATGTTTTAAAAAATATAAATGTTATTTTTGATACAAGCAAAACCATAAGGACTTAAGTAGTCTATGACCTAAACCAGAAGGGCTAAAATGAATCTTTTTTTAAACTTAAATCATATATCATTATATTAATAATTTATTATGAATCAGAATGTCATGTAAGCGAATTCTAATATTTGTTAACTTAGATTTAACGGGAGGAGCTTAAATGCTATATTTTAAAAAATATATAGATTATTTTAGATACAAATAAATCATAAAAACTTAAGTGATTTATTATCAAGATCATACAGGGTAAATTGAACCTTAACCTATTAATTTATAAAGTATATCATAGGATTGCTAAAGCCTTTGGATGTGAACCTTTGACAAATATTTTTTCTTGATGCGTGTGATGGACGCTCTTACATTCTTCTTTTCTTATGATGGTTGGTCATATTGCTTTTACATGCCTCTAGTTTAGTGCCTTTGGAATTGTACTTCTAGTGGTAGGAATACTCGTCTAGTTCATTGTAACATTTATATTTGTTGTCGTTCTTTATGTCGAGTCCCAGATGACATCTCGGTTGGGTTAGATTTGATGCATAATAACGTCCACATGGCTCAAAACGTGTTGGGGAGAGGGCATGACGACTGATGATTTAGCTTCAAAACCTCTAAGTTGACTTCTCGAGTTGGGGTTGGCATTCGTCTCCTTCTCTTGTAGACCAGGCCCTGCACAAAAGGCTTGAACTAGGCGGAGGGTCATTCTGGCCCTGCTCCTCTAATAGTTAAGTGAGTTGTGAACCCTAAGCTCTCAAGAGAGTGTCTTGGTTGTGTTGTATGTGAGTATCTGTTAACTCTTGATACTGTTCATCGGGATGACTTTTATATCTCCTACTATGAGATCATCCTTCAAGGATGTTTAATGACTAGCAACGTCATCGTACTCATGTGTTAATGTATGTTGGTGCATTGGGAGAGTTGGACTATAATTTGGGTGTTGATGTCGTCTAGGCTACGTCGCACCCTATCACACTTCTTGAATGAATTTTATTATAATTAAATATTAACAAGGATATATATATAATTTATTTATTTATTTTGTACATAGAGGTGAGGATGGCGTGGCCAGCGGCTAAGTCACCGCTTTCCAATTTGTGCGGACTGTGCGTCGTACAATCGATCACATCTGCTGTCGCATCATACCATCCATTAAGGAGTGGCCTTCTTTAATTCTCTCAGTGATAATTATATATTATATTCCTTTTTGCGACATATGAGCTGATGGAATCATCATATGAGCTGTTCCATATCCCAATTTTGATGGGGAGCACTGATAAATTACATATTATATTCCTTTTTTTAAGTGTATGAACTGTTCCATGTCCCAATTTTAGGGGGAACACAAACTATTGATATGCTATAATAGTATTCTCCCTCTCCCATGTACAACACGCACTTCCTTATTTAACAGACCACGGAGGAAGCCTTCTCTTCTTGCTTTCCTTTGGTGGATGACGTCGTGTTCTTATCGACAGAGACGCCAGCAGCGTCGTGAGTCAGCCTTGCCCTTGTCGTACACGCCAGTGTTGGACCGAACCGCCCGAGTGATAGGGCAACCTTGGGAAAGGCTTAACTCGCGGACACATGGAAACAATTCCACCGCCACGTCATGCGCGTCCTCGGTGCCTGATCGATTCATCGGGAAAGGGTCAGAAGTGGCGTGCGAGGAAGGGAAACGGAGATCGACGGGTTCTTCGTTTTCTTACGCACCTTCGTACATCCTTCTTTTTTTAATTCGATGAAGAGATGGAGCCCGCCTGGGTCCACTTTGTATTGCAGTCTGAAACTAAATCTTACGGGGAGAAATCGGAGCTTTCCATAACGGAATTCCCTTTCCCTCTGGGAAAAGGCGTCTTCAACGTTCGTTCCCTCTCTCATCTTCTATATATGAAAATGGAAGCGTCGAGCTCCCACGCGCAACTCAGAGAAGGAGAACACAAATTGCACCCCCAAGAAGACGCCATCGGATGGCAATAGCTACGAGAATCCCCACAAAAATCCCCCGAACCCTCGTCCCCCGATACCTCTCCTCCGCCTCCTCCCTCGCCGATCAGCTCCCCGAGGCCCCCTCGCAACCACCGGCCCCGACACTCGACCTCTCCGACACCCGGCAACTATTCGCCTCCGTCCCCACCGCCGCCCTCCTCCGGTCCCTCGCTAACCTCTCCACCCTGGCCGCAGGGCCGATCGTCGACCTGGCCGCGGCGGCGCTGCGGGCGGCTGCCGCGGCGCCGGAGGGGCGCTTCCTCCCTGCCGCCGTCCTCGGGGTGGCCCGCGCGACGGTGCACCGCCACTTCTGCGCCGGGGAGGGGTTCGAGGAGGCGGGCCGCGCGGTGGAGGCGATGTGGGCGGAGCAGGGGCTGCGCTCGATCCTGGACTACGGGATGGAGGACGCCGAGGACGGCGCCGCCTGCGCCCGCAACCTCGAGGGGTTCCTGCGGACGGTCGACATGGCGTCGTCGCTCTCGCCCACATCCGTAAGTAGGTTACTTTGGGAACAAGGAATTAATACTTGGTTATAATCGTGGAACGACAGGTGTTTTGGTGGTCAATTCAGTAGAACGGAATCTTTCAGACGTTCCAAGTGGTGAAGCGTGTTTTGGTGCACGCTACCTCATATCCTGGTATCCTTCAGTAGAACGGAATCTTCGCAGTATAAATTAATTTGGGAATCGCTCCTCTACTTATTGTCGTTACTAATTTGATGGTCAATTCAACTTGGAGATGATGTAGATGCCTATCGTTTCATATTCTCATTCACATCACCTATGACAACCATTAATTACGGGATCACGAGGGGTAAGATCATTGGTGAAGCAAAATAGATTCCAGTTGCTATCATTTTTCTCTAACATGAAGAGAAAAATTCCAGTTGAGTCCAATCACTTTCATCGATCGCATCATTGAAGTGAACCAATTTTTTTTCTTTCCTCTTCGCATTATATATATATATATATATATATATATATATATATATATATATATATATATGATTGCTATTGATCACATCATAATTGCAATGGTTCTACACATAAATGTTGCTTCATGTTTATGAAAAAAGAAACTAAAAACCTTCATAATAATCATACTTTAGGTTAATTCTCTTTCTATTTCCTTGCAATACTAGCTTAATTGTTTTTATGATCAGGCAAGTGTGTGCGTGAAGATTACAGCACTT
Organism: Ensete glaucum; assembly: GCA_021527575.1. NCBI lineage: Eukaryota > Viridiplantae > Streptophyta > Magnoliopsida > Zingiberales > Musaceae > Ensete > Ensete glaucum. The sequence goes on from CM038555.1 coordinate 35,122,017, forward strand.
TGCCCCATCTCCTTGCTCGAGAGAACCAGTGATCTATTGAGGTGGAAGCAGAAAGACTCCACATTTGAGCTTCCGTGGAGCACCCATTCATTTCCCATTCTTTGCGACTCCAGCCCTCTCTATCTAACCCCTTCAGTGCCAGATCCTCTGACAGATACCGAAGAGCTCGATCTCCGAGTAGCCCAACAAAGGCTGTCAAAGATCTGCCACAGGTGTGCAGAAGCTGGTATCCCGTTGGTGATCGATGCAGAATACGCCACACTGCAGCCTGCTGTTGATTACTTCACGTACTCGGCAGCAATACAGTTCAATCATGGAGACCAACCTATGGTCTACGGGACAATCCAGGCTTACTTGAGGGACTCCAGGGAGAGGATGGCAAACGCTGTCGAGGCCGCGGAGAGAGAGGGCATCCCTCTGGGGATTAAACTAGTGAGAGGCGCTTATCTAACAAGAGAGACCAATCTGGCTTCATCTTTGGGTGTGCCGTCTCCCATCCACGGTAGCATCCAGGAAACACACCAGTGCTTCGACAATTGTGCTGCCTTCTTGCTGGAGAGGGTCAGGAGGGGATCCGGTGCAATCCTGCTTGCCACCCACAACGTTCGATCTGGTAAGTCGAGAGAACACAGGGAGTTGGAAGTGTAGATCTTGCGTTGACGGTGTACCGCCACTGTGTCACAGGGCAAGCTGCTGCAGTGAAGGCAGAGGAGCTGGGAATCGGAAAGGAAGACCAGAAACTGCAGTTTGCACAGCTGCTGGGGATGGCGGACGGGCTCTCTCTAGGACTCAAGAATGCAGGTTTCCAGGTCAGCAAGTACGTGCCTTTTGGGCCGGTGGAGCAGGTCATTCCCTACCTCCTCAGGAGAGCCGAGGAGAACAGAGGACTCCTTTCCACCTCCGCTGTAGACAGACAGCTCATAAGGTTTGTGGACTCCGTTACTTTGTTGGATGTTTCCAACTTCAAACTTGTAACATTGCTTTGCTGCATGTACTACAGGAAGGAACTCGTTAGAAGGCTTGCTACCGCAGTTATTGGGAGGACTTGAAATTACATAATATATATATTTTTTTATTTCTCTCTTTTTTTTTTTTAAAGAAAGATGGGGTTATTATCACCCCATTACAAACATGTTACAAAATTATACTAAGGTTCGATATTGTCATTTCGTTGAGTAGCATATAAAGATTTAATTGCAGACTCATATGCGTTACAAGATTTTTGATTAGAAATAATCAAATGCTTACAAGCTGTTAATATCATAGTCAAGTTGATCCCTTTATTCATAATTAATTCAAGCTAAGTCTTGTTAATTTGTTCAGTCAAAATCAGTTATAGGTCGGGTGAGCCCAATTAAGTCTGTTATGAGTTGGTTGAAGTTAATTTTTATCTTCACTTAGGATGTAGTCGGTTATTATTTTTAGTTAAGAGTCTATCACTTAGTTAAGAGTCCAAGTTTAGTGAGACTTTGAGTCCAAGCCTAGAGGGACTCTTAGCATAGCTCTATAAATAATGTTATAGACTCTTTTATGAAAAAATCAATAAATAAAAATATATAAGTTTTAGCCAATAGGCAAAACCCCAAGAGGGCCGATCCCCTATAGTGATCAAGGAGGCTTAATTCTCTCGAAGTGATCGTTTATCCCCCCTTTTCCATCTCCATCCACGATAGAATCATGTAGGGTTCTATCTATTAGTATTAGAGCAATGATCCTCGACGTTCATGTTGTGATTCCGCAGCTGCTTCTCCTGCCATCTATATCGCCATCATCGTCGTCGTCGTCATCTTTACTGCTATCATCTTCTCTTATTGCAGTCGTCATCTTCATCCCTCACTGTCATAGCCACCTTATTGTAGCTATCATCAGCAATCATCAAAAAAAAAAAAAAAAAAGAAGATTAAAGCCGACAACACCATCCTAACCAAAGGACTACAGCCAGCCACTTATCTTCCTCCCCTCCTCTACAGCACCCACCATCCTCATCCCCTTTTTGTCGCTACCAACCTACTGCTGCCATCTTGCCACTACAGTCCATCTCCTCCTCTGCTAGTAGCATCGTCATTGTTGCCAGCCCTCACCGTTACCTTCCTCCCCTCCTCTTCATTACTGTCGGCCATCCCTGTCATTTCCTTTTTTTCCCGCAGCCATCTTCACATAGCCACATCTTCCTCCTAATCTCCAATGCCCAGCTCCCCTACTACTGCTCCTTTCCACAATCGTTTCTCTTCCCAGTCGCCAGCCACCTTTTCCTCTCATCCTCTGCTCGTAGCGTCACCATTGCTACCAGCCCTCATCACTGCCACCCGTCGCTAGTCTCTGCTAACTACTAGTTCCCATTGCCTCCATTGTTGCCTCTTCTACCTTCTCCCCTGCTCCAACAATTATAGTTGCAACCCTCACCAGCCAATGCTACTGCCCTCTTCCTTCCTCCACTACTAGTCGTAGCCTTGATCGCCTCTTTTGCCTTGCTGACTCTACCTGCCTATGAATCCAGCATTGTCATTTCTACTCCCTCCAGCACTGCCTAGCCGCCCCTACCATCCTTATTGTCGCATCTTCCTTCCTCGTTGCTCCCTGCTTTCTCTTCCTCGTAGGACTCCGTTGCTTGCTGGATCCCGGTACTCCCCTGCTTCCTCTTCCTCGTCGAACCCTACTACTCCTCCACTACTCTCCTTTGCCACTAAGGTCTCCTCGTCGGACCCTCTTCCTCCCTTATCGCTACTACCATCCCATCTCCCCCTGTGGCCCACGTAAGCCGTTGCCATTGTTGCTGCTGCCTTCCTCCTCTTCAATCGCAGCCTCAACCGTTGTTCCTCCCTTTCTCTTCAGTGTACATCGTTAACCACCGGTACAGGGTCGCTGCCACTCCTCTGCAGTAGATGCTGCCCTCAACCTCCTCTCCTCTATTGTAGTCTTCCCCTATCACTATGATAGAACCACAGTAGGAGCTCTATAGAATTTGATCTTTGAGGAGGATCAACCCTTGGAACACTATAGGGGTTCCTCCCTCCTAGGGTCAGTCAACAAGGTTAAAATAGAATTGATCTTGCTTGATGGAAAGAGGTGGAGGCTACATGCTTATATAGGGCTCAAAACCTAGCCCTAGGGGGTGTTTCCTAAGTGAATTTCTCATTTTGCCCCTCCTATAGCTACCATACATAAATAAAGAGGGTGGCAGCCTAAGTGACTGCATAAGCCATGCCCCTCTACTAGAAACCCTAGCCGACCAACACAGTGAAGGGGGTGGTGGCCAAGAAGCCCTAAGGCCTCAAAATAAACTCTAGCCACACTTTTTTATATGATAGAAGTGACTAGGTATGATTTTATTACAATTTGACAGTGTTCTTATTAATTACTTCTAAGATAATTAGAACTCAATCCTACTGGAGTCCTATCACGTTGTTACTGCTCCAACTATCCCTTCTTCCTCCCCTACCACAACAGTCACACCAAATGACACTGCCTCTCCCCGCCGACCATCGTTGTCCTTCCTTGACCATGCACAACCACCGCTCACTGGACCCTGCTATAACCCCACACAACAATGATCTCTCACCTCTGTTATCATTGTAAATATTGATGGATATAAGATTTGAAGCCTTCGAAGCCGCATAGAAGATAGATTGTAAGAACTTCATGAATTTAGAAGAAATCGATCTAAAAAAGTATGATCAAGGGTAAAACACATGATACTCATGTAAGGAGTTTCCTAGATGAGAAGATGGAGACCCAATCGGTTAGATCCCTCGTGTTGAAAAGTTTTTTCATTTTCACATGATTCCGGAGGAATCTATGGTGGAGATAGCTTCCACTCAACTTAAAGGTGATGCACTCCGGTGGTATGATCTATACGAGACCTATTACGGAGTCCCTTTATGTAGACGGTTCAATAGAGAGCTCCTGATTCACTTCGGATCATTGGAGTACAAGAACATTAATGGACAGCTCACTGAAGTCCGCCAGATTTCCACAGTATAGGAGTACCAGAGTATATTTAAACGTTTATCGAACCAAACCCGAGATTGGTCTGAGATACAATTGGTGAGGAAATTTATCAAGTGACTTAATCTTGAGATTCGGTGCGAAGTTAAAGCTCGCCATCCCGCACCATAATAGCAGCCATATCATTCGCCAGCATGCATGAAGGAAAAATCAGTATGGACACTCACCGAAATAGAAGCTTCAATAGACAAGACTTCAAAGTGGACAATATATATAATCTCAAACAAGAGCAACTTCTGATAGTTGAGCCAACTAAATAGGAAACAAAAACTGACAATGTGGAGCCCGATCATGAAGGTTGCGACAAACTTCTGACGATTGAGCTAATTAAGGAGGAATAAAAAATTAACAATGTGAAGTCCAATCACGAAGGCTATGCCAAATTCGAAAATAAGATTGCTAATGGGGTAATCCTAATTTGTGATAACAAGTGCTCATGTTGATTTCTTTTTAATGCCCCAGGAAGACTTTGAAGTGGAGATCCTCAAAAGAAGACATGGTACTACCACTAGCCATCAGATTAAAAGGGTTCTTCAAAAAACTATAATGGCAATTACACGAGAAGACCAAACCATTGCTTACACCAAGTGAAGACCCTACTTAATCGATCAAAGAGTTATGATGCGTGGCAAATATTGAAGTACTCCCGAAATCTGATACTGCTCAGCCTTGAGGATAAAGCTGATTTGAAGTGGGCGGGTCTATTAGGACCCTAGCCAAGTCGGATCCATCTATTCGTAATTAATTCAAGTTGAGTCGTGTTAGTCTATTCCGTCAAAGTAAGTTATGGGTTAGGTGAGTCCAATCGAGTCAGTTATTAGTTAGTTGGAGTTGATTTTTATCTTCAGTTAGGATGGAGTTAGTTATCTTCAGGTGAGTCTATCACTTAGTTAAAAGTCCAAGTTTAGTGAGACTTTGAGTCCAAGCCTAGAGGGATTTTTGGCAAAGCTCTATAAATAATGTTATAAACTCTTTTATGAAAAAATTAATGAATGAAGAAGTATGAGTTTTAGGCAATAGGCAAAATCCCAGGAGGATCGATCCCTTATAGTGATTAAGGAGGCTTGATCCCCTCGAAGTGATCATTTATCCCTCATTTTCTATCTCCATTTATGATAGAATCCTCCTGTGGGGTTCTCTCACAAGGTAACTACTTACTGCAGATGATTTATGTTTTTGAGTCAAAGCCCATAAACTAAGATTAGAGCATAGCCAAGACTGCTTTGTGGTATCCCCTTCGTTCACTTCCATCATATTCTCTCCTTCATTCCCTTGCCTCCTCGATCCTCATAAACATCACAACTTCATTTTTCTTAGAGTAACTCTCCCTCCTCTCCCCCCTTTAATCCTTTTACACTCCATTTTCCTTCTTTGTCAATCTTCACCGACACACATAATGAGGATCAACCATGGTAAACTCGCTCTTGTGTCCCGAACACGAGATGAAAGAATATGTCAGTAGGTGTTCCTCGATGGGGATCGATCATGGTTTGTGTGGTTTGATATACAAGGCAAACTCTTCATCGGGGATGGCAGTGAATGATGAGTGCAAGCTCAAGTTCTTGGAGCTGAAGGCCTAGAGGAGCTTCAGGATCATCATCTTCAAGATCGAGGAGAAGCTCGGCCAACCCGAAGTGAGCTACGAAGACTTCATGCATCGTTGCCGGCTGACGAGTGCCACTCTGCCATCTTCGACTTTGATTTCGTCACTGATGATGATTGCCAAAAGAGCTAGATCTTGTTCATATCTTGGTAAGAAACAAGAACATCCATCACCATAATTCTAGATAAATGCAGAAGTAAATAGCTAATTATGCATCAGCTTCAATAAGGATTCTATCAGGTGGCTCCCTCTTCAATAAAAATACTCCCGCTTCTAACAATTCATCTCATGTAAAAATATAATCACCTGTATGAATCCTTAAAATGAAACCCATAGCCACCTTTTACAATTGCTCCAAGTAGTAGCCATGTAAATTTAGTTTATATTATTAAATTATATGGTTAATTTTAATTAAGTAAAATATATTATGATTATGATTTGATTCTGATTATGATTATTAGCCAATATAAAGAAATTTCAATTAAGACAAGATTCTTTACGAGACGCTCTTAATAGGAGAATCTCTTTTAATTACTTATCATAGACCCTATGCTCTCACTTATAAATAGACATGACCTCTTAGGAATAAAATGGGAATGATGAACAATTATAAGAATATAATATCATGACATAGTTTAGAGATTACTTATCTTCTCTCCATCTTCCTTTATCATGTGAACCAATCAATTAAATATTATAGTTCCTCTCTCATATTATTGTGTTCTTAAATCTATCAATCATAGTAGTCTTGTGAAAGGATAGGAAGAGAAGAGAATGTGAGTCTAGGTCTCCTTACAGATTGACATTATTGCAGATCTCAAATCCGATGATGGTGCATTTACAGATCGGGTGAAAGTTTTTCTGAATAGCAACATTAAAATGTATGTATCGTAATAATCTTTTAAATCCATTGTTATTTGATTTTATATTCTAGTATTAAAGTTTATCTATATAGCAGATAGCATATTATAAAGTTCATGCTGACAATTATTATCAGAGCCATGGTTTTGAAATCAAATGCTTTGAATTTATTTGTTAGTATCTTTCATTCGCAAGAAGATGTTAATCAATTTTTATTTATGATTCATGAATGATTTATCAATATTATTGATTTATTTTTCTATTCAATATATATAATCGCTTGCTTGTGAGTGATGTATAGTTTTTATGATTGAACGACAGATTTATTATTTGTTGTCGACGTTATTGAGGGTGATGATCTTTGTTGATCACATGTTTCATTATCGATAGTGTCTGTGCAGCATCACTATGTACGACAGTTACAACAGCAGCACTACTGCATAACGGCAACAGTTGTGTTGCCAATGACAACCGCGCAGGTAGCAGCCATGCATAGCAGCTACGTGCGAACAACATGTCGGTTGCGATAGCATCGCTGCAAAGTGACGGCCATGCGTGAGCAGCAATCACAAGTATGCAGCAGCCACACATCGCGATCGCGATCGCGTGCGAGCAACAAGTGGTGGCTACGGGCAAAGGCAACATTGCCCGTAAGGCGGTGGCCTCCCACGGCCACTAGCGACGACTCGGGAAGAAGCAGTGCCATGCTCACCCATAATGGAGGTGCTCGCCTGTGATAGAGGACAGTGGCCACACAAGCAGCGGCCTTCAATGCGTAGAGGTAGCGCCCACCCGTAAGTGGCCGCGTGCGCAAGGGGCAATGACATATGGAGATTATTGATTTCTTGTAAAAATATATTTTTACCCTTCATAATATAGGAATTTTGGCGTTTATCCTGCCCTTCATAAATTGGATTTTTTTTGCATATCAGTTTGACAATTCTACCCTTTATAAATCTCATAATTCTGGTTTATGTCCTATCAATAAAATTATAATTTTACCCTTATGAAATTAAAATTTTTTAATCAATATCATTGATTATAAAATTGATCACTATGATTTAATTTTAATTGAATTTGATCATTATGACTATTAACTAGATTTATTCTGATGAAACTTAGAAAAGATTAAATTTTGATCAATTTTTATTGATTGACTCAATTGGGTAAATAAAATCTAATTATTGTTCTTGGATATTTATTTAGTTATTCACATGTATATATTTGAAAATATGAAATAATATTTATCTTTCACAAGACTTTTTATGATTTATGTATCATCACGATTGCAGTTATTATATAAGTTTTCTTTATATTGATCAATGTTCAATAATTATTATAGTCGTTATTCTATTATTGAAATGTTTCAGTATAAATTAGATTAAAAAAATTGATGAATATTATTTATAATTCATCTCCCTAAGTTTTATCTGATCGGTAGTTGCCAAAGTAGTATGAGATGATAAACTTATCGAATGTAAACTACAATAAAGGTCTTATCATTTATAGGATATTTTGGATTGTATTTTATATTCTTGTATTGATCATATAGTCACCAAAGTGATGTCGACCAATAATCTATAAAATACATTATGAAATTGATCCTAAACGATATTAAAAAAATAATATTCACTAGCACACATAATTAGGAGATTTAGATAATCCTAAAGGTGAATATATTTTGAATAATTATGTGATGGGGGAGGATGATACTGTTTTGGATATCTTTGTAGTTTAGTGTTTATATACCCAAAGGTAGCAACACTATTCCACAATGATAATATCAGTCCTCCATAAATGATTTTGCATAAAAACTAGATATATCAATATTTCACCCCAAGGTGAAATAGAGATGATATCAATAGTTTAATATTTATTAAAAAAACTCAAAAAATTATATTATTACTATGGTATTTCCTTTATTGTATTTTTGTAATATCCCTATAGTATTTGGAATAAATTGATTGAGCATATGTAATTTGTATTGAGTGAGTTAGACCTTGATCAGATTAATTAAAAAGTTATTAAAAGTTCTATGGAATAAATAATTAAGATAATTGATTGGAAAAGGTCTAAAATACTCAATGTTATGATAAATGATAATAATATTTAGACTTCAATACAGTTTACAACTAGCACATAAGAATATTTATAGATCAACTTATATTTACTAATAAGTCATTAGCTGACATCTTAATGGAAGAACTGACTAAAGATAATAGTAATTAAGGAATTTAAGATTATGTCTTCAATATAGCTGATAGAGTTGTAAGCTGTAGAACATTGAGCATGAATATAATTGAGTCATTTCTCATAATTTATTATCTTTCTTCATAGGTTGACTCATTTAAAATTTAATTAAGAAAAATAAAACTTAAATGAGTCGACTAGTATATATGTATAAAAAGAATTAAAATTAATATATAATATACTCATAATATTTGTATTGCTCAAAAAGTGGGTAATAATGAAAGAAAGTTTAAGCATAAGTCACTTGAGTTTATAAATACTATATAAACTCATAAAATAAATTTTTTCATAATATAATGATACGTTCGTCGTAAGGAAAGTTACGTGAAGAAGAACTTTGTATGGTTCAAACTAAATATTATATAAATCATTATATAATACTTAGTGGATTAATTTTGATGCTTCAACATATGTTACCAATAATATAGATTTATTTTAATATGAAAAATTAAAAGAGAATAAAATATTTATTATTTTAGGGAATCATCTTAAAATGAAATTGATAATAGTTTATATTTATTATATATGCCTAGAGATTATTTATCTGATGAATCTTGAGGATATATGTTATATTATTACAATTCTAAGAATTTGAGTTTTTTACATAGAATTGTTAAATATTATTTATCTTTTGGTGATTGTAAACTTAATATGATTCAATAAAAGTTAATATTTAAATTATGTATGATATTTTATATAAAATTTATATGAATTTTGAGTTTATAATGATCTCATAATTAAATATTAAAATAAAATATATTTTTATAAACTTCTTGAGATTATGCTTATATCTCTGAGTCACTTTATGCTTTTATCTTATTAAAGATATATATTTTATCACCTTATAAATAATTTGTCAAGATATGGTTATATATATCTAATTTATATAAAGTGTTATGTCATTAACACTCTTGAAGTATACATAAATGAGATCAAGAGACAAATTGAAAAGTTAAGATTATCATATCTAGCAAGGGTGATAAATTTTAAGGTATTTATAATGAACTCAATTATAATTCTTTTTCTAAATTCTTTAAAAAGTATGCTATATATATTCAGTATGATTTAATAGATGTATTACAATAGAATAGGATTACTGAAAAATACTTATACTCTTATGATATGACTAGGAGCATGATACATTATTCTTTATAGTCGAATCAATATGAGAAGAAGCTCTGAGGACAACTATATATATCTTAAATAGGATTCCTAATAAATAAATTTCATCAACTTCTTTTAAGTTATGGTTCGATAAGAAACCCAACTTAAGATATTTACATATTTGGGATTGTCTTGTAAAGATAAAGATATTTAATTTATAAAAAAATTAAATTTAATAATTATTTTTAGATATTTTATGATTTATCTAAAAAAGTTAAAAGGGGTATATTTTTTATTGCCCTAATCATAGTACGGGGATAGTTAAATTTGATAATGTAAGATTTCTATAAAATAACGAATTAGTGGGAGTGAAAATCTAAAAATTTAATTTTTGATATAGAGAAGATATAATTTAATACTCCTTAATTGTTCGAGAGATTGTTATTACTCAAATCATTGAATGATTTAATAAAAGTGAACAACAAAATAGCATCACAAAACTTTCACATAATATTGATATCACTATTAATGGTCTTATTAAACAACCATAATTGACAGTTTTGATAATATCTCAAGGGAAAAAAAATTATCATTTATAATTATTATGTGATATATTTACAAGAATTACATTATAATATATGAATAAAAAAGGATCCCTCATTATTTTCACAAGTCATGAAGGTAACAATTCTGAAAATATAATATGATGTGATGAAAGAGGAGTTAAAATCAATAATCAGAATGACGTTTGATGAATTCATCGAATTGTCCAATAATTATAAAAAGAGTATTATATAAATGTGACTAAAGGATAATGTCGAACAATATAATGGTCAGACTTTTAGTTAAAAGTTTTACTCATAATGAATGCATCGATCGTAATGACATGTTTAGTTTATAAATGAATTCATTAAAAATATCATTATATTGGTGATTTATTATGAGTTTGAGTTACACTATAAAAATACAAAAATAAGTTTTCTGATTAAAGATCTAACTTTATATGGGTTACTTTAAATGATTCATAGAGAAAATAAAAGAAATATAAAATTTGGTATGCAAATTCAAGAATCCATTTATGACCTTAAACAAGCTTATAAAGTTTCTTAATATCATTAATTTCTTTGGATTTAAGAAAAATATTATTGGTCAATAATTATACCTAAAGATTAATGAAGTAAGTTTATTATATTGGTATTATACGTGGATAATATTTTGTATTACTAATAATGTTCTTGGTTTAAGATAATTAATATTAATGAGACATCTTTTGTTATTAGCATTGAGATATTTAGTGATAGATCTCAATGATTATTAAGACTGTCTTAGAAAAGATATATTAACCGAGTCTTAGAAATGTTTAATATATAGTTTTTGTCCAACAAATCATAAAATTAAAATTTTAGTCAAAATATGTGCTTTAAAATGACTTTAAAAAATCAGATAAAAAAATATTCTTTATATATATGTATTTGAAAGTCTATGCTCAATCTTGTATTAGAAGAGATATCAGTTTTGTAGTTAAAATATTGGATAGATATTCGAGTTACCCAAAAGTGAAAATATTAAAGGACAGACAAGTAATAAGATATCTGGAAGGAATAATTAGATGCACATGTATGAAATTATAACAACTTGAAATAATGATAGTCTTTAAGTCTTAATTTTATAAATTACCTCGATAATAGAAGTCCACCTTACAGTTAATATCTAAATCAATCAGAGGGATAATTTATTATTATTAATAATGAAAGTTGATTTTGTGATATGCTTTGAGACTACTAATCAAATTTATGATTGTAAAACTTTATTTAGGATTAGTGTGGTCACACTCAATTTTGAGGTCACTCAGGATATTTTACGATATATCGTAGTAATTTTCTTCTCTAAGAATGATAAGTATTACTGCATCCCTATGCATTATCGTATAAAGTACTTGATGAGAGAGAAAATGAGTCCAAAAACATCTAATATCAATTACTAACTTGAGTTCCACTATTTGACTACTGAACCATTCACTTAAGACTTACAGCCTAAAATGTTTTGAAGGAACATGTCCTTTTGATTGGGTTTGTGATAAACCTATAAAAGATATACTGATGTATATTTGAGTAGATACTATAATTGATATTTTTCTTACGTACTTAAAGTTATTTATTTTTGTTATCCTATTTATAGTTATATATATACGTATTATGGTTGAATATGATGACAAGATTATCTTGACAAGATAAATTATATAGATCATTTTGGACTGCATTAGAAAAGTCTAACATTATTATGGTATATAGAAGAAAATTTGACATTAATAATATATAACTGCTATGATTCTCATTGCTAGTCAGACTTAATGTAGTATTATTATTTTTATTGGATTTATTTGCCTATTTTAAAATTCACATGCGTGGAGATAGCTTTTAAAATTTCAGAATCTAAACTTGTTTTCAAATAAATGTTATTTATTTATTTTGATTTTGAATATTTTTTGTATCTTATCAAATTAATGGGCTAAGTGGAAGAATATTATATTATATGACCATATTTAATTAAGTAAGATATATTATGGATATGATTGGATTCTGATTATGGTTATTGGTCAATAAAAAGGAAAGCATTCTTTAGGAGACGCCCTTAATAGGAGGAACTATTATAATTGCTTATCTTAGACACTCTTCTCTCACCTATAAATAGAAAAGAACTCTTAGGAATACAATAAGAATGATGAACGATTATGAGAATACAACATCCTGATATAATTAAGAGATTACAGATCAGATCCTTCCCGAAACATAACCTAGAATTACATCTTCATTATCTAGGCGGACCCGGAACATATCGTTGGGAAGTGATTTAGTAATTAAACCTTCATGAATAAATTTCTTCTTTTTTATCAATAAAAACCCCTTCCCAAACTGTACAAGCTTCTTCCAAACCATACGGCTTTCTAGATATATATGATGATATCTAGACAGATGGATCTTATATAAATCGTATGATGAAGTACCTCATGAGTGGATATATATGAATCCAAATCTGTTGAATCACTCATGTTATGATCTTCTACATCCTAGATCTCCCCATTCCGTCATCTGGCTTATGTTATTCATGTAGCATTCAGAAAAGAATTCGAATTTCTACCCTAATCATACTCTACTTTTCACAATAGAAAAATATTTTTCTATTGTGAAAAGTAGATAGAAAAAAATATTCAGAATTTGATATACATACTCTTATTATGCATACCACATCTACATAATTCAAACTCATATCGCTATTGAGGAGTTCAATACATTAATTGAATCGCTTATCTTAAAAAATTCAAAAATTGGAAGTCTTTCGAGGTATGTTAATTCCAATTATTCCAAGACCATCTCTCTTGATCATGTGAATCAGTCAATGAGAGATTATAGTTCCTCTCTCATATTATTGTGTTCTTAAATCTATCAATCATAGTCATCGTGTGAAATAATATGATGAAAGGAGAAGGTAAATCTAGGTCTCCTTGCATATTGATATTGTTGTAGATCTCAGATCCGACGATGGTATGTTTGTAGATGATATGAAGATTTTTCTGAATAGTATCATTAAAAAGTATGCATCCTAATAATCTTTTAGATCTATTATTATTTGATTTCATATTATGGTATGTTTGAAGATTTTTCGGAATATTATCATTATTGTTTATGAGCATGCGTTTGTTAGCATTTATCCCCTAAAAATATGTAAACAAAAGTGAGGTGGTGCTTTGAAGAAGATAGTTATAGGAGTGCCCTTATTGCGAGCAATCCAAAACAACCATAAAGTATATGCAACTAAGGTTTCAGGGTGAGATGATTAAAATTGTTCCTATTATTGTTGATAGTAACAATATGATCATTTTAGTTATATTGATCTTAGTGTAAGTGTAATGGATGATAAGTCACTGATTTACCCTAAAAAAATACTTGGTGCACATATTAGAGTATTTATGCTTCAGTCTAAAATGGTACATCTTCCTAATGCCTTATTGATAATTCTTATATCTACAAAAGGAATAATCTTAGCATGACACTAAAGGTTTGACTTAGATAAGTTTCATTTTGCACAGGTCGTGGGATTCATCGAACATAAGTAGCAAGATGCTCTTATGCTACCTCCAAGAATAGGTTCAAAGGGAGCTTGATGGGATTCAGGAGGATCTCAGTGAGATGAGCATCGACATTGTGAAAGGACGAACTCAATAAGATCTTATGCCTTCTCCTAGTTGGGTCCTTCTTATCAGTAATGTGTGATGCAATTAGGCTTTGTCCACTGTCAAAGAGGTTTTTGTAACACTTTTCAAGGATATCTACTAATGGAACCATCTTGAGAAGAAGTTTGCAGGTGAAGTTTTATTCTAAATGTTTCTTCATGTCAGGTCATATTCTAGCAGCTAATTGGATCATATTCTTCCACTTGGTTGGCCAAAAGTTGTGCGGATGCACTGTACACTAATATAAATATAATCATATCTAACCTAGCTTTTTCATCAAATTACATTGATTAAATATTTAAGACCGTATCCCAGTGAAAGTTCTTATATTTAAAACTAATTCAGATCGTGCATATATATATATATATATATATATATATATATAAAGCTAAATTTCACAAATTGAATTGAGTCATATATCATCTATATCATCTACACGACGGATGTAAGTTTTTAGATGAAAAACCATTTGTATGATCATTTTATAGAAGAAATCAATTGTGAGTTGTTCTTTTCCATGTCTTCTTTACGTGGCATGTGTTTTGTCAGTTTCCTTATCCTGCCACTATCATGCAGATTTGACACTTAACATACATTTTTTTTTTTAACCGCGTTAGTTTTCTTGTTAAGATATGATTCACGGTATATTATAATTATTAGGGTTAAGATTTATTTTAACTTTTATAATTTTAGTTATAGATCATTTAAATTTTTATAGTTTTCTCTTTAAAATAATTCATATATTTTAAAAATATATAGTATATAAGTCTCTCTCGTCAAATTTGAGTTAACGGATCATAATATACTTACGTGACATATTGACTCATAATAAATTATTAATCTAAAGATATATATAATTTAAGTTTTTTAAAATTAATTTTAGCCTTTATGATTTTGGTCATAGATCATTTAAGCCCTTATGATTTTTCTTGTGTCTAAAATAATCTCTATATTTTTAAAAATATTATGTATAAACATCTTTTATAAAGTTTGAGTTAATAAATATTAAAATCTACTTACGTGACATATAGATTCATAATAAACTATTTAATATAATAATATATAATTTAAATTAATAGAATTAAAATCCCCATAAATGACGGAGAGAGGCATCATTATGGAAGAGACCAACAGTAGTAGTACTAAGTCGCTATTGTCTAATAGGCATTGTATGCACATAGCATCTCCCGTGCTTATGACGAGCTTCGGAGCTTCAGGTCCTACCTCAAGTGGATGTGCGTTGACCAGTCTGATACTATACATGCAATGGTCTCTTGTTCCCTCCTCCTCCTCCTCTTATGCATCTCGTCCCCATCGCGTCCCACCTCGTCCTCTCCTATGCCCTCACCTACCACGCTTATAATATGGTGGTTCAGCTCATTCACCTTTGCCTCCAGTCTCTCCTACCTCTGTCTCTTTGCCACCGTTCGTCACTACAGCCTCCACCGCGTCCTCTTCCTTAATGAGATGGATCTTTTCTTAATGATTTATTATGAGTCAGTATATCACGTAAGTAAACTCTAATATTTATCAATTTAAACTTGACGGAAGAGGCTTATATGCTAAATTTTAAAAATATATGGGTTATTTTAAACACAAGTAAAATCATAAGGGCTTAAATAGTTCATAACCAAAATCACAAAATTGAAATGAATAAAATTTAAATTATATGTGTTATTATATTAATAATTTATTATGAATCAGTATATCATGTCTATTAACTTAAACTTGATAAGAGACACTTAATGCTATGTTTTTGAAAGCATAAAAGTATAAAGGTTTAAGTCACAGGGCTAAAATGAATTTTAATTCTAATTATTATGATTTGTTTTGATTGAATAAATGATCTATTAATTTGATAAGTCTAAGTTATATGATTTCAAATATTTAATTTTATATTAATTATAGTAGACACATCTAATCTTATAAATTAACTCATCTTCTTTACAAAATATTTGATGTTGGATTAAACTAAGTGTAACAATAAAAAAAATTAAGTTAATAAGAAACATCTTAAACTTTAGTTTACTCGAGTGGAATTAGATCTAAAATCGAATGGAAATAAAATTAATTTTGTATGGAGTTGATATATCATATGGTATTCTCTCTCATTGCAAAGAAATTTTTTGTGTCGTGTGATATTATAACTTTCAAATATTTTTCAAGAACTTTGGATGTACGCATATAAAATATTTGTGAAAAATATTGTACTTCAATAATAATAGAGCTGGACATCCGAAGGAAATCGTCGACATTGTGTAATCCTTGAGTTAGCTTCCCTGTGTTTAAAACTCACCACATGTCTAATGTTAAAAATATTATAGCATTACGACTCCAAGGATCTCGAAGGGTCTGGCCAAAGTATTACTTAATATTTTTTTTGTCATCTGTAACAAGCAAATATTAATTTAATTATCGATGGTGTAATTTTTGTATGAATAGACGTAAATAAGATAAATATTTTGTTACTCTAAGATAAATTTATTTTCAACCAAATCATGATTTTTGGACTATAAGATAACTATTCTTCATCTCTTTTAAATCTCACAACACTTGAAAAATAGAATATTGGCTGGATTCATTTTTCCACGTCGAGTTGATGATAGAAGAAAATTATATCATATTAAACTAAACTCAAGAAACCTTATAAGAATGTTGATAAAGAAACTTGTCTTTTTCATCGCAACAATCAACTTAGGATTTGAGATTCTTATATAAAAGATATATATATTTTTTTTTTTGTCCACATGCCTATCATAAATCCACATAACTACCATAGATGATTTTTCAATGATCATAAAATTTTTTCTTCCCAACAAGGACTAGGGCTTAAATCATTATACTTATAAAAGCCTCACCTAACATATTGAAACTTTGATCGATTATTAAAAGAAGGTTATGATGTCTATGTAACTTTCTAGTCATTTGATAACACAAGAAGGGGTCTCTAGCCAATCATGTCATGAGGTTCCAAACAAAAAAAAAAAAGAGACTCCGGAGGTGATCGATCCATACCCTTTTGTATAATTGATGCCTAACCAATTGGCATACGCTATGTAGGTTTCCCCAGCCTGCTCTAAGGGTAAAAGCAATACATAATAGTGAAACCCTTCGCATCTAAGGAAAAAAAAAAAAAAAAAAAAGGACAATAACGTAGAAGCCATCAACTAAAGTATTTTTATTTATGATATATCTGCTTAAAAAATAATTATTAAAGTATTCATTTTTTTTTTCCGAGCTGAGTCGAAGGAGTGGACATTATTGGTGGAGAGGAAGCAATAAATTGGGGTTTATCATGACCTATGTTATGAGCTTCTGGAATACAATAGGATTTCCGTAAAATTAAGAATTATGAGTGTTACAATGAATTCGATTGGGAAGTTTGAATGGCAAAAAAAAAAAGTAGATTCGTTAGCTCATTATTTAGTACAAATCGTTTGTCATGGGATAACCATCAAAATTCTTGATGCATGCATCATAATTGAGAGAAACATCTCCTTCCTTGCATGTGATGCATACACCTAGAACATAAGCATAAACATCTCCTCATGCACCGATGTGCTTGATAGGATATAAAAATGAAAACACCCGATGCACCCCTAACATCTTAAAGCACCTCCTATATCACATATATTTAACTTGTATGACTGCATCTCAGGCATCACATAGTCAATTTTTTTTTTTTATGTAGTTAATCGCTATCATAGTCTCATGAGAGACATTCCAAGACACACTGTTGTATACTTTTGGCAGGTTATAGTTTCAAAATCAAAAGTGGATATTTATCATTAAACCTAACTAACTATGGAGTATATCAATTCATTAACAATAAAGGTGTTATCATAGACATTACCTCCTTGGGGAAAGCTAGGTTGTTCTTGACTTACTAACCTAACTTATCCTTGAGTATGTTAACTAATACCTTAATTAGGAGCTTGTATATTATATTTATATTGGATTTGAAGTCTATTATCATATCAGGATTATTTATCTTATGTCTAACAACTAACAAAGTCCTATCCTAGTTATTGCTTTGCCAAACATATAATGACAATGAAAACTGGAGGAAAAAAAAAACTTGCTATCGCTTGAGGTTTTCCTATTAACTTTTATAAAAATTAATAATTAAATCCATTCATACTTCTTTGATTAAGAGTGATATGGATATCCTCACGAGTAAACTTATGATTGATAGCATTTCTATCTCTGTTCAGTATGGTTAAGAAGGAATCAAGCAATCATAAATCAAAATACCAACTTAGAAAAACTATAAAGGATATACTTAATTACTAGAGATACAATTCTCATTATCTAACTTATTAAACTTAAATAGTATATTTTGTTCATCTAAAAAGTGACCAACAAAGACATGTTCCTATCTCCATGGCATTAATACAGTCCTCCTTAGGTAAGAAATTTATAGAATCTCAAGGTTTCGTATGAGTCTCCAGCTTCGTATCATCTATCAATGAGAAAGAAAATGGTTGATATTAGTTAATTTATATAAAAATTTACTAAGGGGATCATCAAGTAAGTATCCCAGATTTATACTAGTCATTTCTCTTACCTTAGTAGATTCCAACTAAGAACTTGTAAATCTAAACATCATACCCATATGTCTTATTTTGGAGTTACCAACCCTAATTAATAAGGGAGTATAGTGAACCATAAATTGATCATATAATGATAGGTAACACTCTAAATTACCCAGATGATTGGTGCACTAAGTATATTTGTTATAATCATAGTAAGGTCAGACATTGAATAAAAAAAATCTAAAAAAAATTCATGATAGATTGGGATAATAGGAAAATGCCATCACTTTATCATCTTTTTTTTTTTGGGGTAAGTTCATCACTTTATCATCAACCAAGTAAATTACATACGTCACCAAGACTAAATATTGATCCCCAAAGAAATTTTTATATGTAAGCAAAGTTCATAGTGTATATAGTAAAAGAAAAATCCAAATTACGTAATTGGCTCCTCTATTATTAGGTTTGAAATTGAGAACTTTTATTGACCAGAAATGCTCTCAAGATGTAATTGTACCAAGCTGCCAAGATTCGATCGATCGGATCTCCTGTTTGTTGTTGAGAATTCACATTTTCTTTTTCTTTTTGATGAACAACATATTATTCTCCTACAAGTCAGTCTCCATAGTTTATGATAGAAGAATCATGATAACTATGAGAAGTAATTATTGAGGTTTTTGAGAGTCAATGCAGCCTTGCGCAAGACCTCCTCAACTTTGTGAGCCATCTTCTTCTTCTCTTTGTTTTCATGGCGAATAATAATTTAAAATAAAAAAAAAACACACACACACACAGAGATTTTAAGCCTTCTTTGTAATATGTTCATAAGAAATCTTTGAGAAATCTTCATCCATTATTCTTTGAAATGCCTCCTTCATCTTGGTCACCAATTCATCAAGACTAACGAGACACTAACACACTAACTAACTAACTAACTAAAACTTGGCTATCATCCTTAGTTGAGAGCTCAAACCCAAGAATCACCCTCGAGGAAATCTGATATAAAGTAATGGGTTGAAGAAATCCAAGTGACAAGCTCGAAAAGTGAACGTAACTGAGAGCAATCTCTCAACCCACTCTCTTAGGGGTTTGGAAGTTGACTCGTCCGTCACAAGAGCAAAGTCAAAAGGAATAGCATTTGATGAATCAGGGCAGGGGCCCCCAATAATCACCTCAAGCAAAGTCAAAAGAAATGGAAGCAAAACAAATCCACCCTAAGATATTATCTGCACTCTAATAATATACATTTTCCAAAACTAGGTTAATTTATAAGCTTTGGGATTTGAGAATGCATCCCTCAGAATAAACCTGCCAATGACCTAGTCAAGACGAATCTAACAAAATCTCCTTTCTTTCTTCACATATAGATTGTTTATCTCAGCGTGCATATGTAGGCCAAGTCAGCTTGAAACCCATAGGATCATTTGATGGGCGTGTAAAACGAAAAATAGAAGTCAACGAATAAGTCACGAAAGAAAGAAAGTGAAGCCCACGAGCGGAAGAGTGGATAGGATCATCTCTGGTTGCCCTATTTTAGATATTTTTAAAAAATAATATTTTGATACATAATCATCCGTGAGTTCTTTTAGATATTAGTTTTAATATAGCATGTATATTCATTCTACCGTTAGCTTCAATTTGGAAAAAAAAAAAAAGTAATTGTGACTAACTATAGTTAATATTAACTAATTAAATTAAAAAGACATTTCTACATATCTAAATTGTTTTAACATTTTTTATATTTATGATGAGGTTTTGTAGGATATATAATAATAATAATCAAATGAGGGTATTTAATGATTATAGCATATATATATATTTATTTAACGGTAAATATGTCAAAATAAAATTCATCTATATATATATATATATATATATTTGCTAATTAAATGTTTAACGAGCTTATTCCACGTTCGTCCGCTGTGCGGTCCGGTCGTAGTTGGACACCGCGTTGGGGCCCTCCCTCTCTCTCCTCGACTTGCCTTGTTTCTATCTATCTATAAATACGCACCTGCAAGAAGAAATCGTCGAATTCGTCCCTTCCGCCATCCTCTCTCCTCTTCCCTCCTCTAGGGTTTCCAAATCCACAAGCAAATTTAGGTTGCGACTCCATCTTCCTGTCTTTCCTTTGTAAGGTTGCTTTCTTTTGTGTGGATTTCATGCGATCGTGTTTGAATCGTGGTGGATTTTTCCTTTTTTTTTTTTTTTTTTAGGGGATCGTGCAGATCGGACCTGAAGATGTTGGAACAGTTGCTGATCTTTACGCGGGGCGGGCTGATCCTGTGGGAGCTCGGCAACGCGCTCAAGGGCTCCCCGATCGACGCCCTCATCCGATCCTGCCTCCTCGAGGAGCGCTCCGCCGACGCCGCCTTCCACTTCGACGCCCCCGGTGGCGGCGCCGCCTACACCCTCAAGTGGGCCTTCGACAACGACCTCGGTCTTGTCTTCGTCGCCGTTTACCAGCGGATCTTCCATCTCCTCTACGTCGATGACCTCCTCGCCGCCGCCCGTCGCGAGTTCTCCCAGATCTATGACCCCAAGCGCACCTCCTATGGTGATTTCGATGAGATATTCCGCCAGCTCCAGAAGGAGGCCGAGGCTCGGGCGGAGGAGATGCGGAAGTCCAAGCAGGCCGGCCGTGTCCCCGTTGCGCCCAGCAAGAGGCAAACCCCTGGTGGCGCCGCCAGGGGCTCGGGGAAGCAACGAAGCAGTGGTGGCGGCGGCAATGCTGGTGGTTCCGGGAAAGATGAGTCCGATGGCGATTCAGGAAAGGGGCGTTGGTTATCGAATGGTAGTTCGAACGGGCAAGAGAACGGAATTAAGGAGAATTCTCGCGCCCCAAATACTGTTGTAAAGGGAAAAGAGAACGGAGCCCCAGAAAGTGGGGCTTTCGATGTAAATAAGCTACAAAAGTTGCGATCCAAAGGTGGGAAGAAGACGCATACTGGTGGCGGTGGCACTAAGGCTGCCAAGGCAGAGCCGATGAAGACTGTGAAGAAAAACAGGGTTTGGGATGATTCGCCTTCCGAGTCAAGGCTGGATTACACGGATCCAGCGAATGAGAGAGGGGAAGGGCATGCCGAGGTTGTGGCAGCAAGTCAGGGAGAGAGCATGATGGACAAAGAGGAAGTCGTGAGCAGCGACAGTGAGCATGAGGAAGATGAGGAATTGGAGAACGAGAAGCCTGGCATCAAGAAGAAGGGGTGGTTTTCGTCTATGCTTCAGAGGTAACAATTTTGATTTGGATGCCTTCTTGTTTCAATTTGGTGACTATTTTGGTGTGCATATTTCACCTTTTGGTTTGTATCTTCCCTGTTTAAATATTCTATTTATGATTGTAAGGGCTTTTTCAAACACATCATTCTTAGTTACTCTGGACATGACTTAAATGTCCCAGATCTTTCTATCTCTTTGTATGGTTCCTTATCAAGTGATGCTCTCATATAGCTGAATAGTTCTCTTGTATGTTAAATGTTGCATGTGAAACTAATGTTCTTTCTTATATTGGCATTTCATCCCCTTCTGTAGTAATGTCTTATTATTTAATTTAATAACTCATCTTTTTTTATAATCCAATGTTGAGCTGAGATTGAATATTTTGATTCATTTCTTGTTGCATCATTCAAGTGTTACTGACATATTTGAAATATAATTTTCTGTGAATTCAATGGATTAGTTATTATAATGAACACTTTCAACAGTGTATAGGATGCCTGACAGAATTACCCTAGCTGTTCATTTCAGTACCTTGGTTGTATTTTAACTATTAGAGAGATAGGTCAGCTTTTTTGTTCTTTTATTCATCAGAATTGCCAGACTGTTTCGGGAGACTCTATGGAGAGCTCAAATGTCTATCATCCCTAACTCTGTGTAGCAGATATAGCAGATCACTTTTCTGGAAGAGAAAGTTGTGGGGTGGTGCAGAAGGTTACCTTTTGGTTCTTGTTTATTTTTGCTTGATTATCTTAGAGCTAGACATTAGAAGGACTGAGTTCCAAGCCAATTGAGGAAATAAAGAATCTCAAGAAATATATTTCAAAGATGTAGGACATGTTACTTGAGAATTAAGTTTCAAATAGGTTTTTTCTCCTACTAATGAGATGGATACTACTATAGCAATAACAACAGGCCATTTTCCAATTATTTTGGGATTGAGCCAATCGTCTGCTTGGATCTGTTCTTACCATTGTAATATGCTGAGGGCAGCATCATCATTTAAGTTACTGGAACCTGCTGATATATTTGTTTGGGACCTGGCATGCTTTAGCATAGTCCATGTAGGTCCACCTTTCCTTGTGATGGATGTGGTGTCTCTGGAAATGATAACCATGAATCTGATGATAAATTATACCTCTTCCTTTCAAGTTTCAAGTATTGAAAGAATGTTTCAAATTCCACTGCTCTTATTTAAAGTAGGAGATCTACATAACCTACCTTCAAGCCTAACTTGGTTTAGAGTTTTCTTTAGAAAATATTTATTTTAGATATATGTTTGCTAACTTATATGAGATTCTAGAAACAATGTTTTGGCTTACTGCAGATTTTATTCTCTGTCAAAAGATGGAATTAAGGTTAAAATTACACTGTGTATAGCATCCATTCATAGTTGCACAACTTGGATACTCTTTCTGGTGCTTAGTCTAGAATTCCATCTCTACAGTCATCAAATTAATGTGCTTGTGGTGTAAGTAGTAATATACCCACCATAATACTTCTTAGTTATAAAAAAACAGAGACTTTGCAATAATTAGTGATCATACCAGTGATTTTGCAATTAAAACTATCTTCAGATCTACAGTGGTCTTGCAGTTTGTTCTTTTTTGCAACTTTAACTGCTAACTCATACGATCTCAGACAACTGCCATTGACAGTTAATAATTTGTTTGGTGAATTCTCTTGGTTTCAGCATTTCAGGCAATGCTGTGTTAGAGAAATCTGATTTGCATCCAGCACTGAAAGCTCTCAAGGACCGGCTGATGACTAAAAATGTGGTATGTGCTTGGTTTCATGTGCTTGCTGCTCTTTTACATGAAATTATGATGCTTGTTTGAGGTGGGTTACTACTCACTTTGGCTTAGAGTTACTTTATCATGGTACTTTTAGGCTGAGGAAATTGCTGAAAAGCTTTGTGAATCAGTAGCAGCTAGCCTTGAAGGAAAGAAGCTGGGCTCCTTTACAAGAGTTTCTTCAACAGTCCAGGTTTGTTGACTGTGTTGCATTCTTTGTGTGTGTGTTTTCTGTTGCAGTCTTCATTTAGCTGCAGGTGTCCTGCAGAACCTCATATGTTAATGTTGGATAACAATTGCAGACAGCTATGGAAGAGGCGCTTCTTCGCATTTTAACTCCAAAGCGGTCCATTGACATTTTGCGGGATGTCCATGCTGCCAAGGAGCAAGGAAGGCCTTATGTTGTTGTTTTTGTTGGTGTCAATGGAGTTGGGAAATCTACTAATCTTGCCAAAGTAAAGCATATTTCTTTAATATGCCAAACTCAACTAGTATTGGTCCCATCTCTAAGGTATCTTCTCTCTTTTGTAGGTTGCATACTGGCTTTTGCAACACAACATTAATGTCATGCTGGCAGCATGTGATACATTTAGGTCAGGTGCTGTTGAACAGCTCCGCACACATGCACGCCGACTCCAGGTACGCTGTGTCTCTCCTTTTATCTTAGTTTATTCATGGAGTGGTGCTCCTGTTCTCTTAATCTTGTTTTTTTTTTTTCTTTTGCTAAGAGTATGCCATCTTTCCTTTGTTTATTATTGTTTGTTGGTAGGACCTTGTTATATGCATAGAGACTGTCAAAGATGTTTGCCATACAACTGTCTAGCCACTTTCAGAAAACATGTTTGAATTATCATAATACTTGGGGTCTTTCTACCAATGTAGCATTGACTGGTGAATCTTTCTTCTCTGTTTTTTGTGTTGAGCACTAGGTTAATATTTAGGAGATGTGATGTATTGCTTTCTGGTCAAGTCAGGTAGTCAAATGATGGAAATTAAAATAACATTAGCCATTAACAAACTTTGATGCACATGAACAAGTAATATTCTGATTTTGGTGTGACATGAGCAATATTACAATTTCAGTGATAAGAAAGTTGAATGGAGCAACATTGTGATGCCTAAAATGCTTTGCAGGTCCCTATATTTGAGAAAGGCTATGAGAAAGATCCTGCAATTGTAGCTAAGGAAGCAATCCAGGAGGCTAAACACAACAATTCAGATGTGGTTCTTGTTGATACAGCTGGCCGTATGCAGGTGATATTGCTTAGTTGTTTGAGGACCATTTAATTTTTGGAACACTTGGGAGATGTATTTTCTGTAACTTTCTTCCTCTCACGTATAGGATAACGAGCCACTGATGAGGGCACTCTCCAAGCTCATCAATCTCAACAACCCAGATCTGGTTCTTTTTGTCGGAGAGGCGTTGGTAGGAAATGATGCTGTGGATCAGTTAACAAAGTTTAACCAGGTACTGCTGTATGTCAACTATTTTTCCTCCTGAATATTGCTGGCTATTTTTGCGATTTAAATACCTATTTCAAACTTAAATTTACATGTTTGGATTGTCCGCATTACTTTGTTCAACATCCTTGCAGAAATTAGCAGACCTGTCCACAGTTCCAAACGCCAGGTTGATCGATGGCATCCTGCTCACCAAGTTCGATACGATTGACGATAAGGTTGCCATCATGAACTGTTTGCTGTAGAAGTTGCTTTTACATATATATATAGTTAGTTACCTATTCTCTTCTGGGCTTTGTAACTAGTGTAATTTTGGTGCAGGTTGGAGCAGCTCTTTCCATGGTTTATGTTTCTGGAGCTCCTGTGATGTTCGTTGGTTGTGGCCAGTCCTACACTGACCTTAAGAAGCTCAATGTCAAGTCCATTGTCAAAACTCTGTTGAAGTGAATGTAATCTGTTTGCTCTCTCCCTCATCGTTTGCTACTCCTCCTGCATGAGCTTTAAATCTCCCATGACCTCATTTTGCCTTGACGTTGGAAACATATGAATTATTATAATATCTTCAGGTTTGGATTCATTATATTGTTGCCTCTTTGTTAACAGAATTTACTTCATTCTTGTGGTATCAGAAACTATGTATGGTTGTAGAATTTTGGCTGTGGTAACTACATCGCAACTACTTCCAATTAACATAGCTCACGACATTGGTTTAACTTCGACTCTATCAGCTTTATTGTACAACCCACAGCTGCCACTTTATTACACCTCAATGTCAACTGCACGACCAGAGTAAAATGTGAAAGAGGAAAGAAAGAGAAATGCGGTATAATGGTTACATATAATAACCATGATGTATCTATCTATAGATATATAGCTCATGCACACATCCAGGTATATCTACTCGTATCATAAGAGACTCGTATATCTACTCGTATCATAAGAGACAAAGGAATTGATGCCGTCACATGAAAATGAAATGGGAGTGCCAATGCCAAGAACCCAACTACAACCACAGAAAACAGACAAATATGAATGAATTTAAACTTCAGGTGCCAAATTGCATTCCACTTGCACATGCACGTCTTTCGTGGTTTCACTCAATCAACAGGCCAAACTTTTTTCCTTTTTTTTTTTTTTTTTTGTTTTGTTTTGTATGTTGTAGGGCGAAACTTAAGAAAGTTTTAAATGGGTACCCAACAGCGATGGTACTATAATGAGAGGATTGTTCAACCTTTCCATCATCATGCACAACTTACATATAGCGAATCATTTTTAATGGTGAGTTCTACAAATCAAATGTTTACATGATGGTTGTAGTGAAAGTATTTATTAAATTCATCACGACCAATATTAATATATGTGAGCGTCAAATTAGTATTTAGTAATATAAAAAACTTTAGTAAAAAGGAGGTAGAAGGTTAGGGATGACAGCTGATTTTGCTAAATACAATATTGGAAAAAAAAAATTGATTGGTTCTTAAAGACTTTAGCTAACTTAATTTTGCAAGGCCTTAACTATTAATAGAAAGATTTTGAGATCAAATTTCATCCTCACCATTTATCTTAAGAAAAAAAGGATAATTGAGGAAAAATTTTAGCTCTTCCTTTTTTTTTTTTTTAATTACAATAACGATGAGTTTCCGTGAATTCATTAGAAAATGAACCAACAGCATTTCAAATATTAAACATAACCATAATTAAAGCATTATATATATATATATATATATATATATATATATATATATATATATATATATATCCAATGGAGTCAAAAGCTTGAAGAAAAGGAAGAAAAAAAGGAAGAAAAAAAGTTGGCTGTCGAGCCAACAAATGCAGAAGCGGACGATTGGATTATTTGTTTCGTAGCTGATTTCGTGCTTTCTTGATTCAATAAAGAAAAAGAATAATTTAAAGGTGTTGAAAAAAAGTTGATATCTCGTGGATGGCCAATTAACTTTATGACCAATCGCCTGTTGTCATCATTCCCAAACCTGACTCATGTGTATGTGGCATGGCCACAATGTTAGCCAGAAAAGTCAAGTGTTTTACTCCATCCTCCTATTATCACGAATCTCCTGTGGGTCCAGCATGCTTTTTGGCAGTGCGTGGGGATAGCAGAGTTCCTACGGTGTTGCAGACTGAAGAACGATGGAACTCGACACCTTTATAAAAGCTACCGGCAGGCAACAGCCTCCCTCTCCCTACCTTTTTCCCACCTTCAGTGGTTCATTTCATTTTGTTGGAACTCACCGGCGCTAGTCATCAATCCCCTTCCTCTTCAGATGGCGCAGGTTTGTATGTTTTATTCTTCATGCCACTTTTGGTAGCATGGATGTAAATGTTGTGTCTGTGTTGCTTAGCTTTCCTCTTTGTTAATTTTGGGATCCACTGGTTCGAACAGCAAAAGGTTGTCTTGAAGGTTCTGGCCATGGTTGATGACAAAACCAAGCAGAAGGCCATTGAAGCTGTGGCAGAGATTTATGGTATGTTGCTGTTCTACCTCATATTCCATCAAGCATCATCATACCTTTTCAAATGCATTAAAGTTCTGTTCTGTACTCTAATCATCATACATATAATTAGGATAGCAGGGATGTTAACGAAGAGTTCAGATCTTACAACAGAGGTTGCACATAAAAGCTTTCCAATGTTGATTTATTTACATCAATTAAAATATAAATATAGCCTTTGATTAGCATCATGAGGAAGGGATATAAATGGTGGATTTGGACTTTTGGTAAGTTTTTTTTTTTTTCTTCTTCTTTCTTTCTATTATGGTAAAACCAATCCATGCTTTTATCAGATCCTCTGGCTTTTCGTCACCTACCATTACAATCTAACATTAAATAGATTACTATTTTTGCACCAGAATAAGTAGGACAAGAAAAGTTACAAACAAAATGAGAACAAAAACAATTATTATTATAAAAAGAACAATGAAAAATGAACTCACAGTCAGGTAATACGTACGGGTCTTTCATCTTATTCTATTTTCACTACCTTGGCTGATCCTCCGAATTTTCACTCCTCACTGACACAAATTAACTCCTTTTAGAAGAAAATTATTTTGATAATGCATGATATAAAACTAAATTGTCTGGCAATTACCTCCATCAAAGTGGGGCAGTAAATTTTTACCAAGAAAACTTGTTACCGAGACATACGCCAACAACTATAATGAGCTATGTATGTTATATATATACGTTGTGATCCTTGGCACAGGCATTGATTTCATAGAAGCTGATCTGAAGGAGCAGAAGATGACCATCATAGGTGAGATGGACACAATTGCAATAGCTAAGAAGTTGAAGAAGATGGGAAGGATCGATATAGTATCAGTTGGACCGGCTAAAGAGGAGAAGAAAGAAGAGAAAAAAGACGAGAAGAAAGAAGAGAAGAAAGAGGAGAAGAAAGAGGAGAAGAAGGAAGAGAAAAAAGAAGAGAAGAAATGATGGAGTGGCAGCAACGTCAACATGGTCTTTTGTCACAATAAACTGAGGAGCTATCCTATGTATCTTTAATGGCATCAAGAAATCGTCAGCATCTTGAATGAACCGATAGTAGGCAGCATGGATATCAAAAGTGTTATTAACAGCAGATTTTTTATTTTTTTTCATTTTTTTTAACAGCATTTGCTGTCTTCCTCTCTGTGTTTAGTAGGTAGGTCAATTGGATTCAGCAGTAACCATGAAAATTATAAAAAGGAAAAATTTGAAATGCACAACCGAGGCGGCAGCCACTACCTACATCCTTACAGAAAACAAGCAGTTCAGATGCAATCTTTTATCTGTGGCCTTTTGCCCAGATTCAAGCAGCTTGACAAATCTTGTGCTTGAAAAAGACAAGCTTCATTAATCTACAAAAAAAAACTTTCCAGGTTGCATATGCAAACCAGTTAAGATTTGAATGATCTTCTTGTCATTCATTCATCAGGGGCTTTATCCTCAAGTTCAGATACCTGATTGAATGATCAGACAGAGAAGGAACAAGGCTCTGCTAATCCCAAAAGAACACCTCTCCAATCTAATCGCTAACAGACAAAATCCATTAGCCGCCGACCGACACCGCTGTAACCAGAAACTTATTGCGGTTGTGGGACTGCCGCCGCCGTCTTCGTGGACATCATAGTTGGCTTTGTGCCTGCACCGTTACCCACACGAATCCATCACTGTGAGAGTAAGATTTGGAGATGTGTTCTTGAGTTCGACACATGGAGCAACCCAAATAAACAACAGCAGCACAGATGAGGGAGGAGGGACCTATCTATCATCTTATTATTGCTTTAAACCTGATTAAAAGAAAAGGAATAAATAAATAAATAAACCCTTTCTTATAATCTAATATATATATATATATATATATATATATATATATACATAGTTCTCAACAAATAAAAAAAAAAAAAATTCTTCAAACCATCCGCTAATTTCATTTTCTGCTACGCTATTATGGCTACAGTGGGGGCTGAATGAATATAAACTCAAAACGAGATTCCAAGTCCCATTTCTCGACAATGGTTGACAATCTGACTGCTTTCAAGTGGATGCCACCTACGATTGATCCCATGAGCATTCGACCTCAAGATAAACTGTTTCATTCACACAAACACAGGTGACCAAATCTCCCAGAATGATCAAACCCTAACAAAGTCGGAAGCAAGCCTTAAAGTTGTAACAATTCATGGATAT
Organism: Ensete glaucum; assembly: GCA_021527575.1. Taxonomy (NCBI): domain Eukaryota; kingdom Viridiplantae; phylum Streptophyta; class Magnoliopsida; order Zingiberales; family Musaceae; genus Ensete; species Ensete glaucum. The sequence goes on from CM038555.1 coordinate 35,151,761, forward strand.
ATATATATATATATATATATCCAATTTAAGAATGCCGGGTATGAGAGGACCTATGACTGTTGATGCAAGCAGCCAAACTTATGAACGAGCCCTAACATCATTTTGCTTGGATGCATGACCACCAGCAAACGTTAAACATAAGAAGACTCTCACCCAGACCGATCGAGAAGTGTATGATTTCAACCTCGGACAGCCTGCCAACTTAGCTATGTCTCGGAGTTGAAATTTTGTTGACCACATCAACAACAGCTTGGATAATCGATCCCCCCCTGGTAAACAGATCTGCAAACAATCCTTCAGAAACCATATCAACAATTTTATCACTAGTTGCATCTGAAAACAAGGAGGACATCAGTATAACCAACAGGATAAACTTTTGAAGGAAAACTTTGCACTTAAGTTGTAGCCGGCCGCCTCCCGCTTTTCTCTTTCCATCTAGATTTCAAAGGTTTAATAGTTTAGGCTTCTTTTTTTTTTTTTTTTTGTCAGGGGGAGTAGGAAATACAAAACTGTTCTTTACTCTTTTAAGAGATTGCTTTCTTTTCTTTTAGAGGCCAATTCCAAGTGTCTAACAAATAAAAAGAAGCCGCCCGCTGCCGTAGCATTCAATTCTCCAAGTTTCCTCAAGTCAGTGATATGGAGACAACCAACCAACCATGCAGCATTTAGGTGGCGGCAAATCAAAGCCCCACCAAATTCAAACCAATCTGAAATAAAATGTATTCTATAATCCTATTACTTTGTTTGATACTACCAATTTGCTTGCTTACTCTGTTCCACAAGCCTAGCTTCAGTCAACTAGTATTCATGCATGTAGTAATTAAGTTTAACCACCTCATATCAGGTAATTTGAACAATTAAAAGTATTGATGGAAGAAGCCATAGTCAACTTTGACTTACAAGTCCCAGCAACTAACAAAGGCTTTTTACAAAAGAATCAAATGATTCCATCACCTTTCATTCGGTCCTCTTTTTAAATCAAACTGACAATTCATAACATCATACTGCCTCCTAATAGTTCAACTTGTATCTATATCAATAGTGTTAGTGTTAGGAGGGAGGCAGAAGAAGAAGAAAAAGATGGAAAACCAAAAGAACATATTCAAAAGATCAACAACCAAATAACGTGTCAAAAAATTGACATAAGATTAATATGGTTCCGCAAATCCTGACGTAGAAAAACAAAAAAAAAAAATCAAAATGTTCACCTTGTGCGATCGATTATAACATCCTTTAGTTATCCTCGTTTAAGCACTACCATATTTCATTGCACATTCTCTTACATAAATCTTAATGAAATTTACATATTTTCTCTCACTTATAAATGTACCAAACATTAATTATTAGGATTTTTTTTTACTTCATGATAACTCATTGTACTAGGATTATGATTCCTTATCCTATCGGGACACTTGCTCTAGAAATCCTAATATAACATTCTGATTAGTGTCATATTGGAAGTGGGTAACACTCAAGATTGACTTATAAGGGTTGATAAATATACTACTATCAATTCAACTTAAGTATTTTGTCCAAAAGTTTCGATCAAACAAATTTGATAAGCCGATTAAGCCCATCGAGAGCCTGAATCTTGGTACTTCTAATACTTGTCAATCCCGACAATCTCTTCCTTAGTGAATATTTTATCTAATTCTATGTCTCCAAAGAGAAAATAAGATCAATAATTAAATAATGTACCAAAAAATTAATCCAAAATTAATATGGTTTGACAAATCTTGCCTACATCCACAAAGAGAATCAAAATTTTTACCATGTTAGACCAATTCAAGACCCTTGGGTTATTCTCACTCAAGCACAAATTTCTATGCATATCCTCTTACATAACTCTCAAAGAATTTATATTTTTTTTGTCACCCTCTTTAGAAACCCTAGAGAGTATCTATCGAAATACTCTAAAGAGAAACCTGATAAAAGATAGGATTTAGTTAGGATTTAGATATGATTTCCCCAACTGAATGAAAAAATCTCGTATGTTAGTTGAGGGAAATTCTCCTCTTCATTATGTATAAATAAACGATGAATCAATGAATCAATCGGGTATTTTCATTACTTCTTCCTATTTCCAACATGGTATCAGAGCCCCTCTCTCTATAAGAGAGATTATCTTTCTTTTATTCACTGTCTAACGACAGTTTCTATCTCTTCTTGCTATCAAACGATAGCCTCTCGCTGACATCAAAGCCACTCTTCACGGCTTCTGTGAGTCAGCTTCCTTTCTCTATCCGTTGTCAAATGATAGCTTCTATGACTGTTTATCCGCGACGACTCTTCTTTTCCGTCGGCTTTCTCATTCCTCTACTGAGGCGTCTTTATGCATGAGGCCGTCTTCCTCATGCACCACCACTATCGCATCAGCTCCAACGAGCAACGACACCTTCCCTACCCCATCCGCAGCAGATGACGGCTTCTACATCTGCTCGCCGGTGTCGTCCCTCATGAAGCCTCTGTTGTTCTATTTTTTCTCTCTACCGAGAGCACTTGTAAGGGTCACTGCCCATTGGCTCTCGATGCTCTACAGAGAGGGCGTAACAAGTTCTTTTTCGCTGTTAAACGATAGTAAATCTACGACCGCAGCGCTTCTCTTATTGTCCTTTAGATCCGTCGGCCACCATCTTTCTCTCCTCCTCTGCTGGCAGCATCACCTTGGCCACCGCCATCGCCATGACCTTGCCGCTTCGCTACTACTAGCATCAACCTTGTTGTGACCACCGCCTCGTTTCCTCTCCTTGAGTAGAGATCGACGCTAGCCGCACACATCGCCTCTCTGTGCCACCGCCACCATAGTCCATCTCCTCCGCCGAAGAAGCTGCTACCACGCCACTTTCAGCCATGCCTCTCTGCTGCCACCATCGCCGTCCTTTGCTACAATCCTTGCTCTTTGCCGACATCACCGTCAAAGTCAACCACCGTTAGGTCTTCACCGCAGTTGACAACACAACATCTTTCTTTCTTCGGTTTCATTGACATCGATTCAAGATCGACATCCTTAGTTCAAGATCGACGTCCTTACAGGAGCTCGATCTTGCGGGGGCATGATAAAAGATAGGATTTAGTTAGGATTTAGATATGATTTCCCCAACTGAATGAGAAAATCTCGTATGTTAGTTGAGGGAAATCCTCCTCTTCATTATGTATAAATAAACGAGAATCAATGAATCAATCGGACATTTTTATTACTTATTTCTATTTCCAACAAAACCCAAGAACCCTAAGAGTATTCATCACATTTTGCTCTCCCGCTATCGAAACCTAAAGATACATGAGATATTTATAGAAAAAACTAAGTCTATATTATCAGAATTTTCTTCCTTCACGATAACTCCTTATCCCATTGGACATTGCCTCTAAAAATCCTAACATATTTGTTAATCCCAACGAATAGCTAGGAAAAAAAAAAAAAAGTCTGAGGTAGTAATGGCAAACATTTGCCTATACAAACTAGATTCACCATTGTGGAAGTTATGGATGATCCGAGTCTGATGATCTTGCAACAATTTAGCATGAACGTAGAAGTAAGAACAATCGAGTTCAATGACTTTCTTTGCTAATAGCTCAACCTGAGTAACAGAGTTGCAGAATACGATGGATCGATTGATTTAAAGCTCTAAGAAATAATGCACGTTTCCATCATTACAAGAACTACAAAATAACTTAAAATATTCAAAAATATAATTTTTAAGGACTAACCTTTGAAAAGAGAGTAGTATTAAGGCAATGGACCGTTCTGCCTTTCCTCCACAGAGGTAAGTTCGTCCATAAGATTGATTATATATGGTTTAGAAAGATATCGTTGCCGAGAAGAGTAAAATCTCCCCCATTAACAGTAAGGAAACGTATAAGCTGCTGTACCGAAGGTTGAACTTCAGGAAACAGAAGTTTGTCTGCCTAAAAAAAAAAGAGAGTTGCATTTTGTAAGGAAAAAATATGCAAAAGACTGATGAAATAAATATATGACACATACAAGATTCGATGTTCATATATGTTTCTCTGGAAAAAGACATGTAAAATAGACATTTTGTTCTCAGAAGGAAGTCATATTTCCCTTTGAAAAAGCCATACAGCAAAATGAATTAATAACTATGAAACATACATAGTACAGCATTTGTCGTTTGTAAAATTATCAAGTGGCCTTTAGAAGCTAGTTGAAAAATGCACACAAATTAGAAGCATAAGCAAGACATGCACCCATAACTAATACCCGATACAAGATTGTCAAGGATTGTCTAAACTAGTAACTAGTAATATAAAGGTAGATAAAGGTATCCCATACGGTTGCATTTGGAATTCAGATTACGTGAAGACTGTCAGCTAAATGAAAAAGATGGCTTTTTAACTCATCAATATTGTGAATCATGTAACAAGAGATCACGTGAAGCAATAATAGTAATCAAAAAGAAAGAAATGATCGTAAATTACTTCAAACAAGTTGATAAGAATACACAGTTAAATACTCCTAATTTTGATAGTAACCCTTAGGTTTTCATCGTAGATAGAGATAAAAAAAAAAGGGATAAACGATCATTTTGAGGGGATCGAGCCTCCTTGATCTCTATAAGGGATCGATCCTCTTTGATCTCTATAGAGGATCAGCCCTCTTAGGGTTTTGCCAAATGGCTTGACCATACTTTCTTCATTGATTGCTTGATAAAGGAATAGTTACAATCATATTTATAGAGTTTTATTGAGAGTCCTCTGGACTTGAACTCTTTAACATAGAGTTTTCTAGAACTTCGACTCCTAATTAAATAATAAAAATCAAGTAAACTCCTAGCCACTCAATCAAACTTGACTCGATTGGATTGACTAACATGACTCAATCATGAAATAGATGTGGACTTAACCCTATTATAATTAGACTCACCCTCTTAAAATTAACCTTATCCTTAACGCTAAGCAGCATTAAGGTCCGAGAGCACTTCAATATTTGTTACGCATCATAATCCTTTAATCAATTAACTACGGTCTCCACTTGTGGAAAACCAACCATTTTCCACCATTTCATATGATTGTAAAAACTTAACATTCAAAGATTGAACATTGAGATGTATTCTAACTTTTTTATAAGATACATCATTCATATTTATCTACAATATTTCATTACATGCAAAATATTCTTATACAACATCTTCCAACAAGAATTGCCCAAAATCTATATAGCTTTCCACTGTCTCAACCCAGTTCTAACTTTTTATGTAAATGACAAGTTAACCTATAAAATTTATATAGCAACAGAGTGAGCATATAGAGCTAAGCAAGTGATTAATATATCTAAGACAAAGAAGGATAGTTTTCAAAACAAACTTGATATCATATAGCAAGGCAAAGGTATAAGAATCCATAGGTAGCATCTTGTAAGATATATAATCACAAACCATTTCATTAAAAACATACTTTGATCATATCAGTAGAGGAAGAGTAGTTGAAGCATATCATTCGTGTGGAAAATGTCATATGAAATATTTCAGAGCATATCAACAAAATGTGAAATGATTCAGAGCATATCAAAGGCGTAGGAATGTCAAACAACATATCACTGACAAATAAAAAATTTAGAGCATATCAATGAGAATATGAAACATTTCGGAGCATATCAAAGATGCATAGGACATTTCAAAACATATCAATGGAAATACGAAATATTTCGGAGCATATCAAAGATGTATAAAGTATTTCGGAAACATATCAAAGGCATAAGAAACATTTCAGAGCTTATAAAGATGCATAGGTCATATTTCGAAGTATATCAATGGTGTATGAATAATTTTAAAGCTTATCAAATGAATAATTAAGGAATATAAGCTCAAATATCATGTCAAACATAACATTCATTTCATTCTTATCCAAAGTGTAGAAACAAACTCATAAGCAATGCTTTGGATATCATATCAAAGACATAGGGTGAAGTGAGATCAGCAGAATATGGTACATCCATTTCTAGATGACCAACAGATAGAAGTCTTCCACGTTTGGGAGCTCCACCCACCCACGTTTAGGTGAAGTCAACGGGGGCCGACAGAGCATCGTGGACTCTGAGCACAATACCCTTTACCATTTCTGGCAAAGGTCTAGAATATCCCACAAACACCAGAGTACAAAAGGATATAAATAATAAAAGTGACATATATCAGAAGCATATGCGGAACAATGAAATATACATATGCCAATATGAAGCAATACGATGTCAACTTAAACATTCACAAATTACATGCAAATAGGTAAAGAATAAAGAATAGAAGTACATGGGAATTCGAAGCAATAATGTAAGGCTCAATTAAAGAAAGGGCTTTAATTAAAATATGATCCGATAACATATCAAAAACATAGATGGTAAAGTGAGATCACAAATATAGTATATGGTCCATTCATTTTTGGATGACTACTAAACATAGTAGAGCATCATAGGCTCCAAGCATAATATATCATTTACCATTTCTGGCAAAGGTCCAAAATATCCCATAAACACTAGAGTACAAAAGGACATGAGCAATAAAATTGGCATATATCAGAAGCATATATGGAACCATAAATCATATATATGAGTAAACAAAATAATATGATGTAACTTTGATTAATACATAATATATTCAGATATGTAAAGAAATCAAAGGCAAAAGCATAAGAGAATTTAGTTTTAAAATGAATGAAGCAATAATAGGCAAAACTAATACAATAACTATTCTGGCAGAATTTAAAAGACACATCTCAAAGTTATTTTAAACAATCAAATATGCTCCAGCTACTCTTCCTATACTGATATGATCAAAGTATGTTTCGAATAAAATGATTTGTGATTATGTATATTATAAGATGCTACCTATGGATTCTTATACCTTTGCCTTACTATACGATATCAAGCTTGTTTTGAAAACTATCATTCTTTGTCTTGGATATGTTAGTCACTTACTGAGCTCTATATGCTCACTCTGTTGCTATATAAAATTTTATAGGTTAGCTTGTTATTTATAGAAAAGGTTAGAAATGAGAGATGTTGTATAAGAATATTTTACATGTAATGAAATATTATAGATAAATATAAACTGAAGTATCTTGTAAAAAGGTTAGAATACCTCTCAGTATTGAATCTTTGAATCTTAAGTTTTACAATCATATGAAGTGGTGAAAAATGATTGGTTTTGCATTCATATAGATTTATGAGGCTGATGGTTTTATAAGTGTGGTTAATATTTTTGGTTAAGTTAACTTTAAGTTTTATAGATTATTGAGTAATGTGGTGTAAGATTTATAAACTGCACAGGTTTTATGAATGGATGTAAATAATCTTTGAAAATGTTTAATCATTATCCTCAATACTAGTTTGGATCCTAGGTTCAGATTGTTGATAAATTATAATGTATTTTCAATTAATGATGGGTTCACGCCTCTCGAATGTGGGGGCATGATAAAGATGATATTAGAGCATCAACATATAATATAATCAATAATAATTGTAGTCTTCTTAAGAATCCTCTCCCTCTGGTGGTTAGTGGGAGTTACATGTCTTTTTTTGAGGATCTCCACTTCGAAGTCTTTTAAGGGCATCAACCCATAAGTACTTTGTGGCCTTGTATGATCAATTTTTTCTTGGAACACCTATTGTCTCAAATTAAAATTCATCCATCTACTACCTTTACTTCAAACTTGTCATATTCCTCAATATGGCAGGCTAATCGGGTAGTAACCTTTTTATCCATAAAGTTATTAGTACTACATGTATTGATCAAGATTGTCTCTGGTTGATGTTCAAGAATCTTTCAACTTTCATGGGTTGCGGGTTGGCATAGCCGGCCAAAGCATGTATGGTACTGGTGATAGGTTCTACCACCTCATATGTATCCATATCTTCAAAGTTGAGGTACATATCTTCAGCTTCCAGTTCCTCCTCAATAGGTTCGATCATCAAAAGTTGGCCCTGTTTGTATTAGTATTCATTACTCCATTTTTCCATCACAATGCCAACATAAATCCTTTAGTGATCTTTCCTTGAGTTTCTCTCGGGTCAGTTTTTGGGTGTCCGGGTTTTGGCTAGGAATAGATGAGGTGGGTGGCTTGCTAATTATCTGTGGGTTGTCGTTTCTATTTGACAATACGCCCTATTGATTTTTTCCTCATGCACACATGCAAAAGAGATTGCAGCTATCATAGTGAGAGGTTGGTGAGCTTTGACTTCACAGTGAATGTCTAGATTAAGTCTTTTGATAAATGCTCTAACCAATTATATTGTACGCCAATCTCGGACTTGATTTGATAGTCATTCAAATATGCTTTGATATTCTTGCATTATGGAAGTCTGATGGATTATGGCAAGCTGCTCATCAACATTCTCATACTCAGATAGTCCAAAATGATCATAAAGTCATCTCTTGAATTGCTCCTATGAGGGAACCCCATAATAGATTTCATACTATTAGATTGCATCACCATCAAGTTGATTTGAAGCTATTTCCACTTAGATTCTTCTAGAGTTCTATGGAAGTGAAAGAACTTTTTAGCCTGTGAGATCCAACTGGTTGGATCTCTATCTTGCCATCTTAGAAATTTCACCTTCAAGCATGGGTACTTAGTGCCATATCCTTAGTTCCTTTTTTTTGTGTCTCTAGATCGGTTCACTATAAGACTTGAACCTTCATCCTGTTGAAATTTGTTGGGGTTCTTTGATAGACTTCTTTTGAATTTGTTGAAGAGTTCTTGTAATCTATTTTTTATTCGGGCTTCTAAGGCTTCAAATCTTGCTTTCATTGAACCATCAGTAGCCATCTCATAAGATTATAGATCAGTAATGTCCAACTCCTATTTTTAATATCAGGTTAAGAATATCAGGAACATGTTAGAACCCTTATGGATTCTAAGCTTTGGGTGATCTCTATAAGGGATCGACCTTCTTGGAACTCTATAGGGGTTCTTTCCTCGAAGTTACTACTCAAAGGTTGTAAAAAATATTCATCTATTCATTAAGAAAAGTGGATGATTATAAGACTATTTATAGGTATTCTAAATCATAACTCCTAATAGGACTCCTACTCCAAAACTCCTACTCCTAACAACTCATAATACTTCTCTAAGAAGCAACCTTCAACTGGCCCATCTAAGGTGGCCGGTTGCTTTTTGATTCCTAGTCTTACTATAACTTAACCCTACCTCAACCAACCCCTCTTTAACTAGGATAAGGGGTGGCTAACTAAGGTTACACGTGCCTTCAAATATCTTCCCTTAATAATATCCTAACATAACCGACCTCTTCATCTCTTTAATAGGGGTCAGCTATATTGGATTTACATGTATGCTCTCTTTAATGAAACTAAATTAGGACTCCCCTAGCTAGAGTCCTAACACAACGTCCTATTCGGTGTGGCAACAAAGAAGTTGGCACCTATGATAGCGAGGGATTGTTGTTGTCGAGGCTATGGGCTGTGGTGCTACAGCTCCGCAGTGTAGCGTTGAGTGACCAGTGCTATTGGGAGAAGATGCTAAAGTAGGGGAGGAAGACGACAAAGGTGCTGCTGGGGGGCAAGAAGAAGAAATCATTGAGAGAGGGGAGAAGAGGTGGTCATTGATCTCGGCTATGATCTACTACTGTTGATGATGGCTGGCAGTGCTGGGCAAGGGTGGAAGATGGCAACAACATCGGTGGCAGTGATAATGAAGGAGGGCAACAATGGTGTCTCCGGCAAAGGAACAAGAGATGACATCGATAGGGGAAGGGAACGTTGGTGATGGAGGAGGGAAGAGGGAAGTGAGGACAGCATTGATGGGGAGCAGTGTCACCAAGGTTCACTGATGGTTCATTGGCTTGGGAACCACAACAGCTAAGGATCAAGAGGAGACACGACAAGGGGTGACAAGGATGGTCGGTGGAGGCGGCAATAGCAAGGGCATCGAGTGCGACTGATATGGCTACAGGTGACATCATTGACAACCAATGACGATGACTATCAACTAGCAGAGGAAGAAGAGGCGAGGAAGGGAGAAGCAGGAGAAGTAGTAGTCGAGGAGGGAGCGACAACAACGGATGAGGGAGTGGTTGGCGACGTGGCTGCGGTAGAAGGTTGGAGATGGCGACACTAGGCAAGGGTTGCACATAGGAGGGCATGGCTGGGAGCGACGAGGGAGGTATGGCAGCATGATGATGGAATTTAAAGCGGATGCTGAGTGAGAGCATTAGAGAAGGGGAAGAGTGGAGGATAGTGACCCATGGTTAGTGCGACGGGGAGGGAGCTGGATAGCGACCGAGGACTAGTGGAAAGCAAGGGCGGCGAGTATGGTTAGCGGAGGCAGCGACAGGGGTGAGGCAATGAAGTGGTTGAGGGCGATGACAATGACGGAGGAGGAAGTGGCTAGCGTTGATGGCAGTAGCGACAATGTCAGGGGTGGGCATTGGAAGGAAGATGATGACAGTGGCAGGGGGTCTAGCGATAACTGGCTGTGGGCGACCGAGGCTAGGTGGCAGTAGTGGTTAGGTGAAGTATAAGAAACTACAGCGGTGACAACAGGATGGGCAAGATTGTGATAAGAAATTGTAGCACTACAGCTACGGTGCTCTCTCTTCTTCTTCTTCTCCGTCTTTTTTTTTTAATGATGATAATTACGGTGAGAAATAACAGCGAGGTGGTAGATGAGGGCTAAGGAAGACAACAATGACGATAATGGCAAGGGCGATGACAACAGCGTAGATGGCGACAACGATTATATATGGCAAGGAGAGTGGTGGAGATGATGAACGGTAGTAGCAAAAGTACTAAGGAACGTTGCTTTGAAACCAATTGATACCAACCCTTAGGTTTCTATCATAGATGAAAACAGAAAATAAGGATAAATGATCACTTCGAGGGGATCGAGTCTCCTTGATCTCTATAGGGGATCAAATCTCCTTGATCTCTATAGGGGATCAGCCCTCATAGGATTTTGTCAAATGGCTAGACCATACTTTCTAAATTGATTGCTTGATAAAGGAATAGTTACAACCCTATTTATAGAGTTCTACTGAGAGTTTCACTGGACTTAGACTCTTCCACCTAGAGTATTCTAGAATTTAGACTCTTAATTAAATAATAAAAATCAATTAAACTCCTAGTCAACTCAACCAAACTCATAACTGACTCGACTGGACCAACTAATATGACTCAATCATGAAATAGATATAGACCAGACCCTGTCAGGGTCCTATTAAATTTATTGATGTAGGTAGAAGAGTAGAGAAGTAGAGAGAGAAGGGAAGAGAAAGAAAGAAAAATGTAAAATTAGAAAGGATAAGAGACTAGAAGAGAGGAGGTGCAATTCTTTTCTTTTAAATATGAAGTGATTTATCCATTAATAAGCTATACTATTTGCAAGGGTTTAAGAGCCTCGATATAATTAATAAATCTAATAATTCTCAAAAGCAATCTCTTATAAAACTTATATGCATTTAGAAATCTAAAATATGGTTTCTAGAGTACCTAAACATAAATGAGTACAATTAATATAAAAGAAACCCCTAGGTTAGCACCTCAAAAAAATAAAAGATTTTTTAATTTTTAATACAATTCTTAGAATTTTTAAGTCAACTAATTGATGACTTTTGTTAATTTCTTTGTTTAGAATAAAATTTTACAAAATTCTTATAAAGCTAAATGGTTCTATCATTCTCTCCCGATGAAAAAAAACTTGATCCCAAAGAGTGATTTACAATATATTGGTCCAATAAATCTAGTATAACGTCACAAAGTTTCTCCAAAGTAATCTAGGTGGCATTTAAAGTTGGACTCATGTTACTTAACAAAAATGTATTGAGTAATTCTAGTAGCAAGGCGATCATCAAGAATGACCTCTACATCATCCCTATGTTATGGGAGCATCTGTGCTTTGGGAGCATTATTACTTGTAAGAATATTGATAGATAGAGAATGAAACTTAAAAGTATTATGAATGAAGTTAAATCTTCCATATTGAAAACTAGACTAATATTTAAGTTAGAAGGCAAATCGAGTATATATACATTAGATCTCAATTTTTTGATAATGGGAAAAGGAATGAAGTTAAATCTTTCATATTCAAAACTAGACTAATATTTAAGTTAGAAGTCAAATCAAGTATATATGCATTAGATCTCAGTTTTTGGACAATGGGAAAAGGATCAACAGCTTGCGCATGCAACGTCTTCAACAAGTTTTTGTGGAATCTCTTACAGCAAATATGAACCAAGATATAATCACCAACTGGGAACTCTTAACTCCTATTAGTAGCAAGCTTGTAACTTTCATCATTTAAGATAATTTTGTGTTGAATCTGAGCATATAAATAATGGAAATATTAAGTGAAGGAGTGGATTTAGGGTTTAATGTTAGTTCTATGGACAAGATAGTCAAGTGAAAAGGATACAAGGTTACTGGGTGTGCTAAGAGGATAGCTTAGAACAACTTTAAATGATTTTTTTTATGAAGCGATTGATTGAGTTATTATATCCTAACTCTACTTCTACTGTAGGTAAGATTAAGTCCCAATTTCTCCCCAAACTTAACATCTAAGAAGATTTTTCAAAGAATAGTTAACAACCTTAGTTTGACCATTATTATCAGGTTAAAAGGTTGAAGAGAACCTCAGTGTACAAAATAGTTTTCACGAAGCTTTTCAAAAGTAACTAATAAATTTCATATTCTATTATCAAAAAATAGGTAACTATGGTCGAGGTTAAGCCATGTAACTTAATCAATTCTAAAAAAAAAGTTAGCAATGTGCAATGCATTATTGATCCTGGTACATAGGATAAAGTGGATCATTTTTAAAAATTGATCAATAATAATCAAAATAGAGTCATAGCCACAGGATGTTTTGGGAAGTCCAATGACATCTAAACTCACATCTTGCCATGATGAGCATGGAATGAGTAATGGGCTATATAGGCCATCAATCATTTAGCTGATTTTGCCTAAGTCATGTGACACCCTTATGTGTCCGTCCGTTAAGGGGCAGCCTCCCTGAAACCTTTTATGTGCCTATGAGAACCTATAAAAGAGAAGACGGTTTTGCACAAATATTTAACTCGGGATCCACAAGCAACCATTTAAGTGAACATTTGATAGGTACTATAAATTATAAATATGGATTTCGTAAGCTCTTGGGTCTAAGATGATTCACCATAGACTAAGGTCCCCACATGATACCACTACAAAATAAGATAGCAAACCAAACTTATATACTACCCCAAAGGCCATCCAACCATATGTCACCGGGTAGCTTCTAGGTGCTATACTAGCTAATATTCCACCACTATACAAAGTTAATCTCGAAATAACTACCTAGATGGTTTGTTTATAGATAGTTTTGTCTCTGCACGATGACTACACATAACCTATATTTATAAGCCCAAAACGATCATAAATGCCAACTAAACTTAACGGCACTTAAGGCAAACAGACTGCTTGGTAAATGATGAGACTATACAAGGTGAGATATGATGCTTAATGACCAAAAGAGTTATGTAAATCTCACAGATATGAGAGAAATTGCTAACTCGAAGAATTCAATACTCATGCAAGATCTTGCATGTGGATGATGGATTATCTGTTAGCCATCCCAAGGTAATCGAAACTCGTTGCTATGGAGCAATGAAATTTTTCCTACAACATAGAAGGATATGTCCGTAGGAGGTTAGAGTATGCAATAAGTTTAGTATGCTTATGAGCTTTGACAATTTGACAAATGCGATACTATAATATCCCTCATTCTTAAAAATAGTGATATATTTTAAATTATTTATGATAACTTATTTATAAATATGATGATTTATTTAATAATTTTATTGATTAAATAATTTTATATTAAAAACTTATTGCTAGGGACCTAAATATGAAACCTAGAAGTTTGATATAAATTGTAGAAGATTCACATTAATTTAAAAAAAAAAGAGAAAGACATGTGTCACTAGCTTAATGATAGTGCTACTTATGCTTGTTGCATAGGTGACATATAAGCATCTTTATGCATGCTTGCCACATAGCAACCTTTGAGTTAGCCAAAACTAAGTAGCACTTAGAGAATGAAACTTACCAAAAAAAAGGGAAAGGCATGCTGCAACTAATGTACACTTGAGAAGGGAAGAGGAAATTGAAGTAGGAGTTAGGCATTTCTTTAAGGTTTTGGATCAATTCCTCACTCTTGGGGATCAACTTTTTTAAGACAAGTATTCTAACCCCAACCTATATAATGTCTTCATCCTTGATTACATCTTAATTTGATATAATTTTGAAAGATTTATGGCTTAGAACATGATATATCTCCCATTTAGCTCTAAATCTATGAATTTGGAAATTATGAGATTCTAACCTTTTTTGCTTTATTTTTGTCATAACTTTCTACACTGAAATTTGATTTAGGAAAAACCTATTTTTATCTAAAAATAGACTTATAAACCTTTCTTTTGATACCAAAATTAAAATTTTTTGAATTCATATACCTATCTAATTTTTTTTTTAATTGACCTTGAAGAATATGTAAAACATATTTTGTACTCTCTGACCTCTTGATACTAAATTCATTATAACTCTCTTTTGAAAAATCCAATTATAACAAAACCTATTTAATTATATATAAATTTATAGATATTTTTGTTGATACCTATATTGAAAGATTTGGAGTCCAAATGATAGCTTATATTTTTATTTTAATTGACCCTATGGATTCTGTAAATCAGGGACCATAATTTCTGATATTTTGATACTAAACTACTTATAACTTCCTGTTGGGAACTTTGATTTGGGCAAAATATATTTTATTGAAAACTAGACACTTAGATCTTTTTGGGATACCTAGACTGAAAGATTTAGAATACAAATACTTACCCAGTCTAATGTTGAATTTGATCCTATAAATTCTACAAAATAGAGCTTTTGTTCTATAACCTTTAGTTACTAAATCATTTGTAACTCTTTGCTAGAAATTTTAATTTATATAAAACTTATTTTATCTAAAATTAGATTGATTTAACTTTCTAATAACACATTTTCTGTGAAATTAAGAGCATAATTGGATATTTAAATAATTTATGAAATATGCCTCTCAAATTTTGCTAGAATTAAGCATTTATCGATTTTTCCTATTCTTCTTTACTCCTTTAGAATTTGTTTTTAGCTAAAATCTTTATTTCCATTGAGCTTTATATTATTGATTTGAAATCTTAAATATTTTATCCTTAGATAATTTATATACTTGAATCAATTATGTGACATTTATATTTGTATCGTGTTGTTTCTTATAGGCGCATGCATATTCATTGTTTCCTATATGCTTCTGATTTATACCAAATTTCTTACTTACATGTTCTTTTGTACATCGTTGTATGTGGGATAATATAAATCCTTACCAGAAATAGTAAAGTGAGTTATGCTTAGAACCTACTATATTCTACTATGTTCGATGGTCATTCGGAAATGTATAGACCATATTCTGTTGGTGATCCCACTTCACTATCTATATTTTTGATATGATATCAGATTATTTTCTATCTATGATCTAACTAAAGTCTTTTCTTCATTAAGCCTTATATTATTATTTTAAATTCTTATATGCTCTTGTCCTTAAATTAATTGCATACTTGAATCTGTTATAAAAAGTGTTATATCATGTTGTTTCATATTGGCATATATATATTTTGTTGTTTCGCATATGCTTCCGATATATGTACCAACTTCTATTTTCATATGTCCTTTTATACTTTGGTATTTATTAGATAATGTGAACCTTTGTTGGAAATGGTAAATGGAGTTATGCTTAGAGCTCGTGATACTCTCTCGGCCACCTATGACTTCACCCAAACGTGGGTGGATGGAGCTCCCAGACGTAGGAGACTTCTGTTTGATGGTTATCTAGAAATGGATGAATTATATTCTATCTGATTCCACTTCACTATTTATGTTTTTTGATGTGATATCCAAAGCATTGCTTATGAGTTTATCTGTGTGCTTCAATTTCTTATTTATTTGTTCATTTAATAAGCTATAAAATAATTCAGACACCATTTATATGTTTCAAAATATGTTTATGTCTTTGATATGCTCCAAAATATTTCATATGTCGTTAATATGTTCCGAAATATTTCATAGGTTCCGAAACATTTCATACGTCTTTGATATGCTATGAAATATTTCATATATCATTGATATGTACCGAAACATTTAATACATCTTTAATATGATATGAAATGTTTTATATGTTATTGATGTATTTTAAGACATTTTATACGTTTTTTATATGCTCTGAAATATTTCATATGCTGTTGATATATTTCGAAATATTTTATATACCATTGATATACTCTGAAATATTTCATATACCTTTGTTATGTTTCGAAACATGTTTACGCCTTTAATATACTCTGAATTATTTCATATACCTTAGATATGCTCTAAAACATATTTTCGCCTTTGATATATTCAGAAATATTTTATATATCATTAATATACTTCGAAACATGTTTACGCTTTTGATATGCTTTGAAATATAAGTTTAACTGTGTGCTTTGGATAAGAATGAAATGAATGTGAGATATGAATTTGAGCTTTTGTTTCTTATTTATTTGTTCAAGCTCTAAGATGATTTATACACCATTGATATGCTTCGAAATATATTTATGTCTTTGATATTCTTCGAAATATTTTATATTCCATTGATATGCTCCGAGTTATTTCATACGATATTGATATATTATGAGATATTTCATACCGATGATATGCTCCAACTACTCTTCCTCCATTGTTATGATCAAAGTATATTTTGAATGAAATGATTTATGTCTGTATCTAACAAGATGATATCTATAGATTCTTATACTCTTGTCTTGCTATTTGATATCAAGTTTGTTTTGAAACTATCATTCTTTGTCTTAGATATATTAGTCGCTTGTTGAGCTTTATATGCTCACTTCGTTGCTATATAAAATTTCTAGGTTAGATTATCACCCATGTAAAAAGTTAGAATTGGGCTAAGGCTGAGCAAAGCTAACAGATTTTGAGTAAATCTTTATTAGTTGATATGCCTTTGTTGTACAAGTATACTTTGCGTCTAATAAAATGCTATTGTATTTTGAAGTGATGTATCTTGTAAATGTTTAAAGGACCTATCATGTTTAGTATCTTGGAATGTTAAGTTAAATTTGTATAATGATATGAACTTGTAGTAAGTATTGGTTATGTGATTATATAGATTTCTACACTTATAGTTTATATGATGTGGATATGGTTTAATTGAGTTGGCTTAGATTTTATGAATCATCGAGTTATGTGGTATAAGATTATAAACTGCATAGGTTTTTTGGATGGATGTGATTGATATTTGAATATGTTTTATCAGTATCCTCTAATATTAGTTTGGATCCTTTGTTTAGATTATTGATAAATTATTTTATTATTGATTTAAGATAGGTTCAAGCCTCTTGAATGCGAATATTTGGAGTCATGACAAAGATGGTATCGGAGCATGGTTTGAGGATTATTGAGGTATTTGATATGTTTGATGTACAAAGTATATTGAGGCTTAGTAAATTTTATAGTGATTGATAAAAATTTTTTTTGATGTCTTTTAGGAGATCATCTCTAACAAAGACTTTGGATCTCTTTTTAAATTATGAAAAAGATTACAGAAATCTATGAGTTGATTATGATCAATAAGGACTTGCCTTATATGAAAAGAGTCCACACAAATTATTGATAAGAAAGCAAAGATCCTAAGGAGTAGGATAACCTCTGGTTAAAATAATTTGGGAGCAAGAGAAGGAAATGAAGAAAGTTTATCCTCATCTTTTCATTGATGGATGTATAATAAATTTAAAGGATCACCTCCAGTTAAAACAATTTGGGAGTTAAAACAATTTGGGAGCAAGAGTAGGATCACCTCTGCAAAATTGTTTCACATAAATGAGTATTGTATCCCTCATTTATGAAATAATTGTAATGATATATTTTAAAGTATTTATGAGGACCTATTTATAAATATGAGGATTTATTTAATAATTCTCTTGATTAAATAATTTTATACTGAAAGCTTAGTGGTAGAGCAAAAATGTGAAACTTATAAGTTTGATATGAATTATGGAAGATTCATATTAAGTTAAAAAAAATATAGGAGACATGTGTCACTAACTAACCTAAAGATGGTGCCACTTATGCTTGTTGTATAGGTGACACATAAGTATCTTTCATGCTTATTACATAGCAACCCTTGAGTTAGCCAAAGCTAAGCAACAATTAGAGAAGAAAAACTTATCAAAAAAAAAAGAAAAAAGGGAAGGCATGCTGCAACCGATGTACATTAGAGAAGGGAAGAGGAAATTGAAGGAGTTGTGCATTTGTTTGAGGTTTAGGATCAATTCCTCACTATTGAGAATCAATTTTTCTAAGTCAAGTGTTCTAACCCCATCATACATAATATTTTTATCCTTGATTACATCTTAGCTTGATATGATTTTGAAAGATTTATGGCTTATAACATGATATCTCTCCCATTCAACTATAAATCTATGAATCTGAAAATTTTAAGATTATGACTTTTCTAGCTTATTTTTGCCATAACTTTTATATTGAACTCTAATTTAGGCAAAACTTATTTAATCTGAAAATAAACTTATAAATCTTTCTTTTGATACCAAAACTAAAAAAATTAGAATTAATATGGCTATCTAAACTCTTATTTTAATTGACCCTGAAGAATCTATAAAATAGACTTTGTAATCTCTAACCTCTTGATACTAAAATTCCTTCTAGCCCTTTGTTAAAAAATCTAATGATAGCAAAACCTATTTTATTAGAAAATAAATTCACAGATATTTCTGTTGATACCTAGATTAAAAGATTTAGAGTCCAAATGACTATCCAGAATTTTGTTTCGATTGACCATATAGATTCTATAGAGCAGAGATCGTAATTTCTGATCTTTTGATACTAAACTACTTATAACTGCCTATTGGAAACTCTGATTTGGACAAAATATATTTTGTTGGAAATTAGACACCTAGATCTTTCTTTAAAGTACAAGTACTTACCCAGTCTCTTATTGAATTTAATCTTATAAATTCTATAAAATAGAGCTTTTGTTCTATGATATTTGGTTACTAAATTATTTGTAACTCTTCGTTAGAAACTTCAATTTATATGAAACTTATTTATCTAAAATTAGACTGATTTGTCTTTTGAATGACATATTTTTTAAGTAATTCAAAGTATAATTGGCTATTCAAATAATTTATGAAATATGTCTCTCAAATTCTACTAGAATTAAAACTTTATCAATTTTTCCTATTCAGGTTTATAGATTTGGAAATTGATTTTTAGCTAAAATTCTTACTTCCATTGGGCTTTACATTATTAATTTGATAATTTATATATCTAAATCAATTATATAATATTTATATTTATATCATATTATTTCGTATAGGCACATACATGTTCGTTGTTTCACATGTGCTTCCGATGTATACCAAATTTATTGCTCACGTGTCTTTTTGTCAAAAATGGTAAAGAGAGTTATACTTAGAGCCCGTGATGATCTACTATGTTCGGTGGTCATTTAGAAAATGATGGACTATATTTAGTCTGTTATCCCACTTCACCATCTATGTTTTTGATATCATATCAGATCATATTCTGTTTGTGATCTAGCTAAAGTTCTTTCTTCATTTGAGCCTTATATTATTATTTTAAATTATTATATACTCTTATCCTTAAATTAATTATATACCTGAATTTGTTATGAAAAGTCTTTGTTACATCATATTGTTTCATATTGGCACATGTGTTTTTTGTTATTCAGTATGTGCTTCCGATATATATACCAACTTCATTGTTCATATTTTTTTGTACTATGGTGTGTGTGGGATAATGTGAACATTTACTAGAAATAGTGAAGGGAGTTATGCTTAGATCTCACGATGCTCTGTCAGCTCCCTTTGACTTCACCTAGACATGGGTGGATGAAGCTCCTAAACATGAGAGACTTCTGTTTGATGGTCATCCAGAAATAAAATGGATCATATTCTATCAGATCCCACTTCATCATCTATATTTTTGATATAATATCCAAAGTAGTGCTTATGAGTTTGTTTGTGCATTTTGGATAAGAATAGAATGAATGTGACATTAGATATGACATTTAAGCTTTTGTTTCTTATTTATTTATTTATTTGATAAGCTTTAAGATAATTCAGACATTATTGATATGTTTTGAAATATGTTTACATCTTTGATATGCTCCGAAATGTTTCATATGCCATTGATATATTTTGAAATATTTCATACATCTTTGATATGCTTCAAAATATTTCATATGCCATTGATATTGGTAGGATTCTGGTTGGATCGGGTCCTAGGTCCACTGAGTCATGATATCAATAAAACCTTAAATCAGCTGCCACCCACTTTGTTTGAAGAGGTTGGCTAGGGTTAGGGAAGAGTCTTCATGGAGTAAGAGTCTCATAGCCACAGTCCTATCTTATTAGGGAAGGCCGACTAGGGTTAGAGAGGAGTCCTTATAGAGTGGGGGTCTCCTAGCAGTCGCCCCCACCTATTAGGGAGGCCGGCTAGGGCTAGAGTGGGAGAGTTTCATTTAGTTATGACTCTCTAAGGTTGATTAGGAGTTAAATTAGGAGTTAGAGTCTTAATTTAGTTGAAGCAAAAATCCTATTAGGATTAGAGTTTTCAGACCCTATATTAACACTTGTAGCCACAACGTTTTTTTTTATTATGAATCAATTTTTTCAGCCATTATGACAGACTACCAAGGAGGAAGAAACCCCTATAGAGTTCCAAGGAGGGCCAATCCCCTATAGAAGTCAACCCAACCTTAGAATCCTTTGGGGTTCTAATAATTAGTATCAGAGCAGCATTCCTTGGTACTTCACTGCCCTTCTATAGCTGCCCATCATCTTTATCTAATCACCCAAATAATTTCCACAATTGCTAAGATCGTTGCTAACTCCGCCATTATCACCACTACCGCAGATCACCCCCTGTAGTCCCCACTAGAATTGCATCAGGTTATGGTAATCTACCTTATTACTGCTACAATTTAGTTATCCTAAATTCAAAACCCAAAAAAGTGTTACTCTATTACACCGCACAAACTTGTCATCGCAAAGTTACCATCTTGATGTAAGTTACGCTATAAATTTTAATCGCATACTATTACCCTATCTTTGATCTTGCTGCCACTATTTTACTGCCATATTTTCTACATATATTTTTTTGATAGCTTTGGCATTTATTAATAGTGGATTTCCTTTGGGTTCTACATAAAAATTCTTGATACAAACCGCTGAAACTTTTATGTCCAAATTGCTAAACTTTAGACAGAAAAATTTGCCAGCACCTTCTTATACTCCTTGATCTTGCTGAATCTATTGCTGTCATATTCTCCTACGAATTTTATGATGACATCAACTTTTTCTTACAAGCAGATTTACATTGAGTTCTACTTTGAATCCTTGACACGAGCCGCTGAAAACTATATATCCAAATTACTGAAATTTTCGATGTAAAATTCTGTTGTTATACCTTTTGCTGTTCTTTTCAACACAACCCACTAGATCCTACCGAATTTGTTACTACCAATCACATCATCTTTAAAGCACACCTCTAGCCTTAAGATGCAGCTATCGTAGCTTATTTCTAAAATTTATAGCCAACCCAAATAGTAGCGTAAATCATAGCCCAAACAATGGTCTACCGCAGTCGCAATCCTCCACCACTAATTTTTCTACCAATATTTTGCTGTCAAATTCTCTCAGTATCTTACATCAGCTTGGCTTTACTTATCAGTGGTTTCTTATCTAGTTCTCCTTTAATTTATTTAATATAACCATTGAAAACTTTTTGGTGTAAAACTATTGACTTTTAGATAAGAATTATGTTGCCAAAGTTGTCAGTGTTTCTTACTACATATCTAACCCATCTTTGATGATTTTATAACCATCAACTTGCTAATATCCTTACTATTTCTTGCTGTCAAAATTATTCTAAAACCCTTGGCATACTACTAGAATTTTTTTGTCATAAAACTGTTGTTCCTTTATGAAGAATCCTGTAGCATTACCCTTCGGCATATCTTGTTACACTAATACCGGAACCTTGCCAAATGGGTTGCTTGCCCCAACAGCAATTCTAAACCTTCCTTCCCAGCCTCACTGCCATCAAAATCCTTTCTTGCCTCCATAACACCCTCAAACCACAGCACCAATAGCAACCTAAACCGTAAGCTATCAACCCTAAACTGCAACCTTGATCTATCACTCTTTCGGCCACCAATCCTTACCACACTGGTTGCTGCCATTAACAGCAACCTAAGCCACCTCTCTAACCTTAAACCTATATCACCAAACCCCCATTATAGCCCCTACAGTAGCTCCAAACCATAGCCCCAATAGCAACTAAAAACATCAACCTATCAGCCCCAAACGATAGCCATCTACCCTCAATCCACCATTTATTTCGACTACCAATCCACCCAACCATTCATACCATTGACTCAATAGCAAGAGAAGGATCTTGACACCACAGATCTAAGGTCTTACACCATGGCATCGGTAGATCTGATCGGTGCCAAGTTGGAGGCCTTCGATATGCATGTGGAGGACAAACTACGCGCTCTCTTCATAGAATTCAGATTGGGATGATCACCGAGCCCAATGAGATCATAGCAAGGCGAGAGTCCAAATCGAAAGGAGAATCCTCTAGAGAAAGAAGAACACACAATGGAGCCAACATCTATATGGATGCGGGTGGACTTTCCCCGATGGGATGACTTTCACATGTGGAATGTTATTTCCATTATCACCAAACACCGGAGGCTTCCATGGTGGACATCGCTGCCATCCACCTTAAAGGAGACATCATACAATGGTACAATTGGTATAAGTCAACCCACAGAGTCCCTACATGGAGGCAATTTAAGAGTAGGCTATTGATCTGCTTTAAACCGATGGAGTACGAGAACACGAATGGCTAAGTAGTGAAAATTCTTCAAACTTCAACCGTGCAAAAATACCAAACTAGGTTTGAGTATCTTTCAAATAAAACTCAAGATTAGTTTGAAAAGCAGTTGTTAGGGACATTCATCGATGGGTTGAAGCCAGAAATTTGAGAAAAATTCAAAATGCGTCGACACTATACGATGATGGCAGCTATCTCCTTCGCGCAACTATAAAAAGAATGGCTGAACCAAGATGCTCTGAGGACCAAAGCCACCACCCAACTAGTAGCATATAGATCCTTAGCCCCATCTACCACCAGTTGGCAACCTCAACCGAAGAAGTTAATGACAGAAAAACTTCATGACAAATCCGTGAAGGGCTTATGTTGGTATTGCAACAAACTTTAGAACCACAATCATTGCTACAAAAAGGGAAAGAGGAGGACCTAAACATGAAGAGGAGGACCTTGAACCTGAGGAAGAGAACATGATGGAGGACCCACAGCCATCCAATTGCATGACTTATGCTCTAGCCGGCTATGTGAACCCGCAAACAATAAAAGCTGAAGGATTCCTTAAGCAATAGCCCGTCACCATCCTCATCAAGACCAGGAACACCAACAACTTTATGAATAATAAGGTTGCTAACCCAATTGATGCTCCAAAATAAAGATTACAGTAGATTCGACGTCAATGTAGCTGATGGCCAAATCCTGAAGTGCAACCAAAAATGCTCACAGGTGAAATTATTTCTATAGTACCAAAAGATCATTGCTGATGTTTTTCTCCTCCCTCTCGATGATTATGAATGCTCGACATTGAATGATTATCCATGATAGGAGATGTTTCCTGGAACTTTTCAAAGTTAACTATGAAATTTTTTAGTAGAGGCAAACAGGTGATCCTACATGGGAAACGAGAGATTGAAGTGACTACTATTGTAACATAACGCTTGGAGAAGGTACTACAAAAAGAGTCTAGCGATTTCTCAATTTAAATTCAAGAACTTCAGGAGATGAAGCTGAAGGAGATTGAAGATATGAATCCTCCCCCACAGCTTGTTGAAATTTTAAGCGCCTCCACCAAACCAAGTCGACTACCTCCTATCAGGCTGCCCGACCCCCCTATATTGAATTGGCCAAAGGAATCACCAACTGATGCTCGACCAAATTGCTGCCCACACCCACAGAAGATCGAAGCTAAGAGGATCGCCCATGGCATGATAGAGACACAGAATATTCGACCATGCTTTTTTTCCGTTACGACACTTCATCCCTACATCTTTGTCTCCAGGGATAAGCTTTTTTGAAATTACTACATCCTACCGAACCAGTCATGGTTTCTAATGCGACACTCTCAAATCTCGAGCGACTTCCATAACTTCTCCCAGGAGTGAACAATGATGCTCGAAGTCTTCCCTAATGGTGACCTCCGATCCATGGCCCGTGATCATAAGAAGATCGAGTCCCTCCAGTGGTAGAATTAGAGTAAGAGATGGATCATTTGCAGGACTCAATGAAACATGAACATCACCCCTCTCACTATAAAGAAAGATGCCCCCCCTTGGCCGAGTAGGACTATATCTCTTATGACCACGATGCCATCTACACTAGCATTTTCAGATCATGGCCAGATGTTGGTGAATAGAGAAGACACATCTAGAGTTGGGATCGACATCGCTCTCATGCAAGAAGACCAACCCCTAATCCGTACCGAGGCTTTCCCCACACTTCACATGAGGCTTCTAATCTGCAAGGGGATACTAGTTACTATTTAATTTAAAGTTTTACTTGATACAGGTCCATGACACGAAAGAGAAGTAAGCTCAAAAAAATTATAGTCCTTGCTCACACCGGATCAGGTTCTTATCATCATGGACTATACTAGAGGACAACCACCAGTTTAGAAGAAAGATCAGTCACTATTAAAGATCAACCACATAGCAGCCCATGTAAAGAAGAAACAGCCTCTTGATAAATTTTAGAGTGGAAGATAATTTGAAGATCGAGCTTTCCTATACTTCCAACCTTATCAGCAGGAAATTTGAATATCAAGGAAGTGGTCTCCTCATTACTTTGGCCCTTACAAATTTATGATCATGTTGGAACCGTGACTTATGGATCAAATCTGTGCACCAATTCAAAATTATAACTGATCCTCCAAGAATCTCACTGCAAATGTAAATTTAAGAGGATGACTCGGCCTAGATCCATTCACCCGACACCCAAGTTGATAAGGAGGCCCAGTTCCAAATAGAGATTGCATGGCATCACAGGTTCATGATGCATCAACATCCAAACACTATCACCGATGAAGAGATACAAGACAAAGCTGAATCGTGGGATCGTGATACCTCAAATGTAATAAAAAAGCCTCATGACAAGCTGCAGACTTGGACCCAAAGGTCATGGATCCTCAGCCTCAAGGACAAGGCTGATTTAAAGAGGGTGAGTCTATTAAGACCCTAGTTGGGTTGGGTCCTAGGTTCACCGAGTCATGATGTCAATAAAACCCTAAGGCATGTAATAAACCCTAAATTAGCCGCCACCCCACCTTGTTTGAAGAGGTCGGCTAGGGTTAGATAGGAGTTTCTTAGTTGTCGCCCCCTCCTATTAGGGAAGGTCAGCTAGGGTTAGAGAGGAGTCCTCATGGAATGGGGGTCTCCTAGACGTTGTCCCCACCTATTAGGGAGGCCGGCTAGGGTTAGAGAGTGAGAGTTTCATTTAGTTATGACTCTCTCTAGGGTTGATTATGAGTTAAATTAGGAGTTAGTCTTAGTTTAGTTGAAGTAGGAGTCTTATTAGGATTAGGATTTTGAGACCCTATAAAAATATTTGTAACCGTAACCTTTTTTATCATGAATAGATTAATTTTTTTCAGCCATTGCGGTTGACTACCAAGGATGGAGGAACCCTTATATAGTTGTAAGGAGGGTCGATACCCTATAGAGGTCAACCCAAGCTTAGAATCCTATGAGATTCTAACAGATATGTTGCGAAACATTTCTTACGTCTTTAATATGCTTCAAAATATTTTATATACTGTTGATATATTCTGAAACATTTCATACGTCTTTGATATGCTTCGAAATATTTCATATACCATTGATATGTTATGAAACATCTTATATACCATTGATATGCTCTTAAATATTTCATATACTTTTGTTATGCTCTGAAACATGTTTATGCCTTATATGTAGTCTGAATTATTTTATATACCTTTAGTATGCTCTAAAACATGTTTATGCCTTTGATATGTTCAAAAATATTTTATATATCATTGATATACTCTAAAACATATTTACGCTTTTGATATGCTTCGAAATATGAGTTTGACTGTGCGCTATGAATAAGAATGAAATGAATGTGATATCAAATATAATATTTGAGTTTCTGTTTTTTATTTGTTTATTTATTTGATAAGCTCTAAGATGATTCATACACCATTGATATGCTGCAAAATATGGTTCCTGTTTGATATCCTTGGGAATATTTCATATTCCATTGATATGCTTCGAGTTGTTTCAAATGACATTGATATGTTCTAAGATATTTTACACCAATGATATATTCTAACTACTCTTCTTCCATTATTATGATCAAAGTATGTTTCGAATAAAATGATTTGTGATTCTATATCTAACAAGATGGTATCTATGGATTCTTATACCCTTGCCTCACTATTTGATATCAAGTTTGTTTTGAAACTATCCTTCTTTCTCTTGGATATGTTAGTCACTTGCTGAGCTTTATATACTCACTCGGTTGCTATATAAATTTTTCAAGTTAACTTATCACTCACAAAAAAAGTTAGAATTGGGCTAAGGCAGAGCAAAGCTAAACGATTTTGAGCAAAACTTTATTAGTTGATATGTCTTTATTGTACAAGTCCACTATGCATCTAATGAAATATTGTCGATATATTTTGAAGTAATGTGTCTTGTAAATATATAAAGGACCTTTCATGTTTAGTATTTTGGAATGTTAAATTAAATTTGTATAATGATATGAACTTGTGGTAAGTATTTGTCTTATAATTATATAGATTTCCACACTTATGGTTTATATGATGTGGATATGGTTTAGTTGAGTTGGCTTGGATTTTCTAAATCATCCGAGTGATGTGATATAAGATTATAAACTGCATAGGTTTTATAGATGAATGTGATTAAGATTTGAATATATTTTATTAGTATCCTCTAATATTAGTTTGGATCATGGGTTTGGATTGTTGATATTATTGATCAAGATAAGTTCATGCCTCTTGAATGCGAATATTCAGGGGTTATGATAGATACTATGACACTACTCAAGCAACATCTTGTTTTAAGGAAGGTTAGTAAAATCTATTCTCAACTAATACAATGGTTTTGTCTCAGCCTAAGTTATTTGCTAATCCTCCTATGTGCATTTCCCAAGTAAGAAAATCTTGAATGGAGGATCAACGGATACACAATCTAGTGGGTCAAAAAAGATAACCATCCCTAAGAATAAAATTCATATGTTCCCGATTGTTTTCAT
This sequence comes from Ensete glaucum, assembly GCA_021527575.1. Classification (NCBI taxonomy): domain Eukaryota; kingdom Viridiplantae; phylum Streptophyta; class Magnoliopsida; order Zingiberales; family Musaceae; genus Ensete; species Ensete glaucum. The sequence goes on from CM038555.1 coordinate 35,179,231, forward strand.
CTTGAACTTTTTTTGATAGATATCACTAAAATCAGGACATTGGGTATACTATTCTTTTAATTATTTAAATTGTATAACCTTGACACTCGTGGTAGATAGGATTATAAAAATTAGACTAAAGACATCAGTAGCATTATTTTGGCAATGGACATCAGTAGCCTTATTTTGAGTGCCAAAATAATGCTTAACTACAAATAAGTATTCATTAAGAAACTCAACCCACTTAGCATGTCTGACATGTCAGATATATTTTTTTTTTTTTGGGCATTTAAGTACCTTAAGATATAGTGGTCAAACAATAAGATAAACTCTTGTAGTAGAAGGTAATATTGCTAATACCTAAGACATTGCACAATCACGTAAAATTCTTTATCATCGGTAGAATGATGTTATTTTGCATCATTGAATTTCTCAATAAAAAAAAATATTAGATTGTCCCTCTTCACTTAGAATTCATCCTATACCTATACAAAAGATACCACAATTGACCTTAAAGGATCTATAGTGTCACAATATTATTTGACTACTAGTAGAGATAATATAACTAATTATTATCAAATATGCTTATCTATTCCGAGTAACATCCTGTCGAACATATTAAATTCATTCACTCTCCTTAGATTACCAATGGTGCTCGCTGAATTTATTAAAGTCTTGATATTCATAGCGAAAAGAAAAGAATTTAGCAACATAATATAAATCCTTTGTGAATTTACTAATCAACATCAACTTACATGGAAAGTAGGGTACATAAAGCACAGAATTTAATACAATAGAATCTAAAATTGCAATTGTCTTTTCATGTTATATCCAGAACAAGGTATACAGAAGGAAAACAAATGTGAAAAAGCTAGTCATATGGTCTGTTGTACCTGAATCTATAATCCAAAGAACCACCAGAAGAAGAAGACAAAGCTGTAAAACAATTAACTTTCTTGGCCAAAGAGCAAGATGATGAAGGAGAAGGATTAGGATTTTGGGACTGGTTCAGAAACTTAAACAAATGCTCAATTTGTTCCTCACTGAACCAAAGTGTTTCGGTCCTTTAAAGATGGTGATAGATTGATGATCTACTTGAAATCCTTGGCTATTAACCTTTTTCGGAACTTGATTGCTCTTCCAGTTTGCTAGTTTTCATGCATCTTCTAGCAAGTTTCTCTTATGTGCCTTGGTTCATCGCAAAATTCACACCAAACTTTACCTTTTTCATCTCAATTCCTATAGTTATGCTGCATAGCATGAGCATCAAAATTAATTTCAATGTCATACTAAGTATAGAATTTTCTATGCCTGTATAAGAAATAGAATATCTTATCTCTTTTATTTTTCTTTCTCCTAATTTCAAAAAATATAGCTTGGAGGGACGATGATGGATCATTCCTTAATATTTGTCTATGAACTTTATCTAGTTCTTTGTTTAAACTAAGGTTTGTCTTTTCGTGCCAATCAACAATCAATCAGCTAGCAACATGACACATATTGCTTCCTATCGACATACCGTGTGTTGGTACACTAGAGTATGCCAAATAGTTTCAAAAAACTCAAATATCTTGAAAAATATATAAAAATTAAGCAAATACATAAATTAGGGTTTTAAATTGAAACTAAATGTAAGTTCAATTTTTATAAAAATAATCTAAATTAAAAAGAGATAGTTGATTTATCTTTTATGGACATCGAGAATCAACTTTACAACACATTTTTAATCATTATTTCATTGATATTGAATTATGGTATGACTTGAATTAATAGGTTATGAGTCGAAACTTTAATGAATCAAGTAATAAATAGATTACTCCTTGCTTATATCTAGTTCTACCACCAAAATAAATGGTGAGACTTCACATGTAAGATCAAAGTCATCGATCCTATGTATTTGTATATTAATATAATATATTTGTCGAGCCTAATCTTAAAATTGTTCCTAAGAATAGTATATTGATTGACCATATATCATTGATGCATCAATGTTATAATGGTTGTAGCTTGATCGTCCTAAACCACATATGTTCGAGGTGGCTCCTAAGATAAGTATAATTGTGATATGTATTAGTGTAAAGGTTGGAGAATACATAAAATTTTACTTTTGCCACTAACTTGCTACTCCATATTATAATACCGATTAGTCTAAGAAAAGACTAAGTATCACCATATTGTTGTTAGCCATAAGATCTTCTATAATATGATGACTAGGAATATAACAAGCTCTGCACTATATCTACGTCATATAGGCTCTGTCGCATTTGCTCAAAATCATTAATTGTCTTTGACTTCTATGTATAAAAGCGACAACTACCTCCTCAAGCTCCATGATATGAATGTTGGGTGGTATTTATAAAATATAGCTATTCGGTCCATGCACTATCCTAAGGCTGAGTAAACAGAACCATTGACTTTTCACTATCATTGCCATCATCGATTGAGGCACTACTATTCACATCACCACTATCTTTATTAAACTGAGCAAAGTGCTAAATATGATTAAAAAAGTGTCTCGATGCTTGATAGTTCATTCCAATGGTTTGGCAAATACTATTATCTTCTCCTTTGCCTTCGCACATTAACCAAATGACTATGCTTGTTGGGTGTCATGACCTCAAGCAGCATGACTAAGGTTGTCTAACTTATTCTACCATGTTATGACCAAGGGGGATCTTCCTCCTGCTTGGGATGTTGTTCCTCTTATTCTATTGCTTCAATTATAAAATGAGAAGGATATGCATGATCTTCTACCTCATCAAATAAAGGATGTTTTGGTTTTCTATTGATTTGATTGATTCCAACATTGATTGTGAATTTTTGTTATAATATATGAGATTGAAGAGATTAATCTCTGGTTCCTTTAGCTTTTTGTCTATGTAGCCACATATTGTAGTGTACATATATATCTAGCCATATATATGTAGTCTGTTGTAGACTTTCATATGAATCAAGATGAACGCTTATAGCCACTCAATGTCATTATCTATAAAAGTACATAAACCACAACCTTTCTTAAATTGAGTGAAAACCCTCTAAATTATAGCCACCACTCAACTATAATAAAATATAAATATCTTTATTAGCATAATAAATAGCTAATATCAATTTTAATTTATAATCAAATTTTAGTGTGTAACTTTCCCATATCAAGATCCATACTATAATTGGAGAATGAACAAATATTTTTTCAAAATAGTTAGTCCTTTATAATAGCCTCTACTGTATCCATGCTTTATGATAGGAGTCGGTATATAATATTCTTTAGTTCTATCAATAAATCAAGTCGAGTTCGAGATTAGATAATACACTGCAAGATAAATTAACAAATAAATATTTAATTTTTAAATATTAATTATGTATAATATAAATGAGTAAATAACTATAAATATAAATTTATCAATATTATAAATGTTATGAACTTGGATCGTGTAATTGATGATTTATAAGTAGGTCTTGCATAATATTATTGGTCCAAGAAGTAAAATATTTTAGGAAAAATTTCTAACCCTCTACGGTTAATGACTGAGTCTCGTAACGCTGTTTTAGTGATGGCAACACCAATGATCATAATTTGATTTGAATTGAACTATGGTATACTGACATATTTATCAAAAATTGAATATTTCAAACCTCATCTAACATATTTTTTATATTCAAAATATTAATTAATGATGATGTACTGAATCTATTCAAGAAAATTAAAGATTTAAAACCTTATTATATATTTTTTAAATTAATAAAGATTGATAGTTAGGAATCTTATCTAAAATATCTTTCAAGCTTTTTGTACCTCATACTTTTTACTGTGATGGACTCGTGCGATCGTCGACTCTACTTTACAGTAAACTAACAAACTGAGTTCTAAAACAAAATTAATAAAACAAACCTTGTTACAAGCCCAAAACTACATGGAAGCAACTTCATCAACTAGTATTAAGTTCATGTTTCACGATGCTGACCATGCTAGTTTACAGATGATTAACAAAGCACCCAGTAAAAGAACGGTAGAAGTCGCCTACTTTTTGACTTTGGTTCTTGGTGATAAAAGATATGATTTAGTCAGGATTTAGATATGATTTTTTTAACGGAACGAGAAAATCTCGTAGGTTAATTGAGGAAAATTCTCCTATCTTCACATGTATAAATTGATAATAAATCAATGAACTCAATGGGTATTTCATTTCTTCCTATTTCTATTGACATAAAAACTAGATCTGTTTACGATGTGTACCTTTAGATGTCATCTGATTGAGAGGAACTAGAATAGATCTAGACCTCTTCTTCTTTCTTCATATCCTTTCACAAGAGCACCTTAATTAATGGTTTTAGGAGATGAAAAGAATAACCGTAATCTCTTGCTCTATTCACCTTAGGTCATGTCTATTTATAGGTGAGAGCAGAGAGTCTAGGGTAAGTTATTATGAGAGTTTCTTCTATCAAGGACATCCGCTAAAATATCCCAATATAATATAGATTTTATTTAATATTAGCTAATATCTTTTATCAGAATCCAAATAATCTATAATATATCTCATTCAATTAATAAAGGATCACATAATCTTACATTCTCCCATTTGGCCCATTAATTGATAAGATATAAAAGATATCCAAAATTAAAATAAATAAAATAAAATTTATTTAAAAATAATTTTATATAATTGGATTCTGAAAATTTTGAAAAGCATTTTATACATGGCCATGATTTTAAAAATAAGTCAATAAGTCCAATAACCATAATAATACTATATTCAGTCTAACTATGAATATGAGTTATAGCGATTGTATGTCATTAATGTCACACTTTCTTCTATGTACTATAATATTGTTAGTCTTTCCTTATATAGTCTATAATGATCCCCTGTAATTTGTCTTGTCAAGACAACCCTATTTCTTGCATTCAACCATAATATGCGTAAACATAAATACAAACAGGATAGTAGAAACAAATAACTTTAATTATACAAAAGAAATATCAATAATAGCACCAACTTAAACATACATTACTATATCCTTTATGGCTTGCTCACAAGCCCCATTCTAAGAATATGTTCTTTAAATGTTTTACATTGTAAAGGTTTAGTAAATGGATCAGCAATCATCATAGTGGTGCTCAAATTTTTAATTGACACTTATTGTTTCTGGACTCTTTCTCTAACCACCAAGTACTTTATCTCAATGTGCTTAGAACTATTAGAGTACTTGCCATTCTTAGAGAAGAAAACTGCTGCAGTATTATCACAAAATATCTTCAACGGCTTGGCAATTGAGTCGACCACACCAAGTCCTGAGATAAAATTCCGTAGCCATAAAGCTTGATTTGTGGTCTCAAAGCATGCCACAAATTGAGCTTCCATTATAGATGATGCAATAAGTGATTGTTTTATACTTTTGGAAGAAATTGCCCCACCAGCCAGCATGAACACAAATCCTGAAGTGGATTTCCTACTATTGAGGTAATTTACAAAATCAACATATGAATATCCCATTACTTCAAGCTGATCTGATTTCTTATATGTAAGCATATAATCTTTTGTCCCTTGCAGGTATCTCATTACTTTCTTTGCAGCTTAATCAGTAGGAGAAGAAACTCGTATGATAACTGTAATCATTATAATACATAAATCATGCATTTATGTGAAAAATATTATTTCATAATTCCCAATATATGCATGTAAATAATTGAATAAATATCCAAAAACCTTGGATTTAACACATGCAATTAATAATTCATATGAGAAAACTATAAAAAATCAATAATTTATAATTTTTGTAATTAAAGTAATTAATTTTATTTAATTTGAGAAACCCATAAGTCTAATTAAATAAATTGATCAAAATAAAATATAATCAATGAATAATAAAAAATATAATTATAATTAAATTTTATTAGATTATATATTGATCAATTTTATAATTCAGAAAATAAACCATAATTTCTCAATTTTATAATGACAGAACTGTAATTCGAGTAGAATGGTAAAATCATAATTTTACACTTAATAGCAAAACTATACTTTTTCATTCGATGACAAAACTATAATTTTTTTTAAGGAAAAACCCTAATCTTCCCTTCTATTGCCGTCGCCGGCGTCGTCAGGCCCGCCAGTGTCATGCGTGTGCGGCATGCCTATGTGGTCGCTAGTGCGTGGCCTGCTCGCAGCCGGCATGCGCCAACCACCGTTGGCGCATGAGGTTGCCGCACGACCTCTTTCGCACACCGCCGCCTATGCGTGTTTGAAACGTCTGCCGCGTCGAACGCCACCGACGCTGATCCAGACACTCGGTCGTCAGCAGTGATCCAAAAAATATATATATTGATGCGTCTTTTACACACAACAACCATCAAGAATCGTTCGTAAGCAAACGATTAAAATTTAACAGAAAGAAAAATAGATCAATAAGATATTCAAATCAATGCATCATAAACAAAAATAATAGATCTAAATTTTTGATCTCAAAACCTAGGCTCTGATACGAATTGTTGGCATAAAAACTATAATCATGCAAACTATTATGCAGAAAACTATTATGCCAGGATTAAAATCAAATAATACTAAATCTATTTACGATGCATACCTTTAGATGTCATCTGATTGAGATCCAACTAAATCTTCAAGAGCACCGCATGTTAGATCTGAATAACACCGAGATATCGATCTGCAAGAGGAACTAGAATAGATCTAGACCCCTTCTCCTCTCTTCCTATCCTTTCACAGGACCACCTTAATTGATGGTTTTGGGAGATCAAGAGAATAACTGTAATCTCTTGCTCTATTCACCCCTTTGCCATTCTTCGTTGTGCCGTACATTTCCATGCCTTTGGTTTATAGTAGGTCATGTTTATTTATAGGCGAGAGCAGAGGGTCTAGGATAAGTTATTAGGAGAGTTCCTTTCATCAAGGGTATCCCCTAAAATATCCCAATATAATATTGACTTTATTTAGTGTTGGCTAATATCTTTTTATCAGAATCCAAATAATCTATAATATATCTTATTCAATTAATAAAGGACTACATAATCTTACAATTTCAACATGGTATCAGAACCAACAATAGCTTTTATCTCTATCGTCGACATCGGTGGTGACGGTACTATGCTGTTGTGTCTGTCCCGTGTCAGACCTCCTCTTCCTACCATGTATACACCCTCCATCTTTAAATTTTAGTAGCTCTCATCATCTACAAACTGACAGGCAAACAAAGGTAGCAAACAAAAGCTTAAGAAACTTGCTTATAAGCTATGTTGGCAAGAACATTAAGCAATGAGATCTCATTCTTTCACAAATTGAGTTTGCCTATAATCATTTCATGCACCATAAGTTTGGTAAAAGTCCTTTTGAGGTTATTTATGGTGCTAATCCTACTGGCCTTTTGGACTTTATCTCTCATTTTATAACTAAGTAATTTAGTGAAGATGTTGACAAGTAGATAAAGAAGTTGCACGAGAGTATTAAAATAATCATTGGAAGCAAAATGAGAGGTATATGCAAGCTGCTAACAAACACAAAAAGCATCTGAAATTTAATGTGGGTGATTTAGTCTGGATTCATCTAAGGAACGAGAGGTTTCCACCAGGCAAATTTGGAAAATTGAAACTAATGGCTAAGGTCCATTCAAGGTACTTAAGAGAATTGATAAGAATACTTATAAGTTCAAGCTACCTGAAGAATAGAGTATCCTCAACATTCAATGTGGCTGATTAAGTCCTTATCATAGTGATGGAATAATTAAGGACTTGAGGACAAGTATTTTTTAACTAGGGGAGATTGATACTAGAGTGTCTAATTTACTATAATCAACTCATGTGAATCTTGTTGATCCTATGATATTCTCTAATAGCCTTTAACCTAGCTAATTCAAATATGATAGCTCATAAGTATATTCCTTAGACAAAGTTAAAACTGTTCCAAGATGCTTTTCTTCATGACCAAGGAATACATTAAAGGAGTTTAGCTACTAGTTATAAAGTACTTAATTTAAGAGTTCCTTATGCATGAAATATTGTTTCATGCACTATTTTGGTATTTTAGGGTTAGAAAGAAGTTGCATTAGTAAAAGTTTCTTTGGAGTTCTCTCTTAAGCTTTGTAATTCTTGGACACCTTTTAAAGTGGTGAATCTTTTATTTTCAGTCCTGTATCCTTGTTTGATATCCTTGGGGTGATAACTTTCTGTATCCTTTTAGGATTTTAAACTCGGTAATAAGCTATTTATCAATTTTATGCAAGTTATATCTTAAACTTGTTTCTTTTCCATCTAAAAGACTTATTCCAATAAATACAATTTAACTATTGATTTTTTTTGAATTTTATCCTCTTTCTTTTTTCCTAGTATCAACTTATGTATGAAGATATTTGTGAACCTATATAACCTATCTTATACGTGAAAATAAATATTTTTTATTATTTTCAAATGATTGTACATGTGGGTATATTTTTAAAAGGAAAAAGCTAAAGACTTCTCTAGTTTTAAAATTTTCAAAGTATACATAAAAATTTAAAGTAATTATTTTATTAAAATTCTAAAAGAAGATGAATTCACTTTCAAAATTTTATTTATTTATAATAAGAATGTAGACATTGATAAGGAACTAACTACAAGTTATACCTCTTATCAAGATATAGTAAAGTGCAAGAACTGAGTTATGATTGAGACAACCAATTATATGCTTAAAGTAAAAAATAATAATAAATAAGTTTTAGATAGAAGCTATGAGTATAATAATATATTTGTTAAACTATTTTCCTACCAATGAAGCATGATTGAATATAAAGCGAGATGTAAGCATGATTGAATGGAAAGTCATATGTAACTCACTTAAAGATATTTAATTATGTTGCTTACTTTTATATTTCTATAGAAAAAAGAAACAAAATTTATGATAAAAATATTAAATACATATTTATGTGATATAGTAACATGATAAAAAGTTTTAGACTTTATGACCCTATAATTAAGAACTAAATAGTGATGTTGTTTTAAATGAAGAAGAAGATTTAAACTCTAAAGTAGTTGAAATTCCTAGGAGAAGTTGACAAGGCATATGATACATGCTTAGTGTTAATACTACACTCAATTCTTTTCATATTTTGAATGATTCTAGTTTAAATAATTCTAGTGATACTGAAACACCTATAATAAAATTTCTAATATCTCACAGATATATCAATATGGTGATTTATATGTTTTACTTTGAAACCTACTTATTTTAAAGTTATAGCTTAGAAAGATAAATGGACACAAGTAATACATAACGAATTGCAAGCTACTGAAGAAAATACTTTAAAGTTGATAGATTTGCCCAAAGAAAAGAAGCAATTGGACTCAAGTGCAATTGAGTCACAGCACTGGTGGCTCACTACAAAAATATAAAGTTCATTTAGTTGCCAAAGCATAAACCCAAATTTTAGGTATCTACTTTTTAGAAGTTTTTCTAATTGATACAATTATAATAGTTTTAGCATTACAAAAAATAATAGGCTTATTAATTTGATGTTAAATCAGCATTCTTAAAAAAAAGTTGTAAGAAAAAATTTATATAATGCAGAAGGATTTGAAATTAAAGGGCTAAAAGATAAAGTATACAAATGGGATAAAATATTATATGGTTTGAAATAAGGACCGATGATATGGTAAGCCAACTTTCTTCGAGATAATTTTAAAATAAATTTAAGTAAGCCAACTTTATATATAAAAGTGTAAGGTATGAAAATTCTTATTGTTTGTTTGTATGTGGATGATGTGATTTATATCAAAAATTCATCCGATATGCTTACTAAATTCAAGAAAAATATTATGTCAGAACTTGAAATTATTTATCTGGGAATTTTATATTATTTTCTAGAAATAAAACTTATTTAAAGTGCAAATAAAACTTTTTTATGCTAAGAAAATTATGCTAAAGATTTATTAAAAAGATTTGACATGACAACTCGTAAACAAATGGATACTCTGATGAATACAAAAGATAAACTTATGCTAGATGATGAAGCTAAAGAAATTCATAAGAATGACTATAGAAGGTTAATGGAGGATTATTTTTTCTTACATATTAAAGGTCGAATATTATATTTGAAGTTCCTTTATTATTCCGATTCATGCACAATCCTTTCAAACATTACTTTAGAGTAGCCAAAAGAGTTTTTAGATATATCAAGAGAATTTTTAATTATGACATTTGTTATAAGTAGGTAACAGATTTTAAGTTATATTTTATACTTATAGTAATTGGGTTAGTTGTGCGTATAATACAAAAAATACTTTATGATTTATGCTCAGCCTTAGCTCAGGGATGATTTTATGGATAATAAAAAAATAAAAATATCTTATTCTCTTAAGCTCTAAGTTAGAGTAAGTTGCAGCTACAAGTATGCTATAAGTATGATATATCAAACAATTTGACCTCAATGAATCCCAACAGATCTTCTAGAGATGGACTAACTAAAATTTATTATAGCAATAAGTCTATCATTACAATGATAAAGAATCATATCTTCTATGGACACACCGAACATATTGAAGTTTGATATTACTTTATTCATTAATTGGTTGACAAAAAAAAAATTCAAATGGACTACTATAACATTGAAGCTTAGCTTATCGACATTTTTATAAAAGTTTTGACGAAAAAAAATTTATTTTCTGAAAATAATTTTAAATAATAACTATTTTATGATAAGAGAATGATAAAATTAATTTACATAATTAGGATTAGCTGTAACAAAGGATAAGGATTTATATTAAGATAAATAGATGAGGATAAAAAGATTTATTAGGCTATGATTGATTTTTATTTAAAAAATATACTTTATCTTTTTGATTAGTATAAATATATATTATTGAATGAATCCAAAGCATTATAAGTTGAAAATTTTCCATATTCTTTCTACTATTTGTTCTCCCTTTTTATTAAAATTCTATAGGAAGCCAACACTACTTCCTTTGGAGAAAACATATGATGCTTTGGACCTGGCCTCAGGAATTTGATCGTTCCAATCTGCAGCTCTTTTCCTTTTATTGCCGACCTAGACAAAAACATTTAATGTCTCCTCTCTCTCTCTCTCTCTCTCTCTCTCTAAAAGACTTCATATTTTATACAACATTCTAGTTATTCATTTGACTTGGTTCTTTAACTATCCTAAATTCTTTTAGGAATCATTAATGAAAGTTTTTTTATCAGTTAGTATACAAGAACTCACCATAATGTTGAAGGATGTACTAACTTATCAGTTAGTACGATGAGAAAAAGTCCAGAAAGTGATCAGCTTTGGCAAGAACCATACTCCGACAACCATGGCCACGTCGAAGGATGTACTACCTTAGCCTTTGGTCCTGTTCTGACTATCACAATCTCTTCGTAGAGATGTAATAAATTGATAATAACAGAATATTATAATATAATTAAAGAAATAATTTCAATTAAGAAAATTAAATTGGTATTAAACAAAGGTAAAACTAAGAACACTTACAAAAAAAAATTTTAAATGCACACATCTTTGCTTCATGAACTATGATCCTATTTATGATACCAATCATAACTATCTCACCATCATCTATTACTCTTGATTAACATAGGCGTATGAATTACCTCTCATTATAATAATTTCTTAGATCATGATTCATTTAGGTACAATTACTTTGAACATAGCTAAAACTATCTTTTACATAGTAACTACCTAAAATAAATTATCTATGAATCAATTCTCAATATTTTTCTTAATTTATAATTAGATACACTAATTTAAGATATGAAATAAATATGATCCTAAAATGAAAGTGACTGAATAAGAATATCTACAACTTGTTTATCTATGTTCTACTTCATTATTATAACTTCAATTGCTATAATATTAATTGAAATGATAGCATATCTTTATATGTTTTATTCTTTTATGAAAGGTTGGATTCTTTATAATTGTAATTATGATTTTCTTGTCATAAAATATTTTAGTTGTTTCCTTTTATTTTTTGATGAAAATCTTCGAGAAATTTTCTAAGCCATATTGTTTGATAAGTTGATGATATTGCAACTACATATTCTGCTTTTAAGATTGATAATATAGTTATTGTTTGTTTCGTTGAACTCTCATCCAAAATTCTTGTCCAATCACTATCAACAAAACCAATAATTTATACTTAAAATTATGTGTATAAATTAAATTTCCAACCAAAATTTTATAGTATTTTATATTTATCAAATATGTATCATCTTTAAGTTTTAATTTATCATTTAAATTCATGGTTATTGTTATAGCTTTATAATTAATCATATTTAACTTTTTTAGTAGAACTATTGTATACTTTGTTGCAAAATAAAAATTTATAATGATCCTTGCTTTACCTCCAAACCAAAATAATAGTGCATTAGACATAAATATGATATTTCAAACTTATTCATTATGTATTTCTTAAATTCTATCATAAGAGAGTTAGATGATCTCATATATAAAATATCATTAACATAAAGGCAAACCAAAAGATAACTATACCTATCTTTCTTATATAGATAAAAGGTAGGTTCATTATTGTTTATCTCAAATCCATTTTGATGAAAAAAGTAGTCAATTTTACTATATGATACCCTTGGAGCTTGTTTAAGCTCATAAAGAGCTTTCTTTAGATTATACATCTTTTATGTATATCCTTTAACTAAAAAACTTTAGGTTTAAGTAATAAATTTTATTTAAAAATATAGATTTTACATTAAGTTGATAAATAAGCCAACTTAAATAAACAGTTAAAGTCAAAAAAGTTCTGATGGTTTAAATCTAGTAATTGAAGAAAAATATTATAAAAATTAATACCTTATTATTGTGAAAATCTTTTAGCTACAAGACGAGTCTTTTGGATATTTTCATCTACATTATATTTTTTTTAACACCTATTTTAGCATAGTACTTTTTTTTTCATATCCATTAGCTCCTAGGTTTCACTCATATTAATTGACTTAATTTGCTCCTTCACTATATTTCATTTTTTTTTTATATTGCTTCCTCAAATTTATGTTAATAATTTAAATTTTCCTATAAGGGTTTTATTTAAAGAATCATTTAATGAATCTGAACTACTATTGGGTGAGGCTAATGATGAACTTATCATAATAAGATGTGTCACTTAATTATGTGGAGTGTCTAAATTTACTATAATTTGAATTTGTTTTTCACCTTCAATGTTCTCATAATTAGAACTTATTTTTTCATCAAACATAATATTTCTTTTAATAATAATTTTGCCACCAATAGGATTATACATCGATATACTTTAGATTATAAGGAATAACTAATTAAAATATATTTTTAGATTTTTCATTAAGCTTATAATAATTTTATGAATTTATCAAAACATAAGCAATATAACTAAAAATTCTTAAATAGCTTACACTTTGCTTTATATAATACCAAGCTTAAAAAGTTTGATTCATAATAGCTTTTATTAGTAAAATATTTAACAAATAAACTATTATTACAATTGCTTCTTCCCAAAGCTAATTTGAAAGATGCTTTCTCTTAAGCAAACTTCTTGTTATTTCAAAGATAGTCTAATTCTTATATTCAATTATATCATTTTGCTCTAGTGTATATAGTAATTTCTTACAAATATTATTTTCTTATAAAAATTTATTACATCTATCTGTCTAAAATATCTTTATGTAGTTACCATTTTGTCTTTCACAAGCGCTTTGAATTTTAAAAAATTATCAAATATTTTAGGTTTCAGTTTTAGAAAATTTATCCAACTCAAAACACCATAATCATTAATAAATAATAAAAATATTGACTTTCACATAATGATGTTATATTTATAGGTCAACATAAATCAGCATAAATTACTTTAAGATAATTAGATGTTCGCCATACTTTTATAATATGAAATAATTTTTTAATTTATTTGCCATAAATACATCATTCACATAAATTAAATATATTAATTTTAGATAATACAAAAATCATTCTTTTTGACCTAATAATCTTAAATTGTTAATATTAAGTGTCTACATCTTAAATGCTATAAATTAGACTCAATCTTTTGAATTGTAATAAGAGAATGTTTTTCAACATTTGAAACATCAAGTGAAAAGATCTTGTTTTGAGTTATGCAAAATGTTTACTATAATCTAATAAAAAATATCTTTAAGAGCATAAATGATCATCAAAGATAAGTGAATATCCATCATTCATCAATTGTCCAACACTCAATAGGTTATGTGATAAACTAGAAAGAAAAAAACATATTATCAAGATGTTTTACCTTCTCTTGACTTGTCTTCACCTCAATTACATCTTTCCCTTTCCTTTACATTTGCTTGTTATCCTTAAGTCTAACTTTCAATTTATGAGCTTCATTAAGATATCTAAATATTGATCTTATGTTTGATTTATGATTAGAACATCTACTATCTAAAAATTAAATATCATTTAAGATATTATTAACTTGTGAATGAGTTATAAATAATATATTTCTTTCTATATTTTTTTTAATATAGCTTGTTGCTTTTCTCTTTTCTAATACTCTACCTTCATATTATCAAATGTTTTACAATAATGGTATTGAATTCATATTTTTTACCATAATTTAATTGCTTTTGCTCATCATGCTTATCAAAGTATCATATTCCTCTTTCTTTATATTTCCTCCACCATGAAGTTCTCCTCTACCACATCCTCTTCTTTATAATTTTTCATCTCTTCTTTTAAAGTTGAAGACTCCTCCTTAATCTGAAATATTTTTTTTTGACTTTTTAAATAACTTGTTAAAGCTTACTTCATATGGTTGCAAGGAATCCATTAGTTCATTGAAACTTGAATAAAATTTTAATCCTGATGCTCCAAAATTTATGACATTTGCCTGAGAAGATGAGAAATATGGGTTAAGATATGAAATTGTAAATGGAAGTTATAATATTCAGTCTAGACTGGACTTAGCTTTAATACCACAATTGTTGAGATTAGAAGAAAAAGGAAATGATAAAAATCGAACATAATAATGTCAGTGAAAGAGAATACTTCCAACGAAGAAGAGTAAAGTAATATTAAATAAGAGATAAAACTAAGAACACTTACAAAATATTTTTAAGTACATACACCCTTACTTCATGAATTATGGTCCTATTAATAAAATCTAATGGTAACTACCTCATCATCTCATGTCACCCATGATTAGGTTAGGTGTAGGAATTACCCCATGATATTAACTGTTTAGATCATAAGTGCTTATGTTGTCCTTACTTTGAGATTATGATTTCACTAAGTGCCTAATTATTGAGATTTAGAGCCTATCTATCATACCATGGATTAAAATTAGTAACCTAACATATATTTTATTTTTTAGTATCACCTTGTAATTTACATGAATAATGTCCATAAAGGTTAAGGAACCACTTATCTTATTCAATGTTTTGGCATTATCTATTGATAATGTTAGATTTTTTTATTATGTAGTCCTATCTAATTAGATAAGATATAATATAGATATGATTGAATTCTGATTATGATTATTGATTAATAGAAAGAAAGTCTAATTATGATAAGAATCTTCAGGAGATGACATTGATGGGAAAAACTCTCGTAACTACTTATCTTAGACCCTTTACTCTTGCTTATAAAAGAATATGACCTTTTAGGGATAAAATAATCAATTACTAAGAAATTACATATATTCTCTCATCTCTCCTTTGTTTATAACTTATAGCGATTATATGAAGAATAGGAAGAGAGGAGAAAACGAGTTTAGTTCAGCTTTCAAATAGGCATCGATATAGCTTTTGGATCCGATGATGGTACACTTATAGATCATATATAGGAATTCTAAGTAGCATCAAAAGGTATGCATCATAAATTTAATATATTATTATTTGATTTAAAGGTATGACATTAAAGTTTGTTGCATAATAGTAGTATAATCATGATTTTTATACTTATAATTGGTATTAGATCCATGTTTTTAAATCAAATACTTTATATTATTAAAATATTTAAGATATATTTTGTATTTAGATTTGATTTATGATGCTTAAACGATATGTTTGTGTTGTCGTTATCTACTATATTGCCTACTTGTGGGCGATGCAAGGTTCCTCTTATTTGATTGATGAATCATTATCAATAGCTTACTATCGACAATAGCATTATTGAGGGCAATGACTTTTGGTGGTCGCTAGCCACTACATTTGAAATGGTTGTGTACACAGCAAAAGCACCATTGGGTGCGATGATCGATCTGCCTTCGTTGCAAGTAGCTATAGCAACACCACTATGATGTTTGCTAGCCATAGCCTTCGGCATCAAATTGACGTTGGCACTGATTGGAAGTCGAAGGTCACGGTACCTAGCGGTTGCATGACAAACTTGTAAGCGCCATTGAGTGTCATGACGATAGTGTAGTTGCCAATCGACACACAACCACATGGGCACGACGATACACAAACGCATGTGGGTGCAATGACATGACACAATGATAGTGAGTTCATTAGTCAGCTACTTGAAACACCTGCTCCACCATAGGTGTTGCACAGGCGGTAGATGGCCACTACACCACAACCCACGGGCATGGGCATAGTGGATAGCAGTGATGGCTATGAGAGTGGCTATGAGAATTAGGATTTTTTTTTAAAGATAATTTTACACTTTAGAAACTACATAAATTATAATATATGTCTTTAAATTTAATTTCTAATTATGCCCTTAAGAAATTAAAAATCTATGTCCTTAATTATAAAATTAATTTATTTTAATCAAATATTTTGTTTAAACTTAATCATGATTGTATTTTGACTATCTTATTGGATTTAGATTCGATCAATCAAGTTTTGATCGAATTGGGAGAAAGCCAAATTTTTATTTATTTTTTATTTTAATCAACTTTAATTTTTAATAGCCTAATTGGATGCACAATTGGCCCAAATCTATATACCTAATTTGAATAGCCCAATTCTAGACCTACCCAAATTAAATAGAATTGATTAGTCTAGAGATTACATGTGAAATTTTAAGAAATGTAATTATAATTTTTTATAATTTCTAATATGACATATTAATAAAATTTTATATGTGACAATTAAAATTTTAATTATTATTCTTGGATAATTATTTGATTATTCACATGTATATTTTAAATTATAAAATAATATTTATTTTTACATAAAAATAATGATTTATATATTATCATAATTATAGTTACCATGTGAGTTTTTATACTAATTAATGTTTAATAATTATTATGGATACTATTTTATTAATATTAAACTATTTTGGCATACATCAAAGAAATTTAGTAAATATTATTTATAACTTATATACCTAAGTTTTTCTAATTGATAGCTACCAAAGTAGCTTGGGACGATAGGTTATGGGATACAAATTATAATAAAAATTTTATTATTCATAAAATATTTTAACTTATATTTTAAATTATTGTATTAGTCTTGTGATCGTCAAAGTGGTCTTGACCAATAACTTATAAAATTACATTAAAGAATAGTCCTAAATAAGATTAATAAAATAATATTTATAATGACACACATAATTAAAAGATTTAAATACTCCTAAAGGAGAATATACTTCAAATAATTATATGATGGAATATGATGATATTGTTTTGGATATTCTTATAATTTAGTATTATATATCCAAATATAGTAACACTACTCAATAGGATGGTATCAATCATTCATAAATAATTTTGAGTAAATACTTGATATATCAATATGTCACTCTAAGGTAAAATAGAGATGATATCAATAGTTCAACATTCATTGAAAAATTTAAATTATTAATATTATTTTATTTTATTATAAATAACTTGAGCATATGCAATTTATACTATGAGTGTTAGACTTTGATCATACTAGTTAGAAGGATCGCAACATAACTACTGAAAGTTTTATGAAATAAATTAATTAAAATAAATAATCGAGAGAGGTATAAAAGACTTAATTTTATGATAATTGCTAATGATATTTAGACTTCATTATAGTCTACAACTAGTGCACTGAAATATATAAAGATTAATTTATATTTATTAATAAATCATTAGCTAATACCTTAATGAAATACTTGATTGAAATTAAAGAGGTAGTATTTAAGAAATTTAAGATTATATAATCAAGATACTTGATAAAGTTGTAAACTCAAGAATATTGGACATTGGGTATAAATAAAGTTGAGTCTTTTTCGTATAATTTATTCTTAATTTTATTTTTTATTAATTTGACTTATTTAAATTTTAGTATAATAAAATTAAGTATAAGTGAAACTTAAATGAGCTAAATAGTATACGTGCTTAGAAAGAATTAAGATTAAAGTAGTAAAGAGTCATAATACTTTGGCTACTACTCAAGAAATGGGTAATAATAAATAAAAGTTTATAAATGCTATACAAAGTCATAAAAAAATTCTTAATAAAGTACTACTACTGTAGCAAGAAAGGTTATGTTATGTGAAGATAGACTATAAGATTTGGTTCAAGATAAAAAAGTATAAGTATGACTTTTATATATTTAGAATCAAATATTACTAAAGTCATTTTTTGATAGTTAGTATATTAATACTAACACTTTAGATTATGTTACTAATAATAAAGATTCATCTCTTAATACAAGAACTAAAAGTATATGAAATAATCATCATTATATGGAATCATCTTAAAGCAAAAGAAATAGTATTTGATACTTATCGAGTATGCCTAGAGATGATATATCTAATATTATATTTCTATAATTTTATAAATTTAAGTTTTTTATCTAAAATTATTAAGATATTATTTTTTATAGTTATAAATTTAATATATTCATGATTCAATAAAAATGAACTTTTAAATTATATATGATGGTTTATACCAAATTAATATGAATATTGAATTTACAATTACCTTGTAATCAAATGTTAGAATGAAACAAGTTTCATAAACTCTTTGAGATTATATATGCTTATATGTGCTAGTCACTCTATGTTTTCTGTTTTAGTGAAAAAAAGATAGATTGCCTTCGACAAACAAAACTACAATAAGAAGAAAATAATAATGTATTTGCATGATGTCTTTGGTGGTAGCTTTCTTTAAACGAGTGTAATCTTGCCAACTCCTAGCTCTCATTCTGCTAATCCTTTCTCTCACTCTATCATTCCTGCCTTGCATCTTATGTTTTAAATTATATTCTTGCTATCTTACATTGCCTTTATAGATAACTTATTATGGTATAACTATATATATATATATATATATAATTCTATTCTTGCTATCTTACATTGCCTTTATAGATAACTTATTATGGTATAACTATATATATATATATATATATATATAATTGATGTAATGTCTTACACTATTGACACCTTTAGGTATATATAAATAAGATTGAGAGATAATTATATAAAAAATTTAAATTATCATATCTGAGAGGGGTGATATATTTTATGGTAGTTACGATGAGTCCGATTATAATTATAGTTATTTGCTAGATTCTTTAAAAAATAAGGAAGCTATGCTTAGTATGTTCTATCAAATTTGTCATATAAGAACATAATTGCTGAAATGCGAAAGCATACTCCTATAGAGATGGTTAGAAGCATTATAGGATATTTTTTTATACTTGAATCAATATAAGGTGAAGCTCTAAAGATAGTTAAACTGATAGAATCCCAGAAGAAGCTCTATAGATTTTGATCCTTGAGGGGGATCAACCCTTGGAACGCTATAGGGGTTCCTCCCTCCTAGACTCGGCATAAAGCTAAAATAAAATTGATAATTGCTTGATTCAAGAGAGGGAGCAGCTACATCATTATATAGGGACCAAAATCCTAGCCTAAGGGGGTGCTTGCCTAAGTAAAATTATCCCTTTACCCCTCTTATAGCCAACTTGTCTTAATAGGAATAGGGGCGACTAGGTTGGCTCTATAGCCGACCTAAGCAAGGGAAACCCTAGCCAACCAATCCAATAAGGAGGGTGGCGGCTACTAAGCCCTAAGGGCTAATCTAAATCATAATCATACTCCTTTATAAGATAGGAATGACTTTATTAAAATTTAGCAGGGTTTTATTGACTACTTCTAGGGAGATTTAAGACTAAACCCTACTGGAGTCCTATCAAATCTACCCTCTTAAAATCAATCTTGTCCTTAAAGCTGAAGTTCCATGAACTCAAGGAACCAGATTTTCAGCTCCTCATCAACTTAGGTGTTAGTTAGAAGAACTTGAGCTGAGTCATCATCTTTAAATTTTCACTTGAAGTGGGATACCTGGCGAATCAACTGTGATCTTGATATGGTGCATAGATCTGATATCCAAGTTAGGGCCCCAATGTGGTCCCTAATTTTGCAAGGCCCAAAGAAATAGGGAGACCACTTCCTTAAGGCTCGAGTTTCCTACTGATTGGGCTGGAGGTGTAAGAAAACTCGATCTTAAATTTTTCGTCCATTCTGAAGTTTATCGGGAGGCTATTTCTTCTTTGCATTTGCTATCGTGAGCATGGATTGTAATTTTTTTAGACTTACTCCTTTTTCATGTCATGGACCATCTTGCATAAGGGTAATGTCAATCCCAACTCTGGATGTGTCTGCTCTAAGTACGAACACATTGCCACGTTCAGGTAATGCTAGCATCGATATAGATGACATCATGGCTATGGGGGTCATGTGGATGTATTTCTCTTATTCCTTCTTATGATCGTGGGCTGTGGATCCGAGGTCATCATCAGGGAAGACTTTTAGCATCATAGTCCGCTCCTCGGTGAAGTCGTGAAAGTAGCCTGAGATGAGGGAGCACTGCATCAGAAACCATAGTTGGTTCAATTGAATATAGCACTTCATAAAGAGCTTATCCCTGCAGACAAAGAGATAAAGTTTTTGGAGATAAAATGTCATTACAAGGGAATGTTGTGGTCGAATGATCCGTATCTCCTGTATCTCCTGGACGATCTTTTTAGCTTCGATCATCTGAAAATGTAGACAACAATATGGCCGAATATGTGCTGGTGGTTCTCTTTGTAAGACCAACATACAGGGGTCGTGCAGTGTAGTAGGAAGGAGTCAGCTCGGTTTAGCGGACGTGCCTAAGATTTTAGCGAGCTTCTCCAAGCACTGTGTCAAGATCATCTTTTCTTCGTTCTCTCCTTTCCCACATAAAGTCACCTATTTTTTTTTATCATTCATAAGGTCGTTGGAGCTCCTGGTGTCGGCAAGGATGGTGACGGGCTAATGCTTGATGAAGCCATCAATGTCCAATATCTGTGGTGGAGCATGAAAGGTGCAGGAGACCGATTATGGTTTTTCCTTCATATCCTTCTCCTCGGACTCGAGAGTCGTATCTTTGAGTTTGGGTTCTTCAGTAGATCAATGGAGGTCTCTCTTTTTTATAATGGTGGTCCCGGCTCCACAGTTTATTACAATGCCAACATAGGCCCTTTGTCGATCTATAATGAAGCCCTTCTCTTGTTAACTTTTTCGGCTGAGGTGATCGGCTGGTGGTAGATGGGGCCGAGAGTCTTTGTACTATTGGTCGTGCGATGACTTTGGTCCTCCGAGCATTTTGGTTCAACCTGTCTTCGTGTAGTCATACGAAAGAGATGGTTGCCTTAAGTGTATACGATTATCACACTTTAACTTCTTCTTGAATCTCCGGCTTTAAGCCCTCAATGAAAGTACTCAATATTTATTTTTTAGACCAATCACAAGTTTAGTTAGTTAACCTTTCAAACCTAATCTGGTACTCTTGAATGGTTGAGGTTTGATGGATCTTCATTAGTTCTTCATCAAGGTTCTTGCAACTTATTGGTGCCAAAGGTTTATATGTTTTTGGTTGGGATGTGACTCTCATGCTCTGAGCATCTTGATTGAGGTGCCCTTCTTGAATTTGTACAAAGGAGATCGACGTTGTTGAGGTGTAGGGCTGCCATATCTTATCCTCACTTCTTATCTCTAATGGGTTCTTTTTGCAATTAGAATTTGCTCTATGTTGTGATTTTCTTGGGCTTAGTGATTGGCTCAATCTAAACTCCTCGAAGAGAGTGCATAATTTAGCATTCATACGCATCTCAAAAGCCTCCAATTTGGCTTCGAATAAGCTCAGTGATGTTATAACGTAAGGATTTCCAACCTATCAAATAAATCGACTGAAAGTGTAGCTGCAATTTTTAAGTTAAAGGTAGTGAATGGCAATAGTGTCGGGACTACGGGGGTAAAGTCTCCAAGTGGAGGTGGTAGCCAAGGGTAGCAGTGACAGTGGAGGAAGAAGATGGCAGCAGCAATGTCAGTTATGGTCCTTCGATGATTCTGTAATGTTAATGCTACAATATCATTAAGGATGTGATTTTTTAGGTGGATGATATATGTCAGAAGATGACAGCCAAGAGATCTGAATTGGAAGGTAGCAGCGATGATGGAGGAAGAAGAGGGCAGCAACAACTTCGGTTGCAACTACGCTGTGACTTTGTGGTTGCAAGTGGCGTCGATTTAGCAAGAGTGCGGCTGCAATAGGAGGAAGATGGGGCAACGACGTACATGACTATTGCGCAAGAGGGCAGTAGTGGTATGGAGCGAGAGACAGCTTGTGTTGTGTTTAATTTGTTGTTGGTCATGATCAAGATAGTTGGCAGCAAATGATTGTTGCGGGCTGCGATGTAAACAAATTACAGTGAAAGATCGCTGCTGGTAGCTTTTTGCCACAATGATCACTACTGGCTGTGATCAAGAAGGATGGCAACAAGAGGTCAATGTTGGCAACGTTGGGTAGCAAAAGATGCATGCTACGATTGAAGGGATAAACGAGATTGTGTGGCTGAAAGATTGGTTGACGGAAGGCTTTAATTTTTTGGTACGATTTATGACTGTTTTGGGTGTAATTTGGAACTACGATTTTGTAGAGTTTAGGCTACAAATTAATATAGTTTTAGGGCTATGATAGTAGTAGATGAAGGTTAGGAAAATAGATTTTAGATCTGGGATAAATGGCAGCAAAGGTAGGTGTATCGGTAAGGAAAGTTGGCTGAAAATGTAAGTGGATCGCTAAGAAAGTAGGCTACGATTAGGGTTGATTTGGGTGGCTATTTGGTTTCGATTTAGGGTAAGGTTTCGAAGGATTTTTGATAAGGATGGTAGGGTTTAGTGATGAGGAAAAGAGAGTCCAAAATCCTACAAAAAATAGCACTTAAATCCGATAGAATTCCATGAAAAAAAGTGCGGCTATGTGCAGTCTTGCCGAACAGATTTTACATCGGAGAAACGATGACTTCTTGACATAATTTCTAGAAGAAAGTTCAAGGAAATTATGCAGAAACCCTTGATTTAGATGTTGGGAATACCAGTAAAAGGTTTGACAAAATTTTGGCAGCATAATAGTAGGGAAATAGGACATAAGACGAAAGGTAGATCCTTTATCGTAAAAATTCTAGAACTATATACTGGTGAAAGATTACACAAGAAAATCGGTTAGTCTTTAGAATTATATAAAAATTTCAACCAAAAAGGATGAACTTCGGTTTCAAGAGGCCAATAGACGGAAGGTAGATTCTGCATTATAAAATTTTGGTAATATGCAATAAAGAATCGCAGTGCTATAAATCCATATCCAAAAGGATTTTTTTCATTAAGTCAATCTTAGATGAAAGCAAAGACGATCTATGAAATTCTATAAAAGTTTCAGCTAAAAAGTATGATTAAAAGTTTAGTTTCAAGAAGCAACAATCGGTTGAAAATTTTTATAGTGTTTCACCTTTGCAACGATGATAATGTTTACGACGAACAAAATTTACAGCAGATAAAATTTGAGAAAAATATTCAACATGTAAAGTAAAGAATCTTGTAGTATTAAAGAGGTGTGGATGATAAAAATATACCAGATTTCTAGATCAAATGCAGGGGTAGCGATAGATTGATTTGATATATTATTATGGTGGAAGGTAGAGGCGCGTGTCGCATTAATTATGGGAATTGCTTAGGAAGGTGGATGTATGGATGACCGCTACAGAGACTACAAGATCACTGCTCTGATACCAGATGATAGAACCCCAAAAGAAGCTCTATATATTTTAATCATTGAGGGGGATCAACCCTTGGAATGCTATAGGGGTTCCTCCCTCCTAGACTCGGCACAAGGCTGAAATAAAATTGATAATTGATTGACTCAAGAGAGGGAGTGACTATACCATTATATAGGGATCAAAACTCTAGTCTAAGGGGGTGCTTACCTAAGTGAAATTATCTCTTTGCCCCTCTTATAGCCAACCTGCCTTAATAGGAATAGGGGGCGGCTAGGTTGGCTCTATAGCCGACCTAAGGAAGGAAAACCCTAGCCAACCAACCCAGTAAGGGGGGCTGACGGCTACTAAGCCCTAAGGACTAATCTAAATCCTAGTCATACTCCTTTATAAGATAATAATAGCTTTATTACAATCTAGCAGGATTTTATTGACTACTTTTAGGAATATTAGGACTCAACCCTATTGGAGTCCTATCATATGTATATCTTGAAAATGATTTTTAGTTAGTCAATTCCATCAATTTCTTTAGAGTTATAGACTAGTAGAAAACCATACTTAAAACATTTACTTAATTAGATTCAAAGACTATTTTAAAATATTTTATTATTTATTTCAAAAAATAAAAGATATATATTTTATTGCTTTAATCATAGTATGGAGATAATTGAATATGATAATATAAGATTCTAAACAAAATAATAAATTAAGAGTGAAAATCTTATATTTTAATTTTAGTAGTGAGAAAATATATGTTTATAGACATCATTTTATATTTGAGAGTCTATTGTTCCTCAAATCACTAAAAGAATTTATAAAGATCAATAATAAAATAATACTAATAAACTCTCATATGATGTTGATATTATCGCTAATGATCTTGTATAACAACTACAATCAGTAATTTTGAGAATATCTTAAAATAAAATAAAATTTCTATTTTTATTATGATATATTTATAAGAATCATATTATAACATAGGAATAAAATGATCCATTATTATTTTAATAAGTTATAAAAAATAATTATTCTAAAAAATGATATGATGTAATAAAAGAAGAGTTAAAATCAATGGACTACAATGGTGTTTGAGAATTCATCGAATTATGTAGTAATTGTAAAAGAGTATATTATATAAATATGAGACGAAGGTAATGTCAAATGTTATAAAAGTCAGATTTGTGATCAAAGGTTTTATTCACAAAAAAATGCATAGACTATAATAAGATATCTTCTCTACTTTTTAGATGAATTTGTGAAGAATCACTATAATATTAGTAACTCATTATAATTTTGAGTTACATATGGATGTCAAAATAAGTTTTCTAAGTGAGGATCTAGATTTATATGGACTAACCTAATTGGTCATAGAGAAAATAAAAATATATAAAATTTAGTATATAAATTTAGAAAATTCATTTATGATCTTAAACAAGCTTCTAGACAATGATATATAAAATTTCTTGATATCATTTCTATCTTTAGATTTAAAAAAATACTATTAATCAATATTTATATCTAACGGTAAATAGGAGCTAGTTTATTATACTGGTTTACATGTGGATAAATTTTGCTTACTAGTAGTAATCTTGATTTATTATACCAAAAAAAATACTTTATTACCAAGAATTTTAAGGTGGTTGATATGAGTGAGATAGATTATGTTATTGATATTAAAATATTCAAGAATATATCTTAAAAATTAATAAGATTATCTTAAGAATGATATATTGATCGAGCCTTAGAGAGATTTAATATATCACTTTATTTAATAAATAATAAAAATAAAAATTTTAATCAAAATAAGTATTTCTAAAATGACTTAAAAATAATCTATAAAGAAAAGTATTTCTTATATATGTGCAATTCAAAGTCTATGACCTCAATCCTAGACTCGATATTAATTTTATAATTAGAATACTAGGTATATATTAGAATTACTAAAGAGTAAAATATTAAAAGGCTAAAAAAATTAATAAGGTGTTTAGAAAAGATAAAATATTATATACACATATATATGGAATTAAATTAACTTGAAATTATGATATTTTCAAACGTTGATTCTATCAATTATCTTGATAATAAGAATTTCACTTTATGTTTTATATTTATTAGATGAAGGAGCAACTTATAGGAAAAAAATATTACATAATATATTATTATATTGTCAATAATAGAAGCTAATTTGTAGCATGCTTTGAGGTCATTAATCATGCTTTATGTCCGTAAAATGTTATCTCAAGACTTAGTATGGTCATACTCAATTGTTAAGTTGTTGAAGATACTTTGTGAAATATCGCAATAGTTTTCCTCTCTAAGAACGATAAGTACTCTAATAGTTTTATATATTATGGTATAATATTTAGTAACTAGAAAATAGTATAAAAATAATTATTGTCAATTAAAACTTATAACTGAAAGTGTTAAAAAAAATATGTTCTTATGATTATATTTCTCATAAAAGATATTATGATGTATGTTTGAATGGATATTATAATTTTAATATTCTTATTTACATAATTAAAATATTTATTTTTATTTTATGTTCATATTTATATATGTACATATTATAGTTGAATGCAATAATAAGATTGTCTTGACAAGATAAATTAGAAAGGTGATTTTGGACTATATTAGAAAGGGCTAATAGTAATATAAAATATCAAAATAAGTATGATATTAATGACATACAATCGTTATGACTCACATTGGTAAGCAAACTTAATATCATATTATTATATTTATTAAATTTATTAGCTTAATTTTATAAAATTAGTGCTCATGTGTATGATAATTTTTTAAAAGTTTAATAATCCAATTAAGTAAAACTATTTTTAAATAAACTTTTATTTTATTTATTATGAATTTAAATTTCTTTTATATCTTATAAATCAATGAGCCGCGTGGGAGAATGTTAGATTATATGGTCCTATCTAATTAGGTAACATATTATAGATATGATTGGATTATAATTATAGTTATCGACTAATAGAAAGTAATTTTAATTATAGTATGATTCCTTATGAGATTTTGATATAGTAGGAGAGAGAATTTCCTAATTACTTATCCTTGATCCTTTGCTTTTACCAAAACAAGACATCCTAGGGATAAAACAATCAGTTATTGAGAGTATAGATCATCTCTTTATCTCTCCTTTATCCTCATAGAGATTCTGTGAAGAATAGGAAGAGAGGAGACTATGAGTCTAATTCTTCTTTCAGTTTAACATCATTGTAGTTAAATAAATAAAGATTAAATAAAGATTTTCTGAGTAGCATCAAAAAGATATATATTATAAATTTAATATTATTTGATTTTAGTTTCTAGGATTAAATTTTTTACATAATAATAATATAATCATAGTTTTTACGATTAGAAATAGAACTATATACATATATGTGTAGAATACTTAGAACTCCATAAGATTCAGATGATTGAAATGTATTTTTTGTTTGTTTGAGTTAGTATCCTTGCTGAATTCAAGTATAAAAGACTTCTATGTGAGGTTGTGAAGAAATATTTTGAGTGTTTTTGTACTTTGATCTTTAAAGCATAAGGAAAACAAAAAAGAGAGAATTTTTGGGTTAACATAAGAGGATTAGAAGGGAAACTATGCTTCGACTTGATTTGACTCAATAAAACTATCAGTTTGACTCATATAGCAAGAAAAATAATTTTCATCGTCGATGTGATAAGAAATATCGAACCACATAAGACTGACACATTTTTTATTTGCGTTTAATTATTGATATTTTATATTTTTTTACCTATATTATCTTTCAATATATTTGATATTATCTTTCTCCTATATGTCTTCGTTGAGGCATATGACAATTGTGTTTAACCTAAAAGAACTAAACCGTTGTCAAGTTCTGGCAAGCCATGATCAGCTTACAATCCTTACTCGCATGCTTTTGTTTAAAAATGAAGCATGCAGGAATAGTATTGTTCACGAAGCTGTCAGAGTAAGATTAGATATACATCAAGTTAGTGTTTATTGGAGGTAGTTATTCTAACTGGTAAATTCAGTCCAATCCCACCTTCGCTATTTATGAATTTTTGTTAAAAAAATAAAATTTTAATTAAACTTTTTTACTCATATTGATAAAAGAATATCGATGTTGTGGTTCTTAGATTCTATAGATTAGAAAATTTATATTACTTCACTCTTTATAAAAACATGTCAAATTTAGGATCCTCAAAATTACGTTAAAAATCTAAACACTTGTAAGACTAAGGTACAATTGTCTGCTTATTTATACATTTGCAAGCACAAATAAAATAAATAAGTCAATAGGTTCCTCCTACTGTATGTTAACTTTCAGAGTATCATAAAAAAGAAACATCATAATTTAAAATTATTATAATTAAATTATTATGATTTCTTCAAAAACAGGCTCCAAATTCTGCCAGGAACCACAGAAACTGCATGTTGCAGGCTATTTTTGTGTCCACTTTAATATAGGACTTGGAATTGGAAGGACATAATATAATAGATTGAATTTCTTATATTAGTTCTCATCCTTCTCTTGAATGATAGAACTTTTCTCTTCCCTCATGACAGAAAAGAAATTGAACCTATCCTGTGAAATTTGTATTTTTATCCTGCCCTTATGGAGAGTTTAGTTGATTCAAGAGAGAAAAAAAAAAAAACAAATGTTTATTCTCACAAAGTTCATATTTGCACTTATAAATTTTGATACAACATATTTGTCCGTGTAAACATTAAAATTAATATACATCCAGAAAATTGAGATCAGTCATATAATTATAATTAAATCTAGCTAATTCAAATTAAATATACAATATAAATTTTATAAATACTCTAATATTTTATAATTATAATAAGCCTTTAATGAGTATTAATGTCATTTAAGGCTTTAGGCAACAGTTAAATATATTAACCATAATGAAATATATGCAAGTTTTTAGATTTTGTAAGGCCATGTACAGCCTGCATATATATAGGTAGAGATAGGGATATATGACGAAATTCACTTATTATGTGCGTGTGTGTTTGTTATTTTGTCAAAAGAAATATAATAATATAAAATAGAAAAATAAAAAAATAATCCTTTTCCTCTCCTCATCAGTTTGACTAAGTCTTGTGGTCTGAAGCCTGCATCCCTCCGGTTTCACCTCCTACGTTTCCTCCCATTCTCCCATATTTCTTCACCCATTTCATGCAAAAGGTTAATAGTCTTGGTTTTCCCTTGGCCTCCTTCGTTCGTGATTGCAGGAAGAGCTCTTGGAGTTTAGTTCCTTCACCATGTCCTTCAGTGGCACCCAGGACAAATGCAAGGCATGCGAGAAGACTGTCCATTTCATCGATCTCTTGACCGCCGATGGAGTCACCTATCACAAGACCTGCTTCAAATGCAGTCACTGCAAGGGCACTCTCTCGGTACGTCCCAATCCAGAATCTACACAAATGGATATTTTGGCATCAATCATCGCTTGCACTCTAATGTTCAAGATGTCTCCGTCTCCCTAGATGTGCAACTACTCTTCCATGGATGGTGTCCTCTACTGCAAGCCTCACTTTGAGCAGCTCTTCAAGGAAACAGGAACCTTCACCAGAAAGTTTCCTGCAGGTGTTCATCGATCCTTCGTCTCTGATCAGATACATGATGCTTCTTCAGTGATCTAATAGAGTTATATACATATATATATATATATATATATATATATATATATACGTAGGATTTTTATATTTTCAGTATTGATGCTAGGTTCATACATGATCTCAGGTACAAAGTCTGGAGATAGGAATGAACAGGTGAGGCAATTAGATCATGCATGATTCACAGATGGTTTTCTGATATGACCTTGATCTTACCAGTCCAAGACACCAAGCAAGATCTCCTCCATGTTCTGTGGAACTCAAGACAAGTGTGCTGTCTGCAAGAAAACAGCATACCCCTTGGAAACGGTCTGCTCTATCCCCATATTACACAATAAGTAACCACAGGCGAGAGACTTGACGAGGCTTGCTTTGCTTTTGCTGCTTGTGGTGGCAGATGACCATTGAAGGAGAGTCGTACCACAAGACCTGCTTCAAGTGCTCCGTCGGCGGCTGCATGCTTACGCCTTCGTCCTACGCCGCGCTCGATGGCATCCTCTACTGCAAGCACCATTTCGCGCAGCTGTTCATGGAGAAGGGCAGCTACAACCATGTGATCCAGGCTGCTTTGGAGAAGCAGAATGCCGGGGAGCAGCCGCCGTCCTCCGAGCCAACGCCTGAACCCACCGAGGACCAGGAGCAGACATAAGGGCGTGAACACAGCCAGAGCATTAAACCTCGTCTCTTCTGTTTGCCTTCTTCCTCTCCCTTTTAGGAGAAAAGATTGGTGTGTTTCAGCTTCGTTACGCTTCTTTGTTTGACTTAGTACCGTGACAGATGCAACAAAGGACAGAATGGTCAACTTCAATTTACTTGATGTGTTTCATGCTTAATATAACAAATGATCATTGGAAATAAATGCAGCACAGAAATCTGTGCTACTTGTATGCCTAAGAAACAGTTTTTTTCCTTTAATAGTTGATAAACATGATTGATGAAAAAAATAAATGATAATTTTTCAGAGCATGCTGGTTTGCTTATGTTCATAAGTTTCATACGGATCTCATGCGTGAGATAAATAAAGAAAGTAGTGTGAGATAATTATTATTATGTCATATAAATAGGATCTTAGTAAATGAAGCAAGAGTGCATAGAAGAGAGTGTGTGCATTTGAAGATAATCTTGTAATTGTTCTTGTTCTTTTACCTCTTATTTAATACTATATCGTTTTCTTAATTGAAAGTGTTTTCGTTAATTAAATCGTAGTATTCTGTTTTATCGTTTCCTTGTTCCTCTTCCTTCAATATTTATGGTATCATAGTCTTATTTCAATCTGAACTGGGCATTATTACTTTTAATGGTAATTATATGTCTCAACCCTTTATTCTCATCTTCTCGGACAAATTCTATGAATTTTGGAGTATCAAGATGAAGACTTTATTCAAGTCTCAAGATCTTTGGGACTTTATAGAGAATAGATATACAGATCTAGATGAATAAATCAAGCTGAGAGAGAATATAAAGAAGGACTCAAAGTCATTGTTCTTCATTCAACAAGCTATGCATAAGACAATTTTCTCAATAATTGCATTAGCGACAACCTCAAGACAAGCTTGGTTGATACTTTAAGATGAATTTCAAGGCTCATCAAGGGTGATTATGGTAAAACTTCAAACCCTTCGCCATGAGTTTGAAATTTTATTTATGAAAAATAATGAATCAGTACAAAATTTTCTTTCTCGAGTGACTGAAATTATTAGTAAAATGAAATCCTATGGTGAACATCTTCATGATCAAATAATTATTAGTAAAGTTTTAGGAAGTTTAACTTCAAAATTTGATCATGTTGTTATGGCAATTGAAGAGTCAAAGGACTTATCTACTTATTTATTTGATGAACAAATGGGTTTCTTGCAAGCACATGAAGCAAGATTGAACATGTCATTTCGTGGTAGAGGAAATGGAACAGGAAAAGGAAGATGACAGTTTGATAGGCATGATGAAAGTCAATCAAACTATGATCATAAAAACTACAAGAGTGGAATTCAATATCACTATTGTAAGAAGTTTAGTCATATAAAGACAGATTACTGAAAAAAAAAAAGCAAGCAAACTATATGGAGGAAAGTGAAGACAATAGTAAATTATTTATGACTCATTCACAAGTTAATGATATCTCAAATGACATTTGATTTTTGGATAGTGGATGTTCTAATCATATATCAGGCATAAGATCAATATTTAGATATATTGATGAAACTCACAAGTTAAAAGTTAAACTTGGAGATACCAAGCAAATCCAAGTATAAAAGGAATAATAAAGGTGAAGATAAATCAAGGGAAGGTTAAACACCTTGATAATATTTTCTATGTTCCTAGTTTATAATATAACTTGTTAAGTGTTGGACAATTGACAGATATTGGATATTCAGTTATATTTAATAATGGTTCATGCATACACTCTCTTCTCTGCACTCTTGCTTTATTCACTAAGGTCCTATTTATAGGACATAATAGTAACTAATTCACACAACTTCCTTCATCCCATTATCTCACTATCCCATTCATGATTAATAATTACCCCCACTAACTCTTAAACTACCTTCACAACTTCTAAACATGAGCCACTACTCCTTTTGGTGGAACTGGAGAGAGAGCCACTGAGTTATTGGAACTCATACATAGTGGTGTATATGGTCCCATGTCGACTCAGGTTATAGGTGGTTACTCATACTTCATTACATTCACTGATGATTTCTCTAGATATGGACATGTATACTTGATGAAGTACAAATCTGAGGCCTTTGAAAAATTCAGGGAATATAAGAATGAGGTGGAGAACCAAATTAGAAAGAGTATTAAGACTCTTCGATCAGATCAAGGAGGATAGTACTTGAGTATGGAGTTCACCAATTTCCTCAAGGACAATGTGATTCTATCCCAGTATACACCTCCTTATACACCTCAACTCAATGATGTATCAGAAAGGAGGAATCACATATTGTTAGACATGATGTGGTCCATGATGAGTTTGGTTGACCTACCCATCTCATTCTAGGAGTATGCCCTAGAGACCGTAGCTTATCTTCTAAATAAAGTTCCAGTAAAGTCGGTAGTGGCTACACCATATAAGATATGGAAAAGAAAGAAGTCTGATCTTAAGGTGGTTAAGATTTGGGGCTGTCCTGCCTACGTTAGAAGACACAACCTCGACAAGTCAGAATCAAGGACAGAACGGTGTACATTCATGGGATACCCCAAGGGAACTTGTGGGTATTATTTCTATTATCCCGAGGACCGAAAGATCTTTATTTCCAAGAGAGATGTGTTCCTTGAGAATGAACACATTCTTGATAGAAACAATGGGAGTGAGATAGAATTGAGCAAGGTTCGAGAACCTAGCTCAAGCACCATTCTAGAGCCCGAGTCTGTTCAGGTACCTAACATACAAATTCCAACTTTGCGTAGGTCTAGCAGAGTATCTCACTCTCCTGAAAGATATATGGGACATATCAATTCAGAAGACTCTTAGGATGTTAATTCTCAGACCTACAAGGAGGTTATTATAAGTATAGACTTGAAAGTGGCATGAAGTCATGAATTCTGAGATGGATTTCATGTACTCTAACAAGGTTTGGAACTTTGTGGATGCACCTGAGGGTATCATACCCATCGGCTCCAAGTGAATCTTCAAAAAGAAGATTGGAGTAGATGGAAAGGTGAAGACTATAAGGCAAGGCTAGTAGCTAAAGAATATCATAAAGATAAAAAGTTGAGTATGACAAAACCTTTTAACCTGTAGCCATGCTTAAGTCTATTAGAATTCTTTTGGTCATTTCAGTACACTATGACTATGAGATCTGACAGATAAATATTAAAATGACATTCTTCAATGGTAACCTCGAGGAGGAGGTGTATATGATACAGCTAGAGGGATTCATATCCATAGATAGTCCAGATAAAGTGTGCAAGTTACTCAAGTCCATTATAGACTAAAACAAGCTTCCCAAAGTTGGAACATAAGATTTGATGAGACGATCACATCTTATGACTTTGTTAAAAACGAAGATAAGTCTTGCATGTATAGGAATGTAAGTGAGAGTGCTATCACCTTCTTAGTATTATAAAGACTTGGCTATCCAGAAACTTCTCCATAAAGGATTTAGGGGAAGCATCATATATTTTGAGGATATGGATCTATAGAGATAGATCTAAGATGATACTTGGCTTGTCCCAATCTAGGTACATAGACTCTATTATCAAAAGGTTTGACATGGAGAATTCCAAGAGAGGTCTCATACCGATGAGACATGAAATATCACTTTATAGGAGTATGTCTCCAAAGACTCCTAAAAAAAGGGCAGACATGGATAAGATACCCTATGCCTCAACTATAAAGTCTATCATATATGCTATGCTATGTACTAGGCTTGATATAACACATGCTTTGAGTGTCATGAGCAAGTATCAAACAGATCCAGGTTTAGAACACTGGTAGGCAGTAAAGTGTATCCTTAAGTACTTTAGAAGGACTAAAGATCTTTTACTGGTATATAGAGGAGGTAGCTTCTAGGCTGAGGGCTACACAGACTCGAGTTTCCAGTCTGACATTGATGATAGCAAGTCAAACTCATGGTATATTTTTACCCTAAATCGAGGAGTAGTAAGCTGAAAGAGTTTTAAGCAACATTCTACTGCTGACTCAACCATAAAGGCAGAATACATTGCTGTAGCAGAAACAACAAAGGAAGGGGTATGGATGAAGAAGTTCATCGGAGATTTGGGAGTTGTACCATACAGCGTGGATCCGATTCTCATATATTGTGAGAATAATGGGGCGATCACTCAAGCGAAGGAATCCAAGTATCATCAGAATCTAAGCATGTTATGAGAAAGTTTCATTTAATTAGAGAGATCATAGCCCGTAAAGATATAACGATGGAAAGAGTTCTATCTGAAGATAACATTGCATATCCACTAATGAAGCCACTGGCTCAGATTGTATTTGAGTATCATAGGAGTCTGATGGGGATCAGACACATAGGTGATTAACTTTAGGTCAAGTAGAAGATTGCTAGTTACAGGTGCCCTACAAGCCAATCATGTGAGTGATGACACGTGTGACACACTACATAATCTTTTTGCTTATGATTAATATTGGCATATTCTCACATTATATTATCTGTAGCATATATATATATATAGTGATGTCCTTAGTTTTGTGCAATGGGAATCGGATCGTGATGAGATTACGATAATAAAATCGATTCACCTTTAAACAGAGATCTTAAATAATCCTGATCATAGGTTAGTCGAGAGGGATATCAAGATAACTATATATATCATTGTACTATATACCCATCCATATGATGGAGGCGGTTGGTCTCATAGCCACTTGTGTGAAGACACTAAGGATATCGTATATGTGCTCATTGGAGAATGAGTTCACTGATTAATCTACTTATAGAATGTTATATGGTTGATGATACCTAATGTCAGATAGTGATTCCATAGTCTCAATTGTGTATCTGGTCCTTTAACTTGAGATAACAAGGATGCCTTGTATGAGTACTCATTTCTTTGATGCTAGACTTATAGGCTTGGAAAGTTTCAGATCTGGTACAACTAGTTATTGGGATTGGTAGCTAACTTTACAAAGGCAATTGAGTGTCAATAAAGGATCATCCACTCTCAGTATCATGAGAAGAATATCATATATGTGCTTGCTCAAACAAATCTCTAGCAAGGTCATTCGGATTGAGAGAGAAACAGTTCTCTAGTAGAATCCGATTAGAGCAAGAGAAACTAATTTTGTATGTGATCTGACAGTACCATATCCAATATATGGTCTTTGAGATATTAGTTGGATGAGGGATTATAGATACACGATAACTGTAGATAGACAGGTCTGATAGATTTGATCCTCCTATACCGTTTGAGGACTATGGCATAGTGGCATTGTACGTCCATAGCCAATGAGTCAAGTGAATTATTATATGGATAATAATTTACTATATCAGGAGTTCTGATTGGAGCGACTCACGATCAGCTCGGTATCGGGCTTCGAAGGTTATATACATATAATTGATGCTTCATAAATAGAGGATTGAATGAAGATCCAATTAACCTCTATTCTCATTAGATAAGATCCTATGCTGATGGGCTCCTTGATTGAGGCCCAATTAGAGGCCTAAGGAGATTATTGGATAGAGATCCAATAATGTAAGGTTAGTGGGTAATTGGATGGAGATCCAA
This sequence comes from Ensete glaucum, assembly GCA_021527575.1. Taxonomy (NCBI): domain Eukaryota; kingdom Viridiplantae; phylum Streptophyta; class Magnoliopsida; order Zingiberales; family Musaceae; genus Ensete; species Ensete glaucum. The sequence goes on from CM038555.1 coordinate 35,214,991, forward strand.
TACCCACTAAGGCATGAGCCCTAGGGTTTTTTGGTGGCTCTCTATAAATAGGAGGGGAAACTCATGGTTGATAGGCTACAGCTTTAGCCTCTGCCTCCTAGTCTCCTCCCTCCCTCTACACAATAGTTATGAGATCAGATTGAAGGAGTTTCGCTATAAAGATCCATCGTGTAGATACCATTAGAGAGGAGGATGTTTGACGCCCTTCATCCTCTCCATCTCGATCTGGAAATACAAGGATGTACGATCTCCCTAGGTAAAATCAATCTCTCACACATCATAGGTTTTTGTTTTTGCGGGTTTTTCTCGTGACTCCAATCTTTTGCACGACGATTTGATCTACGTGGGAAACCAATTTTTGTTTTGATTTTTACTGCGCACGTGATGCACCCGCTGAGGTTTTCTAACACTAGGTCAACCAATTGAGCTCAACCTGAGCACAATCTAATCCCAACTGTGGACCTAGTTTACCTCACTTGAGTTAATTTGAATTCCTTTTAAATCTAACTCAATTTGGACTCAAACCTAAACTGATGCTAATGACTAATCAACTACAACCAATGTGACCATTAAGTCCAACGAGACCCTCCTAACTCTCGGCAAGATTTTTGACAATCTTCTATAATCTTCTGATGAGTTTCTTAGTCTTCTTCCGGTGAACTCCCGATGCCATCCTGGTAAGCTCCTTATCACTTTGGCAAGCTCCCAACAAACTCCCAACAAGCTTCTAATACCTTCGGCAAGCTTCCGGTGAATTCCCGCAAACCTCTGATCCCTTTGGCGAGCACCTGGGGAACTCCCAGCAAGCTTCTGATACCTTCGGCAAGTTTCCGACGAGTCTCTCGGTGAGTTCCCACTGCATCTTCTGAACCCCGGCTCGATGCCTAGACTTAACTCTAGCTGAACATCTGACTGTAATTCTCTCTCTATTATAGTTAATCATGCATCAATCATCTCTAACACATATGTTAGATCGATAATCCATCAATTGATTCATCATCAAAATCTAAGATTCAACAATCTCTTCCTTTTTTATGATGACAACCAATTGATGATAGGAGTTAACCTTAACTCCCCTTATCTCCATGCCATAATCCAAATAAAGAAAACTTAAATTTAAGAGAACCAACCATTTTTGAATTCAAGTCTCATAACATCTATTTTTAAAATGATCTACCATAAATTCCAAACATCTCAAAAATCATCAAATCATTAATGATATTAATTTAAACCATCAAATCATGTAACATTAAATTTTTAAGAATATTCTAAGAATTTTAAAATTCATGCATTACTCATTCAATGAATTCAAAATTTTCCTTCTTTAAAAAGAAGAAATGCCTCATTTTATCGTAAGTCATCAACCATCAATATATCAAATATTTTTAATATAACCATCGATATAACCATCAATATATCAAAGATTTTTAATATATATCCATTTATCACAATATTCATTTCACACATCAATTTCAAATTCTCTCCCTTAAGTCATTAATCATTTCTTCCTTTTTATTATCAATAAAAATGAGAAATACCCATTTTATCATTTTTCATATATGTGTCATCAAATATATTATTTCTCTCCCTGTGTCATATATGTGTCATCAAATATGTTATTTCTCTCCCTTTCTCATATATTATCTTTTTTCATATATGTGTCCTCAATATACTATTTCTCCCCATTGTTGAATCTTGGATTTTGATGATAAAATCAATTGATGGGTTATTGATCTAATATGTGTGTTAGAGATAATTGATGTAGAATTAACTACGACAAAGAGAGAATTATAATCAGATGTGGGCTAGAGATAAATCCATGCATTAGGCCGGGGTTCGGACGATGCAATAGGAACTCATCAAGAGACTCACCGGAAGCTTGTCGAAGGTATCAGAAGCTTGTTGGGAGCTCGCTAAAGGGATTGGAGACTTGCTGGAAGTTTGTTAGAAGCTTGTTGAAGGTATCGTAAGCTTGTTGGGAGTTCGTCGGGAGCTTGTGAAGGTAATCAAGAGCTTGCCAGGATGGCATCGAGAGTTCACTAGAAGAAGACCAAGAGACTCATCGAAAGATCGTCGGGGGTTGCCAAAAAGTTTACTGTAATTAGGAGGGTCTTGTTGGACTTGATGGTCACATGATTGTAATTGATTAAGTCATAGTTAGCATCAGTTTGGGTTTGAGTTCTACTTGAGTTAGATTTAGAAGGAATCTAAATTAACTTAAGTGATGCAAGCCGAATCCACTCTGGGGATGGATTGAGCTCAGGTTGAGCTCAACTAGCTGACCTGAGAATTGTTCAATAAAAGGTATAAGTCGAGATTAGAAAAGTAGAGGGAATCACTTTCCCGAGATTCTAGATAGTTGTACCATCATTAGGCGGTGATTGTACCACCCAGGTCGATAGTTATACCACCATTGCCTAGTTTTTCGGACAACTTTCGGTAGTTGTACCACTCATACCTAGATTTTTCGGATATGATTGAATTTTGGCTCTATTTCTGAAGCCAATTAGGGTCTATAAATACCTCAAGATTTCTTACATTTAGCACAACACTTTGGGCTAGAAATTATATAGAAAATAGTATACTAAAATTATAAGAAAAAAAAAGGGACAAGGGAGTGAGGAGAAGTGTATTCATGTAAAGTCTCTCTTGTGAGTTTGTAAGGTTTCTCTCCTAAGCCTAGGAAAAGGAGAGTGAGAAGTGTAAGAGTTTAATTTTCACTGAAATAAGATTAACAATGGATGCCGATGGACCTCGGAGAAGAGGACACGGGGAGTGGATGTAGGTCAGGTTAAGATCAAATCACTATAAATTGTGAGTGTTTCTCTCTTGTTTATTTTTAGCATTCATTAGCTAATATCGGAGTTTCTCGATCTTTAGTTTGAAACACTCATGTATTTAGAATTCCAAGAAATGCTTGAATGCAAAATTATATACATTCAAATATTGAAAGAGAGATTTTGATTATGTTTGTATGCTTGTATTGACTTGTAATGATTAAATGAGTGTATGTTGTATTAAGATAAAATTAAATGAAATGATTAAATGTTATATTTGAACTTAAAAAAATTATATATATGAAATCATTCTTTGTTTTATAATGTGGTTGAAAAACTAAAAATTTTAAATTAGATGAAAAATTTCTTGGTAACATATTAGACTCATTTAACAAAGAAAAATCGATTGAACTGGAAATAAATCAATAGATTTTGTCTTCTTGTAATAATCATATGATTTTATTTGAAAATATTTTACTCATTTGGAAATTTTATATTGTAATGACCTTGATGATGTTATGTTAATGTTAGTGTTGAAAAAGTGACTTGAAATATGATTGAATGGTTGTTGTTGAATATTAAAATTTGAGCATAAAATAAAATTAAAAAAGAAGAGAAAAATCATGCTTCATTTTCTATTTTTAAAAAATTAAAAATATTCTTGAAATGAGCATGATAACTTATTTTAATGAGTTGATAGATTTGGACTCACTTAATAAAGAAAAATTATTGGAATTAAAATGAATTGAAACTCTTGTTTAAAAATAGTTTATTTTGATTATTTCTTTTGAAAATAATACATGATTTTTTAGTCTTGAATTATTTGTAAATATTTTACTTAGTTAAAAATATTTATTATAATCTTGATGTTTTTTTTTTATAAATGAAACTCAATTTTTGATGACAATGCATAAAGGTATTCTTGAAACAAATCATATGAAACAACTATGATTAAAAATATTAATTTTTATTATTAAGATCATAAATCTTATTTTATTAAAAAGAGAAAATCACAGAGATTAAACATGAGGGATAAGTCAAGTTAAGAAATAAAGGGAATATTCATAATTAAATAAATCTTATTTAATCTTTAACTTATCACAAATTAAGAAATATTAGTTTTGGTGATAAGTTATGCTAAGAAGGAAGTCATAAATAAATCATGTCATAAAAGATATTAATATCAAACCATGAATGTCAAAAGATAATTTAATTTTGATAAATCTCCTCATGACAAAAAAGGAATTTTAGGAGATCTTAATTCATATAGAAATATCAAGTTATAAATATAAATATTAATAAGTCAAGATCATGATTATGATGAAAACTTTTCTTTAGTAAGTTGCAAAGGAGACATAAGAGATCAAGATCATGGTTTATAATGAAAAAATCTCATGTTATAATTTCAAAAGATTAAAAAATAAATAATAATTTTTATGGATAATTTGCTTAAATAAAACGTATGAATCATAGTAAACTTTCTTGATTTATGTGAATATCTCAAGTTATAATTTTCAAGATATAGATCCGAAGAGACAAATTATGATTAATTTATATAATTTTCTTTGAACGAACTTGATTTATATAAGGATTTTAAGTTACAATTTTTTAAGATGTCATAATCATGATTTAAGTTAAGTTATCAAATCATCATCAATAAAGTTAGAGAGATTCATCAATCTCTTTAAAAATAATTTGAAAATATATCCAAAATCATCATCGAAAATTACTTTTCAAAAAATTACAATAAAGGTAACATAGATTATTTTTCAAAAGAAAATAGCTAAGGTTCTCCAATTCATTTTTGTCTTTTAAGAGATTCAACAATAATGGTATCATTTTATCTCTTGTTGAAGGATTGATATGATAAAAATATTTTCAAGAAGAATTATCCTCCTTTTTAGTTGTTTCATGTGATTTGTTTCAAGAATGCTTTTCAAATTAATGAATTATCGTTTAAGACCAAAACTAAATTTTATACTAGAAGGAATCATCAAGGTCATTACTATAATACATCAAAATGATAAAATATCTTTAAAGCAAAAATTTAACCTATCTCAATTCCAACTCTTAAATGAGTCTAACTCTTTATACATAGTGGAAGGAGTTGACAAACTCATTTTCAAATTTTTATTTATTCTATGTTGAAATTTAAAAGTGATCTATCATTCAATTATACAACCTTCTTTAGGTCAACATAATAACCCATTTTAATATACAACTATCATAACATTTAAATCAACAAATCAATCATTCCACAAATATAGTTAATAATAATATAATATTTAAATTATTTAATAATATATATTTACATTTAAACTAACCAACATCTAAATGATTTTGAACCAATAATATCTTTATAATCAAATTTTCTTTTTCATAAATTTCTACTTAGATATTTGCAATAAAAATAACTAAAGTTTCTTTGTTCTAATTTAGCATGCTCTAACTATACAAAAGCCATGAACCATTGAAAGCAATCAAGATTTACTTTATAATCATGAATCATCCAAGGATTTGTTACCTATGATTTTATTTTTAATATTTTTTTTGTTATTTACTTAGGCTAGTGAGCTGGAAAAATTGTTAGATCTCAAGTTATATGCCTTGAGCATCTACTTCCAAAACATTATTTAGTGCTTCTAGCCTTTTTAGGAGATAACTTTATAATATATAATGTTTTAATTTAGGTACCTATTTGAGTTTGGGTCGCTCATGAAATATTATTCCCATTTTCTCTAATGGCTTGAGGTTATTTATGGTTCCTTTAGGAACCAAATTTGTTTATGTAGACTATATTTTTTAAATAAATATTTATAGGCTTTATGTCCTAATTTATCAAAAAAATTATATTTAATTGTTGGTGATAGGTTTAGAGTGGGTCCTTTGACCAAAATAGTTAGCTTTTGTTAAATGTTGCCAACAAAGCCTATATCTTTTTTCTTATTAACATGACCCTTATTTGCAAGGATAATATTTATAAATTTATTTCTTATTTCAAATTTTTCTAAAGTTTGTTTTAACATGATATTTTCCTTTTTAACATCACATTTAGAACAAGAATTGTGTGATGGTGATGCATTATGCATTTGTCCAAATTTACTAACTAATTAAGACTTACTAATTTTTCTAAACTCGTCATAAAGCTCATAAAAATATTTAATAATTCAGCAAAAAAAAATATTAGATGACTCACTTACCTTGTCATGGATGGCCATGAGAGTATGGTTGGCAACCTCTTCTTTGATATGGTCTTCTTTATCTGATGAGTACCTCAGCTTCTTGTATTGATAGCAATATTTTAAGTTTTTTTATTCATATTCATTAAATTTTTCGATTCTTTTGTCAAGAGTTTAAGTTCAATGTTCTCATCACTCGAGGTTGCACTCAATGAGTCATATGCTATTCTGAGTTCATAATCCTTCATGTTCTTTGGAAGGTTTTGTTCTTGTGTTCTTAAAATCTGTTTGTTCTTATCCTTTAGAAGGTATTCTTCAAGTTCATTTTTATGGATCATTTTATTTAATAATTCATTTGATTCAATTGTGTTTTCATATGTGATTTTTAATTTATGTCATATATCAAACTCATTTTTATTTAAAACACAAAACAAAGCATTCATAGTTTTGGCATTTATAGAAAGCATATATTTTTCACGATAATTCCAATCATTTATTTGATTAGATGACTTCTAAAAATTATTTTCGATAATACACCATAAATCAAGATCTAAAGAAATCAAGAAAATATGCATTCAAATTTTTCAAGAGTTGTAATTCGTCCCATTAAACATAAGATGATTTGTGATGCATTGACCCTCGTCAATGTCATACAAAGGCATTTACTCAAATGGGTGTTAGTCTATGTTGGCATAAAAAAACTCTAATTATGTAATTTATTATACGAAAAAACTATTATGCCAGGATTGAAATCAAATAATACTAGATCTGTTTATGATACATACCTTTAGATGTCATCTGCGTGAGATCCAATTTGATCTTCAAGAGCACCGCCAGTCGGATCTGAATAACATCGAGGTATCGATCTGCAAGAGAAACTAGAATAGATCTAGACCCCTTCTCCTCTCTTTCTATCATTTCATAGGACCACCTTAATTGATGGTTTTTGGAAGATCAAGAGGATAACCGTAATCTCTTGATCTAGATCAAGAGGATAACCGTAATCTCTTGATCTAGATCAAGAGGATAACCGTAATCTCTTGATCTAGATCAAGAGGATAACCGTAATCTCTTGATCTATTCACTCCTTTGCACTTCTTTGTTGTGCCGTGCATATCTATGTCATGTCGTGCTGTGCATAGGTTTAAAGTAGGTCCTGTCTATTTATAGGTGAAAGTAGAGGGTCTAGGGTAAGTTATTATGAGAGTTCCTTTCATCAAGGGCATCCCCTAAAATATCCCAATATAATATTGACTTTATTTAATATTGGCTAATATCTTTTATCAGAATCCAAATAATCCATAATATATCTTATTCAATTAATAAAGGGCCACAAAATCTTAAATTCTCCCACTTGGCTCATTAATTGATAAGATATAAAAGATATCCAAAATCAAAATAAACAAAACAAAATTTATTTAAAAATAATTTTATATAATTAGATTCTGAAAATTTTAAAAAACATTTTATACATGGCCATGTTTTTAAAAATAAGTTAGTAAGTCCAATAAGCATAATAATACTATATTCAGTCCAACTATCAATATGAGTCATAGCGGTTGTATGTCATCAATACCACACTTCCTTCTATGTACTACAACAATGTTAGTCTTTCCTTATATAGTTTATAATGACCCCTGTAATTTATCTTGTCAAGACAATCCTGTTTCTTGCATTCAACCATAATATGAATAAAATAAACACAAACATGATAGCAGAAACAAATAACTTTAATTATACAAAAAGAAATATCAATAATAGCATCCACTTAAACATGTATCATCATATCCTTTATGGCTTGCTCACAAGCCTCATTCTAAGAACATGTTCTTTAAATATTTTATACTGCAAAGCTTTAGTAAATGGATCAGCAATCATCATATTGGTGCTTAAATTTTCAATTGACACTTATTGTTTTTGGACTCTTTCTCTAAGCACCAAGTACTTTATCTCAATGTCCTTGGAACCACTAGAGTACTTGCCATTCTTAGAGAAGAAAACTGCTATTATCACAAAATATCTTCAGCAGCTTGGCAATTGAGTCGACCACACCAAGTCCTGAGATAAAATTTTACAACCATAAAGCTTGATTTGTGGTCTCAAAGCATGCCACAAATTCAACTTCCATCATAGATGATGCAATAAGTAATTGTTTTACACTTTTCGAAGAAATTACCCCACCAGTCAGCTATCCTGAATTTTATCTCATGCTATATCCCATTACTTCAAGTTGATCTGACTTCCTATATGTGAGCATATAATCTTTTGTCCCTTGCAGATATCTCATTACTTTCTTTGCAGCTTTCCAATGTTCCATTCCTGGGTTACTTTGGTATCTACCCAGCATTGCCACTGCAAAACTAATATCTGGTCTTATACAAGTTTGAGCATATAATAGACTTCCAATTGCGCACCCATAAGGAATATTCTTCATTCGATCCATTTCTAAGTCATTCTTTGGGCACTAGTTTTGGCTGAATTTTTCACCTCTAGTAATAGGTGTATTATTGGCTTTACAAAGCTGCATATTAAACCTTTCTAAGATACCATTAATATAACCTTTCTGAGATAATCCTAATAAATCTTGAGATCTGTTGCTGAATATCTCAATGCCAATGACATAGGATGCCTCATTCATATCAACCATTTTAAAGTTCTTGTTGAGAAATATCTTGGTTTCATACAACAAACCGAGATCACTACTAGCAAGCAATATATCATCCACGTATAAGACCAATATAATAAACTTACTCCCACTAACTTTCAGATATATACACTGATCAACAGTATTTTCCTTAAATCTGAAGGAAGTAATGGTATCATGAAACTTTATATACCATTGTCTGGAAGCTTGTTTAAGGCCATAAATGGATTTCTTAAGTTTGCAAGCCCAACTTTCCTTTCCCTTTTCTATGAATCCTTTAGGTTGTTCCATATAGATTTCCTCATCTAAATCCCCATTCAGAAATGTTGTTTTCACATCCATCTGATTAACTCAAGATCATAATAAGCTACTAATGCCATGATGATTCTTAATGAGTCCTTTCGAGAAACTGGAGAGAATGTCCCATGATAGTCAATACCCTCTTTCTGAGAAAAACCTTTGGTCACAAGTCTGGTTTTATATCATTCGATATTGCCCACCGAGTCACGTTTAATCTTAAAGACCCATTTATAATCGACTCTTTTATAATTATTGGACAGTTCAATGAGTTCCCATATACCATTCTGGTCCATTGATTTTAACTCATCTTTCATTGCATCATACCTTTTTTCAGAATCATTACTTTATATCGCTTGTGAAAACGATAAAGGATCTCTTTTTATTCCTATATCAAAATATGATTCTTGTAGATATACCACATAATCATCAGAAATGATATGTTTCCTTTTTCTTTAAGATCTTCTTAAATCTGTCAATTGTGATTGTTCTACAAGACTATCAGCGGTGACATCAACATCATGTAAGAATTCATCAATGTTATTTTGTTGTTCACCCTCATCAATTCTCTTATTGATTTAAGGAACAACAATTTCTCGAATAGGGGATAATATAGGAGAAGAAGCCTGAATCTCCTCAATATCAAAATTAATCCTTTGAGATTTTTGACTCCTACTGAATTCACTATTTTCTAGAAATTTTACATTACCATATTCTACTATCCTCATATTATGATTAGGGTAATAAAATCTATATCCCTTGGATCTTTCTGGGTAACCAATAAAATATCCAAAAATTGTTCTTGGATCCAATTTCTTTTCATGTGGATTGAATACTCTTATCTCTGCAAGACACCCCCAAATATGTAAATGTCTCAAACTAGGTTTTCCACCAGTCCATAACTCAAATGGAGTTGATGGAACTGATTTACTAGGAACCCTATTCAGGATATACATAGTTGTCCTAAGAGCATCACCCCACATTGACTCAAGTATAGAAGAATAACTCATCATGCTCCTAACCATATTCATAAGAGTATGATTTCGCCTTTCAGCAACACCGTTCTGCTGTGGCACACATGGTAATGCATACTGAGCACAAATACTCCGCTATTCTATGAATCTAGTAAAATGACCAATATTCTGATCGGATTCATCATATCTGCCATACAATTCACCACCCCTGTCAGATCTGACAATTTTAACTTTTCTATCTAATTGTCTCTCGACCTCATTTATGTACACTTCAAGAATGTCAACAGCTTGAGACTTTTCATGTATTAGATAAATATAGGGATAGATCATCTATAAATGTGATGAAATACATTTCTCCACTAAAACAAAGAATATGGAGTGGTCCGCAGATATCAGTATGAATAATTTCAAGAAGTTCTTTACTTCTTGTGGCATTTTTCTTTGTATACTTAGTTTGCTTTCCTTTAATGCAATCTATGCAAACATCAAAATCAGTGAAGTCTAAATTTTTCAAAATATTATCCTTCACTAATCTTTCAATTCTTTCCTTAGAGATATGCCGCAAACGTCTATGCCACAATGTAGAAGATCTTTCATTATTGGAATTACGTTTCATTCTAATACTTGATTACAGGGCCAATAATGTATTCACAAACTCAAGATTCAAATTAATTCTGTACAAATTATCACACAGAATTCCAAAACTAACTTTTATTTAATCATAAAATATACTGAGTTTACTATTACCAAAAGAAACACAATATCCTAACTCATCAATTCTAGACAGAGAAATTAAATTTCTAGAAATTGTAGGAACAAAACATGTGTCTTCCAGATCCATCAGATGACCCGTCTCTAGGCGTAAGCGATAAGTCCCTACTGATACCACTTTTGCTTTGAGATGATTTCTCATAATTATGAATCTTTCATTTTTTTTAGATTTTGAATTGAAAGAAATCCCTGCATATTATTAGTAATATGAGTTGAAGCGCCAGAATCAATCCACCATGTATTAGAAGGAACTTCTGCAATGTTTGATTCAAAACATACAAAGGTTGAGTTTATATCTTTCTATTCAAACCAAGTCCTACGTTTAATGCAATCCTTCTTTACATGTCCTTTCTTGCCACAAAAGAAGCACTTTAATATAATAGCTTTCTTTTTAATAGTTTGTCTAACACTTCCAAACCCGACAAATTTCTTCGATGGATGACGTTTCAATTTTTTTTTCTTGTTACCAACTCCTTGAGTAATTGTCAGTACATTATATGAACTTACCTGCTTTAATCTTAATTCTTCCTGAATACACATACTAGTTAACTTATTCAGGTCTCACTTATCTTTATTTATATTGTAGTGAATCTTGAATGGGCCAAACTGAGAAAGAAGAGAATTAAGAATGAACTGCACAAGGAAAGATTCGTCAACATTCATTCCCAACGCCTGAAGTTTGGCAGCTTTGTCGGCCATATTGATGATGTGATTCTGAATTCCTCAAGTACCATCATATTGAACTATAGTCAATTCTTTCATTAATGTGTCAGCCAATGACTTATCAGCAGATTTAAATCTGTCTCCAATAACTTTTAAATATTCATGTGCGCTAGATGCAACCGGTAATGAAGTCTTTATATTATTTGCAATTGTCATCCTTATAAACATTAAACTGAGCCTATCAGATCTTTCCCAAGCCTTCATTTCATTGACTTGTTCCACAGTACTTTTATCAGTTAATTCTGCGGGCTTTTCAACAAGCAATGCCAAATCAAGATCTAGTACGCCTAATGTAAATTACACATGCTCTAACCATTCTGAATAATTTGATCCAGAGAGTACAGGGACACTAGAAGCATGAGAATGTATGGATAGGAATATCACTGCAGAATATAAAATAGCATTAATGCTTTGAGTTTTACCAAAATATGATGAACTATTGATATCATCAATATTTAACATTTGGGTAAAAATATTGACATATCTAGTGTTCATACAAGATCATTTATGGAGAACTGATACCATCCTTGTGGAATAGTTATGCTACCTTTGGGTATACAATTCTAAACTGCAAGGATATCCAAAACATTATCATCCTACCCCATCACATAATTATTTAAAATAGATTATTCTTTGGGATTATCTAAATCTCCTAGTTATGCATGTAATTTTGAATATTATTTTTTTAATGTTATTGAGGACTTGTTCCTTAATATAATTTGATAAATCATTGATCTAGGCCATTTTAGTGACTACAGGACCAATATAATAATATAAAATATAAATTAAATTGTCCTATTAATGATAAGACTTTAATTATATTTCATGTCCTATAAGCCTACCATCCCAGGCTATTTTGGCAACTACCGGTCAGGTATAACTTAAGGAGATGAACTACAAATAATATTCATCAAGTTCATTTAAACTAATTTATGCTGAGACAGTTTAATAATAGGATAACAACCATAAAAATTATTGAACACTTAATCAGTAGAAAAAAACTCATATGATAACTCTAATCATGATAATACATAAATCATGCATTTATGTGAAAAATAAATATTATTTCATAATTACTAATATTTGCATGTAAATAACTGAATAAATATCCAAAATCAATAATTGGATTTAACACATGTAATTAATAATTCATATGAGAAAGCTATAAAGAAACAATAATTTATAATTTTTTTAATGACTAATTTTATTTAATTGGAGAAGCCCATAAGTCCAATTAAATAAATTACTCAAAAAATAAAATATAATCATTGAATAATTAAAAATATAATCATAATTAAATCTTATTAGATTATATATTGATTAATTTTATAATTGAGAAAATAACCAAAATTTTTCAATTTTATAATGACAAAACTGTAATTCTAAAATATATATATAAGAATTACCGGTTTTTTAAGATTATAGGACTAATAAATCATAAGGGTAAAATTGTAAATAATCCTATTCAACTGAAAGGTAAAACTGTAATTTCGGTAAATGGTAAAACCGTAATTTGAGTAGAATGGTAAAACTATAATTTTCTAATATAATGGCAAAACTGTAATTTTGTTAAAGAAAACCCTAGCCTCCTCTTTTCTTTGTCCGCCGCGTGTGGTATAGCTGTGACCGTGGCTCTGCATTGGCATCTGGCAGCTGCTTCCCCTGCAAGCATCAGCAGCGATTACCCGAGTGCACTGCAAGCATCCGACCAAAAAACAAGACAAGATTGTTGTGTTTTTAACACACAATGATAATTAAGAATCATTCGCAATCAAACAATTAAAATTAACAAATAGGAAAATAGATCAACAAAATATTCAAATCAATGCATCGTAAACAAAAATAATAGATCTAATATTTTTTATCTCAGAACCTAAGCTCTGATACCAATTATTGGCATAAAAAAATATATAATTATGCAATCTATTATGCGGAAAAAATATTATGCCAAGATTGAAATCAAATAATACTAGATCTATTTACGATGCATACCTTTAGATGTCATCTGCGTGAGATCCAATTTGATCTTCAAGAGCACCGCCAGTCGGATCTGAATAACATCGAGGTATCGATCTGCAAGAGGAACTAGAATAGATATATACCCCTTCTCCTATCTTTTCACAAGACCACCTTAATTGATAGTTTTTGGGAGATCAAGAGGATAACCGTAATCTCTTGATCTAGATCAAGAGGATAATTGTAATATCTTGATCTATTCACCCCTTTGCACTTCTTTGTTGTGTCATGCATATCCGTGTCATACCGTGCTGTGCAGGTTTAGAATAGGTCCTGTCTATTTATAGGCGAGAGCAGAGGGTATAGGGTAAGTTATTAGGAGAGTTGCTTTCATCAAGGGCATCCGCTAAAATATCCCAATATAATATGAACTTTATTTAATATTGGCTAATATCTTTTATAAGAATCTAAATAATCTATAATATATCTTATTCAATTAATAAAGGGCTACAAAATCTTACAGTCTAATGAGTAAAGCATCGCTCTAATACTAGTTGTTAGAATTAATGGCACTAAGAGGGGGGGTGAATTATTGACAGAGTGAAAGTGCTCGATTTAAAAATCTTATTTACAAAAAAAAAGAAAATTGAAGACTCCTTTTTGTATTTCATTAGAGATGATTAAGAAAATGATTTAAGAGAAGTTACGAAAATGATACTCGAATCTTTCTATAAGCTAATTAAGAGTAATTAAAAATAATAAATAAGACAAGAATAGAACACTCACAAATTATAGTGGTTTGGCCTCAACCTGACCTACATTCACTCTCGAGTCCTCTTCTCCGAGGTCGACCGGTGTCCACTATCAATATTCTTTATGTGATGATCAAATCCTTACACTTTTCACTCTTCTTTTTCCAACCTCGAGAGAGGAACCTTACAAACTCACAAGGGAGACTTTACAAGAATTATAATTCTTTCCCTCACTCCCTTACCCGTTTTTTTTTTCTTACAATTTTAACATATTAATTTTTTCACAAAATTTCTAGCCCAATATGTTATGTTAAATATAACAAATATTCAGATATTTATAAACTCCAAGTGGCTTTAGAAATAGAGTCAAAATTTAAATGTATTTGATAAATCTAAGTACGAGCGGTACAACTGCCGATATCGATGGTACAACCGTCGAAAGCTGCTCGAAAAATTGGGCGGCAATGGTACAACTATCACCCACTGGTGGTACAACCGTCGGGAATCCCAGCAAAATGATTCCCTCTACTTTTCCAATCTCGGCTTATACCTTTAATTGACCCCTTTCCAAGTCAACCAATTTAGCTCAACCTAAACTCAATCAAATCCCAAATGTGGACCTGGTTTATCTCACTTGAGTTAATTTGGAAGCATAACTCATGTTGGACTCAAAACCCAAACTGATACTAACTACGACTAATTAATTATAACTAATATGACCATCAAGTCCAACAAGACTCTCCTAAGTCCTGATAAGCTTTTCGGCAACCGCCGACGATCTTCCGACGAGTTTCTTGGTCTTCTTCCTGCAAACCCCCGACACCATCTTACAAGCTCCTGATCACCATCGGTAAGCTACTGACAAACTCCCAGTAGGCCTCTGATCCCTTTGGCAAGCTTCTGGTGAACTCCCAACAAGCTTCTGATAACTTCAGTAAGCTTTCGACGAGTCTCTCGGCGAGCTACCACTGCATCGTCTGAACCCTGGCCCAATGCCTAGACTTGACTCTGGCTCAATATCTAATTGTAATTCTCTCTTTGTTGTAGTTAATCCTACATCAATTATCTCTAACACACATGTTAAATCAATAACATATCAATTGATTTCATCATCAAAATACGAGATTCAATAGGATCTCCACTTGTTGTAAGCAATAGGCCGGTCTTCTGGTGTAGTAATCATTGTAGTCTTCTAAAGAATCTTCTCCAACTGATGGTTAGTGGTAGTTTCATGTCTTCTTTTGAGAATCATCACTTCAAAGTCTTCTAGAGGTATAAAAAAAAATCTATAAATAGTTTTTTGCCATGTATGATTAGTTTTATCTTTGAACACTTGTTATCACAAGTTAGGATTCATTCATCAGCAATCTTGACTTCGAATTTGTCACAGTCTTCAATGTGATAAGCCAATCGATCAACAAACTTTATGTCCATAAAATTATTAGTGCTACCAGTATCAATTAAAATAGTAACAGGTTGATGTTCCAAAATTTCTTTAATTTTCATGAGATGCAAGTTAGAATAACCGGCTAATTGCTAGAACCCTTATGGATTTTAAGCTTAGGGTTTGATCTATACAGGGAGATCGACCTTCTGAAACTCTGTAGGGGTTCCCTCCTCCAATGAATTTAGCATAATAGCTGAAGAAAGATTAATCTTATTCATAATTAAATAAAATTTGATATTATTACATTAGTCAATAAAATATTATAAACTAATTAACATTATGATGTCATAACATTATAACTAAATAATAATAATAATAATAATACACAGAATAGTAAATAAAAGAAAAACATATTAAAAACCTGCCTACTATTATTTCTCTCTCCTAGTTCACTTTCTCACTATTGTCCCTCTTCTTATTTGTTGATTTGTTAAGGAGTATCCATGTCTTTCTATTTATAGGATAATAGGATGGTGACGTGGTGATATTTTTATATTTTAGTTCCTCACAAATATATAATTATGTCTTTTTATTTATAAAATTAGATTACATGTCTTTTTATTTATAAAATTAGATATTACACGTACTAGGTTAGGTCTTTTCTATTCCAGCCTCTCACTATACCCCAAATTAAGTCAACCTTGATACCATAGAAAATTTCACATCCTAATCTCAAATTCTTTTAGTTAGTCATACACAATTCTAGAATTCCATAATAAATCTAATAACTGATCAAAGGACCTAAGTTTTAGAATGATAATAATCTAAATAAAATATAAACATAATAAAATTTTAAAATTAATTTTTATGAATTAAAATATTAAGAAATAATATACTTTAGATAAAAATTCGTAACAAATTAAAATAAGTTTTATTTCATCTAAATATAAAAATATAAATGTATCTAAATATAAAAATATAAATGTAGTTAAAAAGGGAGAGTCAGATAACCTTCCTCTCTAATGATGTCTTATACCTCTCCTTTAAGATTGGGGTTTCACACCTACTTATAATTAATTATATAGGAGAGGAGGAGAGAGTCTTAATAGGTTAAAACGCTAATAAAAAAAATACAAAATTAATATTAAATTAATATGATTTTATTTTATTTCCTAATTCAAAATACTTATTTAGATTTAAAATTTCGCTTTAGCTCAACTTATCATCAAATCAAGTGAAAAAGAGATAAATATTCCCCTTGAAATATAATATTCCTAATTTTCTATTAATTTTAGAAGTAAAATTCCAAATTTAAGGTTTTTAGTGGATCATAATCTCCCCTCCTAAAAGAAATTTGATCCATAAATTTGATTATATCTTAGTGAAACAAAGCTGGGTATTGCTATTTGATGTCATCTTCCCTCTAGGAAGTGGCTTCTTATTGAAATTAGTGTTGTTAATGAATATTTACAATGGGTATAATTTTGTTCCTAGTAACCTGTTTTTTCTTTTCCAATATATTGATTGATTACTCTGAAAAATTTGCATCATCTCTTTAACCCAGGAGTTGATAAGAAATAACATGAGATGAGTTTCTAACATAGAAACATACAACGCATAATGTATGTGTATGAATGCTGGAGGCAAAGCCCATCAATAGGTTATAGATCTAATCCTTTTCAAAATTTTAAAAGGACTAAATCTAGGAGCCAATTTACCCTTCTGACCAAATCTCATGCGACACTTTCAAGAAAATATGATCTCAAATTTTAAGTTCTCGATCCCTGTTCCATTGGTCACCATAACTCTTGTATCTACTCTGAGTTGACAATAGTCTTTGACTGGCTTCCTTTACATTTTCAACATCCCTTTATATCGATTGGGATTCAAGAAGTTTTCTTTCTCCAACTTCACCCCAATCAGCAGGTGATCGGTATCTTTTCTCACAAGGAGCCTCAAATAGGGGGATATATATAATAGAGTAAAAGAGTCACTATTATAAGCCAATTTGATCAGATGAATATGCTTAACCCAACTATCACAAGGTCCAAGACACAACCTTTAAAAAGATCCTCCAAGATTTGAATCGTAATTTCATATTATCCATCTGTCTGATGGGTGAAAGTTTCTTACTGAATTTTAATTGAGTCCCCAAAGCATTTTTTACACTTCTCCAGGATCTTGATATGAATCTCATACCTCTATCAAACATAATACTTAGAGGAACTCCATGTAATCGAATAAATTCTCTAGCATACAGCTTTACTAATTTATCTAGTGAATATCCTTTATTAACAAGTAGATTTAGTAAGTCAATCAACAATTACTCAAATAAAATAGTTATCTGCCGGCACTTCCATTCTAGAACAAGCATCCTCTATAAATTTTCAGCAACTACTTGTATTCAGCCTTCACTTGCAAACACTTTCGAGGCTTCTACATATATTTAGTTATATCATTTTTCATACCTCTCTATCGATATCCTTGTCATAAAACTTATACATCCTAGTGTTGCCAAGGTGAACAGTGATAAAAATGAGAGAAAAAGAGTTAAATAGAATAGTGTGTCGTCTCTTTTGTTCATTCAATGATGTCGATTTATACAAAGGAAGAGAGGGATAAAGAGGTTAGACGTTGAGGATTTTCCTCAATAATCTAACTAATCTGATACTAGTTGTTACAACAAATGCTAACAACTTTATCTTTCATCATTCCCCCGCAAGATCACGCTACTATAAGGATGTCGATCTTGGACCGATGAAGTGAGAACAACTTGCAGGAGAGTGGCTTCATGAGGGAGTCCGCCAGTTGATCTGCAGTGTGAATATGAGAGACACGTAGTTGATGATTCGTCATTTGATCTCGTACAAAGTGAAAATCAATTGCTATATATTTAATACGAGAGTGAAACACCGGATTGACACATAAGTAGGTAGCTCCGACATTGTCATAGTATATTGTACGAGTAGCAGAGGAGCAAATGTCAAGCTCTTTGAGCAGATTCATTACCTAGTTAAATTCAGCAGTTGCAGTTGTAATTAAGTGATACTCAGCTTCAGTAGAAGACCGAGCAACTGTCTTTTATTTCTTGGAACTCCAACTAATTGGATTGACCCCGAGAAATATAATATACCCAGATGTTGATGTTCTATCTTCAAGGTTCTCAGTCCAATCAGCATCAGCATATGCATGAAGTTGAAATGGATATTTTTTGTAGAGAACGATGTCATAGTCAAGAGTATCTTTAAGATATCGTAATACTTGTTTAACAACTGACCAATGTGTGGCAGATGGTCTATGCATGAATTATAATAGCTTGTTAACAGCAAATGAGATATCTGGGCAAGTGAGGGCTAAATATTATAAGGAGCCAATCACTTCTCGATATTGTGTAGAATCTATAATAGGACTGCCATCATTTAACCGAAGCGATTCACTAGTGAAGAGAGGAGTCGAAACAACATTTGCATCCTTCATGTTTGTCTTAACTAATAAGTCCTGAGTATACTTCCGTTGAGAGATGAAGAGTCCCGAAGATATAGATATTGCTTCTACACCCAAAAGATAAGTCAAGGGACCGAGATCTTTGAGAGAAAATCTGATGGCCAACTGGTTAATGAACATTATGACCTCCATAGAATTACTACCAGTCACAATAATATCATCAACATATACCAGAAGATATATTGTATTGCCAAGTAGTTGACGAAGAAATAAGGAGGTGTCAGACTTGGAGTTAGAGAAGCCTACGGACATCAAAAAGGAGTAAGTTCAGTGTACCAAGCTCTTAGAGCTTGTTGAAGACCATAAATGACCTTTTGAAGTTTGAAAACATGTTTCGAATATTGAGGATGAATAAAACCAAGAGGTTGCTCCATAAAGACCTCGTCAGTTAAAGTTCCTTGTAAGAATACATTATTCATATCAAGTTTTCGCAGTCGCCATCCTTTTGAAACTGCTAAACTCAGAATCAGTCGGATTATTGTGGACTTAACAATAGGACTGAATATCTTAGTAAAATCAATACCAGGACGTTGATGGAAGCTTTTGGCCACCAAACAGGCCTTGTACCTGGCAATGGACCCATCAGGGTTCCGCTTAACTCGAAAAACCCACTTACATCCGATGACATTTTGTATGGGATGACATGGAACAAGTGTCCAGGTAGAGTTATGAAGTAGGGCGTCATATTCATCAGATATAGCTTGACGCTAGTGATGAGACTTTTGAGCTTGAGTGACCATGGTAGGTTCACAGGTCTCAACAGAGGGAGTCACAACTGTATTGAGATCGAGAACTTGATGGGGCTTGAAAATGTCACTTTTAGAGCGTGTTGTCATTGGATGTCCAAGCGGTTTAGGAGATGATGGTGGAATGAGTGTGGGCGAAGTAGTAGAATAGGGTGAGTTGGACTGTGGAACAGTAGTGGTAGTAGACTAAGGCGAGGGAAATGCTAGTTGGTGAGTGTCTGACGATTAGATGTTTGTGGTAGAAGAAGAGGGAGAAAGGACAGAGGGAGTAAGATGTTGTATTGGAGGGATGCTCCACTCAGGAGTTGGAGTGGGTGATTCGCATGGAGGTTCATTGGATAATGACATATGCCATTGATGCATTTGCACCGGAGTGGTTGATACAGTGGTAGATTTGTATTATTGAAATGGAAAGGAAGACTCCACAAAGACAACATGACGAGATGCAAAGACCTTGTGAGTTGAAGGATCATAGCATCGATAAGCATTGTGTTCAAGGGACTAACCAATGAAGATACAAGGCCTTAACCGTGGTGCTAGTTTATTTGATGCATAAGGGTGTAACCAAGGATAGCAGACACAACCAAAGACCCTAAGTTTTTGAAGATTTAGGGAACGATGAAACAACTTTTCAAACGACGATTGATTATTGAGGATAGGAGTAGGCATACGATTTATCAAATAGACGATGATCTGAAAAGCTGCAGACCAAAAGATAGTTGGCATAGAAGCATGATGGAGAAGTGTGAGACCAATTTTAACTATATGTCGATGTTTACGTTCGGCAGAGCCAACTAGTTGAGGAGTGTACGGAGGGGATTTGAGATGTTGAATACCACAGGCTAACAAGTGTGATGTTAGTGTTTGGTATTCACCCCCACCGTCAGAATAAATTATTTTGATAGAGGACTGAAAGATATTTTCTATCATTTTTTTTAAAAGTAAGGAAGATTGTGGAGACCTCATACTTATGTTGAAGAGGATAAAACCAAGTATATTTGGTAAAATAATCAGTAAATATAACATAAAATCTGTATTTCTCAAAAGAAATACTTAGTGCAGGGCCTCAAACATCAGTATATAGAACTTTAAATGAATGTGTGCAAGAAATAGAAGAATGAGCAAATGGTATTCGATGAGTTTTATTACTAAGATATGCATTACAATGAGAAATAATAGAACTAGTTTTAAACGAAGAAAGAGCATAATAGGAAAGAAATGTTCGTAGAGTAGAGGTAGAAAGGTGACCAAGATGATGATGCCACACATCCATGGAAGTAGCAATAGAAGAATAAGCAGTAGGCAGAGAGGTGGATGGTCACTGGTAGATGTTATCTTTACTCTGGCCTTGAACTAACGATGCCCCCATGTTCAGATCCTTGACAAAAAAGTGATAGGAAAAAATTCAATAGAGGCATTATTTTGTTTATAGAATTGAGAGACAGAGATGAGATTCCGTTTGATATGAGGCGTGCACAACACATCACCGAGTGTAAAGTTAAGATAATTTGAAGTAAGCCTTGTGGAACCAGTATGAGTAATAGGAAGTCGCTTACCATCACTAATGATGATGTCATTAGTACCACTATAAATGTTGGAAAAGGACAGGTTCTGGAGATCTACAGTGATGTGATGAGAGGCTCCAGAGTCCATAACCCAGGAGTATTAATCAGAAGGTGGAGCAGTAGTGAGATGTGCCTGGGGCAGAGGTCGTGGACGAGATCGACAGACCTTGTCGGAGTGACCAACCTTATCATACAGCTAGCAGACTATTCGGTTTGGAGGCATAGGAGTAGGACGCCAAAGCTATTGGTAGTTGTTGGTGCTATCTTGAGGTATTGGAGTATGATGCCAAAGCTGGTGATGAGGAATGCTGCTACCTCCCGGCATGGGAGCAAGATGCCAAGACGGCTGGGTACTATAGTTACCACTTGGATTATGATAAGATGGTGCTTATTCTAGACCCTTGTTGGCAGACTTATAGTACTGATTGATTTTCCTTTTGAATTTTTGACTTACTTGGACAGTAATAGGTTATGTTGTTGCCCTATCCTCGTGCTTCAAATAAGTCTCATAGTCAGTCAGCTTGTTGTGCAACTATTCAAATGATAGTGGGGAGTCACGTGCCCGAATTGCTACTACTAATTATTTGTACTCAGCTCCAAGACCATTGAGGTTGTGGGCGATAACTTCATCATCACTGAGATAATATCCTATTAAGACTAAGTCATCGATGATTACTTTGATAGTTTAGAGGTAATAAGTGATGGTACTTCCCTCTTGTTTTGTGTTTATAAGTCTGGAGAGAAGGCCGAGCATGTGGGTGCGCGAGCGATTTGCCAAGGTAGTTTGTAGCTTCGGCATAAGTAGCACATAAAGATATAAGTGGTGCAATGGAACCAGCAACTGAGGCTTTAATCGTTTGAAGAATAAGATGGTCCTGTCGGAGCCACAGTTATACTCTGGATTCGGTGCTTGACTTGTTATTTCTGGGATATCAATCATTACTGGTGGGCAACTGAAAGATCCATCAATATATCCTAACAAATCATATCCAAAGAGGAGATTAGTGAACTGAGCATGCCATGAAGCATAATTTCCTCTGGATAATTTGAAGGGAATGATGATGACAACATTGATGGAGATCGGTCTCGTACCCGGAGAGGTGCTGGAACTTCTTGTAATAACAATGACAAAAATCGAAGTAGTTGATGAAGACATTGTAGAGGAATACTTTTGTCCCCTCCCCAAACCCCCCACCCCCTTTTTTGTTCTGCTAATTTGTGTCTCACTGCAGCAATGGAGAAGAATTCAATGTCGCAGTGAGCGAGCGAGAGTCTGACATTGTGCAGGTGTCATAGGAGGCTTCCTGTAGAGGGAGCCTCTAAGAAGAGAAGAGCCGGTGGCTATGAGGCTTACTCGCGGTGGCAAAAGCAGGGTCGGTAGCAGTAGGCGACAACAAGTGAGCAGCAGTTGATCCTGATGATGGCTCGTTGTTGGTGGCAGTAAAGGGCAACATGTGAAAAGATATGGTGCTGGAACAGAGGAAAACAATAGAGAGGGTTCGGTCCTCTACAGCGTTGGATTGGGCGAGCACGGGCGACGGTCGCGGGAGGTGGACCTCTGTTCCCAATTGCTCCATAGAGGAGGAGCAGTAGATCTGGTTTGGGATCGCCCACCTCGATGCTCAGGCAGCTGCCGAGGAGGGTTTGTCGTGGCCACGGCTACTGCCGAGGAGGATTAGGCATTGCGGTTGTAGATCTCGAAGAGATTGGGGCTTTCGCCGGTTCAACCCACTCACCGCCGTCGCCGATCCACTCCGACCCATCCCTTGGCAATCGAGTCACCAGTTGGATTTATCTGATTCGATCGCCGGGGCAGACCGAAGCTTTGCCGGAGGAATACGTCTTCGGCTTTCACATATGTGGAAAGGATGATGGCATGGTGAGAAAAAAGAGAAATGCAGCGGTAGAAAACTTATCGATAAAGAAGGCGGAAGTGTCATAATAGTAGATGAGTAGGAGTCTATAGCAGCTTCTGCATACGAGAGTCTATTGCAGCTTCTGCACGTGGCCGGAAATGGTGAAAACTTACAACTTCTGCCCGTAGCCGGAAATGGTGAAAATTTACTATCGTTTGACAGCGATAAGAGAGTTTGCTCTAGGCAAGCGGCTCTAATACAATGATAGAAATGAGAAAAAGAGTTCGAATGGAATAATGTGTCGTCTCTTTTATTCATTCTCTTATGTCTATTTATACGAAAGAAGAGAGGGATAAAGAGGTTATATGTTGATGATTTTCCTCAACAATCTAACTAATCTGATACTAGTTATTATGAAAAATGCTAACAACTCTATCTTTCATCAAATAGTAAATCTAGATTTATGTGCTTCTTCCGCTAACTACGTCATCTAAGAGAGTAGGAATAGTTTTTGGAAGTTGGAGTGTTAAAATCAAATAAAAAATCAAACCAAACCTGAAGAACCTTAATCAAATTGGTTCGATCTAAATTGCTTCATCAATAATTTGATTTCGAATGTTATAAATGATCCCAATTTGGAGGGTACTCTTCATCGGTTCACATAATCATTTCAGATTAAACTGAATCCATTTTAATTTGAAAAATATCAACTTAATCTAAAGACTCCAGACCCCTAAAATCCCTTCCCATGCGAGTTCACTAATCTTCCTTTATCTCTACAACTCTTCCTAGTAATCCCACTTTTGGATTTGCTTTCTATTTTTTTTATCATTCTTCATTAATAATTTATTTGTATGCAATATTATATATTATCATCATTAAGAAAAAAGGACTACATGTGAAGCCGTTATTCCTTTAGAGCATCATTCAATTATATATATATATATATATATATATATATATATATATATATATATATATATATATATATATGTTTGTATATAAATATTTTTAATTATTTAAAACTGAAAATTGGTTAACTGATTAACTGAACCAAATAGTCAATTTTGAACGAACTCAATTAGGTTAGTTAAAAATGGTTCCGATTCAGAGTCTCTTGTCTTAATTGAATCAAATCATGTTTTTAGTTTAGTTCGATTCAACTTTTGCTGGTTTGGTTCATAAGGTCTTCGAACATTTATATTTGAAAGTAAAAGGATTGGATATAGTCTGTCATATTTGGCGATAAGAATTTTTATACAAAAAGAAAAAATTTTATTATGAAGAAAATATAACAATCTTTTGGTATAAACAGTATGCTTAACAGTGAAAAGATCTCCAAAGTCTAAACCTCTAAACTTCTTATGAGAGATAACTCTATCCCAACTAATAAGATTTACACTCTTTTTACAAGTGTGTTTACTCCAAGAAAAATTTCTAAAAGCCTTGATGATGTGCAAAAGTAGTTTATTTGAGATATTCATATTTATTAAGGAATGCAAGGGTATGAATATGATCATAGAGTTGATGATAACGATTTTTCTAGCTTAAGAAAAGAAAAAATTGGACCGAGCCTGTGTATTTGGCCCGGCTTAGAACTTTATGTACCAAAAGTTGATGGAATCTTTTAAGAGATTCTATTAGTTGATAGGCAAGAATCTAAATATGTTATATATTTGTCATCACTATTATAATTGGAAAATATAGATTAGATGTAGAGATATTACCGTTTAGATTTGTAATTGAAGAGTATAAATTACTTAATTGATGGAGTTGCATGAGGCTGTTATTTGCTCTAAAAAATGAGTATGATGTCATCGCCAAGCATAAGGTGAATAATGGGAATCCCTTAGATTGAGAATTTTATTTCGAGAAACCAAATGGTTGAGTGTGCTAGAGAGTCGTTATATAAAAATAATGAAAATGTAAGAGGACAAAGGATCACACGAGTGGATCTCTTTGTATCTTCGAAAACATTTGGTTGGGCATCCATTGACTAGGCAGGGGGGAGAAGCATAAATCCAATTAATGGAGCATTGTAGAAAAACGACATGCATTAATAAATTATATTGAAGCTTCAGTAAGATCAATCTTGATGAGAGGAATAGGTTTGGAGCTTTTGGAATGCTTCATTGAGTGGGTTAACTCGTTGGCTATAATAATATATTGTCATGAATATTTCTCTATGATAAGAAAGTCAATTATTCTTGAGATATGAGTTGGATTAATAGGAGTTTTAAGAAAATTAACAATGACTTTCGGAGGAAGAAGCTGGTTTTTGAAAATTACAAAGAGCAATAGGTCATCAAAAAAAAAAAAAATCTTTTGCTTTTGAGTAGTTATCTCTTTATGGATGAAGATGACGAAAGTTTCCTCCCAACTAGGAGGAATGTGGTGGGAACTATGGAATTTGTTGAAACATTAAACAGATTAAATTTGACTTTTATTTTTTTTTGTCTCAAAGAGAGTTTGAAAAACTCGACAAAGAGCCATCAAGTCCAAGGCTTTTATTTATCATGAGTCATTTGATTAAAGGTTGACTATATGAATCTCATCAATGATGAAAGAGATTTCAAATTTTTTTTTTTATCATCTTGGGGGTTCTATCATCAGATGAATGGGTGGTGAATTAGTGGGAAGAGGAGAGTTACTGATGACCTCCTCCTCAGATTACCAGAGAATTTGCTGCATAGAGGGCACCGATGTGGTTGGTGTTAAGTTAAATTAGATCAGGTTTTTAAGACCAAAAAAAAAATAATAAAAATTAAAAAAAATTATTTTGTATCTACTTTTAAAATAGCTAATTTATGAAAATATGTTATGTTTTTGTTTTTTTTTTTTATCCCAACCATCAATCCATTGGGTTTTAGTTTTAGTCCAGCAATAAGTTAGATATTGTCGATTTAAAACTATAAGTTTATTATTATTGAGATTGAAGCATAAGGATATCAACATCGTTGAGATCAATATTTGAAACTTTGTGATCAAGGTCCAATTGGAAAAAGAACGTTTTAAGATGGATTGTTTTGGATAATGTCGATGAGACCTGTCTTCGCCCTATTGAGTTTATTGAGATATACGAAGTTATCAGTTTAAGTTGAGAACAGGAGCATGATGATATGAGAAGATATTGGGGGAGATTTGAGTCACATCAATCAATTGTGTGAAGACACCCAAAAAAAAAAAAAAAATCATCATTATTAGCATACATATGATTAAAATGAGCAATAATATAATCAGAACCGTATCTATTTTTTAACATCAAGTAAAACGTGCTCCAATACAATTAAACTCAACAAAACCCTGAGGAAAAATGAAATCCCCTAAAAACATAGGTTACAACGATTAAAAGAAAAGGACCTCCCACCAATTTCAAATTTAGCAAGAAATTTTGAAACATCATCATTGCTAAGGGAAGGAAGGACATAAAAACGAGGCTTGGGTCCAAGAAATATTTAATAGTAATACTCCTTTTATAACTAGACTATTCTCGGATGGATTGTGCTAACCTTTATATAGCTCGCTCAGACTTGCTTCTACAAGAAAGAAAAAAGTAAAAAATAAATAAATAAATAAAGAGTTCGTATGAAATCATTTTTAGGTTTCCTAAATAGAAAATTTTGCGAATTTTTCCTTTGGTTTCTACGGCACGCTGAGTTGTATGGAATTCCTTCTCAATCTTCCTGCAGATGCTACCAGCCATGCAATTTAGGGGTGAAGAGAAATCACGTGCTCCTTTCCACCACGTACTTTCGAGGTCCATTGTCGAGACCAAATCAATGCCTCACCTTCTGTGGGTCCCACGAGAGTTGGGGGGGGGGGTCTCCCTGAGTTGTGGGGCCACCCGCGATGAGAAACTTTTCGGGTGGGCCAAAACGAAGTACTATCCAAACTGCTTTTCCGCACGTGCTTCGTGACGAGTGTTGACGCCACGACGGCCAATGAAAAGGAAGGGAAAGTTACGGGGCTTCCCCCTCTAATTTATTTATTTTACTTATCTATTTATTATTTTCTCTTTTTTTTTCTGACTCGTTAATTCCCCTCTTTTTTTATCACATCTTTTGTTTCTTTCGTTCCTTCCATCTCCCCCGATCGCAAACCCCCGCCCCTTCTTTCTCCCGTCTCCGTTCCTCCGCTCGCCGCCGTCGTCGTCGTCCGCCGCCGGCGATCCCCTTCCCGTCGTGCAGGTCAACGGCCTCTCTTCCCCTCTCTCTCCATCTCTCTCGTTCCTCTTCTCTCCCCTCGCCGTTCGCTGCTTCCGATTCGGGCCGGGCGCAGCACCCCTCCTCGCTCTCTCTCTTTCCTTTCTCGACCTTGTGCAGCCGTTCTATTCGGCTTCCGAGCTGCCGGTTGAATAGGCCATGACTCTGACGCCCGTTGATCGACGGAATTACAGATTCTCGGACGGTGCGGCAAAATCTTCCGCGACATAGGTGAAAACAAAATAGGGTGAGGAAGAAAATAAGCGGTTTTGGAGCAATAAACGCTCGTAAGTTCGATCGGACTTGTTATTCATTATGAATCTTTTGAATGTTCTCCTTCTTAATTTTCATTATTTTTAGAATTGTTTTTTATTGAAACAATTGATGTAAGGGACAATCTTATTCTTCGCCCCATCTTTTGCTCATAATTGTATATTGTACAATACAAGGACATTTTAGACAAATTAGACCATCTATCTCTTTGGGGCTAAATCTGAGCCCTAATTTCACCTGCTTGTCCAGCTCCCTATCTAGTACTGATTCTCCCTGAAGAATGATCGAGATTCCCATTCAGTCTTAACTTGAAGATCTCCACACCTTTAATACGGCATCAATAGCAGAATCACTTGTCTACGAAGCAGGGCCCAGCTAATGCCAAAGAGTGTCTGCCTTTTGTGGGATTGCATAGATATATCATCATATAGGCTTTTTTTTTTTTTTTTTGTTTCCTTTCTCTTAGACAAAATTATCGTAGTTCCATTTGATGCATGGATTTTAATCTCACTTTAAAATCAATACCAGTACTGCCATTCCGGTATGTTGGGCAGTATACTAACAAGTACCATCTGCTATCCTGTAAAAATATTTTAATTAAAGAAGAGTTAGCAGCAGCAAAATTAGTGTACCATTATCAGCTCTTCATTGGACATGTAAATTCTGGATAGTATGCACAGTATTTAAGATCATGATCTATTGTTTTATTATTTGTATAAACTAGAAAAATCTTTGGTTGGCTCGTCATATATGGTCTCACATAAGTGCCTAATTAGGTAGTGAAACATAGGATCCACATCAAATTTTCATGAATTGTAGAATCTTCCATGCTACTAAACTATCTCTTATCATCATATTTGTCATTTACCAAGTAGGTGTAATGGAGTCGTTGAACAACAGTGATTTAAAAAGCGCTAGGTGCTAAAGGGCGCCAAGGTCCCAAAACGCCTAAGGTGCTAGGTGCTCGCCCGAGCGAAGCGAGGTGCTCTAAAGTATTACAATATAAAAAATATATAATATTATTAATCTAATAAATAAAGATTATTTAGTATATTAATTAGTAATCTATTGTGAACATTATATTTTCTGTTAACAGTAGTTAGAAGGGAAGAGTAGAAACCGATAGTGAGAAGTCACAGTTAGAAGTCAGCGGACTGTAGCAGCAGCAGTAGTGTCGCAAACAGCAGGAGGCAGCAGACAACAGCAGAATCTGTGGAGTTGCGAACAACAGGAGGCAACAGACAGTAGCTGCAACGGCAGTGGAGTTGCGGACAGGAGGAGGCAGCGGAGTCACGTCGTGGACAGCAGCAGGCGCAGCGACAGCGACAATGGACGGCAGTGGTAGACGATGGAGAGCTGTGGAAGCTGAGGGGACTCGGTCGACGACAAAGGAAGACTCGAAGGCAATAGGAGAAATTGTTGGCATCGGACGCAGGGGAAGAAAGCGTAGGGTTGGGAGTCAAGGTCGCGCATAGGTTTTGATATAACTGCGTGTGTTTGTTGGTTCAATCGAACCAATTAATGCAAATTGAACCGAACGAGACATAAAAAGTTTGGTTTGGTCGCCTTATATCAATCGGGCGCTTGCCCGAATCGCCTGGGCGCTTGGGCTCAAGCAAGCGCCCAGGCGGCTCCTCATTGAAGCGTGCTGCCTGGCCCTCAAACAAGGTGCTCGGGCCTCGCCTCGCCTCGCCTCGCCTCGCCTCGCTCGAGCGCCTAGGCGAGCGCCCAAATGCCTTTTTAAATCACTGTTGAACAGTATATTACTTAGATCTGAAGTGTTAGATACCACATTTGTAGTTAACATGAATCTTTCATTAGAGTCACATTTCCTCCTCAAATCTTCACAGGATTTGAATTATAGAGTTTCTCATGTTCATTCTATACATGGTCAGTGTGACAAGAATGTAGGCTTCATGTCCACAATATGGCAGTAGAGAGAAGGGAGTTCTATCAGCGTAGTGGATCATGTTCCCACCATAAATGTGGAGAGGTAACGTAGCTCCAGTGAGGCGAGTGGTGAGAATAAATGTCTTCTTGTATAAGGCAGTGGTGAAGATGGTTTAGGCTTTGCAAGACACATTGTGCTCGAGACATGTCCATCCGGGGAATGGTGATGTCGATACGGTGATGTCAACTGCCCAATTTCACTGCTCTGGAATTTAACGAATGAGAGCTAGGAAAGAAAGAAGAAACTTCAATTTTATTATGATGAACTGATACAGCCAATAATTGTTTGGGAAATAAGAGGGGGAATTTTTACAACCATAATCACGTTGAATGACTTGAAATCAAAGGTCAATAAGTACACAGCTCCGGCAAACAAAGATAAATAAGAAAAAAAGATAATAGCACTCTTTTTTCATTCATAAAGCCATAATGACTTGTATAAATGAAAAAGAGATCATTTAGCCATCAAGGAAATGCTTAAGAAATTTTGGAGTGAAATTGAGGTAGTGTTGGCTATCTTACACCCAGGTTTATGTTTGTACAAGAAGAGCATAACCCCATGTGAACCGTTGCAAAGTTAGGACGTTCCGCACTTTTTATAAGCTGAAGATACATTCTGGTGTGCACATCACATCTGCTTCGTCAACACTAACTTGGATTTATTATGGTTAAGTAATGTCTTTACAGACTAAATTTGAAACATGCTTATTACTTTAGCCTCCTCATTTTCCTATTAATTTATCCATCTGTCTACTGACCAAGGGAGAAAAAAAGAGGAGGAGAAGAGAGGTGAAGACTGAAGAGTAAGAGAATGTGAGTGTGGAGGAGGAGAGGTAATTTTCTGTAGCATGTAAGAGGAAAGGAGAGAGGAAGAAGAAAAACAATACTAGAAAATTAATTTAACCAGTCAATAACTATGCAAGAACTGCTGATTGACATAATGTCATTTATGAATGTTAAACGAGTTTAGAGTGGTATGACTAATATTTATGATTATGGAGAGGTATATAAGTAATTCATGTCAATTGCTACTTGCAGGGTAGACCTAATTTTCACTCTTAAGGAGACTGATATTTTGGATTTTAACATGATATACATGAGTATAGTTCTTTTACAAATTTAGCGACGATTGATAATTGGAGTTATGCTTGAAGCACCTTTTTTTAAAAATAAAAACAACAGAACTTGAGGTGTACAAGTTTTTTCTTTCTAATTTGGGGAAGGAAGGGAATAAGATATGCACAAAAATGCTATTGAAGCATAGGACAGGGGCTAATAAAAAAAAATGGCAAGGAAAAAAAAGATGTTTGAGCAGAAAATATACTAGAAACAAAGTGCAAGAAAAATGACGGAGGAAAGAAGAAAAGTACATATTCATGTGTGTATCTGTTGTGTATGCACACAGCCACACACCAATATATTATGCATTTTTGGAGAAGTGGGTTAAACATGATTCTAAAAGATGATATACTGCACTAAAATTGAGTAAATTCAACTTACAACCAACAAAAACCTAGAGTGATTAATCATTCTTGGAGCATTGATGGATCATGAATTCTTAATAATCATTAGATATTCTACCCTGTTTCCCATCTAGAGATATTCACATATTTGAGCATCAGTAGGAGTGTAAGATATAGGGCCTTCTTTTTTTCGCTTCAATCAGGTTTTATGATTGATCTTTACTATTGATATGCATGATGTGTTTATTTAGTATTTTTGGCAGTTTGCAAATTGACTCTCAATTTGTGCCGCTTTAACACTTCCTTTTTAGTCTACTTCTGTAACTACCTTAAGATAAATCATGCATCTTCATTTTGTAAGCTGTGCCCTGCCTGCTGTTAGTTTATGGTACTGGTGAGTTTAGCTTGTGACACTTGGTGAATCAAACTATCTAATCAAAGGTCCATTTTTTCAGATCATCTATTTGGTAAAGATGGCAGACACCAAGTTCATTGGCAAAAGATGGGAGGAAATGGAAACTGATGTCTTAGTGAAGATATTTAAGGAGTTGAACATGATCCAACTTGCTCCAGTTTCCCGAGTTTGCCGTTCATGGCGTTTGGCTTGTTCAGATCCATTCATATGGAATACCCTTGATCTAGGGCTTCTGCAGTCCAACTTTATCCAGACAAGAGCATCACCATACATTTGGGTGGATGAAAGATCTGATAAGAGGCTGACTCGAATATTGCGGGTGGCTATGGCTCTTAGTCGTGGAAACATTACGTCCATGATATTTCATTTTAATTTATACATGAAGGATGACCATCTGAGTTACATATCTGAATGGTAATATCTTGCTTTGCTTTATTTATTTATTTTTTGATTAGTTTAATTGATATTGGTTAAAACTTTCTAGGTTTCCAAATGTTGTTTGCTAAGTGACATATTGGCAAATTTGTTTGATCCTATTAGTGGCACTGAGTTCACCTATAAGATACCAACTATGGCCATGTACTATTCAGTATATTGGTTATCCTTTTTCCATGTGTAGCATGATTGAATGGCTAGCATCGACCCAGTTGAACCTGCAGGTTTTCCACATCTCTTTTCAGGACAAACAATATCTAGCATAGAGCTTCTAGGGTAGATTTTACTTTTGGTTATGCATTAACTGTGGTGAATTTCAGATTCTCTAGGTCAAATTTTTTTTTCTTATAATTTATATTAAAATTGAAGGATAGCAATCCATGGAGATAATCAGATATTGGTTTTTTTGATTTATTACACATTTAATAGTTTATATTTTGGGTAGTCACGATAAAGTTATTCATCTGCAACTTGGGTGATTAAGGTTCAACTTGTGAGAATAACTTATCTATTATCTTCTCTTTTTTTTTTTATTGCTTTTACATGGCTAAATAGGCATCCTCAAGTTGTGTTGTTACGATGACTTTGGCAGGTCACCTCATCTTAAGAGACTGGTTATGCCTGCTTGGAACCGCATCACGAAAGTCGGAATATGCCAAGCAATCCGGAGATGGGAGAATCTAGAATCACTTACAATGCCCAGCATTGCCCATCCTCCATACATAATGGAGGAAATAAGTAGGAGCTGCAAAAATTTCGCACAACTTAAGGTTATGGGTACATTTGATATGCACTTTGCATCTGCCATTGCTACAAATCTTCAAAAGCTGAAAGTATTAAGTCTGCGGTGTTCGATAATTACAAAGGAAGCCTTGTTGTATATCTTGAACCGCATGGACCATCTGGAGGTGCTCAATATATCCCACTGCCTTTTGCTTGAAGCCCTTGCAACTTCTGGACGGAAGCAGATTCGTTCTGAACTAGACCAGTCCATCCTTGAGAAAGCTTCACGGATGCGAGAATTCTTTCACTGCCAAAGCAGCTCATGCACCACATGCAAGAGAATGATGGAAGACGAAGGTCTGATGAGATGGTACCGGTATGAGGACTGGTTCTGGCGTCGGGATGAAGTGAGCACCCTTGATCTTGGGGACTATGGAAAGTTGTTTGGCAAAAACTGCGTGAACAGCTTGACTGCATAGTGATAGTAGTTATTCTAAGAATTTAAAGTTCAATTTTCAGAAGCTTTACAAACATTTTCGTAATATTGTAATGAACAATAATAGTTTTGACTGATAAATTTATGGCAGTGATCTCCAGATGTATCAAGTGAATGCTAACGGTGATCATAGCTGCACTATTTTTGGGACTGGTAATAGTGAAGCAGCCCTTTTCAAGTGTTTTCCTGATAAAGCCAGCTGCACTTTCTTTTCTTTTTTTTTTTTTTTTTCTCCGATTTATGAGTTGTTATAGAAAAAAAAAATTAATTAAGTACACAACAGGTTTAAGGGAGCACGTGGAATTAATCACATGGGACAGAAATTAAATACTTTTACAAATATCATCACTGGAATGTTTCGCGTACTTTTGTAAACTTCCATTATTTGTGCTTTTTTTTTCACAGTGCAAATCGAGTGTCTTGTTCATTCTCTGGTGTGAGAGTTGTGGGTGTATGGGGGAGGGTGAGTGATATGGACGAGAGATGCAAAAGGGTATTTATTTATTATTTTATAGAGCAGCAGGGGATCACAATAGGACAAGATTGAATTCAGGATTCCGCTTCTCCAACTGGATGCTACCGCGTAGCGACTTGTGTGAACGCAACGTGGAGGCGGGGACAGCACTGAGAGTGAAAACCCTAATTTGGGCAACCGCCACGGCCACCTTCCTTCTTCACGGAGCTGGCGATGGTCGCGACGCTCGACCAACTGTCGGGGGGGTGGGGTCCTCCGAGTCCGAGCGACATGTTGTTGGTTGAATATAGTATATTTTGTTCATAATTTAAGAATTTTAAACCTTTTAGCTCAATTTATTTTTTGACTTTATATATATATATATATATATATATATATATATGGTTTGAGAGCCTTAACACACGGATGAATGAACCATCTTGTAATATTAAAAAAGATATAGATTATGGCTTAAGGTACAAACTTTTAAGGCATTTCACCTCCTCATGTATGATGACACTCAAGACCCCTATCTATTCTCCGATGATGCTCCTTTTTATAACAATAAATAATTATATATATATATATATCAAATCAAATTTATGATCTATTCTTTCTAAAGAAAGATAATATTTTAACTTGATATGAAGAATACATTTTTTAATGATATTCTTTATTAATAAATTTTCATCCAAGTAGATATAAATATTTGTTATCTTGCACTAAGATTGAATCCAAGCCTGAACCCTTAAGAAGTCTTATTATTAATGGACGAAGATAAAAAAGAGAAGAAAGGAAAATAATAATTTAAATATAATAAATAAAAAATAATTACAAACTCACTCTAGCTCAAGTAGCAAACTCCAAAGACGAAGTCTCATATCTCAGCACGTCTCCCACATGGATAATGAAATAATTCCATCGGGAAACAGCGATAGTCTCACACTGAGATGACAAGTACTCAATTGACTGATCTATTCTTTGATGATGCATAACAATGTCCTAGCCCTTTTTATCAGTCTAAGTACAATATATATATATATATATATATATATATATATATATATATCAAATTAAATATTAGATTTGTCATTCCTTTGAATAAGATAATATTTTTGACTTTATTTGAATAATAATCTTCTCTTCTTTATTGATAGATTTCTATTTAAATAAAAATAAATTAAATTTCTCCTGCATGGAGCATTCTTAAGCATTTGGTCTTGTTATGTATATATAATCTGACGTTGCTATTCTTCTAACGTAATCTTTTTAACATGTTAAGGTGGTGCGAGTTCCTAGTTGACAATTACGGTTCGTTCCTTATTTTGGTTTCATTATTTACATGATTATGGTAAATCAGCACTTTAGGCTTGCTGCTGTCCAAATTAATGCAATATTAGAACATAGTTTTCGTTCTGCTAGTACTAGGCGTTTTCTTATTAACTGGATTTCTTAGATTTGTTGGAATTATATTCGATCTTTTTTTACATCTAAACTATCTGTTTTTGTTTTTCATTTCACTGCTACTCTTTGGATCTCGGTGTGATCCATAGGATACCAGTCATATAAAATCTCATAATTATATGTATATAAGTAAGGAAGAGAATATATATGGAAGATGGTTGCATTATCCACCTAGAAGAAATGCTGTGAGAAAGGATAACATCCCAGTGGGGGATTTTTTTTTTATAAGGAATCCTATTTCCTATTTAGTATTGATAAAAAAACAAAAACAAAAAAAAATCTTCCGATGTTATACCGGACGATGGTGAATCTGATAGATCAAATATTATTATTCACAATTATTCATTCAATTTAGCATTAACCAGGAAGCGACTTATCCCACTAAAAGTTCCTCCTTGACAAAGGATTATGAGTCATGCACTTTGTTTATGGAATTCTTCCAAGTTCTTTGTGGTGCAATCTACTTACTTCTCTTATTCTCTTGCTACTTCTACTTCTGCAGTAGTACTCAGGATGCATCTTTATTTTAGTATATTTCCATAAGGATCATAACAATGATTGCAGCAGTGATGATATATCAGCAACATGGCTGTAATATTAACAATTTGTTAATGATATTGTTAAACAATTTGTTAGTCTTGAGAGCAAACTTGCTTCTATTTCCCATTTAATTTAGAAAATTAAATCCAAGAAAAATAATGAGATACTATCTAATAATGATTTGTCTAGACTCAGAAAACTTTATAATTTGTCCATAGCTCTTAATAGACAAATACATTTCAAAATATGGTTTAGAGCGAAAGTTCAATAGCTAGAAGAAGATAATAAAATCATTAAAAAAAATTATTACATCATTAAATTGAGGAAAAGAACTAATACCATTTGATTCTTTTATTTGGGCAATGACACTGTCATAGATAATCAAAATAATTTTTGTTCTCACTTTACCTCTGCCTTATGGGCTTCAGGTTATTGTGTTAATAATATTGATTGGTATAATTACCCTCTTCTTCCCCAATTTAATTTTTTTGATTACTGGCACAACTTAATCTATCCCATTATCTTTTTGTCATTCTCCAAAAAATTCAATCTTTATTGCTAAATGTCAATGTAGCTAATAACAAAACTAAACATCTTTACATCCAAGGCACTAAGATCTCTCACTTGGTCTTTACTGACAATATCTTGATAGCAGTTAGAGCTATCCCCAAGTCTTATGAAAACCTACCTAAACCTTTTAAGATTTTTTTCTGATTCAACCCATCTTCAGATAAACAAAAATAAATCTACAATCTTCTTTCCAATAGGTTGTCATGCTTTTAGCGAATAATATTTTGAAATAACAAAAGAATATTGGCCTACAAACTATCTAGGGTCTTTCCTTTCTCAATATATTATCATTGATAAGACACTAAATCGAATTAAGATTTAAAAATATAACTATAGAGGATAATTCTTATTAATTTCATCCTTAACTCTATTCTACTTCATTCTCTTGTCAATTGTTGGACCATTGATAAGTTTGCTATCACTATAAACAACATTTAGCAAAGCTTTCCTGTAGGGTGGGTCTTCTGACCAAGAAAAAGTTGAAAGAGTTTTTAGTTGGGATAAAGTTATAATCTCTACTATGTCAGTCA
Source organism: Ensete glaucum (assembly GCA_021527575.1). NCBI lineage: Eukaryota > Viridiplantae > Streptophyta > Magnoliopsida > Zingiberales > Musaceae > Ensete > Ensete glaucum. The sequence goes on from CM038555.1 coordinate 35,251,637, forward strand.
GTCAGTGGATTAGGGATTAGAGATATGTCATTGATTAAATATTCAGTTAATGGCCATCACATTTTGCCTATTCCCAATACGTCTAATTATCTATGGTATAAAGTTCTCATTGTCAAGTATGCCTATCCCAACCCTTGGAATCTAAGTATTAAGAAATCCTCCCTTATTTGAAAAGATATTTGTCAAAACATTGGTAAGTCTAGAACTAATTTGAGAAAATTAGTGGATCTAATCAAAACATTATTTTATACGAATTTATATGAAGATGGATCCATGGTTAACAAAATTCTACAAAATAAATCGTATACCTTTCTAAATTGTTGTAACTTCTCCTAGTTTAAATATGTCATTTACATTATCTCTAATAGTTGTTGGAACAATCCTATTTTCAACACCCTTTTCCATCCAAATTTAATTAAAAAATAATGATATTTATTTATCAAAGGAGACCAATAATGATCAATGGACATGTACGTAGCACACACCCTTTTTGGATTTTGTTTCTTCTAAAATTGTTTACAAGCAGCACCCTTAGGGTAAAATGGCTATATTGAGTGTAGGAAAGATTGAAATTACGTATGAAACCTAAATATTATTCCAAAAATTATTATTTTTGAACATTATTATAAAACCTAAATTTTGATTATCTAGTTTCCTCAACCGTTATGCAAATCTTTTTGCCCAGTATATACAAGGGGAGAAGACTCCTCAAGTCACATTTTTTTCTCATGTCATTTCGTAGTGATACAATTGAATTTAAAATTTTCATTAACTATATGCATGAACGGCAAAATAATGCTTGGTTAAAAGAAGGAAGTAATGTAAATAATCAATTCTCCAAATTTATTATATTCATCATTCGAATTGCCCTTTGAATTCAATAGAAATAACATGAAACTTACTGTTCTATGTGCTTGAAGGTTTTAGTCTTGCTAAAACATAGCAACAGAATTCCCTATGCTAAAATAATCTAAATTTTCTGAAACCCACCCGAATTTTCCATGGTCTTAGAGCTAATAACATAAATAATTTATGATAATTCATTTATTAATAACTTCCATTTTTTAAGTATCGATTTTTGTTTTAAAAATTCTATGGATCGTATCCATTTTGGTTGGATGAATCCAAGTTCCTAAATGGTTGGTTCGCAGACAAATTTTGGTAACACAGTATTCAACATCTCACATACAATGCCCTGCAGTTTTCAGAGATCCAAATGGTGTTTTATCTAGTGGCCGTCCTCTCAACATAAATGCTGAAGTCCTTATTTCTAACATCCTTGATTGCATGTATTGCCTTCTCTTCAACTTGACCTATAGAGAATGGATGTTCTACGCACCTGGTGGACCATATGCCACCATTAGATGGTAAAGATGCAAGTAGAGAATTGGCAAAGATGCCATTTAAACCAAAAGAACTGAGTGGTGACATACCTGGACTTGGGTGCCTGTCACCGATGGATCTGATGGCAATACCTCTGAAATGACAGAAACAATCAATTACTGAGATAACTGAAAAAAAAGAAGAAAAAGTTGTCTGATTAAACCTCTTTTTTAATGTATATATATATATATATATATATATATATATATATATATATATATATATATATATATATATATATATATATATATATATATATATATATATATATATATATATATTTGGCTTGGCTGTCATTGCCTCTCCTGATGGTACCTTCGACATTAATAAGATTGTGGTTCCTTCTTGCTTTAATCTACTCCTTGCAAGGTAGGCAATGGCTAAATAAGTTTCTCCAGGTATAGCAGGTCGTGAACCGGAAATCTTATGAGATGGAACTTCAACCATACATGGACACATACATCAATGCGGCAAGCTTAGGACAAGGAGATATTTGCCAGATAAATAACAGCTTAACATAATAGATGCTCAACAATGAAACATATTAAACTCTAATGTTTCCCAACTTAATTGACCCTTTTTCTTCTCATCCTATTCTTTAGAGCAGATTTCCAGTATGACCAACTTTTGCATATGATGTCGACATAAAACATAGCATCTCCAAATCAGTGCCTCAAATAAAGAAGGAGCAGAAGGCAAGTTATTTGTTATGCATAATGTTTTTGGGCATGCAAATAATGCAGTTGCAGGAAAAGAAGAAAAGGATTCAATTAACACACGGATCATTACGATTTACACTTACAGGGAAATAATTACCAAATGAGGTATGACAGGCCATGCACAAGTTTTAAATAATGGTATCTCCGCATTACATGATCGTCACTGTGGCAAGCCGAGGAAATATTCCCCAAATAAATAGCAGCTCGCCATAATATACACTAAAGAGTGAAATACGTGAACTCTTATTTCCCCAACTTATTAACCTTTTTTGCTTCTCAATCTTTTTCTCTAGAGCACTCACTCAGCTTAATTGCATGGACAATAGAGTGGGCAAGCATTACTATGTTTCATTTCCAGTATGTCCTCCTTTCTCTTTTTTTTTTTTTTTTTTTTTTTTGCATATGATGTCAACATAAAACACAGCATATTTAAATCAATGCCTGAAATTAAAAAGGAAAAAAAAGAAGGCAAGTTCATTGTTTGTAAAACTTCAATGTTATTGGCATGCAAATGATACAGAGATGCAGGGACAGAAGAAAGGATTCAGATTTATGTACAGAACATTGAGATTTACACTTGGGAGGGAAACAATTACCGAACACGGTAATATGTTTCACAGAATACTTACCCGATCTGATCAGTACCTGAAATAACAATGTAGTCTGTCTTACATCAACTCAGTGCCTACAGGATCGACAAGGAAATGTAGCAGAAGAGCTTTTCTTGTGATGGCATGGAACTTCAGCTTCCACATCTGCATAACATTAAGCATTTTAGTCCTTAAAAAAATAATGTTCTTCGTATCCAGAAATAAAATAGAACGATTGGCAAGAACTTCACAGATACACAATAGGTCTCCTATGAGTCGAATCTTTCAAGATTCTTTCACGGTCACCAATAGAGAATGTAGTACCATCCTGTATTAAAAAGGTTTCTCAGGAACATGGTTGTGCAGCAGCCTACTATTATACTAGATGACTGGGTCCTAAAATGAACCTAAAGAACTTCAAATATGTGATTAAATTATTAGGTGTGCATAAGATAATCGACAAATTAGAACCTATGTGGCAAGTAAACATGGACATAAGACAATTGATTCAGATGCCGACGGCATCTTCTGTGATCAAATTTTAAGGTTACAGAGTTGTTTTTTTCTTTTTCTTTTTTTGCATAAAAGAAGAAAAGACAACCGTTACAGGCCCAACCACTTAAAGCTCAGCAGAGTCTGAAAGAATTTTAAATGGTTTGTTCATATAGCCTGCCATGTAACAGTATTGTCGAGCATACAAACTGAAACCAACTGAATGATGGTCAGTCCAGTCATTTGAATGCACAGGGCACAATAATGCAAACATGCTTTTACCTACCTTAAGAAAAGACATCAGGTTGAAAAGGAAATATAGGACAATTATAGAAAACATATTAGTATGCAATGTAGACAAACGTTCGACAGATGATAGCCAAATGGGTGGGATGACATTGTAAACGCAAGTAAAACAAGAGCGAATCTAGTGAATGGTTAAGTGCTCTTACATCCTTGTAGATGGGGCTTTCTGTGAACATCTTGAAGGCTTCAACTGCACAACACCAAAGCACAAAGAAACATCAACTAGTAGCCATTACCAAAGCCATCATCACATGTCTGAGAGTGGTTCATAGACCCTGTTCACTAAATCCATCACCGAGCAGGCACCTTCACCAAGCATGTCTATTTTCAAAGAATATGAGCAACAGATATCAGTACACTTACATGATGGAAATCGTATCACTGCAGCATGAGTGTATTCAGTATCTGCAACATTGAGATTGCAACCTGGTTTATCATTATACCATAAGTGTAAGATATATTTGCTTCATGCAGTTAAATGTTTGACAATTTTCACAATATAAAGTTAAAAGGAAGAAGCATCTGATAATTATGGCATTTTTTTTTACTGACAATATTATGTCTAGAACAATTTAAAATATTGTTCAAATAAAGTTGGCATCTAAAACAGAAGCCAAAGCACTTCATAAAGTCAATTGTGTTTCATTGAAAAAATAATGTAAATGTAATCAATTCATATAAACTGCTTTCCCCTCCATTCTTAGATTTTGGAGCTCATCAGTCTTTATCAAGCCAAATCCAATGAGTTTTATTTGAGCAAAAAAGCTGATTCTTGAGCCCAGCCACCAGGGACCAGACCAGAACCAAAGGGTATAGTCCACCCAAGACACATCAGAAACTTCACATCTAGTAAGGTTTTAATGAATGTCGAGGAAGGTTTTAATGAATGTTCTGAAGTGATCAGGACAGAACCTTTTAAAAGATATGAAAGTCATGACTATGTAAGAAGTATATATAACCTTACCTCATGATACTAGCAAGAGGAAAGAGGATAAGACTGATAGAGCATCAGATAATATTATATAATATGCACTCAAATACACAAGTTATCTAAAACCACTGACATTTAAGTCTTAAAACAATGGTGAAGCTTGCCAAACTAGCTTCACTCCAAAAAGACAAAATACATCTAGTACCAAAAGAATTAACCAGAAATTTGGTTAGTCCAAAGTAAAAAACAATGATTTGGCCTATAACATAACACCGTCAATGCCAGTCCTAAGTCCGGACGAAAAAGTTGGAGGGTTACATCAGGTCACTAACAACCAGCGAAAAGCTATTTTCAGATCTCATGAACATGGTTCTTAACCGATTTCAGTATAGAGCTAGGTCGTCATACTAAAGTGACCCCACCTTCACCACCTAGGTGTTCCAAATTGCAAACAGTGGACTAGGAGATCGCTCAGAAGCAGCCCATCACATTGACGCCTAGATACGGTGCTAAGTAGGCAAGAGTTCTCTCATTGTTTTGGACCAATGAGAGTATAGAAGTTAATCCAAGAATAGAGGGTTATGTTTGCAACTTGGAATATAGGAACACTTTTAGGGAAGAGATTAAAATTGATAGACATTGTGATATAAAAAAAAGAATAAATATTACTTGCTTACAAGAGACTAAGTAGGAATAGAAAAAATCTAAAGATATAAAATTTGGTATATTAAAAAAATTAAACACAGAAATGGTGTAGGAATTACCGTTGATAAGGATATTAAAAACAATATTATAGATATAAAAAGATTTGGAGCTAGAATTATAGTTTTAAAATTTGTGAAGGGTTAAAATGTTGAATCTCATTAGTGCTTATACACCTCAAATTGGATTGAATGATTAAACCAAAAGGAAATTTTGGAAAGCTTAGATGATATCATTCAAGGAATGTCTATAATAAAAAAAAACTTATAATTGGAGGAGATTTGAATGGTCATGTAGGGAAAACATATAAGGGTGTATGGGGCCTTGGTTATGAGGAGAGAAATGAAGATGACAATATGATTTTGGATTTTGCAACTTCATATAATTTTTAATTGTCAATACTCACTTTAAGAAGAGAGATGGACATTTAATTACTTACAAGAGTGGTCACAACTGTAATTAAATAGATTTTTTTCTTACTAGAAAGGTAGATAAAATTATTTGTAAGAATTGTAAAGTTATACTTGGCGAAGGTTTCACGGATCAATTTAAGTTGGTGGTATTAGAAAATAGAAGAAAAAAAGATAGTAGAAAAAATTACTAAGACTAGATAGTAAAATTTTAAATATGATAACTAATAAGATTAGGAGCTCAGCAAAGGAAATTCTTGGTGAAACTAGTAGAGGTGTAATATTAAGAGAGAGTTGGTGGTGGTGCCAGGAAGTTCAAAAAATATTTTTTGCTAAAAGATCATGTTTTAAAGTTAACAAAATTATAAAAATGAGAAAATTTTAAAAGATATAAAGAATATAAAAAAGAGGCTAAAAAATAGTTAGTATAATAAGATATAAAGGTTATGATAATTTTTATAATAACATAGATTCTAAAGATGATAAAAAAGTTATATATTGAATTACTAAAGCTAAGAAAAAGAAAGTGTAAGGATTTAGGAGATATTAGATACATTAAGGACAAAGATCAAAGAATACTTATAAATGATAACGAGATTACGAAAAGGATGAAAATAATATTTTTTTTAATTATTTAATGAATATTCCACATACGACTTAGATTTAATGGGACATAATAGTGATCAAAGATTAATTCTTAAAATTAGAACTAATGAAGTAAAAGACGCATTAAAGAAGATGAAAGAAGTTAAAGAGTGTAAGGCCTGATGATATCCTTATTGAGGTTAGGAAAAGTTTAAGGGACAAAGAAGTAGCTTGGTTACCAAGCTTATTTAACAAAATCATAAGCTTTGGGAGGATGCCTAATGAATTGAGAAAGAATTTTCTAGTGTCAACTTATAAAAAAAGGGTGACATAAAAAATTGTTCAAATTAAAAAGGAATTAAAATTATGAGTCATACTATGAAACTTTGGAAATGAATTATCGAAAGTAGGATAAGACTTGAAACAAATTTCTTTGAAAATAAAATTAGTTTTATGCTTAGAAGATCAACCATAGAAGTTATTTATTTATTAAGACAATTAATGGAAAAGCATAATGAGAAAAAGAAAGATTTACATATGATTTTTATTAACTTAGAGAAAGCCTATGGGTTCCTAGATATTTATTATGATAGGTTCTAGAAAAGAAAGGTGTATCCACTAATTGTATTAATGTTATTAAAGATATGTATGATAATATAGCTACTACTACTAGTATTAGAACTATAAGGAGTGTATTAGAACCAAGGATCCACAAGTCCCTATCTTTTCACATTATTAATGGATGAACTTACTAGTTACTTGCATGATAGACCTCCTTGGTGTATATTATTTGCTGAAAATATTATCTTAGTTGATAAAAGCCTAAGTAAAATTAATTATAATGTTGACTGACCTATAGAGGAAAGTTTTAGAAACTAGAAGTTTTAGGCTATATAGGTCTAAAACTAACTATATAAAATATAATCTTAGTGAGACTTGAAATAAACAAGAAAGTATAGTTAAATTGGATGAACAAGAAGTTTCTCTAAGTAAAAATCTTTAGATATATTGAATCAATTATTTAATAGAATGGAGAAATCGATTAAAATATTATTTATAGAGTAAAAACAAGATAGCTTAAATGGCGAGGGGCATTAGGAATCTTGTGTAATCATCAAATAACTTTGAGATTTAAAGAAAAATTTTATAAGACAGTTGCGAGACCAATAATATTTTGTGGATTTGAGTGTTAGGCAGTTAAGAAAAAAACATAAACAAAATGTTTATATTGCTGAGATGAGAATGATGAGATACATGTGTGGAGTTGCTAGGAAAGATAGGAAAAGAAATACATTTAATTTATTCATGAACAACTAAGAATTGTTTTAATAGAGGATAAGTGTTAGGACCCTAGCTGAGTCGGGGTCTTGTCGATTGAGTCGAGTCCTTAGATTGAGCCTTGTTGGCCAGCCTAGACCTGACATTAGGTCGGCTAGGAGGAGATTTGAGTCCATTATAATAAATCAACCCAAATCCTAATAGGGTTAGGATTCGGCTGAACTGAAGTATGGTTAGGAGTCGGAGTTGGATTCGGGTTGGAGTCAACTAAGTCAAGCTTGTAACAACCCAATTGGTCCCCCACCTTGATGAGGGAAAGTCGGCTAGGGCTGAGAGGAGGTAGCTAGGGTTTAAGATAGGAGTGTTTCACTTGGAGTAGGAGTTTGATTAGGAGTTGGAGTCTTAGTTTACTTGGAACAGTAGTCTTATTAGGAATTAGAGTTTTGAGACCCTATATAAAGCATGTAGCCACCACTATTTTTTTCAAGCAATCAATATATCTTTTTCAGCCATTGTGGCCGACTACCAAGGAGGGAGGAACCCCTATAAAGTTCCAAGGAGGGCCAACCCCCTACAGAGGTCAACCCAAGCTTAGAATCCTGCGGGGTTCTAACACTTGGTATCAGAGGAGTGTTCTTGGTGCCTCGTTGCCCTTCCACAGCCACCGCTACCTTCATCCAGCTATCCATCACCTCCCAAGCAATTCCCATAATTGTTGTGATCATCGTCGACTCTATCATCATCACCACTGTCGCAGAAACATCATCTGCAACCTCCACCAAAATTGTATCAGGTTTTGGTATATACCTTACTGCTACTATAATTTACTTATCCAAAAATAAAAAAATATATAGTACATCTATCTCGCTGCAAAAACTTATCGTCGCAAAGTTATCATCTTCACGACGAAAGTTGTGTTGCAAAATTCCATCCGCATATTTGCTATCATATCTCCGGTGTTTTTACCGATATATTGCTGTCATATTCATCTTCGTATTTTACGTCGGCTTGGCTTTCCTTACCAGCACATTCTCACTGAATTCTTCTTTAATTTTTTGACATCACCATTGAAAACTTTTCATCAAACTGTTGTTCTTCGACATAAAATTCTGCTGCTGCATCTGTCGTATCCGATCTTGCTATCATCTTGCTGCCATATTTGCCACCATATCGCTATTATCTATATTGATGTTATCCTTGTTGATTTTATGCTTCCATATTCCTCAAATTACTACTGCAATATTGCTGGAACTTTCATCGTAAAACTGCTGTCTTTTGATGAAAAATTCTGCTGCCATACTTTTCGGTGTTTCTTGCTGCATACACAACTGATCTCTGCCGAATTTGTTGCTGCCATATTACTATCACTGTTCTTATCTATCTTGCTGTCATCCTCATCGGTTTCTTGCTGTCAAAACGATCCTAAAACCCTTGGTATACTGCTGGAATCCTTTCGTTGCAAAACTGTTGTTTTTAGCGAAGAATTCTGCAGCAACATCTTTTGGCACTTCTTGTCGCAGCTACACCAAACTGATTGCTGCCCCTAACAACCCTAAACTTTCCTTCCCAGCCTCAAACCACTGCCACCGAAACCCTTTCTAGCCTCCACCACACCCTCAAACCGCAGCACCAATAGCAACCTAAGCCACAAGCTATCAACCCTAAACCGCAACCTTGACCCATATCTCTTTCAGCCACCAATCCCTACTAAACCGGTTGCTGCCACCCCACAGCAACCCTAACCCATCTTCCTATCCTTAAACCACTGCCACCAAACCCCCCTTACAGCCTCCACAGCAGCCTCAAACCACAGCATCAACTACACCTCCGACAGCAGCCTATCAATGCAGAATTCTGCAGCACTACCTTTCGGTGTCTTTTGCTGCAACCATACCCGATCCTTACCGAGATTCTTGCTGCCACCCACATCAAACCTAAGACGCAGCCGTCGTAGCCCACTTTGAATCCTTATAGCCGGTCCAAACAACAATGCATATTGCAACCCAAACAACAGCCTACCGTAGCCTTCCACCACTAATCCTTGTCTTCTGCGGCCACCAATCTCTCCACGAACCTATGCCCTTAACCTGTCAATAGAAGAAGGATTGCAATATCTCAGATCTGGAGACATACGCCATGGAATCAGGGGATTTGATCGAAGCCAAGATGGAGGCTTTCGAGACGCACATGGAGAACAAAATGCATGCTCTCTTCGTAGAATTCATATTAGGACGATCACCGAGCCCGACGAGATCACAGCAAGGTGAGAGTCCATATCGCAAAGAGAACCCTCCAGAGAAAGAAGAACACGCCATGAATCCAACATCTACACGCATGAGGGTGGACTTCCCTTGATAGGAAGATGGAGACCCAAAGGGATGGCTTTCGCGCGCGGAGCGCTACTTCCATTATCACCGAACCCTGGAGGCTTCTGTGGTGGAGGACATCGCTGCCATCCACCTTGAAAGAGACGCCATACAGTGGTATAATTGGTTTGAACACACTCAAGGAATCCTGACGTGGAGGCAATTCAAAAGCGGTCTGCTGATTCGCTTTGGACCATCTGAGTATGAGAACATCGACGGACAACTAGCGAAGATCCGACAAACCTCTACGATCCAAGAATACCAGACCAGGTTCGAAAGACTATCTAACCAAGCCCGTGATTGGTCTAAAAAACAATTGCTATGGACCTTTATCGAAGGATTAAAGCCGGAGATACAAGAAGTTAAGGCGCGATAGCCCTATACATTGACGGTAAGCGATATCCTTTGCATGACTTCAAGAGGAGCGGCTTAATCAAGATGTTCGAAGGAACAAGACCCACACCACGACCAGTAGCATATAAACCTCCAGCCGACCCCCTCAGCCAAAGAAATTTACAAGAGAAGAGCTTCGCGACAGATCCGCAAAGGGGTTGTGTTGACATTGCGACAAGCCATGGAACCACGACCACCGATGCAAGAAGGGACGACTTCTCTTGATTGAACCCGCTGATGAATCTAAACAGGAAGAGGACCTCGAGCACGAGGAGGAGAACACGGAGGAAGATCTATAGTCGGCTGATTGTATGGTTCATGCTCTTGCCGACTACGCGAACCCGCAAACGATGAAGATTGGAGGTTTCCTAAAGTAGCAGCCCATCACTATCCTCATTGACACCGGGAGCACTAACAATTTTATGGACAACAAGGTTGCTGCCCGATCGACGCTCCAAATTGAAGATTGCAGCAGGTTCGACGTAAAAGTCGCATATGGCCAAATCCTCAACTGCAGCCAAAGGTGCTTATGGGTGAAACTAGTTTTGCAAGGCCAAGAGATCACTACTGATTTCTTCCTTCAACCACTTGAAAATTATAAAGCAGTGCTCGGCATCGAATGACTATCCTCATTAGGTGATATTTTCTGAAATTTTTCCAAGCTAATCATGAAAATTTTCAGCCAAGGGAAAAAGGTAATCCTGTAAGGAAAACGCGAGGGCGAAGCAACGACAGTTTCTACGCAACGCATGTAGAAGGTGCTGCACCAATCATACATCGGCTTCTTAATACAACTTCAAAGGCTACAAATAAAGGAACCGATTGCGAATGAAGATCCAAACCTTCTCCCACTGCTTGCTGAATTTTCAAAAGTCTTCATCGAATCGAGAGGTCTACCCCCTACCTAGCTGCACTACCACCGCAAATTCGTGAAGGACGACGACAAGATCATCGCTCCCCTCACGACGTTGCTGAAAAAAGATATCTTCCTTTGGCTGAATGAAACTACAACAACTTTTGATGCCCTCATAGTCGTGATTCCATCTACATTGGTGCTACCGTTACCCGATTCTGTCAAGGTGTTCGTGATTGAAGCAGACGCATCAGGAGCTAGAATTGGCACTGTCCTAATGCAAGATGGCCGACGCCTAGCCTACATCAGCAAAGCCCTCTCTCCACCTCACTTGAAGCTTTCAATCCACAACGAGGAGATGTTGAATTTGTGGCTTGGTATAATACTGCTCAACGGCACAAAGGAGAGACGGAAATAACCCGAAAAAATTACAGGTTCTACCCACTCCACACTCAGATTGGGCTAACACTTCCATGAACCTTATCAGAGGACTACAACCATCTCAGAGGAAAGTCCTGCAAACAATGAAGATCAACCACGTGGCAGCCCATGCAAGGAAGAAACGACCTTTCGACAAACTTCAGTATGGAAGAAAATTTGAAGATCGAGTTCTCCTACACCTCTAGCCCTATCAGTAAGGAAACTCGAGCCTTAAGGAAGTGGTCTCCCTATTACTTTGGACTATACAAATTTGGGGATCACATTAGAACCGTGACCTATGAATCAGATCCGCACACCAATTCAAAATTACAACTAATCCTCTAGGTATTTCACTGCAAATGGAAGTTTAGAGAGGACGACTCAGTCTAGATCCATCCACCTGATTTCCCAACTAATGAGGAGGCCCAGTTCCAGCTGGAGATCGCATGGGATTACAGGATCACAACGCATCACCATCCAGACACTACCATTGATAAAAAGATACAAGACAATGCTGGACCGCAGGATCATGATGCGCCTACTACAGGGGCCACGAGGGAGCCTCATGAAGAGTGGCAGATCATGACTCGAAGTCATGGAGTCTCAGCCTTGAGAACAAGGTTGATTTGAAGAGCGCGGGTCTGTTAGGACCCTAACTGAGTCGGGTCCTAGTCGATTGAGTCGAGTCCTTAGATTGGGCCTTGTTGGTCAGCCTAAACCTGATATTAGGTCGGCTAGGAGGAGATTTGAGTTAGTTGTAATAAATCAGCCAAAATTCTAGTCTGGTTAAGCGTCGGAGTTGTATTCGGGTTGAAGTCAACCAAGTCAAGCTTGTAATCAACTTAATTGACTGCCCACCTTAATAAGGGGAAGTTGGCTAGGGCCGAGAGGAGGCAACTAGGGTTTGAGATGGGAGTGTTTCACTTGGAGCAGGAGTTTGATTAGGAGTTGGAGTCTTAGTTTACTTGGAGTAGGAGTCCTATTAGGAATTAGGGTTTTGAGACCCTATATAAAGTATGTAGCCACTATTTTCTCAAGCAATCAATATATCTTTTTCAGCCATTGTAAACGACTACCAAGGAGGGAGGAACCCCTGTAGAGTTCCAAGGATGGCCGATCCCCTACAGAGGTCAACCCAAGCTTAGAATCCTGCAGGGTTCTAAAAATAAGATGAGAGAAAATCATTCAGGATAGTATAGGCATATGATAAGAAAACCTCTGGATGCAGTAGCCAAAAAAGGTGAAATAATTAATGTTAGTGGTACGAGAAGAAGTAGTGGAAGACCCAAAAAGATTTCAATAGAAACTATAAATAAAGATTTAAATACTTCAAACTTAACTAAACATATGGCTATTCACAGATCTCAATGGTAGCAAAAGACCTATATAGTCAATCCCAAATAGTTGATACTTACGGCTTTATTGATATTGTTGTAGTATTTAGCCTATAGCATGTCTACCTAATTAGCATCACCTAATCACTAAAACAAGTTATGATGGCCAAGATCACAACACAAAATGACTGGAACACCAAGGTAGAACACAGAAAGAAAGCATGTAAATTGAAAATTAAACATACCTTGTGTTGCCTGTACAATGTCTGAACCAAAATCCAGAGTCAAGTTCCATAGACTAGCTAATGCATCTTCTACAGCATGTTCTGGTGCAGTCTTGGAAACAGATATCAGAAGCATGCACTCAACACCATAGTTGAACTCCTGATAAATCATATAAAGCAAGAATGTTTTCAGGTACCAGTACAAAAGACTTATCAAATAGTATGTAATTCTGGAAGTAAATTAATCGAGAACTGCTAGATGATAAATCTGGGTAAGACAATCCAAGGAACTATGGGTATTTTATGACATATTTTACAACCATAATCCGACAGATATAAAAATCAACTGCAAGTAGTTTCACAAGTGTCCTAGAACAGTTGATAGTTCTTCACAAGTGTGAAGCTGAACATATAGAATACAATCATTAACAACAAATATCTGCTCTTGAACAAATCTATCAATATTGAGATAACTAATGAAGGATAATAATATCAATATTTGCCAATTCATAGATTTTATATTGAAATTGTTCTGAGATAGGATCTGAAAATTTGTTCTCAAATGTTTTAATAAATTGTGCTGCAGTACCTGCCATACAGCCTCCGACTATATTAAGTCCAAAACATCCACTTACAAGTATTAACAAGGAATATCACAAATATGTGTCAACCATCAATCACTTCAGTCTTCAAGTAATGCTAGGCCATAGAAATTAGTTATGCATTGTTATCTATGATGTACCAAGGTTGGATCTTTATTTTGGTTGTGCTATGGTCATATGGATGTATGTAATCCACCTCAGATAAACAATCAAACATTCTACTTTTTCACATGATGTCAGGCCATGACTGAGTGAGACCAGGCCATAGTCCATAGGACTAATTCCTAAGAATTCAAATAATCAAAGCCTAACATTCCCATGCTGGGAGGTTATGATTTTACCAGGAAAAGGTCATGAAAGTGGTTCCTAGGTTCCAAAGTAATCCCATGGATTTATAGGCTATCAATAACTTTCCATCTTTAGATGTTTGAAAGTTGAAACAATAAAAAATATTCCACAAATTAATTTTCCATGCTTCTTTCAATAATTATGGCTTTGTTGTTGTTGCCTTATGCTTCTTTTAATCTGCTACACAAATTGCTTGATCTTATATGAAATATAAGAGGTCTTCCCACTTATCAACAACATTAAACCCCCATTTATATCACATTCCAATGATTGGAATTATCCTAGCTATCCCTTCTCTTGAATAAAACTTTTGTATTTCTAAGAAAGTGTATAAATTTAGAACCACAAATTGTACAAATTTATTCCTTACTCTTACAAAGTCAATGAGTTTTAATTGCCAGCCAAAGCTATGAAACCCAACATTTCTATCTTTTGATGTACACTTCCTATGTTTGTAGCAAGGTTCACAATCTCATACCATACCAACAGATTGAGCTCAGCTCGGTACGGTACGATATGGGGGTAGCGAGCAGTAATGCCGAGCATACAGAGCGATACGCATAAATTAGTATTTTAAGCCGCTAAAATAAATATATATATACATTTAGTATAGGTTTCGCAAAACTAATGTAGATTAGGCAAGAATAGTATCATGTATCTTTTTCGGGCTTTGAAGAATAGCCTTATGCAAGGTTTATGGTTTTGATCCATTACAGATCATCCTTCTGCTAATATTGAATTATCTACAGAAAATTTATTTGAATTATTAAATTATTTCATCACAACATAACTTTTAAGATTCAAATGAATTAAATAATCACATATGTAGATATACCTGATTGTTGATTCTACCACCAAAATGAACGACGGGCCTCCACGGGTGGTGGATCAGGATCCTCAATCCTATGTATCTGCATATCAATATGATATGTTTATCGGACCCAATCTTAAAATTGATCCCACGATAGTGTATTAGTACACAGTATGCCATTGGTGCATCAATGTGGTGAAGATCGTAGGTTGATCGTCATGAATCACATGTGTCCGAGGTGGCTCCTAAAGCATGTATTGGTGAATGGCAGAGCTTCTATTTTCGTTACTAATATGTTGCTCTATATCATAGTTATTGATGAGAAAAGAATGACAACTATCACTGTACTGTTGTTGGCCATAAGATTCTCCATAATACGACGGTTGTGAATATGATGAGCTTCGTTCTGCGTCTACATCATGTAGGCTCTATCACATCTTCTCAAATTCCTCCATTGCCTTCCCCTTCCCCTTCCGTACAAAAACTTAATCAGTACCTTATCGAGCTCCGTGATCTGAGTCTTGGGTGGTATGCATAAAATATTATTCCTCGGTCCATGCACCACCATTAACTTATGTAGACAAGACATACGACTGCCCAATGTCGCCATCATTATCGATCAAGGAACTGCTATCTGAGTTGGTTTCATGTCTCTGGACCAAGAGAGTTGTTGAATGCAATTGTGAAGATGTTTCATCACCTGACTCGATTCTTTCCAACAGTGTGACTGATGTAATTGCCTTTGTTAGAACCCTTGCAGATTCTAAGCTTGGGGTGATCTCTATAGGGGATCAGCTTCCTTGGAACTCTATAGGGGTTCCTCCCTCCTTGGTTTCTGCCTAATGGCTGAAAATAATATTGATCTATTGATGATGAAAAGTGGCTGATTACAATGCTATTTATAGGGCTTCTAAACCCTAACTCCTAATAGGATTACTACTTAAGACTCCTACTCCTAACAATCCCAACTCTAAGAAGCAACTCCTACCAACAACTCCAACCCCAACTCTAAGAGCAGGGGCTAGGAGACTCCCATCCCTAACTGTAGCCAACCACTTCTTTATCAGGGGGTGGTGGCTAGATTAGGGTTTATTACATTCATGACGCCATTGACTTTAACACGTATCTAACTCCGACTCCTAACCCGGCTCCAGTTCAATCAAATCCTAACCTTACTAGGATTTAGGCTGATTTATTATAATGGACACAAATATTCTCTTAGCCAACCTAATGTCAGGTCTAGGTTGGCCAACAAGACCTAATTTAAGGACTCGTCTCAATCGACTAGGATCCGACTCAGCTAGGGTCCTAACACACCCACCCTCTTCAAATCAGCCTTGACCTCAAGGCTGAGCTCCACGTCTCCGGATCCTGATCTGCAACTCCTCATGAGGCTCCCTCGTGGCCCCTATAGTGGGCGCATGCTGCTCCTGCAGTCCAGCGTCAGCAGTAGTGACTGGACGATGATGTGTCGCGATCCTGTGACCCCATGCAATCATCAGCTGAACCTGGGCCTCCTCATCAACTTGGGTGTCGGGTGGATAGATCGAGGCTGAGTTATCCTCTCTAAACTTTCATTTGCGGTGAGATTCCTAGAGGATAAGTTATAATTTTAAATTAGTGCGTAGGTCCAATCCACAAGTTATGGCTCCAATGTGATCTCCAATTTTATAGGGTCCAAAGAAACTGGGAGACCACTTCTGTGAGGCTCGAGTCTTCATAAATTCCTGTTAGTACGAATGAAGATGAAGGAAGACTCGATCTTTGATAGCAAACTTCCTTCTACTTCGGCGTTTGTCGGGTGACTGTTTCTTTCTTGCACGGACTAGCATGTGGTGGTTCTTTAATGGTAGTCAGGCCTTCCTCTGTGAAAGTAGTTGCCCTCTAGTAGATCCCATGGTAAGGTGAGCCCAATCTGTAGAAGCTGTAATTTTTCAAGACTTATTTTTATCTCCTCTTTGTGTTGTTGTTCTATATCATACTAAGCCACAAATTCAGCAAAGGTTAGCATTTCCTCGTCGTTGATTAATAACTTCAGGTGATATAGAGAGAGGGCTTTGCTGATGTAGGCTAGGGGTCGGCCATCTTGTATGTTGTCACGAAC
Organism: Ensete glaucum; assembly: GCA_021527575.1. NCBI lineage: Eukaryota > Viridiplantae > Streptophyta > Magnoliopsida > Zingiberales > Musaceae > Ensete > Ensete glaucum. Next base: position 35,268,488 of record CM038555.1, read on the forward strand.
AGTCGTCGCTCAACCGCAACGCCTTCGCTCCGCGAACCGTTCGTCACTTTTTCTTGCTTGTACATATGTTTGGCAGCTTGTTTTGCCTTGAGTTTATGTGTTTTTACCTAAGAAATGTGAGCGAAAATAGTGTAGAAGGATGCAGAATGATCGCTCACTGCGTGGAGCCAAAACAGCCCAAAACAGCCCTGTTTTTGGGTCTTTTTCGTGTGCTGCGGCAACCTTTCTGAGCGGTGCGACATTTCAGCACCTTGGAACCCCCCGGGTGGCACCGGGCTGGATGGGGTTCCGGGTATATGTCGGGCGTAGGCTTTCATCAACAATTGAACTTGTCTTGCGTCCGATACCTTGGGAACCGTCATTTGTGGACTTGCGACCGCTCCTACAACCCTCCAAAGTACTGTTTTGCTCTCTCTCTCTTTTCTCTGCTGCACTCAAGGTGTTCGACAAATTGCTTGTATAGCTTTCCGCTTTGCGAAACGCCAGGATGTGTCTGTCACTTGTTTTTAAGCTAATTAACTTCTTCTTTGCAGGTCCTACGAGACCTTAAGAGGTTGTAAGAGGGCTGACCCTTTGCGGACAGATAACGCTTTAGCGTTTCATGACTTAGGCAATCCCAGCTAAGTCCGGAACAGTGGGCAAGGTTGCTTCACGACTTAGGCAATTTCAGCTAAGTCTTCGGGAGTGTCATTAGGGTGCCGCACTTAGGCAAATTCAGCTAAGTCTGTGACAGTGTGGTATCGAGCAGGCAAGCAATTCAAACGAATAGTGAAGAAGATTCGCAATCTCGCCATGGTGAAACATCGTGGTGAATCGAGCAAGATGGGGCAAGCCGGACCCTTGCTCCAAGCATGGGTGCAAGTGCAAACTCGCCAGAATCGTGGTCGCTCATGAGGAGCGCTACAGTAAACAAGATAAGCGTGAAGTTGGGTATTCTCCACGAGGGGAGGAGGCGCCATCTGGAGCGCCAACCGGGAAAAAGAGCCACAAGGAGAGAATTATAACGGCGGAGATTCGCCTTGATGTTCTTGAAGCGAGCGTGGAGGAACTCTACCAAGGCCAGCGAAGGTTACTTAGGGTAGAGAGCTCGCAAGAAGAAGCTGAATCTCGGATCGAGAAAGTTGAATCCCTCATTGATCAACTGACAGAGGACACCAAAGATTCTGTATAACATCTACATGAAGTTGTGGCGGAACTCACGGCTAAGGTGATGGTGTTAACAAGGGCTCTTGATGCAGGAGGGAATAATACCCACGCTGCGCCACCACAAAACTTCAGGGCATCGGAGCCGCAGTGCTATGGAGGTGCTAGGGATGCCAAAGAGCTTGAAAATTTCTTGTTCGACATGGAACAGTATTTTTGTGCTACAAGGCTCGATTCTGAAGAAACCAAAGTTGCTATAGCAACAATGTATCTGAATGGGGATGCAAAACTTTGGTGGCGAACTCGTTGGGAAGAGATCCAACAAGGTCGATGTCGAGTGGATACATAGGGAGACTTGAAGTGAGAGTTGAGAACTCAGTTCTTGCCCGAGAACACAAAGTTTGTTGCAAGAAGGAAACTGAGACAACTCCGCCAAAGTACAACAATCCGAGACTATGTGAAACAATTTTCAGCACTGATGTTGGATATACAGGACATGTCTGAGAAAGACAAGCTATTCAGCTTCCTCGATGGCTTGAAGCCATGGGCACAACAAGAACTACATCGGAGGAATGTCACCGACGTAGTCGAGGCAATTGCAGCCGTGGAAAGGCTAACTGACTTTGTTTCTTCAGAGGATTCAAGAAAGAAGAAACAATCTTCGGGAAATCGCCCATCTAAATACTCTCGAGCGAAGAAGTCTGGGGGCGAGCAAAAGAAGAAGAATTTCCACAAGGGACCAGGCTCAAAAGGTAGAGTCCTAAAGTCTAGTGGATGCTTCTTGTGTGGGGGACCGCACATAGTGAGAGAGTGCCCACAAAAACAGTCACTCAATGCTTTAACGGCATCGATTCTGCCCCGTAAGTCAGACAAGGGCAAAGCTATCACCCTTAGTTCGAGCAGTTCTGACTCCAGTAGCGACAGTGAGGCGTCGCAAGGACCTAGGATGGGAGCAATGCGTTTGTTGAATGCGTTGCGGGATCAAGTGGGGGAGAACACAAAAGCAAAGCCACTGAAGGCAGGAAGCAGCGAGTTGATGTATGTGGACATCAAGCTTAATGGTCGTACAACCCATGCAATGGTGGACACGGGCGCGACCCACAATTTTATTGTCAATCGTGAAGCTAAGCGACTTGGATAAATCTTGAAGAAGAGCCCAAGTCCTATGAAGGCGGTGAACTCGGAAGCCAAGTGGATCTCCGGACGAGCAAAGGGGGTCCCCATCAAGATCGGGACATGGAGCGGGAGCACAAACTTGATGGCGGTGCCATTGGACGACTTCCAAGTGATTCACGGAATCAAGTTTATGCACGCGGCGAAGTTGGTGCCAGTGTCGTTCCTGAACTTCCTGTGTCTAATGAGAGGTGACAATCCCCGTGTGGTTCCAGTTTCTCGAGGAGGAACCAAGGACCTACAACAAATATCTGCTTTACAATTGAAGAAAGGGGTGTAAAAAAGTGAATCAACCTTTGGAACTGCTATTAAGCTAGAGACACTTGACGGGGAGGCCATTCAGGAACCTGCTGTTGTGGCGAACACCCTAAAGGAGTTCTCAGATGTGATGCCAACGGAGTTGTCGAGACATCTACCACCACACAGAGGCGTAGATCATCGGATTGAGCTGGAGCCAGGAGTTAAGCCTCCAGTGAGACCATCATACCGCATGACCCCTCCGGAGTCGGCCGAACTGAGGAAGCAGTTAGATGAACTGCTAAGCGGTGGTCTCATCCGCAATTCAAAAGCACCTTTCGGAGCTCCAGTCCTCTTCCAGAAGAAATAAGATAGGAGCCTCCGATTATGCTTTGATTATCGAGCCCTCAACAAGATGACGGTGAAGAATAAGTACCATATTCCTCTCATCGTGGACTTGTTCGATCAATTGGGCAAGGCAAAGTACTTCTCCAAACTCGACCTTCGGTCAGGGTATTGGCAGGTGCGCATCACAGAAGGTGATGAGGCGAAGACTACCTGTGTGACCAGGTATGAAGCATTCGAGTTCTTGGTGATGCCTTTCGGCTTAACCAATGCTCCGGCCACATTCTGCACTCTAATGAACCAACTGTTCAAGGAGTATCTAGACAAGTTTGTGATCGTCTACCTAGACGATATCGTCGTCTATAGCCAAACACTTGAGGAGCATGTTAGACACCTCCGAACAATTTTCAAAGTTCTCAGGGAGAACACCTTGTTCGTGAAGAGGGAAAAGTGCTACTTCACCCAAACAGAGATTTTATTCTTGGGGCATCGAATCGGTAATGGTTCTATTCGAATGGACAAGTCTAAGGTGCAAGCTGTGGCGGACTGGCGAACACCAAAGAAGGTGCCAGAGTTGAGATCCTTCCTTGGGTTCGTCAACTATTATCGGCACTTCATAGCTGGATATTTAAAGCGTGCAACTCTGTTGACGGAGTTGCTAAAGAAGGAGTATCCCTGGAGATGGTCGGACAAATGTGAGGCGGCATTTCAAGACCTAAAAGCTGCTATGTTGGAGGAACCAGTACTCAGCTTACCAGACTATGGGAAGTCTTTTGAAGTCCATACAGATGCTTCTGATTTTGCTATTGGAGGAGTTATTATGCAGGAGGGTCATCCGGTGGCCTACGAGAGTCGCAAGCTCAACGAGACCGAGCGGCGATATCCTGTGCATGAGAAGGAGATGACAGCGGTAGTCCACTGTCTGTGAGTGTGGTGACACTACCTTCTGGAAGCACCATTTGTGCTAAGGACAGACAATGTCGCATTGAGTTACTTCCAAACTCAAAAGAAACTCTCTCCAAAGCAAGCACGATGGCAGGACTTCTTGGCTGAGTTCGACATGATAATGGAGTATAAGCCCGGAAAGGCGAATGTCGTGGCTGATACATTGAGTCGGAAAGTGGAGCTAGTGAATGCTATACAGTTGGAGGGCGGAGGCCAAGCAAGTCAATTGCACTCCAACTTTCTTTCCGTGATCGTGGATGGGCATCGAGATCCGAGAACTCGATGCAACTCATCAAAGAGGGCAAGGCGCAACGATTTTGGGTCCAGGAGAGACTCATCTATACCAAGGGGAATAGAGTTTATGTCCCGCGAGCGGATAACTTGAGACGTGAACTCTTGAAAGAGTGTCACGATTCCCTTTGGGCTGGATATCCGGGTATCCACCGAACAATGGCTCTCGTGGAGAGGGCCTTCTATTGGCCGAAAATGGTGACAGATGTGGAGGAATATGTTCGAACATGCCTTACTTGTCAATAGGCAAGGTAGAGCAGGCTGGGACTTTGAGTCACTGTCTGGAAAGGCCATGGGAGCATTTCCTTGGACTTCATATTAAGCTTGCCCGCAGTAGGGGGACTTGGATTGATACTCGTGGTAATTGATCGGTTTTCGAAGTATGCAACATTCATTGCTGCATCCCTACATTACTCAGCGGAGGAGGCAGCTAACTTGATGATGAAGAATGTGGTGAAGTATCGGGGAGTCCCACACAACATCATTAGTGATCGAGATTTTCAGTTCTTGGGACGATTCTGGACCGAGTTGTTCAAGTTGTTGGGATCTAAATTATACTTCTCCACAAGCCTCCACCCCGACAGATGGCCAAACAGAAAGAATTAACTCGCTCTTGGAGCAATATCTCTGACACTACGTGAGTGCCAACCAACGAGATTGGGTGAAGCTGTTGGACATCGCCCAATTCTCCTACTTGTAGCGGAGCTCTGCATCCAACAAGAGCCCCTTTGAGATTATTATGGGACAACAGCCATCAACTCCTCACACCGATTATTGGTTATACAGGAGTAGCCCATCACCTATCACTGAGAAAATGGCATGATCCGACTGCGTGGGCTTACTTGGAGAAGGCGACCAAAAAGATGAAGAAGTGGGCAGACTTAGGAAGGCGACCACAAGAGTTTAAAGTTGGTGACATGGTGTTGGTGAAGCTCCAACCAGCATCACTCCAGTTCTTTAGGGACAAAGTGCACAAGGGATTGGTACACAAGTATGAAGGGTCTTTCCCAATCATCAGCAGGGTAGGCAATGCCTCATACAAGTTGCAACTGCCAACATGGTTTAGAATTCATAACGTCTTCCATGTGAGCAACTTAAAAGCCTACCACTCAAATCCGCAAGATGATTCTCGAAATGTTCCAACTCGATTACCCCCCACCAGAGCCTCTTACGAGAAGGAGTTGAAACTATTCTAGCGGATCGCAAGATAAAGCTACCCAATGGAGCGCAGCAAATCGAGTACTTGGTGAAGTGGCAAAAGCGTCATCGAACAGAAGCTAGTTGGGAGCCAGAAGACGCCCTACGTAATGAAGAAGCTTGCGTCAAAGCCTACCAACAAACGTTAACGAGGGCGTCGACAGTTTAAGTGGGGAGAATGTCATGAACGGTCGTCGCTCAACCGCAACGCCTTCGCTCCGCGAACCGTTCGTCGCTTTTTCTTGCTTGTACATATGTTTGGCAGCTTGTTTTGCCTTGAGTTTATGGTTTTTTACCTAAGAAATGTGAGCGAAAGTAGTGTAGAAGGCTGCAGAACGATTGCTCGCTTCTGGAGCCAAAACATCCCTGTTTTTTAGTCTTTTTCGTGTGCTGCAGCAACCTTTCTGAGCGGTGCGAAATGTCAGCCATTTTAGCACCTTGGAACCCCCCGGGTGGCACCGGGCTGGACGGGGTCCCAGGTATATGTTGGGCGTAGGCTTTCATCAATAATTGAACTTGTCTTGCGTCCGATACCTTAGGAACCGTCGTTTGTGGACTTGCGACCATTCCTACAACCCTCCAAAGTCCTGTTTCGCTCTCTTTCTCTCTTTTCTCTGCTACACTCAAGGTGTTCGATAAATTGCTTGTATAGCTTTCCGCTTTGCGAGACGCCGGGACGTGTCCGTCACTCGTTTCTAAGCTAATCAACTTCTTCTTTGCAGGTCCTACGGGACCTTAAGAGGTTGTAAGAGGGCTGACCCTTTGCGGACAGATAACGCTTTGGGCGTTTCATGACTTAGGCAATCCCAGCTAAGTCCAGGCAGGTTGCTTCACGACTTAGGCAATTTCAGCTAAGTCTTCGGGAGTGCCGCTAGGGTGCCGCACGGCTTAGGCAAATTCAGCTAAGTCCATGACAATGTGGATAACATAAATTCTAGCTTCTGATGCGTCAATTATAAACACTTTGTCGAAGTCGGGTAAAGCTAGCACCGGCGAAAAGTAGGGGCTACAACTTGGCCGGGGGTCTCCTGTTTCAAGCATCCCCTTTACAATCTTCTCTATTTGATCTTTCTAGAGGTGATGATAGTGATATGGCCGAGTGTTCACTGGTGGTTTGCTCGAAAGAATCGGAATTCGACGATCATGCCGGTTGTCACGAACGGTCGTCGCTCAACCGCAACTCTTCGCTTAACGAACCGTTCGTCACTTTTATTTGCTTGTATAGATGTTTGGCAGCATGTTTTGCCTTGGTTTTGTGTGATTTTGCCTAAGAAATGCGGCGAAGCGATCAGCATGCAGACAACCTCGCTCTAAAACGCCGCAGATAACCGCTCGCGCGAAGCCAAGCCAAAGCCCGCTTTGGGTCATTTTTGCGTGCTGCAACAACCTGGCCGAGTGGTGCAAAACGTCAGCCATCTTAGCCCCTTGGAACCCCCCTGGTGGCACAGGGCTGGATGAGGCTTCGGGATAGTATCGAGCGTGAGCATTCATAAAAAGTTGAACTCGAATTGTGTCTAATACCTTGGGAATCATCGTTTGTGGACTTGCAACCATTCTTACAGCCCTCTAAAGTCCTGTTTCGCTCTCTTTCTCTCTTTTTCTTTTGCACTCAAGGTGTTCGATAAATTGCTTGTAAGAGTTACCCTCTTTGTGAGACGTCGAAACTTGTCTGTCGCTTGTCTTCAAAACTAATCAACTTCTCTTTTGCATACAAGTTACCCTCTTTGCGAGACGTCGAGACTTGTCTGTCGCTCGTCTTCAAAACTAATCAACTTCTCTTTTGCAGGTCTTTTAGGACCCGCACGAGGTTGCAATTAGACTGACCCTTTGCGGGCAAATAACGCTTCGACGTTTCATGACTTAGGCAATCTCAGTTAAGTCCGAAACATTAGGCAAGGTTGCTTCGCGACTTAGGCAATTTCAGCTAAGTCTTCAAGTTTGCCGCTAGGGTGTTGCACGACTTAGGTAAATTCAACTAAGTCCGTGACATTGTGGTATCAGAGCAGGCAAGCAATTCGAACAAGCAAGCGAAGAAGATTCGCAATCTTGCCATAGCGAAGCACCATGGTGAATTGAGCAAGATGGGGCAAGCCGAATCCTTACCCCAAGCAGCGGTCAGAAGTACAAACTCAGTCGTTGGAGCTCATAAGGAAGGCAGCAGCGAACAAGACGAGCGCGAAGTTTGCACTTAGAGCGGAGGAGGCACAATCTGGTGTGCCAACTGGGAAAAGGAGCCACAAAGAGAGACAATAGTGAAAACCCACCTTGATGTTCTTGAAGCAAGCTTGGAGGAACTCTACCAAGGGCAACAAAGACTCCTTGGGGTAGAGAGCTCGCAAGAAGAAGCTGAATCTCGGATAGATAGGGTTGAGTCCCTGGTCGACCGACTGATGGAGGACACCAAAGACTCGGTACAACATATACACGAAGTTGTGACAGAACTCACGTCTAAAGTGACGTTGCTCACAAGGACTCTAATGCGGGAGGGAATAATACCCGCGTTGCGCCGCCACAAAGCTTCAGGGCACTCGAACCGTATTGCTATGAAGGTGCCAGAGATGCCAAAGAGCTCGAAAATTTCCTGTTCAACATGGAACAGTATTTTCGTGCTACGAGGCCCGATTATGAAGAAACCAGAGTTTCTATAGCAACAATGTATCTCAATGGAGATGTAAAACTTTGGTAGTAAACCCGTTGGGAAAAAATCCAACAAGGCCGATGCCGAGTGGATACATGGGAAGATTTGAAGCGAGAGTTGAGAACTTAGTTTTTGCCCGAGGATACAAAGTTTGTCGCTAGAAGGAAACTAAGATAACTCCACCGAAGTATATCCATTCGAGACTATGTGAAGCAATTTTCGACACTAATGTTGGATATACAAGACATGTCCGAGAAGGACAAGCTATTCAGCTTCCTCGATGGCCTGAAGCTATAGGCACAACAAGAACTAAATCGAAGGAATGTCACCGACATGGTCAGGGTAATTGCAACCGCAAAAAAGACTGACTGACTTTATTTCTTCAGAGGACTTGGGTAAGAAGAAACAATCCTCCGGTAATCGCCCAAGAAAATACTCTCGAACGAAAGAGTCTGGGGGCGAACAAAAGAAGAACTTCCATAAGGAACCAAGCTCAAAAGGCAAGGCCCCGAAGTCTGACGGATGCTTCTTATGCGGTGGACCGCACATAGTGAGAGAGTGCCCGCAGTAGCAGGCACTCTATGCTTTAAGTGCATCAATACACCCCTACAAATTGGACAAGGGCAAAGCCGTCGCTGTTAGTTCGAGCAGTTCTGAATCCAGCAGCGATGACGAGGAGTCGCAAGGGCCCCGAATGGGAGCAATGCGTTTGTCGAATGCATTGCGGGGTCGAGTGGGGGAGAACACAAAGATAAAGGCGTAGAAGGCAGCAAGTAGCGAATTGATATATATAGACATCAAGCTTAATGGCCGAACTACCATGCAATGGTGGACACAGGTGCTACCCACAATTTTATTGTCGATCGTGAAGCAAAGCGACTTGGACTGATCTTGGAGAAGAACCCAAGTCGTATGAAGGCTATGAACTCGAAGGCTCAGCGGATCTCCGGGCTAGCAAAAGGGGTCCCTATCAAGATTGGAACGTGGAGCGGGTGCACAAATATAATGGCGGTGTCATTGAATGACTTTCATGTGATTCTTGGAATGGAGTTCATGCACGCAGCGAAGTCGGTGCCGATGTCGTTCCTAAACTCTCCATGCCTAATGGGAGGCGATAACCCCTGCGTGGTTCTAGTTTCTCGAGGAGGAACCAAGGACCCACAATAAATATCGGCACTACAATTGAAGAAAGGGGTACAAAAAGGCGAATTAGCTTTCGTGGCTGTTGTGAAGCTAGAGTCACTTGATGGGGAGGCCATTCACGAACCTGCTGCGGTGGCGAACATTCTGAAGGAGTTCACATACGTCATGCCACCTGAGTTGCTGAAGACTCTACCTCCACGCAGAGGTGTGGATCATAATATCGAGTTAGAGCCATGAGTTAAGCCTCCAGCGAGACCACCATACCGCATGCCCCCTCCAGAGTTGGCAGAACTGAGGAAGCAGTTAGATAAACTACTAAGTGATGGTCTTATCCGCAGTTCAAAGGCACCATTCGGAGCTCCAATCCTTTTCCAGAAGCAACAAGATGGGAGCCTCCGATTATGCGTGGATTATCGAGCCCTCAACAAGGTGACGATGAAGAACATGTATCTCATTTCGCTCATCGCGGACTTGTTCGATCAACTGGGCAAGGCCAAGTACTTCTGCAAACTTGACCTTCGGTCGGGGTATTAGCAGGTGCGCATTGCAGAAGGCGACGAAACGAAGACTACCTGTATGACCAGGTATGGAGCTTTTGAATTCTTGGTGATGCCTTTCGGGTTAACTGACGCTCCAGTCACATTCTGCACTCTAATGAACCAGCTTTTCAAGGAGTATTTGGACAAGTTTATAGTCGTCTACTTGGACGATATCATCATCTACAGTCAAACGCTTGAGGAGCATGTTGAGCACCTTCGAACCATTTTCAAAGTTCTCAGAGAGAACACTTTGTTTGTGAAAAGGGAGAAGTGCTACTTTGCTCAGACAAAAATTCTATTCTTGAGGCATCGAATTGGTAATGGTTCTATCCGAATGGACAAGTCCAAGATGCAAGCGATGGCGAACTGGCAAACACCAAAGAAGGTGTCAGAGTTGATATCCTTCCTTGGGGTCCAAGATGCAAGCGATGGCGAACTGGCAAACACCAAAGAAGATGCCAGAGTTGATATCCTTCCTTGGGTTCGTCAACTATTATCGGCGCTTTATAGCTGGATACTTGAAGCGCCCAGCTCCACTGACGAAGTTGCTAAAGGAGTAGTCGTGGAGATGGTCAGATAAATACGAAGCGACATTCTAAAACCTAAAGAATGCTATGTTGAAGGAACCAGTAATCAGATCACCAGACTATGGGAAGTCTTTTGAAATCCATACAGATGCTTCTGACTTTGCTATTGGGGGAGTACTTATGCAACAGGATCATCCAGTGGCCTACGAGAGTCGCAAGCTCAATGAGACCGAGCGGCGATATCCAGTGCATAAGAAGGAGATGACAGCGGTGCTCCACTATCTACGAGTTTGGCGACACTACGTTTTAGGAGCACCATTCGTGAGAAGGACGGATAATATCGTATTGAGTTACTTCCAGACTCAAAAGAAACTCTCCCCGAAACAAGCACGATGGCAGGACTTCTTAGCCGAGTTCGACATGGTAATGGAATACAAGCCCGGAAAGGCAAATGTCGTGGTCGATGCATTGAGCCGGAAAGTTGAATTAATGAATGCTATACACTTAGAAGACGGCGGCCAAGCAAGTCAGTTACACTCTAACTTTCTTTCCAGGCTCAAGGATGGACTGTACAGCGATCCTCAGCCAGTAACCCTGATGCAACTCATCAAAGAAGGCAACGCACGACAGTTCTGGGTCTGGGAGGGACTCATCTACACCAAAAGGAATAGAGTTTATGTTCCGCGAGCGGACAATTTGAGGCGTAAACTCCTGAGGGAGTGTCACAATTCCCTATGGGTAGGACATCCGGGTATTCATCGAACAATGGCTTTCGTGGAGAGGGCCTTCTATTGGCCAAAGATAGGGACAAATATAGAGGATTACATTCGTACATGCCTTACTTTCCAACAGGATAAGGTAGAGCAGCGGAAGCCGGTGGGACTTTTGGAGCCGCTGCCCGTACTAGAAAGGCCATGAGAGAACATTTTCTTGGACTTCAAATCAAGCTTGCCCGTAGTAGGGGGACTTGGATCGATACTCGTGGTTGTCGATCGGTTTTCAAAGTATACAATGTTCATTGCTTTACCCCTACATTGTTCCACGGAGGAGGCGGCCAAGTTGATGATAAAGAATATGGTGAAGTATTGGGGAGTCCCACACAACATCATTAGTGATCGAGATTCTCGGTTCTTGGGACAATTCTGGACTGAGTTATTCAAGCAGTTAGGATCTAAGTTATACTTCTCCACAAGCCTCCACCCCCAGACGGATGGCCAGACTGAAAGAATTAACTCGCTCTTAAAGCAATATCTCCGACACTACGTGAGTGCCAACCAATGAGATTGGGTGAAGCTATTGGATATAGCCTAATTCTCCTACAACTTGCAGCAGAGCTCTACGTCTGACAAGAGCCCCTTCGAGATTATCACGGGACAACAACCGTCGACTCCTCACACATTGGCTATTGGTTATACGGGGAGTAGTCTATCAGCATATCACTTTGTAAAGGAATGACATCGAAATGCAGATATTGCTCGGGCCTACTTGGAGAAGACGACCAAAAAGATGAAGAAGTGGCAGACATAGGAAGGCGACCACAAGAGTTTAAAGTTGGTGACTTGGTGTTGGTGAAGCTCTAACCAGCATCACTCCAGTTCTTTAGGCACAAAGTGCACAAAGGATTAGTGCGCAAGTATAAAGAGTCTTTCCAAAATATCAGCAGGGTAGACAACGTCTCCTCAAGTTGCAACTACCGGCATGGCTCAAAATTCACAATGTCTTCCATGCAAGCAACTTAAAAGCCTACCATTCAGATCCACAAGATGCTTCGCGAAATATTTTGACTCGACTTCCTCCAATCAGAGCCTCCTACGAGAAACGAGTTTCTATTCTGGTGGATCACAAGACTAAGCTACCCAGTGGAGCAGAGTAAACTGAGTACTTGGTGAAGTGGTAAAAGTTTCCCCAAACAGAAGCTAGTTGGGAGCTAGAAAATGCCCTACGAAATGAAGAAGCTCACGTCAAAGCCTACCAACAAGCATCGACGAGGACGTCGACAGTTTAAGTGGGGGCGAATGTCACGAACGGTCGTCGCTCAACCGTAACTCTTCTCACAGTAAACCGTTCGTCGCTTTTGTTTGCTTGTACATATGTTGGTAGCATGTTTTGCCTTGGTTTTGTGTGGTTTTACCTAAGAAATGCAAGCAGAAATAGTTTGTAACACTATAGGACGACCACTCACTGCCCGGAGCCAAAACAGGCCAAAACTGCCTAGTTTTAGGTCATTTTCATGTGCTGCGGTGACCTGGCCGAGTGGTGCAAACGTCACCATCTCATTTGAACCCTCGGCAGTGGTGGACGGGCTTCAGGATAGTATCGAGCGTAAGCATTCATAAAGAGTTGAACTCGACTTGCATCTGATACTTTGGGAATCGTCATTTGTGGACTTGTGACCGTTCTTACAGCCCTCTAAAGTCTTGTTTTGCTCTCTTTCTCTCTTTTCCTGTTGCACTCAAGGTGTTTGACGAATTGCTTGTAAGAGCTGCCCTCTTTGCGACACATCGAGACTTGTCCGTCGCTCGTCTTCAAAACTAATCAACTTCTCGTTTGCAAGTCCTTCGGGACCCGCACGAGGTTGCCATTAGGCTGACCCTTTGCAGGTAAATAATGCTTCAGCGTTTCATGACTTAGGCAATCCCAGCTAAGTCCGGAACATTGGGCAAGGTTGCTTCGCGACTTAGGCAATTTCAGCTAAGTCTTCAAGTTTGCCACTAAGGTGCCACACGACTTAGGCAAATTCAGCTAAGTCCGTGACACGGCGGGTAAGAGGAAGGCTGCGCAGTTTGGCGAATACATCTGAAAATTAAGCAAGCAAGTGGAGTCGGTTTGGGTCTTCAATTTTTGTTGGTTCCCCCATAGATTACTGCTAGAGTTGCATCAGGAAGCCGCTGGTCACTTTGTGCAAAACTTCCTCCGTTCGCTACCTGCAAATCATCATTACGTCGCCCCCGTGTTTAACGCGTAGAATCACCTGTTTCCCATGGCTGAAAAATTTTATAATAAATTTGAAAAAATTTCAAGGAACATAACCTAATGTAGTCAGTCATTTGATGTCGAGCACGGCCTCGTAATTATTAAGAGGAAGGAGGAAGAAATCAACAAGCATCTCTTGGTCCTGATGCAACAATTTTACCCGCGAGTATCTTTAGTCGAACTTCAAAATTTGGCCGTCGCCGATCTTAACATCAAACTTGCTGCAATCCTTGATATGTAGGGCCATCCGAGCAGTAACCTTGCTGTTTATAAAATTATTAATGCTCCCGGTATCGAAGAGGACGGTGATTGGTTGCTGCTTAAGTAGTCCTCCTACTTTCATTGTTTGTCAGTTCGCATAGCAGGCAAGAGCATGCATCGTACAATCAGTCAACTTTTGTTCATCCCTGACCTCTTTCCTCATGCTCCTGGACCTCCTCCTCCATATCTTCAATGGGTTCAATCAGTAGGAGGCGCCCCTTTTTGCAGCGATGATCGCGGCTCCACGGTTCGTCGCAATGACAACAAAGTATATGTCGCGTAGTTCTTCTCTTATTAATTTCTTTGGCAGCGAAGGATGGCTGGGCATAGAAGGTATTGGAGGTTATATGTTGTTGGTATAGGAGTGGTTCTCATCCTCCGAGCATCTTGGATGAGTCGTTCCTCTTAGATTTGGGCGGAAGAGATTGAGGCCGTCACGATGCGGGGCTACCGTGCTTTAACCTCTCCTTTAATTTTCAGCTTGAGTCCTTTGATAAATGTCCGTAATAATTGTCTGTCAGACCAATCACGAGTAAGGTAAGATAATTCCTCAAGCTTGGTCTGGTATTCTTGGATCGTGGAGGTTTGTCGGATCTTAGCAAGCTGTTCATTGATATTCTCGTATTTGATCGGCCCAAAGTGGTTCAACGGTGCTTTCTTGAATTGTATCCACATCGGAGCTCCATGGGTGTCTTTAAGCCGATTGTACCACTAAATTGCATCTCCTTCGAGGTGGACGATAGTGGTGTCCACCATAGAATCCTTCGGTGTTCGATAATAGCGAAAGTAATGTTCCACGCGCGAAATGCATCCCGTCGGGTCTCCTTCTTCCCATCGAGGGAAGTCCACCCTCATGTGTGGATGTATCATGTCCGAGGGTTGTCCCTCCTTCTCTGAAGGCCTCTCTAAACTTTCTCCTTGCTGGAATTTTGTTAGGCTCGAAGATCGGCCCAATCTGAATTCGGCAAATAAGGCGCGCAATCTGTCCTGCATGCGCGATTCAAGCCGTGATTCAAGCGCCTCCAGCTTGGCTCCGAATACATCACTTGATGACATGATGTAAAACTCCAAATTTGTTGTGATAAGGTCCTTCTCTTACTGTTGGATCACTGGTATGGATTGGTTGGGTGGATTGGTGTCCGAAAAGGATAGATGGCTCAAGGCGAAAGGCTGTGGTAGGCTGTTGTTTACTGCAGTTGCTGCTACTGTTTGGGATGGTTGCAGATTCTGGAAATAGGTTATGATGGTTGCATCTTAAGGCTAGAGGGGTGGCTTATGGTTGATGTTGATGGCAGCAACTGGTTTGCTAGGGATTGGTGGCCAAAAGGGTGATGGATCAAGCTTGCGATTTTAGAGTGATGTTTGGACTGCAGTTTTTCGGGGGTTGTTAGGTTGGCTATGGATTATGATAATAGGCTACGACGGCTGCATCTTAAGGCTAGAGGGGTGCCCTAAAGATAACATGGGTGGCAGCAACAATTTCAGTAAGGATCAGATATGGGTGCAGCAAAAAACACTGAAAGGTAGTGCTGCAGATTATGCGTCGATAGGCTACGATAGGTCGCTGTTTTGGGCTGTGGTTTTGGGTGATGTTTGGGTTCTGGAAATAGGTTATGATGGTTGTGTCTTAAGGCTAGAGAGGTGCCCTAAAGATTTCTTGGTTGGTAGCAAAGAACAAGCGTCCGCTAGGTTATCGATACGAACGCCTGTTCTTAAAAAATTGACCGGTCGATTTCCCCGGCAATGATTGAAGTAGAAATCGATCGATTGAGAGAGAAATCGACCATCGGCGATCGATTGAGGAAGAAAAGGGAAGAAGAAGAGAAAAAGAAAAAAGAAGAGGGGAAGAAAGAATACGACGCCGCCGTCATTGTTGCCGCCGCAGTCGCCTGCGAAATATAGAGGAGACAGATCGAGGTGACGTAGCCCCCCTTTTCCTTTTTTTATATTTTAATATTTTTAATATTATATTATATTATATTATATTAAAAATATTATATTATATTTTAATACCGGGCGGTACGCACTATGCATACTGCCCGGTACGAGCCTCGTACCGATACCGATAATATATTGGTACACCGGTACGAACCAGTAAGTAAAACCTTGGTTACAACCCTTAAATATTCCTGAATGGAAATGGAAAAGTATCACCATGGACTTCGTTTCAGGCCTACCCAGAACCTCCAGAAAGCATGATGCTATATAGGTGATCATTAATAGGTTAACCAAATCAGCACATTTCTTACCGATCAATATAACATACTCTATGGATAGGCTTGTTAATTTATATATTGGTGAAATAGTAAGACTTCATGATGTTTCAAAAGATATCATCTCTGATAGAGACTCCATATTTCTTTCTATATTATGAAGAAGATTACAAGAATCTATGGGCACTAAAGTCAGGTTTAGCACTGTTTATCACCTTCAAGCTGATGGTCAGTCAGAAAAAACAATTCAAACACTTGAGGATTTGCTTAGAGCATATATCATGGATTGAAAAGGTGAGTGGGATAAAGATATTTCTCTTGTTCAGTTTCACCTATAATAATAGTTACCGGTCTTTATATGGGCAGAAGTGCAGAACCCATTTGTTGGGAGGAAGTTGGCGATAGGAAATTATTAGCACCCAACAAAGTGCAGGAGACTACCGAAAAGATTCAAATTATAAGGGAAAGGCTAAAGAATGCTCAAAGTCGTCAAAAGAGCTATGCTGACAATCGACGACGAGAAATTGAGTTTCAAGTAGGGATTTTATATTTTTGAAGGTGTCTCCTTCCGAAGGCGTGATAAGATTTGGGAAGAAAGGAAAGTTAAGTCCTAGATTTATTGGACCTTTTGAGGTCATTGAGAGGATTGGTTCTGTCGCTTACAGGATTGCCTTGCCGCCATCTTTATGTCGTGTCCATGATATATTTCATATTTCAATGCTTAGAAAGTATATTCATGACTCTTCTCATATCATTCAGTATGAGCCGATTCTAATCGATGAGGGCTTATATTATGTTAAAGAACCCATACAGATTGTTGAAAAGAAAGAGAAAATCCTAAGGAATCGAGTCATTTCTCTAGTTAAAGTGATTCGGATGCATCATTCTATGGATGAAACTACTTGGAAGCTAGAGGAGGAAATGAAGAAAACGTATCCTCATCTCTTCGTCGATGGAGGTATGATAAATTTAGAGGACTAAATTTTTATTTAAGGGGGAGAGAGTGTAATATCCCTCATTTAGGAATTCATTAATTTATTTATAAGGTAAGAAATCTATTTTTGACTGTTGTAAGACTTAGTTATAAAATTTGAGGACCTGTTTGTAAAAATAAAGGACCTAATCGTAAATATTAAAAATACAAGGACTAAAAGGTGCAAAATGCACAAAACACCAAATTCCACCGCCTCAGCCTTTATTCCTTCTCCCTTAAGGAAATTTGAGTCGGCAGAAGAGTGGGAAAAAAAGAAAAAAAAGAGAGAAAGAAGGAGAAGGAGAAGAGAAGGAAGAGGGGAAGATTAAAAAGGGATTTAGGGCTTTTGATCCATATCCACTATTTTTGGAGTCAAGATCTAGAAAGGCAATTATTCTATCTTCCTTCTACTGAAATTTATCCTTGTTCTTACTTTGATTATGTGGAAAATTTGGAACAAATCCGAAATTCCTTTTGCTTGGCTGCTAAAGTGCGAAAATATAACATTTTAGAGATTTTGACCTGTCTGCCTTGTTCAAGGTGTAACTTTTAGTACAAACCTCCGTTTCAGACAAAACCTAGTTCCTTCAAAACTAGATTCACATATCTTTCTTTTGAAACCAAGTTTGAAGAATTTGGAGTTCATTTGCTAGCCCAAACGTTTATTTCTAATGAGCCTATAAAATCTGTAAAACAGAATCTGTAGCTTACGACCTTTCATCATTAGATTACCTATATCTCTATGTTGGAGTCTCTGATTCATGTAAAACTTGATTCATTAGAAAATAGGCTCATAGATCTTTCATTTGATTCCAGGATGGAAAGATTTGGAGTCCAAATGACTGTCGAAAATTTCTGTTTTGTTAGACTTTATGGATTCTGTAAAACAGGGATCATAATTCATGACCTTTGGCTGCCAAATCATATACTTCCAAATTGTATGATACGTATTTCATTTGAAAATAGATTGATTTAGCTTTCCAGCAACACCTTTGTTGAGTTATTTGGAGCATGTTTGATTCATCAAAATAACTTTGCAATTGGACTTTTGAATTCTACCATAATAGGAATCGTATTGATTTTGCCTCTACTTGCTTTATTCATTTCAAAACTGAATTCTCTAATGTTCTTATCTTTGATTCTCTTACACATCAACATATGTTAAGTATGAATCGACTTTACCTCATATTATTTCATATGGGTGCATACATGATTTATTA
The DNA here is from genome assembly GCA_021527575.1 of Ensete glaucum. NCBI lineage: Eukaryota > Viridiplantae > Streptophyta > Magnoliopsida > Zingiberales > Musaceae > Ensete > Ensete glaucum. The sequence goes on from CM038555.1 coordinate 35,286,306, forward strand.
TTCTGCATGTGCTTCCGATGCGTATCAATTTCATTGCTCATGTCCTTTTGTACTCTAGTGTTTGTGGGATAATGTGAATCTTTGCAAGAAATGGTAAAGGGAGTTATGCTAGAGCCAGCTTTACTCTGTCGGCCCCCTATGACTTCACTCAGACGTGGGTGGATGGAGCTCCCAGGCGTAAGAGACTTATGTTTGGTGGTCATTCAGTAATGAATGTTCCACATTATGTTTATGATCCCACTTTACCCTCTATGTTTGTTTGATAAGTTATCCAAAGTATTACTTATGTGTATCCTATTATACTTTGGATAGAAATGAAATGCATTCGGCTTCAAATATGATATACGAGTATAAGATTGTTACTTTTTCACTTGACATATTCAGAAATGTTTCTTGTGTTATCGACATACTCCCAAACTTCATATGTCATTGATACATTCCTAAATGCTTCTGTTAGCCATCAATGCTCTAATTACCTTTCCCAATTTGCTATGGATTAAAGTATGCTACAAATGAGATGATGATCTTTGAGGTTTTGAATTTAATTTGATGCTATATCAGAAACTTTTGTATTCCTTGCCGTGCATTTTGATATCAAGTTCAATTTGTAACTACCTTTCCTTGCCTTAGACCTGTTTGGCACTTGCTAAGCTTCATAGCTCACTCTGTTGTTATATAATCTTCTTCAGGTTAGCTTCACATCTATCATACTCGATACTGGCTAAAGCAGTGGAAATATAAGAAGATTTTGGGCTAAATCTATATTAGATAATATGCTCTCATTGTATATGTATACCTTGTGTATAATGTAAAGTTGTAGACAAATTTTGAAGTGGGGTAACTATGTAATGGTTTTGAAAGTACCCTCCTGTATGGATTCTCGATGTATAATATATGAAGATGTGGTATATGGTTGTTTTTCAAGGTCATATAGATTTTCTAGTATTGGTGGATTTTATGAATGTGAATTATATTTAGATGCGTTGGTTTTGGATTGGTTGTGCGATTCATTTGGAAAATGTGAAGTGTGAATTATAAACTGCACAGGTTTCTATGAATGTGATTGAATAGCCTTGAATGTTTTTCCTTAGTATCCTCAAATGTTTATTCAGATCCTGAATTTGGATTTTGATACAAATTTATAATCTTGTCAATATCTTAAGGCAGGGTCACATCTTTTTCAAAATGAATATTTCGGAGGGGCGTGACATAACGTACCACACACATACATATTTAATATATATTTACATCATACGCAAATATATATATAAATCTCATAGGTGTATAAGCAATCACATATCACAGATGCACAATCACACCAGATGATCATAGACCATAACGTAAAGGGATCAGGCCCAAGCCAGTGGGCCCAATCACTTACATCAGGATCTATATGTGTATTGACGCATCTCCATACCCTGTAATCGTCCATCTCGTCATCGTCTGTTTCGCCGGCACCTCGACACTCCCACAGCGCCTTTTCATGTAATTACAACAAAATCATAGACACGCAGGCCCAACAATAAACGAGAAAAATCGAAGGCTCGTAAACCCTAATAATAATAATAATCACACATACACATCACATCACATGGTCCATGATCATTTGTTCGCATCATGCATCACATATACACATATCCTTATATAGGACTACTAGATAAATAATAATAATAGTTAATTAAATCTTTTAATTAACTATACTTTCTGAAATTTAGAATATACCGAGAATTTTCATATTTGTTAAGCGTATTTTTAAAATTTTGGACAAAAGGATATATCATGAAATTAGAATCATCCTTTCACCCTTCACCCTTCACATGGCCATCCCAGCAAGCGATCGCCCCTGCTAGTGGCTTGCTTGCAAGCAGCATGGCTGTGGGTGCCACCCCTATAGGCGGCCACCCTAGTAGCTCTCGAAGTCCCCAGACTTCGCTAAAATTGGTGCACCATTGTCTGGATACTAGGCCTCTATCCTCCACCAGCACAATCTCCACTACACACCATTTTCTTCATGACAACTCAAACAACATTATTGTGGCATATTCTTCAAGAGTAAATGCCTCTGCGTCCTCTTACCCCATGCTAAGACTTTCTGATCCCAACTTTGCCTCCGCAAGTTGAATCACCTAAGTCCCTCTGTCAAATGCTTCTATGAGATAAGGTACATGTGCCTTGAAACTCCCTTCGTCTTTAGCACTATACAAAATGTGTTCGCCTCATCAGAATAAAGAACCTATGGAACAACATGATCCTACTCTTGCCTCTACAAGAGTTCATATCCTTGACCTCTGTCCAAGGAAAGCTTCGTGCCTCCACTCTATGTTCCATCTTCTACGTCGACTCCCTTCATGCGGCTTGGATACTTCACCAAGTTCCACCCAAGTTGCTCCGCTCTCGATTTGCATCCAGTTGATGGTTTCCCTCATGCCTACTATTCCATAGGTCAGCCCTCCGTTAAGTCGGATTTTCATATCGACTCTAGATGTGCCTTCGTATGATGTTGGCATTGTTGCTTCCCCACTTGATCTCACAATGCATCCACCAATATAATACTTCATTTGAGATCATGCAACGACTCATCGCTGCTTACTCGGTTCGTTGAGCTTTGTAGAGATATTGTCTTGAGGTACTCTTCCTCAACATGAGCGGTTTGTTGCATATGATTCTCCCTCTGGAGAACCAGGACCTATCCCTCCTAGATATATGTCATGTTGGAGCAACTTTCATCTTTGCATTCTTCCCTCTGAAAGTTTCGGAGATCACCATCCCCTTGGACTACTCCATCTCACTGAACAATCTGTGCATTATTCTGCTCCGCCAATACGCTTGCTAAATCACGACTCTTCGCCAATATAGCCCTTGCTGCACCCTTCAAGGCTTAGCAATGTGCTAAACTTGTTGCACGCTTCAGTCTCCTACAGACGTATCCTTTCATACCGAAGAGAAAGTTGCAATGCTCCATGGCGTCGAGTTCCGATCACCACGAACACTCCATCGTCCGCAACAAGCCCTTGCATAAGTATCGAATTCTTTGAGTTAGCGGTTCCCCTCACCTCTGTGAGCTTTGCATAACTCTTTCGGTCATGGAGTAACATATCCCACCTTACATGGTCTCATCTTTTACCAAACGCCCCGCTTGCATTAAGTACCGTCAAGTTTGGTTGTCAATGTCGACAGAGCTCGAACTCACACATTCTTTCTAGCTTTTGTCCTCGGTGCCTCTCGAGCAAAGGGTTGGCCATTCCTCCGAATGCCAATCATGGATGCCCGCTCCTCTAAGCGACTCCTTTCCCTACATCTTCATTTCTGTTTCTCCTAAACGAACGCGCGTGCTGGCTGCCCTCCACGCAGCCCAGCTAGGTCCCCCACGTTTGCATGGCAAGTGTTTCTACATGTGCTTGTCTCGTTTTGATATCATCTGTCACGAACTTAGTTGGTTTTGCCTAAGTCATGCAGCACTCTTGTGTGTCCGTCCGTAAAGATCAGCCTCCACGAAACCTCCTAAGGTCCCTTAAGACCTACAAAAGAGAAAATGGGTTAGAGAAAGCATTTCCTACGGGATCCATAAGCAACCACTTTAGCAAACACTTTATATAGCCAATACAAATTACAAACATGGACTTTACAAGCTCTAAACGGTTGCACACAAAGGATCAAGGTTCATTACAGACCGAAGTCCCCACAAGTGTCCACATGACACACTTACAAGCGAAACCAACCATAAAAGCTAACCAAACTAGGGTCGCAAGCCTCGAAGTCCGCTACTTGCAAAAGTACTACAAAAATCGATAGACACGGACAAGCATAAGCATTACATCGAACACCTTGTTTATATTTTTGTCCGTGATAATGGGCATGGCAGTGCCATGGTACCGCAGAGGCAGGACTTTTGTGGAGTCATCGATCCCTTGCTCTCATGGAAGGAGAGCGTTGTCGTGAAAGGGGCCGAGGAGGTGGAGAATGCAGAGGCAAACTCCAAGTACCAGGACAAGTATGAAGGGCAGAGGCCAAAGAACTTCATAAGACCGGTGTCAATGGGCTTCTCATCAAGATAGCCGAAAGTGGGGGGACTTAATGCAGGAGTACTCGACTAAGGAACAAAGTAAGCAGTACGTGGTGCTGTACTCAGAGGAATCGACGGGAAAGATGATAGAGAAGGCGATACAATCATAAAGGCGACCAAAATTATCGAAGACTTGCTTTAAGTTGGGTTGAAATTTTGCTCTTTTCGGGCAAAACTTCGTGCATTCCCGAAGTTTGATGGCAGAGAGAAGGTGAATCATAGTAGCTAATGCAATGAGTGCAAACACTTCGGATGCTTCAGAAGTGTGAGCAAAGAGTAAACGAATACTAGTAACCAGCTCGATGCATGAAGTACAACCTCGAGGAGGCAGGCAAAGTCAAGTAACTTTGTCTTCTCAACTCCTAAGAGAATGGGCAAAACCGAGTACCACAGTTCTCTTATTTATCTTGCAAAGGAGCTCTGCACAAGTTCAAAGACCCTTCAAAGAAATTTAACGGAAGACGAGTTGTCAAATCCTCTTTAATAGTGATCAGTGTTACTGAGAGTAGATTGTCCGCTTCATTTCCCAATAGAAGGCCAATCGAAAACGAAAGTAATACGAACCTACTTGGAAGTGACAACTAAGTTGAAGATGAATTGATAAACAAATTTTGTGAATGAAGGACCTCAAAAACTTCAAAGTCTGCGAGGCGATGCTCGTTAAAGCTTCAACAAGCATCCACCTAGTTTAAGCGGCATGAGGCGTTTGAGATACTAGTGCAAAATAAGGAAGGTCTTTTCCTTTATCAAAAGGATCCGCAAGAATCAATAAGGATCAGCACAACTCAGTCGACCCCACACTAGAGTCAGTCAACGAGTTGAAGCAGCATAGTGGATCAGAGTTCGACTACTCAACAACAGCGGCGGAGAGCAGGTAGGAGCCAAGAGACGTGTTGCAGCCAGAGTAAAAGATCAAACATTCAGCAAAAGGCGAGGAGATGCAGCATCTGCACGGCTTCGACGAGGACATCGAAGGAATAAGTGGGGGAGAATGTCACAGACAAAAATATAAATAGGGTGTTTAATGTAATGTTCATGTATGTCCATGTCTTTCGATTTTTGTACATGCTTTGTACAGCAAGTAACGAGCTTGTAGTAGGCTTGATAACCATAGTTTGGTTAGCTTTCGTGGCCGGTTTCGACTTGTAAATGAGAGTTGTGTCATGTGGACACTTATGGAGACTTCGATTTGTAATGGACCTTAATTCTTTGTGTGCAACCGTTCAGAGCTTGTAAAGTCCGTAGTTGTAATTTGTATTGGCTATATAAAGTGTTTGCTAAAGTGGTTGCTTGCGGATCCCGTGAAAAATACTTTCTCTAACCCGTTTTCTCTTTTGTAGGTCTTAAAGGACCTTAGGAGGTTTCGGGAAGGCTGACCTTTACGGATGGACATGCAAGGGTGTTGCACAACTTAGGCAAAACTAGCATGGCTACGGGCGCTGCCCCTACAAGCGGCCGCCCTCGCCTACTGGCAGTTTACCCACGATCACCCTGCCCGCAAGTGTTGCCTTCGTGAGCCAAGCGCGCACGCCACCACCTCTACAGGCGTCTTGAGGCGCAACAAGAATATGTAGAATAATTCTACGTTATTTAACACAACACACGTAGTTAATAAGCCAATCATCGCACAATGAACTTGGCTCTAATACCATTACTAGGAAGCCTTATCATAAGCATCACATACACAGCGGAAAAATAAAACAAAAAGTCTCTAATATTGGTCGAATCGTCGTGCGACGATTGGTTCATGAAAAATTATAAAACCAAAAATTTCTACGCAACATGTGTTAGATGTTTTACCTAGGAAGATCGTTTATCCTTAAAAACCCAAATCCAAAAGGAGAGGATGAAGGAGTTCAGATGTTTTCCTCTTTAACGATATCCATATGGTGGATCGATGCAATGATGCTCCTCCAATCACAGCACAAAAACTCGCAGCTTTTGGGCACCTTCTTTGCTGCCTTTTTGCGCACCACCTTATAGCAAGCGTGGAAGAAGAACTTCTTTCTTCTTCGTTGTCCTCGCGCACCAGGGAGATGGGTGGTCAATTGAGAAGAAGAGGGAGGGGGTGGCCAAAGCCTATCCCCTTTCTTGGCCACTGATGCCTCCTATTTACAGAGAGCTTCTTTAAACTCCTAATGGATCCTGCCTTAGTGGGTATTGGATCTCTATTCAATTACCCTCACCTCTTGGATTATTAGATCTCTATTCGATAATCTCAATTTACCTCTAATTGAGTATCATGCAAGGAATCCATTAATGTTGGGTCTCAACCAATGAAACAGGAGCTTATTGGATAATTTATATTTACTCCTCTACTTTCCGCAACATCTACCATATGTGTGACCCTTTATGCCCAATACCAGGCTGGCCGTGAGTTACACCCGTCAGAACTCCTTCTAACTCAGCGAATTGTTATCCCATAACAATTCACTCAGCTCATCGCCTATAGACGTACTAGGCCACTACGCCATAATCCTCAGACAGTATAGGATCTAATCCATTGGACTTGTTTGTCCTCAGTTACCATGTATCTATAGTTCCTCATCCATCTAATATCCCAGAGCCTGTATATCATGCATAGTATTGTCAAGCCTCACACGGAATCCATCCGAGTCTTGCTCTAATCGGATTCTCCCGGAGAAATCCTTCTCTTTCAGTCCGAATGACCCTGGTCAGGGATCTACCTAAGCAAGAGCACACGAGATATTCCTCTCGTGATACCTAGAGTGGACGATCCTCTATTGACACTCAATTGCCTTCGTAAGGTTGGCTACCAATCCTGATAACCGGTTGTACCAGATCTGAAACTTTCATACCTATTAAGTCTGGAGTTAAAGAAAGGAGTAATCAAACAAGAAATCATTGATGTCACAAGTCTAAGGACCAGACACACAACTAGGACTATGGAATCGCTATCTAACGTAAGGTATCATTAACCATCCAACATTTCGTAAGCGGATTAATCAGTGAACTCATTCTCCAATGAGCATTTGTACTACACCGTTAGTATCCCCACACGAGTGGCTATGAGATCAGTCGCCTCCATCTTATGAATGGGTATACAGTACATCAGTCTATCCGGTTATCTCGATGTCCCTCTTAAATAATCTATGACTGAGATTACTTAGGGTCTAAGTTTAAAAGCAAATCAGTCTCATTATTATGATTTTATCATGATCTGATTCCCATTGCATAAATCTAAGGACGTCACAATATATGCAACAGACAACATAAAGTGAGAATATGCTAATAATAATAATAAGCAAAAAGATATCGCAGCATGTCACACGTGTCATCACTCACGTGATTGGCTTGCAGGGCATCTGTAACCAGCAACCTCTGCATTCCACTGCCACCGCCATGTTCTCATTGTGAGTCAAGTCGTCGATGCCTCATTCCTTCATCGGTCGTATATTGATGCTCTAGTGATGCACGAATCCCAACTATGAAATCATGTTGATATCATCGCCACGACCCTCATACTAATCATAAACTGATTCCTGCACAGCCCTACAATGTTCTTCCTTAACTCTTGCCTTCTTTTTAATATATATTCCTTTGTTTGTTGCAGTTTGCTTTGAAATAATTTACAGATATCCGTCAGAACCTTCTTGTATTTTGCAGCATCAGGAACCCGCAGGCCAAATGCATCTTCACCCGAGTTATTCCTCCACACTTGCCAATATAATCACAATAAATACAAGAAGGTTCTCATCCATCTTTCGGGCATGAACCCGTGCATCATCTTGTGGTTGTTCCTTTAATGTCATGTTCTTATTAAATTTAAATTAAATAAGCTACAAACATGTTGAATTAACCTAATATCGATCAAAAATCACTAACTACAACATTAAATAATTTTAAAAAAATTCTTAGTTATTTGTCTTTCAATATTATAAACATATTAAACACCCTAATAGGTATTAAAAACATTAAATTGACCTAAAATCGATCAAATTTTGATTAAATCATCATTAAATTCACTAATCACAGCATTAAATATTTTTAATACAATATAATTAAACTTATTTTACCATCATAAATATGTAAAAACATATAAAAATATGAAATACATAATTTTGATGCAATGTAGATAAAATTATGATAAAATCATCATTATATATACTAATCAAATGATTAACATAGTTAATTACCCATCAATTGTCTTTCAATACTATAAATATGTCAAACATTCGAATAAGTATTAAATACATTGAATTGACCTTAAATCAATAAAATTTTGATTAAATCATCATTAAAATCATTAATCACAACATTAAATAACTCTAATAAAATCTAATTAAACTTATTTTACCATCATAAATATATAAACATATGAAATAAATATTAAATACATAATTTTGATACAATAGAGATTTAATTATGATGAAATCGTCATTAAATACACTAATCATACGATTAACATAGTTAGTTACCTATTAATTATGTCTTTTCAATATGATCTGTCAAACAACCTAATAGGTATAAAAGACATTAAATTGACCCAAAATCAATCAAATTTCGATTGAATCATCAGTAAAATCATTAATCGCAATACTAAATAACTCTAATAAAATCTAATTAAACCTAATTTACCATCATAAATATCTTCTGATATTTAATATATATGAAATAAATTATTTAACCTATTAAGATCCTAATTTTGAATAAACCAATATTAAACACACTAATCATAATATTAAACATCTTAGTTAGTCTTTAATTAAAGAAATAGAATACATCTCAGTCTTTTTAAATTAGCCTCGATTGAATCCATAAATCAATGTCTTGTATAGTTCAGGAGAGTGCAAATGTTGAGAATAAGAAAGAGAGTTTGGTGTGAAAATGTGAGACAAATAGAGTGAAATAGGGGGGAGGATGAGCTTAAAAAGAGATGGGAAAGGGTATTTGAACGTTATAGGATTGGTAACGATCAAAATCAATTGGTTACCGACCTGGAACGGTCGAAATTTTGATCGTTACCGACCGTCACAGACCCGTATCGGGTGGTATGGGGATAAAACAGTGCTATTGCCCGGTAGCGGGTGGTTTGCATATCGGTCTACTAGCGACTGGTATGTACCACCCCATACCAGGCGGTACGAATCGAAACGAGAAACATTGGTTTCTAGTTTCCAAACTAAAATATATCTAAGCACTGGACTGAATGCCCCAAACCTCGAAACATCAATTGTTGTTTAGAATTTATCCCTTTAATGATGGAATGCATGCCATGCATGCCATACCTGCAATTCTCACTTATTTGACCTCTTACTAATAACTTGATCTGAGTCTAAATTGCATCAAGTCTAAATCATCAATATCCAAGTAACCTAATTCCCTATGCATCCTTCCATTTCATTAATCTATCACAAAGTAACAACATGTTTTACTATTAGAAGTAACTAAATTTCAAGGAAAGGCATTATAACTCTTATCCGGATAGTTCTGGAGGTACTTCATGATATGCTATAGGTTTTGCATATCAAATCCTGACTTAAGTGAGCCAAGAAAATGTTCCTGTTGTGATTGTCAATAGCTTCACCAGATATCATTTTTCATAACCAAATAGCTTTTGTCATCATGCTTACAGCTCAAAAATAGCACATAACTACTACCTTAAATATATAAAATCCAACAAGATCAAACAGTTTGAGCAGGTAAATAATTTACACAACTTCAAGTTCACCTAACCTCTCCCCTCCGGAATATGGGAATGATATCATCCTCTACTTCAGATTCATAATCGACAGAAATTGATCCCTGCAACAGCCAAAGAATTATAAGTGTTACTAGTAGTAGCTTCAAAATACAAGCACTTTCATGATAGCCAATAATGATTTAAACTTTAAAGAAAAATGAAATAGGAAATGGAAAGGTGATTACATGTTAGGGCATACATAGCAATATGGAGTGACATGTTCCTTAAGAATTCTGGCATAGTAGGAATTTGAGTAAAATTTGGCAAGATCTTCTTTTCTTTGGAAACGCATGTATACTGCATGAGTAAAATTATCAAGATTTGGGCACTCTATACGACCTGCAAAAAAAGAGACTATAAGTCACCATGGTTATGTTTTACAGACCTCTCTTATGATTGTTGTACATGAAAAAGAAATGCTATGCTTTCACCAAGTAAAAAAGAATTTGCTCTATACTTGATAGAACAATATCATCAAGTTGATCTAATGGTACCCCACCTATTTTTTAATTATTTATGAAAAGAAGTAAAGAACTCCATAACTAATTACATTACTACTCAAAGAGCTCCAAAATATCTACTTAAGAGCCCCTGGGTCTTCCAGTCTTGTGACAACTAATGGAAAGACTTGATTAAGCATTCCACACCAATGAAATAACTTTTGCTCTTTGAAATTCTTTCTACAACTGAAAGTCCTTCTCTTACCTCGTCAGTTCCTCTCCACCACAACAACAAAACGATGCATACAATTTTGACAAGATAAAGCTTCTAAAAAATGTGTTTGTGTTGGAGCTACCACATTGATCATCCTCAAAGTGAGTGACACTGAAGTCACTACTAATTAACAGGAGAAATTAATATTCTCATGGTTCAGTCTATTTTTTTGACAAATAATTTAAAGAAAAAATAAGGAATCAATCAACATTCTTTGGTAATGACACATCATGAACGTTATAGGCAACAAAAAAAAAGAACAAAAATTACAGGTACATGAAATAGAAAAGAACTATCAGATGTCACCAATAGTAGAAACAAACACAGGACTGAGCATGGTAGTAATAAACAATACATATGAAATTAAGACAACATTTAACAAGGGAAACATCAGAAGTCTGACCTAATGATATTGCAATTATTCCACTCATCTGATATTGAGATGTGTAGAGATAATCAAGCATGTCCTTTTCCTCAACATCAGATAAATTTTCCTTTGCTCTCAAAAGAAGAATATGCTCCACGATATTTCTGTAGGAGTTAATAAATTACATGCTTCATGCATTTAAAATCTCTCTAGAGTATAAAAAAGTTATATTTCTACCATTAGAAAGTGAAAGTAACAGGCACAGGCATAGGCACAACATCTTAAGGCTCAATGTTTAAAACCTAGATACATTTTCTGGTTGCCTTAGAAGCAAATGCATTTTAAAAGGATATGACAGTAAATTTATTTATTTAATTTTCCTACAAAGATACTCTTCTCAAGCATCCAGAAACCACAGGATTCATAATATTTAATTATTAAATTAAATAAATCAAGTGCAACTTTAGTATTTTGAAAGAAAAAGAGGAATGCAACTATAGTACTAAAACAGACGGACAAGAAATTTTTGAAAGCAAAATTTTCTGCCTTCTTAGGATCGTTATTCAACAGAACAACGAGACTAAAGAAGATATAATATGAAGAGTCAGAAGGGGATGATCAGAGTGGAGAGAGCTTGGAGTGTTTGTGATCACTGTTTGTTTTTTTTATAATAAAAACAATATAGAGAAATATTTAAATTTTGAGCAACAAGAAACAAATATGTCTTAAGTGGATTGTATTGCAAAGACAAGGATGCTAAGATGGAAATAGAGGACAATCTGGAAAGAAAGACGAAAATTGAATTAATGAAGAATTAGAGGAAGTGAAAACCAGAACTAGAAGGAGAGAAATTAGTTCAAAGGAGACATAACAGCATTGGTCAGGCAAGCCAAAAAGAAGGACAAAAATTGAATTCATGAAGAATTAGAAAAGTGCCAACCAGAACCAAAATGAGAGAAATTAGTTCAAAGGAGACATAACAGCATTGGTGAGGCAAGCCAAAAAATCAATTCATAGTAATAGTGTAAAAAAGGTTGAGGAGGGTTTAGGATGCTTAAATAGGAAAAAAAATAAAGAAATGGTCATTTAGTTTATAGTGATATTTCTCACAAAAAGGACACTTACATAGAAAAACTAAGAAAGAATCTAGTGCATGTTAGTTCAATAGTGATAATGCACTTATAAAACTTAATGGCGAAGAAAGATCCACGCACAGCTAGTTGTCGTGATCACCATTGTTGCTATTGTTGATGCTGTACTATGTTCAAGAGAAAGAAAATTATCATACATCATGATGATCCAGAGCAGCGCATGTTTTCTAAATGCCAGTAAAATTACACAAGAATTTTGCAATCTCGAGTCAGCTGTGACCATGACAATTGATGTAATCTTACAGGAAGGGATTTAACATTGACACATAAGCTCCCCCCTGGCTAGCAATATAGAACCAACAAACTCAAGAACTTTGCTATATTTTCTAGATCCTGATTGTTATCAATAATTTTGGCAAGCCAGAGAAGGTTAAAGAAAAAAGGATTTATTCATCCTGCTCCACAGCATCATGTAAATTCGTGATGTTTTCATCTTCCTTCCTATTTACCTGGAAGTCATTAACAAATATATTTATAGATTGCTTTCTCTAGTGAGATATCTAATTTTTACCTTCGCAAGTCAAATCTGATCATTGTATGAAGTATGAAGCTTGCTTAGCAACAAACAGCTCATAAGTTTAAACTAATACTATCTCAACCGATTTAGAGATGAGCTAAAGGTGCAGATGCTGATGATAAAGTTTATAATATCATGTTTAAGGACCTGAGCTCATGAAGATATCAGGACTGCTCCAAGTTGGCCATCTGATCTATCCCCCTTGCAGGAGTATTGAACACATTTGCAGGAGAATTGAACTCATAATACTGGAGCAGATGAAATTGAATAGGATCATGATGAGATTCACTGTAAGTTGCAACTAAGATGTAGGTCAAACCTTTATTATTGTATCCAATTTAAATATTATTGTGTCCAACTACTGCAACTCCTGAACAAATTCTGAAATCACTTCAAACAAAGAAACCGTAGACATGTCTAATAGCTACATTTTCACATCAATCGAACAACAACGACAATTTATGCAGGCCACTCGCTAACCCAACCGGGTCATAACCAGGTTCCACCTTTCAATCCGACAAAATGTAGAGGACAGTAATCATGACAGAAAATAAAAGAACACTCCCTTAGCAAATCAAGAATTTATCTAAACGAAGAAGTACGAAAGAACGAACCTCTTCTTAACGTATCCATCCATTGACGTACCGTTACTGGAAGCCAAATCATCACTGAGCGAAAAATATATTATACCAGTATTCCACCGCTTACAGCTCACTCTCGAACCCATGGGCGATCTCAACACTGCACGAGGTTCAAATTGTAACAGAATAAGACAATGGGACGAGAGACTCTCGATCGATAGAGCAGACTCACCGTTGATGGATCTTCCCCAGGTACGCAGTCCAAGAAATCGAGCACAAGAGAGGAAGAAACCACTGGGGGAGATCGACGCTAGGGTTCGATGTAGAGGAGACATGGGGAGGGTTGGGGTACACAGAGCCATTCTTGGCGATGGAGCGATGCCCTTCGCAGGCTCAAGAGCGGGATTTTTATGGCAGATCGGCGGTGGGTAGGGCGGCAACGGGTGGACGGGAGAACTGTGTCCTAAATTACTCCAATGCCCCTACGTAGTCAATAATTGGCGCGAGTAGACGCTGAACGAAGACAATAAAATATAAATCGGGTTGGGATAGAATGGTCCAAAAAGAACGGTTGATATATAACGGTCCTTCCCCCTCTTTGGTTTTCTATTCTATACAATAATCGTTTCCTCCTCTAAATTTCCGGATTCCATACGATCGGATTCAAATATCATCTAATTAAGTTCGAAACGAACTTAAATAAAAAATTGATTATATGATTTAGATTTAAGTTTGATTATATTGGGAATTAGTCAGGTCTCTATTTTAATAAAGGTAAAATAAAATATTTCTTATTAGATTAAGGTGAAGTAAAATTTATGGATAGATTATCTATTATTTTTTATTAAATTTATGGATTAGATTAACTTTTCATGAATTTATAATCTAATGTTCATCTTAGCTATTATTTTTCTAAGGTCAAAATTCTTATTGACCCTCCTACTATGTTTTAAAATTAAAGTCATTCTCGTACTTTAAAACTCGTCTAAGTGATCCCCTACTACGATTTCACATCAAAGTCATCTCCTATACTTTAAAACTCATATAAATGATCTCCCGTACTATGTCTCAAAATCAAAATCACCCTCCCATACTTTAAAACTAATTTAAGTGACCTCTCATACTATGCCTCAAAATCAAAGTCATCCCTCGTACTTTAAAACTCGTATAAGTAACCCCTTGTATATTGCCTCAAAGTCAAAGTCATCCATATACTTTAAAACTCATCTAAGTGACCCATCATATTATGATTTCACATCAAAATGACCCCTGGTACTATTCTATAGATATTAAACAAACTCCTTTTGTTAATAAAAAGGGTAACAACATTTGTTTTTATTTTTTTTTGGGTGGGGAGGAGGGAGGAGGGTCTATTTGATTTTCGACAAGTTATCATTATTTTTTGTATCTTTTTTGTTTGAGTTACTGTTTAACTAAGCTTGAGTGTCTCATTCTTTATGAGGCATTGCTCTATCAAATGAAATTTTTTTGTACATGACTTGCAACTTGTGTTAGAGTCTTACATATAATAAAGTTTCGAGCTATTCCATGCTAGTCACCTTTTTCCAGTTTCTGAAGATGCTCATCTCCAATATAAGGGACACATACTAAATGGTGCACTAAATTTAATGCAAGACTTCAACAATGAAATCTAAGCCTAAATTTTAAACATAAGAAATGTTTCATAGTTTATTATAATTCTAAAGTACCATGAAATAAATGAAATACATAACTTGAAACTTCACACAAACATATATGAAAATGCTAAAAATTTATATGATATATCAACAACTAAAAATTAAAGTTCATTTCCAAGAAGTCTCGCTAGTAGTTAGATATAGACATAAAGCAATATTATTCTAAATATTCATAAAACAAAGAATAGAATTATCAGATCAAATATTCTTATGTCATCATCACCTAATTTGATATGAGATGTCCTTTAGGAATTTATCCTAAAAAAAATAAGATATGATTCTAGAAGTCTTGTTGCATATGCACCCCCTTCATGGACTATGCATTTTTGGGAGTCTTATAGATGATGCTAGCATTTTTGACTGACTTGGTTGATCTGATAATGGAAAAATAACATGGCCTAATATGATAGAAGCTCTTACCTAATCACTATTCTCTAAAGATGAGAATAAGCAAATAGAGAATGAGAAAAAAGACAAAAGATAACGCTTGACCCAAAAAAAAGCACACACATTTTTACCTTTAATTTATTTGTTAACGAAATTATAGAAATCACATATCTCATGTAAAGAAAAAAAATAAAAAGGTAGAAAGATAGCGGAAAGACAAACGAACTAACGCCGAAGAAAAAATAAGAAAGATAGAAAGACAACGAAAATATGAATAAACTAAGGTTGATGAAGAAAGGCAAAGATCAAAGTTGTAGAATGAACGCCGACAGAGGTTGGAGAAGAAAGAAAGAAAGAAAAAAATGGATTAAGGATTTGAGACTATTTAGTTGTAATTCTCAAATAAAAATAATTTCTTAAATTATTTTACACCTAACAGTGTAACCTTATTATAAATGAGGCCACCTTGATACAAGTCGTAATACAAAGTTGTAATTTAATTTTGAGGCATAGTACGGGGGGTCACTTAAACGAGTTTTAAAATACATGGGGTGATTTTGATTTTGGGGCATAATATGATGGGTCATTTAGACGAGTTTTAAAATATGGGGGATGACCTTGATTTTAAGGTATAGTACGAGATATGACTTTAATTTTAAGACATAGTACGAGAGGTCACTTAGATAAATTTTAAAGTATGAGATGACTTTGAAGTGAAATCATAATACGGAGGATCAGTTAGATGAATTTTAAAATATGAGGGATAAATTTAATTATGAATGTCAATAAAAATTTATACCTATTTTTTTATTTATACTTATCTAAAGCTTATTCAATAACGAGAACAAATTCATGTAATTGATCTTAAATATGATATTGAATAGTCGATTTGCTATTAATGTCGTTTTAATTTGAAACTTCTATTTACTTTAGTACATTTACGGGTGAGAACGCGAGCCTCACTTATCAGGGTCCCGCAGTGGGTTCCACACCATTTATTTAGTCGCCTCAAACGTGTGACCGGCACTGGTGTTAATAAAATTTTACGCATCATTTCCACCTCTATCATATCGGCTGGGATCTCCAGTGAAGAAAGAACACCAGAAAAGTTAATAGACTGTCGGATCTTACTTTGCCAGCACCCAGGCGCCGCCACGAAGCCAGTGGCACGAATCGCGAGGAGACCCGGAGTCCAACACGTGAGACTTAAGCCCGCTACTCGGAGGCTCCCCTTCAACTCGAGCGTCCTTTGGCTGGTGGCAAACCACACAGGAGGTCAAAGAAACGAGGTAAGCTCAAGAAGGAGTGCACACGGCGATCCCGGCGAGATCAGATCGGAGCAACCGTGGTGGTGGATTTTGGAGATGGCGGCGGAGAGTCGCCCCGACTGGCTGCCGGAGGGGTGGACGGCGGTGGCGAAGACCACCAGGAGCGGAGCGGTGCTTTGGGTAAATCCAACCGATCCTTCTCCTCTCTGCTCCATTCCTTTTCCTGTTCGACGTTCGCTTTTTTCTTTGTGTAAAACTTGTTTCTAGCTTTGGATTCCGGGTTCTGATGTCGTTCAAAACGTGGTAGATTTGATTGCCTTCTTTATGCATGACCGTCAGCATTTTTATTTATCCTGGTTGATAGCTGCTTTGTGGATTTGGAGAGTGTGCATGAAAAAAGAGCAGGAAGCAGAGAAAAGGGAAATTTTGGTAACTGGTGATTTTAAATGTATGTTGATCAGTTAGGGCAAAGGAGATGGGAGTTTGAAAGATGTGCAGATGCTTTGGCCTAACTTTAAAAGACTCGCTTTTGTTGCGTAGTCCTGCGAGATAACCCAGTTTCTCTATGAATCCTTTTGGTTGAGGAAAAGACCAACGACAAAAGAACAATTTGAACTAGGAATTTGTGTTTGTTTCTGTACAAGTCATAATTCAATAGGGCCAAAATGATTGAAATTTATACTAATACTATTTAGTGATAGAAGGGTCGTTTCTTGTGGTTATGAAAAGAATAATAATGTCACTGAAGTAGATATAAGCGGGCCCTCAAATTTTCTTGAAATGCAATAGCAATTTCTGTTCTGTTATAACATTCAATATTCATATCCATATGCATGATCAAGAAGCAAATGAACCATGATTAATTGTTTATACCTAATTTCTTTATGTTTCATATTTGTAAATGAGCTAAATTTAAGTAGGTAAAACCATAAAAGAATGAAGAAAAAACTAAAATAGTTGCTTCCTTTTAATTTGATGACGTGTAGCTTAATCATAGATATTGCAACTTTGTTGGCTTGTTTATTTTCATATCAGGTGAATTCCATGATTTGTTCACTTGGAAAGTTTAGATGACGAATTTATAAGGGAACCTTTTGAGCATTTTTGGATACTTAAGTATGCTATGTATTTTGTATTCCCATTCTACTGAGAATGATAATGCAAGTTGAAGGGAGCTTGGACCAGACTACAGTTGAATTTTCATTTTTTGTTTTTTGGGGTAAGCAAGACATGCAAGTTGAAGGAAACTTGGAGTAGATGATAAGTTGTTTTCTTTTGGTAAGCAACAAATGCATTTTATTCAACATCAAAAGAATCTACAATCATAATCTCAAGTCAGTTTCCATCTACCTAAGAAGATTGTGAAAGAGGTGGAATGTTCTGCAGGGAATACCTGACTGCAGTCTGATTGAGTAGAAACAAGTACACAAGCCTTATGGTAACATGGATTTGGTATAAAATTTATCCTGGAATTGAAAATGAATCAGCAATGAAAAGTATATGAAACCTTTTTTCAGATTTGCATATCCATAATATGAAATTGATATATACAAACAATTGGAATCACAACCAACAGAGCATTCAAGTTGTGTTTGGAAGAAACTCATAGAAGTCAGGGAAGTACATGTTACCTATTTATTTTTCCTATTTTTGGAATGGTACATGTTACCTGATGGAACTCTGGTAAGTACATGTTTCCTTTTTAGATATGGTGAATTTTGATGTTGCAGAAAATGTCAAAGTATCAGATGTTATTATCAATGGTAAATGGCAACCCCCTTTAGTTATCAATCAATCTTTTTATAATTTATAGGAGGAAATCAGAAAGCTAAAGCTTTCCAAATAAACTGAAAAGTTGCAGCAGAAGGTATGCTTGTAACAGTACTAGTGAGTAATGATCAGTATCATTTGGTATTTAGTTCCTGATGTACATTTTCTAAAGAGCAATTTAAAACCATTCAGCATGTTTTTGACTCTCGTTACTGCTAGTATATACGGTAAGTCATTGAAATTTACAAAAGTCAATAGGCGGTCTAGGGCTCCAGAGCAGGATGTTATATGGATCTATGAACAACACAGAGGTAAATATTTGATATTCTGTTCAAGGAAAAGTTTATATCCAGCTGTAGTCTGTCAAATATGGACCAAGAAATAGTAGGATCTTCAAGCAGCAATTGCTGACAAGAAAATTCTAACAAAGGTGAATATGGAAGTGGTCAAGTTCTCTGTTGATTCTTCTGTTCAAGATAATTTTTTGGGACTGGGAATATTTGGAATGTTTAACCTTGCCTAATCAGGGTTGTTATATACAAAAAAATTAGGTAGGTGGCTGAGGATTGAGTAAATTCAACTTTTAACTATCTAATACTATGAACTGTATCATTTGCATATGGAAAGCTGGATAGATATCTAATGCTGCAGTTGGATGACGGTTGTATAGTTGATCTTAAAACATTATCAGGATGTATTTTTCATATGTTTCTAGAATAAAATGTTTTAATTGATCACCACTTGCTTATGACCAAAGAAACCAGGTCTCCTCACTTAAACTTCGTCATATATGACAAAATATTAGTTTATAGCCATTTACTTATACAAGTAAAAATAGTCCTTTTAGTTAAATCAAACTAGAAATTCTGACTTGTAACTCACATTCAAGTACCACACAGATGATATTTTCTTGCAGCCCAAATCTTTCCTAAAATACACCAGAGTACCACTGTTATTCTCATTAATGAATGGTCAGCAAAACAATGTACTCTAGATCTCTGAAGTTTGAACTCAGGGGCCTATTGACTAATACTTCCTTCCCAAACAATATTACTTCTGAGTATTATAAATGAACATAGACATCCCTCATATCAGACTCGAGTGCCTATGGAAGAATCAGAAACTATCCAACGGACTCAAAACTGAGAATTATCTGGATTAAATACAAACAAGTAAGTTTGTTTTTATTACTAGGACTCAAATTAACCTAACTTGACTTGAACCTAGATCTGACTAACTTTGTTCTATAATACCAATTCATTTCAGAAATATATCAGAATGGATTTTTCTGTAGATAATGTTGAGAGATTATAGTTTCTATTTTTCATGGTGCTTGATGGAGGCTTTCTTTTCTCGAGTTGTATAGATGACCAATTCATCTCTGTTTTCCTGCAGTGCTTCCATGATCCATATACTGGATCCAGATTTTGTTCAAAGAAAGAGGTACTTCAGCATCTAAAGTCTGGAAAATTTTGTGGTTCCCCAACCAAACAGACAAGGAGCATCACCACAAGATCTATGGAAAAACTTTGTGCGTCAGCCAATTTGGAAGAAGAAAACAAGACAAACTCTGCCAAAAATGTTTGCTCTCCTAAATTAACTGTGTTTCTTGTTCTGGCTACATCTTGTGCATTCAGTTAATAACTAATCAATGCCCATGAGATGAAAAATTCTGACTTTAGCTTGTGAATAAGTGCAGGATCAAATTGAGAATACTCCATATGAGTTGCCTAATGGCTGGATCAAAGAGATCAGATTAAGAAATTCTGGAACAAAAATAAAAAAGGATCCGGTACTCCATACAACATTGGCTTTTACTTCTATATTGTGATAACTTGTCATTTTATGAGAAGATGAAAATAATCTAATGTCTTTATTTTAACGTAGCCAGTAGATTCTTGGCATTGCACACTTTTGCGCCATAACCTAGAAGGTTATGGTCCTTGGTAGGACTAAAATACCTTTTGATGTTATTAATTGCAATACTGGATATCCGACTCTATTTCAAACCCTTTTTCTTATTTACTAGTTGTGCTGATTTATGTTAATTGTAATAATCCTAGCCTGTGAAAAATTGACATGACCAAGCCATCTTTTTTCTTCAACATAATTTGTTGTAACTTTAGACTTTCTAATTTGGTATAGTTTCAGATTATCCAACTGTTATCAGCCATCTGAACAGGTTGATTAGTCAGTTCAGCTACATGTTTATATTAACAGTCCTATGTTCCTAGTGCATGCAAAAACCATTATGAATGTATGCACTTTAGAGAATAACAACTTTCATAATGTTGCTGCATTTTCTGAGTTCAAACTAACTAGATCTATGGTTAATGGAGATACTGATAATTGACTTTTTTTCTCTGAGATCATAAAACTACTTTTCGAGCAAATCTATCAATTTGGGTAATATTTGATGTATCTTTTTCTACCTTTTAGACGTGATGAACAGCATCTCTAATATGCATCACCAGATTATGGGAGTTTATTTGTGATGAACACCTAGAAGCAACATATTGTTGTTAATGACTTATCGTGGTAGCATCCTCTTATATTTGGTTCTACCATTAAAGTGTTTCATGAGTAGTTTTCCAAATCCTTCTGGGTTCTGGCTGTCTTGCTATTATTTCTCTGTCATGCCTTTTGTCTCATTCTCATCTAGGAATTGACTCTGTCACAGCCTCCCTTATGTTGGCTGTCAAATTCATTGACCAGTTAATAATGGCATAAATCATGAGCCCATCGTGGTGCTTATGTGAGTAGCTTGCCTAGATAGCTTTGGTTTCGCCTTGATTGCTTAATTTTCCAGCTTGTTTTTCCTAAATTACTGTTGATTTTTTGGTTAGTTTTTTATTTTTGTTATTTGTTCTCGGTGTCTCACTGTGAAGTTACTGTTGTTGGTGACTTGATTGCTACAGTTCTACTTTGACCCTGTAAGTGGTTATGAATTTCGCTCTCTAAAGGATGTTTTTCGCTATATTGAAACTGGTGACATTCATAGCTGTGCAAACAAACCAAAGAAAAGAAGTATTGATGACATCCATTCCCGAGAGAAGGAATCACATGTAAGTGTATGTCTAGTGCATCTTTAACAAAGTGCAACCTTATCTATGCCAACTTGTTCTAGCTTTATTGGTTTATTCTTTTCTGTCTTCCTATCTACATGGTGTGTTTGTATTATGCATACTTGAATTTTTATCATTTTGTGCTTATTTTTCCTAAAAATGAAGTTAATGTTTATAACTGATAAAATTAGAAACTTTCTATATATGTCTGAACCTGGACATATTTAGTCATATGAGGATTTCTCATAGCAAGTGATTTAGCAGAGGAAGATAACAATATAACAATAATTTCAAATTATAAGGTTAACAACATAATTTTTTTTTCGTGGGCAATTTGATATATGCAAATCAACTAACTAGCGAATTAGCTAATGAGTGAGATAGATTCTAGAACAAGAGTTCCCAATTCAGTTTATTTGGGAAGTAGAAGAAATGAGGTCCTTATATAAGGATACAAGTGTAGGTGGCTACCTGGTCCTCACATCAGAGATATAAGATTCATGATAGAAGTATTACTAGCTAACTGGTCCTAGTATCTTTTGGGAACAGAAAGCTGACCAGCAAGGTGAACATTACCAGACGTAATAAGTGATTGGAGGAGGTTAATATTCATTTAGAATTGCTCAATGAGCTCGGAGTAGTGGTGTTCTTTATAAATGTACAGTTTTAGAATGTTCTCTTAAATGGTAGCTCAAAGGAGGTGTTCAGGTAGATAATTCATTGCCAAACCACACAGGACCGCAAGGGACCCATTCGAGATTTACATAGGCAGCTGGAGGGCCAATGGAGGACCAGAAGCAGCATCAATCAGAGTTGTGAACTTTGGAATGTCATACGATAAGAAAATTTAGTAGTGTATCTTCAACACAATTTGAAACTAGATCTGACTTAATATAAGATTTGTGTGATCAAGAATCAGTGATCATTTTCTGTGATCGTTGATGGTTCTCTGAACCATGCAATTCCAGTTACTGCTATGTTGTGCTAGCTGAAGTGTATAGAAGCTATTCGCTAATTGGAAATTACAGGAACTAACTGTTGAGATAAGAGGAATAAAGCAAATATATTGAAAGAAACTACTATCGATTTCATGAAATGGCATGATGTTTCATCAAACTTGACGGACCAGAACACCTCTATTTAGGCTAGTTGCTTGTCCTTTTTTTAAAAAAGATGGCCAAATACTAGAACCTGTTAAGATGTTCAGAAATTGCTTTCTGTGATTATAAGGTTAGATCGAAATAAAATAAAATACATTTTAGTTCAAAATTCTATAAGCAACAGGTCTGTTCATTAAATCCACAGACTGTTATCTGCTATTGGTGACAAAAAGTTACATAAGGTACTTGTGGAGGAATTAGCTTAAGAAGACCCGAGAATAAAGGAATAAAGATTAGTGAAAGATTATAGAGGAATTAAATTCATGAGTCAGGAAAGAGCTGTTGATAGTAAGATAAGACTTGAAACAAATATATCTGGAAATCAATTTAATTTTATGTTTGAAAGATCAACATAGGAAATATTTATTTATTAAGATAATTAATGAAAAATTATTAAGGAAAAAAATATTTGCATATGATTTTTATTAATTTAGATAAAGCTTAATAGAGTTCATAGAGATTTATTGTGGTGGGTCTTAGGCAAGAAATGTGTGTTTATTATAGAGGATATCTATGATGATTTAGCTACTGGTGTTAGAACTAGTAGCTATATCATGGATTTGAGTGTTGTTGGACAAACAAATGCTTTATGGATTGAGCATTTAAGAAACAATATATGCAAAACATAAGTTTGTGTTGTGGAAATGTGAATATTGAAGCGGATATATAGAGCGATTAGGAAAGATAAAGAAAAAAATATTTTTATTTGTGAACTATTAGGTATTGCTTCGATAGAGGATAAAATGAGAGAAAATCGTTTAAGATGAGGTTCGTCATACCGACATATCGAGTTTATCTCGGTACGGTATGGTACCTAGTACCGAGCGATATGCACAGTGTGTATTGCTCGGTATAATATAATATTAATATAGTATAATATATATTAAAAAAAATGAAAACAGCCAAGGTGGCGCCTCTTTCCCGCACGAAGAGACGAGGCGTCACCTCGTTCGCCCGCTGGAAGATGAGGCGGTGCCTCGCCCCCCACGGGAAGATGAGGCTATGCCTCGTCCCCCTGCTGGAAGACGAGGTGTCGCCTTGTTCCCACACGGGGAGACGCATGCATACTGCAGGCGGTCCGCGCATCAAAGATCTTGTCGGACTAGTATGTCTGTGTCGCATGATTAAAACGGAGAACCTTGGTTTAAAATAATATGGATGGAGTTCAGGAGACCTACAAAATACAGTAGTTAGAAGAGTTGAAATGGTTACTATTAGTGGTATGTTAGAGTAGAGATAGAGGAAGATTAGAAAGACTTTAATGGAAATTATAAAGCTATAAATATTTTTAACAGAACATATGACTTTTTATCTCAATGGTGGCAAAAGAGTCGTAGTCGATCCTAAATAGTTGGGATTTACAGCTTTGTTGTTGTGACAAAATCGGAGAGACAAAAGCAGAAACTTAGATAAGAGAGAAGGGATATGAAGAAAGAGTTATATAGCATAGTTATTAAACATTGAACCAAGGTTTTACGTACTGGTCCATACCGGTGTACTAATATTTTGTCGGTACCGGTATGGCACCGGTATCGGGCGGCATACATAGTGTGTACCGCCCGGTATAATAAATATTTTATAATATTTTTATGTATAATATAATATTATATAATATTAAAAAATATTAAATATATTAAAAAATCAAATAAAGGGGCGACGTCGTCTCTATCTCTCTCCCCGTGCGGGAGACGTTTCGCCCATGCAGGAGAAAAGTCGCCGGCAATGAGCGCATGCGAGCGGCCCGTGGGCAACTAGGGCGCACGGGTGATGTATTTCTTCTTCTCCTCTTCTCCTTTTCTTCTTTCTTCTTTCCCTCTTCTTCTTCTTCTTCCTCTTCCCTTTTTCTTCCTCAATTGACCGCCGACAATCGATTTTTCCCTTAATCGATCGCCGACAGTCGATTTTAGCAATTGCGGCCGGTCCATGTACACCGCCGACCAAGACGATCGTCTGGGTACGAGCCTTACCGCTGGGTAAGGAAAACCTTGCATTGAACTAGTAGTAGCATATTAGAAGAGCAACTTTATGATGTTTGAGTTTACTTGATGTAAGTATCCTAGTATCATAAAGATTAGATTGCCCTCAAATAGTTTTGAATGGAAGTGAGTGATAGATACTTGTTTTCTGGTGAGATACATCTTTTACAAAGAAGTAGGGCACCAGACGTAGGAAAAGTTCCTAAGGAATCTTATATGGTCTTGTAAGGGATGATATCAATTCCAAGGCACCTTTTTCTAGTATGCCAACTGCCTGCTTTTGTGCTGTTTTAGCAGTTATTTTCCTCTTTCAGTGGGAGCTTCCATCCCATGACTCTTGCAGGCTATAGCTCATATCCTCCTTGTCTGATAACACCAACTGACATAAAAGAAGTTGTAGCTAATGACAAAAATATTTGAGAATGAAAACTAGAAGGTTTGCCACTTAGGTGACTGGATATGGGTTTGAAGGCATATATGGATATTAGGGTTCTGGTACAAGGAGGGAGTATGATGATTTGGTGTGGCTTGGTTCATTTGGTAAATGTGGCTGATTTTTATCTTTGTAATGAAGTTTACTACAAATTAAGCAAGGTGATATGGATGGTCAAGTTCACTTTACTTTTTGGTTGTGATAGAGGTGACTTGGGATTTATTATTATTTTTTCTCCTTTTGTACGAGGGAGCATGATTTGATAGTAGCAGAGCTTTTTTTTGTCTAGGTGCTTACAAAACATACTCTTATCGATAATTGAGGAAAATAGGTGAGAACGTGACCTACGGTTGGAGATTATCTGAAAGATTTTGCAGATAAGCAACCAACAAATACAGTGAAAGAGGATCATCATGTGAAGAATATAAATGATCTATTAATTGTATTGTTGGAAGCAAGGTTCATCGTACCGGTTTATACTGGCGTACCGAGTTCTAGTTGGTACATATCGCCCATACCGGGCGGTACACCTCGAAATTTCAAACCTTGGTTGGAAGCAAGGTTCACCAAATTGTACCATATCGGTGTACTGAGCTCAGTTCGGTATGGCATGGTATGCTGGTACGGAGCGAGTATGCCTAGGCGTACGCTCGGTATATATATATATATGTGTGTGTGTGTGTGTGTGTAAGGTTTGACTTATCGGTCCGTACTGGTATCGGGCGGTATGCACATTGCGTACCCCCGGTATATTAAAATATAATATTTTATAATATAATATAATATAATATAATATATTAAATATATTAAATAAAAGAAAAGGGGGCGACGTCGCCTCGATCTTTTCTCCCCGCGCGGGAGAAAAAGCGGGTGAGGGCGCTCGCCCAGCGATGACCTGCGGGTGGCGATGGCGTGCGGGTGAGGATGACGCTAGGTTTTCTTCTTCTCTTCTTTTTTCTGCTTTTCCTCTTTTTCTTCTTCTTCCCTTTTTCTCCCTCAATCGATCGCTGAAGATCGATTTCTCCCTCAATCGGTTGCTGACGGTCGAAATCAACCGTTGACTGTCGATTTTGGTGGTACCGCTTGTGGCAGGTTGTATCGACAACCCGTGGACGGTATGTCGCTCATACCGAGCAGACAGTCGAAATTGTAAACCTTGTGTGTGTGTGTGTGTATATATATATATATATATATATATATATATATATATATAATAAAGTTAAAATAAAAATAGACGCCTGCTCCTTCTCCCCATGCCGAGACCTTTCTTCACCGACAGAACAAGAAATCGCGCATGGCGATGGATCGAGATCGGAGAGCAGGACTCGTGTTCTCTCTTTTCTTCTCCTCTTCTTCTTTCTATCTCGGTTGATCCGCAATTGGCGATGGTAGAAATCGGCGATTAACGCCGGCGCGTGTCAAATCGACCATTATCGATAGAAATAGCCCCAATCGGTGGTGGTACCGCTCGGTAGCAGACGGTCCACGTATTAGTCTGCTAGCGGAACGGTACGTACCACCCGGTACAGGCGGTACCCATCGATATTGCAAACCTTGGTTGGAAGTATATTCCATTACTTACATTTTAAGTATAATTTTTTTTCAGATTTGACATTGTCATGCATCTTGAACCAAGGATTGACTTCTCGTGCCGATCGGCAATGACTGGTACGCATTAGTCTATACCGACATATCATGTGTTGGTATGCCGAAACGTGCCGAAAGATAAAAAAAAAAGCCCCTAAAATTCCCTGAAAATACCTAAAAAGTAGGAAAAAAATCTAAATTTGGGTATTTAATTAAAACCAAATGCAATATTAGTATAATTTCAATGAAAAAATATCCAAATAAGGAAGGGATAGCATATATATCTTTTTCGAACATTGAGGAGCATCTTTGCGACATGTTCCACGTAATTAAAAAGCTGTGATTATGCCTAATTTGCCCTAATTTGGCACTATAAACATTTGATTTATCCAAATCATCATTAACTAGATAGTGCTAATCATGTCATAAATAACAAAGTAGTAAGGGAATACATACCTTTTAGTTAGAGTAATCGTCCTCCAAATGAATTGTTAGAATGCCTTAAACCTCTCAATTGAGCCTCTAATCACCAAATATCAGCTTTAACTGAGAACAAGAGTGAGGATTTATGAGAAAGAGAGAGTGATTGAGCGAGAAAGTGTTAGAAGATGTGAGAGTGAAAGAGGAAATGGGGTTAAATAACCATTCAAATGGGTCCAACGGTCAAATTGGCCATTGGAACCAAATCAATCTGGGCCATTGGCTGATTTTGGTCGAAATCCGACCGTTACAGGTTGGCAACGATTAAATTTCGACTGTTTGTCTAGTACAAGCCGGTCCATATTCTGATCAGCTGACAGATTGGTATGTATCGCCCATACCGTACCATTTCAGGTGGTACATCAAACCATGTCTTGAACTACTGTCATAATTTGCATATTGTATCTATTGGCAAAAGGAAAAGAATATCATATTCAAAATATAATCCAGTGCTGTTGTAGTAATTGTTTAGATTCACTGGATTTCGTAGGAGCCATTGTTATCTTTTTTTTTTTTTCCATAAACAAGTATCTCCATGTTTTAGGAGCAAGGATGAAAAGCAAGTCCAATTGAAATGTCCAAGAAATAGGGTGTAAAATAAGTAGCCAATGTACGACAAACACAAATAACAATGTTCTCGTGCTCAAAGCAGAATGCATCAATCTGAGCACAAAATACTCCAGCATATATTTGAGTTTCATGGTACAAATACTAGGCACCCAACACCAAACAGGCCCATCACCAAGCATCACAGGTTAAATAGATCAATGAATGGAACTGGAAACAATACTATTTTAAATAACTAGACGAATATTTGGAGGAGAAGATGAGCTTGTATCAAATAAAAAATAAGAATGATGAGTGCGAACAAGATATAACTTTTGAAGTTATGAACTGTATATTATTTTCAAAGTCAGCTTTTGAATTACTTGGATGTCGAAATGAACAAAATACTTTAAGTTGTCTTTAAACATCTGTGCTAGGTTTGTCAAATGCTCCAGTGGGGCAATCAAAGGCTTCAAGTGTATTTCTTTCAGCCATAGTTCCTATAATAATATATAGCTAAATGGAATATAATTAAACAAGGATATCAAAGAAGTCACTGACCACTTGATATTGCCCTACTTTCCTCAAAATACCTAGTGGGTCATTATCTGCTCACTCCGCCCATGTTTCCTTCATCTAGATGGAGTATACCATTTAAAAAGTATTCTCGTCTAGCATTAACATATCATACCAAATATTTTGTAACAATTTCTGGATGCCCAGTTGAGTTTTTATTTTGACTTATTTATTTATCTTAATCAAGTTCATCTTACATACTAAGCAATTTTCTCCTAGAATATCCCTTTGCAGCCTCCTGCAGCCAAAAGGGTAGAATATAGAGGGACTACAGTAAAGAAATGCCTGTTTCCAGGTGTGAGAAATAACTCAGATGTGAAAGTGGTGACTGAGGTCAATGGGTCTCCTGAAAGGTCACAATTCCATCCAGCTCGTGCCATAGAAACAAGTAAATCCATTAACTTCTTAATAGCATGAAGTTGGTAATGTTGCTTTCAGTAATGAAGAGACTTGGTCCATATTTTCTTTGTGAATAAACCTGATAATGCAGTCAGACTTGTGTAAAGACTAGAAGTAGCAAAAGAGATTTGAAATTTGACCCTCTCTTTCATGCCCTTGCAAAACAGGTGTGGGAGAAGCTGATTCAGGTTCACTGACGTTAGTCAATATTAAGCACCTTGATAGAGGTGATGTGGCAGAGATTAAAATAGACCCAGAACTCAATTCATTGCAGCAAGAACTCAAGGTTTCAGGAGAAGTGTTGGAAACAGGTAAAGAAAGTGTGGAGCCAGCAATAGAAGATCCATTAACCATTTTTAGCTCTCATCTCTCTGGATCACAAAATGAAATATCATATGATCCTTCACTAGGAAAGCAACTGAATGAAACAAACAAGTTACAATGTGGGTGCTTGCCAGCTTTGGAAGGCAATTTGTTGGAGGGAAAAAACTTGGTTTTAAAGGAAAAGGAGCAAATGGAGTCCAAGAAACCGAAAAGGAAAAGGGTGAATGGATCAAGAAAAAACCAGAGTACGAGAATAATCACAATGCCACACCGAGCATCTCCAAGATTGGCTGCACTTAGAGCTAATACCTTGGTGAATACTGTACTTGTTGAAGAGTCCCATGGGACCGAGACATACCAAGTGTATTCATCAAGTCAGGATCATAGTACAAAATCCACGCCAGCGGTTGACCAACAAGAACTGTTACCTGGGGTGGACTTTAAACATTCTAAGAAGCTTGAAAGCAACGATTATCTTGAAGAAGAAGCTACTTTGGAAAATCTCGTTGGATTGGAAGAAAAGAGCAAAGATAAACCAGTGTCACAACTCACATCACCATTTGGAGATTCATGGCCAGACCCATGCATAGAATTTGCTTTCAGGACACTCATCGGGGATATTCCAGTCTCAGAGAATACTGTAGTATTCCAAGAGTATCCCCAACAGCAGCAAATGAGCTCAGCTATAAGCCAATCCTCAAGAAGCTCGGATGCATTAACTCTGGGTGGTAGTGGAACTGTCAACCAAACTATGCATCTCTGCCGGTTGGAACCACCGAATAAGAATAACCATGTGTTATCCTTTGGAGATGGCACAAGGCCTTGCTTTTTGGAAAAAAGCCTGCAGTCCACAAAGAAGCTGGAGGTAAGTCATCAGAGGTCAGAATTAAATCCATAGCTTATACAACACAAGATAGAGCTAAAGCATGTGTAACAATGACATGGCGTAAATGTTCTTTTGGAGTTTGACCGTCTTGGTGCCTTCTGATGCAATGGGTTCCCCTCAAATACTGGTGATAAAGACCCGCATTAACCCTTGTGGTTTAGGTTGTGTGTGGAAGTTGACAGAAGGGGTTCAATGTGTTTAAAACAAGATAAACCCTGTTTTGATCTGCATTCGATCTTTTGAAACTTGGCCTGTAAATGGTGATATCTGGTATCAAGTTATTTGCTACAGCAACCAGCTCATTCACTTTGTTGTTTCAGGTTCTCCTCAAGTAGATTTTGCTGCTTGCAAGGGCAATTGGGCTTGCACGGCTGCTCTTTTAACGGACTCTTTACTTTGAAGTTTGTAAATCCTTAGGTCTATAGAACAATGTGAGCCTTTCTTCTGCTTGGTGAACTCATTGGTTAAATTATGTCAACACTCATGAGCCATTTGATCATTAACTGCATGGTTTTACACTAGCGTTTAATTTTTTGCTAGATTTATGCTTGTCAGATCTGACAAAAATTTTATATTGGTTGTTAATTGTCTAATGTGACCATTCACTTGCATCTTATTTATTTAAGCTATTCAAGGTTAATTACATATTATCCTATCCTATTTAGTTAAATTTTTTTAACATTTTGATCTTTAGACCTGACAAAAATTATATTGAGATCCTTATAGTTATGAAATTGAATTATTTAATTTTATTTATTTTAATATTATCAATTTTATAATAAAGAGATATTTGTGTCCACGGGAGGTGAGGCAAAGTTTTTTTATCCTATCAATGCAGATGTAGAGCGACGCGATGATGATACAAATGCAGAGCAAAATTGGAGGTGGAAAAGAAGGGAGCGCAATGGCAAGAGGTGAGACAAAGGAAGAGGAGGAAGAGGACAAGGATGATGGTTGCTCTACATCGTCCTACATTTATATCGACATTGTTTTATATCTGCATTAGCAGGAGGTAAGGCAAAGGCCTTGTATCCTGTCAACATAGATCCAGAGCAATGTTGGGGAGGAAGAGGAGAGAGAGTGACAGTGAAAGGTGAGACAAAGAGAGATGAGGAAGAGGACAAGGACGATGACTGATTTGCATCATATTGCATCTATATCATGGCCACTCTACATCTGCATCTACGAGAGGTGAGCCATCTACGTCGGTGATGTAAAGCCTTTGCCTCACCTCCTATCGACATAGATGTAGAGTGGTGTTGGCGTAGATGCAAGACAATGTAGAGTAGCCATTGTCCTCATCGTCTTCCTCCTCTCCCTTTGTATTACCTCCCATCGTCGCTCTCCCTTCTCTTTCTCCTCTAGCACCACTCTATACTTTTGTTGCTCTGCATCTACATCAATGGGAGGTAAGGCATATGCATCTATAGGGCACAAGGCCTTTGTCTCACCTTCTGTTAATGCAGATGCAAAGCAACACCGACGCAAATGCAAGATGATGTAGAGTGGCCATTGTCCTTGTCCTCCTTTCCCTTTGTCTCATCTCCTATCATCGCTCTCCATCCTGCTTCCTCATTTAGTGTTGCTCTATATTTGTGTCGATGAAATGTAAGGTATTTGCCTCACCTCCCGTCCATGCAAATGCAGCGCGGTATCGATGCAAATGCCTCACCTAGGACATTAAAATTATATTTTTTCTTCATCATTTTTGTATTATTCTTGTATGTTTTGTTACATGTTGTATCTTCTGTTAGGAAAGCCGATAACGTTAGAGTAAATGAGGTTAAATATTTTATTTAAGATTCTAATATAATTTTTTGAAGTATAGAGATCATAATACTAAAAGAGAAATAACTACAATGGATAATATGTAATTAGTTCATTTATTCATAATTGATGTCCTCTTTTATTTTTTTAAATCATCACTTGTTTTTATTTTTTCCTGTCATATTGATTGGTTTGATTTAGTTTTAGTGACAGTGACCATGTTTCATCACCCGAGCCAAAGAATAATTATATGAGTTCAAACTTATTCATAAGGATACTGAAAGAAAGTCTCGGAGGTGGATGGTGGCGCCTAATATATTTTATAAACTTTTAGCACATATTTGATATTGGATTATTTTAGGATATAATGATCGCCTCAATTTCCAATTTGTTTTTTTGGTAAATTATAAGCATAAAGGTTTATAGGATAAGATTTTGAATTCTTAATTTAAGACAAATGAGTTAGGCATATTTTGATTCACATATCGTCAATAAACTAATGTCTTGTAGTTAAAATTAAGGTTCGTATTGGGATTTACATGCATCACACACAAGTAATACTAGATCACTGAGATCTCAACATGGCTGATATATAACAAGCAATTTACCAATGTAACTACAAGAAAAAAAATTTATTGTTCATGAGATTATTTTAAGAGTGAAGGTACTTAAAAAAGGCATCCAGAAAACATTATTCCAGAAATTAATTTTTCACTGTACTTTTTTTCCCTTGGTGTGTGGACTGCATGAGAATTATGTTATCCTGTTCATTGCGATCATTTCCATCACTAGGCTCTTCCATAACCCGCCATCTGTGTTCCTCTTCTTCGTTTCAAGGTTCTGATGCAGTCGAAGTCTTACAAATTAGTGCTGTTGAAACAAATTGGCTTCTCTCCTTCGAATTAGGACGCAGTTTTTGCCCTCCCAGTGCAATGGCAGTAAGAAGGGGGTGTGAGCTCTCGGTGAGGAGGTGGGGAAGCTCGCCTGAGCTCATCGAAGCGATGGATGTCGAAGTTCCTGGCCTTCATCAGGCGCTTCTGCCGGGCGGCGAAGCGTGTGGCGAAGAAGCCCTCGAAGGAGGGCTCCCTGGAGGTCCTCAGGAAGAAGGCGTAGCCGGCCATGAAGTAGATGGAGGTGACGTAGAAGCAGATCGGCTCCATGACATCCCAGGAGAGCTCCCAGAAGGTCAACCGCATGAACGCCGCCGTCTGCGCCGCCAACAGCCCCAGCCCGCAACAGAGCTCCCGTCTCACGTGCGCCGCCGCGCTCCGATCGATCTCCGCCTTCGTCGCCTCCATCTCCCTGAGCTCTTCTCTCTCCGCGTCGCTCCAGCGGGCCAGTGACGGCGAGATGACGGTCTCGATCGCTTTGGCCACCTGCAGATGACACAGGGAAGGCAGAAAAAGATGTACTCACTCTGGTGGCAGTCCATTTTTCAACGCTTTCAGATCCAACGAGAACAAAATCTTAAACCAAATTGCACCAGCAAGTTTGGAAGGAAAAAAAAAAAAAAAGGAGCAATCTTTGATTGCCAAACCAACGAATAATTGGAGATCGATCTCAGCCTTGGACAATCAAATGATTCAAGTTGCATCTAAAACAATGGGATACCGTCACAAGACCTCTCTTTTTATCGACACCTTCCAAGAATTGAAATCTTAATAGTCCAGTTTCTCAAATTCGTATTGTTTTCTTGGAAAATAAGATCAAAAGATTCCATTTTTAATGCTGTTAGTACGTAATTTCCGCAAGAGTATGGGGGGAAGCATGAATCATATTGTTAGGGTCTTCGTCTCCGGCCAAACGTTACCATATCAAACACGGTTCGAGTCTCTTGTTATGACCTCTTCCTTCAGTTCCTGCTGAAAGAGAACATAGAAACACCCGGAGAAAATGGAATCAGACCTCAATCCTGTCTCAATGTCACTAAAGTTTGCAACCTCCGAATTGAAACTAATCCGCTAAAAAATCTTCTAGGAAAACATTGGATCAAGCAAGCAAAGAGAGAAGAAATTGTGAACCGTACCTCTTCCGGCCGTAGAAAGACCACGTCGCCCCACACGACCACGGCTCCAGACTCATCCAGCGATCGGGCGACCTCCATGCCCCGGTTGCCGCCCGACGCCTCGCAGCAGATCCTGACGAATTCCGCGTGGGAGACGCAGCTCTTCCCCGTAGCCCGCAGCATCGCCCTCGCAGCGTCCGCCCTCGTCACCGGTGGGCCCTTGTCCTCCTCCTCCTCCTGCTCCGCTGCCGCGGGGATCGTTGCCGACGGCGGAAGGAGTAGGTCGAAGCGGATCCGGTCCGGGTTGAGGCCGCAGATCCGCTCGAGCAGACGGTCACCGAGGGGGAGCGCGTAGCGGTCGGGCGGCAGGGCGGGGTGGAAGATGGGCCGCTTCTGGACGAAGGAGGAGAGGAAGCGCCGGAGGAGTCCCTGCTCGTCGCGGGAGCCAGAGGAGAGGAGGTGGCTGCAGGCCCGAGAGGCGGAGGTGGCGGGGGAACCGGCCCCGGTGATCTGCGACAATCGATGAGCTAGGGTTTTACGGAATCCCGCCATATCTAAAAGAGGGAGCGGGAAGAGAAGAACGGTGAGTGAGGGTGAGGAGGAGGGGGAACGGCGAAATATATAGATGGTGGGTAGCAGCGGGATGAACGACTCGAGAGCGCGAGCGGGGCATCATATCGCCATTGCGATTATTCCTCGGGAGTCAAAAAGACAACCAAAAAGAAAAAGAAAAAAGAGGCATATGCTAAGACTGGCAGTAACGGACGGAGATGTGAGCTTCGCCTTAGCTTTGAGATTCGTACCGGATGATCCTTTCTCCACTTCCCGTGCCGCTGGCATTTGGTTTTGGACTCCTCCTAATTTAACACTAATTTGATGTAATTGTAGTTTAGTAGCGGACAGACCAATCAAAAGAAGCCCACAGGTGCGGCGGCACGTGGCAAACCGAGATGAGGCTGGCGATAGGTTTTGAGGAGGTGACGTCACCTCTGTCATTTCCGGCGGCGTGTGCGACGGGAGAGGCGTATGGAACAGCGACCGTCCCGGTGGGCGAGAGCGGCTTCCGGTCACGCAACCACGTCCCCCGCGCCCCGCGGAGACCGTGACGGCGTTTGCGTGTCCATGATTCCGGGGACCCGAAACATGGAGCCACGCCGGCGGGCGGAGGGTGGCTGTCATGTGTTGCAGGCTTCGTCAGCTCGCTCATGTGATGCTCCCCGTAGTTGTCGTTGTACAGCTCCTCGTTCGTCGGGCCAAGTGTTGGGAGATGCAACCGGAAACAATAAACAATGGTATGGTCTCGTGTTAAAAAATCTCGGTCAGGAACCAACCATGGATGACAAATGATGGCATGTCTCGTATTAAAAATTCGATCGGGAATACAATGAGGGTGTTAAATGATCATTCTAATTAAGTAAAAACACATTACAAATTTAATTAAATTTTAATGATAATTATTAATTAATACTTTTTAATTTTAATAATTTTTTTATAAGATAATAATGATTGAAAATACTTTCTTAATTACTTATCTTATATTCTTTTATCATATACTTAATTACTTTTACCTAACTCATGTAATAAGCTCATCCCTTTAAAACTGTAAAAGAGAAGATGAATTAAAAAATATATTTTATTTGATATTCATAAATATTTATTTCACCAAACTCTTAATAAACAATACAAATTACAAACATAAACTTAGTAATTTTTAAATGATCACGCGACAAAGGGTCCAGAGTGATCCGCAACAATAAAAAATTTTCACAATTGTCCACATGACACTACTATAGAATAAGACAGTGAACCAGCCTTAGAAACTATCCCAAATGCCTATCACTAAGGTAACTCTTGGGTGTTGTATTGGTTGACACTCTGTACTATTCTACGGATCTAGAAAACCCCAAAAATGATTATTTGTATGGCTTATTTCTAGACAGTTTTGTCTCTGCGTAATGATTGCGTACAACTTCAATTTACAGGCATGAAACGATCATAAAAACTAACTAAAATAGGGTTGTCAAGGTTACTGCAAACCCTCTATAAGCTACGTAAAGTATGAACCAAATTGAAAGATCCACGAGCATTATATCAAATACCCTAGTTATAACTTTGCCTATGACATTATCCTCACTTATTCCTTCGATGTTCTTGTTAAAGTCTTTACGAACGGTGTATTTTCTCAACTTTGTTGAATCTTTAACCTTTTACTATAATTTAAATGTGCCTCTTGGCTCCTAACTGCTATATGCTATTGTTGTTGAGTAATCAAACTTCGATCTACTACGCTGCTTCAACTCCTTAATGACTATGACTTTAGTGTAGGATCAATTTAGTTGTGCTAATTTTTGTTGGTTTCTATAAATCCTTTAAATGAAGAAAAATACCTTCCTTATTATACACTAGTCTCTCAAACGTTTTATGCCACTTGAACTAGGTGAATACTTATTGGAGCTTTAACGAGTATTGTTTCATAGATTTTGAAAATTTTGTGGTCTTTCTTATGTAAAATTTATCCATCAATTTCTCTTATACTTAGCTGTTACCTCCAATTAGTTTCATATCACTTTAGCATTTTATGAGTAAATGAAGCGGATAGTCTACTCTCAGTAGCACCAATCACTATTGGTGAGGATTTGATAATTGTTGTCTTCCACTAAGTTTCTTCGAAGGGTTTTTGAACCTGTGCATATCTCCTTTGCTCGATACTTACACTTGAAATTCTCCATCGGTGGGACACAAATCCAATATATTGATGACTAAGGCTTTCATTCGATGCAAAAATACACATGAAAGATATGTCGCTATGGTACCATGACATTCACTCCATGAATCCATAGCCCTTCTTGTATATAAGATCAAGTCTCTCGCGGGACTTCTTCTATGTATGTTGCATTGTCTCGAACTATTCTACTATAATCCACTATACTATGTTACCTCCTTATGATATCCTTATTGCATTCTGATCTTTGTAGGATGAATTCAGATTATGATCTCTCTATGTGTGTCATCTACTAGCACATCACAGGTCTCTGCCACCTCTGTTTGCATTTGCTCCTTTGATAATCGACTTTCATCCACCCACTCTTGGGTTATACCCAGATGAAGAATAGCTCTAGGATAGTTAATCACCTAGCAACTCCGAAAGTCTACTGACTTCTATGAAATTAGTGTATCATTGTTTGGATCCTAGGTCTCCGCCCTCTAGCACAATCTATGTTATGCATCACTTCCTTTACGATAACTCGAATGATAATACTATGGTATATTCTTCAAGAGTATATGCCTTTGCATCCTCTTACCCTATGCCAAGGCCATTTGACCCTAACTTTGTCTTTATACCTTGAGTTACTTTAGTTTCTCGGTCAAATGCTTCGCTGAGATACGTTACATATACCTCGAAGCTTTCTTCGACTTTGGCACCATGTAAGATGAGTCTGCTCTATTAGACCAAGGGACCTATAGAATGACATGATATGACTCTTACCTCAACAAAAGTTTACAACCTTAACTTTCTATCTAGGGAAAGCTTCGTGCCTCTACTCTATGTTTCATTTTCTACGTCGACTCCCTTCATGTGGCTTAAGTACTTCATCAAATTCCACCTAATTTGCTATGTTTCTCAGTTTGCATTGAGTTGATGGTGGTCTTTGTGCCCCTCATTTTATAGGTCATCTTCTTCGGAGGTGGTCTTTGCGCCCCATTTTCTACGGCTACCATCTTCTTCGGAGGCTGACCGCTGCCATCTTCCTCATTTACTGTCGTTGTCATCTTATTCGGTTGCTGTTGCTGCCATCTTCTTTGGTTGTTGTCATTGCCATCCTCCTCGATTGCTGCCACTGCCATCATCCCCTGTTGCTGCCATCATCAGCAACAACTATCTCATGCCCCTAAACCGTCAACAAAAGAAGAGCTTGAACATTGCAAATCAGTAATCCTATGTGATGGCCTCAGACGATGCAATCGATGTAAAGCTTAAAGCCATCGAGGCCCGCTTTGAGGGCAAGTTGTGTGCACTCTTCGAAGAATTCAAATTGGGCCGATCAAGGAGCCCAAAAAGATCTCAACATGTGAGGAAAGTTCATACATAAGGAGAACCCAACGGAGAAAGGAGATCAAGTGTCAGACTTCCCTAGATGGGAAGATTGAGATCCGATCGAGTGGATCTTGCACGCGGAATGATATTTCTGCTATCACAGGACTCTAGATACATCCATGATCGACATCACTACACTACACCTCAAGGGATATGCGATCTAGTGGTACGACTGGCTCCAGCACACTCATAGAGTTCCCACATGGAGGCAATTCAAAAGTGGGCTATCGATCCACTTCGAACCATTGGAGTACGAGAACATCGATGACCAACTCGTGAAGATTCGTCAAACCTCCACCATCCTAGACTATCAAACCAGGTTTAAATGACTCTCGAACTAAACTAGAGATTGGTTTAAAAAATAATTGCTAGGGACATTCATTGAATGATTGAAATTGGAGATCAGATGTGAAGTAAAAGCACGACAAACTTATACACTGATGGTGGCCATCTCCTTCATCCAAATCCAAGAGGAATAACTGAACACCGATGCCCAGAGGACCAAGATCACAACTGCTAGTTATAGGTACCCTGCAAGCCAATCATGCAAATGTTGACACATGTAACACACTGTGTAATCTTTTTGCTTATGATTAATATTGGTATACTCTCACATTATATTATATGTAGCATATATATTGTGATGTCCTTGGTTCTGTGCAATAGGAATCAGATCGTGATGAGATCACGATAATGAGATCGATTCATCTTTAAACACAGATTCTAAATAATCCCGGTTATAGGTTACTCGAGAGGGACATCAAGATAATCGGACAGACCAATGTACTATATACTCATCCATATGATGGAGGCGGTTGGTCTCATAGCACTTGTGTGGAGACACTAAGGATATAGTATATGTGCTCATTGGAGAATGAGTTCACTGATTAATCTGCTTATGGAATACTGTATGGTTAATAATACCTAATGTCAGACAGTGATTCTATAGTCCTAGTTGTATATCTGGTTCTTGAACTTGAGACATCAAGGATGTCTTGTATGAGTACTCATTTCTTTGACACCAGACTTACGGGTTTGGAAAGCTCCAGATCTGGTACAACTGGTTATCAGGATTGGTAGCCAACCTTATAAAGGCAATTGAGTGTCAATAGAGGATCATTCACTCTCAGTATCATGAGAGGAATATCCCATATGTGCTTGCTTAGACAAATCCCTGGCTAGGGTCATTCGGATTGAGAGAGAAGGAGTTCTCCAGTACAATCCGATTAGAGCAAGACAAACTGATTCCGTATGTAACCTAATAGTACCATATCCAATATACGATCTCTAGGATATTAGTTGGATGAGAGATTATAGATACATAGTAATTATGGACATACAGGTCCGATGGATTTGATCCCCTGTACTGTCTGGGGACTATGGCGTAGTGACCTAGTCCATTTATAGTCAATGAGTCGAGTGAATTATTATCTCGATAATAATTCACTATATCAGAATGAGTTCTGATGGGAGTAACTCACAGCCAGCTTGATATCGGGCCTAGAGGGTCACACACATATGGTGGATGCTTCGACGAATAGAGGATTGGATGGAGATCCAATTAGCCCCTATTCTCATTAGATGAGACCTATACTGATGGACTCCTTGATTAAAGTCCAATTAGAGGCCTAAGGAGATTATTGGATAGAGATCTAATAATGCAAGATTAGTGGGTAATTGGATGGAGATCCAATACCCACTAAGGCAGGAGTCCTAGGGTTTTTGGTGGCTCTCTATAAATAGGAGGGGAGACTCTTGGTTGATAGGCTGCAACTTTAGCCACCACCTCCTATTCTCTTCCTTCCCGTGAAAGATTGGTTTTAAACTACGTGCGATGAGATCGAATCGCATAGAATCATTCTACGCATTCTTATTGTGTTTTCACAGCAAAGGAAGCCCTTGTAAGGCGGCATGGCCAGTTAGCCTCCTCAGGGGCCGCAGCCAAGGCCCCCGCAAAGGCGACGGCCGCGGCCCCTACAAGGCGGCCACCGCAAGGGCAATAGCCCGTAGGCACGACCGCAATCACCGCAAGGGCCCGATGCCCGCGATACGACGTAGGGCAACCGCCGTGGCCGCGTGGCGGCCGCCCACCGAAGACCACAAGGGGCAGCCCTACGGCTAGGGCGGCCGCTAGCAGGAGTGGCCGTAAGTAGGGGCAGCGCCCGCGCGAGGTGGTGCCGCCAACCCACGAGGTGTCGCTCGAAGGCAGCAGCGCCTGCCACCGCAGATGGGGGCAAGGAGAGGGCTAGGGCATCCTTTTAAGAAAAAGGATGATCCTGCCCCTTTGATTTTTAAAAATTTCGAGGACTATCCTCATATGTAGAATTTCAAAAATGCCCTCAATAATTCTAAAAATTTTAAGGACTGTCCTCTCATCTAGAATTATAAAAATACCCTTGATAATTCTAAAAATTTCGAGCATATTCTTATTTTTAAAAAATAATTAATTAAATAGTTTAATTAATTATTATATATCTAGTAATCCTACAAATGATGTGATGTACATGTGATGTATGATGTGGATGGATGATCATGAGCCATGTGTTGTGATGTGTGTAATTGTGATTATTATTATTGGGGCCTACGTGCCTCTATTTTTCTCTTTTTTTGTCGAGCTTGCGTGCTTGTGATTATTTGTAATTACATGGAGAGACGTGTCGAGAGCGTAAAGATGACAGCGGGACCCACGATACCGTGACGGGAGATTACGATGCATGGTGATGCGACGATCCGATGGATCTGATGGAACCCATGATGACGAGATCAACAATCACAGAGCATGGAGATGCGCTGATACACACATAGATCCTATTGTGAGTGATTAGGCCCATTAGCTCGGGCTTAATTATATTAAGTGACGACTCATAATCATCCGGTGTGGCTTGCATATGTGATGTGTTATACACCTACTAGATATATGTATATATATTTGCATATGATGTAAATATATATTAAATATGTATGTGTGTGACATGACATATTATGAGATCGATAGTATTAAGTCGGTAAGCATGAGGTAATAAGATTGACCCACGTGGCCTTCCATCGTTATAAGAAGAAATTGAATCACGACATAGGTTGAGTTGGTCGAGTCCCTCGAGGCTCACCTATCTATGTGATCGAGTTCTTGCCTACGACATAGAGATGTCACCGGTGACCGAGGACATGGTATGCTTGGTCGAGTTCCTCGAGGGCATATTATTGAATCGGACTCATCTTGTAATGATGGTGATGACTTAACTGAACGTTATGGTTGGTTGAGTCCCTCGAGACCATGATGATTCGGAGGCCGAACATGATGAGAATCACAAGGAGTTGTGATTGGCAAGAGTTGCTTACCTTTTGGGCTTAGTACAATTGGTCGAGTCTCTCGAGATTGCACTAAGACGCCAATTGGACCTCGATCCCCACTAGGAGTCTGCTGGAGACTTCTGTCTCACGTGTCGAGGGTGTCGCATGATTTGCTAAGAAAATAGTGGGAGCACATTAAGATAGAAGTCCATATCTTAATTAGTATTTTCTGTAAAATTTACATGTTATTTATTTATGCTATATCTTATTTTTTTTAGAAACATGCTCACAAACCCCTTACGTGGCATATTTGATGCCAACTACCTCACTGGTCCAATATACAGATTAGCTCTGTAATTTGAGAATTATTCTCATGGTGAAGAAAATCACATATGTCCTTGATATAATCGTGCCCACACCAGAAGAAGGGGCAAGCGAGGATGAGATCACTCACTATGTGAAGTACATAGATGATTCCATGTTAGCAAAATGTTACATGTTGGCCTCCATGACTCCTGAGTTACAAAGGCAACATGAGAGTATGGATGCAGATTCTACCATTCTTCATCTCTGCCAGCTGTTTGAGAAATAGGAAAGAACTTAAAGATATGAGATATCTAAGAAACTCTTCTAAGCTAGGATGATAAAAGGGACATCGGTTCAGAACCATATCCTAAAGATGATAGAGTGGATCGAGAAACTCACAGGTCTACGAATAGTCCTAGAGGATAATCTGTGCATTGATCTTATACTTCAGTCTCTACCAAATTCCTTTTCTTGCTTCATCATAAATTTTAACAAGAGCAAGTTTGAGGTGACTCCCCCTGAGCTCCTCAATATGTTGAGGGAAGCTGAGAGTACCATCAAGAAGGAGAAGCCAGTTCTCTATATTGGTGAGACCAAAAAGAAAAGGAAGGCCAACAAGATCCTTAAGAAGGGAAAGGGCAAAGAAAGACCAGGTAAAGCAAAGGTTACTAAGAATTACTCGATAATGGATAAAAGACAATGCTTCCACTATGGCCAAGACGGATATCGAAAGAGAAACTGTAAGGACTACCTTGCAGAGAAGGTGAGACAGAAGCATGAAGAAGCTTCAGATATATTCATAATCAGTCTCCACTTGTCAGATTTTCATGATAACATATGGGTATTGGATACC
The DNA here is from genome assembly GCA_021527575.1 of Ensete glaucum. Lineage (NCBI taxonomy): Eukaryota > Viridiplantae > Streptophyta > Magnoliopsida > Zingiberales > Musaceae > Ensete > Ensete glaucum. Next base: position 35,328,275 of record CM038555.1, read on the forward strand.
AGGAGTATTTATCATATCTGTAATTCATTGCAGGTTCTAGCAAGACCTAGGAGATTGGCTAGAGGCGAGATGGACCTCAAGATGCGCAATAGAGCAAGAGTTGCTATAGTTACTATTGGAGAGGTCACCCTACATTTGCCTGGTGGAGCTATTATTGCATTAGATGCATGTTATTTTGTTCCCTCTATTATGAAAAATATTATTTCTATCTCTTGTTTGATAATTAGTGGATATAAATTATATTTTAAGAATAATAGTTATGCAATAATTATGAATGATAAGATCATCACTAGAGGGACCATAATAAATGGCTTATATGTGTTATATACTTCTCAACATATCATGAATATAAATATGTCTAAGAGGAAAAGAGATGAGGTGAATAATGCATACCTATGACATTCAAAAGTTGCTAAAAGATGAATACTTAAATCCATTTGACTATGAGACATATGTAACTTGCGAACCTTGCCTTCATGGGAAGATGACCAACTCTCCTTTTAGTGAAACTAGAGAGAGCCACCGAGTTATTGGAACTCATATATAGTGATGTATGTGGTCTCATGTCGACTCAAGCTATAGGTGGTTACTCATACTTCATTACATTCACGATGATTTCTTTAGGTATGGACACATGTAAATGAAGTACAAATGAGGCCTTCGAGAAATTTAGGGAATATAAGAACGAGGTAGATAACCAAATTGGAAAGAGTATTAAGACTCTTCGATCATATCGAGGAGGAGAGCACTTGAGTACTGAGTTCACCTATTTCTTTAGGGACAATGAGATTATATCCTGGACACCTCCTTATACACCTCACTCAATGGTGTATCAGAAAGGAGGAATCACATGTTGTTAGACATGGTGCGATCCATAATGAGTTTCACGGACCTACCCGCCTTATTCTAGAGGTACGTCCTAGAGACTACAACTTACCTTCTGAACAGAGTTCCATCAAAGTCAATAGTGTCTACACCATATGAGATATGGAAAGGAAAGAAGCCCGATATTAAAATTATTAAGATTTGGGGCATCACCATTAGAAGACACAACCCCAATAAGTTAGAATCAAGGATGAATGGTGCATATTCATAGGATACCCAAAGGAAACTTATGGGTATTATTTCTATCATCCCGAGGACCGAAAGGTCTTTATTGCCAAAAGAGTTGTGTTCATTGAGAAAGAACATATTCTTGGTGGAAATAGTGGGAGTGAGATAAAATTGAGCGAGGTTGGAGAACTTAGCTCAAGCATCATTCCAAAGCCCGAGTCTATTCAGGTACCTAACACACAAATCCCAAATTTACGCAGTAGAATATCTCACCCTCCCGAAAGATATGTACGATATATCAGTGTAGATGATTCTCAGGATGTTGATCCTCGGACCTACGAGGAGGCTATTATGAGTATAGACTTTGAGAAGTGGCAAGAAGCCATGAATTTTGAGATGGATTCTATATACTTTAATAAGGTTTGGAACCTTGTAGATGCACCTGAGGTGTCATACCCATCGACTGCAAACGGATATCTAAGAAGAAGATCGGAGTGGATGAAAAGGTAGAGACCTATAAAGCAAGGCTGGTAGCTAAACAATATCGTCAAAGACAAGGAGTTGACTATGATGAAACCTTTTCACCTATAGTCATGCTTAAGTCCATTAGAATTATTTTGGCCATTGCAGCACACTATGACTATGAGATCTGACAGATGGATGTCAAACCAGCATTCCTCAATGGCAACCTGGAGGAAGAGGTGTATATGATACAACCAAAGGAATTCATATCCAAAGAGAGTCCAGATAAAGTGTGCAGGTTGCTTATATGATTGAAACAAGCTTCTCGAAGTTGGAACACAAGATTTGATGAGGTGATCAGATCTTATGACTTCATTAAAACGAAGATGAGCCTTATGTATACAGGAAGGTAAGTAGAAACGATATCACCTTCTTGGTACTATATGTGGATGATATTTTAATCATTGAGAATGATATAGGAGTGCTCTACGTTAAAGACTTGGCTATCTAGAAACTTCTCTATGAAAGACTTAGGAGAAGCATCCTTTGAAGATCGAGATCTATAGAAATAGATTCAAAATGATGCTTGACTTGTCCGTCTAGGTACATAGACTCCATTATCAAAAGGTTTGGCATGAAAAATTCCAAGAGAGGTCTCATACCGATGAAATATGGAATATCACTTTCTAGGAGTATGTCCCCAAAGACTCCTTAAGAAAGGACAAACATGGATAAAATACTTTATGCCTCGATAGGATCTATCATGTATGCAATGCTATGTACTAGGCCTGATATAACACATGCCCCGAGTGTCACGAGCATCGTTGGAACATCGGAAGGTAGTAAAGTGTATCCTTAAGTACTTGAGAAGGACTAAGAATCTTTTACTAGTATAAAGAGGAGGTAGCCTTCAGGTTGAGGGCTACACAGACTCAAGTTTTTAGTCTGATATCGGTGATAACAAGTCAAATTCAGTGTATATTTTCACCATGAATAGAGGAGCAGTAAGCTGGAAGAGTTCCAAGCAAGATATTACTGCCGACTCGACCATAGAGGCGGAATACATTGTTGCAGCAGAAGCAGCAAAGGAAGGGGTATGGATGAAGAAGTTCATCAAAGATTTGGGAGTCGTACCAAGCAGTGTAGAACTAATTCCCATATACTGCAACAACAATGGGGCGATAGCTCAAGCGAAGGAACCCAACTCTCATTAGAAGTCTAAGCATATTCTGAGAAGGTTCCATCTGATAAGAGAGATCATAGCCCGTAAAGATATAACAATGGAAAGAGTTCCATCCGAAGATAACATTGCAGATCCACTAATGAAGCCGTTGGCTCAGATTGTATTTGAGCGTCACAGGGGTCTGATGGGGATCAGACACATAGGTGATTGGCTTTAGGTCAAGTGGGAGATTGCTAGTTACAAGTGCCCTACAAGCAAATAACGCAAGTGATGACACGTGTGACATACTGCGTAATCTTTTTACTTATGATTAATATTGGTATATTCTCATATTATATTATATGTAGCATATATATTATGATGTCCTTGGTTCTGTGCAATGAGAATCAGAACGTGATGAGATTGTGATAATGAGATCGATTCATCTTTAAACACATATCCTAAATAATCCCGGTTATAGGTTACTCGAGAGGGATATCGAGATTGGTAGCCAACCTTACGAAGGCAATTAAGTATCAATAGAGGATCATCCACTCTCGGTATCACGAGAGAAATATCCCATATGTGCTTGCTTAGACAAATCCCTGGTCAGGGTCATTTGGATTGAGAGAAAAGGAGTTCTCCGGTAGAATCTGATTAGAGCAAGACAAACTGATTCTGTATATGACCTGACAGCACCATATTCAATATACGGTCTTTGGGATATTAGTTGGATGAGGGATTATAGATACATGGACTATAGATAGACATGTCCGATGGATTCGATCCCCCTGTACCATCTAGGGACTATGGCGTAGTGGCCTAGTACGTCCATAATCGATATGTCAAGTAAATTATTATCGAGATAATAATTCACTATATCAGAAGGAGTTCTGATGGGAGTAACTCACGACCAGTTCGGTATCGGGCTTAGAGGGTCACACATATGGTAGATGCTTCAACAAATAGAGGATTGGATGAAGATCTAGTTAGCCCCTATTCCCATTAGATGAGACCCTATACTAATGAGCTCCTTGATTAAAGCCCAATTAGAGGTCTAGGGAGATTATTGGATAGAGATCTAATAATGTAAGGTTAGTGAGTAATTAGATGTAGATCTAATACCCACTAAGGCTAGAGCCCTAGGGTTTTTTGGTGGCTCTCCATAAATATGAGGGGAGACTCTTAGTTGATAGGTTGCAACTTTAGCCACCACCTCCTATTCTCCTCCCTTCCTCTGAGCAAGAGTTGCAAGATCAGATTGGAGGAGTTTTGCTGCAGAGATCCATCGTGTGGATACCGCTAGAGAGGAGGACTCTTGACCTCCTTTATCTTCTCTATCTGAATCTGTACTACATGGATATATGATCTCTCTAGGTAAAATCAATCTCTCACACATCATGGTTTTACGGTTTTACGTTTTCTCATGACCAATCTTTTGCGCGATGATTTGATCTATGTGGGAAACCGATTTTTGTTTTGATTTCTGCTACGTATGTGATGCACCCATTGTAGGTTTCCCAACAACAACCCGACCAGTAACTTCTAGACTTTCAACCTCCCCTGCTATCAACCAATCTCATCAGCCCAAGAAATTAACTCGAGATGAACTCCATGAAAGATCTACGAAGGGACTACTTTGGCATTGTGACGAGCCATAAAGTCATGACTACCGCTGTAAGAAAGAAAAAATTTTGGTGATCAAATCGATTGAAGGTCCAGAATCTAAGGATGCAGATCTCAAAATTAAGGAGGAAGATGCAAGGGAAGAACCACAGTCGGTCGTCAGCAGAGTACATGCCTTAGCTGACTATGTGAACCCATAAATCATGGAGATTAATGAGTCCTTAAGCATCAACCAATCACCATTCTTATCGATATCGGAAGCACCAATAATTTCATCAATAGCCACGTTGCTAACCTGATTAACTCTCCAGATTAAAGATTATAGTAGATTTAATGTGAAAGTCACAGATGGCGAACCCTAAACTACAGCCATAAGTGTTCGCAAGTGAAGCTAATCATGCAGGGCCAAGAGATTGCCACAGATTTCTTCATATTGCTAATGGACAACTATGAAATGATACTTAGTGTTGAATGGTTGTTCACTCTAGATGATGTTTCCTAGAATTTTCTAAATTAATTATAAAATTTTTTAACCATGGGAAATAGGTGATCATACGAGGAAAACGTAGGGGCAAAGTTATCAACTGTTTCAATGCAATGCATGGAGAGAGTGTTGCATAAATCACATATCAGCTTTCTAATACAATTTCAAAGGCTACAAACAGAGGAACTGATGATGAATGAAGATCCAAACCTTCCTTCAGTGCTTGTTGAATTTTCATATGTATTTGCTAAATTAACAAAAATTGCCCCTTATCCAGTCGCATGACCACTACAAGTTTATGACGAAAGATGTCAAGATTAGCGCTCCCCTCACAACATTATTAAAAAAAGATGCCTTCCTATGGTAAGATAAAGCTACAACAGCCTTCAATACCCTCGCAACTATGATGCCATCTACATTGGTGCTAGCCTTACCCAACTATGTCAAAATGTTCATGATCAAATTTGATGCGTTGGTAGTCAACATGTTATTGTCCTCATGCAAGATGGTCGACTCCTTGCCTACATTAGTAAAGCCCTCTTTCTATTCCACTTAAAGCTATCAATCTACGATGAGGAGATGTTGACCATTGTTGAATTTGTGGCTTGGTGTGGTACCGACCAACAGCACAAACGAGAGATGATAGCAATCCCAGAAAAATTGCAACCTCTAACCACCCTAGTCTAAGATTAGACTGACATCTCTATGGACCTTATCAGAAGGCTGCCACCATCTCAAAGGAAAGTTTTGCAAACATTGAAGAACAACTATATGATAGTCCACACAAGAACAAAATAACCACCTGACAAACACAGGAGCAAAAAGAAGATTGCAAGAGAGGCAACAACAAAATCTCAACCCTACCCACTTCGATTTTAGCTTGGATCAACATTTCCATGGACTTCATCAAGGGTCTGCCATAATCTCAAGAAAAGAATATTGAAGGATAACCCCACAGCAACACAAGCAAAAATAAAATAGTAGGCTGACAAAAACAAGAGTCAAAGGAAGTTTGCTATCGAGGATCGAGTCTTCTTTCATCTTCAGCCTACTAGTAGAACATCATGAAGACTCGAGCCTCAAGGAAGTGATCTCCTTGTTTCTTTAAACCATAAAAAATTGGAGAGCACGTCGGAGCCATGCCCTACAGATTGGATCTACGTGCCAACTATAAAGTATATTTGATCCTCCATATGTCCTACCTCAAATTGAAGCTTAGAGAGGATGAATCATCCTAGAGCCATCTACCAAACATCTCGATTGATGGAGTGGCCGAGGTTTAGTCAATGATCACATTGGATCGCAGGATCATGATGCACTGCTAATGCCCTTCTATAGGAGTACTAGTTCGGGACCCACTTGCCAATTGAGGATATTGCCCGAGAGCCCTATGACAAATTGAAGCTAAATTTTCCGAAGACTATGGAGGATCAGCCTTAAAGATAAGACTGATTTGAATAGGGCGAGTCCGATGGGACCCTAGCGTCGAGTCCTAATCGATTGAGTCGAGTCCGTAGATTAAGCCTTGTTGGCTAGCCTAGACCGACATTGAGTCAGCTAGGAGATGAGTTGAGTCAATTTGAATAAATCAGCTCAAATCCTAATAGGATTAGGATTTGGTTGAATTGGGGTTTTATTATGAATAGGAGTTGGAGCAGAGTTAAGATCCTAGTCATGATTATAATCAACACTAATTGGCCGCCCACCTTGATTTAGAAAGTTGGCTAGGGTTGGGATGAGAGTATTTCACTCAGAATATGAGTCTCACTAGGAGTATTTTAATTGGAGTAGGAGTCTCTCTAGGGTTAGGGTTTGGAGGCCCTATAAAAGCATGTAGCCACCCACCTATTTTCATAAGCAATATATCTATTTTCTCTTTAGCCTTGTGGCCAAATACCGGAGGAGGAACCTCAGAGTTTTAAGGAGGTGATCCCTACAAAGATCAATCCAAAGGTTATAATCTTTTAGGGTTCTATCAAAAAGTTAACTAAAATAGAGCTGCCAAGCCTATTACAAGCCCACTACATACTATGTAAAGCATTAACCGAAAGACACAGATATACACGAGCATTACATCGAGTATCCTAAACAGCCTTATTCGTGGCACTTTACTCATGCTTATAAATAGACATGACTCCCAAGGACTCAGTGTCGATATGTGACATTACCGAGAGATTACATATCTTCTTTTATCTCCCTGTTATCCCTATTCTATCACTCATAATGGCCCTATGAAGGATACGAAGAGAGGAGAATGCAAGTCTAGCTTCCCTTGCAGATTGGTATTGTCGTAGCTTTGGATCCAATGACGGTGTCTTGCAAATCAGATAAAGGCTTTTTGAATAGTATAGAAAGGTACTCATCATATATATGAATTATCATTATTTAATTTTTAATTTTCTGGTACTAAATTTTTTCATATGATAGTTGGGTAATATGGTTTTTATGTTTAGAAGGGGAATTAGAGTTATATTTTAAAATCAAATACTTTAGATTGTAAATATATTTCAGTTATATTTGTGTATTTAGATCTATTTGTTATCACCTTTCATATATGAAAAGATACTATTTGGTTTTGATTTAAATAATCTATTTGTGTTGGATCTACTTTTTATCTAGCCTGTCATGTCACATACTTGCAAATGATGTGAGGTTCTTCATGTTTGATCGTTGGACCACTATCGATAGCTTATTATCGATGACAGTATTATTAAGGGCAATATCCTTCGATGATCGTTAGCCTAGTCACAAACAATGGTTGCATACACAGCGAAAACATCATAGGGTGTGGTACCCTTGCGATGCTTATGATGATTACAACAATATCATTGTTGCCTTTAATGACTATAACAATGTCGTTGCCTGTAGCAACTATAGCAGTGCTGCTACTTGTGGCTCCTATGGCAATTATAGTAGCATCGCTACATGTAGCGGCTACAGCAGCATCACCGCTTGTGGCAACTACGACAACTGCAACAATGTCGATAATTGTGGTGGCTACAACGTTTACAACAAAGCTGCTATATGTGGCGACTACAACAGTTGTAGCAATGCATCTAACGATGGCATTTGTTGGTCACAACCAGCATAACTAGACATTGAAGACTACTGGTTGCACGGAAGCATGGGCACAGACCGCAATAGGGGGTTCATCATGCGACATGCATGCACAACGCGTGGTCGAGGTGGCGATAACAACCATGGTCGTGGAAAAGAAGTGATAATTAGGTTTTATTTTTAAAGGACATTTTTATCCCTCAAAATAAAAAAATCCAACTTGCACCTCGAAAGTTATTTTCCATTTATGCCCTTTAGAAAGTAAAATTTTCTAAATTATGTTCTGAGTTCAAACTTAATTAATTTGATTTATTTTAATCAAATATATTGATCAAATTTAATCATGATTGTATTTTGACTACTTGATTAGATTTAGATTCGATCAATCATATTTTGATCTAATTCAAAAAAGTCAAACTTTGATTATTTTTTATTTAAATTAATTTTAATTTTGACTAATTTAATTAGGCTAATGTTTAGCCCAAATCTAGGCATACCCAATTAAATAAAATTGACTAATCCAATAATATAATTTTTATAATAAAATATAATTATTATTTTTAAATATATATTTGATTTTTTACATGCATATATTTGAAATTATGAATTTTTTTTCAAAAAAGGCATGATTTATAATAATTATAGTTATCATATGAGTTTTTCTTTATATTGATTAATATTTAGTAATTATTATGATATTACTTTATTATTATTAAACTATTTTAACATATATTAGATTGACAAATTTTGATAAATATTGTTAGTAACTCAAAATATAAGTTTTATTTGGTAGTTGTCAAAGTGGTGTGGGATGCTAAGATTATGAGATGTAAATTACAATAAATGTTTATTATTTATAAGATATTTTAAACTATATTTTATATTATTATATTAGTTGTGTAGTTACCAAAGTGGCCTAAACCAATAACTTATAAAATTACATTAAGGAATTAGTCATAAATAATATTAAAAATAATAATATTTATAATAACATACATAATTAAGAGATTTAGATAATCCTAAAGGAGAATCTAATTCGAATATTTATGAGATGTGGTAGGATGATACTATTATTAGATATCTTTATAGTTTATGGTTGTATACTCAAATGTAGCAATAGTATTCCACGAGGATAGTATCAGTCCTCCATTAATAATTTTATGTAAACATTAGATATGTAATATTTCACCCAAAAATGAAATAGAGATTATATCAATAATTTACTATTTATTAAAGAACTTAAAGTATTAATATTATATTATTTTATTACAATGTTACTTCATTGTATTTTGATAGATGTCCTTATATTTTTTGAATTAAATTATTATAAATGACTTAAGCATCTATAATTTATATTGGATATGTTAGACCTTGATCAAACTAATTGAAAAGATTAAAAACATAATTAATAAAGGTTCTATAGAATAAATAATTAAAATAAATGATCACGAAAGTTTAAAAGATCTAGTTTTATGATAATTGCTAATATTTTACAACTACTATACTGAAATATTTTTAAAGATCAATTTAAATTTACTGACAAGTTATTTACTAATATATTACTGAAAGAACTGACTAAAATTTAGTATGAAAATATTTGAGGAATTTAAGATTATATCCTTAATATATCTTACAAGGTTGTAAGCTTAAGAATATTGGATATTGGGCATGAAGGTAGTTGAGTTCTTTCTCATACAATTTATTTTTAATTTTATTTCTTCGTAGTTTGACTTAATTAAAATTTATTATAATAAAATTAAAGATAAGTAAAACTTAAATGAGCTAGCTAGTATATGTGTTTAGAAAGAAATAATATTAGTATAAGAAAGACTCATAGTATTTTGGATATTAGTCAAGAATTAGATAACATTAAAAGAAAGTTGAAGCGTAAACTACTCTAGTTTTTAAATATGATATAAACTCATAAAAGAAAATTATTCCAAATAAAATACTCTTTTTGTAGCAAGAAAGTTTATGTTAAGATAGACTATAAAATTTGGTTCAAAAGGAAAAGGTATAAGTTTGACTATTTCAAATTAAATGTTATAAAAGTCCTTTTCTAATACTTGATAGATCGATACTAATGCTTCAACTTATGTTACAAATAACAGATATTCATTTTGATATGAGAATAAAAAGAGTATAAAATATTTATCATTATAGAAAATTATCTTAAAATAAAAATAAAAGTAATTGGTACTCATCGATCATGTCTAGAGATGATTCATCTGATATTATTTTTCTATAATTATAAAAAATTTAAAATTTTTAAGATATTATTTCTCTTTTGATGGTTGTAAACTCAGTATATTTATAATTCGATAAAAGTTAGATTTTAAATTTTGGATGATGGTCTATAAAGAATTAGTGTGAATATTAAGTTTACAATTATCCTGTAAACAAATAGAATGACATATAATTTCATAAATTCTTTGAGATTACATATGTTTACATCTCCAAGTCACTCCATGTTTCTATTTTAGTATAGAAAGATATTTTATCACTTTTAGATATGACTATATATATTTAATTTATGTAAAGTCTCAAGTTGTTGATATCTTTAAGCATAAATGAAGTTGATAGATAATTAGATAGAAAAGTCAAATTTATCATATATGATAAGGATCATAAATTTTATAAATTTGCTATATTCCTGAAAAAATAGGGTATTTTTACTTAATATGATTTATCAAATATGTCACAGCAAAATAAGATTATTAAAATATGAAGTCACACTCTTATGGATATTGTTAGGAGTATGATGAGTTATTATTTTGTATCCAAATCAATGTGAGAAGAAGTTTTAAGGACAATTATAATTATATTGAAAGGATTCCTAATAAGTCAATTCTATCAACTTCTTTGACCGAAATTCTTGTTGACCCCTCATACTATGTCTCAAAATTAAAGTCACTCATCGTACTTTAAAACTCATATAATTAATCTCCCATATTACGATTTTAAATCAAAGTAGCCCTCTTTGTTAGAAATAAGGTTACGTCATTAGGTAAAATAATGATTGAAATTTTTGTTGACCCCCTCCCTTGTACTATGCCTCAAAATCAAAGTCACATCCTGTACTTTAAAACTCATATAATTGACCTTTCATACTATGATTTCACATCTAAGTGATCTCCTCTATTAGAAATAAGGGTACATCATTAGGTAAAATAATTTAGGGGGTTATTTTTAATTTGGGGATTAAAACTAAATAGTCCCCAAGCCCTAACCTGGCCTCCCCTCTCTATCTTTTTTCTTTAATCTCCATTACTCTCGCCTCTCTTCACCTTTAGTTTTGTGATAGTTCAATCAATTGGTTATATCTTGTTGTTATTTATAAGTTATGTGATTGATTGTAAATAAGATATGTTCGAGTTTTAGGAGAGGTGGTGTTAAAATTTAGACATATTTAAAAGAAGTAAACAATCGTAACAATCTTGCAAGTTAAGATTTTTAGTAGATCGATTTTTTAATTACTTAAAATAATTAAGTGTATAACAATAAAAACCATCATCAATCAAGCTTAAAATGTAAAATAAATTCAAACAATGTTAGAAATTAACCAATTTTTTTATGACTTTTTTATCATTTAATACAAATGTATTAACATTCAGAAGATAAATTTGATGAATAATGATAGTACGGGAGGTGTATTTGATAAACATATTATAGTACAAGGGGTGTTTTTGATTTTTTAAGTTTTCTTAGCATAGTTTGGCTATATTGAAATCAACTAGAAATCTTAGCATAAGTTTTCTTATGATGTGGATGGATGATCATGAGCCATGTGTTGTGATGTGTGTAATTGTGATTATTATTATTGGGGCCTACGTGCCTCTATTTTTCTCTTTTTTTGTCGAGCCTGCGTGCTTGTGATTATTTGTAATTACATGGAGAGACGTGTCGAGAGCGTAAAGATGACAGCGGGACCCACGATACCGTGACGGGAGATTACGATGCATGGTGATGCGACGATCCGATGGATCTGATGGAACCCATGATGACGAGATCAACAATCACAGAGCATGGAGATGCGCTGATACACACATAGATCCTATTGTGAGTGATTAGGCCCATTAGCTCGGGCTTAATTATATTAAGTGACGACTCATAATCATCCGGTGTGGCTTGCATATGTGATGTGTTATACACCTACTAGATATATGTATATATATTTGCATGTGATGTAAATATATATTAAATATGTATGTGTGTGACATGACATATTATGAGACCGATAGTATTAAGTCGGTAAGCATGAGGTAATAAGATTGACCCACGTGGCCTTCCATCGTTATAAGAAGAAATTGAATCACGACATAGGTTAAGTTGGTCGAGTCCCTCGAGGCTCACCTATCTATGTGATCGAGTTCTTGCCTACGACATAGAGATGTCACCGGTGACCTGAGGACATGGTATGCTTGGTCGAGTTCCTCGAGGGCATATTATTGAATCGGACTCATCTTGTAATGATGGTGATGACTTAACTGAACGTTATGGTTGGTTGAGTCCCTCGAGACCATGATGATTCGGAGGCCGAACATGATGAGAATCACAAGGAGTTGTGATTGGCAAGAGTTGCTTACCTTTTGGGCTTAGTACAATTGGTCGAGTCTCTCGAGATTGCACTAAGACGCCAATTGGACCTCGATCCCCACTAGGAGTCTGCTGGAGACTTCTGTCTCACGTGTCGAGGGTGTCGCATGATTTGCTAAGAAAATAGTGGGAGCACATTAAGATAGAAGTCCATATCTTAATTAGTATTTTCTGTAAAATTTACATGTTATTTATTTATGCTATATCTTATTTTTTTTAGAAACATGCTCACAAACCCCTTACGTGGCATATTTGATGCCAACTACCTCACTGGTCCAATATACAGATTAGCTCTGTAATTTGAGAATTATTCTCATGGTGAAGAAAATCACATATGTCCTTGATATAATCGTGCCCACACCAGAAGAAGGGGCAAGCGAGGATGAGATCACTCACTATGTGAAGTACATAGATGATTCCATGTTAGCAAAATGTTACATGTTGGCCTCCATGACTCCTGAGTTACAAAGGCAACATGAGAGTATGGATGCAGATTCTACCATTCTTCATCTCTGCCAGCTGTTTGAGAAATAGGAAAGAACTTAAAGATATGAGATATCTAAGAAACTCTTCTAAGCTAGGATGATAAAAGGGACATCGGTTCAGAACCATATCCTAAAGATGATAGAGTGGATCGAGAAACTCACAGGTCTACGAATAGTCCTAGAGGATAATCTATGCATTGATCTTATACTTCAGTCTCTACCAAATTCCTTTTCTTGCTTCATCATAAATTTTAACAAGAGCAAGTTTGAGGTGACTCCCCCTGAGCTCCTCAATATGTTGAGGGAAGCTGAGAGTACCATCAAGAAGGAGAAGCCAGTTCTCTATATTGGTGAGACCAAAAAGAAAAGGAAGGCCAACAAGATCCTTAAGAAGGGAAAGGGCAAAGAAAGACCAGGTAAAGCAAAGGTTACTAAGAATTACTCGATAATGGATAAAAGACAATGCTTCCACTATGGCCAAGACGGATATCGAAAGAGAAACTGTAAGGACTACCTTGCAGAGAAGGTGAGACAGAAGCATGAAGAAGCTTCAGATATATTCATAATCAGTCTCCACTTGTCAGATTTTCATGATAACATATGGGTATTGGATACCAGGAGTATTTATCATATCTGTAATTCATTGCAGGTTCTAGCAAGACCTAGGAGATTGGCTAGAGGCGAGATGGACCTCAAGATGCGCAATAGAGCAAGAGTTGCTATAGTTACTATTGGAGAGGTCACCCTACATTTGCCTGGTGGAGCTATTATTGCATTAGATGCATGTTATTTTGTTCCCTCTATTATGAAAAATATTATTTCTATCTCTTGTTTGATAATTAGTGGATATAAATTATATTTTAAGAATAATAGTTATGCAATAATTATGAATGATAAGATCATCACTAGAGGGACCATAATAAATGGCTTATATGTGTTATATACTTCTCAACATATCATGAATATAAATATGTCTAAGAGGAAAAGAGATGAGGTGAATAATGCATACCTATGACATTCAAAAGTTGCTAAAAGATGAATACTTAAATCCATTTGACTATGAGACATATGTAACTTGCGAACCTTGCCTTCATGGGAAGATGACCAACTCTCCTTTTAGTGAAACTAGAGAGAGAGCCACTGAGTTATTGGAACTCATATATAGTGATGTATGTGGTCTCATGTCGACTCAAGCTATAGGTGGTTACTCATACTTCATTACATTCACTGATGATTTCTTTAGGTATGGACACATGTAAATGAAGTACAAATCTGAGGCCTTCGAGAAATTTAGGGAATATAAGAACGAGGTAGATAACCAAATTGGAAAGAGTATTAAGACTCTTCGATCATATCGAGGAGGAGAGCACTTGAGTACGGAGTTCACCTATTTCTTCAGGGACAATGAGATTATATCCCAGTGGACACCTCCTTATACACCTCAGCTCAATGGTGTATCAGAAAGGAGGAATCACATGTTGTTAGACATGGTGCGATCCATAATGAGTTTCACGGACCTACCCGTCTTATTCTAGAGGTACGTCCTAGAGACTACAACTTACCTTCTGAACAGAGTTCCATCAAAGTCAATAGTGTCTACACCATATGAGATATGGAAAGGAAAGAAGCCCGATATTAAAATTATTAAGATTTGGGGCTGTCCTGCCCACATTAGAAGACACAACCCCAATAAGTTGGAATCAAGGACAGAATGGTGCATATTCATAGGATACCCAAAGGAAACTTATGGGTATTATTTCTATCATCCCGAGGACCGAAAGGTCTTTATTGCCAAAAGAGTTGTGTTCATTGAGAAAGAACATATTCTTGGTGGAAATAGTGGGAGTGAGATAAAATTGAGCGAGGTTGGAGAACTTAGCTCAAGCATCATTCCAAAGCCCGAGTCTATTCAGGTACCTAACACACAAATCCCAAATTTACGCAGGTCTAGTAGAATATCTCACCCTCCTGAAAGATATGTACGATATACCAGTGTAGATGATTCTCAGGATGTTGATCCTCGGACCTACGAGGAGGCTATTATGAGTATAGACTTTGAGAAGTGGCAAGAAGCCATGAATTTTGAGATGGATTCTATATACTTTAATAAGGTTTGGAACCTTGTAGATGCACCTGAGGGTGTCATACCCATCGACTGCAAATGGATATCTAAGAAGAAGATCGGAGTGGATGAAAAGGTAGAGACCTATAAAGCAAGGCTGGTAGCTAAACAATATCGTCAAAGACAAGGAGTTGACTATGATGAAACCTTTTCACCTATAGTCATGCTTAAGTCCATTAGAATTATTTTGGCCATTGCAGCACACTATGACTATGAGATCTGACAGATGGATGTCAAACCAGCATTCCTCAATGGCAACCTGGAGGAAGAGGTGTATATGATACAACCAAAGGAATTCATATCCAAAGAGAGTCCAGATAAAGTGTGCAGGTTGCTTATATGATTGAAACAAGCTTCTCGAAGTTGGAACACAAGATTTGATGAGGTGATCAGATCTTATGACTTCATTAAAAACGAAGATGAGCCTTATGTATACAGGAAGGTAAGTAGAAACGATATCACCTTCTTGGTACTATATGTGGATGATATTTTAATCATTGAGAATGATATAGGAGTGCTCTCTACGTTAAAGACTTGGCTATCTAGAAACTTCTCTATGAAAGACTTAGGAGAAGCATCCTATATTTTGAAGATCGAGATCTATAGAAATAGATTCAAAATGATGCTTGACTTGTCCCAGTCTAGGTACATAGACTCCATTATCAAAAGGTTTGGCATGAAAAATTCCAAGAGAGGTCTCATACCGATGAAATATGGAATATCACTTTCTAGGAGTATGTCCCCAAAGACTCCTTAAGAAAGGACAAACATGGATAAAATACTTTATGCCTCAGCGATAGGATCTATCATGTATGCAATGCTATGTACTAGGCCTGATATAACACATGCCCTGAGTGTCACGAGCAGGTATCAGGCAGATCCAGATTTGGAACACTGGAAGGTAGTAAAGTGTATCCTTAAGTACTTGAGAAGGACTAAGAATCTTTTACTAGTATAAAGAGGAGGTAGCCTTCAGGTTGAGGGCTACACAGACTCAAGTTTTTAGTCTGATATCGGTGATAACAAGTCAAATTCAGTGTATATTTTCACCATGAATAGAGGAGCAGTAAGCTGGAAGAGTTCCAAGCAAGATATTACTGCCGACTCGACCATAGAGGCGGAATACATTGTTGCAGCAGAAGCAGCAAAGGAAGGGGTATGGATGAAGAAGTTCATCAAAGATTTGGGAGTCGTACCAAGCAGTGTAGAACTAATTCCCATATACTGCAACAACAATGGGGCGATAGCTCAAGCGAAGGAACCCAACTCTCATTAGAAGTCTAAGCATATTCTGAGAAGGTTCCATCTGATAAGAGAGATCATAGCCCGTAAAGATATAACAATGGAAAGAGTTCCATCCGAAGATAACATTGCAGATCTACTAATGAAGCCGTTGGCTCAGATTGTATTTGAGCGTCACAGGGGTCTGATGGGGATCAGACACATAGGTGATTGGCTTTAGGTCAAGTGGGAGATTGCTAGTTACAAGTGCCCTACAAGCAAATAACGCAAGTGATGACACGTGTGACATACTGCGTAATCTTTTTACTTATGATTAATATTGGTATATTCTCATATTATATTATATGTAGCATATATATTATGATGTCCTTGGTTCTGTGCAATGAGAATCAGAACGTGATGAGATTGTGATAATGAGATCGATTCATCTTTAAACACATATCCTAAATAATCCCGGTTATAGGTTACTCGAGAGGGATATCGAGATTGGTAGCCAACCTTACGAAGGCAATTAAGTATCAATAGAGGATCATCCACTCTCGGTATCACGAGAGAAATATCCCATATGTGCTTGCTTAGACAAATCCCTGGTCAGGGTCATTTGGATTGAGAGAAAAGGAGTTCTCCGGTAGAATCTGATTAGAGCAAGACAAACTGATTCTGTATATGACCTGACAGCACCATATTCAATATACGGTCTTTGGGATATTAGTTGGATGAGGGATTATAGATACATGGACTATAGATAGACATGTCCGATGGATTCGATCCCCCTGTACCATCTAGGGACTATGGCGTAGTGGCCTAGTACGTCCATAATCGATATGTCAAGTAAATTATTATCGAGATAATAATTCACTATATCAGAAGGAGTTCTGATGGGAATAACTCACGACCAGTTCGGTATCGGGCTTAGAGGGTCACACATATGGTAGATGCTTCAACAAATAGAGGATTGGATGAAGATCTAGTTAGCCCCTATTCCCATTAGATGAGACCCTATACTAATGAGCTCCTTGATTAAAGCCCAATTAGAGGTCTAGGGAGATTATTGGATAGAGATCTAATAATGTAAGGTTAGTGAGTAATTAGATGTAGATCTAATACCCACTAAGGCAAGAGCCCTAGGGTTTTTTGGTGGCTCTCCATAAATAGGAGGGGAGACTCTTAGTTGATAGGTTGCAACTTTAGCCACCACCTCCTATTCTCCTCCCTTCCTCTGAGCAAGAGTTGCAAGATCAGATTAGTGGAGTTTTGCTGCAGAGATCCATCGTGTGGATACCGCTAGAGAGGAGGACTCTTGACCTCCTTTATCTTCTCTATCTGAATCTGGACTACATGGATATATGATCTCTCTAGGTAAAATCAATCTCTCACACATCATGGTTTTACGGTTTTTACGTTTTTCTCGTGACCTGAATCTTTTGCGCGATGATTTGATCTATGTGGGAAACCGATTTTTGTTTTGATTTCTGCTACGTATGTGATGCACCCATTGTAGGTTTCCCAACAACAACCCGACCAGTAACTTCTAGTCTTTCAACCTCCCCTGCTATCAACCAATCTCATCAGCCCAAGAAATTAACTCGAGATGAACTCCATGAAAGATCTACGAAGGGACTACTTTGGCATTGTGACGAGCCATAAAGTCATGACTACCGCTGTAAGAAAGAAAAAATTTTGGTGATCAAATCGATTGAAGGTCCAGAATCTGAGGATGCAGATCTCAAAATTAAGGAGGAAGATGCAAGGGAAGAACCACAGTCGGTCGTCAGCAGAGTACATGCCTTAGCTGACTATGTGAACCCATAAATCATGGAGATTAATGAGTCCTTAAGCATCAACCAATCACCATTCTTATCGATACCGGAAGCACCAATAATTTCATCAATAGCCACGTTGCTAACCTGATTAACTCTCCAGATTAAAGATTATAGTAGATTTAATGTGAAAGTCACAGATGGCCGAACCCTAAACTACAGCCATAAGTGTTCGCAAGTGAAGCTAATCATGCAGGGCCAAGAGATTGCCACAGATTTCTTCATATTGCTAATGGACAACTATGAAATGATACTTAGTGTTGAATGGTTGTTCACTCTAGATGATGTTTCCTAGAATTTTCTAAATTAATTATAAAATTTTTTAACCATGGGAAATAGGTGATCATACGAGGAAAACGTAGGGGCAAAGTTATCAACTGTTTCAATGCAATGCATGGAGAGAGTGTTGCATAAATCACATATCAGCTTTCTAATACAATTTCAAAGGCTACAAACAGAGGAACTGATGATGAATGAAGATCCAAACCTTCCTTCAGTGCTTGTTGAATTTTCATATGTATTTGCTAAATTAACAAAAATTGCCCCCTATCCAGTCGCATGACCACTACAAGTTTATGACGAAAGATGTCAAGATTAGCGCTCCCCTCACAACATTATTAAAAAAAGATGCCTTCCTATGGTAAGATAAAGCTACAACAGCCTTCAATACCCTCGCAACTATGATGCCATCTACATTGGTGCTAGCCTTACCCAACTATGTCAAAATGTTCATGATCAAATTTGATGCGTTGGTAGTCAACATGTTATTGTCCTCATGCAAGATGGTCGACTCCTTGCCTACATTAGTAAAGCCCTCTTTCTATTCCACTTAAAGCTATCAATCTACGATGAGGAGATGTTGACCATTGTTGAATTGTTGCTTGGTGACCAACAAAGATAAACGAGAGATGATAGCAATCCAAAAAATTGCAACTCTAAACCACCCTAGTCTAAGATTTACTGACATCTCTATGGACCTTATCAAGGCTGCCACCATCTCAAAGGAAAGTTTTGCAAACATTGAAGAACAACTATATGATAGTCCACACAAGAACAAAATAACCACCGACAAACACAGAGCAAAAAGAAGATTGCAAGAGAGGCAACAACAAAATCTCAACCCTACCCACTTCGATTTTAGCTTGGATCAACATTTCCATGGACTTCATCAAGGGTCTGCCATAATCTCAAGAAAAGAATATTGAAGGATAACCCCACAGCAACACAAGCAAAAATAAAATAGTAGGCTGACAAAAACAAGAGTCAAAGGAAGTTTGCTATCGAGGATCGAGTCTTCTTTCATCTTCAGCCTACTAGTAGAACATCATGAAGACTCGAGCCTCAAGGAAGTGATCTCCTTGTTTCTTTAAACCATAAAAAATTGGAGAGCACGTCGGAGCCATGCCCTACAGATTGGATCTACGTGCCAACTATAAAGTATATTTGATCCTCCATATGTCCTACCTCAAATTGAAGCTTAGAGAGGATGAATCATCCTAGAGCCATCTACCAAACATCTCGATTGATGGAGTGGCCGAGGTTTAGTCAATGATCACATTGGATCGCAGGATCATGATGCACTGCTAATGCCCTTCTATAGGAGTACTAGTTCAGTGGACCCACTTGCCAATTGAGGATATTGCCTGAGAGCCCTATGACAAATTGAAGCTAAATTTTCCGAAGACTATGGAGGATCAGCCTTAAAGATAAGACTGATTTGAATAGGGCGAGTCTGATAGGACCCTAGCTGCGTCGAGTCCTAATCGATTGAGTCGAGTCCGTAGATTAAGCCTTGTTGGCTAGCCTAGACCTGACATTGAGTCAGCTAGGAGATGAGTTGAGTCAATTTGAATAAATCAGCTCAAATCCTAATAGGATTAGGATTTGGTTGAATTGGGGTTTTATTATGAATAGGAGTTGGAGCAGAGTTAAGATCCTAGTCATGATTATAATCAACACTAATTGGCCGCCCACCTTGATTTAGAAAGTTGGCTAGGGTTGGGATGAGAGTATTTCACTCAGAATATGAGTCTCACTAGGAGTATTTTAATTGGAGTAGGAGTCTCTCTAGGGTTAGGGTTTGGAGGCCCTATAAAAGCATGTAGCCACCCACCTATTTTCATAAGCAATATATCTATTTTCTCTTTAGCCTTGTGGCCAAATACCAGGAGGGATGAACCCCTGTAGAGTTTTAAGGAGGGCTGATCCCCTACAAAGATCAATCCAGTGTTATAATCTTTTAGGGTTCTATCAAAAAGTTAACTAAAATAGAGCTGCCAAGCCTATTACAAGCCCACTACATACTATGTAAAGCATTAACCGAAAGACACAGATATACACGAGCATTACATCGAGTATCCTAAACAGCCTTATTCGTGGCACTTTACTCATGCTTATAAATAGACATGACTCCCAAGGACTCAGTGTCGATATGTGACATTACCGAGAGATTACATATCTTCTTTTATCTCCCTGTTATCCCTATTCTATCACTCATAATGGCCCTATGAAGGATACGAAGAGAGGAGAATGCAAGTCTAGCTTCCCTTGCAGATTGGTATTGTCGTAGCTTTCGGATCCAATGACGGTGTCTTGCAAATCAGATAAAGGCTTTTTGAATAGTATAGAAAGGTACTCATCATATATATGAATTATCATTATTTAATTTTTAATTTTCTGGTACTAAATTTTTTCATATGATAGTTGGGTAATATGGTTTTTATGTTTAGAAGGGGAATTAGAGTTATATTTTAAAATCAAATACTTTAGATTGTAAATATATTTCAGTTATATTTGTGTATTTAGATCTATTTGTTATCACCTTTCATATATGAAAAGATACTATTTGGTTTTGATTTAAATAATCTATTTGTGTTGGATCTACTTTTTATCTAGCCTGTCATGTCACATACTTGCAAATGATGTGAGGTTCTTCATGTTTGATCGTTGGACCACTATCGATAGCTTATTATCGATGACAGTATTATTAAGGGCAATATCCTTCGATGATCGTTAGCCTAGTCACAAACAATGGTTGCATACACAGCGAAAACATCATAGGGTGTGGTACCCTTGCGATGCTTATGATGATTACAACAATATCATTGTTGCCTTTAATGACTATAACAATGTCGTTGCCTGTAGCAACTATAGCAGTGCTGCTACTTGTGGCTCCTATGGCAATTATAGTAGCATCGCTACATGTAGCGGCTACAGCAGCATCACCGCTTGTGGCAACTACGACAACTGCAACAATGTCGATAATTGTGGTGGCTACAACGTTTACAACAAAGCTGCTATATGTGGCGACTACAACAGTTGTAGCAATGCATCTAACGATGGCATTTGTTGGTCACAACCAGCATAACTAGACATTGAAGACTACTGGTTGCACCGGGCAGAAGCATGGGCACAGCCGCACCGCAATAGCCGTGGGGGTTCATCATGCGACATGCATGCACAACCGCACGCGTGGTCGAGGTGGCGATAACAACCATGGTCGTGGAAAAGAAGTGATAATTAGGTTTTATTTTTAAAGGACATTTTTATCCCTCAAAATAAAAAAATCCAACTTGCACCTCGAAAGTTATTTTCCATTTATGCCCTTTAGAAAGTAAAATTTTCTAAATTATGTTCTGAGTTCAAACTTAATTAATTTGATTTATTTTAATCAAATATATTGATCAAATTTAATCATGATTGTATTTTGACTACTTGATTAGATTTAGATTCGATCAATCATATTTTGATCTAATTCAAAAAAGTCAAACTTTGATTATTTTTTATTTAAATTAATTTTAATTTTGACTAATTTAATTAGGCTAATGTTTAGCCCAAATCTAGGCATACCCAATTAAATAAAATTGACTAATCCAATAATATAATTTTTATAATAAAATATAATTATTATTTTTAAATATATATTTGATTTTTTACATGCATATATTTGAAATTATGAATTTTTTTTCAAAAAAGGCATGATTTATAATAATTATAGTTATCATATGAGTTTTTCTTTATATTGATTAATATTTAGTAATTATTATGATATTACTTTATTATTATTAAACTATTTTAACATATATTAGATTGACAAATTTTGATAAATATTGTTTGTAACTCAAAATATAAGTTTTATTTGGTAGTTGTCAAAGTGGTGTGGGATGCTAAGATTATGAGATGTAAATTACAATAAATGTTTATTATTTATATGATATTTTAAACTATATTTTATATTATTATATTAGTTGTGTAGTTACCAAAGTGGCCTAAACCAATAACTTATAAAATTACATTAAGGAATTAGTCATAAATAATATTAAAAATAATAATATTTATAATAACATACATAATTAAGAGATTTAGATAATCCTAAAGGAGAATCTAATTCGAATATTTATGAGATGTGGTAGGATGATACTATTATTAGATATCTTTATAGTTTATGGTTGTATACTCAAATGTAGCAATAGTATTCCACGAGGATAGTATCAGTCCTCCATTAATAATTTTATGTAAACATTAGATATGTAATATTTCACCCAAAAATGAAATAGAGATTATATCAATAATTTACTATTTATTAAAGAACTTAAAGTATTAATATTATATTATTTTATTACAATGTTACTTCATTGTATTTTGATAGATGTCCTTATATTTTTTGAATTAAATTATTATAAATGACTTAAGCATCTATAATTTATATTGGATATGTTAGACCTTGATCAAACTAATTGAAAAGATTAAAAACATAATTAATAAAGGTTCTATAGAATAAATAATTAAAATAAATGATCACGAAAGTTTAAAAGATCTAGTTTTATGATAATTGCTAATATTTTACAACTACTATACTGAAATATTTTTAAAGATCAATTTAAATTTACTGACAAGTTATTTACTAATATATTACTGAAAGAACTGACTAAAATTTAGTATGAAAATATTTGAGGAATTTAAGATTATATCCTTAATATATCTTACAAGGTTGTAAGCTTAAGAATATTGGATATTGGGCATGAAGGTAGTTGAGTTCTTTCTCATACAATTTATTTTTAATTTTATTTCTTCGTAGTTTGACTTAATTAAAATTTATTATAATAAAATTAAAGATAAGTAAAACTTAAATGAGCTAGCTAGTATATGTGTTTAGAAAGAAATAATATTAGTATAAGAAAGACTCATAGTATTTTGGATATTAGTCAAGAATTAGATAACATTAAAAGAAAGTTGAAGCGTAAACTACTCTAGTTTTTAAATATGATATAAACTCATAAAAGAAAATTATTCCAAATAAAATACTCTTTTTGTAGCAAGAAAGTTTATGTTAAGATAGACTATAAAATTTGGTTCAAAAGGAAAAGGTATAAGTTTGACTATTTCAAATTAAATGTTATAAAAGTCCTTTTCTAATACTTGATAGATCGATACTAATGCTTCAACTTATGTTACAAATAACAGATATTCATTTTGATATGAGAAGAAAAAGAGTATAAAATATTTATCATTATAGAAAATTATCTTAAAATAAAAATAAAAGTAATTGGTACTCATCGATCATGTCTAGAGATGATTCATCTGATATTATTTTTCTATAATTATAAAAAATTTAAAATTTTTAAGATATTATTTCTCTTTTGATGGTTGTAAACTCAGTATATTTATAATTCGATAAAAGTTAGATTTTAAATTTTGGATGATGGTCTATAAAGAATTAGTGTGAATATTAAGTTTACAATTATCCTGTAAACAAATAGAATGACATATAATTTCATAAATTCTTTGAGATTACATATGTTTACATCTCCAAGTCACTCCATGTTTCTATTTTAGTATAGAAAGATATTTTATCACTTTTAGATATGACTATATATATTTAATTTATGTAAAGTCTCAAGTTGTTGATATCTTTAAGCATAAATGAAGTTGATAGATAATTAGATAGAAAAGTCAAATTTATCATATATGATAAGGATCATAAATTTTATAAATTTGCTATATTCCTGAAAAAATAGGGTATTTTTACTTAATATGATTTATCAAATATGTCACAGCAAAATAAGATTATTAAAATATGAAGTCACACTCTTATGGATATTGTTAGGAGTATGATGAGTTATTATTTTGTATCCAAATCAATGTGAGAAGAAGTTTTAAGGACAATTATAATTATATTGAATAGGATTCCTAATAAGTCAATTCTATCAACTTCTTTGACCGAAATTCTTGTTGACCCCTCATACTATGTCTCAAAATTAAAGTCACTCATCGTACTTTAAAACTCATATAATTAATCTCCCATATTACGATTTTAAATCAAAGTAGCCCTCTTTGTTAGAAATAAGGTTACGTCATTAGGTAAAATAATGATTGAAATTTTTGTTGACCCCCTCCCTTGTACTATGCCTCAAAATCAAAGTCACATCCTGTACTTTAAAACTCATATAATTGACCTTTCATACTATGATTTCACATCTAAGTGATCTCCTCTATTAGAAATAAGAGTACATCATTAGGTAAAATAATTTAGGGGGTTATTTTTAATTTGGGGATTAAAACTAAATAGTCCCCAAGCCCTAACCTGGCCTCCCCTCTCTATCTTTTTTCTTTAATCTCCATTACTCTCGCCTCTCTTCACCTTTAGTTTTGTGATAGTTCAATCAATTGGTTATATCTTGTTGTTATTTATAAGTTATGTGATTGATTGTAAATAAGATATGTTCGAGTTTTAGGAGAGGTGGTGTTAAAATTTAGACATATTTAAAAGAAGTAAACAATCGTAACAATCTTGCAAGTTAAGATTTTTAGTAGATCGATTTTTTAATTACTTAAAATAATTAAGTGTATAACAATAAAAACCATCATCAATCAAGCTTAAAATGTAAAATAAATTCAAACAATGTTAGAAATTAACCAATTTTTTTATGACTTTTTTATCATTTAATACAAATGTATTAACATTCAGAAGATAAATTTGATGAATAATGATAGTACGGGAGGTGTATTTGATAAACATATTATAGTACAAGGGGTGTTTTTGATTTTTTAAGTTTTCTTAGCATAGTTTGGCTATATTGAAATCAACTAGAACCCCTCCCCCCCCCCCCACCCCCCTCTAATTTTAAAAATAAAATATTATTATTCTTTTTATTAACATAAGGGGTTTATTTAACATTTACATAATAATATAGGGGGTCATTTTGATGTGAAATTATAGTACAAGAGGTCACTTATACAAGTTTTAAAGTACAGGGGTGACTTTGATTTTGAGGCATAGTACGGGGGTCAAAAAAAATTTCTTCCAACTTCTTTAGGAGTTATGAATGATTAGAAAATATAATTTAAAATATTTATATATTTATGATTGTGTTGCAGAGATAAGAGCTTTCAATTCACATGAAAGTGAATTCAAGGATTATATATGATTATTTTATTCTTTATCTAGAAAAATTTAAATGGATATATATTGTGTTGCCCTAATCATGGTTATGAGGATAATTGAATCTGGTAACGTAAGATTTCTACAAAAATAGTACATTAGCAGGAGTGAAAATCTCATAATTTAATCTTAATATTGAGAAATTACACAATTGATATTCTTTTATTATTTTCGAGAGATTGTTATTCCTCAAATCACTAAAAGAATTGATAAAAGTGAATAACAAAATAAGATTGATGAACTTCTAAATAATATTAATATCGTTGTTAATAAACTTGTAGAATAATCAAAATTAATAGTTTCAATAATATCTCAAACAGAAAAGAAATACTTTTTTTTGTTGATTATGTGATACATCTATAATAATCAAATTATGGTATAGGAATCAAAGAGATCTCTTATTATTTTCATAAGTTATGAAAAGTAGTAATTATGAAGAATGATAAGATGCAATAAAAGAAGAGTTAAATCAATGGATAAAAAAAGTGTATGAGAACTCATCGAAATGCCCCAATAATCACAAAAGAGTTTATTATATAAACATAACTTAAAGGATAATATTGAATAATATATTAGTTAGACTTATTAAAAATTTTTAATTATAAAAAAGCATCAACCATAATGAGATATTTTCTCTGATTTTTTAATAAACACATTAAGAATCATCATGATATTTATAGTTTATTATGATTTTGAGTTACATCATATAGATATAAAAATAACCTGTCTAAATGAAAACATAGATTTATATGGATTAACCTAAACTATTCACAAAGAAAATAATATATATATATATATATAATTTGATATGTAAAATTTTGAAAATTCATTTATGACGTTAAACAAGCATCTAAATAATGATATATAAGATTTCTTGAAACTATTATTTTCTTTAAATTTAAGAAAAATATTATTGATTGGTATTTATGTCTAAAGATTAGTGAGAGCAAATTTATTATATTAGTCTATATGTAGATAATAGTGTATTGGTTTATTATACGAAACCAAGATATTTTTCACCGAGAATTTTAAAATAATTGATATGAATGAGTCTATCTTATGTTATTTATATTGAGATATTCAAGTATATATATCAAAGATTTCTAAGACTATTTCAGAAAGGATATATTGATCGACTCCTAGAGAAATTTACTATACAACTTTTTAAGCAAATGACAAAATTAGAAAATTATAGTAAAAACAAGTGTTTTTAAAATAAGATAGAAAAGAATCAAATAAATAAAAATATTTCTTATATATGTATAGTTAAAAGTTTATTATATGTTCAAGCCTATACTAAACTAAATATCAATTTCATACTCAAAATACTGGATATATATTAGAATTATTCAAAAATAAAATACTAAAAGGTTACAAAGAAAGTAATAAAATATATTGAATAGATGAAAGATTATATGCTCATATATTGATTCTGTAAATTACCTCGATAATTAGAAGTCCACTTTATGTTTTATATTTATGTTAGTTGGAGAGATAATTTATATGAAAAATATAATGTAATATATTATTATATTATCAATAATAAAAGTTATTTTTTGATATGTTTTGAAGCCATTGATCAAGTTTTATGACTACAAAATTTGATCACAGGACTTGGTGCAGTCATACTCAATTTTGAAGTTATTGAAGATATTTTATGATATATATAATAGTAGATTTCTTCTCTAAGCGTGCCAAATACTCTAACAATATTATACATTATGGTACAAAGAACTTGATGGTTAAAAAAAGAGAGTTAAGATATAATTAATATTAATTAAGAATATGAGTTTCACTATATTGATTGTTGATCCATTCACTTAATACTTATATTCTAAAGTGTTTGAAAGAATATGTTCTTATGATTGGGTTTGTGAGTAACCAATAGAAGATATGATAATATATATTTAAGTGAATATTATAATTGACATTCTTGCTTGTGTACTTAAAGTTATTTATTTATATTATTCTGTTTACATTTATGTGCATACATATTATGGTTCAATATGTATAACAAGATTATCTTAACAAGATAAATTATAAGAGTAATTGTGTACTATATTAGAAAAGACTAGTTATGTTGTGATACATAAAAGATAGTATGACATTAACGACATAGTAATATTAGTAATTTGGCTTAATGTATTATTATTGTGCGTATTAAATTTATTTACTTGTTTTAAAATTTATGACCATGTATAAAATATTTTTTAAAATCTAATTAGGAAAAACTTTTTTAATAAATATGTATTTTATTTATTTTGATTTTATTTTTTATATCTTACTAATTAATAGGTTAGGTTAGAGAATGTTAGATTATGTGACCTTATCTAATTATACAAGATATATTATAGATCTTATTAGCATCTGATGATGGTTATCGACCAATATAAAGGAAGTTTAATTATGATAAGATTTCTTAAGAGATGATATTGATAGGAGAGACTATGCTAATTAATTATCTTATATCCTGTACTCTCACCTATAAATAGAAAGAATCTCATAAGAGATTTAGTGAGAATATGCAACATTATTGAGAGATTATATATCTTCTCTCATGTCATCTTAATCATATGAGCTAATCATTAAGAGAGTATGAATCTTCTCATATCTCTCCTTTGTCCTTAACCCATCGCTCATAGCAATCTTGTGAATGATAGAAAAAGAGGTGAAGGTGAGTCTAGCTTTTTCTTATAGATCAATATCACCGTAACTTTTGGATTCGACGATGATATACTTACAAATAAGGTAAAAGCTTTCTGAATAATATAGAAAGATACATATTTTATATATATATATATATATATATATATATATATATATGATTTAAATTTTTAGAATTAAATTTTTTTTTTTTTGCATAATAGCAAGGTATTATGAATTTTATAGTTATAAGGGATCCAACTAAGGATAAAAAAGGATAACATTGTCTTGCGCTAAAAACCCGATCGGAAATATGAGGAGAGATCCAACCCAGGATAACAATTCAAGCACCCAGCTGATAGAAAGAATGTTCTTCATCATTATTATTCATAAATTTCCCTATAAACGATTTATGTGGCTCTTCGGATCGAGCAACCTCTGGACACGATCCGAGTTCAGCATAATGCATCAGTAACAGTTAAAAGAAGCTCAACACATCCCAAGTTAGACAAGTAAAAGATATGTACTTCAGTCCAAATGCAAAATGAAGAAATGTTGACTTGTGCTAACTTACTCTCTCTCTCTCATACACACACACACTCAACACTTCGGAGATGAGTCCAAGAGGGAGAACCCCCCCCCCACCTCTACTGATTTCTCTCTAGTATCTTGAGCTTATCGAGCTCGTGTCAGGCTGTGATACCCTTTGACTCAAGATCTCCAAGGACTTGAGCAGAGGAGCAAGACAACCCGACATGGTTGGAAGCCTAAATAGGCCACCATTGGATTGATAAAACCATGGAGAGTGTCGAACGAGCCTAACCGGATCTACCCCGGCCAAATTAGCAAATAACATACACTTACGTAGTAGTCAATTAACTTCAAGATTAACATCCACCCATTATAAACCATGTCGATTTGATTGGTGATGCTGGAAAAGACTAATGTCTCCATCCAATTGCATATTCACTCCACTGTTATGATTCATATCGTCGCTCTCTTATTATATCAAGGAATTTGATTCCAGCTGAACTACTTGCTGCTTGGCTGAAGTATCAGCCGGTCGACCGCATCCTCTTTCTTAAGGATGGACTATCAAAAATTATTCCACCACCAACCTAACCATGTGAAAGTGCATACAGCTGATATGCATCTGAGGCCCACATGCCCGCCGGAGGCAAATAGAAACAAAAGAAGAAGAAGAAGAAGAAGAAGAAAGGATTTGATGTCTGCGGTTGAGCTCGCTCACTTGGATTTTGGTTCTGTGATTCCCTGGAAAGTCTTTTTGTTAGGTTTGTTGGGGAAGGAGGAGCAAGGAAATGATAAAATAGAATACTACGATCCAAATAACGAAAAACGTTTTCAATCAAGAAAACGACGTAGTATTAAACAGGAGGTAAAAGAACAAGAACACTTACAAGATTATCTCCAAATGCACACACTCTATTTTCTGCACTACTGCTTCATTCACTAAGGTCCTATTTATAAGACATAATAATAACTACCTCACACCACTTCCTTCATCCCACTATCTCACTATCTCACCCATCATTAATAACTACCCCCACTAACTCATAAACTATCTCCACAACTCCTAAACATGGGCCACTACTCCTAAACATGTTAACTAACTATGTAACTACCATGAATCAATTCTCAACACTCCCCCTTGATTCATAGTTACATACACCAATTTGAGACATAAAATAAACATGCTTCTGAACTGGAAGTAACTTGGTGAGAATATCTGCAACTTGTTCATCCATGTCATAAATACTTCATGTTATGGCTCCACTTGCTACAAACCGAGTCTTATGCTTTTGGATATTTTCATCTGCATTATACTTTGTTTTGAATACCCATTTCGATCCAAAAGCTTTCTTTTCTTTCGGTTGATCCATTAGCTTCCAGGTTTCATTCTTCTTAATTGACTTGATTTTCTCCTTCATTGCTTTTCGGCATTCCTTAACTGCTTCTTCAAAACTTATAGGATCTGAAATAGATAAAGCAAATGTTGAATCATAAATTTCTGTTAGTGATCTAAACCTTCCTGGAGGGGTTTCATCTGAGGAATCATTTGCTGAATTTGAGCTACCACTGGGTGAGGTTGACGTTGAACTTGTTGGAGCAGGATCTGTCACTTGATTCGATGGAGTAACTAGTTACGAACACGAATTTGTGTTTCACCTTCATTGATCTCCCAATTCCAACTTGCCCTTTCATCAAATACAACATTTATTAATAATAACTTTGCCACTTACAGGATTATATAATCGATATGCTTTGGATTGTGTAGAATATCCAATTAAGATGCATTTTTCTGATTTTTCATCAAGCTTATGAGGATTTTGTGAATTTACCAAAGCATAAGTAATACAACCAAAATTCTTAGATGACTTACAGTTGGCTTTATACCATACCAAGCTTCAAAAGAAGTTCGATTCATAACAGCCTTTGTCGGTGAAATATTCAACAAATAAACTCATCAACATCGCTCCGATTTGGAAGATGCTTTCCTTTAAGCAAACTTCTTGCCATTTCGACAACTTCGATTTTTACGTTCACCTACACCATTTTGCTCGTGTATATGGTGTCATTAATTCTTGTGAATACCATTTTCTTCACAAAAAGAATTAAACTCATTAGAGATAAATTCATCACCTCTATCTGTCCGAAATGTCTTTATGCATCTACCACTTTGCCTTTCTACAAGTGCCTTGAATTTTTGAAAGTTATCAAATGTTTCAGATTTCAATTCCAGGAAATATACCCAACTCATGCGACTATAATCATCAGTAAATAATAGAAAATATCGACTTCCCCCAAAAGATTTTGTATTCATAGGTCCACATAAGTCAGCATGTATTAATTCAAGACAATCAGATGCTCTCCATGCTTTTCCAACAGGAAATGGTTTCTTCCTTTGTTTGCCATAAATACATCCTTCACATACATCAAGTGTATTAATTTTAGGCAATCCATAAACCATTTCTTTTCTATTTAACAACCTTAAACCTTTAATATTAAGGTGTCCATATCTCAAATGCCATAAATTTGTCTCATTCTTTTGATTTGCAACAAGAGCATGTTTCTCAATATTTGAAACATCTATTGGAAACATCTTATTTTGCGTCATGCAAATATTTGTCATAATTAAGCCAGATTTTTTATCTTTAATAGTGCATGAACCATCATCAAATATAATTGAATATCCAATATCTATCAATTGTCCAACGCTCAACAAGTTATGTGATAAGCTAGGAACATAAAAAATATTATCAAGGTGTTTTACCTTCCCTCGATTTGTCTTCACCTCAATTGTTTCTTTTCCTTCTACTTGGATTTACTTGCTATCTCCAAGTTTAACTTTCAACTTGTGAGTTTCATCAATATCTCTAAATATTGATCTTATGCCTGACATATGATTAGAACATCCACTATCCAAAAATCAAATATTATCCGAGATATTATTAACTTGTGAATGAGTCATAAACAACTTACTATTGTCTTCATTTTCTTCCACATAGCTTGCTTGCTTTTCTCTTTTCCAGCAATCTGCCATCATATGACCAAACTTCTTACAATAGTGACATTAAATTCCACTCTTGTAGTTTTTCTGATCATAATTTGATTGCCTTTCATCATGCCCATCAAAGTGTCCTCTTCCTCTTTCTCTTCCATTTCCTCTACCACGAAATCCTCCTCTGCCACGTCCTCTTCCAGTTGATTTTTTGTCTTCTTTTGAAGTAGAAGACTCCCCCTTAACCTGAAATGCTTTTTCTTCACTTTTTTCCAGTGACCTGTTCAACCTTGCTTCATGTGCTTGCAAGGAACCCATTAGTTCATCAAATGAATAAGTAGATAAGTCTTTTGACTCTTCAATTGCCGCAACAACATGATCAAAATTTGGAGTTAAACTTCTCATAACTTTTGCAACAATTATTTGATCATGAAGATGTTCACCATAAGATTTCATTTGACTAACAATTTCAGTCACTCGAGAAAGAAAATCTTGCACTAATTCATTGTTTTTCATAAATAAAATTTCAAACTCAATGATAAAACAAAATACTACGTTCCAAATAACGAAAAACACTTTATCAAGAAAACGACGTAGTATTAAACAGGAGGTAAAAGAACAAGAACACTTACAAGATTATCTCCAAATGCACACACTCTATTTTCTGCACTATTGTTTCATTCACTAAGGTCCTATTTATAGGACATAATAATAACTACATCACACCACTTTTTTCATCCCACTATCTCACTATCTCACCCATCATTAATAACTACCCCCACTAACTCATAAACTACCTCCACAACTCCTAAACATGGGCCACTACTCCTAAACATGTTAACTAACTATGTAACTACCATGAATCAATTCTCAACAAGGTCGACTAGCGGATGATGGAGACGACACCTCCAAAGATTCGTCAGGTGACTCCTACATGCATTTTGTTTGTGTTGCATTCAATCAGCAAAACCCCATGCTATTTACTAGCTATTAGCACAAACAATAATCGAGATGGTAGGTAGGTCATTCGGTCGTATGACTTCACCGAGACAAGCTTATGCAACCAACAATTTATTATTATTATTATTATTATTATTATTATTATTATTATTATTTAGATCAGATGGGTGTGAATTGTGACAACTTGTTCTTCCAACATCCATCCGGCATATCGACGATATTATCGCTCGATGCAGTGACATTGTTATATATTAGTATCAGCTTCGACTATTCCTAATGCTTCTGAACGGCAGACCGACAGTAAAAGTATTTGGAGAAAGAAAGAGAGTAGGAAAGGGACAATCCTTATTCTTAAGCTACCCTTACAAAGTTTCCTCTCACGTTAGCACATCAAACATTATGCGAGAGGCGATGTCCGCGGTTCACTCCCTCCTGTAAGCAAAATGGGTTTGTTTTCATTCGATCATGAATGATAGATATCATCAATCTTTTATCCTCAAAACTCGATTTGCCAAAATTGATGTGACCTTTTTCGAGAGTTATCACATATGCAAAAGTTTAAAAAATTTATTGACCGAGGATAGAAAACGCATCTACCTCATATCTCACATTAGTTGAATCAATATTGATGTATCGAGGGTCAAAATTATATATATATATATATATATATATATATATATATATATATATATATACGTCTCATTTCTTATATTCCATAATTCATCTATTGAGCTGGTTCGGGTGTATTAGTTTCATAAGTTTAGATAAACTATTTTATATAGTATTAGTATTCATCCAATATTGAGAAACTATTCCATAATACATCTCATTTCTCTATACATCTATTGAACACATGTATAGAGAAACTATTTTATGCAGTAGTCGTCTTGATTAGATTATCTTAAGTCATTAACTATTCTTAATATTTTGATCCTTACACTTGTAAAAATTATATTGAAATCTCTATATGTATGAAAGTTAAACATTTAACCCCATTATTTCTCATATCGTTGACTTTACCAATGAAAATACACTACGTGATTAGTGGTAAACCAAAGTGAAACAGAGTTAGCACATGTTCAATAGTAAAATCTATATTATTTTTATCAATAGGAGTCGACAATGTTAGGAGAAACAGTATTAATTGCTTCACTTTCATAAGTATATGGATCGTAATATAATTTTT
Source organism: Ensete glaucum (assembly GCA_021527575.1). Lineage (NCBI taxonomy): Eukaryota > Viridiplantae > Streptophyta > Magnoliopsida > Zingiberales > Musaceae > Ensete > Ensete glaucum. The sequence goes on from CM038555.1 coordinate 35,362,134, forward strand.
GAAAGCCTAGAAATTAAAATACGAAAGATAACTAATTATAGAGGATAATATATAACTAGCCTGTCTTAGGTGTCATGTTGATACAATGTATCCAATAAGTTACTTGTCAATATTGGAAGTTGAGGTATGTGATGTATCTATCCCATAGGCATTACTAGGCTCTGCTTGTGAAATCTCATCTAATTCAAATTCAGATTTACTGTTATATTTAGATCTAATTCAAATCTCATCAGTAAAATTAGATTCACTGTTATCGTTCAAAATCACACCGTTAACGTATATATTGGAGCTTAAGCTTTTGAGATTTACTGATATCCAATCATACCTTTAAGACAGTAGTAGAGTAGGCCATGAGTTTGAAACTTATTTGTGCCCTTGTCTGCGATGCTTAATTTGAGTTCGAAACTTGAATGCTTTGATGTTTGATTAAAATTATTTATATCATATTCATTCGTTATTTGGCTTATTTCATTCATAATAATCTCTCTCACGAGAGAGAAAGATTAAAACATGTATTGGATCCTTTTCTAACCTGTTAAGTTTCTGAAACTTGTGATCGTCCGTTCATATTTGTAAGAACCACATGCAGGTGTATATTGAATCTTTGTTTTCATATGATGGAGAGAAGCGCATTAGAAGGCGAAGAGTTTGGAATGGTCAAAACCTTAACTCATAGGGTGGGTAGCATATATATATATATATATATATATATATATATATATAAAGATATCCAAATGATTTGGATTACTTAAAATTGTCATGACTTCTACTCATTAAAGTTGACAACGACAACAAATTATATCGCCACTTGCAGGTGTCTTTGTAAGGTTTTAAGTTGATAGACAGTGGAGTCCGACATATGCAACATTTATTCCCTCCGATGGAACCATCCGGCGATTCCCACACGCAGAGAAATCCCCAACAACTAACTGACGACTCCTTCCACATCCAATCGATGGCATCGCTGTATGCCTCCATAATTATTCTCCACTATGATCTCGACCTCCTTCGATTCTCCATTGAAGATTCCACCTGGATTCCATAGAATATTCCTATAGAAAATGAATATTCCATAGAATTATTTTTTTTATTTAATTTTGGTTGACGACAAAAGATATTTGGAAGAAAATGAACCGAAATATCACTACTAATTAATTTGTGTGAGAGAAGCACAAAAGTGGAGGATCGACAGCGCACGTGATGTCAATTATAATAATGGAGATGGGAGGTGCGAGAAAGCTGTGGGCAGATTGAAGTGGTTGTTGGGACATGCGGATCCACGTGGGGGCAGACGTCCCCCGAAGCCGGCGGGACATTTGTCTCAAACGACATTTGTCTCCACGCGGCCTACCAACTCTCTCGATTTGGAATATCTTGCGACGTGGAAAACTAATCCATAATAATAAAACAAAAACACAATAACAAAACAAAACGTAACGTAAAGTGAATGTTCAGGATCCACTTATAATTATAGCCATTAGCCATTATTGCAACTTAATAGGGCTCAACACAAATGGGTGTTCTTGAAATCTAGATTCCAATTCGATTATATGCCGATCAAATAATAATAATAATAATAACAATAAAATTCTCATGAGTTTATTCCTTTCGATAACTTTTTAAATAATTAATCTTAGAGATAATTTCAAAAGTTAAAACTTAAAAATATGTGGTTTCCATTTGGAATTAGAATTTTCAGTTGCTAAACTAGAACCATAACCGCCTAAAATCACAAAAGAGAAATGAGCTCAAATACAAACATGATGATGAGTAAATTTGCTCATCATTATTAGTTGAACAGATTTCTAAATTGAACAGGAAGATCTCGTTCATCAGTTGAAGAAAATCTTCTCTCAACCCTGTATACATATGTGTTACATTAATGAATGAAGCGTGTCATTTTTTATCTCTACTTTTAACTTCAATATGGTATTAGAACGATATTAAGGGCCACCGCCCTCTGTGAGACAATAGATGCTTCTCACATTGTCGTTGTTATCTACTACCTTTTCACACCGATCTCTTCTACGTTGAGAAAGCCAACTGCTACCTTTCCTCTTTGTTGTTCTGCCGCTACCTTGGAGATTACCAGTCGTGGAAGCAACAATAAGATGAGCATCAATCTCTACGGCCACCCATCATCGTCAGTCATTCTTGAGAAGGAGATCATCCAGCCCATCCATCCGCGCTTGTCGTTGGCGGCTCTAGCACCATCCCGGCCCTCGTCAATTCTCCTCTATGATCCGGAGATGGAGGCATCTCTACATCAGCACAGATCTGCATAGCCTACTCTGCACCATCCAATGTCTGCTACCTCCATCTGACTCGGGATCCAGGATCTGTGTTGAATCCGATCCGACACCTGGCTCTTAGTTGCGGTCCATAGTCCCTCCTCGGCCACAACATCTATCTTCTATTGTAGGGTCCGTCACCGCTCTCCTTCTCCTGCGGGGCACCCTTGCTGCGTGCGACCACGTGACCCTATCCCAGCGACTGTGACCTCTATGACGCTATCGAAGGAGCATCTAGCTAGAACAAAGGAGTGTCTTGCGAAGCAGAGTGTTGTGCCTAGGGAGAAGCATACGCCGCCCTTCCCACACCTGAAACCACCTCTCCTCTTCGGTGCAGATCCCCCTCTCCATCATCCTTGTTCTTTTGCAAGAGAGGTGCCACTCCCGCTCTCTGCCTTAAGTGCCGACTCTCGCTACCCTCAACCTGCTTACCGTTGCTTCCTGTGAGGCACTCTTGCTGTGTGCCAAAGTCTTACATATGACTGTAGTGGGCATTGCATCCACATGTGAAGCTTCTTCCCCGTCAGTTTCCTCCTCCTCGCCCGAAATCACTACTAGGACCCTTGTCCTTTACTTTTGACTCCCTGCTGCGGCTGCTACAGTCGCTTGTTACTATTGCTCCCTTCTCTAGTCGGAGCTACAACATTCTTCAATTACAAGTGCCTGGCAGCAAGTGCCCGCTCATCACATCTTCTTGTGGCACTTGCCGCAGTTTCCCAACCCTCACTGTCCAACGATAGTATTTCTCACCGGCATGCTCTTTCCTCGTCCTCTTCTCTCGGTAAAGAGAAAAATGTCTCTTCCACCTCCTCCATCACCAGCACTCTGCCGAGGGCTAGTCTCCCTCCCTTCCAGCCACCAACACCGCTTCTTTGCTCCCACTCCCCTACTTCTCTCGCCGTACAAGTACTACAACCCACACAGCAGCAGCAGTTATAGCAGTCGGCTTCCTTCTCCTCGCTTGGCACCATCATCTTCAATGGCGATGGCTACTGTTGGTTCCTCCTCGATCGAACGATCGATTTCTCAATCGGGCGGTCAAACTCCTCTCTGACAACCAAAGCAGGTGTTGGCTCTCACTTCTGACTCTTCTTCTACACCAGTCGCCTCCCAGATCTGCACTGCTATAGTGACACAGATCTGAGATTACTCTATGGATTGGTCAACTCTGCATCTTCTTGTCCATTGTAGATCACACCTACTACTCCCCGAGCTGCAATGCGATCACTAGTTTCCGATGCTCTACAACTAGACTAGGAACAGACTCTCCGACTACTTCCTCCTCAACGATGTCATTGGCCTTTGTCAGCACTTCCTCTCTGCTCCTACTCCCTTGCTCCTTTTGTTGTAAACGTGCTGCAACCCCCAAAGTAGTAGCAGCCATAGCAATCTAGTTTATTTGAAGCTTTGGTTAGCATAAACACACTAGCAACTCAATAGCCATCACTCGCTTCCATTGATCGACCAGCAAGGACTCCTTACTATAAATCCTATAGTGGGATAGAGAGTTCTCACTCTTCTGGAGGAATTCGACCTCTCCTAGTGAAAGGGAGAGGTTTCTGTTGTATTGCTCCAAGGACTGGCTCTGGCAACACAGGCCTACTGCACCCGACCTTTCAGATCTAGGAATAGGAACCTGCAGCCCCAGGAGCGATATCTGCAAGCATTTGTTGTTCTGCTACTGCATGCATTTGTTGTCCTGCTGCCACAATTTGCTCCTTATGTGGCACCAAGATGACAACCACTTGGTATTCTCACAAGCTTGCCAAACTAAAATCACTCATTTGTAACCGACGAAGGTAATCCTGTGGTTTGAGGTTTTTCTTCCCATTCCATACCTTATCACTTTGCTTTCTTTGCCATCTATTTCTTGAATGCAAGTTGTGTTGTTTTTCCTGAGTTCAATTACTACTATGTGCTTTCTTTTAATTTCTAAACTGTCATCCTTGGTGATTCTCAAATGTATTCCTCATCTACCTCTGATGTTCCTACTCTTTTTCCTACTGGTAATCCATCTCCATCTCCAGGATTTATTTCCATCAATGTTGCTTCCCTAATCTCCATTAAGTTATCCAAAGGTGACAACTATGTATTTTGACATGCTCAATTCTCTAATCTTTTATTTGGTTATGATTTATTGGGTTATATTGATGGTTCTCTTAGTTGTCCACCAGCAATGATCCATGTCCCAGGAGAACCTAGCCCAGTACCAAATTCTACCTACAAGTTATGGTTACGTCAAGATAGGCTAATTCTCCAATCGATTCAAGCCTCTGTTACTGGATCCATCACTCCACTTGTGACCTCCTTTGCTACTATTGTGGAAGCTTGGACCAAGTTACAAACTATCTTAGCGAATCACTCGCAGACTCATATGCTTGGACTACTCTCCAGCCTTATAAACTTCAAGCAAGAGGGAAGTAGTGTTGTCGATTACTTACAACATATCAAAATGACTATCGATGACTTGCCTTTAATAGGTCATTCCCTAACTTATGAAGAAGTTATCATCCACATGCTTAATAGACTGAGTACAAAGTTCAAAGAATTGGTAGCAGTTCTTCGAGAACGTGACTCTCCAATTTCCTTTGAAGAACTTTATGACAAGTTGACAGATTATGAAGCTTACTTGAAGCGTGATGATAGGCCACCAGAACCTCCCATCATAGCTCAGTTCAACCAAAAATCAAAAAGGCAAAACCGTAAATATAACAAGAATGATTCAAAAGGTGTGGTCAACTTTCCTCTCACTTCTATGGGCCCCAACCTGTCACTTCCTCCTCTATGCCCTCCATACTTAACCAACATCAGAGTGCTTCCTTCCAGCCACATCGTTCTCATGTATTTTAGGAATCAATCGTTCACCAATTGTGTGATAAAATCGATCACTCTATAAAAGTTTGTTGGTCTCGATCTCGACTCCTAGCTCCGTCAACCTGGCCTCAGGCAAATGTCATGACTACTCCGTCTGATAGTCAGTCCAATTGGATTATAGACTCTGGTGCTTCCCACCATATCACTTATGATCTCCAGAACCTATCGATCTACAATAGCTATGGCGGAAATGAAGACATCATCATAGGTGATGGTAAAAGAATTCCTATTACTCATACAAGTTCTAATAAGCTTAATTCATATACCACTTCTTTCACACTCGATGATATTTTGTGTACACCCTACATTAAAAGAAATCTTATTTTAATCTCTTAATTTTGCCAATAAAACTATACTTGTATTGAATTCTTTCCTGATTATTTTCTTGTCAAGGACTTGAGTATTAAAGGTATTTGGCTGTCTATATTATCCGTGGTTATGTCCCTATAATTCTTATAAAATGCAGCCTTGATCTCACCCTTGTATTTTCATCGGATACTCTCTTGAACATAATATCTTCTAGTGTTATAACCTTTAGACTGCTAAAGTTTTTGTTTCCAGACATGTCACTTTTATGGAGTCTGTCTTTCCCTTTCGAGATCACGAGTAATCTATCATCCTATTGGATTCCTACGACACATCTTCATCCTCCCATATGTCTCTACTGGATCAACACTCTCTTGTTACTTCTGTTCCACAGTTTCCTTCTCCCGCCTCTCCTCTGGTTCCTTTTCTTCATGTACAATTACCTCTAGAACCATAGCCTTTGTCCTCCCCTCGTCATGGTGCTTCTACCATCCTTCCGCTTGACTCAACCAGTGATAACCCTCAGCCTTTACCCCCCAATACTATTACAGCCTCCCAGCATCTAATACAAACTTGTTCTAGGAGTGGTATCTTTAAACCACGTCAAGTTCTTGACTTACATATTAGCATCAAACCTTCCATTGCTTATATTGAACCAATATCCTTTACTCAGGCCCAAAAACATCCACATTGGCATAAAGTCATGTGTGAGGAGTATGATACTCTCATTCATAATGCTACATGGACCCTTATCCCTTCTCACCCCACAAAAACATTATCAAGTGCAAGTGGATTTTTTGAATTAAGCTAAACTATGATGGTTCGATTGCTCACTATAAAGCATGACTTGTGGCCGAAGCATTTCATCAATGACCTGATGTTTGTTGAATCTCAAATTTTGATGATGAAATCAATTAATGGGTTATTGATCTAACATGGATTGTTAGAAATTGATTGATGCAGGATTAATTACGACAAAAAGATTATTACAATCACGATTGACCAAGGTTAAATCCATGTATCGGGTCTCGCCAGGAGTGCGTCAGGAGCTCGCCGAGGGTATCGGGAGTTTGCCAGGATGACAAAAGGGAGTTCGCCAAAAGAAAGCCGAGACTCACTGAAAGATTATCGAGGGTAGCCGAAAAGCTTACCAGGAGTTGAGATAGTTTTGTAATGGATTTTTAGCAATTATGATTATATTTAATTAATTCATAATTGGTATCATGCATGACTAACTATGACAGGAGCAATGGAGTTACAACTAGATGATAGGCAAAGATCAAGCTTGAGCATCAGGTCGGGGTTCGGATGATGTAGTGGGATCTCACCGAAGTTCGCTAGGAGATTCACCGAATGGACCAGGAAGCTCGCTGGGAACATACAAGGAGATAGCCGAAAGAAGACCAGAAGTCTTATCGCAAGAATGTCGGAGGCTGCCAAATTGGCGGGAGTTAGGTCTTGATTATCTCGATTGGTCATTAAGTGTTATAATCACTGAATCATAGTTAGGGTTTAAGTCCAAATTGAGTTGGATTTGGAAGGAATCAAAATCAACTTAATAAGGCAATCGGGTCCACCATTGGGGTTTAATTGAGCTCAGGTTGAGCTCAATTGGTTGCCCAAAGGGTTAGTCAACATCAGGTTCAAGCCGAAATTCGAAAAGTGGAGGGAACCACTTTTCGATGAGTAAACCGTCAGTGAGCGGTGGGTGTACTACCATCGCCCAGACTTTCAGGTGGCTAATGATGGCTGACCTACCTAGGCTGGGCAGTTGAACCATCCATACCCAGGAATCTGGGTACTTTCAGTAGTTGACTCACATAGGTTAGTCGGTGAACCGCTTGTACCTGAATTTTTTGGATATAACTATATTTTGGCTTCGATTTTGAAGTCAATTTGGGGCCTATAAATACCCCAAGTTTTCTTGCATTCCAAACAATAATTTTGAAGATTATATTCTGAGAAAATATTGTGTGAGAATTGTAAGAAAAAGAAAAGGGGTAAGGGAGTGGTTAAAGAATGTAATCTTGTCTCCCTTGTAAGGAAAGTATAAGGGTTTTGTCTTCATCCAAAGAAGATCGGTAGTGAATGCCGGTATACCTCAAGAAGGAGGACTCGGGAGTGGACGTAGGCCATTAGTGCCGAACCACTATAAAAATTGTAAGTTCATCTTTTGTTTTCCTTATTAACGCTTCCGATCTTGTTTACTCTTTGAAAGCAAATATTTCACTTACGACATTTCTTATCTTTTAGATTTCCTTGCTCTTTCTTAAGTAATTAGTAAGCAAGTAACTTAGTAATATTCTTATCATTCACTTGCTTTATTTGAACAACAAGCTTTCAAATCATGCTTAAATCGAAATATTTTTGTTTAAAACAAAAAATTTACACTTGCACTAATCACAACCTCGATTTTTTTTCTCATTTGGTTTAACACCCATGAGAAATGGCTCTTATTGGCTTTCAAGAAGTATTTTCTATTGTTCGTCCTCCCATATTCAATAGAACAAACTATACTTATTAAAAAACTCAGATGAGAGTTTTATTGCTTTCTTTAGACCTTTATTTATGGACTATTATTGAAAACGGATTTGGAAAGTCTTCTCTTCCAATTAACAATTAGAATGATTTGGAGAAGACTTTCTCTTTAAACACAAAGGCTATGAATGTCTTGCTTTGTGCCCTTGATAAAAATGAATTTGATCGGGTTTCCTATTTTGATTTGGCTTTTGATATATGGCATGTATTAGAAATAACATATGAAATCACACTTAATATAAGTGAATCATTAAATAAAAATACTTCTAAAAATGAACTAGAAGAATACCTTCCTAAGAACCGGAAGGAATGTGAACTGAGAAGAACACATGACTCCTCGAGTGAAATTTGAGGACCTGGAACTTTTGACAAATGAATAAAAAAATTAATAAACTTAAACCTTAAAAATAATGTATTGATGGACAAAACCTCTTGCTATGAACGCAAGAAGCCGAGGAGCTCCAAAGATGAAATGCACAATCAAGAAGTGGAGAATCTCGCTCTTATGGCAATCGAAGATGAGGTTAGCGAGTCTTTAAATATTTTTTTATAAATTATTAAGTGTATTTTATGATCTGTTTGATGAGTTTAGAAAACTTAGTAAATCATTTAAACTGCTTAAGAATGATCATGAATTGCTAGTTAGTAGACTTGATGAAATGTATGACTCACTAGTATCACACAACAACACATGCTCTAAATGTAAGATACTAGATAGTGTTAAAGAAAAAAACATCATGCTTAAATCAATACTAGAAAATTTTCAAATAGAGAACAAATCCCTAAATATGATTCTTTCCAATAAATGTCATATTAATAGTAGAAATGACATAGTGGTAATGTTCAACAAAAGTCAACCATCTTTAAAAAAGGACCTATATTAAATTTATCATCTAAAAACAAATATAATTTTTGTGGTAGATTAGGACATAAAACCTACAAATGTCCATTTAAAAATTATAGTCCACTTAATTTAATTTCGGTTCATAAAGGAGCCATAAACAACCTTAAGCCATTAGAAAAAATGGGAAGAATATACCATGAAGGACCCAAACTCAAATGGGTACCTAAATCAAAACCTTCCATAATATAAAGTTACATCCTAATAAGGCTAGGAGTACTAAGTAATGTTTTGAAAGTAGATGTTCAAGGTATATGACTTGAGATTTAATACTCTTTCAAAGCTCACTAGCCTAAGCAAATAATAAAAAAATTATTAAAAATAGTTTATCATTATATAATTAATCTTGATGATGCATAGCTAGAGCATGCTAGAATTAGAAAGAAGAAAATATAGTTAAATTAAATAAAAGTCATATATATGGAAGAAATATTTTGATGATGATTATTGTATTGATGTGTATTAACTTGTGCTGATGATTTATGTTATTTTTGAACCTAAAAATCATATATGAAATCATCTTTCTTTAAAAGAAAAGCTTCTTGATAATATGATAGAATCTTTCAAAATGTAAAAATCATTATGTTTAAAATGAATCAAAGCTTTTGTTTGAAAATATTTTTGCAATGATCATAATAAAATTTCGTTTTTAAATTTAAGTGCCAATGCATTCTTGAAATAAATTTCAAAAGAAGGATAATTCTTCTTGAAAGAATATTTCTCCCATGAATCCTTCAACAAAGATAAAATGATACATTTATTGTTGAATCTCTTTAACTACAAAAATAAATAGAAAACTTTAGTTATTTTTTTGGAAAACAATCTATGATGACTTTATTTAAATTTTTCAAAAAGTGATTTTTGATGATGATTTTGGATAAGTTTTCAAATTAATTTATTTTAAAAAAGATTAATGAATCAACTATGTTATTTTTATGACTCTTTGGAACTATGAAAGTTATTTTGATGATTTGAACTTGAATAAATTATTATCATGATTTTGACAAGTTTAGAAAATGAAACTTGAAAATCTTTTTACGAACCATATTCTTGAAAACTTGAAGTTTCATATATATAAATCAAGATCTTCTATTTTTTATTTCTTAAAATTAACTCATGATCTTGATATCTATAATATGTGAGATGAATACTCTTCTTTGTTCTCTTATGGTTCTATTTTATCATCTAAGAAAAGATTTATTAAATTAAATCATATCTTTAATATTCATGAATGTCTTTTGATATTAATATTTATCATGACATGATTTATTTTAAAACTCATAAATGACATAACTTATCATCAAAATTAGTATTTCTTAAATTTGTGATAAGTTAAAAATTGAAAGAGATTTATATTATCATGAATATTTCTTTAATTTTTTTACTTGACTTATATGTTATGAGAATCATGTTATTAATCTCTATAATTATCTCTTTTAAATAAAAATATGATTTTAACAATATTAATTGAAATTATTATCAAGATCATCATTTTTCTTTATTAAAAAGATTTATATTAGATGAATTGAGATTATCTCCTAAGACTCATTTTATTATTAAATAAAATTATACATTTTGATATTTAAAAATTTGATTTTATCTTTAATGACACGATTTTCTACTTTTTGTCGTAATTTGAATATGGATATTAAAAAAAATTATATAATCATATTTATTTTTGACATTAACAAAGGGAGAGATAAAATTATCAATATGATGGAAAGCAGATTGGATATGATAACCTTGAATGAGAAATAATATGCTTAGAAGAAAATTTAGAATTTTCTAAATACATGCGAAATGCATATTTTATAAATTAAGCTTTATGTATTATCATTTTTTCTTTAGATTTATTGGATTTTATAAATTATACTTCTTATCAGAATATGCATGCAATACTTGATTTACAATTTAAGCTTGATCTACTATCATGCCTTCTTATGAAATCCTTGATTTTTTTTATCAAAATTTACAATAGATGATTTTTGCTGTACTTGAAATTATATGAGATGATTTTAAATGCATGAGTAACTCTTAAAATTTTGAATATCTTGACATTTTGAGCTTAATTTCGAAATTTATATTTATAAAATTTATATCTTTAAAATTTAGTATTTTTGTGATATGATATTGTTCATTTCTCTACCTTAATTCTACCTTCTTGCTCACACTTGTAGAGAAATAAAATCACTAGCATTTCAAGAGACTAATAAGTTTATTAATTATATTTTGAATCTCTTGAAAGTGATTTTGATAATTTTGAAATTGAATGAGTGATTTATTTATATCGTGGTTTTGATTTCTTCGAATTATAACTTGAAATCCTTTATGAATCAAAATCCTTTGTTATGTGTTCTTGTATTATTTAGAAGAAATTTTTATACAAATCATGAACTTGACAACTTAAGATTTCCTATGGATAAATCAAGAGATTTTATTTGTTTCTCTTAGGACTTGTCTATTCATAATTTATTTTCATAAATTGAATATCTCATCACCATATTAATTTTTCTTGATATATTTCATAAGATGATTGGTATATTTCTTAATTTATTTCTTGAAAAATGATGTAATGGGAAAAGTTTTATACTATTCTAACCATCCCTTCTTTTTGATAATGACAAAAGGGGAGCATAATGCTTATAAAATTGCTAGCTTGAACAATTCAAAGGAATCAAATATTTGCTAGCTTACACTTTTCAAAAGAGAAGAATGAATTCACTAGCTTATATGTTCTAAATTAATGATAATTTTGTTAAATTGCTAAGCTTTAATATATCAAAAACTTGCTAATTGTACTTCTCTTTTTGTTGATGATAAAGATGGAGAAGGTATAATGAAGTAAAATTATGTATGATGATCATGCATGTAATGATGATTTTTAAAATTCACATAAAGATAATGATTTATTATTGTTTGGATTTATTTGCTATATTTTCTTAAAATTTACATGAAAAAAATTTGTTGAGATCATATTATAAATTTTATATATACAAGATTGAGGTTGAGACATGGAAATATCAAATCATGAAAATATATATATTGCTAACATAGATTTCTTGAAATGAAGCCTTTTTGTGATAATATTTTTTAAAAAACTTTCTCTATGATTTTATCTTATTACTTCAAAAAAATTACATGAAGAGGTGCCACATTTGAAATTTATAATAGATAATTTTTGATATCAAGAGATGACTTGTGCTAGATTTGAAATACATAAGTAATCTTTAAATCTCTTGAACTTTTGAGCTCATCTTAGTATTACTTTTAAAATTTATTAAGGGCTCTTATCTATGATGAAATGATTCTACAAACCTCCCTTATTTCTCTCCTTATTAAAGAGGAAGAAAATTTTATAATGTATATACTAAGGGGGAGTAATGTCATCCTGTGTTTTGAAATTATTAGCTATATTTCACCTTTTTTGTTGATGACAAAGGGGGAGAAATATATATTGATGACACATGATGAATACATTGATGTCACATGATCTTGTTGAAATATATGGATATCTTAGATAAGGATATGAATTGAACATCTTGGATATAGATGCTTAATTCTTTTTTACTCATGATTTGATGACTTGATGCAAATTTGTGTTGAAGTTTGTATAAAATATTGATTACTTAAATTTAAGAGTGTATGATTTTCTTAAATTTAAGTGGCATAAATTTAGGGGGAGTTAGGATTAACTCCTGTCATCAATTGATTGTCATCATAAAAAAGGAGAAAATTATTGAATATAGAATTTTGATGATAAAATCAATTGATGGGCTATTAATCTAACATGGATTGTTAGAAATTGATTGATGTAGGATTAATTATGACAGAAAGATTATTACAATCAGGATTGGCCAAGGTCAAGTCCATGCATCGGGTCGATGCAATTGGAAACTCGCTAGGAGTACGTCGGGAGCTCGCTGAGGGTATGAGGAGTTTGCCAGGATGACGCAAGGGAGTTCGCCAGAAGAAAACTGAGACTCACTAGAAGATTGTTGAGGGTAGTCGAAAAATTTGCCAAAAGTTGGGATGGTCTTGTAACAAATGTTTGACAATTATGATAGTATTTAATTAAGTCATAATTAGCATCGTGTAGGACTAACTATGACATGAGTAATGGAGTTACAACCAGATGATGGGCCAAGATTAAGCTTGAGCATCGGGCTGGGGTTCAGACGATGTAGTTGGATCTTACCAAAGTTCGCTAGGAGACTCACCGAAGGGATTGTGAAGCCCGCTAGGAACATGCCGGGAGATCGTCGGAAGAAGATCGGAAGACTTGCCGCAAGAATGTCGGAGGCTATTGAATTGGTGGGAGTTAGGTCTTAATTATCTTGATTGGTCATTACGTGTTATAATTATTGAGTTATAATTAGGGTTTAAGTCCAAATTAAGTTAGATTTGGAATGAATTCAACTTAATAAAGTAATCAGGTCTACTATTAGGGTTTAATTGAGCTTAGGTTGACTCAATTGGTTGACCAAAGGGTTAGTCAACATCAGGTTTAAGCCGAAATTCGAAAAGTGGAGGGAACCACTTTTGCGAAAATTCTAGTGCGTAAACCGTCAGTGAGTGACGGGTATACTATCGTCGCCCAAGCTTTCGGGCGACTGATGGCGGTTGACCCACCCAGGCTAGACGGTTTAACTACCTGTGCTTAGGAATCAGGGTACTTTCGGTGGTTGACCCGCCCAGGCCAATGGGTGACGGCGATTGACCCACCCAGGCTATACGGTTGGATTACAGCTCCGATTTTAAAGCCAATTTAGGGCCTATAACTACCTCAAGTTTTCTTACATTCCAAACAATAATTTTTGGAATTCTATTCTGAGAAAATATTATGTGAGAATTGTAAGAAAAAGAAAGGGTAAGGGATTGATCAAAAAGTGTAATCTTGTCTCCCTTGTAAGTAAAGTATAAGGGTTTGGTCTTTACCCAAAGAAGATCGGTAGTAAACATCGGTGTGCCTCAAGAAGAATGACTCGGGAGTGGATGTTAGCAGTTGGTGCCGAAGCTCTATAAAAATTACGAGTTTATCTTTTGATTTCCTTATTAACACTTTTGATCTTGTTTACTCTTTGAAAGCAAACATTTTACTTATGATGTTTCTTATCTTTCATATTTCATTGCTCTTTCTTAGGTAATTAGTAAGCAAGTAACTTAGCAATATTCTTATTATCCACTTGCTTTATTTGAACAACAAGCTTTGGATCTTCCTATAATGCTTAAACCAAAATGTTTTTGTTTAAAATAAAAAATTTACACTTGTAATAATTCACACCCCCCCCTGCCCTCCTCTTAGTGCTAATTGATCCTAATAATATTGACTACACCGAGACAGTTAGTCCTATTCTCAAACCTACTACAATTTGACTTATTCTAAGTTTGGCAATATCCAAAGGATGGTGCTTACGCCAGTTAGATATTAACAATACCTTTTTATAAGGGACTCTCAATAAAAATATCTTCATGGAGCAACCTCCAAGCTTTATATATCCTCAGTTTCCACGACATATATGTAAACTTCAAAAGGCCATTTATGGATTTCGTCAGGCTCTACGAGCCTGGTATACTGAACTTGGTATTTACTTATCTGATATCGGCTTCATTATCTCTAAATCTGATGCCTCCCTATTTTTACGCCAACAGCATGGGCGCACCATCTATCTTCTAATCTATGTGGATGATATTATTGTCACAAGTGATAACTCTTTAGATGTTCAAACATTTATTAAGCAATTAACTGATAGATTCTCTCTTAAAGATCTTAGTAACCTGAATTATTTTCTTGGTGTTGAGGCTACATTTACATCTTCTGACCTCTTTCTTTCATAGAGAAAGTGCATTCATGATTTACTTTTGAAGATGAACATACAGGATGCAAAAGAGGTCACCACTCCTCTATCTACTAATGAATAACTGAAGTTATGTGATGGTAGTCATGCTACAGACTCTACTCAGTATCGGCAGGTGGTTGACTCCTTACAATATCTTGCTCTTACTCGTCCAGATGTCTCCTCTGTAGTTAATAAATTATCTCAGTTTATACATTGATCGTTTACTTTGCACTGGACTACTGTTAAACGTATTTTGTGTTATCCTAAGGGGATCATCAATCATAGTATTTTTCTTCACAAACACTCTCCCTCTCAGCTTCATGTGTTTGCTGATGCTGATTGGACTGAAAATATTGATGATAGAACATCTACATTAGGATATATTATTTTTCTTGGTGCTAATTCGATTAGTTGGATTTCTAAGAAACAAAAGACAATTGTCAGATCTACTACTAAAGCTGAATATCATGCTATTGCTACTGTTGCTGCCAAACTTAAATGGATCACCAACTTGCTTAAAGAGCTTCAAGTTCACTCTATTTCTACGCCTATTATTTATTGTGATAATATCGGTGTTACTTATCTTTGTGTTAATCCAGTTTTTCACTCCCGTATGAAGCATGTTGCTATTGACTTTCACTTTGTGCGAGATCAAGTCGTTCGTCAGCAGTTTCGTGTTTCCCATGTCCATACGGTTGATCAACTCATTGACTCCCTCGTGAAGTCTTCGGCCTACAAAATTATTTTCTTATATCAATCTAAAATAAATGTCCTTAACAGCAACATGATATTATGAGAACATATTAGCTTAATAGATTTTTAAACTAAACGAAAAGATCTTACTCATCAGTTAAACAAAGCTTTATTTTTTATCTCTACTCCCCCCTCAACAAAGGAGAGCGAGCAACCCATCCTTTTCTTTTGACCGTCGTGTGTTAAGGTAAGAGTTTGCATTCAGATGCCAAATATCTGCCGGTGCACTGTGGCCAGGGTTTGCAATGGCCGGTGGAGCTTCGAAGTAGAAACCAAGCGCGACTCGACAAGTGGATTCCTAATGCCAAATCCAATTGCGTGTCACGAGCTTTCAGCGGTAAACAAAGACGGGAGGGATGCCTCGTTCATTATTACGTAAAACCTCCCACGCCTCCTTTGGGCTTTCTCTCTCACACAAACCACTCATCGTTGAAGGTGTAGTAGCTGATCATTCTTTCTAAAGTTGTGTTTTCCGTCCCATCTCACGCAGGATAGAAGAGACTTGTACTTATGCAATCAATCAATGTTCGAGGTGCCGGACAAAACTGAGGTCTCTAATGTGCTTTTCCGAAGAGAGGATGGATTATGGGAGTGCTTCGCTTCGACTATTGACTAGGCGATGCAGATAATATTTTTATTATTGATTTGACGTCTCGAGTTTAACTATCAAGGTGGGGATGGATCGGTATCGTTCATCCATGCATAGAAACATTAGAATATCGAACTCAACCATTGACGAAAGAGACATGAAAGTTGCACAGAATTTTCTGGAGAGATTTCAAGGGATGTCAGTCGGACTTCTACAAGTACCGGTAGAGTTTTCCTCCTACACTAGCAATTAGTTTCTAGTGTTTTGGAGCGAGTAACATAAACAGTGTTTTTTTTTTTTTAATGATTGCTTAAAAAATTTGATCGATCTGACCTAAAAATGAACTATCCGAAAACATCTGAATCAAGAGTGCAAAATCTGTCATCGACAAAGCATGCATTAATCAAATGAGCAAACTTCTTTGGGCACAAGTTGAATGAATCCATCAAAAGGACGTCACCCCCTCAACAAAGTAAAACAAACCCATTCTTTTCTTTGATCATCATGTCAAATATCTAGCTACCTACGCATTGTGGCCGGAGTTTGCAACGTTTGGTGGAGCTTCAAAGTATGGTGAATCAAGTGCTACTTTACATGTGGGATCCAAATGCCAAATCCAATTGTGTCATGAGCCAGTCATTAGATAAAGCTTCTCATGCCTCCTTTTTTTACTTTCTCACACAATTTGGAAGTCATTTTAGGGAGACGTCAAATGCAATTTAGTAATTGATGGAGGATGTCGATTTTGGACCTATGCATTGAAAATAATTTATCGATAAATGATTTCGTGAGGGAGTCTGTCAGTTGATCTGTCACGTAAATATGAGAAACATGTAGTTTATGATTGACCACCTAATCTCGTACATAGTAAAAGTCAATTACTATATATTTCCTATGAGAGTGAAATATTGGATTGTCATATAAGTATGTAACCTCGATATTATCACAGTATATTGTAGTAGTAGTAGTATTAGTAGAGTGGATGTCAAGTTTCTTAAGCAGATTAATTACCCAACTAAGTTCTACAGTAGCAGTTGCAATAGAGTGATACTCAGCTTTAGTAGTTAACTGAGCAATTGTCTTTTATTTCTTGGAACTCCAGCTGATTGAATTGGCTCCCAAGAAGACGATATACTCAGATGTCGATGTTATATTATCAAAATTCCTAGCCCAATTAGCATCAATATAAGCATGAAGTTGGGGTGGAGACTATTTATGTAGAAATATATCATAATCAAGAGTACTATTAAGATATCATAATACTCGTTTAACTGTTTGTTAACTGCAAAAGAGATAATTGGGCGGGTGAGAGCTAAATATTATAAAGAGCCAATTACTTGTCGATATTAAGTAGAATCTATAGCAGGACTGCCATTAGTTAACCAGAGTGATACACTAGTTGAGAGATAAGTTGAAATAGCTTTGGCATCCTTCATGTTTGTCTTCACTAATAAGTCCTTAATATACTTTCGTTGAGAGAGGAAGAGTCCCAAGGATGTAGACATTGCTTCCACACCTAGAAAATAATTTAAGGGACTAAGACCTTTGAGAGAAAATCGATCGGTCAACTTCTTAAGGAACATTGTGACTTCCATAGAGTTATTACCTATCACAATGATATCATCCACATATACTAGAAGATATATTATATTATCAGGTTGTTGACGGATAAATAAGGAGATATCAGACTTAGAGTTGGAAAAACCAACTAACATAAAAAATGAGCTGAGTTCTTTGTACTAGGTTCATGGAGCCTGACGAAGTCCATAAATAGCTTTATGGAGTTTACAGATATGTTTCGAATATTGCCGATGAAAAAAACCAGGTGGTTGTTCCATGAAGACATTGTTAGTTAATATTCCTTGTAAAAAGGCATTGTTCATATTAAGTTATCGTAGATGCCAGCCTTCTGAGATGGTCAAACTCAGAATAAGTCGGATTGATGTGGGTTTAACAACAAGACTGAATGTCTCTATAAAGTCAACACCAGAACGTTGATGAGAGTCTTTGGCCACTAGATGGGCTTTATACCTAACAATGGATCTATTAGGGTTCCACTTAACTTGAAAAATTCACTTACACCTGATGACATTTTGTGCGGGATGGAATGAAACAAGTGTCCAGGTGGAGTTATGAAGGAGGGCATCATATTCATCACACATAGCTTTACGCTAGTAATGAAACTTTTGGGCTTGAGTGACCGTGGTAGATTCACAGAGCTCAATTGGTGGAATATCCAAGTGGGGGCAAGATGTTTAGAACCTAACGTAGTTTAGAGAGTCACAACTGTATTAAGGTTTAGAGCCTAACGTAGTTTGAAGATACCATTGTTAGAGCGTATTGTCATGAGATGTCCAAGTGGTTTAGGAGGTTATGATGGAATGGGTGCTAGGGAATTAGTAGAACAAGATGAGTTAGATTGAGAAACAATAGCGCTACTATGTTAAGGTGAGAGAAACACTAGTGACTGAGTGTCTGAGGTTCGGATGTCAGTAGTAGGAGGTATATATGTAGAAGACGGAGAAGAAAAAAAAGAGGCGAGATATTGCACCAGAGTAGTACTCCACTCATGTATGTTTGCTGGAGTAAGTGATTATTGTGGAGACTCATTGGACAATGACAGATGCCACTGATGTATGTTCACTGGAGTAGTTTGTACAGTATAAGACTTGGACCGGTGAAATGAAAAAGAGGACTCCACAAAGACAATATGACGAGACACAAAAACTCTGTCAGTTAGAGGATCATAGTATCAATAAGAATTATGTTCAAGAGAGTAACCAATAAAGGTACAAGCCTTCGACCTTGGGGCTAGTTTATTGTATGCATAAGGACATAGCCAAGGATAACATACACAACCAAAACTCCTAGGTTTTTAAAAATTTGTGGATTTATGAAACAGTTTTTCAAATAACGACTGATTGTGGAGAACTGGAGTAGGCATACGATTAATGAGATAGACTACAGTATGAAATGCTACAGATTGAAAAGTAGTTAGCATGGAGGTATGATGGAGAAGTGCGAGATCAGTTTTAACTATATGTCGATGTTTGCATTCGGTTGAGCCAACTAGTTGAAGAGTATACGGGAGGGACTTGAGATGTTGAATACCATAGGCTAACAGACATGATGTTAGTATTTGGTATTCACCTCACCGTTAAAATAAACTATTTTAAAATAAACTATTTTAGTTATGGACTGAGAATCCATCATTTTTTTAAAGATAATAAAGATTATGGAGACCTCATACTTATGTTAAAGAGGATAAAACTTAGTATACTTAGTAAAATATTCGATAAAGACAATATAGAATTTGTATTTGTTAAATAAACTAATTATTACAACATCCCAAACATTAATATAAAAAATTTTAAATGATTATATGCAAGAGATAAAAAAATTTTCAAACGACGATCCATAACATATTTTAATAAAACATGTATTACAATTATTAAACGATGGTATATAACTTTTATTACACTTGAACTAGTTTCTTAAAACCATGACACAAACCCTAATTTTAAGGTCCCTAAAATTGGATCGAATGGTCAGTTTGATGGAATTGATAGAACCTTATAAATCAAAAATTAAAGGCAAAAGAAAAGATTAAAAATAAGAGAATAGTATATTCTCATTCGATAATTGTGTAACTTTTTGCGCTGATGATTCTCTCTCTATGGGCACACCCTTTAGAATTTTTATAGCATCAAACTAGTTTTTTTTTAATACCCAAGACATTGGTTATTCAATAAATTTGTATACCTAGAACATAACTCAGATAAGAACGTATTAAACACATTTATTAAACTTTAAGGATTCAAAACATCGTCTAATAAAAGAAAATTTTGATATCGCATCAAACTATGTAGCCTTTGAGTAAGAATTGAATTTCATTGCTCATTCAAAGATCTTCCTCCCTAATTTCTAAGAAAAAGAATGCATAATTTCTGATGACTGCGCATCTGAATTCGGTATTACTGAGGTATAATAATCATCAGGTACAAGCATCTCAACTTCATAAAAATCAGGAAGAAATAAGATTAGCTGATTATTCCAATATTTTATTCAAAGAATTGGGTGCCACAGAATATATATATATATATATATATATATATAGCGGCTGATGCTTCTGCATTTTATACTTATTAGATCCTACATTTTC
The DNA here is from genome assembly GCA_021527575.1 of Ensete glaucum. NCBI lineage: Eukaryota > Viridiplantae > Streptophyta > Magnoliopsida > Zingiberales > Musaceae > Ensete > Ensete glaucum. Next base: position 35,382,385 of record CM038555.1, read on the forward strand.
TGTCTTATTGTTGTTATTCCTGACATACCAAAACTTTTATAGTAGCAGTCTTTTAAGTAAAGTGTTTTACTTAATTATCAGATAAATGGACGAAAAAGTAAATTTAAGAACAAACTTCTTAGAAATAATTTCGTTTTTTATTTATTATTTTTCAAGGTATGCAGTTACTTTGTTTTCAATGTTATTATCTTAGCTGAATATATTTCTTTCAAGCTATTAATTATGCTTATTTTGTTGTACTTTTCAGGATTTTTGAGAGTTACAGTATGTAAAATAGATTAATACATCAAATTTTAACAAGAAATTGAGCTGAATAATAGATTAAAAAAACCATGATATATATATATATATATTGTTATGTTTATGGATTCACGCAATTGTTTGTGAGATAAAATATTTCAATTTGGTGTCTCACGTTCGTCAACAATTCCATTTTACATCTTGAACTAAATTTCATCTTCGTGATTAAGATGTATCAGACTAGAAAAATAAGAAAAAAAATTCGCCACAAAATTGACCAAAATGTTTTGTATTAATCTTTTTTTTTTTTTGACAAATTTGCGTATAAAGCATATTTCATTCAAATTTCACTTTTCTTTTTCTTGTAATGCAACTTCACAACACCGGCATTCGAAAGTTGGTGCCGTCTCTGCTGAACATTAATAATGGTTTTGATGGATCAACTTCATATCATCCGGAAATATATTATATCCAATGATGTAATTTATGCAACTACATGTGAAGATGCAGTCTTATATATGGGGTGACTGCCTTACATAGGCCCAATATAATTTGTTGGACAGTCTCACTACGTAGTTGATTAGCCGACGCGTCCGCCCTCTCCCCAAATCAATCGCTCTCTGAAACCCTACCCCCTTTCCCGTCTCGCACTCATCCTCTTCCTGCCCGCATGGCTGCCACCGTGGTCGAATCGATGGCGATTTCCCGCCTGTCCCCGTCAGCCTCGGGGCCGAGGGCGACAGCCGTGTCCCCGGCTTCCTCTCCCCTCGGTCGCTGCGACACGAGGCTTCTCCCTGGCTTCGATGGCCTGAGGATGTCCTCGCGTGTTCGCCCGATTTCGCCCGCGAAGCGGCTGGCCGGAAGCTTGATGGCGGTCCCCCTCGGTGCCGTGGTTTGTGAGGCCTCGGAGGCGACCATCCAGCGTATTGTTTTCTTTCCTCCCCAAGTTCTGTTGCCTTAAACAATTAATGTTTGTAGTGTCCCTCTGGTGTAGTCGTTAAATTGGAGTGATTGTTTGTGGTTGTGAGCAACTTTTGGAGAACGAATGTGGTTTTCTGGCATTAATCGCTGCTTTGTCTGGTTAGGAAAAGTTGAAACTATCATAATGAACAACTTCTTTTGCTTTGTTTTTGGAGAGATATTATGCTCTCTGTTGCAGCATCATGAAGCCAAAGTCTTTCGACATTCTATGTTACCACTATAATGGTCTTCATGGCGGCAACTCGCTCTATTCATATGCCTGGGCATCATCTCTGTCCCTCTCTGAGCATCGAAGTCAATTTCTGATCTATAAGAAGATTCCTCTTGGCAACTTGATTTTGTGAATTTATATATTATAGAAATTCTTGTTCTTTGTTAAAGCTGCATTTCTGAATGATGACAATTCAATATTTGACCTTTAGTGAAATTGAATACTATGTTTCACGTAAAGGAGACAAGGATAGACTTTTTAACGCAAGCTGATCCAATGGAATTAGCCATTACCAGTAATATTTTTGCTTGAGCAGTTTACTGATCTTGACCTAAGGTGCAAGACATAGTCATTATGTAACAATTTTCAACCTTGAGCTGAGGCCTAAGAATCAGTAGTCTGCTGTCCAGGAAGAATGCAATTTCATCGTATTATAAAACTCAAAAAAATCCTTTGTTATCAAAACCATCAGCTGTCTTGTTTTCATGCTTCGGACAATTTCCCTTTCTCTTCCCATCACTATTGTCTTATCTTATACTAAATTATCCTCTGTTCCCTATAGAAAAAATTGACAAGTATAAATGTAAAGAAATTCAATATCTCAATGTATTGATAAATATTTTGAGATACCTATTGATTGTTGTCAGACTGGCATCTGCCAGTCTAAGGTTGTCTGCCCATGGGAAAGTATTGAACCTATAAAAGGCACCTTCTTGAAATTGGAGTTTTAAATGATGCATGACATTACGATGATGTACTTTTACATGATTGTTGTATAGAATTCATACATGCATTTGATGTTACTGCACTTGTTTGAGAACATCTTATTCATAACTAGTTCATAATGATTTTTGTCTAGTTTTTGGTTGATGTGCGTCCTTTAGCTGAGTGCATGAAGTTCCTTACACATTTCTTGCTTGTGAACAAGGCCTAACCGTATTTTGAGTTCTACTAGGGCCGCTGTCCGTCTGAACCAAAGCATAATCATCGTTACAAGACATCTCCAGATTCTAGATTTGGAATTATATGAGACTTTTGAAATGAGGAAGGTAGATGTATCCATCCTTAGTTTTCCTTACCGGCATCACAACTCTGTTGGATTGAAAGTCTAACCTGAAAGTTTGGAGAATAAGTTCCTCAATCCCTACTCGTCTTGTCTTGGATTGTAATTTTCCAACCTTGACCAACCTGATCTGGGTTAGACCTAAGTTCTTCGTAAAGATGGAGCTGGTTGGGTTGGTTTGAATCAGGTTACTCAGTTCATATTATCACCAAGTACTTGCGGTTAAAAGTTTAAAAATGATGCTGCAAATAATATATATTGTATATACTCTGTATTCATGCATCGGGTATAATTGCAGTAAGGTTAAGTTAATCTATGTTTGGCATTTGTTCTGGTTGGACTTGGTTTGGATTTTACACCAAATTCAATCAAACCCATGTGGAAGCGAGGTTTAGATTTTCCAACCCTGACCCACCTTTCCCTTTTTTATATATATATTAAAAAAAAAGAACCCTATTCAACCTGGTTTAATGATCTGATTGGGCCTGATGCTTTCAGCTTGTGCCGAAAACCAAATAGCAACCTGTAATATCTTGTATGTCTAAGACACAAGGCTTTGCATCGGTAAGTTTGATTTTATTTCATGTCATTGTGGCGTAGATGCTTTGTAATATTTCTTGTTGTAACATATTTGTGAAATTTATGTTGAATTCAAGCTTAAGTGTCTCTGATATATCTTCAACTCAATTATGTTCAGTTGGCTTTTTAATTGATCCGTTTTTCTTTGTCTAACCACTTTTATCACCCGACCACAGTTCCTGAAGTATCTAAGACGACATGGCAGTCTCTTGTGGTGGGGTCTGAGACGCCGGTGCTTGTAGACTTTTGGGCTCCATGGTGTGGTCCTTGTCGTATGATTGAGCCAACCATTGTCAAGCTGGCGAAGGCGTATGAAGGAAAGCTCAAGTGTTACAAGCTCAACACAGACAACAACCCCGACATAGCTGCACAATATGGTATTCGAAGCATCCCCACTGTGATGATATTCAGAAATGGTGAAAAGAAAGATGCTGTGATTGGGGCTGTGCCAGAGAGTACTCTTGTTTCAACAATCGAGAAGTTTGTAGTGAGGTAGGCGCATTTGTGTTCTGGGAACTGGACTCTTTCTTGGAATTCAAAAGGCTTTCTATGAGAGTCTGGGCAATTCTTGCAAATTTCTCCTTGTAATAATACCATGTACATGGTGAACGATATGCTGTAGTTCGATATCCTTCCATCTGCTACACTCCTAAGTGGAATTTAAAGAATAAAAAGTGTTGGTTGGAATTAAAACTAACTGCTGCTTATGCACAATCTTATTCCCCGCGTGGATGTAAAATTTGCATCCCTAATGCAAGAACATATCATGGAGATCTTTTGCTCCTATGCGGTCTCTGGACCCTGGTGGTGTCGGGTAACTTACAATTGAGTCATGGCATATGTAAATCTGCTATCAGTTTTCCAAGTTTGCCCCTTCAAAAAAAAAAAAAAAGAAGAAAGGTTATGTAGGATATTATGCTAGGGCTGTTGTGCTAATATGCCCGGAATCGTTGCTACATTGGCAGTGGCTCGGGTGCTCAAGAACCTCATCCCAATCTAAAAGTCAAAGCAGGTATGTCACCTAATTTCCTATTTGAATCCTCCTGTTTTTGATTGAAGGGTGTTGTTGATTACTGTTCAAGTTGGTTGCATTGAATCAAGTAATTCCCTTGGCTCACATCATCAGTGATATTTTCTTTATAAATCGAGTATCCGAACACTGTCCATCGCCTTGAAAACATTTTTATTTTTATTTTTTTATAGCTGATGGGTAATTTTTTATTGGTGCACGATGATAAAGACTGTATGACTGCGGCTGGTGATGCCTTTTCTGAGGGCTGCTTTTGGTTCTCTCTACCAAAAACGATATATTGTGGGCGATACGGGGATTTTAAACTGCACCACCACCACTGGCGCTGCATGTGGGGCTTGTTTATTTATTGCACTACTTTCCAGGATTACTTTTGACTTCACAAAGTGGTTTCCACCTATTCCCCCCCCCCCCTGCATCCATGGAATCCTTATAATCCAGAAAACAAGTAAATTTTAGGGCAATTTACTGAAAGCTCCCAGTAAATATAGACTTTCATCAAATGGGCCTTCATATTTCGATTTTTATCAGCGATATTTTTTTAAAAAAAAAAATTAACCAAAATATGCTCAATAAAATTATAAAAAAATTAATAATTATATTTGTTTGACTCAGGTTTTCTAGAGTTGAATTGAATTTTTCCTTTTTTTTAAAAAAAGATTGAATCGGATCATATTGGTTCAACCAAACTCTAATTATCCTCCTATTTGATTCAATTGATCCCTAAATTATCCCTTTATTTCTCTCAGTTATTCTCCCACCTCCTCCATCTCCACTTCACCTCTTCCTCCTCCCTCTTCCACTCTATCTCTAATTCTACCCATGTTTTCTCCCACTTCATCTCCTTCTCCCACTCTACCGCCTCCTCCCCCTCCTAGCATTAGCTTTTCTTTTTCTCTGCCTCCCCTTATCCCTCCTCTTGCCTTTTCCTAAACCCCCTATCGCTCTCACTCCCTCCCCTCTTCCTCTACCTTCTCCTCCTTCCAGTTTATCTAGAAAAATCACTAGACTTAAGTTACAGCCAGACTACACTCATTCACAAAATTTATTAAATTCTAAATATATCATAAAACTAAAACACTCAAGTTATTCTAATAAATTATATTAATTTTAATATAAAATTATCCTAAATTATCTAAAAGAGTCATTATATTAAAAAAATATATTAATTTTTATATAAAATTATCTTAAATTCCTTATGACTTAGAAACATGTCCTAGTAGTCTTAGAGAAGTCTTAGATTAATTTCCTAAAAATTAACTCGAGTTATACTTGTTCACATATTCAACAAAATAACTTCTCAAACAAGCCATGGTACCATCTTAATCAAGCAACTATACTACCTAGACTTGTAGTGGGACTACATAAGGGCTAATACCCTAATTAAAATATTTAATTATCATAAATTTATAAAAAAAATAAAAAAAGTGATGCTAAATATCTTGTAATAATGCTATTAGTTCTAAAAATATTTGGATTGATTTATTAGGAATCAACTCGAGTTACACTCGATCATATGTTCAATGTAAAAATAACATATTTAAAATTTTTTAATCATACTAAGTTTATAAATTTTTTTTAAAAAAAATATATATCTTAAGATCATGTATGGTTCTAGATAAGTTTGGATTGATTTGATAAAAATAACTAACTTGATTTACACTTGGTTACGCTCAATAGATTCAATACAAAGGTACCTATATCATCACAGATTCAATAAAATATATGTTATTTTCAAAATTAATCATCATGACCACATACAATTTACACAAGATATTTTCAATTTTTACAAAAATATTAATCATATTACTATATTTAATCTTATTATAAAAGAATAGTATTAAGAACATTAATCACATTGTACCAAATACAACATTCTCACGTTCAAATGTTTCAACACAAAAGTAAGATATGTCATCATATGATACTCAAATCTCTCCATGACCAACTACATAATAAATAATCGTCCAAGATATCATTTGTAACATGCCAATCGAAACAATGATATTAGGGATATCAATAAGGTAGGGTGGTGAAGGTAATGCTTCCCCCGTCTCCATCCTCGTCTCATCCACTATCTCTCATCCCCGGCTCATTCCCCATATAGACACGATGATGGCAAGGATGAGAAATCCCTATTAGGTGCAAGGAACCCATAAATTTTTTATATCTTTTCTAATTAATTTATTTTAATTTTTTAAAATAAAACTACTATAAAACTTAATTAATAATACTAAAATTTATGTATATAAAATGTAGTTAATTATAAAAAAATAAAAATTATCAAAGCTTGGGGGCTGCGATGAAGGGGGAAGAGGGAGGAGAGAGAAAGAGTGTGTGATGGGAAGAGGAGGAGAAAGAAAGAAGAATAATAAGAAATCATCATCCATATTCATTATTCATCATTTGCGGTCGTCAATTATTAGAGGAATCGTCGTCGTTTGCCGGTGGTGAGAGGAGGACCAATAAAAACAAAGTCAAACAATCACTATGATATCGCTTGCGATTGGAGATTGGGTGTTTGTAGCGCATGGGACCATAGGGAGGAGTTGGTATTATTGAATGAAGAAATATTTCATATGATTAAATCAAACCAATTTATTCTTTATTGAATTATAATCATTTCAATCGAGGTTCACCTAATCTGATTTGAATAACGGAAGCTTGGCTATCTAGTGTTTGAGTCCAGCATCTCAACTCACGTATTAATAGATGGGGTATATATACGAGGTGAGAAGTGATTTATTTGTTCCCGACCCATATTTGCATGAATAATATAAAATACCTCTCATTCTTATCTATGTCCTCATCCCTACTGCAGATATAATTGACATCCTTAAACGATATATCCCTTTGGATAAATTTTATTTCTTTCTCCATCAATAAATGATCCATATATTATATATATTACAACAATCATTATAATTTATTGATATAAATTAATCAAACACTTAGGAACCATCTGAATAAATGATATCAAAACCATTTGTCCCCATTTGTGAAGAGGGGAAGTAACAACAATTCAAGTGTTGTTGATGTTGACAAATGTAGATCTGATCAGGTTTATTATTTTAAGTAAAGGGACGAGGGAGACTTAATTTATCTTGTTTTGACCGAGTGAGGTTTTCGATTCTTAATTGGGAGGACGAGGAAAACAGGGACTAGTCCTGTCCACAGATTCGGTGGTTGTAACTCTCCGCAATCCGGTGGGTGGCGAGCAAAAGCGGCTTCGCTGCTGCTGGCGTTCGCGTCTCCCGAGGAAGTGGCCGGTCGACGCCTCACATGGCCCCATCCGCTGTTGCTCGCACTCCAACGCAAGCGGGATAGGAGAGGAGAGGGAGAGGAGAGGAGAGGAGAGCAACGTCTCCGGAGAGGTCCCCCGCCCATTGGGTAGTGTTAGGCAAACCATTGGCTTGCTTTCCTCCAACGACAGTGTGCCTCCGCTCTGCAAAACCTTGGACGGACCAAATGTTAGGCCATCACTGAGACTTCATTCAATAAGAATAGCGATGGTTGGAGCGACGTAACATCAACACTCGGTCGGTCGCTCGGTTTGTTGGTTTGTTTGGTTCGTTGCGGCCTATAAATAAATCAGCTCGGTGACGTCCTATCAATTCATTCAGTGTGATACATACCAATGTGGCTTTCATAATAGCTCCCATTTTTTTTTTTCTCTTTTAATTATTGATCATCCAATTTGATATTTTGAAACGATTTTGTGACTTTCTTTTATCTTTTTTTAAATATTTATATTTTTTCCATCTTTATTCTATTTGTTGAGACCTACAAATGTGATAATAAGAATAAATTAAAAAAATAATTAATATTAGTAGTATAAAAATAAATAAAAATATATAATATAATTATTATAAATAAAATTTAAATACTCTCAATTTAATTAAAATTACAACTTTTCATCTTACTTTTTTTTTTTTTTTTGGTTTGTTTGTTTTTCTCGTTGTTACTTTTTTAAGTCGAATATATTATTATTCTTAGATGATAATGAATAAAAATAAATAATATTCCGAATGGATATCGGTGAAGCTTAGTCTTTTAATCAAATTTAGACATCTTAATAAAAAATAAAGAAGATACTATTTTTAAAAAGAAGATCAAAATTTAAGGGAAACGAAAAGAGAGAACATTTTATACAATTAAAAAACGATAAAATAACAACACCATGCAATAATAATAAACAAAAAGAAAAAAAAAACCAAGTAAATCGTGCGTTTTCTTAATTTGATTTCCTCCAATTTCTCTCCTCCTCCTATATAGATGGCATCGCTGTCAAAGGTTACGGCGTGGACGAACGACTCGGCCTCGGTCCTTGGGATATATCTATCGCATAATAATAAGTCTGGTCCGGAGCAAATCCATTGGAAAGAGAAGAGCCGCCTTCCCCCCGCCCCCGACCCCGACCCCCATCGCCTTCTCCGCCTCCAGAATGCGGAGGAAGCGATCCCAATCGGTACGTCGTCCCAAAGGCTTTGCCACAAATCTTTTTCTTTTCTCGTCTCTCTTGTTTCGTGGTGGATCGAGCACATATGACTTCTTGATCGACAACCCTAATGACCAACGTTTGCCATTCCCGTCGGCGTCTCTCGCAATGTGTGCTTCTTTCCCCCGCCTTTTTCTTTTTCTTTTTTTCATTTCAGATCGTTCTCGAACGACGAGACGAAGGGTTCGTTCCCCATTTCTTTCCAAGAACTATCTCTTTCTTGCTTTGCTTCTAGCGATCTTCTCTCCAGTTAGATTCTTAAACTTCTTTTGATGTGAAGGACTCATCGACTGCGTTCTTGAAGTGGAATGCGTTTGGATGAGCCAGTTCTTCATCATTTGTTTGTCTTGTAGGTAGAATTTAACAAAGCTAATTATATATATATATATATATATATATATATATATATATATATATATAATTAATTAATACATTAATCAGGTCAAACATCAATTCATTTTTTATTAGGGGCATGATGCTAAAAATATGACCTCCTCATATTTGGATGATAACAGTAGGTCATTCGTTTATTTATTTGGGCTAAGATTTGAACGGTCCATGCAATTCTTAGTTATCAGCACTCATGTTTAATATAAAAAAATTATTATTATTATATAAAATTGCATAAATATGAAAAAAGAATTACTACTGCTAAGTGCCATTGCTTTAATAATTTACAAGATGGTAACTTAAAGGTTGATTCCTCTTCCAACTTATGATGAAAATGAAGTCAATAATTATAACAAACATGTCAAAAACGAATTTTTAAGGTTAAGCTAATCCTGTTCAAGTGGCTAGTACTAATAATGTATAGAAAACAACTGATCCATCGGATCTGATTTCAACTCGTTCTTATAAATATATTAAGATTTAATGTTCACATTGGACTGCCTGATGATGGTTGGAGACGGTAAAATCTGGTTCTTACTTGAAACCTAAGGCTTGTCATTGTTGTTAGGTAGGTGGAGGACTCTCCGTTTAGGTAAAGCTAATTCTGTGAACTGCATAATCGAGTGACTGATTTTTTTATTTTAGCAACAGAGACAGAAAGATATACAGTTGTGTTGTATTTGAAGCCCAAGCTGGAGAGTTAGTTACCCACTAGTTTATATGAAAACAAATAGAATGACGCCTTAGAATCAAATATTTTTCTAGATCCATGATTGTCTTTCCTGATAACTTAAGTTTTTGAAATATTTATGATAAACTAATCGAAATCTATGATTGAGGGTATTTTTATTTATAAGATGATTTTACTGAAATATGTATCTTTTTAATTCATTGACGTTGTTTTCCAAGCTTCCCTGAGTTACTGAGTTGGAACTGCTGAGTTATACCTACATCCGTAACATATGCCATGGCAAATGATATTAGATTAATATTGTATTAAGAAAGAGGCACAAGTAGGTTTTTGTAAATGCGGTTATGTGGCTTTTTCTTCACAGTTACTTCGTAATTTTTAGAAGTAGATATTAGATAAATAATTTCTTAACATAAGGTTAGGTTTTCTTAATTGAAGTTTTGTGCCTTTTGTTGAATTAGATATCTGACCAAAAAAATCATGAAAAGTCAGAACCGGATCTAACCAAATAATTACAAATCTCTTGTCTTTTTCTTGTGCCTCTGGAATCATAGGTCAAAAACTGATTTTAATATATATATATATATATATATATATATATATATCCAGAATAACTATACTGAAGGGTTTGTCCTCTTTCTTCCAGTCATTTATGATTGACTTTGCCTTCGGAACTTATATGTATTATTAAGCTGTTCTTTCTCTCTTATACCTAGCTTTAGGTAGGTATATTTAAAATCTCCCAGTAAAACAGCATGCTAACCAAGTCACAGTGGACAAAGGATGAAAATATGACACGTAGAACCAAAAGAAAAGGAAGAGTTCATTTAGATCTTTTAGGTGTAATGCGTTAGGACCTTCCTGCTAAAAACAATAAAGCTCCATTCATATTGAACTGCTGAGACTGAAGCCTTGGGAAGATGAAGTCTCTACAACTAAAATATCTTAAACATTTCACTTTCTTAAGGACGTAAGGAAGACGTGAGGGGCTGTGCCAAATGACTTTGTGATTGTGTGCTTTCTGTTCAATTGATGCTTCCCTTTTTGTCCGTTTGTTAGCAACACTTTCTCATCGCAGCATTTCCTTTTTCCTTTTCCTCTGCGACGTCTTGATAAGCACATCAATTATCTCATCATCAATGACGCTTCTGATGAGTAAGGTGGATATGGCTCTTCATATCATTTGATCTTGATTGGTTATTGATGAGTTTACATGGTAACATTACATCGAGACCGATATCATGAGATATGTGTGTGAGATACAATTAAGTGAGTGTATCTTCTAATAGAAATATGAGTACATATATATAAGACGGTAGGGTTGCCATTTGGTCCATCATATCATTTGTGTGTTTGACCTCCTACCTTCCTGCTTTGCCCTTCACTAGGTGAATGGTAGGTGCGCCAACTGATGCTCATGCTTAAAAAACTGACTCCTACTCCATCGTGGAGGACCACATCCAGTGGGCTTCCCTCTCAAAAACGTTGTACCTAAAGAGCATGATGCACACTTTTCAGGATTAAAAAAGAACAACGAATATTTTTGATACATACGTCCATGTCTATCCATGCTTATCTATTTATAAATCTAGATAATAAAACTATTGATTCTTTCTTAGATGTTTAACTATCAGCCCTGCGTTCTTCTCATGCTTAGATTAGGAAGCAGGAGTTCCTCTACTTTTCTGTGCACTAGACAAGCCTTCGTCCGCGGTCTTGCCAGGGCCAGAGCTTTGTTTTGTTTGAGCTACTTGTTCGCTGTTCTATCCACCCGACTGAAGCGACATGGACGCCCACCGGCGAGCCGAAGCGCCACTCCCGTCGTCGGAACGCCGTTGCAGTGAGGAGACTCGGAACAAGTGCGAGACGGACGCGGGCGCGCAGGCCTCCTCCAGCGCGTGCTTCGACTGCAACATATGCCTGGACTTCGCGGTGGAGCCGGTCGTCACTCTCTGCGGCCACCTCTACTGCTGGCCATGCATCTACAGGTGGCTGCAGCAGGCAGACGGCGCCGCCCCGCAGCAGTGCCCCGTCTGCAAGGCCGCCCTCCACCATGACGCGCTGGTGCCGCTCTACGGCGGCGGCCGCCACGGCGCCAAGAAGCCCCGCCCGGACCACGAGGTACCGCGCCGCCCGCCGCCGACCCAGCCCCCGTCGCTCGGAGCGAACGAGGAACAACAGTACCCGGAGACCCCACCGTATACTCGCCATCACCACAACCAACACCCTAATCACGGGTGGGAGTACATGTCGGGGGCGCCGAGGGTGATCCACTCTACGGCGGGCGGGCTGCTGCGGGGGTTGGTGGTGGCGATGCTCCCGTGGGTGTTCCGGAATCAAGAGTGGCCAGGCATTTACTACTCGAGTCCTTACCACATGGGCGGCGACGCCGGCAGCGGCAGGCTCAGAAGGCAGGAGATGGAGCTGAAAAGGTCACTCCATCAGATTTGGCTCTTCCTTGTCTGCTGTGCCATTGTGTGCCTGCTCTTATTCTGAGACCTCTTGTGCACGGCAAATTTTGGTGAGGGACTTCATCTGATGTCTACAATTTTTGGGAATAGGAGCGGAAAATATTTACAATGTGAGTTGCAAGAAGCTGAATTTGAACTAATCTAATTGATAAAACAGAAGACCATGCTTATATTTATGTTTAAGGATTTATCATTTTTAAAGAGACTTTTATCATTAAAAGGATTCTTGTTAAAAAAATGATAACGCAATATGATCATCTAATCACTTTTGAGGATGAATCAAATCATTCTATTTCTCAATCGCACCTGTAGAACCAATGATGAAAATATTGAAAAAGTTTACAACCACCAATCGAAGGATTTCTATATATAATTTCCAATTTCTTATACTTTGTTGACTCGAGACCACATGGACACTTAATTACCGAAACAATTTTATGTTGCTCTCAAATTTGGTTATATTTCATTTGTCAAGACGTTTATAAAAATAATTTTCTTTCATCATATTAGACCAAATATAAGACATTCTACACAAACACGGCACAAGATTTATCAATTGTGTGATGTTCGCCATCAAAATATCTCAACGGAGGCATTTAAGTTTGAAGGCTTGAACATCAAGTTTTCATAAAACTCATCAACCAAACTTAGGGCAGTTAGTGATGCTGGCCAGCACATGCGATTTTTGTTGAAATCCAAAGATTTTGATTAAAAAAAAAATCATCCGATAGATACCACTCAACATGAGAAACCCAAAAACTTGATGGGAAGACTTAATTATGTTGGTGAACCTTATGCCATGGCTGAAGTGTCAGCAGACTCAATTCGACCTGAGTACGCAAGTCCATCCGTATGGATGGTCGGAGGGTGGCTGGCAATTGTTTTGGTCGCTCGGTCGATTGCCACACCAAAGCTCTTACTTGTTCCTGCACGAAGGCCTCAGTCGGAGTGGTGTGTGCCCGACGAGGGCTCTTTGGCAATCAAGTTAGTTGGTGGAGAAGTGGTAGAGAATTGTTTGAATGTTCCTAGACCCCCTAGCATTGGCTACAAGCTCCGCTTTTATACCTTTTTCGTAGGGTCATCCATACACAGCCTTATAAATGGTTGCCACTATCTTGGCTGGCTCGGTGGTACGCTCCACACCATGTGGGACACGTCACTCGGTGCTGTACCTTGTGATGCCAATGCAGTGCCTTTTCCCATGATCCCGGGTGGCTCATATGGCTTGGGAAGTCGACGAGGTTTTGGGCGGCTTGTATGGCTTTGGTTGCTGACGTGGCTTGGGTTGTAGGGCCATGGGGCTGAGTCCATAAATTGCCCTATCATTCCCATACCCCCCCCCCAAGAGGCGTATCTAAGGTTCCTTGAAGAGGGACTCTAGGTAGGACTTCCTTGCTTGGGTTTGCAACTAAGCGGGAAGTAATCAGGTCACACTACTGACCGAATGGTGTGTTCTGAGCAGTGCAACTCAGGCTCCTCTCTGGTCAGCAACCTAACGGGCATTTTGGCTAGCTGAGCGACCCTTCTTGGGCAGTTTGATTGGTCGAGCAATACGACTCGGGCACTGAGCTGGCCGAGCAGCATAACTCGGGCATTTGACTTGCCGAATAACACGACTCGGTCCCTAAACTGGCTGAGTAGCCTAACACAAGCATTCGGTTGGTCCAGCTACGAGAGACCTTGAACCCGTTTTATGATGTGACACTTTATCACAGGGCTCATTTTCCTATTATCATTTGATTCATTATTACATCCTGCCCTAAGGTCTGATAGTCATTTCGGTGGGATTTGCCATCATGTTCTGACGTCGTGGTCTGCCGCAGATCCTGATAGCCGATCTCAAGATAGGACTTGGCAGGATTCTTGAGTCACGTGGCATTTGCGAGGCTGTGCGATGCATGTCGCAACTACTGGCGGGAGATTCTATTGGTGAGAGATCATTGCCTCATGGAAGCTGAGCAATTAAGGTGAGGCACTCCTTAAATGTGGTCGCTTATTCCCCATCCAACCATGATGGCATGCTGAGCTGTTTTCCTTCTTCGGGGAGACAAAGGATCGTACAAAGCTCATTATAAATCTCTTCGTTCTCTTAAAGAGGCTCTACTTTGCTCATTTGCTAGCCTCTTCTTCTCCTTCAAACTTTTTTCCTTCTCGAACCTTATGCTCAGATTGGGATGTCTTCTTCCTCTCGTTTAAATTTTTCGTCCCCTTGGGTCATAGGATCATCCTCGAGTAGTCCTAAGGTGGAGGTGATTATCCCTATGGAGGTATGTCCCCAGGGGACGTGAAGGCCTTTCGAGCCTTAGAGGTCATGAGGTCGTGTCATAGCTCAGATTCAGTTATGATCGAGGAGCTTTTAGGTTTGGTTCAGGAGCACTATAGCATCCTATATGATTATGAGCTGCATGCTATGCAGCCTAGGCAGTACCTCTTTGACTTGTTCTCGAATGGGTTCGAGCTGTCCATAGACACGCTTGAGGCGGGACTTTAGTTCCCACTTCATCATGTGATTGAGGCTTGCCTCCAATGGTAGCATAGCTCACCATTGCAAATAGTGCCTAACTCGTGGCGCTATATGGTGGCATTCCTTGGGGATTGCCGAGGAGCTAGTATCATTCCCTCTCGAACATTGTTCGCAGCATGTTTTTGCCTCTACGAGGGGCAATGAGGTTATTATCTTACCGCTCAAAGTGGTTTTAGAATCAATGACACCCTGTCTAATAACAAGGGATGGAAGGCATACCATTTCTTCATCAGTCGTGGTCCAAGATGGGGGTTTAGCCTCGTACCATTGATAATGTTCCTCCCTTTTTGTCTAATGAGGAGTCAGAGTAAGTCGAGAGGTTGAGGGATATTCTATCTTCGTCTCGGGCTATTAGGGGTATGACTGAGGCGTGGCTGGTAGAAGCGGGGCTCAGCTTGGCTCTATGGGGTACATATAGCTCATGCCCTTTTTGATGTATTTCATCAATTTGTAGCTGATTGTTTGTTTTTGTGATGTAGACATGGTGAACTTCAAAAATCTAAGGGGAATGCCTTGCGTGCCTGCTGTCGGTGCCACTTGTGTTGTTGTGTCGTCAACTTGGGTTGTCGCACCGTCAACTTAGGAAGAACCGATGAAGGTTGCCGAGGTGCACCCTCATGAAGGTGGGGATGCCTGCCCTAAGAAGAAACTAAAGCTGGGGGTTTGCAATGTGTCTAATGTTGAATCTCGAATTTTGATAATGAAATCAATTGATGAATTTATGATCTAGTCGATGTGTTGAGAAAAGTGATGTAGGACTAACTATGATCATGAAATGGCAAAAATAATTAAGAAAGAATCAGAAGTTGGGCCAGGGTTAAAGATCGGGCATCGGGCTAGAAGAATCGGGGGTATGCCGAAGGTTCAAACAATATGGTAGAAGCTCATTAGGAGTTCGCCAAAGGATTGCCAGGAGTTCGTCGAAAGTTTATAGGGAGTTCGCCAGACGTTCACCAAAAGTTTGAATGAACAATTGACATTTCCAACAATTGGGATTGCTTGCATTGTAATTGTTTAGCCTTAATTATCATAGTTAGGGTTTCAATTTAAGCTAATTTTGAGAGAAATTCTACTAACTCAATTAGGGGTTAATCGGTCCTAAACTAGGGCTAATTTGGGCTCGATGAATGGCCCATTCAGTGACTTGGAGCCACGTTAGGCGGTGGCACCATAGGGCTATTTTGTTGGTGGAACCGCTTGAGGCTCGACCTCCCAGGCTGAGTCTGAGTGGTGGTACCGCTCAGAGCTCAGACATAGTCTCCTAGACTATGTCAGGCAGTGGTACTGCCCAGGCTAGTGGTACTAATGCCAGAACATAGTCTCCAAGACTATAAGGCTATCAGCACCTTGGAAATCTTAAAAACTTGAATTTTGGCTCCAACTTTTGAAGCCATTTGGGCCTATAAATACCCCACTCATTCTTGCTTAAGCAATACAAGAACTGAGAGCAAAAACTAGTGAAAACGCTATTGTAATTTCTTGAGAGCTCTTCTTTTTTTCTAAGTATAGTTTTTGTTTAAGGGAGAGCTAAGAGAACTGTAAATATTATCTCCTAAACTTGTGAAAAAGAGAATAGAGCTGTAAGAGAGTAGTTGATCTTCACCCATTAAAAGAAGATCAACAGTAGAAACCGGTGATCTCAATAGAGAAGGAATTGAGAGTGGACGTAGGTCACGATGACTGAACTACTATAAAATTAGTGTGCCTTCTCTTCTTTATTATTTAATTACTTTGTATATTACTTTACTTATTCATTACTATCCTACGAACACTTTCAAGTTTAAATGCTTTTTCGATACAAGCTTTATTGAACGAATCCTCAAATCGATGAATGTTCTCTCTATTTAGTTTTAAACCCAAGAAAGTTGGCTTTTGCCGGTAATCAAGAGGGACTTTCTATCACTTATCCTCCCATATTTAATGGGACAGACTACATGCATTGAAAAACTCAAATAAGAATTTTTTTTGCTTTCTACAAATTTTGATTTATGGCATATTGTTGAAAGCAGTTTTGAAAAGTCTTCCAAACCAATGAACAAATGAAATGATTTGGAAAATAAGACTTTCTCTTTGAATGCTAGAGTAATGAATGCTTTATTTTATACTTTTGATAAAAATAAATTTAATCAAGTTTTCATATGCAAAATTTCACATGAAATTTGGCACACACTCGAATTCACACACGAAGACACTAGTAGAGTCAAAGAGTCGAAAAGTAATCTTTTGGTACATAGCTATAAGTTGTTTAGTATAATTACCAAGTGAGACCATTGGAGATATGTGTACCCATTTTACGGAGGTCGTTAATGGTTTAAAAGTGCTTGGTAAAAGTTTGTTCTAATTTTGAACTTGTTAACAAAATACTAAGATCCCTTCCAAAAAGTTGGTATCTTAAAGTAATGACAATACAAGAAGCAAAGGACCTAAATAATTTTCTGCTTAAAGAACTTATCGGGTCTTTGATAACCTACGAAATGACATGCACATGATGAACTCAAAAATAACATTTCAAAGAACAAAAAGGATATGACACTTAGAACTAAGGAAGACCACTTAGGAGAAAACTCAAGTGACGATGATAATAATGATGACTTAGCACTTCTTACAAAAAAAATTAAGAAATTATTAAAATGAACAAAATAAAATAAGATGCTAAGACCAAAAGTGAACTAAAAAAGGACTCAATAATACACTATAAATGTAAGAAGTCGGGACACTTAAAAAATAAATATCCTCGAGTGAAGAAGATGTTGGGAAACCTATAGCGGGTGCATCATATGTGCAGTGGAAATTAAAATAAAAATCAGTTTTCTATGTAGATCAAATTATCATACAAAAGATTGGAATCGCAAGAAAAACATAAAAATAAAAAAAATCACGATGTGTGAGAGATTTATTTTACCTAGGGAAATCGTATATTTCTGTATTCCAGATCCAGATGAAGAAGATGAAGGAGGTCAAGCATCCTCCTCTCTAGCGGTATCCACACGATGGATCTCTACAGTGAAACTCCTCCAATCTGATCTTGCAACTCTTGCTCAGAGGGAGGGAAGAGAATAAGAGGTGGTGGCTAAAGTTACAACCTATCAACTAAGAGTCTCCCCTCCTATTTATAGAGAGCCACAAAAAACCTAGGGCTCCTGCCTTAGTGGGTATTGGATCTATATCAAATTACCCACTAATATTATATTATTAGATCTCTATCCAATAATCTCCTTAGGCCTCTAATTGAGTCTTAATCAAGTAGCCCATCAGCATAGGGTCTCATTTAATGAGAATAGGGGCTAATTGGAGCTCTATCTAATCCTCTATTCGCTGAAACATCCACCATATGTGTGTGACCCTCTAGGCTCGATACTGAGCTGGCCGTGAGTTACTCCTATCAGAACTCCTTCTGATATAGTGAATTATTATCTCCATAATAATTCACTCGACTCATCGACTATGGACGTATTAGGCCACTATGTCATAATCCCCAGATGGTATAGGGGGATTGAGTCCATTGGACCTGTCTATCCTCAGTTACCGTGTATCTATAATCCCTCATCCAACTAGTATCCCATAGACCATATATTGGATATGGTACTGTCAGGTCACATACAGAATCAGTTTGTCTTGCTCTAATCAAATTCTAGCGGAGAACTCCTTCTCTCTCAATCCAAATGACCCTGGTCAGGGATTTGTCTAAGCAAGCATATAGGGATATTTCTCTCATGATACTGAGAGTAGATGATCCTCTATTGACACTCAATTGCGTTCATAAGTTTGGCTACCAATCCCGATAACCAGCTATATCAGATCTGGAGCTTTCCAAACCTGTAAGTCTGGCATCAAAGAAAGGAGTACTCATATAAGGCATCCTTGATGTCTCAAGTCCAAGGACCAGATACACAACTGGGACTATGAAATCGCTGTCTGACATTAGGTATCATTAACCATACAACATTCCATAAGCGAATCAATCAGTGAACTCATTCTCCAATGAGTACCTGTACTATATCCTTAGTGTCTCCACACAAGTGGCTATGAGACCAGCCACCTCCATCATATAAATAGGTATATAGTACACTAGTATATCCGGTTATCTCGATGTCCCTCTCGAGTAACCTATGATCAGAATTATTTAAAGGTGAATTGATCTTATTATCATGATCTCATCATGATCTGATTCCCATTACACAGAACCAAGGACATCACAATATATATGCTATATATAATATAATGTGAGAATATGTCAATATTAATCATAAGTAAAAAGATTACGCAGTGTGTCACACGTGCCATCACTCGCGTGATTGGCTTGCGGGGCACTTGTAACTAGCAATCTCCCACTTGACCTAAAGCCAATCACCTATGTGTCTGATCCCCATCAGACCCCTGTGATGCTCAAATATAATCTGAGCCCGACTTTGTCAATAGATCTGCAATGTTATCTTTGGATGAAACTCTTTTCATTGCTATATCTTTACGGGTTATGATCGCTCTAATCATATGGAACCTCTTCAAAATAATTATGATGAGACCTGGGTTCCCTTGCTAGAGTTATCACCCTATTGCTGTCATAATATATGAGAGTTAGCTCTACTCTACTTGGTATGACTCCCAAATCCTTGATGAACTTCTTCATCCACACCCTTTTCTCTGCTGCTTCTGCTGCATCAATGTATTCCACCTCTATGGTCGAGTCAGTAGTAGTATCTTGCTTGGAACTCTTCTAGCTTACTGCTCCTCCATTCAGGGTGAGAACATACCCTGAATTTGACTTGCTATCATCAATGTCAAATAAAAAACTTGAGTCTGTGTAGCCCTCAACTTGGAGGCTACCTCCTCCATATATCTGTAAAAGATCCTTAGTCTTACTCAAGTACGTAAGGATATATTTTACTGCCTTTCGGTGTTCTAAACCTGGATCTGCCTGATACCTGCTCGTGATACTCAGAGCATGTGCTATATCAGGCCTGGTACATAGCATCTCATACATGATAGATCCTACCGCTGAGGCATAAGGTATCTTATCCATGTTTGCCCTTTCTTCAGGAGTCTTTGGGGACATACTCCTAGAAAGTGATATTCCATGTCTCATCGGTATGAGACCTCTCTTAGAATTTTTCATACCAAACCTTTTGACAATGAAGTCTATGTACCTAGACTGGGACAAGCCAAGTATCCTTTTGGATCTATCTCTATAAATCCTAATCCCTAAAATATAGAATGCTTCTTTTAAGTCTTTCATGGAGAAGTTTCTAGATAGCTAAGCCTTTATTGTGGAGAGCATTCCTACATCATTTCCAATGATTAAGATGTCATCCATATATAGCACCAAGAAGGTGATAACGCTTTCACTTACCTTCTTGTACACACAAGGCTCATCTTCGTTCTTAACAAAGTCATAAGATCTGATCATCTTATCAAATCTTGTGTTCCAACTTCAGGAAGCTTACTTCAATCTATAAATGTATCTAAGCAACCTACACAATTTATCTGGACTCTCTTTGGATACGAATTCCTCTGGTTATATCATATACACCTCTTCTTCGAGGTTGTCATTGAGGAATGCTATTTTAACATCCATCTGTCAGATCTCATAGTTATAGTGTGCTGCAGTGACCAAAATAATTATAATGGAATTAAGCATGGCTACAAGTGAAAAGGTTTCGTTATAATCAATTCATTATCTTTGATGATATCCTTTAGCTACCAGCCTTACTTTATAGGTCTCTACCTTTCCATCCACTTCGATCTTCTTCTTAAAGATCCATTTGCAGCTAATGGGTACAACACCCATAGGTACATCTATAAGGTTCCAAACCTTATTAGAGTACATAAAATCCATCTCAGAATTCATAGCTTCTTGCCACTTCCCGGAGTCCATACTTATAATAGCCTCCTCGTAGATCTGAGGATCAACATCTTGAGAGCAATCTCCACTGATATGTCCGACATATCTTTCAGGAGGGTGAGATACTCTACTAGACCTACGTAAATTTGGAATTTGTGTGTTAGGTATCTGAACAGACTCGGGCTCTGGAATGGTGCTTGAACTAGGTTCTCCAACCTCGCTTAATTCTATCTTACTCCCACTGTTTCCACCAAGAATATGTTCCTTCTCAAGGAACACAGCTCTCTTAGCAATAAAAACCTTTCGATCATCGGGATGATAGAAATAATACCTACAAGTTTCCTTTGGGTATCCCACGAATGTGCACCATTATGTCCTTGATTCCAACTTTTCAGGGTTGTGTCTTCTAACTTGGGCAGGATAGCCCCAAATCTTAATAATTTTAAGATCGGGCTTCTTTCTTTTCCATATCTCATATGGTGTAGACACTACCGACTTTGATGAAACTCTATTCAGAAGGTAAGCTGCAGTCTCTAGGGCGTACCCCTAGAATGAGATGGGTAGGTCAGCGAAACTCATCATGGATCGCACCATGTCTAACAACGTGTGATTCCTCCTTTCTGGTACACCATTGAGTTGAGGTGTATAAGGAGGTGTCCATTGGGATAGAATCCCATTGTCCCTAAGGAAATGGGTGAACTCTATACTCAAGTACTCTCCTCCTTGATCTGATCGAAGAGTCTTAATACTCTTTCCAATTTGGTTCTCTACCTCATTTTTATATTCTCTGAATTTCTTGAAGGTCTCAGATTTGTACTTCATTAAGTATATGTGTCTATACCTAGAGAAATCATCAGTGAATGTAATGAAGTATGAGTAACCACCTATAGCTTGAGTCGATATGGGACCACATACATCACTATATATGAGTTCCAATAACTCGATGGCTCTCTCTCTAGTTCCACTAAAAGGAGAGTTGGTCATCTTCCTATGAAGGCAAGGTTCATAAGTTGCATATGTCTCATAGTCAAATGGATCTAAGTATCCATCTTTCTGCAACTTTTGAATCATTCCCTTATGTATATGACCTAGCCTATAATGCCATAGGTATGCATTATTCACCTTATCTCTTTTCTTTTTAGATATATTTATATTTATGATATGTGAAAAAGTGTCTAACATATATAAGCCATTTATTAGGATCTCTCTAGTGATGATCTTATCATCCATAATTATTGAACAACTATTATTCTCAAACACTAATTTATATCCACTAATTGTCAAACAAGAGATAGAAATAATATTTTTAATAATAGAGGGAACAAAATAACATGTATCTAATGAAATAATAGCTCCACCAGGCAGATGTAGGGTGACCTCTCCAATAGTAACTACAGTAACTCTTGCTCCATTACTCATCTTGAGATCCAACTCGCCTTTAGCCAATCTCCTAGGTCTTGCCAGAACCTACAATGAATTGTCCTTTATCGGGTATTTCTTAGCAATCTTTGCCTTACTTGGTCATTCTTTGCTCTTGCCCTTCTTAAGGATCTTATTAGCCTTCCTTTTTCTTTTTAGTCTCACCAATATAGAGAACTAGTTTCTCCTTCTTGATGGCACTCTTAGCTTCCCTCAACATATTGAGGAACTCAGGGAGAGTCATCTTAAATTTGCTCATGTTAAAATTCATGATGAAGTGAGAAAAGGAATCTGGTAGGGACTGAAGTATAAGATCAATGCACAGATTATCCTCTAGGACTATTCCTAGACCTGTGAGTTTCTCGATCCACTCTATCATATTTAGGATATGGTTCTTAATTGATGTCCCTTCTGTCATCCTAGCTTGGAAGAGTTTCTCAGATATCTTATATCTTTGAGACACATCAACATAACATCATATCATCACAACACCAAACAACATGCTATCAACATCTCATATCATCTCTTCTCTGTGATCATCAGTGTATCAATGATGTATTTCTTGGGGTGTGGTGTATCATTTATAAAGGATGTTTTCAATTAGTATATATTATACATATAACGCCAATCTAGGTTGCCATCAAGTAGTTTGTTGGTATAAATGGTTTACATACATTTTTAAAAAAATATATAACATGAAAAAAAACATAAAAAAATAAATAATATAAATAAATTAAATAAAATACTATTTAATTAATGAACTTCTATCTTACTGTGCTCTTAATATTTTCAGACTTGAATCAGCGACTCGACTCGACACAGGGATCAGATGGGATTCTTATCTCAGTCTCGATTCTAGGGACCAATGGGACTAAGCCCAAAAGGTAGGTAACTCTTGCCAATCACAACTCCTCCCAATTCCCTCCAGGTTCGACCCTCGAATCAATCACAACCATCATCATCCACCATCACAATCGAATCACATCACATCATCCCACACCAAGACCATCATGAGATTCGATTCATCACCATCGATATCGTCTCGATTCGATCGATCGACCAAATGATCTCGGACATCACCTCGCACGTAGGTATGATCTCGATGTAGTAGATAGGAGATCCTCGAGAGATAGAGAGAATCTAACCTATGTCGTGATTCAATTTCACAACATAACCATGATTTCAATTTCTTATCAATCTTATTACCCACTTGGATCATTCTTATTTTTTTCTTATTATTTTCTTTTTATTTTATTATTATTATGTAATTCATACTGTATTAATATATATATATACATACATAATATATATATATATATATATATATATATATATATATATATATATATATATATATATATATATATATATATATATATATATATATATATATATATATATATATATATATATATATATACATATATACAAAATACACATATATATCATAATATATTCTAATATGCTTATAAAGCCATAAATATGTCTAATATCATATAATAATGCATCATCTGTGTGTGCATCTCCATGATTTGTGATGATTGATCATATCATTATCGTTATCATCATCATCATCATTATCTCCACCCATCTCATGTCCCATCCCATCCCTTCCTCTCTATCCCCTCCTCCCTGTAATTACAAATAATCGCGAAATAAAGCGAAAATAATAATAAAACATAATAAATAATAATAATAATAATAAAAATAATACATAATAACACACACACATACACCACCATCACATCACATCACATCACATCACATCATCACATCACACAACATATATATAATTATTTATTATATATTATATATAATTATTATTTAATTAATTTTAATTTTTTTTTAATTTTTTTTTTTAAAATTTTTTTAATTTATTTTTCATTATTATTATTTAAAATTTTTTTTTAATTAATTATTTTTTTTAATTTAATTTTCGAAATTTTTTTTCAAATTTCATTTTTCAATTTTTCAAATTCATTTTTTCATCATTCATTTCAGGATCATCCGCCTAGCCCGCTGCCGCCCCTTGCGCCGCCGCCGCCGCCGCCGCCGCACCGCTGCGCCGCTGCCTCATCCCATCAGGGCCGCGCGCCCAGCACCTTGCGCACCGGCGGTGTCACGGGGCGCGGCGCGGGCGCGCGGCGCCGGCGCCCGCGCCGCGCAACGTGCGGGGGGCGGCGGGCGCCTTTGCACTGCGGCTGCGGCGGGCGCCCAGCGCGGCGGCTAGCCGGGCGCGGCCTGGGCGGCGGGGGGCCGCGGTCCGGGGTGCGGGCCTGTGCTGCTGGTTGCCTGGCGGGGGGTGGGCAGGGGCCGGTGGTCGCCTTTGCGGGGGGGGTGCCGGGCCCTTGGCGGGGGTGGCCATGGCCATGCGCCCTACTGCAAGGGCTTCTTTCTAAAAAAAAATAGAGAGAAATACGACGACGATTCTACATGATTTAATCTCATCACACACAAAAAAAAACTAATCATGAAATCCTCCTTAGCTCGATATCATTGTTGGGAAACCGGTGTGCATTACATACGAAAAATCAAAACAAAAATCGATTTCCCGCGCAGATCAAATTGTCGTGCAAAAGATTAGAGTCGTGAGAAAAATGCAAAAGTCGAAAAAACCACGATGTGTGAGAGATTGATTTTACCTAGGGAGATCGTATATCCCTGTATTCCAGATCCGGATGAAGAAGATGAAGGAGGTCAAGTGTCCTCCTCTCTAGCGGTATCCACACGATGGATCTCTACCGCGAAACTCCTCCAATATGATCTTACAACTCTTGCTCAGAGGGAAGAAGGAGAATAGGAGGTGGTGGCTAAAGTTGTAGCCTATCAACCAAGAGTCTCCCCTCCTATTTATAGAGAGCCACCAAAAACCCCTAGGGCTCCTATCTTAGTGGGTATTGGATCTCTATCCAATTACTCACTAACCTTGCATTATTGGATCTCTATTCAATAATCTCCTTAGGCCTCTAAGGAGATTATTCCATAAGCGGATCAATCAGTGAACTCATTCTTTAATGAGCACCTGTACTATATCCTTAGTGTCTCCACACAAGTGGCTATGAGACCAGCTGCCTCCATCATATGGATGGATATATAGTATATCGGTCTATCCGGTTATCTCGATGTCCCTCTCGAGTAACCTATGACCGAGATTATTTATGATCTGTGTTTAAAGGTGAATCGATCTTATTATCGTAATCTCATCATGATTCGATTCCCATTGCACAGAACCAAGGACATGACAATATATATACTACATATAATATAATGTAAGAATATGCCAATATTAATCATAAACAAAAAGATTATGCAGTGTGTCACACGTGCCATCACTCGCGTGATTGGCTTGCAGGGCACCTGTAATTAGCAGAAGAAGCAACTAAAGTAGAATAAAGTGCTCAAAGCTACTTGAGACGATTCAAGTTCATCCGAAGATGAGGAGCCAATCAACAAGGAAGAAGTCACAAATTACACATTAATGATATTTGGCAATGAGGTATGTAAACCAAATAAATCTTCCTTATCTTATGATGAGTTATTTAATATATTTAATAACTTGTTTGATGATTTTAATTTAGTTAATAAAAAATAGAAATTGTTAAAAAAGGATCATGATTCTCTTGCTAGTAAATTTGAAAAATTTTAAAAAGGGCATGATGAATGTATGTTCGCTACTTGAAGTAAGTGTGAAGAATTATATACACTTAAGAAAGAAAATATTTAAGTACAAGAAAAGAAGGAATTGATCATGTTCATTATAAAGAAGGAATTGACTTTGTGAGTAACACTCAATAAAAGCCAACCATCTTGATTAAAGGACCGACCTTATATGTTTCGTCTAAAAATAAATATAATTTTTATGATAAATTTGAGCATTATGCTTATAAATGTTAATTTAAAAGGCATAGTCCACATAGATTAGTTTGGGTTCCTAAAGGAACCATGAATAACTCAATGCCAATAGTTAAGATAGATAGATCTACTTATGAGGGACCCAAAGTTAAATAGTTACCTAAAAGAAATCCCCTTTCTTGTGGATATGTTTATAATTAAAAGCTAGGAGCAAGAGATGGTACCTTGATAGTGGATGCTCAAGACATATGACTGAAATTCCAACACACTTCTCTAAACTCACTAGCTAATACGAAGGATATGTAACCTTCGGAGACAACAACAAGGAAAAAATTATTGGCAAATGAACTATAGGTAATAAGTCAAACCTCTTGATTGAAGATGTATTATTAGTAGATGATTTAAAATATAATCTACTAAGCATTAGTCAATTGTGTGATAAAGGATATATCATCAAATTTAAATCTAATACTTATATAATTGAAATACTATAAAAAATAGATCTATGATTATCTTAAAAAATAATAATATGTATACTATTGATATTGATGATTTTTGAGATAAAACATTTTTTTTGCTTTAAATGATGATGCACGACTTTGGCATGGGAGATTAGGTCATGCAAGCATGAAACTAATCTCTCAAATTTTAACTAGAGAACTTGTAAGAGGAATGTTTAGCATCAAGTTTATCAAAGATAAAGTTTCTGATGTATGCCAATTAGGAAAACAAATAAAAAGTAACTTTAAATCAAATAATCAAATAAGCACATCTAGACCATTACAATGATTCATATGGATTTATTTGGACCAATTGATACAACAAGTCTTGGAGGTAGTAAATATACCTTTTTAATCATTAATGATTATAGTAGATATACTTAGACATACTTCTTGGCACACAAAGTGATTGCCTTAAATGTTTTTCAAAATTTTATAAACTTGTTTAAAGTGAAAAGGGTTTTATAATTTCATCTATTAGTAGTAATCACAGTGATGAGTTTCAAAACCATAATTTTCAAATTTTTTATGAGTCAAATGGATACGACCATGATTTCTCTATTCTAAGAAATCCACAACAAAATGGAGTAGTTGAAAGAAAAAATAGGAGCTTACTAGAGATGACAAGAACCATGTTAAATGAATATAGCCTACCTAATATTTTTAGGTTGAAGTCATTAACATGGCATGCTATGTCATGATTAGGGTTCTCGCAAGACTATTACTTTTCAAAACTCCTTTTCAATTATGAAATAAAAAACCCAATATTTTATGTTTCAAAGTTTTTGGTTGTAAATGTTTTATTTTAAATAAAAAAGATGCCTTAGGAAAAATCGATTTAAAATCCGATAAAGACATATATCTTGGATATTCCTCTTTTTATAAAAGATATCATGTCTTTAATAAAAGAACTTTAGTCAAGAATCCATTCATGTTACTTTTAATGAGTTTCTTAAATTTGATGATGATTTTGATATTGATGCTTTAAATTTGAATGAAAACTCTCCTCCTCCAAGTAACTCAGATGCATCTTCTTCCAAAGAATCATTACCAAGAAATTAAAGTATATAGATACTCATCTTAAGGAGCTAATAATAGGAGATACATCAAAAGATGTTCAAACTCGTTCATTATTTAAAATTTTTTATGCTAATGCTGCCTTTTTATCTCAAATTGAATTAAATTGCATTGATGATGCCCTAAAAGATGATTCTTGGATTATTGCAATGCATGATGAGTTGAATCAAATAAGGTATAGATGCCTGTTCTTAGACTTAGTGACTAATTTATAATTGACACTAAATGAGTTTTTAGAAATAAGCAAGATAAATATGGTATCATGATTCGAAACAAGATTAGATTAATGGCCAAATATTTTAACCAATAAGAATGTATTGATTATGAAGAAACATTCACTCTTGTGGCTAGATTTGAAGCTATAAGAATGCTCCTTACCTATGCTTCTTTTAAAAATTTTAAATTATTTCAAATGGATGTTAAATGCATATTTCTTAATAGTTTTATTTTTGAAAAAGTTTATGTTGAATAATTATTCGGATTTGGAAATGATCTTTTTCCAAATCACATTTTCAAATCATCAAATGCACTTTATCGATTGAAGCAAGCCTTTAGGGCTTGGTATAAGAGACTTAGCTATTTTCTTATTCAAAATAATTTTTTGAAAGATAAGGTATATACCATATTGTTTATTAAATATTTTGAAACTAATTTTCTTATTATTCAAATTTATGTTGATGATATTATTTTCAGTTCTACTAATGAGTCTTTATATGAATCTTTTGCCAAAAGTATGTGCTAAGAATTTGAAATGAGTTTGATGGGTGAATTAATATTTTTCTTAAGATTACAAATTAAGCAATTGAATAATAGTATTTTCATAGGTCAAACTAAGTATACTTTGGATTTATTAAAATGATTTAGTATGGACAGTGCTAAGGCTAAAACACACATATAAGCACCTCTATAAAATTGAATTTTGGATATTGAAGGAGAAAGTTTTGATCAAAAAAATTATAGAGGAATGATATGTAGTTTGCTATATCTAACTATAATTAGACCAAATATTATGTTTAGTGTTGGTTTGTGTGCAATATTTCAATCAAATTCTAAATAATCTTATTATAAGATAATTAAAAGAATATTTAGATATTTAGAAGAAACTTCAAATCTAGGCTTATAGTATCCTAAATTAGAAAATTATGATTTATTCACTTATGCTGATGCCTACTTTGGAGATTGTAGAATAGATATAAAATGTACATTTAGAACATGCCAATTCCTAGATCAGACACTTATTTTTTAGTCTTCTAAGCAGCAAAACTCTATCATATTATCCACAATTGAGATTGAATATGTAGCGACAGGTGCATGCTGTGCACAAGTAATCTAGAAGAACACTTTGGAGGATTATGGGCTTTTATTAAAAAATATTTTTATAAAATATGATAATACAAGTATAATTTGTTTAACAAATAATCTCATTCAACATTAAGGGACCAAGCATATTGATATTAGGCATCACTTTATCATGGATTATATTAGCAATCATGATATATCTTTAGATTTTATTGATATAAAATATCAATTAACATATATTTTTACTAAACCATTAAGCGAGGAATAATTTGATTTTATTAGGAGGTATATAAGTATGTAGAATCTACCAAATGCATGAACCCTTTACATATATATTTTGATCATTATCTTGGTTTCTCATTTTTCATGACTTAAGTTTTTCTTGTGAATCAAGAGTGTTTCCTATGATTTCTCTTGCTATTTACAAAAAAAGAAATTTGTTGAAATGATTCATGTTTTTCATTTTTCTTGTGATGACAAATTTTTGCACCATTGAATCCTTTCCTTCTCTTTCCTTTTGACAATGACAAAGGGGGGAGAAAAACTTACAAACTTGCACATCCCAATAGAGAAGTGCTAGCTTGCCCATTTCAAGAAGCAAAAGTTGCTATCTTGCACATCTCAAGAAGCAAAAATTTTGATTAATTCACATCTCTAAAACTGGCTAGCTTGCATATTCTAAAAGTGATGTAAAACTTGCTAAAATACTAGGTTACATGGTTCAAATATTTATTAAACGTTTCTTCTTTTTGTTGATGACAAAGGGGGAGAAATAATAAATTTTTGGCATCATGTGTTTTGTGACCAAAATGATGTTAACGTATCATGCATAACTGATGAATGGTTAAAAATTTTAATGTTTTAGTATCATGTATGTTATGCCTAAAGTGATGTTGATTTATCTATGGTATCATGAAGTGATGGTGAGTTGTAATATTTTAAAATTTATGCATGTTATACTTTAATGATTTGAAACTATGATAATCCATAATGTATGAAATTTTGATATGACATATTGCATATGATCACTATGATCAAAATTATTTCACTTGAATTCAAAAATTATTATTCCTTTTGAATTCAAGTTTGCCATCTCGATATGGCACATAGATAAGGGGGATTAAGGTTAACTTCATCATCAATTAGTTGTCATCATCAAAAAGAGGAAGATTGTTGAATCTCAGATTTTGATGATGAAATCAATTGATAAATTTATGATGTAACCAATGTGTTGAGAAAAGTGATACATGACTAGCTACGATGGTGAAAAGATAAAAACAATTAAAGAAGAATTATATGTTCAAACGATGCGGCGGAAGCTCACCCGGAGTTCACTAGAAGATCACCGGGAGTTTGCTGGAAGTTTATTGGGAATTTATTTATCCCTAATTAAATTTGACTTAGGAAATTTTTTACCATAAATCAAATATGAAATTTAGGGAGAAAATTTTGGATCAACAGATACTTAAATTGATTTGGGTCAACGAAGATTAGAGTAAAAGGACATGAAATTAATCAAATTGGAAGATGATTGGTAAACCCTTCCATCGTTGTTCTGCCTTAAAAATTTGACTTGGGAAATTTTTTAGGGGCCAGTTGGGCCGCTACTAACTCAATTAGGGGCTAGTTGGGCTCGAACTCAAGTAAGGGCCAATTGGGCCCCAATTGTTCTATTAACTCAATTAGGGGCCATTTGGGCTAGAATCAAGACTGATTTGGGCCGTATGGATGGTCCATTCAGTAACCTGAAGCCATGTCAGGCAGTGGCATCAGTAGAGTTAGTAGTGGAACCACTTGAGGCTTGGCCTCCCAAGTTAAGTCTGGGTGGTACTACCTAGACACAGTCTTTCAGACTATGTCAGGCGTGGTATCACCCAGGCTAGCGGTACTATCGTCAGAACATAATCTCCAAGACTGTAAGGTTGTCAGCACCTTGAAAGCCTCGAAAAAGTATATTTTAGCTTCAACTTTTGAAACTATTTGAGGCATATAAATACCCCACTCATTCTTGCATGAGCAATGCAAGAATTAAGATCAAAAACTTGTGAAAATGTTATTGTAATTCCTTGAGAGCTCCCATTCTTTTAATTTAAGTGTACTTTCTATTTATGCGAGAGTTGAGAGAATTGTAAAGGTTATGTCCTAACTTGTGAAAGGGAGAATAAAGCTGTACGATAGTAGTTGATCTTCACCCATTGAAAGAAGATCAATAGTAGAAGCCAATGACCTCAATGGAGGAGGAATGAGGAGTGGACATAGGTCACAACGACAAACCACTATAAAATCGGTGTGCCTTCTCTTCTCTATTATTTAATTACTTTGTATATTGCTTTACTTATTTATTACTATCCTACGAATGCTTTTAAGTTTAAATGCTTTTTTGATACAAGCTTTATAGAACAAATCCTCAAATCGACGAAGGTTTTCAAAAGCACTAATTCACACACCCTGCCCCATCCACCTTGTGCCACCCCCCCTCTCCCTCCTCTTCTTAGTGCCAATTCGATCCTAACATCCAAGATCACCTGTAAGGCCACTATGTAAGAGGCGCCTGGCACCAAGGAAGGTCTCGGGGGCGATCGCTCGGAGGTCCATAGTCTGTAGGGAAAGGAGCCGATTGGAGTGGCCGAGGTTGATCTAAGTGTAGGGAGAAACCCCTAACCTCAAGCAATGAAGGACTTGTTCCAAACATGGCCCCAGAGAGAAGGTGAGCTATTTTAGGCACTTCACATGACTGACCTATTGGAGGGTGCATCGGGTGTCCCACTTTAGGCGCGGTGGCCTTCGCTGATGACCGAGAGCCAATTTTGGCTGGATGGGGTGACTGCCATGTAGTATGGCTGAGGGGTACTTAGCTTGGTCTGAGGTTCTGGTCGACCTAGAGACGAAATCATTAGTTTGGGTAAGGATTCTACTATACCTTTAATTTCTTTTTCTTGTAACTTCCTTTCAACTTACGACCTATTTTGTTCTTTTTGCTAGAGTCAACACTATGCCATGGCCCTGATTAACCATGTGTATGACACTAGTCGGGTGATCAATTGCATGGGCTACAAGATCACCGACCTCCTTGATGAAATCTGGGAATTAAAGGCTAGTCTCAGTCTGGAGGCAGTTGCACTGGTCGAGCAGCAAGCGCTCGACCTCTAGTAGGAGATCACTCAGTTGAAGTCTAACCTCTGGGAGGTCAAGCGACAACACAAAGAGTTGCAGCAAGTGGTGGACGGCCTCCATCGTCACCTCGGGGACTCCCAGCGCTAACTAAAAGAGATCTAGGGAAAGATCCAGGTCACGGAGGATGAATTACTAAAACTTTCTTGAGATCTGGAAGCAGCTCGGGCAAAGGTGTGGGTTGTTTAAGAGGCACTGCATGTTGGACAACAAGAGGCATCAAAAAAGTTTAGAAGGTGATCGAGAAGGTCATCGTTGAGTATAAGAAGTCCTCTGACTTCAAACTCGGGCTCCAAAGGTCAAGAAAACTAATCTATGAATATGGATACTAGGTTGCCCTAGCCTGGTTTCATGCTAAGTATCCCGACCTAGAGGTTGAGGAGAATTCATTCACCAGCCTACCTGAGGATGATGACATCCCCATGGAGGAGGAAGTCCCTTTTGACAATAGCCCGGTGCCTCAGAAAGCTTAAATACCTCGGGCCATATTTCTAGTCTTCTCTTTTTTTTTTTTTGTTCTTTGGTTGGTTGGCCTTTTGGTATTATAAAGTTTCGATAGATCATGTGGTGTAACTTTCTTTTGATCAATGAACCCCTTTTCGAACAACTTGTGTCTTTGTCATTTTTGTGATCTCTCGAAGTTTTGACCCAAGCTAGCGTCTCATCTTTAATTTCTGTCTGTAACCTTTTTTGCACAATTATCTATTGACCCGACATAGGTTAGATCATGTACTCGAGAGAGTTTTTAAAGATAGAATTTCTTTAGGTTTGATATGTTCCATGTTCTTGGTAGTTGTTTTCCTTCATGGGTGGTAAGTTGGTAAGTTCTATCTTACTCGGTATGTACCCTCCCAGTTGGGGCCAACTTGCCCTAAGGCTAGGTCGCTGAGTTTGATTTGTTAGGGACACACTCCCTTGTTATAGAGTTTCGCTAGGAACCTTTTGTATGCTAAGGACTGGAGGTGTACCTCGGCTCTTTGTTGTTGAATATCGGATTTTGATGATGAAATCAATTGATGGGTTACTGATCTAATATGTGTGTTAGAGTTGATTGATGCAAAATTAACTACGATAGAGAGAAAGTTATAATTAGAGGTTTGGCCAAAGTCAAGTCCAGGCATCGGGTCGAAGTGAGGACGATGCAGTTGGGAACTCGCTTGGAGTGCGTCGGGAGCTCGCCAAGGGTATCGGGAGCTTGCCAGGATGGCACAAGGGAGTTCGCCGGAAGAAGACCAAGACTCGCTAGAAGATTATTGGGGGTAGTTAAAAAGCTTGCGAGGAGTTGGGAAGGTCTTCAAGTGGATTTGTTGGCCATGTTGATTATAATTAATTAAGTCATTATTAGCATTATTAAGGTTGAGTCCTGTTTGAGTTAGAATTGGAAGAGATCCAAATTAACTCAAGTGAGGCTAACTGGGTCCATAAAGGGATTAGATTGAGCTCAAGTCGAGCACAATTAGTTGACTTGAGAATTGGTGAAGGGAATCACTTTTCCAAAAATCCTAGTGGTTGTACCACCGATGAGTGACGGTTGTACCACCAGTGCCTAGAAATCTGAGCAACAAGTGACGATTATACTACCGTACCCTATTTTCAGGGTGCTTTCAGCGATGGTGCCACCAGCATCGGTGATTATACCACTCATACCCGATTTTTTTTATGTATGTTTGAATTTTGGCTATAAATCCTGAAGTCAATTGGGGTATATAAGTATCCCAAGTTTTCTTGCATTTCACACAATAATTTTGGGCTAGAAATTCTATGATAAATTATGTGCAAAAATTATAAAAAAAGAAAAGGGGTAAAGGAGAGAGGAAATGATTGTAAAACTTGTAAATCTCCCTTGTGAGTTTATAAGATTCCTCTCCTAAACCTGTAAAAAGGAGAGTGAGAAGTGTAAGGGTTTGATCTTTACATAAAGAAGATTGATAGTAGACACCGATGGACCTCGAAGAAGAGGACTCGAGAGTGGACATAGGGCAGGTTGAGGCCGAACCACTATAAATCTGTGAGTGTTTCTTATCTTGAATCTTATTTAGATTTTCATGTTCATACTTAAGCTTTCATTAAGCAAGAATCTTAGCATTGTTCTATAAGTTAAATTGCTCACTTACTCTACTTAAACGAAATGCTTCCGATATCAATTTTATTTTGAAAGAAGTTTTCTTTAAACCAAGTTTTCATCACTTGTACTAATTCAAAGCAAGGTCTTACTCATTGGATTAACACCAATTTGAGTAAATGACTTTGTTATAGCAAGTGCCCAAAGATAAAATTAATTATACAGGGCCGAGAATTGCTTATGGATTTTTTTTTTTTTGCTACCTTAGAAGACTATGAAGTGGTGTTTGGAATTGAATAGCTATCAACCCTAGGTGAGGTCTCCTGAAATTTTTTTAAGCTAATCATTAAGTTTTTTTTATCAATGGAAAGCAGGTGATCCTAAAGGGAACGCATGGAAGTAAGGTTACAACTATCACTAGTCATCAAATGGAAATGATTCTTCAGAAGACACACCAGATTCTTGGTACAATAGTAGAGTATTGAAGAGGAAGCGATAGTGCACAACCAAAACGAAGTTTTCCAATCATTACTTAGGGAACTTGCAGATGTATCTGAAGAGCCATAGGGACTCCCCCCTCTTCGACATCATGATCACCGAATTCCAATATTATCTGGGAGAGCACCAACCAACATCCAACCCTATCGATATCCACATTTTTAAAAGGGAGAGTAGAGAAAATTATTAAAGAGATACTTGAAACAAGGGTCATAAGAGCTAGTGTCAGTCCACATTCCTCCCTAGTCCTTATTGGTAAGAAAGAGAGATGGCTCATGGCGGATGTGTGTGGATTACTGGACACTCAACAACATTATGGTGAAAGACAAATATCGTATTCCAGTAGTAGATAAGTTTTTGGATGAATTAGGAGGAGCTCAAGTTTTTACTAAATTGGGCCTATGGTCAAGCTATCACCAAATTTGAGTTTATAAAAATGATATTCAGAAAACTGCCTTTAAAACACATAATGGTCACTATGAATTTCTGATAATGCTTTTGGGTTAACCAATGCACCTTCTACTTTTAAGAGCTTCATGAATGATATATTTTGGGCTCATCTTCGTAGGTTTATTATGGTTTTCTTTAATAATATTATGATATATAGTCCCTCCTTAAAGAGTCATTTATTATACTTACAAACTGTCTTTACTATTCTTTGCAAGCATTGTCTTTTTGTCAAGAAATAAAAGTGCCACTTTGTGCAACCAAAGGTTGAGTATCTCAATCATATCATCTCTCAAAATGGTGTTGCGATTGATCCTTCAAAAAATGTAAGTGATAAAGGACTAGCCAACTTCGAGGTCAATCAAAGCTTCAAGGGGATTCTTGGGGCTCACGTGCTATTACCAAAAGTTTATGAAAAGACACTTCTTAATTAGCCGACAGTTTCAAATACATATTGATCATAAAAGCTTAAAATACTTGATGGAGTAAAAGGTTTCTTCTTTAGAGCAATAGAAATGGGTCACCAAGCTACTGGGATTTGATTATGAGATTATTTATAAGAAGGGGAGCACAAATTTAGTTGCAAATGCTCTCTCATGCCTTCCAGAACAAGCTGAACTAGTGGCTATTTTTGTTTTTACTTGTGAGACTTCAAAAATTATCATGAAGGAATGGTTAGATGATCCAGAGAACCAGGATATTATTAGAAGACAAGAAGAAACTCTAGGCTCTATTCCCAATTACAGTTGGGATTCAATGGACTTGTGCTATATTAAAGGAGTTCCATTCATCGCAAGTGCTGGTCATTGTGGTTTTCTCTGCACTTACAGACGAGTCTGACAACTAATCTATTGGAAGGGTATGAAAAAATTCATTAAGAAATTTGTTGCTAAATATGATGTTTGCCAGCACCACAAAAGTAAGACAATAGCTACCCCATGTTTGCTTCAGCCCCTCCCTATTCCTGATGTTGCTTGGACTGATAGATCCATGGACTTCAGTAACAGACTTCCACCATCACAAGGGAAAACCACAATCTTTGTAGTTGTGGATCGGTTTATGAAGTATATTCATTTCTATGCTATACGACATCCTTGTACTACCATAAGTGTTGCTTGTATATTTGTTGAGAACATAGCTAAATTGCATGGAGTTCACCATTCCTTTGTTAGTAATAGAGATAGAGTTTTTACTAGCACCGTTTGGATAGAACTTTTTCATTTATAGGGTACCTAGCTGAATATGAATATTGCTTATCACCTGCAAACAGATGGGCAAGCTGAAGTGGTAAACAAATGCTTAGAAAATTATCTCTGATGCTTCACCAGTGACAAACCAAAGGAATGGACTAAATGGCTTCGCTGGGCATAGTGATGGTATAATACTTATCATTCTTCTTTTAAAATGAATCTTTTTGAAATAATTTATGGTGGAACCCCTCTCTCGTCAAGGTATTCAACTTTTAAAGGATAATCTTGCAGCCTCACAAGCAAGAATGAAGTAGGAAGTTGATAAACATTGGAGTGAGCGAGAATTTATAGTGGGTGATTGGGTTTTCCTTTGTCTTCAGCCCTACAAGCAAACTTCCATAAATCGGTCTTCTAAGAAGTTATCTCCTTGATTTTTTGAGACTTATAAAGTATTGGATACATTGGTCCAATTGCCTATCATTTGGATTTGCCCTCTAGCTCCAAGATACACCCAGTTTTTTATGTTTCCTACCTTAAAAAGAAGTTAGGAGAAGATGAGATAGTGCAACACCATTTGCTAGACATCTCTTCTGCTGGTGAGGTTCAAATTAAGCCGCAAGCCATACTTGATCGATAGGTCATGATGTGCCGCAGATATCCTGTGATTGAAAATGCTAGTGCAATGGAAGTGCCACTTAGGAGTCTTACAAAGCACTGAAGGAAAAGTTCCTAGAGTTTGATGCTGCTCAGTCTTGATAACAAGACCAATTTGAAGGAAGGAGAAATGTTAGGATTCTTTGAATTTTTTTGAGTCCTAAATTGATCTAAAGAACATGCTTTTTTGAGTTTTCTAGTCCCAATAGGAGTTGGCTAAGTCTTCTAGTTGACTAGGGGCCTTAATTAGAATTTGTTAATTTGTTAGGAGTCCAAGTCTTAGTGCACTAAGGAGTGGAACAATATAAATAGGGATGCATTAGTTTCTTTTCTCTATCAAGGAAATAACTTTTTAACCGTTGGCAAACCCTATGAGGCTAATCCCCTCAAAGTGATCTCATCTCTCTTTTTCCCTTTCTTCTAAGATAAAACCTTGGGGGTCTTCTCATCTAGTATCAAAGCTACAATCCTTGGCATTTTCACTGCAACTCCCCATGTCACCATCAATGCTTTCCAACTGTGATACTTGGTGTTTCCAACCGTGAGCCCTTAGTGTGATGGTAGCAAGGCCGCACACTGCTCTTGGCATTCTAGAGGCATCCTTAGCATCCTTGCAACAATCGTTGATGCCCATCTCTGCCAAGTCACATCAGCACTGCGAAACCTCTTTAACGTTGCCATAGGCTGACGCCATAATAGCCGCAAATAGGGCAATACTGATGTCCTTAACCTAAAACCAGAAACAACGATTGAGAATTACAGATCTGCAGTCCTACGCAATGGCTACCGATAACTTGATGAAAGCCCAACCCGAAGCTTTGGAAGTCAAAATTGAGAACCGATTGTAAGAAATCCTTAACGACTTCAAAAAAACCCTATTTAAGAACTTAAGCAAGTTTCAACAAGATAAAAGTTTAAGTCCTATTAATACAATGTTGAACAGACTAGGGATACAGGAAAATAGCACTAAGAACATAACAAAAGCTCCCCACGCATGAAGGTAGAATTTTCAAGAAGATGGAGATCCAACCAATTGGATCTCTAGGGCAAAACAATGATTTAAAAAGCATTAGGCGCTAGGGTCCCAAAATGCCCGAGGTGCCAGGCACTTGCCCGAGCGAAGCGAGATGTCAAAATATTAAATAATATATATAATTAATAAATATAATTATTTAAATAATAAATATAATATTTAATTTAGCAAATCTAAAGTATAAACTAAAAGTCACAATGTCACATTAACAAAAGTCTTAAAATTTAAAATAATAAAATTTTATATCAAAATTAATCATCATAATTATTATTATCGTCGTTTTTATACAAATCATCTTTATTGAGTTCATATTCTTCCTCTTGTCCTTCCTCTTCATCAAAATTTGTTTCATTTTATGTTTTTAACAATAATAGGAGCTGAGCTTGATGCTGCTGCACTCAATTTTTTTTTCGTCATCTGCGTTGTATATGTTTATAATTCTCTAACACCTAAGGCTCTTACACATCTCTATATTTTAGTCATCTTCTTTAAATACAAGCTCATCTTCGACATCTTATAAGTTGACACCCATTTCTCCCACCAGTCACTCATTTGAATAATCAATATCTTGTAATAAAATTAGATCAATTTTATTTCGTAATTCATGACAAGCTTTCAAAGCTTGATTATACTTTATGTAAACAAGATCATGTAATCATTGATATTCTAACTAATTTCTTTTTTTCGAATGAATATGTCATGCCATATAGTTTAAAAATATATTAATACATATATCTATATAAATAAATTAATTAAAATAAAAATATTTAGTGACCCTTACATGCTCAGACAGTTTCGCTCACAACCCGATGCACTATATGTCAAACTATATATGTTGATAGCAAATTGTTGCAAGTTAAGAGTGGAATTTCTAAATAGACTCCACCATTCAAATATAAAATTATGTTATTATTAGTAATAATATAATAACATACCATATATGAAATTATTTATATCAAATTGTTAATACCTAGGGATGTAGTTCTGGATCGAATTGCCATTGAAATTCCAAAAAGACTTATGATATTTTTATATTTCACGAATAAACTTTTCTTGCACTTCAATGCTTGGAATTAATCTTGCAACGCACTGATATAACTCATCTAAAACTTTTGCATTAAATCCAGTAGATGTAATCTTATAAAAAACTTCTAGATTCAAATAATATCCTGTTGCATGCAACAGATGATGAAGCTGATAATTCCATCTTTCGTCAATGATTGAAAAAAATTTCCCATATTTTTTTTATTTTTATTAAAAAACCTTTTAATCGTCTCTTTGCTCTATCCATAGTCTTGTAAATATACCCCATTGTAAGCTTATTTTTATCATCCACTAATCGAAGGACACAAATAAGAGGGCTTATTACCTTTAATATATTAATCACATGATTCCAAAAAGATAGCATTAAGATGATATCAGTGGCTCTTTTATCTTTACTTCTTTTACCCATTTACTTGTCACCTATGTCTCAGAAGTAAATATGTTTCTTAGATTATGTTTTTAATGATGCATGCTCTGTAATGTCAAAAATGATATAACAAATCGGGTGACACCATATCTCATCAATTCTTTATTGCTTTTGAATTCTCTCATCATGTTCAAAGCTTTAGTATGATTATAAAAAAATCCAACAACAAAGATTACCCTTTCTAATATTTTTTTAATGTTCGAGATCTTTCCAATATCCTCTAATATTAAATCGATATAGTGTGTCATAGAGTCCAATATAAGTGCTATCTTTTTTATTCAAGTAATTTACCTAAGATAAAAGATAAAATTTTGATAAGATTTAAATAAAAATAAAATAATTAAAATATTAAAAAAATTAAAAATGAATATTACCAGCTAATACATAGTTGCTTCCATTGTCGGTTATGACTTGGACGATATTTTTTTCTCTAATTTCTTCTACAAACTTATTAAGCAAATCATATATCTTATCTCTAGATTTCACAAAATATGAAACATCTATTGACTTTACAAACATAGTTCCTAAAGAACAATTAATCATAAAATTAATTATACTCCTGCGTCTCCTATTGGTCCAAGCATCTGAATAATTAAGCAACTATGTGTTGCCCGTGATTCTTTATGGCCCTTCGATAAGTTATTTGTATACTTTAATTCTTTTTTCAATAATGGAACTCGCATCTCATAATAACTTGGTGGTTTTAATCCTAAATCATATCTTCCAATAGCGTCAATCATCTCCTTAAAACTATCTAAATGAGTGGTACTAAGTAGAAGACCAGCCTGATAGAAGAAACAAACAATGTACTGAATTGTTTTTCCTCTTATTTCTTTATCACAGGCATCAATTATATTTGTTTGTCTTAATTTTGAACCTCCTGTTTGCCTTTGTTGCTTCTATGATCCTTGAAACATATATATATCCATCGGTCCCTTTTTACCCTTCTTAGTAGTAGTGCTCATAACTTCTTTTCTTATTCTGTCGTGTATATTTTTTCTACTTGGGTTGATACTTATGGAATAATCCTCTTTATCATCCATGATATGTTCAACATTATCCTTTGGTAAATTTCCATAAGATTCATTCTTTTGCATCTTTCTCATCCATGTAAGCTAGCAACTCTTCTTTTACATCAGGTGGACACTTCTTACAAGCTGCTGCATTTTTTAAATTTCCTACTAGATGTTGCTTTACACTAAATATCCCACCTCTAGCAGTCTTATCACAAAACATGTAAGTAACTGCATTAGAATCCTTTAGATAATTGTACTTCCATACAGGATCCCTCTTTAATGTCATTTAAGAATCTATTGAGTTGCTCTGTACAATTGTCATTTATCTTGAAACCCTAACAATAATTTCAAATAAATAAGGATTAGTATATTAAAATTTAAAATTAAAAAAATATATTATTAATCTAATAAATTAAAAATATTATTATTAATATACTATTTAATAGTATACTATTAACAATATATTGTTAACAACATATTAACAATATACTATATATTAACAATATACTATTAATACTTAATATACAATATACTATTAATATAGTATTAATAGTATACTATTATGCTGTTAAAAGTAAAGTATTATATTAATAGTTAACTTAATAATATATTGTTAAGTGTTAATATACAATATACTATTAAGTGTTAATATACTATTAACAGTAGAAACAAGGTGACGAGCTGACCTGACTAAGAGCGAGAGGAGCGACAATGGCAGCGATGGTGACGAGCGACAACAGCGACAACGACAAAGAGCAGCGATGGTGGTGAAGACCAGTGACTACAGTGATGACGACGAAGAGAAGCGACAACAATAGTGATGGCGAAGAGCAATGGCGGTGGTGAAGATAGCAGTAGTGACAACGAAAGAGGCAGCAACAATGGCGAGATGTCGGTGGCGTAAACCTGATTCGAGATGAGAATATTAGGATTAATCTCAACAAGGGAAGTTGCTCATGATTGAACCAATTGGGAGGAGTCAAAAGCAGACAATGTGGACTCCAATTATAAAGGTATGGATACTGATGAAGATATTGAACCTATCACATATACAGTGCATGCATTGACTGGCTACTCTAATATGTAAACTAAGAAAGTTGGAGGAACTTTGAAACATCAACCTATTATTTTTTTTAATTGATATCGGTAGCACTAACAATTTTATGGACAACAAGGATGCTACTCGGTTGGCTTATCACATTGAATACTATGATAAATTCGAAGTAAAGGTCGCTGATGGATGTATTCTAACCTATGATAGCAAGTGTCTAAAGATAAAATTGATTATACAAGACCAAGAATTGCTTATGGAATTCTTTTTGCTATCTTGAAATACTATGAAGTGGTGCTTGGAATTGAATGGCTATCAACCCTAGGTGTTGTCTCATGGAATTTTTCTAACCTAATCATTAAGTTTTTTATTAATAGAAAGCAAGTGATCTAAAAGGGAAGGCGTGGAAGTAAAGTTATAACTATCATTAGCCATCAAATGGAAATGTTTCTTTCGAAGACACACCGGATTCTTGGTACAATAGTAGAGCATTAAAGAGGAAGTGGTAGTGAACAACTAAAATGAAGATGTCCAATCATTGGTCAGGGAATTTGCAGAGCCATAGAGACTCCCACCTCTTCGACATCACGATCATCGAATTTGAATATTATCTGGGAGAGCACCAACCAACATCTTACCTTATCAGTATCCATGTTTTCAAAAGGGAGAGATGCTTAAAATAGGGGGCATAAGAACTAGCATCAGTCCATATTCCTCCCCAGCCTATTGGTAAAGAAAGAAAGATGGCTCTTGGTGGATGTGTGTGAATCACCAGGTACTCAACAATATTATAGTAAAAGATACATATCCTATCCTAGTGGTAGATAAATTGTTGGATGAGTTGGAAGGAGCCTAAGTTTTTAGTAAATTAGACCTATGGTCAGGCTATCACCAAATCCGAATACATGAAGATATTATTCAGAAATATACCTTCAGAATATATAACAGTCACTATGAATTTTTTGTAATGCTTTTGGGTTAACCAATGCACCATTTACTTCTCAGAACTTAAGGAATGATATATTTCGGGCTCATCTTCGTAGGTTTGGTTCTGGTTTTCTTTGATAATTTTCTAATATATAGTCCCTCCTTAGAGAGTCATTTATTACACTTACAAACTGTCTTTACTATTCTTTGTGAGTACTGTCTTTTTGTCAAGAAATCAAAGTACAGCTTTATGCAATTGGGGTTAAGTATCTTGATCATATCCTCTCTAAAAAGGGTGTTGCAATTGATCTTTCAAAAATCCAAGCTATGAAGGACTGGCCAATTCTGAGGTCAATCAAAGTTTTAAGGGGATTCTTGAGGCTCATGGGCTATTACTGAAAGTTTGTAAAAAATTATTGCAAAATGCCCCCTTAACATCACTTCTGAAGAACGATGCATTTTGGTAGTCGGAAAGAGGCAACTCAGGCTTTTGACTCCTTGAAAATTGCAATGACTACTACACTAATGTTGGCTCTACCCAATTTTAACAAGTTATTTATGATTGACTCTAATGCTTTTGGAACAAGTATTGGAGTTGTCTTAATGCAGGAAGGTCGACCCATTGCTTATACTAGTAAGGTTGTTTCCCTTTCCCATCTAAGCTTATTTGTTTATGATAAGGAAATTTTAGCAATTGTACATGCAGTCACGAAATGAAGATCCTACTTAATTGGCTGACGGTTTCAAATACATACTGATCATAAAAGCTTCAAATACTTGCTGGAGCAAAAGGTTTCTTCTTTAGAGAAACAGAAATAGGTCATCAAGCTATTGAGATTTGATTATGAGATTATTTATAAGAAAGGGAGCGAAAATTTATTTGCAAATGCTCTTTCACGTCTTCCAGAACAAGCTAAACTAGTGGCTATTTCTATTCCTATTTATGAGACTTTAGAAATTATTAAGAAGGAATGGTCAGATGATCCAAAGATCAGGATATTATTAGAAGACTAGAAGAAGCTCCAGGCTTTATTCCCAATTACAATTGGGATTCAATGGACTTGCACTATAAAGGCTGAATTGTTGTAGCACCATATTCTTATTACCAAGTGATAATTTTGAAGGAGTTCCATTCATCACCAAGTGCTTGTCATTCCAGTTTTCTCCACACTTATAGACGAGTCCGATAACTAAT
The DNA here is from genome assembly GCA_021527575.1 of Ensete glaucum. Taxonomy (NCBI): domain Eukaryota; kingdom Viridiplantae; phylum Streptophyta; class Magnoliopsida; order Zingiberales; family Musaceae; genus Ensete; species Ensete glaucum. The sequence goes on from CM038555.1 coordinate 35,425,764, forward strand.
ATATTGGAAGGGTATGAAAAAAATTCATCAAGAAATTTGTTGCTAAATGTGATGTTTGCGACCCCCATTCAAAATGTTGCTTGAATTGATGGATCCATGGACTTCATTAACGTACTTCCACCATCACAAGGGAAAACCACCATCTTCGTAGTTGTGGATCATCTTGCGAAGTATGTTCATTTCTATGCTATACAACATCTTTGTACTACTGCAAGTGTTACTCATATGGTTGAAAACATAGCTAAATTGCATGAAATTCCTTGTTCCATTGTTAATGATAGAGATAGAGTTTTTACTAGCACCTATTGGATAAAGCTTTTTTATTTACAAGGTACCCAGCTGAATATGACAGATCCCTAGAAAATTATCTCGGATGCTTCACCATTGACAAACTGAAAGAATAGACTAAATGGCTTCTCTGGGTATAGTGGTGGTATAATACTTCTTATCATTATTCTATTAAGATGACTTCTTTTGAAACAATTTATGATCGAACCTTAGACAATTTACATACTCGACTTTAATCAAGTGGACAAGGAATTACTTGATGGGGACAAGGTATTCAACTTTTAAAGGATAATCTCGTAGCTTCACAAGTAAGAATGAAGCAGCAAGTTGATAAATATTGGAGTGAGTGAGAATTTACAATGGGTGACTGGGTTTTCCTTCATCTTCACCCCTATAAACAAACTTCCATAAAGGTTCAGTCTTCTAAGAAGTTGTCTCCTTGATTTTTTGGGCTTTATCAAGTATTGGAACACATTGATCCAGTTGCTTATCATTTGGATTTGCCTTCTAGCTTCAAGATACACCTAGTTTTTTCATGTTTCTTGCCTTAAAAAGAAGTTAGGAGAAGATGCGATAGTATAATACCATTTGCCAGACATCTCTTCTACGAGTGAGGTTCAAATTAAATCGCAAGCCATACTTGATCGATGGGTCATGATGTGTCATAGATATCTAGTGACTGAAATAGTAGTGCAATGGGCCAATTTACTAATGGAAGATGCCACTTGGGAGTCCTAAAAAGCACTAAAGGAAAAGTTTCCAAAGTTTGATGCTACTTAGTCTTGAGGACAAGGCTGATTTGAAGGGAAGAGAAATATTAGTATCTTTTGAATTTTTTTGAGTCCTAAACTGATGTAAAAAACATGCTCCCGATAGGAGTCATCTAAGTCTTCTAGTCGACTAGGGGTCTTAATTAGAATTGTTAATTTGTTAGGAATCCAAGTCCTAATGGACTAAGGAGTGGAACTCTATAAATAGGGATATATTAGTTTCTTTTCTCTATCAAGGAAACAACTTTTTAGCCTTTGACAAATCCTAGGAGGTGATCCCCTCAAAATAATCAAGAAGTTAGATCCCCTCAAAATGATCTCTTCTCTCTTTTCTCTTTCTTCTAAGATAAAACCCTAGGGGTCTTATCATATTGTATGATGCACATCACTGTTAAAGGCTTGATTTTGTTTGCTTCATAGCAAGAATGAAAACCCTTGGCTTGTTGGAGTCGTACACCAATTGGCAAGAGCAATTTACTTGGTTAAAATAAAAATAATTAATTTAGGGATAATTTGCATATGAATAAGTTGTCACATGACAACATCTACTAAATGAGGAGAAGAAATAAAATACAGAAAAATGAAAAATCAGATTCATTCTTGATTGAAGATTACAAATATTGACTAAATATTAGATCTACCAAAGTCAATGTTGGATTTACCTTGACTGTTGCTCATTCTACATCAGATTTGGTATTAGAGATTTTAGTTTAGGCAAAATATTTTATCATAAAAGTTAATTCATGCTCCAATTACATGAACTCGAGGTGAGTTCTTACGTAGCGAAAGCAGGTGATGTAAGAGCAATTTAGTTAGTGTATTAATAAAATAAATTTGATGAGTTTAAGGGTATTTTACATAGGTAATAAGTTGTTTGATGACAATATCTTCTTAACAAGAAAGAAAAAGGATGAAAATATAGAAATTTGAAAAAAAAATCAGATTTGTTCTTGATTGAAGAGTTATCTAAAAGTTTGACAATCAAGAATATCATTAAGAGGTGAAGATTATTTATTAAATTATTAGAATATTACCTTCTTCATATATTTGATTCGATATGATTGTATTTTTTTTTCTTATATATATGTGTGTGTATGTATAATTTTTGTACTTAAACCTAAGCTAGGACGTTATAATGGAGATGTAGAAAATGAATCAAAGTAATGAAGATAATCAATAAATTTATCTTTTTTCCACCTTGTGTGTGAGTGACGTGAGGCCACAATTATAATGGCCACAGTCATGTTTTTGATAATTTAATTTCATTGTAGACGTGCGAGACATGTGAAAGTGCAAGAGCTTCATCCCAGGAATGTTCTCCTTAAGCCAAAGTAAATCATCCATTTTTTTTTATAAAATCTTTTAGCTATTATTATTATTATTATTATTATTATTATTATTATTATTATTATTATTATTATTACTCTCTCTCTCTCTCTCTCGTTCTATCTAGTATGAAAAGATCTCATTGTTACCCGTCCTACATGTAACCCACTCCATAGCAAGAAGAGGTAAGATTACGATGGGATTATGTACAAGCGGATAATTTACATAGATTAATACACAAAACATGGAGTAAGCTGAAAATGGCGAGAAAATCTTAATCTTGATCACTGTCCGGTACATAAGATTCTCAATGCATACGACGATATGATCCCGAACATGTGTATTATCTACGATATTTCTGAACACAAAAGGGGGCTTCTTTTCATTGGAATAAACAAAAGAAGCAGTTGAATTGAAGAACTTCCCCAGAATCATCTTGATCTGCTAAAATCTGTGGTTCTACATGTTCCAAAAGGAAATCAGCTAGATGAATACACAGTTGTATCAAATAACTGAAGAAAAGATAAATCTCTCATCAAAAAATCAGAAAATTTCTGCATCAATGTCTAATTTTGGCAACATTACTAACATGTTGAGCGAAGAAGATTGGATTTTTTGGGTCATTATTTGTTAAGAGATAAGACTAACTTTAGCATATTAGCTAGACTGTTGTGAAAAATCCTCAACAGTCTAATCCTTTCAATATTTTCTTCTATTGTATAAATAGGTACAAGTGAAGAATATATGATATACTTCATTTCTTTGTTTCAATACATCTTTCCTTAGTTTCTTTTATGATATCAGAGCTGCTTGCGTAGAACAAGCTGTATTCTTGCTATCAAACGGTAGTGATTCCCCATTACATCCGGCCGCGAGCAACAGCCGCAGCCACTACCTCCATTGGTTGACGCCTCCTCTATTCTCCCATCGCATCCGGCCATGTGCAGCAGTGGCAACCGCGACCTCCGCTATCAAACGACACCCTCTGCGCTGTTGGCCATCTTATGCGCACCTCTGTACCTTTTGCGCTCACTCTGTTGAGGCACCACCGTGGCCAGAACGCCACCTGTGCCCTCCTCTCCATCTAGACCTGTAGCTCTAGGTGCAGAGGAACTCCTCCAGTGGTGAAGCTGTGTTCTTCTCTCTGCGGTTTCCTCGGCTACTACACCATCGCCAGTCCTTAGTTTAAGGCCACCTCTCCTACGGAGGAGAGGACGGTTGTCCATAGAGGCCATCCTCGGTAGCGCATAGCGAGCACCGCCATCTTCCTGCATCGCTGTCCTACTCCGTCCGCTACCCAACCACATCGACAGTGTCCATTGCCTTAAACAACCACCGACAGGCATGCTTCTAGTGGATAGTGCCTTGCTGTCCTGCTACCTACTGTTGAAGCTACTGTACCTTGCTATAGCTTTCGCTATTCCCTACTACCGCTGCTGCCACGCAACTGTGGCCCTCTTCTTCCGGTGGACAGTTCCTCTCCGATCTCCTACCACTAGCAGCAGCGGGCTGCTCATTCTCTTCTTCGACGGTAGATTAACTCTTCCCTCTGCTGTCTGCCTTTGCTCCCAGTCGGGGAAAAAGAGTTAAAGAGAAGAGTAGGAAGCTGCTACATTTGCTCCCAGCCGCCTACCCAGTAACACCCAGCTACCAACCCGGTAACAGTAGTCTTCTCTCAGATCTCTGTTGTCTACTATAGTAGCCTATCTGCATAGCCTATCGCTTTCTTTCTAGCACACAACAGATCTACAAGCCGTTCACCACCATATATCTTTCCGACCCAAAAGCGATAGTGCTTTGTATCCTCTCCCCTAATGTCTTCGTCTTCTACCTCTTAAGTTCCAGTTACTATCCCCGTAGGAAGCAATAGTGCTTCTCAACATACAAGGCTTGTATCTATTAATGCTGCAGCCCTCATCCTGTTAAATTATCCAGAGGAGGAAACTATGCATCCTCGCATGCTCAGTTTTCTAGTCTCCTCTTTGGCTATGATTTACCAGGCTATGCTGATGGATCTTTCAATTGTCCACTAGAAATGATCATCATCCCGGGGGCACCAAGTCAAGTACCAAATCCGAAGCATAAGTTATGGTTATGTCAAGATCATCTCATTCTCCAAGCAATTTAAGCCTTTGTTGCTGATTCTGTCGCACCACTTATATCTTCATGTGCTACTGCTGCTGAAGCTTATTGCAAGTTGCAAACTATATTGGCTAATCGTTCGCGCACTCGTATGTTCGGCCTCCTCTCAAGACTCATGAATACCAAACAAGAGGGAAGCACCATCGATGATTATCTCCAACATATAAAGCTTATCATCGATGATTTAGTATTAATAGGGCACCACCTCAATGATGATAAAATTGTTGTCCACACTCTTAATAGTCTTGGGTTGAGTACAAAGAATTGACAACAGCAATATGGGCACGCGACTCGTTGATATCGTTTGAGGAGCTGCATGACAAGTTGACTGACTACGAGACATATCTAAAGCGTGAAGATAGGGCTCCAGGCCCACCTATTACTACTCAGGTGAGTCACAAATCAAAAAGGAAGAATAATCAACATTCTAAACCTATCAACAAAGGAGGACAAGCTCTGCCTCAAGGAAGCAACATTAATCACCAACAGCCTTGGCGTCTTGCTCTCATGCCTCCAGGTAGCAATATCAACTATCAACAGCCTTAGCGACCTGCTTCTATGCCTCAACAATGCATAGTTTGTCAACTGTGTGATAAGTTTGGTCACTCCGCTAAGGTCTGTCGGTCTTGTCCTCGACCTTCCGCTACCATGCCCCAAACACATCTTGTTGTTGCCCCGACTTCTGATCAACATTCCTGGGCTATGGACTCTGGCGCCTCCCATCATATCACCTCGGACCTCCAAAACTTGTCTCTTCACAACAGTTATGGTGGTAACGATGACATCATCATCGATAATGGTAAGTGACTTCCCATTACTCATATTGGTTCCATAATGCTTAATTCGCATTCTCGTAACTTTACACTCAGTGAAGTGTTGTGCACTCCTCATATCAAACAGAATCTTATTTCTGTCTCTCAATTTTATAAACGAAATAATACCTCCATTGAATTTTTTTCTGATTACTTTTTTATCAAGGATCTGAGCACAGGGGCATCGTTAGTTCAAGGCAAGAGTAAAGATAACATCTACCAGTGGCCATCGATCTCTCAGCCTATTGCCTACTCTTCTATTGCTATTCCAATGGATGTGTGGCATCATCGTCTGGGCCACCCTTCTTCCTCAACTCTCCAAAAAAAATTTTTACGTTATTCTCTTCCATCTTTTAAAGCAAGTTCTATTGTTACTCATTGTGATACATGTCTTAGTAATAAAAGTCATAGATTACCTTTTGAAAATTTTTCTATCTCTTAATCACAACCATTTGAAATTTTGTATACTGATGTTTGGGGTCTTGCACTAAGTATTTCATTTGACAAATTCAAATTTTGTTATCTTTGTTGACTATTTTACCAAATATACTTGGTTGTATCCTTTTCAACATAAGTCTAAGGTCTCTAAAACCTTTATTACCTTCCAAAAAATGATGAAAAATATCTTTTAGTCCACCATTAAAATAGTTTATTCTGACGGTGGAGGTGAATATCAAATACTAACACCATACTTGTTAGCCTGTGGTATTCAGCATCAAGTCTCCTCTGTACACTCCTCAACTAGTTGGCTCAACCAAATGCAAACATCAGCATGTTGTTAAAACTGGTCTCACATTTCTCCATCATGCTTCCATGCCAACTATTTTCTGGTTTGCAGCCTTCCAGACTGCAGTCTATCTGATTAATCACATATCTACTCCAGTCCTCCACAATCAATCACCATTTGAAAAACTATTTCATAAATCTGTAAATCTTCAAAAACTTAGAGTCTTTGGTTGTGTTTGCTATCCTTGGTTATGTCTTTATGCATCGCATAAACTAGCCCTATGGTCAAAACCTTGTACCTTCATGGTTACTTTCTTGAACATAATGCTTATCGATGCTATGATCCTTTGACTCACAAGGTCTTTGTGTCTCGTCACGTGGTCTTTGTAGAGTCCTCCTTTCCATTTCACTAGTCTAAATCTTTTATTGTACCAACTACTCTGGTGAATATGCATCATTGGCACATGCCATTATCCAATGAGCCTTCATAAGAATCGCCCACTCCAACCCACATACATGAGTGGAGCACTTCTCCAATACAACATCTTGCTCCCTATTTTTCTTCTCCTTCTTCTGCATACATACCTCCTTCCTTAGAATCCAATCTTCAGACACTCAATCACTAGTATTTTCCCCACCCCTGTCTACTACCACTATTATTCCTCAGTCTAACTCACCCTGTTCTATTACTTCCCCGGCACCCATTCCGCCATCATCTCTTAAACCACTTGGACAGCCCATGACAACACACTCTAAAAGTGGTATTTTCAAACCATGTCAGGTTCTTGACCTCAATATAGTTGTAACTCCCTCTATTGAGATTTGTGAACCTACCACAGTCATTCAAGCCCAAAAGTCTCCTCACTGGCGTCAAGCTATATCTGATGAGTATGATGCCCTCCTTTGTAACTCTACCTGGACACTTGTTCTGTTTCATCCCGCACAAAATGTCATCGGGTGTAAGTTGGTTTTTCGAGTTAAGCGGAACCCTGATGGGTCCATTACCATGTATAAGACCCGTTTAGTAACCAAAGGCTTTCATCAATGTCTTGGCATTGATTTTACAAAGACATTCAGTCTGGTTGTTAAATCCACAACAAACTGATTCTAAGTTTAGCCATTTCAAAAGGTTGGCACCTACGATAACTTGATGCCAATAATGCCTTCTTACAAGGAACATTAACTGACGATGTCTTTATGAAGCAACCTCATAGTTTTATTCATCCTCAGTATTCGAAACATGTCTATAAACTCCACAAGGCTATTTATGGTCTTCAGCAAGCTCCACGAGTCTGGTACAAAGAACTCGATTCATTTTTTATGTTAGTCAGCTTCTCTAACTCTAAGTCTGATAGCTCCTTATTTCTCCGTCAATAACCGGGTAGTACAATATATCTTTTAATCTACGTGGATGATATCATTGTGATTGGTAATAATCCTATGGAGGTCACAATGTTCATTAAGAAGTTGGCCACCAGATTCTCCCTCAAAGATCTCAGTCCCTTGAATTAGTTTTTGGGAGTGGAAGCAATGTCTACATCTTCCGGACTCTTTCTCTCTCAATGGAAGTATACTCAAGACTTATTAGTCAAGACAAACATGAAGGATGTAAATGATGTTTCCACTCCCTCTCTACCAGTGAATCGCTTGATTAAATGACGAAAGTCCTGCTACGGATCCTATACAATATCGACAAGTAATTGGCTCTTTATAATATTTGGCTATCACCCATCCAGATATCTCATTTGCAGTTAGCAAGTTGTCCTAATTCATGCATAGACCGTCTACTACACATTGGTAAGCAGTTAAATAAGTATTATGTTATCTTAATGGTACTCTTGACTATGACATATTTCTCTACAAAAATTCTCCACTCCAACTTCATGCTTATGTTGATGCTGATTAGGCTGGAAACTTTGATGATAGAACATCAACATCTGGGTATATCATTTTCCTAGGAGCCAATCCAATCAGCTGGAGTTCATATGGCAGATCAGCTGGCGGGCTCTCTCACGAAGCCACTTGCCCGCAAGCTATTTTTACTTCATAGGTCCAATATCGACGCCCTTGACAAGAGCACAATCTTGTGGGGGCATGTTAAGAGATAAGACTATTGTAACAACTTTAGCATATTAGCTAGGCTGTTGAGGGAAATCTTCAACAGTCTAATCCTTTCAATATTTTCTTCTCTTGTATAAATAGGTATAAGTGAAGAATAGATGATGTACTTCATTTCTTTGTTTCAACACATCTTTCCTTAGTTTCTTTCATTATTAAGGTTTGAAAGGAGAATGAAGAAGACAAAGGAGTAAGAGGAAGCGAACCTCGAGGGCGTGAGAGTATTTATGAAAGGCGCGCATCTGTTTCACCATCCCCTGAAGGTATTTCTTATGGACGGGCCTGCCTTCCTAGACCCAGTGCTCGAGCAGGGGTACGACAGAGCGCCTGGGGTCCCCGATGGTGGTGACCCGACCATAGAGGTTGTCGTGCCAACCATCGGGCAGCGGTGGCAACTCCTTCGTGGACATGAATACCCCCGTCAGTGCCACAAGCTGGGAGCCAAACCTTCGTTTGCGCAAGAGAATGGGTGCTCCAATGTTGCAGACCCTACGGACGAGCTGCATCATTGGCGGCTTCCTTCGACGGCTCAAACCCTCACCAAGATAGGGTAACTATAATTTATATTAAGATCCATGTAATTCTTTAAGGTAAAACAAAAATCTCATTTGTCTATAGAAATTATATTTTTAACATCTTTTCTATTTTCAATGATAATCAACTTGATTAGTATATCGCCAATCATAGAAAGGGGCTCGATGTGGTTGAAGATCGCACACCCGAAGATGACCTCTATAGAGGAGATGACTTTAACGCTAACAAAAATGAGGGCTCCCATGAAGGGAGAGGTCCAATTGCCCGAGCGCTTGGTATGTTTTAGCTTCTAGCATAGTAAAAGCGACAACAGTTGAGATGATTGGTGCTACTGTCACCCAGTTGTCGACATTGGCATTAAGTAATGGGAAGAAGTGTGTTAAGAACTCGAGTGACGACATATAAGACAACAAAGAGAACATGTGATCGAATCCACTAGGCGTTGCTATAAGCTTAGCCCAAGAGCCAAGCGACAAAGAATGGGAGCTAAGAGCTTCTGTAGCGATTTGATGCTATGCATCCATTTCCATAGTAGTACGAGTTGGGCCACCAAGAAGAGGATAAAGGCAACAAACTCTAGCGGTGAGGTGGCGAGCCATAAGAGTGGTGTCACGTAAGGGGACAAGCAAAGGGAAGCTAAGATGAGGAGGAAGACAGGATGGTCATCGGTTCAAGTCTCGACGACAAACCAACCATATGCGACGAGTGAGTGGAGGACGCGAAAGGTGACATGGGCAAGGACTATGAATGTGATGTCGTAGTAGGTGCTGAGCTACACAACTATGAGGAGGAGCCCAAGGAGGATGGCTTTGGTGGTGATGATGACAATGACCATGCCTTGAGCATCCCAACGGTGGTCGCTCTCGCTACACGAGGAGCCACGTGGGACGACGATCATGCGTTGAACATTTTGACGACGGTCGCTCTCGCTATGCTAGGAGCCAACCGGGACAATGACCACACCCTAAGCATCCTGACGGTATAGCGAGAGGCGGACCAGGTGGCAAGGCAATTGAGCCTCGCTACTTAAAACGAAAGGGATGTTGAAATTATCTTTTTTGTCCATTACTTTCATGTTGATTCAGTATGTTACATCACGTGTTATGTTTTTTACTTGATATAGCTAACGACGCTAAGACAAATGAGATTATTTGTTTTATTGATATTAGCAATCCCCTCACGTGCCCATGCGAGCGATTTCACATTTATTATTATTTATTTATTAAATCATTATAATAATTTCAGAATTTATTTATTAATAAAATAAAAGATAAAAATGAAAATTGATCTGAAAGCCGTAAACTAACTGACCTGAGAAGGACAAATATTTTTTTAATAAAATAATTTGCACATGGTAGACGGTGGAGTTCTACATTGTATCTACCAGTTGGACTATGAACGGATAGGCGGATCACTAATTGCAGCGTATCTTTTCAAAATGGGCTTACTTGAGGCGGTTCCATGTTTCGTTCTATTTTTTTTAATGTTTGGAATTGGACATACCCGTTTTCTTTCTTCAATTTTTTTATTTTTTTGTGTTTATTTCGCATGCTTTCTCTTTCTCCCCTTTACCTCTCCTCTACACCATGCCATGTCACCGTCGTTGCCTCACAGGCACCTCTAAACTCGATTTCCATTTCATGTGATGACTACTGACTTGATCGCGTAGACTGGATGGTAGGTCTATTACTTATGTGTGTGTATATATATATATATAGTACAAGACTTTGCAGGTGTAGCTTCCAAGTCAATAAGCTTCTTGAAAAAGAAGAGAAGATTTTCTACTTAAAACTGGAATCATCTCCGGACCAAATATAAAATCAAGCAGATGGTGGGCACAATTTTATCTGCCCAATTTGCTCCATGTCTAATGAATGGGCATTTGTGTTTCTCGATGTACTTGATATTCAAAGTCATTGACCTTGTTACCAAATTTCATCAAGAACACACATTTCCATTAACAAAAATGGGAACTATTTGCAACCAAGTTTTATAGACAAAGTAGAAAATGTGACTTGGACTTACTAATATTTCTCTCTGGCAAAATAACTAAGAGACAGAGCCAATAATGAGGAGAGAAAGGTTTGAAGATATGCTACACCTGATATAAATACAAGTAGCATTCTAATGCCACAAGAAAATTTTGAGAAAAATTTGTAAAGATAAAATTTGCTGATGATTGCAAAGCAAACTTGAGGAAAACCGCTAAAAAGAAAAAATGGCTCTATATTCTTCAGGTTTATTCTCGAACTAAAAATCAGACTAACAATTTAAACTATTACCACGTGGAGTCCAAATAAAGATTATGGTATAGGATTAAAAAGTATAAGAACCTTTTTGACTCTCTTCTTGTGTTAAAAGTGCTAGTTCAAAATTATAACAAAATGATTTTTAATAAGAAGTCTTTCTAAGATTATGTGGTCTTTTATTAATTGAATAAGATATATCATGAATTATTTAGATTTTGATAAAAGATATTAATCAATATTAAATAAAGTCCATATTATATTAGAAAATTTTAAGAGATGCCCTTGATGGAAGGAACTCTCCTAATAATTTACCCTAGACCCTCTGCTCTCGTCTATAAATAGATAGGACCTACTATAAACTCAATACACAGAAAGACACAGAACGACAAAGGGATGACATAACAAGAGATTACGGTTATTCTCTTGATCTCCCAAAAACCATCAATTAAGGTAGTCCTGTGAAAGGATAGGAAGAGAGGAGAAGAGGTCTAGATCTATTCTAGTTCCTGTTGCATATCGATATCTCAACGTTATTTAGATCTGATAGGCGATGCTCTTAAAGATCTAATTGGATCTCAATCAGATGGCATCTAAAGGTACACATCGTAAATAGATCTTGTATTATTTGATTTCAATCCTGGCATAACAATTTTCTGCATAATAGTTTGCATGATTATAGTTTTTTATGCCAACAATTGGTATCAGAGCCAAGTTTTGAGATCAAAAATATTAGATCTATTATTTTTATTTACGATACGTTGATCTGAATATCTTATTGATCTGTTTTCCTATCTGTTAATTTTAATTATTTGCTTGTGAACGATGTTGATGGTTGTTGTGTATAAAAAACGCAGCAATATATATTTTTTTGGTCGGATCTACCTGTGACAGCACCGAGTGTGCGTACAGATCAGCAACGTCGGCGACGCTACCGATGGCCCAGGCAGATGCTAGGTCGAACGTGGCAACCGCATCAGCGGCGATGCGCCAACGGCTAATCATAGCTGGCGACGCGTAGAAAGAGGTTGCATCGGTGTAGCCAGCAAGCGCGTAGCGATGCGATGACAAAAGGAAGAAGTTAGGGTTTTTTTATTTTTTATTCTTAAGAAAATTATAGTTTTGTCATTGAATCAAAAATTATAGTTTTACCATTAAGTGTAAAATTATGATTTTACCATTTTGCTCAAATTACAGTTTTACCATTTATCAAAATTATAATTTTACCCTTAGACTGAATAGGATTATTTATAGTTTTACCCTTATGATTTATTAATCCTATAATCTTTTATAAATTATGTATTTTTATTCTTTTAAAATTATAATTCTATCATTATAAAATTAAGAAATTATGGTTTATTTTCTTAATTATAAAATTAATCAATATATAATCTAATAAAATTTAATTATGATTATATTTTGATTATTCATCGATGATATTTTATTTTGATCAATTTATTTAATTGGACTTATGGACTTCTCTAATTAAATAAAAGTAATTAGTTTAAAAAATATATAAATTATTGTTTCTTTATAGTTTTCTCATATGAATTATTAATTGTATGTGTTAAATCTAATTATTAGTTTTTGGATATTTATTCAGTTATTCACATGCAAATATTAGGAATTGTAAAATAATATATATTTTTCACATAAATACATGATTTATGTATTATCATGATTACAATTATCATATGAGTTTTTTCCTGCTGATTACGTGTTCAATAATTATTATAGTTGTTATTCTATTATTGAATTGTTTCAGCATAAATTAGTTCAAATGAACTTGACGAATATTATTTGTAATTCATCTCCTTAAGTTATATGTGACCGGTAGCTATCAAAGTAGCTTGGGATGGTAGGCTTATAGGATATAAAATATAATTAAGGTCTTATCATTCATAGGATAATTTAATTTATATTTTATATTACTGCATTAGTCTTGTAGTCACCAAAGTGGCCTAGATCAATGATTTATAAAATTACATTAAGGAACAAGTCCTCAATGACATTAAGTAAATAATATTTAAAATTACATGCATAATTAGGAGATTTAGATAATCCCAAAGGATAATCTATTTCAAATAATTATGTGATGTTGTAGGATGATATTGTTTTGGATGTCCTTACAATTTAGAATTGTATACCTAAAGGTAGCAAAACTATTCCACAAGGATGGTATCAGTCCTCCATAAATAATCTTGTATGAATACTAGATACGTCAATATTTTTTTACCCAAAGGTTAAATATTGATGATATCAATAGTTCATCATATTTTGGTAAACTCAAAGCTTAATGTTATTTTATATTCTAAAGTGGTATTCCCGTCCATACATTCTTATGCTTCTAGTATCCCTGTACTCTCTAGATCAAATTATTCAGAATGGTTAGAGCATGTCCTATTTACATTGGGCGTACTAGATCTTGACTTGACATTACTTGTTGAAAATCTCTCAGAATTAACTAATAAAAGTACTATGGAATAAGTCAATGAAATAAGGCTTGGGAAAGATCTGATAGGCTCAGTTTAATGTTTACAAGGATGACGATTGCAAATAATATAAAGACTTCATTACCAGTTGCATCTAGCGCACGTGAATATTTAAAGGTTATTGAAGACAGATTTAAATCTGCTGATAAGTCATTGGCTGGCACATTAATGAAAGAACTGACTACAGCTCAGTATGATGGTACTCGAGGAATTTAGGATCACATCCTCAATATGGCTGACAAAGCTACAAAACTTAAGACGTTGAGAATAAACGTTGATGAATCCTTCCTTGTACAATTCATTCTTAATTCTCTTCTTTCTCAGTTTGGCCCATTCAAGATTCACTATAATACAAATAAGGATAAGTGGGACTTCAATAAGTTAACTTGTATATGTGTTCAGGAAGAATTAAGATTAAAGCAGGAAAGTTCATATAATGTACTGACAACTACTCAAGGAGTTGGTAACAAGAAAAGAAAATTGAAGCATCATCCATCAAAGAAATTTGCCAGGTTTAAAATTGTTAAACAGACTATTAAAAAGAAAGCTATTACAATAAAGTGCTTCTTTTATGGCAAGAAAGGATATGTAAAGAAGGATTGCATTAAACGTAAGACTTGGTTCGAAAAGAAAGGTATAAACTCAACCTTTATATGTTTTGAATCAAATATTGCATAAGTTCCTTTTAATACATGGTGGATTGATTCTGGCGCTTTAACTCATGTTACTAATAATATGCAGGAATTCCTTTCAACCCGAAAACCAAAAGAATATGAAAGATTCATAATTATGGGAAATCGTCTCAAAGCAAAAGTGGTATCAGTAGGGACTTATCGCTTACGCCTAGAGACGGGTCATCTAATGGATCTGAAAGACACATGTTTTGTTCCTACAATTTCTAGAAATTTAATTTCTCTGTCTAGAATTGATGAGTTAGGATATTATGTTTCTTTAAGTAATGGTAAACTCAGTATATATTATGATTCAATAAAAGTTGGTTTTGGAATTCTTTGCGATGGTTTGTACAAAATTAATTTGAATCTTGAGTTTGCAAATACATTATTGACCCTGCAATCAAGTATTGGAATGAAATGCAATTCCAATAATGAAAGATCTTCTATATTGTAACATAGACATTTGGGACATATCTCCAAGGAAAGAATTGAAAGATTAGTAAATGATAATATTTTACAAAAATTTGACTTCACTGATTTTAATGTTTGCATAGATTGCATTAAATGAAATTATATTAAGCATACAAAGAAAAATGCCATGAGAAGCAAAGAACTTCTTATTATTCATACTGATATCTGTAGACCACTCCATATTCCCTGTTTTAGTGAAAAAAAGGTATTTTATCACATTTTTAGATGACATGTCCATATATGACTATGTTTATCTAATACATGAAAGTCTCAAGCCATTGACATTCTTGAAGTGTATATAAATGAGGTCGAGAGATAATTAGATAGAAAAGTTAAAATTGTCAGATCTGACAGGGGTGGTGAATTTTATGGCAGATATGATGAATCCGATCAGAATATTGGTTCTTTTGCTAGATTCCTAAAACAATGGAGTATTTGTACCCAGTATGCATTACCAGGTGTGTCACAGCAGAACAGTATTGCTGAAAGGCGAAATCGTACTCTTATGGATATGGTTAGGAGCATGATGAGTTATTCCTTTGTACTTGAGTTAATGTGAGGTGATGCTCTTAGGACTACTATATATATCTTGAACATGGTTCCTAGTAAGTCAACTTCATCAACTCCATTTGAGTTATAGACTGGTAGAAAACCCAGTTTAAGACATTTACATATTTGGGGGTGTCCTGCAGACATAAGAGTATTCAATCCATATTAAAACAAATTGGATGCAAGAACAATTTCTGGATATTTTATTGGTTACCCAGAAAGATCCAAGGGATACAGATTTTATTGCCCTAATCATAATATGATAATAGTAGAATCTGGTAACGTAAAATTTCTAAAAAATAACGAAATCAGTGGGAGTCAAAAGTCTCGAAGGATTAATTTTGATATTGAGGAGATTCAGGCTTCTTCTCCTATATTATCCCCTAGTCGAGAAATTGTTGTTCCTCAAATGAATAAGAGAATTGATTAGAGTGAACAACAAAATAAATTGATGAATTCTCATATGATGTTGATGTCGCTGCTAATAGTCTTGTAGAACAATCACAATTGGCAAATTTGAGAAGATCTCAAAGAAAAAGGAAACGTATCATTTTTTATGATTATGTGGTATATTTATAAGAATCAGATTTTGATATAGGAATGAAAAAAGACCCCTTATCGTTTTCATAAGCCATAGAAAGTAATGATTCTGAAAAATAGTATGATGCAATGAAAAAGGAGTTAGAATCAATGGACCAGAATGGTGTTTGGGAACTCGTTGAATTACCCAATAATTGTAAAAGAGTCAGCTATAAATGGGTTTTTAAGACTAAACGCAACTCAGTGGGCAATGTTGAATGATATAAAGCCAGACTTGTGGCCAAAGGTTTTTCTCAAAAAGAGAGCATTGACTACCATGAGACATTTTCTCCAGGTTCTCGAAATGACTCATTGAGAATCATCATGGTATTAGTAGCTCATAATGATCTTGAATTACATCAGATGGATATGAAAATAACATTTCTAAATGGGAATCTAGATGAGGAAATCTATATGGAATAACTTGAAGGATTCATAGAAAAGGGAAAGGAAAGTTGGGCTTGCAAACTTAAGAAATCTATTTATGGTCTTAAACAAGCTTCCAGACAATGGTATATAAAGTTTCATGATACCATTACCTCCTTCAGATTTAAGAAAAATACTGTTGATTAATGTATATATCTAAAGGTTAGTGGAAGTAAGTTTATTATATTGGTCTTATATGTGGATGATATATTACTTGCCAGTAGTGATCTTGGTTTATTGCATGAAACCAAGATATTTCTTAACAAGAACTTTAAGATGGTTGATATGAATGAGGCATCCTATGTTATTGGCATTGAGATATTCAGGGACAGATCTCAAGGTTTGTTAGGATTATCTCAGAAATATTATATTAATTGTATCTTGGAAAGGTTTAATATGTAGCTTTGTAAAGCCAATGATACACCTATTACTATAAGTGAAAAATTCAGCTAAAACCAGTGCCCGAAAAATGACTTAGAAAGAGATCAAATAAAGAATATTCCTTATGGGTGTGCAATTAGAAGTCTATTATATGCTCATACCTGTACAAGGCTAAATATCAGTTTTGTAGTGGCAATGCTGGGTAGATACCAGAGTAACCCAGGAATCGAACATTGGAAAGCTGCAAAGAAATTAATGAGATGTCTACAAGGGACAAAAGATTATATGTTCACATATAGCAAATCAAATCAGCTTGAAGTAACGGGATATTCAGATACTAATTTTGCAAATTGCCTCGATAGTAGGAAATCCACTTCAGGATTTGTGTTCATGTTGGCTGGTGGGGCAATTTCTTGAAAAATTATAAAATAATCACTTATTGCATTATCTATGATGGAAGCTAAATTTGTGACATACTTTGAGGCCACAAATCAAGCTTTATGACTGTGAAATTTTATCTTAGGACTTGGTGTGGTCGACTCAATTGTCAAGCCGCTGAAGATATTTTGTGATAATACTACAGTAGTTTTCTTCTCTAAGAATGACAAATACTCTAGTGGTTCTAAGCACGTTGAGATAAAGTACTTGGTGGTTAGAGAAAGAGTCTAGAAACAACAAGTGTCAATTGAAAATTTAAGCACCACTATGATGATTACTGATCCATTTACTAAAGTTTTACGGTGTAAAATATTTAAAGAACATGTTCTTAGAATGGGGCTTGTGAGCAAGCCATAAAAGATACGGTGATGTATGTTTAAGTAGATGTTATTATTAATATTTTTTACATAATTAAAGTTATTTGTTTTTGCTATCCTGTTTGTGTTTATGATTATGCATATTATAGTTGAATGTAAAAAACAGGATTGTTTTGATAAAACAAATTACAGGGGTCATTACAGACTATTTAAGGAAAGACTAACAGTGTTGTAGTACATAGAAGGAAGTATGATATTGATGACATACAACCACTATGACTAACATTGATAGTTGGGCTGAATATAGTATTATTATGCTTATTAGACTTATTGGCTTATTTTTAAAAAACATGGTCGTGTATAAAATATTTATCAAAATTTTTAGAATATAATTATATAAAATTATTTTCAAATAAATTTTATTTTATTTATTTTGATTTTGGATATCTTTTATATCTTATCAAGGGCTGGGAGAATGTAATATTATATAGCCCTTTATTAATTAAATAAGAAATATCATGGATTATTTGGATTCTGATAAAAGATATTAACCAATATTAAATAAAGTCCATATTATATTGGGATATTTTATAGGATGCCCTTGATGGAAGGAACTCTCCTAATAACTTATCCTAGACTCTTTGCTCTCGCTTATAAATAGACAGGACCTACTATAAACCCAATGCACAGAAAGGCATAGAACGACAAAGGGGTGAACAGAGCAAGAGATTACGGTTATTCTCTTGATTTCCCAAAAACCATCAATTAAGGTGGTCCTGTGAAAGGATAGGAAGAGAGGAAAAGGGGTCTAGATCTATTCTAGTTTGTCTTGCAGATCGATATCTCGATGTTATTCAGATTCGACAGGCGACGGTGCTCTTGAAGATCTAATTGGATCTCAATCAGATGGCATCTAAAGGTACGCATCTCAAATAGATTTCATATTATTTGATTTCAATCTTAGCATAACATTTTTTCGCATAATGGTTTGCATGATTATAGTTTTTATTACAATAATTTTTTTATAAATATCAACAGAAATTATCCATATTGTAGGATTAAAAAGTATAAGAGCTTTTTTTTTTTGCGTCTCTTCTTGTATTCAGAGTGCTAGTTAAAAATAGTATCTCCTTTGTTGCAAGAAAAATTATGACAAAATAATTTTCAATAAGAAGTCTTGTCTATAAAGATCAACAGAAATTATCTAGATTGTAGGATTAAAAAGTATAATAGCTTTTTAGCCTCTCTTCTTTCGTTCAGACTGCCACCAAACAAAAATAGGCCCTTCAAAAAGATGGCTGAGAAAAACAGAAAAAAGAAATATATTTTTTAATAACCTTTTTACCATCTACAGAGAAAATATATAAATAGAAAGCTACTTCTTATAAAAAGCCTTCAAACATTTCTCCAATTTTGGTCTTCCTACCGAAGAGGCACCGAAAAAGGAAATTTCCCAAAAAAAATCATCTCTATAAAATTTTACATACAAATAAAGACATTCATCAAAAAATTAAAACAGATAAAAGATAAAAGAAACTGCACATTATTCTAGACATACGATAATTGCATCAGATTCTCCCACATGATCACATCTCTAATCTACAATTAGTGTATAAATAATTGAAAATAACTAATCCCTATTTATGAAATGCATGGCAAAGTGCAGGGTTTCTCAATAAGCAAAGCAAAACAAGAGACAGAAACAAGGTACACTCCTAAGAGCCCCAAAACTACAAAACTAGTACGAGCCACTCAGACAAGAAAAAAAAAAGATCTTAAAAATATGGTGCTCTACTGTCACTCATCCAAAGAATATGAAAATATTGCATGCATCATGTAAACACTTGCCAGGTAGATCCAGGAAATCAATAAATAAAACCCTGAAACTTGATAGGCTGGCCCTTGCAGGTACCAACAACCTATGACAAAATAACCTACCAGGTGAATTTTTGCACATCTAGTTTTCTTTTAATAAAGAATGCACAACCTTTTTTTGCTCATCATAAATTATCTAGAAGCACTTGTGACATATATATATATATATATATATATATATATATCAAGTACTAGACAGTTAGTGATTATGACTAGGTCAGGATGGTCAGAATCTATAAGGTCCTCCCATGGCACTTATAGACCAGTTTTACCCTGCAACTGGATTCAATGCATTTGTAATGATGACTTGAATGATCATGATAACAATCTGATGTTGGATATGTCAAACATAAACTTATCCGATTTGATTTGCTCCTCATGTGCCACCCCAAGTCAGTTCCAGAATCCAAGTACTGAATTAACCCATAGACTTCTTGATAGCGTAAGACATGATTTTTAAAATGGACGGTATGTACTGATCCGTCAATAAATCAATACATAGATCGCTCATTATCAGGTGATATCATTTGATATAGTTCCGTATTAAATGACACGAGATTATACCTGATAATATAATAAAAATTTCAATTGTTACTATATAATACAGATTGGTAATGATCGATTTCGACTGTTACCATCTGTAATGGAGCTCCAACACAAAATCTTGCTTCATTTTGCCCTTTTCAGAAAGAGAGAGGGGGAGAGAGAGACGAACATGTAATAGATTGAGTGCAATATGAAGAAGAAAGAGTTGAGGATAGAGAGGCTTATGAAGCTCTGCATCACTCACACCATTTCCCTTATGTCGTTTCGATAGGTGTGACGCTTATCCATCATCTCAACCACTTTCCATGTTGTTGAGGTCTCTACAAGTGCTTATATAGGGTTCAAAAACCCTAACCCTAATGAAGACTCCAATTCCTATTCCAACAACCTTAGCCATCTTTCCCCAATAGTAAGGGAGGCGGCGGCTAGATGACTCCTAACCCTAGTCGACCTTTTTAATTAATGTAGTTAGGGTTTATTACATGTCTTGAGGTTTTATTGATATCATGACTCAGTAAACTTAGGACCCGATCTAGCTAAGATCCTTATAAAGTCATTCATGAAAGTCTTAAATTGGCAACTAATACAGAATCAATCACCACATATTTTGGGATGCATGGCAGTGGTGATCTCATATAGACTCAAATTCGTTAGTCACAAACCACTGAATGAATCTTCCCCACTTATAATAATGAACTGAAGTTTCCATTACATATTCAGATGAAGAACAGGAAAATAAGGGTCTACAAGCAAAAGGATTCAACTACTTTAATCAGTAAAACCATATTAACAAATTAAATTTTAGCAGCATTGGAAACACTCGTTCTTCTTCTCCACACACTGCTTGTATAGATTTCAGCATCAATCTCCTCGCATGCTCCACATTTCTGCTTTACACCAAACCATGGTTTGTATGCAATTTGATATTTAGACTATCAAAAACTCATGAACAATAGACTATAGCTCAAAACTAGATTCTTATAATTTGATATGCCATCTTCCCAAAACCATCAGTATCAGAAACATATGCATGAGATATTTAAGAGAAGAAAGAAGAAAGTAAATCAGTAACATATCAGAAATATTAAGAATTATAAAGAGGAAACTTGGGAGTATTTTCCTGTTAAGTTGTACTGTGAACAATTCAAGAGGTCATATATTACAACTATTAGGATTAGGTCACTCCGCTGAAAACACTTATTAATAATTCTCTCTAAAAACTACTGCCCCCTTGAGAAATGAAGAATGGGTCCTCATTTATATGTTCCACTAATTTTCCATATATCCCAAGTCCCTCTCATTGGGAGGAGCATCATTTCCGAGTCCATAACTTATTTTGTCATAGAATAGCTTGAACCCAAAGAAAGATGTGCAATTTGCTCTTCCATTTCTTACTAGGAGTTCTCCTATGCTGCGTTAGCAGGACATTTTCATGCAAGTTCCTTCTAGGCCAGCCGACTTGTGATGGTTCCCCCAGTCCAGTTCTTCCTCCAAGGGCCTAATTCAACACCGCTTATTCAAGCGCTGTTGATTCAATTGAAACATTTGAAACTCTTCCACTTCTTAAATTTCCTTTTTTAAATCCAAACAATCAGAAAGTAAGATCCTCCCCAAAAGACAATTTTCTCACATCAATTAATATTAAATATGTTTTCTTCCTTTCTTGTTGTGTACCCTTGAACACTTTAACCAAGCAAATTTCACATTTCCAATTAAATTACGTCCTGAAAGGCTATTTTGCATAGATTTGTAAGCTCAAGTTGAGTCATTCTCCAAAGCTTATTGCAGACCAAGTAACATTCCCAATAAAAACACAAACAACAGCTTTTAATCCTAAAGGGAAGAGTTGTACCATTCTCTGTAGCATTTTATACACTTTCATGGCTGCACCTGGGCAATATGATTTTGTTGTTCATCTCCATGCAAATCCCACGTTCTTCCTCTCTTTCAACATCTATCTCAGAGAACTGCTTCCTCTCATCCTCATCCCTTCATCTATATCTTTCCAAGCATACCACCTTTTGCTTTTGGTATGCATGGAAAGATATAGTTGGAGCAAAGAAGGGGAAGTAGCAGCTGCAAATGTGTACCAAAGAGCACAAATAATCGAGATATGAACAATCAGCAGCAAACAGAAGAATGCTTGCCAAACTTCAGCACAAACAACTTACCATAAAACTCTTTAATGCCAGCTTTTCTTTCATTAGTTGACATGGTTGTTGTTCCAAGTGGTTGGCTAGGATTATATAGGAGTTCTTATGCGATGGGAGTCTCTAGTTTATTATTTTAAAAGAGGTCAGCTAGGATGAGGGATTGAGTCACATGTAAACCCTAGCTAGTCGCCCCCTACTTTAGTAAAAGGGGCCGACCTGGGTTAGGGTTAAGTTGGAGGAGAATTATGAGACTTTGGCAGCCAGCTTCCTCTAGTTAGGGCCAGCTAGGGATTGCTTCTTAGACAAGAGATTGTAGTTGTTAGAAGTTGCTTCTTAGAGTTAGAGTTGGAGTTGTTAGGAGTAGAAGTTTTGAGTAAAAATTCTATTAGGAGTTAGGGTTTATAAGCCCTATAAATAGCCTTGTATTCAGTCACTTTTCATCATTAATAGATTAATTATTTATCAGCCTATATGCAGAAAATCAAGGAGGGAGGAACCCCTATAGAGTTCCAAGGAGGCCGATCCCCTATAGACATCACCCAAAGCTTAGAATCCGTAAGGGTTCTAACACCTGCCACTATCGCCGACCACCTTTGTTCCACCCCTCCTCTTCATCGCCCAGCAGTCATATTCCTCCCACTGCTGTCGTTGCCCTCTTGCAACACCGTCATATCCAGCCCTTTGTCGCCTGCAGCCCATCCACCATCTTCCTCTCCTCCTCTACTGGCAGTGTCGCCATTGTTGCTGTCGCTGCCCTTTGCCGCAACTAATGCCCAACATTGTCACCGCCTTCCTCCTCCCCCATCCTCTACCAAGTGTAGTTCTCACTCGCCTGACTGTTGCCATCGTCGCCACCCGTACCAATCCACCCCTGCTCCCTGCTTCCTCTTCCTTGTCGGACCCTGCTGCTCATCGGACCGCGCAACCAAAGGCTGTAGCCCATCTTCCTTACTTCATCTCCAGTGAAGCCCAGCCACCTCTTCTATCATCTTATAGCTGTATCTTGTTACTGCCACCTAGCCAAGTTGAAGTAGTTGCACCCAATTTCCTCTCTTCTCTACCGCTTTCTGATGCCGACAATCTCGTTGCGGCCAAGTCCCACTACATCTATGACATATGCCCCTTACTCTGCAACAGAAAAAAGAACTGAACATTACCGATCTACAATCCTACATGATGACTATAGATGATGCACTAGACGTACGGTTTAAAGCCTTCGAGGCCCGTGTAGAAGACAGATTGTAAGAACTCCTCTGTGAATTTAGAAGAAGCCGGTAAGAGAGCCCCAACAAAACTCAACATGGTGAAAATTTCAAAGAGAATCGATCTAAAAAGTATATTCATGAACAGGACAAAGGATACACATGTATGAGGGTGGACTTTCCTAGATGGGAAGATGGAGACTCGATTGGCTGGATCTCATATGCTGAAATTTTTTTTCATTTTCACAGGACTTCGGAGGAATCCAAGCTAGAGATAACATCCATTCAACTTGAAGGAGATGACATCCAATTGTACGATTGATACGAACACACTCATGGAGTACCCTTATAGGAGAAATTCAAAAGTGAACTTCTGATTCGCTTTGGACCATTGAAGTATGAAAATATGGATGGACAACTCACCAAAATCTACTAGACTTTATTGTACAGGAGTACCAGAGCAGATTTAAGTGCCTCTCAATTCAAACTCGAGACTAGTCCGAAAAATAATTGCTATGAACATTTACTAAAAGGCTCAATCCAGAGATTTAGTGTGAAGTTAAGGCTCGACAACCTCGTATCATGATGGTTGTCATATCATTTGCTCGTATACATAAAGAAAAGCTCAACAGGAATAATCGCAGAAAGAAAAGTATAAACCAACCAGCAGTAAGCAAGCTGATAGCTCCACCTCCCTCCACTCCAAACCCTCGAAGACTTACTAGAGAATAGCTCAAGAAAAGATCAGCAAAACGGTTGTGCTACCATTATGATGAAAAGTGGAGTAAAGGATATTGATGCAAACAAGGCTATCTTCTGATGATTAACCAATTAAGGAGGAACCAGAAAATGATGATGTAGACTTTGATCAAGAAGGTATGGATTTTAATAAAGGTATTGAACCCTTCGTACATACAGTGCATGTATTAGCAGGCTACTCTAACCCGCAAATAATGAAAATTGAAGTAATTTTGAAACAACAGCTTGTCACTATTTTAATCGATACTAGTAGCACTAACAATTTCATGGACATAAAGCTTGTTGATTGATTAGCCTATCAAATTGAAGACTGTGACATATTTAAAGTCAAGATTATTGATGGACGGATTTTAACTTGTAATAGTAAGTGCTCAAAAGTCAGCCTAATGGTATAGGGCCAAGAACTACGGGTAGATTTCTTTCTGATACCCTTGGAGGACTTTGAAATAGTACTTTAAATTAAATGACTGTTAACCTTAGGTGATATCATATGCAATCTTTCTAATATGATTATGAAGTTTTTTATTAATAGAAAGTATGTGACCCTCAAAGGAAGATGTGGAAGCAAGATGACAACTGCCAGTAACCATCGAATGGAGAGGGTTCCTCACAAGACTACAATGACGGCTGCACCAAAAGGTCGATTCATTGCTTACACAAAGTGGAGACCTTATTTAATTGATCGAAAGATTACGATACGTGATAAATATCCTGGACCGAAGTACCCTCGAAGTTCAATACTACTCAGCCTTAAGAACAAGGCTGATTTGAAGAGGGTGGGGTCTGTTAAGACCATAGCTAAGTCGGATCCATCTTTTCATGATTAATTTAAGCTGAGTCATGTTACTCTGTCCAATCAAAATTAGTTATGGGTCGGGTGAGCCCAATCGTGTTAGTTATGAGTTGGTTAGAGTTGGTTTTTATCTTCGATTAGGATGGAGTCAGTTATTATTTTCAGTTAGGAGTTTGTCAGTTATTTAAGAGTCCAAGTTTAGTGGGACTCTGAGTCGAAGCCTAGAATGACTCTTGGTAGAACCCTACAAATAAGGCTATAAACTCTTTTATTATTAATCAATATAGAAATATTAGTTTTAGCCAAAAGGTAAAATCCTAGGAGGCAAATCCCCTTAAAGTGATCTAGGAGGCCTGATCCCCTCGAGAAGATTGATTATCCCCTCTTTTCTATATTCTTCCTCTATGATAGAACCCTAGGGTTCTACCATAATCTTGCATGCTTAATCTTGATTGGATGAAAATTTCTATCATTTTTATTTCAAAATGATAAAATCTTATGGTTATATTTGATTTCCTACTTATATCTCTTTATTTCTCTTTGTATTGTCAATTATCACATCCAATCTGAACTTTAGCTAATAGCTTAAAAGTTTTTCTTCCCAACCTGATTTCCTTTGAGAAATCCATCTTCTTAAAGGATCATAATATATAAGATAACATTCTTGTGACATGAGAGATTGCTTATTCTCTCTTTGACTCCAAAGATTTAAATTCTTATATTATTATTAAAGTCAATCTTTGATAAAACTTATGACTATCTTTCTTGGTCTACTATTGTTAATGTTCTTTGAGCCTTTATTTTCCTTGCCATTTAATTTCTTAGATCTATACTTGTATCTCATCTCGAATATACTTGTGTGATTAATTAGTAATCTTTCTCTTATTTCAAAGGGAGCAAGGGTACCAAACAAGGTGACCCTCTCTCTCCTTACCTTTTGATAGGGATAATAGTGGTCCCCATTCCAAACCGGAGGACGTGACCCAAGACCAACCGACGTAGAAGGGCAGGCCAGATGACCAATTTTTCGGATCCCGCCCTCTAACGCACGCGAGCGACATGCCACAAACAGGTAAACAAGCCTGAGGTCTAGCAACATCGAACACCGTGCAGTCACCATCAAGTCTCATAAGAACCTAAGGGAACCACACAACAATAAAGTAGAAACAACACGCAACTGGTAGCACGTATAGCCATCAGCACTATCGGCGACATTACACGGACTGGCAGAGAATGTTAGAGGAATGATGAAGTCGAGACTTGACCAGTCAGTGACATAGGGGTATAAAATGTCACCCCAAGGTCTCTCTCAGGGTACGCTCACTCTCCCTCTCTACTTCAATTCAATAAGAGAAGAAGCTCTGACGCTCAAGTAGGACGCCAGACTTCACCCTTCCGATCAATCTTAACCTGATCGTTAGAGGGACCTCCCCAGGAACCCACCACCCGGAGGTCTTGTCTTGTAAGAACAGCCCAACGAGGTTAGGAAGACCCACATTAAAGTTATAGTTGGAGCATTGACATACGCCGACCTCAGATTGCTAGTGTGGAGCACCTCTCGTGCTAGCGGCTTGAACCCCGTTGTGTGGATCCATTGGATGCGGTGGAAGACTCATAACATTTAGCGCTAGAAGGAGGGCCAATATGGTAAGGGACATTTTGGGCTGAACATTTGTGCAGCCCATAGGTAGCGCCGGTAGCTATACGTGCTGTCGGTTGTATATTATTTCTGCTCTATTGTCGTGTAGTTCCTTAAGGTTCTTATGAGACCTAATTATAACTGCACGGTGTCCGATGCTGCTAGACCTCAGGCTTGTCTGCCTGTTGTGACATGTCGCTTATGTGCGTCAGAGGGTTGGGTCCGAGAAATTGGTTATCCGGCCTCGTCCTTCTATGTCAGTTGGCCTTGGGTCACGTCATCTAATTTGGGAGAGGGACCACTATTATCCCTATCATTCTCCCTCCCCTCTCTCTCTCTCTCTCTCTCTCTCTCTCTCTCTCTCTCTCTCTCTCTCAGAGGAGGCTCCATTGAAGTCTTTTAGAAGGCGAGAGGGAGGATCCTTCAGGCGTGGGGTTTGTACGATAGAGGGATCTATATATGCTTGAGGTCATGTCGCCTCGGTTGGCCCATATTATGAGTAGTCAGGGGAGGTCTAGTGTTGTGTCAAGTAGTCAGGTCTGAGAGCCTTTAGATGAGTGTCAGGATTGTAAGCCCGAGGGCGAGGCGAAGAGCTCGCTCGTAGATAGTCGGGACTGAAAGCCCTTGGGTGTGGCTGAGTGCTTGCTTGTAGATAGTTAGGACTGAAAGCCCTTGGGCGAGGCTGGGAGCTCGCTTGTAGATAATTGAGACTGAAAGTCATTGGGTAAAACTGAGAGCTCACTTATAGATAGTCGAGACTCAAAGCCCTTGGGCGAGGCTGAGAGCTCGCTTATAGATAGTCAGGACTGAAAGCCCTTGGGTGAGGCTAAGAGCTTGCTTATAGATAGTCAGGACTGAAAGCCCTTGGGCGAGGTTGAGAGCTCGCTTGTAGATAGTTGGGACTGAAAGACTTTGGGCGAGGCTGGGAGCTCGCTTATAGATAGTCATAACTGAAAGCCCTTGGGCAAGTCTGAGAGCTCGCTTGTAGATAATCAAGGATATTCTCCTTGGGATTTAGAAAGATTTGGTTGTTGATCAGAATCACTCGCGGGGTGATGGTGTCCCACACGGTAACTCATCGGGCATGGAGTGCATTTCTACTCTGCTGTTGCTGCTGTTTCTTCGTCATCTCCGGTCGGCTACACCAGCGTCTTTGACCTTCATCCCCTTCTTTTTCCTCCAACGGTTTCTCGAGCAGGTCGGATGTCTTCCGCCTCCTCCCACTCTGAGTCCCAGTGAGTTAAACTTTTGACCCATAGGTTTAGGGTTTTGAGTCATCCCTTCGGGGACTCCATGTCAGTGGTAGTTGTCCCATCGATCAGTGCTCTAGGCGACTCAGGGACCGCTGACGCCTTGGTGGCGATGCAGTCTTTCTTCAATATAGACTCGACTGTGACAACTTGTTAGTTGGTCGAGGTGAGGAAGAACTATTTCATTCCTCTGGAGTACGAACTCCATGTCACAATGTCGGGGGAGCATCCTTATAACACTTTTCCGTGCGGCTTCGATCTATTGACCAATGCCCTTAAGGCAAGATTAAGATTCCTGTTGTATCCTGTGATCGAGGCGTGCCTTGAGTAGTTGAGGATTTCTCCTTCCCAGATGGCGCCCAACTCATGGTGGTATCTAGTGGCTTTTCTATGGGAGTTCATGTGTCGGGTATAAGGGCTACCCAAGAGTTGTTTATGGCTTGCTCCAAGCTAAGTCAGAGGCAAGCCAGGTATTACTTGGCCGCTCGTAGTGGATTCCACATGAGTGGTACGCCTTCTAGTAATAAAGGCTGAAAGTCATATTTTTTCTTCATTTCCTACCGCTAGAGCTTGAGCTTCCCGACCGAGTGGACCTCTCGGATGGTGAATAGCTTCGTACCGGCGTTGTCAACCTACGAGACCGAACTAGTCGAGATCTTGCGGGTGATCCTTTCCATTTCAAGGGGGGTGAAGAATATGAACGAGGCCTGGTTGGCCAAAGCGGGTCTTAGCCCTACACCTGGGGGTATGTCTTTTCTGTTTTTAGATTGGATTTGGATTTTTTTTCCTAATCATACATTTTGTTATGCAGAGATGTTTAACCTCAGCAAGATGAAGTCCGATGGTGTAGCGGGTAGCAGTTTGATAGCTCCATCGGCAACCAGCACGCCTGTAGTAGGGGATGCTAGGGTGTCTATGGTCGAGAAGTGCCCTAGCTCTAGTGTGGAGACGAGTTTGAGAAAACGTCTTTGGAAGGTGGCCGCTGAACAGCCTGCAGACGCTTCTGGGAGCACTGCAAGGACCTATGTCGACAAGGGCAAAGGGACAATGGAATTCGAGGAGGTCCCGGAGCAGGGGTACACCATAAGGGAGCTATGCGATGTCGAAGACTAAGTGGGGGTAGATAAGTACTTTGCCTCTATCATGATGCGACTGAAATACGTCGAGGGTGAGGACCCCTTGGTGCCAAGGTGGTCGACCATCTCTGGGTCTAGTCCATTCTGGACTGAGGGGTCGTTGTCCAAGGAATACTTGCAAGGAGTTCTACACCCCACTTTGGCGAAGCAAGTATATGAGTGCTCCTCCGAGGAGCTCATGAATCAGGCCGATAAGTCGGTTGTCTGGGTAAGGATCTCTGCCAAACCTCCCCCTTTTACCTCTCATTCTTTTAAGCATAACTCTTGTCTATTTGCAGGGATTTCACTTCGTCAGTACCCTCATCGATCGGGTCCATGATGCTGGCCGACTGGTTCGGAGTCAGCACGAGAAGATTCTGGCTCTTCGGGCTGCGAATAAAGAGTTGAAGGCTAGTGTCGACCAAGAGTCAGCCGCAGCTGCTGAGCGACAGGCGAAAGAGTTGGAGGCCGAGATTGAGAGGATGAGGACTAAACTGAAGTCCCTCAAAAGTCAACGGAGGGAATTGGAGTAGGAAGTTGGGCTTCTGCACTCCAATTTGGATGGGGCTCAGAACGACCGAGCTCATCTGGAAGGGGACGTTCTTTCACTGATCGAGGCGGCAACCCTACTAAAGTTGAACTGAAGGCCGAGAGCCAAAAGGCGGTAGCGACGTACAAGGGGTCCCAAGGATTCAAATCTAGCCTCGAGAAGATGGGGAGGGTTAGCTATGAGTTCGGGTACCAGGTGGCGCTCAAGAGACTTCGAGGGAAGCACCCGGGCATTATGATCAGCTGGATCCCTTTGCCGGGTGTCCAGAACATGCTAATGTTAAGATTGACCTCTATCAGCCTTTGGATGATGTCACCCCCTCTGAGAAGCAGCCAACCCCATAGATACTTCCTCTTTATTTTTTGAAATGTTGGACGTTTGAAGATTTGCTACCAATTGTGTTGCCCGACCATTCTGTAACTTTCTGTTATCAAATAAAGTTTTCTTTTTTAAACATCGCTTTGCTTGCATAGCTTTGAATACTGAGTTATCATTGCTATATTAGACGTAGAATTTCTTTAAATTTGACATATGCCAAGTCTGAGGGAGTGTTTTCTCTTCCATTGTAGATAAGGTGTATGTCCCATTACAAATGACTTGGGTAACGCGATATGGCCCCTCCCATCTCGGGGCAAGTTTTTCTCGGGTGTGTCCTGGGTCGCTGACCTCAACCCTCCTGAGGACTAGGTCTCCCTTCGTGATGAGTCGGGGTCGGACCCTTCAGTTATAGAGTCGAGCAATCACCCCTTGATAATGTAGATTCTTCAAATGCACCATGGCCCTACGTTCTTCGAGCATCTCGAGATTTTCCCTAAGACTTGTTTCTGACACTTTGAGAGTGAAATTCTTAATTCTCAACGTTAGGAAGATCACCTCGAGAGGGAGGACAGCTTTAGTACCGAAAGACAAGCTGTAGGGAGACTCCCCCGTAGGGTCTTTAGCATCGTCTGTAGAGCCCAAAGGACGTTGGGGAGCTCCTCGACCCAAGCCATCGGAGTCCCCTCTACTCGTCTTTACAGCCCTTCTAATATGCTTATGTTGGTTACTTCTACCAATCCATTAGTTTGGGGGTGAGCTACCAAGCTAAACTTTAGTTGGATCTAGTAGTTTTCACAGAAAGTCTTGAACTTAGGGTTGTTTAACTGTGTCCTATTGTCTATGATTATGACCTTCGGCAGGCCAAACCTTGTTATGATATTTTTCCAGACAAAAGTCTCAATCTGCTTATTGACAATCAAGGCCAAGGGCTCAGCCTCAACCCACTTAGTAAAATAATCCACCCTGATAATCAAGAACTTGGAATGCCCAGTTGTCTGTTGGAATGGGCCGAGAAGGTCCATCCCCCATTGTGCGAAGGGTAAGCACAGCGAGTCGAGGAGAGTGGCAAGGCTGGTTGGCGAGGAATGCGGATATGCTTCTGGCATTCTATGCATCTCCGGACGTAGGATTTTGCATCTACTTGCATGATCGGCCAATAGTACCCAAGGCGAAGGATCTTGAAAGCCAATGTGCACCCTCCAATATGTTTGCTACATATCCCCTCGTGGACCTCGGCGAGCACTGTGTTAACCTCAGGTCTCGATAAGTACAGCAATAGGGGCTGGCTGAAAGCTCTTCTGTAGAGGCGCCCATTGACAATGGTAAACCATGCTTCGGTCCTTTTGATTCATCGGGCGATGGCCTTGTCCGCTGGGAGGGTTACGTATTTCTTGTAGCATAGTATTTCCTCCCTCCAGTCAGGGTGTGCGGTCATAGTGGCCACCTCAACTGTGGCAACTGTCGGCTTATAGAGGCTAGGAATGGTTGGTAACTCACTGGCTACGTCGGCAGAGGCCGCCCAGGCCAGGGCATTAGCTCTAGCATTCTCGAGGCGAGGGATTTAGAAGATTTTGAAGTACTTGGTCGTACCTATCAATCGACGGGCCTTGGAGAGATAGCAGACCATGTTTGGTTCTCGAGCCTAGAAGCCCTCTTTGATTTGATCGACGACTAATTGGGAGTTAGTTTACACCTCCAAGTGCTCGATCTGCAGCTCCACGACCAGTCATAATACGAGCAGCAATGCTTCATACTCTGCTTCATTGTTGGTAGTTGGAAATTCTAGCCGCACGACATGTTCCATCCATATGGAGAGTCCACACAGGTTTTTCCTGAGGGGGGTTCTAGGAAGGTCAACTTTGAGGAGAAGTTAACGATGGCTTGGGCTTTGATCACCTTCCTCGGGGCATACTCCAGGTCGAATTCGCTGAGTTTTACTGACCACTAGAGCATTCATCCTGAAATATCAAATTTAGAAAAAATTTGGCATAGTGGTTGGTCGATACTGTGATGGTATGTGGAAATAATTGCCCTTAGCTTATTGAGGGTTGGCCACCCGATGATCACGTTGTAGGCTGAGGAGAGATCCATAACCATGAAATGAACCATGAGGGTCTTGGTTCTTGGCTCGTCACTGAAAATCATGGGGAGGGTTGCGACGCCTACTAGAGTTATAGCATCGCTGGTGAACTCTATCAAAGTTGAAGTCATGGGAGCGAGGTCCCGGTTAGTCATTCCGAGCTTATGAAAAACATCAAGGTATAATATGTTGGTGGAGCTCCCTGTGTCTATCATGATGCATCTGACGTAGGCATTTGCAATGCGGGCCATGACCACTAAGGTATCATCATGGTTTGGGTATGTAACTTTTATTAAATTTGTGACTCGAAGGTGACTCGAAGGTGAATCCTGGATTGCCTTAGGGTCGGGGCCTCTTCTAAACTTCTGCACAGGCATATGACTTCCTTGCCGAGGAGTTAACGCCACTCGCAGCCAGGCCACCCGCAATGACATCGATGTGTCATTCCACTGCTCCCTTCGGACGGAGGGATGGCTCGCGTGGTTTCCTTGTATATCAATCGAGGTGGCCGCGATGGATAAGGTCATCGATCTGGCTCTTCAAATCATAGTATTCCTCAGTATCGTGCCCGTAGTCGACGTGGAAGCGACAGTAATGTCGACGGTCTCGGTCCTCGACTCAAGACCTTAGTAGGTTGGGAGTCTTTAAGAGTCCCTTTTTTTAGATATTGAGGAAGATCTCCGTTCGAGTGAAATTAAGCAGAACATTAGACAACCGAGACACGGTCTGTTCATCTCTCTCCATCCTCCTCCTTTGATTCTCATATTTTCATCATTTAGTAAAAGCTGGATGGGTGGCAATCTTCTCACATTTCTTAGGTTGGATATGTAACTTGTATTAAATTTGTCTTTCTTGCTTTTTATATTGATAACTTATCTTGTCACTTTGGATGCCACAAGTAGTGATTCAGTTTGAGTGAAAATTTTTTTAAATATTTTCTTTGTTGAGAAGATTTCAATACTAAGGGTCTTCTTCTTCTTAGCTAGGACGTTGTCACTGCCCTGAGAATGTTAAAAAGGTTTTGAGAATTCCTACTATGAACTTATCAAAATTTGTGCTCCAAACTAATAGGATCTCAAATTAATTACGTTTCAAGGAATGATTATTTTTAGGTTCGTATTGTTAAAACTAAATATGGTTCCATCCATCCTTGACAACTTGGGTCCCACCACATAATTAGTTGGTTTTGGTGTTTATTTATCAAGGATATGAAAGCCATGAGAATAGGTTTTTCATGTATTGTTGATAGACGGTAATTAAATTGACATGTGGCATGACAGTTAATTTTTTGACATTTTAAGCCTACTTTTGCTAATATGGATTTAGTTGACTCGGATTCTTAGATTTCTAACTTGCTTATTACTTAATGATCACTGGGATATTTACCAACTTCATCTTCTATTTGAAGCTTTACTTGTTGCCTTAATTACCTTGCTAGATTTGTCACATAGGATAAATAGATTTGGAAGCCTAATCATAAAGGGCAACCAACCACCAAAAGTGCATACATCATGATGTTTTTATTTGAGATATCGCTTGGTCTACTCCATGGAATTCCCCCTTTGTTCCCTATATTTCTTATATTCTGTTAAAAACTATTGCATATCGGCTTCCTACTTTTGACTATATTTCTACCATTGGCATCACACAAATGCATAGTTGTTTTGTGTCCGGTCAGGATTCTAACAGTATCGATCATATGTGTTTTAATTGATCCTCTTCCCACTCTATTTGATCACTCTTTAGGATAAGTATTATATACCTTTTGGCTGAATTGGAAGGCCAGAAATGATGCTACCTTTTAACGGTAGGAAGGTCTATCCTTATTCTATTGTTTGTCAAGGTATTGCGTTGGTAAGTTTATTGTATTCCAAGGAACGTTTCGAGGGTGCCTTGTTCGAATCACAATAGGCTGTTGTGGCCTAGCATTAAGCCTAATCAAGGATGCTTTAAACTAAGATTCCTTTTCTAAGAAAAAACAATATAGGAGGGGTTTTGTTTTCCGATTATAACTAATATGAGAGCTTCTTTTTTTTTTTTTTTTCTTATAGGTGAGGAGTTTAGATACGGTACTGTTACCTATCATTTTGAACTCTTAATGATCAAGCGGGATCTCCATCATGTGATTTTTTTCAATTTTTAACCTCGCTATGTTAAGGTTGATCACGATGATACTTACTTCATCCTAGGAAAACATATCGTAAATGCAAAGAAAGTGTTAGGCCCCATTGAATGTCCTCTATACAATAATAACCTAAACGATCATACCCAAGGTGAGTGAGACCTAATGAGCGACACCTCATATGTTTAGTACTACTGCCTTTAGGTTGGACAACTCCTATTCCCAATTTAAATGATTGCATAACATATAGTTATCCCTCTTTGTAGTTGTAATCGCCATATTTTTTTAATAAAAAATATTTTTAAAAAATTTATTTCTAATGAGGTTTTTAGACTTTATACCATATGTCAAAATTTTTTAGGATGAAGAGTGACTTATTTTTCTTGCATGCTATTATATTACATAATTATTGTGGATACTATAATTTAGAATTATTATAAGAAATTTATTTGGGTGATTTTCTCTATAAAAAAATACCCCATATTTTGGGTATTTTCCAAAACATATCGTTTCTTTTATTCTTTTTCCCAAATAATATCTTTAATTTAAAAATTCTAAAATACCTATTAAAATTATTCTCACTAAATTTTCTCATATGATTTTTGTTTTTACTAGTTTTCAATTGTTACAAATTTTTTATTTGGCTCGTTTATGATATTTTTTAATAGCATTTATAATATTTTATTGAGGTATTGAAAATACGTAAACGTTATCGGAAAAACACTGTTCAAAAACGTTATTGAAAATAAGTAACACCATACTATGTTTTTTTATTATTATTTTTCATAGATCATTACACTATCATATTTTTAGACTTATAATTAGTTTATTTAGATTATTTATAATATTTTCAAGTACGTCTTACAATGTTTTTATTGTGATGGTCAAAATACTACAACAACCAAAAACAGTAATAGGCCAAAACATTATAATACATAAAATTTTTGAGGCATAATTTAGGTATTTTTGAAATTAGATGCACGGTTTAGAAAACATAAAATGAGAATACTAATTAAAAATATTCAAAATATGAATATTTTTTAGAAACATCATCTAATATATTTTAGTCACTGTCTCAAAGGGATAAACATCAATTTGGAAAAATAGTGGGTCAGCATTTGAGTTTGAATTTTCTTCAAATTCTAATCCCTGATTAAGGATATTTGAATTTGATTTGAGTGAGTCAATAGAACATAATAGCAAAGAAAAAACAATGCAATATAAAA
Source organism: Ensete glaucum (assembly GCA_021527575.1). Classification (NCBI taxonomy): domain Eukaryota; kingdom Viridiplantae; phylum Streptophyta; class Magnoliopsida; order Zingiberales; family Musaceae; genus Ensete; species Ensete glaucum. The sequence continues at coordinate 35,460,681 of CM038555.1, forward strand.
AAAAAATCTTAATTAAAGGATAATGTCTTGAAAAAACCTTATGATTGTCTATACCTCTTAAGCTCTTCGAGTTCATTATTTTCTAAATCACCTGCCAATATGTACTTAAAACTATGGAAAATGAAGTCCATCAAGCAACCTAATCCAGGTATCCTGAAATTGTTCATGCATCAATCACATTTGAACTTAACTAGCACATCTAGAACTTTACAACCATAACGATATGTCTGAGACTTAATAAGAACCTAATATACACGAACAAACACGAGGGGATGCTAACGAGTAAAAGTTTGTGGTATCCCGACAATGAAAACCTAACATTAGGATTAAATGTTAAGAAACAACATCCTTCTGCAGATTATCATATTGAACGTAAGGGACAAAAGGTGGATAATCATACTCATGGCTGCAGCTACTTGAAACTTGTCCGAACAATCTTGAGAACGGATGTCCTGCTGGTCTAATAGTTGCAAGTAAGGGTCAAGCGGTAGCCACTACTACTGGTGCCTTGATTTCTTGTCCTTCTGCTGTAGCCATATCCACCTTGGTAACAGCTGCAGCACCATTAGCTTTGGCATTCTTGGCTGGTGGTGCCGGTTTTTTCCCTGCAGCTGCAGCTCCATCTTTGGCATCTTTGGCTGGTGTGGCCACAGGTGGTGTTGGAGGTTTCATGTGCGGCGGGGGAGTATGCTTCAGCTTTACTAAGATCTGGCGCATCCTTGAGAGATCAGTAGGCTTTCCAGGCTTCGGTCCCTGGATAACAACAATCGATGGCTTCTTATCCTTATCCTTCTTCCCTCTCTTCTCAATGTTGGCTATCTCATGGGGAATTAGTTCAGCAATTGCTTTCCAGTATTGTTTATCCGCATTTGCATGGAACTTCTCCTGGTTGGCAAGATACAGCTGACAATAAACAAATAAAAAAGATACAGCTCAGAGGAAGAAATTATATCATAATCTCTTGACACAAGTAGATAGGACACAGGATAAGAATGACCAGGATTGCTTACCTTCTCTTTTTCTCTGTTCTGCGACTTGTTTGTTTCACAGTTCAGTTTCCTTTTCTCATAGAAAGCTTGTTTATATTCTTCAGCTTCAGCAATGATTTCATTTCGTAGCTCCTTTTCTTTCCTCTCCTTCTCTTCAAGGAGGACAGCATTTTGGCTGCATGTTAGACATATCAATTGAAACTACTTGAAGCTTACCAACAGAAAAAGAACCAACATGTCACGTGCACAACTGAATAAGAAAAGAAATATTTTAACATCCAAGATATCTTCGGATCATTTTTTCAATTGTGTAGTCTGCAAAAGCTTTCAACAGGGACGGTTAGTTCGGTATTACCTGTCATTTAACAAGAAGTCAAACTAAGTTCAATGGCATGCCATATCCTAAAAGTAACAAAAATGTATGTTCCATGATCTATGTAAAAAGGATTCATAGACGTGGCTCCAGATTGCAGAATGTGGTCACCCTGGGTGACGCGTGGTGTTTAATTAGATGGCAAGTGTTTAGAAGGACAGTTATCAGATAAAAATCTGTAAAGCTAAGCACTTCAAAATATATATATGTAAGACCATAGCAAACTTACAATGTTATGAAGGAATTAATTTGTCAACGATAAACTGTCAAGAAAAGTACATATTCAACACGACACATCAACATATACTGACAATTTGGGACACATTGTTCAAGTTTCTGCAATAAGAAAAAACAACTAAAACAAGCCTGGTAAGTGCAGGTGCTATTAAATTGATTAGTGGATGACAAAGAATTACAGCATGAATGACTTTTGACTTCTATTAACAATCCCATCATCTGAAAAGTAAAGCAAGAAACCAACAAGAAAGCATCTTTCACTCACATCAAGAATAAATACAGACAAGCATCCTAAAATGATATGTTGAACACATACGCTCCTGCATATGTATTGGATAGGATAATGCATCAAGTCGGTCTTCATAACTCTCAGACTGTGCTCAATTGTCCATGACATGAATGCCCACAAGGTTGTACTTTCACCATATTAACTATCATATCATCAATATCTCATTACATGGAGAAAACTGACTCCAGTTTCAACTTAAGAGTATAACAAAAGAAATCAATAAAAAAGAGAAAAAAAAGAAATTTGGACCTCATTTGGTGGATAAACGTATTATATGAAGAGCAAAGTCAAAGGCATCCATCAGTGATGACACTTAACCAAACCCAAAAAGGCCTTTATCAGGCATAAGCTCTAGGCTTATCCAGCTCTAGGTTACATTCCAAGTGGAATGTACTAGGTAGCATCTAGAAAATCAGGAGATAAAGGACCCAAAAGAACTACCACCGATTCCTAACACTTTTAGTACAAACTTAAAAAATGGCTGGTCTACAAGCCAAATGAAACTGTATAACTACAGAAGTTTTAGTTCTAGAGAATATATTTTTCCCAACAACATCTGCGACCTTAGATTGTTTTAGCAAAAGATAGCCTGACTGTAAAATACAGCTGATTGGCAACAGTACCAGAGGAAACGAGACAAAGAGGAATCACATGCTAACCAGACTCAGAGACAATGAGTGCAAATGTAATGTAACAATACTAAATTCTAAACTTTTCCTGTAGAGAATGGATTTTAAAATGGCTCAATTTTTAACGTCACCAAGTTATATGTTTTAAAAGTCCTCAATGACTCTTACAAGAAAGAAGAGCTATGACAACAATAATTGATGACGAGGATCTATGAACCACAAGGAACAAAACAGATGCATGCCTTTGCTGATACATTCATCAGTGCAATAATCATTACCTATTTGAAATTCTCAATCATCATACCATTATTCTATTCTATTACATCCCAGTTGAAATCTAAAGTTTAGAATGGCTCAAGTGCACATCACTGTTGCACAGTAAGTTTGATGCAGAACAGCACGAGAAGTAGAAAGAGAAAAAGAGAGTGAGATCAGAGAGGAGAGTAAGAGGCTAGAAGTGAGAAGATGAATTTTTTCTATTCAAATCTAAATTGTTTCATCGATTGACAAGCTCCACTATCTATAGGGTTTAGGAACCTTAGTACAATAAACGAAGGCAATAATTTCCAATAGTCCTCTTCCTCCTTCGACTTCTAGATAACTTGTACGTCTTTTCGAAACTCCTAGAAGATCTAGAAAGCCTTAAAAACTCATCACTGAGAAGAAAAAGAGTGCCCTTAATCCAAAAATAGAGTCCCAAGGTTAATAACTAGAAAAACCAAAAGACTCCATTATTTCATACTCTAGGCCGACTAATTGATTTCTTTTCCTAGAATAAACTCTCTTAAAATTCTTTATAAACATAGATGGTTCACCATCAAAGTTGCCTAGATGCTTTGGCAGTGTCTAAGAGGCAAATCAAATCCTCAAAAGACCAGGTAATTATTGTTTGAATAATATAACAAGTACTCCTTATTGCATATCATACATTAATGTGAGAAAATACCAACTATCAAGTATATTTCTAGGTGTTATGTACACTTCAATATCAATCGAGTTAGGATATTAATGACAATGTTGTACACATAAGATTAATCAATTTTATAGACTACCATATGCTTTTAAAATGATTATGCAAATCTAAGAAAAATATGGATTATGGAAACCCTCATTGTGAGATAATTTATGGACTAAAAAATAGATACATTAGTTAACTCAACATCCAAGGCACCACTAATGCTGGTCCCAAACCCAAATGAAAAAGGTGGAGGGTTGCATTGGGTCACTGACAACCAACGTAAATTTATATCAGATCTCATGAACATGGATCTTAACCGATTTTAGTATAGAGTTAGGTTATCACCCGGAAGTGACACAAGACACCTTCACGACCTAAGTGTCATGAAATGCAAATGTTAGGTCAGAAAGTCGCTCGAAAGAAGCCCATCACATCGGTGCCCGAATATGGTGCCAAGTAGGCAAGAGTTCTCTCATTGTTTTAGACCAATGGGAGTAAAGAAATTAGTCCAAGAATAGAGGGTTTGGTTAGCAACTTGGAATATATGAACACTTTAAGAGAATAAATTAGAATTGGTAGACATTATAATCAGAACAAGAATAAATATTATTTACTTAGAAGAGAATAAATGAGCAGGGCAAAAATCTAGAGATATTGATAGTACTGGATTTAAAATTTGGTATATTAGAAAAGTTAAACACAAAAATGGAATAGGAATTGTTGTTGATAAGGATCTTAAGGACAATGTTGTAGATGTTATCGTTCTAAAATTCGTGAAAGGACAAGATATTTTGAATGTCATTAGTGTTTATGCCCCTCAAGTCGGATTCAAGAAATAATATCATTCCGTGAGACCAACAATGCTTTATCGATGTGAGTTTTAGATAGTTAAGAAGAAAACATATACAAAGAGTTTGTATTCCCAAGATGAGAATGTGAGATAGATATGTAGAGTTACTAGGAATGATAGAAAAATAAATACGTTTATTCGTGAACAATTAGGTATTGCTTCGACAGAGAATAAGATGAAAGAAAATCATTGAAGATGGTATGAACATATATGGAGACCTTTGAATGCGGTAGTAAAAACAGGTGCAATAATTAATGTTAATGATATGAGGGGAGATAGAAAAAGACCTAAAAAAGATTTTAATAAAAAAAACTATAAATAAAGATTTAAATATTCTGAATTTAACTAAACATATGACTTTTCATATATCTCAATGATGACAAAAGATCCATGTAGCTGACCCCAAATAAGTAGAACTTAGGGTTTTGTTGTTTGTTGTAGTTAAATCAACATATAATTGACCGAGTCCGCAAGTTGTTGTCCAAGTTACCACATAAGCAATTAGGTTATCACTTATTGTTACCTATGCAGTTTGTCGTTAATGATCCCCACTTTTTTCACAATCTGGAGACATTTAATCAAGCATTCTAATGAGTGCACATTTGTCTATGAGTGCACATTTGTTTATTGAATCGACCTTTCAAAAATTCGAAACAATTTCTTATCACAAAATACAACGATAAATCTTACGAAAGCTACTAATTGATGAGATCACCGACTGAGTGACCTTAAAAGGCTAATAAGAATTTTGAGATCTAAAATATGAATCAAAGATACCTAGCTATCAACCTAACAAGAGATTGGGAATTCAGGGAATTGTAAGAGAAAAACAAATATAAGTTACAGATCTATCAACGTCCATGAGGAATACGAAAGATCTAATAAGCTGACCAAAAAAAAAAAAGAGTATAAGAATCAGATCAACGGACGAGAAGATCTATAAAGAAGGGGCCTCACCGGCGCCACTCCCGCAGTATAAACCCTTCCTCTCGCTGCATCTGGTGCGGATCCGGAAGGATCGGGCCATCCGAGGTGAAGATCTCCCCGTTCTCCTCCACACCATACGTCGCCCCATTGGCCTCGGGCATCGTGAAGGGGGACGTCGCCGACGAGAAGCCGTACCCCTCAGGGGAGGCAGGGATGCTGTCTCCGCTGCCGCCGACAGGGTGGTGGATGGGGACGTCTTCGGAGTGGAAATCGAAGACATCGCCGGAGGCAACGTCGATGGGAAACCCGGGGGAGGCCGGGGGGAAGTGGTCCACGGCGGGATCGACATCGTCGGCGGGGGAGAAGGTGGAGAAGGCGTCGAAGCGTTGGGAGGGAAGGCGGGGGTCGTAGCCGAGGTAGCCGTCGTCGAAGGGGCGGTTGGTGGCGGATCCCGCTGCTGCCGCCGCCGCCGCCGCCGCTGCGTCGTCGCCATCGTTGCTGAAGGTATCGAAGGCAGACGACATCTTGGGATCGGGATCGTCTTCTTGTCTCCCCTCCGGCTCTATGCTCCCGACTTCAGTCATCTCCTTTTAAAGCTTAACGAGTGCGGTGGCAGAGCACAAAGCACCACGAGCGCTTCGTATCACGATTTAGGAGGCCCCGAGTCTCGTCCCGACGCCCACGCAAAGGTCAGACCGTGACTCGACCATTCTGGTCGCCGTAGCGTGAGCCACGTCTTTGGTCGTAACCCAAGCCATGACGTTGGCAACTCTAATTATGTTCGAATCTTTAACGAATTAAGATTTATTCTAATAAATATACAATCTTAAAATTTTAGAGAGGATTGATATCCGAGTTCATTAGATTTATATAAGAAGGTTTATATGGATAACTCAAAAATATTGTAATAAGAATCTAATTTTTGTAATATGGACATAGAGTTATATTGACTTTATAGGATATCTCTTATTTGTTGATCTTATGAGTTTATTATTTTAGTTTTATTTTTTCTCTCTCCTAATAAGTGGTTTTTTTTTTAAAACCCAAAGATTGCTATAGATTTAATAAGAATATGAATATTGTATTTCTATTAATTTTACTGTGAAAATATTTGATGGAATAAATAGTTTTAGTTTAGGGTAGAAGAGGGGCAAAAAAAAAATTTTATGTTCATCAAATCCTAGCAATAACGTTGGAAGAACGTCCAAGCAAACAAGAAAAGACAAATGAAAAAATGTGATATTGCTATTTGTTTTTTCATCACTTATTATCAAGACTGATTACTCTATCGTGATTATTTAGAAAAAGTTAGAATAGCCTTATTTGGCTGAAAGATTAATAATCAAGTTGTATAAGCTCCAAGATGGAAGAAGACAGAGAAATATAGCATTTGAATATATTCAAAGAAATATTGGATCGATTGAATAAATTTGATATAAAAATTGATGAAGAAGATAGGACGATATTACTTCTTACATCACTCGTCGATTTATTTGACAACTTCTTTAGTCTTTTAGATTCTCAAGGTGGAGTTGTTAAAAGTATTCAAGGTTGTATTTTAATAAAACAAAAACTATATCAAGGGTTGTACCATTTGGAAGAAAATATAGTAAAAAATCTCAAAAGGTTGGAAATAGGTTGCACATGCATAAGATGATAGGTGCCTACAATGGCCAGTTTTGTTTTGTTCATGATGCAGAAATCGATGAATGATATCTATGGTTTATAGAATGTAGACAGTTGAGAGAAGAAAAATAATAATAATCATGCTGATGGTAAGATGAATGTCTCTTTCTAGAACCAAGTAGCGCTATTGATTCATCTCCAACTATCTAGGATGCATTGGGAGGCTTATTAGAATTAGGTTTTAGATCATGATTTGATTTGATTTGATTTATGTAGCTATTCTTCAAGCTAACGATTTAATTTTTGCATAAGGTACAAAATATATATATATATATATATATATATATATATATATATATATATATATATATAAAATAATAATATTAATTAAGCTCAAGATGGTTAAGGTCGGTAAATATTTTAGGAGATTCTAACTACTTGGAAGGAGTCCTAATTAAATTCAAACTCCTATGCGGATTAGGATTAAGATTTATTTCTAGATTCAAGTAAGAAGAATCATTAGAGAATCAAAATTTGTGTTCATATAAATAAATACATCTTTAGTCTTAAGTTTTTTTTTATGAGAGTGAGAGATAAAAATATTTTGGGTACTCTCGAGAGATCTAAATATGGTTGAGTTAAGAGTTTTGTGGATTTATAGGAGAGAGTAAGTATATAAAGGAAGTCATGTTAGAATAACTCAAGAGTCAAATAATTGTTTTTATATATTACAAATTTTAATTTTCTCCATACACATAACAAAAGTTATCGAACCATATTAAATTTTACACTAACTTTTTAATATATATATTTTTAATCTTTTTAGGTGCGTTTTTTTTTTTTTGTTTTTTTTTTGGCTTTTGTTTTGAGTATTCGTCTCTCTCTCTCCCTCATCCCAATTCTGAGACCAAAGTTGGGTAAAAAAAAAAAAAGCTGTCAACAAAGGACAATTTGGCATCTTACCAATGATCTTCATTTTTTTAATGGTAAGTACTTCAAGTTGAGGCTTCCTCACTTAAAAAGTCAAGGACCAAGCCTGGTGATCTTCATTAATTATCTTTATTTGTTAATGTTAAGATTATTTAATCATACTAAGTGAAAATAGTTTTAAAGAGTTGAAGAATTATAAATGTGTCCTAAGAAATTAAATACAAGTGGTTCCGAGGCTAAACTAGTATGATAAGTATAACTAGGGTTGTTAGAGATCTAAGGTGTTCATTCATGGTTGAAATGCAAGTGTCAGTTCCTTTGCATTTTTAAAGATCAGATTGAATATTTTTGTTGTGAGAGAGATAATTTTTTTAACTACATATTTAGTGATAAGGACCTCATGGATATATATATATATATATATATATATATTGTCGACAATATATGAAGATTATATATTGATTTTTTTTAATGTTCAAAATTCTAAAACAGATCTCAAGGCTCTAATGATATGGTTTACAAATTGATTAGATACCTTCAGATTGATTAAAAAGAAGATAAGATTGTGTTGATAGTAGAGTACTTGGTTAGTTTTACTGGCTTGTGTTATTAGCCCTTTAGCCCAACATTGTCTCTTAAACAGAGCTATATCAATCAAGGAATTATGAAGGCTGCTAGAGATTTTAGAGACGAAAATGTAAGTAAACATTTCATAGATCATTTTCTTTAAGGTTAAAAAGAGAAAAAAAAAAATTCCATGGCTTCAATGGGACAATATTTAGGATCGAGTAGCACAATTTTGGCATGATCATCGTGAAGGTTTATAAAAAATGAGAAAAGCAAAAGATCATTAGTCAAGTGTTTGCAAGTTTCGTTATAGCCATTAAAAGTTTAAAATATATTATTTTATAAATATTAAATATAAGTCTTTGAGATCTTTAATATTGAATGGAAAAACTTTATCCTTGAAAACTAAGAGAGTAGGTTGAAAAGAATAGCTCAAATTTGGCATGATGGTGATGAAAATTTATAAGAGATGAGAAAAAGTTAAAAGAGCCATGGTTTATTATTTGCAAGTGTTTTGAAGGGACTCGGAGGAAACTTAACATTGTGGACAAATTGGTATAGGGGTGATTGAGTTAGAGAGGGGGGTTTACCTCTCATTTTTTTTTGTCAACTACAGTCTATAGTTGATCTCAAAGGTCAAAAACGAGACAGCATTTAACGGGGTGACGCCCTCACCTTATTCTATGATGTGTAGAGTTGTAGCATATACCTCATGTTTTAAATCTATTCTTGAAATTTAAGAAAATATAGAGAGATGTAGAATCCTTGTAACTGGGTCAAAACCTAGTTTAGGATGGAATAAATTGAATATTAATAATTTTTCTTTCTTTGTGTGGGGGATGACAATACAGACGTAAGATATATACTTAAAAATTCAAATGGCTCTACTGCGATATTAGGATATCATTTTATACGTGATGCGAGACTGTTGGATAACAAACCTTATGATCATCAAAGTGAGTATGTAGTTGACACTAGAAGAGGATATCCCTAAGCTATTGATTGACTTTGATTTAGAACTAGATTATAAAGAACAGACCTTATGACCATTAAAATGAGTATGTAGTTGATATTAGAGGAGGATATCCCTAAGCTATTGATTGACTTTGATTTAGAACTAGATTATAAAGATTCTGAGTAGGAAGGAGGCCCGCTTGGAGGCTATTGAATTATTGATTCTAAAGATTAGGCTACTTAAGAATAAATTTTAAGAATATAAATTTTATTATTTATTTAATAAAGAAAATTATAGTACTAAGTGGTTAGTATATTTTTTATATTTTTGAAGAAGTCTCTCTAATATGAATATCTTTTAATGATATAGTGTTTTGCTTTTGTTTTTAAGAAAAAAAAGATATTATAGGTAAATATGAAATGTAAGATTTTAAGACCTTTAACATTAAATGGAAAAACTTTGCCACTGGAAAATCAAGAGAGTAGGTTGCAGAGAAATTGCTAGAAATGGATAAATAGGTAATGTGAGAGGGAGTCACCCTATCTAAGACCTTTCGTGCTCTTGTATCATTTGGGATGAATCCATTTATTAAGGAGAGAAAGAAGGATATCAAAAAGCTTTACTAACATTAATTTTTAAGAAGGGTCGATTTTTTGCACCTTGATATAGTCATATTGTGGCAAGCTCTTCACATGAGACTATTGTCACAAACATTTTATTTGTGGAGAAAACATTGATTACTCTTCGAATAATCAAATAAAATAGTTAAAGAGTTTAAACAAGTTGTTAAGGCTTTCTCAAGGAACATGTACAGGAAATTACAAAGAAATTGGCGTTATTGAATAAATAATAATAAAATTTTCTCCATATGACAGGGATATACTGTTAAACTTTCCTTGATTTTTGTTCCAAAGAGTCTTATAAAATTTAACTTTTTAAACTTTTACCTAGACTCATTTGGTTAGTAGTAATAAAAATCTCAACATGATTAAAAAAGAATAATTAATAGTGACTTTCGTATTAGAAAAATAATTTATTGAGAGGTAAGGATTAGATGGTATTGATATTCCACATATCTTCATACCACAAATAAAGTAATCTCCAATATCCTCCTCAGTTTATGTGAGAATAGAATTATGAGTAGTGCAAATTTAGTTCTTGTGTATCTATCTTTTTTTTTTTTTTTTTGAAAAGAGCAAATTTATGAAAGTGTTTGATGATCTTGTCTCCCTCACTCGTCTATAATATTTTTTCCTTCATTCAATATATGTAATTATGATGTTTTGAAGATATGTTTTTATTTTTTAAATAATGTATTCTAGTGGCTTCCTTATCATTAGTAGTTCCTCGAGAGTCTTTAAGTTTGAGAAATGAGAGTTCAAAAAGGTTTTTCTTCTTTCTAAGGAGAACTTTTAAGAGACATGAGGCTACTATTGAAGGAGCATACGAGGCCAATAAAATGATTTTAGAGATCAGATTACAACCTCAAGAAAATGTGTGGGCATCAAAAAGTTCAAGTTTTTTTTTTTTAAGCTTTTATTATGCTAAGATTGGTGTAATGCTAATGACAAGAGAAGAGTGATTAGAGGATAATAATGGAAGATGGGAAACATGTGAACAAAAAATATTGGGTCAATTGATCGTTAATAGTATAAGCTCCATTCAATCTAACAAACTAATTATCAGACCATGAAAATCTAGACCCACCAAATCTAAGATCAATAAACCCTTGGTAAAAATTAAAATTTCATAAAGAAAAGTCTAATTTTATCATTAGAGTCCACAATAGTATTATAATCACCACAGAGAAGCTAAGAAATATGATTGAGATCAAGGTTTTGCCAGATGATTTCAGAAATTATTATTAAAAGATGAAATAATATTTTCATAAATTAGTGGTGAGGAGCCATGGGGTCATGTCTTGTTTTTCGAGTAAAAGGGATAATGATTAGGAATCCTTTCTCTATATATGCTTTAATGCTATGTGGCTTCTATATTGAAAGGATATCATCGGTCGGAAGGATGTCTCAAGAGCTTCTTCCAACCACTACAATATACTCTCCTACCTATGTGAAGCAAGACCAACTTAGGCTTATATTGGTTAATAAGGGTGGACAAGTATTTTTTTGGATCAATATTGTGGATTTCCCTATCAGGCAGAAGAGGCTACGTTTGTGTTAATATGATAGTTCTCTCTCTCTCTCGAAGAGGCTACGTTTGTGTTAATATGATAGTTCTCTCTCTCTCTCTCTTTTCTAACTAAACGAGGTTTCCTTTGTTAGGTTCTTTTGGCTTTGGGTCCTTTGCAATTGTATCTATATTTCGGATCTGCTTTTTTTAAGAATAAAGTTTATAGCTTTATTTCTTCATTTGAAACCTTTTGAAAAGCCAAAACACAATTCTTTTAAAGTGAGTGATGCAAGAGGGTGAAAGGACGAGGGATCAGTCTTCCGAGAAATCTTTCCAAAAATTACTTTTTTGACTTAAAAAATGATTAAATTATTAAACCAATAATAAGAAGAGGTAGTGACGAAAGTACACACTGGATTTATAATGGTTTGGTCCTTCAACCTTCATTCACTCCTGATTCCTTTTTATTTGGGGTCATCGGCTTCCATTACATATCTTCTTTCCAATAGATGAAGATTAACTACACTTGCAACACTTATCCTTTTATCAAGCTCATGAGAAAACCTTTACAAATTTATTCTCATAAGATCTCAACCCTTATTAGAATGATCATTAAACTTAAGAAAGAAGAGGCTCAACCACTAAGAGGTTATAATTTTTTTTAATCAAAATTCTTTCTCTTTTCACCTCTGTTTCATCAAGCAATCAAGCAAGAACGGATAAGGTATTTATAAACCTTCACTGGCTTCAAATTTGGAGCCAAAATTTTAAATTCTTGAATTTTTAAAGTACTGATGATACCACCGTCTGTACTGGACGATACTACCACCAAATAGATCCCGGAATCCTAGGCTCTAATGGTACTACTGTCAGAATAGGTAGTGCCACCATCGACCGGTGGCGGTACCACTGCTAGAAACTATGAAAAAGTACAGAACAGTGCTTTCCATAGACTGGGCGGTACAACCACCCAGGTTATTTCCAAAACACTGAATTTCCCTTTCATCAGGCCTAATTTAGCCCTGGTCTCAAATCAAGTTGACATAGTTATGGCCCATTGTCAGCTTAATCTAACTCTAAATGACTACAATAAAGACCTAATCACTCAATCATATATCTAACATAATCACAAAATAATAAGCACATTGTCTAGCATTCCATCATGTCATTTCATCATCCGGCACTTCGTCTGAATCTTTGACATATCTTTCTTTCCTCATGTATCGCTCGATCTATCGGCATGTTGATTTCCCACAATATCTGATCTTTTGGTGCAATACCCTATCCTTTCGGTCCAATACTTGAACCCATGGCACGAAGTTCATCCTTTGGCATATTGATCAATCCTCCGGCTCAACGTCCAATCTCTAAGATGATACTTCACTGGCCCAACATTTGATTCTCCAACTTTGATGATTTATATGTGATAGTTCGTATCTATGATCGAAGTCTTTCCTATGTCATCTAAACGCTTATTAGATCATAACTTTATCAATTGATTTCATCATCAAAATCTGAGATCTAACAATCTCTCCCTTTTTAATGATGATAACTAATTGATGATGGAGTTTTAACTAAAGTCTCCCCATCTATATGTCATATTAAAATAAAACAAACTTGAATTAAAAAAGATTGAAAATATTTGAATTCAAACCGAAACAATGACTTTTACATCATAGCAATAGTCATTAAATCATGATAATTACATGCATAATCATCATAATTCAAAACATCAAAGTATATCATGCCATGCATGATTCAAATTTTAAATCATCATCATAAGTTCTCCCCCTTTGTCATCAACAAAAAGGAGAAAAGTGCAACAAGCAAGTTTTTAAAACATATAAGCTAGCAATTTTTATTTTTTCTGAGATATGCAAATTAGTAATTTTTGATTCTCTTGAGATGTGCAAGTTAGCAATTCTTGCTTCTCTTTGAAGATGTGTAAGCTACTATTTTTTGCTTCTCTTGAGATATGCAAGTGTGCAAGTTTTTGCTTCTTCTTGACATGTGAATTTTGCTTCTCTTTTGGGAGATACAAGTTTGTAAGTTTTTGATTCTCTTAAAATGAGAAAGATAGCACTTCTTTTTCTCCCCCTTTGTTAGTATAAAATAAAATAAAAAGATACAATGGTACAATTTTTTTCTTTTATATCAATGTTATAATTTCTTTTTCCTTTATATCAATGTTCAAATCATCATATGAAAGATATAATGAAAAATCAATTTGGTGATGGGGTATATATTTCATGAATACATGGGAGTCATATGAAAATCATGACATAGAAGATATCAAATATCGTGAAGGATCAAATCGTAAATACTGAAAGATCAAGACTTATTTTGATAAGTATCATCTTTAGTAAAATACGAGAATAAATAATAAGATATCTTGATTCATAAAAAAAATTCAAGTTATAATTCTAAGAAATAAAAAAATTCATGATTCATTTGGATAATTCTCTCTTTAGTAAATGACAAAAAGAAACATATGAGAACAAAAAGTAAATCTTAAGTATCAAGTGTAAATCATGATTCGTGTGGATAAATATTATGTTTAATAAAATAAAAAAATCATATGAAAAAATTCTCAATTTATATATTTGAATAAATATTTTTTAGTGAAGAACGAGTTTGAATATGTTTTGATATTTCTAAAATAATTAGCTCCTTATATATACATGTTTTCATTCCTCGGGTAATGATTCTTTGGAATTAGATGTATCCAAATTAATTTCGAGAAAAAAATTAAATTATAAAATTTAAAATCATCATCAAAATCGTTCTCTCTGTTCAAGAGTTTTAAAACTAGATTTATCAATGACTAAGGATATTTTATTGAAAAACTTGATAAGCTTTAAGGATAGAAAAATTTTCAAGAAAAATGTATTCCCTTTTTTATTTCATTTATGTGATTGATTTCATACAAGTATGCCCTAGTCTTTTATACCAAATCCATACATCATAATTTAAAATCAAAAAATAAATTTCATAACAAAAATCATTAAGATCAATAGTATAATCATAAACCATCTTCAATCAAAAGATTTATCATAACCATAACAAAAATCATCAAGTTTCAATCATTTTAATTTAAATGATATTTCCTTTATTATTGTTGTTTCGACTAGCGAGCTTTGTAAAGTGTGTTGGATCTCCGGTCATATGCCTTGAGCATCTACTCAAATATATAAGAACGAGTTTACTTTTAGGTACCCATTTAATTTTGGATCCCTTATAAATAGATCTACCCATCTTTTCCTTTAGGGACCCAAACTAATTTATGTGAACTATATTTTTTGTATGAATATTTATAAGCATAGTGACCTTATCTACTACAAAAATTATATTTAGTTTTAAGAAAAACATGAAATATGGGTCCCTTAACAAATATAATCGGTGTTTGTTGAGTGTTACTACTCACAAAGTCTATTTCTTTCGTTTTACATACATGACTCTTATTGCCAAGAATCATGTTTAATAATTTATTAAAATATTTTAAAATTTTCTAATATTTGTTGTAATAATATATATATATATATATATATATATATATATATATATATATATATATATATATCACTCTAATTCCTCATATTTAGAGAGAGAAGCATGATCCTTTTTCAATAATTTATATTTTTTTACCAGCTAATTTAAATTCATCAATCAAATCATGAAATACATCAAATAATTCATTGTAAGGTAAAGAGGTTTTGGTTAAGTCACATACCTCGTCATTGTGAGTCATCGTAGTTTACCACTTCATCTTTATTGATTTTCTCTTCATCTTCTTATGCACTCAATTTATCCCAAGTCACTTTAAGTGCTTTCATCTTATTTTGTACCAACATCATTTTCTTTAGTTGTGAACATTTACTTTTTAAGTGCCCCAGCCTTTTGCATTCATAGTAGGTTGGGGTTTGGCGGGGTGATGAATTAGTACTTTTAAAAAAAATTATGATGATTCAAAAAAGTCATTGGATGAAACCATATCAGAAATATATTTTGACTTGGAAAGTAAGTAAAATATAGTGAGCAATCGAATTAGTAAGTAACAAGAATAAAAAACAAAAGAAGAAATGCACATTGAATTTATAGTGGTCTGGTCCTCTGACCTACGTTCACTTCTGATTACTCTTTACTCGAGGCTACTAAATTCTACTACTGATCTTCTTTCCAATGGGTGAAGTTCAATCACCTTATAACACTTCTATTTTTACCAAGCTCAGGAGAGAATATTCACAAACTCTTTCTCATAAGACCTTAATTCTTCTTAGAATGACTACTAAACTTGAGAAGGAAGAGACTCAAACACTAAGAGTTTACAATACTTTTTCCTCGAGAATTCTTTCTCTTTTCACCCCTACTCATGCTTCATCAAGCAAGAATTGATGAGGTATTTATAGACCCCCAATGTCTTCAAATTTAAAGCCAAAATTTTAAATCCCGGTGTTTTTAAGGTACTAGTGGTACCACTGCCTGTACTGGGTGATACTACCATTGAACAAAGCCCAGAAGCTTGGGCTCTAGTGGTACTACTGTCAGAATAGGCAGTATCACCATCGGTTGGTGGTGGTACCATCGTTAAAAACTACGAAAAAGCACGAAACTGTGCTTTCCGTAGCTTGGGCGGTACCATCGCTTGGACCTGGCGATACCATCGCCCAGATCATTTCTAGAATATTGAATTGCCCTTTTATTAGACCTAATTCAACCATTCTTCTAGCCCAATGGACCTCGAATCAAGTAGGTACAATTATGACCCAATACTAGCTTAATTTGTCTCTAAACGACCATGATCAAGACCTGACACACAATCATATATCCAGCACAATCACGAAGCAATCAACACGTTGTTTAGTATTCCAACATGTCATTTGATCATCTGATACTTCATCTGAACTTTGGTGCATCATCCTTTCCTTTGGTGTATTGCTCGATATGTCGACATATTGATTTCTCACAACATCCGATCTTTGGCGTAATACCTGATCATTTTGGTTCGATACTCAAACTCACGTCATGAAATATATCTTTCAGCATATCGACTAATCCTCTGGCTCAACGTCGAATCTCGAACATGATACTCTACCGGCACAATGTTTGATTCTTCAAAGTCTTTCTTGTACTACTTAAATACTCATTAGATCATAACTTCATCAATTGATTTCATCATCAATCTGAGATTCAATACCTTTATCTCATCATATGCAATGTCAGGCTGAGTAGAGAAAGGTTTCGGAGAGGTAGGGTATTAATCACTTATTCCAAATTAGGTAATATATTTAATTATAATTAGTCATATGATTTTAATAATTATTTTAAGTAAGATATTTGGTTGACCATATTTTTTGGTTGCATGAACTCAAATAGAAGCGCAAAGGTGATCTTTTTAATAAAAAGTTAGAAATCGAAAGTGCTAAGGGATCAAAAATAAGGATTGATCCATTAGGCGTGCGTCAAACATTGTTAGTATAGTTTTTGACCATATTAGCTACATAGCAGAAGTAAAAAAAAAGACAAAAGCCTATAGTAAAGTCGATTATGGTGAGTCCATCAATTGGGACACCCCAAAACTTAAGAAGATAGACTTCAAGTAAAAATCGAGGGGAGGAATTCTATCAAGACATTTCCCATAAAGGTTGAGATTTCAGTGAAAATGACAAAGCTTACCACCAATCTCCGAGTTGGAGTTTCTGAATACTCTCCAACTTTACCTCTAGAGAAGTCCCTGTCTTCCAATTACCCATACCCAAGATTTATGAGGATCAATAACAGATGTATGAGGATTTCTAGCTCTAGGCAAGTGGGGACTGAGAGAGGGTCTTCATATCTAGCTCATATATTTTTTATGATAATTTCTTTGGGAAAGATTGATAGTGGTAAAATAAAAAGGCAATCACTAGAGAACGGGAAGAACGACGTTCCTAAAAGCAATTTTTCATTCACCGTGGGAGTGGTAGATTCTACGTTTGCTCAGAAACTTTGGCACATATATCAAATCATATTTTTTTTATTATGTTATATATATATGTATATATACATAATATATATATGTATATAATATATATATATATATATATATAATATATATATATATTATCTAAGCAAGTTGCCATCCATCATATCATGATTATTTGTAGTGAAAAGGGTATTTGATCGAAAAAAGCCATAATTAATGGATTTTTAGTTGGTGGCATCCCTTTTTTGTTCTAGATTTCCAACCAAGGCCATGAATTAGGTTTATTGAAAGGTTTCAAAATGAATGAGCTCATTTTAAATCTGTTTTGAAGATAATTATAGGTGATTTATATTATCATCAAGTGTAAACTCATGTATTTGGCGACAACAACATCTCCTTAGCAACGGAAGCTACATCTTGTCGGATTCCATATCCTCTTATGGCAACCTATGGTTTGTTATATATCCTCCAAAGCAATCTATCCTCATTGTTGATAAGTTCTCTCGGGTAGTGGGTTCCCTTCCTAATGATATCGAAGTCTCCTTTTATTTCTTTGCTCGGTTGTGACATAATGTAGGCTGTAACTTCTTGATGATGGTGACCTCTCCTCAGTGCCGATCGATAGTAAATCCAATCATAAGAATTTGATATCTTGATTTCTTGAGTATATTATTTTGCATGTATATTATCTAAATCACTAAAACAATGAGAAGCATGTCGACCTAGGAGGAGATGAACTACAAATAATATTCATCAAGTTAATTTGAACTAATTTATGCTGAAATAGTTCAATAATATAATAATAACTATAATAATTATTGAATACTTAATCAGTAGAAAAAAACTCATATGATAACTATAATCATGATAATACATAAATCATGCATGTGAAAAATAAATATTATTTCACAATTACTAATATTTACACGTGAATAACTGAATAAATATCCAAAAACTAATAATTAGATTTAATATATATAATTAATAATTAATATGAGAAAACTATAAAGAAATAATAATTTTTAATTTTTAATTAAACTTAATTAATTTTATTTAATTAGAGAAACCCATAAGTCCAATTAAATAAATTGATCAAAATAAAATATAATAAATGAATAATCAAAATATAATCATGAGTAACTTTTATTAGATTATATATTAATCAATTTTATAATTGAGAAAATAATCCATAATTTCTCAATTTTACTATGGTAAAATTGTAATTCTAAAAGGATATAAAAAGAATTACAGAATTTATAAAAGATTATAGGATTAATAAAACACAGAAAGGGTAAAACTGTAAATAATCATATTCAACCAAAGGATAAAATTATAATTTCGATGAATGACAAAACTATAATTTAAGCCTAATGGCAAAACTATAATTTTTTACTTAATGGTAAAACTATAATTTTTCACTTAATGATAAAATTGTAATTTTTCACTTAATGGTAAAACTTTAATTTTCTTTAAAAAATAAAAAAACCCTAATTCTTCTCCTTCTACCGTCGTCACCCTCGCCACTGCGGCGCGTAGCGTTCTAGCAGCGACTAGACATCATAGCTGTAAACTCATGGTGACCCTTCCGCTGGCCTCGCATCTTGCACCTCGTGATCGACTAGGCCGTTAACGTGACACGTCTCGCCTGTCGCTGTCTTCGAGTGCCACGAGCAAATTCGATAAAAAATGCAACAAGATTGCTGCTTATTTTTCACGATGCACAACAACTATCAAGAATCGTTTGCAAGCAAACAATTAAGTTTAACAGATAGGAATATAGATCGATCAGATATTAGATCAACGTATCGTAAACAAAAATAATAGATCTAATATTTTTAATCTCAAAACCTAAGCTCTGATACCAATTGTTGGCATAAAAACTATAATTATATAAACTATTATATGAAAAAACTATTATGCCAGGATTTGAAATCAAATAATACGAGATTTATTTACGATGCATACCTTTAGATGTCATCTGATTGAGATCCAATTAGATCTTTAAGAGCACCACCTGTCGGATCTAAATAACGTTAAATATCGATCTGCAATGAGAACTAAAATAGATCTAGACCCCTTCTCCTCTCTTCCTATCCTTTCACAGGACCACTGTAATTGATGGTTTTGGGAAGATCGAGAAAATAATCGTAATCTCTCTAACTCTATTCCTTATTGTCGTTCTATATCTTTCTGTGCTTTAGGTTTATAGGACGAGAACAGAGGGTCTAGGGTAAGTTATTAAGAGAGTTACTTCCATCAAGGGCATCCCCTAGTATATCTCAATATAATATGAACTTTATTTAATATTGGCTAATATCTTTTATCAGAATTCAAATAATCGATAATATATCTTATTTAATTAATAAAAAATCACATAATCTTACATGGATATTTTAGAGATTATATATTAGTATTGATGGTAAACTAAATTTTATTTTGATATATATATATATATATATATATATATATATATATATATATATGATTTGGTTTATAGAATAAATTTAAATCTTATGTTTGCTATTTTTTTTCTTCCTTTTTGAAGGATGGCTATAGCCATGTATATCTTTTTACTCTAATCTTGTGATCTGGCTCACCTCTAATTGTGGAGATGGGATCGTATAAGCATCAGTAATTGGAACACTATCGACTTAAGATTGAAGTTGAAAACTATGATTAAGATAACTGTTTCTTTGTAATTAGGTATTTACTTGGGCATATGAATATGTATTTTACAATATTTTAAACGCATGTATTGCAAATATGTCAATTGTTCATTCTTCATCCTAGCGAAAGTATTCTAACGTCGGTTGATCATATGAAAACCGAGGTATATTGTCTTAGTAATTTTGCATATAACAAGTCTATGTCAAGTGTCAAAGTATAAAGTTGAAATTAAGAAATTACTAAGGATCCTTCATGGACTTTGCTATATTATCATCTCAATTCTCGACAAAGATGATAGATACAAAGATCATTCAGAATCATTCTTAATACATTCCACCAAATCCACAAAGAGAAAGGATGGATCAAGGGCTACACAATTAGATATCAAGAGATTGTGTCAATTAAACATTTATCGAGTTTTAAAATATATCTCATATTTCTTTAGGAAGAGAAAAATATTATCTAAAGGTATAGATGATATTTGAGATAAGCGATCAAATTTTTTTTTTTAATATTCCTAAGTTATCTAAAGGCAATATGGATAAATGTTTAGCACCATGAGGATAAATAAATAAATTAATTAATTAATGAAGGTCATTTTTTGATTCTATTTCTAATGTAATTAGTTTTATTATATTTACTAATATATTCATTTTACTGATTTATGAGAAGTGACGAAGAAGAGGTTGCTAAATTAAATTTTAATTGAAATTTTTTTTATTAAATTAAGTTTATAATTATTGATACAAATATTATTTACTATTTGTAATTTAAGTTGTTCAATGTTTTGGAGGGATTGATGAATTCATTTGCGAATACACTTGTATTTGGACGTTACTTGAGGCGAGCTACTAAGGTAGGTGTGAATTCACTGATGGAGAGGTGGTTAATGCATATAACTCTATAATTTGCCATCACATATTGCCAACGAAACAAGAAAAAATGTTGGCAATCATTGTTTATGTGGCCTAGTTTTCAGATTATGATATATATTTATATTTTGTTCGTTAATGACGAGTACTTTGTGATGGATCCAAAACTAATATATTTTTTTTTTGTTTTTGAAATGTATGAAACACATCATATATTTGGTTCAATAATTCAAATATAAATTGCAAAGCCAACCTCGATGTCTCCATAACATATACATTTAATCCCACTTTTAGGAAAGACCGTTGACATCTAATAGTTATAGATCTTCAAGAGCAGTTCTATTTCCACTACAACTCTCATTTAAACATATTTAGATATTCCTGAAATTAGTTGGTGAATTATAATTTTTTTTTGGACATTAACTATTTATTTGTTGATAAATAAGTATAGATTTTTGTCTCACTTATATTTGGTGTGTGTATGTATAAGTTTACTATGATGTGAATGCCGGTTTGTATCATATACTTTTTATGAATACCATGACATTACTATTATGAATACTACTGTTTTACTTGTATTTGGTCTGTGTATATGTTTACTATAATGTGTGAACTGTCGTGTATCATTCATTGTTGTGAAAGTTTTAATATAGTTATTGAGATGTGATCAAGTGTTTGTGAATACTGTTATAATACTGTTCGTACTGACATGTATTGCATATTAGTATAGTAAATGATATATCTTTGGTCGTGATGTTGTGCATGTTGATATCATACATATATTTGTATATTATTGTTGTAAAAATTGAATGATATATCTTTGTTAGTATCGCAACTATGATGTGTAATATGGATATTTACTGTGTTTTTGTAATACGTCTTTGTTGTGTCACTAAGATGATTAATAGGATTTTTATTTTATTTTTAAAGATTTTAGGGTGATTAATTATCAAAATTAGATTATTAGTTTTTAGATAGATACTATAATTGAATGTGAAATCAGGTGTATCTCGGTCAACTCTTGTCAAAACAATCCAAACTTTCCCAGAATTAATAGGATAGAATTATGTTTAACAGGACTCTTTTTATTTTTTTTCTAAATCAAAATTCAAGATTTTCTTTGGCTAGATACTCTAATTGAGTGTAAATCAATTCAAGATCAAGTGTAGCTCAGTCAACGTCTACTAAAGCAATCTAAACTTTCATAGAAGTACTATACCATTATTTAAGATGCTTATTATATATATTTATATATATATATATATATATAATTTTAGGATGACTAATTATCGAAATTAAAGAATTTTTCTGGATAGGTATCCTGAACCAGTGTATCTTAGTTCAAAATCGAGTGTAAGTTAGTCAACTTCTAACAAAGCAATCTAAACTTCTATAAAATTATTAAAACATGATTATAAAATAATTAGTATGATTTTTTCTATTTTTAAGAATTCTTATATTACTAATTATCGAAATTAGAAATTTTTTGACCAGACATTAGGATTGAGTATAACTTTAGTTGAAAATTAAGTATAACTTCTACTAAATTAATCCAAACTTCAATAGAACTACTAAGACCATGATTCTAATATAATCAGTATCACTTTTAGTTATTTTCTGAGGATTTTAAGATGCTTAATTATCAAAATTGAGGATTTTTAGATAGGTGCTATAATGGAGCATAATACAATTTAAAAATTGATTTTAACTCAGCAAACTTCCACCAAAGAAAACTAAACTTACACATACCTACTAAAATATGATTTTAAGATGATTAGTAAGACTTTTTTATTTTATTTTCTGAGGATTTTAAGATAACTAATTATCAAAATTAGATTTTTTTTCAGATAGGTATAATGATCGAGTGTAACTTAGTTCAAAATTTAGTTTAAGTTGCTAACCTTCCACAAAATACATCTGAACTTTCGCAGAACTAATAGACAATATTGATAAGATAATTAATAGAACTTTTTTTTATAATTTTTGATGATTGATTAACAACAATAAAATTTTTGCTAGGTATTATAATCAAGTATAACTTAGTTCAAAATCTAGTAACCCGATGAACTTCAACAAAACTGATCCAAACTTTATCAGAGCTACTAGGACATATTTTCAAGATGATTAATAAGAATTTTTTTATTTTTGATAATTTTAGGATGATTAATTATCAAAATTAAAGATTTCTTAGATAGGTATTGTAATCGGGTGTAATTTAGTTAAAGATAAGTGTAACTTGGTGAAATTCCACAAAAAATCTATCCAAACTTTTTATAGAACTACTTGGATATATTTCTAAGATAATTAATAGGACATTTTTTATTTTTTTTGATAATTTTAGGATTGACTAATTATCGAAATTAAAGATTTTTTTGATAATCAAGGGTAACCTAGTTAAAAATCAAGTGTAACTTGATGAACTTCTGTGAAACCTATCCAAACATCTATAGAACTACTCATACAAATTTGGTAAGATGATTAATATAACTTTTTTAATTTTTGATGATTAATTATTGAAAATATTTTTTTATAGGCATTGTGATGGGTAACTAAATTCAAAATTAAGTGTAACTTGATAAACTTTTATATTAGGACATATTGGAAAAATGATGATTAAAACTTTTATATTTTTTAATAATTTTAGGATAATTAATTATCAAAATTAAGTTTTTTAGATACAAATTATGATCCATTTTAACTTAATTCAAAATCGAGTGTAACTCAGTGAACTTCACAAAACCTATCCAAATTTGTATGAATTTGCTAAATCATAGTGGTAAGATGATTGATGAGATTTTATTTTTATTTTTTTGATGATTTTAAAATAATTAATTATCAAAATTGGACTTTTTTTTTTTTTTATACTGATCGAGTGTAACTTAGTTCAAAAATGAAATGTAACTCGATGAGCTTCTATGAAATCTATCCAAACTTTTATAAAACTACTAGAATATATTTCAAGATGATTATTAGGACTTTTCTTTTTTATGATTTTAAGATGATTAATTATCAAAAACAGAATTTTCTTATACGTGTTGTTACAAAGTGTAACTTAGTTCAAAATCAAGTGTAACTAAGTGAACTTCTATGAAACCTATCTAAACTTCTACAAAAGTACTATGACATACTAATAAGATGATTAGTAGAACTTTTAAAAAAAAATAGGATAACCAGAGAAATTTTGCATATTGTGGTAGGATTGTAGGATCCTTTCCTAATGGTACCTTAACTTAAACATGATTCTAACTCAACTAAATTCCACTTTCACAACTTAACTAATATAGTATTTTAACAAGGATTGTAAAATCAATTGTGCACTGATAATTTCATATTCAAAATTAACAATAGTTTATAATGCATCATAATATTGTGACACATTTGACAAAAGCTTATATAAGTATACATAAACAAACCAACTCCTATAGCCAATATTGACAATAAAAAGCTATGGCTAAAATTAGGCTATATAAAAAGTTTGAAGCCACCATATTAACTTATTCAATTGGTAAAAAATTATATGTGGCGATTCTGAGCAAATTATTGACATCTTGTACACTTCTAGGGATCTTGACACTTTGTCTCGATTCTATCTTTGCTTTCTTCATACTGCTTAGTTGTTTTATGTTCTTCAAAGGAAAGATAATCTTATCATCAACTTGTTAAATATAATACTACTTCTTGGAAAGACAGTGTCATTATAAGTAATTTATAACTATTTCACTAAAATATTATCATCACAATACTGATATGGATTATAATTTATAAACCCGATAGCAACTATTGCATGAGAGTATGGGATGCTAAATGTGCCAAAATATCGGCATGAATAAATCCTCTTTTCCATAAACATATTCTATCTGTAGATGTTTGGGCTTGTAACATGTTACTTAAACGATGGTGAATGACATGGAATCAAGGCTTATCTTTAACCCTTTTTTGTTTCTCTAGGTGGGTTGTCAATATATATATATATATATATATATATATATATATATATATATATATATATATATATATATATATATATATATATATATATATAAAGGATATATATATATATATATAAAGGATCTTAGTGGTGGTGAATGAGTGCTATAACAATTTTAATTGATTTTAAAATTAGATCAATTTATCTATATTAAAAATATGTTTAATCAAAAATACAAGTAAAGGTAGCGAGTGGAGTAAATTAGTAAATAATAATAAAACAAAGGTAAGATAAAAGATGCAAATTGATTTATCGTGGTTCAGTCTTCCCAACCTGTATCTATTCCCAATTCTTCTTCTCTCGAGTTTCACTATCGATCTTTTTTCTATTGGATGAAGATCAACTACCCTTGTTATACCTTTTCTCCTTTTAATAGGCTTAAGAAAAAACCTCCATACTTTTTTCTTTTATAAGATTCATCATCTCGT
This sequence comes from Ensete glaucum, assembly GCA_021527575.1. Lineage (NCBI taxonomy): Eukaryota > Viridiplantae > Streptophyta > Magnoliopsida > Zingiberales > Musaceae > Ensete > Ensete glaucum. The sequence continues at coordinate 35,486,058 of CM038555.1, forward strand.
ATAACTTAAAAGAATCTCTAAATTTAAAAAAGAGAAAGAGACTCAAACACTAATTAAAGAGAGAGTTTACCATACTTTTATGCTCAAGAATTCATGCTTCATCAAGCAAGCATGAGTAGTATATTTATAGACCCCCAAAGGCTTCAAGAATAAAGATAAAAATTTAAATCCCCAAGATTTCGAGGTACTGACGGTACTGCTATCAGTACCAAGCGATACTAGCCTCGTAATTGGGCTATGAATCAAGGCTCTAGCGGTACTATCATCAACATAGGTGGTGCTACCACCAAAACAATTGAAAAAGCACAAAAAATGATTTTCGACTGACTCATGCAGTACTATCGCCTTGACCTAATGGTACCACTACCTAAGCCTGGTTTAGATCACTCATTTGACCTTCTAATAGGCCCAGTTTGGTCTTGATTTAAGCTTAATAGGTTTCTTGATAAGTTGATATGATTTCGGCTAATATCAACTCAATTGGACCTAAAAAAGTTCTCGATCAAGACTTTAATAAACAACCATATATCCAACATAATTATAAAGCTTTCAGTACTTTGTACGCTATTCTGAACCTTCAACACATCATCATTTTCTACAATATATTATTTGATCTATCGCTATACTGATTTTCCCATAATATTTAATTGTTTTGCATAATACCCGATTCTTCTGGCATGATACTCAAACTTATAGCACAAAATCTATTATTCGATATGTCGACCAATCTTCCGACTCGATATCCAATTTCTGACATGAAACTTTTTCCAATACAATATTTATTGAATCTCATATTTTGATAGTGAAATCAATTAATAAGATATAATCCATGTTCAAGAAAGTAATACAGGATAATCTTCAATCATGAAAAGGTAAAACGATTGAAGTACGAAATCAAACGTCTGGCCGGAGTCACAGAACGGGCATCGGACCAGAAATCGGACATTGCGTCAAGATCAGATATTCTGAGAGTTAACATGCCGATGGATCGAGCAATATGTCGAAGGAGAGCATAATGCGCCGAGGGTTCGAATAAACAAATGATATGTCGGACAACATGATTAACACTTTGTAATAATTTGTGAAGATGGAAGTAGTTTTTCTAATTAAGTTGGCTTTGAATATAATATAACCAACTCAATTAAGATGTCATTAGACCTTAATTAGGCCTGATTTGGACTTATTAGATAGGTCATTTCAATAACCCAAGGTTAGAGAAGACATAATCTCCTTGAAGACACAATCTCTTATAAAATATAGTCTCTGAAAAAACATAGTCTCCAAGAAGACATAGTCTCCTAGAAGACACAGTCTCCGAGAAAACGCAATCTCCTAGAGGATAATATATGAGAAGACATAGTCTCCTAGAAGCACAGTCTTCAAGAATTTTAGCTTCAAGAATCCATTTGAGGCCTATAAATACTTCATCCATTCTTGCTTGAGGATGCAAGAATTAAGAGCAAAAAACTCATGAAAATATTGTTGTAATTCTTTGAAAACCCCCTCTCATTTCTTCTTATATAGTTTTTATTTAAGGGAGAGTTAAGAGAATCGTACAGGTTATCTTCTGAACCTATAAAAGGAGAATAGAGTTGTAAGAGAGTAGTTGATCTTCACCCATTGAAGGAAGATTAATAGTGGAAGCTGGTGATTTCAATGGAGGAGAAACCGGGGGTAGACGTAGGTCATGAGACTAAACCACTATAAATTTGTGTGCCTTTTCTTTTCCTCTCTATTATTTACTTGCCTTTGTATATTACTTTACTTAATCATTATCGTCCTACAAAAGCTTTTAAGTTTAAATGCTTTTCATATTTAAGTTTTATTGAACAAATACTCAAATCGACGTAAAATTTTTATTAGTACTTAGTTATGTTCAAGAAAGTGATGCAGGATAATTTTCAATCATGAAAAGATAAAATAACTGAAGTATAAAATCAAACGTCTGGTCGGAGTAAAAAAAAGGCATCGGGCCAGAAATCGGATATTACGTCAAGCTCAGATGTTCTGGGAGTCAACATGTCGATGGATCGAGCAATATGCCGAATGAGAGCATGATGCACCGACGGTTCGAATGAACAAATGATATGTCAAACAATATGATTAACACTTTGTAATAATTTATCAAGATTGAAGTAGTTTTTCTAATTGAGTTGGCTTTGAATGTAATATAACCAACTCAATTAAGAGGCTATTAGTCCATAACTAGGGCTAATTTGAACTTATTAGAAAGGTTATTTCAATAACCCAAGGTTAGAGAAGACATAGTCTCCGAGAAGACACAATCTCTTATAAGACAGTCTCTGAGAAAATATAGTCTCCTAGAAGATAGTCTCCAAGAAGACATAGTCTCCGAGAAAACGCAATCTCGTAGAAGACAATATATAAGAAGACATAGTCTCCTAGAAGACACAATCTTTGATAATTTTGGCTCCATTCTTGAACCCATTTGGGGCGTTTAAATACCTCACCCAGAAGACACAGTTTTTTAGAATTTTGGCTCCATTCTTGATGCCATTTGGGGCCTTTAAATACCTTACCCATTCTTGTTTGAGGATGCAAGAATTAAGAGCATAAAACTTGTGAAAATGTTATTGTAATTATTTGAGAGCCCTCTCTCATTTCTTATTGTGTAGTTTTTATTTAAGGGAGAGATAAGAGAATTATAAAGATTATCTCTTGAAATTGTAAAATGAAAACAGAGCTGTAAGAGGGTGGTTGATCTTCACCCGTTGAAGGAATAGTGGAAGTCGGTGACTTCAATGAAGGAGGAATCAAGAGTGGATGTAGATCACGAGACCAAACCACTATAAATTTATGTGACTTCTCTTCTCCTCTCTATTATTTACCTACCTTTGTATATTAATTTACTTAATCATTATCATACTATAAAAGCTTTTAAGTTTAAATGCTTTTTTGGATTTAAGGTTTAGTGAACAAATACTTAAATCGACGTAAAATTTTTATTAGCACTAATTCAACACCCAACGCCGCCTCCTCCCTTTCTCCTTCTTAGTGTTGCTTTGATCTTAACAATTGGTATTAGAGCTACGTTTATCTCTGTTTGACTTAAAAGCCAAAAGAGATGACTTTTATTGACAATTAAGAGGGACTTTCTATCACTCATCATCCATGTTTAATGGGATGGATTACACATATTGAAAAACTCGATTGAGAATTTTTTTACTTTTTATGGATTTCAAATTATGGTATATTGTGGTTTTGAAAAGTCTTCCAAATTGATAAACAAATGGAATGATTCAGAAAAAAAGATTTTATCTTTGAATGCTAAAGCGATGAACACTTTATTTTTGTGCTTTTGATAACAACGAATTTAATCTGATTTCTATATATGAAATTGCACACAGGATTTGGCATACATTTGAAGTCACACACGAGTCAAAGAGTCAAAAATTAATCTTTTGGTGTAAAGCTATGAGTTATTTCATATGAAACTAAGTAAGACCATTGGAGAGACATGTATACCCATTTTATGGATGTCGTCAATGGTTTAAAATTGCTTGGTAAAAGTTTTACTAATCTTAAACTTGTTAACAAAATATTAAGATCACTTTCAAAAAGTTAGGATCCTAAAGTAATGGCAATATAAGAAACAAATGACCTAAACAATTTTTCGCTTGAAGAACTAATCGGTTCTTTGATGACCTACGAAATGATGTGTATAGCATATGATAAACTTGTGAACAACTTTCCAAAGAACAAAAAAGATATGACACTTAGAACCAAAGAAGACCATTTGGAAGAAAACTCAAGTGATGATGATGATAATGAGGACTTGACACTTCTTACAATAAAATTTAAGAAATTCTTAAAAATGATCAAAATCAAATAAGATGCTAAGAAAAAAAGTGAACTAAAATAGGACTCAATAATATGTTACAAATGCAAGAAGTCAGAACACTTCAAAAATGAATGTCCTTGAGTGAACAAGAAACAACCAAAGAAGAATAAGGCACTTAAAGCTACTTGGGATGATTCAAGTTCATCCGTAGACGAGGAGCCAACCAATAAGGAAGAAGTTACAAATTACACTTTAATAGTATTTGACAACAAGTTAAGTAACTAAAACGAGTCTTCCTTATCTTGTGATGAATTATTTAATTTATCTAATGACTTGTTTGATGATTTTAAATTAGTTAATAAAAAATATACATTTAAAAAAAGATCATGCTTCACTTGCTAGTGAATTTAAAAATTTTAAAAAAGAGTATGATGAATATATGATAGCTCTTGTACTAAGTGTAAAAAATTATATACACTTAAGAAAGAAAATATTTAATTAAAAAAATATTAGAAAAATTTAAAATAGGTAACAAATCCTTAAATATGATCATTGCTAATAAGAGTCATGTTCATAGAAAAGAAGGAATTGACTTTATGAGTAACACTCAATAAAAGGTAAATCATCTTCGTTAAAGGACCTACATTATATGTTTCACCTAGAAATAAATATTATTTTTATACTAGAATTGAACATTATGCCTGTAAATATTTATTTAAAATGCATAGTCCACATAAATTAATTTGGGTTCCTAAAGGAACTTGAAACAACTTGATGCCATTAGTAAAATTAAGTAAAGTTTTTTATGAGAAACTCAAAGTCAAATGAGTACCTAAACTAAAACCCTATTTCTTATAGGTATGTCTTCAAACAAAGGCCAGAAGCATAAAATAATACATTGATAGTAGATGCTCAAGGCACATGACCGGATATCTAACTCATTTATCTAAACTTATTAGCCTAAATGAATGATTTATCACCTTCCGAGACAACAACAAGGAAAAAATCATTGGAAAAGGAACCACAAGTAACAAATAAAACCTCTTGATTGAAGATGTGTTATTAGTTGATGGTTTGAAATATTAATTTACTAAGCATTAGCCAATTGTATGATAAAGAATACATTATCAAATTTGAATCTAATCCTTGTATAATTGAAATACCACACAAAAATAATTCTATGATTGTTTTAAGAAGTAATAATGTATATACTATTGATATTGATAATTTTTGTAATAAAATATATTTTTTGGCTTTAAATGATGCATGGATTTGGCATCAGAGACTAGGATATGCTAGCATGAATCTATTAAACCAAATCTCAACTAAAAATCTAGTAAAATTATTGCCTAACATCAAGTTTGTAAAAGATAAAGTTTATGATACATACCAATTAGGAAAACAAATAAAAGATAGTTTCAAATCAAAATTTCTAATAAGCATCTCTATGCCACTACAATTGATCCATATGGATTTATTTAGACCAATTGATGCTACAAGCTTAGGAGGTAGCAAATATGTGTTTGTTATTATAGTATATCATATACTTAGACTTATTTCTTCACACACACAAAGTGATTCATTTTACAAACTTATTCAAAACGAAAAGGGTTTTATGATTTAATCTATACGTAATGATCATAGTGGTGAGTTTCAAATCATAGTTTTAAACTTTTTTGTAAGTCAATGGGTATAACCATAATTTTCTTACTCATATAAATCCACAACAAAATAAAATAATGGAAAGAAAAATAGGAGCTTATAATAAATGACCAGAACCATGTTAAACGAATATCGTTTACTCAAATATTTTTGGATCAAAGCTATTAACATGACATGCTATGTCATGAACATGGGTTTAGTGAGTCCATTACTTTTCAAAACTCCTTATGAATTATGGAATAATAAAAAATCTAATATTTTATATTTTAAAATGTTTGATTGTAAATATTTAATTTTGAATGAAAAAGATGTCTTAGAAAAGTTCGATGCATAATTCGATAAAGGCATATTTCTTGGTTATTCCTTAATTTCAAAAGCTCATCATGTCTTTAATTAAATCACTATAGTAATTGAGGAATTCATCCATATTATTTTTAATGAGGTTCCCGAATTGAAAAAAAATAATTTTGATGATGATTTTGATTTTGGTACTTTAAATTTGAATGATAAATCTCCTCTCCAAAAACAACTTAGATGCATTTACTTTCAATGAATCCTTACCCAAGGAATGTAATTATTATGCTCATCCTAAGGAGCTAATAATGGGAAATACATCAAAATATGTTTAAACTCGTTCATCATTTAAAAATATTTATGCTAACATCATATTTTTATCTCAAATTGAACTAAATACATTGAGGAAGCCCTAGAAATGAGGTGTGAGAGCTTATTCCTAGACCTAGTGATCGTTTAGTGATTGCTACTAAATGGATCTTTAGAAACAAGTAAGATAAAAATGGTATCATGATTTGAAACAAGGCTAGATTAGTGGCCAAGTGTTTCAACTAAGAAGAAGGAATTAATTATGAAGAAACTTTCACTCTTGTGGCTAGACTTAAAGTCATAAGGATGCTCCTTGCTTTTGCCTCTTTTAAGAATTTTAAATTATTTCAAATGAATGTCAAAAGTGCTTTCTTAATGGTTTTATTTTTAAAGAAGTTTATGTTGAACAACCCTCCTGATTTTGAAAATAATCTTTTTTTGAATCATGTTTTCAAATTATCTAAGAGTCTTTATGGGTTGAAACAAACCCCTAGGGTTTAGTATGAAAGATTTAATTCTTTTCTTATTTTAAATAATTTTTTAAAAGATAAAGTTGATACCATATTATTTTTTAAGTATTTTGAAAAAGATTTTCTTGTTATTCAAATTTATGTTGATGATATTATTTTTTGTTCAACAAATGAATTCTTATGTGAATCTTTTGTCCAGAGTATGAGCCAAAAATTTGAAATTGATGAATTAACTTTTTTCATAGGATTATAAATAAAATAATTAAATGATAGTATCTTTATTAGTATACCTTAGATTTGTTAAAACGATTTAATATGGATAGTGCTAAAGCTTTAATACATCTATGAGCACCTTTGTAAAATTGGATTTTGACAATGAAGGTGAAGGCTTTAATAAAAAGACATATATATGAATGATAAATAGTTTGCTATATCTAACTACAGCTAAAACATATATTATGTTTAGTGTTATCCTATGTGCAAGATTTCAGTTCACTCATAAACAATCTCATTAGAAACCAATTAAAAAAATATTTAAATACTTAAAATGAACTCCAAATCTAGGATTATGGTATCTAAAATCTAAAAATTTTGATTTAATTACTTATGTTGATGCCAACTTTAGAGGATATATGATTTATAGAAATAGTCCTCAAGAACTTATCAATTTCTAGGTCATTCATTAGTCTATTAGTCTTCCAAGATGCAAAACATTCTCGCATTATCAACATGTTATGCACAAATAATATAGATAAAAAATACTTTATAAGATTATGAACTTTATTTTAAAGGCATCCCTATAAAGTGTGACAATACGAGCATAATATGCTTATCAAAAAATCTTATTCAACATTCACAAACCAAGCATATTGATATTAGACATCATTTTATTAAAGATCACGTCAATAATCATGATATATCTTTAAAATTTTATTGATACAAAACATCAATTAGCTGATATCTTTATAAAGTCATTGAATAAAGAACAATTTGATTTTAGTAAGAGAGAGATAGGCATGTTGAATCAAGATTGTTTCTTGATTTTCATGACTTAAGTTTTTTCTTTTGAATCAAGATCATTTATTATGATTTCTCTTCCTGATATTTATGAAAAGAAAATTTTGTTAAAATGATTCATGTTTTTCATGTGATGACAATTTTTTACACCATTGAATCCTTCCCTTTTTTTATCTTTTTGATAATTAAAACGGGGGAGAAAAACTTACAAACTTTCACATCCCATAAGAAGACAAAACTTACATATTACACTTTTCTCCTTTTTGTTGATGACAAAGGGGGAGAAGTTACGATGATTTAATCATGCATGTATGATGTACTTTAAGAGAAAAAAGTTATGATGATAATTTAAAACTTGAATCATGTATGATATGATGTAATTTGATGATTTGAAATTATGCATGAGATACATATGATTTTATGATGCATGCAATGATATTTCAACTATGATTTAGATTGTTTCGACTTAAATTCAAAGCTTATCACTCTTTTTGAATTCGTATTTTCTTTATTACAATATGACATATAGATAGGGAGAGTTTAGTTAAACTCCATCATCAATTAGTTGTCATTATAAAAAAGGGGGAGATTGTTGAATCTTTGACTTTGGTGATGAAATCAATTGATAAAGTTATGATCTAATTTGTGTTGAAGAAAGTGATGCACAACAATCTTCGATCATGAAAAGGCAAAACAATTGAAATAGGAAATCAAACGTTGGGTCAGAGTCAAAGAACAGGCACCAAGCCGAAAATCAAATATTGCGTCAAGATCAGATGTTACGGGAGTCAACATGCTGATGGATTGAGCAATATATCAAAGGAGAGCATGATGTGTCGAGGGTTTAATTAAACAAATGGCATGCTAGACAACACGATTAACACTTCGTAATAATTTATCTAGATCTAAGTAGTTTAGAGTTCTAATTGAGTTGACTTTGAATATAACATAACCAATTCAATTAAGCAGCCAATCTGAATTAAAATTGATGTGCTCATTGATTTATATCTTATTCGACTTTTTTTTATTATTCATTGTTCAACTTATTCTTGTTTAAATATCTTATAACTATTTTCATGGACAAAAGTACTTTTGACTTATGGGATCAACAAAGGTTATACTAAATGTTTTATTTGAAAAAGGATAATCCCTATAAAAAGCAGCATGGTATTAGCATTCAAATGACATGGAAATCTAAAATGGTAAACAAATATGAATGAAACGAAGGTGTATTCATCTAATACTATAACATTGTTTCAACACAATAGTATCAGATGTAACAACTAATGCAACATAAACAAAAAAAAAAAAAAAAAAACTTACATAACAAGTTCACTTATGACAATAGTTGATATTAGCATTACATGCTGAAACTCAAAGAGTTTTCATATGAAAAACCACTCAATTCTTACATGAAAAAAAAGATTTTTTAGACTAATGCTTTAACTTGTAAAGAACTTAAGAATAATACATAAATTTTGTTAAAAAAACCTAAAGAACACCTCAAATCATGATTTAGATAAATTTTGAATCCATAATGCCACTCAGTGAATAGGTTACTCAGCAATGAACATTTACCTCAACGAATACGATATTTTGTCATGAGAAAGATGAGTTCCACAACCGCCAAATAACGAATCTAGGCTTTGATGATTAGTAAGCATCATTCCAACAAATGCTTCAGTAACCCACCAACAATGGCTTCGATGCCTAATTACCAGGCTTAGTGATGCAGCTCGGTCACATTGAAGACAAATGTCAATTACTATCACACCAAGAATCCACCCTTTTGCTTGATGTGTTATTATAGTAAATGATTCGGTGATGTACTCGAGACTTCAGCAATAAAGCAACAATGTCCTGCTATGATAGTTTAGCAACATAACAACAATGCCCATGAATGTTTCAGTGACATAATAGCGAAGCCTTTCAGGAATGTTTCATAATGCAATGGAGAAGCCTTCCACAAATGCAATGAAGTCGTACACGTTGACTAATGTAACAAACAAAAAGGGAGGATACAACTAAATACTCGATGAGGTAACATAGCAAAGGATTCGATGATAAAATGCTTCACCGATGAAACCTACCCACACCGGGCTACTTGCTCATGAGGAGGATTTCGATAAACTCTCTTCGGTTATGAGGGAGCAATAAACGATAGAATAAATTTCTTATGTTTCATTAGATGATACGGTAATGAGGTCTTTTAAATCAAATTGGACCGGTTCATATATATTTTTGAAGTCATTTAAACAATTTAATTGACTAAGAGTTTTTTTTTTTATAAGTTGGGAAAAAGGATGCTGGTGGCCATTCCATAAAAAAAATTAAGATATAAAAAAATTTATATTTACAATCCAGTTTTACTGTATTACTATTTACAACACAGTTGGGAAAAAGGAATCCTAATATACACCTTTATAGATGGATGAACATATCCTCAACTTATCATTTAAATTCCAATAATCTCCTAACTCCTTTCCTATGATCTCGTTTTCTTCCCCTTCTTCTCATTCATTCTTATTCTTCTACTCCTTCTGATAATTGCTAAAGATGCAGTTAGGGTTCCAATGTTGATAGGATAATTGACTAACGGATGAAATGAATTATACAAAGTAATGATAATTAAGAAGCTATGATAAATAAAGATATAATTAATAATTAAGATATCATATTTAATATATTATTCTTTAGATGATTGTATGAATTAAGGGTTCTTAATAGCCAAAAAAAAAACTTTTTCCATCCAGAAGTATATTGGAATGGTTAGACCGTCCTGATAATTCGATTGATGTATCAAACGGTGCTCGCGGCCCCATCATAGATCCGATCTGATGGTAATATGAGCTTTTCCCAAACCCGACATAAATAGGGCCCGAATCCTCCCCCAACGCAACGACCGATAAGAATCCAAATATCAAATACCCATCCATCGGCCAAACACGAAGTCGAATGCTATTTCTTCCTCTTTCCCAAGCTTTCGCCGCCCATCATGGTGTTCGTCCGAACCCTAGACGGCAAAACCCTAGCCCTCAATCTCAACCCAAGCTCCACTTCCCTCCACGCCCTCAAGCTCGCGATCGCCGCCCGTTCAGGCGTCCCGCCCCACCAGCAGCGCCTCTTCCTCTCCTCCCGGAGCCTCCTGTCCGCCACCGTCGGCGGCGCTGATGACTCCACCACCACCCTCGCTGATCTGGCTGTCCGCCCCTTCTCCACCCTCTCCCTCCACCTCCCCTTCCTCGGCGGCACCCAGACCCCCGCCGGCTCCGCCCGCCCCCCTCGATACGACTTCCTCAACTCCAAGCCTCCTCCCAACTACGTTGCTGGCCTCGGCCGTGGTGCGACCGGGTTCACCACCCGATCCGATATCGGGCCGGCCCGTGCCGCCCCCGACCTCCCCGACCGCTCCGCGGCAGCTATTGGCGCTGCCGCCTCAGCCGGTGCTGGACGCGGCCGAGGGAAAGGCGCTGGCGGTGAGGAAGAGGACGAGGAGGAGGAGGCTGACGACAAGGGTTATGACGAAAACCAGAAGTTTGACGAGTTTGAGGGCAACGATGTTGGGCTTTTTGCTTCTGCGGAGTATGACGAGGACGACAAGGAGGCGGATGCCGTTTGGGAAGCCATCGATAAGAGGATGGATTCGAGAAGGAAGGACCGGAGGGAGGCGAGGCTCAAACAAGAGATTGAAAAGTACCGAGCTTCAAACCCTAAGATTACGGAGCAGTTTGCAGATCTGAAGAGAAAGCTTGCCGATTTGACGCCCGAGCAGTGGGATAGCATCCCGGAGATTGGTGATTACTCGCTTAGAAACAAGAAGAAGCGGTTCGAGAGCTTCGTGCCAGTGCCCGATACCCTTCTTGAGAAGGCAAGACAGGAGCAGGAACTTGTCACTGCGCTTGATCCCAAGAGTCGAGTGGCTGGGGGGACAGAGACCCCCTGGTCGCAAACTCCCGTCACAGATCTTACCGCTGTAGGAGAAGGGAGGGGTACCGTGCTCTCTCTGAAGCTGGATAGATTGTCAGACTCTGTCTCAGGGCAAACAGTGGTGGATCCAAAGGGTTATCTGACCGACCTCAAGAGCATGAAGATCACGAGTGACGCAGAGATATCTGATATCAAGAAGGCAAGGCTTCTGCTCAAGTCGGTGACGCAGACGAACCCAAAGCACCCACCTGGATGGATTGCAGCAGCTAGGCTGGAGGAGGTTGCTGGGAAGATCCAAGCTGCAAGACAGTTGATTCAGAAAGGGTGCGAGGAGTGCCCGAAGAATGAGGATGTCTGGTTGGAAGCTTGTCGGTTGGCAAGTCCTGATGAAGCTAAGGCTGTGATTGCCAGAGGGGTGAAGGCAATCCCCAATTCAGTGAAGCTGTGGTTGCAGGCTGCAAAATTGGAGAGCAATGATCTAAACAAGAGCCGGGTATTGAGGAAAGGTCTGGAGCACATTCCAGATTCTGTGAGGCTGTGGAAAGCTGTAGTGGAACTTGCAAATGAGGAGGATGCGAGGCTTTTACTACACAGGGCTGTGGAGTGCTGTCCGCTTCATGTTGAGCTGTGGCTTGCGCTTGCAAGGTTGGAAACTTATGAACAAGCAAAGAAGGTCCTTAATAAAGCAAGAGAAAAGCTTTCTAAGGAGCCTGCAATATGGATCACCGCTGCAAAGCTTGAGGAAGCTAATGGCAATGTTGCATCAGTTGGGAAGGTGATTGAGAGAGGTATAAGATCTTTGCAGAGAGAGGGACTGGATATTGACCGGGAAGCTTGGATGAAGGAGGCAGAGGCTGCAGAACGTGCTGGTTCAGTTGCTACTTGTCAGGCTATAATACACAACACCATTGGTATTGGAGTGGAAGAAGAGGATCGTAAAAGGACTTGGGTTGCTGATGCTGAGGAATGCAAGAAGCGTGGTTCCATTGAGACAGCTCGAGCTATATATGCTCATGCTCTAACGGTGTTCCTAACAAAGAAAAGCATATGGCTCAAGGCGGCCCAGCTTGAGAAGAGCCATGGAACCAGGGAATCTCTTGATGCCCTGCTGAGGAAAGCCGTTACTTACAAGCCACAGGCTGAGGTGCTGTGGCTGATGGGTGCAAAAGAGAAGTGGTTGGCAGGAGATGTCCCTGCAGCTCGAGCAATTCTGCAGGAAGCATATGCTGCAATTCCCAATTCAGAGGAAATTTGGTTGGCTGCTTTTAAGCTTGAATTTGAAAATCATGAGCCGGAGAGAGCAAGAATGCTTTTGGCCAAAGCTCGTGAGAGAGGAGGAACTGAGAGGGTGTGGATGAAGTCTGCTATTGTTGAGAGAGAGTTGGGGAACACTTCTGAGGAGAAGAGGTTGCTGGAAGAAGGGTTAAAGTTGTTCCCTTCATTCTTCAAGTTGTGGTTAATGCTTGGACAAATGGAGTATCGCCTTGGTCATGGAGAACAGGCAAAGGAAGCCTATGAAAATGGTCTGAAACATTGTCCCCATTGTGTTCCTCTTTGGCTTTCTCTCGCTAACTTAGAGGAAAGAATGAGTGGCCTAAGCAAAACTCGAGCTGTTCTTACTATGGCTAGAAAGAAGAATCCACAGAACCCAGAACTTTGGCTTGCAGCTATTCGTTCTGAGTCCAGGCATGGCAATAAGAAAGAAGCAGATTCATTAATGGCCAAAGCATTGCAGGAATGCCCAACAAGTGGGATACTGTGGGCTGAATCCATTGAGATGGTTCCACGTCCTCAACGCAAGACAAAGAGTGCTGATGCTCTTAAGCGCTGCGATCATGATCCATATGTCATTTCAGCTGTGGCCAAACTGTTTTGGCAAGATAGGAAGGTTGATAAGGCAAGGAACTGGTTCAACAGGGCAGTTACACTTGCTCCTGATATTGGAGATTTCTGGGCTTTATATTACAAGTTTGAACTTCAGCATGGTACTGAAGAAACTCAAAAGGATGTCCTGAAAAGATGCATGGCTGCTGAACCAAAGCATGGAGAAAAATGGCAAGCGATCTCCAAGGCAGTGGAGAACTCCCATTTGCCAGCTGAAGCTCTTCTTAAAAAAGCCGTAGTTGCTCTGGGTAAAGAAGAAAACTCAACTGTAATAGATGGCATCAGGCCTTAATCAATAGTCAGTCATCACAGCAACATCAAAAGAAACATTAGGTATTCATACAGATATGGTGCCTTCATCTTTAATATAACTTGTGCCTAACTAGTTTCTGTGATTCTTCTGAACTTTGTAAGAGCCATGTGCCACTGTGGGACATACTCTCCTGGATCGCATCTTGCTGTTTGTGAGAACCTAGAATCTCTTATTTAGTTGAATAATTTTGCTTCTGGGTTGACTTACTGTTCTTAATGTTATTAGAATGAGAATCATCGCTCACCCCTTCTCTGTAAATATTACAGATGGGTTTTAGCTAGATCAGCTTTGTTGAAATCCACTAATTATCAGTTTTTAGTTGATCAGCTAGTTTAGGTTACCTTGATTAAATTCATTAAAAAAATGTTCATTTATATGTTTATTTTCATTGATAATTTTGAATTATATGATACTTGTGCTTGAAGAGGAAATCTTCTGTGCTATTCTTTTATTTATAGATTTAACTGTTTGGAAGTTGGAAACAATTATTTATAAAAGCTTATATTAGCTGAAATGAGATGAAAGGGTAATGTTGAGGAGGATGCATGGAATTACTAGGAAATCTTTTGATTTTTGAACAATTAAATATCACTTTGAAAGAGTTTAAAATGAAAAGGAATTATATAAAGATGTTATGGATACATTTAAAGCAGACCAATAAAAGTGGTTAGATTAGGTGAGTTGATTAGCAAATAATGGTATAAGGAGAGTCAGAGGGAACCTTTAGAGGACGTAGTGAATGATAATACAGAAGTATTTGAATGTTCTTAATTTATCAGAGATATTGCTCTTAGAGAGGTTAATGGCTGGAAAATAATTATGTAGCCAATTTCAGGTAGTTGGTATGTTATGGCTTATTGTGGTCGTGGTGGTGATGGTGGTGACTAGCTAAATGTAGCCCAAGTGTGGATGTACATTGTTTGCTTTTCAAGGTTTTGCAAGACATTACGATTATCATCCAGTGGGAGTTTTACCAAGTGGCAATGGAAGCACACTACTATTTTACTAACAGTACTCAATTTATGCTTGTCTATGGTGTAAAGGCAGGTTTAATGGTGTTACTAGTCATACTAGACTGTTCTTTTTCTTGGTTTGGTTCTTTATTGGACAAGGTTTTATAGAGGTGAACTGATGTTAATCATTTTGTGCAAAGGTGACAGTTGTAGATGTTTATCTGTTCTTTGGTGATGCAATAGTATTTTGATTGTGTCAGTAGCTATTGAGTTTGCATATGGATCATTCTGTTGCTCATTTACTTAACTTTATTTAAAAAAAACATTTCCATTACATTAAATGTTGTACATGATCTCACGCGTGGATTCGAACCTGAGACCTATAATTTGTGCTGCAATGCACTAACCAACTCGGATGTCTCAGCAAAGACCCTTAACATCTTTTGAATGTCACCTTCATACCTTGATTATGCCTTGAATTAACACAGCATTCACCAATATTTGTCTTACATCCTGCTGCGTATAAATTTGAAGTACATTGCAACTGTTACTACAATTTCTCATTTACAGTCATTGTTAGATTTCCCCTTGTCTTTTAAATTTAAGTAAATTGCAACTGTTACTACAATTTCTCATTTAGAGACATTGTTAGATATCCCCTTGTGTTGCAATAGTCTGTTCTTCTTTGTCATTCTAGCCAACATGATGTTACCCTCTTCCAGAGTCTCTCTGCAATCTATACATTCTTTTTCATTTTTCCATGTGGAAGCAGTTCTGTTTGTTGTCAACTTGTCAAGTAGGGGCACCCTTTGGCTGTGGTTCCACTGAAAGAAAGAACTCGGTAGATGGAGAAGCGCAAATGTGTCTCTGGATGCTCTAACTCTGATGCTCTCATTCACAGAAATTTATGCTCAAGTGCCATGCATCTATGTTATTACTTCATACAAGCTTCTTTTGGAGATGGCAAACCATCATGTTGATTTGTGTTCTTAGTATTTGGTTTGTTGTTCCAAAACTTGATAATTATTCTTTTGGTTTGTTCTCTCAAGATTTGCTTGCTGCAGGATTTCATAATAAAATGTTCTTTAGATTAAACCTTACATTGATTCATAGTTTTAGATACCTCATCTGTATAATATGTGTTTCATGCGTCATAGGGCACATGGAGTTGGTTTCCCTGTCAACTTTGAAGAAATTTTGTTGTGGCTTTCTTGCCTGTTGAATAATAGCTTGCTGTAATAAGCTCAGGATCAGTGGATTTGCATGATCACAATCCTGATGCTAATGCTTCTTGATTTCCGCTTGTGTCTGTGTTATGCTGGGTTTTGGGTTTCATATACAGTTTCTTGGTGGTCTCGCACCTGATACTTTGACATCATCGTTGACATTCTTGTTTGGTCATTCTTTGTTTATGCGGGACCTGATTGCTTTCAGAATGGACTCAAAACTCGTTCATATGGTTTCAGGTCCTCTATGGTTGCTGGCCCATCACAGTACATGTGAGTCACGAAGCGAAGGTACGCATCTCCAGGCTGTTATGGTACCTTAAGTCATAACTCAGTGAACATTTGCTGAGACATACCTTCACCTAATTGTTTGCTGTACATGTACCTATGCACACAAATCATTCTGTTGGTGCATGTCCTTAGATTTCATTCTCTTGCCAAATCAAGCATGGAGGGGCACATGAAATTGTGTATTGTCGCCAATAAGCTTACGAGGCTCACTCAAGTGGTAGGGAGAAGTTAGTTCCCTAGCATACGATGGATGTTCCCTCCTCATACTTAGCAATCTTAATTTTTTCATACAAATCTTGTTCTCATGATGTGGGAGAGGAAGGATATGTTTTGCGTCAAATGGTTTGCTTTAACCAGTTTGAGGTCCCCGAAACTGATAGCACGCTATTGCTTGGGACTGGCAACCTTGTCCCCAACAAATGAGCTTGCATTTGTTGTGGTTAGGGCTATCATTCCAAACAAAAGTTCCTTGTAACCTGCCCCATGTTCCTAACAACCTTGTTAGAAATCCACGAGTTCAATTTAACAAAAAGAGTTGATTTGATGAGCACTGTTCTACTAGTTTGGGTTAGAGGAACCCCTTGTACCGACCCTTAATTTTTGCCAAAGGTTTTGGTAACCCTTCTACTTTAGTATCTTTCCACAATCCAACCAGGGGAGATATGCCATGGGCCAAGACCCCCTCCCTCTTTTTTGCCCAGCCAAGAGCAACTTCCGTATTGAGTTTGTGGATTTCTCCAAGTTAACCCTAAAGTTGGTCAAAGCTGGCACATAGTTCAAGGGCCGTAAGGATTGCTACATAGGATTTTTGGTTAGCGCAGAATGTGATCCAGACACCATCCCCAATCTTCTTAATCCTTTAATCCTTGTGATATGAAGTAATCTTCTTTGGAATGGGTTACGGTTAGGTTGTTAGCAAGGATGGAGGAAAGAATCTACTAGACAAAGTATATATAAGTAGGGGGATAGAGGGGCCCCCTTGGCGGGTGCCTTGTGATTACTAAACCATCATGAGGTAAAACCATTGCTTAAAAAATCACAAGAAAAGCAAAAGACCTCAAAAAATAAAGTCATGCTAAAAATTCATGAGGAACAAAACTTGAAGGATAAAGCCCTAGGAAATGCTATCAAAAACCTTCTCCAGATCATCGTTAGAACATTCATGGAGAGATTCCCTTGGAATAGGCCACAAAATAGACCAACTCATTTACGATCAGTATATTATCATGTATAGACCAACCTGCAATATGATCAAGTCAAATTATCTTGTTTTCATGTCTCTTTTTCCTTGAATGAATGACACCAGTGACTACTTAAAAAGAAAGTGTAAGTCTTGTAAGTCGATCACTCTAGGGGAGATGGTTAGGATAATGAACTTGAAACGTGGAGTTTGAATGATCAGCGAGCGAGTGGTTAGTCGCAAATAACACCCTCGTTGATGGCATTCCTCTCTATGATTGACACTCGAGAAACCATAAGACACTTCACATAGAGCAAGCAAGTCTTAGGGATGAGACGCTTGTCCAAGGACCTCAATTCTCGTTAGGAGGTCAAACCAAGAACTTATAGAAGTCCAAACTACTCTTGCTAAATAAGGAGATTGGGGATAGGTATGATTCTATTAACAAGCACCTTGGTTATGAGTTTATAAATAACATTGCATAATGACATTGGTCGGTAATCTTTAATTCTCTCAACATTGTCCTTCTTGGGTATGAAGACCAGGAAAGTCTTAATTAAGTGGGGAGTGTTGCACAACTTTACGTCATAGTTGAGATGTCAGCATGGCTTGGTCCGATCTTGGGTGCGCAGGGTCATTTACGTGGCTTCTTGGGTGGAGGAGGTCGGCATCAGGTCGGGTTGGGACACTATCCTCTAAGTCGACCCAAGGTAGAATTGGGAGTGATTTGCTCTTCTATGCTAGATTCCTACACACAGGCTGAAGTCAGGTGAAGGATCCCTAACTCGACTCCTCCAAAGCTTAAGTTAGTATGAGGTGGAGTTGAGGCATTTTGAGTGTTTGAAGTCCAACCCTTAGCGCTGGTCAGGAGGTCATATTTTACACTTGTGACCGAGGGTCAGCTGTATGCAGTCTGTTAATAGTCATTAGTGCTCCGAGCAGTCGACCCGTACACTTTGCACGACGCAGACCAACCTGCACAGTTTCGTGTTATGCTGTCACGGATTAAGCTGAATTTGCTTGAGTAGTGCGTCACCCTTACAACAAAGTTACAAATTTAACTAGAATTGCCTAAGTCATGAAGCACTCTTGTGCCAATGTCTCGGATTTAGTTGTGATTGCCTAAGTCATAAAACGCCTATGTATTATTTGTCGACAATGGGTCAGCCTAGATACAACCTCATGTAGGTCTCAAATGAACTGTAAAAGAGAAGGTTGATTAGTTTGAAAGTTGGTTGCGGACAAGTCCCGACATCTCGCGAAGATAGAAGCTTTATAAGCAATTCAACAAACACCTTAAGTGCAAGAGAGAAAATAAAGAAAGTTACGAAAAAGAACTTTAAAAGGTTGAACGAACAGTCGTAAGTCTAGGAATAATGGTTCACCGAGTGTCGGGCCACAAAGATAATAAGCTCAACTTGTGAAGAATATTCAATGCCCGATAATATATCGAAACCCCATCCAATGCTATGCCACCTCAAGGGTTCCAAGGGTTCAAGATGGCTGATGTTTTGCACCTCATCGTGGTCTACAAAAATCAGGCCATAGCACACGAAAATGAAGCTATTTTGGTCAGTTTTGGCCTACGACGGTGAGTGGTCACACTACAACATTATAAATTATTTTTGCTTACATTTCTCAAGCAAAACCACATAAAACTAAGATAAAACAAGTTGCTAAACATCTATACAAGCATGTAAAAGTGACAAACGGTTTATTGAGCAAGATGTTGCAGGTGAGCGATGACCGTTCGTGACATTCTCCTTCACTTAAACCATGGACGCTCTCATCGACGCTTGTTGCTAGGCTTTGACAATGACTTATTCATGTTATAGGGCATCTTCTGGCTCCCAATTGGCTTTTTTTCAGGGAAGCTTTTGACACTTCATCAAGTATTTAATTTATTCCGCTTGCGATCCGCCAGAATGGTTTAAACTCACTTCTCGTAGGAGGCTCAGGTGAGGATAGTCAAGTTGGAACTCTTCGAGAAGCATCTCGTAGATTTGAGTGGTAAGCTTTCAAGTTGCTTGCATGGAAAACGTTATGAATTTTGAGCCATGCTGGCAGTTACAAATTATAGGGGGCATTGCCTACCCTATTGATAATTGGGAATGACCCTTCATACTTGCGCACCAATCCTTTGTGCACTTTATACCTAAAGAACTGGAGTAATATTGGTTGGAGCATCACCAACACCAAGTCACCCACCTTGAACTCATGTAGTCGCCTTCTCAAGTCTGCCCACTTCTTTATCTTTTTGGCCCTTTCTTTAGGTAAGCCTACACAATATCTACATTTCTATACTATTCTTTTGCAAAGAGATATGCTGACGCACTACTCCTCATATAATTGATAACTAAGGTATGTGGAGTCGATCATTGTTGTCCTGTAATAATTTCGATGGGGCTCTTGTTGGATGTAGAGCTTCACTACAAGTTATAGGAAACTTGGGTAATGTCCAATAGCTTCACCCAATCTCGTTGGTTGACACTCACGTAGTACCAAAGATATTGCTTCATGAGGGAATTGATTCTTTCAGTTTGGTCATCCATTTTGGGGTAGAGGCTTATGGAGAAATACAACTTAGATCACATCAGCTTGAATAGCTCGGTCCAGAATCATCCCAAGAATCGAGCATCTAGATCACTAATTATGTTGTGTGGGACTTCCTAATACTTCATATTCTTCATCATCAACTTGGCTACCTCCTTTGTTGAATAGTATAGGAGTGCAGCAATGAATATTGCATACTTCAAAAATCGATCGATCACCACGAGTATCGATTTAAGTCCCCTTGCTGACAAGTTTGATATGAAGTCTAAGGAAATGCTCTCCCATGGCCTTTCTGATACAAGCAGCGGCTCCAAAAGTCCCACCAACTTTCGCTGCTCTACCTTATTTTGTTGGCAAGTAAAACATGGTCGAATATATTCCTCCACGTCTATCCCTATCTTTGGTCAATAGAAGGCCCTCTCTATGAGAGTCAATGTTCGATGAATACTCAAATGTCTAGCCCAAAGGAAGTCGTGACACTCTCTCAAGAGTTCACACCTTAAATGGTCTACCCATGAAATATAAACTCTATTCCCTTTGGTGTAGATGAGTCCCTCTTGGACCCAAAATCGTTATGTCTTGCCCTCTTTGATGAGTTACATTAAGGTTACTACGTGGGGATCACTATACAGTCCATCCTTGATCTTGGAAAGGAAGCTAGAGTACAACTGCTTGGCCTTCGCCTTCTAGTTGTATGGCATTCATCAGCTCCACTTTCTGGCTTAATGGATCGGCTATGACATTTGCTCTTTCGGGCTTGTACTGCATTACCATATCAAACTCAGCCAAGAAGTCCTACCATTGTACTTGCTTTG
The DNA here is from genome assembly GCA_021527575.1 of Ensete glaucum. Lineage (NCBI taxonomy): Eukaryota > Viridiplantae > Streptophyta > Magnoliopsida > Zingiberales > Musaceae > Ensete > Ensete glaucum. The sequence continues at coordinate 35,506,754 of CM038555.1, forward strand.
GAGAGAGTTTCTTTTGAGTTTGAAAGTAACTCAACGCAATGTTGTCCGTCTTTAGCACAAATCGCGCTCCAAGAAAGTAGTGTCACCAAACTTGTAAATAATATATCACCACTATTATCTCCTTCTCGTGCATCAAATATCGTTATTTGGTCTCATTGAGCTTGCGACTCTCGTAAGCCACTGGGTGACCCTGTTGCATAAGTTCTCCCCCAATAGCAAAGTCTGAAGCATCCATATAGATTTTAAAGGACTTTCTATAGTCTGACAATTTGAGTATTGATTCTTCCAACACAATAATATTTAAGTCTTGGAATGCTGCTTCATATTTGTCCAACCATCTCCAAGACTGCTCCTTCTTTAGCAACTCTGTCATTGGAGTTATGTGCTTGGAATATCCACTAGGAATCGTCGATAATAGTTGACAAAACCAAGGATTTCAACTCCGGTACCTTCTTTGGTGTTCGTCATTCTGCCATAGCTTACACTTTAGATTTGTCCATTCGTATGGACCCATTATCGATTCAATGCTCCCAAAACAGAATCTTTGTCTAAGCAAAGCAACACTTCTCCCTCTTCACGAACAAAGTGTTCTCTCTGAGAACTTTAAAAATTGTTAAAAGGTAGTTGATATGCTCCTCGAGCGTTTGGCTGTAGATGACAATATAATCTAAGTAGATGACCACAAACTTATCCAAATACTCCTTGAATAGTTAGTTTATTAAAGTACAGAATGTGGTCGGAGTGTTAGTTAAACCAAAATGTATCACTAGGAACTCGAATGCTCTATACTTGGTCACACAGGTAGTTTTCACTTTGTTGCCTTCTGCAATGTGCACCTGCCAGTACCTCGATCGTAGGTCGAGTTTGAAGAAGTACTTTACGTTGCCCAGTTGATCGAACATGTCTACGATAAGTGGAATGAGATAATTGTTCTTCACTATGACTTTATTATAGGCCCGATGATGCATAATCAGAGGCTCTTATCTTGTTTCTTTTGGAAAAAGATTAGAGCTCTGAATGATGCTTTTGAGCTGTGGATAAGACCACCACTTAGCAGTTCATCTAACTGCTTCTTGAGTTCTGTCAACTCTAGAGGGGCCATGCAGTATGGTGGTCTCACCAGAGGCTTAACTTTCGGCTCCAGCTTAATATAATGATCCACACCTCTTCATAGTGGTAGAGTTTTTGACAATTCGGGTGGCATGACATCTGTGAACTCCTTCAGAACGTTTGCCATCATAGCAGGTTCATAAATTGCCTACCCTAGCTTTACAACAATCACAAAAGTTTATTTACCTTTTTAAAATATTTTCTTTAATTGTAATGTCGATATTTATTATGGATCCTTGGTTCCTCACTGAGAAATTGGGACCACACAGGGGTTGTCACCTCCCATTAGGCATAGGGAGTTTACAAATGACATTCGCACTAACATTGTCGTGTGCATAAACTTCATTCCGAGAATCACTTGGAAGTCATCTAATGGCATCACCATCATGTTTGTGTTCCCGCTCCACGTTCTGATATTGATAAGAAAACCCTTTGCTAGCTCGAAGATCGTTGAGCCTCCGAGTTCACAGCCTTCATACGACTTGTGTTCTTCTCTAAGAAGTCGCCTTGCTTCTTGATAACAATAAAATTGTGGGTAGTGCTTGTGTCCACTATTGGACAAGTTATTGGCCATTAAGGTTAATATCCACATACATCAACTCGCTACTCCCTACCTTATGTGGTTTTGCCTTCGTGTTCTCCCTCACTTGACCCTGCAATGCATTCAACAAATGCATTGCTCCCATTCAGGGCCCTTGCGACTCCTTATTATCACTGCTAGATTCTGAACCACTTGAACTAAGGGTGATGACCTTGCTCTTATCTGATTTGTGGAGGGGGATTGATGTAGTTAAGGCATTAAATGCTTGATTTTGGGGGCACTCCCTCACCATGTACATCCTCCACACAAGAAGCATCTATCAGGTTTTGGGGCTTTGTCTTTTAAGCTTGGTCCTTTTTGAAAGTTCTTCTTCCTTTGTTCGTCCCCGAACTTCTTCGCTTGGGAATATTTGAGTGGGCAAATTTTCAAGTATTGTTTCTTCTTCCCTGAGTCTTATAAAGAAACAAAGTCAACGAGCCTTTCTGCAGTCACAATTGCCCTGACTACTTTGGTGACTTTCCTCGAGATAGTTCCTATTATGCTCACGGCTTCAGGCCATCGAGGAAGCTAAGTAGTTTATTCTTCTCGGACATATCCTGGATGTCCAACATTAGTACAGAATATTACTTCATATTATCCCGAATAGAAGTACTTTAACGAAGTTGTCTCAACTTCCTTCTTGCAATAAACTTTATGTTCTCGAGTTGGAACTGAGTTCTCAACTCTCATTTCAAGTCCTCCCATGTGTCCACTCGATACTAGCCTTGCTGTATCTCTTTCCAATGGGTTCTCACCAAAGTTTTGTATCTCAATTCAGATATATTGTTGCTATCGAAACTTTAGTTTCTCCATAGCCGGACCTCGTAGCATGAAAGTATTGTTCCATGTCAAACAGAAAATTTTTGAGCTCGTTGGCATCCCTGACAACCCTGTAGCAATGCGGCTCAGGCGCCCTCAAGCTTTATGGTGGCACAGCATGGGTGTTGCTCCCTCTGGCATTAAGAATCTTTGTGAGCAATGTCACTTTAGATCGAGTTTCACCATAATTTCGTACAGATGTTGCACAGAGTCTTTGGTGTTTTCTGTCAATCGGTTGACTAGGGACTCAACCTTATTGATAAGAGATTCAGCTTATTCTTGTGAGCTCTTTACCCTGAGGAGCCTTCGTTGGCCTTAGTAAAGTTCTTCCAAACTCACTTCAAGGACATCAAGGTGGGTTCCCACAGTAGTAAGCCTCCCATTGTGACTTCTTTTCCTAGTTGGCGTTCTAGATTTTTGCCTCCACTCGTGGAGAATACCTAATTTCTCGCTTGTCTTTTTCTTTACCGTGCTCCTTATAAGCAGCTCCAATAGTTTGAGAGAAAGTTTGCACTTGCAGCACTCCTACGACTGCTTAGGGCAAAGGTCCGACTTGCCCTATCTTGTTCGATTCGCCACGATGCTTCATCATGGCATGATTGCTAAACTTCTATGTTGTTTGTTTGAATTACTTGCTCACTCTGATACCACATTGTCATGGACTTAACTGAATTTGCCTAAGTCATGTGACACCTTCGCGGTAAAGTTACAGACTTAGCTGGAATTGCCTAAGTCATGAAGTACCCTTGTGCTAATGTCTCAAACTTAGTTAGGATTGCCTAAGTCATGAAACGCCTATGCGTTACTTGTCTACAACGGGTCAGCCTAGATGCAATCTCATGTAGGTCTTGAAGGTCTTGCAAAAGAGAAGGCTGATTAGTTTGAAAGTGAGTGACGAACAAGTTCCGACATCTCGCGAAGAGAGAAGCTTTACAAGAAATTCAACAAATACCTCAAGTGCTAGAGAGAAGGAGCGAAAAGGACTTTATAAGGTTGAACGAACAATCGTAAGTCCACAAACAATGGTGCACCGGGTGCCGGGCACAAAAATAAGCCAACTTGTGAAGAATGTTCAATTCCCGGCAATATACCGAAGCCCCATCCAACGCTGTGCCACCTGGGGGATTCTAGTGGTCTGAGATGACTGATATTTCATAACGGACTACAATCTTCAAAATCAGGCCGTGGCATACAACAATAGAGCTATTTTGGTTCGATCAAAAACTTGACCTCATCCACTTCCAAAGTCCTCCTTCGTCGATGCCCATGGTGTCCACTAATGATCTTTCACGGGCGAAGATCAAACACTCCTTTACACTTCTCTCCTTTTCATAGGCTTAGGATATGAACCTTTACAATCTTTCACTCTTCCCTTAAACTCACTTTATACTTGAAGCATACAAGGGAAGCTATTAATTTTTACAGAATTTTATCCAAGATTTCAATCACTTTTCTTCACGTTCTTACTCTCCCATGTGAGAATACTTGGGGTATTTGTAGACCCCAACTGACTTCAAAAATTAGAGCCAAAATTTAACCCTTGTCGAAAAATTTGGATACGAGCGATATTACCGTTGGCACCGATGGTACTACCATTGGAAGTGTCCGAAAACCTGGGCAGTGATGGTACCACCACTGCTTGGGCGATACTACCATCGCTCGCTAACGGTACTATCACCGGGCAGTTCGAGAATAATACTTTACTATTTTATACCTGATTCATACCTTCTATTGACCTATTTCTAGGTCAACGAAATGAGCTCTATCATGAGTTCAAATCTAACTCAAAGTGGGCACTGTTAGCCTCTAATTGAGTTAGTTGGATTTTACCAAACTTAACTTAAATTAGGACTCAAAATATGATGTTTACTACAACACACTAAGATAAATAATTATAATTGTTCTTGTTGTCCGACATGTCAATCAATCTTTCGAACTCTCGACGAATTTCTCGATAATCGTTCGACAAACTCCTTGCGACTCTTAATCATATTTTGGCGTACTACCAGTGAGCTCCTATTGCATCGTTCGGATCCAGGCCCGATACCTAATCTCGAATCTGGCCCAATATTAGATTATATTATCTTTTCATAGACATAGTTAATCCTGAATCACCTATCTCTAACACATGTTAGATCATAAATACATTAATTAATTTCATCATCAAGATATGAGATTCAATAATCTCTCCTTTTTTTATGATGACAACCAATTGATGACCGAGTTAATTTTAAAACCCCCTATCTATATGCCATAATAGAAATAGAGCAAACTTGAATTCAAAAGAAATCATCACCTTTGAATTCAAGTATAGCATTTTGACCATTTTGACTAATCATTGAAATTTTAACAATTTAACCATTAATCATATAACATTCATCTTTTTGGTATCACATGATAAGAATTTCAACCAAAAATATGTTTTACATGATAAACATCATTTCAAACATTTGGCTTATGTAATCAATCATGTCATTTCTCCCCCTTTATCATCAACAAAAAGAATAAATGTTCAACTCATATTTGAACATTTTTAAACATGTATTACAAAATTTAGCATATAAATAGAGAAATTTAGTTCATTCCCCCCCTTGTAAAATAAAAAAAATAAAGAGATGATTTTGTTCATCATAAATGCCACATCAAATTTCTTTCTCCCCCTTTGTAAATAAAATAAAAGAAGAATAAGTAGGGGGGGTGTCAAGTATATTAAGAATTAAAGAACAAGAATCTCAAAAAAATCAAATATCAAGAGGGGGGTACCTTTCAAAGTATTGCATCAAAGATTCAAGAGTCCAAGAATCAAAATATTTTATAAGGTAGGATTCGAAAGAGAGCTCATGAATCGTATATCAAGCATCACAAAAATTCATGAAACATTTTTTTTGTAAATTTTAAGAATAATGCCAAATTATTTCAAAAGAGAGCTCATTTTATAAAAATCAAAATTTTTTAAAAAATATGATAGCAAACTATGCATTTGGAAGATTCAACATTCATAATTCTCTTATAATAAAATCAAATTATTCTTCATTTAATGTCTTTGTGAAAATATCAACTAATTGATTTCTTATATTAATAAATTTCAAAGATATATCATAATTATTGATATGATCTCTAATAAAGTGATGCATAATGTCAATATATTTTATTTTTGAGTGTTGAATGAGATTTTTAGTTAAACATATTGCACTAGTATTATCGTATTTTATAATAATATTTTTCAAGTGAATTCCATAATCTTCTAAGGTGTTTTTCATCCAAACAACTTGTGCACAACATGCACCTACTGATATATACTTAGCTTCCACTATAGAAAATACAATCGAATTTTGTTTCATGGAAGATCAAGAAACAAGTGCGTGTCCTAAGAATTGACATATTCCGATTGTACTCTTTTTATCTATTCTATAATCTCCAAAATCGACATCCGTATAAGCAAGTAAATTAAAATTTTTGGACTTAGGATACCGTAATCCTAAATTTGAATTTCCTTTTAAATATCTAAATATTTATTTAAATATTATAAAATTGGAATTTTTAGGATTAGATTAAAATCTTGCACATAATCTAAAACTAAACATTATGTCTGGTCTTGTAGTAGTTAAATATAACAAACTACATATTATTCCTCTATATAATTTTTGATCAAAATTTTCACCTTCATTGTCCAAGTCTAATTTCGTAGAATTGCTCATGGGTCTATTTATATCTTAGTATTATCCATACCAAAACGTTTTAGTAAGTCTAACATATACTTAGTTTGGTTTATAAAGATATTATTATTTAATTATTTTATTTATAATCATAAGAAATAATTTAACTCGCCCATTAAGCTTATTTCAAATTCTTGGCTCATATTTTTGGTAAAGAACCAAAAATAATAACATCCACATAAATTTGAATAATAAGAAAATTATTTTTAAAATATTTAATAAATAATGTGGTATCGATCTTATCTTTCAAAAAATTGGTTGAAATAAGAAAAGAGCCAAGTCTTTCATACAAGTCCAAGGGGCTTGTTTTAAACCATAAAGAGTCTTGGATAATTTGAAAACATGATTCGAAAAAAGATTATTTTCAAAACCCAGGGCTATTCAACATAATCTTCTTCGAAAATAAAACTATTAAGAAAATCACTTTTGATATCCATTTGAAATAACTTAAAATTCTTAAAAGAAGCAAAGACAAGGAGCATCTTTATGACTTCAAGTTTAACCACAAGAGCAAATGTTTCTCCATAATTGATTCCTTCTTCTTTATTAAAACCTTTAGCCATTAATCTAGTCTTGTTTCTAGCTACACTATATTTTCATCTTGCTTATTTATAAAAATCCATTTAGTACCAATCACTAAATGATTACTAGATCTAGAAATAAGCTTCTACATTTCATTTCTCTCAAATTGGTTCAACTCTTCATACATTACAATAACCCAAGAATCATCTTTTAGGGCTTCATTAATGTATTTTGTTTCAAGTTGAGATAAAATTGCAGCATTAGCACAAAAATTCTTAAAAGAGGAACGAGTTCGAACGCCTTTTGATATATCTTCTATTATAAGCTCCTTAGCATAAGCATTTACATGCTTTCATTCCTTGGTTTTGGGAGTAGATTCATTGAAGATTTTCATTCGAATTCAAAGTGTCAAAATCAAAATCATCATCAAAATCAATTTTCTTAAATTAGAAAACCTCATTAAAAATAATATGAATAGATTCTTCAATGGCTAATGTTCTTTTATTAAAAACACGATAAGCTCTTGAAGTTGAAGAATAACTAAGAAAAATAACCATCATATTTTACGTCAAACTTTCATAAGACATCTTTTTCATTTAAGATAAAGCATTTACGACGAAAAACTTTAAAATATGAAATGTTAGGTTTTTTACCATTCAATAATTCATAGGGAGTTTTAGAGAGTAACGGTTTTATGAGAACCTTATTCATAACATAGCATGCCATGTTAATGGCTTCGACCCAAAAATATTTGGGTAGGCTATGTTCGTTTAACATAGTTCTAGCCATTTTTGTATGTTCTGATTTTTTCTTTCCACTACTATATTTTTGTTGTAGATTCTATGAGTAGAGAAACTGTGGTTATACCTATTTAACTCACAAAAAGTTTGAAAATCATAATTTTGAAACTCACCACCATGATCACTATGTATAGATAAAATTATAAAACCTTTTCATTTTGAATAAGTTTATAATATTTTAAAAAATATTTAAAAGAATCACTTTTGTGTGCTAAGAAATAAGTTCAAGTGTATTTACTATAATTGTCTATAATAACAAACCTGTATTTGTTACCTCCTAAGTTTGTAGTATCAATTGGTCTAAATAAATTCATATAGATCAATTGTAGTGGCCTATAGGTGCTTATTTGATTCTTTGATTTAAAACTACTTTTTATTTGTTTGCCTATTTGGTATGCATCATAAATTTTATCTTTGACAAATATATTATTAGGTAATCCTCTTACTATATTTTTAGTTGAGATTTAGTTTAATAGTTTCATACTAGTATGACCTAGTTTCCTATGCTAAATCAAAGCATCATCATTCAAGGCCGAAAAATATATTTCATCATAAAAATTATCAATGTCAATAGTATACACATGATTATTTCTTAAGACAATCATAGATCTATTTTTGTGTAGTATTTCAATTATACAAGTATTATATTTAAAATTAAAAATATATTTTTATCACATAATTGACTAATACTTAGTATATTATGTATCAAACTATCAACTAATAGCACATCTTCAATCAAGATGTTTGATTTGTTACTTATAGTTCCTTTCCCAATGATTTTTCTCTTGTTGTTGTTTCCGAAAGTGACAAATCTTTCATTTAGGCTAGTAAGCTTAGAGAAATGAATTGGATCTCTGGTCATGTGCTTTGATCATCTGCTATCAAAGTATCATTTTATACTCCTAGTTTTTATTTGGAGACAAACCTATAAGAAAGGTGGTTTTGATTTAGGTACCCATTTGACTTTAGGTTCCTCAAGAAAAGTTCTACGTAATTTAACTAAAGGTTTTGAGCTATTTATGATTCTTTTAGGAATCCAAATCAACTTATGTGAACTATACTTTCTAAATGAGCATATATATGCAAAATGTCCTAGTTTACCATAAAAGTTACATTTTAGTTTAGGTGAAGAGTGTAATATAGGCCCCCTTAACGAAGATAGTTGGCTTTTGTTGAGTGTTACCCATAAAGCCAATACCTTCTTTCCTATGAATATGACGCTTATTAGTAAGACTCATGTTTAAAAATTTATTGTCTATTTTAAACTTTTCTAATATTTGTTTAGTATGATATTTTTCTTTTTAATTACCTCTAATGACTCACATTTAGAATAAGAAATGCATGATGTTGATGCTTTATGCATGTTTCAAGTTTACTAGCAAGTAATGCATGTTCTTTCTTAAATTATTTATAAGTTTTGCTAAGCTTCTTAAATTCATTAAATAGTTCATGAAAGCATTTAACAACTCATCAAAAGTAAAGGAGATTTTGGAAGAGTCACTTACCTCTTCATAGATGGCCATGAGCACGTAGTTAGATTGTTATGGTCTTCATCATATGTCAAGCTTGAATCATCCTATGTTGCTAAGAAGGCCTTCTTCTTATTTGGCAGCTTTTTCTTTAACCGTAGTCAATCACTTTTGAAATGCCTTGCCTTTTTTCATTCATAATAGATTAGATTATCCTTTTTTTGTTCACTTTTATTTCTATGGTATTTGTTCTTTTTCATGAATTTTTTAAGTTTTCTTGTTAAAAGTTCGATATCATTGTCCTCATTACTCGAGGTTTCACTTGAGGAGTCATATGTTGTTCTCAGTACTATGTCCTTTCTGTTCTTTAGAAGATGTTAATCTTTGGTTCTTAATGTAATGTCCTTTTTGTTCTTTGGAAGGTATTTTTCAAGTTTATCATAAGCTTTACAACTCATTTTATAAGTCATTAAAGACCCACTTAGTTCTTTGAGAGGTAAGTTGTTTAAGTCTTTGGCCTCTTATATAACATTTACTTTCGGGTCCCGACTTTTAGGTAAAGATCTCAAAATTTTATTAACACATTCAAGATTAGAATAAGCTTTACGAAGAGATTTTAAACTATTATGACATCTTTAAAGCGGGCATACATGTCACTAATATCTAAAACACAATGCAAACCATTCATAGGATTGTTTTGATATTCAAGGAAAATATCTTTTTTTCATGATCATTCGAATAATTTATAGGATTAAATGACTTCTAAATATATTTTTGATAATATTTCATAATTCAAAATCTATTAAAATCAAGAAAATTCGTATTTTAGTTTTCTAATATGTGTAGTCCGTTCCATTAAACATACGGGGACATATCCTTCATTAATGCCAAAAGAAGTCATTAACTCGCTTGAGTGTTAATCCAAATGAGTGTAACCTTGTGTTGATACCAACTGTTAGGATCAAGTTAGCACTAAGTTGGGTGAATTAGTGCATGAGCTAAAAAACTCAGTTTTAAAAATATTGCTTAAAGTAAAACTTAAATTGAAAGCGATTTTGTTAAAATTTTTTAAGAGAAAATTAGGGAGCGATTTAAAATAAAGCCAAAATGAGATGTTCATGCTTTTCTCATAATTGGATAATAGCAACTAATGTTAAGATCAAACTTAAATAGAGACAAAAGAGAAGTACTCATAGAATTTATAGTGGATCGGTCAAAAACTTGACCTACGTCCACTTCTTGAGTTCTCATTCATTGAGGTTCACCGATATCCACTAATGATCTTCTTTCACAGTCGAAGATTAAACACCCCTTTACACTTTTCTTCTTTTCACAAGTTTAGGAAGGAACCTTTATAATCGTTCTCTCTTTCCTTAAACTCACTTTAAACTTGAACCTCTCAATTTTTACCAAATTTTATCTAAGATTTTGATCACTTTTCTTGCACTTTCTTGTTATCTCATGCAAGAATACTTGAAGTATTTATAGACTCCAATTGATTTCAAAAATTGGAGACTAAATTCAACCCTTGTTAGAAAATTCGGGTATAGGCGGTGCTATTATCGGCATCGGCAGTACTACTATCGGCACCGACAGTACAACCATCGAAAGTGCCTGAAAACCTAGGCGGCTGTAGTGATACATCGCTCGCTACCCATTAGCGGTACTATTGTTTTGCATTTTGGAAATAGTATTTTTTCATATTGTTTTATACCCGAGTCGTACATTTTATTGACTCCTTTCTAGATTAATAAAATGAGCTCTATCATGAGCTTAAATCTAATCGAAAAAGGATTTGGTTAGTCTTCAATTTAGTTAATTAGATTTCATCAAACCTAACTCAAGTAGGATTGCTAACTGTGATACACTAAGATAAATAATTATAATCATTCTTATCGTCGGACACGTTAATCGATCTTTTAAACCCTCCACAAACATCTCAGCAATAGTATGATAAACGGCTACGAAGACTGCTGATCTCCAAACCACTCCAATGGCTATTAACCGAAACATAGTCTCCCTCCCATGCCAAACAAAGTTTCCACAGGAAGCGGTAACTGTGGTCCTCACTCAAGTGAGCCTAAAGGAGATCAATAAAGTCCAGATGTGTGCCTTGATGCAGCCAAACAGGCATTTTCGACCCTCTCTTTTCATCGCACCCCTGCAGTTCCAAGAGAGACAGATCATAGTGCTAACAAGGAAGAGAAGAAGAGTTTGCTGCATTCGAAACCTCACAGATTGAGTGGATCGTTTTCTTCTTCTTGCTCCAAGCAAAGGGGTGGAAGGTCAGCAGAGAAGATGCAACCCTGGGGGTTCTCGTCCTAGCTTTCTGCCCCTCCTTGACGGCCTCTTGAACCCACTTCGGATCAGCCTCATCCACGATGTGGTCATCTCCATGAACTTAGGCCTTCCTTCGTAGCCTTGCGAACAGCTTCTAAAAGCTTTGCAGACAAGGGTTTCGAAGGAGAAGTCAAGTTGAATAGAAGAGGTAGGGACCGTTGGGACTTCCGGCGGCATGGCAGTGGTAGCAACCTGGAAGTCCATGGGTGGGGGGTGGGGTGTGGGTTGGGTCCGAGGGGAAGTGGTTGGGCGAGAAGAGGATGCATTCGAGCCCTTGTACTGCGTAAGAGCAGTGAAAGGGTTGGGAGTAATAAAGGAGGGAGAGGTTTGGTGATCTCTCATACTCTCGAGAGTGTGGTGATCAGGGGCTGGGACTGGCACTGTAAGGCGACGAGCAAGAAGGTGGAAGAAGCAAGGTCTACGGCATTAACTGTAGAATCACAATTAGCATATTAATGAAAATACAACTAATACACATATATTATCAATACTTAAAAATATATAATTTATGATATTTATGTTTATTTTTCTTTTAAAACTATTTATAGTACAAAGGTATAATCCTCATTTCCTGTTATACATAGTATTTCAATTTTATAGCTTGCAAGTTATTATTTTTAGTTGACTAAGGTTTGGATTAAGATATAATTTTATGATATATTTTGTATGGTTAAGTTAGGATTTATGTCTTCTGGAATGACTTTAATTTAAGTTCTGGATCTGCTACTCTAAAACATATAAATATTAAATCATTACTTTAATTTAAGTAATGATTAGATCATTTTTAATAAATATTAAAAGAATATATTAAGGGTTAGTAAGATTTGGAGTTGAGTGAATATTGTCTTGTATATAAAGATATAAGATTTAAAAATTTAGATAATCACAACCCAGTATTAGCATAATAGAATATATAATAATAGTTATATTAGGAGGGTAGTTTAGCCTCCACAAAATTTTATTCTAAGCTAAAATTAGTGTGTATTTAGTTTTTTATATGTCTCCTAATTATTTACATAATTTCATGATAAGAAAAAAAATGGTTTGGCCAATAAGAACAGTGAAATCATTACTTTATAAAATTATGTAGTTGCTTGATTGATAATAACTTGGCTCTAGAGTGAATTATTCGATTATTGGTGGTGAAATTTAGACGAATTTACAGGTTGAGTATAGTCTAATTTAGAGAAGATTCTATCAGAATTTTACTATGATTCATGGATTTAGAGTTCGTAATTAAGACATCTCATGATCTTATACTCTAAATTTGATAGGTGCATAGCTCCCTAGCACATTGTCATTGAGTTTCATGACCTTTCAGAATCTTCATTTCAAAATAAATCAATTAAGTATAAGCTATATTTACTATAAAATAATAATAATATAATTATTGCATTCATAATATATTTTGAAATATGTGTTGATTGATACAAATATCATGAGCTAGGTATTAAGTTAGATGTTAAAATTTAAAATATATGAATTAATGATAAAAATTTATTATATATATTTTATTTATATGATGACGTGTGATGTAGGAGTGCATGTATTTTCTATAATGTGCGGTATGTGAGTAACTAATGTGTTATGATATGCAATATATACGTATATATTATATGACATGTGTGAGAGTACACGTATTTACTATGATGTGCGATATGAAAATATATGGGTATATTATAATGTATAATGCACAAACATATTTTGATGTGCGGTGAGGAAGTGCACGCATATGTTATAACATATGGTGTAGGAGTGTACATATATGCTATGACATATGGTGTAGAAGTGTGTTAGGTCTCTAGCTAATTAAGTTCTAATTTTATTTGAGTCAAAAAGGAGATACACCATGTAAAACCCTAACCAATCGCCACCTACTATAGTTAAAGGGGCCGATTAGGGTTAAGGATAGAGTTTAACTAGAGTTAGGACTCCCTATAGTCACCGACCGCCCCAAGTAGAAGTCGGTTAGGGAGGTTACTAGGAGTTGGGGTCTTTGGAGTAGGAGTTCTATTAGGAGTTAGAGTTTAGAAGCCCTATAAATAGCATGTATTCAACCCTCTTTTCATCATCAATAGATCAATTTTCTTTCAACCATTGTGCAGCAACCCAAGGAGGGAGGAACCCTTATAGAGTTCTAAGGAGGTTGATCCCCTGTAGAGATTAACCCAAACTTAGAATCCGCAAGGGTTCTAACACTTGGGATTAGAGCAGCATTCTTAGTGTCTCACTGCCCTTCCTCAGCCGCCCATCATCCTTCTATAGCCTCCCAAGCAATTCTCATAATTGCTTAGATCGTTATTGAATTCCGCTGTCATCTCCACTACCGCAGATCATCCTTCAATCTCCCCAAAGAATTGTATTAGGTTCTAGTAAATATACCTTACTGCTGCTGCAATTTTATTATCCTTAAACCAAAAAATCTAAAAAATAATCATCTATTATGCTACACAACTCTTCGTTGTAAAGTTACCATCTTTAAAACAAAAGTTACACTACATAATTCAATCGTATACTACTACTATGTTTTGATCTTGCTGTCATTATTTTTCTGCCCAATCTTTTACGAGTTTTTTAGATGACTTTGGCACTCCTTAATAGCAGATTTTCTTTCGGTTTCATGTAAAAATTGTTGATAAAAATTGCTAATCTTTTACATCTAAACTGCAGGACCTTTGACGTAAGATTCTGTTGCAGCATCTTCTTATATTCCTTGATCTTGCCAAATTCTTTACTGTCGTATTCTCCCATAAATTTTTTGTTGACATTACCTCTTCCTTACCATTCCCATTGAGCTTTACTTAAATCCTTGTTATGAACTTATAGAAAAAAAATTATATCTATACTACTAAAATTGTTTATTGTCGTATTCTGCTATTGTATATTTTGTCGTTCTTCTTCTTACAACCCACCAAAACCCTACCAATCTTGCTGCCACCAATCACATCGTCTTTATGACACCCCTCTAGCCTTAAGATGTAGCCATTGTAGCCTATTCCCATAATCCACAACCAACCCAAATAACCTCCAAAATTGTAGCCCAAACAGCGATTTACCACAATCGCAATCCTCCTCCACCAATCCTATCTTCCATAGCCACCAAACCTTCCACTACCTTATGCCCTTGACCCGTCAATAGAAAAAAGATTGAAACATCTCAGATCTGGAGATATATGCAATGGCATCCGAAGATTCAATTGATGCCAAGTTGGAGGCATTTGAATCACGCATAAAGGATAAAGTATGCACCTTATTCGCAGAATTCAGAATTGGTCGATCTCCAACCGCAACAAAATTGTAGCAATGTGAAAGTTCAGAGAGTTCTCTAGAGAAGAAAGAACAGACCTCAGATATGATGCAGCGACGCATGAGGGTAGACTTCCCTCAATGGGAAGAAAGAGATCCAACAGGATGGCTCTCACACGCCGAACGCTACTTTCGCTATCACCGAATGTCAGAGGATTCCATGGTGGCAATCACTGTCATCCACCTCGAAGGAGATGTAATTTAATAGTACAATTAGCTTGAATACACCCACAGAGTCCTAATATAGAGATAATTCAAGAGTGAGCTATTGATCCGCTTTGGACCGATCGAGCACGAGAACATTGACGGACAACTTGCAAAGACTCGACAAACCTCCACGATCCAAGAATACTAGACCAGGTTTGAGAGATTATCTAACCTTGCATGTGATTAGTCTAACAAATAATTACTAGGGACATTCATTGAAGGACTCAAGCCGAAAATAAGAAGAGAAGTAAAAGCACAACAACCCTCCACTTTGATGTTCGCAATCTCCTTCGCGCAAATCCAATAGAAGCGGCTCAACTAAGATGCCTGAAGGATGAGGACCACTCCTAGACTAGCAACATATAAACATTAAGCACCCTTGGCTCCTAACCATCCCTCACTGCCAAAGAATTTAATAAGAGAAGAACTTTACGACAGATCGGTGAAGGGCCTTTGTTGGCATTATGATGAATTGTGGAGCTACGATCATCGTTGCAAAAAGGGACACCTTCTTATGATTGAACCCATTGAAGATTCAAAGGAGGAGTCGAAGAGCATGAGGAGGAGGTCACAAAGGAAGAACAGCAATTGGACGATTGTATGATGCATGCTCTTATTGACTACACAAACCTGTAGATGATGAAAGTGAGAGGACTACTTAAACAACAACCAATCACCATTCTCATCAATACTGGGAGAACTAATAACTTCATGAATAGCAAGGTTGCTACTCGGATGGTCCCACATATTGGGGATTATAATAGGTTTGATGTTAAGGTCGTCGACGACCAAATTTTGAAGTGCGACAGAAGATGCCCGCGGGTGAAATTATTGCTGCAAGACCAGGAGATAATTGTTGATTTATTCCTCCTCCCATTCGATGATTATGAGATTATGCTTAGTATTAAATGACTGACTATATTAGGTGATGTTTCCTAGAATTTATAAAAATTAATTATGAAATTTTATAGTAAAGGAAAATAGGTTATCCTGCGCGGGAAATGCAGGAGTGACGTAACGACAGTTTGTACGCAACCCATAGAGAAGTTTTGCACAAAGTGAATAGCGGCTTCTAAATGCAACTCTAGCAGCAATCTATGGGGGAGCCAACAAAAACTGAAGATCCAAAACTTCGCCAATTGCTTGCTAAATTTTCAGATGTCTTTGCCGAACCGCGTAACCTATCTCCTACCCGATGACATGATCATCGAATTCTGATTCTTTCAGAAAAACCACCAACAAATACTTAGCCATATCATTATCCTCACCTCTAGAAAGATAAAATAGAAATAACTGTAAGTAAAATGCTTGAAACAAGGGTCATTCGCCCAAGCCGCAACCCCTACTTTTCACCGGTGCTTCTAGTATGACATAAAGATGGAACATGGTGATTGTGCATTGACTACCGAGCTCTCAACACTATAAGGTCAAAGACAAGTACCCTATTCCAATGGTGGATGAATTACTAGATGAGTTAAGGGGAGCATGGGTCTTCATGAAGCTGGACCTCCGATCCGGATATCATCAAATTCGGGTACGCAAAGATGACATACTGAAAACCAACTTTTGGACACACAATGACCACTATGAATTTTTGGTAATACCCTTTAGTCTCACCAATGCTCTCTCTACTTTCCAGAGCCTTATAAATGATATTTTTTGAAGTTATCTTCGAAAGTTTGTGTTAGTTTTCTTCAATGACATCCTTATTTGTAGTTTTTTACTTGAAAGTTATTTTCACCACTTACGATTTATTTTGACGATTCTTTGGGACCATGTCCTTTTTGTCAAACAATCGAAGTGTAATTTTCTTCAATAAAAGGTGAAGTATCTTGGCATATCATATCAGAGGAAGGTGTGGTAGTGAAACCTTCCAAAATCGAGGCGATGCAAAGCTGGCCGACACCTAAGAACCTTAAATCACTTCGCCATTTCCTCAGTTTAACGGGCTACTACCACAAGTTCATTAAGGGCTATGGAAAGATCAGTGCAGCCCTCACATCCTTGTTGAAAAAAAGATGCTTTCTAGTGGTCGGATAAAGCCTCTGCTGCCTTCGACGATCTTAAGGCAACCATGACATCGATGCCCGTGCTAACACTACCCGACTTTGACAAAACTTCTGTCATTGAAGCCAATGCATCTAGACTTGGGATTGGTGTCATTCTCATGCAAGATAGCGGACCCCTCGCTTACACCAGCAAGGCATTATATGCCTCCCATATAAAAATATCTATCTACGACAAGGAGATGCTTGTGATTGTGCACGCGGTGATAAAGTGGAGAACTTACTTGATCGACTAGCGCTTCTAAATAAAAACTAACCACAAGAGCCTTAAATATTTTTTGGAGTAGAATATATCCTCCCATGAACAGCAAAAATGGTTAACAAAACTTCTTGGGTCGAAATAACTTACAAAAAAAGGAAAAAAAATATTGTTGCAGATGCACTTTCACAACTACCTAAGCAAGCTAAAATTTCGACTATCTCCCTTCTAACCAGTAGCTTTCTCGAGGACATTAGGAAGGAATGGAGAGATGATCCAAAGACCAATAAGATCATCAAAAAATTAGAGGAGGAACCAAGTTTCGTGACTCATAACAGTTGGGATTCGAAGGACTTGCGTTATAAGGGACGTATCATGCTTGTATTGAATTCTCCTTGCATAAAGACCATCCTTCAAGAGATACATTCCACACCAGTGGTGGGCCACTCTGGATTCCTTAGAACTTATAAGAGAATTAAGCAAAATTTTTATTGGAGATGGATGAAAAATATTATTACTGAATTTGTAGTGTGACATATGCTAATAATATAAAGGCGAAACAGTGGTAAGCCCCGGAAAGGTACAACCTCTACCCATTCCAGACTCGATGTAGACTGATATATCGATGGACTTTATCAAAGAGCTGTCCTCATCCCAAGAAAAAGAATTATTCCAGTTGTAGGGCACTAAGTTGAAGATGAGCATGACGTACCATCCATAAACCAATGGCCAGACCAAAGTGGTGAACAGGTGCTTAGAGACATACCTCAGACGCTTCACTAGTGATCGGCCAAAAGAGTGGACAAAGTGGCTTTCCTAGGCCGAGTGGTGGTATAACACGACTTATCATTCATCGACAAAATGTACACCTTATGAAGCCATGTATGGTCGACCACCTCTTGTAATCCCTAAGTATGTACTGGGCACATCTAAAGCAGAATAGGTAGGCAGGGAGCTTAAGGATAGGGACAAAATTCTAAAGCTATTAAAAGATAATCTCTCAGCAGCCCAGGCAAGGATGAAACATCAGCACGATCAACACAAAAGTAAAAGAGAGTTTTCGGTGGGAGATTGGATATTTCTTCAGCTCCAACCCTACACGCAAACATCGGTCTACACTAGAGCATCCATGATGCTTTCACCATAATTCTATGGACTATATCAGATTATAGAGCACATTGGGGCAATAGCATATAGACTGGACTTACCAACCAGCTCTCGGATCCATCCAGTTTTTCATGTGTAGTGCCTGAAGCCCAGGTTGGGACAACACAAGATTACCCAAAACCACCTACCAGACATTATAACCCATGGAGAGCTCTAGATCCAACCAAGTGTCATCATTGATCGTCGCCTCGTGACTCGACGTCGATGACCTACTACTGAGGTGTTGGTATAGTGGACGAACTTACTTGTAGAAGATGCCACCTGGGAGAATTATGAAGACTTGAAGATCAAATTCCCAGAGTTCATGTAACATCAACATTGAGGACAAGACTAATTTGAAGAGGGTGGGTCTGTTAGGACTCTAGCTAATTAAGTCATAATTGTATTTAAGTCAAAAGGGGGATATACCATATAAAACCCTAACTAGTCGCTACCTACTATAGTTAAAGGGGTCAATTAGAGTTAGGGTTAGAGTTTAACTAGAGTTAGGACTCCTTATAATCGTCAGCCATCCTAAGTGGAAGTCAGCTAGGGAGGTTGCTAGGAGTTGGGGTCTTTGGAGTAGGAGTTCTATTAGGAGTTAGAGTTTATAAGCCCTATAAATAGCATGTATTTAGCTCTCTTTTCATCATCAATAGATCAATTTGCTTTCAGCCATTGTGCAGTAACACAAGGAGGGAGGAACTCCTATAGAGTTCCAAGGAGGTCGATCCCCTATAGAGATCAACCCAAGCTTAGAATCCACAAAGGTTCTAATAAAGTGCATGTATATATTATGACGTCCGATGTGGGAGTGCACGTATATATTATGATATGGGGTGTAGAAGTTTATAAACATTCGAGTTATTTCAACATAGAATTTAACCTTTTTATTTACATATGTTATGTTATAGTGTTATGCTTGTTAAAAAAAGTCATAAAGCATTTACCATTAAATATTTTATATTATATAATTTTAAAATATTATATACATAAAAGATATTAGTATCCCACCGAGCACTAGGTATGGACGTGAGCATGTGCGAGCCCATGCTGTGGTAGATATGGATGAAGTCCAATTGGTAAATTTTATGTTTATAAATTTAGACATGTTATGTGTATGTGTGCCTATTTTCTTTAGGCTAAATGTTTAAAAGTATGTACAGATATAAAAACATACTAGCAAATAAGCATATTTAAAAATTATATTTTTTTTTTTGCTATACTCTAAATGAAAATGTGACATTCTACTTTAGTTATGCAGAGAGGATATGTGTAGAACTAGGAGTATAATATTACAAGTTATGGTATTAGAGCCTAACTCATGAGTCGTTAGACTATCTATATCTACAAATGCATGAGATACATTGCTCAACTATGCTATAAGTTTTAATAGGTAAATAATAATATTATTATTATTATTATATGATACTCTTATATTTGGCAACTAGTGTATCAATAACTTGAGATTAATTGAAAAGATAACATAAGAACCAAAGGATAAGCTAGTAGCTCTGGTAATATATGAGTGGAAATTCCCAAAAATAGAGAGGTATTGACACAAGGAGATTAGAGAGATCTGGTAACTAATAAACTGATAGAATTGGTGAAGAGACAATCTAGATAGCTAGAATAGTTATTGGACCGATGACAAGAGGAAGTGCTAACAACAGCTTGAGGATATGATATTTTAGAATTAGCAAACGAAGAAAGAATGATCCACCAAACTTTAAAGGTGATACAGATCCACTAATGATGGAGGAGTAAATAAGAAATATTGAGGGAATCTTTGAGTATATAAAGATTTCAAATGAAAATAAAATTTTTTGTGTAACTTATATATTGAGAAAACATGTCACTAGTGGGATGTAATGTAAGATGAGGGATTGTAGATGCTAAACAAACTTGAGAAAGATTTAGTAAGATCTTCATAAAAAAAAAAATCACTATAGCCCATTGATAAATCAAAATAATACAATTTGTTAAATCAGATAAGGATGTCAATTGATAATGAATTAATTAAAAAGTTTGAGGAGTTATCCCCATTTGCATATCACATAATTAGCATTAATACCTTGAGGATAGATCAACTTCTGCAAGGACTCTATATAGATAACAATGAATGAATAAATATTTTATGGTGGCAAAAAAGGCTATGGAGGAAGAGGATGTCATGCAAAGAGTTTTTCAAGCCTAAAAAAATACATTGCTACTATGATATTCAAAGAAAGAGTATTATTTTTAGCAATAGAGCTTC
This sequence comes from Ensete glaucum, assembly GCA_021527575.1. Classification (NCBI taxonomy): domain Eukaryota; kingdom Viridiplantae; phylum Streptophyta; class Magnoliopsida; order Zingiberales; family Musaceae; genus Ensete; species Ensete glaucum. The sequence goes on from CM038555.1 coordinate 35,527,291, forward strand.
ACTATAAATTATTGTTAGAAAAAGAAAATGATACCAGGCTAAGGGCAGAAACAAGAGTAATCCAAAGGTTCTACACCAAAAAAAAAATGGGTTAGACATCCTATTCTTAGTCAATTGATGCAGAAAGGCTCACTTGCCATAAATGTGAGAAGCCTCGTATGGGAGAATGCTTTAAAGGTAAAAGGTAAAAGGTTGTCATAAATGTGTAGAGACCTCGACGAGGTTATGGCACATCTCGGGATAACACTATATCTGTATTAGCAAACAAGCAACACCTCGGGATCATGCTAGTCAGGCTCGCTTCTAGCTCGGATTGCTCCCACGTGATCCCCATGGGCTCCTTGGATGGACCTGCACTTTCAGGACAAAACTAGGCCACGTTGACTCTCGGGTCAACGACATCAAGGTAACAATATTTTGACACTAGAAGGGGGTCCCGAATGTCACAAACTCTGAGATGCTACTGGCATTTATTCAATGACCTCGACCTTTCCTCTCTAGGGATAAGTGTAGGGCAGTTGCTCATCCCTATTGATGCCTTTCTAGGCCTCACCCATCAAGTACCAACTCTCACGAGGATGATGCAGATGATCACCCCCTCCTATCTTAGTTGGCCCAATAGGCGGCTCCAACACTGCGACATGTGATCCAACCCTCGCTCGCCCCTACACCCCTGGGGTTTGTCCCTAACGAGCCCCTTATCAACTCCCTAAAAGTGCTCTCGATAAATTGAAGCAACATCCAAAGCACCAATGCCCTCGATAGTGGAGTTCAGCATGCCATCAAGCCATATAACATCCATACCTGAGTTGGAAACCCAATCCACTAACTCAATAGAGGATTCACTTAAAGCTTAATTATGGATGGTGAGTTAATGCTTGGATTGTCAGTTACAGGTGTCCTGCAAAATAATCACGTGAGTGATGACAAGTGTGACATGCTACGTAATCTTTTTGCTTATTATTATTATTATTAGTATATTCTCAATTTATATTGCTTGTTGCATATATTGATGTCCTTAAATCTATGCAATAAAAATTAGATCATGATAATGAGAATAATTCATCTTTAAACACAGACCCTAAATAATCTCGATCATAGGTTACTCAAGAGAGACATCGAGATAATTGAACGGATTGATGTATTGTATACCTATTCATATGATAGAGGTGGTTGATCTCAAAGCCGCTCGTGTGGAGATACTAAGGGTATAGTACAAGTGCTTACTAGAGAATGAGTTCACTAATTGATCTGCTTATAGAATGTTGGATGGTTAATGATACCTGATACATTTCATAGTCCCAATTATGTGTATGGTCCTTAGACTTGAGACACTAAAGATGCCTTCCTTGAGTCCTCTATTTTTTGATGCAAGACTTACAAGTCTAGAAGTTTCAAATCTGGTACAATCGGTTATCGGGATTGGTAGTCAATCTTACAAAATCAATTGAGTGTCAATAAAGGATCGTCCACTCTCGATATCATGAGAGGAATATCAAGTGTGCTCTTGCTTAGGCATATCCCTAGGCAGGGTTATTTGGATTAAGAGAGAATGAGTTCTCTAAGAGAATTTGATTAGAGCGGGACTTGGGATAGATTCCCTCTGAGGCTTGATTACCATGTTAGGAACCCAAAAGTTTTTATCAAAGATAAAGGATCGTTGTAGAGGTGACGGTGGAGTGGATGAACAACGAGACACCAAGAATGATGTTCTGATACTGGATGATAGGAACCCCTAGGTTTATATCATGGAAAAGGAGGATAAACGATCACTTCGAGGGGATTGAGCCTCCTTGATCTTTATAGGGGATCAATCCTCCTAGGGTTTTGGCCACTTGGCTAAAATAAATTTTCTTCATTGATTGCTTAAAGAAATAGTTTCAACCTATTTATAGAGACTCTTAGCCAAATCCAACTCCTACTATGACTCTTAATCATATAGACTCTAACTCCTACTAGGACTCCTAATCAAATAGACTCCTACTCTTACTAGGACTCACAATTAAATAGACTCCTACTCCTACAAGGACTCATAATTAACTAGACTGGAAAGACTAACATAACTCAATAAAGAATATAACTCAATAGATGAAGACTTAACCCTATTAGGTCCTATCAAACCCACCCTCTTTAAATTGATCTTGTCCTTAAGGCTGAGCAGCATTAAATTTTAGGAACACTTTAATATTTGATGCACATCACAACCCTTTGATCAATTAAGTAGGATCTCCACTTATTGTAAGCAATAGACCGATCTTCTAGTGTAGTAATCATTATAGTCTTTTGAAGAATCTTCTCCATCTGATGGCTAGTGGTAGTTTCATGTCTTCTTTTGATCACCACTTTGAAGTCTTCCAAAGGTATCAAAAGAGATCCACAAATAGTTCTTTGCCCTATATGATCAACTTTATCTTTGAACACTTGTTATCACAAGTTAGGATTTGTTCGTCAACAACATTGCCTTCGAATTTGTCACAACCTTCAATGTGATAGGCCAATCGATCAACAAGCTTTTTGTCAATAAAATTATTAGTGCTACCAGTATCGATTAAAATAGTAACAAGCTGATATTTTAAAATTCCTTCAATTTTTCTGGGTTGCGGGTTAGAGTAGCCAGGTAATGCATGCGCTGTATGTGTGATAGGTCTAATATCTTCATCAGAATCCATACCTTCATGATCGGATCCTACATCATCAGTATTTGATTCGTCATTAATTGGCTCAATCATTAGAACTTGCCTTTGTGTGCATCAGTTTTCATCATGATGCGAGCACAAATCCTTTGTTGATCTTTCCTTGGGTTCTTCACATGTCAGTTTTTGGATGTCCAGGTTTTGAATGGGAATAGATGGGGTGGGCGCTTGCTGATTACCTGTTTGTTAAAGCTTCTATTTCAACGAGTGTCCATACTGATTTTTTCTTCATGCACGCGAGTGAATGATATAGCAACCATTATGGTGAAGGGGTGGTGTGCTTTAACTTCGCACTGAATCTCGAGATTAAGTCCCTTGTTAAATGTTCTCACCAATTATTTTTAGGACTAATCTTGGGTTTGGTTCAATAGATACTCAATTCTGCTCTGGTACTCCTGTACTATGAAAGTTTGGCAGATTTTGATAAGTTGTCCATTAACATTTTCGTACTCTGACAATCCAAAGTGAATCAAGAGCTCTCTCTTGAACTGTTCTCACGAAGGGACTTTATGATCGATTTCGTATAAATCATACCCCCAGATCTCAACACCATCAAGTTGATTTAAAACTATTTTCATCTTAGATTCTTCTGGAGTTCTGTGAAAGTGAAAGAACATTTCAACCCATAAGACCCAACTGGTTGGATCTCCATCTTCCCATTTGGGGAACTCCACCCTAATACGTGGGTATCCTGTATCTTACCCTTGATCATATTTTTAAATTGGCTCCCTTTAAGGTTGGAACTTTCACCATGTTGAGATTTGTTGCAGCTATCCATTAGACTTCTTCTAAATTTGCTGAAGAGTTTTTGCAATCTTTCTTCCATTTGGGCTTCGAAGGCTTTAAATCTTGCTTTCATTGAACCATCAGTAGCCATCACATAAGATTATAGATCAGTAATATTCAGTTCCTATTTTTGATATTGGGGTAAGGATATTAGCATCGTCTTACTCGGCATTTCTTGCTGTGATGTTGGTGGTTAGAAGGCAGTGGTATGGTGATGCTGTAAGGATGAGGTCATTGAGGCCACGATGAGTAGAGGAAAAGGGGCAACGCTGGTGTAGCCGACAAAGGAGGAAGATAGTAGCGGCTGAGGGCTAGAAGTTGTCCTGTTTAGGTCACTGCAAGGAGGGAAGGTTGCTACCTAAGGATGAAAGGCAGTAGATCAGCTTAGGGAATGATTTAGGCTATTGTAACTGGAAGCGGCAATATCGATATAGGGACAGTAGTTATGGTAAAGGAGGCAGCAGCATTGATGATAGAAGCAGCGACCAAAGTCGATGAAGAGGAGGTGCGGTAGGGGCTAGAAAGCGGCAACGTTGGTGAAGGGAGCGACTGAGGCTATAGTGACCCAAGGCTATTGAGGATAAGGCTGCGCAACTATTATCGCTGCCGGTGGAGAAAAGGAAGTGGTGGTGGTAGTGGTTGAAGAAGATGATAGTAGAAGGCTGAAGGATAGGTAGAGGGCAGTAGGACAGAGGCGACAACTGTCGCATAGGAGGGTGTGGCTGTTGTTGCTGCTACTAAAGGCAGCATTATGGTAGGTGAGGCAACAGAGGTGATGACCTTTGAGCAGGATGTGGCGGTCAGATGCAATAGTGACGCTACTGTGCATGACTAGAGGAGGAAGTAGGGAAGAAGAGATATCATGGCGATTGAGGAGGGAGATGGCTTTTGGGTGGCTACTGCGATGATGAAGGAGTGGAGAGGAGGTAGCGACAGTGGTGGCATGGGTCGAGCAGCGAGATCGCATGGCTGTGGTAGTTGCAATGGATGCCAAGTGATCGGTGTGGAAAGTTGCAGTAGGAAGACATTGATGGGGCTTGCGCTCGTGCAGCTAGGGAGGCTGGAGGAGAGGCAGCAGTGGCAATGTGGCTAGGGACCATCAAGATATCTGATCCTAGTCGTGTGGGCAGCGACGCTTGCTGCAGCTGCTATGGAAGGGATCGCGTGATTAAGGAAGAGGATGGTAGTAGAGGCAGAAGTAGGGGCGGCTAGAGCGGAAAGCAACAACGGTGTGGTCAGTGTTAGAATAGTGGGGAAAGGACAACGGCAGGTAGAGAGTTGGAGATGGCAATGGCAGCACTGCAATGGGAAGCAGGGGAATTGGCAATGCTAGGATAGAGATGGCAGTGAGAGATCATTGCGATAGAGGCTAACAGTGTCGTGCGGGCACCGACACTCGCTACGGCTGAAGGGTAAAAGCAAGATGGCAGCAATAGGGAAGAAGCAGCACTGAGATAGATGGTAGTGGCCATTGGAGCGGATGGCAGAGGGTTGTGCATTGCAATGGGAGGTAGAGATGGCAGTGAGAGATCACTATGGTAGAGGAAGGCAACAACAATGGTGGCTACAGCTGCATGGAATGCAAGCGACAGATGAGGGTGGTAGCAGTAGTGGTAGGGGCGATGGCAATGACAGTGCTGCATTGATGTGAAATAGTTGATTTGAAGAAGGCAACACTGGGCAATGATGTGCAAGAAGTGAGCAAATCGCTATTGCGGTCTGCTGAAGGCAATGACGATCACTATAGTAGATCAGTGGGGGATGTGCATCGGCTGACAAGGGTGAGGCTGATGATTATTGCAGCGAAGATGGTGAAAAATTGTAGTAAGGTTGTTGAGAAACCTTGCCATGTTGTCTAGAAAATGAGCATGTTTCAGAATCATTTACTTTTTTTCGTTTCTCTTATTGATAACAATAGCAAATGAAAATGTGATATCATATTTTAATCATGCATATAAGATGTATGTGAAACTAGGAGTGTGATGTTACATTAACTCTTCCCTCAAGTGTATTGTAATGAGCAGTTACAATATTGACTCTACAGTTTTCCCCTGATGAATTGGTGAGCAGTGACAGGCAACTACAAAACTCCTCAATGTTTGGTTGATGAACAATAATGGTCAGCTTCTATGGAGACCATGAGGACAAATGGTTCTCGATCATAGTGCATGGTAGTGAATTGATTGCCATAGGGATTATGTCAGGCTTCATAGGCGAGTTCACCATATATATCAGAGGCAACAAGAAATCCAACCCATTTTGCATCAATGTCGACCGAGGCACAATAGATAAAATCAGATCCTAGCCTGTAGAACAATGGGTTAGCTTAGGTTGGTCATCCCCAAAATAGTTGGATCGCACGGTACATTCGGCGAGCCACTCCTAGGACGTTGCACATATGGCTTCCGAGCTGGACATATTCTCCTCAGACTCGATTGACTCCGTAAGAAAGCAAAGGCTGGACGAGGTCCATAAAGAATTCATCAAATCCGAAGAGGAACTCAGTGAAACCTCCAAAGGTAGATCGCCATTTATCTCCGAAATACAGGACAAGCTGATTCCCGCTAACTTCTGGCTATCATCCCTTGAATCTTATGATAGCAGCTCAGATCCATCGGAACATGTCACTGCCTCCCGAGCCCAGATGGCTCTTTATGATAGCTCGAATGTATTAATATGTCGGGCCTTCCCAACCACCCTCAAAGGACCAGCTCGGATGTGGTACAGTCGGCTCAAGCCATCATTTATCTCCTCATTCAACTCACTCGCAAAGGAGTTCGAACTCAACTTTTTGGTAAGCTCTCGATTGAGGCCCACGACCGCATCATTCCTTTGGTCATTAATTGAACGACTGCTGATGATGGTGCCTGAGATGTTACAACGAGCGAACTAGTACATTACAGCTGAGGCGCTAGTGGCCGAAAAATGAGATGATCATAAGTGATCCCTTGCCGAATCATCCAGATGACAACCCTTGGGACCCCCGAGGACAAGGATGGACAGACCAGAGGTGCCACAGCCTAGACGATCGCCAATACACCTCAACTCGACTCAAACTAAGGTCTTTCTCCAGATATGAGATAAGGGGCTCCTCAGGCCCCCTAACCCGATCAGAACAAGGCCCAAGGGCTGCAATAAGAGAAGGTACTATCGTTTCTACCGAGAGTATCGGCATGACATGGAAGAGTGCCACGACTTGAAGAACCAAGTCGAAGACCTCATTCAACAAGGACATCTAAATCGATATGTCTAAGATCAGCGGATGCTCCCTAACGATAACCTCCATTGAGATAGGGAAGCCTTGTTAGGAAACCTCAGTGGGAGCATCACATGCACAGTAAAAATCAAAACAAAAACTGGTTTCCCACGTAGATCAAATCATCGTGCAAAAGATTGGAGTCACGAGAAAAACGTAAAAACCGAACAACCGTATCATGTGTGAGAGATTGGTTACCTAGGGAGATCGTATATCCCTCTATTCTAGATCCAAATGGAGAGGATAAAGGAGGTCAAGCGTCCTCCTCTCTAGCGATATCCATATGATGGATCTCAACAGCGAAACTCCTCCAATCTGATCTCGTAACTCTTGTATAGAGGGAGAGATGAGAATAGGAGGTGGTGGCTAAAGTTGCAGCCTATCAACCATGAGTCTCCTCTCTTATTTACAAAGAGCCACCAAAAATCCTAGGGCTCCTTCCTTAATGGGTATTCGATCTATATCAAATTACCCACTAATCTTGCATTATTGGATCTCTATCTAATAATCTTCTTAGGCCTCTAATTGGATCTTAATTAAGGAGCCCATCAGCATAGGGTCTCATCTAATGAGAATAGGGGCTAATTGAATCTCCATCAAATCCTCTATTCGCTGAAGCATCCACCATATGTGTATGACCCTCTAGGCCTGATACCGAGCTAGCCGTAAGTTACTCCCATAAGAACTCCTTCTGATATATATAATAATTCACTCGACTCATCAATTATAGACGTACTAGGCCACTACGCCATAGTCCTCAGACGGTACAGGGGATCATATCTATCGGATCTATCTGTCCACAATTACTGTGTATCTATAATTCCTTATCTAACTAATATCTCAAAGACCGTATATTGGACATGGTACTATCAGGTCATATACGAAATTCGTTATAGTCTCGCTCTAATCGGATTCTCCCGGAGAACTCTTTATCTCTCGATCTGAATGACCTTGGGCAGGGATTTGTCTGAGTAAGCATATATGGGATATTCATCTCATGATACCAAGAGTAGATAATCCTCTATTGATACTCAATTACCTTCACAAGGTTGGCTACCAATCCCGATAACTAGTTGTACTAGATCTAAAACTTTCTAGAGCTGTAAGTCTGGCATCAAAGAAAGGAGTACTCACACAAGGCATCTTTGGTGTTTTAAGTCTAAGGACCAGATATACAACTTGGACTATAGAATCGCTATATGACATTAGATATCATTAATTATATAATATTTTATAAATAAATCATTCAGTGAACTTATTCTTTAATGAGCACCTGTACTATATCTTTAGTGTCTCTACACAAGTGGCTATGAGACCAGTCGCCTCCATCATATGGACAAGTATATATTACACTGGTTTGTCCCATTATCTCGATGTCCATCTTGAGTAACCTATAACCGAGATTATTTAGGATCTGTATTTAAAGTTGAATTGATCTCATTATTGTGATCTCATCATAATCCGATTTCCATTACACAGAACCAAGGACATCACAGTATATATACTACAGATAATATAATGTGAGAATATGTCAATATTAATCATAAGTAAAAAGATCACACAGCATCTCACACATGCCATCACTCACGTGATTGACTTACAGGGCACCTGTAACCAGCAATCTCTCACTTGACCAAAAATCAATCAATCACCTATGTGTTTAATCCATATTAGACCCCTGTGATGCTCAAATATAATCTGAGCCAGCGGCTTCATTAGTGGATCTGCAATGTTATCTTCGGATGGAACTCTTTCCATTACTATATCATTTTAGGTCATGATTGCTCTAATCAGATGGAACATCCTCAGAATAATTCTGATGAAACTTGGATTCCCTTATTAGAGTTATCGCCTTGTTGCTGTCACAATATATGGGAGTCAGCTCTATGATTCTTAGTATGACTCCCAAATCCTTGATGAACTTCTTCATCTACAGTCCTTCCTTTGCTACTTCTGCTACAGCAATGTATTTTACCTCTGTGGTCGAGTCAGCAGTAGTATCTTGCTTGGAACTCTTCCAACTTACTACTCCTCTATTTAGGGTGAAAATATACCTTGAATTTGACTTGTTATCATCAATGTCGGACTAAAAACTAGAGTTTGTATAGCCCTAAACCTAGAGGCTACCTCCTCCATATACTAGTAAAAGATCCTTAGTCCTTCTCAAGTACTTAAGGATACACTTTACTGCCTTCCAATATTCTAAACCTGGATATGCCTGATACCTGCTCGTGACACTCAGAGCATATACTATATCAGGCCTGGTACATTACGTCGCATACATGATAGACCATATCGCTAAGGTATAAGGTATCTTATCCATGTCTGCCCTTTCTTCAGGAGTCTTTGGGGACATACTCCTAGAAAGTGATATTTCATGTCTCTTTGGTATGAGAACTCTATTGGAATTCTCCATGCCAAACCTTTTGACAATGGAGTCTATGTACCTGGATTGGGACAAGCCAAGTATCATCTTGGATCTATCTATATAGATCTGGATTCCCAAAATATAGGATGTTTCCCCTAAGTCTTTCATGGAGAAGTTTCTGGATAGCTAAGCCTTTACTGTGGAGAGCATTCGTACATCATTCTTAATGATTATGATGTCATCCATATATAGCACCAAGAAGATGATAGTGCTCCTATTTACCTTCCTGTATACACAAGGCTCATCTTTGTTCTTAACGAAGTCATAAGATCTGATCACCTCATCAAATCTTATGTTCCAACTTCGGGAAGCTTGCTTTAATCCATAAATGGATCTAAGTAACTTACACACTTTATCTGGACTCTCTTTGGATACGAATCCCTCTGGTTGTATCATATACATCTCCTCCTCGAAGTTGTCATTGAGGAATATCATTTTGACATCCATCTACTAGATCTCATAGTCATAGTATGCTGTAATGGCCAAAATAATTCTAATGGACTTAAGTATGCTTACAGTTGAAAAGATTTCATCATAGTCAACTCCTTGTCTTTGACAATATCCTTTAGCTACCAGCCTTGCTTTATATGTCTCTACCTTTCCATCCCCTCTGAACTTCTTCTTGAAGATTCATTTGCAATCGATGGGTATATATCTTCAGGTGCATCCACAAGGTTCCAAACCTTGTTAGAGCACATGGAATCCATCTCAAAATTCATAGTTTCTTGTCACTTCCCAAAGTCTATATTCATAATAGCCTCATCGTAGGTCTGAGGATCAACTTCTTGAGAGTCATCTCCACTGATATGTCCCACATATCTTTTAGGAGGGTAAGATACCCTATTAAACCTACGCAAAGTTAGAACTTGTGTGTTAGGTACCTGAACAAAATCGAGCTCTAGAATAGTGCTTACGCTAGGTTCTCCAACCTCGCTCAAGTCTATCTTGCTCCCACTATTTCCACCAAGAATGTGTTCCTTCTCAAGGAACACGGCTCTCTTGGCAACAAAGACCTTTCGGTCCTCGGGGTGATAGAAATAATACTCACAAGTTTCCTTTGGGTATCCCACGAATGTGCACCATTCTGTCCATGATTCCAATTTATCGGGGTTGTGTCTTCTAACGTGGGTAGTACAGCCCCAAATCTTAACAATCTTAAGATCGAGTTTTTTTTCTTTCCATATCTCATATGGTGTAGACACTACCGACTTTGATGGAACTCTGTTCAGAAGGTAAGCTACGGTCTCTAGGGCGTACCCCCAGAATAAGACAGGTAGGTTAGCGAAACTCATCATGAACCGCATCATGTCTAACAGTGTACGATTCCTCCTTTCTAATACACCATTGAGCTGAGGTGTATAAGGAGGTGCCCACTGGGATAGAATCTCATTATCCCTAAGGAAATGGGTAAACTCCATACTCAAGCACTCTCCTCCTCGATCTGATTGAAGAGTCTTAATACTCTTTCCAATTTGGTTCTCTACCTCATTCTTATATTTCGTGAATTTCTTAAAGGCCTCATATTTGTACTTCAATAAGTATATGTGTCCATACTTAGAGAAATCATTAGTGAATGTAATGAAGTATGAGTAACCACCTATAGCCTGAGTCAACATGGGACCACATACATCACTATGTATAAGTTCTAATAACTCGGTGGCTCTCTCTCCAGTTCCACTAACAGGAGAGTTGGTCATCTTCTCGTGAAGGTAAGGTTCGTAAGTTGTATATGACTCATAGTCAAATGGATCTAAATATCTATCTTTTAGCAACTTTTGAATCTTTCCCTCATGTATATAACCTAGCCTACAATGTCATAGGTATGCATTATTCACCTCATCTCTTTTCTTCTTAGACATATTTATATTCATGATATGTTGAGAAGTATCTAACACATATAAACCATTTATAAAGGTACCTCTAGTGATGATCTTATCATCCATAATTATTGAACAACTATTATTCTCAAAAACTAATTTATATCTATTAATTATCAAATAAGAGATATAAATAATATTTTTGATAATAGAGTAAACAAAATAGCATGCATTTAATGCAATAATAGCTCTATTAGGTAGATTTAGGGTGACCTCTCCAACAACAACTATAGCAACTCTTGCTCCATTACTTATCTTGAGGTCCATCTCGCCTCTAGCCAATCTCCTAGGTCTTGCTAGAACCTGCAATGAATTATAGATATGATAAACACTCCTAGTATCTAATACCCATGAGTTATCATAAAAATCTGACAGGTGGAGACTGATCATGAATATACCTGAAGCTTCTCCAAGCTTTTGTTTTGCCTTCTCTACAAAGTAGTCCTTACCGTTCCTCTTCCGATGCCCATCTTGGCCGCAGTAGAAGCATTGTCCTTTGTCAGGTATTTATTGACAACCTTTGCCTTGCCCAATCTTCCTTTGTGCTTGTGCTTCTTAAGGGTCTTGCTGGTCTTCCTTTTCCTTTTTGTCTCATCGATATAGAGAACTGACTTCTCCTTCTTGATGGCATTTTCAGGTTCCCTCAACATATTGAGGAGCTCAGGGAGTCACCTCAAACTTGCTCATATTAAAATTCATGATGAAGTAAGAAAAGATATCTGGTAGGAACTGAAGTATAAGATCAATGCATATGTTATCCTCTAGGACTGTTCCTAGACCTGTGAGTTTCTCGATCCACTCTATCATTTTTAGTACATGGTTTTCAACCGATGTCCCTTCTGTCATCCTGGCTTGGAAGAGTCTCTTAGATATCTCATATCTTTAAGTTCTTCCCTGTTTTTCAAACAGCTAGTGGAGATGAAGAAGGATAGAATCTACATCCATGTTCTCATGTTGCCTTTGTAACTCAGGAGTCATGGAGGTCAATAAATAATATTTTACCAACGTGGAATCATCTATATACTTCATATAGCAAGCGATCTCATCCTCTCTTGCCCCTTCTTCCGGTGTGGGCGCAATTATATCAAGGACGTATGCGACTTTCTCCATAGTGAGAACAATTCTCAAATTACGGAGTCAATCAATGTAGTTTGGACTAGTGAGGCGATTGGCATCAAGTATGCCATGCAAGGGGGGTTTACGAGCGACATATTTCTAATAAAATAAGATATAGCAAAAATAAATAACATATAGATTTTATAAAATAATACTAATTAAGATATAGACTTCTATCTTAATATACTCCTACTATTTTCTTAGTGAATCACGTGACACCCTCGACATATGAGACGAAAGTCTCCGACAGACTCCTAGTGGGGATTGAGATCTAATTGGCATCTTAGTGCAACCTCGAGTGACTCGACCAATTATACTAAGCCCAAAAGGTAGACAACTCTTGACAATCACAACTCCTTATGATTCCCGTCATATTCGGCCTCCAAATCATTATGGTCTCGATTGCTTGACCGACCATGAAGTTCAGTTAAGTCATCACCATCATTACAAGATGAGTCTAATTCGATGGATATGCTCTCGACTGCTTGACCAAGTCATAACATGTCCTCAGGTCACCGGTGACATCTATATATCATAGGCAAGAACTCGATCACGTAGATAGGTGAGCCTCGAGTGACTCGACCAACTCAACCTATGTCGTGATTCAATTTCTTCCTATAATGATGGAAGGCCATGTGGGTCAATCTTATTGGCTCACGCTTACCGACTTAATATTATCGTAAGAGGGGTTTTTATTTTGTATCGATCTCCTAATATGTCGTGTCACACACATACGTATTTAATATATATATATATATATATATATATATACATATATCTAGTAGGTGTATAACACATCACATATGTAAGCCACACCGGATGATCATGAGCCATCACCTAATATGATTAAGCCCGAGCCAATAGGCCTAATCACTCACAATAGGATCTATGTGTACATCGGCGCATCTCCATGCCCTGTGATTATTGATCTCGTCATCATCGATTCTGTTCGATCGTCGCATCATCATGCCTCGTAATCTCTGCCACGGCATCATGGGTCCTGCTGTCATCTCCATGCGCCCACCGTGCCTCTTTATGTAATTACAAATAATTACAGGCACGTAGGCCCGATAATAAATGAGAAAAATAGAGGCTCACAGGTTCCAATAATAATAATAATCATAATTACACACATCACAACACATGGCTCATGATCATCCATCCACATCATACATCATATGTACATCACATCATATGTAGGATTACTCGATATATATAATAATTAATTAAATTATTTAATTAATTATTTTTTGAAATCAGGATATTCTCAGAATTTTTAGAATTATCGAGGGTATTTTTATAATTCTGGATCAGAAGATAGTCCTCAAAAGTTTTAGAATTGTTGAGGCCATTTTCAGAATTCTAGAAGGGAGGATAGTCCTAAGAATTTTTTAAATTATTGAGGGCATTTTGAAAATTTTATATAGTAGGACAGAATTAGAATTTCTCAAATTCTGAGGGGCATAATCATCTTTTTCTCAAAAAGATACCCTAGCCCTCTTTGCCTTCACTGTGCCACTACCGACCCTTTGCGCGACTCGTCATCGTGTGGCGGCGCCCTGCGGCAAGTGGCACCGCCTCGGGTGGCACCTCACGGGCGGTCGCCACGTGGGCGTTCTCCTCGCCGGTCGCCTCCAAGAACCGCCCTTGCAGCAGCGGCCATGCTGACTACACCTTGCGGCCAGGCGGCGGTACGCCCAAGCGCCCAGCACCATCCATGCTCGTGGGCAGCTGCGGCTGTTGGCGACTACCCTTGCAAGGGGCTTTGGCCGTGACCGACCACCCCTGCAGGTGGCTTGGCCATGGCTGGCCACCCTTACGGGGGGGCTGGTCGTGGCCACCACCCCTTTCCTCGCTGTGTTTATTGCAAAAACGTAGCAAGAACACGTAGAACGAGTCTACATGATTTAATCTTATCACCCGTAGTTTAAAATCAATCTTTCACATAAAAACCTTGTCTCTGACACCACTATTGGGAAATCTCAGCGAAAGCATCACATACGCAGCGGAAATCAAAACAATAATCGATTTCCCACACATATCAAATCGTCATGCGAATGATTGAGGTCATAAGAAAAACGTAAAAATCAAAAAATCGCATCATGTGTGAGAGATTGGTTACCTAGGGAGATCATATATCCCTCTATTTTAGATCTGGATGGAGAGGATAAAGGAGGTCAATTGTCCTCCTCTCTAGTAGTATCCACATGATGGATCTTTGCAACGAAACTCCTCCAATTTGATCTCGTAACTCTTGCACAGAGGGATAGAGGAGAATAGGACGTGGTGGCTAAAGCTGCAGCATATCAACCATGAGTCTCCCCTCCTATTTATAGAGAGTCACCAAAAACCCTAGGGCTCCTTCCTTAGTAGGTATTGGATCTCCATCCAATTAACCACTACCCTTGTATTATTGGATCTCTCTCCTATAATCTTCTTAGGCCTCTAATTGGGTCTTAATCAAGAAGCCCATCAGCATAGGGTCTCATTTAATGAGAATAGAGGCTAATTAGATTTCCATCTAATCCTTTATTCACTAAAGCATCCACCATATGTGTGTGACCCTTTAGGCCCGATACCAAGCTAGCCGTGAGTCACTCATATTAAAACTCTTTCTGATATAGTGAATTATTATCCTCATAATAACGACTCATCGACTATGGATGTACTAGGCTACTATGGCATAGTCCCCAGATGATACAAGGGGCTCCTCAGGCCCCCTAACCCGATCAGAACAAGGCCCAAGGATTGCAATAAGAGAAGGTACTATCGTTTCTACCGAGAATACCGACATGACACGGAAGAGTGCCACAACTTGAAGAACCAAGTCGAAGACCTCATTCGACAAGGACATCTATATCGGTATGTCCGAGATCAGCGGACACTCCCTGACGACAACCTCCATCAAGACAGGGAATCCTTGTTAGGAAACCTTAGCGAGAGCATCACATGCACAGTGAAAATTAAAATAAAATCTGGTTTCCCACGCAGATCAAATCATCATGGCAAAGATTGGGGTCGCGAGAAAAAACCGAAAAACTGCGATGTGTGAGAGATTGATTTTACCTAGGGAGATCATATATCCCTGTATTCTAGATTCAGATGGAGAAGATGAAGGAGGTCAAGCGTCCTCCTCTCTAGTGGTATCCACATAATGGATCTCTGCAGCAAAACTCCTCTAATCTGATCTTACAACTCTTGCTTAGAGGGAGGGAGGAGAATAGGAGGTGGTGGCTAAAGTTACAGCCTTTCAACCATGAGTCTCCCCTCCTATTTATAGAGAGCCACCAAAAAACCCTAAGGCTCCTGCCTTAGTGGGTATTGGATCCCCATTCAATTACCCACTAATCTTACATTATTGGATCTCTATCCAATAATCTCCTTATGCCTCTAATTGGACCTTAATCAATAAGCCCATCAGCATAAAGTCTCATCTAATAAGAATATGGGCTAATTAGATCTCCATCCAATCCTCTATTCATTGAAGCATCCACCATATGTGTGTGACCCTCTAGGCCCGATATCGAGCTGGCCGTGAGTCACTCCCATCAGAACTCCTTCTGATATAGTGAATTATTATTCTCATAATAATTCATTCGACTCATCGACTATGGATGTACTAGGCTAATACGCCATAGTCCCCAAACGGTATACGGGGATCGTATCCATCGGACCTATCTGTCCACAGTTACCGTGTATCTATAATCCATTATCCAACTAATATCCAGAGACCGTATATTGGACATGGTACTATCAGGTCACATATGGAATCTGTTATAGTCGCGCTCTAATCAGATTCTCCCGGAGAACTCTTTCTCTCTCAATCCGAATGACCCTGGCTAGGGATTTATCTGAGCAAGCACATATGGGATATTCCTCTCATGATATTGAGAGTGGATGATCTTCTATTGATACTCAATTGACTTCGTAAGGTTGGTTACCAATCCCAATAACCAATTGTATCAAATCTAGAACTTTCCAAACCTATAAGTCTGGCGTCAAAGAAAGGAGCACTCATACAAGGCATCTTTAGTGTCTCAAGTCTAAGGACTAGATACATAATTGGAACTATGGAATCACTGTCTGACATTAGGTATCATTAACCATACAACATTCTATAATCGGTTCAATCAGTGAACTCATTTTCCAATGAGCACCTATACTATATCCTTAGTGTCTCCACACAAGTGGCTGTGAGACCAGCTGCCTCCATCATATGGACGGGTATATAGTACACCGGTCTATCCAGTTATCTCGATGTCCCTCTCGAGTAACCTATGACCGGGATTATTTAGGATCTGTATTTAAAGGTGAATCAATCTCATTATCATGATCTATCACGATCCAATTTTCATTACATATAACCAAGGACATCACAGTATATATGCTATAGATAATATAATGTAAGAATATGCCAATATTAATTATAAGCAAAAAGATCATACAGCATGTCACATGTGTCATCACTCATGTGATTGGCTTGTAGGGCACCTGTAACTAGCAATCTTTGCCACGTCCAAAAGAACCCATCGAAAATCAAATCGATTGCGACACTAAGATCACTTTCAGATCAGGGGATGAAGAGTGTTAGGACAGTAGAAAAAAAGTAGAAAAAAGACTATGAAGCCTACACGTAAACTACAGTAGAAAAAAGACTGAGGCACGATTGCGACACCAAGATCACTTTCAGATCAGGGGATGAAGAGTGTTAGGACCATGACAATGCCTTAGTAATCTCGGCACAGATTACGAACGCTTGAGTCAAAAGGATCATGGTCGATACGGGGAGTTCGGTTGATATCTTATATCTTGATTTTTTTAAAAAACTAGGACTGACTAAGAAAGACCTTTCTCCACTGACATCGACATCGACAAGATTCACCAGGGACTCCATCTCCCCCCTCGGGTCAATGACTCTCTCGATCACCATTAGAGAAGAGCCAAGTTTGAAGACATTGATGGTCTCGTTTATGGTGGTCAGGCTCTCATCGGCATACAACGTCATCATCGGCTGACCTACACTTAACAAACTCCGAGCGATCGTCTCAATATATCACCAAGCTACAAAGTTCTCGACCAGGACAGGAGTTGAGGAAGCAAAAAGTGATCCTCGAGAGTCAAGACAATGCTACCTAACATCAACCGTGATGCCCAAGAAAATTAAGGCTCCAACACCCATCGAGGACCTCTGAGACCATGGCAAGTAAGTCCTGAAACCCGAACCAATTGAAGAAATAATGGAGGTGCCTCTCAACTCCAAACACCCGAGCAGGACTGTCAAAGTTGGCTTAGCTCTCCTCGAGGAGCGATGAATCGAGCTAGTAGATTTCCTCATAAAAAATAATGACGTCTTTGCTTGGTCACCAAAAGTCATGCCCGGCATCAACTCGGAGGTGGCTCAGCATCATCTCAATGACCCAACACCCAACCCATGAAGTAGCGGCTAAGGAAGTTCCCCCCGACTATCAAAAGGCCATCAAAGAAGAGGTCGCTCATCTATTAGATGCGAGATTTATCACAGAAGTCAAGTACCTAACCTGGCTATCCAACGTTGTACTCGTGAAAAAAATCTAATAGAAGTTGGCGGATATGCATGGGCTTGTACACGGATGACGAAGTGTTCGTGGCCATCCCAAGGCGCGATTAGAACACGGCTCCATGGAGCATCAGAACTTTCTCTTCAACATGGAAAGGATATGTCCGTAGGTGGCTGAAATATACAACAAATTCAGCATGTTGCTAGACCTTGAAGGGTGTAGTGGAGACTGTATTGGAGAAGGGTCGTAATCTAGCAAGTACATTTGTGGGGGCAGAACAAAGCACAAGTTCAGTAAGACGGAGTAGTCCAAAGGGGATGATGGTCTCCGAAACTTCCAATGGAAAGTATGTAAAGAGAAAAGTTGCTCCAGCAGGACAGATATCTAGGAGGGATAAGTCCTAGTTCTCTAGTGGGAGAATCATGTGTAACGGACTGCACATATTGAGGAAGAGTTTCTCAGGGTTATCTCTCCATAAAGCTCAACGGACCGAGTGAGCGACGAAGAGTTATCGCATGATCTCGAAGGAGGTAATGTATTGGTGGATGCATTTCGAGATCAAGTGGGGAGCAATCCAAGGCAACATCATATGAAGGCACACTTAGAGTCGAGGCGTCGAACTCAGGAGGGCTGCGTGGAATGGTGGACGTGAGGGCCACTATCAACTCAGTGCAAATCGTGGAGTAGAGCGACTTGGGTGGAACTCGGTGAAGTATCCAAGCAGCATGAAGGGAGTCGACATAGAAGATGGAACATGGAGCGGAGGCATGGAGCTTTCCTTAGACAGAGGTCAAGGGCATGAACTCTTGTAGAGGCAAGAGTGGGATCATGTCGTTCCATGGGTTCTTCATTCTGATGGGACAGACTTATTTTGCATGGTGCCAAAGATGAAGGGAGCTTCAAGGCACATGCAAGCTACCTCAGAGATGCATTTGATGGAGTAACTAAGGTGATTCAACTTGCGGAGGCAAAGTTAGGATCATGAGACCTTAGTACGGGGCAAGAGGACGCAGAGGCGGGTACTCTTGAAGAATATGCCATAGTGTTGCCATTCGAGTTGTCAGGAACAAGAGGTGCATAGCAAAATTGTACTGGTAGGGGATAGAGCCCCAAGATCCAGACAATGGTGCACCAACTCTAGCGAAGTCAGAGGACTTCAGGAGCTACTAGGCGACGGACTGTCCTAGAGCTATGCTTCGTCCAGGTATAACCCAGGAGTGGGGGGGGACGAAGGGGAATTGCCAAGGGAGCGAACTAAAAATTGGAGATGGCGGAGGCCCTACGATGTGTTGGCAGAGGCCACACGTGGAGAAGGCATAGTCCGAGTTCATCACACGAGAATCTGTATGCAATGGAGATGTCACCAGGAGGCGACATGGTGCAGCGGATCGTGGTGGAATAGTTCATGGCAATGCAATACAGGTAATCTTGTCCCGTGAGGGACAAAAATCATACGGAGGTATGATAAGGAGTTACTGGGAGCTCCACTTTGGTGTACGACACAACAAGAAGAAGGGCTATGGATTCAAGGAGTGAATGTCGTAATACCGCAGAGGCGGGTCTTCGTGTGTGCATCAAAGCTTGTATTGGATAAAAGCCTTAGTCATCAGCATATGGGAGCTATATACCACCAAGGAAGAAGTCCAAGTGCACGTACCAGTGAGTCCCATGGAGGGGGACATGATCATGTGAATGATAAGGAGCTGTTAGGAGCTCCACTTCGATGAACAATGCAACAACAAGAAAGGCTGTGGATTCAAGGAGTGAATGCCATAGTACCGCAGAGGCGGGTCTTCCGTGTGTATGCATCGAAGCTTGCATCAGATGAAAGCCTTGGTCCTCAGCATATGAGGGACTGTGTACCACCGACGGAGTAGTCAGATTGCAAGTACCAGTGAGTCCCATGGAGGGGACTTGATTAACTGGAGCAGTTGGAGAGTTGGACTGCTTCAGTGCTCACATTCGCTTAAGGGAGCCCGGCAAGTCAGAGGACAAGGCCGAGTAAGCGAACGTTGCTACCAAGGAAGCTAAGGAGAACAGAATCGGCGCGAGCCCTGCAACAAGATGGCGGAGGCCATGCATGAGAGTTGCAGTCTGTCTCTTCATCGACCAAGGAGAACTGCTAGGAGGACATAGTGGTGTCGAAGCAGGTGGTCAAAAGGGGCGAGAAAGCGACGACGAGTCCAACGGGGCTCAGCTACCCAAAAGAAAAGCGTCGGTTAGAGAGGAGGTGGACTCGGAGGAGCTCCACAGTGCCACAGAGGCAGATCTACCGATCGCGAAGGAAGGGATGAAGATGCAAGGTAACGGATAGTAGTGCTATGGGCTTGGCAGCGCCATGGTACCGCAGATGCGGGACTTCCGTGAAGTCATCGATCCCTTGCTCTCATGAAGGGACAGCATTGGTCGTAAAAGGGGCCAAGGAGGTGGAGAATACAGAGGTAAACTCCAAGTACCAAGACGAGGCAGAAGGGCAGAGGCCAAGAAACTTCATAAGACCGATGTCGATGGGCTTCTCATCCAGATAGCCGAAATTAAGGGACTTCGGGTTGATGCAGGAGTGCTCGACCAGGGAACGAAGTAGGCAGTACATGGTACTGTACCTTTCTACTCAAGAGGAGTAGGCGGCAAAGGTGATGGAGAAGACGGTACAATCCCAAAGGCGACCAGACCTATCAAAGACTTACTCCAAGTTGGGGGACTCCAAGTTGGGGTAAACTTTTGCTCTTTTCGGGCAAAACTTCTTGCATTCCAGAAGTTCAATGGCAGTGGGAAGGTGAATCACAGTAGCTAACCCAACGCAAGGAGTGCAACCACTTCAAGTGCTTTAGAAGTATGAGCAAAGAGCAGGCGAATGTTAGTAACCAGCTCAATGCATGAAGTACAAACTCGAGGAGGCAGGCGAAATCAAGTAACCTTTGCCAGGTGAAATTGAGTAACCTTTGTCTTCTCAACTCGAGAGAATGGGCGAAACTGAGTACCCCAGTTCTCTTAACTCGAGGAGGTGAGAGAAGCCACCTTACCTTCTCAACTATGAAGAGAATGGGTGAAGTTAAGTATCTCAGTTCTCTTACTTATCCAAGCAGGGGAGCTCTGCACAAGTTCAGTGACCCTTCAAAGAAAGCTTATGGAAGACAATGGTTGTCAAATCCTCACCGTTGGTGATCAGGGCTATTGAGAGTAGTTTTTCCACTTCATTTCCCAATTGACTAAGAGAGAGTGATGCGAACATACTTGGAAGTGACAATTAACAGCGGAAGAAGGTTCAATGGGCAAACATTATGGAGAAAGGACCTTAAAAACTTCAAAGTCTGTGAGGCGATGCTCGTTAAAGCTCCAACAAACATCTACCCAGTTCAAGCAATATGAGTATACTGCGATACTAGCACATAATAAGGTATGTCTTTTCCTTCATCAGAGGGATCTGCGAGAACCAACAAGGATCAGCACAACTCAGCCAACCCCACACCAGATTCAATCATTGGTGAGTTGAAGTAGCATGGCGGATTAGAGTTCGACTACTCAACAACAATGAGAGGCGGCTAGGAGCCAAAGGCGTGTTGCAGCCAAAGCAGAAGATTAAAGATTCAGCAGAATGCGAGGAGATGCAGCGTCTACAGTGGCTTCGACGAGGACGTCGAAGGAATAAGTGGGGGAGAATGTCAAGGACAACAATGTAAACAAGGTGTTCGATAAAATGCTTGTATTAGTCCGTGTCCTTCGGTTTAGGTACATATCTACAATAAGAAGCGGGCTTGTAGTAGGCTTAGCAGTCCTAGTCCAATTTGTTTTATGGCCAAGTTTGGCTTATAAATACAAGTGTGTCTTATAAGCACTTGTGGGGACTTCGGTCTGTAGTGGACCATTATCCTTTGTGTGCAACCTCTCTGAGTTTGTAATGTCCATGGGTGTAATTTATATTTTGGCTTTATAAATTATTTTTCTTGAGCAGTTGCTTGTGGATCCCGTGGGAATTGCTTCTTCTGACCTGTTTTCTCTTTTTGTAAGTCTGTAGGACTTTAGGAGATCTCGGGGAGGGCTGACCTTTGCGGACGGACACGCATGGGTGCCGCACGGCTTAGGCAAAATCACCTAAGCCCGTGACAATTGGGTGAACTTGAGCTCGAACGACCTGTAGATGGGCCTTCGGTCAGCTGGCTCTATGAATCGGAAAGTCGAGTCCTCACCTCAGACAACTGACCCTGCGAGTCGAATAGAATTTCCCAAATCTTGCTCAGTTCCTTTTCCAATGACTCATGTCGCAGAGTCACCTCCTCTAATTGAGTATTGAGATGATTGGCCAAAGACTATGCTTTAAAGGCCTATTACTCGACTGCAACCACCATGTTAGGGTCGCCACTCTCCTTTAGCCTCTAGACCTCCTTCCAGAGTATGTCAACCTTATCATCTAGTGAAGTAATAACTCGACTAGCATCATGAACCTGATCGATCAGGGCCATGTAGTAGTGCTAATTCTGCCAAATCGAGGAAGGCATGAGTCAGGTCAATGCATCAACAAACTCAAAAAAATTAAAAAAATAAAAAGCAAAGATCGGGATGAAACTTACTAGCACCATGGTCTTTGCTGCCCAATCCATCAGGGCCTCGGACGGTAGGGTGTACAGGTTGGCTGCTAGGGTCGAAATTTGTGTCGCCCAAGCATATTTTACAGAAGCTTCACCATCTTGCTAGACGCACATCCCATGCATCAAGGGAGTCAACTCCACCTCAAGGGGTGCATCGGGAGCATGCTTCAACTGGCTGCTCACTCGGATGACGTGGAAATCCTGACCATCTGCTCCTAAGTGAGCACTACATAGTTCCTTCACTGACTGCGGCCTTGCCTAGGGGCCGGTGTCCTCTCGGCTAGAGTAGTAGACCTCTCACCATCGGCTGCATGAGACCTCGACTTTTCACCTTCACGGTAAGACTTGTGCCAGCCAGAGACTTTGGTTTTCTTTCGTTGACCGGACAAAGCCTCAACTGGGCGTTTCCCAAAGGATTTAGACACCTTCCGAGTTGCCTCCTATGGGGGAATCTCCTCCACCTCCGAAGGAGAAGGGGCGACAATAGGTTCAGCGGATGCTGGAGCGGTGACCAGGGATGGTGCAGCAACACTCGCGGTAGTGGTGCTTGCACATCCTCCTCCGACCTTCGGAAGGCCGCACACCAAGTTCATGTTCACCATCTTTGCAAAACCAATCATGAGTCACACTAATCAAGTAATAGAACGCAAGGAAATGAGGATTAACATGTACCCCAACAAGTTGGGCTAAGGCCTACCTCAACCAACCATTACTCGGTCAAATTCCTAATCGCCCGAGAAGCAGATAGGATCCCTTTCGGTCGCCTGGCCAGGATGGACTCCTCATCGAAAAGGTTGGGGGGAACGTTGCTAACAAGGTAGGCCGACCACTCGACACTAAAATCCTACCCCCGATGCCTATTGACGAAAGGGAACTGAGTCTTCCAACCCTTATTATTCGAAGGGGCGCCCCCATCCCTGAAGCCCGCTTGAGCGATCAAGTAGTAATCACCCTGACCTTTACATAGGTGACAATAGGAAAGAAACAAGTCCTGGGTCAGGACTATCCCCGACCCCCAACGCTCACCAAGAAATGTGATAAGGTAACGCTAAGAATTTGGAACCACCTGGATATGGGATATCTGCCACCAGCCGAGACAATCCCCAATGATTGGGTGGAGAGAGAACCTTAGCCCAGCCTCGAAAGCATCGATGGAGATGTTGAACACCCTAGGACAGGAATGGTAAGGGTGTTGCCTGGTTGTAGGAGCATGTAACATATATTCGGTCGGGATACTATAGTGTTCCCAAATCTGGGCCAAGGACTTGAGACTCACAGTAGAGTCGAAGTCATGACATGACTTCATCACTTCCAAAGCTTGAAGGGCCTTTATATCCGCTCAGGTCATGACACCCGAGGATGAACTTGGAGGTCCGGACTGACCCCCCGAAGAACAACTAGGGTGACATTCCTCTGCTCGAGGTGAAGGAATCGAAGGGGAAGAATGAGAGAAAAACCCAAAAGTGGTAAAAGAGGGTGAATGATAGAGCCCCAGAAGGAGCTCTATAGATTTTGATCTTTGAGGGGGATCAACCCTTTGAACGCTATAGGGGTTCCTCCCTCCTAGAACCTGATACAAGACTAAATAAAAGATTGATCTTACTTAATAAAAGAGAGGGGACTGCTACACCATTATATAGGGTTCTAAACCCTAGTCCATGGGGTGCTTTCCTAAGTAAAATTATCCCTTTACCCTCCTATAGCTGACATAACTGAGGGAAACCCTGGTCGACCAGCCCAATAAAGGGGGCGGTGGCCACTAAGCCCTAAGACCCCAATCTAAACCGTAGTTGTACTTTTTTTATAGGATAGAAGTGGCTATGTGGGGTTTTATTATAATCCCAAAGGATTTTTATTGACTACTTCTAGGATTATTAGGGCTCAACCTTGTTGGAGTCCTATCAAGCCCGCCCTCTTTGAATTAGCCTTGTCCTTAAGGTTGATGGTCCATAAACTTTGGAAATCGGGACTTTAGCTCCTCGTAAGACTCTCATGTTGCATCTTTGGATGGTAAATGATTCCACTTCGTGAGTACTTCAATTGAAGGGCTCGACGACACATCACAATTCTCTGATCAAGTATAGCTTCAGGTTGAGCTTGAATCTCATTATCATTAGAAGTGCTCGGTAGCTGAGTCTGAACCAACTCACGTTCTCCCAATTTCGGCTTTAGCAAGGATACGTGGAAGACAGGATGGAACTTAGTGTCGTCTGGGAGTTTTAATCTGTATGCACGGCCCCAATACGCTCCAAAATCTGATATGGTCTATAGAATTATGGAGATAGCTTCATTGACGCTCTGGTGTTGATTGACAGCTGCTTGTATGGTTGTAGGCAAAGGTAGACCCAATCTCCTACCAAAAATTCTCGCTCGCTCCGATGAGTGTCTGTTTGTTGCTTCTACGGGCTTAGGCATCAGTTAGGTTGTCTTTCAGTAGCTGCAGAAGCTTGTCCCTGTCAATTAAGTCTTGATCGACCTGATCCACTTTAGTCGTACCAATTACATATTTAGGTATTACAGGGGGCAGTCAGCCACATAATGCCTCATAGGGGGTACATTTAGTTGATGAATGATAAGTTGTGTTGTACCACCATTCAGCTCAAGGAAGCCACCTTGTCTACTCTTTGAGTCGGTCACTAGTGAAGCACCGTAAGTAAGTCGCGAGGCATATGTTCACTACTTCTATTTGGTCGTTATCTATGGATGATAGGCTGTGCTCATCTTCAATTGGGTGTCTTATAGTTGGAAGAGCTCGATCCAAAATTTACTTATAGACACCTTGTCGTGGTCACTCAGAATCGACCTTGGCATCCCATGCAGTTTTATAATATTTTCTATAAAAAGTTGAGCAATACTGGTAGCAGTATAAAGATGTCTCACAGCACAAAAATGAGCATATTTGGTTAGACAATCTACCACCACAAAGATCATCCTTTTACCTTGAGATGGTGGTAGCCCTTCGATGAAGTCCATAGTGAGTCCGATATAGGTAGTGGTTGTAGTTTTCCAGGACTTCCCACTGTTTCACCTTTTTGCTGCTGGCATACATCACATTTAGATACATAATCATAAATCGATCTTTTCATGTCTCTCCAAAAGAAGTTTTCTTCACCCTCTTATATGTTCTTGGAAATCCGAAGTGCCCTGCTGAAGGTGAAGAGTGCAACTCATGCAAAATAATTTTGATGCAAGGAGAAGAAGGAATAATCACAATTCGATCTTTGTAGTGCAGGTCTTTCAAATCCCAAGTGTAGTGGCCCATGGAACCCAGATTCTTCTCTAATTTTTCTATGATACCTAAGGTTTTTGGGTCGCTTTTCCACTCCTCTCTAATGTCTTTGAGGAAGTCGGTGGAGGGAAGGGAGATGGCTGAAATTTTGGCTTGTCCCAATAGCCAAGATAGAGCATCTGCAACAACATTCTCTTTCCCCTTTCGATAAATAATTTTATAATCAAAGCCAAAAAGTTTAGTTACCTATTCTCATTGCTCTAGGGAAGATATTTTCTGCTCCAAAAAATACTTAAGGCTTTGGTGATCGGTCTTAATCTAGAAGTGTCGACCGATCAAGTAGGATCTCCACTTTGTGACGGCGTATACGATGACAAGCATTTCTTTATCATACATGGATATTTTAAGATGGGAGGTAGACAAAGCCTTGTTGGTGTAAGCAAGAGGTCAACTATCTTGCATTAGAACAACCCTAATTCTAACACTAGATGTGTCAGCCTCAATCACGAATGTGCGACTGAAATCAGACAGTGCTAGGACCAGCATCGTCGTCATGGCTGCCTTGAGTCGTTCAAAGGCTATGGAAACTTTATCTGACCATAAGAAGGAGTCTTTCTTTAGTAAGGATATGAGTGGGGCACTGATCTTGCTATAATCTTTCACGAATTTCTGGTAGTAGCCCATGAGTCCAAGGAAGCCACGCAACGATTTTATGTTCATAGGTTTTGGCCATCCTTGCATTGCTTCGATCTTTGTTGGGTCTACCGCCACTCTATCCTATGATATAATGTGCCCTAGATACTCTACTTTATATTATAAAAAGCTGTACTTTGATTGTTTAACATAAAGAGTATCCTCCCGAAGGATTGTTAGAATAATTCACAAGTGCTGAAAATGCATATCAAGTGTAGAGCTATAAATGAGGATATCATCAAAAAATACCACCACGAATATGCATAGAAACCTTTGAAAAATATCATTCATTAAACTTTAAAAAGTAGAAGGGGCATTCATAAGTCTGAAGGGCATTACCAAAAACTCGTGGTGGTCATTCTGTGTGCGAAATACAGTTTTCGGAACATCTTCAGTGCATACCCAAATCTGATGGTATCCGGAATGGAGATCCAATTTAGTGAAGACTCGGGCTCCTTTTAGTTCATCTAAGAGCTCATCTACTACTGGTATAGGGTATTTGTCTTTGATGGTGATGACATTCAAAGTTCGGTAATCAACGCACATCCGCCACGTACCATCCTTATTATGCACTAGCAACATCAGCAAGGAGTAAGGGCTGCAACTTGGTCGAATCACTCCGGTGTCAAGCATCTCCTTGATGATATTCTCAATCTTGTCCTTCTGTAAGTAAGGATAGTGGTATGGTCTCAAATTTGTAGGAGGTTTGCCCGACAATATAGGGATGTGATGATCATGCTTAGGGGGCAGCCTACATGGCTCCGTGAAAACATCTGTGAATTCATCTATCAAGAGAGCAAGCTTAGGATCTGAATTTTGCATGTTCTCCTCCTTTGATGGTTGTTTGATATATCAAAAATCTGTCATATGTCTTGTGTAGCACTTTCTCCATCTGTTGTATTAAAATGGTGGAGATATGGCTCCCGTGCTTGCCTCGTAATGTGACATGTCTCCCTTTACAATAAAACTTCATGATTAGCTTAGAAAAATTCCAGGAGATGTCACCTAATATTGTGAGTCATTCCATCCCAAGCATAGTTTCATAGTCATCGATGGGTAGGAGGAAGAAATCAGCTACCACTTCTTGGTCTTGTAGGAGCAATTTTACCCGCAGGCACCATTGGTCGCAATTGAGGATTCGACCGTCAGTGACCTTTATGTTAAACTTGTTGCAACCTTCAATATGAAGCACCATACATGCAGCATCCTTGCCATTGAGGAAGTTATTGGTGCTGCCCGTATCTATAAGAACGGTGATGGGTTGCTATTTAAGGAGTCCTCCAACTTTCATCATCTACGGGTTGGAGTAGCCAGCCAGCATGTGCACTGCATAGTCGGTTGGTTGGGGCTCTTCCTCCATGATTTCATCTTTGGGTTCAAGACTTTCTTTAGATGGTTTACTATCCTTATCCTCTACTGGTTTTGTCACGCCCCTCCAAAATATCGACAATATTTAAAATTTTGTCGCAACAACTAATCCAGGATCCAAACACACATTTTGAGGTCACTAAGAAAACATTCAGATCAAATTTTCACCTCTATAGTCTACAAATTCAACACCCTATGCAGTTCATAAACATACCACGCATCACTCGATAATTCATATAATCTGAACTCAACTCTTCAAAATAATAACCACACATAAACTCATAAGTGGGAAAGTCTATGCAGTCACCAAAACAACGATTACCATAAATTCATATCATTACATGCATTTAACTTAACATTCCAAAATCCTATACATGAGGGATCCTTTATCTTACACAAAATCCACAGGTTTAGATTCATCGTCACATTTCATAAGATGCAGGGTAGCTTATACAACAAAAACACATATGCTAACAAAGATCTGCCCAAAATCTTCTAAACTTTCCACCGCCTCAACCCAATCTTAACAAGTAAGCAAGTGATACGCTATCCTGAAAAATTTATCAACAAACGGGGTGAGCATAAGGAGCTCAGCAAGTGACTAACATATCCATATCAAAATAATACAATTTCCAAAGGGATACAGTTGCAAAGTACAAGGCAGAATATACGAATTCGTAGACATAAAATTGTTAGGAGCAGAAACATAATTGTCTTTTCAATCTTACATATTTGGTTCCTGACAGATGGGGCATAGAGTAATTGGAGCATCTCAGTATCAAAGGAAACATATTGAAGCTTATCAGTGGCATACGAAATGTTACGAAGCATATTAACGGCATATGGAATATTTCGAAGCAAAATCATCAGTGAATGAAGCATTTCAGAGCATATCAAAAACAAATATCGTACAAAAGCTCAAACGTCGTCCTTGACGTCGCAATCATACTATTCTTATCCAGAGTATGAACAAAAACAACTCACCAAAACTCTGGATGTCATATCAAACATATAGAAGGTGTAGTGGAATCTCAGTCAGAATGTGATCCATCCATTTCTGAATGACCACCTGACAAATGTCTCCCACGTCTGGGAGCTCCATCCACCCACGTCTAGGTGAAGTCAAGGGGCGAGCATCGCAGCTCTAAGCACATACCCTTTACCATTTCGCAAAGGTCCGAATATCCTGAGCGGGACCCCACATAGCGGGTAATAAGCACATACCCTTTACCATTTCGCAAAGATCCGCATAATCCCACACACCGAGTACAAGAGGCGCTTTAACAATAAGTAGCATATGTCGGAAACACACGCGGAACAACAAAACGTGCATGTGTCTTTTCGAGATAATTCGAAACAAAGAACAAATCTCTCACAAATATATTCAGTTTTGGAATGAAATAAAAACAAGAATATACAGGGATTCCAAGCAATCATATTTAGCTCAATTCCAATAAGAAAGTTAGATTCAAATATCCAAAGGAATAAATCGCGAAATCGACCAAAGCTCGATTTCGGACAGATTTCTAGTGGCACAGCAAACAAATATTTCAGAATATCAATTATGCTCCAATACCCATAAGAAAGTTATGGTCGAACCCTTTATCAATCTATATTTTGATGGAACAAATTTCGTATGAAACAGGGTTCCCAACATGGAGTTACTTTTGATTTGGTAACCCAAGGGCAAAAACACAATCACTGTTTTGCAGAATTTATAGGGTCGGATTCAACAGATAATAGGGTAGGCAATTGAATTCCAAAATTTTCAAACTATATGTCAAAAGAAATATTTTCAAGTCTAGTTTCAAATAAAATCAGTTTGGTATACATCAGAATTTTCAACAGGGAGTTACAGGCATTTTAGTATTGACAGGTCAGAAATCTTGAACCCTGTTTTACAGCGTCTATAGGCTCATTTGAAACAGATGTTTGGGTAAGTATTCGGTGTCCAAAATCTACAAAATCAGTGTCAAAAGAAAGATATATCAGTCTAGATTCATATAAAATAAGTTTAGCCTAAATCCAAAATCAGTACAATAATCTACAGCCGGAACAAGGCAGAAGGGTCAGGACTTTGATAATTTTCCAGATTCAAATCTTATAAGCAACAAGAGAGATTTCAGCTTTGCAGGTCTTGAATTCAGCAATTAATTTTGGAAAGCAAGGAAAAACAGTAAGGATAAAGTATAAGAAGGCAAAAAAATTAGGATAGAACACTTGCCTTTGATAATTTTGACCCTAAGTGAAAAGATTTGAGCAAGAACCCTTAAAGCCCCAAATCTTCTTCTTCTTCTTCTTCTTTCTTTCTTTCTTTCTTTCTTTCTTTTTTTCTTGAACAGATCACCCACGTAGCTGCCTTCTCTGCTTCCTTAAGAATGAAGGCAGAGAGGCTTAAACGGTGGAATTTGTCATTTTTTATATTTTGCAGTTTAGTCCTTGTATTTAGTACATTTACGATTAGGTCCTCAGGGTTTACATATAGGTCCTCAGATTTTTTTTTTTTTTTTTGAACAGATTACCCAAATCTTACAAATAAGTACTTCTGATTCATACTCTATTTCCTTTGTCAATTTAAAATGAATGCTTACATTATCACCAGAAATTTATACGAAAATTCGGAAATGAGGGGTGTTACACTCTCCCCCTCTTAAAAGAAAAATTTAGTCCTCTAAATTTATCGTACCTCTATCGATGAAAAGACTGGGATACACCTTTTCATTTCCTCCTCTAGCTCCCAAGTTGTCTCCTCTCCGAATGATGTCTCCAATTTACTTGAACCTGGGATGACCCGATTCCTTAGGACTTTTTCTTTCTTATCAATAATCTGAATAGGCTCTTCCACATAAGATAAATCTTTATCGATCTCCACCAGCTCATACTTAATGATGTGAGAAGGGTCATATATATACTTTCTAATCATCGAGACATGAAATATATCATGGACATGGCACAATGCTGGTGGCAAGGCAATCCTGTATGCGACAGAACCAACCCTCTCAAGAACCTCAAAAGGTCCAATAAATCTTGGGCTTAATTTTCCTTTCTTCCCAAACCTTATAATGCCTTTTTAAGAATACAAAATCTCCGATTTCAAACTCAATATCTCGTCTTCTATTCTATAACTCTTTTGACGACTCGGCGATCTTTAACCTTTTCCTTATAACTTGAATTTTCTCGGTAGTTTCTTGTACCCGTGCTAACACTTTTCGTCACCAACTTCCTCCCAACATATAGGTGTTATGCACTTTCGCCCATATAAAGCTTCATAAGGAGCCATCTGAATACTTGAATGATAACTATTATTATACGTGAACTCAACAAGTGAAATATCCTTATCCCATTCACCATTCCAATCCATAACATAGGCTCTAAGCAAATCCTCAAGTGTTTGAATTGTTCTTTCCGACCGATCGAGGATGATATGCGACTAAACTTAACTTTAGTGCCCATCGACTCCTGCAATCTTCTCCAGAATCTAGAGAGAAATCTGGAGTCTCTATCAGAGATGATCTCCTTTGGAATACCATGAAGTCTTACTATTTCATTGACATATAAATCTGCAAGTTTATCAAGCGAATAAGTCATATTAATCGGTAGGAAGTGTGCAGATTTTGTTAACCTATCAATGATAACCCAAATAGCATCATGCTTCCTAGAGGTTCTGGGTAATCCTGAAACAAAATCCATAGTAATACATTCCCATTTCCATTCAGTGGATATCTAACGGTTGTAACAACCCTCCGTGTCTTTGATGTTCTACTTTGATTTGCTAACAAGTCAAACATTTTGAAACATACATTGCAATTTCCTTCTTCATGCCTTCCCACCAATAATGACTTTGAAGATCTCTATACATCTTAGTGCTCCCAAGATGTATGGTGTACTTTGAAGTATGACTTTCCTTTAGGATTTGATTCTTGATATCCGTTCATTTGGTACACATACTCTCTCCCCAAATCTCAATAGGCCATCCTTTGAAACTTGAAATTGTGGCTTCAATCCCTTTTCTACTTCATTCCTCAAGTAGATTAAATGTGGATCTCGTAATTGTGCTTCCTTAATTTGTTGAATAAGATCAGATTGCACTTGAATGGAGGCCATCAATATCATCGAGTCTTGCTCTTTCCTCAAAGCTTTCAAATCAAAATTTTCTTCTAATAACTTCCATTGCTTCACAACCGGACTAGCCATAAAACTTGTAGATTTCCTACTAAGTGCATCACTACAACATTGGCTTTGCGGGTGATAACGGATGGCACAATCATAATCCTTCGAAGTTCTATCCATCTTCGCCTCATGTTTAACTCTTTCGAGTGAAAATATATTTTAAACTCTTGTGATCGTGAAGATTTCAAACCGTCGACCATACAAATAATGTCTCCAAATCTTTAGAGCAAAAATAATTGCTAACTCCAAATCATGAGTCGGATAATTCAATTCATAACCTTTAAGTTGCCTAGAAGCATAAGCAATTACTCTCCTTCCCATCAAAACACATCCTAGGCCTTTTCTTGAAGCATCAAGATAAACTACAAATCCCTCACTACCACTTGGAATAGTGAGAATAGGGCACTAGTCAACCTTCTTTTAACTCTTGAAAACTTTGCTCACAATCATCACCCCATACAAATTTCATGTTCTTTTTAGTGAGTTTGGTGAGAGGTTGTGCAATTCGAGAGAATCCTCCACAAATCTCCTGTAATAACCTGCCATGCCCAAGAAGCTTCTAACTTCTGTTACATTTGTTGGTACTTCCCATTCAACTACAGCTTCTATTTTCCTTGGATCAACAGATATACCCTTCCTCGAAATCACATGGCCTAAGAAAGCAACTTCATTCAACCAAAATTCACATTTGCTGAACTTACAACTTCTTTTCTCTTAGTATGGACAACACATCTCTCAAGTGTTCCTCATGCTCCTGATTACTCTTTGAATACACCAATATGTCATCAATAAATACAATTACACAGATATCCAAGAGTGGTTGAAATATCCTATTTATTAGTTCCATAAAAGTCAGGGCATTTGTCAAACCAAAAGGCATCACCAAGAATTCATAATGACCATATCGAGTTCTGAAAGCTGTTTTTGAAATATCCTCCTCCTTGATCTTCAACTGATAGTAACCTGACCTCAGGTCAATCTTAGAGAATATTTGTGCACCCTGCAATTGATCAAACAAATCATCAATTCTAGGTATGGGATACTTATTTTGATGGTCACCTGATTCAACTGCTCATAATCAATACAAAGCCTCAATGTTCCATCCTTCTTCTTCACTAATAATACTGGAGCACCCCATGGGGATACACTGGGTCGTATGAAACCCTTATCTAATAATTCTTGTATTTGCTTCTTTAACTCCTCTAGCTCGAGTGGTGCCATTCTGTAGGGAGGCTTAGATATTGGGGTTGTACTGGGGACTAGATCAATAGCAAATTCACCCTCTCTATCTAGAGGTAAACCAGACAAGTCATCTGGGAATACATCAGGAAATTCTTTGACCACTACAATTTCATCTAGGTGGGTTTCGATCTGAATGCTCCTTTACACACACCATATAACAAAAATAACCTTTCTGCATAAGACGATAAACTTGAAGTGCTGATATCAAGCAAGGAGGCAAATCATGCCTAATGCCCTCAAAGATAAATATAGGCTGATCTGGTATGCAAAAGGTAATTATTTTTTTGTAACAATCAATACTAGCATGATGAGAAGATAACCAATCCATGCCAAGTATAATATCAAAGCCCTGGATCTCTAGGAGAATCAAATCAGCAAGGAGTTCGCGGTCTCCAATAGAGATCAAACAAGATGGGTAGACCAAGTTTGTTGCCAATGAATCTCCAACAGCAGTTGTTACATATAACATATAATCCAGGGGTTTAGGTAGAATATCCAAGTGACAAGCAAAGTATTG
The DNA here is from genome assembly GCA_021527575.1 of Ensete glaucum. Taxonomy (NCBI): domain Eukaryota; kingdom Viridiplantae; phylum Streptophyta; class Magnoliopsida; order Zingiberales; family Musaceae; genus Ensete; species Ensete glaucum. The sequence goes on from CM038555.1 coordinate 35,560,789, forward strand.
TGAAACAAACGATAAGTTGGAGCCGGGATCAAACAAAACTTTTGCATTTCTTTTAGAAACATAAAGAATACCTTCCACCACTGATTTGGAAGCCTTAGAATCTTGTTCAGTGATAGCGTACACTCTAGCATGGGCTGAGGGTCTAGGAGGCGATGGCTCTTTCTTCCTTTTCGGGCAATCTCTTAATTGATGATCTAGCTTTCCACAACCAAAACATGCTCCACACCGAAAACACCGACTTGTTTCATGATTTAATCCACATTTTGCACATAACCGAGTCCTCCCCAATGGTTTCCTTTTCTCAAATCCAGATGTCTTGAACCTCTTGTTACTAGCTTCATATTCATTTTCTCTCCTGCTTTTGCCAAGAATTTGTCCCTTTTGTTCTTGCCAATGATTTCTTGAATTTCCTCCATGTCTCTTTCAATTTTCAAAGCTCTTTCTACCGTATCAGTATACGTTTGTAATTTTAAAGCTGACATTTGGCTTCTTATTGCTGGCCGTAATCCCCTTTCAAACCTTCTTGCTTTTCTAGATTCATCATCAGTCATATGTGTGGCAAACCTGGAGAGCTCAGTGAATTTAGATTCATATTGTGTAACCGTCATACTTCCCTGAATAAGATTCAAGAACTCCAATTCTTTTTGCTCTCTCATACAATCTGGAAAATATTTTCTTTGATCAATCTCTAAATGCTAGTCAATAAACCTCAAAAAGAGAATATTCTTAGTGATTCTCAAATCATGCTCTGATACCACCTCTGTCACGCCCCTCCAAAATATCGACAATATTTAAAATTTTGTCACAACAACTAATCCAGGATCCAAACACACATTTTGAGGTCACTAAGAAAACATTCAGATCAAATTTTCACCTCTATAGTCTACAAATTCAACACCCTGTGCAGTTCATAAACATACCACGCATCACTCGATAATTCATATAATCTGAACTCAACTCTTCAAAATAATAACCACACATAAACTCATAAGTGGGAAAGTCTATGCAGTCACCAAAACAACGATTACCATAAATTCATATCATTACATGCATTTAACTTAACATTCCAAAATCCTATACATGAGGGATCCTTTATCTTACACAAAATCCACAGGTTTAGATTCATCGTCACATTTCATAAGATGCAGGGTAGCTTATACAACAAAAACACATATGCTAACAAAGATCTGCCCAAAATCTTCTAAACTTTCCACCGCCTCAACCCAATCTTAACAAGTAAGCAAGTGATACGCTATCCTGAAAAATTTATCAACAAACGGGGTGAGCATAAGGAGCTCAGCAAGTGACTAACATATCCATATCAAAATAATACAATTTCCAAAGGGATACAGTTGCAAAGTACAAGGCAATATACTTCGTAGACATAAAATTGTTAGGAGCGAAACATAATTGTCTTTTCAATCTTACATATTTGGTTCCCGACCGATGGGGCATAGAGTAATTGGAGCATCTCAAGATCAAAGGAAACATATTGAAGCTTATCAGTGGCATACGAAATGTTACGAAGCATATTAACGGCATATGGAATATTTCGAAGCAAAATCATCAGTGAATGAAGCATTTCAGAGCATATCAAAAACAAATATCGTACAGAAGCTCAAACGTCGTCCTTGACGTCGCAATCATATTATTCTTATCCAGAGTATGAACAAAAACAACTCACCAAAACTCTGGATGTCATATCAAACATATAGAAGGTGTAGTGGAATCTCAGTCAGAATGTGATCCATCCATTTCTGAATGACCACCTGACAAATGTCTCCCACGTCTGGGAGCTCCATCCACCCACGTCTAGGTGAAGTCAGAAGGGGCCGGCAGAGCATCGCAGGCTCTAAGCACATACCCTTTACCATTTCTGGCAAAGGTCCAGAATATCCCACAGAGCGGGACCCCACATAGCGGGTAATAAGCACATACCCTTTACCATTTCTGGCAAAGGTCCAGACAATCCCACACACCAGAGTACAAGAGGGCAGTTTTAACAATAAGTAGCATATGTCGGAAACACACGCGGAACAACAAAACGTGCATGTGTCTTTTCGAGATAATTCGAAACAAAGAACAAATCTCTCACAAATATATTCAGTTTTGGAATGAAATGAAAACAAGAATATACAGGGATTCCAAGCAATCATATTTAGCTCAATTCCAATAAGAAAGTTAGAAATTCAAATATCCAAAGGAATAGAATAAAATATGCGAAATCGACCAAAGCTCGATTTCGGACAGATTTCTAGTGGCACAGCAAACAAATATTTCAGAATATCAATTATGCTCCAATACCCATAAGAAAGTTATGGTCGAACCCTTTATCAATCTATATTTTGATGGAACAAATTTCGTATGAAACAGGGTTCCCAACATGGAGTTACTTTTGATTTGGTAACCCAAGGGCAAAAACACAATCACTGTTTTGCAGAATTTATAGGGTCGGATTCAACAGATAATAGGGTAGGCAATTGAATTCCAAAATTTTCAAACTATATGTCAAAAGAAATATTTTCAAGTCTAGTTTCAAATAAAATCAGTTTGGTATACATCAGAATTTTCAACAGGGAGTTACAGGCATTTTAGTATTGACAGGTCAGAAATCTTGAACCCTGTTTTACAGCGTCTATAGGCTCATTTGAAACAGATGTTTGGGTAAGTATTCGGTATCCAAAATCTACAAAATCAGTGTCAAAAGAAAGATATATCAGTCTAGATTCATATAAAATAAGTTTAACCTAAATCTAAAATCAGTACAATAATCTACAGCCGGAACAAGGCAGAAGGGTCAGGACTTTGATAATTTTCCAGATTCAAATCTTATAAGCAACAAGAGAGATTTCAGCTTTGCAGGTCTTGAATTCAGCAATTAATTTTGGAAAGCAAGGCAAAACAGTAAGGATAAAGTATCAGAAGGCAAAAAAATTAGGATAGAACACTTGCCTTTGATAATTTTGACCCTAAGTGAAAAGATTTGAGCAAGAACCCTTAAAGCCCCAAATCTTCTTCTTCTTCTTCTTCTTTCTTTCTTTCTTTCTTTCTTTCTTTTTTCTTGAACAGATCACCCACGTAGCTGCCTTCTCTGCTTCCTTAAGAATGAAGGCAGAGAGGCTTAAACGGTGGAATTTGTCATTTTTTACATTTTGCAGTTTAGTCCTTGTATTTAGTACATTTACGATTAGGTCCTCAGGGTTTACATATAGGTCCTCAGATTTTTTTTTTTTTTTTTTTTGAACAGATTACCCAAATCTTACAAATAAGTACTTCTGATTCATACTCTATTTCCTTTGTCAATTTAAAATGAATGCTTACATTATCACCAGAAATTTATACGAAAATTAAATGAGGGGTGTTACACTCTCCCCCCCTTAAAAGAAAAATTTAGTCCTCTAAATTTATCGTACCTCTATCGATGAAAAGACTGGGATACACCTTTTTCATTTCCTCCTCTAGCTCCCAAGTTGTCTCCTCTCCAGAATGATGTCTCCAATTTACTTGAACCAGTGGGATGACCCGATTCCTTAGGACTTTTTCTTTCTTATCAATAATCTGAATAGGCTCTTCCACATAAGATAAATCTTTATCGATCTCCACCAGCTCATACTTAATGATGTGAGAAGGGTCATATATATACTTTCTAATCATCGAGACATGAAATATATCATGGACATGGCACAATCGGTGGCAAGGCAATCTGTGCAATGTAACCAACCCTCTCAAGAACCTCAAAAGGTCCAATAAATCTTGGGCTTAATTTTCCTTTCTTCCCAAACCTTATAATGCCTTTGGAAGGGGAGACTTTTAAGAATACAAAATCTCCGATTTCAAACTCAATATCTCGTCTTCTATTGTCGGCATAACTCTTTTGACGACTGAGCGATCTTTAACCTTTTCCTTATAACTTGAATTTTCTCGGTAGTTTCTTGTACCGTCCGGTGCTAACTTTCATCACCAACTTCCTCCCAACATATAGGTGTTATGCACTTTCGCCCATATAAAGCTTCATAAGGAGCCATCTGAATACTTGAATGATAACTATTATTATACGTGAACTCAACAAGTGAAATATCCTTATCCCATTCACCATTCCAATCCATAACATAGGCTCTAAGCAAATCCTCAAGTGTTTGAATTGTTCTTTCCTCGACCATCGAGGATGATATGCGACTAAACTTAACTTTAGTGCCCATCGACTCGCAATCTTCTCCATAATCTAGAGAGAAATCTGGAGTCTCTATCAGAGATGATCTCCTTTGGAATACCATGAAGTCTTACTATTTCATTGACATATAAATCTGCAAGTTTATCAAGCGAATAAGTCATATTAATCGGTAGGAAGTGTGCAGATTTTGTTAACCTATCAATGATAACCCAAATAGCATCATGCTTCCTAGAGGTTCTGGGTAATCCTGAAACAAAATCCATAGTAATACATTCCCATTTCCATTCAGGGATATCTAACGGTTGTAACAACCCTCCAGGTCTTTGATGTTCTACTTTGATTTGCTAACAAGTCAAACATTTTGAAACATACATTGCAATTTCCTTCTTCATGCCTTCCCACCAATAATGACTTTGAAGATCTCTATACATCTTAGTGCTCCCAGGATGTATGGTGTACTTTGAAGTATGACTTTCCTTTAGGATTTGATTCTTGATATCTGGTTCATTTGGTACACATACTCTCTCCCCAAATCTCAATAGGCCATCCTTTGAAACTTGAAATTGTGGCTTCAATCCCTTTTCTACTTCATTCCTCAAGTAGATTAAATGTGGATCTCGTAATTGTGCTTCCTTAATTTGTTGAATAAGATCAGATTGCACTTGAATGGAGGCCATCAATATCATCGAGTCTTGCTCTTTCCTCAAAGCTTTCAAATCAAAATTTTCTTCTAATAACTTCCATTGCTTCACAACCAGACTAGCCATAAAACTTGTAGATTTCCTACTAAGTGCATCAGCTACAACATTGGCTTTGCCCGGGTGATAACGGATGGCACAATCATAATCCTTCAGAAGTTCTATCCATCTTCGCTGCCTCATGTTTAACTCTTTCTGAGTGAAAATATATTTTAAACTCTTGTGATCAGTGAAGATTTCAAACTGTCGACCATACAAATAATGTCTCCAAATCTTTAGAGCAAAAATAATTGCTGCTAACTCCAAATCATGAGTCGGATAATTCAATTCATAACCTTTAAGTTGCCTAGAAGCATAAGCAATTACTCTCCTTCCCGCATCAAAACACATCCTAGGCCTTTTCTTGAAGCATAAACTACAAATCCCTCACTACCACTTGGAATAGTGAGAATAGGGGCACTAGTCAACCTTCTTTTTAACTCTTGAAAACTTTGCTCACAATCATCACCCCATACAAATTTCATGTTCTTTTTAGTGAGTTTGGTGAGAGGTTGTGCAATTCGAGAGAATCCCTCCACAAATCTCCTGTAATAACCTGCCATGCCCAAGAAGCTTCTAACTTCTGTTACATTTGTTGGTACTTCCCATTCAACTACAGCTTCTATTTTCCTTGGATCAACAGATATACCCTTCCCGAAATCACATGGCCTAAGAAAGCAACTTCATTCAACCAAAATTCACATTTGCTGAACTTGATACAACTTCTTTTCTCTTAGTATGGACAACACATCTCTCAAGTGTTCCTCATGCTCCCGATTACTCTTTGAATACACCAATATGTCATCAATAAATACAATTACACGATATCCAAGAGTGGTTGAAATATCCTATTCATTAGTTCCATAAAAGTCAGGGCATTTGTCAAACCAAAAGGCATCACCAAGAATTCATAATGACCATATCGAGTTCGAAGTCGTTTTTGAAATATCCTCCTCCTTGATCTTCAACTGATAGTAACCTGACCTCAGGTCAATCTTAGAGAATATTTGTGCACCCTGCAATTGATCAAACAAATCATCAATTCTAGGTATGGGATACTTATTTTTGATGGTCACCTGATTCAACTGTCTATAATCAATACAAAGCCTCAATGTTCCATCCTTCTTCTTCACTAATAATACCGGAGCACCCCATGGGGATACACTGGGTCGTATGAAACCCTTATCTAATAATTCTTGTATTTGCTTCTTTAACTCCTCTAGCTCGAGTGGTGCCATTCTGTAGGGAGGCTTAGATATTGGGGTTGTACTGGGGACTAGATCAATAGCAAATTCACCCTCTCTATCTAGAGGTAAACCAGGCAAGTCATCTGGGAATACATCAGGAAATTCTTTGACCACTACAATTTCATCTAGGTGGGTTTCCTGATCTGAATGCTCCTTTACACACACCATATAACAAAAATAACCTTTCTGCATAAGACGATAAACTTGAAGTGCTGATATCAAGGAGGCAAATCATGCCTAATGCCCTCAAAGATAAATATAGGCTGATCTGGTATGCAGAAGGTAATTATTTTTTTGTAACAATCAATACTAGCATGATGAGAAGATAACCAATCCATGCCAAGTATAATATCAAAGCCCTGGATCTCTAGGAGAATCAAATCAGCAAGGAGTTCGCGGTCTCCAATAGAGATCAAACAAGATGGGTAGACCAAGTTTGTTGCCAATGAATCTCCAACAGCAGTTGTTACATATAACATATAATCCAGGGGTTTAGGTAGAATATCCAAGTGACAAGCAAAGTATTGTGAAACAAACGATAAGTTGGAGGGATCAAACAAAACTTTTGCATTTCTTTTAGAAACATAAAGAATACCTTCCACCACTGATTTGGAAGCCTTAGAATCTTGTTCAGTGATAGCGTACACTCTAGCATGGGCTGAGGGTCTAGGAGGCAGTGGCTCTTTCTTCCTTTTCAGTGGGCAATCTCTTAATTGATGATCTAGCTTTCCACAACCAAAACATGCTCCAGTCACCCGAAAACACTGACTTGTTTCATGATTTAATCCACATTTTGCACATAACTGAGTCCTCCCCAATGGTTTCCTTTTCTCAAATCCAGATGTCTTGAACCTCTTGTTACTAGCTTCATATTCATTTTCTCTCCGCTTTTGCCAAGAATTTGTCCCTTTTGTTCTTGCCAATGATTTCTTGAATTTCCTCCATGTCTCTTTCAATTTTCAAAGCTCTTTCTACCGTATCAGTATACGTTTGTAATTTTAAAGCTGACATTTGGCTTCTTATTGCTGGCCGTAATCCCCTTTCAAACCTTCTTGCTTTTCTAGATTCATCATCAGTCATATGTGTGGCAAACCTGGAGAGCTCAGTGAATTTAGATTCATATTGTGTAACCGTCATACTTCCCTGAATAAGATTCAAGAACTCCAATTCTTTTTGCTCTCTCATACAATCTGGAAAATATTTTCTTTGATCAATCTCTAAATGCTAGTCAATAAACCTCAAAAAGAGAATATTCTTAGTGATTCTCAAATCATGCTCTGATACCACCTCTGTCACGCCCCTCCAAAATATCGACAATATTTAAAATTTTGTCACAACAACTAATCCAGGATCCAAACACACATTTTGAGGTCACTAAGAAAACATTCAGATCAAATTTTCACCTCTATAGTCTACAAATTCAACACCCTGTGCAGTTCATAAACATACCACGCATCACTCGATAATTCATATAATCTGAACTCAACTCTTCAAAATAATAACCACACATAAACTCATAAGTGGGAAAGTCTATGCAGTCACCAAAACAACGATTACCATAAATTCATATCATTACATGCATTTAACTTAACATTCCAAAATCCTATACATGAGGGATCCTTTATCTTACACAAAATCCACAGGTTTAGATTCATCGTCACATTTCATAAGATGCGGTAGCTTATACAACAAAACACATATGCTAACAAAGATCTCCAAAATCTTCTAAACTTTCCACCGCCTCAACCCAATCTTAACAAGTAAGCAAGTGATACGCTATCCTGAAAAATTTATCAACAAACGGGTGAGCATAAGGAGCTCAAAGTGACTAACATATCCATATCAAAATAATACAATTTCCAAAGGGATACATTGCAAAGTACAAGGCGAATATACGAATTCGTAGACATAAAATTGTTAGGAGCGAAACATAATTGTCTTTTCAATCTTACATATTTGGTTCTCCGGATGGGGCATAGAGTAATTGGAGCATCTCAAGATCAAAGGAAACATATTGAAGCTTATCTGGCATACGAAATGTTACGAAGCATATTAACGGCATATGGAATATTTCAAGCAAAATCATCATGAATGAAGCATTTCAGAGCATATCAAAATAAATATCGAAGCTCAAACGTCGTCCTTGACGTCGCAATCATATTATTCTTATCCAGAGTATGAACAAAAACAACTCACCAAAACTCTGGATGTCATATCAAACATATAGAAGGTGTAGTGGAATCTCAGTCAGAATGTGATCCATCCATTTCTGAATGACCACCTGACAAATGTCTCCCACGTGGGAGCTCCATCCACCCACGCCTAGGTGAAGTCAAGGGGCGAGCATCGCAGCTCTAAGCACATACCCTTTACCATTTCGCAAAGGTCCGAATATCCTACCGAGCGGGACCCCACATAGCGGGTAATAAGCACATACCCTTTACCATTTCTGGCAAAGGTCCAGACAATCCCACACACCAGAGTACAAGAGGGCAGTTTTAACAATAAGTAGCATATGTCGGAAACACACGCGGAACAACAAAACGTGCATGTGTCTTTTCGAGATAATTCGAAACAAAGAACAAATCTCTCACAAATATATTCAGTTTTGGAATGAAATGAAAACAAGAATATACAGGGATTCCAAGCAATCATATTTAGCTCAATTCCAATAAGAAAGTTAGACGAATTCAAATATCCAAAGGAATAGAACAAAATACGCGAAATCGACCAAAGCTCGATTTCGGACAGATTTCTAGTGGCACAGCAAACAAATATTTCAGAATATCAATTATGCTCCAATACCCATAAGAAAGTTATGGTCGAACCCTTTATCAATCTATATTTTGATGGAACAAATTTCGTATGAAACAGGGTTCCCAACATGGAGTTACTTTTGATTTGGTAACCCAAGGGCAAAAACACAATCACTGTTTTGCAGAATTTATAGGGTCGGATTCAACAGATAATAGGGTAGGCAATTGAATTCCAAAATTTTCAAACTATATGTCAAAAGAAATATTTTCAAGTCTAGTTTCAAATAAAATCAGTTTGGTATACATCAGAATTTTCAACAGGGAGTTACAGGCATTTTAGTATTGACAGGTCAGAAATCTTGAACCCTGTTTTACAGCGTCTATAGGCTCATTTGAAACAGATGTTTGGGTAAGTATTCGGTATCCAAAATCTACAAAATCAGTGTCAAAAGAAAGATATATCAGTCTAGATTCATATAAAATAAGTTTAACCTAAATCTAAAATCAGTACAATAATCTACAGCCGGAACAAGGCAGAAGGGTCAGGACTTTGATAATTTTCCAGATTCAAATCTTATAAGCAACAAGAGAGATTTCAGCTTTGCAGGTCTTGAATTCAGCAATTAATTTTGGAAAGCAAGGCAAAACAGTAAGGATAAAGTATAAGAAGGCAAAAAAATTAGGATAGAACACTTGCCTTTGATAATTTTGACCCTAAGTGAAAAGATTTGAGCAAGAACCCTTAAAGCCCCAAATCTTCTTCTTCTTCTTCTTCTTTCTTTCTTTCTTTCTTTCTTTCTTTTTTTCTTGAACAGATCACCCACGTAGCTGCCTTCTCTGCTTCCTTAAGAATGAAGGCAGAGAGGCTTAAACGGTGGAATTTGTCATTTTTTACATTTTGCAGTTTAGTCCTTGTATTTAGTACATTTACGATTAGGTCCTCAGGGTTTACATATAGGTCCTCAGATTTTTTTTTTTTTTTTTTTGAACAGATTACCCAAATCTTACAAATAAGTACTTCTGATTCATACTCTATTTCCTTTGTCAATTTAAAATGAATGCTTACATTATCACCAGAAATTTATACGAAAATTCGGAAATGAGGGGTGTTACACTCTCCCCCCCTTAAAAGAAAAATTTAGTCCTCTAAATTTATCGTACCTCTATCGATGAAAAGACTGGGATACACCTTTTTCATTTCCTCCTCTAAAATGAATGCTTACATTATCACCAGAAATTTATACGAAAATTCGGAAATGAGGGGTGTTACAGGTTTAATCATGAGGAGCCGACCAATCTCGGCTCCACGGTTCATCACAGAACCCTTTGGCTGATTATTCACGAAGCTCGTCTCTTGTTAATTTGTTTGGTGTAGGGGATCGGATGGCAGTAGAGGGGGTTGAAGGCTTCGGCATGGCTAGTCGGGGAGTGACCCTTATCCTTTATACTTCATGGTTCAATCGTTCTTATTGGATTCTTGCGAAGGAAATCGCCACCATAAGAGTGTACGATTATTGTGCCTTTACTTCTCGAATCTCCAGCTTTAGGCCCTCAATAAAAGTCCCTAAAAATTATTTTTCGAACCAATCCATAGTTTGGTTAGATAAACATTCAAACCTTGTTTGGTATTCATGTATTATAGAGGTTTGTCAAATCTTTGCCAATTGTCCGTCGATGTTGTCGAAATCAATTGGTCCGAAGCGATTTAGTAGTCCTTCTTTGAATTGCTGCCAAGAGAGACCTCCATGGGTATGCTCAAACTAATTGAACCACTGAATAACATTACCCTTAAGGTGGATGGTAGCAATCTCCAACCTTGTAGCATTGGCGGTTCGGTAGAACCAAAAATAGCGCTCCAGATGCGCGATCCATCTGATCAGGTCTCCTTCTTCCCATTTAGGGAAGTCAACCTTTATGCATGTATGATTTGGATCAGGGATGATGTGACCATACTCTTGAGGATCGTCTCACTGATCTGAAGTTTCTCCTTGTTGCGATTTCTTCGGGCTAGGTGGTCGGCCCATGCTGAATTCGACGAAAAGGGATTGCATCTTCTCTTCCATGCGACTTTCAAAGGCTTCAAACTTGGCATTAATGGCCTCTTCTGATGCCATGTTCAGGCCTCTAGATCTATAATGTTGAGGTCATTTTTTTGTTGTCGTGTTAGGGGCATGAGAGGTTTTGAGGAAGAGGTGGCCGGTTAGGTAAGTGGCTCGATTTGATGGAGGCAGGCTACGGTTTAGGGCTGATTTGGATGGTTGTTTGGGATTAGTTTAGGGTGCGGTTTGGAGGGTTTCTTAGTGTAGATGGTAGAGTTTGTAGATAAGAGAAAGAGAGTCCAAAAATTTGTAAAAGACAATACTCAAATCAGATGGAATTCAACAAACAAAGGTGCTACGGTGTGTTGTCCTGCCGAACATATTTTATATTGGAGAAACGTTGAATTCTAGATGTAAATCTCAATGGAAATCTCGAAGAAAATATGTAGAACTCCTTAGTTCAGATATGGTTAATATCAGTAAAAAGTTTGACAAAATTTCGGTTGAGTAACAGTAGGAAAATAGAGGAAAAGGCGGAGGGTAGATTCTTCATTGTAAAAATTCTAGCAAAACGTGATGAAGAATTAGAGCATAATAGAACTAGTTTCAGAGAGAATTCATTTCAGAGATCAATTTTAGATGAGAGCTAAGTCGATCTATGAAATCATATAAAAATTTTGACCAAACTAGGAGAGCATAAAATCGATTTCAAGAGGCAAATAGATGGCTGAAAATTTGTACAGTATTTTGCCTTCATAATAACGATAATGTTTGCAACAGTTGAAATTTGCAGCAATGAAAGCATGGGAAACCTTGTGTCGAGTTCTTTATATGATATAAGTGGCTAGGTGAGGTTTTATTATAATCCCACAGAATTTTTATTGACTACTTCTAGGGTGATTAAGACTCAACCCTGTTGGAGTCCTATCAATGAAGTGACCATCCCGACTTAACTACGAAAGAACGATGGAGGATCGAAGATCTTAGTGACCGAGAAACTAAAGGTCTGAGAGCTTAACAACGAAGGATGGGAGAATAGAAGTGACCCCTCACCAACATCGTAATGAGGTTTATGAGGGGAAGATGTTGCTTCGTTGAGGGACATTTCGATTCCCCGAGGCAATGCAATAACTTGACCTGGGGAACACACGAACTATGTTGGACGTGGCACGCTATAGGAGTGCCATGTCAGCCCTACTCAGAGGCCAACTCAGTGACGCCAAGACCCCACATCAGCTAGGGCTTGCGTGAGCCCCACGGGCCAACTCAACTATGTCATACCACCTGCTTATCATGTGATTGCAATCTGAGCGCACGCCTTGACCACCCGCTATGTGCACTAATTGCGCCCAAACCACATGTGGCCAGTCCAACAGTCTTTGCCTAAGTTATGTATCTTGGCTAATCCAACAATCTTTGCCCGAGTTTTGTATCTCAGCCAGTCTAGCAATCTTTGCCCGAGTTGTATATCTTGGCCAATCTAGTAGTCTTTGCCCGAGTTATGTATCTTAGCAAGTCCAACAATCTTTGCTCGAGTTGTGTGTCTCAGTCAATCAAGCAATCTTTGCTCAAGTTGTGTATCTCAGCCAGTCCAGCAGTCTTTGCCTGAGTTATGTATCTCAGCCAGTCCAGTAGTCTTTGCCCGAGTTATATATCTCAGCCAGTTCAGTAGTCTTTGCACGAGTTTTGTATCTTGGACAATCTAGCAGTCTTTGCCTGAGTTTTGTATCTTGGCCAATCCAGCAGTCTCTATTCGAGTTGTGTATCTTGGCCAGTCCAGCAGTCTTTGCCCAAGTTGTGTATCTCAGCCAATCCAACAATCTTTGCCCTAGTTATGTATCTCAGCCAGTCTAGTAATCTTTGCTCAATTGGTGTATCTTGGCTAGTCCAGCAGTCTTTACCAGAGTTATGTATGTCGGCCAATCCAATAATCTTTGCCCAAGTGGTGTATCTTGGCTAGTCAGTGTCCTTTGCCTGAGTTATGTATCTCGGCCAGTCTGATCGATCTCCGCTCAAGCTATGAACCTCGGCCAGACCTCACACCAATTCTCTATTGGGCTAACCTCAAACACCCCCACAAGGACATAACCCAAATCCGCAACAAGATTTAGACCCGCGACAATCAATGCCCAAGTCTTCCCTATGACTTGCCCAGCATCTCGGGAAGACCCCTTTCGGGGGGGTGGGGAAAGAGAATGATAGGCCAAGAAATGGCCCGGCCAAACTTGCCAAGACCTATGCCAGGTCAGCGATCCATGGCAGCACTATGATCCGACGTCGGCCCGATCCTACGCTGACAAAGGCCAAGGTGGTAAGATGGTGACTTAGCTGCCATGGCAGCGGAGATCGCGCCGGGGTTCGTTTAATAAGGAACAATGCACCGCTCGCCAGTCAGGCACAAACATCGAAGTAGTGGTTGGTTGAACCCTCGCTGGTATAGTCGACCATTGATCATACAATACCATGCATCTGTCCTTCTCACTCATCGGGCAGCGCTTCGATCTTCAGGCAACGAGCCATCATCCTTGAATTTGAGCATTTTGTTGACCCAATTGTATTCCACCTCGGTTGCAACAACCTTGGTTGACTCTATGGAGGATTTAAGGATCCTAGCCATTCACGTCAAGTGCTCATCCAACCCACGTGTAGAAGCTAGTCTCGCCAAGGCGTCAGCTTGCGAGTTGTCTGACAAAGGTATCTTCATGATAGTGAAGTGGCTAAATTGGTCGATGCAACGTAGCGCCTTGGCGAGGTACTTGGCCATCGACTCCTCCCGAGCCTCAAACTCGACCTAGCCAGCAACAAGCTGGGAGTCGATGAAGACTTCAACATCTTTCGCATGTAGCTCATCGGTGAGTTTTAGCCCGAATAGTAGTGCCTCATACTCGGCTTCGTTGTTGGTGACTTTGAACTCGAGTCGGAGCACGTGTTCACAAATCTGATCGGTAGGGCCCTTGAGGATGAGACCGGCTCCTCCATACTCAACATTGGCCAATCTATCTATGTACAATGTCCATCTCGGATTCTACCATGAGTTCTTAGGATTTGTTTATTCAAGGATAAAGTCGACCAACATTTGACCTTTTATTATCGTCCTTAGAGTGTACTCGAGATCGAACTCCCCAAGTTCACCTTGATGGGATGAGCTTGAAAGTAAGGCCTCAGCTTCCTCGATGCTAGGACTAATGCCAGGGCTAGCCTTTCAATGGACGGGTAGTGCACTTTTGGGCCACTCAAAATGTGGTTGCAAATATATATCAGCTTCTGCCCACTCTTGTCGAGCTTTTCCAAGACCGAGCTGACCACGACGTCCAAGGTCGAGAGATAAATTCTAAGGTGTTCCCCGAGACTGGTTGGTGTGAGCTACAGGTGAGATATACCTTCAGTTGTTGGAACGCCTTCTCACACTGAGGTGTCCATTGGAAGTCCTTCACCTATTTCAGAGCTTGGAAGAAAGAGAAGCTCTTGTCTCCAGCTCGGGATATGAACCGACTTAACGCTGCCAACCTCCCGGTGAGTCATTGGATGTCCTTCACCGTTCTGTCACGGGCTTAGCTGATTTTGCCTAAGCTGTGCGGCACCCATGCGTGTCCGTCCGCAAAGGTCAGCCCTCCCCGAGATCTCCTAAAATCCCACAGACTTACAAAAAGAGAAAACGGGCCAGAAGAAGCAACTCCCACGGGATCCATAAGCAACTGCTCAAGAAAAACACTTTATAAAGCCAAAATACAAATTACACCCATGGACATTACAAACTCAGAGACGTTGCACACAAAGGATAATGGTTCACTACAGACCGATGTCCCCACAAGTGCTTATAAGACACACTTGTATTTCCAAGCCAAACTTGGCCATAAAGCAAATCAGACTAGGGCTTCCAAGCCTACTGCAAGCCCGCTTCTTGTTGTACAAGATATGTACATAAACCGAAGGACACGGACTAACACAAGCATTTCATCGAACACCTTGTTTACATTGTTGTCCGTGACATTCTCCCCCACTTATTCCTTCGACGTCCTCGTCGAAGCCACTATAGACGCTGCATCTCCTCGCATTCTGCTGAATCTTTAATCTTCTGTTTTGGCTGCAACACGCCCCTTTGGCTCCTAGCCGCTCTCCACCGCTGTTGTTGAGTAGTCGAACTCCAATCCGCCATCTTCAACTCACCAATGACGAATCTGTGTGGGGTTGGCTGAGTTGTCGATCCTTGTTGGTTCTCGCGGATCCCTCCGATGAAGGAAAAGACCGCTTTATTATGTGCCAAGATCGCAAAGATACTCATATTGCTTGAACGGGTAGATGCTTGTTGGAGCTTTAACGAGCATCGCCTCACTTTGAAGTTTTTAAGGTCCTTTCTCCATAATGTTTGCCCATTGAACCTTCTTCCAGTTAGTTGTCACTTCCAAGTATGTTCGCATCACTCCCTCTAATTGGGAAATGAAGTGAAAAAACTACTCGATCACCAACGGTGAGGATTTGACAACCATTGTCTTCCATAAGCTTTCTTTGAAGGGTCATCGAACTTGTGCGAGCTCCTGCTTGGATAAGTAAGAGAACTGGGATACTTGACTTCACCCATTCTCTTCGTAGTTGAGAAGGTAAGGTTACTCGGCTCACCTCCTCGAGTTAAGAGAATTGGGGTACTCGGTTTCGCCCATTCTCTCGAGTTGAGAAGGCAAAGGTTACTCAATTTCGCCTGACAAGGTTACTTGATTTCGCCTACCTCCTCGAGTTTGTACTTCATGCATTAAGCTGGGTACTAACATTCGCCTGCTCTTTACTCACACTTCTGAAGCACTTGAAGTGGTTGCACTCCTTGCGTTGGGTTAGCTACGGTGATTCACCTTCCCACTGCCATTGAACTTCTGGAATGCAAGAAGTTTTGCCCGAAAAGTGTAAAAAGTTTGCTTGGCTTCACTCACTTCCTCCAGTTAAGAGAACTGGGGTACTCGGTTTTGCCCATTCTCTCGAGTTGAGAAGGCAAATGTTACTCAATTTCGCTTGGCAAAGGTTACTCGATTTCGCCTGCCTCCTCGAGTTTGTACTTCATGCATTGAGCTGGTTACTAACATTCGCCTGCTTTTTGCTCACACTTTTGAAGCACTTGAAGTGGTTGCACTCCTTGTGTTGGGTTAGCTACTGTGATTCACCTTCCCACTGCCATTGAACTTCTGGAATGCAAGAAGTTTTGCCCGAAAAGAGCAAAAGTTTACTCCAACTTGGAGTCCCCCAACTTGGAGTAAGTCTTTGATAGGTTTGGTCGCCTTTGGGATTGTACCGTCTTCTCCATCACCTTTGCCGCCTACTCCTCTTGAGTAGAAAGGCATGCCATACTTTCGCTCCTTGGTCGAGCACTCCTGCATCAACCCAAGTCCCTTAATTTCGGCTATCCGGATGAGAAGCCCATCGACATCAGTCTTATGAAGTTTCTTGGCCTCTGCCCTTTTGCCTCGTCTTGGTACTTGGAGTTCACCTCTGTATTCTCCACCTCCTTGGCCCCTTTTACGACCAATGTTGTCCTTTCATGAGAGCAAGGGATTGATGACTTCACGGAAGTCCCGCATCTGCGGTACCATGGCGCTGCCAAGCCCATAGCACTACTATCCGTTACCTTGCATCTTCATCCCTTCCTTCGCGAACGGTAGATCTGCCACTGTGGCACTGTGGAGCTCCTCCGAGTCCACCTCCTCTCTAACCGACGCTTTTCTTTTGGGTAGCTGAGCCCCATTGGACTCGTCATCGCTTCCTCGCCCTTTTCGACCACCTACTTCAACACCACTGTGTCCTCCTAGCAGTTCTCCTTAGTCGATGGAGAGACAGACTGCAACTCTCATGTATGGCCTCCGCCATCTTGTTGCAGGGCTCGTGCCGATTCTATTCTCCTTAGCTTCCTTGGTAGCAATGTTCGCTTACTCGGCCTTGTCCTCTGACTTGCCGGGCTCCCTTAAGCGAATGTGAGCACTGAAGCAGTCCAACTCTCCAACTGCTCCGGTTAATCAAGTCCCCTCCATGGGACTCACTGGTACTTGCAATCTGACTACTCCCTCGGTGGTACATGCCCCCATATGCCGACGAAGGCTTTCATCGATGCAAGCTTCGATGCATACACACGGAAGACCCGCCTCTGCGGTACTGTGGCTCCTTGAATCCACAGCCCTTCTTACCGTTGCATGGTTCACCGAAGTGGAGCTCCTAGCGGCTCCTGATCATTCACATGATCCTGTCCCCCTCCATGGGACTCACTGGTACGTGCACTTGGACTTCTTCCTCGGTGGTATACAGCTCCCATATGCTGATGACTAAGGCTTTCATCCAATGCAAGCTTTGATGCACACATGAAGACCCGCCTCTGCGGTACTACGACATTCACTCCATGAATCCATAGCCCTTCTTCTTGTTGTGTCGTACACCAAAGTGGAGCTCCCAGTAACTCCTGATCATACCTCCGCATGATTTTGTCCCTCACGGGACAAGATTGCATGTATTACATTGCCACGAACTATTCCACCATGATCCGCTGCACCATGTCGCCTCCTGGTGACATCTCCATTGCATACAGATTCTCATGTGATGAACTCGGACTACGACTTCTCCACGTGTGGCCTCTGCCATCTCCGATTTTTAGTTCGCTCCCTTGGCAATTCCCCTTCGTCCCCCCCCCCACTCCTGGGTTACTCCTGGACGAAGCATAGCTCTAGGACAGTCCGTCACCTAGTAGCTCCTGAAGTCCCCTAACTTCGCTAGAGTTGGTGCACCATTGTCTGGATCTTGGGCCTCTATCCCCTACCAACACAATCTTGCTATGCACCTCTTGTTCTTGACAACTCGAATGGCAACACTATGACATATTCTTCAAGAGTACCCGCCTCTGCGTCCTCTTGCCCCGTACTAAGGTCTCATGATCCTAACTTTGCCTCCGCAAGTTGAATCACCTTAGTTACTCCATCAAATGCATCTCTGAGGTAGCTTGCATGTGCCTTGAAGCTCCCTTCATCTTTGGCACCATGCAAAATAAGTCTGTCCCATCAGAATGAAGAATCCATGGAACGACATGATCCCACTCTTGCTTGTACAAGAGTTCATGCCCTTAACCTCTGTCTAAGGAAAGCTCCGTGCCTCCGCTCCATGTTCCATCTTCTATGTCGACTCCCTTCATGCGGCTTGGATACTTCACCGAGTTCCACGCAAGTCGCTCTGCTCCTCGATTTGCACTGAGTTGATAGTGGCCCTCACGTCCACCATTCCACGGGTCAGCCCTCTGTTGAGTTCGATTTCTGCCTCGACTCTAAGTGTGCCTTCATATGATGTTGCCTTGGATTGCTCCCCCACTTGATCTCGAAATGCATCCACCAATGCATTACCTCCTTCGAGATCATGCGACAACTCTTCGTCGCTCACTCGGTCCGTTGAGCTTTATGGAGAGATAACCCTGAGAAACTCTTCCTCAATATATGCAGTCCGTTGCACATGATTCTCCCACTAGAGAACTAGGACTTATCCCTCCTGGATATCTGTCCTGCTGGAGCAACTTTTCTCTTTATATACTTCCCACTGGAAGTTTCGGAGACCATCATCCCCTTTGGACTACTCCGTCTTACTGAACTTGTGCTTTGTTCTGCCCCCACAAATGTACTTGCTAGATTGTGACCCTTCTCCAATACAGTCCCCACTGCACCCTTCAAGGTCTAGCAACATGCGGAACTTGTTGCACATTTCAGCCACCTACGGACATATCCTTTCCATGTTGAAGAGAAAGTTCTGATGCTCCATGGCGTCGAGTTCTAATCGCGCCTTGGGATGGTCACGAACACTCTGTCATCCGTGTACAAGCCCTTGCATGAGTTTTGAATCCTTCGAGTTAGCAATTCCCCTCACCTCTGTGAGCTTTGCATAACTCTTTCGGTCGTTACACAACACCTCCCACCTTGCACGGTCTCATCTTTCACCAAGCACCCTGCTTTGCCTTAAGCACCGTCAAGTTTGGTTGCCAACGTCGAGCTATAGCTCAAACTCAACCATCCCAATCTTTGTGTGCTACGCATTCTTCTTCGCTTGCTTGTCCTCGTGGTGCCTCTCGCGCAAAGGGGTTGGCTATTCCTTGAATGCCAAACTGTGATGCCCGCTCCTCGAGCGACTCCTTTCTCTACATCTCAATGTCTGCCCCAACGGTTGTGCCGGCCGTCCTCCACACGCCTAGCTAGGTCCCCACATTTGTATGGCAAGTGCTTCTGTGCTTGTCCCGCCTCGATACCACATTGTCACGGGCTTAACGATTTTTGCCATGCACACATGCGTGTCCGTCCAAAGTCAGCCCTCCCGAGATCTCCTAAAATCCCACGGACTTACAAAAGAGAAAACGGGCCAAGAAGCAACTCCCACGGATCCACAAGCTCAAGAAAAACACTTTATAAAGCCAAAATACAAATTACACCTATGGACATTACAAACTCAGAGACGTTGCACACAAAGGATAATGGTCCACTACAGACCGATGTCCCCACAAGTGCTTATAAGACACACTTGTATTTACAAGTCAAACTTGGCCATAAAGCAAATCAAACTAGGGCTTCCAAGCCTACTGCAAGCCCGCTTCTTGTTGTACAAGATATGTACATAAACCGAAGGACACAGACTAACAAAAGCATTTCATCGAACACCTTGTTTACATTGTTGTCCGTGACAGTTCGGGGAGACTGCATCTGGAGAATAATGTTCACTTTCTTGGGGTTCACATCGATGCCTCTTTAGTGGATGACGATCCCGAGGAATCGGCCCGAGGCCACGCTGAAGATGCACTTGGTCGGGTTGAGCCGCATTCCATATTCTCTTAGCGTTTGAAATGTCTTGGCCAAGTCAAAGAGATGATCATGTACTTCTCAGTTCTTGGCTATCATGTCATCGACATAAACCTCCATGTTTCTCCCGATATGGCCACTAAACAGCCAATTGACCATTCTTTGGTTGGTCGCTCCAATGTTCTTCAGATCGAACAACATAGCTTTGTAGCAGTATGTGTCATGGTGAGTGATAAAAGCTATATTTTCCCGATCTATTAGGGCCATCTGGATTTGGTTGTAGCTCGAGAAAGTGTCCATGAATTAAAGTAGCTCGAATCCCGAGGTCACGTCTACTAGTTGGTCGATTCTCGGGAGAGGATAATAGTCCTTCAAGCAAGCCCGATTAAGATCGATGTAGTTAATGCACATCCGTCAGTTTCCATTAGATTTTCTCATGAGTACAACATTGAACAACCAGGTCGGGTATTTACTTATATGATAAATCCCACGTCTAATAGACGGGCGACCTCTTCTTCGATGGCCTTCTGATGGTCAGGGGCGAACTTCCTTAGTCACTACTTCACGAGTCGGGTATCGGGCCATATATTGAGATGATGCTGAGCCACCTCCGGGCTGATGTCGGGCATGTCTTTTGGCAACCAAGCAGAGACAATAACATTTTTTGTGAGGAAATCTACCAGCTCGACTCGTCGCTCCTCGGGGAGAGCTGAGTCAACTTTGATAGTCCTACTCAGGTGTTTGGAGTTGAGAGGCGCCTCCATTATTTCTTCAACTTGTTCGGGTTTCAGGACTACCTTGCCATGGTCTCGGAGGTCCTCAGTGTGTGTTAGAGCCTTGATTTTATTGGGCATCACGGTTGCCATAAGGTAGCATTGTCTTGACTCCCAAGGGTTGCTTTTTGCTTCCCCAACTCCTGCCCTGGTTAAGAACTTCATAGCTCAATGATATGTTAAGATGGCTGCTCGAAGTTTATTAAGTGTAGGTTGGTCGATGATGGCTGTACGCCAATGGGAGCTTGACCACCATAAACGAGACCATCAGCGTCTTCGACCTTGGCTCTTCTCCGACGGCCAGGTGAGTCATCGCCCCGAGGGGGGAGATGGAGTCCCTTGTGAATCCTGTTAATGTCGACATGAGTGGAGAAAGGTCTTTGTCAGTCAATCCTAGTTTTCAAAAAAATCAACATATAAGATATCAGCTGAACTCCCCATGTTGACCATGATCCTTTTAACTCGAGCGTTCGCAATCCGTGCTAAGATTACTAAGGCATCATCATGGTTCGTCCCCCGACTCGAAAGTGATCTCGATGTCACGGTCGTGCCTTAGTCTTTTTTCTATTGTAGTTCGCGTGTAAGCTTTACGTGATGAGGAACTTCCACCTCCAGATGCAGGGCCACCGATGATGACATTGGTTTGCTTTTCGACAGGTCCTTTCAGGCGCAATGAGGATTCCCTATCTTGATGGTAGTTGTTATAAGGGAGCATCCACTGATCTCGGACATACCGATGTAGATGTCCTTGCCAAATGTAGTCTTCGATTTTGTTCTTCAGGTCATGGCACTCTTCCATATCATGCTTGTATTCTTGGTGGAAACGATAATACCTTCTCTTATCACAGCCCTCAGGCCTTGTTTTGATCGAGTTAGGGGGCCTGAGGAGCCCCTTGTCTCGGATCTGGAGAAAGACCTCAATTCTGGTCGAGTTGAGGGGGATTGGCGATAGTCTGGGCTGTGGCACCTCTAGTCTATCCATCCTTCTCCTCGAGGGTCTCGAGGGTTGTCCTATGGATGGCTCGATCCAGAATCACTTCTGATTATCTCATTTCCCGGCCACTAGCATCTCGACCGCGATGTACTGGTTCGCCCGTTGTAACATCTCGAGCACCATCATTGGTGGTCATTCGATTAATGACCAAAAGAACCGAGAGGGGTGAAGTCCCACTAAGAATGCTTGGATTACTAGTAAAGGGTGGGCATTGGGCATTCCCTGGATTTTGGCCATGAAGCGCCTGACAAATTGGGCAAGGGTTTCTTCACTTCCTTGAGTGAGGTTGAGGAGTAATGTGGTCGTGGGCCTCAATCAGGAGCTTACCAAAAAGTTGAGTTCGAACTCCTTTGCGAGTGAGTTAAATGAGGAGATAGATGATAGCTTGAGCCGACTGTACCACATCCGAGTTAGCCCTCTGAGGGTGGTTGGGAAGGCCCGATACATTAATGCATCTGAGGTGTCATAAAGAGCCATCTAGGCTCAGAAGGCTATGACATGCTCTAATGGATCCGAGCTGCTGTCATAAGATTCGAGGGATGGTAGCCGAAAGTTGGCGAGAATCGGCTCGTCATGTATTTCGGAGATAAATGGCAATCCGTCCTTGGAGGTTTCACCGAGTTCTTCCTTGGATTTGATGAATTCTTTTTGGACCTCGTCAAGCCTTTAGTTAACTTGTCGTAGTTGCTTTCTTACGAAGTCAGTTGAGTCTGAAGAGAGTGTGTCCAGCTTGGGAGCCATATGTGCAATAAGTCAGTTGAGTCTGAAGAGAGTGTGTCCAGCTTGGGAGCCATATGTGCAATGTCACGAGAGTGGCTGCCGAACATACCACAGGGGCATTCAGGTTTTCCAATGTCACCTCGGTTGGGGGACACTGCGGTCCCTTGTTGTTGGGCCGCTCCTCTCGGACCAGCGATGATTGGCACCCTGCCTGCTGAGGTATCTATCGAGGGATCGATGGCTAGGGTGCCAGTGACTGCATTAGTTGTGGTATGTGCAGGACGATGGCTTGCATCATCCCGGCCAATGTTTAAACTTGGTAGGCGAGATCGAGGAATGCCTCAGCCATGACAATGGGTTGCCTAGGGTTTACCTTCAGTGGGGAGAACCCCCGATCATTGAATAGCCTCCAGTAGCGATTCGACGTTAGTGCAGAGCCATTCATTTCATTTATTGGGAGCATGGAGCTTAGTCCTCTAGTTTGCAGGGTGGGCGGGGGAATGTGTGTTGATCCACCAGGATGCTCTAGGTTCAAGATATTCAACGGGCGCTCTTGCGACATCGGGCCCTCTTTCTAGTGTCAAAAAATATTATAGGATTTGGTGCCATGGCTGAAAAGTCGATACGGCTTGATTCGACCCATGTGTGCAAGTTCCTCCATGTCGGTCGGGGAATGACGAGTGAGCTCATGATGTCCGCAAGGCTCTATATTCTCGTCTCGAGTGCGATGTCTGCAGACTTGGCATCTCGAGATGCCTCCCTTAGGCCCACAACAGATGAGAGGTCCTGCACTAAGACCACGTCGGGGTGGAGGTATTTGATGTGGCCCCTCCGATGTTCAAGTCAGTGCCCCCGGATGATTTTTATCTGGAAGAGAGTTCGAAGAGAATTTTTTCTTTTCCTCCCCCCTCTGCCCTCAGGTGGGGGGATGGGTTTTATACTTACGAGTTGAAGTGCTGACCATACATTTGGCCTTGCTTCTGTCATCAAGCTAGGACGGCTGGCATGTCTACCTAGTTGTCTGTCAGGTCGAGATGGTCGATGCGTCTGCTTAATCGTAGTCTGTCAGGCTAGTGCGGCATAGGCGAGCGATGCACTGTTCCTCATTAAATGAATCCCGACGCGATCTCCACTGCCATGGGGACTAAGTCACCATCCTGTCACCTCGGCCTCGGTCAATACCCAATCGGGCTAACGTCGGATCATAGTGCTATCGTGGATCGTTGGCTTAACGTGTGTCTTAGTGAGTTGGGCCAAGCCATTTCTTGTCTTATCACTCATCAATCTTAACAAGTGATCTAATCCTATAAGTAATTTTGTTAAGAATCCCGAGGTGGAGTTTAAACGCAGACCTGGGAACTGAATCCAGATTGAGGCAACCTCCATCTTCTCCTTCAGGGTCTAAAAGTTATCCTTCCAAAGGCGTATAGTCAAAGCTTGCACCCTGACAGACCATTGACCATTCAACATAAAACCGATCAATTCTTCATTGAAGTTGAAGCGGAAATAAAAGAAGCCCAAAACCATAGCTCCTATCTGATCCCTTTGACTGATTTTATAGATCATAGGGAGAACTGCCTTTAAGGAATCCATAGAAGGGGGTGCGATTGAGGAATTTATCGTAAGTATGATTCTACTAGGCATCCCTAGCCACCTTGACCTCGATAGGTTCCAATTCAATTTCTAGGTTAGAATTCTCCTGGATGTGGAGGAGAGTAGCCTTGCAAGGCACTTTGTTGCTGTTTTGGGAACCACAAAATATGCTAGTCCATATCGTTGATAGAGATGGTGAAAGCAATAAAGGATTCTGGGAAGACCGAGCAACCGAAGGTTGGGGACCTCAAAATAACAACTTGGGAGACGCGAGGGATGCTCAAGAGGGGTGGTGTTATCTGGGAGAATGACAGTAAAAGCTTAGGTGGAGGTGGGGGGGCGACCCACTATCGCTATTGCTGAGCTCTTTGTTAATAGTTTGCTGTTATTAATAGTTGTTAACTAAGCTGGACTATTTAGTTAGGAGTATTCAACTTATTAATAGTTTCTATTAAGACTCTTTTTAGGTCATTGTTTATCTCATTCGTAACTACTCATTTTATCTCATTTTTAGGTCATAATTTCACCCTTTTTTAACTACTCTTTTATATATCTCCTTAGTACAGTTAATAAATAATTATATTATCTTATATCGTTCTCTCATTTTATCATCTAAGTTATCTAAGTGATAGGAAAAAAGTTATTTAAGTGATACTTAATTATTTATAAATGAACATATTCTTTTTTAATTTTTCATAGTAACTCTAAATTCACTTCAATATTCTCATCTCCGCTATATATATATATATATATATATATATAATTATAATTATTATTACTTTTTCATCTGAAATAGATACATGATAGGATAGTTGTCAATTTTTAAGACATGTAAATAATATATGAAACAAATTGTTGAATGAAGGAAGTCCCATATGGACCCATTGCCAAACCAGCTCACATCCCATCAGACTGCTGCAAAAAAGAAAATGTGCCGGTTCGGATAGCTCAACCCGTGTGGTTCGGGTTGGCCGACTCTTTCAAAGCCCAACTACAGGGTCCACCCAAAGTGGCTCCAGCCGAGCTTAAATTGAATCTCAAATTGAAAACAGTTGAACTTATATTGAATATCCTATCATGTAAAAATCAATCATAGTCTTCACTTTCGTAATAATTTTAATGTATTAAACAAGACATAGATCGTATATATTCTTAGCATGTAGTCTTTATAAGATCCAATTTCAGCATGCATGTCTATCCATTATTCATGTATACAAGTCTCATGGAAATACAAATTAATTTCATATCTAACAATTTAAAATGTCAATGGATTTTTTATCATAAAAATATCCGTATATTAAATTTGAGAAATTGTACATTTAGCCTTGTACTCCTCAACATAACAACTTGGAATCCACAAAGCCCACAATCCTCAGTCACCTTTCCAACAAAACTATACAAATAAAAATAAAAGAAAGCCATAAGCTGGAAAAGATGGATTATGGGATGAGTTATAGGTAGGTGGTGAGGATTGTCTGAAAAATACTGGAATACTGATCATGGCTTTAATGAACGTGACAAGAATGTTAATGAGAAACAACAGTTTATGATGCTGATGTAACTCATGCAATTATGCTGCATATGATGCCACATTGCAGCCTGAACAAAGCTCAAAAGAAGAATTTGACAGATAACCAAATCAATGCACTTTCTAAACCAAAATAACTAAAAAGAGAAGGAAAATAGCAAATACGGACACCATTTTGTTCCCATGGTACAACAAGCCTCCATTTCTTATATAAAAAAAAGTTTAGCTTTTAGCCTATTATATATATATATTATATATAATATTTAATAAATAAAAATTACATATATAGCATATAATATATATATATATATTACATTAGCATATATAATAAATAAAATTACAATATAGCACTTGAAAATTGTTGGAGAACTGATAGAACCCCAGAAGTAGCTCTATAGATTTTAACCCTTGAGGGGGATCAATCCTTGGAACGCTGTAGGGGTTCCTCCCTCCTAGACTCGGTACAAGGCTAAAATAAAATTGATAATTGCTTGATAAAAAGATATAGAGGCTATATGCTTAAATAGGGCTGCAAACCCTAGCCCTAGGGGGTGATTGACTACCTAAAATTATTCTTTTGCCTTTTCTATAGCCTACCTGCCTTAGAGGGAATAGGTGGCGGTTAGGTTGGCTCTATAGCCGACCTAAGCAAGGGGAAACCCTGGCCGATCAGCCCAGTAAAAGGGACGACGACTACTAAACCCTAAGACCCCAATCTAAACCCTAACCACACTTCTTTATAGGATAGAAGTGGCAGATGAGATTTTATTATAATCTCACAGGGTTTTATTGACTACTTCTAGGGAGATTATGATTCAACCCTGCTGGAGTCTTATCAAACCCGCTCTCTTAAAATCAGTCTTATCCTCAAAGCTGAGGGTCCATGAACTCTCAGAACTGGGTCTTCATCTCCTCATCAGCTTGGGTTTCAGTTAGAAGAATTTGAGTTGAGTCATCGTCCTTAAATTTTTATTTGAGGTGGGATACCTGGAGGATCAACTATAATTTTGATCTGGTGCGCGGATCTGACCTCCATGTTAGGGCCCCAATATGATCTCCAATTTTGCAAGGCCTAAATAAATTGGGAAACCACTTTCTTGAGACTTGAATTTCATGTTGGTGAAGCTACAGATGAAAGGCGACTTGATTTTTCTTAGGAAACTTTCTTATGCTTCGACGTTTGTCATGAGAAAGTTTCTTTCTTGCATGGGCTGTCACGTGGTTACTCTGTAATAGTAGTCGTGCCTTCTTTTAGAGTGAGGGTTATCCTCTGATAAAATCTCTAGTGGTGTGAGCCTGATCTGAGTCTGTGGTAGGTAGGAGTGGTGATTTTTTGGGGCCCATTTTCACTTCTTTATACTGTTGACCATCTTGCATAAGGATGGTGTTGACCCCCACTGTGGATGTGTTTGCTCCAATAATAAACATCTAGCCATGATTTGGTATGGACAATATCGTGGTCGTGAGGGCTATAGTTCCACTTGGCCAAGGTGGTGCATCTTTTTTTATAATGAGAGAGATGATATTTATGCTTCGTTGAGTCATACAAAAGATCATTCTCCTTTTTTGATTTCGCCATTGGAGGGGCTCACTTTTCTTGCGGTCTTGTGTCGTAGATCAGATATCATCATCAAGGAAGTTTTTAAGCATTATGGTCTGATCCTGGGGAAAGTCATGGAAGTCATATGAGATCAGCAACCATGGTGAGTTCGACAGGATGTAACACTTTAGAAGTAGCTTATCTCCGGGGAAAAGGATGTAAGGATGTGTGGTAGCGGAAAATAAGCATGGTCGAACAATTTGTGTCTCTATCATCTCTTGGACGACCCTTTTATCTTTGACCTTCTGAGATTATAGGAAACAATCTGGACGAGCAACAACTGGTAGAAGTTTCGGCCTGTTCAGCATAGGGAGGTCGGATAGCTTCAGAGGAGGTAATCGGCTCGGTTTGGTGGAGACGCCCAAAATTTCAACAAGCTCCTCCAAGTGTTGTGTTGTTGTTGTAGTTGCTGGGCTCCCTCGTAGAATCACATGCTTTCCTTTTCTGAAAAATTTGATGGTTAGCTTCGAAAAATTCTATAAAACGTCTCTAATCATGGACAACCAATCAATGCCAAGCACTATATCAAAACCATCAAGAGGGAGGAGGAAAAAATCAACAACTACGTCTTACTCCTGTATGATCAGTTTTACTCGTGGGCACTTATAGTTTCACTTCATAATTTGGTCATTAGCTACCTTGACTTCAAATCCATTGTAATCTTCTTTTTGGATCATTAAGTGGGCAGCAACCTTACTGCTCATGAAGTTATGTGTGCTCCCGATGTTGATGAAGATGATGATGGACTGCTGCTCGAGAAATCCTTCGATCTTCAATTTTTGTAGGTTGGTGTAGCCAGCTAAGGTAGGGACCGTGCATGTGGTCGGTTGTGGTGTATCCTTCTCCTTGGGCTTGAGAGTCATATCTTCAAGTTTGGGTTCTTTAGTGGGTGCAATCATCAGTGGTGTCTCCCTTTTATATTTGTGTTCTAGGCTCCACAATTTATCACAATACCCACATAGACCCTATGTCGATCTGTCATGAAGGTCTTCTCTTATTAATTTCTATGGCTGAGGGGGTCGGCTGACAATAGGAGGAGGTGAAAGTAGGTGCTGCTAATCGGGGAACAACTCTAGTTTTCCGAGCTTTATAGTTCAATCGCTCCTCTTGATGTCGCGCAAAGGAGATGGTTGCCTTAAGTATGTATGGCTATCGTGCTTTAACTTCTTTCTGAATCTCCGGCTTTAAGCGCTCAATAAAAGTCCTAAATATCTATTTTTCAGATCAATCATAAGTTTGATTAGATAACCTTTCAAACCTGGTTTGGTACTCTTAGATGGTGGAGGTTTGACGAATCATCGCTAGTTCTTCACTAAGGTTCTTTTTACAATCCAAATTTGCACCGCATTATGATCTTATTGGGCTCGGTGATCAGCCCAATCTAAACTGCTCAAAGAGAGCACCATAATTTTAACATTCATATGTGTCTCAAGAGCCTCCAATATGGCTTCGAATAAGCCCACTGATGTTATGACATAAGGATCTCCAACCTATCAAATCAAACTAATTAAAGAGTGTAGCTGCAATCTTCAGGTTGAAGGCAGCAATAGCAGTGATGTTGGGGCGATGGTGGTGAAGTCTCCTAGTGGAGGATGGCAGCCAAGGGTAGCAGTAACAATGGAGGAAGAAAATTATAGCAGTAACGTCGGTTGTAGTCCTTCAGTGATACTATAATGTTGACGCTGCAATATCATCAATGCTATGATTTTTTAGGTAGTTGATATTTATTGAAAGATGACAGCCAAGAGATCTGAGTCAGAATGCAGTAGCGATGGTGGTGGAAGAAGAGGGTAACAGCAACATCGGCTACGGCTATGGTGCGACTTCATGGCTGCAGGTGGCGTCGGTTGTAGCAATGGTACGACTGCAATAAGAGGAAGATGGGGCAGCGATGTACACGGCTATTACAAAGGAGGGCAGCAGCGGTATGGAGTGAGAGATGGTTGATTTGTGTTTAATTTGTTACTATCCATGATCAAGATAGTTGGCAGTGAACGACTGTTGTGGGTTACGATGTAAACAGATTACAACAAAAGATTGCTACTTGTAGCTTTTTGCCGCAAGGATCACTACTGGTTGCGATCAAGGAGGATGGTAGCAAGAGGTCACTGTTGGTAGCATTGGGCAGTGAAAGTTGCATGCTGTGGTTGAAGGGATAAGAGAGATTGGGCAACTAAAAGGTTGATGGACCAAATGCTTCGATTTTTGGGTGCGGTTTGTGGCTGTTTTGGGTACGATTTAGGGCTATAGTTTTATGGAGTTTAGGCTACAAATTGGTATATTTTTAGGGTTATGATAGTAGTAGATGAAGGTTAGAGAAATAGATTTTAGATCTGGGATAGATGGCAGCAAAGGTAGGTATATCGGTAAGGAAAGTTTGCTGAAAAGGTAAGTGGATCGATAAGGAAGTAGGCTGCGGTTAGGGCTGATTGAGATGGTTGTTTAGTTACAATTTTCTTAAAGTTTTTTAATAGTAGAAATTAAAGATGAGAGGGGGAGTTTCAAATCTAGAAAAGATACCAGCGAGATCCGATAAAATTTTGATGAAAGATTGCTACGGTATACGCTATACTATCGAATATAATTCCCGTCGAAGAAGCAGCAGTTTCTCAATGTTAATTCCAGCAAAAATATAAGAAATTTATGGAGAATTTCAATATTAGAATCTCAATTCAGATGGTAACAATAGTAGTAATGTGGATCAAGAAAATTTTGGCAGTGTAACAGTAGAAAAATTGTTGCAAACAAGATCATAGAATTCTCATTATAAAATTTCAGCACTACATTATGAAGGATTGCAACACTATAAGTCTGGATCCAGAAGGAGTTTTTTCTATAGATCAGTCTTAAATGAAAGCTAAGAAAATCTATGAATTTGTATAAAAATTTTAGCCAAAAAGGATGAACAAAAGTTTGGTTTCACCATGCCCAAAAGTGGATGGCAGATTCTTCATCATAAAATTCCAGCACTACATGATGGTAAAAGATTACATAAGAAAACCAGTTCTAGAAGATATTTTTTCCAAAAATCAATCCCAGATGAAAGCCAAGTTGATCCTTAGAATTGTATAAAAATTTTGGCTAGAAAGGAAAAGAAATAAATCAGTTTCAAGAGGTGAAAATGCGGCTAAAACTTTCTATAGCATTTCACCTTCACAACAATGATAAAGTTTACAACGAATGTAATTTGCAGTAGATAAAATTTAAGAAAAATCTTCAATATATAAAGTAAGGAATCTTATAGTAGTGAAGAGGCATGGATGATAAAAATATATCAAATCTCCAGATCAAACATAGGGGGCAGTGGCAGATTGATTTGATTTACGATTGGAGTGGAAGGTGGAGGCGCATATCACAGCAATTATGGGAATTGCTTGGAAAGGTGGAGACAGCTAAGATTGCTATAGATATAATAAGATTGTTGCTCTAATACCAGATGATAAAACCCCAGAAGGAGCTCTATAGATTTTGACCCTTGAGGAGGATCAACCCTTGGAACGCTGTAAGGATTCCTCCCTCCTAGACTCAGCACAAGGCTGAAATAAAATTGATAATTACTTGATAAAAATATGTGGAGGCTACATGTTTATTTAAGGCTCCAAACCCCTAGGGGTGCTTGCCTAACTAAAATTATCCTTTTGCCCCTTCTATAGCCTACCTGCCTTGGTTGGAACAAGTGGGGACTAGGTTGGCTCTATAGCCGACCTAAGCAGGAGGAAACCCTGACCGACCAACCCAGTAAAGGGAGCGACAGCTACTAAATCCTAAGGCCCCAATCTAAACCCTAACCACACTTCTTTATAGGATAGAAGTGGCTAGGTGAGATTTTATTATAATCTCACAGGATTTTATTGACTACTTCTAGGGAGATTATGACTCAACCCTACTGGAGTCCTATCAAGAACACTTTATCTAATGTCCTTTTTCTCTTTTATGTTATATCATCAATTTATATTTATTTATCATATTTGATAGATATAAAGTAAGAATTATCAATCGCATCACAAGATAGCCTTCTGTCATGCTCTGATAGAGCATGCTAGCTCGAGCTGTCTTATTTTGCCTAACCTTCAAATGGACAATTGGTTGTCTGAAATCATATTAAATAAAAAAAGAAAATTTTCAAGTTGAGTTATACTTGAAATATTAATCTACTTTGGAGCTCGCATAATTTTGTCTTAATATTTCATTTTGTTATGGGTGCTCCACCGTGTTCAGTGAGTCTGCACAATGGGGTTCAGGCTACGAGCACAAGAGGAGCTTCATATTAGAGGTAGGTGTGTGTGAATGCTCGGGTTGCGACTTTGATACAAATCCTTCTAATGTCACTGGATTGTCCCAGCAAGACAAGACCTTCTCCCGGGTGGTGGGTTCTCGGGATGGTCCTTCCGACAATTATGTTAGAGTTGTTTCGAAGGATGAAGTATGGTGTCCCTTACATGGATGTCGGAGCTTCTTCCTTTTTGATTGAAGTAGAGAGAGAGAGAGAAAGGAAAAGAGAGAGAGCTTCCCTCAGGGCCCTTGGGGTGTCACTTTTATACCTGTGCATCATCGACCAGTCAAGTCTCGACCTCATCATACTTCTAGCATTTTCTGTCAGCCTATTTAACATTGCAGGTAGCGCCGATGGCTGTTGGTGCTGTCGGTTACGTGTTGCTTCTGCTCTGCTATCGTATGGTTCCCTCAGGTTCTTATGAGACCTAATGGTGATCGCACGACATCCGATGCTACCAGACCTTAGTTTTGTCTGCTCGTTTGTGATACGTTGCTCATGTGTGTTAGAGGACGGGGTCAGGGAAATTGGTCATCTAGCCTCGTCCTTCCATATTGGTTCATCTTGGGCTATGTCGTCTAGTTTGGGAGGGGGACTACTATTATCCATATCATTCTCCTCCCCCCCCGAAAAGGAGGCTCTATTGAGGCTTTCTAGAAGGTAAGGGGGAGGATCCTTTAGGCACGGGATTGGTATGACGGAGGGATTTATATGCGTTTGAGGGTGTGTCACCTCGGTTGGCTCTTTGATCCTTCAAGCGAGGGCGAGGGCTGCATTATGAATAGTTGGGTCTGAGAGCCTTCGGACGAGTTTGATATCTCGTTTGTCGAGAGTCGGGACTGAAAGCATTGGGGCGAGGCTAAGAGCTCACTTGTTGATGGTCAGGACTGAAAGCCCTAAGGCGAGGCTGAGAGCTCATTTGTTGATGGTCAGGACTGAAAGCCCTAGGGCCAGGCTAAGAGCTCGCTTGTTGGTGGTCGGGACTAAAAACCCTAGGGCGAGACTGAGAGCTCACTTGTTGATAGTAGGGACTGAAAGCCCTAGAGCAAAGCTAAGAGCTCGCTTGTTGGTGGTCGGGACTGAAAGCTCTAGGGCGAGGCTAAGAGCTTGCTTGCTGGTGGTCGGGACTGAAAGCCCTGAGGCGAGGCTGAGAGCTCGCTTGTTGATGGTCGAGACTAAAAGGCCTGAGGTGAGGCTAAAAGCTCGCTTGTTGGTGGTCAGGACTAAAAGCCCTAGGGCAAGGCTAAGAGCTTGCTTGTTGATGGTTGGGATTGAAAGTCCTAGGGCGAAGCTGAGAGCTCGCTTGTTGATGGTTGGGGAGATTCTCCTTGGGATTGAGGAAAATATGTTTGTTAATCAAAATCACTTGTGGGGTGACATGTGTCTCTCGCAGTAACTCATCGGGCATGGAGCGCGATGCGTCATGATGAGTTGTCCCACTTTTTGGGGAAGGCGAAGCGCCAATAGGTGCTGGGTGAGGTATTAATCCTTTCCCCCTCCTCCCTCCTCCAGCCCCCCCACCGCTGCTCTTTTATTAGTTCACAGCGTTCTCTTACTCTGCATGCTTCTTCTATATTGTTGCTGTTGTTTCTTTGTCATCTCCAGCATCGGCTACGCCAATAGTGTCGACCTTCATCCACTCCCCTTTTCCCCTGACAATTTCTCGAGTAGGTCGAATGTCTTCCACCTCTTCCCACTCTGAGTCCTGGTCAATCGAAATTTCAGCCTGTAGGTCTAGGGTTTTGAGTCGTCCCTTTGGGGATTCTATGTCAGTGACGGTAATCCCGTCGTCCAGTGCTCTGGGAGACTCTAGAACCGCTGATGCCTTAGCAACAATACGGTCCTTCTTTAATATAGACTCGATCATGACCACTCGTCGATTAGTTGAGATGAGGAAGAACTATTTCGTTCCTCTGGAGTACGAACTCCATGTCCCCCTACTGGGAGAGCATCCTTATGACACTTTTCCGTATGGCTTCAGCCTGTCGACTGACGCCCTTGAGGTGGGATTGAGATTCATGTTGCATCTTATGATTAAGGCGTGCCTCGAATAGTGGAGGATTTCTCCTTTCCAGATGGCGCCCAACTCGTGGTGGTATCTGGTGGCTTTCTTGTGGGAGTGTCATGTGTTGGGTATAAGGGCGACCTAAGAGTTATTTATGGCTTGCTTCCAGCTAAGTCAAGGCCAAGTCAGGTATTACTTGGCCGGTCACAGCAGATTCTGTGTGAGCGGTGCGCCTTCCAGTAATAAAGGCTGGAAGTCACGTTTTTTTTTATTTCCTGCCGCTAGGGCTTGAGCTTCCTGACCGAGTGGACATCTCGGACGGTGAGCAGCTCCATTCCGGCATTGTCGGTCAATGAGACCGAACTGGTCGAGATCCTCCGGGGGATCTTTTTTGTTTCAGGGGGGTGAAGGACATGAACAAGGCCTGGTTGGCCGAGGTGGGTCTTAGCCCTACCCCTGGGGGTATGCTTTTTCTATTTTTATATCATCTTTGAGTTTCTCTTGATCGTACCTTTTGTTGTACAGAGATGTTTAACCTCGGTAAGATGAAGTCCGATGGTGGAGTGGGTATCGATTCGACGGCACCGTCGGCAGCCAGCGCGCCTACAACAGGGGATGCTGAGGTGTCCATGGTTGAGAAGCACCCTAGCTCTGGAGCGCGAGCGGGTTTGAGGAAACACCTTTAGAAGGTGGCTGATGAACAACCTGTGGACGCTTCTGGGAGCACCGCGAGGATCTCTGCCGACAAGGGCAAAGGGACGATGGAACTCGAGTAGGTCCCCGAGCAGGGGTACACCATGTGGGAACTATGCGAGGTTGAAGACCGAACGGGGGTAGATAGGTATTTTGCCTCTATCATGACACGGTTGAAGTGCATCGACGGTGAGGACCCCCTAGTGCTGAGGTGGTCGACCATCTCCGGATCTAGTCCATTCTGGACCAAGGGGCTGTTGTTCAGGGAGTACTTGTGGGGGGCTTTGCACCCCATCTTGGCGAAGCAAGTGTATGAGTGCTCCTCCGAGGAGCTCATGAATCAGGCTGGCAAGTCGGCTGTCTAGGTAAGGAGCATCTCTTTTCTTCGTCTCTTGTTCTTTCAAACTTAACTCCTCTTTGCTTGCAGGGACTTTGCTTTGTCAATGCCCTTATCGATTGGGTCCATGATGCGGGCCGACTAGTTCGGAGTCAACATGAGAAGATCCTGGCTCTTCGGGCTGCGAACAAGGAGCTAAAGGCTAGTGTCGGCCAAGAGTTGGTTGCGGTTGCTGAGCGATGGGTGAAAGAACTGGAGGGGAAAATCGAGAGGATACGGACTGAACTGGAGTCCCATCGGAGTCAGTGGAGGGAGCCTTTCGATGACAGCACCCCCTTTGAGAAGCAGTTGACCTTATAGATAATTTTTTTTTTTGAATATGGGAGTTTGAAGACTGGTTTCCTACTATCTCACCCAACCACTCTGTAGCTTTTTTATATTAAATAAAGTCTCCTTTTTAAATACTTTGCTTTGTCTGAATGGCTCCGAATGCCGAGTCAGCATTATTGTACTAGATATAGAATTTCTTCAAATTCGACATATGCCAAGTCTGAGGGAGTGTTTTTCCTTCCATTGTCGATAGGGTGTATGTCTCGTCCTGAACAACTTGGGTAACACGATACGACCCCTCTCATCTCGGGGCAAGTTTTCCTCGGGTGTGTACAGGGTCGCTAACCTCGACCCTCCTGAGGACTAGGTCTCCCTTCCTGATGGGTCGGGGTTGGACCCTTCGGTTATAGAGTTGGGCAACTGTCCTCTGATAATGTAGGTTCTTTAAGTGCGCCTAGGCCCTACGTTCTTCGAGCATGTTGAGATTTTCCCAAAGACCTACTTCTGATGCTTCGGGGGTGAAGTTTTCAATTCTTAGCATTGGGAAGATCACCTTGGGAGGGATGACAGCCTCAGTACCGAAGGCTAGACTGTAGGGGGACTCCCTCGTAGGGGTTTCTAGCATTGTCCGCAGAGCCCACAGGACGCTGGGGAGCTCCTCGACCCAGGATGTTGGAGTCCTCACTACTCGTCTTTGCAGCCCTTCTAGTATGCTTCTGTTGGTTACCTCTGCTAATCCATTGGCTTGGGGGTGAACCACCAAGCTAAATTTTAGCTGGATTTGGTAGTTTTGGCAGAAAGTCTTAAACTTAGGGTTATTGAACTGCGTCCCATTGTTTGTGATTATGATCCTCGGTATGTCAAACCTTGTGATGATGTTGCTCCAAACGAAATTCTCCATCTATTTCTTGGTGATTGAGGCTAAGGGCTCAGCCTCAACCCACTTGGTAAAATAATTCACCACAACGATTAGGAACTTACGCTGCCCAGCCGTTTGTTGGAATGGGTCGAGGAGGTCCATCCCCCACTATGCAAAAGGCCAAAAGTAGTGAGTCGAGG
The DNA here is from genome assembly GCA_021527575.1 of Ensete glaucum. Lineage (NCBI taxonomy): Eukaryota > Viridiplantae > Streptophyta > Magnoliopsida > Zingiberales > Musaceae > Ensete > Ensete glaucum. The sequence goes on from CM038555.1 coordinate 35,596,439, forward strand.
AGAGTGGCAAGGCTAGTTAGCGAGGAATGTGGGCATGCTTCTGGCATTCCACACACCTCTAGACGTAGGATTTTGCATATGCTTGCATGGTCGGCCAATAGTACCCGAGACAAAGGATTTTGAAAGCTAATGTACGCCCTCCAATATGTTCACCACATATCCCCTCGTGGACTTTAGCAAGCACCGCAATAGGGGCTAGCTGAAAGCTCTTATGTAAAGGCGCCCATTGATGGTGTCAAACCATGCTTTAGTTCTTTTGATTCATCGAGCGGCGGCCTCGTCCGCTGGGAGAGTGCATATTTCTTATAGTGTAGTATTTCCTCCCTCCAGTCGAGGTGTGTGGTTGTAGTAGTCACTTCAACTATAACAATCATTGGCTGGTAGAGGTTAGGGATGGTCGGTAACTCGTCGGCTACGTCAGCAGAGGCCGCTCGAGCCAGGGCATCGATTCTAGCATTCTCGAGGTGTGGGATTTGAAAAATTTTAAAGTACTTGGTTGTACCTATTAGTCGACGGGCCTCAAAGAGATAGTGGGCCATGCTTGATTCTCGAGCCTCGAAGCTCCCGTCGATTTGACGGACGACCAATTGGGAATCAGTGTATATCTCTAGGTGTTCGATTTGTAGCTCGGTGGCTAGTCATAGTCCGAGCAGCAATGCCTCATATTCCACTTTATTGTTGGTAGTTGAAAATTTCAAGCACACGACATGTTCCCAGATTTGCCCGTCAGGGTCTCTCATAACTATTTTGGCTCCTCCCTTGGAGGAATTCACTGATCCATTGATGTGGAGGGTCCATGCAAGCTTCTTTTGAGGGGGTTCTGGGGCGGTCAGCTCAATGGAGAAATCGGCAATGGCTTGGGCTTTGATTGCCTTCCTCGGAGCATACTCTAGGTCGAATTCGCTAAGCTCTACCGGCCACTTGAGCATTCATCTTGCAATGTCAAATTTAGAAAAAAATTGGCATAGCAGTTGGTCGGTAACTACCTTGATGGTATGAGTCTGGAAGTATGGCCTTAGCTTTTTTATTGCGAGGACTAGGGTGAAAGCAAGTTTCTCTATTGGAGGGTACCACTCCTCCACGCCTTGCAAGATGTGGCTGGTGTAGTAGACGGGTCACTGGCTATTCCCATCAAGCTTTATCAAAACTGAGCTGACGGCTCATTCCATGGCGGAGAGGTATAGCTCGAGCTGGTCGCCTTGGTCGACCAAAGACATCCGAGATAAGGTCACGAGGTGGGCCTTGAGCTCTTGGAATCCTTGCTCACACTCAGAGCCCCAACTGAAGTCTTTGTTCCAACTTAACACTAGCATAATGGGGTAACTTCGGTCGCCAACTTGGGATATGAACAGCCCTATTGCTGCCAACCTCCCGACGAGGCGTTGGACCTCTTTGATGGTTTGTGGTGGTTTCATATCAGTGATGGCCTTGATCTTCTTCAGGTTCACGTCTATCCCTCGTTGGTGAATAATGAAAGCCGAGAAATTTTCTCGATTCCATACCAAAGACACATTTGGCAGGGTTGAGCTTCATTCCGAACTTTCTAAGGGTTCGGAATGTCTCGGTGAGGTTCGTGCAATGTGTCTGCATTTGCTTGCTTTTGACGATCATATCATCAATATAGGTCTCCATATTTCTGCCCAGCTAGTCCTCGAATAGTTGGTTGACTATTCTTTGGTAGGTAGCCCTCGCGTTCTTTAACCCGAATGGTATTACCCTATAATAATAGGCTCCTCGGTGTGTGATGAAGGTCATCTTCTCCTGATCCTGAGGGGCCATTCGGATCTGGTTGTATCCTGAGAGCGCATCCATGAAGGAGAGGAGCTCATACCCAGAGTTGGAGTCTATCATTTGATTAATCCTTGGTAGTGGATAATAGTCCTTCGGGTAGGCTCGATTAAGGTCGGTGCAATCAACACACATGCGCCACTTTCCATTAGCCTTTTTCACGAGAACTACATTAGATAACCAAGTCGGGCACCTAATCTCCGTTATGAACTCGACCTCCAGCAGTCGATCTACTTCTTCTTCAATGGCCTTTTTATCGATCTAGGGTGAACTTTCTTAGCTTATGTTACACCGGTCGAGCTCTAGGGGTTGTGTTCAGTTGGTGTTGTGCAATTTGTGGATGTATGCCCGGCTTGTCGCTCGTTAACCAGGCGAAAACGTTAGAATGACATCTAAGGAAATCTATGAGTTGGATGTGTTGGTCCTCTGGTAGAGCCGACCCAACCCGTACAGCCCTCTCCAGGTGAGCCTTTTCCAATGGTACTTCCAGTATTGATTCGGAGGGCTCGGGTCAAGTGTCGGGTCTGTGAGGTTTACGGGGGTTGGGAACCAGAGCCTTCTTGCCTTTTCTAGGGATGGTTGTTGCTGCTAGGTTGCATCGCCTTGACTCTTGGGGGTCACTCTTGATCTCTCCCGGGCCTGCGCTAGTCGGGAACTTCATGCTGTGATAGTATGTAGAGACGACTGCCCTTAGCTTGTTAAGGGTTGGCTGCCCGATGATAATGTTGTAAGTTAAGGGGAGGTCCACCACCATGAAATGAACCATGAGGATCTTGGTCTTTGGCTCATCGCTGAAAGTCACGGGGAGAGTTGTGATGTCTACTGGAGTTATCGCGTTGCCAGTAAACCCTGTCAAAGTTGAAGTCATAGGAGTGAGGTCCCGGTTAGTCATTCTGAGCTTGTGAAAAGTATCGAGGTATAGTATGTCGGCATAGCTCCCTGTGTCTATCATGATGCACTTAACGCATGCATTTGCAATGTGGGCCGTGACAACTAGGGCATCGTCGTGATATGGGTATTCGCTCTCGGATTCAAAGGTGAACCCAGGATCACTTCGGGGTCAGGACCTCTTATGAACTTCCGCACGGGCATAGACCTTCCTTGCCAAGGAGCTAACGCCACCCACGGCTCGACCGCCCATAATGATGTTGATCTGCCTTTCTATGGGACCCTTTGGACAGAGGGATAGCTCGCGCGACTTTCTTATATATCGGTCAAGGTGGTCGCGATGTATAAGATCCTTGATCTGGTTCTTCAAATCATAGCATTCCTCACTATCGTGACCGTAGTCGCGGTGGAAGCGATAGTAACATCTGCGGTCCCGGTCTTCGGCTCGAGACCTCAGCAGGTTGGGAGTTTTTAGGACTCCCTTCTCTCAGATCTGGAGGAAGATCTCTATCCGAGTTAAAGTGGCACATTGGGCGGCCGGGGCATGGTCTGCTCACCTCTTTCCATCCTCCTCCATGGGAGCCCAGAGGGTGGACCCTGAGAGGGTTCACCCTGGGGGTGCTTCTGATCTTCACATTTCTTCACCACCAAAGTCTCAGCGATGACGTACTGGTTGGCCCTATGCAACATCTATAGTATAGTTGTGGGGGGTCGCTCCATAAGTGACCAAAAAGGCGAGAAGGCCTGATCCCAATCATGAAAGCCTGGATGACCAACGATGGGTATGCGTTGGGAATGGCCCTGATTTTATCTGTGAAGTGGGCAAGGTATTGTCCGAGGTGTTCCTCCTCCTTTTGTCTCACCCCGAGGAGGGATGCGGCAGTTGGCTTTGGTCGAGCGTTAGAGAGAAAATTACCCTCGAACTCCCTTGCGAGTTGATTAAAAGAGTGAATGGAGGAGGGTGACAACCGATTGTACCATCCTCGAGCGATTCCTCGGAGAGTCGTCAGGAAAGCCCGACACATTATGACATTTGAGGTGCCATACAAAGTCATCTGTGTATAGAACGCAGCCACATGCTCTGTTAGATCGGAGTTGTAGTCATATGCCTCCAGCATCAAGAGGCGGAAGTGTGATGGAATAGGTGCATCTTGAATTTTCTAGACAAGGGGAGAGCCCGACTCTTGGCATGCTCATCTTTCGTCCTTAGGGTCCTACGGACATCGTCGATCCTCTGATTTACCAGGCGCAGTTGTTCCCTTAGAGAACTAGTGGAGTCCGACGAGAGTGTGTCGAGGTCCAAAAAGTTACGAGCCGACGCGCTAGGTGTGGGCTCTGGTCGCTTAGCCGCATCACCCGAGAGGGCCTGATCAGATCTCGGGGAGAAATGGGGTAGGTTGTCTGCAGAGCGAGTCATCGATGGTGGCTCATTTTGTGGTGGTGTTGCTCTTGTTTGAGGTAGGGGGGTTGTCAGAGGTCGTGAGCTTGGTTATTGGGCGAGCTATGGGATGCAGGGGATAATTGCTTGAAGCATTCCCGCTATGACATGAATCTGGTTGGTAAGCCCCTAAAAAGCCTCAGGAGTTACCACCAGGGTCCTTGGGTTCGGTGGGGGTGGAGTTAGCCCAGGGTTGTTAAGTAAGCTCCAGTATCGCCCCTGGGTGTGGGAAGGTATGTTCCTATCTTCAAATGCAAGGAGTGGAAGCGGGGGTCAAAGGGCTCCCCCCGAGGTTGGTTACATTATGGGAGGGACATCCTCTCCAGGATTGATAGACGTCAAGTGCTCTTGTGACATTGGCAACCCTCCTTCTAGTGCCAAATGTTATGGTGCTCTACTGCATCCAGTGAGTCCGCACAATGGGGTTCAGGTCGCGAGCACAAGAGGAGCTCCACGCTGGCAGTCTGAGGTCGACATGTGTGAATGCTCCGGTTGCGACTTTGATACGGATCCTTCTAACATTGCTGGACTGTCCCTGCAAGACAAGACCTTCTCCCGGGTGGTGGGTTCTTGGGATGGTCCCTCCGACGATCACGTTAGAGTTGTTTCAAAGGGTGAAGCTTGGCGTCCCTTACACGGATGCCGGAGCTTCTTCCTTTTTGATTGAAGTAGAGAGAGAGAGAGGAAGAGAGAGAAAGAGAGAGAGGAAGAGAGAGAGAGAGCCTCCATAAGGGGTGTCACTTTTATACCTGTACGTCGTCGACCGATCAAGTCTCGATCTCATCATACTTTTGACGGTTTATGTCAACCTGTTTAATGTTGTAGGCAGCGTCGGCGACTGTTCGTGCTGCCGGTTGCGTGTTGCTTCTGCTCTGCTATTGTGTGGTTCCCTCATGTTCTTACGAGACCTGATAATGACTGCACGACGTCCAATGTTGCTAGACCTCGGGTTTGTCTGCCTGTTTGTGATACATCGCTCGTGTGTGTCAGAGGGTAGGATCGAAGAAATTGGTCATCCGACCCGTCCTTCCACATCGATTCGTCTTAGGTCACGTCATCTGATTTGAAAGGGGGACCACTATTATCCCTATCACATTTCAAATTCTAAAATTAAAATTGTTGCCCACTAGTTGTTTAGCAATACGAAATCTTATGTACATTAGATTCTGGTGCCAGATTGAATAATCAAACTTAGATTCGGATTCGGGTGATATTTGTGGATACCCGTTATCATTCTGGTAATCGGAATTGATGACGTCAAGTTTCATAATGTAGATTATGTGCAACGGGACCGCAGACCTGAAACTGACCACACGATGACAACACCACTCTGCAGCACACCATGCCACGGATTAGCGTTGGGACACGGCAGGGAGCAGAAGCAGATACGTCATTAGCTCATCCCTTTCCTGGTCGTCATGCTCTACCCCGCGTTTGTCCAAGGCAGGAGTAGGTTCCGAATCGAGCCCCGTGTCCCCCACCCCCCACTCCCCACTCCTGAAGCGTCCCTCTCATCGGCAAACAATCAAACACTTGGCGTGTCCTATAATGCTGCTTCAATGTCGACCCACGTGACGTTCCATCTTGCTTTCTCTAGGTGAGGATGGCCAAGGCTTCGGATTCGGATCCGATCTGACAAACTTACATATCCGGATTCGGATTGGTCCAACGGGGGAGGCCAAAAGCACACAAGGGCTGTTCGTATCGCGCCTAAAGTCGAGACTTAATTAGCGACACAAGGCGTTGCTCCACCGTCGCGTAGTAGTAGTACGACAACGTGCCCCTCGTTTCGGCAAGCTGCCGAACATTCCAATTCCTGCACGCAAAACTTATCGCAGAAGGCTTCCTATTGTCCAAAATGAACGTCTCTTGGAGCCCTTTCTCGACCCAAAAAGAGAAAAAGAGAGAAATCTGTTGAAACTTGATCGAGAAGTCCATTCCCCAAAGCATCAATATATTCTTTATTGGTCAGTATTACATTGTGCCCAGTGATCAATTTGAGAGCACCAATCCCTAACCAAGGTCAAAATGGAACCCCAATTGGAGTCGAGCACTGGGTCTCCCGAAACGCGATATGATGAACGTAACGGATGTTTTTGTTTGCAGGAACGTTATATTTCATTCTCAATGGTGTACACTCTTTTATGTCGGTTGGAACGTATATTTGATTAAAAATTTTATAAATAATAAAATAAAAATAGAATATAGTAAGAGATATTTGAAAAAAAATCTTACGGTCTTTATTTTATCAGACAGATCGATCTTGTTTTACGTTACATGATATTAACGTGAAAGAACCACCGAGAATGTCGTTGTTTCTGGAAGGAGACCTGGCATGGCATGGACATGCCACGGGGGCAGTTTGGGAAGAGCAGCAAACAAATGGAAGAGTAGGCACCTATGTGAACGCGTTGAAGAATCTCGTTGGTTTTTGCTTAAAAAACAATTCCCCACTTGGCCTGCTTACTATGAACCACTACGACTCATAAATAAATATTCCAAACATGCTTTCAGACGCATTTTGTCAAACACCTTCGTCTCTCCTTTTACTTCGAAAATGACATTACAAGCAATATTCGATTTTTTTTTGTCAAAATTATACGTAATTATTATTTTCTTATTTTTCATAGTAATTATTCAAATCCACCTTATTATTCTTACCGTGGCTTCGGAAATTAACATAATGCTTCCAAGAAAAGTACTATTGATCCATGGGTACCTGTGTCCAACTAAATAGTGGAGAGCTGCGATATTTTGGTACATGGTGACGGAAAGCTGAGCTATTTATCCGAACCTTTTCCTGTAGCCTATTGTGCATGCAATACGCCACTTGGCAGTATAATCCCTGCTATATTTCAACTATAACAGTAACATCCTGTGATTAAATCTCATCATTGTCATTTACCTGCCCATTGGAAAGATGATTAATGTTCTCCTCCAACGATCGGTTTAAACAAAACAGTCTCTCTTTAATAGACTAAATGACCTCTGGCTTCCCTTTGTCTACTACCTCAGCAGATTTATGATAAAAAGAGGAAAATTTACCTTATCATTCAATGACAAAGAGAGCATTTTCTTGAGTCTTCAAGACCATGAACTTAATATTTTCAGAATAAAAAAATATAATATAACAAAGAATAAAAATGAGAGAGTAACAAATATAATAGATTCTTTTTCCATTCATCCTTATAATAAAAAATTAATATCATCCGTGGATCGAATTGATCAAGCCATCTAGTCTTATAACTATTCTTATTGAATTAATTTTAATTGATATATATATATATAAATATTAATTGTTAATCCGACTCATTTAGCTTAGTTTGAGAATTTGAATCTCATTCTGTAAATTTTAAAATATTTAACTACCTAAAGATCATGAAGATCCTTGTATTAAAATAAAAATAAAAACATAAACAAAAGACTTCTACTAGGGTCAATACACGGTTGTCTTTATCGTAGTCTGCTGCGGCATTAAGTTGTGTGGAAGAATCAGACAGAAGGGTTGGGTGGGTGAATCCCTGTTAGCTGTGGCAGGCCCTCGGAAGCCTCGTGCCGCAGATTTAATGGTCTGTGACCGTGCACCCTGACCTTTCACATCCCTGCGCTGCTCCTCGCTTGGCGCCTTGCGATCAGCAGGAGGTGGAGGATCCAATCCCGATCCCCGCAAGGTAGGGGATAGGACGACAAGAGGGCGACTTCGCACTGTTCGAGCGACGATAGATTAGGCAACCAATTTCCTCTCTTTCTCTTGTAGGTATAATAAACGGAACCCCCTGGAGTGGCTTGGAGCAGGAAGACCAACTGCAGCAACAGCAGCAGAAGAAGGGATCATTGCCGGCCCAACTTATCCTTGTTATGCTATGTCTGCGTCCATCTCCTCTTCCATTCCATTCTCTCTTTATGTTTCTTTCTCTGATGGTTTTGCTTTGGCAGCGATCTCAAGGAGTTGTGGAGCCAGAAAGGAAAGGGGAAAAGTAGGCAGAGCAGAGCCAATTCCTTTGATCCCCCTCGATCCCATCTTCTTCTCTCTAAAGCTTCTTTTGGTCACCCGGGAATCCCCCTCCTCTCCCTCCTTGCATGGTTTGTCGCTTGCTTCGTTTCTTCAAGGATGTTATACCTGTTGTTTGGTTCCTGCTGATGTTTACGTTTGTAGCATCTGTGCTTAGGGTCTTTGACGAGGGATTCTTGAGATCGGAGAAGGGTTTCTGCTACGATGACGACGACGATGTTGTTGTTTGATTCCTGTTGATGTTCACGTTTGTAGCATATGTGCTTAGGGTCTTTGACGAGGGATTCTGAGACGGAAGAAGCGTTTGTGCTACGATGACCACGACGATGGTGGTGGCGTCGCGGAGGGGAGACTTGAACCTAAACCACGCGCCGCTGCCGGACTACGAGGAGCAGGTGAAGGAAGGACTGAAGCAAGCCATGGTTGAGCACGACACCCTATTCAAGCATCAGGTTCTTCCTCTTTTCCGCTTGGTGGATTTCCGTGGCTACACCAATCTGTTCTTGGAATTGTAAGCACGAGGGTGTGTGTGTGTGTGTGGATTTCACGATGTGTAGGTGCGGGAGCTCCATCGCTTGTATTGGACGCAGAAGAAAATGATGAACGAGGCTTGCTGGAGACGATCTGATTTGGTGTCGGCTCCTGAGGCACGAGGTGGTAGCAAGTTACTGGGAGAGGAGAAAACCGGCGACGTGCGATCTCGCTGGCTCACGGTAAGATATGCGGTGGCAAAACCTTGGTGGGCGACTCGTGGAGTTCTTTGTTTATTTTATTGCTGAGTGCATTTCAACCCGCAGGTGAATTCCATGGAGATGCGGAACACCTCAACAGAATTTAATGCTAATGATAGGAGCTACAGTATTCAGCTTCCAGCCAATGTCAATAGTTCATCTGGCATCAAATCTCTGGCAAATAATGCTGCAAATAGGAGTCTTCCTCAAATTTCTGCTTCATCTGACTTTTGTTCGGTAGCTGCAATGCAGAGTGAATCTGGTCGTAGGCCGACAGAGAAGTTTTCCCATGCAGAGCCTCAGACTGGAAGATGGCAAGAGGAGAGCTTCATCTACTCAGATGGTGAGTTTTCTTAATGATGTAATGCATCTATTCTTATGCACACGAGATTATTGATCCATCAATTATAGAATAAAACTCTTCTTGCATTGCACTTCTTAAACAAGCTGAATTCAAGAATCCATCAATATGCATTATTAATCATCATATTGTTTTACATTTATTCGTCCGATGCAATATGAATACCTAATACCTCTTTGGAGAAAGATTTGGTATTTGCATATGCAGTTTATGCATATCCAACCAATCCAATTAACAATGTACAATTACTACATCAGTCACAGACTTGTTTGCAAGGATTCAAAAGAAAAGAACTGTTAATTTGCCTCTTTCACATGTAGTATCAGATCGTTCCAGGATTGCTTATTTGACATAGTAACATTGTAATTATGCCTATTATATGAGCTAGTGCTGCCTTGTTTTCCCATTGAGATGTCTAGGACTCCCATTGATATTGTTGTGAATACAAATGTATCTAATAGAAGTGGTTGTTGTTTGATATATTCCCACCCCTTCACTAATTCCTCAATCACTATATAGTTAGATGACCAAAGAGTTTGACAACAATGTGCCAACCTTAAACCAGATTACTAATTTCATTCTCTTTTTATATAGATTTTCAGACACATTTCACAAGAAAAGTTACAATTACATCAACCTATATTTCATCATCTTGTTCTTCATCCATAAGAGCTTGTAAAAGATTGTAGTAGTTGGTTCTGATTTCTCTTATTCTATATACAATATGATGTGTTTATGGATAGATTATCTTATTCTGTTAAAAAAAAAAAATCTCCAAGTTGCTCATGATATGATGTGTGCCTTACCCAACCTGAATCAGACTAGATTGAGATTTTATTACTTTTGGACTACCTTTATCTGATGATTGTTGGGTTCCATATTGGGCCACCCTAGTTACTAAGCGTCTAGGTGATGCTTGTCTAGGCGATGCTACAATGCATATAGCAATGTCTTGACTGAAGATGTCTCTTCAAGCTTAGACTGATGCCCCAAGGTGGGCTTAACTAGTGACCTAAGCTCAACCTTCATGTTATCAACACCGACATCACTGGAATAATCACATACGGATGCTACTATTTGAGGGCATGACAATCCTTGTCAAGAGCTTACTCAACCTCTAGGTGCATCGATAGGGCTGACCCAACACTATGTTAGTCTTAATTGGCCAGTTTGAAGAGCCCGACACCACCTAATAGCCAACTTAGGAAAGAAATTCTTTCTAAAATCATGTAACAGATATTACAGAAGCTTAACTAACATTGGAGACCATTTCCTAAATGAAAGCAACTAGTACTGCAGCACTTGCAGAATTCTAGTTTCAGTCCTCGATTCCATGTAGCTTTGGTTTGATCACAAAGGATCCATAAAGGATGAGCACACTGGAATTCTACATCAAACCTTTCCAGTTCAAAGAACATATATATATATATATATATATATATATATATATGTATATATATATATATATATATAGGACCTTTATTTTTCTTCCCATAAGTCCTCTGAATATATGAGCATGTAAGCCATACAGCTTGGAATTAATATAATTATTATCTTTTTCTTTCTCCCAAAATTTTCTTCTCCTTCCTCAATTCTTTTCTGATCTCAATGTTACTTTTTTGGTTTGTTGTGGTTTGCAGTGTAAGGACTTGCTGACCTGCAATTGTCTGGAATTGTTTGTGGATGTCTTCCTTGCTGGATATTGATTTATTCCTTTTTGGATATTATTGGACTAAGAAAGATATGTTTCCTAGACAATTTTAATTCTTGTGATCAATTTGGATTGTTAATTTATTTTTCTTGCTTGTTTTGCTTACATCGGAGGTTTTTAATGTCCACGTATTTCACAATAAGATAATATTTTGAAATTTCTGTCTGCAGTTGTAACCTGAATTGATATTGTTAATTTGATGTGATGATCTTTGGGTTTGATCAAATGCTATGATTTAGAAGGATAGAGTTTCATCTTTATGGTTGTTTTGTAAATCTTGGTTTCAGAACGTGACTGATCATTGTTAACTTCAGTCACTGTTAACTTTAAGGTTGAAGATAACATTTCGCCCTGGAAAGATCATGTTTCTCATAGCAAATCTCACCTGGACTTATCCAGCATATTCTCAAATCTTAATATCCGTTCAAATTGGTAGCATGACTCTTTATTCCCTCTTCGTTTCTTTCCTGGGATTTTTTTCTTTCAATTTCTCATGTGATGATTATTGTGGTATTCATTCAGCAGGACTTTCATCTTCTAGCCAACCGAGAAAGTTAGCTTGCTATTGTTAATCCATTATTAAATTGATCTCTTAGTATGTTCTGGAATCTGTTCAGGATTAGAAGAATATGAAGGCTCTCTCTCTGCCAATTTCCCCACCAAGAAGCAATGGCCACAGCACAAACTTATGCACATTGACCTGAACATAGCTCAAGACAGTGAATCTATAAATGTTTTTCCAAATACTGCAGAAACATTTTATTCTCCATCAACAAGTTCATCAGTTGTTCACTACGGAGTTAATCTTAGAGTATCAAATGATAAATACTCAAAAGAATCTGAAGCAAGCAATGAGAGCACAAAAGAATCCACTGTCACAAATCACCCTGGTGTCATATCTCCAGGTTCAGAAAATTCAAGGGAGAAGATTGCTGATTCATTGCCTCATGACCCTAAGGATTCCTATACTTCCTCACTACAAGCTTCTGGACAGAGCAGCAATTTTATGAGGAAGAACTGGGACCATAAAGGATATATTGTGGAAAATGAAGTCTGCAGATCTGGTATCAGGATCTCCGAAGAATGTAGCAAAAAATTAGTGGAAAGATTTTCTAGTGCCTACGATGAGCAAACTCAGGGTGGTACAAATGGAACAGTTCTAGCAGACATACAAGAACCTGGAATTGAAAAAATTGACTCATCAGTTGGTGTGCCAAATTTTGCTGTACATAGTGATGACAGAACTAATGTTTCAATTTTCAGAGTTCATGAGGAACACGATTGCTTGCATGCATCATCTGGGAAGACCAGTCTGCCACCAAAAACAACTGGAGATTTGGAAGAGAAAGAAACAAATACTGAAGGGAGTGAAGATACCATATCAAGTCATGCCATAACGCCAGATGAAAAGCAAAAAGATGAGCTCATGGAGTATACTATTGTTCTTAAGCTAAATTGGTTAACTAGACACAGTGAATGTACCTCAAAGAAGAAAAGTATGGAAGATCAGACAGTTATATCCAGTTCCAAGGATTTTGGGACTACTCACTCATGCTCGGCGATGCCTGAAAAGATTTGTAGCAAACAAATTCCAAATGTTGTAGGTTCTGACTATATCTGCACACAGGATAGACCGTGTAGTTCTGATGCATCACAGCCTAGAGAAGATATGGAACAGCAGCTAGCCAAAATAGAGCAAGATAATATTATTATCAAGGCAGCTGAGATACTTCTATCTATTACTTCAGAGAAGCCATTGTGTTCAATGGATCCATTACCTACTGATGGGCAGATGGAATTAGACTGTGAAGAAGGCAATGATGAGACTCAGTCTTCTAATTCTTTTGAGACTATAACTCTGAAGCTACAGGAGGTCAGAGATAATGGAAGTTCAATCTGTACTAGCCAAATTGAGAGTGAGCCTAGGAAGGATGCATGTGGCTTTGGACCACGAAGGGGAAAGCGGGATTTCCAGAAGGATATATTGCCAGGGATTATCTCTCTTTCAAGGCATGAAATCTGCGAAGATCTTTATGCAATCCAGTATGACCTTAGAAAGAAGTCTAAATGGACCTGTGAGAAAAATTGGTTAGTTCCTGTTAGAAGTAGGCGCTCAAGGCGACATGGTTGATAAAAGCTGCTAAGAGTTTCTGGGAATTTAGATTTTGAATTCAAAATTATAAACTGAATTTCTGTAAAATATAGTGTTTAGATTATGCCTAGCATATGTAAGTATCATCAGTTTTTGGATTATTGCATTTACTCTGATTCACTCTCATTGAAGACTATTGCAAGCAAAGCTGGAATATGTGTGCTCCTCATCAAAATCCATGGGGCTTAATTATTGGCAATTTTATTTCGAGTCACATTTATTTTGATCCATATGAGAGTGGATGTGTGTTCAAACCAGTTTATCCTATACGTTGAAGAGGCAACAAATGGCATTGATGCATAGATATCATGCAGGAGGATTACAGCTAGAATGTCATCGAAGCAAATATGCTGCTGCATCAGATCGGAAGCCAGCTTTATGCCCAAGTCCAAATACTGTAGTCAAAGTATTGTAATTATAAAATGTAAGAATACTTTTTCCTTTTTATTTAGTCTTTTTTTTTCCAAAAAAGAATATATTATTAATTCAAAATTCTATTATATCCCACAACTTGCTCCTCAGAGCACAGAATAGGAAACAAACACGAAGGGCAATTCGACCTTCAAACATGAGTCACTCTTAAGAGTCTTAGCACATACGGCTGGAAAGTGGGAACTTCTATTGGGTTCTCTATACAGTGGTTAATCTTTACAACATCAAAAGTGGTAAAAACATGTCTGATAGAACTGATGCAATTTCGTATCCTCCAAGGGATAACTTTATTTAGTATTATTTTAACCAGGTCTAAAGCATCAGATTCAATTTTCAATTTTGGATACACCTTCCTGCTAAAAAAATAAATTCCATTATTAGATCGTAGTAAAAATTCAATTATCTTTTACTGGCGGTAGCATCATAAACACCATCAGTATTCAGTTTAATCTAATGAAAGGTTTCTACCAGATGATTCCAATATGACCTATCTCAAGTTCGTTAAGAATTTCGTAGGTCTTCGCTATTCATCATAAATAGCTTCATGAGCAATAGAATAAATATTAACCTTAATTATATTACATAAAACATCATTTCTGACCTTCCAAATCAGTCAAAGATTATGATTACAATTAGGAATAAAAATTTTCCAAATGCCAACATACTAAGACTATCTTGAGATAGTATCATTGAGCATTTATAATACAACATGTGACTTAAAAATATATATTAAATATCAATTCATATTTAAATTTTACATTAGGTTCACAATATATATTTCAAATGTGTTCCCAAATACGTCTTATATTTTTACTAAAAACTATCATGAAAACTTGGATAAATGAGGAATGAAATTTTAAAGTCTGATAGTTGTATTTGCTGAAAATATTTTTGGAATGGAGATAGAGGGATTCACAAATTTAAAATTATAAAGGGTTTTAGAAACTACCACCCTAAGGATAGTTAAACAAGTATAGAAAACTTAGAAAAAATGATTCACCACTTAAATAAATATTCAAGAGAAACATAGACAATGTTAAACATAGGCATAGACTTGAATTGTGCCTGATCTTCTTGTCTTTCTTTCTGTTCGAGGTGAGTAGAGGAGTAGAGGTAAACTATTTTCAGTGTTTGACCTTTTTGTCTTTCTTTCTGTTCGAGATGAGTAGAGGAGTAGAGAAAAAGTATTTTGTTTTACTGAAATTGTTTTAAGAATAAGAGGTGTTGTGGTTGTCAAAAGACAATCTATTTATTCATACAATTCCTTCTATGCCCCATGTATATACCAATACTAAAGGGTTGTCAGGAAAAATGATAGAATTATTTGTTGACAGTGTCAGGAAAAATACGGATTACGGGCTAAAAGAAGCTATAACATCCGATAATGATCTTCAATAAAATAAGTGATTAACAATTTAATGAGTTAACAGGTGTTATAATTTCTTTTGATCTTATATTTTATAAGAAAGGATTCCTCATATGGTATTGAACTCAGTAAAGACAGCTAAGTATCCCTTTGAACCGCTTGCACCCGTACTTGCTTGATTCTCGTCTGCCCTGAACACTGTCCTTTACTTAAGGCAGACCAAAAAGAATTGTTCCCCTGCTTTATACTGTATTCTTTATTTCCCTTAATCCAACCGAACAACTTCATGTTTATTGAGCCTCAACTGTAGTACAATTCCAGTTGGGTCATTTGTAGATTTTAAAAATGGGCTAGTAACTCATTTGGCTTATGAGTTGGCATATTTGAAAGTTCCTGTTTAAAGGCATGGGACAAGCATTGGGGGCTATAAAGAATACCATACCATTAGTAAGATTTATATAAATTAATTATAACAAATTAGGTATTCCCATGTCAATTTTTTTTGGTTGAAAAAGACATCTATCAAGTCCACATTTGTTCTATCAATATGATAAGGATTTAATCCAACCACATTAAATATTGGGGACACTCCTTAATCTCCAGGTAGTTCGATCTCATAAGTATTCTATTAATTCTCTTAAGCACCTTGAATGACTATCAGTCTTTGGTTTAAATTTCTCAAATTTGTCTTGTACAAACCTCTCATTCCTTAGATGAATCTAGACCAGATCACCCTTATTAAACTCCATATGTTTTTTATATTTGTTAACAACTTGCATGTATCTCTTACTTTACTTCTCAATGATTGCCTTAACACTCTTATGCAACTTCTTTATCTATTTTTAGCTCTCTCATTAATATTACCACTAAATTAATTAGTTGTAGAATGAGGAGCTAAGTTAAAAGAACTAATAGGATTAGCACCATAAACATTCTCAAAAAGATTCTTACTAATGTTATGATACATAAAACGGTTATAGGTAAACTTAATTTATAAAAAAATAAAATCTTATTGCTTGATGTTCTTGCCAATATAGCTTGTAAGCAAGTTTACTAAGCTTCTGTTTATTATCTTTGTTTACCCATCAGTTTTTGGATAATGAAAGCTACTGAAATTCAAGGATGTGCTCAGCTTTCTTCATAGAATTCTCCAAAAAAATGGTTAAAAACTTTTGAATCTCAATTAGACATCATAATTCTTGGAATGTCATGCAATCTCACAATCTCTTTGAAGTACAAATATATAGTCTTAGATGTATCATTTGATTTATTGCAGGGTACAAAGTGAGATATCTTTAAGAATCTTTAACAACAATAATATATTTCTATTCCTTTTAGTTCTTAGCAGATCTAAAATAAAATTAAGACACATCCTCCTATGGACAACCAGGCACTAGCAATATAATGTACAAACAATAATTTTGGCTTTTTTTTTTTGTTGCCAAATGACACTCGACATTGCTTCACAAATCTCTTCACATCTTTGAACATCTTAGGCCAATATAAATTTGACTAAACAAGAGCTATAGTCTCATCTCTACCAAAATATCCTCTCAAAATACCACCATAAGCTTCAACCATAATTACTTATCTCAAAGAATAAGATGCAATACATAAGACATTAATTCGAAAATGAAACTATCAAAGATAGAAAAATTAATAAAAAAGAACTTGATTTAAAATTATGTCTCAAATCAAACCACTTTGACTTCTATGATTGATAATAAAGAATGCTTTCTACTAAATGCATTAGTAATGATTTTTAAACATCAAATTTGTGCTTGATAATAAAGTTATAATATTACAAGAACTCTGTCCAACTGCATGCCTCTTGTTTAGCTTATGCTGGTGATTAATGAACTTCAATACCTCATGATCAAAATATAGGACAAATGACTTAGCAGAAACATACTTATTCCAATGAGATAAGACTCTATAAATGGCATATAACTCCTTATCATAGGTAGAATATTCCCTTGTATCATTCAGCTTCTCAATAAAAAAAGTAATATATTTTTCTTCTTGACTTAAAACATCACCAATAGCCATATCAGAGGTATCACATTCAACCTCAAATACCTTGTCAGAATTAGATATAACTAGGATAGGAGCTTCAATCATCTTTCTTTTTAATAGCTCGAAGGCATCATCAGCCTCACTAGTCCACTTGAATTTATCACCTTTCAGGTATTTAGTGATTGGAGCAATAATAGAGCTGAAACCCTTGATGAATCTTTTAAAAGAGGAAGTGCAGTCATGAAAACTCCTTACATTATGTAATGAAGCAAGTGTTGGCCAATTAAGATAACTTCTACTTTTCTTTGATCCATTATGATTCCAGTTTTAGAAATAATATACCCCAAAAGCACCATACTGAGAGTAAAGAAATCACACTTCTTAAGATTAGCATAAAGCCTTTGTTGCCTTAAAAATAAGAATGATTTTAAGATGATTCATATGCTCATCCTTACTCTTGTTGTACACTAATATATCATGAAAGTAAACTACAACAAAACACTTAATGTATAGCCTAAGTATATGATTCATAAATCTTATGAAAGTTCTCAGAGGAGTAGGTAGCCGAAATCGTATAACCAACCATTCATACAAGCCATCTATAATTTTAACTGATGTTTTTCACTCATCTCTAGACCTCATTCTAATTTGGTGATAGCTACTCCTTAAATTGATTTTAGATAAAATAGAAGCACCACACAATTGAGCAAGTAAATCATTTAACTTTAGAATGAAAAAATAATAATTAATTATAATTTTTTTGATGATGCAGCTATCCATACACATTTTCTAAGAACTATCCTTCTCAGGCACCAACAAGGTTGGAACCACACAAAGCCTCATGCTTTCCTGAATCAGCCCCTTTATTCAACTTGTTTGTGAAAACTTCATTTTTCTTGGGATCATTCTGTAAGTTGCCTTACTATGTAGCATAGTGATAGAACCCCAAAAGAATTATATGCAGATTGATTTTTGAAGGGGATCAACCCTTGGAACGCTATAGGGATTCCTCCCTCCTATGTAGTCGACCACAAGGCTAAATGAAGATTGATTTTTGCTTATTTAAAAGTTATGGAGGGTACATGCTTATACAGGGTTCTAAACCCTAACCCTAGGGAGGCTCCTCCCCAAAACCAAATTCCTCTTCTACCCTTCCTCCCTAGCCAACTTGCCCAATAAGGGTCGATGGCTAGGAGGCTGCAATACCTTAAATGTTCCTCCTCAAAACCCTATCCGACCTACCGAGTGAGGAGGGTAATGACTAGAAAACTCTAAGGCTTCAAGACTCCTTCCCCAAAACCCTAGTCGACTCCTCAATCAAAAGGGATGATGACTAGATTATAGGGATATTACATAACTCAAGATTTTATTGACTTCTTGACTTATTGAGTTTATGACCCATCCAAGCTAGGGTTCTAATAGACTTGCCCTTTTTAAATCAGCCTTATCCTTAAGACTAAGATTCGTTGTCTCCGGATCTGATTTGAAACTACTCATGAGACTCCCTTGTGGCCCTTGTAGTAGGTGT
This sequence comes from Ensete glaucum, assembly GCA_021527575.1. Lineage (NCBI taxonomy): Eukaryota > Viridiplantae > Streptophyta > Magnoliopsida > Zingiberales > Musaceae > Ensete > Ensete glaucum. The sequence goes on from CM038555.1 coordinate 35,614,862, forward strand.
ATCATGTTCTTGTGATCTAGCCTCAATAGTAGTGACTGGTCTGTGATGTGTCACGATCCTGTGATCCCATGTGATTATCAACTGAACTTCGGCCTCCTCATCAGCTTGGGTATCGGTTGAAAAAATCTAGGCTAAGTCATATTTTTAAAATTTCGTTTGAGGTGGGATACATGGAGGATCAATTGTATTTTTTATTTGGTGTATAGATCTGATCTCTAAGTTACAACCCCAATGTGATCCCTAATTTTACAAAGTCTAAAGTAGCAAGGGGACCACTTCCTTGAGGTTTGAATTTCCTACTAGTAGGGCTGGAAGTGAAGGGAAGCTCGATCTTTAAGTTTGTCAAGAGGTGGTTTCTTCTATGCATGGGCTGCCATTTGGTTAGTCTTTAGTAGCTACCAATCTTTCTTTTGGAATGGTGACTACCCTCTGGTATGGTCTAAGATGATGAGATCCTATTCTGATGTGAGCAAGGATTACAATTTTTCTGAGCTTATTTCTCTTTTGTACCATGGACCTATATCAAGCCAAACTTTAAGTTCAGTAGCAATTAGTATCCCCTTTAGAAATCTCATGTAGAGTGTGGGAAAAGTCTCGGTATGGATTAGGAGTCGATCATCTTGTGTAAGGGTAACGTCGATCCCAACTCTTAATGTGTCTGCTCCAATTATGAACATCTAGCCACGATTTGGTGTGGATGACATCATGATCATGAGTGCTATAGTTCCACTCGGTCAAGATGGGGGCATCTTTCTTCATAGTAAGAGGGATGATGTTCATGTTTCGTTGAGTCCTGTAAATGATTCCTCTCTTACTCTGATTATACCACTGGAGGGACTCAATTTTCTTACAGTCCCATGGATCGGAGACCATCATTAGGGAAGACTTTGATCATCATGGTTCGATCTTGGAAGAAGTTATGAAAGTTGCCTGAGATATAAAAGTGTCACATCAACAACCATGGTGGGTTTGGTGAGATATAACACTTCAGAAAAAACTTATCCATAGAGACAAGGATGTAGGGATGTATTATAGTGGGAAAAAAGCACAACCAAATAATTCATGTCTCTGTCATCTCTTGGGCGACCCTCTTAGCTTCGATCTTCTGAGGTTGTGGGCAGTAATTTGACTGACTATTAGTTGGTGGTAATTTTGGCCAGTTCAGCATGGGAGGGTCGGGCAGCTTGATAGGAGGTAGCCGATTCAATTTGGTGGAGATGCCCAAAATTTCAACAAGCTATATGAGAGGGTTCTTGTCTTCAATCTCTTTTAGCTTAATCTCCTGAAACTCTTGAACTTGAACTGAAAAGCCACTAGATTTTTCTTTTGATTCCTTCTCCAAGTGCTGTGTTGCGACCGTAACAACTTTGTTCCCTCGTTTCCCACATAGGATCACTTGTTTTTCTTTGCTGAAAAATTTCATAACTAGCTTTGAAAAGTTTTAGAAAATATCTCATATCATGGATAACCAATCAATGTCGATCACTACTTCAAAATCATCAAGAGGGAGGAGGAAAAAATCAACAACTACGTCTTAATTCTATTGAATTATTTTCACCCATGGGCTCTTCTGGTTGCATTTCAGGATTCGATCGTTAGCTACCTTGATATCGAACCCGCTATAATATTCTTTTTGCAGCATCAAACGGGCAGCAACCTTGCTGTTCATGAAGTTGTTCGTGCTCCCAGTGTTGATAAGGACGCTGACAGGCTGCTGCTCAAGAAACCCTTCGATGTACATTATCTGCGGGTTTGTGTAGCCAGCTAAGGTATGAACCGTGCAGGCAGTCAATTGTGATTTTTTCCTTCATATCCTTCTCCTTAGACTTGAGAGGTATATCTTCAAGTTTGGATTCTTTAGTGGGCTCAATCATTAGAGGTCTCTTCTTTATATAATGGTATTCTCGGCTCCACAATTTATTGTAATGCCCACATAGGCCCTTTGCCGATTTGTTACGAAGCTCTTCTCCTATTAATTTCTTTGGCTGGGGGGATGGCTGGAAGTGGATGGTGCTAGAGGTTTATATGTTATTGGTTGTGATGTGATTCTCGCACTCCGAGCATCTTGATTGAGGCACCCTTCTTGAATTTGTCGAAGGAGATTGCTATCGTCAAGGTGTAGGGTTGTCGTGCCTTAACTTCACTTCTTATCTTTGATGGGTTCTCTTTGCAATCCGAACTCCCACCATGCTATGATCTTCTTTGGCTCAGTAATCCATCTAACCTAAACTCCTCGAAGAGAGAGTGTAGTCTATCCTCCATACATATCTCGAAAGCCTCCAATTTAGCTTCAAATAGATCTATCAATGTCATGACGTAATGATCTCCAATTTGGTAAATAGATTAATTGAAGATGGTGGCTACAATCTTCAGGTTGAAGGCAGCAGTGGTAGCAAGAGGATGATAAATGGTGGCTGTGATGATGCTGCAAAATTGTCGAGGCTGTGGTGGTGTAGTTTTCCAAGTGACTGCTATGTTGTTGGAGATGGCAGCCAAGGGAATATGGATCTGGAAGTAGTAGCGATGAGGGAGGAAGAGGGCAATAGCAATGCCAGCTGTGGGTCTGCAGTGATGTTGCAAGATCGTCGAGGCTATGGTGGTGTAGTTTCCAAGTGGCTACTATGTTGTTGAAGGATGGTAGTCGAGAAAATTTGGATGGGAAAGCAGCAACGACGGTGGAGGAAGAAGAGGGCAGTAGCAACGCTGGCTGTGGCTCTAGTGCCACTGCATGGCTATAGGCGAATATGGTGGTTGTTTGCAGGCGGCTATGGTAGAGGTAGTTGCAGCAAAGGTGCGGCTGTGATAAAGGGAAGAAGAGGCAGAGAAGGGAACGATTGCTGTAGAGGAGGGCACCAGCGGTGTGGTTGGTGCTAGAATAGCATAGAAAGAATAGTAGTAGTAGGGTAATGCAAGCGCGGTAGAAGAGGATGACAGTAACATGGATTATTGACGGCTGATGGTTGCGGAAAGCAGAGATAGCAGCAGTGGGCAGTAGGTGTTGAAGCGAGAGACCACTGCTGGTAACTTGTGCAGTGAGGGATCGTTGTTGGCTGCGAGCAAGTTAGATGGCAGTGAGAGATCACTACTGGCAACTTGTGCAGTAAGGGATTACTGCTGGCTATGATCAAATCATTGTTGGTCGTAAGAGATCGCTGTTGGTTGTGAGAGATTTCTGCTAGTAGTGTTGTACAGTAAGAGATCGCTGCTGGCCATGTTGTGTAGCGAGGAATTACAACTGGCCACAAGCAAGGCAAATGGCAACGGGAGAGCACTGGTGGCAGGGTTTATGCAGCAAGGGATCGCTACTGGCCATGACGAAGGAAGATGGCAGCAAGAGATCGCTGCTGGCAGTGTTGTGCAGCGAAAGAATCAAATCGTTGTTGGCCGCGATCAAGGTAGATAGCTGCGGGAGATCGCTATTGGCAGCATTTGTGCAGCAAGAGATGGCTGCTAGCTACAACCAAGGAAGATGATAGCGAGAGATCATTGCTAGCAGTGTTATGAAGCAGCGATGCATATTGTCGTTGAAGAGATAAAAGGAGATTTGGTGGCCGAGAGATTGGTGGATCAAAGGTTGAAGGCTACGGTTTTAGGGCTTAATAGGTTGTTGTTCAAGGTGTGGTTTGGGCTACGATTTGGTAGTGTTTTGGGGCTATGATGACAGTAGTTGGAGGTTCGAAAGAGGTTTAAGATCTATGATTGATGGCAGCAAGGGTTTGATAGGAATCGGTGGAGGTATGCTGCAATTAGGTGCTAGTTTGTAAAAACAGAATTGTCGTCGAAGAAACAATAGCTTCTCTACAAAATCTCTAGCAGTAAACTAAGAATTTTTTAGAGGAAATTGATAGCAAGATCTCGGTTTTGATAATAGTAAGGATGACAAAATAAATCAAAAAATTTTGACAGCAAGATAGCGAGAAAAATCGATGTAAGTTGTAGTAACAGAATTCTCGTTAAAAAATTAGCAGTTTGCAACAAAGAATTACAGCAACGTAAGGACATTTTTAGAGATGATTCCAATGTTAGATCGAATGTAGATGAAAGACAAGATGATCTATGAAGTGTATAAAAATTTTTGTTTAGAAAGATGGCAATAAGATCAGCTTAAAGGCATCAAATAGGCAACTAAAATTTTCTACAACGTTCCTTCGTTCGCAAAGATGATGACTTTACGACAACAAGAATTCACAGTAAGGGATAGGTGAAAACTTCTTTTTGATATTTTTGGATAAGAAATATAGCAGTAAAAAGTATTTGTGATAGAAAAATACCAGATCTTTGATGTAATTGATGGTAGCGGCAGTAGATTGATTTAATCTTCGACAAGGGAGGTGGCGGTGGATACGACGTTGATAAAATCAATTGTGAGAATTGCTTGACAGATGGTGGGGCAATAGGAAGGGCAACAAGAGCATCAAGATCGATGCTCTGATACCAGATGATAGAACCCTAGAGAAATTCTATACAGATTGACGTTTTAGGGGGATCAACCCTTGGAACACTATAGGGGTTCCTCCCTCCTATATAGCCAGCCACAAGGCTGAATGAAGAATGATCTTTGCTTATTCAAAAGTGGTGGAGACTACATGCTTATATAGGGCTCTAAACCTTAACCCTAGGGAGGCTCCTCCCTAAAGCCAAATTCCTCTTCTACCCTTCCTCCTTAGTCGACTTGCCCAATAAGGGGCCGGCGGTTATGAGGTTGCAATTCCTCAAATGCTCCTCCTCAAAACCCTAGCTGACCTACCCAATAAGGGGGGTGGTGGCTAGAAAGCCCTAAGACTTCAGGACTCCTTCCCCAAAACCCTAGTCGACTCTTCAATCAAAGGGGATGATGACTAGATTAGAGAGATATTACATGACTCAAGACTTTATTGACTTGACTTATTGAGTTTAGGACCAAGCTAGGGTCCTAACACATAGCCCACGGAGTAAAATCAATGTGATACTAGATGTCTCTTAAAGGTGAAAAGCCATGTGGAATCTCCTCTAGTATAACATCTTTAAACTCCTTTAAGATTGGTTTCATGATTGCTGGTAACTCCTGGTGTTATTCATTCTCCTTTACTACTACTAGAGCCAAAACATTACCATCCATTTCTAATTCATCCTTGCATTTACCATAGAACATAAGAGCACTAACTTTTTTCTTCGGTGAACTAGTTTCAGAAGGTTGTAAAGGAGTTAAAACAATATTTTTTTCATTCACTTTAAAAGAATAAGTATGTTTATAGCCATCACACAATATCCTCCTATCATAATGCTAAGGTCTACCCAACAGTAAATGACAAGCATCCATATGAGCAACATCACATCATACTTCATCTTTATAATTCTTGTCAATAGAAAATGAAACTAAATATCTTTTAATTACCTTGATATCATTCCCCTTTTACGACCAACATAATTGGTAAGGATGTAAATGAGAGATTATATCTAACTTTACCTTATACATCATCTCCAAAAATATCATATTCTTAAAGTTATCACTATTAATTATCACCAGGTACACGAGAAGTGCATTTGATTTGAAACATGTTCTTTCTCACTCAACTTTCTCTCCTAACAATATAAGATATTTTTAAACTACGATGTAACACATAGACGAATCATGATCAACATAAGTAACCTCTTTAGCCAAAGCATCAATCCTCATACTTAGATAATCTAAAGTAATATATCTAAAACTATGACATTTGAAGAATTTTCGACTACTTGGTGTAGAAGAATTAAGTGCTTTTTTGATGCTAACAGATCCTTCATCCTTGTCTTGCACCTTTGACACCACTTTACTTTGGAGAGTAAACTTAGAATTTTTCCCTCTCATATGACCATCTTTCGACTTGTATCGAGAACCCTATTCAAACTTTTACTACTCTATTTTTAAAGCCAGCTTGTCATATCATTCAAAGACCAATATGACTGAAGTTGAACCACTTTAGTAATCTCATATTTCAAACCTCCTAAGTATCTTATAATTGGTTCAACAAGCTCTCCTTTCAACATGAGATTATTAAACTCTATTGTGTATTCCTTTACACTAAGATCTTTTTGCTTAAAATAATAGATTTTGAGAAAGATCTCTTGCATATAGTTGTCAGGCAAGTATATCCTCTTCAACTCCCTTTTTATTTTCTCTCATATCATGATCTTACTCTTCCCCTTATATTCTATTTGCAACTTTAGGTTTTTCCACCAAAAAGATGTATTCTTTTTTAGTTTGAGTGTCACAAGCTTTACCTTATTTTATTTTAGTAGTTCATGAACCTCGAACATTCTTTCTATCGTATTAAGCCAATTAATAAAATCAATATTTATTTTACTTTTAAATTTAAAATATTTAACCTTGAATTGTATTTGTTCTGCCACTCGTCATGACCTCTGTACCTTGCTCGATATCTTGCCAACTCTCTTGGGTTAAGAGGTGTGTCATCATCAAAACCAAACTCTTGGGCATCATTTTATACTAGTTGTTTTTTCTTTGAAGTTCTTTAATGATTTCATTCCTTTCTTGCAGACTAGGTAGCATTTTTTGTAGCTGCAACCTCAAGAACTCAACATTAACTTCATGGTCATTACCTTCACCAACTACATCTTTTTCATTCTACCTTACTATGATTTCTAGCATTTAGCTTTGATATCAAACTTATATCAGGATCATGAGAAATAAAATTTAAAAGGTTGATAGTTATATCTACTTGAAGCACTTTTGGAATGGAGATAAATAGATTCACCAAGTTTAAAATCAGAAACGGATAAAGAAAAATGACTAATCACTTAAGAAAATATCCAAGAGATACAGAGATAAAACCCACCACTCTATGATAAACCAAAGAGATACAAAGTTAAAAGAGAAAACTCAAAGAGTTTCTACAAATATAATTATATTTTGAATATTTTCTAACTCTAAAACATCAAAATAAATACTAGTGCATGAAACAACCCTCCATATATAGGGAACTATATGATATATTACTTTGCTACTGATATCTAAGCATTTTAGTACATTCCTTGGTCACGAAGCTAAGTTGAATTAACTCTCCCTTTGAATCTACTCACTAGATCATCAATCAGTGAAACAATATTAACTTTGTCTACAGAAATGCTTTTGACTTGTTTTAAAACAGGTTGAAAAGTTAAGAGTCTGAATTTTTTTAACTTATAAAGGCACACCCCTTAATTTTTTAACAATCAATTTAGGTTATTCAATCAAGTTGGGTTATCTATAACTTTCAAAAATAAGCTTATAATTTATTTGACGTTTCGACTGTCATATTTGAGAGGTATGGATTAAAGATTGTATGACAAACATTGTAGGCTATAGACAATAGCATAGGATTTGTAAGATTTATATGAATTAATTATAGCAAATTAGACACTATAGTATCATATTCTTCTAACAACCAATCAATTTTTTAAAAATTAAATAAATAGATGAATTTAAGATCTAATTGTCTTGATATAATGAACATAAACCGGTAGATTAGATAACTAGATGAATTTAAGATCTAGTTGTCTTGGTATAATGATCATAACCCGATAGAAAAGGACGTTAAAAATAAATGTTCAATCACATCAAATTTTTTTTCACATAGTGTATATTTCCAATATCAATTTTAGCCAGTTACATAGAAGTAGGAATTCTACAATTTTTCTAACAAAATATTGAAACTCTCTGAATCATAGGAATGGACCAAAGATTATGCCATTTGCCGGTTTTCATTAGCAGAAGAGCTGACTTATAAACGAGTCTAGCTGATGATTGCCCTTTGCAATTAGTTTTTCAACAAATAATATCAGGAGGGTGTGATAAGTCAATATTATAAATAATTTCAATCAAATAATGATTTCAATTTCCTTATTGAATTAAATCAGACACACGAAGATGATCCATATACATATCTACGTGTTAATATAGTAGGTTTAAAATTAATTAGATATTCAAACAGCCAGTAAGATATTCCAACTTATCTTATTAGGTGAAAAATCTTACCAAAGAGAAAGTCATCCATCCTTAACACTAACTACAGTGGTCTATAATCCTTTAACCTTATTTAAATAAGGATACATTCTTTTAATTTAAGAGTATATTGAGATAGTTCCAAATTCAACAAATATATTCTTCAGTTAGTATCTCGATTCATAAGTTTAGCAAAATATATTCTTCTGACAGTGCTTAGTGGTGCTTTAGTGTCAATTTTAACTTATGATCATTGTGGTTTGATGTCAAACAGGAAGCCAGAAATGAATGTTCAAGGAGCACATTTCATGCTGTCTTTAATCGCAGGAAGAATTCCCCTTATTAGTATTATTTTTAATCCTATTGCATCGGTTCACAAATCCAACCTCCAACCTCAAGTACTTACTAAGGCTCTTTGAAGTACTTACTAAGAAGGTTCACGAGTTCAACAGGTGCAGCCAACAAGCATAAATGCTCTTTATACTTCACGACATTCATGACGTGTGCACTTCAGGTGTGGATGTTAAGAATAAAACTGTAGGATGAAAATTTTATGCTACTATTAATCAAAATTAACATAAATCAAAATTAATTGTGTATATCTTTAAATGATATAACTAATGTTTTTTTTTATTTTCTGTAGCACTGCATTCTTGATCTGCCGTGGTGATTTGAATCTATCGGAAGAAAAAATTAGACTTTTCTTTTCTTTTTTTTCTATTTCAGAGAATCATCGTCAAGCATTTGAAAAAAAAAATATTCAATTGGATTCTAATTTTTTTAAATATTTTATACGTATATGAATTTTAGAAAATGGACTAAGTCTAATAATTATAACAATACTCTTAATACAAGTTAGTTATATATCATTAATGTCATACTTATTTCTATATATGTTAGTCTTTCCTAATGCAATAACACTTATAATCTTATATTATCAAGATAATCTTGTTATCATATTCAATATATACATATATAAATTTAAACAAGATATAAAAAAATTTCAATTAATAGACGATTGGATGGAGATCCAATTAGCCCATATTCTCATTAGATGAGATATTAGGCTAATGAGCTCCTTGATTGAGGCCCAAGGTGATTATTGGATAGAGATCCAATAATGTAAGGTTAGTGGGTAATTGGATGGAGATTCAATACCTACTAAGGCAAGAGCCCTAGGGTGTTTTGGTGGCTCTTTATAAATAGGAGGGGAAACTTATGTTTGATAGGCTGCAGCTTTAGCCTCCTCCTCCTATTCTCCTCCCCCCCTCTGCGTAAGAGTTGCAAGTTCAGATTGGAGGAGTTTTACTGCAGAGATCCATCATGTGGATACTGCTAGAGAGAAGGACGTTTGACCTTCTTCATCCTCTTTATCCGAATCTAGAATACAAGGATATACAATCTCCTTAGGTAAAATCAATCTCTCACGTATCATGGTTTTTTGATTTTTGCGTTTATCTCGCGACCCCAATCTTTTGCATGACGATTTGATCTGCGTGAGAAACTAATTTTTATTTTGATTTATGCTGCGCATGTGATGCTCTGAGGGTGATGGAAGGGCTAGGGCATCCTTTTGAGAAAAGGATGATCCTGCCCCTTAGAATTTTCAAAATTATGAGATTTGTCCTATGCACAGAATTCTAAAAATATCCTCAATAATTTTGAAAATTCTTAGGATTGTCCTCTCATCCAGAATTATAAAAATACCCTCGATAATTCTGAAAATTTTGAGCATATCCTGATTTCCAAAAGAATAATTAATTAAATAATTTAATTAATTATTATATATATATCTAGTAATCTTACATGTGATGTGATGTTTATGTGATGTATGATGTGATGGATGATCATGAGCCATGTGTTGTGATGTGTGATTGTATTATTATTATTGGGGCCTGCGAGCCTCTATTTTTCTCATTTATTGTTGGGCCTGTGTGCTTGTGATTATTTATAATTACATGGAGAGGCGCAGTAGGAGCATGAAGGTGACAGCAAAACTCACGATGTCGTGGCGGGAGATCATGCTGCATAATGATACGACGATTCGACGAAACCGATGATGACGAAATTAACAATCACAGGGCATGGAGATGCACCGATGCACACATAGATCCTATTGTGAGTGATTATGTCCATTGGCTTAGGCTTAATCATATTAGGTGACGGCTCATGATCATCCGATGTGGCTTACATATGTGATGTGTTATACACCTATTAGATATATGTATATATATATTTGCATACGATATAGATATATATTAAATATGTATGTGTGTGACATGACATATTAGGAGATCGATACAAAATGAAATCCTCTCCTACGATAATATTAAGTTGATAAGATTGACCCACGTAGCCTTCCATCGTTAAAGGAAGAAATTGAATCACGACATAGGTTGAGTTGGTCGAGTCACTCAAGGCTCACCTATTTACATGATCGAGTTCTTGCCTACGAGATATAGATGTCACCGATAACCTGAGAACATGGTATAACTTGGTCGATCAGTCGAGAGCATATTCATCGAATCATACTCATCTTATAACGATGGTGATGACTTAACTGAACTTTATGGTTGGTCAAGCAGTCGAGACCATGATGATTTAGAGGCCGAACATGATGGGAATCATAAGGAGTTGTAATTGACAAGAGTTGTCTACCTTTTGGCTTAGTGTAATTAGTCGAGTCCCTCGAGGTTTCACTAAGATGCCAATTGGGTTCCGATCCCCATTAGGAGTCTATCATAGACTTTTGTCTCACGTGTCCAGGGTGTCGCATGATTCATTAGGAAAATAGTGGGAGTACATTAAGATAGAAGTCCATATCTTACTTAGTATTTTTTTACAAAATTTACATGCTATTTATTTTTGTTATATCTTGTTTTATCAAAAATATGTCGCTTGTAAACCCCCTATGTGGCATACTTGATGTCAATCGCCTCACTGGTCCAAACTATACGGATTGGCTCTGTAATTTGAGAATTGTTCTCACTGTAGAGAAAATCGCATACATCCTTGATACATTTATGCCCATGCTAGAAGAAGCAGCAAGCGAGGATATAGATTCTAAGTTGGCAAAATATTATATGTTGACCTCCATGACTCCTAAGTTACAGAGGCAACATGAAAACATGGATGTAGATTCTATCGTTCTTTATCTTCACCAACTATTTGAGAAACAGGGAATAACTCAAAGATATAAGATATCTAAGAGACTCTTCCAAGCCAGGATGACATAAGGGACATCGGTTGAAAACCATGTCCTAAAGATGATAGAGTGGATCGAGGAACTCACAGGTCTAGGAATAGTCCTAGAGGATAACCTATGTATTGATCTTATACTTCAGTTCCTATTATATATCTGTTCTCACTTCATCATAAATTTTAACATTAGCAAGTTTGGGGTGACTCTCCCTGAGCTCCTCAATATGTTGAGGAAAGTTGAGAATGTCATCAAAAATGAGAAGCCAGTTCTCTATATTGGTGAGACCAAAAAGAAAAGAAAGGCCAGCAAGACCCTTAAGAAGGGCAAGGGCAAAGAAAGCCTGGGTAAGGCAAAGGTTGCCAAGAAAGACCCGGTAAAGGACAAAGGACAGTGCTTCCACTATAGCCAAGATGGGCATTGGAAGAGGAACTATAAGGACTACCTTGCAGATAAGGCAAAACAGAAGCTTGGAGAAGCTTTAGGTATATTCATGATCAGTCTTCACTTATCAGATTTTCATGATAATACATAGGTATTGGATACCGGGAGTGCTTATCATATCTACAATTCATTGTAGGTTCTGGCAAGACCTAGGAGATTGGCCAGAGGCAAGATGGACCTCAAGATGAGTAATAAAGCAAGAGTTGCTATAATTGCTATTGGGAAGGTCATCCTACATCTACCTGGTAGAGTTATTATTGCATTAGATGTATGTTATTTTATCTCTTCCATTATTAAAAATATTATTTTCAACTCTTGTTTGATAATTAGTGGATATAAATTAGTTTTTGAGAATAATAGTTGTTCAATAATTATAGATTATAAGATCATCACTAGAGGGACCCTTATAAATGGCTTATATATGTTAGACACTTCTTCACACATCATAAATATAAATATGTCTAAGAGGAAAAGAAATGAGGTGAATAATGCATACCTATGACATTGTAGGCTAGGTCATATATATGAGGGAAGGATTCAAAAGTTGCTGAAAGATGGATACTTAGATCCATTTGACTATGAGTCATATGTAACTTGCAAACCTTGCCTTCGTGGGAAGATGACCAACTCTCCTTTTAGTGAAACTGGAGAGAGAGTCACTAAGTTATTGGAACTTATACATAGTGATGTATGTGGTCCCATGTCGACTCAGGATATAAAGTACAAGTCTGAGGCCTTTGAGAAATTCAAGGAATATAAGAATGAGATGAAGAACCAAATTGGAAAGAGTATTAAGACTCTTCGATCAGATCAAGAAGGAGAGTACTTGAGTACGGAGTTCACCCATTTCCTCAAGGACAATGAGATTCTATCCCAGTGGACGTCTCTTTATACACTTGAGCTCAACGGTGTATCAAAAAGGAGGAATCACACACTATTAGACATGGTGCGATCTATTATGAGTTTTACTAACCTACCTATTTCATTCTAGAGATACGCCCTAGAAACCATAGCTTACCTTCTGAATAGAGTTCCATCAAAATTGGTAGTGTCTACACCATATGAGATATGGAAAAGAAAGAAGTCTGATCTTAAGGTAGTAAAGATTTAGGGCTATCCTGCCCATGTTAGAAGACACAATCCTAATAAGTTGGAATTAAGGACGTAATGATGTACATTCGTGGGATACCCTAAGGAGACTTTGGGGTATTATTTCTATCATCCCAAGGACCGAAAGGTTTTTGTTGCCAAGAGAGCTGTGTTCTTTGAGAAGGAACACATTCTTGGTAGAAACAGTGGGAGTGCGATAGAATTGAGCGAGGTTGGAGAACCTAGCTCAAGCACCATTCCAGAGCCCGAGTCTGTTCAGGTACCTAACACACAAATTCTAACTTTGCGTATGTCTAGCAGAGTATCTCACCCTCTTGAAAGATATGTAGGACATATCAGTGGAGAAAACTCTCAGAATATTGATCCTTAGACCTACAATGAGGCTATTATGAGTATAGACTCCAGGAAGTGGCAAGAAGGCATAAATTCTGAGATGGATTCCATGTACTCTAATAAGGTTTTGAACCTTGTGGATACGCCTGAGGGTATCGTACCTATCGGCTGCAAGTGGATCTTTAAAAAAAAGATTGGAATAGATAGAAAAGTAGAGACCTATAAGGCAAGACTAGTAGTTAAAGGATATCATCAAAGATAAGAAGTTGACTATGACGAAACCTTTTCATCTGTAGCCATGCTTAAGTCAATTAGAATTCTTTTGGCTATTGCAAAACACTATGGTTATGAGATTTGGCATATGGATGTCAAAATAATATTTCTTCACGGCAACCTTGAGGAGGAAGTGTATATGATACAGCCAAAGGGATTCTATCCAGAGAGAGTCCAGATAAAGTATGCAGTTGCTCAAGTCTATTTATGGACTAAAGTAAGTTTCCCAAAGTTGGAACATAAGATTTGATAAGACAATCAGATCTTATGACTTCGTTAAGAATGAAGATGAACCTTGTATATACAGGAAGGTAAATGTGAGTGCTATCACCTTCTTGGTATTGTATGTGGATGACATCCTAATCATTAGGAATGATGTAGGAATTCTCTCCATAGTAAAGACTTGGCCATCCATAAACTTCTCCATGAAGGATTTAGTGGAAGCATCCTATATTTTGGGATTCAGATCTATAGAGATAGATATAAGAGGATGCTTAGCTTGTCCCAATCTAGGTACATAGACTTTATTGTCAAAAGGTTTGGCACAGAGAATGCTAAGAGAGGTCTTATACTGATGAGACATGGAATATCACTTTCTAGGAGTATGTCCCCAAAGACTCCTGAAGAAAGGGCAGACATAGATAAAATACCATATACCTCAACTATAGGGTCTATCATGTATGTTGTGCTATATACTAGGCTTGATATAGCACATGCTCTGAGTGTCACGAGCAAGTATCAGGCAAATCCAAGTTTAGAATACTAGAAGGCAGTAAAGTGTATCTTTAAGTATTTTAGAAGGACTAAGGATCTTTTACTGATATATGGAGGAGGTAGCCTCCAGGCTGAGGGCTATACAGACTCGAGTTTCCAGTCTAACATTGATGATAGAAAGTCAAACTCAGGGTATATTTTCATCCTGAATGGAGGAGCAGTAAGTTGGAATAGTTTGAAGCAAGATACTACTACTGACTCGACCACAGAGGTGGAATATATTGCTGCAACAGAAATAATAAAAGAAGGGATGTGGATGAAGAAGTTCATTAGAGACTTGGGAGTCATACCATACAACATGGAGATGATTCTCATATATTGTGACAACAACGGGGCCATCACTCAAGTGAAGGAACCCAGGCCTCATCATAAGTCTCAGCATGTTCTTAGGAAGTTTCATTTTATTACAGAGATCATAGCCCATAAAAATATAGCAATGGAAAGAGTTCCATTCAAAGATAACATTGTAGATACACTAACAAAGTCGCTGGCTTATATTGTATTTAAGTGTCACAGGGGTCTGATGGGGATTAGACACATAGGTGATTAGCTTTAGGTCAAGTGGGAGATTACTAGTTACAGGTGTCCTACAAGCCAATCACGTGAGTGATAGTACGTGTGACACACTATATAATATTTTTGCTTATGATTAATATTGATATATTCTTATATTATATTATATGTTTCATATATATTGTGAATGAGAATCGGATCGTGATAAGATCATGATAATGAGATTGATTTATCTTTAAATATAGATCCTAAATAATTTCGGTCATAGGTTACTCAAGAGGGACATCGAGATAACTGGACAGATCAGTGTACTAAATACCCATCCATATGATGGAGGCAGCTGATCTCATAGCCACTTGTGTGGAGACACTAAGGATGTAGCATAGGTGCTCATTAGGGAATAAGTTCACTAATTGATCTGCTTATGGAATGTTGTATAGTTGATGATACCTTATGTTCGACAGTGATTCCATAGTCCAAATTGTGTATATGGTCCTTTGACCTGAGACACTAAGAATGTCTTGTATGAGTCCTCATTTCTTTGATGTCATACTTATAGGTTTAGAAAGTTTCAGATCATGTACAATTGGTTATTGGGATTGGTAGCCACCTTATGAAGGAAATTGAGTGTCAATAGAGGATCATCCACTCTCGGTATCTTGAGATAAATATCTCATATATACTTGCTCAGACAAATCCCTGGCCAGGGTCATTCAGATTGAGAGAGAAAGAGTTCTACGGTAGAATCTGATTTGAGCAAGACAAACTAATTCCATACGTGACCTGACAATACTATATCTAATATACGGTCTTTGGAATATTAGTTAGATGAGGGATTATAGATATACGATAACTATGGACATATATGTCTGATGGATTTGATCCCCCTGTACCATCTGGGGACTATGGCACAGAGGCCTAGTACCTCTATAGTCGATGAGTCGAGTGAATTATTATGAGGATGATAATTCACTATATCAGAAGGAGTTATGATGGGAGTGACTCATGGCCAACTCGGTATTGGGCCTAGAGGGTCACACACAAATGGTGGATGCTTCAGCGAATAGAGGATTGGATAGAGATCTAATTAGCCCCTATTCTTATTAGATGAAACCCTATGCTGATGGGTTCCTTGATTGAGGCCCAAGGAGATTATTGGATAGAGATCCAATAATGTAAGGTCAGTGGGTAATTAGATGAAGATCCAATACCCACTAAGGTAGGAGCCCTAGGATTTTTTGGTAGCTCATTATAAATAGGAGGGGAAACTCATGGTTGATAGGCTACAACTTTGGCCTCCCCCTCCTATTCTCCTCTCTCCCCTGCGTAAGAGTTGCGAGTTTAGATTAGAGGAGTTTCACTATAAAGATCCATCATGTGGATACCGCTAGAAAGAAAGATGCTTGAACTCCTTCATCCTCTCCATCTGGATCTAGAATACAGATATATACGATCTCCCTAGGTAAAATCAATCTCTCACGTATCATGATTTTTTAATTTTTACATTTTTCTTGTGACCCTAATCTTTTGAACGATGATTTGATCTGCATGAGAAACTAATTTTTATGTTGATTTCTGCTGCGCATGTGATGCTCCCATTGAGGTTTTCCAATAGTGCACATGTTGGCTGGCTACTCCAACCTGCAGACGATGAAAGTTTGAGAACTTCTTAAATAGCAACTCATCACTGTTCTCATTGATATAGGCAGCATAAATAACTTCCTTAATAATAAGGTTGTTGTATATATGACACTTTAAATCGAAGGTTGCAACAAGTTTGACGTAAAGGTCGTCCACAGTCAAATCCTTAACTGTGACCAACGGTGCCCATGGGTAAATTGCTCCTACAAGATCAAGAAGTGGGAGCTGATTTCTTCCTCCTACTCATTGATAACTATGAAGTCATGCTTGAGATTGAATGGCTCATAATATTAGGTGATATCTCTTGGAATTTCTCCAAACTAATCATGAAGTTTTATTGTAAAGGGAGACATGTCACATTGCGAGGCAAGTGCAGGAGCCATATTTCTACCATTTCGACACAACGAATGGAGAATGTGCTTCACAAAACAAATGATAGATTTTTTATGCACATCTAGCAGCCATCAAAGGAGGAAAAGGTGTAAACTTAAGATCCTAAGCTTGCCCTCTTGTTGGACGAATTCGTGGATATTTTCAAGGAGCCACGTGGGCTTCCCCCTAAACAGCCGAATGACCATCATATTCCTATTTTGTCAGAAAAAACTCTAGCAAATTTGAGACTATACCACTATCCTCACTTGCAGAAGGATGAGATTAAGAACATCGTCAAGGAGATGCTTGACATCGGAGTAATTTTACTAAGCTGTAGCCCTTACTCTTCACCGATATTGCTAATATGCTAGAAGGATGGTACATGATGGATGTGCATTACTAGTAGTAGATGAGCTCTTGGATGAACTAAAAGGAGCTCGAGTCTTCACTAAATTGGATCTTCATTCTGGTTACCATCAGATTCGGGTATGCACTGACGATGTTTCGAAAACTACATTTCGCACACATAACGGCCACTACGAGTTTTTGGTAATGCCCTTCGGACTTACGAATGCTCTTTCTACTTTTTAAAGCTTGATGAATGACATTTTTCAGAGGTTTTTATGTAAGTTTGTATTTATGTTTTTTGATGATATCCTCATTTACAGCCCTACACTTGATGTACATTTTTCGCACTTCTGAATTATTCTAATGATTCTTCGGGAGAATATCCTTTATGTTAAATAACCTAAGTGCAGCTTTTTGTAGCATAAAGTGAAGCATCTAGGGCACATTATATTAGAGGATGGAGTGGCAGTAGACCCGACGAAGATCGAAGCAATGCAAGGATGGCCGAGACCTACGAACATAAAATCGCTGCATGGCTTCCTTAGACTCACGAGCTACTACCAAAAATTCATGAAAGATTATGGCAAGATCAGTGCCCCACTCACGTCCTTACTAAAGAAGACTCCTTCTTATAATTGGATAAAGCCTCCACAGTCTTTGAACGACTTAAGGCAGTCATGGTCCTAGCACTACCCGATTTTAGTCGCACCTTCGTGATTGAGACTGACGCGTCTGGAGTTGGAATTGGGGCTATTCTAATGTAAGATGGTCGACCTCTTGCCTACACCAGCAAGGCTTTATCTCCCTTTTATCTTAAAATATTCATGTATGATAACGAAATGCTTGCCATCGTACACGTAATCACGAAGTGGAGACCCTACATGATCAGCCGACGCTTCTAGATTAACACCGACCACCGAAGCCTCAAGTATTTTTTTTTAGAGCAAAAAATATCTTCTCTGGAGTAGCAATGATGGATAACTAAACTTCTTGGCTTTGATTATGAAATTATTTATCGAAAGGAGAAAGAGAATATTGTTGCAGATGCTCTATCACGGCTATCGGGACAAACCAAAATTTCAGCCATCACTCTTCCCTCCACTGACTTCCTTAAAGACATTAGGGAGGAATGGAAGAGTGATTCAGAGACCCAAGAGATCATAGAAAATTGGAGAAGAATCCAGGTTCCATGGGCCACTACACTTGGGATTTGAAGGATCTGCGCTACAAAGATCGAATTGTGATTGTTCCTTCTTCCCCTTGCATCAAAATTATTTTGCATGAGATGCACTCTTCACCTTTAGTAGGGCACTCTAGTTTTTTGAGAACATACAAGAGGGTGAAGGAAAACATCTTTTGGAAAAGCATGAAAAGATCAATTTATGATTATATATCAAAATGTGATGTATGATAGTAGCAAAAAGGTGAAACAATAGCAAATTCGGAAAAACTACAACCACTACCTATACCGGACTCAGCATGAACCGACATCTCCATGGATTTCATCGAAGGGCTACCATTATCTTAAGGTAAAAGCATGATCTTTGTGGTGGTAGATTGTTTAACCAAATATGCTTATTTCTGTGTTGTGAGACATCCTTATACCACTGCTAGTATTGCTCAACTTTTTATGGAAAATATTTTAAAACTGCATAGGATGCCAAGGTCGATTATGAGCAACCGTGACAGGGTGTTTACAAGTAAATTTTGGACTAAACTCTTTGAAATACAAGGCACCCAATTGAAGATGAGCACAATCAATCATTCACAGACGAACGACCAAACATAAGTGGTGAACAGATCTCGAGACTTAGTTACAGTGCTTCACTAGTGTACGGCCCAAAGAGTGGACAAGGTGGCTTCCTTGGGCCAAATGGTGGTACAACATAATTCATCATTTATCAAATAAATGTACTATGAGGTATTGTATGGCCGATCGCCCCCTGTAATACCTAAATATATAATTGGTGTGGCCAAAGTGGATCGGATCAACCAAAACTTAATTGACAGGGACAAGCTTCTGCAGCTGCTAAAACATAACCTAACTACCGTCCAAGCTTGCATGAAGCAACAAGCAGACACTCACCGGAGCAAGCAAAAATTTTCGGTAGGAGACTGGATCTACCTTCGCCTATAATCATATAAGCAGCTATCAATCAACACCAGAGCATCGGTGAATCTATCTCCACGATTCTATGGACCATATCAGATTTTGAAGCATATTGGGGCTATGGCGTACAGGTTAAAACTCTTAGATGACACTAACATCTATCCCATCTTCTACATATCAGAAATTGGGAGAAAGTGAGTTAGCTCAGACTCAACTATCGAGCACTATAAATGATGGCAAGATTTAAGTTCAACCCGAAGCTATACTTGATCGGAGGAATGTGATGTATCGTCGATGCCCCTCAACTGAAGTACTTGTAAAGTGGAACAATCTACCATCTATAGACGCAACGTGGGAGTCTTACGAGGAGCTGAAGACCCTGTTCCTAGAGTTTATGGACCCTCAGCCTTGAGGACAAGGCTGATTCAAAGAGGGAGAGTATGATAGGATTCCAACAGGGTTGAGTCCTAATGACCCTAGAAGTAGTCAATAAAACCTTGTGAGATTATAATAAAACCTCATCTAGCCACTTCTATCCTATAAAGAAGTGTGGGTAGGGTTTAGATTGGGGCCTTAGGGCTTAGCGGTCGCCACCCCTTTTACTGGGCTACTCGGCCAGGGTTTTCTACTGCTTAGATCGGTTATAAAGCCAACCTAGCTGCCCCCTGTTCCTACTAAGGCATGTTGGCTATAGAAGGGGCAAAGGGATAATTTTACTTAGGTAAGCACCCCAAGGGTTAGGGTTTAGAACCCTATATAATAATGTAGCTATCCCCTCTCTTTTATCAAGCAAGATTAATTTTTTATTCAGCCTTGTGCCGAGTTCTATGAGGGAGGAACCCCTATAGCGTTCCAAGGGTTTATTCTCCTCAAAGATCAAAATCTGTAGAGCTCCTTCTATGGTTCTATGAAGAGCTAGTTCTCACTGCTAGTGAGACCAAAAAAAAAAGGAAGGCAGAGAAGTCCCTGATAGGACCCCAATAGGGTTACATCATGCTCAACCAAGTAGCAATCAATAAAACCCTGTGAGATTGTAATAAAACCCCACCTAGTCACCTCTATCCTATAAAGAAGTGTGGCTAAGGTTTATTTTGGGGCCTTAGGGCTTCTTGGTTGTTGCCCCCTTTATTGGGCTGGTCAACTAGGGTTTATAGTAGAGCGACATGGCTTGTGCAGCCACTTAGGCCGTCACCCCCTTTATTTAGGTAAGGCGACTATAAGATGAGCAAAAGGGAGAACTCACTTAGGAAGTACTCCCCTAGGGTTAGGGTTTTAAGCCCTATATAGGTTTGTAGCCTCCACCACTTTTTAATAAGCAAAATTATCTTTATTTCAGCCTTGTGGCCGACCCTAGGAGGGAGGAACCCCTATAGCATTCCATGGGTTGATCCCCCTTAAAGATCAAAATCCTATAGAACTCCTTCTAGGGTTCTATCATCTGATATCATAGTTATGTTCCTACTACCCCTACTACCATCTCTATTGCTTGCATCCTTCTAAGCATCTCCCATAATTGTTGTAACATGCGCCTCCATCTTCCACCCCAAGCCGTAAATCAAATCAATCTACTACTGCCCCCTACGTTTGAACTGGAGATCTGGTATAATTTCATCACCCACACCTATTTACTATTACAATCCCTTTGCCTTACACGTTGAAGAAGTTTTTCCATATTTTCTTTGTTGCAAAATTCTACCATCGTAAATGTGATCATCGTTGCAAAGGGGAAACACTGTAGAAAATTTTCAACCGACTATTGCTTCTTGAAACTGAACTGTTGCTCATATATTTTGATCGAAACTTTTACACAATTTCATAGATCATCTTAGCTCTCATCAAAGATTGATCTCTCGAAAAAATCCTTTCTAAAATCAGAACTTTTGTACTATAATTCTTCCTTATATATTGTTGGAATTTTATGATGAAGAATCTACCTTCCATCTTTTCATCTATTTCCTACAGTTGTGCTACAAAAATTTTGTCAAAACTATTTATTGATATTGGTCACATCTGAACTCAGGATTTGTTGACAAATTTCTACATATTTCCCTCAAATTTTCCTCTAGAAGTTACATCAAGAATTCATTGTTTCTCCAACACAAATTTTGTTCAGCAAGACAGCATGTACACAACACTTTCTTTATTGAATTTCATCATATTTCATTGCTATCTTTTTCAGTTTCTTAGACTCTCTCCTTCTTATCTTCAATCCCTACCATCGTAACCTAAATTTCTCAGTTTTTTGCTGGAATTCTCGTTGAGAAACTGCTGTTTCTTTAATGATAATTCTACTTCTGCAAGGCAGCATAGGTTATAGCAAACTTCGTCGAATTCTATCAAACCTTCACTGCCATCTCTTTCATATCTAAACCCATCTTTCCCTAACCTTCACCTTTTACCATCATAGCCCTAAATATCTTGGTCCTTCACTGAAAATTTCGTCAAGAAACTGTTGTTTCTTCAATGACAATTCTGCTTCTGCGAGGATAGCATCCACGCAGCCAACCTTCACCGACTTCTCCTAAACCTTTGCTGCCATGTATCCCAGATCTAAAATCTCCTTCCCTAACCTTCATCCACTACCATCTCAGCCCCAAACCACACTCAAAATAGCCACAAAACAAACCCCAAGAACCGTAGTCTTCAACCTTCAGTCCACCAACCTTTCACCCACCATCCCTTATCCCGTCAACTGTAGCACGCATCTCTTGCTGCACAACATTGCTAGCAGCGATCTCTTGCTACCATCCTCCTTAATCACATCCAGCAGCTATCCCTTATGGCATAAATGCTACTAGTAGTGATCCTTCGTTGCCATCTGTCTTCATGGTAGCCGCAGTAATCTTTCACTACCAACTGCCTTGATCTCAGCTAGCATCAAAGTGAACATGACCAGTAGTGGTCTCTGGCTCCATACCATCGTTGTCCTCCTCCGCAATAACCGTGCATTCTGTTGCCCTATCTTCCCCCTATTGCAACCGCACCCTTGCTGCAACTAACTACATATGCGACCACGAAGTTGCACTGCAGTCGCAACCGACGTTGCTGCTGCCCGCTTCTTCATCCACCATCACTACTACTTCGATTCAGATCTCTCAGTTGCCATCTTCCAATAGATATCAGCCACCTGAAAATCACAGCCTCAATGACCTTACAACATCACCACAGACCCATAGCCAATGTTGCTATTGTTGTCTTCTTCCTCCACTATTGCTGCTACCTTTGGCTGCCATACTCTATCAACACAGTAGCCATTTGGAGACTTCACCACCGTAGCCCCGACATTTTTGCAGCATCATCATAGCAACACTTTCTCATCCTTTTGTTGTCACTGCTGCCTTCAACCTGAAGATTGCAGCTACACTCTTCAATTGATTATTTGATAGGTTGGAGATCCCTACGTCATGGCACCGGTGCTCTCTTTGAGGAGTTTAGATTAGGCTGAGCGTCAAGCCCAAGAAGATCACAATATTGAGCAAATTCAGATTACAAAAGGAACCCACTAGAGATAAGAAGCAAAGTTAAGACACGACAGCCCTACACCTCGATGACATCGATCTCCTTTGCACAACTTCAAGAAGGGCACCTCAATCAAGATGCTCAAAGCATGAGAGCCACATCCCAACTAATAGCATATAAACCTTCAGCACCAATCGATTACAAGAACCTTGACGAAGAACTAGTGATGATTCATCAAATCTCCACCATCCAAGAGTACCAAATTAGGTTTAAAAGGTTATCTAATCAAACATACGATTGGTCTAAAAAATATATACTGAGGACTTTCATTGAGGGATTGAAGCTAGAGATTCAAGAAAAAGTTAAAGTGCGATAACCATACACAATTAAGGCAGCCATCTCCTTCACGTGACATCAAGAGGAGGGATTGAACTATGAAGCTCAAAAGATTAGGGTCGCTCCCCAACCAGCGGCACTAAAGATTTCACCTCATCCTACTATCAGTAGATCCCCTCAGCCGAAGAAATTAATAAGAGAAGACCCTCATGATAGATCGGCAAAGGGCCTTTGTGGGTGTTGTGATAAATTGTCGAGCCTCGAACAAGATTGTAAAATGGAGAGACCTTTAATGATTGTGGCCACTAAAGAATCCAAGCTTGAAGATATGGCTCTTGAGCCCAAGGAGAATGATACACCACAACCGGCCACCCACATAGTCCCTACCTTAGTTAGCTATACAAACCTACAAATATTGAAAATCAAAGGGTTTCTCGAGCAGTAGTCCGTCATCATCCTCATCGACGCCAGGAGCACACACAACTTCATGGGCAGCAAGGTTGCTTCCCGTTTGATGCTCCAAAAAGAATATTACAATAGGTTTGAAGTCAAGGTAGCTAATGGCCAAATTCTGAAATGCTACCATAAGTGCTCGCAGGAAAAACTAATCATATAGGAGCTAAAGAATCCAATGGCTTCTTAATCCATAGCCAACACTTAGAGAGGGTACCAAAAGAAGAATCCAGTGGCTTCTTAATCCAAATTCAAGAGTTTCAGGAGATGAAGCTAAAGGAGATTGAAGACAAGAACCCTCTCCCATAGCTTGCTCAAATTTTGGGAGTCTCCACCGAATCGAGCCTACTACCTCCTATCAAGATGCCCAACCCCCCTATGTTGAACTGGCCAAAACTTCCACCATCTAATGCTCAGCTAGATTACTACGCATAGAAGATCAAAGATAAGAGGGTCACCCAAGAGATGATAGAGGCACGAATTGTTCGATCGTGCTTATTTCCAACTATGACACATCCTTATATCCTTTTCCCCAAAGATAAGTTACTTCTGAAGTGTTACATCCCGCCAAACTCACCATGGTTGCTGATGCAGCACTTTCAGATCTCATGTGACTTCCATGACTTTCCCCAGGATCGGACCATGATGCTCAAAGACTTCCTTGATAATGACCTCCGATTTATGGCCCAAGATGGTGAGAAAATTGAGCCCCTCCAGTGGCGAAACCAGGGTAAGAGAAGGATTATTTGTAGGTCTTAACAAAATATCATCCTTCTCACTATGAAGAAAGATGTTCCACCTTGGCGAGTGGAACTATAGCCCTTATAACCATGATATCGCCTACACCAAGTTGTGGCTAGATATTTATAATTGGAGCAGACACATCCAGAGTTGGGATCAATGTCACCCTTATGCAAGATAGTCGACTCATAATTTACACTAAGGCTTCCCTCATACTCCATATGAGGTTTTTAAATGAGATACTAATTGCTACCAAACTTAAAATTTGGTTAAATACCAGTCCATGGCTTAAAAGAGAAGTACGCCACCTATGCTCATGCCAGAATGAGCTCTTATCATCCTAAATCATACCAGAGGGCAGTCACTATTCTAGAAGAAAGATTGGCTATTACTAAAGACTAACCATATGGCAAAACATGCAAAGAAGAAACAGCCTCCCGACAATCTTCAGAATAAACAAAAAATTAAAGATTAAGTTTCCCTACACCTCCAGCCCAATCAGCAGGAAACTCAAGCATTAAGAAAGTGGTCTCCCTATTTCTTTGGGCCTTATAAAATTGGGGATCACATTAGGGCCCTAACCTAGAGATCAGATCCGTACACCAGATCAAGATTACAATTAATCCTCTAGGTATCTCACCTCAAATAAAAATTTAAAGAAGATAATTCAGCTCAAATCCTTCCAACTGACACCTAAACTAATGAGGAGGATAAAGTTCAACTGATAATTGCATGGGATCACAGGATCATGACACATCATAGTCCCACCATTACTACTAAGGCTAGATCACAAGAGTAGGAAACGCTTACTACAAGAGCCACATAGGAAGCATATGAGGAGTTGAAGACCTGGTTCCCTGAGTTCATAGAACCTCGGCCTTGAGGACAAGGCTGATTTAAAGAGGTCGGGCTTGATAGGACCACGACAAGGTTGGGTCCTACTCAACCAATAAAACCCTGCAAGATTGTAATAAAACCTCACTTAGTCACTTCTATCCTATAAAAAAGTGTGACTAGGGTTTATTTTAGGGCCTTAGGGCTTCCTAGTTATTGCCTCTTTTAGTGGGCTAGTCAGCTAGGGTTTCTAGCAGAGGGGCATGGCTTGTGCAGCCACTTAGGTTGTCGCCCCTTTTTAGATAGGGCGACTATAAGAGGGGCAAAAGAGAGAATTTACTTAGGAAGCACCCCCTAGGGCTAGGGTTTTGAACCCTATATAAGCTTGTAGTCTCCTCCTCTTTTCAATACACAAGAACATCTTTATTTCAACCTTGTGACTGACCCTAGGAGGGAGAAACCCTTATAGCGTTCCAAGGGTTGATCTCCCTTAAAGATCAAAATCCTATAGAGCTCATTCTGGGGTTCTATCAGTCCCTTAAGAAGGGCAAGGGCAAGGACAAACCAAAAAAAGAATTACTAAGAAGGATCTGATAAAGGATAAAGGCCAATGCTTTCACTATGGCAAAGATAGGCACTACAAGAGGAACTACAAAGAGTACCTTACAGAAAAGGTGAAACAAAAGCTTGGAGAAGCTTCAGGTACATTCATGATAAATCTCCATTTGTTAAATAATTATGATAATATATGGGTTTTGGATACTAGTAATGCATCTCATGTATGAAATTCTTGTAGGTTCTGGCAAGGCCTGGGAGATTGACGAGATGCGAGATGGACCTCAAGATGGAGAATGATACAAAGGTTGCTATTGTTGTTATTGATGAGGTCAACCTATATCTGCTTGGTAAAGCAATTCTTACATTAGATCCATACTATTTCATTCCTTCAATTATCAAATATTATTTTTATTTTTTATTTGATAAATAATGGATATAAGTTAGTTTTTGAGAATAATGGCTATTCATTGATTTTAGATGATGAGATCATCGCTAGAGGAACATTAAATAATGGTCTATTTATGTTAGACATTGATCTATATGTCATGAATGTTGGTGTGTCTAAGAGGAAGCAAGATAAGGTGAACAATGCATATCTGTGGCATTGTAGTCTAGGTCATATCCACTAAGGAAGAATTTAAATGCTATTAAAGGATAAATACTTAAATTCATTCAATTATGAATCATATACAATCTATGAATCTTGCCTTTAAGGAAAATTGACCAATTATCCATTTAGTGAAACTGAAGTAAGAGCCACAGAGTTGCTAGAATTCGTACATACTGATGTATGTGATCCTATGTCAACTCAAACTATGAGTGGTTACTCATTTTTTATTACATTCACTAATGATTTCTCTAGGGTATGGACATGTGTACTTAATGAAATACAAGTCCTAAGCCTTAGAGAGATTTAGGGAATATAAAAATAAGGTAGAAAACTAGATTGGAAAGAATATCAAGACTCTTCGGTCAGATCGAGAAGGTAAATACTTAAGTACAGAGTTCACCCAATTCCTCAAAGGTCATGGGATCTTATCCCAATGGACTCCTCCATATACACCTCAACTTAATGTGTATTGGAAATAAGGAACTACACACTATTAGATATGATGTGGTCCATTATGAATTTCACCAATCTACCCGTCTCTTTCTAGGGATACGCACTAGAATCTATAGCTTATCTTCTTAACATAATTCCAAAAAATTTAGTAGTGTCTACACCATATGAAATATGAAAATGGAAGAAGCTCAATCTTAAGGTTGTTAGAAAATACAACCCCAGCAAATTAGAATAAGGACAGATGATGCAAATTTATGGGATACCCCAAGGAGACTTGTGAGTATTATTTCTATCACCTCGAGGACCACAAAGTCTTTGTTGCCAGGAGGGTGGTGTTTCTTGAGAATAAACACATTCTTTGTGGAAATAATATGAGTGTGATAGAGTTGAATAAGGCTAGAGATCCTAGTTGAAGCACCATTCATTAGGATGAGTTTGTTCAAGAACCTAGTACACATGTTCTAACTTTGCATAGGTCTAGTAGAATGACCCATCCTCCTAAGAGATATATGAGACATATTAAGGGAGACAATATTAAGTATATTGATCGTTAGACCTATGAAGAGGTTATTACGAGCATAGATTCCAGAAAGTGGCAAAAAGCCATGAGATTAGGTCGATCACCGAGCCCAAAGGAGATCACAATGTGGTAAGATTTCAGATTATAAAAAGAACCCACCAAAAAAAAAAGAATGAGTGATGGACTCATCATGCCCACGCACGAGGATGGACTTCCCTCAATGGGAAGATGGAGACTCGACCGGGTGGATTTCACACGCGAAGTGATACTTCTGCTATCACAGGACCCTTTATGCTTTCATGGTCGATATTGCTACCATCCATCTAGAAGGTGATGCAATCCAATGGTACGATTGGTTCGAGTACACCCATTAAGTCCCGACATAGTGGTAATTCAAAAGTCAGTTGCTACTTCGCTTCAGACTGTCTGAGTATGAAAACATCGACGGTCAACTTGCAAAGATCTGCCAAACCACCATAGTTCAAGAGTACTAGACCAGGTTTAAAAGACTTTCTAACCAAGCAAGAGATTATCTAAAAGCAATTGTTAGGGACTTTTATTGAGGGGTTGAAGTCAAAAATATGAGGAGAAGTCAAGGTGCGACAACCCTACACATTGATGGTGGTTATTTCCTTTGCACGACGATGGTTATTTCCTTCGCATGACTATAAGAAAAGTGGCTGAACCAAGATGCTCGAAGGACTAAAGTCACCACCCGACTAGTAGTACATAAGCCTTTGTCGGCCAACCCCCACGTAAACAACCCCACACCCCACTACCAGCCAACCTTCTTAGCCGAAGAAGTTGACGTGAGAAGAACTTCGTGACAAAACCATGAAGGAATTGTGTTGGCATTGTGATGAGCCTTGGGGCCGTGGTCACCATTGCAAAAAGGAGAGGCTTTTGATGATCGAGCCCATTAAAGAATCTGAACCCAAGGACATAGATCACAAGTCCAAGGAGGAGAACACAGAGGAGGGCTAGCAACCGACCATTGGCACAATTCACACTTTAGCCAACTACGTGAACCCACAAATGATGAAAATTGAAGGGTTTCTCAGGCACCAACCTGTCACCATCCTCACTGAAACTGGGAGCACCAACAACTTTGTGGACAGCAAGGTTGTTGCCCGATTAACACTTTAAATCAAAGATTATCGTAGGTTCAACATCAAAGTTGCTAACGGTCGAATCTTGAATTATAACCGAAAGTGCCCGCAGGTGAGACTAGTTCTATAGAACCAAGAGATCATTGGTGATTTTTTCCTTCTACCACTTAAAAATTATGAAGCTATGCTCGACATTGAATGGTTGTCCACATTAGGTGATGTTTCATTGAATTTTTAAAGATAATCATGAAATTTTTCAATAAAGGAAAACACATGACCTTACCAGGAAAACGCAGGAGCAAAGTAATGACAATTTTCATGCAGCGCATGAAGAATGTTCTACATAAAGTGCACAGTGACTTCCTAATCTAAATTCAAGGACTATAGATGATGGAGCTAAAGGAGATTGAAGACCCAAACCTTCCTCCACTACTTGCTAAATTTTTAGACGTCTTCGCCAAATCGAAAGGTTTATCCCTGACCTGGCTGCATAATCACCGTAAGTTCATGAAGGACGATGACAAGATCAGCACTCCTATCAGGATAATAATAGAAAAAGATGCCCTCCTTTGGTTGAGTGAAACTACAGTAATCTTCGATGCCCTCACGGCCGCAATGTTATCTACACCAGTAATAGCGCTACTCGATTTTGTTAAGGTATTCGTAATCGAAGCAGATGCATCAGAAGCTAGAATTAGCACCGTCCTCATACAAAATGGTCGATTGCTAGCCTATATTAGCAAGGCCCTCTCTCCACCTCACCTAAAGCTTTCAATCTATAACGAGGAGATGTTAACCAAAATTGCTGAATATGTGGCTTGGTATGATATCGATCAATGACACAAAGGAGAGACGAAAATAAGCCAAAGGAAATTTTCACTACCATTAAAGGACAATCACATGGCAACCCACACAAGAATAAAATAGCCACTTGACAAACACCAGGACAGAAGGAAGTTTGTTAATGGAAATCAAGCCTCTCTTTCTTTCCAGCCCTACTAGTAGAAATCCATGAAGACTTAAGCCTCAAGGAAGTGGTCTCCCCATTTTTTGGACCTTATAAAATTGGAGAACACATCAGAGTTGTGCCTTATGGAGTGGATATGTGCACCGACTTAAAATTACACTTGATCCTCTATATGCA
Organism: Ensete glaucum; assembly: GCA_021527575.1. Taxonomy (NCBI): domain Eukaryota; kingdom Viridiplantae; phylum Streptophyta; class Magnoliopsida; order Zingiberales; family Musaceae; genus Ensete; species Ensete glaucum. Next base: position 35,644,156 of record CM038555.1, read on the forward strand.
CTACCACAAATGGAAGCTTAGAGAGAATGACTCAGCCCAGACCCATCCACCTGACAATTGGGCTAATAAGGAGGCCCAGGTTCAGCCTATAATCACATGGGATCACAAGATCATAATGTATCATCAATGCACCTTTACTAATTTACCTACCACAGATGCCACAAGGAAGCTTTATAAAGATTAGCATACCAAGCCCCAAGTTATGGAGCCTCAGCCTTAAGAACAAGACTGATTTGAAAAGGTCGGGTCTGATAGGACCCTAACTGAGTCGGGTCCTAGTCGATTGAGTCGAGCCCTTAGATTGAGCCTTGTTGGCCAACCTAGACCTAATGTTAAGTTGACTAAGAGGTGATTTGAGCTAATTATAATAAATAAGCTAAATTTTAGTAGGATTAAGATTCGGTTGAATCAAAGTCTAATTAGGAGTTAGAGTTGGATTAAGGTCAATCGAGTCATGATTATAATAAAATCCTAAAGCATGTATCCAAACCCTATCTAGTCATCGCCCACTTTGCTTATAAGAGTTGGCTAGTGTTAGGAGAGGAGGCAACTAGGGTTGAGAGAGTAGGAGTTCGATTAGTGTAATATCCCTTATTTCTGAAATATTTATAATAATTATTTTAAAATTATTTATGAGGACCCATTTATAAATTTGAGGATTTATTTAATAATTCTTTTGATTAAATAATTTTATATTAAAAATTAATTGCTAAGGACCTAAATATGAATCTTAAAAATATGAAATACATTGTAAAAGATTCACATTAAGTTAAAAAATAAAATAAAGAAAATATGGTGAGGACATGTGTCACTACCTTGTTTAAAGTGGTGCCACTTATGTATGTGCATAGGTGACACATAAACACATTGCATGTATACTTATCACCTAACAACCCATATATTAGCTTAAATAATTAACAATTAGAGAAGAAAGGGATTTGGCTGTAACTTAAAGTTGAGAAGAAGAAGAAGAAGAAGAAGAAGAAGAAGGAAAGAAGAAGAAAAGATTTGGGGGTTTTGAGATTTTGATCTAATTCACACCTTTGGGATAAAATCTTCAAAGACAAGTGTTCTATTTTTTTTCTATTGAGATTTTTCTTTGTTTTTACCTTAATTATAAGAAAATTTTGGAACAAATATAGCCTTGCAATCTAAATTCTCCTTTGTTAGCTGCAAAAGTTAGAATCTATAATATTTTTGAGACTATGACATGTTAGCCTTGTTTAAGTCATAACTTTCTATATAGACTTATGTTTTAGACAAATCTTAGTTTTTCAAAAATAGATTCATAGATCTTTCTTTTCAAACTAAGTTTAATGAATTTGGAGTTTATTTGCTAGTACAAACATTTACTTCTAATGAACATATGAAATCTATACAATAGAATTTGTTATTTCTGACCTTTGATTATTGGATTACTTATATGTTCCTGTTGGAGTCCCTAATTTATATAAAACTTAATTTATTAGAAAATAGACTCATAAGTCTTTCATTTGATACTAGGATTGAAAGATTTAGAGTCCAAATAATAGTTAAAATTTTTATTTTGTTAGACCTTATGGATTCTATAAAATAGGAATTATAATTCCTGATCTTTGGCTACCAAACCATCTATAACTTTTTATAAAGACCTCCAATTTATATGAAACATATTTTATTTAAAACTAGATTGATTTAGCTTTCTAAAACATTTTTTATTGAGTAATTTTGAGTATGTTTGATTATCTAAATAATTTTTTGATTTGCCTTTTGAATTCTATCAGAATAGGAAATAGTATCAATTCTGCCTATACTTCTTTCATCTATTTCAAAACTGAAATCTCTGATGCTCTTGTCTTTGATTTCCTTATATATCTAAATATGTTATGTATTAATCAATGTTACATCATATTATTTTGTTTAGATGCATGCATGATTTATTGTTCCGTATGTACTTCTGATATATGCCAAATTCATTGCTCATGTCTCTTTGTGCTCCGGTGTTTGTGGGATAATGTGAATCTTTACCAGAAATAGGAAAGGGAGTTATGTTTAGAGCCTGTGATGCTCTGTCAACCCCATATAACTTCACTCATACATAGGTGGATGGAGTTCCCAGACGTGAGAGACTTATGTATGATGGTCATTTAGTAATGGATGATTCACATTACGTTTGTGATCCCACTTCACCCTCTATGTTTTATTTGATATGTTATCTAAAGAATTGCTATGTGTTTCCTATTATGCTTTGGATAGGAATGATATACATCCAACTTCATATGTGACATATGAGCTTAAGTTTGTTATTTGTTCTCTTGATATATTCAGAAATGCTTCGTGTGTTATTGATATGCTCCTAAAATTTCATAAGTCATTAATATATACCAAAATGCTTATAATTGTCATATATGCCCCAATTACCTTTCCCAAATTTTTACGGATTTAAGTATGCTTTGAATGAGATGAACCTTATAGTTTTAAATCTAATTTGATGCTATATATGAAAACTTTTGTATTCCCTACCTTGCATTCTGATATCAGGTTCAATTCATAAACACCTTTCCTTGCCTTGAACCTGTTTGATACTTGTTGAGCTTCTTAGCTCATTCTGTTGCTATCTAATCTTCATCAGATTAGCTTGGCATTTATTGAAATACTCGATACGGGGCTAAAGCAGTGGAAAGTAAGTTCTTGGGCTAAATCTTTATTAGATAATATATTATCATTATATGTGTATCCCTTGTGTCTAATGTAAAGTTGTAGATATATTTTGAAGTTTGGTAACTATGTAATGGTTTTAAAAGTACCCTCTTGTTTGGGATCTTGAATGTTAAACTTGTTGTATAATATATGAAGTGGTGGTATATGATTATTTTCAAAGTCATATGAATTTTATCATATTGGTGGATTTTGTAAATGTGAATTATAGTTAGTTGCATTGATTTTGGACCAATTGTATGACTCATTAGGAGAATATGAAGAGTAATTATATAAAGAATCAAGGACATCATAATATATATGCTACATATAATATTATGTGAAAATATACCAATATGAATCATAAGTAAAAAGATCACATAGCATGTCACACATGTCATCACTCACGTGATTGGCTTGTAGGGCACTTGTAACCAGCACATGCAGCTTAACCCTAATGGATTTTGCCCTATTAGGTATTGGATCTCAACCTAACTACCTAAGCCTCTTAAATTAGTGGATCTTTATTCAATAATCTCTTGTTGGCTCTTATTGGATCTCATCTATAGAATTCAATAATATAGGGGCTTATTAGATATCTACTAAAATAAATGCTCTACAGATATCTCATATTCATCATTTCTACTTGTTGTAGTATCTACCATATGTATGACCCTCGAGGCCCAATACTAAGCTAGTCATGAGTCACTCCTATCAAAACTCCTTCTCACTGAGAACTCATTCTGATATAGTGAATTATTATCTCCATAATAATTCACTCGACTCATCAACTATGGTTGTACTAGGCCACTATGGCATAGTCCCTAGATGGTGTAGGGTATCTTATTCATTGGACATGTCTATCCTTAGTTACCGTATATCTATAATCTCTTATCCAACTAATATCCCAAAATCATATATCGGCCATGATTTTGTCAGGCCCATGCTTAATCATATCTGAATCCCACTTTAATAGAATTCTCCTAGAGAATTCCTTCTCTCTCAATCTGAACGACCCTAGATAGGAATTTTCTTGTTCAAGGACACACGGGATATTCCTCTCATGATACGAAGAGTAGATGATCCTCTATTAATACATAATTACCTTCATAAGGTTTGGTTGTCATTCCCAATAACTAGTTGTACTAGATCTAGAACTTCTAGACCCATAAGTCTAATATTAAATAATAGAGTACTCAAACAAGTTTCCTTAGTGTATCAAGTCTAAGGATAAGATATACAACTGGGACTACGGAGTCGTTGTTTGATGATCAGGTATCATTAATTATCTAATATTTCATAAGCGGATCAATCAATAAACTCATTCTCCAATAAACACCTATACTATACCCTTAATGTCCCCATATAAGTGGCTATGAGATAAGTCGCCTCCATCATATGGATAGATATATAATACATTAGTCTATACAGTTATCTCGAAGCCCCTCTTGAGTAACCTATGACCAAAATTATTTGTGATATATGTTTAAAGGCAAATTGGTCTCATTAGAATGATCTCATCATGATCTAATTTTCATTGCATAGATCCAAGGACATCACAATATATGTAATAGGAAACATAAAGTCAGATAATACTAATAATAATAGTAAGCAAAAAGACTATGTAGTGTGTCACACGAGCTATCACTCGCGTGATTGGTTTGTAGGACACTTATTATTGAATCTTGGATTTTGATGATGAAATCAATTGATAGGTTATTGTTCTAACATAGAGTGTTAGAAGTTGATTAATGTAGGATTAATTACGATAGAAAGATTATTACAATCATGATTGGCCAAGGTCAAGTCCATGCATCAAGTTGATGCAGTTGAAAACTCGCTAAGGGTGCGTCGGGAGTTTGCCAAGGGTATCGGGAGTTTGCCAGGATGGCGCAAGGGAGTTCGCCAGAAGAAGAACGAGATTCATCGAAAGATTATCGAGGGTAGCCGAAAAGCTTATCGGGAGTTAGGATGAACTTGTAATGGATATTTGATAATTATGATTGTATTTAATTAAGTCATAATTAGCATCGTACATGACTAACTATAACAGGAGCAATGAAGTTACAACCAAATGATGGGCCAAGATCAAGCTTGAGCATCAGGTTGAGGTTCGAACGATATAGTGGGATCTCGTCGGAGTTCGCTAGGAGATTCGTTGAAGGGATCGAAAAGCTCACTTGGAACATGTAAGGAGATTGCCAGAAGAAGACCATAGGACTCGCTGCAAGAATGCTGGAGGCTATCGGATTAGTGGGAGTTAGTTCTTAATTATCTTGATTGGTCTTTAAAGTGTTATAATAATTGAGTCATAGTTAGGATTTAAGTCCAAATTGAGTTGGATTTGGAAGTAATTTAAATCAAATCAATAAGGCAATCGGGTCCACTATTGAGGTTTCATTAAACTCAGGTTGAGCTCAATTAGTTGACCAGAAAGTTGGTCAACATCAGGTTTATGCCAGAATTTGAAAAGTGGAGGGAACCACTTTTGTCAATTGATTCTAACAATTAGTATCAGAGCCTTAGTTTTTTTCTCATTTGGTTTAACACCCAAGAGAAATGGCTCTTATTAGCTTTCAAGAGAGTTTTTCTATCGTTCGTCCTCCCATATTCAATGAGACAGACTACACTTATTGGAAAACTCGGATAAGAGTTTTCTTTGTTTCTTTAACCTTGATTTATGGACTATTGTTGAAAACGGATTTGAAAAGTCTTTTCTTCTAATGAACAATTGGAATGATTTGGAGAATAAGACTTGCTCTTTAAATGCAAAGGTTATAAATATCTTGCTTTGTGCTCTTGATAAAAATGAATTTGATCAGGTTTCTTGTTTTGGTTCGGCTTTTGATATATAGCATGCATTATAAATAACTTACTAAAGAACACTTAATATAAATGAATCATTAAATAAAAATACTTCTAAAAATAAATAAGAAGAACACTTTCCTAAGAATTGGAAGGAATGTGAACCGAAAATAACACATAACTCCTTGAGTGAAATCTTGAGTGATGAGGACCTTAAACTTTTGACAAATGAACTGAAAAAATTAATGAACATGAACCTTAAAAATGATCTAAAGATGAACAAGACCTCTTGCTATGAACGCAAGAAGCCGAGGAGCTCTAAAGATGAAATGCACAACCAAGAAGTGGAGAATCTCGCTTTTATGACCATCGACGATGAGGTTAGTGAGTCTTTAAATATTTTTTTCTGAATTATTAAGCATGTTTCATGATTTGTTTGATGAGTTTAGAAAACTTAGTAAATTATTTAAACTACTTAAGAATGATCATGAATTGTTGGTTAATAAACTTGATGAAATGCATGACTCACTAGTATCACATAATAACACATGCTCTAAATGTAAGATACTAGATAGTATTAAAGAAGAAAACATCATACTTAAATCAACACTAGAAAATTTTCAAATAGGGAATAAATCCCTAAATATGATCCTTTCTAATAATGGTCATATTAATTGTAGAAATGGCATAGGCTTTGTTGGTAATATTCAATAAAAGTCAATCATCTTTACAAAAGGATCTACATTAAATGTGTCATCAAAAATCAAATATAATTTTTGTGGAAGATTATGACATATGGCTTATAAATGTCCATTTAAAAATTATAATTCTCACTAGTTTGGATTCACAAATTATCATGAATATTTCCTTAATTTCTTGACTTGACTTATATGTTATGGGAATCACGTTATTGATCTCTTTAATTGTCTCTTTTAAATAAAAATATGATTTATGATCTTAACAATATTAATTAAAATTATTATCAAGATTATTCTTTTTATTAAAAAATTTATCTTAGATGAATTGAGATTATCCCTTAAGACTCATTTTATTGCTCACAAAAAACAGGAAAATAAACTTATTAAATGAAATCATATCTTTTGATATCTAAAATTTGATTTTATCTTTAACGACATGATCTCCTTGTACTTTTTAGCGTAATTTGAATATGAATGCTAATATGAAATTATGTCACTATATTTCTTTCTTGACAATAACAAAAAAGGGAGAGATAAAATTATTAATATGATTAGAAGTAAATTGGATATGATAACCTTGAATGAGAAACAATTTGCTTGGAAGAAAATTTAAAATTTTTTAAATTCATGCAAAATAATTGATTTACAATTTGAGTTTGATCTACTGATTCTTTTTATCAAAATTTACAATAGATAATTTTTTGCTATACTTGAAATTACATTAGATGATTTTAAATGCATGAGTAGTTCTTAAACTTTTGAATCTCTTTGAATATCTTGAAGTTTTGAGGTTAATTTTGAAATTCACATCTATAAACTTTACATCTTTAAAATTAAGTATTTTTGTGATATGATATTTTTTATTTCTCTACCTTGATTCTACCTTCTTGCTCATACGTATGGAAAAAAAATCACTAACATTTCAGAGACTAAAAAATCTATTAATTAAATTTTAAATATCTTGAAAGTGATTTTTCTTGAAATTGAATGAGTGATTTATCTATATCGTGGTTTTGATTTCTTAGAATTGTAACTTGAAATTTTTTATGAATCAAAATCTTTTGCTATGTGTCTTTGTATTATTTAAAAGGAGATTTTTATACAAATCATGAACATGACAATTTAATATTTCTTATGGATAAATCAAGAGATTTTATTTGTTTCTCCTATGACTTGCCTCTTGATATTCACAATTTATTTTCATAAATTGAATATCTCATCACCATGTTAATTTTTCTTAATATATTTCATATGATGATTGGTATATTTCTTTATTTATTTCTTAAAAATAATGTAATAGGAAAAGTTTTGTATTATTCTAACCATTCCTTCTTTTTTACAATGATAAAGGGAGAGCAAAACTTGTTAGCTTATAAAATTGCTAGCTTGAACAATACAAAGGAAGCAAATATATGCTAGCTCACACTTCTCAAAAGAGAATAATGAATTCACTAGCTTGCATGTTCTAAAGTAATGAAAAATTTGTTAAATTACTAAGCTATCATATATCAAAAACTTACTAATTGCACTTCTCCTTTTATTGATGATAAAGAGGGAGAAGGTATAATGATGTGAAATTATGTATGATGATCATGCATGTAATAATGATTTTAAAAATCTACATAAAGATAATAATTTATTATTATTCAAATTTATTTACTATATTTTCTTGAAATTTACGTGAGAAAATTTTATTGAGCTCATATTCGAAATTTTATATATACAAGATTGAGATTGAGACCTATAAATATTAAATTATGAAAATATATAAATTACTAATATAGATTTCATGAAATAAAGCCTTTTGTGATAATATTTTTTTAACTTTCTCCATGATTTTATCTTATGGTTTTCAAAAAAGAGACAAAAAAATTGCATGAAGATATGCCACATTTGAAATTTACAAGAGATAATCTTTGATATCAAGAGATAACTTTTACTACATTTGAAATATATAAGTAATCTTTAAATCTCTTGAACTTTTAGCTCATCTTAATATTGCTTTTAAAATTTATTAAGAGCTCTTCTCTATGATGAAATTATTCAACAACACCTCCCTTATTTCTCTCCTTATTAAAGGAAGAAAATTTTATAATGCATATACTAAGGGGGAGCAATGTCACCCTATGCTTTGAAATTATTAGCTATATTTTACCCTTTTGTTGATGACAAAGGAGGAGAAATATATATTGATGACACATGATGAATACATTGATGACACATAATCTTGTTGAGATACATGGATATCTTGGATAAGGATATGAATTGGATATCTTAGATATAGATGCTTAATTCCTTTGTACTCATGATTTGATGACTTGATGCAAATTTGTGTTGAAATTTACATAAAATATTAATTGATTGAATTTAAGAGTGTATGATTCTCTTAAATTTAAGTGGGGTGGATTTAGTAGGAGTTAATATTAACTCCTTTCATCAATTAATTGTCATCATCAAAAAGGAGGAGATTATTAAATCTCGAATTTGATGATAAAATCAATTGATGGGTTATTAATCTAACATGAATTGTTAGAAGTTAATTGATGCAAGATTAATTATGACAAAAAGATTATTACAATCATGATTAGCCAAGGTCAAGTCCATGCATCGAGTTGATGCAGTTGGGAACTCGCCAAGAGTGCATCAGGAGCTCACCGAGGGTATCGAGAGTTTGCCAAGATGACACAAGGGAGTTCACCAAAAGAAGACTGAGACTCGTCGAAAGATTGTCACGGGTAGCCAAAAAGCGTATCGGGAGTTAAGATGGTCTTGTAATGGATGTTTGGTAATTATGATTATATTTAATTAAGTTATAATTAACATCGTGCAGAACTAACTATGACAAGAGCAATGGAGTTACAACCAGATAATGGGCCAAGATCAAGCTTGAGCATCGGGTTGAGGTTTGAACGATGTAGTGGGATATCGTCGGAGTTCTCGCCGAAGTGATCGGGAAGCTCGCAAGGAACATGTCAAGAGATTGCCAGAAGAAGACCATAGGACTCACCGCAAGAATACCGAAATGGCGGGAATTAGGTCTTGATTATCTTGATTGGTCATTAAAGTGTTGTAATCATTAAGTCATAGTTAGGGTTTGAGTCCAAATTGAGTTAGATTTGGAAGAAATCTAAATCAACTCAATAAGATAATCAAGTCCACTATTGGGGTTTGATTGAGCTCAGGTTGAGCTCAATTAGTTGACCAGAGGGTTGGTCAACATCAGGTTCAAGCCGGAATTCAAAAAGTGGAGGGAACCAATTTTGTGAAAATTCTGGTGGGTAAATCGCTAGTGAGCGGGGGGTGTACCACCGCCGCCCAGGATTTCGAGTGGCTAATGGCGGCTGACTCACCCAAACTGGGCGGTTGAATCGCCCGTACCCAGGAATCTAAGTACTTTGGGTGGTTGACACACCCAAGCCGGCGGGTGAACCACCCGTACTCGGATTTTTTAGATACAATTAGATTTTGGCTCTGGTTTTGAAGCTAATTTGGGGTCTATAAATACCTCAAGTTTTTTTAATTCTAAATAATAATTTTAGATATTATATTCTAAGAAAATATTATGTGAGAATTGTTAGAAAAAGAAAAGGTGTAAGGGAGTTATCAAAGAATGTAATCTTGTCTCCCTTGTAAGCAAAATGCAAGGATTTGATCTTCATCCAAAAAGATCGGTAGTGGACACCGATATGCCTCAAGGAGGACTCGGGAGTGGACGTAGGTCATTGGTGCCAAACCACTATAAAAATTGTGAATTCATCTTTTGCTTTCCTTATTAACACTTTCGATCTTTTTTACTCTTTGAAAGCAAACATTTCACTTACAACATTTCTTATCTTTCAGATTTCCTTGCTCTTTCTTAAGTAATTAGTAAGCAATTAACTTAGTAATATTCTTCTTATTCACTTGCTTTATTTGAACAATAAGCTTTGGATCTTCATATCATGCTTAAATCAAAATATTTTTATTTAAAATAAAAAATTACATTTGCACTAATTCCCCCCACACCCACCCCCCACCACCCCCCTCCCCTCCTCGTCTCTCTCTCCTCTTAGTGCCAATTGATCCTAACACTTATTATTAGTCTAGCTAAGGTAGAAGCGAGGTGATCGCTTGTATGGATAAGTATACAGTACATTGGTATGTACAGTAATCTCGAAATCCCTCTTGAGTAACCTATGACCAAAATTATTTGTGATCTATGTTTAAAGTTAAATTGGTCTCATTATAATAATCTCATTATGATCTAATTTACATTGTATAGATCCAAAGACATCACAATATATGTAACAAAAAATATAAAGTTAGATAATACTAATAATAATACTAAGCAAAAAGACTATGTAGTGTGTCACACGTGCTATCACTCACGTGATTAGCTTATAAGGTACTTATAACTAGCAATGTCACTTGTTAGTCTAGCTAAGATAGAAGCGGGGTAATCGCTTATATTATCCCGATTAGTGCTTACATATGTTGGGTGAGATTTAGGAATACTTTGGCAGGAACAAGGAGATAATTATCCGACACTTGTGGAGTTGAAAGTTGGGATTGTTAAATGGTTGCCAATATTATAGCTATGCTCGCATCGAAGTGGGCACATTCATGCTAGATACGGATAGTTGTTGCCTCATCTAAGGAATAGTGTCTTAAGTTGGATGCGACACTTCATCCGAATTTTTGGGAACAAAATTGACTCTCGAATGCTCTTGCGATATCAGGCCCTTATTCTAGTGCCAAAATGTTAGAAAATTTTATTGCTAATGTTTATTTCAGCATAAGGCCCTGGTTCGAGTGCAAGAAGACGTTCAGGGTGGTGCGAGGCCTTTCCTTCCATGTTTTTGCTCAAAGACTAAGGTCGGTAATGTTTTTCTGAGTTAATCCCCCTGACGCTCAAGTTAGTGACCTTATTTTTCCCATCCTTTTTTGGGAGCTTTGAGTATTTTTTATACTAACATGTAGAGGAAGAGGAGTACCCTGTGCAGATGTTGTCAAGGGGGCAATTTGTAATCCATCTGAATTACTCGATCTTCTTGGAATATGTTGGTAACTAATGGTAACTAATCTGAACTATTCTTTGATCTTCTTAGAATATTCCTGTGAATATTTCGTAGGGGAGGTTGATCTATAACTAATCTAAACTATCATTTAATATCCTTAAATTATTCCTATGAATATTCTATAAGAGAGCTAATACGTAATTAATCTAAGCAACTCGATGACTCGATAATTCGATAGCTCGGAGTTGGACACCTCGAAGATGGATCCGAGTTATCTTTTGGATCTTGACCCTTATGGATAAGAGAATATTAATCATGATATAATAAGGATATAAAATAATGATTAACTGATCTTATCAGCTCATAAACAAGAGAGCACAAATGTTATCTATTTACATGAACGCTGCATGTGTATGCTAAGGACATGGCGCAATGCTATCTTATCATATGGTGCAACCGTTGGAACACAAACACCCTTAGCTTGCGTAAGGGTGATAATAAGACAAACCGATCTTGTATTCTTTAATGACGTAGGATATTTATATTGTAATGATATGATTTTGATACTATTTGTAAGAATAAAACTATAAAATAAAAACTTTATAACAGGATTAAAATCAAAAGTATCATCAATCAAGAATAATGACATGTATCTTTGAATGACAATCAATACCTTCAGTTTTCTAAAGCACAATGCCGTAGATCTATCCTCATATTATCGATTTAAATATATATATGAGAGAGAAAACTAAAATCTACTTCTACTCTCCATTCTTTTCAGATGAAATATGGATCAATCAAAAGAGAAAATATCAGATATGATTTATGATAACTATGACGATTAGATCCCTAAAAATTTGTGATATGATGATTAGATTCTTAAAAAGAATAATTAAGAGAGTCTATCCCAGCAAGATTATCTTCTAACGTTTTTTAATTGTAAGTGAATTTTTTTCTTTATAATTTATCGTAACTCAATCGATATCTAATTAAAATTTTAATATACTTTATCGTAAGTTAATTGGCCACATAAGATATGGCCAGATTGTTTACAGCTTTATTCCGTTAGAAAGAAGCTCCACTCCCACGTGTCTTCCTTTCCAGAGAAGTGATGTGTTGTTGCTCACGAGTAGAGAGTCCATCTTTAGCACCAAAAGATTAGAATACAAGGAGCCAAGTCCACGTCTATGTGATTACCTCTTCATCTCTTTACGTAGTTCTCTTTGTGCCAAGAGAAATTAGATGAACCCAAGTCAGCCAAGTTCTGATGAGTTCCTTGACAACTTCTCACGCAGCACCAGCTTCTGCCAGTGATGGGAGCTAGGCTGGGAAGTGGATTAGAGTCATTGTTTCAGACATGGAGGCAACTGAGGGGAGCAATGCACGCACACTGGGCACCCACATGCGACTGTTCCATGTCTTCTCCAAAGGCAACCATGGCTAACGGACAAATCGACACCTTCGGTCTCCCATGGAGCCTAGCCAAATGGAGCGCCCACCATGGCGGATCTCCTCTTTGCCCAGCACAGACGTGTCCCCGCCTCTGGTGCTGCATGTGTTCTTCGGCCTTGGTGGATTCCCCTCTCGATTCCTCTAGGAGTTACGTGCCACGCGTTCTCCACTCTCCAAGAATATAAGGAACCCAATGCTTGATAGTGACATTGAGCTGGTTGTGTCGCCATGACAGCCAGAACGGACTTCACCATCCTCCAAGCAGCGCAAAGTAGCCTGCAGTAGGCGGACGATCTATTCCGCCGCATCATCGCGGCGCAGCAGCTCGGCCGGAGGTCCAACGAGCTTTGCACGGTCGCTAATGGAACCATTTCCGAGTTCAAACGCTTGCTCTCATTGCTCGATGGCTCGCTGCCGCCGCGTAAGAGAATAAGGAAGGGCCCATTGCTGAACACGACCGAGATCGATCCAACCCAGTTCATGGAACGTCGAGCTTTCTGTTCTACTGTGCTAAGCAATGGCCTCGAGCAGAAGCGTAACCGCGAAGCAGACTTCAGGAATACATGCACGCAGTCGACTGGCGTTCTCGACCAGAGACTGATGCCTTCTATTAGGAGGCCTATCTATTATTCTTCGATCAGTTTAAATGGTGGTAACAGCATGGCCAGGAAACTATGGAGCTACTGCTGCTCTTCCTCTTCGACTCAGGGGTCGATCGATCAACTGTTCTTTTCTTCTGTCCTACAGGAGGCAGCATGGAAGGGGAGAGGGTGTCACTGCAGGGTGCCATTGCTCGAAAGGAAGGAAAGATACCTCACTGATACAATGATGGAATACTGGTGTTTGGGTTGATCTTTCTTACTGATGCTGTGGCCTTTGCATCCACAGGAGACATCGAATCAGAAGAACAATCAAAGTGCCGGCTGTGGGCCGTAAAGTAGCAGACGTACCTTGTGATGATTTCTCATGGAGGAAATACGGGCAAAAGCCCATCAAAGGTTCTCCACACCCAAGGTAAGCACGCTCTTGTTGGCCCTTCTTCCTCATCAATAAATCTCCTCATTAGAAGCTGGAAGCTATCTGCATGAACTTTGAGGAGTTCTCGCCGTTCCAAGCTCGATCAGGTGGAGTGATATGTGTTCATGCACAGGAGCTATTACAAGTGCAGCAGCATGAGGGGGTGCCCCGCCAGTAAACAAGTGGAGCGGTGCCACTGTTGATTTTTCAATGGAACTTCAGTAAAAAGAAGAAAAGAATAATAAAATATAATATGTAATCAATAGTGTTCAGTATTCTTGATCTTAGATCTATAAATTAATATATTTTTTTCGATAGTCATTTTTTATCATATGATGGAGACTCTATATTTGTAGTATCGAATCTCTTTGAATATGAAAGTTTTATTATTTTTTTTTCTCTTAGCTTTCTTCACATCATCAAAAACTTCTATCATTTGTGTATGTATCTTTATTATTATCCTTGGAGTTTAAGATATCATCCTTTTCTTGTGGATGTGTTTTTATCAACTGTAGTTTCCAAATTATTATGACCTGCACCATCTGAGATAATATGTATAGATCAACACAAACTTAGATTATTATAATTTATATGTCGTAATGTTGATTGCAGTTTCTATCAATTTTTTAATTTTTTTATCATAAATCAAGTATTTTTCACCATCAAAAATAACATAATATTCTTTTCTCATTAGTTGTCCTATACTAATGAGATTTTTTGTTTTAAATCAGGAATAAACAACATATCATCGATAACTTTTTTACTGGATTTGATCTTTATAATTATTCTTTTTCCTTTCGCTTGAACTTTATCGTCATTTCTCATATGCATAATAAATCTGACTGAATCATCAAGCCTTTGAAATAAGCTTTTATCCTCTATCATATGATTACTGCATCCACTATCCAAAAACCAAACAGATCTAGAATATTCTTCATTAAATGCTATAAAGAAAATATTATCTTAATCTCTTTTATCATCATTATTTTTCTCATGACAATTAGTTTGATTTTTATTCCAACAATTTTTTTCAAGATGACCTTTTTTTGCAGTAAGAATAAAAAAAATATTTAAATTTTTATTTTTGTATCAACAATCTTTTTTAATATGTTCAATTTTTTTTGTAACAAAAATATTTTTGAGTTTCTTTGTTACCTTCATTTGATCGATTTTGTACTCTATCTTTTTGATATATCCCTTGAGATCTGATTTCTGAATTCTCTTTTTGATTATTCTTCTGATCTATCTTTATTTGAAAAACATGTTCTAAAGTTTCATTTAAAGATATGTTCATTTCTTGTTCATGAATTAAAAGAGATCACATTAATTCATTAATATACAATGTACTTGTATCTTTAGCTTCTTCTATAGCAGTAGATACCATATCAAATTTTGGAGTTAAACTTCATAAAACTTTTTCTACTACAGTTTGATCGTTTATATTTTCATCATAAGATCTCATTTAATTCACAATAGAAAAAAATTTAGAAAATAAATCAATGATCGATTTCGAATATTTCATTATTAGAATTTCGAATTTACGACAAAGAATTTGAAGCTACGAAATTTTTGCCTTCTCTGTACCTCTAAACATATTTTTTAATATCTCTCAAGCTTCTGTTGATATTGATGCTATCATGATTTTGGGAAATAAGAAATCATATATTACTTATTATAGTATATAAAGAGTTTTTACATATCTTTGTATATTTTCATTCATCTAATTCTTTTGATCCTTAATTAATATTAATTATTTAAATTATTTTTAATATATACGACAATACGAACATGTTGATCGTGACATACGAAGGCTACCACAGTAACTCGAGGAGTGCATTAGCTGCAACTGTAACGACTATTACTCGCTAAGACGAAGAAGTTGTCACTCACTACCTTAATAAAAATTGCAAGGCTCCACCTTCTCTCTTTAGATCGAATGCTCCTCCTTAACAAGGTAGTTGTGTGTTTAAATCGACATCATAAAGAAATTAAAATTTTCAAGGAATCAAGATTGTGGCTGATTCGTAATGATAAGACAGTAAGAACACCTACTAAACACATCCATGCATTGCGGGAGAATGTCTTCATCTATTTCTTTGAGGTGTGCAAACTTGCCTGAGAAAAAATTTTCAAGGTGATTTTCCTGAGAAAAAATCATCATTTTTATATTTTCCGGAAAAGGTGTTTCTTTCCCTCCTCCCACTCTGCCACCTTCTTCCCCTCTCACTTGACTTTCTCCTTTTCCACCTCCGTCTCCATCCACTTCTTCTCTCTTTCTCCCTCATCCACCTCCCTCAACCCCCACCCCCCACCCCCTCTTCCTCCTCCTCACAGCTTATCTAAAAAAAATTTTACATTTGAGATTAAAAATATAAAACAAATTAAAAATATATATTATTAGAACATATTATATATATATATATATTATTTTTATAGAACATATTAAAATATATATTTTTATTATTACTAAAAATATATAGAACATATTATTTTTATAAAATATATATGTTATTTTTATTGTTATACTCATTTATAGAATATTTTAAAAAAATATTATTTTATATAAAAAATCCTAAATTTATCATAAAACTAAAAAACTCAAGTTATCCTTAAAAATATATTAAATTTTATATAAAATTATCCTAAATTATATAGAAAAAAATATCATGCTCGACTTACACTCAAACATTCACAAAACGTATAAAAAAATATTAGTTTCTATATAAAATTATCTTAAATTCATCATAAAACTAAAAAACTCGAGTTATTCTAAAAACTATATATTCATTTCTATATAAAATTATCCTAAATTATCCAAAAAATGTGAGTTACACCCTTTCACATAATATATTAAAAATATATAATTTCTATATAAAATTATCCTAAGTTCATCAGAAAACTAATTTTAAGATCTTATATTTTTATTTTCTAATTTTATATATTGACTTAGTTACACTCAAAATTGAAATAAGTTAAACTCGATTACCTAATTTATTTTAAAATTAATATATTTTAATAGATTTTTTAGAATAATTAATTATCAAAACTTTAGAACTTTATTAAAATATGATTTTAATAAAAATTACATTAGTTTTAAATTGTATGATAAATTAATAATATTTATATAAAATTAATATTTTTTTAATATAATCTAGGAATAAATAATTTGAATGTAACTGACTCGAATTTATCTAATTCGGACTGACACAATTTTATCAGATTGAATCAACTAAAAAATCTATTGAGTTTGAAACAATATAGCTCAATGGTATTATCGAATTATTTAAAAAAAACACCCTCTTCTTAAACGTCACATCTGGGAGCGATAGAAGTTTATTACTAAAAGTTTATTGATAAATTAAATATTTTTAATTATATTTTATACTGTAAATCTAAAATTAGTTGACATCAACTACAATAGAGAATATCCGAAGGCTCTTAATTTATATTATGCCTCCAATTCTTGGACGGACAGGTACATGTAAAAAAAACCTCATAAAAAAAATTAAAGACCACAAACATTGGTAAGAGTTATTCCCTCTGAAAGTATACAAACGAATGATGTAGAACATCACATTATCCTAATATAATATAACATTATCTTTATAATTAGTTATCTTTAGTTTTATAATCTCTATATTTTTTTAAAAAATATATTAATTAATTATAGAATTAATATATAATTAGCCTTATAACATGATTAATATAATATGTCCGTCTCGTGCATAATCTTCGGCCGCTACCTCGCCGCCGACGGTCCCATCATCTCACCCGGTGCCCCTTCTCCTCCGCTTCAAGCGGCGGCGTGGCCCTCCTCGACGTTATTCTTGCCCCTCATCTACCATATCGTCAACGGACGGTGTTGTCCCCTTCACCGTCGAGCTGCGTCTTCTTTCACCTTCCCGAATCAAGGGTTTCTGCACCGTCGTGCTTCCTCGTCATTCACCTCCCAGAATCAAGGGTTTCTGGCTTTCTGGTAAGCTGTTATATATCTTCCCGATTCTTATTCTCGAAATCATCATTTCATTCGGATGTTAGCGATCTGATGGTTGATTTTGCATTTTCACTTGATTTCTTCTTCTTCTTCTATATATAGAGGCTTGGTGTTGTAACATTAGGGAATTTTTGTAGTGAAGCATGGTGTATATCAATGTTACCTATATCTCATAGCAGAATTAGAAAGAAACTTACTATTCACAACTCATTAAAAAATAAATAAAATATTATTTTACTATTCACAACCTCAGTATTAACGATTTTATTTTATTTCTCACAAATCTTTATTTCATTCTCATTGCCGATGTCGCTTGACCCCACTTGCCACCCCCTTAGACGACGTCCTTCAGAGAAGACAGTGACGAAGAGAAGGAAGAAAAAGAAGAGAATATTTACACCGGCATAGTTTATAAATATTAAAAAAAGGCTAAAATTCTTATTGACCTCCCGTACTATACCTTAAAATCAAAGTCACCCTCCGTATTTTAAGACTCGTCTAAGTGACCCCCTACTACGATTTCACATTAAAGTTACCTCCCGTACTTTAAAACTTATCTAAGTGACCCCCCGTACTTTAAAACTCGTCTAAGTGATCTCCCGAACTATGACTTCGCATCAAAGTGACCCCCTCTATTAGAAATAAGGTTACGCCATTATGTTAGGCATCAAAGAAAGGAGGAAGAAGAAGACAGTGAGGAAGAGAAGGAAGAAGAAGATGAGAGTTACATAGGGATAGTTTATAAATATTAAAAAATTATATTATGGGATTGTAAATAGTAAAAAAGGGGCTGCAAATAGGAATCTTCGTAAGAAAAGGCATTGAATAATATTTACAAAATTAGCCTTAGCAGTTACATGGCATCCAGTTATTGACATTAAATTTATGAGCATTTTTAAATTATGGTGGTATTGGCAGTATATTCGAATGGGATTGTGATAGTATGTAAGGCTACAAATTATGATTATTTTGGGATCCATCACCATTTCTAGGTCTGCTTCTGTTTGATAGACCAATTTACCCTAAAGCTGGGTGAAAATGGCCTAGAATTAGGTAACCGAAATTGGTCAAACTCAGGTTTTAATATTATGGCCATCATGCCTTTTAAACCATTATAATTCCTCCATCATTTCCAGTGTGTGGGACATATCTCTTATCAGATGCATTAAACACACTATTAGATACTTTCATCTAGTCTCAAATTGTTGGTGCAAGCTAAATAGCTTGGCCTTCAGCGCAACATACTAATGTAGAGATTTGAAACTGATTTAAAGTCCTTAGTTTTTATTAATTGATGACAACCTTGAATTTTCCAGTTAAGTTGTTTTAAGCTTCTTTTTTGAACTGTATGGCTTAACTTGAACTTGTATATGTATCAACAAGTTTCTATGAACAATTCCACTCCATACAAACATACATGCAAACCAATGTGGTATTATATCTTAAGACATGTTCGCATGAGACCAGATAGATGGCAAACCAAAACTCATAAGCACTTGTTACAGATTACAAATGTTTGTTACATTTCACTAATACATACTTGCAAAAGTTCAACTATAATTATGCTTTAGAACAAAATGAGGTTGTTGCTGTTCAAATAAATCTAGTGGAATTGCTCTATGTTCGATTAGCCTGCTGGACCTGGGACTAAAAGAATTGAGATGGAATCTCCACAAATTTGACTTTTGAAGCCCAAGATTTACCATATCTCTGAACAGACTAATGCAGCAAAGAAAGTTATTATTCGTGTCATGGATAGAAGACACCAGGAAGTCAACTTCATAACACGAGAAGTGCTAAATCTTGGAAATCCTAGATCCAGGAAGGAAACCTGAAATGCTTGTGGAGAAGGAAAAGAAGAAAAATTATGTCTTCATTGATCTTCAAATCTTTTGTTGCAAGATGTATCTCTAATAATTAAAAATCATTTTTAATTCAGAAATCTTCATGTTTGTTATCCATGTAAAAAGAAATCTTCCTTCTGCCAACTAAAATAATGGATTATGCAAATAAGCATTATGTTCTTGATCTTGCCATGAAAAATGCAATGTTTTTGTAATTTTTGCAAATAACCTGAAAGTCATGTGTCATAACTTTGGTTGATGAGGATAAAAAATTGTGCTTTTAATCAGATTCAACCATGGAGAATCCACACATTACTAAATCATTGGCTTGTATCTGCAACTGATTTAACTAAATTGTCTTGCTTCGAGCAGAGTGATATTTTTTATTAAATTGACATCCATGTTGCATGTTATCTATGACCTGCTAGAAAGATATAAATTGACAGTTTGCCATTTTAGCTATCAGTTAACCCAAAGCAACTTGCTGCTAAAGAGGAATACAGATGTTTTAAACATCAGGATGTATTGGTTTCTGGAGATTCTGTGCATCAATAGACAGATCACAATGGTGACGAGATCTTAGGGAGTAGCAATATATTGCATACCTGTTGTACATGGTTCTTTCATGTGATTGTGTGTGTGAATGCATATCATAACTGGGACTAGATTTTGGGAGTTGGCAAATCTTGTAGACCAGCTATACATGGATCTTTCAAGTCCGAACATACCTTTGGACTGGTCAAGAATTTTTAGGATACCCATAATTCAACTATTAGCTATCAGACTTTTTACTGTATCCTCAGCTGGCAATTCAACGCATGCCTTTACACCTAAACTTCACTTTTCTATTTCCTCTCACTCTCAGACTCATTCATTCACTCTCATTCTCTTTTACAGACACATGCAAACACACATTGATGTGCTTCAGCACTTACGATTGTAGTGATTGATCTAGGCCTTTGCAAGAGAATCTATCTTATCACAATTTGCTAACCATGGAATATAAGATCTTCTGTACTACCATAAAGTTAAGGTATTTTCATCTTTCATTGGAAAATTTTTTAACCTGATGATAGAAAGTGACTTTTATGATGAACATGAAGTCTTACTGACACTATATAAAGGAGAGATGATGAAACACTTACAGAAGCAGGAAGCTAAAAGTCTTTCAACTTGTCACAAATAAAATATAACTAATATAAAGGAATTCTACAATTACATTTAGATAGTTGTTGCAAATACCTTTGAACCTAATTCTAGGAACCTGAACTAATGTTGTCCCTGAAGTCTCACTAGCATCAAAAAATTGAGATGAGGAAACACTTGCAAGAACCAGGAAGCCACAATTCATTCAACTTGTGACAAGTAAAATATAAATAAATTATAAGGGAGCAAATTCAATGTCATTTAAGACAACATTGAGCTTCAGAAAGGATAACCAACATCACTGCAATTTTACTCAAAATAAGAGGTAATGCCCATTTAATAGTCTTCAATCTGTAAACGTTCAACACTACATCCTTTGTGCATCTTACACCGATATCTGTGACATGGTTGATCAATTTTATTCGTATTTTGCTGTTTATATTTCAAACTGTCTAATGAATATGATCTTGGCTAATTTTTGACATCATGCTATCAAGTCTGAAGCTATTACAGATAAAACACAAACACTGAGATATACTATTGCATCTGTTGTCAGTGGATGTCGTCTGATCCGTCAGACATGCAAGAAGCAAACATGCCTATGTTCCTGCCGCAACAGATAGACTGTACATCTCATGGATGAGATTGAGTTTTTGGAAATAGTCGACGGATGGCTATGCACATCGGTTGCTGAACCAGTGGAATTGGCTGAGGTATTTCTTGCTGCTGTCCGAAGTGCAGAACGGTAAAAATATGAACATGAAAGCCGCTGGCGCCAAGTGCTAGTTATGCACGTTCTTCTTGTTGTTTTCGATCTCTCATTATGGCTGTTCTGTAAAGTGCCTCCAATCTGGTTGTTGATACCAGTACCAGCCTTTCTCTGAGATGCCTGACATGCAAAGTTGATGCAGCTGCATGGTTTTAGGAATCCAATGCCAATATCGAGGAGCTAGAATTCCAAGTTCCTGGGCCAATCCGTTCCTGCTACTCAACTACTTTCGAAAAACCATGGAGTCTGTAGAAATATCGTGATTCTAAAGCTCCAAAAATAGTGGCTGCTGCTGATTAGAGCAGATCTCTTCATGGTGCATGTCGTCCGCAGAACCCAGGACGGGGAGGTTCATGATTAGTCTCAGAAACAAGACCTATCCCATCAGTCTTTCTTCAGCAGTACTATAAAACATGATATGGAGCAGAAGTGTGCAGCTGGCGGAGAACAAAGCTCACATGGACGATCTACGTCCTCTGAACTGCAGTAGAGAGGCTCAGGTAATGGAAACCTCGAGAAGTCCTGTTTCATCACAGTTTGCTTCTTCTGACGCACTGCGTGATTGCATCACATGTTAATCCAAGTGTTCGTTGTGCTAAATCTCACGTTGTGTGTGTTTGGTAACAGTTCTGCTGATGCTTTTGCCGGAGTTTGTCCATACCAATCTCATTAATAGCGATTGCAATTCGTGGTATTCCATTTAGTGGTCAGATCAAGATTGCAGTGAGGATCTATTACTTGTGAGCTTGTTTTGGAGATAGGATCTGGAGAAACTTCATTTTGGATTCAAGCAGCTCCATAGCATATCATGAACAGCTAGCTAACAGTGTTTATTGGCTGATGAGATGTTAGAACTTTTGTTCGGGCCAAGCTGTGGCTAAAAACTAGATTAAGGTGTAGTGGTAGAAGACTTGAGCAAGAAACGAGAGAGAATTTAGAAGATTGGTGTTGTGTTGAGCCGTACTCCTGCACTGCGCCGTAGTGGCATGGCAGTGCAGCTTTTGCCGGGCGATCATCCAAGACTTTGATCGGCCATTCTCTCGCCAAATCCTTCAGCACCAAGTTTTCCTTTTCTGCTTCTCAAGAAGAGAAAAATATAAAAAGGGAGGTTGCTTCCTATGATTCAAAATCATTTTATTATGGCTAAAAAGTTGTCTACCCAAACGTCTCTCATACATCTTGTTTTTGTGGGCAAAGATAAGTAGTGTTAGTTAAAATGATCTTTACCGATTCCATTGGTTGATATCTTTATAGAAGAATGTTAGATAGGCTTTTGAACTCTCAGTTCCTTTTTCTACTCAAACTTATTTAAATGCACCAAATAAGTATAAATACTTAATATCATGCCATCATATTTTTAGCAATAAAATCATGAGTAAAATATTTAATTAAATGTAGATGATAACGGTTATATTTTGACCACATGATTTTATTATCAAGAATCAAAGTCTTTCCCAGTATTTTTAAAATTTTATCCCCAAGTGAATATAGTACTCAATCACTTTAAGTGTAATATCTGTGAATTTTTATTTTGGTCAAATCCAAAATGAAGTAATAATATCTATGTACTCAAACCTATTGACCTGTGTGATCGTATCTATTGACCTGCCATGCCGTACCTGCTGGTGGCAGATTATAATTTCTTTAAATCCTACATTAATGAGTTAGTCTTCGCGTGCCGTGTGTGAGTGGTGGCGTGTGCACTCATCGATCTTACATTAATCCCCACAATATATTCTTTAAATTAATATTACCATTAAATAATATGTTATTAATTACAAAATGTTTAATGTTTGTTGAACTTACTTTATCCAAATGTCATACCAGTGACCAACTTCTATAGTTGACATATCTTAATAGTCTGACATGATGTTTCACTATAGCTTTATGCATTGATGCAGTACTCTTTATTGTGTCTGCTTTGTGCCCTCTTGTGCAATAATTCGCATGTGAAGATAAACAGTTCCTTTTCCTATTCTCCAATTCTCAATTACGTGTAAGAATTGATTTGGGTATTCCATTTTCCTAAAAGAAATTATCGAACCGTTTCTTTTTCAAGGAGATGTTTTATTGTAATGTTTCTAAAAAGAGACCTATGATAGAAAATTAAGAACAAAAGATGAAAGCCTTTAGTAATTTACAAAACAATGTTGTGGCATTATAAGAAACAAGAAGAAAATATTTAAAGGAATAAAAATTTCATCCTTTTCTTTTCTTTTCTTTACTGTATATGATATATGAAAAACAGCTTTACCATTGCTCTCACTAACAAATCTTAACACAACCTTATTATTATTATTATTATTATTATTATTATTATTATTATTATTATTCTTCTTCTTCTTCTTCTTCTTCTTCTTCTTCTTCTTCTTCTTCTTCTTCTGTAGAAAAAGTCAATGCAAGTCACCAAGCACTAATCAATACATAATGTAGAAAGGGTGGATGTTAGACCCAAATATTTAGATCGCAAAGAAGTGACCTTATTATCGTCCTAAGATTCATCCTCCTCATTACTTTTAATTTTTCAGTACCATCATAAAAAATAATCATCAGAACCCATAAAAAGATGAATCATGATTGACCGCATGTACGACTAAAAGACTTAATTAGTACACTTAAAGCCCGTGTAACCCATTAAGAATTGCATAACTCACGGTGTGTTGTTCATGGTGCTTCATGAAGACCGATCAAAGCTACAAAAGAATCAACAAAACTAATCTTACCTACTTTTGCAGCCAACAACAGGCAAAGAATAAAGTAAAGCTTTCAGCCCAAAAGAAGCTTTGGTGCTTCCAAATGAAACAATAACACCTTTTGAGGCCTCATGCTCAGGTTTGATGGTGGGTATCAGTCCACACACAAGATTCGAAGACATCACACCAACAAGAAGAAGAAAAAGAAATGTTAAGCGCCATGAAATACTGCACAAATCAATCACCAACATGATTGAGATTGTTCAGCTGTGACAGCAAGTACACAACCATAAGCGATGCAAATTGATCCGATAGAGCTCTCTGAATCCCTCTCGCCTAGATTGATAGCAGATAAAATTTCTCTTTCAATAACCTATATAAGTAGATGGTGTTTCATTAAATATTCATCGAATTTTATTTTTACATTTTATTTTATCATGATATCAGAACATCTCTCTGTTTAAGAGAGATTACCTCCTCTATCTTAAAAAGAGATTACCTCCTCTATTTTTACTATCCAACTATAGCTTCTGATCTCTTCTATCTATGAGAAAATCGATGATGCGTTGAAATTAACGAAGAGAGCCCGACATTGTGGAGCCAGACCTCTTCTTCTCACCAAGTACCCCCTTCATTCTCCAATCGTGTTTTAGCGGCAATGGCCGACCTGTGTTATCCTTCTTTCTCGTCTTTTCTTCGACCTTTGTGACTTCGGGCGCTTCCCCGTCGGCTTTGATTGCACCGGACCCTATTGCCACACTTGCTTTCTCATCGACTATGTTTCCAACCTTCGCGCTGGGCTGCTTCGTTGCGGATCGAACCTCGACATGTGCTTTGTCTTCTCCTTATTTCTCGTCTTCTCTTCGACCTATGTAACTGTGGTTGCTTTCCCATCGACTTCGATCGCACCGGACCCTATTGTCGCACCTCATTGACTTTGTTTCTGACCTTCATGTTGGGCTGCATCACTGCGGATCAGGCCTTGATATTGTTGAATCTCGGATTTTGATGATAAAATCAATTGATGGATTATTAATCTAACATGTGTGTTAGAGATGATTGATACATGATTAACTACGATAGAGAAAGAATTATAATCAGATGTTGGGCTAGAGTCAAGTCCGGGCATCGGGCCGGGGTTCAGATGATGCAGTGGGAACTCACCGAGAGACTCGCTAGAAGCTTACCGAAGGTATTGGAAGTCTGTCCGGAGTTAGCTGGGAGCTCCTCGTAGGGATCAGAGGCTTGCTAGGAGTTGGCCGGAAGCTTGCGAAGGTATCAAAAGCTTGTTGGGAGTTCACCGGGAGCTTGCCGAAGGTGATCGGGAGATTGTCAAGATGGTGTTAGGAGTTCGCCAGAAGAAGACCAAGAGACTCATCAAAAGAGTATCAGGGATTACCAAAAAACTTACTGGGAGTTAGGAGGGTCTTGATTAGATTTGATGATCATATTGATCGTAGTTAATTAGTTATAGTTAACATTGATTAAGGTTTGAATCATAATTAAGTTAGATTTAAATAGAATCTAAATTAACTCAATTAATACAAACCGAGTATAAATGTTGTTACTTCCTTCGAAGCCGACTTCTCTCCGCAAAAAGAAATTGATGCGAACATATTGCAGCTTGATCAAGCTCGAGCCACGAACATGACGTGCATCCAGAAGCTACAGAAAGCGCCTCACAGACCATAACCGAAGGAGGAGGAGGAGGAGGTTGCCTCCTCTACTATAGGCTCCTCTTGTCCATCGCCCTATCGACCACCAAACTTGGCCAAATGCTGCGATCGCAACCGTTGTCGCCTGATCTACACCAAATGGTCGGCCCTCCTTCCCTACAATTGTTCCTTGGGAACCACAAACTCGTTGCACCACTGTCAAGGGATAACCTTGAACTGTGACATTCACCGAATTCTTGCAACATCTCCCCACCAATGAAGCTACTTCCCTCTGTGCTTCCCCAGCCACTACACCATCGGCCAGAAAGGTGCATCCTCGCCGACGATTAGGTCTATCATAAGGTCTGCTTCAGGTGCCGCCACTGCAAGGGCACATTGAGGCTAGGAAACTATAATTCCTTTGAGGGAATCCTATGTTGTAGACCTCATTTTGATCAAATCTACAAATCAACTAGTAGTCTGGATAAAAGCTGACAGCAACTGAGACACAGGAAAAGACCACCGTGGGAAAAGTCACTGTTGCATTCATTATCAACACACCACATGGCCTTAGATTTGTTGCTGATGCATTCATTATCAACAAAACTACCCCCTCTTCTCAACATCGAAGGCGCAACAACATCATCAGTGACAAACCTCCTCATCTTCAGCAACGACTCTAGGAACTTGGCGTTTGATCTGCTACCGTTGTTCCAGCAACACCCCTGCACTTCCTCCTCTGCCTCAGTCCACCTCTGACGACGTTAATATATGTAAATGGCTATTTGTCACCTCTGGCATCATTATTTAAATTAATGCCTTCTTCTTCACTGGCCATTGCCGTCTAACCACTTCTCCCTCCTCAAGCCAAAGCCTTCCATTGAAAATCTGCAGCCATCTAACCAGCGCAACAAATCTGTCAATTCTTCCTTACATTAACAGTAAATTTTACTACACCGATCGCAATAGCCACTGCAGCCTCTGTCCTCAGCCCTTAATGTCTCTACCTCTATAACTTCATCGGTCCCTTCAGTAATTCTCGATGGCTCAACTAAATCAGATAGTCCAGCCTAACAGTGATTCCCTATCGATTTATTGCTGCCACCCATATTTATCTATAACATCAGTACATCTCCTTAGAATGTTTTCCTCATCTACCTCTGAAGCTCTAGTTCTTGTCCCTATAGGGAACTCTAGCACCTCTCCATATACAGGCTTTATTTACATCAACGTTGCATCTATCATCCCCTTTAAATTATCCAAATGTGACAACTACATATCTTGGCATGCATAATTATTTAATCTTCTATTTGGCTATGATTTACTAGACTATGTTGACGAATCTCTTAGTTGTCCACCAAAATGATCAATATTCTAGGAGAACCCAGTCTAGTACCAAATCTGACCCATAAACTGTGGTTATATCACGATCGTCTCATTCTCCAAGCAATTCAAGCCTCTATCGCTGGATCCATCACCCCACTCATATCTTCCTGTGCTAATGTTGCAGAAACATAATGCAAGTTGCAAACTACATTAGCAAATCACTTGCATACTCGTATGCTCGATCTCCTCTCCAATCTAATAAAAATAAAACAAGAGGGAAGTAATATCACTGATTATTTACAATGTATAAATGTTATCATCGATGACCTGATTTTGATAGGTCATTCCCTCGGTGATGAGGAAATCATCGTCTATACCCTCAATGGCCTGAGAGATGAGATCAAGGAGCTAGCAACAGTAATTTGAGCATGCAATTCACCAATGTCATTTAAAGAACTCTATGACAAACTGACTGAGTATGAGACATATTTAAAGCATGAAAAGAGATTTCAATGACCAACCATCACTGTTCAGGTCAGTTAAAAATACAAGAGGCAAAATAATTAGTATAACAAGAACGTCCACAAAGGTTTGGCCAAGATGCCTCCTGAACCTATGGGCATCAACCAAACATCCCTTCCCCCACATCCTTAGTATTTCAATCCCATTATCAACAACCGTTAAAGTGGCAATTTCTAGCCATGGCGTCCTACCCACACCAACTAATAACACATTATCTACTAGTTGTATGATAAAGTCGAATACTCCACAAAAGTCTACTAGGCTTGACCTCGACTTCCTACTCTATCATATTGGCCTCAAGCGAATCTCATGACTACTTTGGCCACTAGTCAACATAATTGGATCGTGGACTCTGGTGCCTCTCATGATATCACCTTTGATCTACATAACTTATCCATGCATAATAACTATGGCAAAAATGAGGATATTATCACGTTGATGGTAAAAGAATCTCTATTACTCATACTAGTTCTATAACACTTAATTTACATACCACAACTTTTACACTCGATGATATTTTGTATTCACCACACATTAAAAAAATCTCATTTTTATTTCTTAATTCTATAAATACAATAATACTTCAATTGAATTCTTTCCTAGCTCTTTTCTTATTAAGGATTTGAGCACGACGGCATCCTTGGTTCGAGACTAGAATAAAGACAACATTTACGAATAACCATCAACTTTCCAAATAACCTAGCCCACTACTCACTCTTCAATTACTGCTCCAACTGGCATATGGCATCACCATCTTGGTCATCCCTCATCCTCTATCTAGTAAAAATTATTTTTTTGTTATTCTCTTCCTATTTTAAATCTAGTAGTGTTATAACTCATTATGATTTTTGTCTTAGCAATAAGAGTCATAAATTGCCCTTTGGAACATCCTCCATATATTGCTTTAAATAATTTGAAGTTATTTATACTAATATTTGGGGTCCTGCCCCAGCCATCTCTTTTGACAAGTTTAGATTTTATGTTATTTTTGTATACTATTTCACAAGTGCACATGATTATATCCTCTATCTAAATTTAAAGTTTTAATAATTTTTACTGACTCTAAAAAGTTGGTCGAGGACTTCTTTCAGTTTAAAATAAAAATAGTCTACTATGATGGCAAAGGTGAATATCAAGCCATCACATCCTACTTGTTAGCTTATGGTAGACAACACCTTACATCACCCCCACATACTCCTCAACTAGTTAGCTCGACCAAACTCAAACATCGACATATAGTTGAAACTAGTCTAACACTTTTACATCAAGGCTCTATGCCACTAACTTTTTGGCCAACAATCTTTCAAACTATGGTCTACCTCATTAATCGTATGCTCACTCCAATCCTATAATATCAATCACTATTTAAAAAATTATTTTATAAATATCTAAATCTTCATAAACTCAAAATATTTGGTTGTCTATATTATCTAGGCTACATCCCTATGCCTTATATAAGATAATATATAGATCTAAGTCTTATAGTTTTATAAAAGACTCTTTATTTCACGTCACGTTACTTTTATGAAATCTATCTTTCCTTTTCAAAACTATGAGTCTCTTACTGTGTGTCCAACTCGAACAAATATGTCTTATTGAAATACACCTCTGATACTGTCAACCGAGCCTCCCACCACACCGTCTAATCCTTCCCCTCCGAATCCACACTCTTTTGTTACTTCAGTTCAACAACTCCTTACTCCCTCCACTACTTCTCCATAAGCTTCTCTTATTAATGAAGCATTGTCCTTAGAGACACAACCATTGTTTTTATTTTCTCCTAGACCCAATGGCATTATAATCCCTCAGCCTGACTCGAACTGTGTATGTGACTCTCCACCGCTTATACCAACTAACAATCTCACAACCCCTAGGTATCTAATGACAACATGCTCCAAAAGTGATATTTTTAAACCATGTCATGTCCTTGACCTACATGCTTGCACAAAGTTTTCACCTGAGACTATTAAACCCACCTCAATTGCTCAAGCCCATAAATCTCTGCACTAGCATAATGTCAAGTGCGAAGAATATGATGTCTCCTCCATAACTCTACATGGACTATTATTTCCTTTTATCATACACAAAATATCATCGGGTATAATTGGTCTTTCGATCTAAGTGGAATCCAGATGGATCAATTACCAGATATAAAACACGTCTAATAGCTAAAGGGTTTCATCAATGACCCAGTGTAGACTTCACAAAGACATTCAATCATGTTGTTAAACCCATAATAATCCAACTCATCCTGAGTTTGACCATCTTAAAAGGCGGGCACTTGACAATCGGATGTTAACAATGTCTTTTTATAGGGGACTCTAACTAAGATGCCTTTATGTAGTAACCTCTCGGCTTCATCTATCATCAGTATCCACAGTATGTTTGTAAACTACAAAAAGCTATTTATGGACTTCGTTAAGCTCCTAGAGTTTGGTACACTAAATTTGGCTTGTTTTTTACTTCAATTAGCTGCATCAATTCTAAGTCTAATGCCTTGTTAACTTCACGATAACAACATAGAGGCATAGTGTATGTGGATGATATTATTATCACAATAATCCTTTGAAGATCCACTCATTTATCATGCAATTACCAGACTGATTCTCTCTCAAAAATTTAGAAACCTTAAGCTCTTTCTAGGAGTGGAAGCAACATATACATCTTTAAGGCTCTTCATCTCACAATGAAGGTATATTCAATATTTATTATAAAAAATGAACATATGGGATGCCAAAGAGGTTACAGCTCCTCCCTATACTAGTGAATCACTTAAATTATGTGATTGAAGTCTTACTATAGACCCGACTCAATATCGACAAGTAGTTGGTTCCTTATAGTATTTAGCTCTCACCTATCCAAAAATCTCATTTACAGTCATAAATTATCATAATTCATGCATCGACCATCTAATACGTATTTATCTGAAGTTAAATGAATCTTGTGATATCTTAAAGGGATCCTCAATCATGGCCTCTTTCTCCGTAAATATTCCCCACTTCATCTTCATGTTTTTATAGATGTTGATTGGGTAGGAAACTTTGATGATAAAACATCGACGTCAGGGTTTATTATCTTCCTTAGAGCTGATTCGATAAGTTGGAGTTCTAAAAAGCAAAAGACAGTCGCATGGTCTACAACTAAAACTGAATACCTTGCCATTGTCATCGTTGTTGAAGAACTCAATTAGGTCATGAATTTGCTCAAGGAACTTCATATCACCTTCACTCTTACTCCTGTAATATATTATGATAATGTTGGAGTCACTTATCTCTGCGCTAATCTAGTGTTCCACTCCCGCATGAAATATATTGCTTTCGATTTTCACTTTGTGTGAGATAAAATTATCAGACATCAACTACATGTTTTTTACATAAGGCTGATCAGCTAGTAGACGTACTCACGAAGCCTCTTGCCCATAAACTATTTTTACTACATCGGTCGAAGATCGACATTCTTGACAAGAGCTAAATCTTACGATAGCACGAGAGCATATAAGATTTTTTCCAACTATACCAGAAAATCTTGCTAAACAATTAAGAAAAATCATCTGATGATTTGTATAAATAGACAAACATTTATCTGACTTTACTTTTATATTTTATTTTATCACAGATGACAAAGCACATTGGAAGCTTCTCCCAGCCATAAGTCCACCGGCAAAGATCATGGTCAGCTGGGAATGCTTTTGCATCCTCCTGTGAACTGTCAAACCTTTGGAAATGAACTCCCATCTCTCACAGTGCACTGGAGGATGAAATTTCCAATGACAGCAGCAAGTTGTGGGAATCTCACATGTGCAGCATGATCCTATGGAGGAGCAGATCTCTCTGTCGGCTACTTGATTTCCCACTGCAATGCTCAGCTTTCGCAGAGGGGGTTGATTAAAGCATCCCATGTTCAGAACTGAACTGTGAATCCCTGTGAACCTTCACTTGGCACTTGCGACCTCATACTATGCGTGCAGATCTGAATGCTTTGAATGATGAAACCTGCACAGGCATTTTAGTCTGTGACATCAAGTTTGTGATAGAAGGATCCCGATGCATTTGCATTTTCATCCCTCAAGCTCCACCAACCTGTTCCCCCCTTCAAGAACCGCATGCATTTCCAGGTCTCAAGACCCATAGTGTCAGGTTGTTTACGATTTATGCCCCAACAGATCGATCGATAACAGTGTCAGAAATTGAAGTTTGGTGTAATGTAGGGATCCACAAATCATACAAGTACATAATAATGTTTATGATATGAAGGAACCAAGATGGATAAGATTTGTTGAGTACTTAAAAACTTGGCTCTTACCACTGGAAATTATTTTGGCAAAACTATATGAATTATTAACCCTCAAGCAAACATCCGAACCCTCTCTGCTATTATTGGTGAACTTGGATCAGGTCTCCGGTTCAGTCGAGTTTTGACTGCTTCAGCTTCAGCTTCAGCTTCCTGGAGTAGCAAGGGAATGCAAGATGGTGAAGAATATTTAGACAGCCAAGAACCATTGTGGATGATGAGTAAATGTCACGGCTACACAGGCCTTGACTTGTCCTTCCCGCATGCCTAACTCATTCTGCTCATCCGTGGTGCAACCTTGGTAGTCAAGCTACTAATAATTTTGCAACAGCACTGAATAGCTGCATCTAATCAGACCACACTGGTACTCCGTCATCCATAGCTTCTGGGCAACAAACAATCAAACCCCTGCAAGAAATTTGTCCCACCTCAAGGCCTCATATTGGCTGGCAAAGTGTGTGGATGTGACTGGAGTTTTCTCCAAGCAGAGATGCCATTGGGCCGGAGAGGAGAGCATGGGCATCCACCATTACTGCTCTCGAAAGGACTCTATCCGATCCTTAGACTCCCATTCGATCGAGCATCATCATGCTGAGAGCTTCAAATTG
Source organism: Ensete glaucum (assembly GCA_021527575.1). NCBI lineage: Eukaryota > Viridiplantae > Streptophyta > Magnoliopsida > Zingiberales > Musaceae > Ensete > Ensete glaucum. The sequence goes on from CM038555.1 coordinate 35,676,648, forward strand.
TTTGTCGATATGCCAAGTGCTCCGAGTAGTCCATTCATGCCACCTGACCATAAGCACAATATTCCATTGTTCACGATGTTTGAACCATCCGATGACACTTCTCTTTTCCGGACCGCTCCAAAAGCAGAATGAACATGGAGAAAATGATGGTGTTGTTCTTCCTTGCTTCACACACACACACACACATACAGCATACCTTTTGAACATACTAGAGATAAAAGGAAGGTGATGCTGTCGTAGGTTCACTGATTGATTCCACCTCCTCCCCGCCCATTTCTTTTCTTCCTCGACGTGCATGAATGTAAGAGCACCCCTTTGTACACAACCGAGAAAAGGGTAGCTAAACCCCCAGTAGGCGTTTCCCAAGCACAAGATGCACGCCACATGCAGCCTGTCTCTTGCATACCGTAGCTCTCATCTGCAACATAAGTTAGTCCTCAACATAGGGATGTGTCCTGGATCAGTTGACTATAAAGAAATCATCTTCTCCACACAAGGGTACATGATCCATGGGAGATGCTGTGCCCCTCGTAATCTCGAGGGCGTGGGGTAGCAGCACTTTTCAAGGGTTGGCAGTACCATGACATGAATAAATTGGTCCTCCTGCTGTACTAATGCAGTATTTAAATGTTAACAGTGCAACCAGGGACTTCCTCCCAAGATTACCTCATGTGGGAGGTCTGGGAGTGAGTGACATCCTCCTTTGCCCTGGTCTCAAGGAGCCCCGTCCCTCCCTCCCCGCTCTGCAACACATGGTCCTACCACCTCCATGCAAGGCGACCTCCGGCTCCAACCATGGCGCTTCTCTTGGCGGTCTCAGGGTGAAGCCAAACGATGACAAGGGCACATGGGCTGGCGATCAACACCCAGCCCGCCTTGTTCCTCCACCAAGGGACCTCGCACAGGATTCCCCTAACTAGCTGAACGTGATGCTGTTTTCCTCGATGTATCGAGCGCGGGAGGGGGTGCGAGCAGTCCCCAACTGTTCGGGAAAATGACTGACTGAAAAAATCATGCACGCGGTGGGGGAGCGTCGTTGCTTTCCGCTTTTCTCGACTTCTCATTCGTTGCTGTGGGACTCATCATGCTTATCCTTATCCTCGATGGTCGCTTTCGTGGTGGCATTGAAGGATGAACTTAGGCATGCATGGCCCCAAGACTCCTGTTGACGACCCAGACATGTGCCTTCATTCTCGTAATCATACGTCCTAATTATACATACGTTGCAGGAATCTTTAACTTAGCTTTACGTGTACTGTATGTGACACATTGGTGATAATTCATTTAAAACCTCTGTTATTATCATTATTATTATTATGGTGAACGGAATTGCTAAGTAATTTTGTTAGGTTGAGGAGCCCAACATTCGTAACTGTGGAAGATATTTTCGGAGACACGTGTTTGGTAAGCGTTGAATGAGGGAAGGGGATCCAACCCCATCTGATGCAGGTCATATTCATTCATTTTGGGCTATACATGTGTTTAATTTTAAGTGGATGTGTGCTGTTATATGTTTTTGGGAGTCCCAATTCCCCCGCAGTTTTGCATCACATATTGATTCCTCTAATTTTATTCTCATGAAAAAGAATCTATTCTCCAAAACATCGTTATCTTAATATCTTTTTAATTAATAAAATATGAGAGTTGAATATATTTTAATCTTTTTTAGGATTTGAACGGTCTAATTACTAAACTAAATTGATCGAGAAATCAATTCTCGATCAATCTAATTCGACGTTAATGACCCTTTTTTTTTTTTTAACCCTGTTTTACTTCTTCTTCGTGACATACTTAAAAGGGCCGGTGATTCGTATTTGCGTAAATTTAAACTAGTGAATATGTCGATTTCCGTTATCATTATCCCCTGTAGAGCTGAAACCGTGCTATACAACATGATTGCTATGGTCAAATTTTTTGGGTGATAAAACCCGTGAGTCATGCTACGGTTGCATGGTTGGACCCATAGTACAAAGTGGCATCGCTTGTACACCACTTCTCCTGCGGCTTGTGGTCCATGGGGATCAACACGTAGTAATAGAGTAGCAACGTCCTACATTTGAAGCGCTTAAAAATCCCCATCGTCTCTCTTCCTCCGCCCTGTCCTCTGCTTCGCACACGCACATCTCCATCACGCAAAAATCCCGTATAAATAACCCCCCGAAACGAAGCCCAGAGATTAGCACCAAATCTGCTGCATATCCCTCTTCCCCCTTCCTCCTCCTCCGCCGAGATCGGCGTGTGAGCGTGGTGGACGTCGAAGCGAGGTGAACAACCCACACGGACCCAATTCTTGGGGGTATCAGCGATCGCGATGCGGGCGCGGGAGATGCGGCACCCGCTGTGCTGCATCTCCATCGACTGCCCCGGGCTCGGCGCGCGCTCGCCGGCGCCGGACAACCCGACGTCCGACCCCGACGGCGCGGGCGAGGGCCCCTCGTCCGCCACCGTCGCTGGGGTCCTCTGCAAGTGGACCAACATCGGCAAGGGGTGGCGGTACCGGTGGTTCTCCCTCCACAGCGGCGTCCTCTCCTACTCCAAGATCCGCCGGGGGGACCCGCCGCTGGTGCCCGAGAGTGCCGGTGGCGTCCGCCTCATCGGGAGAACCGCCGCTCTGTTTTCCCAGGCTGCCGCCGGTTCCGCCACAGCTTGCCGCAAGCCCCGGAAGCCGGTGCGCGTCGTCCACCTGAAGGTAAGCGAGAAAACGATCGATGACCTTTGTTTTCTAGGGAGAAGAAAACGTCGCATCTGAGGTAGATTTGACGCCTAGCATCTGAGATTTTGCTATTAAATCTATTCACATATGTTTGTGATCTGTCTCTCTCCAAGTGAAATCCGGCATCAGGGGTTTGGAATTTGATTCTGAATCTTTGGTTGCGTGAATGAACTTGATTATGTCTAATGCATCTTATATCATACTTGGGTTCAAGATAACCTCGCGATTTGAATTAAATTTGCTTTGAGATGAAACAGTCGAATCCAAATAAAATAAATTTAGTGAAATAAATGGACGGTTGAGATGAAGACTGGGAAGCTAAATACTGTAAGCGCGGAAGCAGGCATGGGAACCGGTAGGTTTGGATTTGGGAAGGAACGGGGCAGTCTCGCCTCGCTTCCTCCCTAACCCTGTTTGTGGATGGTGGAGGTGGTGTTGGAATTTGGATTTGGGGAGGAGGCGGTGGTGGAGGAGGAAGAGAGGGAGAGGGAGGACGTGAACAGGGGCACGGTTTTGTTTGCTTGTGTGATGGCGATTGGTGGTTCCTGTCGCCGTTCATTAGGCCTGGGAGGTTTTTTTTTTTGTGGCGCCGCAGGACTACCTAAAAATAATTGTCGAGGGGCGAGGTGATCCCTACCGTAGCTGCTGTTCTTGCCAGAGAGGAGCGGGTTTTGGCCTCAGCGATCGGGTTCTTTAAGTAATCAAACCATTGTACTACGCTATTCGTGCTTGTCTTCGTTCTGCTTCTTCTTCCTCCGCTTTGTTTTCGCCGTTTTCTGTTTCTCTCCCCTTCGTTCCATGATTCTCCTAGCTCTGCTTTATCCATGCCCTTTGACATGTTGAGGGTGTAACATGACGTGGGTAAAATCTATACACTGTTCGTGTTGATTCAATGGGTTGCTTCTTCCCGGTCGATTGAGCGGGTTTTGGCCTCAGCGATCGGGTAAAGTCTATACACTCTTCGTTCTGCTTCTTCTTCTTCCGCTTTGTTTTCTCCTTTTTCTTTTTATCTCCCCTTCATTCCATGATTCTCGTAGCTCTGCTTTATCCATGCCCTTTGACATGTTGAGGCTGTAACATGACGTGGGTAAAGTCTATACACTGTTCGTGTTGATTCAATGGGTTGCTTCTTCCCTGTCGATTGATCTTTTCGTTGTGCACTTTCCCCTCTTTGTTTGTGCTGTTTTGGTAAGAAATCTAGCTTTTGGACGTGATGCTACTGAGAAATTTCTCACCTGTTACGTCCGTGTAAAAATTATTTGCGCTCCCGCTGATGTGAAGAAGCGTATGCGAACGCCTACAGTGATGAATGGAGAAGGAACCTCCGGAAACGAGTCTCTGTGACTCGTGGCGCCAAAAGCGAAGCGCCATATATATATATATATATATATATATATATATATATATATATATATATACTCTGATGACGACGCAGGAGCCGAGAAGATCCAATTTTTCTTTTATTTATTTTGTTCCGTATGCTTCGGACCTAAACATCACATTTTTCTTTTCTTCGCAAAAAATGGTAGGAATATCTGAATACTTTCACCTACGGTAGCTGGCACCTGTTGGTGCTAGATTTATGGTTCTCAAGAGTTGGTCGCAGTGGGTGGGTTTGCCAGTATTTATGGTGAAGTTGTTTGGTAGTGGTTGTAGCGTGGCCTATCAATGTTAAGGCTGTCAAGTGCTGATGACTTTTTACGCTCGTTAACTTATTTGCAGCTCCATACCAGGAGGAGATATAGTGGCATCCTATGACAGGAGATCGTGTGCTTTGGGAGGACTTCGTTAAGTGATAAAGTTGGAGTCTTTATGTTCTGTAACTAGAAATACTAGTGTTTGCAAGTACTGGTCCAAGGGCTAGAACTTCTATGATCTTCATGCGGAAATCTTTACTGACATTAACTTGCTTGATCAGTCCAGCTGGAAAGCTGAAATGAAATTAGACGTTTATCTTGGTCTTTTGTTAAATAGACGCATAAATCTAAATATTGGCACTATGCATTTTTGCACTTTTTAGTTATTACCTTCCTGCCACTATCATTTTATTTGGATGGTAATGCACCTGTTTCTTGAGGTTGAGGGTTCCATCACTCTGATGACACTTTGTGTGCCCATTGCTTGCTTCTTGGGCACTTCTCACTCTTATGGAGCTTATTTGACACCTTCTGCATCCTGTCCAGCACTGGTTGCTGCATCAGAAAGAGTCATAACTTTCAAGTTGACTAGGTAACTCTTTTTGGAAGCTAGAGATGCGTGTACTGTGATAGACAAGAAAGTGCACCAAGACATAGGATGAGATTTCATTTATGTTTCAGGTATGTACTACACTAGTATCTCTTGAGGTCAATTTGCCTAAAAATATATCTTTGTACCTAAGGGATTAAACTACAAGTTCATTCTCTTTGCTCTTGAAGTAAATAAATGAGTGTCAATTGGACAACTAGATGATGTTGTCACATGCAGCAGCCTAGGCTTGCACTTAAATGGGTATTAAGAGGTGGGTTGACCATTAAAGTGCCTGGGTGGAAGGATAGTCCTTGGGCAGCTTAGACACCAGTTCCATTAAATCTTCTACTTAGTTGTTGCAAGTATACTTTAAGATAGTGGTTAGGATGGTTCTCTTAAATGTAAAAATATTATAACTTTCAACTCTTTTACTGTCTTTTGGAAGTATCAGGTGTGAATACCCCTTAATAGTAAAAGTGCAAGAGTTCTTTGTATGATTATATTTTCCTTTACAGCTTTTGGAGATAGAATGCAGTCAAAGATGCCAAAGATATCTATTAATATCAATAACTTTGGATGATTAAAGTTATCTTCTGGGGAAACACTAATTGCTGTCTTCTTGGTGGTGTAGTTTAGCAATTTTTCGGAGGCCAATGCAGTATGGCAACCTTGCATGCATTTTGTACTATCCATGAAGTGAACAGTTTAAATAATCAGGTTAACTGAGTAACTCTGTATGTGTTAGATAGGGTTGTTGGCACACTGCACATATATAATAGTCAGTTGTCTTTATGCTTCCTATATGTGTTATCGATATCATCTACATGTGGTACCTAAATCATGAGTGAGAAGGATAACTAACACTTGTAGCACTAGCAATCCTGTTGAGTTTAAATTTGGTCCAATACAATTGCACTACTTTGATATCAATGCAAAAGTAATTACTTTCTCTTGATCATGATATGCATGCATCATACTGATCCATTGTAGTATAATTTGTATTTTGTTATAATACATTATCCAGAACAAAGTATCTTAGAGAGTGTTCACTTTACTTGACCATATTCTTTCAATTTATGTACATTATAATCTCTATGAGATATACATTGTCTTTATGCAGTTATTTAAAGATTTCTGAGCAATTTTTTTATTATAATGTCCATTTATTAGGATTTTTGGGATGCAATAACATGCTTCATGTGTCCCAGCAGCATGCATGAAATGAATAGCTAATGTAACTTGCTGCTGGTAGAGTGTCTAAACCAGCATACTGCTTTGATATAAGCAAATTTTGTTCAGGTTCTAATTAAATTCTTTTGAACTTATCTCAGATTTCATCATTTCGTGAAAGTAAGACGGATGACAGAAGATTCTATATATTCTGTCCAACAAAGACACTTCACTTGAGGACTGATTTGAGCATAGATCGTGTGGCCTGGATTCAGGCTTTGATTTTAGCAACAAAAGAAACTTCAATATATAGAGGAATATCTTTCATGCAGAATTATGTATCGATTTCAACTGAAAAGCTTAGAGATCGAATGCAAGCTGAAGGATTAGATAAGTCACTCATTGAGGACTGTGAGCGGATTATGAATTCAGAGTTTTGTGAGTACCACAGACAACTGAAGCTTCGATATGAAGAGCACTTAAACTCGATTAGTACATTTCATCAACAGCTGGAGGTACTCCTTGCATAAATTAAACTGAGGCATGGATTTTTATTTTGATATCTTAGACTGACATGATATTTTTTGTTTTTGCTAGTTCACTTAATCATTCAGTCAACATTGATGTTATATGCTTTTTGTTGCTGTTTTACTTCGATGGTTGCAGATCATTAGACTTGCTAGGATTTACAAAAAAAAATTCTGATCAGTATCCAGATCACTGTTCTTTGTTGTGGGTATAACAATCCAATGACATAATTGTATTCAATCATTAAAAATTAATTTTCAAGCTTGTCTTTGTAGATTGTCTAGATGAGAAAAGGCCAGCCATGCACGAGGCTCCTGCCTATGCAGGATATATGGAGGGTCAATGATTGTAGCTTTACCTTCGCAAGCAAAAAAGCTTTCTTAACCCTAGATTGTAAAGGAATAACCTTACCTTGACACAGTTCACTCTCTGGTTTTTATTTTGATGACATTGATTACACTATTTGATGCCTGAATGTCATAAATGGCTATATGTCCATTAACTTTAGGTGCATGGTTCCTTATGATGTCTAGATTTGCAAATTGAACCTTATCTCTTATCATGTCCTAAAGGTCTGGATGGTCTAATATGCTTATTATCATGCAAAGTAAGGTAAAGTAATTACATTTCTTTGAAGTTATAGTTTGCTCTTTTATAGTTGCCCATGCCATAGAAAATTCAATACTTTCTTGAAGGGATTGGAATTTTGTATTTGGGCACTGTATCGGTTGGACCAGTACATACTGTCAGTACTTAGTACACCGGTATGTACCAAAAAGGAAGGTAAAGTATGTTTATTATCATGCAAAGTAAGGCAAAGTAATTACATTTCTTTGAAGTAATAGTTTGCTCTTTTATAGTTGCCCATGCCATAGATAATTCAATACTTTCTTGAAAGGATTGGAAATTTGTATTTGGGTACTGTATCAGTCGGACCAGTACAGATACGCCGGTATGTACCAAAAAGAAAGAAGAAGTGTGAAACAGAAGGAAGAAGAGAATGAGGTGAACAAAGAGGAGGAAGGAGGAAGATGGTGGAGGTCGAGGAAGGAAGAAGAGGCGAGGCGATGGAGGAAGAGGCAGAAGAGGAGGCAAGTGGAGGAAGAGAAGGCAATGGAGTAACAGAAGGAAGAAGAGAATGAGGTGAACAAAGAAGAGGAAGGAGGAAGATGGTGGAGGCCGAGGAAGGAAGAAGAGGTGAGGCGATGGAGGAAGAGGCAGAAGAGGAGGCAAGTGGAGGAAGAGAAGGCAATGGAGTAAAAGGAGGAAGAACAGCAGGCGATGGAGGAAAAGGTGGAAGACGAAGGAAGAAGAGGAGGCGGTGGAGGAAGAGGAGGAGAAGAGGAGAAAGCGAACCCGAGATTTGCAGTGCACGGTGGGCAGCAGGGAGGTAGCAGTAGCAGGTCGTGATTTCAGGTAGTAGCAATGGCTCAGAGAATGGTTCGTGAATTAGACCGGATTGGATTGTCTATTAAAAATTAGCAGATTCATGGAGGGTAGACCTTTGTGAGAATTTGCTGAAACTGCTAAAAAGAAAGGTATACTAGCTAATTGTTCAGATGTCGTGGTCTTCCGTAAATGTCATGGAGAGCAACAGAGAATCTATGCTCTAATTTTTATGCATTTTTCCAGTTACCTTTATGTTTGTCTTTAGTGACTGTCGTCAACCTGAGATAAATTCAACTGTTTGGTTAAGTAAATCATACATGGAAAGGGACAAATTGTCCTCATGCAAACAACAGACTGTGATAATTGTGTTGGCTTTGTGGAAATTGTGCCCATGTTGGTTGTGATGTGGAAGCCCAATATAGATTGCATGGCCACTATGTGATGATGATGTGGCATCCACATGGCACTTGAGAGGTTGAGCTTTGTCCATCGTGGTCATGCATTTTCCATCACTACTATATCAAAGTTTGTTGCTTGGTAATATGTCTGTGCCAACATGATGAACCATGACATGCTTTCTTTAGTAGAGATGATTGAAACCATTTGAAATTTTTTATAGTATTTTAAATAGAGGGCACAATCAAGATTTGTAATTTCGGTTTGTGCCGATGTACCAACCAATGGTCCGTATGGTATGTACTGAGGCGTACCTATGGTACGCTAGGGTGTACCGATCGTATGCCCAAAAAAATAAAAAATAGCTCCAAAAATACTTGAAAAAAATAGATTATGTTTGTTAATAAATATAAATTTAGTATAATTTTAGTGAAAGTAATCTAAATTAGGAAAGAATAGTGACACATCTTTTTCGGGCTTTGAGTAGCTTTATGGTACGTTTTGAATCGTCCTTTTATTAATATTAAATTATCTACAAATAAATGATTTGAATTGTTAGATGTGAGTGAGAATGAGTTTGAGGGAGTTGAAGAGATTGAGAAAGTGATATGAGTTGAAAAAAAAAGGGAGAGGAAAGGGTGTAAAAACCCTTCCCTATGGGTTAAACGGTCAATTTGATTGTTCGAAATAGGGCAATCTGAGCCCTTGATCAGTAACAATCGAAATCCGATCATTACCGTTCAGTATAGGTCGGGAACGATCAGATTTCAACCGTTACTGCCCAATATAGACCCCATATCGCTTGATACGGGATTAGGTTATGGTATCGCTCGGTAGAGAGTGGTCCACATATTGATCCTCCATGGGACTAGTATATATTGCCCATACCGAGCGGTATGGGTTGGTACTACAAACCCAGGGTACAATAGTTTTAATGCATAACTGACCTCATACTAATGGGATTCATGTTGGAAAGCGTATATGGTATGTTAACAGTATTTGTAAGGATATACATGTTATTTGGAACTTTGGAGGGGTATAGAGGATAATCTAACTCTGCCATGGTTACACAATAAATTTTCTTTTTTCTCATTGGTTTGAGGAAATGGTTTGTTTCTGAATATATTATTTCTAAGGATCTTTATCTACATATGCAGGAAATTGATGTAGAAGATCTGGCAACTAGTGAAGGCCAATTGCAGTTAACTAAGTATGACTACTCCAGTTCTGGGCATGAAAAATATAATGGTACTTACCACTCTAGTTTTTGTCCGAGCCAATCCAAGAAATAGAACAACAATATATGCTTCTTTCAACCAGTACTCTTCTTGTTCTTTTTTATTTGGTTTGGTCATGTTTTAGATTGTGTAATTTTTGGGAGGTTTCTTACTAGCTGAAACTTTTGGGAAGAACAATAAAAAAAAGTTATCTCATGATGATGTCAAAGTAGGTCAAGTATCTGAGAGCTGCATCTATTTTCTTCCCTCTTTTTATTTAATCTTTCTGTTTACATGGGTCTGTCGCAAAGTCCATTAGCCTTTAGTTGACTCGGACAATCATATTTCACTTGAATTCATGTGCGAACCCCATTCATACTTTAACCCTTAATCACCTTGAACATGTTCTCTTTTTCATACATCTTTCACGTTGGAGGGTGGTATGTTGGCATTATATGTGATTACGTGGAATTTGGGCCCCTTTTTCTACTAGATTAAGCTTTTTGGGAGCACGTAGTTCGACTTTTTCTTTTTTATTTCCTATTTTCTTGGATCCATTGTTGGCTTAAGTCAACTTATTAGAGTGTAGCAACAAAGCTAAGTGGTACTAGTGCCACTGTTCTTTCACTTCTTGTGGACAAGGTGGTGATAAGTTCCAACTCTCTCTCTCTCAGCTCCTAGACATGCAGATGACACCATTACAATATCAAGCAGCATATGTATGGTTGCTTTTATACTTCTCTAGCATAAAATCTTTCTCATGATAACTTCCAATCATTATGCAACTTACTTTAATTGGTTGCATATACTATAGGAAAAATGAATTAGATTTGTATTGCTGACATCTTCTTTAATCATAAGATCCTTCCTTGTCACATTTCTAGTTAAGTCATTCATTATTTGGTCAAATATGTGTGGAGAACTAACGATGCTTAATTAAACAAACAAATAGGTAAATTAGGAATTAAATGTCATTTATCTAGGATCTGATGGAATAATTATAACATATTTAGATTTAGAAACTGAAAATTAAGATAATATGTTTAGCTCTATCAATTTAATAATAGTTATCAAAATAAATTAAAATAGTTGTGGTTTTTCATTTTATACCATACTTGAACTTTTGTTGTCATAAAAAGTATAATTTAAATTTCTGTTTTCCTTCCTCATATCTGTCTATTCTGATCAGAGTACAGTACAACTGAATCATCTGATGACGTTGAAAAGCAAGAGCTTGATGAATTGTCGGATGAAGATGAGCTTTCCTTTTTTGACACAAATGACTGCTTTGGTGATTCTGCAATTACCTGTGCTTCTAAAGTAACATTCTCAAATGATTTTGATAGGATTTCTGGAATAGAGGATAACCATTTTGATTCAAAGATAATAGATGTTGAGTCACAGCTTGAATATCAGAATATGCTGCTACATATTAGGTGGCGTAAGAAATTACCGGAACCTATTGAGAAGGAGAAAAGTGTTAGTCTTTGGTCAATGATCAAAGATAATGTTGGAAAGGATCTTACAAGAGTATGCCTTCCTGTTTACTTTAATGAACCATTGTCTTCACTTCAGAAATGCTTTGAAGACTTGGAGTACTCATATCTATTGGATCAAGCATATGACTATGGGAAAAAGGTAGTGCATTATCTGGATTTTTATATATATTTCAATAACATAAGAGAAATGAGCAAATCCATCCTTGAATTCTTTCATTTATTTGGATTGATTTTATCTTTTACCAAAGATATATATGGAAAAGTTCTACTACTTTACCTTTCTTGAACAAAAATGTGGTAGGTACAGAAAACTCTATACCTAACTTTATCAGTGTCTTTGTTGACAGGTGAAAAATGGCTTTGATATTGCAACTTCTTATAACTCTTATTAGTTCATTTTTATTGTTTGCTTTTGGACTTTTCACTAGGATTTTTTTTTGCAGATTTAAATTTCTAAGAAGAAAAATTGCTCAGTATCAACTTTGTATTCAGTAGGATTATGACTGAAAATATAAAATGGGACATTAGACAGGACAAGAGAAAAATAAAAGGTATAATTAAAACAAATGTGTGTCATAGTATGTCCTTCAGGTTGCAAACAAAATTATAGTAGATAGGTCATAGGTGGAGGGCTAGTGATGATTAAAGATCAGAATATCGGTTGTTAACAAAACAATATAAAGTAAGTTAATGTTGCTGATGAGGAGGATGCATGGGATTATTATAAGCGTAGAGTAAACAGTGAAAAATTAGATTGAGGATAAAATAAATTTGTTTAGCTTGTTATGCCCAAGGAAGACTTACAGATGAGCCTACTGAATAAGATGTATTAATTGGGATTAATGGTGCAAGGATATCTAGAAGATGATCTAAGGAGACTTTATTGGAATTAAAAAGTAATTTGATAGCTGTTAGTTTGATCAAAGATATTGTCTTCAACCGAGATCAATATGGTATTAAATGCATTCCCAAAGGGTTTGACATTATGGCTTGTTTTCTCATTGTAATGATTATTTCATATAGATCATTAATATGGTTCGTCGGAGGGTCATATTAATACTCTTCTTTACATCACAAAAGAGTTTCCTAATTGAAACAGATTAGTAGTAGTCTTTGACAAAGACTTCTGTTGGTGAAGTTTTCTTGAACAGAATTGCTGTTGGAATGATAATTCATGTATTTCTTTACATTATAATATTTGCTCTTTTGTATTATTGATAAATATAGTTCTTTTGACCTAGAATTTCAAAATTTTCTAGCCAGTGGCTCAAAATATTGCAGTCTTGCTAGCAATTGCAGATGAGCTGATGTTTTAGTACATGAGGTTGCTAGATCTAGTGAAAGCTTTTATTGGTGCAGTTTTAAGGATCCTTGTTAGATATGTTATAAGATCTGAAAGTAACGATCTTTTTCAATACTAACACATTATTCACTTGCATAGTATGAAGTATTTATTGGAGAAATTTTGGAATTTATTCTCTACACTCTGTAGTGTTTGTCTTTTTACAAGACCATCTCTAAGTTCAGCCTCAAGCTTCTGGTTGGTTTACTGCCAAAAGATAGAATATACTGCATTATCATGCTAGTTAGTCTATCCATGGTTCGTCTAACAGCATTTAGTTACATGAACCTTGGTAAGTGAAACCATGATAATCTAACTTGTGAAGTGTGATAAATTTTCTATAATCTTTAGAAAGATCAATCTAGATATTTTCTGGGGTTTAAAGCTTTTGGCCTTTTGCTTGTCTGGTAGCATAGAGGCTTCTGAGGAAACCCAATCAATGCAGGATAACATGTAAAAGCACTACTCAAGTTAAGCTCACTAAGCATTGTCTGATGTAGTTTTTTTTTTTTCCCCTGGAGTTCTAAAGTCATTTGCGTATCTGATAATAAGAGATATTTGAGGATAAGTATCAGAAGAGGAATAAAACGTAAAACCAAGTAGAACTTGATAGAGAATTTTTTGTGCATGTAAGCTTCCATGCTAAATCAAGATATTCTCACATCTAATTAGATGTGCCTGCAAGGGAATAGCTGATCTACAAAATTGTTTGTACTTGTAGCTGATCACCTGTAATAGTCAAGCAATTGTTTAACACTGTTCACGATGATGAGATTGAAGGATCAGAGATATAAAATAGCCTACTATAGCATCTCATAGAGAAAGAATTTTAATGGCTGAATATTTGGGGCATAAGGGATTGGGGATTCCAGAATAAAAAGGTATATTGCTAAGGTTAACTAGAAATGATACTACCAAATATGAAACCAGAAGTAGGTGTACAGCCTTAAGGAAAAAAAAATGATGATTAGGCCTCAGAGAAAATTCGCCACATGCATATGCTAATGTTAAATCAATACCTGAATTCAGATGTGTAAACTGTAAACTACACATATGCAATATGTGATATCTGTGATATAAGTACTACCTACTTTATTGGTTTTAGTCCATGAAGTCCATGTACATAAAATAAATGATTATGGGTTTGTGATGCTTGTTTTTCCTGAGTAAGTGAAACTGATAATGATTCTCTACTACAAAAATTGGAGTTCCATCCTGGAATGGATTTGTAACATGCGCTGTACTGTACTAAATTTAAAAGATTAAAATCCTAACCTGTAAGTACCTGTAGGCAAGATGGTATTTACATGGCTTGTGACTGGAAATTTCTTGATTAACCTAACATGGTTTTTCTTATGCTGAACTTTTGTATTTAGGGGAACAGTCTTATGAGAATTCTGAATGTAGCTGCCTTTGCAGTCTCTGGATATTCTTCTAGTGATGGTCGTCTTTGCAAACCTTTCAATCCTTTGTTAGGAGAAACATATGAAGCAGACTACCCTGAAAAAGGAGTCCGTTTCTTTGCTGAAAAGGTAGGTTTCTGGACTATGATGTAAAGTTTAAGCATTCATCTGATTACTTTAATATGCAGCACTATATCTTCATCAATTATATGCTTTTATCAATCATCAAGGTATTATCCAGGCTAACAACAGAGTTCTACATAAGACAACTAAAATCATGCAATTAAAAAAGAGCTCATTTGTTATGTTTACAATGTGTAACTATCAATGTGGACCACTAGCAAATCTGTTGCATTTCTAATTTGTACTTTTTGAAGGAAAACATAGATTACATATAAGATTCACGAGAGTATATACAATTACTTTTTAGAGTCATGAATAGTCTTGATTGCAAAATTAACAAACTTGGAGAGGATACAAACATTGTTTACGAGAATACAATTGGGATTAGGAGAATTGGTCAACTTGGATTAGCATGATTGACATTGCTTGAGAATTAGCAAAAGAAGACAAATTTTATGAAAATAAAAATATTATATGCTAAAAGGTTCCTTGACCTTCATATTTTTACTAAATATCTAATTCTGTTATTAAACATGGAATTAAAATACAAAAGACAAGTAGCAATAAAATACATTTAAATATAAACATATTGATATTAGCCAATGCCATGAACTATGTAAGTGAGTTAGTAGTATTACTATTTTCTCCAGAAGAAGGTGGAATAGGATCCCTCATGTTTATGTTTTTAATTTGTAAATAAGAGAAAATTCAAGTTGTCTAGGAGCAAGAGTACAAGGAGTTGCAGATAGAAGACTAGAGTAAAAGTTCTTTCTCCAAGAGATGGATAACCCCAAAAAGAGGAGTTAAGTGTCCCCAAAATATTACAGTATACACATCAAAAATAGAAGAAAAGAAACCTAAAGCATAGAGTTAACTTTGTGTATTGCAATGCTTTTTGCTCACGACTTCATCAGCACACGTTGAATGATCAGGAAAATGCTTTCCAAGCTTCTTTCTTTCTGATGCCAACAACACCAAGCTATGACGAGGTCTCTAGTTATTCACTAATGCTTGTTTCTTATTCTATTCTTTTTCTTAGAAAGCCTATTCATCCATCTCAGAGTCACACTATTTCTTTTTTCTATTTCTTAACTACTTAACATTCTAATACTTTAGTATATAAAATAGAGCAGTCTTGCAATTTATTATCTTAAGAAGAACACAATGATCACAAAAATATGGTCCTGATAACATCACTCTTTGATTATGTGACCAATATCTTCTACAGTCTATTCTTATGAAGATTAGATTTAAGATTTTGAATTTTTTGCATTGGAAAATTATTTTGTCTATGTTGTTAATTAACTAAATTTGTGGTTTGCAAATTCAATTATATATTTCACCATCCTTCAAATACTACATCTCGTAAATCTGATACATTTTGTGCTATTCAACTTTGCTGGTGTCGCTCTGGCCTTAGCTTTGACTGACAGTGTAGGCATGTTATAAAGTGGAGCATGGTATCTTTAGCTTGAGGAAAAAAATTGAGGTAAAACTTGTGGGTGAGACAGGAAACTATATTCTCGTCTCTGGCAAAAACTTTGGACTTGCAACAAGATGGAGTCTTCTGCTTTGCTTAGGTGTGTCTTCTCTTGTCCGTTACTGACACAACATAGGAAAGGAATGCAGACCACTGAGATGTTGAGGTGGAGCACTAACTGAGCTTGTTGGAGTTGAGTGATCCATTGTGAATACCTTTGATGAAGGAATTAAAATATTCTTCTCCCTGATAAGTTCTGCCCCATTATGTAGGTCAATTCAATTCACCCATGGTTGACACCCTAGTGTCTGGTTTTGGTCTTGGTCTTAGTAGTGATTTAACAAATCACATTTTTGCTTAGTACAGGCAAAATGGATTAAGACTTAGAATTTATGTTATGACAGTTTCATGGACATATGTGTCTGCATGTTAACTACTCTTTTGAACTATCAATTAATTTATAATATGTATAAGATCTGTTGTTTGTTTCTGACTTATGAACCAGAAACGTTGCTGATTTGGAAGGAGCATGTTTAGCAATTATTTTACTCAAGAAAAAAAAAGTAAATGAAAATTTTGAGTATGTACTTGTATGCAAATATTCTTCCGAGAAAAAAATCTAGCAGCAGAAGTGTTGCAACATTTGGATCTTCAACTTTTCGCAAGCAACTTACTGGATTCACACAACATTTACTCAGATTACCAGAATATGTTGTTCGTTGCTTCCTTCAGTCATATTAGCCTGTGTTGTGTTTGGTATCATGAATATTTGACTCAAGTATGGAATCATGATATGGTGCTTGGCAATTTCTTTTACTTGATAAAAAAAGGGCAAAAAAGTCTTATATCATTTATATGTGAATATTCATATGTTAAGAATAAAAAATCTAGCAACAGAAATATTTGAAATTTGGATCGTTTTACATTTTAGAAGCAACTTAACTTAATTCACACAACATTTACTTGCTTATGGAAATGAGCATGATGTGGCATTCTTTGTTTCCCTCAGAATATTAGGATGTGTTGCCTTTGGAATCACTACTCAAACTCTCAGAATTTCATATGTTATTGAAATTTATCTTGAAACAAAATCTAGATATTTTTTGACATCAAAGGTTAAAGAAAAATCACCTGGTAGATCTTTTTTAACTTGTTCACATTATGCTTACATATTTATTTATTGAATTTGGTTAATATATAAGATGCATCATTGTTTTATCCGATCCCTCATTTGATGTTTTGATTTCATTTCTCAAATTAGCTAACAAAAACATGTGTGCCTAATTCCATGTACGACTTTATTTGATGTTATTTATAAGAGATAAAATGTCTGAAATGAGGTCGCTTACTAAACTTACTAGGTTAGCCACCATCCTATGCTCATCGCCTGCCATTGTGAAGGCAGAGGTTGGAAATTCTGGGGAGACAGCAACCTCAGGAGTAAATTTTGGGGACAATCCATACAACTAGATCCTGTTGGTGTATTGACCTTGGAATTTGATGATGGTGAAATTTTTCATTGGAGCAAGGTGTGTACCATGATGCAAAATCATTTTCAAGATCATATTCTTCTGTAAACAATATAGATCCATGTTACCTTATCAAACATGTTCACAAGTTCTGAAATTTACTTTTATCTCTAAAATATTGTATGTTTCTCTTCTCATGCCATCCTACACAAGCTTTGCAAACTGCTCATCATCATGAGAAAAGTAATAATACTTTACTGCCCTGTCAAATAAGTTATCTGGTTTCCTGTTTAGGTCACAACAACCATCTATAACCTAATCCTCGGCAAGGTATACTGCAATCACCATGGTACAATGAACATCTTGGGCAACCAGCAATATTCTTGTAAATTGAAGTTCAAAGAGCAGTCACTCCTTGATCGCAACCCTCGCCAGGTAAGGAATGAGATTTTGCTGCATATGATCCAGGCTTATCAAGTTCTTCTAGTGATTGGGGCCACATTCTTCCACAAAGGTGCAAGGTTTTGTTGAGGATATTAAGGGAACAAAAGTTGCTACTTTGTTAGGAAAATGGGATCACAGCATGTACTACTCACTGGGTGACAAAATCTTGAAGTCCAAGAGCTCCGTTTTGACAGAAAATGCAGCCTTGTTATGGAAAAGGAATAAACCTCCTATTGATCCCTCTCGATACAATTTGACATCATTCGCTATTACACTAAATGAGCTGACATCAGAACTGAAGGTAGATATCACATGCAATTTTCTTGTTAAATATCTGTTTCTGTCTTTTCCTTTTGTGCTGATCGGGTGTATCTGGTCATGGACTAAGGAAAAACTTCCACCTACTGATTCAAGACTGCGGCCAGATCAGCGATATCTTGAGAATGGGGAGTATGAAAAGGCAAATGCAGAAAAACTAAGATTAGAGAATAGGCAACGGATGGTAATACTCCATAGTTTTCTTAAGCTTATATAGTCATATGAATGAGCCTTTTCTGTTTCTCTCTCAATTACTGGGAATTTGGCTGTTATCTTTTGTGATATGCCATCCAGCTTTACAAGGTTTGTTTTTTGGGGCCCAATTCTATGTAAAACGTATTGACTGCAAGGTTTTCCCTTCTTCCACTAATTCCTTGCTGATAAGACTCCCAACACTAATTGCATGGAACTTACCTAAAATAAATGTACGAGTTCCTGAGAGTGAAGTAGTTTCATGTACAAAATGCATTATGTTCATAGCCACTGTGTTCATTTAGTTGCAGAAGTTTTAAGTGTAGTGCTAAAACATGGCACAACATTCACAGTACCTTTTATGTTTCCATGCAGTCAAGGAAGTTACAGGAGAATGGGTGGAAGCCGAGATGGTTTCGAAGGGATAGCAAGCACGAGACATTCCGTTACATAGGTGGATACTGGGAAGCAAGGGAGAAGAAGAAGTGGGACAATTGCATGGACATATTTGGCGAGTTCTCGAATGATGCGACCGTTGTAAGTTAGCAAGAACTCAGCAATCAGGTTAGTATCTTGTACTGTTCAATTCACTTGCTTCAGATACAGCACTGACATGTAGCACAAATCTGCAGATGCCTTGTGAACTTTGTGTGCCAATGGAGATGCTGATTCAGAAATATGCTTATATGTAACTGCTTATTCTTTGGTTGTTTGATTTTGTCATTCAGTTGATGTCAGGCGGACATTCTTTGTAAATCAATTATCTCATCTTATTTCTCCTTTGTGATTAGCACAATTCAATGTTCGATCACAATCATGCTAAAATATCTTGAAGCTTCCTAATGCTTTGTAATTTGGTCTTCTACATTTTGACTTGTATATCCTCTATCAGTATTGTTACCTTGATGTTGTTGACTCGGGAGTCAACATGGCCTAGTTTTGTCTCAAAAGCATAGGTTCATCCAAGGAGCCCATGGGGTTCACATGGGGGCAATTTGAGCTGAAAGCAGGCTCAGCTAGTGTGGTCTCGAGATATTGCTTGTTCGTTGAAACGGATTTGGTGTCATAGGTGCATCGTAGCCTCATCGAGGTCTTTGTACAAGCGGTCTGCATCGGGGGGTGTTATTGACTCAACCTCTCTAATGATTAAGTTAGTGAAAATGTGGGAAAGAATTCAAGATAGTTTTGCTTAATTCTACCTTGCCCTTTTTAGGTTTTGAGGGTTAGTTTTTATACTTGAGTGATCGATTTGTGTGAGGCCAATGGTAGGTTAGGGTCTCCCTTATGTTGTCTGAGGGCACAATAATGTCGATGGCTTGTGGGCACATCTCTCCGTGGGTGGTGTTATGAAAGGATAGTCGAGAGGGCATTATCCATTAGGATTTTGAGCCTCTATGGGATAGGTAGAGAGTGGTCTCTTGCGTTAGTCGTTTGAAAAGAGGGAAAAGGAAAATTGGGTCATATCGCTGGAGATTAATATCATCTAACATCGGGGATTAATGACCTATGTCGTCGGGGATTAATGCCCTTTATCTTTGGGTGTGCAAGGTTGCTTAAGACTATGGTTGATAGGCTGTGTCAGATTGCTTGTAGTGGACGACCTTAGGGGAGAGGAAAGAGATTGCTTGTAGTGGACGACCTCAGGGGAGAGGAAAGAGGGAGTAGGTCTTATAGTTGGGAATTGGCTCATCTCTGGTGGGCCCGTGCAACCTTTCCAGAGGTCAAGATGAGTAGGGCTGGCAAATTGTGCTTCTATGGCAAATTGTGCTTCTATCGATGACTGTAGAAGGAGGATTCTCTTTTGCTCATGTCATTGTTTGGGTGGCAATTTCCAACAGGATGAGTTGGTAGCATCGCTCATTCCCCATCATTTGTCCTCCCTTGGAAGGTGCACCTTAGGGGTTTGAGGCGTGTCGTTCAGTTGTTTGGTTTTGTCAATGTCAAGTTTCATGGGGTTTGTGTCTCATTCGAGTGTGTTCGGATAAGGAGCTGCGGGTGGGTTTCATGGGCCTTGCTTGTGGTAGTGTTTTTTTGTTATGTCGTAGTGGGTTTATTCATTCGCTGTAGTGGGTCTGCTCATTCGTCATCATAGAAATTTTGTTCATCCATCATAGCGGGTTTGCTCGTCTGTTGTCGTGGCGATTTTGTTCGTCCACCATAGTGGGTCTGTTCATCCGCCATCGTAGCGGTTCTGTTCGTCTGCTATAGTTGGTCTGCTTGTCTACTGTAGCAGTTCCGTTCATCTGTCGTCGTAGCGATTTTGTCCATCCATTGTAGTTGGTTTGCTTGTCTGCCATAGCAGTTATGTTCATCCGTTATAGCGGGTTTGTTTGTATGCCATCGTAGCAGTTCTGTTCGTCCATCATAGCAGGTCTAGTGGTCCATCATAGCGGTTCTATTTGTCTATCGAACGAGTTTATTCATCCATCATTGAAGCGGTTATGTTGTTCCTGCCTCTTCGTCTTGCTTACAGGAGGCAACTATTTCTCTTCGTTTATCCCTAGCTCCCCCTCTTGCTTATAGGAGGTAGGTTGTCTTTCTTCGTTTGTTCATGCCTCCCCTTTCTGCTTTCAAGAGGCATGTTCTCCCTTTTTTATTATCGGGAGCGGGTGGTGAGCTCTCCTTTCGCTACTAGGAGAGGGCACTAATTTAGGGCTCTGCCATAGTGGGCTTTCGTCGTAGTAGGTGTTGGATTGACCGCTGTGGTGGGAGCAAGCGGTGGGCTCTCCTTCTGCTACCAGAAGAGGTGCCAGTTTGGGGCTTCGTCATAGCGGCTTCCACTACAACAAGTCTTGGCTCGATCGTTGTAGTGAGAGTAGGTGGCGGGCTCTCCTTCTTTCACTACTAGGAGAGGGTGCTAGTTTAAGGCTCTGCCATAGCAAGCTTCCACCGTAGCGGGTCTTGGCTCGACCGTCGTGGGGGGAGCAGGCGATGGGCTCTCCTTCTTTCACTACCAGGAGAGGGCACCAGTTTGGGACTCCGCCATAGCAGTTTCCATCATTACGGGTCTTGGTTCAATTGTTGTGGTGGGAACAAGTGACAAGCTTTCCTTTTTCTACTACCATAAGAGGGCGCTAGTACGGGGGCTCAATCGTAGTAGGTCTTGGCTCAACCATCGTGGTGGGTTGGAGCTCTTCTCCGAGAGTAGGCCTCGGTGCTTGGCCATGGGTCTTGGGAGACTACTTTATGGTGTCGTGGCATGATTGGTGGGCCAATGTGCACATGTTGTGGCATTTTTTGTACCCAATGGTTTCGATTGCGATGGGTTTTTTCCCACCCTAGGAGTGGTTCGGTTGGCCTCAAGCTTATGTCCCTTTTAGGGTTCTAGAGGCTTCGACCCATTGAGGCAGGGCTTGAATCTTGTTGTTACAAGTATTACTCCTGAGCGACAGCGAGGTGGAGATCTCATGCCATCCTGAGGCAGATTTGCGACAAATGTCTTTTAAGGAGGGGCAAGGGGTATCTTTTTGCATCCCTTTGGCTATTGGGAGAGGGCTTTATCTAGTGCCATAACTTCCCCCTTAGCTGATGCCTTGAGTCTTCCACGTCCTCATTTGGTCTTATTGCCATTGCCTTTGAAAATGTTGGATTACGGATTTTGATAATGAAATCAATTAATGAAGATTATGATTTAATCAGTATTTAAGTAATACAGAACTAACATCAGTAATGGAAAGATAAATCAATTAAAGTAGGAAGAATCATACGTTGGGTTGGAACGAAACATGTTAGAAGATTAGACATCGGGCCAGAGGACTGGTCGACATGCCAGAAGGACTTCATGCTATAAGTTCGGACATCGGGCCATAAGGTTCGGGCATTGTGCCAAGAAGATTAGATGTTGCGGAGGTTAACATGCCGATGGATCAGATAATACATCAAAGGAGATGATAATGCGTTAAAGGGTCGGACGAAGCATCGGATGAACCAACGACATGTCGGACAACATAGGATTCATGCTTTGTAATTGATTGTGTCTTGATCGAAGTAGTTTAGGTCTTAATTAAGTTAGTTTTACTGTAACCATGTTAACTCAATTAAGGGGCCATTGGACTTTAATTGAGACTTATTTGGGCCTATTGGAAGGCCCATTTTAGTGACTTGAAGTCAAGTTTGGCGGTGCTAGGCGATGGCATCGCTAGACGGTCTAGTAGTGGAACTCCTTGTGAGCTAGAAAGTATGAAATATACTTTTTTTAGGAAACCAAGCGATAGTATCGCCTAGTGTCAAGCGATGGTACCGCCTAGGCTAGCGATACTACTACCATAGCCCACTCTCCAAGATTGCCAGGCAACAGTGGTGATGCCCATTAATGGCGGTGGTACCGCTTGTATCATGAGAAATCAAAAATTTGAATTTTGGCTCCAAGTTTTGAATCCATTTGGGGTCTATAAATACCCCACTCATTCTTGCTTGAGGCAGCAAGAAAAAAGAGAACTAAAACTTATATTTTATAGTATGAAAACCCTATTAAAAAGTTGAGTTGCCTCCTCGAGAAGCTTAGAGGTTGTTCTAAGGGAGAGTGTGAGGGAATCCTTATAATAGAGGGTTGTAAAGATTCTTTCGTGAGCCTAAGAAAGGAGAAAGAGTTGTAAGGAGGATAGTTGATCTTCAGCCACTGAAAGATCGGTAGTAGAAGTTGGTGGCCTCGAGTGAAGAGGATTGGGAATGGACGTAGGTCACATAGACCAAACTATTATAAATCTGATATGTACTTCTATTGCTTTTTATTTACTTGCTCACTACTCTTACAAACGTTTTTAAGCCCCTTTTGGTAGAGGTGGTCCTTCTCCCTTTTTCTGGGGATAGAGATGAGCCCCTTGCTTGTCTCAACAGAAGCACTCCTAAGCTCCAACATTAGGAGCTTAGGCATCGGTGACCCAGTGCCTCCGCCTTATCCTCAACAATGCCCTCCCAACCACTTTAAGCCTTTGCTAAGTCTCCTTTGCTCATAAGAGAGCTAGAACCAGACCTTGATGACTCCCCAGATGGTAATTCGATGACAATCACACTCCCAAAAGAAGCATGCCCTAGAGACTCCTTTCTCATGAAACTATGGACTAAGGGGAAAGAAAGGATTCAAAACACACGTAGCCCCATTTGAGAATCATTTTAAAGACAAAGGTGCAAAGAACGCTCTAAAGTAAGATTTATTGAACTAAAAAATATACTACAATAGTAGACGCCAATCCCGAAGGTGAGGCAATAAGATAAAATTAGTCAAAAGTTACAAAAACATGATAGTGTTAGGAGAGAGGAGTCAGAGCCGAAGGAGTTGTCGGGTAGTCATCGAAGGGAACCTTGGGAGTTGACACTTCAGCATTTGAAGAAGCTCCATATAGGGATCCTCATCAACCTCAAGTTCAAGGTACCTTTCCTTGAAACAGTTGATGGTTATCTAGTACCTGAACTCATATGCTACTTGGTCGAAATCCTGGAGACTACATTGTAACCCCTCAGACTCCTTATAAGAAGCCACGACCCTCTCCTGTTTCATGGAGGCTTGGCTCTTCTCCTTCTCCCAAGCCTCCCTTGCCTCCTTGGTCGCTAGCTAGGAAGCCACTAGCTAATTAGAGTTCACTGATAGTCGTTCCTCTAGTTGTCATCCCTTTATAATGGCCTCGTCCAACTGCCGGTGAGTGTCCTTCAGCTCCCGACGGAGGACCTCTAATCACTCCTCGGCCTCTGTGATGCTGTTTGCCACCTTGTCCTCAACAGCAACCAGCTCGTTCCTTGCCTCGACCTCTTTGAGATGATGGTTGGCCAGCTTTATACCCTAGGACAACTCGGTGGCCTTGGCCTCTGCTGCCCTCCATGTGTTTGCCAACTGTTGCTTTGCTTCCTTAGATCATTGGCGAGCTAGAGCTAGCTTCGAGAACAGTTTAACAACTTGGGCCTCCGCTGCCCTCCCTTCCTCATGCCACTCCACTTAGGCTTGCGGTCGAGTTGGAGGGGCCGTCAGGCCCCCGTCATATGGTGGTGGTGCTACAAAAATGGAGGCAAAACACTAGTTAAGTGTGTCGAGAAGACACCTAGATTTGTCGAGAGTAGCTTACCAGGACTTCGTTGCGGGAGCAGAGGTCGGCTAGCACCTCTGGACAACAACGGTACACCAGGCTAGCCAGGAGGATCAACGATCGACCCAACCTCCTCCCATTGCCGTTGATCCTCAGTCAGCCCTTCCTAGTGGGACTTTATAGGGCACCTTGGGTTGGGACCAAGCAGCCAGCCATTGCAATAGCGGTGAATAACCTTGGTGCAAAGGAGCATCAGTTCGCTGAAGAATCCATAGACAAAGGAAGTGGAGCGACGGTTTATGGACCTCTGGCAAAAGCATCTCCCCACATTGTGGGGGATTCCCTGACCATCTCCTTGTGTCGTGACACCACCTCGGTTAGGTCCGAGAGTTGGCAAGGAAGAGCCTCACCACGCCAAGCCCCTACCCCACCGAAAGCAGTTTTGGATCAGGGTCCTCTCCTATGAACGACTCCATAATTGGAGCCGAGGACCTGGGAGAAGAAATGACATGGGGCTGGGGTGGTGACACGGTAGGACTGAGGACAGGACTAACGAGGTCGGGAGGAAGGTACAATGGCGGGGCTCAAACTCTATCCCCACCCCAACCCTACCACCAGGGGGGGGGGGCCCCCCCCCCCCCGGAGATTTTAGCCTTTTAGCAAACTAGTCAAACTAGTCCCTCCCCAAGGAGTGGTTCGAGAAACCCTCAATGCCTCTTATGCAAGCACAATGGCGTTGGATCACACTCACACTCTCCCCAAAAAAGGAAGCCGGGATCCTTGCTATGGGTTGGGATCCCCTCGATGTGCCTTGAACTAGCTTAGTAGCCATAAGGGGCTCGATAAAGGAGAAGGCCTAAGGCCTAGCATTCGTGATGATTGCTCACCTCGCGAGCCCTCATCAAAAAAAAAAGAAATGATAAGCCACTTGGGGCTTATAAATATCTCACTCATTGAGCTTGAGGAAAAAAGAAAAAAAAACAAAAATTGAAAGTACCATAAAGCTCTAAGTGTAAGAGTTCCCTCCTCTTAAAGTTCATGTTTCATTTTAAGGGAGGTGTGAGACTTGTAAAGGTTATTTCCTAAACTGTTAAAAGAAGAAAAAGTTACAAGGGTAGTGGATCTTCGCTCATTGAATAAAGATCATTAGTAAAACTTATTGAATCTCAGATTTTGATAATGAAATCAATTGATGAGTTATTGATCTAACATGTGTGTTAGAGTTGATTGATACAAGATTAACTACGATAGAGAGAAAGTTACAATCAGAGGTTTAGCTAAAGTCAAGTCTAGGCATTGGGCAGAGTGAGGACAATGCAGTTGGGAACTCACCTAGTGCGTCAAGAGCTCGACGAGGGTATCGGGAGCTTGCGAGGATGGCGCAAGGGAGTTCGCCGGAAGAAGACCAAGACTCACCAAAAGATTGTCGAGGGTAGCCGAAAAGCTTGCCGGGAGTTGGGAAGGTCTTCAAGTGGATTTATTGACTATGTTGATTGTAATTAAATAAGTCATAGTTAGCATCATTAAGGTTGAGTCATGTATAGGTTAGATTTGGAAGGGATCCAAATTAACTTAAGTGAGGCTAACTGGGTCTACAAAGGGATTGGATTAAGCTTAGGTCAAGCTCAATTAATTGACCTGAGAATTGGTCAACAGGGGGTACAAGTCAGGATTAGAGAAGTGAAGGAAATTACTTTTTCGAAAATTTTAGCGGTTGTACCATCATTGAGCGGCGATTGTACCACTACCGTCTAGGAAACCAGGCAACAACCGACGGTTGTACCCCCCAGGCTGATGGTTGTACCACCCATACCCTATTTTTAGGGCGCTTTCGACAATGGCACCATCGGCGCCGACGGTTGTACTGCTTGTACCTATTTTTTCAAGTATGTTTGAATTTTGGCTCCAAATCCTAAAGTCAATTGGGGCCTATAAATACCTTAATTTTTTGTATTTCACACAATAATTTTGGACTAGAAATTCTATGATAAATTATATGTAAAAATTATAAGAAAAGAAAAAGGGTACGGGAGAGAGGAAATGATTGTAAAACTTGTAAATCTCCCTTGTGAGTTTGTAAGGTTCTTCTCTTAAGCTTGTGAAAAGAAGAGTGGAAAGTTTAAGAGTTTGATCTTCACCCAAAGAAGATTGATAGTGGATATTGATGGACCTCGGAGAAAAGGACTCGCAAGTGGACGTAGGCCAAGTTGAGGTCGAACCACTATAAATCTGTGAGTGTCTCTTATATTGAATCTTGAATCTTATTTGGATTTACATGTTGATACTTGAGCCTTCATTAAGCAAGAATCTTAGCATCGTTCTATAAGTTAAATTGCTCACTTACCCTACTTAAATGAAATGATTCTGATATCAGTTTTATTATCAATAAAGTTTTCTTTAAACCGAGCTTCAACCCCTTGCCCGCCCCCGCCTCCCCCTCCCTTCTTCCCCTCTTAGTGCTAATTGATCCTAACAATTGGTATCAGAGCATGGTCTTACTCATTGGACTAACATCCACTTGAGTTAATAGCTTTGTTTGGCATGAATGAGAGATATTTTATTCCACGTCCTCCTATGTTCAATGGGATGGATTACACGTCTTAGAAAATCCAAATATGTATCTTTTTATTTAAATAGATTTTAATTTATGATGTATTGTTGAAAAAGGTTTTCAGAAGTCATCCAATCCAATAAATGATTGGAATAATTATGAAAAACAAATATTTTCTTTAAATGCAAAGGATATGAATGCCTTATATTGTGCTCTCGACAAAAATGAATTTAATCGAGTTTCTTCTTATGATTTAGCTTTTGATATTTGACATATATTTAAAATAACACATAAAAGTATAACTAAATCAAATGAATCATTAAATGAAATGATCCGTAAAATGAACTTGAAGAACACCTTCCAAAGAACAGGAAGGAAAAACTTTAGGAACATAAGAACAAAATCTTCTAAAAAATAGGAAGGAATTTGAGCGAAAGAGAATATATGACTCATCGAGTGAAATCTTAAGTGATGAGGATTTTGAATCTTTGACAAATGAATCAGATAAATTAATAAATATGAACCACAAAATGATCTTAAGATGGACAAAACCTCTTGCTATGAACACAAGAAGCCGAGGCGCTCCGAAGATGAAGAGCACAATTAAACGGAAGTGGAGAATCTCGTGCTTATGGCTATCAACAATGAGGTAAGTGATTCCTCTAAAGTCTCATTTACTTTTGATAAATTATCAAATACTTTTTATGAGCTTTATGATGAATTTAGAATGATTAACAAATCTTATAAATTACCTAAGAAAGAGCATGATTCTTTAGTTAGTAAATTTGAATAAATGCATGATATATCACCATCACACAATTCATACACTAAATATGAAACCCTTGAATGATGCATCAACATAATGTTTTTCTTATTCTAAGTATGATTCACTAGCGATAATTAAATAAGAAAATGACATACTACAACAAACTAAAAATGGCTTAAGATAGACAATGAGTCTCTAAACATGATCCATATTCATAAGGGTTATGTTCATAAGGAAGGTATTGGCATTGTGAGTAAGACTCATCAAAAGCCAACCATCCTCATTAGAAGACCCATATTACACTCTTTACCCAACAATAGATGTAATTTTTGTGGTAGATGTGAACACTTAGATTATAACTGTTCATTTAGAAATTATAGGCCCATAAATTAATTTGGGTTCCTAAAGGAACCATAAACAACCTTAACCTATTAGAAAAAATGGGAAAAACATATCATGAATAACCCAAACTCAAATGGGTACCTAAATCAAAACCTCCCATAATATAAAGTTGTCTCCTAACAAGGCTAGGAGTACTAAGTAATATTTTGAAAGTAAATGCTCAAGGCACATGACTTGAGATCTAATATTTTTTCAAACCTCACTAGCCTAAGTAATAATAAATAATTATTGAAATAAAATTATTAGTAATGAATATTTGGATAACTCATTGTTATAATAAATCTTTTGCTCTAACATTGGCATGCCAGTACAAAAATGAATATGGAGACTTTATCTAAATTTAAATTTATGAAAGAAATATTTTAATGATGATTATGATTGAATAATAGGTTCAAAATCATTAGCTTAGATGTTGGTTTAAATGCAAAGACTATTGTTGAATGACATAAATGTTATGGTGTTTTTGACTAAGTTAGTTTATATATATTATTATTGAATGATTGATTTAAATGGTTGAATAGTTATATGTTAAGATTGAATGTGTATTAATAGATTACTTTTGAATTTGAACCGAAACAAATAAATATTTGAAAATGAGTTTGTCAACTTCTTGCAATATGTGTAAAAAGTTAGACTCACTTAAAAGTTTAAATTGAGATAGGTTGAATTTTTTGCTTTGATGATTCCTTTTGAAATGATATTTGGCTTTCAGTCTTAATTGAAAATTTATTAATTTAAAAATTATTCTTGAAACAAAACAACTAAAAAGAGGATAATTCTTCTTGAAAAATTTTTATCCTATAAATCCTTCAACAAGATAAATGATACCATTGTTATTGAATCTCCTAGACTATAAAAATAATTTAATGATTCAAATATTATATTATTATTGACTAAGTTTGTGGAATGATTTAAATGTTACGATGATAGTTGTATGTTAAAATGGGTTATGATTGGATGATGGTTCTTGAACAGAAAACTTAAATAAATTTTTATATTTCTCCTTTTTGTGCTTTCAAATAAATAAATAAATAAATAAATAAATAAATAAATAAATAAATAAATATATATATATATTAACAACTCTTTTCACTAAAGTCTAAAGAGTTAGACACATTTAACAAAGAAACATCATTGGATAAGATAAACCAAAGATCATGTTTGAAAATATCTTATTGTAATATATATGATGATTTCTTTTGAAAATTTCTCAATCTCTATTTTATTAAGATTTCAATAAGAGATTGATGAATCTATTTATGATATTTTATAAATATCGATTTTGATGATTTTAACTTAAATAAGTTATTATCATGATATTGACATCTTGAAAAATTACAACTTAAAATCCTTATACAAATCAAATTTATTCAAAGAGGATTATAAATAATAATTTGTCTCTTCGGAACTATGATTTGAAAATCTACCTATGAACCATATTTTTGACAACTTGAAGTTTCATATATATAAATCAAGATCTTCTATCTTTTTTTCTTTGTAATTTGTTCATGATCTTGATATTTTTATGAATGAATACTCTTCTTTGATCTCTTAAGATTTCTAAAGCTTTAAATCTTATATAAGAAGAGATTTATTAAAGGAAATCATGTCTTTCGATACTTATGATTTTATTTTTCATGACATGATTCCTTTACTTATGGTTATATTTAAAACATGGATGTAAAAGAAAAATTAAATCATTATATTTCTTTTTGATAATAAAAAAGGGAGAGGAGTCAAAATTATTAATTTGGCTAGAAGAACATTTGGATATAAAAAATCTTCTAACATTGAATGAGGAACAATCTTAGAATAAAATTAGAACTCTCTAAATGTATGCAAAATACTTGATTTATAATTTGAGCTTGATTTATTATCATGATTTCTTTTAGATTTCTTGATGCTTATTATCAAAATTTACATGATATGATCTTCAAAATGCATGATTTGCTACCTTCTTGAAATTTGTATAAGATGAATCAAATTGCATGGGTAGCTCTTGATTTTAGAATTTACATCTATAAAATTGAGTATTTTTGTAATATGATGTTTTTCACTTCCATTCCTTATTTCTACTTTCTCATTTATAAAAAGAAAAGAAAATTTACATTAAGATGATGATTTGCTATTTTACGGATTTATTTGTATGTTTGCTTGAAATTTACATCAGAAGATTTTAAATGCATAAGTAGCTCTTAAATGTTTGAATCTTCCTAGATTTCTTGGATCTTTGAGCTCATCTTTAAAATAATTATTTCAAAATTTATATCTATAAGATCCGAAATATACTATATTAAGATTTATTTTATGATGATATTTTTTAAATCTCCATTTTATTTCTACTTAGTTATTTACCAAAAAAGGGGGAAGAAAGTTTTCATGAGAAAAATAGGTTTTTATCCTATTTTATTAAGGGGGAACAATGTAAAATTTATTTTGTAAAAATATGAAAACTTTGACACATGATGACCTTATGTATCATAAAATTACTTTCTTGTTATTTCATCTCTTTTTGATGATGACAAAGGAGGAGAAATAGTGAATTTATGACACAAAAATGATATATACATGTAAAAAAAAAATCTTTTCATGAGAAAATTATTGACACATGTTCCTTGAAAACATTGGCTTTAATATTTTACCTTTTTGTTGATGACAAAGAGGGAGAAATAACAAATTGTTAACATATGTAGAAAAATAAAAAAATAGATATTTCTTCTTTTTACTGATAAACAAAGGGGGATTACCTTTTTGTTGATGACAAAGAGGGAGAAATAACAAATTGTTAACATATGTAGAAAAATAAAAAATAGATATTTCTTCTTTTTACTGATAAACAAAGGGGGAGAAATAACTGATGGCCTAAGGAAGAGAATTTTAACTTAATGTATGATTGATGTATAATTTTGATGCATAATTTTGAAATTCATGTTATTTATTTTAAAAATTTGATGATTCATTATTGGTTGAAATTAATGTTATATCATTGATGATTTGATTTTGAAATTTATATCATTTTAAAATTTGATAAGTGAATGATTTATTACTTGAATTCAAGAGTATGTAGTTCTCTTGAATTTAAATTGTTTGTATTTAAATAATGGTATGGGTTTAGGGGGAGTAAGGTTTAACTCCCATCATCAATTGATTGCTATCATTAAAAAGGGAGAGACTATTAAATTTTAGATTTTGATGATGAAATCAATTGATGGGTTATTTGTAACACCCCTCATTTCCGAATTTTCGTATAAATTTCTGGTGATAATGTAAGCATTCATTTTAAATTGACAAAGGAAATAGAGTATGAATCAGAAGTACTTATTTGTAAGATTTGGGTAATCTGTTCAAAACAAAAAAAAAAAAAAAAAAAATCTGAGGACCTATATGTAAACCCTGAGGACCTAATCGTAAATGTACTAAATACAAGGACTAAACTGCAAAATATAAAAACTGACAAATTCCACCGTTTAAGCCTCTCTGCCTTCATTCTTAAGGAAGCAGAGAAGGCAGCTACGTGGGTGATCTATTCAAGAAAAAAGAAAGAAAGAAAGAAAGAAAGAAGAAGAAGAAGAAGATTTGGGGCTTTAAGGGTTCTTGCTCAAATCTTTTCACTTAGGGTCAAAATTATCAAAGGCAAGTGTTCTATCCTAATTTTTTTGCCTTCTGATACTTTATCCTTACTGTTTTGTCTTGCTTTCCAAAATTAATTGCTGAATTCAAGACCTGCAAAGCTGAAATCTCTCTTGTTGCTTATAAGATTTGAATCTGGAAAATTATCAAAGTCCTGACCCTTCTGCTTTGTTCCGGCTGTAGATTATTGTACTGATTTTGGATTTAGGTTAAACTTATTTTATATGAATCTAGACTGATATATCTTTCTTTTGACACTGATTTTGTAGATTTTGGACACCGAATACTTACCCAAACATCTGTTTCAAATGAGCCTATAGACGCTGTAAAACAGGGTTCAAGATTTCTGACCTGTCAATACTAAAATGCCTATAACTCCCTGTTAAAAATTCTGATTTGTACCAAACTGATTTTATTTGAAACTAGACTTGAAAATCTTTCTTTTGACATATAGTTTGAAAATTTTGGAATTCAATTGCCTACCCTATTATCTGTTGAATCCGACCCTATAAATTCTGCAAAACAGTGATTGTGTTTTTGCCCTTGGGTTACCAAATCAAAAGTAACTCCATGTTGGGAACCCTGTTTCATACGAAATTTGTTCCATCAAAATATAGATTGATAAAGGGTTCGACCATAACTTTCTTATGGGTATTGGAGCATAATTGATATTCTGAAATATTTGTTTGCTGTGCCACTAGAAATCTGTCCGAAATCGAGCTTTGGTCGATTTCTATTTATTCTATTCCTTTGGATATTTGAATTCGTCTAACTTTCTTATTGGAATTGAGCTAAATATGATTGCTTGGAATCCCTGTACATTCTTGTTTTCATTTCATTCCAAAACTGAATATATTTGTGAGAGATTTGTTCTTTGTTTGAATTATCTCGAAAAGACACATGCACGTTTGTTGTTCGCGTGTGTTTCCGACATATGCTACTTATTGTTAAAGCGCCCTCTTGTACTCGGTGTGTGGGATTATGCGGACCTTTGCGAAATGGTAAAGGGTATGTGCTTATTACCCGCTATGTGGGGTCCCGCTCAGGATATTCGGACCTTTGCGAAATGGTAAAGGGTATGTGCTTAGAGCTGCGATGCTCGCCCCTTGACTTCACCTAGGCGTGGGTGGATGGAGCTCCCAGACGTGGGAGACATTTGTCGGTGGTCATTCAGAAATGGATGGATCACATTCGAGATTCCACTACACCTTCTATATGTTTGATATGACATCGAGTTTTGGTGAGTTGTTTCGTTCATGCTCGGATAAGAATAATATGATTGCGACGTCAAGGACGCGTTTGAGCTTCTGTCGATATTTGTTTTGATATGCTCTGAAATGCTTCATTCATCGATGATTTTGCTTGAAATATTCCATATGCCGTTGATATGCTTCGTAACATTTCGTATGCCCGATAAGCTTCGATATGTTTCCTTTGATCTTGAGATGCTCCAATTACTCTATGCCCCATCGGGAACCAAATATGTAAGATTGAAAAGACAATTATGTTTCGCTCCTAACAATTTTATGTCTAATTCGTATATTACTTGTACTTTTGTATCCCTTTGGAAATTGTATTATTTTGATATGGATATGTTAGTCACTTTGAGCTCCTTATGCTCACCCGTTTGTTGATAAATTTTTCAGGATAGCGTATCGCTTGCTTACTTGTTAAGATTGGGTTGAGGCGGTGGAAAGTTTAGAAGATTTTGGGATCTTTGTTAGCATATGTGTTTTTGTTGTATAAGCTACCCTGCATCTTATGAAATGTGACGATGAATCTAAACCTGTGGATTTTGTGTAAGATAAAGGATCCCTCATGTATAGGATTTTGGAATGTTAAGTTAAATGCATGTAATGATATGAATTTATGGTAATCGTTGTTTTGGTATGTAGACTTTCCCACTTATGAGTTTATGTGTGGTTATTATTTTGAAGAGTTGAGTTCAGATTATATGAATTATCGAGTGATGCGTGGTATGTTTATGAACTACGGTGTTGAATTTGTAGACTATAGATGGTGAAAATTTGATCTGAATGTTTTCTTAGTGACCTCAAAATGTGTGTTTGGATCCTGGATTAGTTGTTGTGACAAAACTTTAAATATTGTCGATATTTTGGAGGGGCGTGACAGAGGTGGTATCAGAGCATGATTTGAGTATCACTAATAATATTCTCTTTTTGAGGTTTATTGACTATCATTTAGAGATTGATCAAAGAAAATGTTTTTTTTTTATGTTTTAGGAAGCGAGGATGACGAGATCATCTGGTTCTCTGTTGCATCTCTGATCAATTGAGTGGTATCATGCGGACTTTGGAGACTATGGCTCAAGTAATGCAACAACAACAACATGTCCATCAAGGAAGTAATGATGGAGCAGAGACATCAAACCAGACGGGGTTGGAAGGTTTAAGAAGCTTAGTCCTCCGGTTTAATGGTGAGTCCGATTCAATGGTGGCGAGCGATGGATGATGGATAGAGAAAATATTTGATGCTTTAAATTACCGATGATCGAAAGGTTTTTCTTGCCACCTTTATCTTTGGAAGGAGAAGAACACGGTGGAGAATGATTAAGAGGATGTCGAAATCAAACATGAGCCAATGACATGGAAGTTATTCCAAGAAAAGTTTAACGATAAATATTTTCCAGATTGTATGAGAGCAAAAGGAATTGGAGTTCTTGAATCTTATCCGAGGAAGTATGATTCTGTGATGAATCTAAATTCACCGAGCTCTCGGGTTTGCCACACATATGGTGATGATGAATCTAGAAAAGCAAGAAGGTTTGAAAGGGATTACGAAGAATAAGTCAGCTTTAAAATTACAAACGTATGCTGATACGAGAAAGAGCTTTGAAAATTGAAAGAGACATGGAGGAAATTCAAGAAATCATTGGCAAGAACAAAAGGGACAAATTCTTGGCAAAAGCGGAGAGAAAATGAATATGAAGCTAGTAACAAGAGGTTCAAGACATCTGGATTTGAGAAAAGGAAACCATTGGGGAGGACTCGTTATGTGCAAAATGTGGATTAAATCATGAAACAAGTCGGTGTTTTCGTGTGGAGCATGTTTTGGTTGTGGAAAGCTAGATCATCAATTAAGAGATTGCCCGAAAAGGAAGAAAGAGCCATGCCTCCTAGACCCTCACCCATGCTAGAGTGTACGCTATCCGAACAAGATTCTAAGGCTTCCAAATCAGTGGTGGAAGGTATTCTTTATGTTTCTAAAAGAAATGCAAAAGTTTTGTTTGATCCCGGCTCCAACTTATCGTTTGTTTCACAATACTTTGCTTGTCACTTGGATATTCTACCTAAACCCCTGGATTATATGTTATATGTAATAACTGCTGTTGGAGATTCATTGGCAACAAACTTGGTCTACCCATCTTGTTTGATCTCTATTGGAGACCGCGAACTCCTTGCTGATTTGATTCTCCTAGAGATCCAGGGCTTTGATATCATACTTGGCATGGATTGGTTATCTTCTCATCATGCTAGTATTGATTGTTACAAAAAAATAATTACCTTCTGCATACCAGATCAGCCTATATTTATCTTTGAGGGCATTAGGCATGATATGCCTCCTTGCTTGATATCAGCACTTCAAGTTTATCGTCTTATGCAGAAAGGTTATTTTTGTTATATGGTGTGTGTAAAGGAGCATTCAGATCAGGAAGCCCACCTAGATGAAATTGTAGTGGTCAAAGAATTTCCTGATGTATTCCCGGATGACTTGCACGGTTTACCTCTAGATAGAGAGGGTGAATTTGCTATTGATCTAGTCCCCAGTACAACCCCAATATCTAAGCCTCCCTACAGAATGGCACCACTCGAGCTAGAGGAGTTAAAGAAGCAAATACAAGAATTATTATATAAGGGTTTCATACGACCCAGTGTATCCCCATGGGGTGCTCCGGTATTATTAGTGAAGAAGAAGGATGGAACATTGAGGCTTTGTATTGATTATAGGCAGTTGAATCGGTGACCATCAAAATAAGTATCCCATACCTAGAATTGATGATTTGTTTGATCAATTGCAGGGTGCACAAATATTCTCTAAGATTGACCTGAGGTCAGGTTACTATCAGTTGAAGATCAAGGAGGAGGATATTTCAAAAACAGCTTTCAGAACTCGATATGGTCATTATGAATTCTTGGTGATGCCTTTTGGTTTGACAAATGCCCTGCAACTTTTATGGAACTAATGAATAGGATATTTCAACCACTCTTGGATATCTGTGTAATTGTATTTATTGATGACATATTGGTGTATTCAAAGAGTAATCAGGAGCATGAGGAACACTTGAGAGATGTGTTGTCCATACTAAGAGAAAAGAAGTTGTATGCGAAGTTCAGCAAATGTGAATTTTGGTTGAATGAAGTTGCTTTCTTAGGCCATGTGATTTCAGGGAAGGGTATATCTGTTGATCCAAGGAAAATAGAAGCTGTAGTTGAATGGGAAGTACCAACAAATGTAACAGAAGTTAGAAGCTTCTTGGGCATGGCAGGTTATTACAGGAGATTTGTGGAGGATTCTCTCGAATTGCACAACCTCTCACCAAACTCACTAAAAGAACATGAAATTTGTATGGGGTGATGATTGTGAGCAAAGTTTTCAAGAGTTAAAAAGAAGGTTGACTAGTGCCCTATTCTCACTATTCCAAGTGGTAGTGAGGGATTTGTAGTTTATCTTGATGCTTCAAGAAAAGGCCTAGGATGTGTTTTGATGCGGAAGGAGAGTAATTGCTTATGCTTCTAGGCAACTTAAAGGTTATGAATTGAATTATCCGACTCATGATTTGGAGTTAGCGAATTATTTTTGCTCTAAAGATTTGGAGACATTATTTGTATGGTCGACGGTTTGAAATCTTCACGATCACAAGAGTTTAAAATATATTTTCACTCGAAAGAGTTAAACATGAGGCGAAGATGGATAGAACTTCGAAGGATTATGATTGTGCCATCCGTTATCACCGGCAAAGCCAATGTTGTAGCGATGCACTTAGTAGGAAATCTACAAGTTTTATGGCTAGTCCGGTTGTGAAGCAATGGAAGTTATTAGAAGAAAATTTTGATTTGAAAGCTTTGAGGA
This sequence comes from Ensete glaucum, assembly GCA_021527575.1. Taxonomy (NCBI): domain Eukaryota; kingdom Viridiplantae; phylum Streptophyta; class Magnoliopsida; order Zingiberales; family Musaceae; genus Ensete; species Ensete glaucum. Next base: position 35,713,017 of record CM038555.1, read on the forward strand.
AAGAGCAAGACTCGATGATATTGATGGCCTCCATTCAAGTGCAATCTGATCTTATTCAACAAATTAAGGAAGCACAATTACGAGATCCACATTTAATCTACTTGAGGAATGAAGTAGAAAAGGATTGAAGCCACAATTTCAAGTTTCAAAGGATGGCCTATTGAGATTTGGGGAGAGTATGTGTACCAAATGAACGAGATATCAAGAATCAAATCCTAAAGGAAAGTCATACTTCAAAGTACACCATACATCACAGGAGCACTAAGATGTATAGAGATCTTCAAAGTCATTATTGGTGGGAAGGCATGAAGAAGGAAATTGCAATGTATGTTTCAAAATGTTTGACTTGTCGACAAATCAAAGTAGAACACCAAAGACACGGAGGGTTGTTGCAACCTTTAGATATCCACGAATGGAAATGGGAATGTATTACTATGGATTTTGTTTCAGGATTACCCGAACCTCTAGGAAGCATGATGCTATTTGGGTTATCATTGATAGGTTAACAAAATCTGCACACTTCCTACCGATTAATATGACTTATTCGCTTGATAAACTTGCATTTATATGCCAATGAAATAGTAAGACTTCATGGTATTCCAAAGGAGATCATCTCGATAGAGACTCCAGTTTCTCTCTAGATTACGGAGAAGATTGCGAGTCGATGGGCACTAAAGTTAAGTTTAGTCGCATATCATCCTCGGTGATGGTCGGTCGGAAAGAACAATTCAAACACTTGAGGATTTGCTTAGAGCCTATGTTATGGATTGGAATGGTGAATGGGATAAGGATATTTCACTTGTTGAGTTCACGTAATAATAGTTATCATTCAAGTATTCAGATGGCTCCTTATGAAGCTTTATATGGGCGAAAGTGCATAACACCTATATGTTGGGAGGAAGTTGGTGACAGTTAGCACGGACAAGGTACAAGAAACTACCGAGAAAATTCAAGTTATAAGGAAAAGGTTAAAGATCGCTCAAAGTCGTCAAAAGAGTTATGCCGACAATAGAAGACGAGATATTGAGTTTGAAATCGGAGATTTTGTATTCTTAAAAGTCTCCCCTTCCAAAGGCATTATAAGGTTTGGGAAGAAAGGAAAATTAAGCCCAAGATTTATTGGACCTTTTGAGGTTCTTGAGAGGGTTGGTTACATGCATTGATTGCCACCAAAGATTGTGCCATGTCCATGATATATTTCATGTCTCGATGATTAGAAAGTATATATGACCCTTCTCACATCATTAAGTATGAGCTGGTGGAGATCGATAAAGATTTATCTTATGTGGAAGAGCCTATTCAGATTGTTGATAAGAAAGAAAAAGTCCTAAGGAATCGGGTCATCCCTTGGTTCAAGTAAATTGGAGACATCATTCGGAGAGGAGACAACTTGGGAGCTAGAGGAGGAAATGAAAAGGTGTATCCCAGTCTTTTCATCGATAGAGGTACGATAAATTTAGAGGACTAAATTTTTCTTTTAAGGGGAGAGTGTAACACCCCTCATTTCCGAATTTTCGTATAAATTTACGGTGATAATGTAAGCATTCATTTTAAATTGACAAAGGAAATAGAGTATGAATCAGAAGTACTTATTTGTAAGATTTGGGTAATCTGTTCAAAACAAAAAAAAAAAAAAAAATCTGAGGACCTATATGTAAACCCTGAGGACCTAATCGTAAATGTACTAAATACAAGGACTAAACTGCAAAATATAAAAACTGACAAATTCCACCGTTTAAGCCTCTCTGCCTTCATTCTTAAGGAAGCAGAGAAGGCAGCTACGTGGGTGATCTATTCAAGAAAAAAGAAAGAAAGAAAGAAAGAAAGAAGAAGAAGAAGAAGAAGATTTGGGGCTTTAAGGGTTCTTGCTCAAATCTTTTCACTTAGGGTCAAAATTATCAAAGGCAAGTGTTCTATCCTAATTTTTTTGCCTTCTGATACTTTATCCTTACTGTTTTGTCTTGCTTTCCAAAATTAATTGCTGAATTCAAGACCTGCAAAGCTGAAATCTCTCTTGTTGCTTATAAGATTTGAATCTGGAAAATTATCAAAGTCCTGACCCTTCTGCTTTGTTCCGGCTGTAGATTATTGTACTGATTTTGGATTTAGGTTAAACTTATTTTATATGAATCTAGACTGATATATCTTTCTTTTGACACTGATTTTGTAGATTTTGGACACCGAATACTTACCCAAACATCTGTTTCAAATGAGCCTATAGACGCTGTAAAACAGGGTTCAAGATTTCTGACCTGTCAATACTAAAATGCCTATAACTCCCTGTTAAAAATTCTGATTTGTACCAAACTGATTTTATTTGAAACTAGACTTGAAAATCTTTCTTTTGACATATAGTTTGAAAATTTTGGAATTCAATTGCCTACCCTATTATCTGTTGAATCCGACCCTATAAATTCTGCAAAATAGTGATTGTGTTTTTGCCCTTGGGTTACCAAATCAAAAGTAACTCCATGTTGGGAACCCTGTTTCATACGAAATTTGTTCCATCAAAATATAGATTGATAAAGGGTTCGACCATAACTTTCTTATGGGTATTGGAGCATAATTGATATTCTGAAATATTTGTTTGCTGTGCCACTAGAAATCTGTCCGAAATCGAGCTTTGGTCGATTTCGCGTATTATTCTATTCCTTTGGATATTTGAATTGTCTAACTTTCTTATTGGAATTGAGCTAAATATGATTGCTTGGAATCCCTGTACATTCTTGTTTTCATTTCATTCCAAAACTGAATATATTTGTGAGAGATTTGTTCTTTGTTTGAATTATCTCGAAAAGACACATGCACGTTTGTTGTTCGCGTGTGTTTCGACATATGCTACTTATTGTTAAAGCGCCCTCTTGTACTCGGTGTGTGGGATTGTCCGGACCTTTGCGAAATGGTAAAGGGTATGTGCTTATTACCCGCTATGTGGGGTCCCGCTCTGGGATATTCGGACCTTTGCGAAATGGTAAAGGGTATGTGCTTAGACTGCGATGCTCGCCTTGACTTCACCTAGGCGTGGGTGGATGGAGCTCCCACGTGGGAGACATTTGTCGGTGGTCATTCAGAAATGGATGGATCACATTACGAGATTCCACTACACCTTCTATATGTTTGATATGACATCCGAGTTTTGGTGAGTTGTTTCGTTCATGCTCGGATAAGAATAATATGATTGCGACGTCAAGGACGCGTTTGAGCTTCTGTCGATATTTGTTTTGATATGCTCAAATGCTTCATTCATCGATGATTTTGCTTGAAATATTCCATATGCCGTTGATATGCTTCGTAACATTTCGTATGCCGATAAGCTTCGATATGTTTCCTTTGATCTTGAGATGCTCCAATTACTCTATGCCCCATCTCGGGAACCAAATATGTAAGATTGAAAAGACAATTATGTTTCGCTCCTAACAATTTTATGTCTACAAATCGTATATTCGCCTTGTACTTTGCATCCCTTTGGAAATTGTATTATTTTGATATGGATATGTTAGTCACTTGTGAGCTCCTTATGCTCACCCGTTTGTTGATAAATTTTTCAGGATAGCGTATCGCTTGCTTACTTGTTAAGATTGGGTTGAGGCGGTGGAAAGTTTAGAAGATTTTGGATCTTTGTTAGCATATGTGTTTTGTTGTATAAGCTACCCCATCTTATGAAATGTGACGATGAATCTAAACACTGGATTTTGTGTAAGATAAAGGATCCCTCATGTATAGGATTTTGGAATGTTAAGTTAAATGCATGTAATGATATGAATTTATGGTAATCGTTGTTTTGGTGACTGCATAGACTTTCCCACTTATGAGTTTATGTGTGGTTATTATTTTGAAGAGTTGAGTTCAGATTATATGAATTATCGAGTGATGCGTGGTATGTTTATGAACTACACAGGGTGTTGAATTTGTAGACTATAGAGGTGAAAATTTGATCTGAATGTTTTCTTAGTGACCTCAAAATGTGTGTTTGGATCCTGGATTAGTTGTTGTGACAAAACTTTAAATATTGTCGATATTTTGGAGGGGCGTGACATTATTGATCTAACATATGTGTCAGAGTTGATTGATGCATGATTAATTACGATAGAGAGAAAGTTACGATCAGAGGTTTGGCCAAAGTCAAGTCTAGGCATCAGGCTGGAGTGAGGATGATGCAGTTGGGAACTCGCCTAGAGTGCGTTGGGAGCTCGCTGAGGGTATCAAGAGCTTCTCATGATGGTGCAAGTGAGTTCGCCGGAAGGAGACCGAACTCGTCGGAAGATTGCCGGAGGTAGCCAAAAAGCTTGCCGAGAGTTGGGAAGGTTTCAAGTGGATTTATTGGCCATGTTGATTGTCATTAATTAAGTCGTAATTAGCATCATTAAGGTTGAGTCCTGTTTGAGTTAGATTTGGAAGGGATCTAAGTTAACTCTAGCTAGGCTAGGTCCACAAAGGGATTGGATTGAGCTCAAGTCAAGCTCAATTAATTGACCTGAGAATTGGTCAATAGGAGGTACAAGTCGGGATTGGAAAAGTAAAGAAAATCACTTTTTCGAAAATCCTAGCGGTTGTACCGCCATTGCCCAGGAATCCGAGCAAAGCAATAGTTGTACTACCTAGGATGGCGGTTGTATCGCCTGTACTCAGTTTTTTTAAGTGTGTTTAAATTTTGGTTCCAAATCCTGAAGCCAATTGGGACCTATAACCAATTTTTCTTGTATTTCACACAATAATTTTGGGCAATTCTGTGATTAAGTGTGTGTGAAAATTATAGGAAAAATAAAAGGGGTAAGGTAGAGAGGAAATGATTGTAAAACTTGTAAATCTCCCTTGTGAGTTTGTAAGTTTTCTTTCCTAAGCTTGTGAAAAGGAGAGTGGGAAGTGTAAGGGTTTTATCTTCACCCAAAGATGATTGATAGTGGACACCAGTGGACCTCGGAGAAGAGGACTCAGGAGTGGACATAGGCCAGGTTGAGACCGAACCACTATAAATCTCTTATCTTGAATCTTATTTCAATTTGTATGTTTATAGTTGAGCTTTCATTAAGCAACAATCTTAGCATCATTCTATAAGTTAAATTGCTCGTTACTCTACTTAAATGAAACGCTTCCGATATCAATTTTATTTTGAATGAAGTTTTCTTTAAACCGAGTTTTTATCACTTGCACTAATTCACCCCCCCACCCTTTTTTAGTGCCAATTGATCCTAAGAAAAGCTAGTGGCCTTGATGGAGGTGGAATCGGGAGTAGACATAGGTCACGACAATCGAACCACTATAAATTTGATGTGCATTTCCTTTTATGCTCTTTATTACTATTGCTTTCCGATTTGACTACTTATTACACTTACAATCTAAGTCAAGTATATTTTTATATTAATTTTCATCGAATGAAATTTTAAATTGTAAATTTTTGAAAGCACTAATTTACTCCCCCCTCTTAGTGCCGTTATGATCCTAATAGTTGTTATCAAAGTCAGGTTTCTCTCAATTGGCTTAATACCCAAGAGAAATTAAATTACTTTTATTGATAATCAAGAGGGTTATTCTATCACTCGTCCTCCTATGTTTAATGGGACGAACTACATGTATTGAAAAATACAAATGAAGAATTTTATGATTTCTATGAATTTTGATTTATGGAATGTTCACAAAAAGGAAAGCACTCATAATAACTTGGGATGAATCGAGTGCATCTGAAGATGAAAAATGAACCAACAAAGATAAAGTGGTGAACTATGCATTAATGGCTTTCGATAATGAGGTATATGACTTAAATGAATCTTCTTTACCTTATAGTGAATTATTCGACATTTTCATGATTTATATGATGATTTTAAATTAGTTGGTAAGAAATATAAATTACTAAAAAGATTATGATTCTCTTTCTAGTAAATTAAAAAAAATAAAAAATGAGCATGACAATTGTATGTTAACCATGTACTAAATGGGAAGAGTTAGACTCAATTAAAAAGGAAAATATGATATTACAACAAACATCAAAAGTTTAAAATTGAAAACAAATCATTAAACATGATCCTTGCTAACAAAGATCATATACATAGAAAGAAGAAATTGGTTTTGTGGGTAGTAACACTCAACAAAAGCTGATTATATTTATTAAATGATCCACATTACATGTTTCCCCTGAAAATAAATATAATTTTTGTAGTAGATGTGAATATTATACTTATGAATGTTCATTTAAAAATATAGCTCACATAAATTAGTTTGGGTTCCTAAGAGAATAATAAATAACTTAATGTTATTAGTCAAAATAGGTAGATCTTTTATGATGGATCTAAAACTAAATGGGTACCTAAAGCAAACTCTACTTTCTTGTAGATATGTCTACAATCAAAAGCTAGGAGCAAGAGATGATACATTGATAGTGGATACTCAAGGCACATGATTAGAGATCCAACACATTTCTCTAAGCTCACTAGACAAGACGAATGATATATCACCTTTGAAGATATCAACAAAGGAAAAATTATTGGTAAAAGAAATATAGGTAACAAATCAAACATCTTGATTGAAGATGTGTTATTAGTAGATAGTTTAAAACATAACTTACTACGTTATAATATCAAATTTGAATCTAATGATTGCGTTATAGAGATACCTAAAAAAAAATATCAATGATTGCCTTAAGGACTAATAATGTGTATATTATTGATCTTGATGATTTTTGTGATGAAACTTATTTTTTAATTTTAAATGATGATACAAGGTTTTGGCATAGGAGATTAGGTCATTCAAGTATGGAACTAATTTTATAAATTATAACTAAAAAACTTATAAAAAGTTTGCCTAGAATTAAATTTGTCAAAGATAAAGTTTGTGATGCATGCTAACTAGGTAAACAAATAAAGAGTAGCTTTAAATCTAAAAATTAATTAAACACCGCTAGACCGTTATAATTAATTCATATAAATTTATTTGGACTAATTGATATCTTAAGTCTAGGAGGTAGTAAATATGTTTTTTGTAATTGTTGATGACTACAATAGATATACTTGGATGTACTTCTTAGCATATAAAAGTGATTGCTTTAAATATTTTTCAAAATTTTGTAAACTAGTTCAAAATGAAAAGGATTTTATGATTTCGTCTATTCATAGTGATTATGGCAGTGAATTTAAAAACCATGATTTTAAAGATTTTTATGAGTTAAATGGGTATGACCACACTATTCCAAGGAATTCGTAACAAAATAGAGTTGTTGAGAGAAAAAAAAGGAGTTTAAAAGAAATAACAAGAACTATGCTTCATGAATATAGCCTACCCAAATACTTTTGGGCCGAAGCCGTTAGCACGGTGTGCTATGTCATGAATAGGGTTCTCGTAAGACAACTACTTTCTAAAACTCCTTATGAATTATGGAATAATAAAAGACCCAACATTTTATATTTTAAAGTTTTTGGTTGTAAATATTTTATTTTAAATAAAAAAGATACCTTAGGAAAATCTAATGTAAAATTTGATGAAGGTATATTTCATATTCCTCTATTTCTAAGGTTTATCATGTCTTTAATAAAAGAACTTTAGTTATTGATTAATCCATCCATGTTATTTTTAATGAGTTTCTCAAATTTAACAAAAATAATTTTGATGATGATCTTAATTTTGATACTTTAAATTTGAATGAAAATTATCCTCTCCCAAGCAACTTGGATGTATCTATTATCAAAGAATCCTTACCCAAAGAATAGAAGTATGTAGATGCATATCATAAGGAGCTAATCATTGGAGATGCATTAAAATATGTTCAAACTCATTCTTCATTTAAAAGTTTTTATGCTAATGCTGCCTTTTTATCCTAAATTGAATCGAAATGCATTGATGATGCTCTAAAAGATGATTCATGGGTTTTTGCAATGCATTAGGAATTAAATCAATTTGAGAGAAATGAGGTGTGGAAGCTTGTTCCTAGCCTAGTGACCATCTCATAATTGGCACTAAATGGGTCCTTAGAAATAAACAAGATGAACTTGGTATCATGGTTTGAAACAATACTAGATTAGTGGCTAAAGGTTTCAACCAAGAAGAGGGTATCGACTATGAAAAAACCTTCGCTCCTATGGCAAGACTTGAAGTCATAAGGATACTCCTTGCCTATGCATGTTCTAATAATTTTAAGTTATTTCAAATGAATGTCAAAAGTACTTTCCGTAATGACTTTATGTTTGAAGAAATTTATATTGAGCAACCACCCGAATTTGAGAATGTTTTTTTTTTTACCCTACTTTTAAGTTATCCAAGGCTCTCTATAGATTGAAGCAAGCCCTTAGGGCTTGCTATAAGAGGATTATTTTTTTCTATATACAAAATAATTTTTCAAAAGACAAGATTGATACCTTATTATTTATTAAAAATTTTAAAAATAATTTTTGTTGTTCAAATTTATGTTGATGATATTATTTTTGGTTTTATAAATGAATCTTTATGTGAGTAATTTGCTAAAGCATAAGTCAAGAATTTTAAATGAGTTTAATGAGTGAATTGATATTTTTCTTATAATTACAAATTAAGTAACTCAATGATGAAACTTTTGTTAGTCAAATTAAGTATGTTTTAGATCTATTAAAACAACTTATTATGGATAGTGCTAAGACTATTAACACAGCAATGAGTACTTCTACAAAATTAGATATGGACTATGATGGAGAATGTTTTGATCAGAAGACTTGTAAAGGTATGATAGACAGTTTATTATACCTCACAACAACTAGACCTGATATTATGTTTAGTATTGGACTTTATGCTAGATTTCAATCTAACCCCAAACAATCTCACTTTAAAGTAGTTAAAAAGATTTTTAGATATTTAAACAGAACTCTTAATATATGATTATGGTATCCAAAATCTAAAAATTTTGAATTGATTACTTATTTTAATGTTGATTTTGTTGGATGTAGAATAGATCGAAAAAATACATCTGAATAGGTCATGGATTTGTTTCTTGGTCTTCCAAGAAATAAAATCCAGTTGCATTATTTTCTACAACTGAGGCTGAAATATATAGTAGCGGGTGCATATTATATACAAGTTATTTGGATGAAAAATACTTTACAAGACTATGGACTTTACTTGAAAATTATTCCTATAAGAGGTGATAATTCTCATTCAACACTCTTATATTGATATTAGACATCATTTTATTAGAGAACATGTTAATTGTCATAATACATCTTTAGATTTTATTGATACAAAAAATGAATTAGAAGATATTTTTACTAAACCATTGAATGAGAAACAATTTGATTTTATTAGAATAGAATTAGGCATGTTAAATCTCCCAAATGCATAAATCCTTCTTATATATATATATTTGGATCATTATCTTGATTTCTCCATTTTCATGACTTAATTTTTTTAAAAAACCAAGATCATTTCCTATTGGTCCTTTGTTTTGCTATTTATAAAAGAAGGATTTATAAAAAATGACTTATGTGTTGAATATCAGATTTTGATGATTAAATCAATTTATGAGTTATTCATTTAACAAGTGTGTTAGAGATGATTGATGCAAGATTAACTACGACAGAGAGAAAATTACAATCAGATGTTAGGCTAAAGTCAAGTTCAGACATCGGGCCGGGGTTAGGACGATGCAGTAGGGAACTCGTCGGGAGTATATCGGGAGCTCATCGAAGAGATTAGAGGCTTGTTGGGAGTTCGTCGGAAGCTGATTGAGAGTATCAAAAGCTTATCGGGAGTTCGCCGGGAGCTTGCCGAAGGAGAACGGGAGCTTGCCAGGATGGTATCATGGAGTTCGCCAGACTAAGACCAAGAGACTCATTGGAAGATCGTCGGGGGTAGCCAAAAAGCTTGTTGGGAGTTAAGAGTCTTGTTGGACTTAATGGCCACATTGGTTGTAATTAATTAAGTCATAGTTAGCATCAATTAAGGTTTGAGTTTGAGTTAGATTTGGAAGGATCGAGTCCTAATTAAGTCCACTATAGGGATGGATTGAGCTCAGGTTGAGCTTAATTGGTTGACCTAATAATTGGTTAATAAAAGGTACAAGTTGAGATTGAAAAAGTGGAGAGAATCACTTATCTAGAATTCCCGGTGGTTGCATTACCCAGGCATCGGTTGTACCACCCAGGTTGACAGTTGTAAACGGTTTTGAAAAATTTTCTAAGCCCATGAACAAATAGAATGAATTTGAAAAGAAAGCTTTTTCATTGAATGTGAAGGCTATGAATGCCTTACTTTGTGCAATTGATAAGAATGAATTTGATCGGATTTCCTCTTGTAATTCAACTTTTGAGATTTGGCATATATTAGAATTAACATATAAAAGCATACTTAATATAAATGAATCATTAAATGAAATATCCTACAAAAATTAACAAGAAGAATATATTCCAAAGAATATGAAGGATTTGACATTGAGAACCCAAGAATACATTTCAAAGAATAGAAAGGAATTTAAACTAAGAAGAATATATGACCCCTTGAGTGAAACCTCAAGTGATGAGAACCTTATACTTGACTTATTGACAAAAGAACCATAAAATTTAATGAATATGAATAAAAAACTTAAAATGGATAAAACCTCTTGCTATTAAAGAAAGAAGTTGGGGCACTCAACATATGAAGAAGACCACATTAAAAAATAAGTTGCCAACTATGCTCTCATGACCATCCATAACAAGGTAAGTGAGTTTTCCAATAATTTTTTTACTGAATTACTAAATATCTTTTATGAACTTTATGATGAGTTTAGAAAAATTAGCAAGTCTTATAAACTGCTTAAGAAATAACATGATTCATTAGTTAGTAAATTTGAGGAAATACATGTAGCATCTCCATCACATAGTTCATGTACCGAATGTGAAAATTTAGATGGACTTAAAAAAGAAAACCTTGTATTAAAATAAATATTAGAAAAATTTTAAATAGGAAATAAATCTCTAAACATGATCCTTACAAATTAGGGTCATGTTCATAGGAAGAAAGGTATTAGCATTATGAGCAATATTCATCAAAAGCCAACTACCTTTATTAGAAGATCCACATTACACTCTTTGCTTGAAAATAGATATAATTTTTATGTTAGATGTGAACTTTTTGCCTAGAGGTGTTCATTTAAAAAACATGGGTTCCTAAAGGAACCATAAATAACCTCAAGCCATTAGAGAAAATGGGAAGAACGTTTTATGATGTACCTAAACACAAATGGGTACCTAAATCAAAACCTCCCATATTATAAAGTTATCTCCTAATAAGGCTAGGAGAACTAAATGGTATCTTGAAAGTTGATGCTCAAGTCACATGACTTGACATCTAACACTTCTTTCAAGCTCACTAGCCTAAGTAACAATAATAAAAAATTATTAAAATTAAGATTATTGATAAGAAAAATCTCATGATAGTTCATTAATTTTAATTCTATTTTGATTATGAATGATGATGCATAGCTAGAGCATGCTAAAATTAGAACTAAAGAATTAAGTTATTATTAATAAAAAATTATTTGTATTGAAATTTATGAAAATGAGATTTTGATGATGATTGAATTATAGGTTCAAAATCATTAACTTGGATGTTGGTTTAAATTGAAGACTATTGTTAAATGGTGTAAATATTATATTATTATTGACTAAGATTGTAGAATGATTGATTTAAATGTTGCATGATTTAAATGCTATGATAGTTGTATGGGTTGTATGATTAAATGATTACTGTTGAATGATAGAATTTGAGCATAGAATAATATATAAAATAGAGAAAAAATGATGCTTTATTTTTTAATATTTTTAAAAAATTAAAAAAAATTAGAAATAAAAATGAAATGAGCATGGTAACTCATTTCACTAAGTCTAAAGAATTAGGCCCGCTTAAGAAAGAAAAATCATTGGAATTAAAATAAATTGAATCACTTGTTTGAAAATATTTTATTGTAATGATTTTGATGATTTTTTTAGAAATAATACTTGGTTTTTCAGTTTTAAAAAATATTTTACTTGGTTGAAAATGTTTATTATGATCTTAATATTTTCTTTTATGTTCTTACTTTTCTAATGTGGGACTAAGGGGTGTTATACTCTCCCCAACTCATATACTTGGTGTTCTCATTAACGTCAAACATATTTCAGATTGAATCCTAGCATGGTACATGTGAGGTTTAGCGGAGTGGTGGCTCCATGCTGTGTCGAGTTCAAAGTACTCCATACACACAAGTAGCCTTTTACGACGGGGTCCTCTCACAATGCCTGAATACTAGGTCGGCTCTGATACCAAATGTCACGACCCGGGTTGATGAGTTAACTATCCTGATAGCTTTAGTTTGGCTCAACCACTGGCCAAGATGCTCGAGCCGGAAGTTAACAGTAATGCACTCATAAACCCTTATAAGGCATTCATATGTTATCACTTTTGTAATGCGGATCAAATGACTTAAGGAGGTTAAAGTGATTTGAAAAAATCATTTTATAGTTGAAACAATCTGGAAGCTATATGAGGGGAAAAGAAAAAACTTATATGTTCATTGATCATTGATTAAGATATAATACATTTAGAGGACTAAATTTTTTTTTAAGAAAGAGAGAGTGTAATACCTCTTATTTAAAAATTATGTAAGGATATATTTTGAAATCCTTAATAACGACCTAATTATAAATATAAAAGAATTATTTCTTAATAACGACCTAATTATAAATATAAAAGAATTATTTGTAAAATTGAGGATCTACTTGTTTATAATATTTGAAGATCTATTTGTAAATTTTGAAGAACTAATTATAAATATAATATTTGATGGATGTAAAGTTGCCAAAAAAACAGAAAATGGAAAATGTGCCATTCTTATCCAACTTCCACCACCTTCGACATGCCTTTGTTTACCGAGGAAAACAGAGAGAATAGAAGAGGCGGCGGTGATAAGGAAGAGAATAAGAAGAGAAGGGGAAGAGAGGAAGAAGAAGAGGGAAAGAGAGGAGAAGATAAGGGGCTGCGCCCCTCTGCTTCCGCACAGATGCGTCAGTTGAGGAGAAGCGAAAGAAGAAGAAGAAACAGAGGAGAAGAAGAGAAGGAGAAAAACAGGGGAGAAAGAAGGGGCTGCAGGTAGGGAAGAAGAGGAGAAGAAGAGAAAAAGAAGAGGAAGGAAAAAGTGTAGGAGAAGAAGGAAGAGAAGGCGGCTGCGACCCTCTGCTTCCGCAAGAGGAGGCTGCGTTTGGGCGGTGGCTTATTGCAGCACCTCTGTTTTCGGCAGAGGAAACAGAGGAGGTGCAGTGCATCAGGGAAGAGAAAGGAAGAAAAGGAGAAGAGAAGAAGAGAAGAGGGGAAAGAGAGGGAAGAAGAAGAAGAGAGGAAGGACGCTGCGGCATGTGTTGATGCACCTCTATTTCCTGCACGAGGAAACAGAGGAAGTGCAGTGCGTCGGGGAAGAGAAGAGAAGAATAAGAAGGGAAAGATGAGAAAAAAAGGGAAAGAATAGCAAGGGGTGGCTGCGGCTGTGGCTGCAGCAGTAGCAGCTGCGGCAGGGGAAGAAGAAGCGGGAAAGAAGAAGGGGAAGAAGAAAGAAGAAAGAAGAAAGAAGAAGGAAAATTAAGGAACATAGAAAAAAAAAAAGAGAAGAAAAGGAAGGAAGAAGAGAAATACAGTTGCTGTTGCATGAATGGGAGAAATAAAATGAGAGAAGAACGAGGGGTTTAGCAGATGATTGTGCTCCTCATATATTCTGCATGAGTTACTATTGTGAAGAAAAAAAAAAAAAGAAAACATAGAAGAGAGAATGAAAGAAAATAAAAAAACAAAAGAAAAAGAAGAATTTGGGCTTAAGTACTTTGGATCAAAATCATTCAAAGGTAACAGATCAAAATCATTGAAAGGCAACTTTCCGATCTTTTCTATTGTCATCTCAATCTTTGCTTTCATCTTGCTATGATAAATTATACATTTATAATTATTGCAAGTGTCCTAGTCTTGCTTTTATTTTGTTATGATCGATTAAATTATTATGATCTTGCAAGTGTCATAATCTTTCCTATTGCGCTCTCTATCTTTGATTGTATCTTGATACGATAAATTGAGCTATTATAACCTTGTAAATGTCTCAATCCTTTTGTATTGGCATGTCAATCTTTGTATTCATCTTGATATGATTCAATTCATTGTTTCAACCTTGCAATTGGTATATTTCCTATTTGGATGTAAAGATTTGAGTCTAGTTTCGAGATTTTGGCTTTTGTTTGCTGAATTTCTTATAATTCCATGCTAGAAACTCCGATTTATACAAAATATGTTTCATTAGAAACTAGATTCGTATACCCTTCTATCTATACCATCTTGAGTAATTTGGAGCATAATTGATTATCTAAATGTTTCATGCTGTATGCCTTTTAAATTCTGTTGGAATCATATGTTTGTTTATCTTTATCTATTCTTATTTATCTTTTGGAAATGAATTCTTCTTCAATTGAGCTTTGAACTCTCAACTTTTGTTCCTTACCTATCTGAATGCTCTATGTGAAAGTTTATGTTTACATCTTATTGTTTAATATTGACGCATGCATTTTTCATTGTTCCGCATGTGCTTCCGATACATACCTATTTTATTGCACTTATCCTTTTGTACTCTGGTGTTTGTGCGATATTATGGACCTTTGCCAGAAATGGTAAAGGATATGTTATGCTTGGAGCCTGTGATGCTCTATTATATTTAATGGTCAGATGGACCACATTATGTTTATGATCGCACTTCACCATCTATATTTTTGATATGCCATCAGATCATATTCTGTCTATGATCCAATTAAAATCATTTCTTCAATTGAGTATTACATTATTGTTCTAAATTCTTATGCACTCCTGTTCCTTATTCTTTGCTTATCTGAATACAAATTGTGAATGTTTATGTTGACATCGTATTGCTTCATATTGGCACATGTATGTTTTGTTGTTCCATATGTGCTTCCGATATTTGCCACTTTTATTGCTCATGTCTTTTTGTACTCCGGTGTTTATGGGATAATGTGAACCTTTGCCAGAAATGGTAAAGGGAGTTATGCTTTGAGCCCACAATGCTCTGTCAACCCCTTCTGACTTCACCCAGACGTAGGAGACTTCTGTTTAATGGTCATTCAGAAATGGATGAATCGTAATATGTCTGTATCCCACTTCGCCCATGTTTTTGATATGATATCCAAAGTATTATTTTTGAGTTATTTGTGCGCTTTGGATAAGAATGAAATGAATGTTATGCATGATATGATATTAATCTTATGTCCTCAATTATTGACTTGATAAGCTTTGAGATTAACCATTCACTATTGATATGTTTTGCAATATGTTTACATCTTTGACATGCTCTGAAATGTTTCCTTATGTCATTGTTATGTTTCGAAATGTTTCAATTGCTATTGATATGTTCTGAAACATTTCACACTCTATTGATATATTTTGAAATGTTCCATTTGCCATTGATATGTTCCGAAATGTCTTATGTGTCTTGATATGCTTCAAAATATGTTTACGTTATTGATATGCTCCAATTACTCTGTATTCCGTTTGCTATGGACCAAATATGTTTTAAATGAAATGACATTTGAACTTATATATCTAATGAGTTGATATCCATGAATTCGTGTATCTCTGCTTTGTATCTTGATACCAGCTTATTTGAAACCATCTGCTCTTGTCTTAGATTTGTTAAACACTTGCTGAGCTTTCTAGCTCACTCCTTTGTTATCAAAATTTTCAGGTCAGCTAAATACTCATTAAATGTTAAGATTGTGCTGAGGCAGTGGAGAGCTATACAGATTGTAGGTAAGTATTATCGGATGATATATCATAGTTGTTGTATATGTGTATCTTGTATTATATGGTCAATGAAATTAATTAATGTATCATGTAAAAGTCTTAAATGACCTCTTACGTTTGGAGTTGTTTTGGAATCCTGAGTTTTGTCTATGATGAAGTGACTTTATTATAAATGGTTGGTTTGGTGATTGTATAGATTTCTTCGCTGATGAATTATAAGTGTGGTTAATATTTGTTAAGTTGGCTTTGGGTTTCATAGATGTTTTGAGTAATATGATGTATGATTATAAATTGCACAGGTTTTGTGAATGAATGTGAATTTTGAAGTTAGAATATTTCTTAATATTCTCAAATGTTTGATTGGATCCTGGATGTATTGTAATGATTACAAAATTATCAATCTATGACAAATCATATAAAATAACTAAAAAGAAGGATATTTCTTCTTAAAAATATCTTTATACTATCAAGGTTTCAATAATAGATAAAGTGACATCATTATTGTTGAATCTCTTAAATTATAAAATTGATTTGATGATTTAAATTTAAAAAATTATTATCCAAATGATGATCTTTAAAATTATAATTTGAGATATTTATATAAAATCAAGATTATTTACTAAGATTTTTTATTTTATCAATTTTTTTATAAATGAGTCATAATTTGTCTCTTCGGAATAATAACTTGAAAATCTTCTTATTAATCATATTCTTGATAACTTAAAGTTTACTATATGCAAATCAAGATCTTCTATCTTTTATTTTTTGTAATTTATTCACAATCTTGATATCTATAATTTGATATTTTTTTGAGTAATACTCTTCTCCTAAAGATTTCTAAAGCTTTGAATCTTATCTAAGAAGAATTTTGTCAAATTGAATTATGACCTTTGCTATTCATGATTTGATATCCTTTATGTCATGATTTATCCTTAACTTGTATTCATGAATAATACATCTTATCACCAAATTAATGTATCTGAAAATTACGATAAGTTGTAAAATATGTGAGATTTGTTTTATCATGAACATTCCATTGATTTCTGGACTTAACTTATCCTTTATGAGAATCACGTTTAATCTCTATGATTTCTTATTTAATAAAAAAAAGATTTATGATCTTGACAATTATAAGTTCAGACTTTTTATCAAGATCGTTCTTTCTTATTAAGAAGAATTATCTAAATGAATTAGGTGTATTAAGATTTATCTTGGATGAATCAAGATTACATAATCGCCCAAGACTCATTTTCATTATTTACAAAAAAAGGGAGAGAGATTTATTAAAAGAAATCATGTCTCTTAGTACTTATGTTTTAATCCTTCATCTCAAATAAAATGATCCCTTTGTGATTATAGTTATAAAGAAAATATATCATCATAATCATTTTTGATAATAAAAAAGATAAAGATAAAATTATTAATTTAGTTAGAAGAAAATTTGGATATAAAAAATCTTCTAATATTGAATGAAGAACAATTTGGTTAGAAGAAAATTTAGAATTCTAAATGCATGTAAAATGCATGATTTACATTTTGAGCTTAATTTACTATCATATTTTCTTTTGGAATTCCTGACTTTTATAAATTGCACTTCTTATCAAAATTTATATGAGATGATCTTTAAAATGCATGATTTGTTATATTTTAGATTTCTTGATTTGCTATTTTGTTTAGAATTTTACATAAGTTGAATACATAAGTGGATCTTGGATTTCTCAGATTTTTTAGCTTATCTTTGAAATAATATTTTAGGATTTATGTTTATAAGATTAAGTCTAAAAGCCTTTCATTGTGATATGATGTTTTTCACCCCCTACCATATTTCTTCTTCCTTATTATTCAAAAAGGTAAGAAAAATTTTCAAGAGGAAATTATGTTTTACTAAGGGGGAGCAATGAAGTATTAAATATTCAATCAATATGCATAGTTTATAAAAATATGAAAATTTTGACACATGATGAGTTTATATATCATGAAATTATTTGCTCATTATTTTATCTCTTTTTGTTGATGACAAAGGAGAAGAAATAATATATTGATAACACATATATGAACAACGATATATAAGGTAAAGAAAATATTTTATGAGAAATTTATGGCCCATTTCCTATTTTACTAAGGGGGAGCAATAACACATATGCCTTGAAATTATTTGCTCTAATATTTCACCTTTTTGTTGATCAAAAAGTGGGAGAAATGACATATTGATGACACATGTAGAAAAATAAAAAATAGATATTTCTCCTTTTTTACTGATAAACAAAGGGGGAGAAATAATTAATGAGTTAATGAAGAGAATTTCGACTTAATATATGATTGATGCATAATTTTGAAATTCATGTTATATACTTTAAAATTTGATGATTTATTGTTGGTTGAAATTAATGTTATATCATGGATTATTTGATTTTAAAATTCATGATCTATCATTTAAAAAATAAATATTATGATACTTGAATTCAAGGGTATGTGATTATCTTAAAATTAAGTTTTTCTTATTTGAATCATGGCATGAATGTAGGGGGAGGAAGGTACAACTCTCATCATCAATGGATTGTCATTATTAAAAAGTGAGAGATTGTTGAATCTCGAATTTTAAAGATGAAATCAGTTGATGGGTTGTTGGTCTAACAAGTGTGTTAGAGATGATTGATGCAGGATAAACTACGACAGAGAGAAAATTACAATTAGATGTTAGGCCAAAGTAAAGTCCAGACATCAGACCGGGGTTAGGACAATGTAGTAGGGAACTCACTCGGGGTACGCCGGGAGCTCACCAAAGGGATTGGAGGCTTGTCGAGAGTTCGCCAGAAGCTTACTGGGAGTTCAACGGGAGCTTGCTAGGTTGGCGTTAAGGAGTTCATGGAAGAAGACCAAGAGACTCGTCGGAAGATCGTCGGGGTTAGCCGAAAGGCTTGCCAAGAGTTAGGAGGGTTTTGTTTGACTTGATGACCCTGTTGATTGTAATTAATTAAGTCATAGTTAGCATCAGTTAATGTTTGAGTCATACATGAGTTAGACTTAGAAAGAATCCAAATTAACTCAAGTGAGGTAAACCGGATCCAATATGGGGATGGATTGAGCTCAGGTTGAGCTCAATTGGTTGACTTGAGAATTAGTCAACAGAAGATACAATTCAGGATTGGAAAAGTGGAGGGAATCACTTTTTTGGGAATCCCAGTGGTTGTACTGCTAGTGACCGATGGTCATACTGCCCAGGCGGTAGTTGTACCGCTCATGTCGGTGATTGTACCATCATCACCTAGTTTTCCGTGTAGCTTTCGACGGTTCTACCATCGGCGACGATAGTAGTACCAGTGTACGTAGAATTTATGGAAGGGTTTGAATTTTGGCTTAATTTTGAAAGCCAATTAGGGTCTATGAATACCCATGATTTCTTACATTTAGCACAAGGTATTGGGCTAGAAATTTTGTGAGAAAATTATGCTAAAATTGTAAGAAAAAGAAAAGGAGCGAGGGAGTGAGGGAAAGAATTGTAATTATTGGAAAGTCTCCCTTGTGAGTTTGTAAGGTTCCTCTCCTCAGCTTGAGAAAATGAGAGTGAAAGGTATAAGAATTTGATCTTCACCCAAAGAAGATTGATAGTGGACGCCGGTAGACCTCGGAGAAGAGGACTTAAGAGTGGACGTAGGCCAGGTTGAGGCCGAACCACTATAATTTGTGAGTATTTTTTACTTGCTTTCTATTGCTGTTAATTAGTTTATTGAAAGATAGGAACATCATTCTCACGACTTGAATTGGGTTCTTAGTCATTTCCAACAAAATACAAAAAGAAACTTACGATTTTCTTTCTTGTAAGCAAGATTTTTGAAACGAGCACTTTCACTATTGCACTAATTAAACCCCCCTCTTAGTGTCAATTGATCCTAATATCATGATCGTTCGGTATTCATGACTTGATCCTTCAATTTTTTATAATTAAAATATTGATATAAATTTTTATACCATTGAATCCTTCTCTCCTCCTTTCTTTTTATATAATGACAAAGGGGAAAAGCAAAAATTACTAGTTTGCCCATCTCGAGAAGAAAAAATTTGTTAACCTAAAAAACAATAACTTGAATGTATAAAAAACTTGCTAGTTGCACTATCCATTTTGTTGACAAAGGGGGAGGATGAATATTTAAAAATTTAATGCTTTGGAATCATGTATGATGTACCTTGATTATTTGAAGTTATGGCCAAAATAATAATGATTTAAAATTTTATATTTTGATTATGCTTGTTATAACAAAACATGATTATTTGAAATTATGCATGCAATACTCATGATTTTATTATGATGATACATATGATTTATGCATAAAAGTATTAAAGTCACCTTTATTAAAGAATGCAAAGATATTATGATTAGAAGGTTATCATTATATGAATTTTATTTCAATATGGCATATAGATAGGGGGAGTTTTTTTAAAACTTTATTATCAATTGGTTATCATCATAAAAAAGGGGGAGAATGTTGAATCCCAGATTTTGATGTTGAAGTCAATTGATGAGTTAGTGATTAAATTAATGTTTTAGAAAAGTGATGCAGAACTAACATCAATCATGAAAAGGTAAAATAATTGAAGTAGAAGAATCATATGTTAGGCCGGAGTTAGAGATCAGGCATCGGGCCAGAAGAATCAAAGATTGCGCCAAGATCGGATGTCATAGGAGTTAACATGCCGGTGGATCAAGCGATAAGTCGAAGATTCGGATGACGCACCGGAATTCAAACAATGCGTTGAAGTCCGGACGAAGTTCAGATGAACCAATGATATGTCAAGATATTGGGAAACCTCACCAGAAGCATCACATACGCAGCAGAAGATCTGAACAAAACTGGTTTCCCATATAGATCAAAATCATCGTGCAAAGATTGGTGCATAAAAAAAGTCACAAAATCGAAAACTACATCATGTGAGAGATTATTTACTTAGGGAGATCGTATATCCTTATTTTTTTCATATCTGGATGGAGAGGATGAAGGAAGTTAAACATTCTCCTCTCTGGCGGTGTCTATATGATGGATTGTTGTAGTGATACTTCGATCACAACTCCAAGTCTCTTAACTCTTGCGCAGAGGGAGGGAGGAGAATAGGAGGGGGGCGATCAAAGGTATGACCTATCATCTATGTGCCTACCCTCCTATTTATAGAGAGCCAACCATATAACCCTAATGGATCCTACCTTATTGGGTATTGGATCTTTATCCAATTACCCACTAACTTTGGATCATTGGATCTCTATCCATTAATCTCCTTTGGCCTTTAATTGGGCCTCATGCAAGGAGCCCATCAATATAGGATCTCATCTAATGAGAATAGGGGCTAATTGGATAACTTGTATCTAATCCTCTATTCGCTGAAACATCCACAATATATGTATGACCCTCTAGGCTCAATACTGAGCTGGCCATAAGTCCTACCTGTCAGAACTCTTTTTGACTTAGTGAATTATTATCTCATAATAATTCACTCGACTCATTGACTATGGATGTACTAGGCCACTGCGCCATAATCCCTAGACGATATAGGGGATCTTGTCCATTGGACCTGTCTATCCTTAATTACTATATATTTATAATTTCTCATCTATCTAATATCTCAGAGATCGTATACCGGGTATGGTACTATTAGGTCACATACGAAATTCATCTAAGTCTCGCTCTTATCAGATTTTCCTAGAGAACTTCTCTCTTAATTCGACTAACCTGATTATAGATTTACCTAGCGAGAGTATACGAGATATTCCTCTTATGATACTGAGAGTGGATGATCCTCTATTGATACTCAATAGCCATCGTGAAGTTGGCTACCAATCTCGATAACCGATTGTACCATATCTAGAACTTTTCGAACTTGTAAGTCTGGCGTCAAAAAGAGGAGCACTCAAATGAGGCATCTTCAGTATCTCAAGTCTAAGGACTATATACACAATTGGGACTATGAAATAGCTATCTGACATTAGGTATCATTAACCATACAGTATCCCATAAGTGGATCAATCAGTGAACTTATTCTCCAATGAGTACCTCATACTATATCCTTAGTGTCTCCACACAAGTGGCTGTGAGACCAACTACCTCCATTATATGGACAGGTATATAAACACTAGTCTATCCAATTGTCTCAATGTCCTTCTCGAGCAACATATGATCACGATTATTTAGGATCTGTATTTAAAGGTGAATCAGTCTCATTAATGTAATCTCATCTCGATCTGATTTCCATTGCATAAAACCGAGGACATCAATATATATATATATGTTCAATAGATAATATAATGTGAGAATATATCGATAAATAATAATGTGAAAAGATTATGTAGTGTGCCATACGTGCCATCACTAACGTGATTGGCTTGCAGGGCACCTGTAACCAACGCGAGCAACATAAAACTCTTATCTTTAGTCGTTTATGTCTTCATTATCGAAGATTAGGTCTAAATTGAGTTAGTTTTGGGTGTAACCATGCTAACTCAATTAAGGGCCCATTTGAGCTTTAATTGGGGCTGATTTGGGCCCATTGGGAGGCCCATTTAGTTACCCACAGTTGGGTAAAGCAATAGCATCACCTATGAGTTGAAAAGTAAAGTACACAATCTCCCATGTTACCAAGTGGTAGTACCGCCCAGACTAAGCGGTGGTACCACCAGTAATTATTGCTACAAGCGGTGGTACCGCCAGTAATTAATGCTACATGTGGTGGTACCACCAGTAATTAATGCTGCAAGCAATGGTACCACCTAGGTTGGTGGTAGTTTCGCTAGAGCCTAGTTTCCCAAGCTTTGCCAAGCGGTAGTACCACTCAGTGTAGGCGGTGGTATCGCTAGTACCTTGAAGACCCAAAAATTTAAATTTTGGCTCTATTTTTAAAGCCATTTGAGGTCTATAAATACCCACTCATTTTTGCTTAAGGAAGCAAGAAAAGGAACAAAAATTATGATTGAAATTATTATAAAGCTTTAAGTATTGAGAGTTCGCCTCCTCTTAAAGTTTTGGTTTCTAAGGGAGGTGTGAAACTTGTAAAGGTTCTCTCCTAAACCTATAAAAAGGAGAAAAAGTTGTAATGGTAGTTGATCTTCACTCATTGAAAGAAGATCGTTAGTGAAAGCCAATGGCCTTGATGGAAGAGGAATCAACAGTGGACATAGATCACGACGACTGAACTACTATAAATTTGATATACATTTTCTTTTATGCTCTTCATGACTATTACTTTTTGATTTAACTACTTATTACACTTACTCATTCTCTAAGTCATGCACTTTTTTTATATCGGTTTTCATTGAACAAATTTTCAAATCGTAACTTTTTGAAATCACTAATTCACACCCCCGTGCCCCCACCCACCCCCCCCCCCCCTCCTTCTCTCTCTCTCTCTTAGTGCCGATATGATCGTAACATGTCCCAGGCAAGAAACAACCCATCGAAGGGAAAGAGAAGCACAACCCTGCTTCAATAGCATTAATTCAACCATTGAAGTAAGCATTAATTTGAAAGGCAGAACTCCCTAGGAACCTAATGGGATAGACAAACCTCATCCCAGGGACCGATAGTGCAAACCCTGTAATAATTTGGAAGTGATCTTGCATTTGCTCCAGTTAGGAGGAAGTCATGATAGAACCGTAGTCATGGGCATCCTCCATCAAGGCTGAATTATGTGAGATCTTATGAGCCTTGGAGGGCTCACTCCTAGAGGATGAGGAGCTTACTTGGTAGGAGAAGAAGGAATCTATTATAAGAGGAAGGAAGCTCGGCGAAAGAAGGTTATAAATGCCCTGCAAGCCAATCATATGAGTGATGACATGTGTGACACGCTATATAATCTTTTTATATAATTATTATTAGTAGTATTTTATCACATTATATATATTGTCTGTTGCATATTGTGATGTCCTTGGATTTGTGTAATGAAAATCCGATTGTGATGAGATCACGATAATGAGACTGGTTCCCCTTTAAACATATCCCAAATAATCCAAGTCATAGGCTACTCAAGAGGGACATTGAGATAATTGGATAAATTGGTATGTTGTTTGCCCGTCTATATAATGGAGGTAGCTGGTCTCATAGCTGCTAGTGTTGGGATACTAAAGGTACAATACAGGTACTTACTAGAGAATGAGTTTACTGATTTGATTGTTGGATGGTTACTAATATTAGAATTAATTGGCACTAAGAGGGGGGACGGGGGGCGCGGGGTGGGAGGGGGTAGTGAATTAGTGCAAGTGATGAAATCTCAGTTTAAAGAAAACTTCATTTAAAATAAAATCGATATCGGAAGCATTTCATTGAAGTAGAACAATGCTAAGATTCTTACTTAATGAAAGCTCAAGTATAAACATGTAAACCCAAATAAGATTCAAGATAAGAAACACTCACAGATTTATAGTGGTTCGACCTCGACTTGGCCTATGTTCACTCTTGAACCCTCTTCTTCGAGGTCCACCGGTGTCCACTATCAATCTTCTTTGGGTAAAGATCAAACCCTTACACTCCCCACTCTCCTTTCACAAGCTTAGGAGAGGAACCTTACAAACTCACAAGGGAGATTTACAAGTTTTATAATCCTTTTCTCTCTCCCTTACCATTTTTCTTTTTCTTATAATTTTCATACACAATTTATCATAGAATTTCTATCCCAAAATTGTTGTATGAAATGTAAGAAAATTTGGGGTATTTACAGGCCTAGTTGGCTTTATGATTTGGAGCCAAAGTTAAAATGTATTAAAAAAATTTTGGTATGGGTGGTACAATCGCAGACACCAACAGTACGATCACCGAAAGCCACCCTAAAAATAGGGTACAGACGGTCTAACCACTGGCCTGGGTAGTCTAACCATCAACAGCCGCCTGAAAACCTAGGCGGCAATAGTACAATCATCGGCCTAGGCCGCATAATTGTTAGTAGTCACCCGAAAACTTGGGCGACGGTAGTACAATCGTCGCTCATTGATGGTACAATCACCAAAATTTTTGAATATGTGATTCCCTTCACTTTTCTGATCCCGCCTTGTACCTCCTATTGACCAATTTTTAGGTCAACCAATTAAGCTCAATCCACTCTCCACAGTGGACCCGGTTAGCCTCATTTGAGTTAATTTTCCTTCCAAATCTAACTCTAATATGACTCAATTTTAATGAGACTAACTATGACTTAATTAATTACAATTAACATGCCAACTCTCGATAAGCTTTTTCGGCTACCCCCAATAATCTTCTGACGAGTCTCGATCTTTCTCTGACGAACTCCCTTACGCCATCCTGGCAAGCTCCTGATATCCTTGGCAAGCTCCCAACGCACTCCAGGCAAGTTCCTTACCGCATCGTTCTCACTTCGGCCCGATGCCTGGACTTGATTTTGGTCAAACCTCAGATTGTAATTTTCTCTCTATCGTAGTTAATCTTACATCAATCAACTCTAACAACCTTGATAGATTAATAACTCATTAATTGGTTTCATCATTAAAATCTGAGATTTAACAAATGATATCTAACATCAAACAACGATTTCGTAGTCCCAATTATGTGTCCGGTCTTTAGATTTGAGACACTAAGGATAGCTTATTTGAGTACTCTTTTCTTTGACACTAGACTTACTGGTCAAAAAGTTCTGGATTTGGTACAACCAACTATTAGGATTTGTAACAAACCTTCGAAGGTAATTGAGTGTCAATAGATAATCATCTACTCTCGTATCATGAGAGGAATATCTCATGTGTTCTTGCTCAATGTAAATCCCCGACCAGAGTCATTTAGATTGAGAGATGAGTTCTCTGGGAGAATCTGATTAGAGCAAGACTTGGATATATTCTGTATGAGGCCTGATAGTACCATGCCTAATATAAGATCTTTAGAGTATTAGATAGATAAGAGACTATAGATATATGATACTTGAGGACAAATAGGTCCAAAGGATTAGATACCCCTATACCATCCAGGGACTATGGCGTAGTGGCTTAGTACATCCATATTCGATGAATTGAGTGAATTATTATGGGATAACAATTCATTGAATCAAAAGGAGTTCTAAGTAAGAAAGAGTTATGATATGTGTAACTTATGGCTAGCTCGGTATTGGGCCTAGAGGGTCATGCACATATGGTGGATGTTGCAATGAGTAGAGCATTGGATAAGAGTTCTCCAATAAGCCCATGTTTCGTTGGATGAGACTAAGCATTAATAGATTCCATGAGGCCCAATTAGAGGTAAATTGTGATTATTAGATAAAGATCTAATAATTTAAAAAGTGAGGGTAATTGGATAGAGATCCAATACCCACTAAGGTAGGATCCATTATCGTTTAACGAGGCTCTCTATAAACAAGAGGTAGGGGCGACCAAGAAAGGAGATAAGCTGCACCTTTGGCTGCCCCCTCCTATTCTCCTCCCTCCCTTCTCTTCTCAACTGAGCACCCCTCTCCTTGGTGCATGAGGATAACGAAGAAGAAAGAAGTTCTTCTAGGTTTGTTATAAGATGGTGCACAAAAACTATGAGTTTTTACACTATAAAGGACGAGCATCACTGCTTCTTCAATAGTGTGGATACTGCTAGAGAGGAGGACGTCTAACCTCCTTCATCCTATCCTTTTGGGTATGGGTTTTCAGGGATATACGATCTCCTCAGGTAAAACATCTAACACACAACACGTAAATTTCTTGATTTTATAATTTTTATGCACCAATCATCGCACGATAATAAGACCAATTTGGGAGATATTTTTGTTTTATTTTTCCACTGTACATGTAATGCTCTTATTATAGTTTCCTAGCAATGGTATTAGAGCTAGGTTCATCATGCGATGATTGGCTTATTAACTGCATGTGTTATTAGAAATCATGTAGATTATTCTTTGTGTAACTTTCTATGATTTTATCGTAGTTCTCAGATTTGGATAGTACCATTTCTTGCTATTAAGAGATTCGTTAGAGAGACCCTTTGACATTAAAGTTATTAACATGAAAGGAGAGAAAGAGGTCAACAAATATTACTGAAAGGAAAGAAAGAGGGCGGCAACTGTTGTTGCCCTGCAATATGGTCGAAGGCTGCTTGTAGCCCTTGGCCGAGAGCGTAACTTGCTTGACCTACCCAAGGGATGTCTAGCCGAGAGCAACAAGCTCTCGACCATGGCTAAGATCTCCCATGTGGCCAAGAGTCTTGGCTGCATGGGGAACCCTAGTGGTTTGGGTTTCCTAGCCACTTGTGGTAACCCCGCAATCGAGGACTCGTTCCCGTAAGGGCAATCTAGTCGCCAAAGGAGTCATCTATTGAGTCCTCTATCTATGATCATGAAAAGGTAAAATTATTAAAGCATAAAATCATATGTTGGGCTGGAGTCAGAGATTGAGCATTGGGCCAAAAAAATCAGATATTGCGTCGAAATCAGATATTGTGGGAGTCAACATCCTGATGGATCGAGCAATACATCAAAGGAGAGCACGATGCACCGAGGGTTCCGATGAACCAATGATATACCATACAACATAAGAGTTATGTTTTGTAATAATCTTTGTCATGATCATCATAGTCTAAATCTTAATTGAGTTAGTTTTGGGTGTCACCATGCTAACTCATTTAAGATCCCCTTGGGCCTTAATTAAGAATGATTTGAGCCCATTACAAGGCTCATTTCATTAACTTAGGAGGAGGTACTGTCAAGTCAAGAGATGGTATAGCCCAAGGTATGAAAAGTATTTAAATATACTTTTTTGGGTTCTCGAGCAGTGGTACCATCGGTTATTAGTGATAGTATCACCTTTTCCGGGTAGTGGTACTGCTAGAGTATCACGGGCTTAGCTGATTTTACCTAAGTTGTGCGGCACCTATACATGTCCGTCCACAAAGTTCAGCCTTCCCTGAGATCTTCTAGGGTCCCTTATACTTACAAAAGAGAAAATAGGCTAGAATAAGTAATTCCAATGAGATCGATAAGCAACTATTCAAGAAAATACTTTATAAAGCCAGATATAAATTACACCCACGGACATTACAACTTAAAAAGGTTGCACACAAAGGATAATGGTCCATTACAGATCGAAGTCCTCACAAGTGCTTACAAGACGCACTCATATTTACAAGCTAAAATCGGCCACAAAGCAAACCAAACTAGGGCTGCTAAGCCTAATGCAAGCCTGCTACTTGCTGTACAAGGTATGTACATAAATTGAAGGACACAGAGAAACATGAGCATTTCATTGAACATCTTGTTTATATTTTTATCCATGACAATCTCCCCTACTTATTCCTTCGACGTCCTCGTCGAAGCCATTATAGACATTGCATCTCCTCGTATTTTGTTGAATCTTCAATCTTCTGCTTTGGCTGCAACATGCCCCTTTGGCTCCCAACCGCTTTCCGTCGCTGTTGTTGAGTAGTTGAATTCTGATTCACCATACTGCTTCAACTCACCAATGACTGAATCTGGTGTGGGGTCAATTGAGTTGTGTTGATCCTTGTTGGTGCTCGCAGATCCTTCTGATGAAGGAAAAGACCTACCTTATTATGCGCCAGTATCACAGTATACTCATATTACTTGAACTGGATAGATGCTTGTTGGAACTTTGACGAGCATCGCTTCACAGACTTTAAGGTTTTTGAGGTCCTTCCTCCATAATATTTGCCTATTGAACTTTCTTCCACGTTTAGTTATCACTTCCAAGTAGGTTCACATCACTCCCGCTTTCGATTCACATTCAATTGGGAAATGAAGTGGATAATCTACTCTCTATAGTACTAATCACCAATTGTGAGGATTTGATAACTATTATCTTCCATAAGCTTTCTTTGAAGGGTCACTGAACTTATGCAGAGCTCCTCTGCTAGATAAGTAAGAGAACTGGGATACTCGACTTCAACCATTCTCTTAGTAGTTGAGAAGGCAAGGTTACTTGGCTTCTCTCACCTCCTCAAGTTAAGAGAATCGAGGTACTCAGTTTCACCCACTCTCTTGAGTTGAGAAGGCAAATGTTACTCGATTTTGCCTACCTCCTCGATTTGTACTTCATGCATTGAGCTGGTTACTAACATTCGCTCGCTCTTTGCTCACACTTCTGAAGCACTAGAAGTGTTTACACTCCTTGCGTTGAGTTAGCTACTATGATTCGCCTTCCCATTGTCATTGAACTATATAAGAAGTTTTGCCCGAAAAGATCAAAAGTTTACTCCAACTTGGAGTAAGTCTTTGATAGTTCTGCTCGCCTCTGGGATTGTACCGTCTTCTCCATCACCTTTGTCGCCTACTCCTTTGAGTAGAAAGGTACAGTACCACGTACTACCTACTTCGTTCCTTGGTCGAGCACTCCTGCATCAACCCGAAGTCCCTTGCTTTCGACTATCTTGATGAGAAATTCATCGACAGTGATCTTATGAAGTTCCTTGGTCTCTACCATTCTGCCCTGTCTTGGTACTTGGAGTTTGCCTTTACATTCTCCATCTCATCGACCCCTTTTACGACTAATGCTCTCCCTCCATGAGAGCAAGGGATCATTGACTCCACGGAAGTCCTGCCTCTGCGATACCATGGTACTACTAAGCCCATAGCCCTACTATCCATTACCTTGCATCTTCATCCCTTCCTTCGTGATTGGTAGATCTACCTCTGCGACATTATGGTGCTCCTTTGAGTCCACCTCCTTTCTAACCGATGGTTTGCTTTTGGGTAGCTGAGCCCCACTGGACTCGTCATCGCTTCCTCGCCCCCTTTCGACCACTTGCTTTAACACCACTGTATCCTCCTAGCAGTTCTCCTTGGTCGATGAAAACACTGACTGCAACTCTCATACATGGCCTTCGCCATCTTGTTGTAGCGCTCACGCCAATTCTATTCTCCTTAACTTCCTTAGTAGCAACATTTGCTTACTTAGCTTTGTCCTTTGATTTGTCAGACTCTCTTAAGCGAATGTGAGCACTGAAGCAAACCAACTTTCCAGCTGCTCCAATTATAACTTTGTATAATCAAATCCCCTCTATGGGACTCACTGGTACTTGTAATCTGACTTCTCCTCAGTGGTACACAACCCCCATATGCTGACGACCAAGGCTTTCATCTGATACAAGCTTCAATGCGCACATACGGAAGACCTGCCTCTGCAGTACCATGGCATTCACCCTTTGAATCCATAGTCGTTCTTGCCGTTGTATTGTTCACAGAAGTGGAGCTCTCAGCAGCTCCTGATCATTCATATGATCACGTCCCCCTCCATGGGACTCATTGGTACTTGCACTTAGACTTCTTCCTCAGTGGTATACAACCCCTATATGCTGATGACTAAGGCTTTCATACAATGTAAGCTCTGATGCACACACGAAGACCTGCCTCTGCGGTACCACGACATTCACCCTTTTTTGAATCCATAACTCTTATTGTCATTGCATTGTTCACCGAAGTGGAGCTCCCAGCATCTCCTGATCATGTCCCCCTCCATGGGACTCACTAGTACTTGCACTTGGACTTCTTCCTCGGTGGTATATAGCCCCCATATGCTGATGACTAAGGCTTTCATCCAATGCAGGCTCTGAGGCACACACGAAGACCCGCCTCTACGATACCACGACATTCACCCCTTGAATTCATAGCCCTTCTTATTGTTATGTCGTACACCAAAATGGAGCTCCCAGTAGCTCCTGATCATATCTCTGCATGATCTTGTCCCGTGAGGGATAGGACCGTGTGTGTTGCATTGCCACAACTATTTCACCACAATCTGCTGCACCATGTCGCCTCCTGATGACATCTTCATTACATACAGATTTTTGTATGATGAACTCGGATTACGACTTCTTCATGTGTGGCGTCTGCTAACACCTTGTAGGGCCTCCACCATCTCCTATTTTTGGTTCGTTTACTTGGTAATTCACCTTCGTCCATGTACTCTTGGGTCACACTTGGACAAAGTATAGCTCTAGGAGAGTCCATCACCTAGTAGCTTATGAAGTCCCCCTGACTTCGTTAGAATTGGTGCACCATTGTTTGGATCCCGGGCCTCTATCCCCTACCAACACAATCTCTACTATACACCACTTATTCCTAACAACTCGAATGGTGACACTGTGACATATTCTTCAAGAGTACCCGACTTTGCATCCTCTTGCCCCATGCTAAGGTCTCCTAATCTCAACTTTGCCTCCGCAAGTTGAATCACCTTAGTTACTCCGTCAAATGCATCTATGAGGTAACTTGCATGTGCCTCAAAACTCCCTTTATCTTTGGCACCATGCAAGATAAGTCTACCCCATCAGAATGAAGAACCCATGGAATGACATGATCCCACTCTTGTCTCTACAAGAGTTCATGCCCTTGACCCATGTCCAAGGGAAGCTCCATGCCTCTGCTCTATGTTCTGTCTTCTATATCGACTCCCTTCATGCAGCTTGAATACTTCACCAAGTTCCACCCAAGTCGCTCCGCTCCTCTATTTGCATTGAGTTGATAGTGGTATTCGTGTCCACCATTCCATAGGTCAGCCCTCTGTTGAGTTCGATTTCCCTATCAATCATAAATGTACCTTCATAAGATGTTGCCTTGGATTGCTCCCCCACTTGATCTCGAAATGCATCCACCAATGCATTACCTCATTCAAGATCATGCGATGACTCTTTGTCACTCACTCGATCCGTTGAGCTTTGTAGAGATACTATCTTGAGAAACTCTTCCTTAATATGTGTGATATGTTGCACATGATTCTCCCTCTGGAGAACTAGGACTTATCCCTCTTGGATATCTGTCATGTTGGAGCAACTTTCCTCTTTACATTCTTCCCACTGGAAATTTCGGAGACCATCATCCCTTTTAGACTACTCCGTCTGGCTGAACAACTTGTGCCTTGTTCTGCCCCCGCAAATGCACTTACTAGATTGCAATCCTTCGTCAATACAGTCCCCACTGCACCCTTCAGGGTCTAGTAACATGCTAAACTTTTTACATATTTAAGTCGCCTATGGATGTATCCTTTCCATGTTGAAGAGAAAGTGTTGATGCTCCATGGCACTGAGTTTCGATCACTCCTTATGATGGCCACGAACACTCCGTTGTCCATGTACAAGCCCTTGCATGAGTACCGAATCCTTCGAGTTAGCAATTCCCCTCACCTCTGTGAGCTTTGCACAACTCTTTCAGTCGTTATGTAACACCTCCCACTTTGCATGGTCTCATCTTTCACTAAGCACCCCGCTTGCCTTAAACACCATCAAGTTTGGTTGCCAACGTCGAGCTATAGCTCTAACTCAACTATCCCAATCTTTATGTGCTATGCATTCTTCTTCGCTTGCTTATCCTCGTGGTGCCTTTCGCGCAAAGGGTTGGCCATTCCTCTGAATGCCAAGCTTAGATACCTGCTCCTCTGAGCGACTCCTTTCCCTACATCTCAATATCCATTCCCCCAAATGGTTATGCGTGCTGGCTATCCTCCACATAACCTAGCTAGGTCCCCCATGTTTGTATGGTAAATGTTTCTGCGTATGCTTGTCCCGCTCTGATACCACAATGTCACGGGCTTAGCTGATTTTGCCTAAGCTGTGCGGCACTTATACGTGTCCGTCCGCAAAGGTCAGCCTTCCCTGAGATCTCCTAGGGTCCCTTAGACTTACAAAAGAGAAAACGGGCCAAACAAAGCAATTTCAACATGATCCACAAGCAACTGCTCAAGAAAATATTTTATAAAGTCATATACAAATTACACCCATGGACATTATAACTTAGAAAAGTTGCACACAAAAGATAATGGTCTATTACAGACCGAAGTCCCCACAAGTGCTTAAAGGACACACTCGTATCTACAAGTCAAAATCGGCTACAAAGCAAACCAAACTAGGGCTGCTAAGCCTACTGCAAGCCCGCTACTTGTTGTATAAGGTATGTACATAAACCGAAGGACACAGACAAACATGAGCATTTCATCAAATACCTTGTTTACATTTTTATCTGTGACAAGAGCCTAGAATCTTGGGTTCTGTCGGTGGTGGTACCATCGGTGTCGGTAGTACATATCTATATTATATATATATATATATATATATATATATATATATATATATATATATGCTCATTAGAGAATGAGTTTACTAATTGAACCGCTTACAGAATATTGGATAGTTAATGATACCTAACGTTAGGCAATGATTCTATAGTCTCAGTTGTATGTCTGGTCCTTGGACTTGAGACATCAAGGATGTCTTGTTCGAGTACTCCTTTCTTTAACGTCGGACTTATAGGTTTGGAAAGTTCCAGATATAGTACATCTAGTTATTGAAATCGGTAGCCATCCTTACGGAAGAAATTGAGTGTTAATAGAGGATCATCTACTCTCGGTATTATGAAAGGAATATCTTGTGTGTTATCATTTAGACAAATCCTTAGTCGGGGTCATTTAGATTGAGAGAGTTCTCCTAGAGAATCTAATTAAAGCGGGATTTAGATGGATTCTGTATGAGGCTTGATAGTACCATGCTTGATATACGATCTACATAATATTAGATGGATGATGGACTATAGATATATGATAATTGAGGATAGATAAGTCCAACAGATTGGATCCTCCCGTATCATCTGGAGAGTATGGCATAGTGACTTGGTACATCCATAATCGATGAGTTGAGTGAATTGTTATGGGATAATAATTTACTGAGTCAAAAGGAGTTTTACGTAAGAAAGAGTTCTGATAGTTGCAAATCACAGCCAGTTCAGCATTCGACTCAAAGGGTCACACACATATTATGGATTTTACAACGAATAGAGCATTATATATGAGTTATCAAATAAGCTCATATTTCATTAGATGAGATTCAACATTAATGGATTCCTTACATGAGGTCCAATTAAAGGTTAATTGAGATTATTAGATAGAGTTTCAATACTCCAGGAGGTGAGGGTAATT
Organism: Ensete glaucum; assembly: GCA_021527575.1. Lineage (NCBI taxonomy): Eukaryota > Viridiplantae > Streptophyta > Magnoliopsida > Zingiberales > Musaceae > Ensete > Ensete glaucum. The sequence goes on from CM038555.1 coordinate 35,746,654, forward strand.
GTATAGAGATCCAATACCCACTGAGGTAGGGTTCATTAAGGTTTAAAGAGGCTTTTTATAAATAGGAGGTAAGGGTGGTCAAGAAAGGAGATAGGTTGCACCTTTGGCCGCCCCATCCTTTTCTCCTCGCTCCCTTCTTTTCTCAATCGATCACCCCTATTCTAAGTGCTTGAGATTAACGAAGAAAAAAAGAGCTCTTCTTCTATATTTGTTGCAAGGTGGTGCACAAAAGCTACGAAGAAAGTAGGATCCATTAAGGTTTAAAGAGACTCTCTATAAATAGGAGGTAAGGGTGGCCAAGAAAGGAGATAGGCTGCACCTTTAGCTGCCCCATCCTATTCTCCCCCCTCCCTTTTTTTCTCAACCGATCACCCGTATTCTTGGTGCTTGAGATTAATAAAGAAAAAAAAGAGTTCTTCTTCTATGTTTGCTACAAGGTGGTGTACAAAAGCTACGAAGAAAGTGCACAAAAGGTATGAGTTTTTGCACTACAAGTGACTAGCATCACCATTTTTCCACCATGTGGAGACCACTAAAGAGGAGGATATATGACCTCCTTCATCCTCTCCTTTTGGATTTGGGTTTTCAGGGATATATGATCTCCCTAGGTAAAACATCTAATACACAAAGCGTAGATTTTTTGGTTTTGTGATTTTTTGTGTACCAATCATTACATGATGATTTAACCAACAAGGGAGACCTCTTTATTTTATTTTTTTATTGAACATATGATGCTCTTATTATGGTTTCCCAGCCAGAAGAAGACATCTCAACATGTATTGAGGGTCTCGACAGCTAACAACAAAGGAAACAATAAGAAAGGAAGAGGAGGAGAACACTATATAAAGGCACCCATCTGCTTAATAGATTTCGAAGACAATATGATGCCTTTGCATGCCTAAGGATAATGCACGATCCCATAGGAGTAATTATCGGGAAATCTATAATCAGTATCTTATGCGTAGTGGAAAACAAAATAAAAACCATATTTCCCAAAGTGAAGCATTTAGTTGTTGTGCGATGATTGGTGTGTAAAAATTTGTAAAACCCAAAAAACTACAGGAATCATGAGAGATGTGTTACCTAGGGAGATTGTATATCCTTGAAAATTTTTAAATCCGATAGAGAATATGAAGGAGTACTCACGTGCTCTACTCTAGCAGTGATCCACAGGGTGGATACAATGATAAGGCTCCTCAGCTACCATATCAGCCTCTCTATACACACCACAAGGCTCTCAAGCTAAGGAAGAGGAGAAAGGGACTGAGGAGAAATAGGAATCAAAGAGCCCCTCCTATTTATAGAGGTGAATGAGCATATTCATGAATGGATTCCATTCATATTGGGTATTGGATCTCTATCCAATTACTCAATCTTATTGGATCTCATCCATAGTATTTAAACCAGGAGCTCCATAGACATCTCATATCTGTATCTCTACCCATCGCAACATCCACCATATGTGTGTGACCCTCTAGGCTCGATATTGAGCTGGCCATGAGTCGCTCCCATTAGAAATCCTTATGATATAGTGAATTATTATCCCTATAATAATTCACTCGACTCATTGCCTATGGATATACTAGGCCACTACACCATGGTCCCCAAACGGTATAGGGGGATCAAATCAATTGGACTTGTCTGTCTACAGCTACTGTATATCTATAATCCATCATCCATCTAATATTTCAGAGATCGTACATTGGGCATGGATACTGTTAAGCCTCATATGGAATCAATCCGAGCCTCGCTCTAATTAGATTCTCTCGTAGAACTCCTTCTCTCTCTATTTGAACAACCATGGCCAGGGATTTTATCTGAGCAAGAATATACGTGATATTTCTCTCGTGATATCAAGAGTGAATGATCATTTGTTTACACTCATTTGACTTCGTATGGTTAGCTACCAATCCCGATAACTAGTTGTACTAGATCTAAAACGTACTAAACTTGTAAGTTCGACAACAAAGAAAGGAGTACTCATACAAGGTATCTTTAGTGTCCCAAGTTTAAGAACTATATACACAACTAGGACTATAGAATTATTGTCTGACATTAGGTATCATTATCCATCCAGCATTCTGTAAGTGGATCAATCAATGAACTCATTCTCTAATGAGCACCTACACTATATATCTAATGTCCCCACACAAGCGACTATGATACTAGTCGCCACCATCATATGAATGAGTATATAGTATACTGGTCTATCTAGTTATCTTGATGTCCCTCTCAAGCAATGGCTACGATGATTTAGGATCTGTGTTTAAAGGTAAATCAGTCTTATTATTATGATCTCATCATGATCTGATTCCCATTGTATAGATCTAAGGACATCATAATATATATCCAGAGTAATATGTGATGTAAGAAAATGCTAGTAATAATAAGCAAAGAGATTACTATAATATATCACAAGTGCCATCACTCATGTGATTGGCTTGTAGGACACTTATAACTAGCAGTAATAATAGCAAGGATCACGCCGCTTGCCCTCAATGCAATGGTAGAACCATTGGAAGCTGAAAAGGGTTCCTATCAAAAAATAATTTTGATGATGATTTTGAGTTTGATATTTGAATTTGAATGAGAATTTTTCTCTCTAAAGCAATTTGGATACATCTACTTCCAAAGAAACCTTACGCAAGGATTGGAAGTATGGAGATGCTCATCCTAAGGAGCTATACATTAGAAGGTATTTAAACTTGTTCTTCACTTAAAAATATTTATGCAAATGCTACCTTTTTATCTCAAATTGAACCTAAATGTATTGATGATGCTCTTAAAGATGATTCATAGGTCTTGGCAATGCATGTAGAATTAAATCAATTTGAAAGAAATCATGTTTGGATGTTTGTTCCTAGACCAAGTGATCATCTTATGATTGGTACTAAATGAGACTTTAGGAATAAGCAAGACGAACAAGGTATCATGGTTCGAAACAAGACTAAATTAGTGGCCAAAGGTTCCAACCAAAATGAAGGTATAGACCATGAAGAAACCTTCACTCCTATGGCAAGACATTAAGCCATAAGGAGACTTTTTGCATATGCTTATTTTAGAAACTTTAAATCATTTCAAATGAATGTCAAAAGTATATTTCTTAATAGTTTCATTTTCGAAGAAGTTTATGTTAAGCAATCACCTGGATTTGAAAATGATATTTTTCTAAACCATGTTTACAAATTATCTAAGGCTCTCTATGGGTTGAAACAAGCCCTTAGGACTTAGTATGAGAGGCTTAGTTTTTTTTTTATTCAAAATAATTTTTTGAAAGGCAAGATCGATATCATATTACTTATTAAATATTTTAAAAATAATTTTTTTATTATTCAAATTTATGTTGATGATAGTTTTTTGGTTCTACTAGTAAATCTTTATGTTAATCATTTGCCATGAGAATGAGTCAATAGTTTGAAATGAGTTTAATGGATGAATTGATATTTTTCTTAAGAACTAAATAATAAAATTATTAGTCAAATAAAGTATGCTTTAGATCGATTAAAATGATATCACATAGATAGCGTAAGGTCATTAATACACCAACGAGCATGTATGCAAAATTATATATGGACAATGAAAGAGAATGCTTTGATCAAAAAACTTGTAGAGGTATGATAGAGAACCTATTATATCTTACTACAACTAGACCTGATGTAATATTTGGTGTTAGACTTTGTGTAAAATTTCAGTCAAATCCTAAATAACTAATTATAAAGTAGTTAAAAGAATTTTTAGATACTTAAAATGAACTCTAAGTCTAGGATTATGGTATCCAAAATTTGAAAATTTTGATTTGATTACATATGCTAATGCCGACTTTGCAAGATGGAGATAAAAAAAGCACCTCTGGAATATGTCGGTTCTTAGGTCATGCACTTATTGCTTGGTCTTCCAAGAAGCAAAACCTTATCGCAATATCCACAACTGAAGCTGAATATGTAGCGGCATATGCATGCTATACACAAGTAATTTGGATAAAGAGTATTTTGAAATATTATAGACTTTACCTAAAAAAAGTTCCTATAAAATGTTATAATACAAGTATAATTTGTTTAACAAAGAACACTATTCAACACTAAGACTAAACATATTGATATTAGACATTATTTTATTAGGGATCATGTTAGCAATCATGAAATATTTTTAAATTTCATTGACACAAAACATCAATTAACATATATTTGTACTAAACCATTGAATGAGAAACAATTCGATTTTATTAGAAGAGAATTATGCATGTTAAATCTTTCAAATATATGAATCATGATTCTTCTCATTATTTCCTTTTACTAAAGAGGAGATTCATCTCATTGGATTATTATATTAATTTCTTGATGTTTATAATGTGAGATTTACGTCATATGACTCCTTTGTATTAATATCCTTAAATGTGATATCAAAGTAGCTTTACTATTAGCACATTAACGTAAACTATGAGAAGTAGCACCATGATAAAATGATATCATTCTCTTTTTTTTTATAATAACAAAGTGGGAGAGCAAAGTAGTGGCTTACACTTTTTTTCCCCTTTTTGTTAATGACAAAGAGGGAGAAATACTGGTTTTTTTATTTTCTATTAACGTAGCACATATATGCATGTTATATTTGATGACATTAACTAGTGATATTTGTTTTAGATGTTTAACTATTTTGACATTCAAACTATAGATATAATGTGATTATTTAACTAAAATTATGTATATAATTCTTGTAATAATCACTATTTAAAGTTGCTATGATTTATTATTAGAATTATTTTGACTTAAACTCAAAGAATTAAAAAGTTATTATTTTTTAAAATTTGAGTTCATTATATTATTTCATAATAGTATATAGACAGGGGTAGTTCAGTTAAAACTCCATCATCAATTAATTATCATCATAAAAAAGTGGGAGATTGTTGAATCCCAGATTTTGATGATGAATTTATAGACTAATATACTTTCAAGATAAGTAATACATTAAAAACTTCGATCACGAACTCGAACCATCAGAGGGCAAATTATCGAAATAGAAAAATAAAATATTAGGTCAGAAAGCATCATGTCAAAGATTGGACGTCAGGCTAGAGGATTGGTTGACGTGTTGTAGGATGGACTTCGTGCCATGAGTTCGAGCATCAAGTCGAAAAGAAAGGACAATGCATCAGAGGTTCATATAAAGTGTCGGATGATTAGATGACATGTTAGAAAGCTTAATAATGTACTGAAAACTTCGTGATTGTGGTTAAAGTGGTTAAGTGATAGAACCTTAACAGGGTCAGGTCTTAGTATACTAAGTTGAGTTAGTAGATAGGGTCATGTTGGCCGGCCTAGACCTGACATTAAGTTGGCAAAGAGTTAATTTGAATAAACCAGTCCAAATCCTACATTTAGTAGAATTTGACTAAAATAGGATTCTAGTAAAAGTAGGAGTCGAAGTTATTTCAAGTAGGACTCTTAAGAGTCCAGGTTAGGGGTTCTCTTCATGAGCCCTATAAATAGGTGTGTAACTCTTCTTTCTTCATTAATAAAATTTTAGCCACTTTTCTTCAACCCTTGGAACCGAAACCTAGGAGGGCTGATCCCCTATAGAGATTGAGGAGGATCGATCCCCTACAAAGGTTAGTTTTCCCTAATATAAACCTCTAGGTTCTATCAATCTGGTATCAGAGCAACATTCTTGGCATCTCCTTATTCATCTACCCTTGTTGCTGCCATCTCCATCTTCATCTACTGTAGTTGATCCTTGTGCTATAGCTGCCATCTTCATCTGCAACTGACCCCTGTTGCTGCTGCCATCTTCATCTATCATCTTCATCTGGTATTGTTGTCTTCGTCTATTACTGCCATCCTTAATTATTGTTGCTATCTTTCCTTGTTATTGTCGCTACCATCTTTATATATTGTTGCCATCTTCATCTGGTATTATTGTCTTTGTCAATTGTTGTCATTCTTAATTATTATTGTCATCTTTCCTTGTTATTGCCACTGCCATCTCCATATATTGTTGCCACTTTCATTTGTGTTGCCCTCCGTTGTAGCCATAGCTAACACCCCTTGTTGCTGCTGCAACCTACAACCCTAGGGCTGCCATCTAGCCTTAGAACACTGTCATTGTTGCCATCTTTACCCCCTACTACTGCCCCTTACTTGTCAATAGAAGAAGAACCTAAACATCACAGATCTATAATCTTACACGATAGCCTCAGACAATGCAATTAATGTAAAGCTTAAAGCCTTCGAGTCCCGTATGGAAGACAGATTACACTCACACTTCAAAGATGAGGGAGGGCTAGTCGGCTGAGAAGATGAGGGAGGGAGGAGAATAGGAGGGGGTTGAAGCCTATCACTATTGTACTGCCCCTACTTTCTATTTATAGAGAGCTACTAAAAACCCTAGTGGATCCTACCTTAGCAGGTATTGGATCTTCATTCAATTAACCTCACTCCTAGGACTATTGGATCCCTATCCAATAATCTCAAGGCCTCTAATTAGACCTCATGCAAGGGATCCATCAATGTTGGGTCTCATCCAATGAGAACAGAGACTAATTGGATAACTCATATCTAATCCTCTACTCGTTGAAACATCCACCATACGTATGTGACTTTCTGGGCCCAATATCGAGCTAGCCGTGAGTCATATCTATCAAAACTCCTTCTGACTCAGTAAATTATTCTTATAATAATTCACTCGATTCATTGACTATGGACGTACTATGTTGTTATATCATAGTCCCCAAATGGTTTAGGAGATCTTATCCATTCGATTTGTCTGTCCTCAATTACTGTGACTATATAATCCATTAGATCTTATCCATTGGTCTATAGTCTCCTATCCATCTAATATCCTAGAATTATATATTGGGTATGATACTATCAGGCCTCATATGGAATCCATCTGAGTCTCGCTCTAATCAGATTCTCCTAGAGATATGCTTCTCTCTCAATTCGAATGACCCCAATCGAGGATTTGTCCGAGCAATAACATATGGGATATTTCTCTCGTAATACCAAGAGTGGATGATCCTTTGTTGACACTCAATTGCCTTCGTAAGGTTGGCTATCAATTCCAATAACTAGTCGTACCAGATCTAGAATTTTCAAAACCTATAAGTCCGACGTTAAAAAAAGAAGTACTAAAATATGACATCATTAGTGTATCAAGTTTAAGGACCAAATATACAACTAGGACTATGGAATCAATATATGATGATAGGTATCATTAACTATTCAGAATTTCATAAACGAATCAATCATTAAACTTATTTTCAATGAGCACCTATATTGTACCTTTAGTGTCCCCACATAAGTGGCTATGAAATCACCCACCTCTATTATATGGATAGGTATATAATATACTGGTTTGTCTGGTTGTCTCGATGTCCCTATTGAGTAACCTATGACCGAGATTATTTAGGATCTGTGTTTAAAGGTGAATCGATCTCATTATCATGATCTCATTACGATTTGATTCTCATTGTACAAAACCAAGGACATCACAATATATATCAATTAAATAATATAATATAAAAATATATAAATAATAATAATACAAAAAGTCTCTATAGCGTATCACACGTGTCATCAATCAAGTGATTGGCTTACAGGACACCTATAACCTGCACCACACACATCACTATGTATGAGTTCTAATAGCTTAGTGGCTCTTTCTCTAGTTCCACTAAATGGATAGTTAGTCAACTTTCCATGAAGTCAAGATACGCAAGTTGCATATAACTCATAGTTGAGAGGATCTAAATAACCATCATTCAACAACTTTTGAATTCTTCCTTCATGAATTTGACCTAGCCTATGATGCCACTAGTATACACTATACACCTCATCTCATTTCCTCTTGGGCGCACCTAAATTAAGGATTTGTGGAACATTCCTCTGGTGATGATCTTATCATCCAAAATTAATTAACAACCATTGTTCTCAAAAATTAATTTATGTCTCATATCTTTCAAACATGAAATTGAGATAATATTTTTTATGATAAAATGAACATAATAACATGCATCTAATGCAATAGTAGCTCTACCAGACATGTATAGAGTGACCTCACCAATAGCAACTATAACAACTCTTGCTTCATTGCTCGCCTTGAGGTTCATCTCACCTCTCGCCAATATCCTAGGTCTTGTCATAATCTACAATGAATTACAGATGTGATAAACACTCTTGGTATCTAATATCCATGTGTTATTATAAGAATCTGACAGATGAAGACTGATCATGAATGTACTTGAAGCTTCTCCAAGCTTTTGTTTTACCTTCTCTGCAAGGTACTCTTTATAGTTCCTCTTCTAATACTCGTCTTTGTCGTAGTGGAAGAATTAGCCTTATTAAGTGTTTCTTGGTAACCTTTGTCTTACCTAGTTTACCCTTACCCTTGCCCTTCTTAAGGGACTTATCAGCTTTCCTTTTCCTTTTCATCTCACTAATATAAACAACTAATTTTTCTTTCTTGATGGTATTCTCTATTTCTCTCAACAGATTGAGAAGCTCAAGGAGAGTTACCTTAAGTTTATTCATATTAAAATTCATGATAAATTATAAAAAAGAGTCTAGGAGGGACTGAAGTATAAAGTCTGTACACATGTTATCTTCTAGGACTATTCATAGACCTGTAAGTTTCTCGATTTACTCAATCATCCTAAGGACATGGTTCTTAATCAATATTTCATCTATCATCCTGATACGTAAAAGAGTCTTGGATATCTCATATCTTTAAGTTCTTCCATGTTCTTTAAACAGATGGCGAAGATGAAGGCAGATGGACTTGGTATTCATGCTCTCATGTTGCTTCTGTAGCTTAGAAGTCATGGAGGCCAACATATAGCACTTAGCCAAAATGAAATTGTCTCTATACTTCATATAGTAAGCGATCTCATCCTCACTTGCCCCTTCCTCTAGTGTGGGAAAAATTGTATCAAGGACATATACGATTTTTTTTCTACTGTGAGAATGATTCTCAAGTTACAAAGCCAATCCATATAGTTCGGACCAAAGAGGCTGTTGACATCAAGTATGCCACATAGGGGGTTTGCAAGCGACATGTTTATGACAAACAAGAGATGTATCATAAATAAATAACATGAAGATTTTATAGAAAAATAAATAATCAAGATATAGATTTCTATCTTGACTTGCTCCTACTATTTTTCTTGCAAGTCATGCAACACTTTCAACATGTGAAACGGAAGTCTTAAGTAGACTTCTAGTGGGGATCGTGTTGAATCTCAAATTTTGATGATGAGATCAATTGATGGATTTGTGATCTAACATATGTGTTGGAGCTAAGTGATGCAAGTTTAATTACGATTGTGAAAAGGCAAAACAATCTGATGTTGGGCCGAAGTCAAGATCGGGCATCGGGCTAGGGCTTCGGATAATGTAATGGGAGTTCGTCAGGAGTTTACCGAAGATGATCAGAAGCTCACCGGGAGTACATCGGGAGATCATCGGAAGATGATCGGGAGCTTACCGGGAGTTCATTGGAAGAATGCCATGAAGTTTGTCAGGAGTTCGAAAGATTGATTGATGTATCAGACAACAAGAATGATCGAAATTATTTTATTATGTCGTAGTTAGCATCATAATTTGAGTACTAATTGAGTTAGTTTTGGAGAACTCCTAACTAACTCAATTAGAGGCCAATTGCATCCATTTTGGGCTAGATTTGAGTTCATGATAAAGCTTATTTCGTTGTCCTGAAAAGGAGTCAATAGAAGGTACGACTCAAGTATGAAATAATATGGGAAAGTACTTTTTTAAGTTTTTCAATGGTTGTACCATCGATGGGTGATAGTAGTACCACCACCGCCTAGTTTTCTAGGGTACTTTTGATGGTAGTACCATCAGTGTCGGTAGTAGTACCGCTTGTATCCAGATTTTTCAGAAATAGATTGAATTTTGGCTCTAATTTTTTAAGCCAATTGGGGTCTATACTCCAAGTATTCTTGTATAGAAAGCAAAAAAGTGCTAAGATAGTGAACAAAATCTTTGAAAAAATTCTGTAAAGATCAATTGTGAGCTCCTCTTATGTCTTTCAAGTGTAAAGTGAGTTTAAAGGAAGAGGTGAGAGATTGTGAAAGTTCTTCTCCTGAACCTATGAAAAGGAGAAAAGTGTAAGAGGGTGTCTGATCTTCACCCGTGAAAGAAGATCATTAGTGGACACTGGTGAGCCTCGACGAAGGAGGACTTAGGAGTGGACATAGGTCAAGTTTTTGACCGAATCACTATAAAATTTATGAGCATCTATACTCTTTCCTCTCTATACTATCACATTCAAATCTGATTGTTCTTAATTAGTTCAAAGAAAAGCACAAGCATCTTCTTTCAGTTTTCTCTTGCTTTTGAACTTTGTCGCTCTCAATTACTTCCAAGAAAAGAACATATGATTCCGCTTTTACTTTAAGCAAAATTTTTGAAACCAGGTTTTTTAGCACTTGTACTAATTCACCCCCCTGTCTTAGTGCTAACTTGATCCTAACAGTTGGTATCAGAGCAAGGCTCACTCAATTGGATTAATACCTAAGCGAGTTCAAATGGCTTTCTTTAGCATTAACCAGGGTCATTCCATCGCACATCCTCATATGTTTAATGGGACGAATGACACCTATTAGAAAAATAAAATATATATTTTTTAATTTTGATGGATTTTGAATTGTGGAACATTGTTGAAAATGGATTCCAAAAGTCATCCAATCATTTATCATGAAAGGAAGATGTTTTCCTTAAATACCAAAGCTATGAATGTTTTATTTTACGCTTTAGACAAAAATGAATTTAATCTGGATTTTACTTATGATTCTGCTTATGATATATAACTCACCTAGAAGTCACATATAAAGGCATAAGTAGAGTAAAGGAATCTAAAATAAATCTTTTTGTACATAACTATGAATTAGTTAAAATGAGACCAAGTGAGACTATTGATGACATGTATGCCCCTTTTACGGATGCCATCAATAGTTTAAAATATCTTAGTAAAGTTTATACTAATATTGAACTTACTAATAAAATTTTGAGATCTTTACCTAAAGTTGGGACTTAAAAGTAACTGCTATACAAGAGACTAAAAACTTGAACAATTTACCTCTCGAAGAACTAATCGGGTCTCTAATAACTTATGAAATGAGTTGCAAAGCTCATGATGAACATGAAGAACTCCTTCCAAAGAACAAGAAGGACATGTATTGGGAACCAAAGAAGAACATCTTCCAAAGAATATGAAGGAGATGACAATGAGAATGATAGATGACTCCTTGAGTGATGAGTATAATGATATTACACTTCTAACAAGAAAACTCAAAAAATTCACAAAAAATAACAAATATCATAAAAATAAAAATAAACTAAAAATGATAATATAATTTGTTATAAATGTAAGAAGCCAGGATATTTCAAACGTGAATGCCCACAATTGAAGAAAAAGCCGCCAATTCTAAACAAGAAGAAGGTCTTTATAGCAACATGGGATGATTCAAGCTCGTCAGATGATGAAGACAATAACAAAGAAGTGGCTAACTACATGCTCATGCCATCTATGATGAGGTAAGTAGCTCTTCCGAAGCCTCTTTTACATTTGATGAGTTGTCAAATGTCTTTCATGAATTATTTGATGAGTTTAAAAAGATTAACAAAACTTATAAGTTACTTAAGAAGAAACATGCTTTACTTGTTTAAATAAACTTGAAACCATGCCATGAAGCATCAACACCATGTGTTTCTTGCTCTAAGTATGATACACTAGAGGTAATTAACAGGAAAATGTCATGCTACAACAAACTTTACAAAAGTTTAAAATATACAATAAATCTCTAAACATGATCCTTGCTAATTAGGGTCATGTTCATAAAAAGGAAGATATTACTTTTATTACACTCTTCACCTAAACTCAAATATAATTTTTGTGGTAGACTTGGATATTTTACCTATAGATGCTCATTAAAAGGCATAGTCGATACAAGTTAGTTTGAGTTCTTAAAAGAACCATAAACAACTCAATGCTATAAGTAAAATTAGGAAGAGCTTTTAACGAGGCACTCAAAGTCAAATAGGTACCTAAACCAAAACCCCCTTTCTTATAGGTATGTCTCCATATAAAAGCTAGAAGCACAAAATAATACCTTGAAAGTGGATGATTAAGGCACATGACCGGAGATCCAACCATTTCCTTAAGCTCACTATCCTAAATGAAGGATTTGTCACCTTCAGAGATAACAAGGGAAAAATCATTAGGAAATGTATTTTAATGTGTATACTATTTATTGTCTTACGAAGTAATAATGTGTATACTATTGACATTGATAATTTTTTTGACGAAATGTGTTTTTCAGCCTTAAATCATGATGCATAGATTTGGCATAGGAGATTAGGACATACTAGCATAAAATTATTAAACCAAATCTCAACTAAAAATCTATTGAGACGATTGCCTAGTATTAAGTTTGTCAAAGATAAAGTTTATGATATGTGCCAAATAAAAAAATAAATAAATAATAGTTTTAAATCAAAAAATCATATAAGCACCTCTAAGCCACTATAATTGATCCATATGGATTTATTTGGACTAATTGATACTACAAGCATAAGAGGTAGTAAATACTAGTTTGTTATTGTAAACGATTATAGTAGATATACTTGGACTTATTTTTTGGCACACAAATATAATTCTTTTAAATATTTTTTAAAATGATGGTGATTTCATCTATACATCTATACATAGCCAACCATAATTTCTCTATACATAGTGATCATAATGGTGATTTTCAAAATCATGATTTTAAACTCTATGAGTCAAATAGGTACAACTATAATTTCTCTACTACTAGAAATCCATAACAAAATGAAGTAGTGAAAAGAAAAAAATAAGAGCTTACAAGAAATAGCTAAAATCATGTTAAATGAACATAGCCAACCCAAATATTTTTGGGTCGAAGCTCTTAACATGATATCTTATGTTATGAATAGGGTTGTTGTAAGACCATTACTCTATAAAACTCCTTACAAATTATGGAACAATAAAAACCCAATGTTTCATATTTCAAAGTTTTTGGTTGTAAATGCTTTATTTTAAACGAAAAAATACCTTAGAAAAGTTTGATATAAAATTCGATGAAGACATTTTTGTTAGTTATTCTTCAACTTCAAAAGCTTATCGTGATTTTAATAAAAGAACATTAGTTATTGAAGAATCTATTCATATCGTTTCTAATGAGATTTTTAAATTTAAGATAATTGATTTTAATGATGATTTTAATTTTGTCACTTCAAATTTGAATGAAAATCCTCCTAAAAGCAACTTGGATGAATCTACTTCTAAATCCTTACCCAAGGAATAGAATTATATAAATGCTCATCCTATGGAGCTTATAATAGGAAGTACATCAGAAGATATTCAAACTCGTTCCTCTTTTAAAAAATTTTGTGCTAATGTCACATTTTTATCTTAAATTGAACCAAAATATATTGATAAAACCCTAAAAAATGATTATTGGATTATTACAATGCATGAAAAATTGAACCAATTGAGAGAAATGAGGTATGGAAGCTTATTCCTAAACCTAGTGACCATTTAGTGATTAGTACTAAATGAGTTTTTAGAAATAAATAAGATAAAAATAGTATCATAATTAGAAACAATGCTAGATTAGTAGTCAAAGGTTTCAACTAAGAAGAAGGAATCGATTTTGAAGAAACTTTCACTCTTGTGGCTAGACTTGAAGTCACAAGGATGCTCATTGCCTTTGCTTTTTTTAAGAATTTTAAGTTATTTCAAATGGATGTCAAAATTAATTTTCTTAATGATTTTATTTCCCAAGAAGTTTATGTTGAACAATCCCCTAGTTTTGAAAATAATCTTTTTCTGAATCACGTTTTCAAATTGTCTAAGCCTCTTTATGGTTAAAAACAAGCTTCTAGAGCTTAGTATGAGAGACTTAGTTCTTTTCTTATTTTAAATAATTTTTTAAAGGCAAGGTAGATATCATATTATTTATTAAGTATTTTAAAAAATATTTTTTATTATTCAGATTTATGTGGATAATATTTTTTTATTCTTCTAATGAGTCCTTTTGTGAATCTTTTGTCAAGAGTATAAGCCAAGAGTTTGAAATGAGCTTAATGGGTAAATTAATATTTTTCTTAGGACTATAAATAAAATAATTAAATGATGGTATTTTTATAAGTCAAACTAAGTACACTTTAGATTTATTAAAACGATTTGGTATGGACAATGCAAAAGCCATAAACACACCCATGAGTATTTTCACAAAATTAGATTTACATAATGAAGGAGAAAATTTTAATTAAAAAATATAAAAGAATTATAGGTAATTTATTATATTTAACTGCTACTAGATCAGACATAATGTTTAGTGTTAGATTGTGTACAAGATTTCAAGCTAATTCTAAACATTCTCATTATAAGGCATTTAAATAAATATTTAGCTATTTAAAATAAACTTCTAGTTTAGGATTATGGTATCCTAAAACCAAATATTTTGATTTACTTGCTTATGTGGATGTCGATTTTGGAGGTTGTAGAATAGATAGAAAAAGTACAATCGGAATATGTCAATTCTTAGAACACACACTTATTTCTTGATATTCCAAGAAACAAAATTCGATTACATTATCTATAATAGAAGCTGAGTATATAGCACTTATTTCTTGGTCTTCCAAGAAACACATTTTTGGATTTCTCGATTTTTACAAAATGAGCTCTCTTTTGAAATGATTTCATATTATTCTTGAAATTATTAAAAGAAAAAAATGTGTTTCATGAATTTTTGTGATGCTTGATATGTGATTCATGAGCTCTCTTTCAAATCCTCCCTCTTAATATTTGATTCTTGGATTCTTGGATTTATGAGCTATCTTTCGAATCCTTTCTTTTTAAGAAAAAATAATTTGATTCTTGGATTCATGAATATTTTATGCAATGCTTTAAAAGGTACCCCTTTTGATATTTGATTTTTTTAATACTTGATCTTTGATTCTTTGACGTCTTAATATACTTGACACCCCCCTTCTTCTTCTTCTTTTATTTTATTTACAAAGGGGGAGAAAGAAATTTGATGTGGCATTTGTGAACAAAATCCTCATTTTATTCTTCTTCGTATTTTACAAATGCGGATAAATGAACTAAATTACTCTCTTTATATGCTAAATGTTATGATAAATGTTTAAAAATATTCAAATATGGGTTGAATATTTCTCTTTTTCTATTAATAATAAAGGGGAGAAAATGACATAATTGATGACATAAGCCAAATGTTTGAAATGTTTATCATGTGAAACATGTTTTTGGTTGAAATTTTTATCATGTGATACCAAATATTGTTTTAAAATCTTTACCATATATGGTATCATAGTAATGAATTGTTAAATTATTAAAATTTCAATTATTAGTCAAAATGGTCAAAATGTTATACTCAAAATCAAAGGTGATAGTTTATTTTGAATTCAAATTTGCTCTATTTCTCTTATGACATATAGATAGGTGGAGTTCAAGTTGACTCCATCATCAATTGGTTGTCATCATCAAAAGAGTGGGGAGATTATTGAATCTCAGATTTTGATGATGAAATCAATTGATGGATTTGTGATCTAACCTATGTGTTAGAGTTAAGTGAAACAAGATTAACTACGAATATAAAAAGGTAAAATAATTTGATGTTGGGCCGGAGTCAAGATCAGGCATCGGGCTAGGGCTTCAGACAATGCAACTGGAGTTAGTCAGGAGTTTGTCGAAGATGATTGGGAGCTCGCTGGGAGTACGCTAGATCATCGGAAGATGATCGAGAGTTCACCAGAAGAATGTCGGGAAGTTCTCTCGGAGTTTGAAAGATCGATTAACGTGCCGGACAACTAGAATAATTGTAATTATTTTAGTGTGTCATAGTTAACATCATGATTTGAGTCTTAATTTAGTTAGTTATGGAGAAATCTTTACTAACTCAATTAGAGGCCAACTAGGTTCACTTTAGATTAGATTTAAACTCATGATAAAGCTCATTTTATTGACTTGGAAAAGGATCGATAGAAGGTACGACTTGGGAATAAAATAGTATAGAAAAGTACTATTTTGAGTTTTTCAGTGGTATTACTACCGGTGGGTGGTGGTGGTACTGGCCAAGTGACGGTAGTACCACCATTGCCCAGTTTTCTGGGGCACTTCCGACGGTAGTACCGCCCGTATCCGAATTTTTCAGAGATAGATTAAATTTTGGCTCTAATTTTTGAAGTCAATTGGGGTTTATAAATACCCCAAGTATTCTTGCATGGAAAGTAAGAAAGTGCTAAGATAGTGAACAAAGTCTTTGGGAAAATTTTGTAAAAATCGATTTAGAGCTTCCCTTGTGTCTTTCAAGTGTAAAGTGAGTTTAAGGGAAGAGGTGAAATATTATAATATTCTTCTCCTAAACCTGTAAAAAGGAGAAAAGTGTAAAGATGTATTTGGTCTTCACCCATGAAAGAAGATCATTAGTGGACATCGGTGGGCCTCGACGAAGGAAGACTCGGGAGTGAATGTAGGCCAAGTTTTTGACCGAACCACTATAAAATCTATGAGCATCTCTACTCTTGCCTCTCTCTGCTATTTCATTCAAATCTTATTGTTCTTAATTAGTTCAAAGAAAAGCACGGGCATCTTCTTTCAGTTTTCTCTTACTTTCGAACTTTGTCGCTCTCAACTACTTCTAAGAAAGGAATTTATGATTCCAGTTTTACTTCAAGTAAAATTTTTAAAATGAAGTTTTTTAGTACTTGCACTAATTCACTACCCCTCTTAGTACCATCTTAGTGCCAACTCGATCCTAACAGATCGAGATCCAATCGACATCTTAGTATAACCTCAAGGGACTCAACCAATTATACTAAACCAAAAAAGGTAGACAACTCTTGTCAATCACAACTCCTTATGATTCTTATCATGTTTGACCTCTAAACCATCATGGCCTCGAGGGACTCAACCAACCATAATGTTCAGTTAAGCCATCACCATCATTATAAGATGAGTTTGATTTGACGATATGCCCTCGAGGGATTTGACTAAGTATATCATGTCCTTAGGTCACCAGTGATATCTCTGTATCATAGGTAAGATCTCATATCGCAAGATAGGTGAGCCTCGAGAGACTCGACCAACTCTACCTATGTCGGGATTCAATTTATTCCTATAATGATGGAAGGCCACATAGGTCAATCTAATTATCTCACACTAACCAACTTAATATTATCGTAGGAGGGGATTTTTATTCGATCTCCTAATATGACATATTATATATATATATTTAATATATATCTATATTGCATGCAAATATATACCATCATGGCCTCGAGGGACTCGACCAACCATGATGTTCAGTTAAGCCATCACCATCGTTACAAGATAAGTCTGATTTGATGATATGCCCTTGAGGGATTCGACTAAGTATATCATGTCCTCAGGTCACCAGTGACATCTCTATATCATAGGTAAGATATCATATCGTAAGATAGGTGAGCCTCGAGAGACTCGACCAACTCTACCTATGTCGGGATTCAATTTCTTCTTATAATGATAGAAGGCCATGTGGGTCAATCTAATTATCTCACACTTATCGACTTAATATTATCGTAGGAAGGGATTTTTATTTGGTCTCCTAATATGACGTGTCATATACATACATATTTAATATATATCTATATTGCATGCAAATATATATACATATCTAGTAGGTGTATAAGCAATCACATATATACAATCACATCGGATGATCATGGACTATAACCTAAAATTGTCAAGCCTGAGCCAATAGGCCCAATCACTCATATTAGGATCTATGTATATATTGGCACATCTCAATGCCCTGTGATCATCCATCTCATCATCATTGGTTCCGCTGACACCTCGGCGCATCTCTATTTGTCGTAATCATCTGTCTCGACCTCGTGGGTCCCTCTAGCACATCCAGACTCCCATTATCCCTCTTCGTCTAATTATAACATAATCATAAGCATGTAGGCTAAATAATAAATAGGAAAAGATGGAGGCTAACAAGCCATAATAATAATCATAATCACATATACATGCATTCATCATAAAGTCTATGATCATCCGTCCACATCATACATCACATGTACAGATCATCATGTAAGACTAGTAGATAAATAATACTAGTTAATTAAACCTTTTAATTAACTAATATTTTTCTAAAATTTTGGACATAAGAGGAATTTTTTATTTGTGAAGGGCATTTTCAAAATTTAGACAAAGGATAGACCTCGGGATTTCTTAAATTTAGAGTGGCATAATCATCCTTTTCTCTAAATGAAGAAAAACCCTAATTCCTCTTTATGGTTGCTACCTTCCCATGGGCGGGTGCCACCCTTGCGTAGGTGGCCCATCGCCTTGCGTGCAAACGGCCACCAATGCAGTGCCACCTCTGTCGTAGGTGGCACCGCCTCCGTGCGCACAGAGGTGGTAGCCCACGATGTAAGCGAGTACTGCACGGTGGATAATAGTCATTGAAAAACTAGATCCAAAAGAGAGGATGATAGTCAAATGTCCTCCTCTCTAGTGGTATCTACACGGTGGATATGGTGATAACGCTCCTCAGATCATTGTTGGATTACCCTCTCTATGCGTAGCACACAAGAGCTATCTACCAAGGAGAAGAGGAGGTTATGGAGAATAGGAGGAGTGGCCACTAGAAGCTCTAGCCTATGAACCCTTTAGCCCTAGCTTATTTATAGAGGTCCTTATCAGATTAACCCTAATGGATCCTGCCCTATTGGGTACTAGATCTCTATCCAACTACTCAAGCCTCTTAGATTAGTAGATTTATATCCAATAATTTCTTATTAGCTTTTATCGAATCTCATCTATAGGATCCAATAATACAGGGGCTTATTGGATTTCTAATAAAATAGGGACTTCACAGATATCTCATATCTGAACCTCTACTCATCGTAACATCCACCATATATATGTGACCCTCTAGGTCCAATACCGAGCTAGTCGTTAGTTGCACCTATCAAAACACCTTCTGACTCAGTAAATTATTATCCTACAACAATTCGCTCAACTCATCGACTATGTGCTAAATCTTAGATTTTAATAATGAAATCAATTAATAAATTTATGAATGAATATGCTTTCAAGATAAGTAATGCAAGAGAAACTTTGATCACAAACATGAACCAGCATAGGACAAATCATCAAAATAGAAGAATCAAAAGTTGGGCCAGGAAAGCATCATGTCGAAGATTGGACATCGGGCTAAAGGGATGGTTGATGTACCAAAGGATGGACTTCATGCCATAAGTTCGGACATTGGGCCAAAAGGATCAGGTATTGTGTCATGAGATTAGATGTTATGGGAAGTCAACATGCTGATAGATCGAGCGATAATTTAAAAAAAAGGATGATGTGTCGGAGGTTCGGACAAAGTGTCAGATGGTCAGATAACATACCCGAATACTACACAACGTGTAGATTGCTTCATGATTGTGCTAGATATGTGATTGAGTGGTTAATCTTGATCGTAGTCATTTAGAGTCAAATTAAGCTAGTATTGGACCGAAACCATGCCAAATTAATTTGGAGTCTGTTGGACCTGAACCAAGACTAAATTGAGCCTGATGAAAAGCCAATTTGATGACATGGAGTTGACCTGGGCAGTGGTACCGCCAAGCCTAGGTGGTGGTACTGCTTAAACTGTTGGAAAGCACTATTTGTACTTTTACGGCATTTGGATGGTGGTACCACCACCTATCGACGGTGGTAATACCACTAGACCACAAATTCTTGGGCTTTGTTTGGTGGTAATAATGCCTAGTACCTATGGTGGCATTGCTAGTACCTCAAAAAATCAAGGATTTGATATTTTGGCTCCAATTTTAAAGTCATTGGGGGTCTATAAATACCCCACTGATTCTTGCTTGATAAAGCATGAATAAGAGTGAAAAAAAGGGTGAAAAGAGAAAAAATTCTTGAGGTTGAAGTGTCGTAAAATCTTGAAAGTGTTTGAGTCTCTTCCTCCTTCAGTTTAGTAATTATTCTAAGGAGGTATAAGGTCTTCTGTGAAAGAGTTTGTAAAAGTTCTTTCCTGAGCCTAGTAAAAGGAGAAGGGCTATAACAATAGTGGTTGATCTTCGATAGTGAAAGCTGATGGTCTCAAGAGAAGAGGAATCGAGAGTAGACATAGGTCGAGACGATCGAACCACTATAAATTAATTTACATTTTGTTTCTTGTTTTTCCTTATTATTGCTAACTGATTTAGTTTAGTCACTACTTCTATTCACACTTTCAAGTTAAACATATTTTCGATTCATATTCTCATTTAAACTTTGTCAAATGAACCTTTTTGTGATAGCACTAATACCACTAGACCGCAGATTCTTGGGCTCTATTTGGTGGTAGTACTGCTAGTACTTACAGTGGTACTACTAGTACCTCAAAAAATTTAGGATTTAAAATTTTAGCTCTAATTTTAAAGTCATTGGGGGTCTACAAATACCCCACTCATTCTTGCTTGATGAAGCATGAATAAGAGTGAAAGAAAGGGTGAAAAGGAAAAGAATTCTTGAGATAAAAGTGTCGTAAACTCTTGAAAGTGTTTGAGACTCTTCCTCCTTCAGTTTAGTAATTATTCTAAGGAGGTGTTGTTGGAAATAGGAAGAAGTAATGAAAATGCCTAATTGATTCATTGATTCATCGTCAATTTATACAGGTGAAGATAGGAAGATTTCCCTCAACTAACCTATGTGATTTCCTCATTCCGTTGGGGAAATCATATCTAAATCCTAATTTAATCTTATTTAAATCATATCTAAATCCTAACTTAATCCTATCTTCTATCATGCCCCCGCAAGATCGAGCTCTTGTAAGGACGTCGATCTTGAACTAAGGACGCTGATTTTGAACCGATGACAATGAATCTGAAGAAAGGAGCAGACGATTCTGCTGGAGCCAAATTCGATAATCCGATTAGATCGGACTATCATGACCCCGCAAGATCAAGCTCCTGTGAAGGATGCAGATCTTAACTCGATGTCAAGGAGACCACTGTGTTGTCAACCGCGGTAAAGGTCTGACGGTGGTTGACTTCGGCGGAAGAAATGCTGCTATAGTTGGGGCGATCGATAGATTTGGAGGGCAGCGAGAGAAGCGTTGCGGTCATAAATTTGCTATCATTTGACAGCGAGAAAGAACTTACTACTGATGGGGTAGGGAAGGTGCCGCTGCTTGTTGGAGCTGATACGATAGTGGTGGTGCACAAGAAAGATGGCCTCGTGCAAAAGAATGCCTCGGTAGAGGAATTGAGAAAGCCAACGGGGTCCAACGGAGGAAGAGAAAGTCGACGCACTAGAAGTCTAACGGAGGAAGAAAAAGCCAACGCACTAGAAGTTTCCAGCTTCGATATCGACGAGAGACTACCGTTTGATAGCAAGAAGAGATAGATCTAAGGAGAGGGCAACAGTTGTGGTCGGCGAGGGCTGCGGTTGCAGTTGTAATTATTGGAGTAGGGGCGTAGTAATTAGAAGATGAGGAAGCCACTGTAGTGAAGGTGTGCTTCCCTTTCTTCCCTAACTTTAGGACCACAATGTTGTGATCCCTTCTTTGGAGGTGTAGAGATGATGCAGAGAGTGATCTGCACTGAAGAGGAGAAGCGGCCAAGTTGTTGCTGTGACGGCAACAGCAACGAGCGAACGGTGAGCCGATGGTAGGAAATAATGAGGCTGATAGTGTCGTCGATGCCAGTGATGGCAGAGTAAGTGCCGGTGAGGTTGAGCAAGAGGGCTGCCAGACCAGCGACGTGGACATCAATTATAGAGCGGGACCCGAATCTTCAGATCCTCGAATGAAAATGGCGCTAGCGATGGGTGCGACAGCGATGCTCTATTTTTTTTGTCGGGAAATAGAGATCGTGGCTTTGCAGAAGAGGAGTCGACTGACAGCTATGGCTTGGCAACAAGGCAATCGACGGGGTGGGGATTTTCTGTCGTTTGACAGTGAGAAGGAACTTGTTACACCCTCTCTACAAAGCACCGAGAGATGATGGGCAGTGGCCCTTACAGGTGCTCTTGGCAGAGAGAACAAAGGCTGCAGGAGGGACAATACTGGTGAGCGGGTGTAGAAGTCGTCGTCTACTGCAGATGGGGTAGGGAAAGTGTTGCTACTCGTTGGTTTTGACGTTGATGAAAAGTTATCGTTTGACAGTAAAAAGAGATACAAACTGTCATTAGACAGTGGATAAATATCTCTCTTATAGAGAGAGGGGCTCTGATACCATGTTGGAAATAGGAAGAAGTAATGAAAATGCCCAATTGATTCATTGATTCATCGTCAATTTATACAGGTGAAGATAGGAGGATTTTCCTCAACTAACCTACGTGATTTCCTCATTCAGTTGGGGAAATCATATCTAAATCCTAATTTAATCTTATTTAAATCATATCTAAATCTTAACTTAATCATATCTTCTATCAGGTGTGAGGTCTTGTATGAAAATGTTTGTAAAGAAAATTCTCTCCTGAGCTTAGTAAAAGGAGAAGGGTTGTAATAAGGGTGATTGATCTTCACCCATTGGAAAGAAGATCGATAGTGAAAGATGATGACCTCAAGAGAAGAGGAATCGAGAGTTACTTTATTTACTACTTCCATTCACACTTTCTAGTTAAACATATTTTTTATTCATATTCTCAATTAAACTTTGTCAAATAGATTTTTCTATGATAGCACTAATTCACCCCACCCCCCCCCCCCCTTTTCTCTTAGTGCCATGATAATCCTAACACTATGGATGTACTAGGCAACTACGCCATAGTCCCCGGGTAATACAGGGAGATCTAATTCATTGGACATGTCTATCCTTAGTTACTGTGTTTATATAGTCTCTCATCTTTCTAATATCCCAGAGATCATATATCGGGCATGGTATGATAGGACCCTAATAGGGTTGAGTCCTTATCTTTTGAGTTACGTTCTTTATTGAGTTATGTTGGTCGGTCCAATCAAGTTAATTAGAAGTCCTAGTAGGAGTATGAGTCTATTTGATTAGGAGTCCTAGTAGGAGTTGGAGTCTATTTGATTAAGAGTTCTAGTAGGAGTTAGATCTGACTAAAGAGTCTCTATAAATAGGGCTATAACTATTTCTTTTTAAGTAATCAATGAAAAAAATATATTTTAGCTAAGTGGCTAAAACCTTAGGAGGGCCAATCCCCTATAGAGATCAAAGAGGCTTGATCTCCTCGAAGTGATCATTTACCCCCTTTTTCCATGATATAATCCTAGGGTTCCTATCATATGATATTAGAGCAGCATTCTTGGTGTCTTGCTATTCATCTACTCCACCGTCGCCCCTACAGCGATCGTTTATCTTTGAAAGAAACCTTTGACTTTCTATCAATTGGTATCAGAGCAGTGTTCCTAGGTACTTTTGCTATTATCGCTCATCATCTCCACTGCTCCCCTTGCCATCTACAATCACTACCGCTATCTACATTGTTATCACTACCTTTGCCATCGTCATCCTCGCTATTTCCCTTACACCTTCAACTGCTACTGCCATCTGCAACCCTAGATTGGAGCCACCATCTTCCATACCTTGTGCTCCCATCACTTCTGTCTTCTAACCTCAGATCGCAGCCGTGAACAGCATCCCATTGCCCTATCTTTCTCTTATCTTGGTGTTGTCGCTGCTGCTACCTCCCAATCTCATATCATAATTGCCAATAGCACTGACATCGCCCTACCATCTCCATATCATATGTTGTCGTTGTTGCTGCCTTCCAACCTTAGATCATAGCCGCCAACAGCACCTTGAAATTAAAGCACGCCACCCCTGCACTATAATGGCTGCTATATCATTCACCCATGTGCATGAAGAAAAAATCAATATGAACACTCGTCGAAATAGAAGTTTCAACAGACAAGTAATCAGTAAGCCGCCCACCCCATCTATTCCCATTCAAAACCTAGACATCTAATAGCCGACATGTGAAAAACCCAAAGAAAGATCAACAAAGGATTTGTACTCGTGTTATGATGAAAACCGATGCACACAAAGGCAACTTTTGACGATTGAGCCAATTAAGAAAGAATAAAACACTAATAATGTGGAATCCGATCATAAAAGCTGTGACAAATTCTAACGATTGAGCCAATTAAGGAGGAATTAGATATTGACGATATAGGATCCGATCATGAGTGTATAAATTCTGATAAAGATATTGGACCTACACACATACAATGCATGCATTAGCTGGTTACTCTAACCCGTAACCCATAAAAAATTGAAGAAATTTTGAAACATTAGCTTGTTACTATTTTAATTGATATTGATAGCACTAATAATTTTATGGATAAAAAGCTTATTGTCCGATTGGCCTATTATATTGAAGGTTGTGACAAATTCGAAGGTAAGGTTGTTGATGAACAAATCCTAACTTGTGATAACAAGTGTTCAAAGATAAAGCTAATCATACAGGGCAAAGAACTATTTATGGATCTCTTTTTGATACCTCTAAAAGACTTCGAAATGGTGTTCCTCAAAAGAATGTATAGAACTACCACTAGCCATCAGATAGAGAAGATTTTTTAGAAGACTACAATGATTACTACACTAGAAGATCAACCTATTGCTTACAACAAATAGAGATCCTACTTAATTGATCGAAGGGTTGTGATGTGCATCAAATATTAAAGTGCTCTTGAAATTTGATGCTGCTCAGCCTGGAGGATAAGACCAATTTAAAGAGGACGGGTCTGATAGGACTCTAATAGGATTGAGACCTCATCTATTGAGTCATGTTCTTTACTGAGTCATGTTGGTCATTCCAATCAAGTTAATTAGGAGTCCTAGTATGATAGGAGTCTATTTGATTAGGAGTCCTAGTAGAAGTAGGAATCTATTTGATCAGGAGTCCTAGTAAGAGTTGGAGTCTATTTGATTAAGAATCCTAGTAGGAGTTGGATTCAGCTAAGAGTTCTATAAATAGGCTAGAACTATTTCTTTTTAAGCAATCAATGAATAAAATATGTTTTAGCTAAGTGGCCAAAATCCTAAGAGGGTCGATCCCCTATAGAGATCAAAGGCTCAATCCCCTCGAAATGATTGTTTATCCCCCCTTTTCCATAACATAACCCTAGGGGTTCCTATTATCTGATATCAAAACATCGTTCTTGGTGTCTCACTGTTCATCCACTCCACCGTCACCCCTACAATGATCGTTTATCTTTGATAAAATCCTTTGGGTTCCTATCTTGGTACTATTAAGCCTTAGAGGGAATCTATCTAAGTCCCGCTCTAATCAAATTCTCTTAGAAAATTCATTTTCTCTCAATCCAAATGACTCTTGCTAGAGATTTGCTTGAGCAAGAGCAAACTTAATATTCCTCTTATGATACTGAGAGTGGATGATCCTTTATTAACACTCAATTGTTTTCGTAAGATTGGCTACCAATCCCATAACCGATTGTACCAGATCTAAAACTTCTAGACTTGTAAGTCCTACATCAAAGAAAGGAGTACTCAAGCAAAGAATCTTTGGTGTCTCAAGTCTAAAGACCAGACACACAATTGGGACTATGGAGTCACTGTCTGACGTCAGGTATCATTAATCATCCGACATTATATAAGCAGATTAATTAGTAAACTCATTCGCTAGTAAGCACTTGTATTACACTCTTAGTATCTTTACACGAGCGGCTTTGAGACCAGCTGCCTCTATCATATGAATAGGTATATAATATATTGGTCTATCCGATTATCTCGATGTCTATCTTGAGTAATCTATGACCGAGATTATTTAGGGTATATGTTTAAAGATAAATTAATCTCATTATCATGATCTAATTCTCATTACATAGATCCAAGGACATTAATATATGCAACAAGCAACATAAATTGAGAATATGCTAATAATAATAAGCAAAAAAGATCACGTAGTATGTCACACGTGTCATCACTCACGTGATTATTTTGTAGGACACCTATAACTGGCAATTCAAGCATTGACTCACCATCCATAACTGAGCTTTAAGTGAATCCTCTATTGAGTTAGTGGATTGGGTTTTCGACTCAGGTATGGATGTCACGTGGCTTGGTGGCATGCTGAACTCCACTATCGAGGGCATTGGTGCTTTGGATGTTGCTTCAATTTATCGAGGGTGCTTTAGGGGAGTTGATAGGGGGCTCGTTAGGGACACCCCCAGAGGTGCGGGGGTGAGCGAGGGTTGGACCGCATACATGAGCTGACACTCGACCCTAGAGAGGAAAGGTCGGGGTAATTGAATAAATGCCAGTAGCGTCCCAGAGTTTACGACATTCGGGACCGCCTTCTAATGCCAAAATATTATTACCTTGATGTCGTTGACCCGAGAGTCAATATGGCCTGGTTCTGTCCCGAAGGTGCAGGTCCATCCAAGGAGCCCTTAGGGATCACATAGGGGCAATCCGAGCTAGAAGCGGGCCCGACTAGCATGACCCCGAGGTGTTGCTTATTTGCTGATACAGATATAGTGTTATCTTGAGATGTGCCATAACCTCGCCGAGGTCCCTATACAAGCGATTAGCATCATGGGGTGTTCCCGACCCAACCCTCTCGATGATTAAGTTAGTGGGAAAGTGGGAAGGAATTTAGGATAGTTTTGATTAATTCTACTTCACCTCTTTTGGGTTCTGAGGGCTAACTTTTACACTTGAGTGGTCGGTTTGCATGAGACCAACGATGGTTAGGGTGTTCCTTACGTCGTCCAAGAGCACATTAATATTGACAACTAGTGGGCACGTCCCTCTATGGGTGATGTCAGGAAAGGATGATCGAGAGGATGTTGTACGTCAGGATTTTGAGCTTGTCTCGAATAAGCAGGGAATAGTCCTTTGTGTCATCATCTAAAACGAGGAGAAAAGGATATTAGGTTATGTCATCGGGGATTAATATCATTTATCATTAAGAATTAATGTCCTCTATCGCGGGGCGTGAGAGGCTTCTAAGATTAAGTTGACGGGAATGTCAAATTAATCATACTCAGAAATCTCTAGTAGGCCCATGCAGTTTTTCCAGGAGATGGGTAGAGGCAACGGATTATACTCCTACCTACTACTGCAAAAAGGAGGATATAACTGTTGGAATTAAACTTGTTCAAGTATCATAAAGAGGTTCATTTCATCAAAAGAGATTTATTACATCAAGAAGAAAAAATAGATTAAAAGACTATAGAAGGATAAGTCAAATTGGTTATTGGTTCTTGAAAGGGTTTCTTGAAAGAGAATGATTCATCTTGAATATAATTAATATAATGTATCTTTGGGGACTATATAAACCCCATATGTTGGGTCATGAGAGCAAGAGAGTTTCTGAAATTTGTAAAGAGTTTTTTCTTGAGAGAAATATAGAAGATTGAACATTGTCCTACTCTTCCTCTGTTTCATATCTCTATTCCCTCTTTCTATCAACATCAACATCTGGTATCAGAGCATAGGTTAAGCTATGACCTCTTCCTCAAGTGCCATCCAACTTTAGATCCCCAGATTAACAAAAGAAAATTATGACATATGGTGCATCCAAATGAAGGTTCTTCTAGGCTCCCAAGATGTATGGGAGTTTGTAGAAGATGGATTCGCTGAACCAACTCTAGCAGAAGAAATGAATGAAGGAAGAAAGCAACTCAAAGAAAGAAGGAAGAAGGAGAAAAGGCTTTGTTCACAATCTACCAAGGGCTTGATGATACAATGTTCGAGATCATCGCTCCAAGAAATACTTCAAAGGAGGCTTGGGAAATACTTCAAAAGCATTCGGTGGTGTTGATAAGGTAAAGAAACTTCGTCTACAAGTTTTACGAGCCGAGTTTGAAAAACTACAACAAGGTACTTGAAACTATTTCGATTACTTCTCAAAAATCATTTCTATTGTTCATCAACTAAGACGAAATGGTGAACAAGTAAATGATCGAGAGTAATAGAAAAATATTGAGATCTCTAGACCGAAATTTGATTTTATTGCAGCGATTGAAGAATCTAAAGATTTGGAAAAAATGTCTTTAGAAGAACTTATGGGTTCCCTTCAAGTTCATGAACAAAGAATTACAAAAAGAGGAGAAGACAAAACTATGGAGCAAGCACTACAAGCTAAGTTTGCTCTTGAAAATAAAGGAGAATCAAATCCTCAAAGAGGTAGAGGACGAGGACAAAGAGGAAGAGGAGGCAGAAATCAGACCAATCAAGAATCTTCATATAATGAAAAGGCTAGAGAAAATTCTAGCCAAAGAGGCCGTGGTTATGGTCGAGGACGTGGCCGAGGCCGTGGACGTGGCAGAAACTCTAAAAGGTCCGAAATACGGTTATGTTTGCAAAAGGTATGGACATTACTCTTATGAATGTTATTATAATCCTAACATTCAAAGTGATGAGGCAAATTTTGTTGAGGAAGAAAAGAAGGAAAATCAAGTTTTGCTAATGAGTTATGAAAATTTGAAAAATGATCAATCTATAACATGGTATCTAGATACAAGAGCCTCAAATCACATGTGTGGCAATAAAGAGCTATTTTCAGAAATGGATACAAGTTATTCCGGGAACATTACATTTGGTGATTTGTCTCAAAGACCAGTAAGAGGCAAAGGTAAAATTCTCCTTGAACTTAATAATGGCAAGGAATTATGCATTTCAGATATTTATTATGTTCCTGATATGAAAAATAATATTTTAAGCATTGGACAATTACTTAAAAAAGGTTATGAAATTGAGATGAAAGATATGGCTCTCTCAATTTGTGATAAGAATAAAACATTGATATCACATGTGAAAAT
This sequence comes from Ensete glaucum, assembly GCA_021527575.1. Taxonomy (NCBI): domain Eukaryota; kingdom Viridiplantae; phylum Streptophyta; class Magnoliopsida; order Zingiberales; family Musaceae; genus Ensete; species Ensete glaucum. Next base: position 35,775,452 of record CM038555.1, read on the forward strand.
CGCAAGGAATAGAATGTTTCCTCTTCATTTGAGTATTTTTGATCAATCAAATTGTTTTAAAGCTGATATTGAGGATATTTCTACACTTTGGCATCTTAGATATGCTCACTTAAATTTTGAGGCTTTGAAACTTCTAGAGAAGTATAATATGGTGACAGGAATGCCAAAAATTGATCACCCAACAAAATTATGTGAAGTATGTGTCATGGGTAAACAAGAAAGAAAATCTTTCAAAGTGAGAAGAACAAAAAGAGCATGGCATCGACTCGATCTGGTGCACTCGTATGTTTGTGGCCCTATCAATCCAAAGATCACTTGGAGGAAGCGGTATTTTCTTACATTTATTGATGATCATAGTGGCAAAACTTGGGTTTACATGTTAAAAGAAAAGAAAGAAGTTTTAAGCAAATTCAAAGAATTTAAGGATTTGGTTGAAAGACAAAGTTGTTGTAAGATTAAATGTTTAAGAACAGATAGAGGTGGTGAATATATATCAAATGAATTTGAAAGTTTTTGTAGAAATAATGGAATTCTACATCAATTAACCATGCCATACACACCTCAACAAAATGGTGTCTCGGAAAGAAAAAACAGGACTATCCTTAATATGGTCCGATGCATGTTAAAGGAAAGAAAAATTCCGAAAGAATTTTGGGGTGATCTTGTTGTTGCGGTTTATTTGCTTAAGTTTACAAAGCGAATTGGTAATATTACACCAGGAGAAGCATGGAGCTTACAAAAACCAAGAGTTGATCATTTAAGGATTTTTGAAAGTGTTGCATTTGCCAAGATACCAGAAGAAAAGAGAACGAAATTGGAGGATAAAAGCCAAAAATGTATTTTGCTAGGTTATCCAGAGAATTCCAGTGGTTACAAACTCTACAATCCTATCACAAATAAAGTTGTGATGTCAAGAGATGTTGAGTTTGATGAACAACAGATTTGGAACTGGAAAAGTGATGAGCGATAAGAAAGTTGTAGCTTGAGAAGATGATATAATACAAGCAAACCAAGTGACTTTGCGAATCATCACCTAGATCAGCTAGGTCACATGATTCAAGAAGTCCAATTATAAGAAGGACAAGACCGATTCAGGACATATATGATGTGACTCGAAGGATTGATACTAACAATGATGAACTTTCTTTATTTTGTCTTTTTACAGGATATGATCCATTAATCTTCGAAGAAGCTTATAGAGATGAAAAATGGCGACAAGCTATGAATGAAGAGATTCATGCCATTAACAAAAATAATACATGGGAGCTTACTACACTTCCAGAAGACCACCAAGCTATTGGTGTTAAGTGGATCTTCAAAACAAAAAGAAATGCAAAAGGAGAGGTGGAGAAATATAAGGCTAGATTAGTTGCAAAGGGATATAAACAACAATATGAAATTGACTATGAAGAAGTATTTGCGCCAGTTGCTCGATTGGAGACAGTAAGATTACTTATCTCTCTAGCAGCTCAAATGAAATGGAAGATTTTACAAATGGATGTGAAATCAGCATTTCTTAATGGAGTTCTTGAAGAAGAGGTATATATTCAACAACCCCTGGTTTTATTATTCAAGAACAAGAAGACAAAGTATACAAGTTAAAGAGAGCTCTTTATGGGCTTAAACAAGCCCCACGAGCATGAAATTCTCGAATAGATACTTATTTTATTCAAAATAGTTTTTCTAAATGTCCACATGAGCATGCTCTCTATACAAAATCTAACTCTCATGGAGATATCTTATTTGTATGCTTGTACGTTGATGATTTAATATTTACAGGCAATAGTAGCTCCATGATTAAAGATTTTAAGCACTCTATGAAAAAGGAGTTTGAGATGACCGACTTGGGCTTAATGACTTATTTCCTTGGTATCGAAGTTATACAAGATAATGGAGGAATTTTTATCTCACAAGAAAATTATGCAAAGGAGGTTTTAAAGAAGTTTTCAATGGAAGATTGTCATCCTACAGATACACCTATTGAATATGGCACCAAGTTGACCAAGGAAGGTGAAGGTAAATACATTAATCCAACTTATTATAAAAGTCTAGTTGGATGTTTAAGGTATTTGACATGCACTCGACCTGATATACTATTTGGAGTTGGTTTAATAAGTAGATTTATGAAAGTTCCAAAGACATCTCATTTAAATATCGCTAAAAGAATTTTGCGATATATTAAAGGAACAATTGAGTATGGAATGTTCTATTCTTCATCTAAAAAGTTGGAGCTCATCGGATATAGTGACAGTGATTGGGCCGGAAGCTACGATGATCGGAAGAGTACAATTGGATTTGTATTTTATTTTGGTGAAGCTACATTCACTTGGTCTTCAAAAAAGCAACGGATCGTTGCTCTATCAAGTTGTGAAGCAGAATATATAGCAGCTTCTTCTAGTGTTTGTCATGCAATCTGGCTAAGAAGATTACTCCAAGAACTTCATATGCCACAGGAGAAGTCAACCAAGATTTATGTTGATAACAAATCAGCTATTGCCTTAGCCAAGAATCCAGTCTATCATGAAAGATCGAAGCATATCGATACAAGATTTCATTTTATAAGAGATCATATCAAAAATAAAGAAGTGGAGCTACATCATGTCAAGACAAGTGAACAAGTGACTGATATACTTACAAAACCTCTCAAATTTGAAATATTTCAACAACTTCGAAAGAAACTTGGCATGCTAGATGAAACAAGTTTAAGGGGGGAAAATGTTGGAATTAAACTTGTTCAAGTATCATAAAGAGGTTCATTTCATCAAAAGAGATTTATTACATCAAGAAGAAAAAATGGATTAAAAGACTATAGAAGGATAAGTCAAATTGGTTATTGGTTCTTGAAAGGGTTTCTTGAAAGAGAATGATTCATCTTGAATACAATTAATATAATGTATCTTTGGGGACTATATAAACCCCATATGTTGGGTCATGAGAGTAAGAGAGTTTCTGAAATTTGTAAAGAGTTTTTTCTTGAGAGAAATATAGAAGATTGAACCTTGTCCTACTCTTCCTCTGTTTCATATCTCTATTCCCTCTTTCTATCAACATCAACAATAACCTCTTTCACCCATGTCATTGTATGAGTGGCGGTTTCCAACAGGGTGAGTAGACAGCATCGTTACTTTCTCTATTAGCCAGTAAAATCTATGTTATCTAAGATGAAAATAACCAACTAAAGCTCCATTTGTGGTCCTGTTGATGACTTCTCTCTGGATTGTCCAATGCAGAAGTTGACACGAGAATCCCACTATGACAGGTAGAAGAAGAATGCCTCTAGATCTTGTCGAAGCAGCGACATGGGCGTGCTCCAAACCCATCCGCACTCTGCCAGCTAAACCCTCACATGACGTTGTCTCTCGCGCTTCCTCACCTTATAAGTACAGCCTGCACACCACACCCGAGCCACCCACCCGGAAAACTTGTCACAGTGAGGCCATGGCCGCCGCCAAGCTCTCGACCTCAGTCGCCTTCTTTCTCGCGCTCAGCCTCCTCTTCCTCACTCTCACCAACGTCCGCGGCTTGTGCCCTGTGCCGAAGCCGCCACCGAGCCCGAAGCCGCCCAGTGGCAAATGCCCCGTCGACACCCTCAAGTTTGCGGCCTGCGCCAACGTGCTCAACGGCTTGATCAGCTTCGAGATCGGCACGCCGCCGAAGAAGCCCTGCTGCAGTCTGGTGGGAGGGCTCGCCGACGCCGAGGCCGCCCTCTGCCTCTGCACCGCCCTCAAGGCCGACGTCCTCGGCCTCAACCTCAACATACCCATCAGCCTCAGCCTGCTCGTGAACTACTGTGGCAAGGAGGTCCCCGCCGGCTTCCAGTGCCCTTAGAAACTTCTCTCAGTCTTTCTGTGAAGTGAATCTTCGTAAGCATTTCTTTTGTTGCCGTATCTGTTCCTACCCATCTACTCTGGTGTAGCTTCTTTGTTCTCTTTGCATGTTATCTCGGCACGCATATCGCTTGTGATGCATGCGGACTGTGACTCGTGCTTGGTGTGGTAGTGTATTCTGCTACGTAATCAAGTGAACCCTCAAGTCTAATAAGACCTGTGCTTCGTTTCATGAAGCTATCTTGTTTGTGTGGTTTATACGTGGGAACGAGCTAAATTTGTAAACGTATAAACTTATGGCAAACAAAATATAAGCTAATTAATTTGCAGAAAATTTTCTACAAAATCAAGCAAATAATAGTATAAATGCAGTACTCTAAACGACATGATTTGACTTTAAAAAATATAATAATATAAAATTATAAATAAAGGTTTAGGTAATCTTAACTTATCTCAACGGTGACAAAGGATCCATCTAGCCAATCTCAAATAGTTGAGACTTCATGATTTTGTTATTACTCTCATTGTTCCAGTGAGCTTAAAAGGCTTGTGAATGTGAATCACTTGCATAAATGAAATAATTATTAAGACCACAGTGTTACAAGGGGTGTAAAGGATTTTGCGAACGAATGTCATATAAGGGGGAACAAATATTAATAATAAAGATCATAATTAATTATTATTAAATTTAATTATGCATAATGTGTTGCAATTTAGTTCCAAAGATTCTGAGTAAGTTATCATATTTTCCTTAGCATTTTGGAGGACACAAATATTTTTGCATGCACTTCATCTTGTGCACAAGAACTGCATATGAGAATCTCAACATACCCAAATCCAAGTATTTTGTACAGAATATAGCAAAAGATGGAGTCAATAAAACAGCCCCCCTTTGCTAAGGAGGAACTGAAACCACTGGAGGATAAATCAAAAAGAGTAAACACACGTACAGAAAAGAAAGGCAGCAAGGAATCCAGCAAAAATGGCCCTACAAGGGTTTGATATCAGAAAATTTTTCGGAAAGATGGTAGGCTTCAAACTTGTAGAGAGTAGAAGTAACAGAGAAGAAGAGAGACAGGTGAAGGAATTAACACTTGTGTTTGAAGATGCATTACATTGTCATGTACTTTATAAAGAAGCCAAACCAAGAGTTGGGGTTCGTAGGTTACGGATAAGAACCATAATCTTGAACCAAGTAGTAATCCTCCGTCAACTCAAACTTTCCTCACAACTAATTTCCTTGGTTTGTGTATAGGCAAATCTCCAAGTTCTAATCAACTTTGAGAGAGAGAGAGAGAGAGAGAGAGAGAGAGAGAGAGGTGCACTTCCACTCGTGAGGAGAAGCAGATTGCCTCTGGTGTTGCTTTGGATTTCTTCCAATGCTAACTAAGGTGGTCCATGTTAGGAGTCACCTCGGTGACAGCTTGCCAAGTTCGGGTCTTTCCTCAAGAGGGGTGTGGAGTTGGGCATGTTCCATTGAATAGCGCATGTAGACGAAGCCTGCATGCACGCATCGAACACTTCAATATAGTTTACCGATTTCCTGTCGCATTATTACCAGAGATCGATATCTGAGATTTGGCTCAATTGCATTTGGGTTTATCCTCCGATCTATTGCATCACTGACCCAACAAGGCAACCACGTGAACAAACAGTCCTCGGATACTGCATCTGAATTTTTTGGAAGAACAGAAATGATTCTCGTCGTCCATGTGAATGTGTTGATGTTGATAGAAACAGGGAATAGAGATATGAAACAGAGGAAGAGTATGACAAGGTTCAATCTTCTATATTTATCTCAAGAAAAAACTCTTTACAAATTTCAGAAACTCTCTTTTTCTTATGACCCAACATATGGGGTTTATATAGTCCCCAAAGATACATTATATTAATTGTATTCAAGATGAATCATTCTCTTTCAAGAAACCCTTTCAAGAACCAATAATCAATTTGACTTATCCTTCTATAGTCTTTTAATCCATTTTATCTTCTTGATGTAATAAATCTCTCTCTTGATGCAATGAACCTCTTTTGATGAAATGAACCTCTTTATGATACTTGAACAAGTTTAATTCCAACATCCTCCCCCCTTAAACTTGTTCCATCTAGCATGCCAAGTTTCTTTCGAAGTTGTTGAATAAATACCTCTTCTTCAAGAACTCCACTAAAAAATGTTGATTTCACATCCATTTGTAAAATCTTCCATTTCATTTGAGCTGCTAGAGAGATAAGTAATCTTACTGTCTCCAATCGAGCAACTGGCCCTATCAATCCAGTATCACTTGGAGGAAGCAGGTATTCATCAAACTCAACATCTCTTGACATCACAACTTTATTTGTGATAGAATTGTAGAGTTTGTAACCACTGAAATTCTCTGGATAACCTAGCAAAATACATTTTTAGCTTTTATCCTCCAATTTCGTTCTCTTTTCTTCTGGTATCTTGGCAAATGCAACACTTCCAAAAATCCTCAAATGATCAACTCTTGGTTTTTGTAAGCTCCATGCTTCTTCTGGTGTAATATTACCAATTCGCTTTGTAAACTCATTAAATAAATGCACAAGCAACAAGATCACCCCAAAATTCTTTCAGAATTTTTCTTTCCTTTAACATGCATCAGACCATATTAAGGATACTCCTGTTTTTTCTTTCCGAGACACCATTTTGTTGAGGTGTGTATGGCATGGTGAATTGATGTAGAATTCCATTATTGCTACAAAAACTTTCAAATTCATTTGATATATATTCACCACCTCTATCTGTTCTTAGATATTTAATCTTACAACAACTTTGTCTTTCAACCAAATCCTTAAATTCTTTGAATTTGCTTAAAACTTCTTTCTTTTCTTTTAACATGTAAACCCAAGTTTCTCCACTATGATCATCAGTAAATGTAAGAAAATATCTACTTCCTCTAAGTGATACTAGATTGATAGGGTCACAAACATCCGAGTGTACCAGATCGAGTTGATGCCATGCTCTTTTTGTTCTTCTCACTTTGAAAGGTTTTCTTTCTTGTTTACCCATGACACATACTTCACATAATTTTGCTGGGTGATCAATTTTTGGCATTCCTGTCACCATATTATACTTCTCTAGAAGTTTCAAAGCCTCAAAATTTAAGTGAGTATATCTAAGATGCCAAAGTGTAGAAATATCCTCAATATCAGCTTTAAAACAATTTGATTGATCAAAAATACTCAAATGTAGAGGAAACATTCTATTCCTTGCCATTTTCACATGTGATATCAATGTTTTATTCTTATCACGAATTGAGAGAGCCATATCTTTCATCTCAACTTCATAACCTTTTTCAAGTAATTGTCCCATGCTTAAAATATTATTTTTCATATCAGGAACATAATAAATATCTGAAATGCATAATTCCTTGCCATTATTAAGTTCAAGGAGAATTTTACCTTTGCCTCTTACTGGTCTTTGAGACAAATCACCAAATGTAATGTTCCCGGAATAACTTGTATCCATTTCTGAAAATAGCTCTTTGATGCCACACATGTGATTTGAGACTCCTGTATCTAGATACTATGTCATAGATTGATCATTTTTTAAATTTTCATAACTCATTAGCAAAACTTGATTTTCCTTCTTTTCTTCCTCAACAAAATTTGCCTCATCACTTTGATTGTTAGGATTATAATAACATTCATAAGAGTAATATCCATACCTTTTGCAAACATAACACTGTATTTCAGACCTTTTAGAGTTTACGCACGTCCACCACGTCCTCGACCATAACCACGGCCTCTTTGGCTAGAATTTTCTCTAGCCTCTTCATTATATGGAGATTCTTGATTGGTCTGATTTCTACCTCCTCTTCCTCTTTGTCCTCGTCCTCTTCCTCTTTGAGAATTTGATTCTCCTTTATTTTCAAGAGCAAACTTAGCTTGTAGTGCTTGCTTCATAGTTTTGTCTTCTCCTCTTTTTGTAATTCTTTGTTCATGAACTTGAAGGGAACCCATAAGTTCTTCTAAAGATATTTTTTTCCAAATCTTTAGATTCTTCAATCGCAACAGCAATAAAATCAAATTTCGGGTCTAGAGATCTCAATATTTTTTCTATTACTCTTTGATCATTTACTTGTTCACTATTTCGTCTCATTTGATGAACAATAGAAATGATTTTTGAGAAGTAATCAGAAATAGTTTCAGAAGTACCTTATTGTAGTTTTTCAAACTCGGCTCGTAAAACTTGTAGACGAAGTTTCTTTACCTTATCAACACCACCGAATGCTTTTTGAAGTATTTCCCAAGCCTCCTTTGAAGTATTTGCTGGAGCGATGATCTCAAACATTGTATCATCAAGCCCTTGGTAGATTGTGAACAAAGCCTTTTTCTCCTTCTTCCTTCTTTCTTTGAGTTGCTTTCTTCCTTCTGTATTCATTGCTCCTTCTTCTGCTGGAGTTGGTTCAGCGAATTCATCTTCTATAAACTCTCATACATCTTGGGAGCCTAGAAAAACCTTCATTTGGATGCACCATATGTCATAATTTTCTTTTATTAATATGGGGATCTAAAGTTGGATGGCACTTGAGGAAGAGATCATAGCTTAACCTATGCTCTGATACCAGATGTTGATGTTGATAGAAAGAGGGAATAGAGATATGAAACAGAGGAAGAGTAGGACAAGGTTCAATCTTCTATATTTCTCTCAAGAAAAAACTCTTTACAAATTTTAGAAACTCTCTTTTTCTCATGACCCAACATATGGGGTTTATATAGTCCCCAAAGATACATTATATTAATTGTATTCAAGATGAATCATTCTCTTTCAAGAAACCCTTTCAAGAACCAATAACCAATTTGACTTATCCTTCTATAGTCTTTTAATCCATTTTTTCTTCTTGATGTAATAAATCGCTCTCTTGATGCAATGAACCTCTTTTGATGAAATGAACCTCTTTATGATATTTGAACAAGTTTAATTCTAACAGAATGAAGGTTTTATCTCGACGAGGATAATGTCCCCTCTCTACTCTTTCTCTCTCTCTCCTTCTCCCTAGATGGAACGGGTGGTTGGATTACACCGGGATAATTCCTTTTCTAACTCATTCTCATGCTTTTGTTTCATGAACCGCTAGGGTACAATACCAATTCTCATCATGCTTTGCTTTCAATCTGTTGCATGCTGAGTGTGTTTGGACAGTTTGTGATGGCTTGCAGCAGTGCTGTACTTTTGTAATATATATATATATATATTATATATATATATATATATAATTAGAATCAATTGATACTAAGAGAGTGACTGAATTAGTGTTGAATTAGTGTGTGTAAGTTATTTATTTTAAACAAAATTTTTTCGCTTAAAATAAGATAGAAAATCTGAAATTTTTCGTTCAAGTAAAATAATTAAGAAAATTATTAAGTTAATAAACAAACCTGAAGGATTAGCAACATTAAAGTGAAAACTTTACTTTCAAAGAGTGAATTCATTCGGAAACTTCAATATAAAATTTGTAAGCAATGAAAGTAAGGAAAGAACATACAAGTTTTATAGTAGTTCGGCACCAACAGCCTATGTCTACTCCTGAGTTTTCTTTCTTGAGGCACATCGACATCCACTACCGATCTTTTTTGGGTGAAGACACCATTACATCTTGCTTTACAAGGGAGACTTTAGAATTTTCTAACTCTAAGCTCTCTCCATTACCCTTTTTCTTTTTTCTTATAATCTACATAAGTTTTTCATAAAATTTTATCCTCCAAATTATTGTATAAAATGTAAGAAAACTTATGGTATTTATAGGCCCTAAATGAGTTTAGAATTTGGAGCCAAAAATCAAACTCACTTGAAAAATCCGGGTACGAGCGGTTCACCTGCCGACCTACGCGGGTCAACCACCGAAAGTGCCCAGATTCCTGGGTACAAGCGGTTCAATTGCCCAGCCTGGGCGGTTAAGCCGCTAGCAACCGTCCGAAATCCTGAGCGGCGTTGGTTGAACCGTCGCTCACCAACGGTTTACCCGCCAGAATCTCTAGAGAAGTGGTTCCCTCCACTTTTCGAATTCTGGTTTGAACCTAATGTTAACCAACGCTTTGGTTAACCAATTGAGCTCAACCTAAGCTAAATCAAACCCCATAGTGGACCCGGTTGCCTCTTTGAGTTGATTTACAAATCATACTCAAATCAGACCACACTTAAACTATAACTTAAATATTACAATCAAACATGACCACCAAGCTTAATGACATCACTCCCACATTCTGGCAACCTCCGGAATCTCCAATGACAAGTCTCACAGTCTTCCTCCTATGATCTCCCAGTGTGTTTCTAGCAAGCTTCCCGGTCCCTTCGGCGAATCTCATAGTGAACTCCCAGCGAGCTCCTACCGCATCGTTCAATCCTTGGCCCGATACTTATACTTGATTCTAGGTCCATGTCTGATCTGTAACTCCTTCTCTCGTCATGGTTAAACCTATATGATACTAACTATGACTTAATTAATTACAATCATAATGGATAATACATCTATATCATGACCTTCCTAACTCTTGGCAAGCATTTTGGCTACCCCCAATAATCTTCCAGCGAGTCTCAGTCTTCTTCTGGCGAACTCCCTTGTGCCATTCTAGCAATCTCCCGATGCCCTCGACGAGCTTCCCATGCACTCCTGGCGAGTTCCCAATCGCATCGTCCAAACCCCGCCTGATTTATAAACTTGACTTTGGTCAATCCTAATTATCATATTCCCTCTGTCATAGTTAATCCTACGTCAATTAACTTCTAACAACCCATGTTAGATCAATAACCCATCAATTGATTTCATCATTAAAATTCGAGATTCAACAATCTTTCGCTTTTTGATGATGATAATCAATTGATGATAGAAGTGAATTCTAACTCCCTCTAAATCCATGTCACTTAAGTTTAAGAGAAACACACACTCTTAAATTCAAGCAATCAATATTTAACGTAAATTTCAATATAAATTTTTATCAAGTCATCAAATCATAAATTTTAAAAATAATTATACATCTATATCCATATGCAATATATCCAATTCATATCTATATCCAATATATCTATGTATTTCAACAATATCATATGTCATCAATGTTAATTTCTCCCCCTTTGTCATCAACAAAAAGGTGAAATGTATAGCTAATAATTTAAAGCACATGCTGACATTACTTCCCTTTAGTATATGCATTATAAATTTTTTTTTCCTTTATGATTAATAACGAGAGAAATAAGGAAGGTGTTATTAAATTATTTTATCATTAAGAAAGTTCTTAATAAATTTTAAAATCAATACTAAGATGAGCTCTAAAGTCCAAGAGATTTAAAGACTAATTATATTTCAAATATTATCTCTTGTAAATTTTAAATGTGGCACATATTCAAGCAATTTTTCTTATTTTTTCTTAAAACAATAAGATAAAATCATGAAAAAAATTTTCAAAAATGTTATCATATAAAGGCTTCATTTCATGAAATCTATATTAGTAATTTATATATTTTAACATTCCTAGGTCTCAACCTCAATCTTATATATATAAAATTTCGAATATAAGCGCAACAAATCTTTTTCATGTAAATCTCAAGAAAACATAGCAAATAAAGCTAGTAAGTTTTTTCTTCTCTTTTGAGAAGTGCAAGCTAGCAATTTTTGCTTCCATTGCAATGTTTAAGCTAGTAATTTTATATCACGCAAGATAACAAGTTTTGTTCCCCTTTATTATTTTTAAAAAGAGAAGATGGTTACAATAATGCAAAATTTTTCCGTTACATCATTTTTCAAATCATCACATGAAATATATCAAGAAAAATTAATATGGTGATGAGATATATAATTTATAAAAATAAATTGTGAATATCAAGAGACAAATTATAGGAGAAACACATAAAATATCTTAATTTATGCATAATAATTCTCAAGTTATAAAAATTTTCTTTTAAATATAAGAACACATAATAAGAGATTTTGATTCATAAAAGATTTCAAGTTATAATTCTAAGAAATTAAAATCATGATATAGAGAAAGAACTTATTCAATTTCAAAATCATCAAAATCACTTTCAAGGAATTCGAAATAAAATAAATATACATATCAATCTCTTAAAATGCTACTGATTTCCTTTCTTCCCTTTTTATTGTAAATAATGAGAATAAGTCTTAGGGATCAAATAATCTTAATTCATAAATCCTAAGATATACAATTCATTTAGATTGATTCCTTTTTTTAATAAAATGGAAGAATGATCTTGATAAAAAGTTCCAACTTATAATTATCAAGATCATAAATCTCCTTTTTATTAAAAAGAAAAAATCATAGAGATCAATAATATGATTCCCATAATGTGTAAGCCAAATCAAGAAATTAAGGAAATATTCATGATAATACAAATCTCTTTCAATTTTAAAATTATCACAAATTTAAGAAATACTAATTTTGGTTATAAGTTGTGTCATTCATGAGATTTAAAATAAGTCAGGTTAAGAAAGATATTGATATCAAAAGACTTTCATGAATACTAAAAGATATGCTTTAATTAAATAAATATACTCTTAGATAATAAAATAGAATCTTAAGAGATCAAAGAAGAGTCTTAATTCATAAAGATATCATATTATATATATCAAGATCATGAGTTAATTTTTAAGGAAGAAAAAAGTAGAATATCTTTATTTATGTATATGAAACTTCAATTTTTCAATAATATAGTTCAGATGAAGATTTTCAAGTTTCATTTTCTAAACTTGTTAAAATCATGATAATAATTTATTCAAGTTCAAATCATCAAATCATCAAAATTACTTTCATATTTCAAAAGAGTCAATAATATAATTGATTCATTAATCTCTTTTTGGAAGTTTTAGGGAATAAAAATTTTTAAGAAAATATATTCTCTTTTTATTTCATATAAGCATGCCTTTTATCTTTTAAGCCAAATAAAAACATGTATCTTTATTTTAAACAAAAATAGAGCTTTCATTATAATAAAGATCAATAAGCCACAAATCATAAAAATTATCATGCATAATTTCGAAATATAAACTCATTAATTATAATCACTATACATTATTAAATCATCAAGCATGGTTTCATTGAACATAAAACTTCTTCAATCAAAATCAAAATATCAATAAGGTTAGATAGATTTAAACATATCCATTCTTTAATCATCCAAAATCATCATCAAAAATTATTTTTTAGAAAATTTTAATAAAGTAGGATTATTTTCTAAAAGAAAATAGCTAAATTTTTCTAATTCATTTTTGTAGTTAAAGAGATTCAATAATAAATATATCATTTTATCTTGTTGAAGGATTCATGGGGAAAAAAAATTTATGAATAATTGTCTTTCTTCTGAAATTTATTTTTAGAATGCAATGTCATTTAAAGTCCAAAAATAAAATTTCATCAAGATCAATGCAATAAAATATTTTCAAACAAAATCTTTGATTCCATTTAAATCCAATGATTTTTATATATTGGAAAATTCTATCATGTTATCAACAAGTTTTTCCTTTAAAAAAATGATTTTGTATATGACATTTAAGTTCAAATTCAATATTTAGTCATCTAATCTTAAGACAATGTACATAAATTCAAGAATATAAATTAATACATTAATCATCATCAAAATCTTTCTTTCATACATATGACTTTTTATTTAAGATAGCTAAAATTTCTTCTTTCTAATTCTAGCATGCTCTAGCTATGTAAAGATTATGCATCATTGAAAGCAATCAAGATTAACGAATCATCCTTAATATTGATTATTAATAATTTTATTTTTAATAATTTTTCTTGTTATTTGTTTAGGCTAGGAGCACTAAGTAATATTTTGAAAGTAGATGCTCAAGATATATGAGACCCAAACTTAAATGCTTCATGTACTATCTTACCTCGTGTAAGTATTCTTTTGTAGAGTGCCTATGAACTTGAATCTCCTCTTCCACTATCATGAATAGGAAAATGAGAAATCCGAATGAAGGGTGAAATACCTAAGCTAAAATACAAGAGTAAGAGGAGGGAGCGACATAACCAGAGTTGGGAGCGACAGGCCAAAAAGTTACTTACACAAATATGAGATCAGGAGTTTAGGCCTAGATCTGGGACATAAGAATAGAAACTCAAAACTACCAGAAAGAGGCAGGCCACTTCACTTAATAGTAATAATAAAACAAAGAAGTAAGAATTCTACCTATTAGCCCAAGCCTTATTTGCTCCCCTACCTTCTGCAACTTTCTCCTTGTATGCACTTAACTAGAATAATGAAACCAATAATAAGCAGAATGTAACGAGTGCTTCTAGGCCCAATTCTCATAAAGAGGAATTTCATCATTGCTGGCAATACTTGTTCTAGTAATACAAAGAATTGAACAATGTCCATGATAGAAGAAAGAAAACGAATGCAAGAAATAAACTACCAAATACAGAATGAAACTAGTGCTTCTAATACAAAACAACTGGACCATAGGAATAACGAATAGTAAATACAGAATGAAACTAGCGCTTCTAATACAAAACAACTGGACCATAGGAATAAGGAATAGTAAATACCGAATGAAACACGACTAAGTGACGCACTATAATAAATGGTAAGTTCAATTAACTGTTTACCTTTAGCTTGGTAAATTCCATTCCGTATTTGTTGACAGTGGAGAGTCAGGGGAAAGAAAGGATGGTTCCCGTTCGAACATAGTCTTCAACAAGTTAGGTTCTAGCATTGTCTGCGAAGGATTTATTGACCTTACTTAGTTGTCGAGCTGGACTTGAGGTGAGGATACTTTACTTTTGACTTCTAGGGTTAAACGACTATAAAGAAGGGTTCATCACATCTGTTTTTTTTTGTATTGGCGCAAGTGCAATTAAATTACAAGTTTGAATTGATTCATTTCATCTAGCGAATAGGGATTTGTATAGAAAAAGGTAAGAAAGAGTATAGGCCTGCCTGACACTCCACAGCTTGAAAGGGAGCCCAGAAAGCACTTCTGCATCTGCAAGTCGGTGAAGAATAAGAAGGGATCTGAAGCTGTATCAAGGTCATAGTCAATTTCAGAATTCTTTTTTTAGAAAATTGATAAGAAGTGAATGAGTCCTTTACTACTTTTCATTCTTTAACTCCTGTCACTTTCATCATGCCTATATTTATTGGCAATGAGAAATATTATTCTTAAGCCCTTACGGCACCTAGCATTCCAGGCAATGAAACATATTCTTCTTACACCTTTACTTAAACTAGCGCTTATAAGACTTTGACTACTCTTATGCCTTTACGGCTCCTAGCATTCCATGCAATGAAACATATTCTTCTTACTACGCCTTTACTTAAACTAGCACTTAAAAGACTTTGACTACTCTTATGCCCTTACGACACCTAGCATTCCAAGCAATGAAACATATTCTTTTTACACCTTTACTTAAACTAGTGCTTATAAGACTTTGACTATTGGCTACGAGCCTGCCTTGACTTCTTCCCATAATACAGCTGGTGGAAAGCAGACAGTAATAAGTAAGGCCTTTTAACACTACTACCTTTAAGAAGCGAATCGGGGCATCCAAGATTAAAACGAATACTAATAATAATAATAATAATAGAAATTAGGAATTACAAAATATGCCTCTATCTAATACTTTCACTAGCGCTAACAAGACTGCTAACAGGGATCGAACTGTGCTATGATAGAAACACTAAGGAGCAGAAGAATACAGGTATGATCTAGGGCATACTATCTTGTGTACGATGTATTGCATTAATAGCTAGAGTCACTTTATAGCTTTGACAAGGCTGCTGCTACTGCCAGTAATAATAGAAACTGAGAATAGAAGGTATGCCCCAAAGTTTGGTTTTGTTAGTTTTGATCTACCGTCACTTCATCTAATCCTCTCGTTCCCTGTCTTACTCTTCAATACCTATGCCGGAGGCTTACTCTACTATATCTAATACTTTGACTATTGCTAGTAAGAGTGCAACTGGTGCCTATATAGAAGTATGGAACTACTGTCAACAAGGCTTTGGTCCTGACCGGGGAATCTAATCTATTAAGTAAGGGTTGACTGCTCGTTGTCCCAGAATGGAACAAAAGGTATGATCTACTAACTATAAAAGTAGAGCCGCTGACAACAATAAAACTCAATAGTATAATAAGGATACATTGGGTGGGAACTTGGATACTCAACCAACCGAACAATAAGTAGAGGGCTCGAACTCGAAATACATATTTTCACCACCGATAACAATAATTGAACAGGTGTTATGATAGAACCAATCTCAATAGTAGAAGAATATGGGGTGCTTTTGGTCTGCTGCTCTTATCTATTAGTCTGTCTTTGCTTGGTTTCAAATTGTTAATTGGTCCAACAAACAAGACTTGTTCTCATAACTTGGGTTGCACACTACCTATCATATGCATTATTTTATTGTTTCAGTCGGGCGCTCCCTATTTTGAAGTATGCATTGCCCACTCACTTTTCGTTATTTAATGAATGACTTGGATTCTATCTCCATTTGCTTTCATTCCAACACCATTACACCCAATCATATCCTTACTCCTTTGCTTCCAAAGCGGAACTAGTGCTTAGCGAGACCTTAATTACTGCTTTAAAGAATTGAAACTACAGAAACTATCTTATGTTCTACTTAGGGCATCGACCAAGTCACTTATATTGTTACGGGATAGAAGTTTCGTTCCATATTATAAGTATTCTAAGTAAAATTCTAGGCTACCTATTTAGGTAAACTCAAATTAGAGAGAGGGGACAACTCCCTCCATTATTGCTTTTTTATAGAAAGTATAAAGTTAGGTAGGAATCAAGTTCAGCTCTTAAAACAAAGGGAAAGCCAATCACCAAACCTAGACTCACATCCAATTCTTATCTTTTTACTCGAAACTATGGCCTCTAGCATTCCGTACCTATTCTATTAACTATTGACTCAAACTTGACATACCTAGTGGGTCTATATGAAATCCACCTTTCCATACTCTGATCCCTATGCTCCCGTTTCAGTCTACCTCCTCTTAATCTAAATCTAATGACCCGGCCCTACTCTACTATACCTTAGCCTCGAATTATCTCTTTTCATTCTTCAATTCCTACCTTAAAGCCTTGCCCATATGGTTGAGTTTGCTACTTATTGCATTATGTACTCTTTCTCCATCAAGTGAGTCTACTACTTACTTTTTTAATCGTATATTTTAACTATTATTCTTCTGCTAATAATCATAGGAGTTGACTAGTGTCCTGACATAATAGAACTATCATTACTCGATCTAATTATGCCGATCCTATCTCTTGTCTGTTATTACTAAAGTGAGTTCTGTATTTACTATTTGATTCTTACTTTGAGACAAGAGGAGGTCATTCTTACTTTACTTAAATTCCTAGTTGAAAGAGAGTTTTCTTCTTACTAGCTATGTCAGCTACTCATTCTTTTACACTGGGCCATAGTTCTTTATTTTCACGGTGATTCTGATACCAATAAATGAAATTCCCTTTTGTCTAATTGGGTGCCCATTACTATGCTTAATAGTTTGATTCCTTATCTCTTACTGTTAGTTTACTTCTACCTATTGGGCTTAGGATTGTTACTACTGAGTTTACTTATGATCATGTGGGGACCCATTCCTGTACTGATGGATTGAATTATTTGATTGACTTGCTCGATTCTAACTTACTATCGGATGTATCTTACTCTCAAGTTGTTATCTCTAATAGGAGTAGTTTCTTGTAAGTTACTTGTCTGGTCTTGAATCATAGTGGACCTATCCTGTATTATGTGTTCTATTCTATCAGGTAGTAGTCAATTCCCCTTTTCTCTAATCAAACTACTAGAATGGAATTACTGTACTATACGAAAACATATGGGAGTAGTCAATTCTTACTAGCATTAGTTATAGGTTGTGAAATCAAGTAAAGTAAGTATGAGTTCTGAGTGAAGATCAGAGGTACATCAGGTACAGTTGGTGTCTATTGGGGTGGCATTAAATTCCCATTAGTGGGTTAAAGCCTTATAAGCAGTAGTGCAAGAGTAAAGGTAAGTCCTATTATTATACGTTAACTGAATACCGAATTTCAGAATCAAACAAATAAACTAAGTATCAGGAGTAGAAGAAAGAACCAGTGCCCCCCCAAACTCATAATAAGAATGTGCAGCTACCTAGTGGAAACACAGACATTAGGTATGTATGTAGTGTTAGTAGATAAGTAATAAGTAAAGACACGCCTTGATTGCTTGGAGTATCAGAATGGTAGTTAAGAGCTTCAGGCTAACCCCATTTATCAGTGGACTCAAGAGTGAAAGTAGGCAATGGTAGAGTCAACCTATGAATACATGGGCATAAGACAAGGAGTTTGAGTTTCAAGTAAAGGGAAGCAATGTTGTTTATAGGATTTGGGAGCCTTTAAGGTAGTAGTTGATATCCATTTGATAATGGCATACTAAAGCTATCAATACAGAACATAACGAAACAATAGTAAGAATCACAATAATTCAGTAGTTACAAAATGAAAGTGAGGACCAACACTTAATCTTTATTTTATGTTTTATTATTACTATAAGCTTGCTTGCTTGTATGTGCTATGGAGTACCCGGAGTGGAGTGAAAGAGGCGAACTACGAGCTCAAGTGATAAATTGAAGAATAAGATATAGTTAAGTAAGGCTAAAAGCAAAGAGGAGCAAGGCTTATTAGTAGTAAAGCGAGACTAATAGATAGGAAGGTCAGTTTCACCCCAAGGATCTGTAGGTTATTAAAGAATAGAAATAAAGATTGATCATGTATGCTTCGTGTACAGACTATCTCCCTAGATAGTTAGATTCATAGACTTAGCTAAAGGGGAGTCATGTGCTAATCTCTCATGAGTGAATGTTTCATTAAGATTTAGATTTTCGAGTACCAGTTTGAAAGTGAAAAGTAGGGCTTAGTCCTTGTTATGAGTTCGATTCTCAACTTGGAGTTTAAGTAAGTAGAGCAGAGATCCGGATGTTGAGTGGAAATCTGAGTTTCTAATTGAGTTTTCAGTTGCCCGCTTCTGTCTTCTACTTATAGGCCTGTCTTATACTGTTACCTGAGTTGTTAGTTACATTCCTGCTAGTATTAGTCTAAATAAATCCTATTAGTATTAGTTGAATCTCTAGTTTCAAGCTATACCCTTATTAGCACCGGTTCATACTAACAAAGAATAGGAGAAGGCTAAATATTTTATATTCCTCTCAATATTTTTATAATTTTACAAACTCTATATTTTTCATGACTCAACATATGAGGTTTATATAGTCCCCCAAGATACATTATAATTATGCACTAAGAATTAATCTCTCTCTTTCAAGAAATCCTTTCAAGAATCAATAGCCAATTTGATTTATCCTTTCATAAATATTTTCTCTTGATGAAATAAATTTTTCTTCTGATGAAATTAATTTCTTCATGATAATTGAATAAGTTTAATTCCAACATTCTCCCCTCTTAAACTTATTCCATTCAACATGCCAAGTTTCCTTCGAAGTTGTTAAAATATTTCAATTTTGAGAAGTTTTATAAATATGTCGGCCACTTGTTCACTTGTCTTGACATGACGTAGCTTTACTTCTTTATTTTTAACGTGATCTCTTATAAAATGAAATATTGTGTCGATATACTTTGATCTTTTATAGTAGACTGGATTCTTGGCTAAGGTAATAGCTAATTTATTATCAACATGAATCTTGGTTGACTTCTCCTATGGTATATGAAGTTCCTGAAGTAATGTTCTTAGCCATATTGCATGGCAAACACAAGAAGATGCTATTTTATATTCTGCTTCACAACTTGATAGAGCAACTATATGTTATTTTTTTTAAGACTAAGTAAATATAGCTCCACCAAAATAAAATACAAATCCAGTTGTACTCTTTTGATCATTGTAACTTACAGCCCAATCACTGTCACTATATCCAATAAGATCTAGTCCTTTTGATGATGAATAGAATATTCCATACTCAATTAATCCTTTAATATATCGTAAAATTCTTTTAGCGACATTTAAATGAGAAGTCTTAAGAGATTTTATGTATCTACTTATTAAACTAACTCCAAATAATATATCAGGTTGAGTGCATGTCAAATACCTTAAACATCCAACTAGACTTTTGTAATAAGTTGGATTAATGTATTTACCTTCGCCTTCATTAGTCAACTTGGTGCCATATTCAATAGGTATATCTGTAGTTTAACAATCTTCCATAGAAAACTTCTTTAGAACCTCATTTGCATAATTTCTTTGTAAGATAAAAATTTCTTCATTGTTTTACATAATTTCTTCTTTAGAACCTCATTTGCATAATTTCTTTGTAAGATAAAAATTTCTTCATTGTTTTATATAATTTCGATACCAAGGAAATAAGTCATTAAGCCCAAATTGGTCATCTCAAACTCCTTCTTCATAGAGTGTTTAAAATCTTTAATCATAGAGCTACTATTGCATGTAAATATTAAATCATCTATATACAGGCATACAAACATGATATCTCCATCAATGTTAGATTTTGTATAGAGAGCATATTCATATGGACATTTAGAAAAAATATTTTAAATAAAATAAGCATCTATCCAAGAATTCCAAGCTCATGGGCCTATTTAAGCCTATAAAGAGCTCTCTTTAACTTGTATACTTTGTCTTCTTGTTCATAAATAATAAATCTAGGGGGTTGTTGAACATATACCTCTTCTTCAAGAACTCCATTAAGAAATACTGATTTGACATCCGTTTGTAAAATTTTTCATTTCATTTGAGTTGCTAGGGAGATAAATAATCTTACTGTCTTCAATCGAGTAACTGGTGTGAACACTTCTTCATAGTCAACTCCATATTATTGTTTATATCCTTTTGCAACCAATCGTGCTTTATATTTCTCCACCTCTCCTAGTGTATTTCTTTTTGTTTTGAAGATCTACTTAACACTGATCGTTTGGTGGTCTTTTGAAAGTGTAGTAAGCTCCTATGTATCATTTTTGTTGATTGTATTAATCTCCTCCTTCATAGCTTGTCTCTATTTTTCTTCTTTACAAGCTTCTTCAAAAGTTAATGGATCATATCTTGCAAAAAGATAAAATAGAGAAAGTTATTTTTCTTCTTTATAAGCTTCTTCAAAAGTTAATGGATCATATCCTGCAAAAAAATAAAATAAAGAAAGTTAATCATTGTCAGTATCAATTATTCAAGTCACATCATATAGCTCCTGAGTCGGTCTTGTCCTTCTTATAATCAGACTTATTGAATCATGTGACCTAGTTGATCTCAGTGATGATTCTAGTAAAGCCTCTTCTGTGGTTGCTTGTATTATATCATCCTCTTCTGATGATATAGCTTTCTTATGTTATTCATTACTTTTCCAGTCGCAATTCAACATCTCTTGACATCATAACTTTATTTGTGATAGGATTGTAGAGTTTGTATCCACTAAAATTCTTAGTATAACCTAATAAAATATATTTTTGACTTTTATCTTCAAGTTTTGTTCTCTTTTCTTCTGGTATCTTGGCAAATGCAACACTTCCAAAAATTCTTAAATGATCAACTCTTGGTTTTTGCATACTCTATACTTTTTCTAGTGTTGAATTACTAATTCGCTTTATTGAAAACCTGTTAAGCAAATAAACTGTACAAGCAACAGTATCCCCCCAAAATTCTTTGGAATCTTTCTTTCCTTTAACATGCATCGGACCATATTAAGTATAGTCCTTTTTTTATTTTTAAAACACCATTTTGTTGAGTTGTGTATGGCATAGTAAATTGATGTAAAATTTTATTATTTCTATAAAAACTTTTAAATTCATTTAATATATATTCACCACCTCTATCTGTTCGTAAATATTTAATCTTACAACCACTTTGTCTTTCAACTAAGTCTTTAAATTCTTTGAATTTATTTAATACTTCTTTCTTTTCTTTTAAAATATAGACCCAAGTTTTGCCACTATGATCATCAGTGAAGGTAAGAAAATACTTGCTTCCTCCAAGTGATACTGGGCTGATAGGGCCACAAACATCCGAGTATATTAGATCAAGTCGATGTCATGCTCTTTTTGTTTTGCTATTTTGAAATGCTTTCTTTCTTACTTACCCATAACACATATTTCACATAATTTTGATAAGCGGTCAATTCTTGGCATTCATGTCATCATATTAAACTTCTCTAGAAGTTTTAAAGCCTTAAAATTTAAGTGTACATATCTAAGATGTCATAATATAGAAATATCCTCAATATCAGTCTTAAAATAATATGATCGATCAAAAATACATAAATATAGAGGAAACATTCTATTCTTTGCCATTTTCATATGTGAGATTAACGTCTTAGTCTTATCATAAATTGAAAGAGTCATATCTTTCATCTCAATACTATAACCATTTTTAAGTAATTATCTTAAGCTAAAAATATTATTTTTCATATAAGATATATAATAAATATCTGAAATGCATAATTCTTTGTCAATATGGAGTCCAAGAATAATTTTACCTTTGCCTCTTACTGGTTTTTGAGACAGATCACCAAATGTAATATTTCCAAAATAACTTATATCTATTTCTAAAAATAATTATTTAATGTCACACATGTGATTTAAAGCTCCTTTATCTAGATACCATGTCATAGACTGATCTTCCTTCAAATTATCATAAGTCATTAGCAAAACTTAGTTTTCATTCTTCTCTTCTTTGTCAATAGTATTTGCCTTATCACCTTGATTGTTATAATTATAATAGCATTCAAAGGAGTAATGCCCATACCTTTTGCAAATATAGTATTGTATTTCACACCTTTCAGAATTTTTGTCACGTCCACGACCTCAGCCACATCCTCAACCATAACCTCAGCCTCTTTAGCTAGAATTTTCTCCACCACTTTCATTGTTTTGATATTCTTAATAGGTCTGATTTCTATCACCTCTTTCTCTTTGTTCACGACCTCTTCCTCTTTGAAAATTTGATTCATCTTTATTTTCAAGAGTAAGCTTGGTCTGTAGTGCTTGTTTCATAGTTTTTTCTTCTGCTCTATTTGTAATCCTTTGTTTATGAACTTGAAGGGAACCCATAAATTGTTCTAAAGATATTTCTTCCAAATCTTTAGACTCTTCAATCACAACAACAATAAAATCAAATTTTAAATCTACTGATCTTAGTATATTTTTTATCACTCTTTGATCACTTATTTATTCACCATTTCTTCTCATTTGATGAACAATAGAAATAAATTTTATGAAATAATCAGAAATAGTTTCAGAAGTACCTTGTTATAATTTTTCAAAATCGGCTCGTAAAACTTGTAGATGGAGTATTTTTACCTTATCAACACCACCAAATGCTTTTTGAAGTATTTCCCAAGCCTCTTTTGAAGTATTTGCTGAAGCGATGATCTCGAATATTGTATCATCAAGCCCTTGGTAGATCATGAACAAGGCCTTTTTATTCTTCTTTTTTCTATTTTTGAGTTGCTCTTTTGCTTTTGCATTCATTGATCCTTTTGCTGGACATATGTCATAATTTTCTTTTGATACCAATTGTTGAAGTGGATAGGAAGAAAGGATAGAGTTATCACACTAAGGAAGAGTAGGAGAAGGCTAAATCTTCTGTATTTCTCTCAATATTTTTATAATTTCATAAACTCTATATTTTTCGTGACTCAACATATGATGTTTATATAGTCCCCCAAGATATATTATATTTATGTAGTAAGAATGAATCTCTCTCTTTTAATAAGTCCTTTCAAGAATTAATAATCAATTTGACTTGTGCTTCCATAAATATTTTCTCTTGATGAAATAAATTTTTATTTTGATGAAATTAATCTCTTTATAATAATTGAATAAGTTTAAAACTTTACATCTAAATCTAATGATCTGCAGTGGACCCTCAATTTATATCTACAGTTTGATTTACCGCTTACTGGATTCATTCCGGACTATAAGTATCAGTTTTGTGGCGAACAAAGAAAGTATGGGATGCGTGTCTAATAGCTTAACCTCTAAAAAAGTTAACCTCTAAAAATTAACCTCTATAATAGCTTAACCTCTATATATACGTGTATAATAGCAAGATGAAAATGGTATCGTGGTTAGAAACAAGGCTAGATTAGTGGCCAAAGGTTTCAACCAAGAAGAATAGATCAATTATGAAGAAACCTTGGCTCCTATGGCTCGACTTGAAGCCATAAGGATGCTCCTTATCTTTGCTTATTTTAAGAATTCAAGTTATTTCAAATGGATATCAAAAGTACTTTTTTTAATGGTTTCATTTCTGAAGAAGTTTATGTTGAACAACCCCCCGGTTTTGAAAATGATCTTTTTCTGAATCATGTTTTTAAATTATCTAAGACTATTTATAGTTTGAAACAAACCCCTAGGGCTTGATATGAAAGACTTAACTTTTTTCTTATTTCAAATAATTTTTTAAAATACAAGGTTGATACCACATTATTTATTAAGTATTTTAAAAATATTTTTCTTATTATTCAAATTTATGTGGATGATATTTATTTTTTATACTTCTAATAAATCCTTATGTGAATCTTTTGCCAAGAGTATGAACCAAGAGTTTGAAATGAGCTTAATGGGCAAGTTAACTAGTTTTTTAGGACTACAAATAAAATAATTAAATGATAGCATTTTTATAAAGTACTCTTTAGATTTGTAAAAATAATTTAGTATGGACAATGATAAGACCATAAACACACCCATAAGCACTTCTATGAAATTAGATTTAGATAATGAAGAAGAAATTTTTTATCAAAAAACTTATAGAGAAATGGTAGGTAGTTTGTTATATTTAACTACTAAAAGACCAGACATAATGTTTAGTGTTGAATTGTGTGCAAGATTTTAATCCAATCCTAAATATTCTCATTTTATGATATTTAAATAAATATTTAGATATTTAAAAGGAATTTTAAATTTAGGATTATATTATCCTAAGTCTGATTTACTTACCTATGTGGAAGCCAATTTTGGAGGTTGTGGAATAGATAGAAAGAGTACAACCTAAACATACCAAATTCTTAGGATACGCTCTTGTTTCTTGGTCTTCACAAAAATAAAATTTGATTGCATTATCTATAGTCGATGCTGAGTATATAGTAATAGGTGCATGTTGTGTATAAGTTATTTGGATGAAAAACACCTTAGAAGATTACGGAATTCACTTGAAAAATATTCCTATAAAATGCGATAATACTACTGTAATATGTTTAACTAAAAATCTCATTCAACACTCAAGAACTAAACATATTGACATTAGATGTCACTTTATTAGAGATCATATCAATAATCATGATATTTCTTTGAAATTTATTGAGACAAAACATCAATTAGTTGATATTTTCATAAAGTCATTAAATGAAGAACAATTTGATTTTATTGGAAGAGAATTAGGAATATTAAATATTTCAAATACATAATGGGCTATGCAATAATAGCTAACTCTATAACCCTAATGGAGCTCACTCAAGTCCAAGTTAAGATAAGATCTCTTACCAATATGACAATCATTTTGTCTTTATTTTCAAACATTTTGTATGTGTTTCCAACTAGAAAGCAAGCCAAATAGTGGTGGCTAACCCCAACTTAATGATAATCGAATCCATTGACTACATGTCGAATGATGATAACAAATGTGCTTCGATTCAAGTCAAGCTAGGTTTTAGTTCAGTATAGAAGAGCAACTTAATGCATAAAACTTCTCCCAATGTGAAAGTTTGACACATGCAAACAATGAGAGAGTGCTCTCTCATGTCTCGAACTCTAATCATTGCTCTTGATAGTTTTTGCTTGCCTAATCAAGGCTTGAATGCTCATCTCTTGACCCAACCCAAATATCGAGTTGACTTGGCCTAGTCATGTGATTGGAATCCAGCAGGGTTAGGTCCCAATCTCCCTAGAAGTAGTCAATAAAACCCTGCTAGATTGTAATAAAGTCACTCCTATCTTATAAAGGGGTATGGCTAGGGTTTAGATTAGCCCTTAGGGCTTAGTGGTCATCGTCCCCTTTACTGGGTTAGTTGGCCAAGGTTTCCCCTTGCTTAGGTTGGCTATAGAGCCAATCGCTCTCTTAAATCAAGCAATTATCAATTTTATTTCAGTCTTATGCCGAGTCTAGGAGGGAGGAACCCCTACAACATTCCAAGGGTTGATCCCCCTCAAGGATCAAAATATATAGAGCTCATCCTATCTGGTATCAGAGCCGCATTTCTGCTACTATGTAGTCATCTCAACCGCCTCCACCTTCCCAAGTAATTTCCATAATTGCTTTTGATGTTGTCTCTACCGTCACCCACCAAGCCGCAGATCCATCAATCTACTGCCTTGCTCTACGTCAACATCAAAAGATCTAGTTGGAGATCCTTACATCATGACATCAATGGGCTTATTCGAAGTCAAATTGAAGGCTTTCGAGATGCATCTAGATGCTAGACTACGCGCTCTCTTTGAGTAGTTTAGATTGGGCTGATCGTCAAGCCCAAGAAGATCACTACGTGATGCAAATTCAAATTACAAAAAGAACCCACCGGATATAAGAAACGAAGTTAAGACACAACAGCCATACACCTCGATAACATCAATCTCCTTTTCACAACTTCAAGAAGGGCACCTCAATTAAGATGCTCAGAACATGAGAGTCACATCCCAACTAATAACATTTAAACCTTTAGCACTAATTGATTGCAAGAACCATGATGAAGAACTAATGATGATCCATCAAACCTCTACCATCCAAGAGTACCAAACCAGGTTTGAAAGGTTATCTAATCAAACTTATGATTCATATGAAAAGCAAATATTAAGGACTTTTATTGATGGCTTAAAGCTCAAGATTCGCGAAGAAATTAAAGCACAACAGCCATACACACTTAAGGCAGCCATCTTCGCATGACATCAAGAGGAGTAATTGAATTATGAAGCCCAGAGGACGAGGGTCACTCCTTGACCAGCGACACTAAAGCTTTCACCCCCCCTACTATTAGCCGATCTCCTCGACCGAAGAAACTAATAAGAGAAGACTTTCATGATAGATCGACAAGGAAACCCAAACTTGAAGATAAGATTCTTGAGCCCAAGTAGAATGATACACTACAACCGGCCACCCCCCATGGTCCCTAGCTTAGCCGGCTACACCAACCTGCAAAAATTGAAGATCAAAAGGTTTCTCGAGTAGTAGCCTATCATCTTCCTCGTCGACACCGGGAGCACACACAACTTCATGAGCAGTAAGGTTGCTACCTACTTAATGCTTTAAAAAGAAGATTACAATAGGTTCAAAGACATGGTAGCTAACGACCAAATTCTGAGTGCAACTAGAAGTGCCCGCGGGTTAAATTGAGCCTACAGGAGCAAGATGTAGTTGCTAATTTTTTCCTCCTCCCTCTTGATGGTTTTGATATAGTTCTTAGCATTGATTGGTTGTCCACGATTGAAGATATTTTCTAGAATTTTTTAAAGCTAACCATGAAATTTTTCAGAAAAGAAAAGCAAGTGGTTCTACGAGGGAGCCCAGCGACTACAACCACAACACCACACTTGGAGAAGGTACCTAAAGAAGAATCCAGTGGTTTTCCAATTCAAATTCAAGACTTTCATGAGATTAAAGATAAAAAAAATCCTCCCACAACTTACTAAATTTTTGGGTATCTCCACCCAACCGAGCCGACTACCTCCTCAGAAGCTAGCCGACCCCCCTATGCTGAACATGCCGAAACTTCTACCAGTTGTTACTCGACTAGATTACTTTATACAACCTCATAAGGTCGAAGATAAAAGGGTCATCCAAGAGATGACAGAGATACAAATTATTCAGCCATGCTTATTTCCCGCTACGACACATCCTTACATCCTTTTTCCTGGAGATATGCTACTTTTAAAGTGTTACATCCTGTCAAACTCACAATGGTTATTGATGCAGCACTTCTAGATCTTAGGTGACTTCCACGTCTTTCCCTAGGATTGGACCATGATGCTTAAAGACTTCTTTGATGATGACCTCTGATCTACGGCCCAAGACTGTGAGAAAATTGAGCCCCTCCAGTTGCGAAATCAGAAAAGGGGAATGATCATTTGTAGGACTCAACGAATCATGAACATCATCCCTCTCATTATAAAGAAAGATGCACCACCTTGGCCGAGTGGAACTATGGCCCTCACAGCCATGATGTCGTCCATACTAAATCATGGCTAGATATTTATTTTTAGAGTAGACATATCTAGAGTGGGGGTCAGCACCATCCTTATGCAAGATGGTCAACAGCATGAAGAAGTAAAAATAAGCCCCAAAAAATCACCACTTCTACTCACCTTAGACTCAGATCGGGCTCAGACCATTAGAAATTTTATCAGAGGATAGCCCTCACTCCAAAAGAAGGCACAACTACTATTACAGAGCAATCACGTGGCAGCCCAAGCAAGGAAGAAACTTCCCCCTAACAAATGTCTCCCTTTATCTCCAGCTCCACCAGCATGAAATTCAAGACTCAAGAAAGTGGTCTCCCTATTTCTTTGGGCCTTGCAAAATTGGGGATCACATTAGAGCCCTAACCTGGAGATCAGATCTGTGCACCAGATCAAAATTACAATTGATCATCCAAGTATTTCACCTTAAATAAAAATTTAAAGACAACGACTTAGCTCAAGTTCTTCCAACTAATACCCAAGCTAATGAGAAGCTGAAGAGACAGTTCCCTGAGTTCATGGAACTTCAACCTTGAGGACAAAGCTGATTTTAAAAGGGTGGGTTTGATAGGACTCTAGCAGGGTTAAGTCCTAATCTCCCTAGAAGTAATTAATAAAACCCTACTAGATTGTAATAAAGTCACTCCTATCTTATAAAGGAATATGACTAGGGTTTATATTAGCCCCTAGGGCTTCGTAGCTGCCACCCCCCTTACGGGGTTGGTTGGCCAGGGTTTCCCCCTACTTAGGTCGCCTATAGAGCCAACCTAGTCGCCCCCTATTCCTATTAAGGCAGGTTGGCTATAGGAGGGGCAAAGCAATAATTTTACTTAGGCAAGTACCCCCTTAGGCTAGGGTTTTGATCTTAATATAATGATGTAGTCGTCCCTCTCTTGAATCAAGCAATTGTTAATTTTATTTCAACCTTGTGCCAAGTCTAGGAGGGAGGAACCCCTATAGCGTTCCAAGAGTTGATCCCCCTCAAGGATCAAAATCTATAAATCTCCTTATGGGATTCTATCATCATAATGAGATTATCAGCTCACCATTTTGCCACAACGCAAGAATAAGTATAAAAAGGAGATATAGAAGTATTATATCATGCTAAGTTAGTAATTCAACTCTATATTTGATATCCTTTAAAGACTTATTTTTCATTATGTTAAAAACATTAAGGGTATTTTAGATATTGATAAGACCCTAACAGGGTTGGATCCTCTATTGAGTAATGTTAGTCGGTCCAGTCAAATCAATTAGAAGTTCTAGTAGGAGTTGGAGTATATTTAATTAGGAGTCCTAGTATGAGTTGGAGTCTATTTGATTAAGTGTCTAAGTAGAGATTATTTTAGGAGTCTAAGTTCAATTAGGTTAAGAGTCTCTAAAAATAGAGCTCTAACTATTTCATTTTAGGCAATCAATGAAGAAAATATATTTTAGCCAATAAGCCAAAACCCTAGGAGGGCTAATCCCTATAGATATCAAGGAGGTCGATCCCCTATAGAAAGATCAAGAAGGCTCGATCCTCTCGAAGTGATCGTTTATCACCCTTTGCCTTCTTCCTCTTCGACAGAAACCTAAGGGTTCCTAACAATTGGTATCAGAGCAGCGTTCTTGATATCTTGTTGTTCATCCACCCCTACAATGATCATTATCTTTGATAAAAACCTTTTGGTTCCTATCATCTAGTATCAGAGTAGTGATAGAACCCTAATGGTTCCTATCAATTAGTATTAGAGTAGCGATCCTACGTGTTCCCATTGTGATTCCACTATCAATCTACACCATCATCGCCGCCCTTACCATCATCATCGTCACCGTTGAACCTACCACCTTGCTGGAGTTTCTCACCATCTTCACTGTAGTTATCATCAAGAAAGAAAAAAAAGAAGAAGAAAAGAAAAAAA
The DNA here is from genome assembly GCA_021527575.1 of Ensete glaucum. Taxonomy (NCBI): domain Eukaryota; kingdom Viridiplantae; phylum Streptophyta; class Magnoliopsida; order Zingiberales; family Musaceae; genus Ensete; species Ensete glaucum. Next base: position 35,805,345 of record CM038555.1, read on the forward strand.
AAGAGAGAGATTGAAGCTCACAGCCATGCCATCCTGCTCGAGCAAGAAAGGAGCCAACCCGCTGCCACCCACCGTTGTTCCTCCCCTCCTCTTCATCTCAAGCGTCACTGCCACCACCCCCTATCAATGTTGCTGCCACCTATTTATCGCCTACAGCCGCAACTGAGACACCAGCATTTGCCTCCCTAGTCACGTGAATGCTACTACCCTTCTTTTTCCCTCACCCGTAGCCCCTGTCATCTCCAACATCAGCCGCAACCACCGCTCGCCAGACCCCCTGCTTGCACCTCCTCTTCATCTCTTCTTCCTCTACTAGCTGCAGTCACTGCTAGTGCCATTGCCACCAATCGTTGCAACTCCCCTACACCACAAACAAAGATGACATTGTGCCCCATCTTGCTTTCACCACTGTAGTTTTGCCTACTATCGCCCCTATCTCGCAATTGCTTCCCGCTGCCCTCATCTTCTGCCTGCAACCCATGTAGTCATGCCCTCCTCAATCGCAGCCACCATTGGTTGCTCCTCACATTGACACTGCTACCTCCTCTGCTTCCCGCCCTCATCAGCTACTTACAGCCCATGTTATTGTCATCCTACCCTACCGTAGCCCTCACTCCGACATCCTCTCTACTGTCGCTCCAACTGCACCCTGCTTCCTCCTCTGTTGTTGCTACCATTGTCCCCATCTGCCGCTTATAGCCCCATCCAGCAATGCCCTCCTCTGTCATAACGTTATCGTGCACAACAACGTTGTTGTTGCTACCTCCCACTATAATGCATAGCCCTCCTGTCGCAACCCCAGCCAATGCTCATTACATCTTCCATTGTCACGCTGCCATACCTCCCTCATCGCTGCCAACCACACCCTCTTTTGCATAGCCCTTGCCCAACATTGTCGTCTTTAGCCTTCTGCTGCTTATAGCCACGTCTCTAATCGCTCCCTCCTTTGTTGTTGTCGCTCCCTCCTCAACCACTACTTCCCCTACTTTCCATTGCCCTCTGCTTCCTCTATCAGTGATAGTCATCATCATTGGTTGTCGATGTCGCCTCCTATAGTCGTCGGTTATTGTTGTTTCTCGAAGCTACTGACCATGGGCCCCCAACAACACCATGGTGCTCAGCGAACCTCACCACTGCCCTCTTCCTTCTCTCTTGCTTCCACTCGGTAGGGTCTACATCTTGTCAGCCCCATCCATGTCTTCTTGCTGCAATGCTACCATCGTCACTGCCTCCCGCTCCAACCGCTTCCTTTCCTTCCTTACCACTATTGTTATTTTTCGGCCAACAGATCACCCCCTCGACGACCTTGGTGATGCTACTCCCACCCACACCACCACCACTTCCTTTCCGCTACTGGCATTGACAACAACCACCACAACCATCTTCTTCCTTAGTCTGCCCCATTACACCTTCTTACTGCAACCCAGCCACCATCACTGTTAATGCCTTCCCCTTTCCTCTGTTCATTAAAGCTAGAACCTGATCAACCGATGCACACACCCCGCTGATCTACTGCATTGATCAACATGATAGAACCCCGAGGTTTCTATCGGGGATATAACTGATCGCTGTAGGGGATCAACCCTCCTTGAACTCTATAGTGGTTTGACCCCCCAGCCACCAAGTTGAATAAATTTGCTAGAGTTTTTCTTGATATAGAAGAAAAAGTTTACATGACGTACAGTTCCTAAAGGAACCAATTTTGTCCTAATCAACCGACTTCATCGAGAAAGATTACTTTTTTTAGGTCAAGAGGTTATATAGAAGAAAATATTTACAGGCCTATTTATAGGGTTCATGAAGAGACCCCCTAAACCAAGACTCCTAATAAGAGTCCTATTAGAAATAAAACTCCAACTCCTACTCTTAATTAAACTCCTAACCGAATCCTAGTCCAATTAGGACTTGGATCCAATCAACTCATACTATGACTCCAATTCGGTCGAATCCTAATCCTATTAGGATTTGGGCTAATTTATTCAAATTTGACTCAAATCAACTCCTAGTTAAATCAATATCAGGTCTAGGCTAGCCAACAAGGCCCAATCTACTGGGTCGACTTAATAGGCTAGAACCCGACCTGACTAGGGTCCTATCAAACCCATCCTCTTTAAATCAGCCTTGTTCTTAAGGCTGAGCCTCTATGAACTCTTGGAACTTCAGCTTCAATTTGTTAAAGGACTCCCATGTAGCATCCTCATCAAGCAATTAGATCCACTGCACCAGCATTTCAGTTGAGAGGTGTTGACGGTGCGTCACGATCCTGCGGTCTAGTATGGTAGCTAGCTAAACTTAGACCTCTCCATCAGATGAGACGTTAGGTAGGTAGCTCTGGGCTGATTCATCCTCTCTAAGCCTCAGTTTAAGGCATGACTTATAGAAGACTAGAAGAATTTTGGAGTATGCAGATTGATCTAGTTTGTAAGGCATAACTTCAATGCACTCATAATTTTGTAGGGTCCGAAGAAATAGGAAGACCACTTCCTCGAGGCTTGAGTCTTCATGGACTTTTGTTGGCAAGGCTGAAGGTGAAGGAAGACTCGATCTCCAATATCAAACTTTCTTTTGCTCCTGCATTTGTTAACAATTTCAACCTATTATTTCAGTCTTGCTACAGTGGCCTAGAGGTTGTTCTTTAATAGTCTTTCCTTGAGATGATGGCAGCCCTTCGATGAAGTCCATGGGAATGTCGGTCTAGGCTGAGTCTGAAGTGGGTGGGGCTGTAATTTTCCCAGACTTGATGTCGTTTCTCTTGTAAACTTCTTTTCATTCTTGCGTTTGTCTAGTGGTTGTTTCATCCTTGCTTGGGCTATCGTATGATCATTCTTCAATGGCTACAAAATTTTTCCTTGAGATGTTGGCAGCCCCTCGGTGAGGTTGGAAGGTAGCAGCGACAGCAGCACAAGATAAGGCAATGATAGGGCGATAACAGTGTTACTGGTGGCTATGATCTAAGGTTAAAGGCAATGACGATGGTAACACAAGATGAGGAAATGATAGGGCGACGATGATGTTGTTCGCGACTACGATCTGAGATTGGAAGGCAACGGCGACGACAACACAAGATGAGGAGATGATAGGGCGACGATGTTAATGTTGGCGGCTGTGATCTGAGGTTGGAAGGCAATAGCAATAATAACATAAGATGAGGAGATGATAGGGTGACAATGGTGTTGTTGGTGACTATGATATGACGTTGGAAGGCAGCAGCAACGATAGCACAAGATGAGGAAATGATAAGGCAATGATGGTGCTGTTGACAGTTGTGATCTAGGGTTGGAAGGCAACAGCAATGGTAGCACAAGATAAGGAGATGATAGGGCAACGATTGTGCTGTTGGTAGCTACGATCTAATGTTAGAAGGCAGCAGTGATAGCAACACAAGATAAGGAGATGATAGGGTGACAATGGTGTTGTTGGTGGCTACAATCTGAGGTTGGAAGGCAGCAGCGACGGTAGCACAAGATGAGGAGAGGTTTGGGTATTTGTGTATCATCAGATCTTTAATTTGTTGACCTACAATTGGATTATGAAACTGACATATGTCTTGTGCAGCACCCTCTCCATGCGTTGCATCGAAATGGTCGAAACTTTGTCCCAGCATTTTCCTTGTATGATCACTTGTTTCCCATGGCTGAAAATTTTCATAAGTAATTTGGAAAAATTTCAGGAAACATCACCTAGGGTAGACAGTCACTCGATAGTGATCACCACTTCATAATTGTCCAACGATAAAAAGAAGAAGTCCACAATGATCTCTTGGCCCTGCATGACTAGTTTCACCCATAAACACTTGTGGCTACAATTGAGGGTTCGGCCATCTACAACCTTCACATCAAATCTACTGCAATCTTCAATCCTGAGGTGAATCGAGTAGCAACCTTGTTGTCCATAAAATTGTTAGTACTTCCAGTGTCGATAAAAATAGTAATCGGCTAGTGCTTGAGGAATTCATCGATCTTTATGGTTTGTGGGTTCACGTAGCCGGCTAGGGCATGTACTGTGTTGATAGTCATGTAGTTCTTTCTCTGTATCTTCCTCCTTAGACTCGAGATCAACATTCTTGGGTTCTGGATCATTAATTGGTTCAATCACCAAAAGCCTTCCCTTCTTGCAGTGGTGCTCTCTACTATATGGTTCATCACAATACCAATATAGCTCTTTTACAGATTTTTCATGAAGTTCTTCTCAAGTTAACTTCTTAGACCAATCACAAGTTTGGTTCAAGAGTCATTCAAACCTAGTTCAATAATCTTAGATGGTCGAGGTTTAATGAATCTTCGCGAGTTGGCCATCCACGTTCTCGTGCTCCGATGATCCAAAGTGAATCAGCAATTCACTTTGAATTACCTCCATATGGGTATGTCGTGAGTATGCTCGAACTAATTATTCCGCTAGATCGCATCTCCCTCAAGGTGTATAGCGGTGATGAGATCCACCTGGTTGGGTTTTCATATTCCCATCTATGGAAATTCACCCTCATACATGGGTACATAGAGTCTTGTGCTTGATTTTCCTTCTCTAATTGGTTTTCTTTATGATCTAAACTTTCTCCGTGTTGAGATATCTTTGGACTCTCATAATCTAATTTCTCAATCTGAATTCTTCGAAGAGTGTGCATAATATGTCCTCCATGCGGATCTCGAAAGCTTCAAGTGTCACGTCAATTGCATCGTCTGAGGCCATCACATAAGATTGCAGATCTATAATGTTTAAATTCTTCTTTAGTTGATGAGTAGGGGCATAGATCGACAAATGGGGTTGGCGATAATAAGAGAAGGAAAAAGGGGCAGTAGTGGCTATCTAGGATTAGAAGGCTATGGTATGTGGCTGCTATTGGGGTCGGCTACAAGGGTAAAACTATGACGACAATGTTTTAAGGTTAGATGGTTACCCTAGGGTTGTGGGTTACAGCAGTAACAAGGTTGTTGGCTGTGGCTTCAACAGGGAGGGTGGCAGCGATAGCAACTAAGGAAGGTGGTAGTGACAACAACAGGAAGATGGCAGTAGCAACAACCGAGGTAGATGGTAGCAGCATCAACCAAAGAAGATGGCAATGGCAGCAACAGGAAGATGGTAGCAGTAGTAACTGAGGAAGATGACAGCAGTGGCAACCAAAGAAGATGGCAGTGGTAGCAACTGAAGAAGATAGCAGTGGTAGTAATAGGAAGATGGCAGCAGTAGCAACCAAAGAAGATGGCAGCAGCAGTAACAAGAAGATGGCAGCAGTAGCAATCGAGGAAGATGGCAGCGGCAGCAACCGAAGAAGATGGTAGTGGTAGCAATCGAAGAAGATGGTAGCGGCAACAACTGAAGAAGATCGTAGCAGCAACACTAGGAAGATGGCAGCGATAGCAATTGAGGAAGATGGCAGTGACAATAATCAAATAAGATGGCAATAGCAGCAATAGGAAGATGGCAACGGTAATAATAGGAAAACTTGGCAGCAACAATTAAGAATCACAACAATAGATAAAGATGATAATACTAGATGAAGATGGCAGATGAAGATGGCAGCAACAATAGGGGTCGATTGCAGATGAAGATGACAGCAGCAACAAGGATTGACTGCAAATGAGGATGACAACAGCAATAGGGGCCGGTTGTAGATGAAGATGATGGTAGCAACAAGGGTCGGTTGCAGATGAAGATGGCAGTAGCAACAAGGGTCGACTGCAGATGAAGATGGTAGCAACAGTAGAGAGGTCGACTGCAACAGATGGAGAGAGAGATGGTAGCAACAACAGAGGGATCGGATGTGGCAGATGGTGAGGGAGATGGCACCAACAAGGGGTGGAAGAACAACGAGAAACCAAGAATGCTGCTCTGATACTAGATTGATAGAACCTAGATGTTTCTATTGGGGATAACTAATTGCTATAGGGGATCGGCCCTCCTTGAACTCTATAAGGGTTCGGCCCTTCAATATTCAACTACTAGGTTGAATAAATTTATAGAAGTTTTTATTGATATAGAAGAAAAACTTTACATGCTCATTTATAGGGTTCATAAAGAGACCCCCTAAACCAGGACTCCTAATAAGAGTCCTATTAGAAATAAAACTCTAACTCCAACTCCTACTCCTAATCAAACTCCTCCTAGCTGAATCCTAGTCCAATTAAGACTTTGATCTAATCAACTCTTACTAGGACTCCAATTCGGTCGAATCTTAATCCCACTAGGATTTAGGTTGATTTATTTAAATTGACTCAAATCAACTTCTAGCTGACTCAATGTCAAGTTTAGGCTAGCCAACAAGGCCCAATCTACGAAGTCAACTCAATAGACTAGGACCCCACCCGGCTAGGGTCCTATCACAACGCTGCCTTCCAATAGACTACAATAATGAATTCTTTCCACACAATGCTACCCTCTAGTCTCGACAGTAGCCACTGCAACCTCGACGACCTCATCCTTGTAGTATTACTGTACCACTAGCCTTCTAACCACTAGCATGACAATAGCAAATACCAAGTAGGATGGTGCTGATATCCTTAACCTAATATCAAAAATAGGAGTTGAACATTACTGATCTATAATCTTATATGTTGGCTATTGATGGTTTAATGGAAGTAAGATTTAAAGCCTTAGAAGCCTGAACGAAAGAAAGTTTGCAAGAACTCTTTAGCGAATTCAGAATAAGTCTATTTGATAACCCCAACAAATCTTAACATGGTGAAAGTTTCAACCTCAAAAGGAGCTGATCTGAAAAATATGATCAAGAGCAAGACATAGGATACCCACGCATGAGGGTGGAGTTCCCAGATGAGAAGATGAAGATCCGACCAGTCAGGTCTCACAATCTGAAAGGTTCTTTCACTTACATAGAACTCCAAAAGAATCGAAGATGGAAGTAGCTTCAAATCAACTTGATGGTGACGTGATCCAGAGCTATGATTTGTACGAGACCTATCATGGAGTCCCTTCGTAATGACATTTCAAGAGAGAGCTCATGATTCACTTCGGATCGTTAGAGTATGAGAATGTTAATGGACAGCTTACCAAAATCCACCATACTTCCACAATACATAAGTACCAAAGCATATTTGATCACTTGTCGAACCAAACCCGAGATTGGTCCAAGAAACAATTGGTGACAATATTTATCATGAGACTTAATCCCGAGACTTGGTGTCAAGTTAAAGCTTACCAACCCTGCACCATGATGGATGCCATATCATTCGCCCGCATGCATGAAGAAAAAAATCACTATGGACACTCCCCAAAATAGAAACTTCAATAGATAAGTAATCAGCAACCCGCCCACTGATAGGACTCTAATAGGGTTGAGTCCTAATCACCCTAGAAGTAGTCAATAAGAACCCTGTGAGATTGTAATAAATCCCCACATAGCCACTTCTATCATATAAAGAAGTGTGGCTAGGGTTTAGATTGGGGCCTTAGGGCTTAGTGGCTGTCACCCCCTTTACTGGGCTAGTTTGCTAGGGTTTCCCTAAGCTAGGTTGGCTATAGGAGGGTAAAAGAGTAATTTTATTTAGGCAAGCACCCCATGGGCTAGGGTTTAGAACCCTATATAATGATATAGTCACTCCCTTTCTTTTATCAAGCAAGATGAATCTTTTATTCGGCCTTGTGCCGAGTTCTAGGAGGGAGGAACCCCTATAACGTTCCAAGGGTTGATCTCCCTCCAAGATCAAAATCTATAAAGCTCCTTCTGGGGTTCTATTATCGGGTATTATAGTAGTATTCTTGCTGCCCTTGCTGCCATCTCTACTACCACCACCTTCCAAAGCAATTCTCATAACTGTTGCAACACGCGCCTCCACCTTTCACCCAGGCCCAGATCAAATCAATCTATTGCTGCCCCCTACATTTAAATTGGAGATCTAATATATTTTTATCACCCATGCCTATTTACTATTACTATTCCTTTATGTTACATGTTAGAGAGGTTTTCCCATACTTTCATTGCTATAAATTTTAACCATCGTAAATGTTATCGTTATTGCGAAGGCAAAACACTGTAGAAATTTTCAGCCATCTATTTGCCACTTGAAACCATTTTATGCTCCCCTATTTTGTTAAAAGTTTTATATGATTTCATAGATCATCTTAGCTTCTTGGCTTTGATTATGAAATTATTTACTGAAAGGGAAAAGAGAATGTTGTTGCAGATGCTCTATCTCGGCTATTGGGATAAGCCAAAATTTCAACCATCTCCCTTCCCTCCACTGAATTCCTTAAAGACATTAGAGAGGAGTAGAAGAGCGACCCAGAAACCTAAGGCATCATAGAAAAATTGGAGAAGAATCCGAGTTCCATAGGCCACTACACTTGGGATTCGAAGGACCTGCACTACAAAGATCGAATTGTGATTGTTCCTTCTTCCCCTTGCATCAAAATTATTTTGCATGAGTAGCACTCTTCACCTTCAACAAGTCACTCCAGATTTTTGAGAACATATAAGAGGGTGAAGCAAAACTTCTTTTGGAGAGGCATGAAAAGATCGATTTACGATTATGTATCTAAATGTGACATATGCCAGCAGCAAAAAGGTGAAATTGTGGCAAGTCCACGAAAACTATAACCACTACCTACACCAAACTCAGCATGGACTAACATCTCCATAGACTTCATTGAAGGGTGGCCACCATCTCAAGAAAAAGCATGATCTTTGTGGTGGTAGATCGTCTTACCAAATATGCTCATTTCTGTGTTGTGAGATATCCTTATACCACTACCAGTATTGCTTAACTTTTTATGAAAAATATTGTAAAACTGCATAGAATGCCAAGGTTGATTGTGAGCGACCATGATAGGGTGTTTACAAGTAAATTTTGGACAGAGCTCTTCCAACTACAAAACACTCAATTAAAGATGAGCACAGCCTATCATCCACAGACGGATGGCCAAACAGAAGTAGTGAACAGATGCCTCGAGACTTACTTACGATGCTTCATCAGTGACCGGCCCAAAGAGTGGATAAGCTGGCTTCCTTGGGCCGAATGATGGTATAACATAACTTATCATTCATCAACTAAATGTACCCCCCATGAGATATTGTATGGCCGACCACCCCCTGTAATACATAAATATGTAATTGGTGCGACCAAAATGGATCGGGTTGACCAAAACTTAGTTGACAAGGACAAGCTTCTACAGTTGCTGAAAGATAACCTAATTGTTGTCCAAGCCCGCATGAAGCAACAAGTAGACACTCACTGGAGCGAGCGAGAATTTTCAGTAGGAGATTGGGTCTACCTTCACCTACAACCATACAAGCAACTGTAAATCAATACTAGAGCGTCGATGAAGCTATCTCTATGATTCTATAGACCATATTAAATTTTGGAGCATATTAGGGCTATGGCATACATATTAAAACTCCCAAATGATGTTAAAATTCATCCCATCTTCCACGTATCCTTGCTAAAGCCGAAATTAGGAGAATGTGAGTTGGTTCGGACTCAGCTGCTGAGCACTTCTAACGATGGTGAGATTCAAGCTCAACCTGAAGCTATACTTGATCGAAGAATTGTGATGTGTCGTCGACACCCTTCAACTAAAGTACTCATGAAGTGAAATAATTTACCATCAGAAGATGCCACATGGGAGTCTTATGAGGAGCTGAAGACCCGGTTCCTAGAGTTTATGGATCTTTAGCCTTGAGGACAAGGTTGGTTCAAAGAGGGTGGGCTTGATAGGACTTTAGAATGGTTGATTCATAATCACCCTAGAAATAGTTAATACAAACCTTATAGGATTGTAATAAAACCTCACCTAGTTACTTCTATCCTATAAAGAAGTATGACTAGAGTTTAGATAGGGGCCTTAGGGCTTAGTGATCGCCGCCCCCTTTACTGGGCTGGTCAACCAAGGTTTCCCTCAGCTAGGTCGGCTATAGGAGGGCAAACAGATAATTTTACTTAGATAAACACCCCATGAGCTAAGGTTTAGAACCCTATATAATGATGTAGTGGCCCCCTCTCTTTTATTAAGCAAGATAAATCTTTTATTCAGCCTTGTGCCGAGTTCTAGGAAAAGGAACCCCTATAGCATTCTAAGGATTGATCCCCCTAAGAGATCAAAATCTATAGAGCTCCTTTTGGGGTTCTACCACCCACCCCATCTATTCCCAACCAAAATCTAGACATCCAAATGCCGACCCAAGAAAAACCCAAGGAATCAACAAAAGATTTGTGTTCACCTTATAATGAAACAAGGGCAACTTCTAACAATTAAGCTAATTAAAGAAGAATCAAAATGATAGAACTCCAATAGAGTTGAGTCCTAATCACTTAGAAGTAATCAATAAGAACCCTGTGATTGTAATAAAACCCTACCTAGTCACTTCTATCCAATAAAGAAGTATGACTAGGGTTTATTTTGGGGTCTTAGGGCTTAGTGGCTGCTTAGGTCAGTTATAGAGCCAACCTAGCTGCCACATATTCCCTCTAAGGCAGGTAGGCTATAGAAGGGGCAAAAAGATAATTTTAGTTAGGCAAGCACCCCATGGGCTAGGGTTTGCAACGTTATATAATGATGTAGCCACCTCGTCTCTGTTAGGAAATCTATAGTGGGTGCATCACATGCGTAGCGAAAATCAAAATAAAAATCGATTTCCCACACAAATCAAATCATCGTGTAAAAGATTGGGGTCGCGAGAAAAAAGATAAAAATCGAAAAAAATCATGATGTGTGAGAGATTGATTTTACCTAGGGAGATCGTATATCCCTGTATTCCAGATCCAGATGGAGAAGATGAAGGAGGTCAAGCGTCCTCCTCTCTAGTGGTATCCACATGATGGAGCTCTACAGCGAAACTCCTCCAAACTGATCTTGTAACTCTTGCTCAGAGGAAGGGAGGAGAATATGAGGTGGTGGCTAAAGTTGCAGCCTATCAACCAAGAGTCTCCTCTCCTATTTATAGAGAGCCACCAAAAAACCCTAAGGCTTTTGCCTTAGTGGGTATTGGATCTTCATCCAATTACCCACTAACCTTGCATTATTAGATCTCTATCCAATAATATCCTTAGGCCTCTAATTAGGCCTTAAGTAAGGAGCCCATCAGCATAGGGTCTCATCTAATGAGAATAAGGGCTAATTTAATCTCCATCCAATCCTCTATTCGCTGAAGCATCTACTATATGTATGTGACTCTCTAGGCCCGATACCGAGCTGGCTGTGAGTTACTCCCATCAGAACTCCTTCTGATATAGTGAATTATTATCTCCATAATAATTCACTCAACTCATCGACTATGGACATACTAGGCCACTACGCGTCTGGGGATCGAATCCATCGGACCTGCTTGTCCACAGTTATCATGTATATATAATCCCTTATCCAACTAATATCTCAGAGACCGTATATTGGATATGGTACTGTCAGGTCACATACAGAATCAGTTTGTCTTGCTCTAATCAGATTTTACCAAAGAACTCCTTCTCTCTCAATCCGAATGACCCTGGCCAGGGATTTGTCTAAGCAAGCACATATGGGATATTCCTCTCGTGATACTGAGAGTGGATGATCCTCTATTGACACTCAATTATCTTCGTAAGGTTGGCTACCAATCCCGATAACCACTTGTACCAGATCTGGAGCTTTCCAAACCTGTAAGTCTAGCGTCAAAGAAAAGAGTACTCATATAAGGCATCTTTAGTATCTCAAGTCCAAGGGCAAGATACACAACTGAGACTATGAAATTACTGTCTAACATTAGGTATCATTAACCATACAATATTTCATAAGCGGATCAATCAGTGAACTCATTCTCCAATGAGCACCTGTACTATATCCTTAGTGTCTCCACATAAGTGGCTATAAGACCAGCTGCCTCCATTATATAGACGAGTATATAGTACACCGGTCTGTCCGATTATCTCGATATCCTTCTCGAGTAACCTACGATTGGGATTATTTAGGATCTGTGTTTAAAAATGAATCGATCTTATTATCATGATCTCATCACGATCTGATTCCTATTGCATAGAACCAAGGACATCATAATATACATGCTACATATAATATAATGTGATAATATATCAATATTAATCATAAGTAAAAAGATTACACAGTGTGTCACACGTGCCATCACTCGCGTTATTAGCTTACAGGGCACCTGTAACTAGCAATCTCTCACTTGACCTAAAGCCAATCACTTATGTGTCTGATCCCCATCAGACCCTTATGACGCTTAAATACAATCTGAGCCAGTAGCTTCGTCAGTGGATCTGCAATATTATCTTCGGATGAAACTCTTTTCATTGCTATATCTTTACAGGTTATGATCACTCTAATTATATGGAACCTCTTCAAAATAATTCTGATGAGACTTGGGTTCCCTTACTAGAGTTATCATTCTGTCGCTGTCACAATATATGGGAATCAGCTCCACGCTGCTTGGTATGACTCCCAAATCGTTGATGAACTTCTTCATCCATACCCCTTTCTCTGCTGCTTCTGCTGCAGCAATGTATTCCGCCTCTATGGTCGAGTCAGCAGTAGTATCTTGCTTGGAACTCTTCCAGCTTATTGCTCCTCCATTCAGGGTGAGAACATACCCTGAATTTGACTTGCTATCATTAATGTCGGACTGAAAACTCGAGTCTGTGTAGCCCTCAACTTGGAGGCTACCTCCTCCATATACCAGTAGAAGATCCTTAGTCCTACTCAAGTACTTAAGGATATATTTTACTACCTTCCAGTATTCTAAACCTGGATCTACCTGATACCTGTTCGTGACACTTAGAGCATGTGCTATATCAGGCCTGGTATATAGTATCGCATACATGATAGGCATAAGGTATCTTATCCATGTTTGCCCTTTCTTCAGGAGTCTTTAGGGACATACTCATAGAAAGTGATATTCCATATCTCATCGGTATGAGATCTCTCTTGGAATTTTTCATGCCAAATATTTTGACAATGGAGTCTATGTACCTATACTGGGACAAGCCATATATTCTTTTAGATCTATCTCTATAAACTCGGATCCCCAAAATATAGGATGCTTCCCCTAAGTCTTTCATGGAGAAGTTTCTAGATAGCCAAGCCTTTACTGTGGAGAGCATTCCTATATCATTCTCAATGATTAAGATGTCATCCATATATAGCACCAAGAAGGTGATAGCGCTTCCACTTATCTTTCTGTACATACAAGACTCATCTTCGTTCTTAACAAAGTCATAAGATCTGATCACCTCATCAAATCTTATGTTTCAACTTTGGGAACCTTGCTTCAATCCATAAATGGATCTAAGCAACCTGCACGCTTTATCTGGACTCTCTTTGGATACGAATCCCTCTGGTTGTATCATATACACCTCTTCCTCGAGGTTGCTATTGAGGAATATTGTTTTGACATCCATCTGCCAGATCTCATAGTCATAGTGTGCTGCAATAGCCAAAATAATTATAATGGACTTAAGCATGGCTACAGGTGAAAAGGTTTTGTCATAGTCAACTCCTTGTCTTTGACGATATCTTTTAGCTACCAACCTTGCTTTATAGGTCTCTCTACCTTTCTATCCACTCTGATCTTCTTCTTGAAGATTCATTTGCAGCCGATGGGTACAACATCCTCAGGTGCATCTACAAGGTTCCAAATCTTGTTAGAGTATATGGAATCCATCTCAGAATTCATGGCTTCTTGCCACTTCCCAGAGTCCATACTCATAATAGCCTCCTCGTAGAGTCCATACTCTTTGTGTGTTAGGTACCTGAATAGACTTGGGCTCTGGAATGGTGCTTGAGTTAGATTCTCCAACCTCGCTTAATTCTATCTCACTCCCCTATTTCCACCAAGAATATATTCCTTCTTAAGGAATACAGCTCTCTTGGCAACAAAGACCTTTCGTCCTCGGGATGATAGAAATAATACATATAAGTTTCCTTTGGGTATCCCACGAATGTGCACCATTCTGTCCTTAATTCCAACTTATCGGGATTGTATCTTCTAACGTGGGAAAGACAGCCCTAAATCTTAACAATCTTAAGATTAGGTTTATTTTTCCTTTTTATATCTCATATGGTGTAGACACTATTGACTTTGATGGAACTCTGTTCAAAAGGTAAGCTGCAGTCTCTAGGGCGTACCCCCAAAATGAGACGGGTAGGTCAGTGAAAATCATCATGGACCACACCATGTCTAACAGTGTGTGATTCCTCCTTTCTGATACACCATTAAGCTGAGGTGTATAAGGAGGTGTCCACTGGGATAGAATTCCATTGGCCTTGAGGAAATAGGTGAACTTCGTACTCAAGTACTCTCCTCCTCGATCTGATCGAAGAGTCTTAATACTCTTTTCAATTTGATTCTCTACCTCATTCTTATATTCGCTGAATTTCTCGAAGGCCTCAGATTTGTATTTTATTAAGTACACATGTTCATACCTAGAGAAATCATTAGTGAATGTAATGAAGTATGAGTAACTACCTATAGCTTGAGTCGACATGGGACCACATATATCACTATGTATGAGTTCCAATAACTCGGTGGCTCTCTCTCCAGTTGCACTAAAAGGAGAGTTGGTCATATTCCCACGAAGGCAAGGTTTTCAAGTTGTAAATGTCTCATAGTCAAATGGATCTAAGTATCTATCTTTTAACAACTTTTGAATCCTTCCCTAATGTATATGACCTAGCTTACAATGCCATAGGTATCCATTATTTACCTTATCTCTTTTCCTCTTAGACATATTTATATTCATGATATATGAAGAAGTGTCTAACACATATAAGCCATTTATTAAGGTCCCTCTAGTGATGATCTTATCATTCATAATTATTGAACAAATATTATTCTCAAAAACTAATTTATATCCACTAATTGTCAAACAAGAGATAGAAATAATATTTTTGATAATAGAGGAAACAAAATAGCATGCATCTAATACAATAATAGCTTCACCAGGCAGATGTAGGGTGACATCTCCAATAGCAATTGTAGCAACTCTTGCTCCATTGCCCATCTTGAGGTCTATCTCGCCTCTAGCCAATCTCCTAGGTCTTGCCAGAACCTGCAATAAATTGTAGATATGATAAACATTCCTGGTATCCAATACCCATGTGTTATCATAAAAATCTGACAAGTGGAGACTGATCATGAATATACTTAAAGCTTCTCCAAGCTTCTGTCTCGATTTCTCTGTAAGGTAGTCCTTACAGTTCTTCTTCCAATGTCTGTCCTGGTCACAATGGAAGCATTATCCTTTGTCCTTTGCCAGGTATTTCGTGGCAACCTTTGCCTTACCTGATCTTTCTTTGCCCTTACCCTTACCCTTACCCTTCTTAAGGATCTTGTTGGCCTTCCTTTTCTTTTTGGTCTCACCAATATAGAGAATTGGCTTCTCCTTCTTGATGGCACTCTCAGCTTCCCTCAACATATTGTGGAGCTCAGGGAGAGTCACCTCAAACTTGCTCATGTTAAAATTCATGATGAAGTGAGAAAAGGAATCTAGTAGAGATTTAAGTATAAGATCAGCACATAGATTATCCTCTAGGAGTATTCCTAGACCTGTGAGTTTCTCGATCCACTCTATCATCTTTAGGACATGGTTCTCAACCGATGTCACTTCTGTCATTCTGGCTTGGAAGAGTTTCTTAGATATTTCATATCTTTGAGTTCTTCCCTGTTTCTCAAACTACTGGCGGAGATGAAGAAGGATAGAATCTGCATCCATCCTCTCATGTCGTCTTTGTAACTCAGGAGTCATGGAGGCCAACATGTAACATTTTGCTAACATGGAATCATCTATGTACTTCACATAGTGAGCGATCTCATCCTCGCTTGCCCCTTCTTCCAGTGTGGGCACGATTGTATCAAGGACGTATGCGATTTTCTCTACCATGAGAATAATTCTTAAATTATGGAGCCAATTTGTATAGTTTAGACCAGTGACGTGGTTAGCATCAAGTATGCCACATAGGAGGTTTGTGAGCGACATGTTTTTGATAAAACAAGATATAGCAAAAATAAATAATATATAGATTTTATAGAAAATACTAATTAAGATATGGACTTCTATCTTGATGTGCTCCCACTATTTTCTTAGCGAATCACGCGACACCCTCGACACGCGAGACGGAAGTCTCCGGCAGACTCCTAGTGGGGATCGG
This sequence comes from Ensete glaucum, assembly GCA_021527575.1. NCBI lineage: Eukaryota > Viridiplantae > Streptophyta > Magnoliopsida > Zingiberales > Musaceae > Ensete > Ensete glaucum. The sequence goes on from CM038555.1 coordinate 35,821,428, forward strand.
GATCCAATTGGCATCTTGGTGTAAGCTCGAGGGACTCGACCAATTACACTAAGCCTAAAAGGTAGGCAACTCTTGCCAATCACAACTCCTTATGATTCTCGTCACGTTCGGCCTCCGAATCATCATGGTCTCGAGGGACTCGACCAACCATGATATTCAATTAAGTCATCACCATCATTACAAGATGAGTCTGATTTGATGATATGCCCTCGAGGGATTCGACCAAGCATACCATGTCCTCAAGTCACCGGTGACATCTCTATGTCATAGGTAATAACTCGATCACGTAGATAGGTGAGCCTCGAGGGACTCGACCAACTCAACCTATATCGTGATTTAATTTCTTCCTATAATGATGGAAGGCCACGTGGGTCAATCTTATTGCCTCACGCTTACCGACAATATTATTGTAGGAGAGGTTTTTGTTTCGTATCGGTCTCCTAATATGTTGTGTCATATACATACATATTTAATATATATCTACATTGCATGCGAATATATATGTACATATATCTAGCAGGTGTATAACACATCACATATGCAAGCCATACCGGATGATCATGAGCCATCACCTAATATGATTAAGCCTGAGCTAATAGGCCTAATCACTCACAATAGGATCTATATGTGCTTCGGCGCATCTCCATGCCCTGTGATTGTTAATCTCATAATCATCGGTTCCATTGGATCGTCGCATCACCATGCGTCGTAATCTCCCACAACGTCATCGTGGGTCCCGCTGTCATCTTCACGCTCCCGACACGTCTCTCTATATAATTATAAATAATCACAAGCATGCAAGCCCGACAAAAAATGAGAAAAACAGAGGCACACAAGCCCCAATAATAATAATAATCATAATTATACACATCACAACACATAACTCATGATCATACATCACATGTACATCACATCATATGTAGGATTACTAGATATATATAATAATTATTTTAACTATTTAATTAATTATTTTTCTAAAAATCAAAACATGCTTAGAATTTTCAGAATTATCAAGGGCATTTTTATAATTTTGGATGAGAGGACAGTCCTTGAAATTTCCAAAATTGTTGAGGGCATTTTGAAATTCTACACATGAGGACAGTCCTCAAAAGTTTTAAAAATCAGAGGGGTAGTATCATCCTTTTTCTTAAAAGGATGCCCTAGCCCTCACCTTGCCCCCATCTGCGTGCTGCCGCCACGCTAGGTGGGCGCTACACACCGTCGATGGGGCCGTAGGCGCCGGCGGCACTGAGCGGCACCACCTCACTCGGGCACTACCCTGGCGGTCGCTCGCCAGCCGCCTTGCAAGCCTTGGTCGGGGCGCCCACCGCCCTTGCAAGCAACAACCGTCGGTGGCGCCTTGCGGCCTTGCGCGCCACCTATGGCATGGTCGCGGGTTGCCCTTACGCCGCATCGCAACAGCCCTTGTGGCAGCCATCGGGCAGCGAGCTAGTCGTAGCTAGTCGTGCTCACGGGTTACCGCCCTGGGTGGTCTCCTGGGGACCCGGCACCCGCCTTGTAGGTGGTTGACCGCCCTTGCAAGGGGGCTGGCCGTGGCCATGCCCGACTGCCCCTTGCAAGAGCTTCCTTCGCTATGAAAACGTAGCAAGAATGCGTAAAACGATTCTATGTGATTCAATCTCACCATACGCAGTTTAAAACCAATCTTTCGCATGAAAATCTTGGCTCTAATACCATTATTGGGAAACCTACAGCGGGTGCATCACATGCGCAGTAGAAATCAAAACAAAATTCGGTTTCCCACGCAGATCAAATTATCATGCAAAATATTGGGGTCGTGAGAAAAATGTAAAAACCGAAAAAGAACCACGATGTGTGAGATTGATTTTACCTATGGAGATCACATATCCCTGTATTCCAGATCCGGATGGAAAAGATGAAGGAGGTCAAGCATCCTTCTCTCTAGCGGTATCCACACGATAAATCTTTGCAGCGAAACTCCTCCAATCTGATCTTGCAACTCTTGCTTAGAGGGAGGGAGGAAAATAGGAGGTGGTGGCTAAATTTGTAGCCTATCAACCAAAAGTCTCCCCTCCTATTTATAGAGAGCCACCAAAAAACCCTAGGGCTCCTGACTTAATGGGTATTGGATCTCCATCCAATTACCCACTAACCTTGTATTATTGGATCTCTATCTAATAATCTCCTTAGGCCTCTAATTAGGCCTTAGTCAAGGATCCCATCAGTATAGGATCTCATCTAATGAGAATAGGGGCTAATTGGATCTCTATCCAATCCTCTATTCGCTAAAGCATCCACCATATATTTGTGGCCCTCTAGGCCTAATACCGAGTTGGTTGTGAGCTACTCCCATCAGAACTCCTTCTGATATAGTGAATTATTATCTCCATAATAATTCACTCGACTCATTGACTATGGATGTACTAGGCCACTATGCTAGAGTCCCTAGAGTATCACAAACGGTCGTCGCTCAACCGCAACGCCTTCGCTCGTTGAACCGTTCGTCGCTTTTTCTTGCTTGTACATATGTTTGGCAGCTTGTTTTGCCTTGAGTTTATATGTTTTTACCTAAGAAATGTGAGTAAAAGTAATGTAGAAGGCTACATAATGATCACTCGCTGCGCGAAGCCAAAACAGCCCTGGTTTTGGGTCTTTTCGTGTGTCACAGTAATCTTTCTGAGCGGTACGAAATGTCAGCCATTTCAGCACCTTGGAACCCCCCGGGTGGCACCGGGTTGGATGGGATTCCGGGTATATGTCGGGCATAGGTGTTCATCAGCAATTGAACTTGTCTTGCATCAGATACCTTGGGAACCGTCGTTTGTGGACTTGCGACCATTCCTACAACCCTCCAAAGTCCTATTTCGCTCTTTTTCTCTCTTTTCTCAACTACACTCAAGGTGTTCGACAAATTGCTTGTATAGCTTTCTGCTTTGTGAGACACCGGGATGTGTCCGTCGCTCGCTTCTAAACTAATCAACTTCTTCTTTGCAGGTCCTACGAGACCTTAAGAGGTTGTAAGAGGGCTGACCCATTGCGGATAGATAACGCTTTGGGCGTTTCATGACTTAGGCAATCCCAGCTAAGTCCGGAACAATGGGCAAGGTTGCTCCACGATGTAGGCAATTTCAGTTAAGTCTTCGGGAGTGCCACGAGGGTGCCGCACGATTTAGGTAAATTCAGCTAAATCCATGACAGTGTGGTATCAGAGCGAGCAAGCAATTCATATGAACAATAAAGAAGATGTGCAATCTCACCATGGTGAAACATCTTGGTGAATCGAGCAAGACGGGGCAAGCCGGACCCTTGCTCCAAGCAGTCGCAGGTGGGCTGCAAGTGCAAACTCACTCGTAAACTGTAGGAGTCGCTCATGAGGAGCTCTATAGTGAAAAGACAAGCGTGAAGTTGGGTATTCTCCATGAGGGGAGGAGGCGCCATCTAGAGCGTCAATCGGGAAAAAGAGCCACAAGAAGAGAATTATAATGGCAAAGACCCGCCTTGATGTTCTTGAAGTGAGCATGGAGGAACTCTACCAAGGCTAGCGAAGGTTACTTAGGGTAGAGAGCTCACTAAAAGAAGCTGAATCTCGGATCGAGAAAGTTGAATCTCTGATGGATGAACTGACAGAGGACACCAAAGATTCCGTACGACATCTACATGAAGTTGTGGCGAAACTCACGACTAAGGTGATGGTGTTAACAAAAACTCTTGATGCGAGAGGGAACAACACCTGCGCTGGGCCACCACAAAACTTTAAGGCACCAGAGCCGCAATGCTACGGAGGTGCTAGGGATGCCAAAGAGCTGAAAAATTTTTTGTTCGACATGGAACAATATTTTCGTGCTACAAGGCTCGATTCTGAAGAAACCAAAGTTACTATAGCAACAATGTATCTGAATAGGGATGTAAAACTTTGGTGGCGAACCCATTGGGAAGAGATCCAACAAGGTCGATGTCAAGTGGATACATGGGGAGACTTGAAGCGAGAGTTGAGTACTCAGTTCTTGCCCGAGAACATAGAGTTTATCGCAAGAAGGAAACTGAGACAACTCCACCAAAGTACAATAATCCGATATTATGTAAAACAATTTTTAGACATGTCTGAGAAAGACAAGCTATTCAGTTTCCTCGATGGCTTGAAGCCATGGGCACAATAAGAACTACATCGGAGGAATGTCACCGATGTAGTCGAGGCAATTGCAGTCACGGAAAGGCTAACTGACTTTGTTTCTTTGGAGGCTTTGAGAAAGAAGAAACAATCTTCGGGAAATCGCCCATCTAAATACTCTCGAGCGAAGGAGTCTGGGGGTAAGCAAAAGAAGAAGAATTTCCACAAGGGACCAGGCTCAAGAGGTAGAGTCCCAAAGCCTACTGGATGCTTCTTGTGTGGAGGACCACATATGGTGAGGGAGTGGCAACAAAAACAAGCACTCAATGCTTTGACGACATCGGTTCTACCCCGTAAGTCAGACAAGGGCAAAGCTATCACCCTTAGTTTGAGCAGTTCTGACTCCAATAACGACAGTGAGGTGTCGCAAGGACCCAGGATGGGAGTAATGCATTTGTTGAATGCGTTGCGGGGTCAAGTGGTGGAGAACACAAAGGCAAAGCCACCGAAGGCAGGAAGCAATGAGTTGATGTATGTGGACATCAAGCTTAATGGTCGAATAACCCGTGTAATGGTGGACACGGGTGCGACCTACAATTTTATTGTTGATCGCGAAGCTAAGCGACTGGGATTAATCTTAGAGAAGAGCCCAAGTCGTATGAAGGCGGTGAACTCGGAGGCCAAGCGGATCTCCAGACAAGCAAAGGGAGTCCCCATCAAGATCGGGATATGGAGCGGGAGCACAGACTTGATGGCGGTGCCATTGGACGACTTCCAAGTGATTCTCGGAATGGAGTTTATGCAGCAGCGAAGTTGGTGCCAGTACCATTCCTGAACTTCTTGTGTCTAATGGGAGGCGATGATCCTTGCATGGTTCCAGTTTCTCAAGGAGGAACCAAGGATCTACAGTAAATATCGGCTTTACAATTAAAGAAAGGGGTGTAAAAGGTGAATTAAGCTTTGTAGCAGCTATGAAGGTAGAGACACTTGACGGTGAGGCCATTCAGGAACCTGCTATTATGGCGAACATCCTGAAGGAGTTCTCAGATGTGATGCCAACAGAGTTGCCGAGAACTCTACCACCACGCAGAGGCGTGGATTATCGGATTGAGCTGGAGCCGGGAGTTAAACCTCCAGCGAGACCACCATACCGCATGGCCCCTCCAGAGTTGGCAGAACTGAGGAAGCAGTTAGATGAATTGCTAAGCAGTGGTCTCATACGTAGTTCCAAAGCACCTTTCGGAGCTCCAGTTCTCTTTTAGAAGAAACAAGATGGGAGCCTCCGATTATACATTGATGATTGAGCCCTCAACAAGATGACAGTGAAGAACAAGTACCCTATCCCACTCATCATGGACTTGTTCGATCAATTGGGCAAGGCAAAGTACTTCTCCAAACTCGATCTTCGGTCAAGGTATTGGCAGGTGCACATTGCAGAAGGTGATGAGGCGAAGACTACCTGTGTGACCAGGTATAGATCATTCGAGTTCTTAGTGATGCCTTTCGGCTTAACCAATGCTCCGGCCACATTCTGCACTCTCATGAACCAGTTGTTCAAGGAGTATCTGGATAAGTTTACACTCTCATGACGGCGATATCGTCGTCTATAGCCAAACACTCGAGGAGCATGTTAGACACCTCCGAACAATTTTCAAAGTTCTCAGGGAGAACACCTTGTTGGTGAAGAGGGAAAAGTGATACTTCGCCCAAACGGAGATTTTATTCTTAGGGCATCGAATTGGAGATGGGTCCATTCGAATAGACAAGGCTAAGGTGCAAGCTGTGGCAGACTGGCAAATACCAAAGAAGGTGCTAGAGTTGAGATCCTTCCTTGGGTTCGTCAACTATTATCGGTGCTTCATACCTAGATATTCGAAGTACGCAGCTCCGTTGACGAAGTTGTTAAAGAAGGAGCAGTCCTGGAGATGGTCGGACAAATGTGAAGCGACATTTCAAGATCTAAAGACTATTGTACTGGAAGAACTTGTACTCAGATTACCGGACTATAGAAAGTCTTTTGAAGTCCATACAGATGCTTCTGATTTTGCTATTGGAGGAGTTCTTATGCAGGAGGGTCATCTAGTGGCCTATGAGAGTCGCAAGCTCAATGAGACCGAGTGGCGATATCCTGTGCATGAGAAGGAGATGACAGCAGTGGTCCACTGTCTACAAGTGTGGCGACACTACCTTCTGGGAGCACCATTTGTGCTAAGGAAGACAATGTCGCATTGAGTTACTTCCAAACTCAAAAGAAACTCTCCCCAAAGCAAGCACGATGGTAGGACTTCTTGGCTGAGTTCGACATGGTGATGTAGTACAAGCCCGGAAAAGTAAATGTCGTGGCCGATGCATTGAGTCAGAAAGTGGAGCTAGTGAATGCTATACAGTTGGAGTGCGGAGGCCAAGCAAGTCAATTGCACTCCAATTTTCTTTCCAGGATCAGGGATGGACTGTACCGAGATCCTCAGCAGTGACCCTGATTCAGCTCATCAAAGAGGGCAAGGCACGGTGATTTTGGGTCCAGGAGGGACTCATCTATACTAAGGGGAACAGAGTTTATGTCCCACGAGCGGATAACTTGAGGCAGGAACTCTTGAAGGAGTGTCATGATTCCCTTTGGGCTGGATATCCGGGTATCCACCGAACAATGGCTCTTGTGGAGAGGGCCTTCTATTGGCTGAAGATGGGGACAGATGTGGAGGAATATGTTCAAACATGTCTTACTTGTCAATAGGACAAGATAGAGCAGCAGAAGCCAGTGGGACTTTTGGAGCTGCTGCCCGTACCAGAAAGGCCATGGGAGAGCATTTCCTTGGACTTCATATCAAGCTTAACCACAGTAGAGGGACTTGGATCGATACTCGTGATAGTTGATCAGTTTTCAAAGTATGCAACATTCGTTGTTGCACCCCTACATTGCTCAGCGGAGGAGGCGGCTAAGCTGATGATGAAGAATGTGGTTAAGTATTGGGGAATCCCACACAACATCATTAGTGATCGAGATTCTCGATTCTTGGGACGATTTTGGACCGAGTTGTTCAAGTTATTGGGGTCAAAATTATACTTCTTCATAAGCCTCCACCCTCAAACGGATGGCCAAACAGAAAGAATTAACTCGCTCTTAGATCAATATCTTCAACACTACGTGAGTGCCAATCAACGAGATTGGGTGAAGCTGTTGGACATAGCCCAATTCTCCTATAACTTGCAGCAGAGCTCTGCATCCAACAAGAGCCCATTTGAGATTATTACAGGACAACAGCCATCAACTCCTCACACCCTAGTTATTAGTTATACAGGAAGTAGCCCATCAGCCTATCACTTCATAAAGGAATGGCATCGCAATGCAGATATTGCGCAGGCTTACTTGGAGAAGGCGACCAAAAAGATGAAGAAGTGGGCAGACTTGGGAAGGCGACCACAAGAATTTAAAGTTGGTGATATGGTGTTGGTGAAGCTCCAACCAGCATCACTCCAGTTCTTTAGACAGAAAGTGCACAAAAGATTGGTACGCAAGTATGAAGGGCCTTTCCCAATCATCAGCAGAGTAGGCAATGTCTCATATAAGTAGCAACTACCAGCATGGTTCAGAATTCACAATGTTTTCCATATGAGTAACTTGAAAGCCTACCACTCAGATCCGTGAGATGATTCTCGAAATGTTCCAACTCGATTACCCCCCACCAGAGCCTCTTACAAGAAGTGAGTTGAAACTATTCTAGCAGATCGCAAGATAAAGCTACCCAATGGAGCACAGCAAATAGAGTACTTGGTGAAGTGGCAAAAGCTTCCTCAAACAGAAGCCAGTTGGGAGCCAGAATACGCCCTACGACATGAAGAAGCTCGCGCCAAAGCCTACCAACAAGCGTCGATGAGGGTGTCGATAGTTTAAGTGGGGGAGAATGTCACGAACGGTCGTCGTTCGATCGCAACGCCTTCGCTTGTTGAACCATTCATCACTTTTTCTTGCTTATACATATGTTTGGCAGCTTATTTTGCCTTGAGTTTATGTGTTTTTACCTAAGAAATATGAGCAAAAGTAATGTAGAAGGCTACATAACGATCACTCACTGCACGGAGCCAAAATAGCCCAAAACAGTCTTATTTTTGGGTCTTTTTCGTGTGCCACGGCAACCTTTCTGAGTGGTGCAAAATGTTAATCATTTCAGCACCTTGGAACCCCCCAGGTGGCACCGAGCTGGATGGGGTTCCGGGTATATGTCGGGCGTAGGTGGTCATCAGCAATTGAACTTGTCTTGCGTCCGATACCTTGGGAACCATCGTTTATGGACTTACGACCGTTCCTACAATCCTTCAAAGTCCTATTTCGCTCTCTTTCTCTCTTTTCTCTGCTGCACTCAAGGTGTTCGACCTATTGCTTATATAGCTTTCCGCTTTATGAGACGCCGGGACATGTTCGTCGCTCGCTTCTAAGCTAATCAACTTCTTCTTTGCAGGTCCTACGGGACCTTAAGAGGTTGTAAGAGGGTTGACCTTTTGCAGACAGATAACACTTTGGGAATTTCATGACTTAGGCAATCCCAGCTAAGTCCGGAATAGTGGGCAAGGTTGCCCCACGAAGTAGGTAATTTCAGCTAAGTCTTCGAGAGTGCCGCGAGGCGAGGGTGCCACACGGCTTAGGCAAATTCAACTAAGTCCATGACAAAACGGTACAGGGGGATCAAATCCATCGAACCTGTCTATCCATAGTTACCACGTATCTATAATCTCTTATCTAACTAATATCCGAGAGACCGTATATTAGATATGGTACCGTTAGGTCACAAACGGAATCAGTTTGTCCTGCTCTAATCGGATTCTACCGGAGAACTTCTCTCTCAATCCGAATGACCTTGGCCAGGGATTTGTCTAAGCAAGCACATATGGGATATTCCTCTCATGATACTGAGAGTGGATGATCCTCTGTTGATACTCAATTGCCTTCATAAGGTTGGCTACCAATCCTGCTAACCAGTTGTACCAGATTTGGAGCTTTACAAACCTATAAGTCTAGCGTAAAAAAAAAAGAGTACTCATACAGGGCATCCTTGGTGTCTCAAGTCCAAGGACCAAATACACAATTGGGACTATAGAATCACTGTCTTACATTAGGTATCATTAACCATACAACATTCTATAAGTGGATCAATCAGTGAACTTATTCTCCAATGAGCATTTGTACTATATCCTTAGTGTCTCTACACAAGTGGCTATGAGACCAGCCGCCTCCATCATATGGATGGGTATATAATACACTGGTTTGTCCGGTTATCTTGATGTCCCTCTCGAGTAACCTACGACGGAGATTATTTAGGATCTATATTTAAAGATGAATCGATCTCATTATTATAATCTCATCACGATCCGATTCCCATTGCACAGAACCAAGGACATCACAATATATATGCTACATATAATATAATGTGAGAATATGTCAATATTAATCATAAGCAAAAAGATTACATAGTGTGTCACATATGCCATCACTCGCGTGATTGGCTTACAGGGCACCTGTAACTAGTACTCTCTTTTATTAAGTAATTATCATTTTTATTTCAGCCTTATGTCTAATCTAGGAGGGAGGAACCCCAACATTGTTCCAAGAGTTGACCCCTCTCAAGGGTCAAAATCTATAGAGCTCCTTTTGGAGTTCAATCATCTAGTATCAAAGCAGCGATCTTGCTATCCTTGTAGCCATCTCAACCGCCTCCACCTTCCCAAGCAATTCCCACAATTGCTGCGCTACGCGCCTCTACCTTCCACCCCAACTGTGGATCAAATCAATATATCGCTGCTCCCTACGTTTGATCTAGAAATCTGGTATTTTTATCATTCATGCCTCTTCAATACTACAACATTCCTTACTTTACATATTAAAGATTTTTTCAAAATTTTATCCGCTACAAATTTTGTTTATCACAAACGTTATCGTTGTTGCGAACGTGAAACGCTAAATTTTTAGCCATATTTTTGCCTCTTAAAACTAATTTATTTCTTCTCCTTTCTAGCCAAAATTTTATACAAATCTAGAGATCAACTTAGCTTTCATTGGATTTGATTTCTAGGAAAACTCTTTCTGGAACTAGTTTTCTTGTGCAATCTTTCGCCATCACATAGTTTTTGAATTTTATGACGAAGGATCTATCTTTCGTCTTTTGCCCTATTTCCCTTTTGTTATACTGCCAAAACTTTGTCAAACTTTTTATTGGTATTAGCAACATCTGAACCAAGGGTTTCTGCATAATTTCCTTGAACTTTTCTTTAGAAATTATATTGAGAAGTTATCGTTTCTTCGTGTAAAACCGGTTTAACAGGACAACACATCACAACACTTTTTTTCACCGAATTCTATCATATTTGAGTGCTATTTTTTTGTGAGATTTTAGACTCTCTTTTTCTCATCTCAAAACCCTAACATCCTCACCAAAAACCCTTTTAAAATCTTACCCTAAACTGAACCCAAATAGCCACCCAAATTAGCACTAAACCACAGCCTACTCCCGTCCAAACTAATTCAACTTCCAACCGGCCACACCCTTCTCCAAAATTCTCATGCCGGTAACCCGACAACAAAAGAAAGATCTCAATATTATAGATCTAGAGGTATATACCATGGCATCAGAGGAGGCCATCAACACCAAGTTCGAACCCTTTGAAAGCCGCACGGAGGAGAAGATGCAATCACTTTTCGTCGAATTCAGCATAGGCCAACCATCAAGACCGAGGAAGTCATACCATAGAGAGACTTCAGATCGGTGAGATGATCCTCAAGGGATCACCTATGATCCCAACAATCTGCGCATGAAGGTTGACTTCCCAAGATGGGAAGAAGGATACCCGATCAGATGGATCTCGCACATGGAGCACTATTTTCGGTTCTACCGAACCGCCGATGCTACACGGGTGGAGATTGTTGCCATACACCTCGAGAGAGATGCTATTCAATAGTTCAATTAGTTTGAACACACCCATGGAGGACTCTCTTGGCAGCAATTCAAGGAAGGACTACTAAACCGCTTCGGACCAACCGATTTCGATAATAACGACGGACAATTGGCAAAGATTCATCAAACCTCCACAATACAAGAATACCAAACAAGGTTTGAGTGTTTATCTAAGCAAACTAAGAATTAGTCTAAGAAATAACTTTTAGGTACTTTTATCGAGGTCCTAAAGCTGGAGATATGAGGAGAAGTAAAGGCGTGGCAACCATACACTCTTATGGCAGTGATTTCCTTCGTGCGTATCCAGGAAGAATGATTGAATCACAAGGTACGAAGGACAAGGGTTGCTCCCCGACCAGCCATACCGAGGCCTACTACCCCCTCTACTGCCATCCAAGCCCCCGCACTAATAAAGTTGACAAGAGACAAGCTTCGCGAACGATGGCCAAGGGGTTGTGTTGGCATTGCGATGAACCATAGAGCCATGAACATCACTGTAAAAAGAGCCAGCTCCTCATGATTGAACTAGTGGAGGATAAGGATAATGAAATATCTGAAGAAGCCCTTGAACTGAAGAAGAAGCCATGGAGAAAGAGTCCCAACCGGCCGACTATGCAGTGCACGCATTGACCGACTATTCCAACCCACAAACGATGAAAGTTGGAGGACTTCTAAAATAGCAACCCATCACCATTCTCATTGACATAAGTAGCACAAATAACTTCCTCAATATTAAGGTTGCTGCATGTTTGGTGCTTTAAATTGAAGGTTATAACAAGTTTGACGTAAAGATCACCGACAGTCGAATCTTCAATTACAACTAATAATGCCCGCGGGTGAAACTACTCCTCCAAGACCAAGAAGTGATAGCTGATTTCTTCCTCCTACCCATTGATGATTATGAAGGTGTACTTGGGATCAAATGGCTTATAACACTAGGTGATATCTCCTAGAATTTTTTAAATCAATCATGAAATTTTATTGCAAAGGGAGACAGGTCACGTTATGAGGCAAGCGCGGGAACAAAATTTCCATTGTTTCGTCGCAATGAATGGAGAAAGCTTTGCATAAAGTACATGGTGGATTCTTGATACAAATCTAGTAGCCATCTAAGGGGGAGAATATACAAAACTTAGATCCTAAGCTTGCCCTCTTGCTGGATGAATTCACATATGTTTTCATGGAGCCACGTGGGTTGCCCCCTAACCGGCCGCATAACCACCGCATTCCTATTCTGTCAAGTAAACCTCCATCAAATTTATATCTATACCACTACCCTCACTTGTAGAAGGACGAGATTGAGAATATCATTAAGGAGATGCTTGACACTAGGGTGATTCGACCAAGTTGCAGCCCTTACTCTTCATCGGTGTTGCTAGTGCGCAAGAAGGACGGTACATGGCGAATGTGCATTGATTATCAGGCCTTGAGTGCTATCACCGTCTAGGACAAATATCCTATACCAGTCATAGATGAGCTCTTGGATGAATTAAAAGGAGCCTGAGTCTTCACTAAATTGGATCTTCATTCCGGTTATCATCATATTCGGGTATGCACTGAAGATGTTCCAAAAACTGCATTCCGCACACATAACGGCCATTACAAGTTTCTGGTAATGCCTTTCAGACTTACGAATTCTCCTTCTTCCCAAAGCCTGATGAATGACATCTTCTAGAATTTTCTACGTAAGTTTGTATTGGTGTTATTTGATGATATTCTCATTTATAGCCCTACACTTGATATATATTTTCAGCACTTACGAACTGTTCTAACGACTCTTCAGGAGAATACTCTTTATGTTAAACAGTCAAAGTATAGCTTCTTACAGCATAAAGTGGAGTATCTTGGGCACATTATATCAGAGGATGGAGTAGCGGTAGACCCAACAAAGATCAAGGCAATGCAAGGATGGCCGAGACCTACAAACATACGTAAAATCACTACGCGGTTTCTTTGGACTCATGGGCTACTATCAAAAATTTGTGAAAGATTTTGGCAAGATCAGTGCCCCACTCACTTCCTTACTAAAGAAAGACTCCTTCTTGTAGTTGGATAAAGCCTCCACAGCCTTCGAATGACTCAAGGCAGCCATGACGATGATGTCGGTCCTAACACTACCCGATTTCAACCACACTTTTGTCATTGAGGCCGATGCGTCAGGAGTTGGAATTGGGGCTATTCTTATGCAAGATAGTCGACTCCTAATTTACACTGAGGCTTCCTCCACACTCCACATAAGGTTTTTATAAGGGATAATAATCACTACCAAATTTAAAATATGGCTGGATACAAGTCCATGGCATGAAAGAGGAGTAAAACTAGAAGAATTACAATCCATACTCATGCCAAATTGGGCTTTGATCATCCTGAACCATACCAGAGGGCAGTCACCATTCCAGAAGAAAGATTGGCTATCACTAAAGACCATATGGCAGCATATGCAAGAAAGAAATGACCTCTTGACAAACTTCAGAATGTACGAAAAATTGAAGATAGAGTTTTCTACACCTCCAGCCGGATCAGTAGGAAACTCGAGCCTTAATAAAGTGGTCTCCCTACTTCTTTGGGCGTTGTAAAATTGAGAATCACATTGGGGCCCTAACTTGGAAATCAAATTCGTGCACCAGATTAAGATTACAGTTGATATGCTAGGTATCTCACCTCAAATGGAAATTTAAAGAAGACGACTCAATCCAAATCCTTCCAACTAACACCCTAGCAGATGAGGCCAAAGTTTAGTTAATGATAGCATGGAAATCATATGAGGAGCTGAAGACCTGGTTCCCCGAGTTCATGAAACCTTAGCCTTGAGGACAAGACTGATTTTAAAAGGACAAATTTGATAAGACTCCAGCAGGGTTGAGTCCTAATCACTTAGAAATAATCAATAAGAATACTGTGAGATTGTAATAAAATCCTACCTAGTCACTTCTATCCTATAAAAAAGTGTGGCTAGGGTTTATTTTGGGGCCTTAGGGCTTAGTGGTCGCCACCCCCTTTACTGGGCTAGTCAGCCAGTGTTTCCCCTTGCTTAAGTCGGCTATAGAGCCAACCTAGTCGTCACATGTTCCCTCTAAGGCAGGTAGGCTATAGAAGCGACAAAAAGATAATTTTAGTTAGGTAAGCACCTCATGGGCTAGGGTTTGCAACCCTATATAATGATATAGCCACCCCCCTCTCTTTTATTAAATAATTATCAATTTTATTTCAGCCTTGTGTCGAATCTAGGAGGGAGGAATCCCTACAACATTCAAGGGTTGATCCCCCGCAAGGGTCAAAATCTATAGAACTTCTTCTAGGGTTCTATCACAAAAACTGACAATGTTAAGTCCAATCATGAAAGTTGTGGCAAACTTCTGATGATTGAGCCAATTAAGTAGGAATCAGAGACTGACGATGTGGGATCCGATTATAAAGGTATGGATTCTGATGAAGATATTGGACCTATCAAACATACAGTGCATGCATTAGTCAGCTACTCTGACCCACAACCCATGAAAATTTAAGGAAGCTTGTTGACCAATTGGCCTATCATATTAAAGACAAACAAATTTGAAGTCAAAGTTGTTGATGAACGAATCCTAACTTGTGATAACAAATGTTTAAAGATAAAACTGATCAAATAAGGCAAAGAACTACTTCTGGATTTTTTTTTTATATCTCTAGAAGATTTCAAATTGGCAATCCTCAAAAGAAGACATAGAACTACCATTAGCCATCAGATAAAGAAGATTCTTAAGAATATTACAATGATTACTACACCAGAAGTCTAGCTCATTGCTTACAATAAGTGAAGATCCAACTTAATTGATCAAAGAGTTATGAAGTGTGGCAACTATTAAAGTGTTCCCAGAATTTGATGCTGCTCAGCCTTGAGGACAAGGCTGATTTAAAGAGGTCAGGTTTGGTATGACCCTAACAAGGTTAAGTCCTCATCTATTGAGTCATATTCTTTATTGAGTCATATCGGTTGGTCCAGTCAAGTGAATTAGGAGTCCTAGTAGGAGTTAGAGTCTATTTGATTAGGAGTCTTAGTAGGAGTTGGAATATATTTCATTAAGAGTCTAAGTATGAGTCTATTTTAGGAGTCTAAGTTCAATTAAAAGTTAGTTAATAGTCTCTATAAATAGAGCTGTAACTATTTTTTTAGGTAATTAATGAAGAAAATATGTTTTAGCTAATAGACCAAAACCCTAGGAAGGTCGATCATCTATAGAGATCAAGGAAGCTTGATCCCCTCGAAGTGATCGTTTATCTCCCTTTGCCCTCTTCCTATTTTATAGAAACTTAAGGGTTCCTATTAATTGATATTAAAGCATCATTCTTGGCATCTCACTACCACTATAATGATCATTTATCTTCGATAGAATGATAGAACCCCATGTGGAGCTCTATAGATTTTGATCTTTGAGGAGGATCAACCCTTGGAACGCTTTAGGGGTTCCTCCCTTGTAGGGTCGGCTAACAAGATTGAAATAGAATAAATTATTGCTTATTAAAAGAGGATGAGGTTACAAGCTTATATAGGCTCAAAACTCTAATCCTAGGAGGGTGCTACCTAAGTAAAATTATCCCCTTGCCCCTCTTATAGTTGTCCTACCTTAATAGGAATAGGCGACAGCTATGATGGCACCAAGGCCTCCTATGCTTGCTAGAAATCCTAGCCGACCAACCCAGTAAAAGGGGCGATAAGCCAATGAGCCCTAAGGCCCCAAATAATCCCTGGCCACTCTTCTTTATATGATAAAAGTAACTATGTGGGGTTTATTACAATTTCACAGGGTTCTTATTGATTACTTCTAGGATGATTAGGACTCAACCCTGATGGAGTCCGATCAAGCCCATCCTCTTTGGCAAGTTGTTCTATTGCATTAGTACTTCAGTTGAGGGGCATCAGTGGTGCATCACAATCCTCTGATCAAGTATGGCTTATGGTTAAGCTTGAATCTCACTATCATTTGTAGTGTTCGACAACTGGGGGAGGTCTGGGCCAACTCATGCTCTCCCAGTTTGGGCTTTAAGAAGGATACATGAAAGACGGAATGGATCTTAGCATTTTTTGATAGCTTTAATCTGTATGTCACGGCCCGAATACACTCCAAGATATGATACGGTCCATAGAATCGAGGAGATAGCTTCATTGATGCTCTAGTGTTGATTGACAGCTACTTGTATGGTTGTAGGCGAAGGTAGACCCAGTCTCCTACTAAAAATTCTCACTCACTTCGATGAGTGTCAGCTTGTTGCTTTATGTGGGCTTGGGCAGCAATTAAGTTATCATTCAGCAGTTGCAGAAGCTTGTTCCTATCAATTAAGTTTTGGTCGACCTGATCTACTTTGGCCATACTAATTACATATCTAGGTATTACAGGAGGCGGTCAGCCATACAATGCCTCATAGGGGCTATATGTGGTTGATGAATGATAGGTTGTATTGTACCACCATTCGGCCCAAGGAAGCCACTTTGTCCACACATTTGGTCGATTACTAGTGAAGCTCCGTGGATAAGTCTCAAGGCATATGTTCACCACTTCTATTTGGTCGTCCGTTTGTGGATGATAGTGATAGGACTCCAGCAGGGTTGAGTCCTAATCCCCTAGAAGTAGTCAATAAAACCCTACTAGATTATAATAAAGTCACTCTTATCTTATAAAGGAGTATGGCTAGGGTTTAGATTAGCCCTTAGGGCTTACTGGCCGTCGCCCCTCTTACTGGGTTGGTAGGCTAGGGTTTCCCCCTGCTTAGGTCGGCTATAAAGCTAACCTAGCTGCCACCTGTTCCCTCTAAGGTAGGTAGGCTATAGAAGGGGTAAAAAGATAATTTTAGTTAGATAAGCACCCCCTAGAGCTAGGGTTTAGAGCCCTATATAAGCATGTAACCTCCACCTCTTTTTATTAAGCAATTATCATCTTCAATTTAGTCTTTGTGCCGAGTCTAGGAGGGAGGAACCCCTATAGCATTCCAAGGATTGATCCCCTCAGTAATCAAAATCTATAGGACTCTTTCTGGGGTCTTATCATTTGGCATCAGAGCAGCGATCTTGCTGCCCCTATAGCCATCTCAGCTGCCTCCATCTTCCCAAGTGGTTCCCATAATTGCTACGACATGCACCTCCACCTTCCACCCCAGCAGCAGATCAAATCAGTCTATCGTTGCCCCCTACATTTGATCTAGAATTCTGATATATTTTTATAACTTATGTCTCTTCAATACTGCAAGATCCTTCATATTATACATGGGAGAATTTTTTCAAAGTTTCCTTGCTATAAATTTTTACGATCATAAATGTTATCATCGTTGCAAAGGCGAAACACTATAGAAATTTTTGGCTGATTGGTGCTACTTGAAACCAAACTTCTGTTCTTCCTTTCTAGCTGAAATTTTTATACAATTCTCAAGATTAAGTTGGCTTTCATCTGGATTTAATTTCATGAAATAACTCCTTCTAGAACCAATTTTCTTGTATGATCTTTCACCATTATGCAGTTCTGAAATTTTATAATAAAGGAATCTGCCTTGCATCTTTTGCCCAATTTCCCTACTGTTATGCTGCCAAAATTTTGTCAAAGTTTCCACTGGTATTGACAACATCTTAACCAAGGGTTTCTGTATAATTTTCTTAAACTTTCCTCTAGAATTTATATTGAGAAGTCATCATTTCTCTGATGTAAATATCGGTTCAGTAGGATAACACATCGCAGCACTTCTTTTTACTAAATTTTATCATATTTGAGTGCTATTTTTTGTGAGATTTTAGACTTTTTCATCTCCAAGCTCTACCATCCTCACTAAAAACCCTTCCAAATATTATCCTAAACTGAATCCAAATAGCCCCCCAAATCAACCTACTTCTTTATCGATCCACTTACATTTTTAGCTAACTTTCCTTACCGAGACACCTGCCTTTACTGCCATCTATCTCAGATCTAAAATCTATTTTTCTAACCTTCATATACTACTATCACAGCCCTAAAACCACACTAATTCACAACCTAAACTCTACAAAACCACAACCCCAAATCGTACCAAAAATAGCCATAAACCACACCAAAAAACTAAAGCCTTCAGTCTACCAACCTTTCAGCCACCCAATCTCCCTTGTTCTTTTGACTGCAGCATGCATCTTTCACTATCCAATGCTGCTAATAGTGACCTCTTGCTACCATCCTCCTAGATCGCAGCCAATAGTGATCCTTACGGTAAAATGCTACCAACAGCAATCTTTCATTGCAATCTATTTACATCGCAGCCCACAACAATCCTTCACTACCAACTATCTTGATCGCAACTAGAAACAAATTAAACACAATAGTAGTCGTCTCTCACTCCATACCATTGTTGCCCTCCTCTGCAATAGCCGTGTACATCGCTGCCCTATCTTCCTCCCATTGAAGCCGCACCCTTGCTGCAACCGACGCTACCTACAGCCATGAAGTCGCACCGCAGCCACAACCAACGTTGTTGTTTCCCTCTTCTTCCTCCACCATCACTGCTACCTTCCAATTCATATCTCTTGGCTGCTATCTTCCAACAAATATCTTCCATCTAAAAAATCGTAGCCTCAACGACATTGCAGCATCACTGAAGGACTGCAGCCGATGTTATTGCTGCTATTTTCTTCCTCCACCGTTACTGCTACCCTTGGTTGCCATCCTCCGCTTAGAGAGTTCACCACCGTAGCCCTAACATCACTGCCATTACTGCCTTCAGTCTGAAGATTGCAGTTATACTCTTTAATCGATTTGATTTGATAGGTTGGAGATCCTTACGTCATGACATCAGTGGGCTTATTCGAAGCCAAATTGGAGACTCTTGAAATGCATATAGATGTTAAATTAAGCACTCTCTTTGAGGAGTTTAAATTGAATCGATCATCAAGCCCAATAAGATCACAACGCGATGTAAATTTGGATTGTAAAAAGAACCTTAGCGAAGAACTAGTGATGATCCGTCAAACCTCCACCATCCAAGAGTACCAAACCAGGTTTAAAATATTATCTAATTAAACTTATGATTAGTCTGAAATATAGATATTAAGGACTTTTATTGAGGGCTTGAAGTCGGAGATTCAGGAAGAAGTTAAAGCACGATAGCCGTACACACTTAAGACAGTCATCTTCTTTGCACAATATCAAGAGGAGCGATTGAACTATGAAGCTTGAAAGACTAGAGTTGCTCCCCGACCAGTGGCACCAAAGCTTTCACCTCCTCCTACTATCAGTCGACCCCCTCAGCCACAAAAATTAACAAGAGAAGACCTTTATGACGGATCGACAAGGGGCCTATGTGGGTGTTGTGATAAACTGTGGAGCCTAAAACATAAATGTAAAAAGGAGACACTGCTGATGATTGCACCCAGTGAAGAACCCAAACTTGAAGATACGACTCTCGAGCCCAAGGAGAAGGGTACACCACAACTGGCCACCCACATAGTCCCTACCTTAGCCGGCTACACCAACCTGCAAACATTGAAGATCGAAGGATTTCTTAGGCAACAATCCATCATCATCCTCATCGACATTGGGCGCACACACAACTTCATGAGCAATAAGGTTGCTACCCACTTAATGATCCAAAAAGAAGATTACAATCGGTTCGAAGTCAAGGTAGCTAATGGCCAAATTCTGAAGTGCAACCAGAAGTGCCCGCGGGTAAAACCGATCCTATAGGAGCAAGACATAGTTGTTGATTTTTTCCTCCTCCCTCTTGATGGTTTTGATATAGTGTTTGGCATTGATTGGTTGTCCATGATTGGAGATGTTTTCTGGAATCTTTTGAAGCTAACCATGAAATTTTTCAAAAAAGGAAAGCAGGTGATTCTACGAGGAAGCCTGGTGACTACAACCATAACACAACACTTGGGGGGTACTAAAAGAAAAATCTAGTGGTTTCCTAATTTAAATTAAAGGGTTTCATGAGATTGAAGATAAGAATCCTCTCTCATAGCTTGCTAAAATTTTGGGCCTCTCCACCAAACTAAGTCGATTACCTCCTCTGAAGTTGTCCGACCACCCTATGCTGAATAGGCCAAAACTTCTACCAGTTGTTGCTCAGCCCGATTGTTTCCTACAACCTTAGAAGGTCAAAAATAAAAGGATCGTCTAAGAGATGATAGAGACATAGATTGTTCGGCCATGCTTATTTCTCTCTACGATACATCCCTACATCATTTTCTCCGGAGATAAGCTATTTCTAAAGTATTACATCCCATCGAACTCACCATGGTTACTGATCTCATATGACTTCCATGACTTTCCTCAGGATTAGACCATGATGCTTAAAGACTTCATTGATGATGACCTCCAATCTATGGCCCAAGATCGTGAGAAAATTGAGCCTCTCTAGTGGCGAAATCAGAAAAGGGGAAGGATCATTCGCAGTACTCAATGAAGCAAAAACATCATCCCTCTTATTATAAAGAAAGATGCACCACCTCCAGAGTGGGGGTCAGTATTATCATGGAACTATAGCCCTCATGACTATGATGTCGTCCACAACAAATCATGGCTATGTGTTTATTATTGGAGCAAACACATCCAGAGTGGGGGTCAGTACTATCCTCATGCAAGATGGTCAATAGCATGAAGAAGTAAAAATGGGCCCTGAAAAATTACCACTCCTACCCACCTCAGACTCAGATCTGGCTCACACTATTAGAGATTTTATCAGAGGATAGCCTTACTTCAAAAGAAGGCACGACTACTATTACAGAGCAATCACATGGCAGCCTATATAAGAAAGAAACTTCCCCCTAACAAACACCAGAGCAGAAGAATGTTTCCTGAGAAAGATCAAGTCCCGCTTCATCACCAACTCCACCATCACGAAATTCAAGCCTCAAGAAAGTGGTCTCCTTATTTCTTTAGGCCTTGCAAAATTAGGGATCACATTGGAACCCTAACCTAGAGATCAGATCCGTGCACCAGATTAAAATTATAGTTGATCCTCCATGTATCTACCTCAAATGAAAATTTAAAGATGATGACTCAGCTCAAGTTCTTCCAACTGATACCCAAGCTGATAAGGAGCTGAAGACTCAGTTTCCTGAGTTCATGAAACTTTAGCCTTGAGGACAAGGTTGATTTTAAGAGGGCTAGTTTGATATGACTCCAGCAGGGTTGAGTCCTAATCTCCCTAGAAGTAGTCAATAAAATCCTACTAGATTATAATAAAGTCACTCCTATCTTATAAAGGAGTATGGCTAGGCTTTATATTAGCCCTTAGGGCTTAGTGGCCATCGCCCCCCTTACTGGGTTGGTAGGCTAGGGTTCCCCCTGCTTAAGTCAGCTATAGAGCCAACATAGCCACCACCTATTCCCTCTAAGTCAAGTAGGCTATAGAAGGGGCAAAAGAATAATTTTAGTTAGGTAAGCACCCCTTAAGGCTAGGGTTTGGAGCCCTATATAAGTATGTAGCCTCCACCTCTTTTTATTAAGCAATTATCATCTTCAATTCAGTCTTTGTGCCGAGTCTAGGAGGGAGGAACCCCCATAGTGTTCCAAGGGTTGATCCCACTCAGTGATCAAAATCTATATGGCTCCTTCTAGAGTCTTATTAGATAGGTTGTGCTCATCTTGAGTTGAGTGCCTTGTAGTTAAAATAATTCAATCCAAAATTTGCATGTAAATACACTATTATGGTCACTCATAGTTGACCTTAGCATCCCATGTAGTTTAATAATATTTTCAATGAAGAGTTGAGCAATACTAGCAGCGGTATAAGGGTGTCTTATAGCACAGAAATGGGTATATTTTGTTAAATGATCTACCATCATGAAGATCATACTTTTACCTTGTGATAGTGGCAGCCCTTTAATGAAGTCCATGGAGATGTAAGTCTATGTCGAGTCCGATATAGGTAATGGCTGCAGCTTTCCCGGACTTGCCACTATTTCACCATTTAGATACATAATCACAAATAGATCTTTTCATGCCTCTCCAAAAAAAGTTTTGCTTCACCCTCTTTTATGTTATCAGAAATCCAGTGTGCCTTACTAAAAGTGAAGAGTTCATCTCATGTAAAAGAATTTTGATGCAAGGGGAAGAAGGAACAATCACAATTCGACCTTTGTAACGTAGGTCCTTTGCATCCCAAGTGTAGTGGCCCCACGGAACTCGGATCCTTCTCCAATTTCTCTATGATTTCTCGGGTCTCTCGATCATTCTTCTATTCTTCCCTAATGCCCTCGAGGAAGTCAGTGGAAGGAAAGGAGATGACTGAAATTTCAACTTGCTCCGGCAGCCGAGATAGAGTATCTGCAACAATATTCTCTTTCCTCTTTCGATAAATAATTTTATAATCAAAACTAAGGAGTTTCTGCTCTGGGGATGATATTTTATGCTCCAAGAAGTATTTAAGACTTTGGTGGTCATTCTTAATATGAAAGCATCAGCCAATCAGGTAGGGTCTCTACTTCGTGATGGCATGCATGATTGCAAGCATCTTCTTATCGTACATGGACATTTTATTATGGGAGGGAGACAAGGCCTTACTAGTATAGGCAAGAGGTCGGCCACCTTACATTAGGACAGCTCCAATTCCAATTCTGGATGTGTCAGCCTCAATAATAAAGGGTCGACTAAAATTGGGCAAAACTTGGACCGATGTCGTCATCATGGCTGCTTTAGTTGTTCGAAGGCCATGGAAGCTTTGTCCGACCATTGGAAGGAGTCTTTCTTCAGTAAGGAAGTGAGTGGGGCATTGATTTTATCGTAATCCTTCATGAACTTCTGGTAGTAGCCCGTAAGTCCAAGGAAGCCGCGCAGCGATTTTACGTTTATATGTCTCGGCCATCCTTGCATCGCTTCGATCTTTGTTAGGTCTACCGCCACTCCATCCTATAATATAATGTGACCTAGGTACTTCACTTTACGCTGTAAGAAATTACACTTTGATTGTTTAACATAAAGGGTATTCTCCCAAAGAATCGTTAGAATAATCCATAAGAACAATTCGTAAGAACAATTCGTAAGTGCTGAAAATGTATATCAAGCATAGGGTTGTAAATGAGGATATCATCAACAAATATTAATATAAACTTACGTAGAAACCTCCAAAAAATATCGTTCATGAAGCTTTGAAAAGTAGAAGGAGCATTCGTGAGTTCGAAGGGCATTACCAAAAATTTATAATGGTTGTTATGTGTGTGGAATATTATTTTTTGAACATCTTCAGTGCATACCTGAATCTAATGGTACCCAGAATGGAGATCTAATTTAGTGAGGACTCGGGCTCCTTTTAGTTTATCCAAGAGCTCGTTTACTACTAGTATAGGATATTTATCTTTGATGATAATGGCGTTCAAAGCCCGGTAATCGATGCACATCCGGCACGTATCATCCTTCTTGCATACTAGCAACACCGACGAGGAGTAGGGGCTACAGCTTGGTTGAATTACTCTAGTATCGAGTATCTCCTTAATGATGTTTCCAATCTCATCTTTTTACAATTAAGGATAGTGGTATGGCCTTAAGTTTGATGGAGGTTTGCCCATAAGTATAGGGATGTGGTGATCATGCTACTAGGTAGGGGGAAGTCCATGTAGCTCCGCGAAAATGTCGACAAATTTATGCAGCAATAGGGCAAACATAGGATATGAGATTTGCACATTCTTCTTCTCTGATGGCTGCTAGATATGCATCAAAAACCCGCTATATGTCTTATACAAAACCTTCTCCATCAATTATATCGAAATGGTGGAGATATGGCTTCCGTGCTTGCCTCATAAGGTGACCTATCTGCCTTTACAATAAAATTTCATAATTAACTTTAATAAATTCTAGGAGATGTCATATAATTGTTGGTTACCAATGTCCTGCAAGCCAATCACGTGAGTGATGGTATGTGTGACACGCTATGTGACCTTTTTACTTATGATTAATATTAGTATATTCTCACATTATCTGTTACATATATATTATGATGCCCTTGGTTCTGTGCAATGGGAGTCGGATCGTGATGAGATCACGATAATGAGATCGATTCACTTTTAAACACAAATCCTAAATAATTCCGGTTATAGGTTACCCAAGAGGGACATTGAGATAACCAGATAGATCGATGTACTATATACACGTCCATATGATGGAGACGACTAGTCTTATAGCCACTTATGTAGAGACACTAAGGATATAGTACAGGTGCTCATTG
This sequence comes from Ensete glaucum, assembly GCA_021527575.1. NCBI lineage: Eukaryota > Viridiplantae > Streptophyta > Magnoliopsida > Zingiberales > Musaceae > Ensete > Ensete glaucum. The sequence continues at coordinate 35,845,611 of CM038555.1, forward strand.
GAGAATGAATTCACTAATTGATCCGCTTATGAAATGTTATATAGTTAATGATACCTAATGTCAGACAGCAATTCTATAGTCCCAGTTATGTATCTGGTCCTTATACTTGAGACACCAAGAATACCTTGTATGAGTACTCCTTTCTTTGACGCCAAACTTATAGGTTTGAAAAGTTCCAGATCTGGTACAATTGATTATCGAGATTGGTAGCCAGCCTTACGAAGGTAATTGAGTGTCAATAGAGGATCATCCACTTTCGGTATCACGAGAGGAATATCTCATATGTGCTTGCTCAGATAAATCCCTGGCCAGGGTCATTCGGATTGAGAAAAGGAGTTCTCTGAGAGAATCCGATTAGAGCGAGACTATGACGAATTCCGTATGTGACCTGACAGTACGATATCTAATATATGGTCTTTGGGATATTAGTTGGATGAGGGATTATAGATATATGGTAACTATGGATAGACAGATCCCATGGATTTGATCCCCCCTATACCGTCTGGGGACTATGGCATAGTGGCCTAGTACGTCCATAGTCAATGAGTCGAGTGAATTATTATAGGGATAATAATTCACTATATCAAAAGGAGTTCTGATGGGAGTGACTCACTGCCAGCTCAGTATCGGGCCTAGAGGGTCACACACATATGGTGGATGCTTTAGCAAATAGAGGATTGGATGGAGATCCAGTTAGCCCCTATTCTCATTAAATGAGAACCTATACTGATGGGCTCCTTGCTTAAGGCCCAATTAGAGGCCTAAGGAGATTATTGGATAGAGATCCAATAATATAAGGTTAGTGGATTATTAGATAGAGATCCAATACCCACTAAGGCAGGAGCCCTAGGGTTTTTAGTGGCTCTCTATAAATAGGAGGGGAGACTCATGGTTGATAGGTTGTAACTCTAGCCACCACCTCTTATTCTCCTCCCTCCCTCTGTACAAGAGTTGTAAGATCATATTGGATGAGCTTCGCTGTAGAGATTTATTGTGTAGATACCGCTAGAGAGGAGGACGTTTGACCTTCTTCATCTTCTCCATCCGGATCTGGAATACAAGTATATATAATCTCCCTAGATAAAATCAATCTCTCACACATTGTGGTTTTCTCGGTTTTTACATTTTTCTCATGACCCTAATATTTTACATAATGATTTGATCTACGTAAAAAATCTAATTTTGTTTTGATTTCTACTGCGCATGTGATTCACCCACTGAGGGTTCCCAACAGTGGTATCAGAGCCTAGGTTTTCGTGTGAAAGATTAGTTTAAAACTACGTGTGATGATATTGAATCGCGTAAATTGTTCTATGCATTATTGCTACGTTTTTATAGCAAAGGTAGCAAGGAGGGGCGGTCAGCCACGGCCAGCCCCCATACAGGGCCGACCACCCATGGCCAGGCTGGCTGCAGGCCGGTTGTGGCCAAGGCCCCCTGTAAGGGGGCAGTCGGCCATAGCCAAAGCCCCTTGCAGGGGTAGTCGCCAGCATGTGCGGCCACCCACGGGCATGGTTGGTGCCTACAGGGGCGGCGCCTACGGGCATAGGTAGCACTCGTGGCCGGCCACCCATGGGCATGGTTGGCGCTGCAGGCCGCCACGGTGTAAACCGGCCCGACCATAGGGGTGCCCGTTGTAGCGCAAGGCAGCACTGCAAGGGTAGTGCTCTTGCAAGGGCAGCGCGTAAAGACACCACCGCGAGGTGCCACCCAGTGAGCGCATCGTAGGGGCGCCGGCGCGTCGATCTGCGTCCTGCAAGGCAACGATGGCAGTGTAGTGAGGGTAAGGGAAGAGGGCTAGGACATCCTTTTGAGAAAAGGATGATCATACCCCTCTAAATTAGGATAATTCTGAGGATTATCCTTATGTATAGAATTACCAAAATACCCTCAATTCTAAAAATTTCAAGGACTATCCTTTGATCCAAAATTATGAAAATACCCTTAGCAATTCTAAAAATTTCGAGCATATCCTGATTTTTGAAAAAATAATTAATTATATATCTAATAATCCTACATATGAGTGATGTATATGTGATGCATGATGTGGATGGATGATCATGAGCTATGTGTTGTGATGTGTGTAATTATGATTATTATTATTATTATTATTAGGGCCTGCGAGCCTGTATTTTTCTCATTTATTGTTGGGCCTGCATGCTTGTGATTATTTATAATTACATGAAGAGGCGCAGCGAGAGCGTGGAGGTTACAGCGGGACCCACGATGCTGTGGCGGGAGATCACGATGCATGGTGATGCGACGATCCAACATAACTGATGATGACGAGATTAATAATCACAAGACACAGAGATACGCCAATGCACACATATATCCTATTATAAGTGATTCGGCCCATTGGCTCGGGCTTAATCATATTAGGTGACAGCTCATGATCATCCGGTGTGGCTTGCATATGTGATGTATTATACACTTACTAGATATATGTGTGTGTGTATATATATATATATATATATATATATTAAATATGTATGTGTATGACATGACATATTAGGAGACCGATATGAAACAAAAACCCCTCCTACAATAATATTAAGTCGATAAGTATGAGGCAATAAAATTGACCAACGTGGCCTTCCATCATTATAGGAAGAAATTGAATCACGATATAGGTTAAGTTGATCGAGTCCCTCGAGGCTCACATATCTATGTAATCGAGTTCTTGCATACGACATAAATATGTTACTAGTGACCTGAGGACATGGTATGCTTGGTCGAGTCCCTCAAGGACATATCATCAAATCAGACTCATCTTGTAACGATGGTGATGACTTAACTAAATATCATGGTTACTCAAGTCCCTCGAGACCATGATGATTCGGAGGCCGGACGTGACAAGAATTATAAGGAGTTGTGATTGGCAAGAGTTGCCTACCTTTCGGGCTTAGTGTAATTGGTCGAGTCCCTCGAGGTTGTACTAAAACGCCAATTGGATCCCGATCCCCACTAGGAGTTTGCCGGAGACTTTCGTCTCACGTGTTGAGGGTGTCACGTGATTCGTTAGGAAAATAGTGGGAGTGCATTAAGATAAAAGTTCATATCTTAATTACTATTTTCTGTAAAGTCTGCATATTATTTATTTATGCTATATCTTGTTTGTCGCTTGCAAAACCCCTATATGGCATACTTGATGCCAACAACCTCATTAGTCCAAATGCTCCATAATTTGAGAATTATTCTCACAAAAGAGAAAATTATATTTGTCCTTAACACGATTGTGCCCACGCTGGAGGAAAGGATAAGTGAGGATAAGATTGCTCGCTTGTGAAGTGTAAAGATAGTCCTAAAGGATAACATGTATGTTGATCTTATATTTCAGTCCCTACCTGATTTCTTTTCACTATTCATTATTAACTTTAATATGAACAAGTTTGAGGTAACTCTACCTAAGCTCCTTAATATGTTGCATGGAGCTGAGAGTACCATCAAGAGAGAGAAGTCAGTTCTCTATATTGGTGAGACCAATAGGAAAAAGAAGGCTAGTAAAGACCCTTAAGAAGGGCAAGGGCAAAGAAAGACCAAGTAAGGCAAAGGTTGCCAAGAGAGACCTAGCAAAGGACAAAGGACAATGCTTCCACTATGGTTAAGACGGGCATTGGAAGAGGAACTATAAGGACTACCTTGTAGATAAGGTGAAACAAAAGCTTAGAGAAGCTTCAGGTATATCCATGATCAGTCTTCACTTGTTAGATTTTCATGATAACACATGGGTATTGGATGTCAGGAGTGCTTATCATATCTGCAATTCGTCGCAAGTCCTGGCAAGACCTAGAAGACTGGCCAGAGGTAAAATGGACCTCAAGATGGGTAATGGAGCAAGAGTTGCTGTAGTTGCCGTTGGGGAGGTCACCCTATCTGTCTATTAGAGCTATCATTGTATTGGATACATGCTATTTTATTCTCTATATTATTAAAAATATTATATCCATCGCTTGTTTGACAATAAGTGGATATAAATTAGTTTTTGAGAATAATAGTTGTTCAATAATTATGGATGATGAGATCATCACTAGAGGGACCCTTGTAAATGGTTTATATGTGTTAGACACTTCTCCACACATCATAAACATAAATATATCTAAAAGGAAAAGAGATGAGGTGAATAATGCAAACCTATGACATTATAAGCTATGTCATATTCATAAGGGAAGGATTCAAAAGTTGCTGAAAAATGAATACTAGATCCATTTGACTATGAGTCTTATGCAACTTATGAACCTTGCCTTCGTGGGAAGATAACCAACTCTCCTTTTAGTAGAATTGGAGGGAGAGCCACCGAGTTATTGGAACTCATAGATAGTGATGTATGTGGTCCCATGTGGACTCAAGCTATAGGTAGTTACTCAAACTTTATTACATTCACTTATGATTTCTATATGTATAGACACATGTACTTAATAAAGTACAAATCTAAGGCCTTTGAGAAATTCAGGGAATATAAGAATGAGGTAGAAAATAAAATTGGAAAGAGTATTAAGACTCTTTGATCAGATCGAGGAGGAGAGTACTTGAGTACGAAGTTCACCCATTTCCTTAGGGACAATGGGATTCCATCGCTGTGGACATCTCCTTATACACCTCAGCTCAATGGTGTATCAGAAAGGAGTAATATATGCTATTAGATATGGTGCGATCTATGATGAGTTTCGCTAACTTACCCATCTTATTTTGGGGGTATGCCCTAGAGACCGCAGCTTACCTTCTAAATAGAGTTTCATCAAAGTCGGTAGTATCTACACCATATGAGATATGGAAAAAAAAAAGTCTAATCTTAAGATTATTAAGATTTGGGGTTGTCCTACTAACGTTAGAAGACACAACCCCGATAAGTTGGAATCAAGGATAGAATAGTGCACATTCGTGGGATACCCAAAGGAAACTTATGGGTATTTTTTCTATCATCCCGAGGACCGAAAAGTCTTTGTTTCCAAGAGAGCTGTGTTCCTTGAGAAGGAACATATTCTTGGTGGAAATAATAGAAGTGAGATAGAATTGAGCGAGGTTAGATAACTTAGCTTAAGCACCATTCCAGAGCCCGAGTATATTTAGATACCTAACACACAAATTCCAATTTTACGTAGGTCTAGTAGAGTATCTCACCTCCTGAAAGATATGTGGGGTATATCAGTGAAGATGACTTTCAGGATGTTAATTCTCAGACCTACGAAGAGGCTATTATGAGTATAGACTCTGAGAAGTGACAAGAAGCCATAAATTCTGAAATGGATTCTATGTACTCTAATAAGGTTTGGAACCTTGTGGATGTACATGAGGGTATTGTACCCATCAACTGTAAATGAATCTTCAAGAAGAAGATCGGAGTGGATAGAAAGGTAGAGACCTATAAAGCAATACTAGTAGTTAAACGATATCATCAAAGACAAAGAGTTGACTATGACGAAACCTTTTCACCTATAGCCATACTTAAGTCTATTAGAATTATTTTAGCTATTACAATACACTATGACTATGAGATTTGGCAGATGGATGTCAAAACAGCATTCCTTAATAGCAACCTCTAGGAGAAGGTGTATATGATACAGCCAGAGGGATTCATATCCAAAAAGAGCCTAGATAATGTGTACAAGTTACTTAGATCCATTTATGGATTGAAGCGAGCTTCCTAAAGTTGGAACATAAGATTTGATGAGGTGATCAAATCTCATGACTTCGGTAAGAATGAAGATGAGTCTTATGTGTATAGGAAGGTAAGGGGAAGCGCTATCACCTTCTTGGTGCTATATGTGAATGACATCCTAATCATTGGGAATGATGTAGGAATGCTCTCCATAGTAAATATTTGGCTATCTAGAAATTTTTTCATGAAAGACTTAGGGGAAGCATCTTATATTTTGGGGATCCGGATCTATAGAGATAGATCCAAGAGAATGCTTGGCTTGTCCTAGTCCAGGTACATAGATTCCATTGTCAAAAGGTTTGGCATAGAGAATTCCAAGAGAGGTCTCATTCTGATAAGACATAGAATATCACTTTATAGGAGTATGTCCCCAAAGATTCCTGAAGAAAGGATGGATATGAATAAGATACCCTATGCCTCAGTGATAGGGTTTATCATGTATGTGATGTTATGTACCAGGCCTGATATAGCATATGCTTTGAGTGTCATAAGCAGGTATCAGGCAGATCAAGGTTTAGAACATTGAAAGACAGTCAAGTGTATCCTTAAATACTTGAGAAGGACTAAGGATCTTTTACTAGTATATGGAGGAGGTAGCCTCTAGGTTGAGGGCTATACAGACCCAAGTTTTCAGTCCGATATTAATAATAGCAAGTCAAATTCAGGGTATATTTTCTCTCTAAATAGAGGAGCAGCAAGCTGGAAGAGTTCTAAGCAAGAAACTACTACTGACTCTACCACAAAGATAGAATACATTGCTGCAGCAGAAACAACAAAGGAAGGGGTTTGGATGAAGAAGTTCATCAAGGATTTAGGAGTCATACTAAGCAGCATAGAGCTGACTCCCATATATTATGACAGTGATAGGGCGATAACTTTAACAAAGGAACTCAAGTCTCAACAGAATTGTTCTGAGGAGGTTCCATCTGATTAGAGCTATCATGACCAAAATGGTATAGCAATGGAAAGAGTTTCATTCGTAGATAACATTGCAGATCCACTGACGATGCCGCTAGCTCAGATTGTATTTGAGCGTCACAGGGGTCTGATGGAGATCAGACACATAGGTGATTGGCTTTTAGTCAAGTGGGAGATTGTTAGTTACAGGTGCCCTACAAGCCAATCACATGAGTGATGGCATGTGTGACACGCTATATGATCTTTTTTACTTATGATTAATATTGGCATATTCTCATATTATTTGTTACATATATATTGTGATGTACTTGGTTCTATACAATGGGAGTCGGATCGTGATAAGATCACGATAATGAGATCGATTCACCTTTAAATACAGATCCTAAATAATCCTGGTCATAGGTTACTCAAGAGGGACATTAAGATAACCGGACAGATCGGTGTACTATATACCCATCCATATGACGGAGGCAGCTGGTCTTATAGCCACTTGTGTGGAGACACTAAGGATATAGTACAGGTGCTCATTGGAGAATTAATTCACTGATTGATCCGCTTATGGAATGTTGTATGGTTAATGATACTTAATGTCAGACAACGATTCCATAGTCCCAATTGTGTATCAGGTCCTTAGACTTGAGATACCAAGGATGCCTTGTATGAGTACACATTTCTTTGATGCCGGACTTATAGGTTTAGAAAGTTTCAGATCTAGTACAATTGGTTATCAAGATTAGTAGCCAACCTTACGAAGGTAATTGAGTGTCAATATAGGATCATCTACTCTCGGTATCACAAGATGAATATCTCATATGTGCTTGCTCAGACAAATCTTTGGCCAGGGTCATTCGGATTGAGAGAGAAAGAGTGAGGAGGACATTTGACCTCCTTCATCTTCTCCATCCAAATATGGAATACAAGGACTAGGTAAAATCAATCTCTCATACATCATGGTGTTATCAATTTTTACATTTTTCTCGTGACTCCAATATTTTGCATGACAATTTGATATGCATGGAAAACCAATTTTTGTTTTGATTTCCACTACGCATGTGATGCGCCCGCTGAGGTTTCCCAATAATAATGTTGTGAGCCATTCAATTCAGAGCATGGCTTCATAGTCATCGATGGGTAGGAGGAAGAAGTCGGCTACCACTTCTTGGTCTTGTAGGAGCAATTTCACTCGCAGGCTCCATTGGTCGCACTTAAGGATTTGGCCGTCGATGACCTTTATATCGAACTTGTTACAACCTTCAATTTGGAGCACCATATGTGCCGCAAACTAGCTATTGAGGAAGTTATTTATGTTGCCCATATATATGAGAATAATGATGGGTTGTTGTTTAAGAAGTTCCACAACTTTTATTATCTGTGGGTTGGAGTAACCAGCCAACACGTGCATTGTATAGTCAACTGATTGGGGCTCTTACTTTGTAGCTTCATCTTTGGGTTCAAGGCTTTCTTCAGATGGTTCGATGTCCTCATCCTTTATTGGTTCAATCATGAGGAGCCATCCTTTTTACAGTGATGTTCTCGGCTCCATGGTTCGTCACAGTGCCAACATAACCCCTTGGCAGAACATTCCCAAAGCTCGTCTCTTATCAATTTTTTTGGTGTAGGGCCTTAGATGGCAGTAGAGGGGGCTGAAGGCTTTGGCATGGCTAATCGGGAAATGACCCTTGTCCTTTATGCTTCATGGTTCAATAATTCCTCTTGGATTCTCGTGAAGAAGATCACCACCATAAGAGTGTATGGTTGTTGCGTCTTTACTTCTCCTTGATTCTCTAACTTTAGGCCCTCAATAAAAGTCCCTAAGAGTTGCTTTTTAGACCACTCACAAGTTTGGTTAGATAATTATTCAAACCTTGTTTGGTATTTTTGTATTGTAGAGGTTTGTTAAATCTTCGTCAAATGTCCGTCAATATTTTCGTAATTGGTTAGTCCAAAGCGATTCAATAATCCCTCCTTGAATTGCCGCCAAGAGAGACCTCTGTGGGTGTACTTGAACCAATTGAACCAATGAATAGCATCTCCTTCGAGGTGGATGGCAGCAATCTCCACCATGATAGCATTGGCGGTTTGGTAGAATCAAAAATAGTGCTATGCACGTGAGATCATTGGGTCTCCTTCTTCACATCTAGGGAAGTCTACCTTCATGCATGAATTACATGGATCAATGATAGTGCAACCTCACTCTTGGGAATCATCTTTCTGATCTAAGGTTTCTCCTTGCTGTGATTTATTTGGGCTCAGTGGTTGGCCCATACTGAATTCAACGAAGAGGGACCGAATCTTCTTATTTGTTTAAGTACTCCTTTCTTTGATGCTAGACTTATAGGTTTGGAAAGTTCCAGATATGGTACAGTTGGTTATTGGGATTGGTAGCCAACCTTATGAAGGCAGTTGCGAGACTCAAACGGAGCGAGACTCAAACGGATTCCTTATATGACATGATAGTTGTTGAATCTCGGATTTTGATGATGAAATCAATTGATGGATTATTGATCTAACAGGATTGTTGGAGTTGATTCATACATGATTAATTATGATAGAAGGATTATTACAATCAGGGTTGGCCAAGGTTAAGTCCATGCATCGAGTCGATGCATTTAGGAACTCGTGATGACTATGTCGGAAGCTCGCCGAGGGTATCGAGAGTTTGCCAGGATGGCGCAAGGGAGTTCGCTAAACAAAGACTGAGACTTGCTGGAAGATTGTTGGGGGTCGGGATGGTCTTGTAATAGATATTTTAGTAATTATGATTATATTTAATTAAGTCATAATTAGTATCGTGCAGGTCTAACTATGGCAGGATTAATGATGTTACAACCAGATGATGGGCCAAGATAAAGCCTAAGCATCAGGCTGAGTTCGGACAATGCAGTGGGATCTCACTGGAAGTTCACTAAGAGATTCATCGAAGGAATCAGGAAGCTCGTTAGGAACGCGAAGGGAGATCGCCGGAAAGAAGACCGGAGGACTTGCCACAAGATTCTTTGGAGGTTCTTGGAGTATGCGGGAGTTATGTCTTAATTAGGCTTAATTGGTCACTAAGTATTATAATCAGTGAGTCATAGTTAAGGTTAGAGTCCTAATTAAGTTAGATTTAAAAGGAATCCAAATCAACTCAATGAGGTAACCGGATCCACTACTGAGTTTGGTTGAGCTTAGGTTGAGTTCCAGTCGAGCTCAATCAATTGACCTAAGAGCTGGCCAACGTAAAAGTCAAGCCGAAATTTGAAAAGTGGAGGGAACCACTTTTACAGAAATTCCGACGAGTAAACCGCCGATGAGCGACGGTTGGACTGCCCATAGCACAGAATTCGGGTGGCGGACAACAGCTTTCGGGTAAACCACCCAAGTGGCGAATGAACCATCCATACCACAGAATCTAGGCGGCGGACAACTGCTGATGATAGGTAAACCACCCATATCCAGATTTTTTGGATACAATTAGATTTTGACTCCGGTTTTGAAGCCAATTTGGGGCCTATAAATACCCCAAGTTTTCTTACATTCATAACAACACTTTTAGGGTATTATATTTTGAGAAAATATTATATAAGAATTATAAGAAAAAGAAAAGGGGTAAGGAAGAGAGCTTAGAGTTGTGAATCTAGTCTCCCTTGTAAGCTCAAGTGTTTGATCTTCACCCAAAGAAGATTGGTAGTGGATGCCGATGTGCCTCAAGAAGGAGGACTTGGAAGTGGACGTAGGTCGTTAGCACCGAACCACTATAAAATTCATGTGATTATCTTTCCGAGTTTATTAACAACTTACTTTTAATCACTCACTTGTTTTATTAAAAATGAAAAGCTTTGGATTTCCTATTCTATCTTATTCGAAAAGCTTTTGCTTCAGAAAGAAAAATTTTAGCTTGCACTAATTCACCACCCCCACCCCCTCTCTTAGTGCCAATTGATCCTAACAATTGGTATCAGAACAAGGTTATTACTCCTTGGATTAACACCCACTTGAGTAAATGACTTGTTTTGGCATGAATTATGGATATTTCATTTCACGTCCACTCATGTTTAATGGGACATATTACACATATTGAAAAACATGGATACATATTTTCCTCATCTCTTTAGACTTTGATTTATGGAATATAGTTGAGAACGGATTTGAAAAATCTTTCAAACCAATGAATGAGTTAAATAATTTAGAAAGGAAGAATTTTTCTCTAAATGCAAATGCTATGAATGCCTTGTTTTGTGCACTTGATAAAAATGAGTTTAATCATGTTTCCGTTTGCGAATTGGCTTTTGATATTTGACATACTTTGAAAATCACACATGAAAGCACAACTAATATAAATGAATCAATTAATGAATTGTATTACAAAAATGAACTTGAATAATACCTTCCAAAGAATATGAAGGATTGTGAACTAAGAACGACATATAACTCCTCGAGTGAAATCTCAAGTGATAAGAACCTTGGACATGAACTTTTGAAAAATGAATCGAAAAAATTAATGAACTTGAACCTTATAAAAATTATGGACATAACCTCTTGCTATGAATGCAAGAAGCCAAGGAGCTCCAAAAATCAAATGCTCAACCAAGAAGCAGAGAACCCTACTTTAATGGCGATCAAAGATGAGGTTAGTGAGTCTTAAGATTTTTTATTTTTAGAATTATCAAGCATGTTTAATAATTTATTTAATGAGTTTAGAAAATTTAGTAATTCTTTTAAACTGCTTAAAGTTGATCATGATTTGATAGTTAAAAGACTTGATGAAATGCATGACTCCTTAGCTTCACCTAAACTATGTTTAAAATGTGATATCCTAGATAATGTTAAAATAGAGAATTGTATGCTTAAAACTATATTAGAAAAATTTGAGATAGGAAATAAATCCCTAAATATGATCCTTGCCAATAAGGGTCATATCAATAATAGATATGGCATAGGCTTTGTTGAAAATATTCAATAAAAGCCAACCATATTCGTAAGAGGACCTACATTAAATGTGTCACCAAGAGTTAAATATAATTCTTGTGAAAAATTGGGACATAATACCTATAAATGTTTATTTAGAAATTATATTCCACATAAATTAATTTGGGTTCCTAAAGGAACCATAAACAACTTTAAGCAATCAAAGAAAATGGGAAGAACATGTCATGAAGGACCCAATGTTAAATGGATACCTAAATCAAAACCTCCCATAATTTAAAGTTGTTTCCTAATAAGGCTAGGAGCACTAAGTAATATTTTGAAAGTAGATACTCAAGACTTGAGATCTAATACTCTTTCAAAGTTCACTAGCCTATGTAATAATAACAAAAATAATTATTTGAATTAAGATGTTTGAAGCTTAATGATCAATGTTTCTATTATAACAAATCCTTTTATTGAAAATATTTTATCGTTATATAATTAATCTTGATAATGCATAGCTAGAGCATGCTAAGACTAGAACTAAAAGAACCCAAGTTATTATTAATAAAAAATTACTCATGTTAAAATTTACATAAATGAGATTTTGATGATGATTAAAAAATTAGTTTAAATATAGAAACTATTGTTAAATGGTTCAAATATTGATAAAGTCTATGGAATGATTGATTTAAATATTAAATTGATTGAAATTCTATGATTGATTTGAATGATAGAATTTTAGCATAGACCAATATAGAAAAGGGAGAGAAAGAAATCACATGAAACAACAATAAAGAGAATAATTAATCTTAAATGTCATTGTATTATTGAAATAAATTTCAAAAGAAGGATAATTCTTCTTAAAAGAAATTTTCTATCCTATGAATCCTTCAGCAAAAGATAAAATGATACTATTGTTGAATCTCTTTAACTACAAAAATGAATTAAAAAACTTTTAGCTATTTTCTTTTGTAAAACAATCTATGATGACTTTATTAAAAAATTTTAAAAAGTAATTTTTGATAATGATTTTGGATATGTTTTCAAATCATTTTGTTTTAAAGAATGGATATGTTTGAATCTATCTAACTTCATTGATATGTTGCTTTTGATTATTTGATAACTTAAATCATGATCTTGAAATTTTAAAAATTATAATTTGAGATTTTTTTATTTACTAAGATTCCTTTCAGTCTAAACATGATATTGACTTCTCAATATTTATAACTTGATATTTCTATAAGAATCAAGATCCTTCTTACTTTGTCTCCTAAAATTTCAAAAGCTTTGAAATTTTATCTAGGAAGAAATATGTCAAAATAAATCATGTTCTTGGCATTTATGATTTGATAATAATATTTTTTATGATATGATTACTTATGACTTTCTTTTTAGTATAGCTTATCATCAAGATTAGTATTTTTTAATATTGTGATAAGTTGAAAATTAAAAAAGATTTGCACTATCATGAATATTTCCTTAACTTCTTGACTTGACTTATATGTTATGGGAATCACATTATTGATCTCTATGATTTTTTTTAAAAGGAGATTTATGATCTTAACAATAATATTTAAAATTTTTATCAAGATTATTCTTCTTTTCTATTAAAAAGATTTATCTTAGATAAATTAAGATTATCCCCTAAGACTCATTTGTAATATTTACAAAAGAGGAGAAAGAAAACTTATTAAACGAAATCATGTCGTTTAGATTTGAATTTTTAATGACATGATATCTCTTATACTTTTTGATATAAATTGAACATTGATGAAAAAAAATTATGCAATTATGTTTCTCTCTTGACAATAACAAAAAATAGGAGATAAAATTTTTAATATGATTAGAAGCAAACATTGAATGATGAACAAGTGCTTAGAAGAAAATTAGAAATTTCTAAATGCATACAAAATACTTGATTTATATTTTGAGCTTGATCTACCATCATGCCTTCTTATGAAATTCTTGATGCTTTTTATCCAAATTATATGTGATGATTTTAAATGCATGAGTAGCTCTTAAACTTTTGAATCTCCTTGAATATCTTAAAGTTTTGAGCTTAATTTTGAAATTCACATCTATAAAATTTACATCTTTAAAATTGAATATTTTTGTGATATGATATTTTTCATTTCTCTACCTTGATTCGATCTTATTCATACAAAATAGAGAACGGAAATCACTAGCATTTCAAGATACTAATAAGTCTATTAATTATATTTTGAATCTCTTAAAAGTGATTTTGATGATTTTGAAATTAAATGATATTATGATTTTGATTTCTTAGAATTATAACTTGAAATCTTTTATGAATCAAAATCTTTTGTTGTGTTTTTGTATTATTTAAAAAGAGATTTTTATACAAATCATAAACTTGATAACTTAAGATTTTTTATGGATGAATAAAGAGATTTTATTTTAATTGTTTCTCCTATAAATTTGTCTCTTGATATTCACAATTTACCTTCATGAATTGTACATCTCATCACTATGTTAATCTTTCATGATATATTTCATGTGATGATATTGAAAAATGGTGAAATGAAAAAAGTTTTGCACTATTGCAACCATCCTCTCTTTTTGACAATGACAAAGGGGGAGCAAATTTTGTTAGCTTGTAAAATTACAAGCTTGAACAATGCAAATGAAGTAAAAAATTTGCTAGCTTGTACTTCACAAAACAGAAGAAAGAACTTACTAGATTTATTTATTATATTCTCTTGAAATTTACATAAGAAAAATATGTTGAGCTCATATTCGAATTTTATATATCTACAAGATTGACGTTGAGATCAAAAAATGTTAAATCATGAAAATATATAAATTGCTAATCTAGATTTCATGAGATTAAACTTTTTGTGATAATATTAATGAAAACTTTCTCCATGATTTGGTATCTTATTGTTTTCAAAAAATGCATGAAGATGTGCCACATTTGAAATTTAAAAGAGATGATTTTATATATCAAGAGATGATTTTTGCTATATTTAAAATACATTAGTAGTCTTTAAATCTCTTGGACTTTTGAGCTTATCTTAATATTGCTTTTAAAATTTATTAAGAGCTCTTCTCATGATGAAATGATTCAACAACACCTCTCATGTTTCTCTCCTTATTAATTTTAAAAGGTATGGTTGATGACTAGAGATTAATTTTTAAATATATTAAATTTATTGAGAAATGTATGCTCAATGACTTGAAAATATTCTATACTCTATGACTTAAAAATTTTCTATGCTTATTGATTTGAAAATTTTCTATGCTTGATGATTTGAAGAAAAATTCTCAAATATTTTCAACTTCATGACAATCCTTGAAAATTCTTGATAAGTTAAAAAGTTTAAAAAGCAAATCTTTGTTATACTTTAAAGGTTATATGCTTGAAATATTTATTACTTTGATTTACTTAAATTCAAGAGGATGTGACTCTCTTGAATTTAGGTTTTCTATATTAATGCATATACTAAGGGGGAGTAATATTATCATGTGTTTTTGAAATTATTAGCTATATATTTCACCTTTTTGTTGATGACAAAGGGGGAGAAATATATATTGATGACACATGACATTGAAAAATATTCATTGATAACACTTGATGATATAACTCGGATATTTTATAATTCATGATTTGATGACTTGATGCAAATTTGTGTTGAAATTTGTATAGAATGTTGATTGCTTGAATTTAAGAGTGAGTGTCTCTTAAATTTAAGTGGTATGATTTTAGGAGGAGTTAGGATTAACTCCTGTCATCATCAAAAAGGGGGAGATTGTTGAATCTCGGATTTTGATGATGAAATTAATTGATGGATTATTGATCTAACAGGATTGTTAGAGTTGATTGATGCAGGATTAATTACGATAGAAGGATTATTACAATCAGGGTTGGCCAAGGTTAAGTTCATGCGTCGAGTCGATGCGTTTAGGAACTCGTCAAGAGTGTGTCGGAAGCTCACCGAGGGTATCAGGAGTTTGCCAGGATGGTGCAAGGGAGTTCGCCAGAAGAAAACTGAGACTCGCTAGAAGATTATCGGGGATAGCCGAAAATGTCGGGAGTCGGGGTGGTCTTGTAATGGATATTTTGATAATATGATTATATTTAATTAAGTTATAATTAGCATCATGTAGGTCTAACTATGGCAAGATCAATGAAGTTACAACCAGATGATGGGCCAAGATAAAGCCTAGGCATCGGGCCGAGTTCGAACGATACAATGGGATCTCGCCGGAAGTTCGCTAGGAGATTCACCGAAGGAATCGGTAAGCTCGCTGGGAACGCGAAGGGAGATCGCCGGAAAGAAGACTTGTCGCAAGATTGCCGGAGGTTACCGGAGTATACAGGAGTTAGGTCTTAATTAGGCTTAATTGGTCATTAAGTTTTATAATCATTGAGTCATAGTTAGGGTTAGAGTCCTAATTGAGTTAGATTTAGAAGGAATCCAAATCAACTCAATGAGGCAACTAGATCCACTACTGGGTTTGGTTGAGCTAAGGTTGAGCTCAATCAATTGACCAAAGAGCTGGTCAACGTAAAAGTCAAGCTGAAATTTGAAAAGTGTAGGGAACCACTTTTGCGAAAATTTCGACTGGTAAACCGCTAGTGAGCAGCGGTTGGACTGCTCGTACCACAGAATTCGGGCGGCGGCCAATCACTTTCGACGTGTAAACCGCCCAGATCGGCAGGTAAACCGCTCGTACCAGATTTTTCGGATATGGTTGGATTTTAGCTTCGGTTTTGAAGTCAATTTGGGGCCTATAAATACCTCAAGTTTTCTTATATTCAGAACAACACTTTTGGGGGATTATATTTTGAGAAAATATTGTTTGAGAATTGTAAGAAAAAGAAAATGGGTAAGGGAGAGAGCTTAGAGTTATAAATCTAGTCTCCCTTGTAAGTGTAAGGGTTTAATCTTCACCCAAAGAAGATTGGTAGTGGATGCTGATGTGCCTCAAGAAGGATGACTCGAAAGTGGACATAGGTCGTTGGCACCGAACCACTATAAAATTTAAGACGATAAGTTCTTTTCCTCAAACATAATTATCTTTCCAGCTTCCTTAACAACTTACTTTTAATCACTCACTTGTTTTATTAAAAATGAAAGCTTCAGATTTCCTATTCTATCTTATTCGAAAGGCTTTTGTTTTAGAAAGAAAAATTTTAGCTTGCACTAACCCAAACCACAACCCCCCCCCGCCCCCCCCCCCGCCTCCTCCTCTCAGTGCCAATTAATCGTAACAATAGTACCATGTCCAATATACGGTCTCTAGGATATTGGTTGGATGAGAAATTATAGATACATAGTAATAGTGGACAAACAGGTCCGATGGATTTGATCATCCTGTACCATTTGGGGACTATGGCATAGTGGCCTAATACATATATAGTCGATGAGTCGAGTGAATTACTATGGGGATAATAATTTACTATATCAAAAGGAGTTCTGATGGGAGCGACTCACGACTAGCTCGGTATCGGGCCTAAAGGGTCACACACATATGATGAATGCTTCAGTGAATAGAGGATTGTATGGAGGTCCAATTAGCCTTTATTCTTATTAGATGAGACCCTGCATTGATGTGATCATTGTATGAGACCCAATTAGAAGCCTAAGGAGATTATTAGATAAAGATCCAATAATACAAATCTAGTGGGTAATTGGATGGAGATCCAATACCCACTAAGACAGGAACCTTAGTGTTTTTTAATGGCTCTCTATAAATAGGAGTCAGGTTCATGATTGATAGACTACAGATTTGGCCACCCCCTCCTATTCTCCTCCCTCCCTCTGCGCAAGAGTTTTGAGATCAGATTGGAGGAGTTTCACTGTAGAGATCCATTGCGTGGATAACACTAGAGAGGAAGACACTTGACTTCCTTCATACTCTCCATTCAAATATGGAATATAGGGATATATGATCTCCCTATGTAACCAATTTATCATACGATATAGTTTTCTTAGTTTTTGTGGCTTTGTCATAATCTAATCTCTTGCATGATGATTTGATTTGCGTGGGAAACCAGTTTTGTTTTGATTTCTGTCGCGCTTGTGATACTCACGCTGAGGTTTCCCAACAGCATACATGATAAATCATATCATCGAGGCATAGAGTATCCTATCTATATCTGTCCTTTCTTTAGGAGTATTTAAGGACATACTCCTAGATTATGATATTCCATGTCTCATTGATATGAGACCTCTCTTTAAAATTTTCATGCCAAAAATTTTGATAGTGGTGTCTTTGTATTTAGATTGAGACAAGCTAAGCATCCTCTCAGATCTATCTCTATATATCTAAATCTCCAAAATGTAAGATGCTTCCCCTAAGTTCTTCTCAGAGTAGTGTCTTGATAACCAACTCTTGACCATGGAGAGCATTCCTACATCATTCACAATGATTAGGATGTCATTCGCATACAACCCTAAAAATATGATAACATTCCAATCTACCTTCTATACACAAAGTTCATCTTTGTTCTTAACAAAGTCATAAGATCTAATCGCCTCATCAAATCTTATGTTCCAACTTTAGAAAGATTATTTTAGTCTGTATATAGATTTGAGCAATATATATACCTTATTTAGACTATCCTTGGACATGAATCTCTCAGGATGTATCATATACACACCTCCTTCTCAAGGTTGCTATTAAGGAATAAGATTTTCACATTAATCTGATATATCTTATAATCAAAATGTGTTGTAATCTCTAACAGAATTCAGATGAGTTTCACCATAGCCACGGGTGAGAAGGTTTCATCATAGCCAACACCTTACTTTTGACGATAGGTCTTGCCTTATAGGTCTCTACCATTCCATCTACTCCAATCTTCTTTTTGTAAATCCAATTACAACTAATGGGTATAATACCTCAAGTGGATTAACTAGGTTTCAAACCTTGTTAAAGTATATGAAATCCATCTTGGAACTCATGGTCTCTTACCACTTTTTGGAGTCTATACTCGTAAAAAATTTCTCGAAGGTCTGAGGATCGATATCGTTAATGCCATATTCCTTGATATGCCCCACATATCTCTCAGGAGGGATGGATACTCTACTAGACCTACGTAAAGTTAGAATATGTGTATTAGCTATATGAATAGACTCGTCCTACAAAATAATGCTTGAGCTAGGTTTTGTAACCTCACTCAACTCTATCATGCTCCCATTTTTTCCACCAAAAATGTGTTCCTATTTAAGGAACAACGCTCTCTTAGCAACAAGTCTCCTTAGGGTATCCCATAAATTTGCATCGTTCCTTCCTTGATTCCAACTTGTTGAGGTTGTGTCTCCTAACGTGGGCAAGGTAGCCCCAAATCTTAACAATCTTAAGATCAGGTTTCTTCCCTTTCTACATCTCATATGGTGTAGACACTACTATCTTAGATGAAATTTTGTTCAAAAGTTAAGTTATTGATTCTAGGGTGTATTTCTAGAAAGCTATTAGTAGGTCGGTGAAACTCATCATGGATCACACCATGTCCAATAGTGAGTGGTTCCTCCTTTTCAATATACCATTAAGCCAAGATGCATGAGAAGGAGTCCAGTAGGATATGATCTCATGGTTCTTGAGGAATTAGGTGAATCCTATACTTAAATACTCTCTTCCTTAATCTGATCAAAAAGTTTTGATACTCTTTACAGTCTGGTTTTTCATCTCATTCTTGTATTCCCTAAATTTCTCGAAGGTTTCAGACTTGTACTTCATTAAGTACACATGTCCACAACTAGATAAATCATCAATAACTGTAATGAAGTATGAATAACCACTTCTCACCCGAGTTGACATAGGACTAGATACATTAGTATGTATGAGTTCCAACAACTCAATGATTCTCTCTCTCTCTCTCTCTCTTTAGCTCCACTAAATGGAGAGTTGATTAATTTCTCTTGAAAGCAAGACTTATAGATTGCATATGATTTATAATCAAACGGATCTAAGTTTTCATCCTTTACAACTTTTGAATTCTACCCTCGTGGATATGACGTAGTCTACAAAGTCATACATATGGATCATTCACCTTATCTCGTATCCTCTTAGACACTAATATTGATGACATGTAGAGCAACATCTAACATAAATAAACCATTATTTAAGGTTCCCCTATTGATGATCTCATCATTCAAAATTAGTAAATAACCATTATTCTTAAAAATAAACTTATATCAATTGTTTGTGAAACAAGAAATGAAAATGATCTTTATGATGATTGAAGGAATGAAATAGCATGTATCCAATGCAAGATCAGCACCATCGGGCAAATGCAGGGTAACCTCGCCAACGACCTCAGGTTCACCTCACCTATTACCAATCTCCTAGGCCTTACCAGAATGTATAATGCATTTTACAAATATACAATGCACTATTAGTATCTAATACTCATGCATAATCATAACTTTATGATAAATGAAGATTAATCATGAATGTATCTGAATTTTCTTTAAGTTTCTACTTCACCTTTTCTGTAAGGTATTCCTTGCAATTCCTCTTCCAGTGCTCGTCTTTCTTGCAGTGGAAGCACTGGTATTTGTCCTTCGTTGGGTCCTTTTTAACAACTTTTGCATTGCCCAGTAACCGTTGCTATTGCCCTTCTCAAGGGACTTCTTTGCCTTTCTTTTTATTTGGTCTCACCAACATGAAGAATTGACTTCGTTTTTATGGAGCTCTCAGCCTCCCATAACATATTGAGGATCTCAGAGAGAGTCCCCTCAAGTTTATTTTTAAAATTTATTATGAACTTGGAAAATGAATCTGGGAGGGACTGAAGTATGAGATCCACACACATGTTATCCTCTAGGACCAATCCTTGACTCGTGAGCTTCTTAATCTACTCAATCATTTTAAGGATATGGTTCTGAATCGATGCCCCCCTCAATCATCCTTGTATAGAAAAGACTTTTGGATATCTCACATCTCTGAGTCCTTCTCTCTTCCTCAAACAATTTGCAAAGATAAAAGATAATGGATCTAACATCCATCTTTTCTTACTACCTCTATAACCTGGGAGTCGTAGAGGTCAAAATGTAACATTGAGCTAGAGTGGAATCATCTTCATACTTCACGTAGTGAGTAATCTCTTTCTCACTTGCCCTCTCCCCATGTTCGGACATTATCTCATTAAGGACACATGATTCTCTTCATTGTAAGAACAATTCTCAAGTTACAGAATCAATCCATATAGTTTGGACCAATGAGTGATTAATATCAATTACGACACGTAAGAGGTTTTCAAGTGGTTTTTTAAAATAAAGATATAGCTAGAAAATTAATAATATGTAAACTTTTGGGTTTTAAAAAAAATTAAGATATAAACTTTTATCTTAATAAGCTCCCGCTATTTTCTCATAAAACACACGACTTTATTTAGCATATGAATCAAAAATCTTTGATAGATTTCTAATGGGGATCAGGATCCAATTTGTGTCAGAGCATGACCTCGAGGGACTTGACAAATCATACCAAATGCAAAGGGTAGGCAACTCTTGTCAATCATAACTTCTTGTGATTTTTGTCTTGTTTTACCTCCAAACAATCATGACCTCAAGAGACTCGACTAACTATGATATTTGATTAAGTTAATACTATCATTATAAGATGATTTTAATTCGATGATATACCCTCGATGGACTCAACCAAGTATATCATGTCCTAAAGTCATTGGTGATATCTCTATATCATAGGCAAGATCTTAAATCTCAATATAGGTGACCCTCGAGGTGTTGAGTCCTGAATTTGATGATAAAATTAATTGATGAATTTATGGACTAATATCTTTTGAGATAAGTGACACAAGAAAAACTTCAATCATGGACTTAAACCATCAAAGGGCAAATTATCAAAGTAGGAGAATAAGACGTTGGGCCACATAAGTATCATATCGAAAATTGAATATCAAGCTAGAAGAAGTTGGATGTTAGGATTATAATGGCACTAATAGGGAGGATGAATTAGTGCTATCACAAAAAGATCCGATTTGAAAATTTTTGAATGAGAATATGAATCAAAAATATATTTAACTTGAAAGTGTAAGTAGAAGTAGAGAGTTAAGTAAATCAGTAAGCAATAACAAGGAAAAGCAAGAAAGGAAATACAAACCGCTTTATAATACTTCGGTCATCCCGACCTACATCCACTCTAAATTCCTCTTCTCTTGAGGTTATCGGCTTTTACTGACAATCTTCCTTTCAATCGGCAAAGATCAATTGCCCTTATTATAATCCTTCTCCTTTTATCAATTTAAGAAGAGAACCTTTACAAACTCTTTCAAGCAATTCTAAGAATTTGGACTTTGGTCTACTACCATCGGCCTAGGCAGTACTACCACCGGTAGGGGGTGGTACCACCGTCAGAATACCCAGAAAAATATAAATATTGCTATTAAGCTGTTTGGGTGGTACCACTGGTTGGGCCTAGTGGTACGACTACGTGCACTTGGTAGTACCACCACCCAGGCCAATTCTAGGACACTAAATTAGCCTTTCAACAGACCTAATTCAGCCCTAGGTCAGGCCCAACAGGCTCCCAATTAAGTTTGCATGGTTTCGACTCAATACTAGTTTAATTTGACTCGAAACAATCTTGATCAAGACTTAACCTCTCAATCATATATCTAGCACAATCATGAAGCAATCAACACATTGTCCAGCATTCCTGCTTACCATTTGATCATCCGACACATCGTCTGAACCTCTGGTGCATTATCCTTTCTTTCTGGGTATCATCCAATCTATTGACATGTTAACTTCCCCACAGCATCCTATCTTTGGAATTCAACAATCTTCCCTTTTTGATAATGACAACTAATTGATAATAGAGTTTTAACTAAATTTCATCTTTCTATATATCATAATGAACTTGAACTTTTAAAGAAAAATGATAATATTTTAACCCTTTACAGTCAAGTCAAATCATAAATCATAGCGACTTTCAATAGTGATTATTGCAAGAATCATATGCATAATTTCACATCATATCCATAGTTTAAAATAGTTACATATCTCAAACAAATATCATAAGTTAATTTCATGAAATATAACATGTATATGAGTGCTACATCATAAAAAAATTATCATTACTTCTCTCCCTTTATCATCAATAAAAAGTGGCAAAAGAAAGTCATTAATTTTCTCTCCCCCTTTGTTATTATAAAAAAGAAGAGAATTATATCATTTTATCATTGTGCCACTTTTCTTCATTTATATCAATGTACCAATGAAGGATATTAATACTAAGGAGTCATATGACATAAATTTCACATCATAAACATCAAGATAATGATCTAATGAGATGAATCTTCTCATTAATAAAAGGAAAAAACTATAGGAGAATAAATAGTAAAAGATTTTGATTCACATCAAATAAATCTTAAGTTATAAATATCGAGAAGTCAAGATCATGATTTGTTTGAATTAATCTCCACATTATTTGTTTGAATTAATCTCCTTCTTAGTCATTAGCAAAAAGAAAAAATCATAAGAGAATAAATACAAAATAAATCTCAAATCATGAATATAGAGAAGTGAAAAATCATGATTCATTGGATAAATCTTCTCTTTAGTAAATAGCAAAAAGAATTATAGGAGAATAAATAGTAAAAGATCTTGATTCATATAAAATAAATCTCAAGTTATAAACATCAAGAAGTCAAGATCACAATTTGTTTGAATAAATCTCCTTCTTAATAAATATCAAGTCATACGAGATAGATATTAAGTTAGGAATATCAAGAAGTCAAGTGACATATCATGATTATTTTCAAAAAAGATCTAATCAAATTTAAAATCATCATCAAAATCATGTTTTTTACCTTCAAGAAATTTATTAAAAATAATATGGATAACTAAACTTCTTTAGTTCTAATTTATGAAATTAATTTCATGCTTGCATGTCTTAATCTCCTATGCCAAAGCCCTAAATCATCGTTTAAAACTAAAAAATAAGTTTCATTATGAAAATAATTAATATTAATAGTATAAATATTGTTGTTCCTTAAGGCAATCATAGATTCATTATTATGTGGTATGTCTATGATACAAGCATTAGACTCCAATTTAATATTATATCCCTAGTCATATAATTGATTAATGCTTAATGAGTTATGTTTCAAATTACCTATTGAAGGAGCATCTTTAATCAAAAGATTTGATTTATTACTAATTTTTTAAATACTAATAATCTTTCATTTGTTATTATCTCTGAAGGTGACATACCCTCTATTTTGGCTAATAAGCTTTAAAATTATACTGAATCTCTGGTCATGTGCCTTGAGAATCCACTATCAAGATCTTCACCCATTGAACGAAGATCAATAGTGGAAGTCGGTTGCCTCAACGGAGGAGGAATCAAGAAGTGGACGTAGGTCACGAGACTGAACCACTATAAAATCAGTTTGCTTACTGCTCTTTGCTCTTTAACTTAATTGCTCTATTATTTAACTATCTATTATCTTTGCTTGTACTATTACAAACATCTCTATACTTAAATGCATTTCCGATATGGTTTTCATTGAGTAAATTTTTCAAATCGACGAAGATTTCTCATCAGCACTAACTCACACCCCTCCGTTAGTGTCACTTTGATCTTAACAATTGGTATCAGAGTCATGTTTTCTCTCTATTTGGCTTCAAATCCAAGAGAGATGGATTTTATTGGTAATCAAGAGGGACTTTCTATCACTCGTCCTCCCATGTTCAATGGGACGGATTATACGTATTGGAAAACTCGAATGAGAATTTTCCTACTTCCTATGGATTTTGAATTATGACATATTGTTTAAAGTAATTTTAAAAAGTCTTTCAAATCGATGAATGAATGGAATGATTCGGAAAAGAAGACTTTATCTTTGAATACTAAACCGATGAATGCTTTATTTTGTGCTCTTGATAAAAACGAATTTAATCGGGTTTCTATATGCGAAATTATGCATGAGATTTAGCATACACTTGAAGTCATATATGAATGAATGCACTAGTCGAGTTAAAGAGTCAAAAATTAATCTTTTAGTGCAGAGCTATGAGTTGTTTCGCATGAAACCAAGTGAGATCATTGGAGACATGTACACTCACTTTACGGATGTTGTCAATGGTCTAAAAACACCTGGTAAAAGTTTTTCTAATTTTGAACTTATTAACAAAATATTAAGATCCCTTCTAAAAAGTTGGGATCCTAAAGTAATGATAATACAAGAAGCAAAAGGCCTAAATAATTTTTTGCTTGAAGAATTAATTGGGTCTTTGATAACTTACAAAATGACATGTGTAGCATATGATAAACTCGAGAACAACCTTCCAAAGAACAGGAAGGTGTTGAATCTCATATTTTGATAATGAAATCAATTAATGGGTTATTGATCTAATAGGATTGTTAGAATTGATTGATATAGGATTAATTACGATAGAATGATTATTACAATTAGGATTGGCTAAGGTCAAGTCCATGCATCGGGTCGATGTGGTTGGGAACTCACTAGGAGTGCATTAGGAGCTCACCGACAGTATCGGGAGTTTGTCAGGATAGCACAAGGGAGTTCACCAGAAGAAGACCGAGACTCGCCGGAAGATTGTCGGGGGGTAGCCGAAAAGCTTGTTGGGAGTTAGGATGGTCTTGTAATAGACGTTTGACAATTATGATTATATTTAATTAAAATATAATTAGCATCATGTAGGATTAACGATAATAGGAGCAATGGAGTTACAACCAGATAATGGGTCAAGATCAAGCTTGAGCATCATGCCGGGGTTCGAACGATATAGTGGGATCTCGCCGAAGTTTGCTAGGAGATTTGCCGAAGGGAACACGCTGGGAGATCGCTAGAAGAAGATCAGAAGACTCACTACAAGAATGCCAGAGGCTGTCAGATTGGCAGGAGTTAGGTATTGGTTTAGCTTATTGGTCATTAAGTGTTGTAATCATTGAGTCATAGTTAGCAATTGGGTCCTAATTGAGTTGGATTTGGATGAAACCCAAATCAACTCAATAAGGCAACCGGGTCCACTATAGAGTTTGGTTGAGCTCAATTAGTTGACCAAGGGAATGGTCAACTGATGGTTCAAACCAGAATTCGAAAATTGGAGAGAACCACTTTTGTGGAAATTTCAGCGGGTAAAGCGTTGGTGAATGGCGGGTGTACCACCACCGCCCAGGCTTTCGAGTGGTTGAGGGCAACTGATCCGCTCAGACTATGTGGTTAAACCACCCATACCCAGGAATTTGGATACTTTCAGTGGTAGACCCGCTAGAACCGACGGGTCCCATACCTTGGTGGTCGGGCAGTTGAGCCACCCAGGTCGACGGGTAAACCTCTTGTACCTAAATTTTTTTGAGTATGTTTGATTTTTGGCTCCAAAAATCTGAAGCCACTTGGGACCTATAAATACCCTAAATTTTCTTGCATTCTACATAATAATTTTTGAGGATTATATTTTGAGAAAATATTGTGTGAGAATTATAAGAAAAACAAAAGGGGCAATGGAGTGATCAAAGAGTGTAATCTTGTCTCCCTTATAAGCAAAGTGTAAAGGTTTGGTCTTCACCCAAAGAAGATCGGTAGTAGACGCTGGTGTGCCTCAAGAAGGAGTATTCGGGAGTGGACATAGGCCATTGGTGCCAAACCACTATAAAAATTATGAGTGTTTTCTTGCTTTCATTGCTTACATATTTTTGTATTGATACTTTTTATTTAACTCAACTCTTTAAAAGCAAAGTTTTCATGATAAGTTCTTTCCTTCAAACATTGCTTATCTTTTCGGTTTGCTTCTTAACTTAGCAACTTTCTTTTAATCATTTACTCATTTCACTAAGAACGAAAAGCTTCAGACTTCCTATCTTGGTTTAATTGAAGAGTTTTCATCTAAACTGAAAATTTATACTTACACTAATTCAACCCCTGCCCCCCCCCCCCCCCCCAACCCCCTCCTCCTCCTCCTCCTCTTAGTGCCAATTGATCCTAACAGAAGGACATAGCACTTAGAACTAAGGAAGACCACTTGGGAGAAAACTCAAGTGACGATGATGATGATAAGGAGTTTACACTTCTTACAAGAAAGTTTAAGAAATTCTTAAAAACAACTAAAACAAAATAAGATGCTAAGAACAAAAGTGAACTAAAAACGGACTCAATAATATGTTATGAATGAAAGAAGCCGAGTCACTTCAAAAATGAATGTCCCCGAGTGAAGAAGAAGCAACCGAAGAAGAAGAAGGCGCTCAAAGCCACTTGGGACGACTTAAGTTCATCCAAAGACGAGAAGTCAACCAACAAGGAAGAAGTTACAAATTACGCGATAATTGTATTTAGCGACGAGGTAAGTAACCTAAACAAGGATTTGTTTGATGATTTTAAATTAGTTAATAAAAAGTATAATGATTTGTTTGATGATTTTAAATTAGTTAGTAAAAAGTATAAATTATTAAAGAAAGAGCATGCTTCACTTGCTAGTAAATTTGAAAATTTTAAAAAGGAGTATAATGAACGTGGGATAGCTCCTTACACTAAGTGTGAGGAGTTAGATATACTTAAGAAAGAAAATACTTCATTACAAGAAACATTAGAAAATTTTAAAATAAGTAACAAATCCTTAAACATGATCCTTGCTAATAAGGGTCATGTTCATAGAAAAAAAGGAATTGGCTTTATGAGTAACACTATATGTTTCACCTAGAAATAACCTACATTATATGTTTTACCTAAAAATAAATATAATTTTTGTGAAAGAATTGAACACTATGCTTATAAATGTTCATTTAAAAGGCATAGTTCACATAAATTAATTTGGGTTCCTAAAGAAATCATAAACAACTCGATGTCATTAGTAAAATTAGGTAGAATTTTTCATGAGGAACCCAAAGGCAAATGGGTACCTAAACTAAAACTCCCTTTCTTGTAGGAATGTCTTCAAACAAAGACTAGAAGCACAAAATGGTACCTTGATAGTAGATGCTCAAAACATATGACTAGAAATCTAATTTATTTCTCTAAGCTTACTAGCCTAAATGAAGGATTTGTCACCTTCGGAGATAACAACAAGGGAAAAATCATTCAGAAAGGAACCATAGGTAACTAATCAAACCTCTTGATTAGTTGATGGTTTAAAACATAATCTACTAAGCATTAGCCAATTATGTGATAAAGGATATATTATTAAATTTGAATCTAATGTTTGTATAATTAAAATACCACACAAAAATAGTTATATGATTGTCTTAAGAAGCAATAATGTGTATACTATCGACATTGATAATTTTTTATGATGAAATATGTTTTTCGACTTTAAATGATGATATTTGGATTTGGCTAGGAGATTAAGATATGCTAGTATGAAACTATTAAACCAAATCTCAACCAAAAATCTAGTAAGAGGAATGCCTAACATCAAGTTCATAAAAGACAACGTTTGTGATGCATGTCAACTAAATAAATAAATAAATAATAGTTTCAAATTAAAAAATCAAATAAGCACATCTAGACCACTGCAATTGATCTATATGGATTTATTTGGACTAATTGATATTACAAGTTTAGGAGATAGTAAATATGTTTTTGTTATTGTAGATGATTGTAGTAGATATACTTGGACCTATTTCTTGGCACATAAAAGTGATTCTTTTAAATATTTTTAAAAATTTTACAAACTTGTTCAAAATGAAAAGGGTTTTATGATTTCATCTATATGTAGTGATCATGATGGTGAGTTTCAAAATCATGATTTTCAAAATTTTTATTACCCAAATAGGTATTATGAAGAGACATTCACTCTTGTGGCTAGACTTGAAGTCATAAGGATGCTCATTGTCTTTACCTCTTTTAAGAATTTTAAGTTATTTCAAATGGATGTCAAAAGTAATTTTCTTAATAGTTTTATTTCTGAAAAAATTTATGTTGAACAACTCACCAGTTTTGAAAATGATCTTTTTTCAAATCATGTTTTTAAACTATCTAAAGCTATTTATGGATTAAAACAAGCCCCTAGGGCTTGGTATGAAAGACTTAGCTTTTTTCTTATTTCAAATAATTTTTTGAAAGGCAAGGTTGATACCATATTTTTTTTAAGTATTTTACAAATAATTGTTTAGTTATTTAAATTTATATTGATGATATTATTTTTGGTTCAATAAATGAATCCTTATGTAAAACTTTTGCCAAAAGTATGAACCAAGAATTTGAAATGAGCCTAATGGGTGAATTAACGTTTTTCTTAGGATTACAAATAAAATAATTAAATAATTATATCTTTATAAGTCAAACTAAGTATACCTTAGATTTGTTAAAACGATTTAGTATGGACAATGCTAAGGCCATAAATACATCCATGAGCACTTCTACAAAATTAAACTTGGATAATGAAGGTGAAAACTTTAATAAAAAAACATATAGAGGAATGATAGGTAGTTTATTATATTTAACTGCTACTAGACCGGACACAATGTTTAGTGTTGGATTGTGTGTAAGATTTCAATTCAATCATAAATATTCTCATTTTAATGCAGTTAAGCAAATATTTAGATATTTAAATCAAATTTTTAATTTAGGTTTATGGTATCCTAAGTCTAAAAACTTTGATTTACTTACTTATGTAGATGTCGATTTTGGATGTTGTAGAATAGATAGAAAAAGTACAACCAGAACATGTCAATTCTTAAGACATGCTCTTGTTTCTTGGTCTTCTAAGAAACAAAATTCGATTGCATTATCTATAGCATGAGTACATAGCAGTTGGTGCATGTTGTGTACAAGTTATTTGGATGAAAAACACTTTAGAAGATTATGGAATTCACTTGAAAAATATTCCTATCAAATGCGATAACACTAGTACAATATGTTTAACTAAAAATCTTATTTAACAATCAAGAACTAAACATATTGATATTAAGTAGTACTTTATTAGAAATCATGTAAATAATCATAATATATCTTTGAAATTTATTGATACTAACCGTCAATTGGCTGATATCTTCACCAAGTCATTAAATGAAGAATAATATGACTTTACTAGAAGAGAGTTATGAATGTTAAACCATTCAAATGCATGATTTAATAGATTTCTTGAGTTTTACATAAGTTGATTTTGAGTACTTGAGTAGCTCTTATAGTCTTCTTGGAATTCTCGGCTTTTTGAGATCTCCTTCAAAATAATTATTGGATTCATGAATATGTATCCCCCCTCTTAATAAATTATTTTATTTTGGGATACTTGATTTTTGGATCTTTGACACCCGCTCTCCACTTCTTCTTCTTCTATTTTATTTACAAAGGGGAAGAAAGCAATTTGATACGAAATAGATTAAATTATATTCTAATTTTTCTTCTTATTTTACTAAGGGGGAGAAATTGACTAGATTTATTTCTTTGTGTAATGAATATTTATGATAAATATGTTGACAAAGGGAGAGAAATGACATAATTGATGACATAAGGAATTAGATTGAGAAATTAAGTATAAAAAGAGTGATTGTTAACAATATCCCTTTCAAAGAATATGTTGATTCTATAAATTTTATAAAGTTTTTTCATCATAGAGGAGAGACAGAATGAAAATCATCATGATAATAAATAGTGATCTAAGCGAGATTTCGACAACAAAGAAAAGAAATACGATGAGAGATGAAACTTGATAAAAAAAAAGAAGATTTTAGTATTGAAAAAAAGTTTTTTATTATCAGTTTATTCCCCTTTTCTAGATCTAATTCTTATGATAAGTGGAGGCCATGCCATCTTTAGGATATTCATTTTGGTGAGTCATCAATGATTTGTACTAGTTGAATTTGAGTTAGTAGTTTCCGTAGAGTATTCAAATATGGGATTTTCTTCTAGTATGGATTGATCGTACAGGATTACAATTTGGCAAGTCATTTGATGTTGGCTCCTATTAGTGTAATCAGTAAACAAAAAAGATTTACGGTGTCCTAGAGATAAACTACCATGATATTTATAGGAAGTTAAAGATGAAAATATACAAAGAGATATGTTGAAGTGATAGAACCCCATAGACTTTTATAGTAGATTGATCACTTGAAGGGGATCAACTACTTTGGAATGGTATAGGGGTTCCTCCTTCTTAGGTAGTCGACCACACGGTTGAAATAACATAGATCTCTTGATTGAATAAAAATGGTAGAGGCTACATGCTTTATATAGGACTCCATACCCTAATCCTAGAGAGACTCCTACCTTAAGTCAAATCCCTCTTTCACCCCTCTACCCTAGTCGACTTGCCCAATAAGGGGGCAGTGGCTAGGAAGCTATAAATACTCATATGCTCCCTCCTCAAACCCTAGCCGACCTATCCAGTAAGGAGGGCGACGGCTAGGAAACCCTAAGGGCCCTAGACTCCTTTCCCACAACCCTAGCCGACCTGCTTTATGTTGGAAAACCTCAGCGGGTGCATCACATATGCAGCAGAAATCAAAATAAAAATTGGTTTTTCACGTAGATCAAATCGTCATGCAAAAGATTTGGGTCGCGAGAAAAATCATAAAAACTGAAAAAACTGCGATGTGTAAGAGATTGATTTTACCTAGTGAGATCGTATATCCCTGTATTCCATATCCAGATAGAGAAGATGAAGGAGGTCAAGCGTCCTCCTCTCTAGCAGTATCCACACGATGGATCTCTACAGTGCAACTTCTCCAATCTGATCTTGCAACTCTTGCTCAGGGAGAGGGAGGAGAATAGGAGGTGCTGGCTAAAGCTGCAGCCTATCAACCATGAGTCTCCCCTTCTATTTATAGAGAGTCAACAAAACTCCTAGGGCTTCTGCCTTAGTAGGCCTTTAATTGGGCTCTAATTGGGCTTTAAGCAAGGAGCCCATCAGCATAGGGTATCATCTAATGAGAATAGGGGCTAATTGGATCTTCATCCAAACCTCTATTCGCTGAAGCATCCACACTTTAGGCCCGATACGGAGCTGGCCGTGAGTCACTCCCATCAGAACTCCTTCTGATATAGTAAATTATTATCCTCATAATAATTCACTCGGTTCATCGACTATGGATGTACTAGGCCACTATGCTATAGTCTCCAGATGGTACAGGGGGATTGAATCCATCGGACCTGTCTGTCCATAGTTACCATGTATCTATAATCCCTTATCCAAATAATATCCTAGAGACCGTATATTGGATATGATACTGTCAGGACATATACGAAATCTGTCATAGTCCCGCTCTAATCAGATTCTCCCGGAGAACTCTTTCTCTCTTAATCTAAATGACCCTAGCTAGGGATTTGTCTGAGCAAGCACATATAGGATATTCCTCTTATGATACTGAGAGTGAATGATCATCTATTGACACTCAATTATCTTCGTAAGGTTGGCTACCAATCCTAATAACCAGTTGTACCAGATGTGAAACTTTTTAAACCTATAAGTTTGGTGTCAAAGAAATGAGTACTAATACAAAGCAATCATGGTGTCTCAAGTCTAAGGACCAGATACACAAGTGGGACTATAGAATCGGTCTCTGATATTATGTATCATCAACCATATAGCATTTCATAAGTGGATCAATCAGTGAACTCATTCTCCAATGAGCACCTGTAATATATCTTTAGTGTCTCCACATAAGTGGCTATGAGACCAGTCGCTTCCATCATATGGATGGGTATATAGTACATTGGTCTGTCTGGTTATCTCGATATCCCTCTCGAATAACCTATGACCGAGATTATTTAGGATCTGTGTTTAAAGGTGACTCGATCTCATTATAATGATCTCATCATGATCTTATTACCATTGCATAGAACCAAGGACATCATAATATATATGATATAGATAATATAATATAAAAATATGCCAATATTAATTATAAGCATAAAGATTGCACAACGTGTCACATATGTCATCACTCACGTGATTGGCATATAGGACACTTGTAATCAACAACTACCTCCTATATAAGGTCTTCACGAGATGTCCTCCACCCTTGAGATTAGTAAAAAAAATATACCCTTAGCACTAGGGGTGGAGGCAAGTACTAACTTGAATGTTAAAGGGATCGGTTGGGGGAACCCTTTCGATCTTAGTCTTTATGTAGGGAAAGGTTACAGATCAAGGTCACGTCATGCTCATACAGATATCAGTGATATTTATCCCTAGCATTTTGGTGCTAGAATGAGGGTCTGATGTCATAGGAGCATCCATGGGCCAACCTTATCTACGAACATTTGGTAAAGCATTGCCTCTAACCCCTAATGTTTCACTTAGATAGGGCAGTAACAACCTATCCTAGATGCATTCACCTCATTACAGGTACTACTACTGCTAGGGTGTTCGCTTAATGACCCTAGACATTCATCTTCATGAGTGCTAGCTAATCGTCTCCTCGTTCTTGCTGAGGCATTCATGAAACTCACTCAGTAAATGTAAGTACTAGCCGATAAAAAATAGGCAATCGCTTTGCTCCTACCATGGTTAGACTTACAAGTGACACCACCAACGATAGTCCCACAACCATCGATGTCAACATCTCACTAGTAATTTTGAGAAAAGGTTAATATCCTCTCTATAGTGAAAGTTCTGAGGGTAACTGCTAATTCCATAGTCTAAGACCCAATATGACTCTTTTACAGTTTAGCTCAGTCAAGTATTCCTCCACTTCTTTCTAGATGAGTGGCTTCCCCACTACTCCCTTTCTGGGTCTATCGCTTTGCCTAAAGCAAATTCAAGGAATGGATTTCATTAAGACCTCCCTTTTCTTTCTTATAGTTATTTTCTTTTTGTTAGTGGTAGGGAGCAATTAGTGTAGCGGAGGAGCTTAAGGACAAGCAACATATACTAGATAATGAATAATAAAGGTACTCTATATATCTGTACCAGATCTGGAACTTTTCAAACCTGTAAGTCTTATGTTAAAGAAAGGAGTACTCATACAAGGCATCCTTTGTGTCTCAAGTCTAAGGACCAGATACACAACTGGAACTATGGAATTATTGTCTAACATTGATATCATTAACCATATAGCATTCCATAAGCGGATCAATCAGTGAACTCATTCTCCAATGAGCACCTGTGCTATATCCTTCGTGTCTCCACACAAGTTACTATGAGACCAGCCACCTCCATCATATGGACGGGTATATAGTCCACCGGTCTATCAAGTTATCTCGATGTCCCTCTCGAGTAACCTATGACCGGAATTATTTAGGATCTGTGTTTAAAGATGAATTGATCTCATTATTGTGATCTCATCACGATCTGATTCTCATTGCACAGAACCAATGACATCACTATATATATATATATATATATATATATATATATATATATATATATATATATATATATAATATAATGTGAGAATATGTCAATATTAATCATAAGCAAAAAAGATCACACAGCGTATCACACATGTCATCACTCATGTGATTGGTTTGCAGAGCACTTGTAACCAGTAATCTCTCACTTGACCTAAAGTCAATCACCTTTGTGTCTAATCCCTATCAGACCCTTGTGATGCTCAAATACAATCTGAGCCAGTGGCTTCGTTAGTGGATCTGTAATGTTATCTTCAGATGGAACTCTTTCTATTGCTATATCTTTACGGGCTATGATCTCTCTTATCAAATGGAACCTCCTCAGAATATGCTTAGACTTTTGATGAGACCTTGGTTCCTTCACTTGAGCGATCGCCCCGTTGTAGTCGCAGTATATGAGAATTGGTCCCACGCTGCTTGGTACGACTCCCAAATCTTTGATGAACTTCTTCATCCACACCCTTTCCTTTGCTGCTTCTGCTGCAGCAATGTATTCCGCCTCTATGGTCGAGTCAGTAGTAGTATCTTGCTTGGAACTCTTCCAACTTACTGCTCCTCCATTCAGGGTGAAAACATACCTTAGATTTGACTTTCTATCATCAATGTCGAACTGAAAACTCGACTCCGCGTAGCCCTCAACCTGGAGGCTATCTCCTCCATATACCAGTAAAATATTCTTAGTCCTTCTCAAGTACTTAAGGATATACTTTACTACCTTCTAGTGTTCTAAACCTAGATCTGTTTGATACCTGCTCGTGACACTCAGAGCATGTGCTATATCAGGCCTGGTACATAGCATCATATATATGATAGTTCCTATCGCTGAGGTATAAGGTATCTTATATATGTATGCCCTTTCTTCAGGAGTCTTTGAGGACATACTCCTAGAAAGTGATATTCCATGTCTCATCGATATAAGACCTTTCTTGGAATTCTTCATGTCAAACCTTTTAACAATGGAGTCTATATACCTAGACTGGGATAAGCCAAACATCCTTTTGGATCTATCTCTATAGATCTGGATCCCTAAAATATAGGATGCTTCCCCTAAGTCTTCTATGGAGAAGTTTCTGGATAGCCAAACCTTTACTATAGAGAGCATTCCTACATCATTCTCAATTATTAGGATGTCATCCACATATAAAATAAAGAAGGTGATGACGCTCTCACTTACCTTTCTAAACACATAAGGTTTATCTTCATTCTTAATGAAGTTATAAGATATGATCACCTCATCAAATTTTATATTCCAACTTCGGGAAGCTTGTTTCAATCCATAAATGGATCTAAGCAACCTGCATATTTTATCTGGACTCTCTTTGGATACGAATCCCTCTGGCTGTATCATATATACCTCATCCTTAAGGTTGCCATTGAGGAATACCATTTTGACATCAATTTGACAGATCTCAGAGTCATAGTGTATTGTAATGGTCAAAATAATTCTAATGGACTTAAGCATGGCTATAGGTGAAAAGGTTTCGTCATAGTCAACTCCTTATATTTGACGATATCCTTTAGCTACCAACCTTACTTTATAGGTCTCTACATTTCCATCCACTTCGATCTTCTTCTTGAAGATCTATTTACAGCCGATGGATACAATACCCTCAGGTGCATCTATAAGGTTCCAAACCTTGTTGAAGTACATGGAATCCATCTCAGAATTCATGGCTTCTTGCTATTTCCCGGAGTC
Organism: Ensete glaucum; assembly: GCA_021527575.1. NCBI lineage: Eukaryota > Viridiplantae > Streptophyta > Magnoliopsida > Zingiberales > Musaceae > Ensete > Ensete glaucum. The sequence goes on from CM038555.1 coordinate 35,881,023, forward strand.
TATACTCATAATAGCCTCCTCGTAGGTCTCAGGATCAACATCCTGAGAGTCATCTCCACTGATATGTCTCATATATCTTTCAGGAGGGTGAGATACTCTATTAGACCTACGTAAGGTTGGAATTTATGTGTTAGGTACTTGAACAGACTCGGGCTCTAGAATGGTGTTTGAGCTAGGTTCTCCAACCTCGCTCAATTCTATCTTGCGCCCACTGTTTCTACCAAGAATGTGTTCCTTCTCAAGGAACACAACTCTCTTGGCAAAAAGTCCTTTCGGTCTTCGGGATGATAGAAATAATACTCCAAATTCTCCTTGGGGTATCCCATGAAAGTGCACCATTCTATCCTTGATTCCAACTTATCAAGGTTGTATCTTCTAACATGAGTAGGATAGCTCCAAATCTTAGCAATCTTAAAATAGAGCTTCTTTCCTTTCCATATCTCATATGGTGTAGCCACTACTAACTTTGATGGAACTCTGTTCAGAAGGTAAGCTGCAGTCTCTAGGGCATACTCCCAGAACGAGATGGGTAGATCAACGAAACTCATCATAGACCGCATCATGTCTAACAGCGTGTGATTCCTCCTTTCTGATACACCATTGAGCTGAGGTGTATAAAGAGGTGTCCACTGGGATATAATCCTATTGTCCCTGAGGAAATGGGTGAACTCCATACTCAAGTATTATTCTCCTCAATCTGATCGAAGAGTCTTAATACTCTTTCCAATTTTGTTCTCTACCTCAGTCTTATATTCCCTGAATTTCTCAAAGGCCTTAGATTTATACTTCATTAAGTACACGTGTCCATACGTAAAGAAATCATCAGTGAATGTAATGAAGTATGAGTAACCTCCTATAGCTTGAGTCGACATGGGACCACATACATCACTATGTATGAGTTCCAATAACTCAGTTGGTCTCTCTCTAGTTCCACTAAAAGGAGAGTTGGTCATTTTTCCACGAATTCAAGGTTCACAAGTTGTATATAACTCATAGTCAAATAGATCTAAGTATCCATCTTTCAATAACTTCTGAATCCTTCTCTCATGTATATGACCTAGTCTATAATGCCATAGGTTTGCATTATTCACCTCATCTCTTTTCTTTTTAGACATATTTATATTTATAATGTGTAGAGAAGTGTATAACATATATAAGCCATTTACAAGGGTCCCTCTAGTGATGATCTCATCACCCATAATTATTGAACAACTATTATTCTAAAAAACTAATTTATATCCACCTATTATCAAACAAGATATGGATATAATATTTTTAATAATAGAGAGAACAAAATAGCATGCATCCAATGTAATGATAGCTCCACCAGGCAGATGTAGGGTGACCTCCCTAACAGCAACTACAGTAATTCTTTCTTCATTGCCCATCTTGAGATCTATCTTGCCTCTGGCCAGTCTCCTAGGTCTTGCCAGAACTTGCAATGAATTGCAGATATGATAAACACTCCCAGTATCCTATACCCATGTGTTATCATAAAAATCTGACAAGTGAAGACTGATCATAAATATACCTGAAGCTTCTTTAAGTTTATGTTTTGCCTTATCTGCATGGTAGTCCTTATAGTTCCTCTTCCAATGCCCGTCTTGATAGCAATGGAAGCAATGTCCTTTGTCCTTTGCTGAGTCTCTCTTAGCAATTTTTTCCTTACCTGATCTTTCTTTGCCCTTGCCCTTCTTAAGGATCTTGTTGGCCTTCCTTTTCTTTTTGGTCTCACCAATATAGAGAACTGGCTTCTCCTTCTTGATGATACTCTTAGCTTCCCTCAACATATTGAGGAGCTCAGGTAGAGTTACCTCAAACTTGTTCATATTAAAGTTAATAATGAACTGTGAAAAAGAATTGGGTAGGGACTAAAGTATAAGATTAATACACAGGTTATCCTTTATGACTATCTATATACTTCACAAAGTGAGCGATCTCATCCTCGCTTATCCTTTCCTCCAGCGTGGGTACAATCATATTAAGGACATATTACAATCATATTAAGGACATATATAATTTTCTCTTCCGTGAGAACAATTCTCAAACTGTAGAGCTTTTGGACCAATGAAGCGGTTGGCATCAAGTATGCTTAGGGGTTTTGTAAGCGATAAATAAGATATAGCATAAATTAAATAACATACAGATTTTACAGAAAATACTAATTAAGATATGAACTTCTATCTTAATGTACTCCCACTATTTTCTTAGCGAATCACGTGATACCCTTGACACATGAGACGGAAGCCTTCAACAGACTCCTAGTGGGGATTTAGATCCAATTGGCGTCTTAGTGCAACCTCGAGGGACTCGACTAATTATACTAAGCCCAAAAGGTAGACAACTCTTGTCAATCATAACTCCTTGTGATTCCCATTATGTTTGACCTCTGAATCATCGTGGTCTCGACTGCTTGACCAACCATGAAGTTCAGTTAAGTCATTACTATCATTACAAGATGAGTCTCATTCGATGGATATGCTCTCGACTACTTGATCAAGTCATACCATGTCCTTAGGTCACCGGTGACATATATATATCATAGGCAAGAACTCGATCACGTAGATAGGTGAGCCTCGAGTGACTCGACCAACCCAACCTATGTCAGGATTCAATTTCGTCTTATAACGATGGAAGTCATATGGATCAATCTTATTGTCTCACGCTTACCGACTTAAAATTATCATAGGAGGAGTTTTTGTTTTCTATCAATCTCATAATATGTTGTGTCATACACATATATATTTAATATATATCTACATCACATGCAAATATATATATTATATATATACATATATCTAGTAGGTGTATAACACATCACACATGCAAGCCACACCGGATGATTATGAGCCGTCACCTAATATGATTAAACTTGAACCAATGGGTCTAATCACTCATAATAGGATCTATGTGTGCATCGATGTATCTTCATGCCCTGTGATTGTTGATCTCGTGATCATCGATTTCGTCGGGTCATTGCATCACCATGTATCATAATCTCCCGCTACGGTATTATGGGTCACGTTGTCATCTCCACGCACCCGTCGCGCCTCTCCATGTAATTACAAATAATCACAGGCATGCAAGCCCGATAATAAACGAGGAAAATAGAGGCTCATAGGCCCCAATAATATTAATAATCATAATTACACACATCACAACACATGGCTCATGATCATCCATCCACATCACACATCACATGTACATCACATCATATGTAGGATTACTAAATATATATAATAATTAATTAAACTATTTAATTAATTATTTTCTTGGAAATTAGGATATGCTCAAAATTTTCAGCATTATCAAGTGTATTTTCATAATTTTGGATTATATGACAGTTCTCGAAATTTCTAGAATTGTTGAGGGCATTCTCATAATTCTGATTAAGAGGACAATCCTTGAAATTTCCATAATATTGAGGGTATTTTAGGAATTTTGTATATGAGGATAGTCCTTGAAATTTCCTGAATTCATAGGGGCAGGATCATCCTTTTCTCAAAAGGATGCCCTAGCCCTCTTGGCCCCCTTTGGCCACTGTTGTCGCTGTCGTGCCCCTGTGCAGGCGGTGGTTGCCCTTGTCCACCGGCAATCGCCCTTATGGCCGGCGTCGTGCCCACAAGCGACGCCCTCTATGGGCGCCTTCCCGCGCCGACCGCTTGAGCTGCCGCCTGCGGGTGGCCACCCCTGTGGGGGCCTTGGCTCACCGGCCCTTGCGCGCTTGTATAGTTGGTTATCGGGATTGGTAGCCAACCTTACAAAGGTAATTGAGTGTCAATGAAGGATCATCTACTCTCAGTATCATGAGAAGAATATCATGTATGTACTTGCTCAAACAAATCCCTAGCCAGGGTCATTCAGATTAAGAGAGAAAGAGTTATCCGGTAAAATCAAATTAGAGCAAGACAAACTGATTCTGTATGTGACCTGATAGTACTATGTCCTATATACGGTCTTTGGGATATTAGTTTTATAAGGGATTATAGATACATGGTAACTGTGGATAGACAGGTCCAATGTATTTGATCCCCCTGTACCGTCGGAGGACTATGGCGTAGTGGCCTAATACGTCCATAGTCGATGAGTCGAGTGAATTATTATGGAAATAATAATGCACTATATCAGAAGGAGTTCTGAAAGGAGCAACTCACGGCCAGCTCGGTATCGGGCCTATAGGGTCACACACATATAGTAGATGCTTCAGTGAATAGATGATTGGATGGAGATCCAATTAACCCCTATTCTTATTAGATGAGACCCTATGCTGATGGGCTCCTTGCATAAGGCTCAATTAGAGGCCTAAAGATATTATTAGATATAGATCTAATAATGTAAGATTAGTGGGTAATTGGATGAAGATCCAATACCCATTAAGGCAGGAGCCCTAGGGTCTTTGGTGGCTGTCTATAAATAGGAGGGGAGACTCATAGTTGATAGGCTGCAGCTTTAGCCACCGCCTCTTATTCTCCACCCTCCATCTGTGCAAGAGTTGCAAGATCAGATTTGAGGAGTTTCGCTGCAAAGATCCATCGTGTGGATACCGCTAGAGAGGAGGACGTTTGACCTCCTTCATCCTCTCCATTTGGATCTAGAAACACAGGGATATACGATCTCCCTAGGTAAAATCAATCTCTCATGCATCAAGGTTTTTTTATTTTTATGTTTTCTAGTGACTCTAATCTTTTGCACGATGATTTGATTTGTGTGAGAAATCGATTTTTGTTTTAACTTTTGCTACACATGTGATGCACCCGCTGAGGTTTCTCAGCAACAACTACTCAAACGATCCTTCCTCAAACTGAAGCTGACCTATCTAGTAAAGGGGGCGACGACTAGGAAACCCTAAGGGCCCCAGACTCCTTTTCCAAAACTCTAATCGACCTGCTTTATATGATAATAGGTGGCTATGTGGGTATTTATTATAATCTCATAGGGTTTTTATTAATTGTTACTTCATTGAATAGGACCCAACCGTAGGGTCCTATCAGGAAGTTCCTCCGATAACAAAATATAGCTTTTTGCCTCCTTTAACCTTTGTTATACTAGATACCTATATAAATTTATATTCCTATATATTAGTTTTACCTTGATTTATTTTCTTTTCGTGTTCGCTGATAATATCTTTCAGTGTTGGAAGATCCATATTAATACTCTCATGATAATATTTATTTATTTTTTATTACTATGAAATTATTTGTCGGAGTTGCCTGTTACTAAATGCTCTTATCAATAAGGAAAGAACTAAGAGACTATAATGTGATATACTTATTAACTATGATTAAATAGTGGTAAAAGATTCTTATAATATACCTATGATTTACCTAGTTTAGTGTCATATAACTTGATCAAACATATGCAACGGGGAATATATCTATATTTTTGGGTTCTATACAAGCATAAATTTGATTGGAAAATATATTTATTGAGAGTTATATGTTTGTTATTCTTGCTGTCGATATTTTTTTACCAAACTATGTTCCTTTATGTTAGAGATTATCTTTACAATGAAAATATTAATTTATAAATATATTTTAATTAAATATTATGTTTTTGTGAGAAATTTATCCAAATACATAAGGGTCAACTACAAAATAACTTATAGTAATGGGATACAAATGCATTTTTTTGCCTATGTTTTACCCGCCTCTTGTGTAAACCATCAGGAGGGTCAGGATAAATGCTTTTTTGATTGAAGTGGAAAGACGTGATTGTGTATATTCAACCGTGATCTGGGTTCGCCGGTTGATTTGCTTCGTTACTCCGCCTTGTCACGAACGGTCGTCGCTCAACCGTAATGCCTTTGCTCCTTGAACCGTTCGTCACTTTTTCTTGCTTGTACATATGTTTGGCAGCTTGTTTTGCCTTGAGTTTACGTGTTTTTACCTAAGAAATGTGAGCGAAAGTAGTGTAGAAGGCTGCAGAACGATCGCTCACTGCGCGGAGCCAAAACAGCCCTATTTTTGGGTCTTTTTCATGTGCCACGATAACCTTTCTGAGCGGTGCGAAATGTCAGCCATTTCAGCACCTTGGAACCCCCCGGGTGGCACCGGGCTGGATGGGGTTCCGGGTATATGTCGGGCGTAGGCATTCATCAGCAATTGAACTTGTCTTGCGTCCGATACCTTGGGAACCGTCGTTTGTGGACTTGCGACCATTCCTACAACCCTCCAAAGTCCTGTTTCGCTCTCTTTCTCTCTTTTCTTTGCTGCACTCAAGGTGTTCGATAAATTGCTTGTACGACTTTCCGCTTTGCGAGACGTCGGGACGTGTCCGTCGCTCGCTTCTGAATTAATCAACTTCTTCTTTGTAGGTCCTACGGGACCTTAAGAGGTTGTAAGAGGGCTGACCCTTTGCGGACAGAGAACGCGTTGGGCGTTTCATGACTTAGGCAATCTCAGCTAAGTCTGGAATAGTGAGCAAGGTTGCTCTACGACTTAGGCAATTTCAGCTAAGTCTTCGGGAGAGCCACGAGGGTGCCGCATGGCTTAGGCAAACTTTAGCTAAGCCCGTGACAGTGTGGTATCAGAGAAGGCAAGCAATTCATACGAACAGCGAAGAAGATTCACAATCTCGCCATGGTGAAACATCGTGGTGAATCGAGCAAGATGGGCAAGCCGGACCCTTGCTCCAAGCAGTCGCAGGTGGGCTGCAAGTGTAAACTCGCTCGCAAACTATGGGAGTCACTCATGAGGAGCTCTATAGTGAACAAGACGAGCGGGAAGTTGGGTATTCTCCACGAGGGGAGGAGGCGCCATCTGGAGCGCCAACCGGGAAAAAGGGTCACAAGGAGAGAATTATAGCGGTGGAGACCCGCCTTGATGTTCTTGAAGCGAGCGTGGAGGAACTCTACCAAGGCCAGCGAGGGCTACTTAGGGTAGAGAGCTCACTAGAAGAAGCTGAATCTCGGATCGAGAAAGTTGAATCTATGATGGATCAACTGACAGAGGACACTAAAGATTCCGTACGACACCTACATGAAGTTGTGGCGGAACTCACGGCTAGGGTGATGGTGTTAACAAGGACTCTGGATGCGGGAGGGAACAACACGCGCGCTGCGCCACCACAAAACTTCAGGGTACCAGAGCCGCAGTGCTACGGAGGTGCTAGAGATGCCAAAGAGCTTGAAAATTTCTTGTTCGACATGGAACAGTATTTTCGTGCTACAAGGCTTGATTCTGAAGAAACCTAAGTTGCTATAGCAACAATGTATCTGAATGGGGATGCAAAACTTTGGTGGCGAACCCGTTGGGAAGAGATCCAACAAGGCCGATGTCAAGTGGATACATGGGGAGACTTGAAGCGAGAGTTGAGAACTCAGTTCTTACCAGAGAACACAGAGTTTGTCGCAAGAAGGAAACTGAGACAACTCCGCCAAAGTACAACAATCCGAGACTATATGAAACAATTTTCAGCGATCTGGATATACGGGACATGTCTGAGAAAGATAAACTATTCAGCTTCCTCGATGGCTTGAAGCCATGGGCACAACAAGAACTACATCGAAGGAATGTCACTGATGTAGTCGGGGCAATTGCAGCCGCGGAAAGGCTAACTGACTTTGTTTCTTCGGAGGATTTGAGAAAGAAGAAACAATCTTCGGGAAATCGCCCATCTAAATACTCTCGAGCGAAGGAGTCTGGGGGCGAGCAAAAGAAGAAGAATTTCCACAAGGGACCGGGCTCAAGAGGTAGAGTCCCAAAGCCTACTGGATGCTTCTTATGTGGAGGACCGCACATGGTGAGGGAGTGCCCACAAAAACAGGCACTCAATGCTTTGACGGCATCGATTCTACCCCGTAAGTCAGACAAGGGCAAAGCAATCGCCCTTAGTGCGAGTAGTTCTGACTCCAGTAGCGACAGTGAGGCGTCGCAAGGACCCAGGATGGGAGCAATGCGTTTGTTGAATGCATTGCGGGGTCAAGTGGGGGAGAATACAAAGGTGAAGCCACCGAAGGTAGGAAGCAGTGAGTTGATGTATGTGGACATCAAGCTCAATGGCCGAACAACCCGTGCAATGGTGGACACGGGCGCGACCCACAATTTTATTGCCGATCGCGAAGCTAAGCGACTGGGACTAATCTTGGAGAAGAGCCCAAGTCGTATGAAGGCGGTGAACTCGGAGGCCAAGCGGATCTCCGGACAAGCAAAGGGGGTCCCCATCAAGATCGGGACATGGAACGGGAGCACAGACTTGATGGCGGTGCCATTGGACGACTTCCAAGTGATTCTCGGAATGGAGTTTATGCACGCAGCAAAGTTGGTGCCAATACCGTTCCTGAACTTCTTGTGTCTAATGGGAGGCGATGATCCCTGCATGGTTCCAGTTTCTCGAGTAGGAACCAAGGACCTACAACAAATATCGGCTTTACAATTGAAGAAAGGGGTGCGAAAAGGTGAATTAACCTTTTTAGCTGCTATGAAGCTAGAGACACTTGACGGGGAGGCCATTCAGGAACCTGCCATTGTGGCGAACATCCTGAAGGAGTTCTCAGATGTGATGCCACAAGAGTTGCCGAGAACTCTACCACCACGCAGAGGCGTGGATCATCAGATTGAGCTGGAGCCGGGAGTTAAGCCTCCAGCGAGACCACCATACCGCATGGCCCCTCCAGAGTTGGCAGAACTGAGGAAGCAGTTAGATGAACTGCTAAGCGGTGGTCTCATCCGCAGTTCCAAAGCACCTTTCGGAGCTTCAGTCCTCTTTCAGAAGAAACAAGATGGGAGCCTCCGATTATGTATTGATTATCGAGCCCTCAATAAGATGACGGTGAAGAACAAATACCCTATCCCACTCATCGCGGACTTGTTCGATCAATTGGGCAAGGCAAAGTACTTCTCCAAACTCGACCTTCGGTCAGGGTATTGGCAGGTGCGCATCGTAGAAAGTGATGAGGCAAAGACTACCTGTGTGACTAGGTATGGAGCATTCGAGTTCTTGGTGATGCCTTTCGGCTTAACCAACGCTCCGGCCACATTTTGCACTCTCATGAATCAGCTGTTCAAAGAATATCTGGATAAGTTTGTGGTCGTCTACTTAGACGACATCGTCGTCTATAGCCAAACACTTGAGGAGCATGTTAGACACCTCCGAACAATTTTCAAAGTTCTCAGGGAGAACACCTTATTCGTGAAGAGGGAAAAGTGCTACTTCGCCCAAACAGAGATTTTATTCTTGGGGCATCGAATTGGGAATGGGTCCATTCGAATGGACAAGGCTAAGGTGCAAGCTGTGGTGGACTGGCGAACACCAAAGAAGGTGCCAGAGTTGAGATCCTTCCTTGGGTTTGTCAACTATTATCGGCGCTTCATAGCTGGATATTCGAAGCGCGCAGCCCCACTGACGGAGTTGCTAAAAAAGGAGCAGTCCTGGAGATGGTCGGACAAATGTGAGGTGGCATTTCAAGACCTGAAGGCTGCTGTGTTAGAAGAACCTGTACTCAGATTGCCGGACTATGGAAAGTCTTTTGAAGTCCATACCGATGCTTCTGACTTTGCTATTGGAGGAGTTCTTATGCAGGAGGGTCATCCAGTGGCTTATGAGAGTCGCAAGCTCAACGAGACCGAGCGGCGATATCCTGTACATGAGAAGGAGATGACAGCGGTGGTCCACTGTCTACGAGTGTGGCGACACTACCTTCTGGGAGCATCATTTGTGCTAAGGACCGACAATGTCGCATTGAGTTACTTTCAAACTCAAAAGAAACTCTCCCCAAAGCAAGCACGATGGCAGGACTTCTTGGCTGAGTTCGACATGGTGATGGAGTACAAACCCGGAAAAGCAAATGTCGTGGCCGATGCATTGAGTCGAAAGTGGAGCTAGTGAATGCTATCAGTTGGAGGGCAGAGGCCAAGCAAGTCAATTGCGCTCCAACTTTCTTTCCAGGATCAGGGATGGACTGTACTGAGATCCTCAAACAGTGACTCTGATTCAACTCATTAAAGAGGGCAAGGCACGACGATTTTGGGTCCAGGAGGGACTCATCTACACCAAGGGGAATAGAGTTTATGTCCCACGAGCGGATAACTTGAGGCGTGAACTCTTGAAAGAGTGTCACGATTCCCTTTGGGCTGGACATCCGGGTATTCACCGAACAATGGCTCTCGTGGAGAGGGCCTTCTATTGGCCGAAGATGGGGACAGATGTGGAGGAATATGTTCGAACATACCTTACTTGTCAACAAGACAAGATAGAGCAGCAGAAGCCAGTGGGACTTTTGGAACTGCTACCCGTACCCGAAAGGCCATGGGAGAGCATTTCTTTGGACTTCATATCAAGCTTGCCCGCAGTAGGGGGACTTGGATCGATACTCGTGGTAGTTGACCGATTTTTGAAGTATGCAACATTCATTGCTGCACCCCTACATTGCTCAGCGGAGGAGGCGGCTAAGTTGATGATGAAGAATGTGGTTAAGTATTGGGGAATCCCACACAACATCATTAGTGATCGGGATTCTCGGTTCTTGGGACGATTCTGGACTGAGTTGTTCAAGTTGTTAGGATCTAAATTATACTTCTCCACAAGCCTCCACCCTCAAATGGATGGCCAAACAGAGAGAATTAACTCGCTCTTGGAGCAATATCTTCGGCACTACGTGAGTGCCAACCAACGAGATTGGGTGAAGTTGTTGGACATAGCCCAGTTCTCCTATAACTTGCAGCGGAGCTCTGCATCCAACAAGAGCCCATTTGAGATTATTACGGGACAACAGCCATCAACTCCTCATACCGTTATTGGTTATACAGGAGTAGCCCATCAGCCTATCACTTCGCAAGGGAATGGCATCGTAATGCAGATATTGCACGGGCTTACTTGGAGAAGGCGGCCAAAAAGATGAAGAAGTGGGCAGACTTGGGAAGGCGACCATAAGAATTTAAAGTTGGTGACATGGTGTTGGTGAAGCTCCAACCAGCATCACTCCAATTCTTTAGACACAAAGTGCACAAAGGATTGGTACGCAAGTATGAAGGGCCTTTCCCAATCATCAGCAGGGTAGGCAATGTCTCATACAAGTTGCAACTGCCAGCATGGTTCAGAATTCACAATGTCTTCCATGCGAGCAACTTGAAAGCCTACCACTCAGATCCGCGAGATGATTCCCGAAATGTTCCAACTCGACTACCCCCCACCAGAGCCTCCTATGAGAAACGAGTTGAAACTATTCTAGTGGATCATAGAATAAAGCTACCCAATGGAGCGCAGCAAATAGAGTACTTGGTGAAGTGGCAAAAGCTTCCTCAAACAGAAGCCAGTTAGGAGCCAGAAGATGCCCTACGACATGAAGAAGCTCACATCAAAGCCTACCAACAAGCGTCGACGAGGGCGTCGACAGTTTAAGTGGGGGAGAATGTCACGAATGGTCGTCACTCAACCGTAATTCCTTTGCTCCTTGAACCATTCGTCACTTTTTCTTACTTGTACATATGTTTGGCAGCTTGTTTTGCCTTGAGTTTACGTGTTTCTACCTAAGAAATGTGAGCGAAAGTAGTGTAGAAGGCTGCAGAACGATCGCTCACTGCGCGGAGCCAAAACAGCCCAAAACAGCCCTGTTTTTGGGTCTTTTTCATGTGCCACGATAACCTTTCTGAGCGGTGTGAAATGTCAGCCAGTTCAGCACCTTGGAACCCCCCGGGTGGCACCGGGCTGGATGGGGTTCCGGGTATATGTCGGGCGTAGGCATTCATCAGCAATTGAACTTGTCTTGCGTCCGATACCTTGGGAACCATCGTTTGTGGACTTGCGACCGTTCCTACAACCCTCCAAAGTCCTGTTTCGCTCTCTTTCTCTCTTTTCTTTGCTGCACTCAAGGTGTTCAATAAATTGCTTGTACAGCTTTCCACTTTGCGAGACGTCGGGACGTGTCCGTCGCTTGCTTCTGAATTAATCAACTTCTTCTTTGTAGGTCCTACGGGACCTTAAGAGGTTGTAAGAGGGCTGACCCTTTGCGGACAGAGAACGCGTTGGGCATTTCATGACTTAGCAATCCCAGCTAAGTCCGGAATAGTGAGCAAGATTACTCTACGACTTAGGCAATTTCAGCTAAGTCTTCGGGAGAGCCGCGAGGGTGCCACACGGCTTAGGCGAACTTTAGCTAAGCCCGTGACAGCCTGTTGATTTGCTTCGTTAGTTCTTGAGATTGTTTCTTCAATATTCTTTCTTCTGGCCTTGATCATTCCAATTACCTATTTTCATGAGACCAAAGAATAAGGATCGTGAGAGAATCTCTCATCAAGAGCAGGAGCAGGTTTCTCGATGGAGCCGAGGTGATGCGTTTCATCCCATACTTTCTCCTTCTTCTTGATACCGTTTTTCTTTTAGGGTTTCTTGCATGCCCTCTATAAAACGGAGGCATGTCCTCCCCTTTCCCCACGAGAAAGCAAACCGGGAGGGTGACGAGGATGACGACGAGCCTGACACAGAGACATGGTAATGATGTAATGTCTCTTGCTCCCTTACTCCGCTTGTTGATTTGCTTCGATGGTTCTTGAGATTATTTCTTCAATGTTCTTTCTTCTGGCCTTGATCATTCCTATTACCTGTTTCCTTGCGACCAAACAATGAGGATCATGAGAGAATCGCACATCGGGAGCAGGTTTCTCGATGCAGAGCCGAGGTGATGCGTTTCATCCCATACTTCCCCTCTTTTCTTGACTCCATTCGAGTTGGCGAGGTGATGTGTTTCATCCCATACTTTCTCTCTTTTCTTGATTTCGTTTGAGTTCTTAAGGGTTTCTTGCACGCCCTCTATAAAACAGAGGCTTGTCCTCCCCTTCCCCCGAGAAAAGCGAACCGGGAGGATGACGAGGACGACGACGAGCCTGACACGGAGACATGACAATGACGTAATATCCCTTGATCCCTTACTCCGCCTATTGGTTTACTTTGATAGTTCTTGAGATTGTTTCTTTAATGTTCTTTCTTCTAGGCGGTTCAACCCATACTTCCTCTCTTTTCTTGACTCCATTCGAGTTGGTGAGATGATGTGTTTCATCCCATACTTCCTCTCTTTTCTTGACTCCATTCGAGTTGGTGAGATGATGTGGTTCAACCCATACTTTCTCTCTTTTCTTGTTCCCGTTTGACTTCTTAAGGGTTTCCTAAATGCATCTCCTATTGGACTTTCACTCTGATCACTTGCTGTCGAGAAACCAGAGAGTGAGCCCCAGAGCATCGATCAGAAAGAGTATGTTTTTTGAATGCAGAGATTAGATGATGCACTTTAATCCTATTCTTGTGACTCCATTGGAATTCTTGAAGCGATTTCTTTTGTATGTTTTTTTTTATTACTTGGTGACAAGAATTCAAAGAACAAAGAATCCCAGAGCCTATGTTTCTCCTATTTTCTTGACTTTATATTTCCTATTGACTGTCCCCAAATTCAACATCATTTTCCTAAAAATTAAGTGTTGATATCTTGTACCTAAATCTTGTGCAAGGTTTTCTCAGGAACTAAAAGAACATATGCAACAAGAAACAGAGCTAGAAAATGTTAGTTCTTTTGACAGATTCAAAGTTCCTACTCTAAATCTTTTTCTAGGTTTTCTTTAGGTACTAAAAGAACAAATGAAGCAATAAACAGAGCTAGAAAATATTAGGTCTTTTTACAGATTCAAAGTTTTTACCCTACAGAATTATCTTGAGAACTGAGAAGTCATCGATGAGATTCACTTAGCATTTTATTTCTCTAGAAAAGACAATACACTCATTTTTGTCACCATGTAATTTCTGCATAAGTAGATTCTGACAATGAATCAGGCATAATCAACTGCAAGTGAGGAATGTTAAGCATATTATTGCACTTTGGTCCCCATACTTTCTCCCTATTCCATGTAACATGGTCTATTATTGGTCAATTCTGCTACTTCTCTTTTTTCTTGGATGGTTTTGGTTGAGCTTTCATGTTATGCTTTTTAAAATTAAAAGATTTCTATATTATCTGTCATATTCAAATTATAAAGTTTGTTTTTGCATTGTTAAACACGTGTAGATGTGAGATTGGAGCACAATTTGATGTCTGATTCACTTAGTCTATATGGTGGTCTTTTTCTGCCCTTGAGACAGCTTTTTTTGGTTCATATTAATTAACTGTATTGTAAAACATAGTGGCTGACCTGGAGATTTCATTTCATGCTATAGTTTCTAGCTATCCTGGCGATTTGGTACTTTTCACAATACAGGTAAATAGTATGAGCGAAATCTTCTTTGCAGTTCCTTTGTTGCATCATTACTCTCTGAAATTGCTTTCCAACATGTGTTGCATGCTATAGATTTTCATCTAGCATTTTGCTAAAGTACATTTGTTTGCTTAGGTGTTGAGTAGTCAAGTGTTGGTCAATTTCAAGGCGTTACTCAATTTATACCTAAACTAACTCTAGGCTGCATCCACCATTATCAGCATGTAAACTAACTAAAGTATGATTATCAAGGCTGTTCATAGTTTTGAGTCATTTTTACTAATAGACCAACCCATTAGTTTATAGAATTTGGATAGTAGGCCTTGCATATCCAAACTATAAAACACATGCAGATGAAGTCAAAGTTTGATTGGTTGTAAATTAGGTGGGTTAGAAGTTTTAGTTTTATGGAATAAAAAAATATCTCTTTTAAAATGAAATGCAAATTTCTTTTATCATGAAGAATGAATAAAAATGTTAACTGAAATGGTAATTGAAATAGTAATTGAACTCTTAGAAGCAATGGGTTTTGAAATGGTAATTGAGCTGATCAGGTTTGATAGGGTTTGGTTGAGCACAATGACAAAATATTATATCCTAATGGTTAAAATGGTCTATCCTGAGTCTCTCCTACCCCCTGTAGTTGCAAGATGTCCTGCATTGCTGTCATTAACTTGGTGTAGGTTCCCATGAATAGAGTGCGAGCTAGTGCTATATAATAGATATGCCATTAGCAGAATTTGAACTTTCAAAAATTTAGTTTGATCAGCAAAGATTCACCCAATTCCCTGAATTTGAAAGAGTTTTGAGTGAGATTCGGAAGGTTCATAAGAAATTTAATGGGGGAAGGGGGAGAGAGAGGGAGGGAGTGGTTTTGCTGGTTTTGGGTAAGGAACCAAAAGAGGGCTTTTCACCCCCCTTATATAACTCAAGACAGAACCTAGCATAACTCAAAACAGAATCTAACTGGTTTTTTTCAAGTTAGGTCATCCCAGAATTAAATGACTTATTTGTCGATAATCCTGGATTCTATTAGACTATTTGGTTAATTTTCTTTAATATAGAAGATTATAAACAAGTTAATTTTCTGTAATTTGTTCATGTAGAAAGTGAAGGAAACAAAATAAAAAGTTTGTTAAATTTGTAGTGAAAAATTATAACGATTAAAAATCATTACCCATCATTATTTTATTCAATACTCAATCTCATTTCACATGTAACCTTTTTATTGTGTTTGCTATCTATCAGCTATGATTTTAATGCATTACTATTTGTGATTGGTTTCTATGATAAAAAAAAATAATTGGTTGTTATCTTTAATAAGTCATCAAGTATTATACTGAGGAGTCAACCAATTATCCCTACATATCAAGTCTGTATCAGATGCATTACGTGAGCAAATTTGTGTTTTCAACATGATATAAGATAGAAAAATTATAATTTTGATATTTTACATTTTGATTACCTCAATATGAAGCGTGCTTAAATAATGACATCATTCTTTAATTTAGGTCATCACAAGGATAGAGTGTTGGGGATCACATCGGGGCCCTAACATAGAGATCAGATCCATGCACCAGAACAATATTACAGTTGATTCTCCAAGTGTCCCATCTCAGATGAAAATTTAAAGACGACAACTCAGCTCAAATTCTTCCAACTGACACACAACCTGATAAGGAGCGGAAGACTCGATTCCTTGAGTTCATAGAACCTCAGCTTTGAGGACAAGACTGATTTTAAGAGGACGAGTCTGATAGGGCTCCAGTAGGGTGAGTCCTAATCACCCTAGAAGTAGTCAAATAAAACCCTATGAGATTGTAATAAAATCCCACCTAGCTACTTCTATCCTATAAAGAAGTGTGCTTAGGGTTTGGGGCCTTAGGCTTAGTGGCCGCTTCCTCCCTTATTGGGTCGTTGATTAGGGTTTCCCCTTGCTAGGGTCGGCTATAGAGCCAAACTAGTCGCCACCTATTCCCTCTAAGGCAGGTAAGCTATAGAAGGGGCAAAAGAATAATTTTAGTTAGGCAAGTACCCCATGGGATAGGGTTTAGAACACTATATAACGATGTAGTTGCCCCCTCTCTTGAATCAAGCAATTATCAACTTTTATTCAGTCTTGTGTCGAGTTTAGGAGAGAGAAAACCCTATAGCGGTCCAAGGGTTGATCCCCCTCAAGGGTCAAAATCTATTGATGTCATGCCCCCTTGAATTATATCGCATTCGAGAGGGGTGATCCTGTCTTATTCAGAAATACAATATAATTCATCCACAAACTGAACCTAGGATCCAAACTAAATTTGAGGATACTGATTAAATATTTTCAAAGATCATTCACATCCATTCAGAAAACCTATGCAGTTTATAAATCTTACACCACACCACTCGATAATCCACAAAACTCGAAGATTAACCAAAAATATTAACTATGCTTATAAAACCATCCATCTCAGAAATCTATACAAATGTAAAACCAATCATTTTTCACTACTTCATATGATTGTAAAACTTAACATTCAAAGATTCCACACTGAGAAGTATTCTAACCTTTTTATAGGATACATTAGTTCATACTTATCTACAGTATTTTATTATATAGAAAATATTGTTATACAACATCTCCCAACAAGACTTGTCCAAAATCTACATAGCTTTTCACTATCTCAGCTCAATTCTAACTTTTTCTGTAAGCGACAAGTTAACTCGTAAAATTCATATAGCAACAGGATGAGCATATAGAGCTCAGTAAGTGACTAACATATCCAAGACAAAGAAGGATAGTCTTCAAAATAAACTTGATATTGAATAGCAAGGTAAGGGTGTAAGAATCCATAGTGAGCATTTAGATACATAATCATAAATCATTGGGAATACAAAACATTTTGGAGCGTATTAAAGATGTATAAAGTATTTCAAAACATATCAAAGGCATATGAAACATTCTGGAGCATATCATAGATGCTTATGACATTTTAAAACATATCAATGGTGTATGAAATATTTCAGAATATATCAATAGCAAATGAAACATTTCGGAAACATAACAATGGCATTCGAAATAGTTAGAAGCATGTCAAACACATATGAAATGTTTTAGAATATATCAATGGCAAATGAAATATTTCGGAGCATATCAAAGATGCATAAAGAGTTTCAAAATATATCAACGGAATGTGAAATGATTCAGAGCATATCAAAGGTGCATAGGACATATTTCGAAGCATATCAATGGTATAGGAATAATCTCAAAGCTTGTAAAATGAACAATTAAGGAACAAAAACTCAATATCATATCAGATATAATATTTATTTATTCTTATCCAAAGCGTAGAAACAAACTCATAAGCAATGCTTTGGATATCATATCAAAAACATAGATGGTGAAGTGGGATCATAAATAGGATCATCCATCACTGAATGACCACTAAACATAAGTCTCCCATGTCTGGGAGCTCCATCCACCCACGTTTGAGTGAAGTCAGTGGGGCCGACAAGAGCATAGCTGGCTCTAAACATAATACCCTTTACCATTTCTGGCAAAGGTTCAGAAAATATCCCACAAACACTAGAGTACAAAATGACATGAGCAATAAAATTGACATATATCAGAAGCACATGCGGAATAACGAAATATACATATGTCAAATATGAAATAATACGATAAATACATAAGCATTCATGATATGCATTCAGATTGGTAAGGAATAAGGAATAAGAGTACGTAAGATTTCAAAGCAATGATATAAGGTTCCAAAGAAGAAAGACTTTAGCTAGATCACAGACAAAATATAATCGATATCATATCAAAAACATAGATGGTGATGTGGGATCACATACCTAATATGTATCCATCCATTTATGGATGATCATCAGATAAAAGTATAGCATCACAAGCTCTAAGCAAAATACCCTTTACCATTTTTAGCAAAGGTCCCGAATATCCCATAAACACCAGAGTACAAAAGGACATGAGCAATAAAAGTGGCATATATCAGAAGCATATGCGGAACAATTAAATATATATGTGCTAATATAAAGCAATACGATGTTAACATAAATATTCTTAATTTGTATTCATATAGTCAAAGAATAAGGAACAAGAGTGCATAAGAATTTAAGCAATACTGTAAGGCTCAATTGAAGGATGGGCTTTCCTTGGATCATGGACAAAATATGATCTGATAATATATCAAAAACATAGATAGTGAAGTAGGATCACAAATATAATATGGTCCATCTGACCACCAAACATAGTAGAGCACCATAGGCTCCAAGCATAATATGCCCTTTATCATTTATAGCAAAGGTCTAAAATATCCCATAAACACCAGAGTACAAAAGGACATGAGCAATGAATTTGGCTTATATCAGAAGCATATGCGGAACAATGAAATATACATATGCTAATATGAAATAATATAATTTCAACATAAATATTCATAATAATTTGTATTCATATAGTCAAAGAATAAAGAACAAGAGTGCATAAGAATTTAAGCAATACTGTAAGGCTCGATTGAAGGATGTGCTTTAATTGGATCATAGACAAAATATGATCCATTAACATATCAAAAACATAGATGGTGAAGTGGGATCACAAACATAATGTGATCTATCTGACCACCAAACATAGTAGAGCATCACAGGCTCCAAGCATAACATACCCTTTACCATTTCTAGCAAAGGTCCAGAATATACCACAAATACCAGAGTACAAAAGGACATGAGCAATAAATTTGGCTTATATCAGAAGCATATGCAGAATAATAAATTATGCATGTGCCTAAATAAAATAATATAATGTAACATTAATTAATATATAACATATTTAGATATGTAAAAAAATCAAAGGCAAGAGCACCAGATAATTCAATTTTGAAATGGATGAAGTAAGAATGGGCAAAATTGATATAATAACTATTATGACAGAATTCATAAGGTACATATCAAAGTTAATTTGAACAATCAAATATATTCTAAATTACTCAAAAAGGATATTTTTGGAAAGCTAAATCAATCTACTTTCAAATGAAATAAGTTTCATACAAATTAGAAGCTTTACAAAAAGTTATAGATGATTTGGCAGCTAAATGTTCGAAATCATAGTCCCTGTTTTACTTAATCCATATGGTCTAACAAAATAAAAATTTTGATACTCATTTGCACTCTAAATGTTTCAATCCTAGTATCAAATGAAAGATCTATGAGTTTATTTTCTAATGAATCTAGCGTTGTAGAAATTAGAGACTCCAACATAAAGATATAAGTAATATAGTGAAGAAGCTAAGTTTTATCTAAATCAAAGGTCATAATCTTGACAATATTATAGATTCATACTTAAGCATCCAACAAAATAGATTTCAGTTTTATCCCAAAATTTTCTTATAATCAAAGTAAGAACAAGAATAAATTTCAGTAGAAAAAAGATAGAAGATATTATATAGGATGGGGTTAGAACACTTGCCTTTACAAATTTTGATCCCAAAGGTGTGACTTAGATCACAATCTCAAAATTTCCACTTCTTTCCTTCTCTTCTTCTTCTTCTTCTTCTTCTTCTTCTTCTTCTTCTTCTTCTTCTTCTTCTCCTTAAGTTTCCATTGCAGCCAAAACCTTTTTATTTTCTCTAATTGTTAATTGTTTAAGCTAACATATGTATTGATAGGTGGCAAGCATGCATGCAATATACACATGTGTCACAAAAGCATATGCATAGGTGGCACCACTTTAAACTATGTAATGACACATATCATCACTCATTTTTTATATAACTTAATATAAATATTACATAATTAATATCAAACTTTTGAGTTTTACATTTAGGTCCCTAGTAGTAAGATTTAAAACAAATTCTCATATTTATAAATAGGTCCTTACAAATAATCTATTATTAAATAAATCTTCATTAATAATTAATAATTTAAAATAGATTATTATAAATATTTTAAAAATAAGGGATATTATACTCCTCTCTCCTCCCCCCCCCAAGAAAAAATTTAGTCCTCTAAATTTTTCATACCTCCATCCATCACTATATAATTAATAATTCCTCAATCTACTTGGCACATCAAATATAGCAAATATCAGTAATCCTTAATTCATGTTCTAATATCATCTATGTCATGCCCCCCCGAATTATATTACATTCGAGAGGGGTGACCTTGTCTTAATCAGAAATACAATATAATTCCTCCACAAACCGAACCTAGGATCCAAACTAAATTTAAGAACATTGATTAAACATTTTAAAAGATCATTTACATCCATTCAGAAAACCTGTGTAGTTTATAAATCTTACACCACATCACTTGATAATCCACAAAATTTGAAGATTAACTTAACCAAAAATATTAACCACGCTTATAAAACTATCAGTTTCAGAAATCTATACAATGCAAAACCAACCAGTTTCCATCATTTCATATGATTGTAAAACTTAACATTCAAATATTCCACATTGAGAAGTATTCTAACATTTTTGCAAGATACATCAGTTCATATTTATCTATAATATCTCATTACATATAAAATATTCTTCTACAACATCTCCCAACAAGACTTATCCAAAATCTACATTATGGGACCACAAACATAATGTGGTCCATCTGACTACCAAACATAGTAGAGCATCATACGCTTCAAGCATAACATATCCTTTATCATTTCTGGCAAAGGTCCAGAATATCTCACAAACACCAGAGTCCAAAAGGACATGAGCAATGAATTTGACTTATATCGGAAGCACATGCGGAACAATAAATTATGCATGTGCCTAAATAAAATAATATGGTATAATATTAATTAATATATAACATATTTAGATATATAATGAAATCAATGGTAAGAGCATCAAATAATTCAAATTTGAAATGTATGAAGCAAGAATGGGCAAAATTGATACAATTACTCTTCTTAAGGTACATCTCAAAGTTAATTTAAATAATCAAATATACTCCAAATTACTCAAAAAGGGTATCTTTGGAAATCTAATCAATCTACTTTCAAATGAAATAATTTTCATACAAATTGGAGTCCTCTACAAAAAGTTATGATTTCGTAGCCAAAGGTCTGAAATCATAGTACATGTTTTACAAAATCTATAAGGTCTAACAAAATAGAAATTTTGATAGTCATTTGGATTCCAAATCTTTCAATCCTGGTATCAAATGAAAGATCTATTTTCTAATGAATCTAGTGTTACATAAATCAGGGACTCCAACAGAAAGATATAAGCAATATAGTGATGAAAGGTCAGGAGGTATAGACTCTGTTTTACATATCTTATATGCTCAATTGAAACAAACGTTTGGGTCAGCAAATGAACTCCAAATTCTTCAAACTAAGTTTTAAAAGAAAGATATTTGAATCTATTTTTGAAAAATTGATATTTTGTCTAAATCAGTGGTCTGTACTAAAAGTTACAATAAGAATAATACAGATAGGTCATAATCTTGATAATATTATAAATTTATACTTAAGCATCCAACAAAAAAGATTTCGGTTTTATCCCTAATTTTTCTCATAACCAAAGTAAGAATAAAGATAAATTTTAGTAGAAAAAAGATAGAAGATATAGTGTAACATCAATAAATATATAATATATTTAGATATATAAGGAAATCAAAGGTAAGAGCATCAGAGAATTTAATTTTGAAATGGATGAAGCAAGAATAGGCAAAACTGATACAATCACTATTCTAGCAGAATTCATAAGGTACATCTCGAAGTTAATTTGAATAATCAAATATGCTCTAAATTACTATAAAGGGTATCTTTAGAAATCTGAATCAATCTATTTTCAAATGAAATAAGTTTTATATAAATTGGAAGCCTCTACAAAAAGTTATAAATGATTTGGTAGCCAAAGGTTCAAAATCATAGTTCATGTTTTACTGAATCTCTAAGGTCTAATAAAATAAAAATTTTGATAGTCATTTGGACTCCAAATCTTTCAATTCTAGTATCAAATGAAAGATATATGAGTATATTTTCTAATGAATCCAGTGTTACATAAATCAGAGACTCCAAAAGAAAGATATAAGCAATACAGTGATGAAAAGTCAGGAGATACAGACTCTGTTTTATAGATTTTATATGCTCAATTAAAACAAACGTTTGGGCTAGCAAATGAACTCTAAATTCTTCAAACACAGTCCCAAAGAAAAGATATCTAAATCTATTTTTGAAAAAGCTAAGTTTTGTCTAAATCAAATATTTATACTAAAAGTTACACCAAGAATAACGTAGATAGGCCATAATCTTGACAATATTATAGATTCATACTTAAGCATCCCACAAAAAAGATTTCAGTTTTATCCCAAATTTTCCTCATAATCAAAGTAAGAACAAGAATAAATTTCAATAAAAAAAAGATAGAAGATATTATATAGGATGGGGTTAGAACACTTGCCTTTACAAATTTTGATCCCAAATGTGTGAATTAGATCACAATCTCAAAATGTGTGAATTAGATCACAATCCCAAATGTGTGAATTAGATCACGATCTTATTCTTCTTCTTCTTCTTCTTCTTCTTCTTATGCTTCTTCTTCTTCTTCTTCTTCTTCTTCTTATGCTTCTTCTTCTTCTTCTTCTTCTTCTTCTCCTCAAGTGCATATTGCAGCCAAAACCCTTTTTTTTTCTTTAATTGTTAATTATTTAAGTTAATATATGGGTTGATAGGTGGCAAAAATGTATATGCACATGTGTCACCTAAGCACATGCATAAGTGACACCACTTTAAACTATATAATGACACCTATCATCACCTTTTTTTTTTTTACAACTTAATGTAAATCTTACATAATTCATATCAAACTTTTAGGTTTTACATTTAGGTCCTTAGTAGTAAGTTTTCAAACAAATTCTTATATTTATAAATAGGTCCTTATAAACAATCTATTATTAAATAAATCCTCATTAATAATTTAAAATAGATCATTACAAATATTTTAAAAATGAGGGATATTACACTCTCCCCCCCCCCCAAAGAAAAATTTTAATCCTCTAAATTTATCATGCCTCCATCCATCACTATATAATTAATAAAGCCTCAATATACTTGACACATCAAACATATCAAATATCAGTAATCCTCAATTCATGCTCTGATACCATCTCTGTCAAGACCCCCCCCCGAATTATATCACATTTGAGAGGGGCGACCTTGTCTTAATCAGAAATATAATATAATTCATCCACAAACTGAACCCAGGATCCAAACTAAATTTGAGGATAATGATTTAATATTTTAAAAATCATTCACATCCATTCAAAAAACCTATGCAGTTTATAAATCTTACACCACATCACTCGATAATCCATAAAACTCGAAGATTAACCTAACCAAAAATATTAACCATGCTTATAAAACCATAAGTCTCATAAATCTATACAAATGAAAAACCAACCATTTTCCACCACTTCATATGATTGTAAAACTTAACATTCAAAGATTCCACACTGAGAAGTATTCTAACCTTTTTACAAGATACATCAGTTCATATTTATCTATAATATTTTATTACATACAAAATATTCTTATAAAACATCTCCCAATAAGACTTGTCCAAAATCTATATAGCTTTCTACTATCTCAACTTAGTTCTAACTTTTTCTGTAAGCGACAAGTTAACCTGTAAAATTTATATAGCAACAGGGTGAGCATATAGAGCTCAGCAATTTACTAATATATCCAAGACAAAGAAGGATATCTTTCAAAATAAACTTGATATCGAATAGCAAGGCAAGGGTGTAAAAATTCATATAGAGCATTTTGATACATAATCACAAATAATTAGGAATACAAAATATTTCAGAGCATATCAAAGACGTATATAGTGTTTTGGAACATATCAAAGGCATATGAAACATTTCGAAGTATATCACATATGCTTAGGACATTTCAAAAGATATCAATGGCATGTGAAATATTTCACAATATATCAATAGCAAATGAAATATTTCGAAAACATAATAATGGCATTCGAAATAGTTAGGAGCATGTCAAACACATATAAAATATTTTGGAACATATCAATAGTAAATGAAACATTTCGAAGCATATCAAAGATGTATAAAGAGTTTCGGTATATATCAATGGAATGTGAAATGATTTGAAGCATATCAAATGTGCATAGGATATTTTGAAGCATATCAATGATGTAGGAATAATCTCAAAGCTTGTCAAATAAATAGTTATGGAATAGAAACTCAATATCATATCAGACATAATATTCATTCATTATTATCTAAAGCGCATAAATAAACTCATAAGTAATGCTCTAGATATCATATCAAAGACATAGATAGTGAAGTGAGACCATAAATAGAATGTGGATCATCTATCGCTGAATGACCATTAAACATAAGTCTCCCACGTCTGGGAGCTCCATCCACCCACGTTTGAGTGAAGTCAGTGGGGCTAACAAGAGCATAGCTAGCTTTGAACACAATACTCTTTCTAATTTCTGGCAAAGGTCCATAAAATATCTCACAAACACCAGACTATAAAAGGACATGAGCAACAAAATTGGCATATATTGGAAGCACATTAGGAACAACAAAATATACATGTGCCAAATATGAAATAATACGATGAATACATAAACATTCATAATATGCATTCAGATAGGAAAGGAATAAGGAATAAGAGTACATAAGATTTCAAAGTAATGATATAATGTTCCAAAGAAGAAAGAATTTTGCTAGATCACAAACAAAATATGATCTGTTATCATATCAAAAACATAGATGGTGATGTAGGATCATATACCTAATATGAATCCATCCATTTCTAGATGACCATCAGATAAAAGTAGAGCATCACAGGCTCTAAGCATAATATCCTTTAGCATTTCTGATAAAGGACCAGAATATCCCACAAACACCAAAGTATAAAAGGACATAAGCAATAAAAGTGACATATATTAGAAGTACATGCAGAACAATAACATATATATATGCTAATATGAAGCAATACGATGTCAACATAAATATTTATAATTTGTATTCAGATAATCAAAGAATAAAGAACAAGAGTGTATAAGAATTTAAGCAATACTATAAGGCTCAATTGAAGGATGGGCTTTAATTGGATCAAAGACAAAATATAATCATATAACATATCAAAAACATAGATGGTGACGTGAGATCACAAACATAATGTGGTCCATCTGACCACTAAACATAGTAGAGCATCACAGGCTCCAAGCATAACATACCCTTTATCATCTCTAGTAAAGGTCCAAAATATCCCACAAACATCAGAGTACAAAAGGACATGAGCAATGAATTTGGCTTATATCGAAAGCACATGCGGAACAATGAAATATACATGTGCTAATATAAAGCAATACGATTTTAACATAAACTTTCATAATTTGTATTCAAATAATCAAAGAATAAATAACAAGAGTGCATAAGAATTTAAGCAATATTGTAAGGCTCAATTGAAGGATGGGCTTTAATTAGATCATAGATAGAATATGATTTGTTGACATATCAAAAACATAAATGGCGAAGTGGGATCACAAACAGAATATGGTCCATCTGACTATTAAATATAGTAATGTATCACAAGCTCCAAGCATAACATACCCTTTATCATTTCTGGTAAAGGTCCAGAATATCTCACAAATACTATAGTACAAAATGACATGAGCAATGAATTTAGCTTATATTAGAAGCATATACAGAATAATAAATTATGCATGTGCCTAAATAAAATAATATAGTGTAACATTAATTAATATATAACATATTCAAATATGTAAGGAAATCAAAGGCAACAGCATCAGAGAATTCAATTTTGAAATGGATGAAGCAAGAATGGGCAAAACTGATACAATCACTATTTTGGTAGAATTCATAAGGTACATATCAAAGTTAATTTAAATAATCAAATATATTCTAAATTACTCAAAAAGATATCTTTGGAAAGCTAAATCAATCTACTTTCAAATGAAATAAGTTTCATACAAATTGGAAGTCTCTACAAAAAGTCATAGATGATTTGGCAGCCAAAGGTCTAAAATCATAATCCCTATTTTATAGAATCCATAAGGTCTAGCAGAATAGAATTATTTAGACTCCAAATATTTCAATCCTAGTATTAAATAAAATATCTATGAGTCTAGTTTCTAATGAATCTAGTATTGCATAAATCAGAGACTCCAATAGAAAGTTATAAGAAATATAGTGATGAAAGGTCAGGAGGTACAGACTCTATTTTATAGATTTCATATGCTCAATTGAAACAAACGTTTGGGCTAGCAAATGAACTCCAAATTCTTCAAACTTAGTTTTAAAAGAATGATATATGAATCTATTTATGAGAAAGCTAAGTTTTATCTAAATCAGAGGTTTGTACTAAAAGTTACAATAAGAACAAGGCAGATAGGTCATAATCTTGATAATATTACAGATTCATACTTACGCATCTAACAAAAGAGATTTCAGTTTTATCCCAAATTTTTCGCATAATCAAAGTAAGAACAAAGATAAATTTTAATTAAAAAAAAGATAGAATATATTATATAGGATGGGGTTAGAACACTTGCCTTTATAATTTTTGATCTCAAAGGTGTGAATCAGATCACAATCTCAAAATTTCCACTTATTTCCTTTTCTTCTTCTTCTTCTTCTTCTTCTTCTTCTTCTTCTTCTTCTTCTTCTTCTTCTTCTTCTTCTACTACTACTACTACTTCTTTTTCTTCTTCTCCTCAAGCTCACATTGCAGCCAAAATCTTTTTTTTCACTAATTATTAATTGTTTAAGCTAACATATGGGTTGATAGGTGGCAAACATGCATGCATTGTGCACATGTGTCACCTAAGCACATACATAAGTGGCACCACTTTAAATTATATAATGACATATGTCATCACCCATTTTTTTATATAACTTAATGTAAATCTTACATAATTCATATAAAACTTTTAAGTTTTACATTTAGGTCCATAGTAGTAAGCTTTCAAATAAATTCTCATATTTACAAATAGGTCCTTATAAACAATCTATTCTTAAATAAATTCTCATTAATAATTTAAAATATATCATTATAAATATTTAGATAATGAGGGATATTACAATTTTGCTCCTTCGGGATTCTATTATCTAGTATCAGAGTCATATTCCTACTGCCCTGTAGCCATCTCTGTCGCCTCCATCTTCCAAGCAATTCCCACAATTATTTTTTACGTCGCCTTCATCCATCGTCGCCTACCAAGCCGTAGATCCATCAATCTATTACCATCCACTACGTCAACATCATAGATCTGGTAAAAACTCCAAAACCCATGCCTCTTTCTAGGTAAGGCTACTTATAACCTTTGAAGGCAGCGAATGACAACAATGTCGGAACTACGGTGGTGAAGTCTCCAAGTGGAGAATGACAGCCAATGGTAGCAGCGACGATGGAGGAAGAAGATAGCAGTAGTAATGTCAGCTGTGATCCTTCTAGAGCAAAGGTTACCAAGAAAGACCAAGCAAAGGACAAATGACAATGCTTCTACTACAGCCAAGATAGGTATTGCAAGAGGAACTGTAAGGACTACCCTGTAGAGAAGGCAAAACAAAAGCTTAGAGAAGCTTCAAGTATAGTTATAATCAGTCTCCACTTTTCAAATTTTGATGATAACATATGAGTATTAGATACCGAGAGTGCTTATCATATCTGTAATTCGTTGCAGGTTCTAGCAACACCTAGGAGATTAGCCAGAGGTGAGATAAACCTCAAGAGTTGCTACAGTTGCTGTTGGGGAGGTCACCCTACATCTACTTTGTGGAGCTATTATTGCAATAGATGTATGTTATGTTGTTCTCTTTATTATCAAAAATATTATTTCCATCTCTTGTTTGACAATTAGTGGATATAAATTAGTTTTTTAGAATAATAATTATTTAGTAATTATGGATGATGAGATTATCACTAGAGGGACCCTAATAAATGACTTATATATGCTAGATACTTCTTCATATATCATGAATATAAATACATATAAGAGGAAAAGAGATGAGGTGAATAATGCATACCTATGACATTGTAGACTATGTCATATACATAAGGAAATGATTCAAAAGTTGCTGAAAGATGGATATTTAGATCTATTTGACTATGAGTTATATACAACTTGTAAACCTTGGAACTGGAGAGAGAGCCACTGAGTTATTGGAACTCATATATAATTATGTATGTAGTTCCATGTTAACACAGGCTATAGGTGGTTACTCATATTTTATTACATTCACTAATGATTTCTCTAGGTATGGGCACATTTACTTAATGAAGTACAAGTTCGAGGCCTTTAAGAAATTTAGGAAATATAAGAATGAGTAGAGAACCAGATTGAAAAGAGTATTAAGACTCTTTAATCAGATCGAGGAGGAGAGTACTTGAGTACGAAGTTTACCCATTTCCTTAAGGATAATAGAATTCTATCCCAGTGGACACCTCCTTATACACATCAGCTTAATGGTGTATTAGAACGGAGGAATCATAAGCTATTAGTCATGGTGCAGTCCATGATAAGTTTCACTGACCTACACGTCTCATTCTGGGAATACACCATAGAATCTGCAGCTTACCTTCTTAATAGAGTTTCATCAAAATCGATAGTGTTTACATCATATAAGATATGGAAAGGAAAGAAGCCTGATCTTAATGTGGTTAAGATTTTGGAGTTTTTTTGCCCATATTCGAAAACATAACCCCGATAAGTTGGAGTCAAGGATTGAATGATGCACATTCATGGGATACCCTAAGGAGACTTTGGGGTATTATTTCTGTTATCCCGAAGATCAAAATATCTTTATTACTAGGAGAGTTGTGTTCCTTAAGAAGAAATACATTCTTGGTAGAAATAGTGGGAGTGAGATAGAGTTGAGTGAGGTTAGAAAACCTAGCTCAAGCACTATTCCAAAGTCTGAGTATGTTTAGGTACCTAACACATAAATTCTAACTTTATGCAAATCTAATAGCATATCTCACCCTCCTGAAAGATATATGGGATATATCAATAGAAAGGACTCTCAAGATGTTAATCCTCAGACCTACGAGGAGGCTATTATGAGTATAGACTCCGGAAAGTGGTAAGAAGCCATAAATTTTGAGATGGATTCCATATACTCTAACAAGGTTTGAAACCTTGTGGATGCACCTAAGGGTGTTGTACCCATCGGGTGCAAGTGGATTTTCAAGAAGAAGATTGGAGTAGATGGAAACGTTGAGACCTATAAGGCAAGGCTGGTAGCTAAAGTATATCGTCAAAGACAAAGAGTTGACTATGATAAAACCTTTTCACCTGTAGCCATATTTAAATCCATTAAAATTCTTTTAGCCATTGCAGCACACTATGACTATGAGATCTAGCAGATGGATATGAAAATGATATTCCACAATAGCAACCTTGAGGAGGAGGTGTATATGATATAGCCAGAGTGATTCATGTCCAAAGAGAGTTCAGATAAGGTGTGCAGATTACTTAGATCTATTTATAGATTGATGCAAGCTTCCCAAAGTTGGAACATAAAATGCGATGAGGCGATCAGATCTTATGACTTTGTTAAGAATGAAGATGAGCCTTGTGTGTATCATAAAGTGCTATCACCTTCTTGGTACTATATGTGGATGACATCCTAATCATTGGGAATGATATGGGAATGCTCTCCACAGTAAAGGCTTGGTATCTAAAAACTTCTCCATGAAAGACTTAGGGGAAGTATCCTATATTCTAGGGATCCGGATCTATAGAGATAGATCTAAAAGGATACTTGGCTTGTCCAAGTCTCGGTACATAGACTCCATTGTCAAAAGGTTTGGCATGGAGAATTCCAAGAGATGTCTTATACTGATGAGACATGGAATATCACTTTCTAGGATTATGTCCTCAAAGACTCCTGAAGAAAGGATAGACTTAGATATGATACCCTATGCCTCAGTGATAGGGTCTATCATATATGTTATGCTATGTACCAGGCCTGATATAGTACATGCTCTGAGTGTCATAAGTAGGTATCAGGCTAATCCAGTTAAGAACACTGGAAAGCAGTAAAGTGGATCCTGAAGTACTTGAGAAGGACTAAGGATTTTTTACTAGTATATGGAGGAGGTAGCCTCCAAGTTGAGTACTACACAGTCTTGAGTTTCTAGTTTGATATTAATGATAGCAAGTTAAACTCATGATATATTTTCACCCTGAATAGAGGAGCAATAATCTAGAAGAGTTCTAAGCAAAATATTACTACTGACTTGGCCATAGAGGCGAAATACATTGCTGCAATAGAAGCAACAAAGGAGTGTGGATGAAAAAGTTCACCAAGTAGCATAAAGCTAATTCCTATATACTACAATAGTGACAGGGAGATAGCTCTAGCAAGGGAACCTAAGTCTCATCAGAATTATTCTGAGGAGGATCTAGCTGATTAGAGTGATCATGACCCATAAAGATATAGCAATGAAAAAAGTTTCATCCGAAGATAACATTACAGATCCACTAACAAAGCCGTTGGCTTATATTATATTTTGAGTGTAACAAGGATCTAATGGGGATCAGATACATAGGTGATTGACTTTAGAGCAAGTGGGAGATTGCTAGTTACATATGCCCAACAAGCCAATCACGTGAGTGATGACACATGTGACCCATAAAGATATAGCGATAGAAAAAGTTTCATCCGAAGATAACATTACAGATCTGCTAACAAAGTCGTTGGCTCATATTGTATTTGAGTGTAACAAGGGTCTAATGTGAATCAGACACATAAGTGATTGGCTTTAGGTCAAGTGGGAGATTGCTGGTTACATGTGCCCTACAAGTCAATCACGTGAGTGATGACACGTGTAACACACTGCACAATCTTTTTGCTTATGATTAATATTGGTATATTCTCATATTATATTATCTGTTGGATATATATTATGATGTCTTTAGTTCTGTGGAATGAGAATCAAATCATGATGAGATCACGATAATGAGATTGATTCACCTTTAAACATAAATCCTAAATAATCCCGATCATAGGTTACTCGAGAGGGACATCGAGATAACTGGATAAACTGGTGTACTATATACCTATCTATATGATGGAGGAGGTTGGTCTCAGAGCCACTTGTATGGAGACACTAAGGATATAGTACAAGTGCTCATTGGAGAATGAGTTCACTTATCAATCCGCTTATGGAATATTGTATGGTTAATGATACCTAATGTCAGACAGTGATTTCATAGTCCTAGTTGTGTATCTGATCCTTAGACTTAAGACACCAAGGATACATTGTTTTAGTACTCCTTTCTTTAATGCTAGACTTATAGGTTTGGAAAGTTCTAGATTTGGTACAGTTGGTTATTGGGATTAGTAGCTAATCTTATGAAGGCAATTGAGTATCAATAAAGGATCATCCACTCTCAGTATCATGAGAGTAATATCCCGTGTATGCTTGTTCAGATAAATCAGAAGCTTGCCGAGGGTATCGGGAGTTTGCCAAGATGGTGCAAGGGAGTTTGTCAAAAGAAGACTAAGACTCGCCGGAAGATTATCGGGGGTAGCTGAAAAGCTTACCGGGAGTCGGGATGGTCTTGTAATGGATATTCTGGTATCTATAATTATATTTAATTGTCATAATTAGCATCATGTAGGTCTAACTATGGCAGGATCAACGATGTTACAACCAGATGATGGGCCAAGATAAAACCTAGTTTCGGGCCAAGTTCGGACGATGCGATGTGATCTCGCTGGAAGTTCACTACGAGATTCGCCGAAGGAATCGAGAAGCTCGCTGGGAACGCGAAGGGAGATCGCTGGAGAAGACCGAAGGACTTGCCACAAGATTATCAGAGGTTGCCGGAGTATGCAAGAGTTAGACCTTAACTAGGCTTAATTGGTCATTAAGTGTTATAATCATTCAGTCATAATTAGGGTTAGAGTCCTAATTGAGTTAGATTTGGAAGGAATCCAAATCCCCTCAATGAGACAACCGGATCCACTACTGGGTTTGGTTGAGCTCAGGTTAAGCTCAATTAATTGACCAAAGAGCTAATCAACGTAAAAGTCAAGTCAGAATTTGAAAAGTAGAGGGAACCACTTTTGCAAAAATTTCAATGGGTAAACCGCCGATGAGCGATGGTTGCACTGCTTGTACCATAAAATTCGGGTGGCGGGCATCAACTTTCGATAGGTAAACCGCCTAGGTGGCGGGTGAACCGCCCATACCACAGAATCTGGGTAGCGGCCAGCTGCTAACGGTGGGTAAACTGCCCGTACCCAGATTTTTCAAATACGATTAGATTTTGGCTCTGATTTTGAAGCCAATTTGGGGCCTATAAATACCCCAAGTTTTCTTACATTCAAAATAATACTTTTAGGGGATTATATTTTGAGAAAATATTATGTGAGAATTATAAGAAAAAGAAAAGGGGTAAGGGAGAGAGCTTAGAGTTGTAAATCTAGTCTCCCTTATAAGCTCAAGTGTAAGGGTTTGATCTTCACGCAAAGAAGATTGGTAGTAGATGCTAGTGTGCCTCAAGAAGGAGGACTCGGAAGTGGACGTAGGTCATTGGTGCCGAACCACTATAAAATTCATGTGATTATCTTTTCGACTTCCTTAACAACTTACTTTTAATCACTCATTTTATTAAAAATAAAAAGCTTCATATTTCCTATTCTATCTTATTCGAAAATCTTTTGCTTTAGAAAGAAAAATTTTAGCTTGCACTAATTTACCCCCCTTCTTCTTAGTGCCAATTGATCCTAACAATTGGTATCAGAACAAGGTTATTACTCTTTGGATTAACACCCACTTGAGTAAATGACTTGTTTTGGCATGAATGAGGAACATTTCATTTCACGTTCACCCATGTTCAATGGGACAGATTACATATATTAGAAAATATGGATGCGTATTTTCCTCATCTCTTTGGACTTTGATTTATGGAATATAGTTGAGAATGGATTTGAAAAATCTTCCAAACCAATGAATGAGTTAAATTATTTGGAAAGGAAGAATTTTTCTCTAAATGCAAATGCTATGAATGTCTTGTTTTGTGCACTTGATAGAAATAAGTTTAATCGTGTTTCTGTTTACAAATCGACTTTCGATATTTGGCATACTTTGAAAATCACACATGAAAGCATAACTAATATAAATGAATCAATTAGTGAAATGTATTATAAAAATAAACTTGAATAACACCTTCTAAAGAACAGAAAGGATTGTAAACTAAGAGTGACATATAACTCCTCGAGTGAAATCTCGAGTGATGAGAACCTTGGACATAAACTTTTGAAAAATGAACCAGAAAAATTAATAAACTTGAAACTTATAAAAATTATGGACACAACCTATTGCTATGAATGCAAGAAGCCGAGGAGCTCCAAAAATCAAATGCTCAACCAAAAATTGGAGAACCTTGCTTTAATGGCAATCGAAGATAAGGTTAGTGAGTCTTTAGATTTTTTATTTTCAGAATTATCAAGCATATTTAATTATTTATTTAATGAGTTTAGAAATTTTAGCAAGTCTTTTAAACTACTTAAAGTTGATTATGATTTGATAGTTAAAAAACATGATGAAATACATGACTCCTTAGCTTCATCTAAACCATGTTTAAAATGCAATATGCTAGATAATGTTAAAATAGATAATTGTATGCTTAAAACTACATTAGAGAAATTTGAGATAGAAAATAAATCCCTAAATATGATCCTTGCCAATAAGGGTCATATCAATAATAGACATGGCATAGGCTTTATTGGAAACATTCAACAAAAGCCAACCATATTCGTAAGAGGATCTACATTAAATGTGCCACCAAGAGTTAAATATAATTCTTGTAAAAAATTGGGGCATAATACCTATAAATGTTCATTTAGAAATTATAGTTCACATAAATTAATTTGGATTCCTAAAGGAACCATAAACAATCTTGAGCCATCAGAGAAAATGGGAAGAACATGTCATTAAGGACCCAATGTTAAATGGGTAACTAAATCAAAACCTCTCATAATATAAAGTTGTTTCCTAATAAAGCTAAGAGCACTAAGTAATATTTTGAAAGTAGATACTCAAGACTTGAGATATAATACTCTTTCAAAGTTCACTAGCCTATGTAATAATAACAAAAATAATTATTTGAATTAAGATGTTTGAAGCTTAATGATCATTGTTTCTATTATAACAAACCTTTTTATTGAAAATAGTTTATCATTATTAATCTTGATAATGCATAGCTAGAGCATGCTAAGACTAGAACTAAAAGAACCCAAGTTATTATTAATAAAAAAATTACTCATGTTGAAATTTACATAAATGATATTTTGATAATGATTGAAAAAATGGTTTAAATGTAAAAACTATTATTAAATGGTTCAAATATTGATAAAGTCTATGGAATGATTAATTTAAATATTACATTGATTGAAATGCTATGATTAGTTTAAATGATAGAATTTTAGCATAGAACAATATAGAAAAAGGAGAGAAATAAATCACATGAAACAACTAAAAGGAGAATAATTAATCTTAAATGTCATTGTATTCTTGAAATAAATTTCAAAAGAAGGATAATTCTTTCTAAAAGAATTTATCCATCCTATGAATCCTTCAACATGAGATAAAATGATACTATTGTTGAATCTCTTTAACTATATAAATGACTTAGAAAACTTTTAGCTATTTTCCTTTGGAAAACAATCTATGATGACTTTATTGAAATTTTTTAAAAAATAATTTTTGATGATGATTTTGGATATATTTTCAAATAATTTTATTTTAAAGAATGGATATGTTTGAATCTATCCAACTTCATTGATATGTTGCTTTTGATTATTTGATAACTTAAATCATGATCTTGAAATCTTAAAAATTATAATTTGAGATCTTTTTATTTACTAAGATTCATTTCATCTTAAACATGATCTTGACTTCTCAATATTTATAACTTGATATTTCTATAAGAATCAAGATCCTTCTTACATTATCTTCTAAGATTTCAAAGGCTTTGAAATTTTATCTAGGAAGAAATGTGTTAAAATAAATCATGTTCTTGGCATTTATGATTTGATAATAATATTCTTTATGACATTGATTACTTTTGACTTTTTTAGTATAACTTATCACCAAAATTAGTATTTCTTAACATTGTGATAAGTTGAAAATTAAAAGAATTTGCACTATCATGAATATTCCCTTTACTTCTTGACTTGACTTATATGTTATGAGAATCATATTATTGATCTCTATAATTTTCTTTAAAAGAAGATTTATAATCTTAACAATAATAATTAAAATTTTTGTCAAGATCATTCTTATTTTCTATTAAAAAGATTTATTTTGGATAAATTAAGATTATCCCCTAAGACTCATTTGTAATATTTACAAAAAATGAGAAAGAAAACTTATTAAACGAAATCATGTCTTTTAGATTTGAATTTTTAATGACATGATATCTCTTATACGTTTTGACATAAATTGAACATTGATGAAAAAAAATTATGCAATCATATTTCTCTCTTGACAATAACAAAAAGTAGGAGATAAAATTTTTAATATGATTAGAAGCAAACATTGAATGATGAATAAGTGCTTAGAAGAAAATTAGAACTTTCTAAATGCATAAAAAATACTTGATTTACAATTTGAGTTTGATCTACCATCATGCCTTCTTATGAAATTCTTGATTCTTTTTATCCAAATTATATGAGATGATTTTAAAAGCTTGAGTAGCTCTTAAACTTTTGAATCTCCTTAAATATCATAAAGTTTTGAGCTTAATTTTGAAATTCATATCTATAAAATTTACATCTTAAAAATTGAATTTTTTTGTGATATGATATTTTTCATTTCTCTACCTTGATTCTACCTTCTTATTCACACAAAATAGAGAAAGGAAATCGGTAGCATTTCAAAACAATAATAAGTCTATTAATTATATTTGAAATCTCCAAAAAGTGATTTTGATGATTTTAAAATTAAATGATATCATGATTTTGATTTCTTAGAATTATAACTTGAAATCTTTTATGAATCAAAATCTTTTATTATATGTTTTCATATTATTTAAAAGGAGATTTTTATACAAATCATGAACTTGACAACTTCAAATTTCTTGTGGATGAATCAAGAGATTTTATTTTAACTATTTCTTCTACAAATTTGTCTCTTAATATTCACAATTTACCTTCATGAATTGTACATCTCATCACTATGTTAATCTTTCATGATATATTTCATGTGATGATATTGAAAAATGGTGAAATAAGAAAACTTTTGCACTATTGCAACCATCCTCTTTTTGACAATGACAAAGGGGGAGCAAAATTTGTTAGCTTGTAAAATTACAAGTTTGAACAATGCAAATGAAGCAAAATTTTGCTAGCTTGTACTTCCCAAAATAGAAGAAAGAACTTACTAGATTTATTTATTATATTCTCTTGAAAATTATATGAGAAAAATATGTTGAGCTCATATTCAAATTTTATATATCTACAAGATTGAGGTTGAGACCAAGAAATGCTAAATCATGAAAATATATAAATTACTAATCTAGATTTCATGAGATTAATCTTTTTGTGATAACATTTTTGAAAACTTTCTCCAATATCTTATTGTTTTCAGAAAATGCATGAAGATGTACCATATTTGAAATTTACAAGATATGATTTTATACATCAAGAGATAACTTTTGCTATATTTGAAATACATTAATAGTCTTTAAAGCTCTTGGACTTTTAAGCTCATCTTAATATTGCTTTCAAAATTTATTAAGAGCTCTTCTCATGATAAAATGATTCAAGAACACCTCCCCTATTTCTCTCCTTATTAATTATAAAAGATATGGTTGATGACTAGAGATTAATTTTTAAATATATTAAATTTATTGAGAAATGTATGCTCAATGACTTGAAAATCTTCTATACTCTATGACTTAAAAATTTTCTATGCTTATTGATTTGAAAATTTGCTATGCTTGATGATTTAATGAAAAATTCTCAAATATTTTCAACTTCATGACAATCCTTGAAAATTTTTGATAAGTTGAAAAGTTTAAAAAACATATCTTTGTTATACTTTAAAGGTTATATGCTTGAAATACTTATTGCTTTGATTTACTTAAATCCAAGAGGATATAACAAGGGGGAGTAATGTTATCATGTGTTTTTGAGATTATTAGCTCTATATTTCACCTTTTTGTTGATGACAAATGGGGAGAAATATATATTGATGACACATGACATTGAAAAATATTTATTGATAACACTTGATGATATAACTTGGATATTTTATAATTCATGATTTGATGACTTGATACAAATTTGTGTTAAAATTTGTATAGAATGTTGATTGCTTGAATTTAAGAGTGAGTGTGTCTCTTAAATTTAAGTGGTATGGTTTTAGAGGGAGTTAGGATTAACTCCTATCATCAATTAATGGATTATTGATCTAACAGGATTGTTAGAGTTGATTGATGTAGGATTAATTACGATAGAAGGATTATTATAATCAAGTTTGGCCAAGGTTAAGTCTATGCATCGAGTCGATACGTTTGGGAACTCACCAGGAGTGTGTCGGAAGCTCACGGAGGGTATCGGGAGTTTGCCAGGATGGTGCAAGGGAGTTTACCAAAAGAAGATCGAGACTCCCGAAAAGATTATTGGGGGTAGCCAAAAAGCTTGCCAGGAGTCGGGATGGTCTTGAAATGGATATTTTGATAATTATTATTATATTTAATTAAGTCATACTTAGTATCGTGCAGGTCTAACTATGACAGGATTAATGAAGTTACAACCAGATGATGGTCCAAAATAAAGCCTAGGCATCGGGCTAATTTTGGACGATGTGGTGGTATCTTGCCAGAAGTTCGCTTAGAGATTCGCCGAAGGAATCGGGAAGCTCGCTGGAAATACGAAGGAAGATCATCGAAAAGAAGACCGGAGGACTTGCCGCAAGATTGTCGGAGGTTGCCGGAGTATGCGGGAATTAGGTCTTAATTAGGTTTAATTGATCATTAAATATTATAATCATTGAGTCATAGTTAGGGTTAGAGTCCTAATTGAGTTGAATTTGGAAGGAATCCAAATCAACTCAATGAGGCAACCAGATCCACTACTGGGTTTGGTTAAGCTCAATCAGTTGACCAAAGAGCTGGTCAACGTAAAAGTCAAGCTGAAATTTGAAACGTGGAGGGAACCACTTTTGCGAAAATTTCAACGGGTAAACCATTGGTGAGCGGCAATTGGACTGCCCGTACCATAGAATCCGGGTGACGGGCAGCAGCTTTCGATGGGTAAACGACCCAGGTGGCGGGTGAACCACTTGTACCACAGAATCTGGGCGGTGGCCAACTGCTGACAGTGGGTAAACCACCCAGGTCGATGGGTAAACCACCCATACCCGGATTTTTCAGATATGGTTGGATTTTAGCTCTGGTTTTGAAGTCAATTTGGGGCCTAGAAATACCCCAAGTTTTCTTACATTCAAAACAACACTTTTGGGAGGATTATATTTTAAAAAAATATTATGTGAGAATTGTAAGAAAAAGAAAATAGGTTAGGGAGAGAGCTTAGAGTTGTAAATCTAGTCTCCCTTATAAGCTCAAGTGTAAGGGTTTGATCTTCACCTAAAGAAGATTGGTAGTGGATGCCGGTGTTCCTCAAGAAGGACAACTCGGAAGTAGACATAGGCCGTTGGCGTCAAACCACTATAAAATTTAAAATGATAAGTTCTTTTCCTCAAACATGATTATCTTTCTTGCTTCCTTAACAACATACTTTTAATCACTCAATTGTTTTATTAAAAATGAAAAGCTTCAGATTTCCTATTATATCTTATTCGAGAAGTTTTTCTTTTAGAAAGAAAAATTTTAGCTTGCACTAATTCACGCCCCCCCCCCTAGTGTCAATTGATCCTAACAATAGTATAATATCCAATATACGGTCTCTAGGATATTAGTTTGATGAGGGATTATAGATACACAACAATATTGGATAGATAGGTTCGATGGATTTGATCCCCCTATACCATCTGGGGACTATGGTGTAATGGCCTAGTACGTCCATAGTCGATAAGTCGAGTGAATTACTATAGGGATAATAATTTACTATATCAAAAGGAGTTCTGATGGGAGCGACTCACGACCAGCTCGGTATCGGGCCTAGAGGGTCACACACATATGATAGATGCTTCAGCGAGTAGATGACTGTATAGAGATCCAATTAACCTCTATTCTCATTAGATGAGATCTTGCATTGATGGGCTCCTTGCATGAGATCAATTCGAAGCCTAAGGAGATTATTGGATAAAGATCTAATAATACAAGACTAATGGGTAATTGGATAGAGATCCAATACCCACTAAGGCAGGAACCTTAGGATTTTTTAATGGCTTTCTATATATAGGAGTCAGGTTCATGATTGATAGGCTACATATTTGGCCACCCCCTCCTATTCTCCTCTCTCCCTCTACGCAAGAGTTACAAGATCAGATTGGAGGAGTTTCGCTGTAGAGATCCATTGCGTGGATACCGGATTTGGAATACAGGGATATATGATCTCCCTATGTAACCAATTTATCATATAATATGGTTTTCTTAATTTTTGTGGCTTTCTCACGATCCAATCTTTTGCACGACGATTTGATCTGCGTGGGAAACCAATTTTGTTTTGATTTCTGCTACGCCTGTGATACTCCCGCTGAGGTTTCCCGACAATATACATGATAAATCGTATCATTGAAGCATAGGGTATTCTATCCATATCTGCCCTTTCTTTAGGAGTATTCAAGGACATACTCCTAGAATGTGATATTTCATGTCTCATTGATATGAGACCTCTCTTTAAAATTTTCATGCCAAATATTTTGATAGTGGTGTCTTTATATTTAGATTGAGACAAGCTAAGCATCCTCTCGAATCTATCTCTATATATCTGAATCCCCAAAATGTAGGATGCTTCCCCTAAGTCCTTCTCGGAGTAGTGTCTAGATAACCAAGTCTTGACCATGGAGAGCATTCTTGCATCATTCATAATGATTAGGATGTCATCCACACACAACACTAAAAATATGATAACACTCCAATCTACCTTCTTATACACACAAAGCTCATCTTTGTTCTTAATAAAGTCATAAAATCTGATCACCTCATCAAATCTTATGTTTCAACTTGAGCTAGGTGATGTAACCTCACTCAACTCTATCATGCTCCCATTGTTTCCACCAAAAATGTGTTCCTACTTAAGGAACAACGCTCTCTTAGCAACAAGTCTCCGTAGGGTATCCCATAAATTTGCATCATTCCTTTCTTGATTCCAATTTGTTGGGGTCGTGTCTCCTAACGTGCGCAAGGCAACCCCAAATCTTAACAACCTTAAGAACGGGCTTCTTCCCTTTCTATATCTCATATGGTGTAGACACTATTGCCTTAGATAAAATTTTGTTCAAAAGGTAAGTTGTTGATTCTAGGGCGTATTCCAAGAAAGTTATTAGTAGGTCGGTGAAACTCATCATGGATCACACTATGTCCAATAGTGAGTGGTTCCTCCTCTTCGATATACCATTAAGCTAAGGTGTATGAGGAGGAGTCCAGTAGGATATGATCTCATAGTTCTTGAGGAATTAGGTGAATCCTGTAATTAAATACTCTCTTCCTTAATCTGATCAAAGAGTTTTGATACTCTTTACAGTTTGGTTTTTCATCTCATTCTTGTATTCCCTAAATTTCTCGAAGGTTTCAGACTTGT
Organism: Ensete glaucum; assembly: GCA_021527575.1. Lineage (NCBI taxonomy): Eukaryota > Viridiplantae > Streptophyta > Magnoliopsida > Zingiberales > Musaceae > Ensete > Ensete glaucum. The sequence continues at coordinate 35,921,927 of CM038555.1, forward strand.
ACTTCATTAAGTACATATGTCCATAACTAGAGAAATCATCAGTGAATGTAATGAAGCATGAATAACCACCTCTGACCCGAGTTGACAAAGGACTAGATACGTTAGTATGTATGAGTTCCAAAAATTGTGAGTGTTGCTTTCATTACTTACATATTTTTGTATTGACGCTTCTGATTTAACTCAACTCTTTTAAAGCAAAGTTTTCATGATAAGTTCTTTCCTTCAAACATTGCTTATCTTTCCGGTTTGCTTATTAACTTAGCAATTTTCTTTTAATCACTCACTCATTTCACTAAGAACGAAAAGCTTTGGATTTCCTATCTTGGTTTAATCGAAGAGTTTTCATCTAAACTGAAAATTTACATTCAACCCCTCCCCCCTCCACCCCAACCCCACCATTCCCCCAACCCCACCCCCCTCCTCCTCCTCCTCCTCCTCCTCCTCTTAGTGTCAATCGATCCTAACAGAAGGACATAGCACTTAGAACCAAGGAAGACCACTTGGGAGAAAACTTAATTGACGATGATGATGATGAGAACTTTGCACTTCTTACAAGAAAGTTTAAGAAATTCTTAAAAACAACTAAAATAAAATAAGATGCTAAGAATAAAAGTGAACTAAAAACGGACTCAATAATATGTTACGAATGTAAGATGCCGGGTCACTTCAAAAATGAATGTCCATGAGTGAAGAAGAAGCAACCGAAGAAGAATAAGTCACTCAAAGCCACTTGGGATGACTCAAGTTCATCCGAAGACGAGGAGCCAACCAACAAGAAGTTGCAAATTA